>CM060990.1:331111030-333755197 GCA_030765065.1 Deroplatys truncata
TTCAATGAACATTCACATGATTTTCTGTACTTATTGTTTGTTTCTCTACACATTCATACGATTTTTACTGCACACTCTTCTATTAATATTCACACGATTTTCTCCATTCGTTCTTTGTTTCTCTACACATTCATAGGCATACTTACAAAACATACACACACCCTAGTTCTAATATAAAGAAGTGTATAACTTGTTCTTCAACTTGAATAATGTAGTGAAAATAATAATTCATGACAATGTCTGTTACAGATTGTTTAGCTGATAGACTTAACAAGATGGTTGAAGAGCGTAGTTTCCTACCGACTTGTCGAGTTCAAGATCTCGAAATAGGTCTTAACTATGAGATAAAGTCTTTAAAGAGAGTTCAAACAAGATATGGTACCAGGATCGTATCTTCGCTGGAGGATTGTCAAGTGTTCTTGCCAGAGCGCTATAATTCGTTAACCGATCAAGAGATTGCAGAAATACCTGGGAACGTATACCTCCAGTATAACGGTATGGCAGAGATGGGGAAATTTAAGACATGTAAATTGTCTTTTTTACATGCAAAGAAGGTGTGTAGAAGTGTCAAACTTAAGTATTGAATGTTCTCCTATTTCACAATGAAAAATTCATAAATAAAACAACTGACTAATTGATATTACATATAAAGATACAAATTATGCATATTATAGAATTTTATAAAAAATTTACGAAATCACAATATCACATGCTTTGAGTTTAATTATATCCAGCGCATTGAAATAACTCTAAATATCCGAACGTTTATACAATTCTTTGTGCTTCAGTTTACATGTATCATATGCTTCATTTTACATGTATCATAACAAAAAATGTAATTCTTTTCAGGTTGCCTTTACTTGACCAAGATAGTTTTCTAAGACTTTCATTGTGCAATGTTTCAAGCTGTGCAATAAGAGGAAGAAGAAGACGAATAGCCTGCAGCCATGCAAAGGAGACTGACGCTATTGGAGGATAGAATAAGCAGCATCGGCACCTACAAGAAACATTCCGGCAAGAAGAGAGTGCTGAGACATCTACATCACCGAAACACGTTAAGACAGGATTCTTATATAACATTACAGGGTATACGATGAAAAAACACGAACAATTTTGTATACAATTCAATGCATAGCTGAGAGTTAGCTCAAGCGAGTGTCCCTATATTAGATGAAAATAAGAATTGTGAACAGTCATTTAATGATTGTGAAATACTTTTAAATAGAGATGAAATTTGTATCCTAAAAGACTTGAGCCCTGTATACATTAACAGCATTAAGACTGTTTGCCACGCTGGAATACAAATTATGAAAATAAAAAGACTTTCATTTAAATAATAAAGAAATTTGCATAACCTGCTGTTACAAGTGCAATGACATATACAGAAACAATGAGTCGGATGAGGAAGTGATGGAAATGTAAGATAAATAATAACAATAAAAAGAATTAAGGTATGCTTTTACATAGTGTTTTTATTCATTAAAAATCCTTGCATTCCTAATGAAAAATAAATCATTACAATGATTAGTTTAAGTTATCTTACAATGATCAAAAAGAGAACCGTCTTTAGACGCATTACTCGATCTTAAAGCCAGAGCACCAAAAATGACAAATCCCGGCTTCTCCATTTTAGATGTGGTGTCACTATTCAGGTAAAAATTCCTGTAACACAGCAGGTTGAGTATGCAGATCCATGGTCCTAAATGGGTGAAACAGAGCCTTATCCAGCTTAACAGTCTTGAGGATCTCAGCATCAGAAAGTCGAATCACAGGCCTTCTTCACTCGATGAGTACACGTTTAACAACAGCATTCTCTTCACCCTCAGACGGGGTAAAGTATATGTTCAACTAGACAAGGGATTCTAAACTCGTTGTTAGAGTCCAGAGCTGATGTATTATATGCTGAAAACACATGTTCCTCTTCTTAGTGATCTTGTCGTTGAATCTGGGTGTCATTGAGGCGTCGGTAACATTGAAGATGCCCATGATTATAGGATTCTGAAGCCCAATAACTTTAGGAACTGCTGATTGCGTGATTTTAACCTGATGGGCGTCAAGGGCAGAGCATGGTGTGTGCGTCGAATCATTCCATTATTATATCCTCGACGTCGTTGACTTCTTCTAAAATCTATAGGCATTATGCTTATATCCTTGTTTCTAAAGGCAATGATATTGCTGTTATGCTCCCCTGTTTGCTCTATGAAGCGGATGTTTATGAACAACAGGTAAAATTTGATTTGATGGTTCCTGTGAAATACGGTATCCAGACGTAACAGATGGGAAAACTGATAGATGGAGTGTCCACTTTTACTATCGAGGAAGGAGACTGATGCAATACTGCGCTAAATTCGTCTGATGCTCAACCTAAATATATTCACTAGGAAATCAGATTCAGACAGCTGATTAGGTGGAATAACTTTGTCACTGAAGGGCCCCCCCAGAACGTTCCTATAGAACAATCACTGGAAAAAATCAAGAGTGAAAAAACATTTTAATGACATTGCATTATTATTATTATTATTATTATTATTATTATTATTATTATTATTTGAACACAACAGTCCGCAGATGACTGAATTGAAACCCTGAAACCCCTTAACAACGCCTTAACACATATGAGGGATCTTTTTAACTCTTTCCTGGTTTCAATCATCTGCAGATGCTAATCACGCTATAAAACCACCCAGCTTTAAATTCTGAATAATTTCGCTAATCGCATCGGAAAAGTCATTTTTATCAGGTGTATGAAGCATCATTAGTACCCTTAGCATGTTTACCAAATCATTAGGATCGGTGTAGCGGTATAGCATCTCCTCTGTATTCGCTTTGTATATATCTTCTAATCTAGGTGAGTTGACAGTAGTATGCTTGCTTTCATTGGTGTGCTTATACAGAGCT
This sequence comes from Deroplatys truncata, assembly GCA_030765065.1. Taxonomy (NCBI): domain Eukaryota; kingdom Metazoa; phylum Arthropoda; class Insecta; order Mantodea; family Mantidae; genus Deroplatys; species Deroplatys truncata. Next base: position 331,113,929 of record CM060990.1, read on the forward strand.
TGCTCATTCAAAGAAACTGCTCTGATTGTTTCATCGGTGGTAGCTCTTGACGTTATTACAGGATCACTTGAACCGGTTCCAAGTACGGTACATCTTGAATCCCGCTCTTCGGAACTTGAGAAGATTTCAGCATCTCGCTTGGGTATTGTAGTCAATGCACAGCTGGACATCGCTTTACAGCATCTTATCCTATGTTGCTTAAGCCTTGAAATTGTCCTGTTTTTTAAAGTTCTATTATATATGCAGCACTTAACAAAGCGATTACTCCCCCTTGGGAAACATACGAAAAATCAAGATTCTCGTAAATTCACTGTAATTGTCCATCTTTGTGAGTGTTCATGCTCAAGCAGTATATATAAACTAGTCAATGTATACTGTAGATGTTGAATTCGTATACGTTAACACGAGACTGAGCTATTTTTTCAACATTTATGTATTTATATACGTTCTCAGGCTTTGATGCATATAAACAGTCATATCCGAATTAGACTAAGCAAAATATTGTAGCATTCACACATAATAGTTGTAATTCCGTTAATTATAACTATCTCATTAAGCACAAGCAGATTCAAGTAGCATGAAATGGATTCAAAGAGGTAAGAGTAAAAGTTTCTACAGTTATTGGGCTTCAGAATCCTATAATCATGGGCATCTTCAATGGTAAATGTAGACCAATGCAGAAAGGAGCTGTATGATTTATATCTAACAGGAGAACTTGTAAACTCAAAAAACGACCAAATGTGTAAAGGCATGACTCGTTCTTATGCAGAATGCAGACGAAGATTTAAATCTGTGCTTCTACTTTTTAATGTACTGTCATGTCACATAGGTTAGGAGGTTATCATTGTGTTTATTAATTAATAATAGTTCATTACTCTGTCACAATCTTCTAAATTTATACAGAACAATATTGTACCACTTTCTTAACTTATTGAGGCTTTATTAAGCTTTCTACTTGAAAGAAAGTATAGGTTTTACTACATCCTGTGATAATGCCAACGGACTTTACCATGATGTCAGTTTCCTTATAGAAAGACATAGAACAATGTTGCATCATGCAACAGAAGAGATGTCACGCGTCTCTAGAAAAATTCTGGAAGCCCACACTAACCCAGGGCGTTAACAGACTATATATGGCAATATCTTCCCTGACAATAAAGATCCCGACAGCAACCTAAGACCCTATATAAGCGGGCGCGCAAGGCCCGTTCCATTCTTCTTGTGGATTTGAATTTGTTGGTCTCTATTCCGACGGAATGTTTAATCGACGGTCTGCAGCTCCTGCAATTGTGCGACCTGACAAACTTACCAAGGTAAGCCACGATGGGGATGCTTAGCAATCGTTTGGTTAATGTTACACTCAAGTATTTTTTATAGTAATTCGCTTACTATTGTACACCAGCACTTCAGGAGCATTGAGTAAAGTATATCATGCAATTCATATTCACGAGTGGACTGTCTCTGCCATCTGATCCCTTGCGGTTACGCTAACCAAATCACCAACCTGGTTGTGACATATGGTGAAGGAACGCCGAATTTACAAATACGATTTAACTGAGAAGTATGGTTCGATTCTATATCTCCGGTACACATTTGAGAATGCTCAGAATTTCTAATCACCTTTACGGTTGGCATAGTACTACACTTTTTCTTCTTTTTTGAAACTAAACTTTTTTAATCCACTAGTATTGATTATTTTATGCCCATGTATCCATCATGAGATGTGATATTGTCACTATAGGGAGGCTGTTTTTATTCTGGTTAGCAATATCTGTTCGGTTTATTTAATTTTACGTGTAACAGGGGTTATCAGGCTTCCCGGTGGATGTTATTGTGGGGATTATATATCCTATGCATATGGAGTTGTCAGGATTTCGAAGTGATAGCCCAATTGTTACCGAAATCCGGAAATTGATTAAGGAATATCAGTGGACGTTAGAAGGCAAGTTGGACACATACGCTATAGCTGTTAAAGATTTAAGGTTGATATCTTCAGATCTTGCTAAGTTACACCGGTATATGTGCCGTATTCGAACTATATCTAGTCACAGCCTTTGAGAGCAGACACCAATATTGTATTTCCTACTTCGTCAGCTTAGTCGTAGCGTTCGAAATTTAGAACAACCGAGCATAAACTCATCGATACAACCACTATCTTCCCTATCTCAGAAAGAGAGAATGCAGATTCTTCCTTGGAGAACGTCCCGATGGCGACCACTGATCCTTTGCCTTTTGATCAGGCAGATCAGAAACCTATTATTACCCATTAGTACTATTTTTCGCCAGTTCATCTATCTGGGAGTTTTTGAAGGTAAATCCAGTCAAGATGGCTTAACCTACCTTTGCAATTCTGAAACTATATCCGCAGCAAATTTTTGGAATGAAAACTGCAAGGAACAGCACCTACTCTGTCATTTGCGGGATGGTGTCGCTAGCTGGTTCAAAACTTTTGCCACTCCCGACACATTCGACACGGATGGGCAGATCTAAAGGGGGCCCCGCAAGCAGCCTTTGTCCCGGCAGTTCAGGAAGACGTACTTGAATGCCGTCTCCGTCAATGTGTTTAAGATCTTACCGAACTCACGGAGCGCTGTATTTAGGATATTCTGATCCTTTGCGACCAAGTTAATCTCACCATGTCCGAACGGGAACGAATGTGCCACATTATGCGTGGGTTGAAGCCATCGTTGCTTGAACAAGTTCACCCTGCGGACCCTCAAACTGTTAGGATTTGAATAAACTTGTGCGCCGCATAGAGGCTGACAGATATCTTCAGGAGAGCACGTGGATCTTCTTCCGCCACAAAGACCTAATGCGGTTGCTCTCGTTAGTAGTGCGGGTGCAGCAGATCCCGTAGCCAACCTGGCGCAGGAGATTCGCAACCTCCAACGGCAGATGCAGAGACTGCAAACAGGACGTTCTCAAGCACATGGGCAGTTGCGAAAACAGCTACAGCAAAATTACACTGTAGGGTGCGGTCGCACCGGGTGTAATTTTAATCCTGGTGGTAATTTCAATCAGTGCAGTTCCGCAAATCACACAGGTAATTCTCAAACTGCAACTCGCGGTACATGGCGCGGAACTAACTCAAGCGGCCATAGATCGCCCAATATGTTTTATATGTAGAAGACCCGGGAACATGGTCCTTAACTGCAGACAGCAACGGACATACCCAGACGGGCAAGGCACGTTACGGGAATAAATTTCGTGACGTCCATTACTACTAACATACAGAGTCATATAGCCTCACTTATTCAGCCGATCAACGTGCTTCGGATACAAGCCACAGTGGGCGATGATCAGCAAATAACCAGCCTATTTGATACAGGGAGTGCCGTTAGCATAATTCAGAAAGTTTTGTAACCACACCCAATCGCCCAGTCCCTTCAAGTCTAATCCTACGTACACCGGACAATAAGTTGTTATATGTCCAAAAATTACGAGACTTTGCTTTCATATGGCAGGCGTGTCTTTTGAGGAAGATGTTCTCGTAGTTAGAGCGTCCTGTTGGGAATGGATTTCATGAACCGCTACAAGGCGATCATTGATTTGGAATCTATACCATGGCGCTCAATTTGCCTGTTGCGTCAAAATAAGGTTAAAATGCAGAGAAAAATTGGATTGCCCACTAGCACAAATTACGTTGGAACCTGACATGGATTCAGAGGTACAACGCAAGGCGTGCTGCACGCAGGATATACGAATTCCCCCTATACATATGTCAATGGGCTCCCTAAGGTTATTGGTGGCCGCATTCTTCTAAAGCCCAAGGATGTCTTTATGCAGAAAAAGAGCATACAGATGGCACCTATTTTCTGTATTGCACAAAGGAATGTGTTATTTCAATACATAATAACATTGCCGAGCCTAAAGCGATATTCGCGGGAGCTACCTTGGCTCACGTGCAGGAGATAGCTTTAATACAAGCTGCTAATTGTTTCGACGCGGATGCACGACGATAGGAATTGAGGAAGCTTAATTTAACTTCAATTCAGAGCTTACACGGATACAACAGATTCAATTGAGTACATTGTTGCGGAAATTCCGCGACATGTTTACTACCACATTAAAGGAGCTGGTTACAACGGATATTGGCGAATTTAAAATTCAAGTTAAGATAGTAAACGTATTAAACAAAGACCCTATAGGGTTTCTCAAGCACAATGAGAAGTTATTCAAACACAGGGACGGCAAATGCAACACTCCGGAATCATAAGAGATTCGCACAGTCCATGGGCATCTCCGGTGGTTCTAGTAAAGCAGAAAATGGTGAGATGCGTTTCTGTGTGGATTACTGAAAGTTAAACGCGGTAACGGTAACATCTTCGTATCCTTTACCCCTCATTGCTTATTCACTTAGTTACTTAGATAGCTCCCGATGAAACTGCATTTTAGACTGAAGTGCATATATTCAGGCACGAATCGAGGTACCAATAGCAAGTAAGTTTCGTTACGACTCAAGTTCAATGGGAATTTACCAGGTTTTCATTTGGCCTTGTAAATGCACCCCGACTCTTTTCGGAAGTGTCTGGTAAATTATTAGGCGAACTAAAGTGCAAGAAGGCCTTGTATATCTCGGCGATATAGTTGTGTTTGCTTGCACGTTCTCGGAATTGCTTAGTAATCAGGAAGAAGTTTTCTGCAAATTGCGGATGCAGAAGTTTAAATTAAAGCCAGAAAAATGTTTGTTTGGGATGTTCCGAATTATGATGCTCGGCTTTGAATTAACATTCAACTGCATTGAGCCGGATAATGACAAGATTAAGGCTTTCACGGAATTGCCAATTCCCAAAGATATGCGTGACGTATGTAGAGTGCTCGGTCTATTTAGCTTCTATAGGCGTTTTTTTACCTAAATTTGTGTCAATTGCTCAACTCTTAAAACACCTCACCCGTAAAACTTGAGATTTTGAGCCGACCAAAGTTCAGCAAGGTTCTTTTGATAAATTGAGGAATTTGCGGACTACGGCTGCAAATTGGAGTTTATACGGGATTGCATACGGACGCCAACACCGTCGGTGTGGGTTGTGCACTACTTCAAAAGGTACAGAGTGAACATCATCCTAAAGCATTTTGCTCTCGGTCTCTGAACACCACGAGAAAAATTATAGCATCTCGGATTTGGAGCTACTGGCCATCGTGTGCGGTCTGACACACTTCAGGCCTTACATTTGTGGCTACCCCTACATATTGTCAGTGACCATCACGCATTTTGCCATTTACGAAACCTTAAGAATATTAAGTGTAGATTGACCAAATAAGCATTGAAATTGCAATAGTACGAATACACAACAGCGAATAATTCAGGGGCAAAACACCTCGACGCAGATGAACTCTTGCGGTTTCCGATGGATTAAGCTGAAGCACAGATAGTCGACCAAACTGATGAGATTATCACTGTTTGTTATCACGGGTGCAAGTAGCGCAAGAACAATAAAGTAATCCTCAGCTAAAACCATCAATTACCGATTTGAAGAATGTCGGAACTAATTCACCTAAGGTACAGCGACAGGTGTCGCTGTATAAGTGCATATCTACACATCAGATGTGCATATACACCTGTGTATCAGACAGGTGCCTTATACCGTAAAGATGCGGGAGCCTCAGGCCCATTACATTTGTTAGTCATTCCTGAATCGCTGAAACAGGAGATCTTGTTCTCCTGACACGATTTCTTTTACTTTTATTTATGGACGCTCTTTAACTGCTGTGGTCCTTAGCGCCCCATTCTATATTGGGCGTGAAAGACAGGTAATTTTGCTCAGAGGCCTCTTTATGAGGATTGAGGTTCTTTTACGTGCCGTAAATCTACGACACGGGGGCACTGGCTTCACTTCTCTTCCGATGGAAGCCATGGTAAGGATTTTTACGCCCGAAAAAATCCATCGCTCTCCGCCGGGTTTGAACCCGCGACCTCGGGACCTAGAGGCTAGCATGGTAACCACTACACCACGGAGGACAACTCCTGCCACGATGATCCTCTAGCCGGACACTTTGGCTTTACGAAAACATTTCGTAACATTAACCCCGTTATTATTGGCTGAGGATGAGGAAAGGAATTGCAAATTATGTTAAGGGGTGCCCAAGCTGCCAGTCCCGAAAATACCCTAAAAATGTAAAACCAGCAGGACTTTTACAGCCCAATCCGACTAACACGGTCGGCTATATGTGGGATTTGGACTTGGTGGGCCCGATAAAACGGTCCAAGTCAGGAAATACTATGATTTGTGTTGCTACGGATTATGCTTCCAGGTGGATGGAAGGAAGTGTATCCCAAGGGATCTATTGAGCACGTCGCTAAATTTATTTTAGAAAATATTATGTGTAGACATGGCGCCAGCTACGTTGTTGAGCGATAGGGGAGCGGTCTTCCTTAAATAGCGGGTTAATAAAGTCCGACAAGTCGCTCGGGATAATATTAGATGACAGCAGGTTAAGGATAAGCGTATCTTTGATAGGAAAAGGCGCGTCCAGATTTAAACCTGGTCAGTTAGTTAAATTGCTTACCTCCATACGGAAAATAGGAAAAACGACTAAGTTATTGCATCGGTTCTATGGACCCTATGTAATAGTGCAGCAAGCTTCCCCAGTAAATTCTTGTATTCTGAAAGGATCCAGTACGAAACCGAAGGAATCTATTGTGCATGTTGCTAGGTTGTATCGTAATCACGAATTTATGAGGAGCTAAATATCTATGACCTAAAACCCATGAGCACTGGAAGGGGCAACACTTAAGGGTTAAGAAAAACACAAACACACAAATTAGCAAACCAACACACAACCAACAGAAAAAAATCCCGCCAATTGTACATAATAGCTTAAATATTGAATGTCTTATGTCATCCATGACCATACTCTAATATGGCTAAATTTTATTCTATGATTAATTATGATATTATTATCTATAATATATGTTTATTTTAATCTTATCTCAGGTAATACGTTTTCTTATATTCCAATATAAAGGCATAATAGCATTAGTAGAGGACGAACAACCCATATACCATATATGGTAAATTGCCGTATATTCTGAAGCATATGCATGTATACAAGCGTGTGTTTAACTCCATTTTTGTTAATATGTTCATATTGCTGATGTATAATGTAATAGTATCTTATGGATGTGTAATATAAGTATGGAAGTGTAATTCTAAGGATCTAATATTAAGTATCGCATAGTTGGTGGTGTATGTTATTTTATTGTCCCCACTTCTCCCCTTATTGTTAGTGATAACTGGTATACATGTTAAGTTAACAGTATACTTTCACTATCACTGTAAAGTTCGCTCAATTCCCACTATATTGTTAGTAACGGTCATTACGTTCAGCTATTGCCTTATTTTTGGGTACTCTTTGTTATCTGTCACCATAACATTTTCAAAGAAAACAGAAAAACCCAAAGGATTTCCGTTTATTGTGTACAAGTCTATATCATTCATTATGAATCATTGAGGGCATTACAGTCACGTAAAAAGAAAATCAACGACACCCAATAATTGTTAGAAGTGCTGACAGTGTTGGGCCAACGGTTGAGAGCTTTATCGAAGCAATTGAGGGCCCGTTAAATCGGCGGGCTCAGCGTACGTTGGTTAGAGGAGGGAGAGGCGATCATTCCCTTTCTCATCGGGGTGCTTGTGGTTGGCGACCCGAGCCCCCGACTGGTGGCTCTCGTCCGCCAGGCGTACGTTCCCAACGTAGGAAATGTACGAGTCCGCTTTGGTGAGTAACTTTCAAATTACATTTGATTTTTCACTATCAGAAAGGAATACACAACAAAAAACAGAAGAAATTTAAAAAAATTGTTCATGGGGCTAAGGCATGAAAACACTTTCTGTGGTTCACAGGGTCTGTATGTGGAGGGGTTTGCTGCCGCCGCGGCGAGGGTGGCCAATCATGGGCAGCCCCCGGAGTCTGACGGTTCCGTGACGGAATAAGCGGTTCCTAAAGTAAGCAAACAGAGCTGGTCAACGTGCTGAAAACTGCATTTTACCTATATTAAACAACATGAACCCTAATTTTAAAGAAAGGGTATCATATTTCTCACTTGGTGCACTTTAAATGCGAAACAATAAAAGCTCAAAATGAGCCGGCGAAAAAAAGTGAAAAAAAACACACCCAATTATAAACGTTGGTGTTTGGTAAACTATTCTTAATAATTATCCTCACTGAAAAATACTCCAGTGCAGGTCAATTTTTGTTTGCAAGTTGGTTCGAAAGTTTGAAATTACCTCTTAAAAATGCCTCGAGAAGAATGTGCATAGTACTCTTTGAATATAATACCCCCATTATTCACAGGCAACTATTCCAAAGTAAAAGTTCTGAAAGTTTGCGACAAGTATATCTCCCTGTTCGTTTGTTGATTCAGTTTTTCACTAGTTATGCCATTATAAACCTTAGGAGATAAAATGTCTATTCATAATCTCATTATAGCCGAATTTGAATTTGGCAATGTAATTATATATTATAACTGCAACGCACGACTAATGTTTATCAGAAAAATGAAGGCAGACTATTAAAACATTAGAACAACGCAAACAAGGATTTAAAAATATGGCCAAAAATAGAACCATTAATGTGAATAAGAACTGATATAACTGTCACTAAGATATTTTGTAGACTTTAAATTTACATAATTTCAATGGAGTATATTCCCTATTATCATTGGCTTCAATATCTAATGATGAGAAAAGAGAGCTAATGAACTACTGAAACGGCTGCGAACTACAAAGTTATTCTTAGCGGTACTGTGTTTATTCAGGCCTCGAACTAAACACTAAACTAGTCTTCGTTTTAATTTCAATTACAGAATTCCAATTTGACGAAGAACCGGGCGGGGTGGCAGCAAAATGCGTATATGTGTGTGAATGTGCGTGTGTCTGTAAGGAAAGATAGCAAAGGCAAGGTAAATAAAAGGGACTCTCGGTCAGCCATGCGGTAATTATTTAAGATAACCTGATATCTACACTTCTATAATATAGGAGTAGTAATTATTTAGAGTACTAATTACAACAGTGAAGACTTATCAACCAGTGGCTTAAAAGCGAACCACTTAACCTAATTTGGTAACGTGTTGCCTACAATATGTCATCTATGTTCAGAATATTTAGTTTATGTTGTATGCTTAAGATCCTTATTGAATTTTATTCTTTGCGGAAACGATATGTATGGAGAGACAGTAATGTGGGCTCTGGAGAAAAGGCTCAATAATTCAACGTACATTGTTATTATATTCTGCAATTTTGGATCCTGGTTTCATATATGAATTGAAAGAAAAACATTAGTGAAGAAAGAAATTTTCACGTTTTATCGGCAAAAAAAATTAAAAGCAGTCCAAAATGCAAGTATTAACGTATTTCGAAAGAAAACATTCGAGGAAAATTTATTTATGTGTTTATACGAATTTTAAAAACTGGTGTGTGGGTAATGAGGTAAATGAAAATTCTTTGTTAGCATATGATTCTGAGAAGTGGAAAAGCATTAAAGTTTCGAGCATTTGAAGTGAATATTCCATAGTGAGAGCAGTTTCTTGCTTCGCAGTACACTACCTGCAATTGGGGGAGAAAATTGTTGTTTTAATGCCTATTATTACCAAGAAATATAAGATATAAACTGATTATTTAAGTGTATTTGCTGATTTGTTGAAGCGATAGTTTATGTTCAGATAGCATGTTTCGGGTTTTGTTAGAATATAAAGTATAGTTGTTGCTGAAAAACTAAAAACTAAAATATCAGTCATAATTATAAAAGTGGATAAACTAATTAAAAAACACAGTAGTCTTAGAAATCAGAAGCCAATGGGTAAAAACTGTGCTTGAATTCATCTTCTGCGTTAAAACACGGAACTTGTAGGCAGAATACAACACTTAACTCTGCGGTCAGGCGATAAGAAATTTCCGTAAAATGGCTGCATTACTGTAGATAAACAAGCATCCGGTTCCAGCTACGAATAAACTACCAAGATTATGCTGGCCATTACTAAACATCATACACTGTAGTTCGACAGTGAGCTGTTCAGTTGTTTTATGGCGAGTACCAATCCATTTTAATTAATAAGTGAAAACTATGAGTAGTATAGAAATGATGGTTCAAAATCACTTAATATGCAGGAATGTGTATTCACATGCAAATGAGGTCTCCCCCACTTCCTCCCCATCTCCTGGTACCTTTTTCTTGTACTGAGAGTTATAAATCTTCTTGAGTACAATGGAAGCTTGACAGATAAGCAATTAAGGCTGTAAATCACCTGTCAAAATGAACAATAGAATAATAGATTATCTTCTGTAACAAATGCGGAGACGTTATTCTAGCCATACCATATCCGGACACGTGTGCACTGAAACAACCACTTCCCAGTCGCATTGTTTCATGACCACGTGCAAAAGAACAAAAGGTTATCCATCACCTGTCAAAATGAACAATAGAGTATGATGGAGTGTTTTAAACAAAGGATCAGACGCTATTGTCCCAGCTCTATTGAATTCCCTGAGTGTGTACTTTTAGGACTACCACCTGGCAGTCGCATTCTCTGACGAACACGTGCAAAAGAACAATAGAACAGGCTTGACCCGAGCTAACAAAGGGACAGATGCTATTGTATCCCTTTTTATTGTCCAGAGCAAGGCTTCTTTTGAAAGACCACCCATGTAGCACCCCGTTTCCACAGCCGTATAACAAAAGAACAATCTGGACCCTTCTAACAAAGGCTTCATTGACAAAGGAACAGGTTCTATTGTCATCCATTCCATTGTTCGGACACGTGCATGTTAGGTGCATATAACAAAAGAAACCCGTAGAGGCTTTACAGCTGGTCCTGTTTTGTTTGCCCGAGAGGAAAGACAGAGAGGTCAGTTTACCTGAAAGACCATAGAAAATTCAACCACCGCTCGAGCCCAACATCATGGCGTTGGCCTTTCCCCGAGGCTACTTCTCTCTGATAGTGTTCACGAAGTCCTACGGATATACCCGACATAGTTATACAAACTCTCTGTTTATGCAGCTGACTCTTTTCAAGCAGCGATATCAAAAAAGCGTGCTTAATATATTTCATTACCTATATTAAATCGATGTGTTTACTTAGATATCCATAGATCGGTGTTCGATCCTTACTGCAATCAAAAGGTTTAATGTTTTAATTACTAATGAGAAAGTGATGCTTTGATAATATTATATCATTACCCTGATTATTGAAAGGGTGTTCACAGGGTCCTAGTTCGATTCTTACCGAGCGAAACTCTAATGCTTGATAACTATTTAACTATGAGAGTATGTGCGGTCAGATTAAAATGTATTTAACAAGTATAATTTAATTTTTTATATATCATTATGATGTTTTAATACACGGTATCCTTAGGTACACAGGTGCTAGTTCGATTCTTACCGAGCAAAACTCTAATGCTTGATAACTATTAAACTATGAGAGTATGTGCGGTCAGATTAAAATGTATTTAACAAATATAAAGTAATTTTTATATATCATTACGATGTCTTAATGCACGGCATCCTTAGGTACACAGAGGTGCTAGTTCGAATCTTACCCGGAAACTCTAATGAGTAATAACTATTAAATTATTGAAGCATACACGGACAGATTAAAATGTATTTAACAAAATATAATTATTTATATTAAACCCTGGTGTATACTTATGTATCCCGATGCATAGACACGATTCTTTATTTTTTCTTCTTCTCCTCTCTTTTCCTTACTTTCCCTCTTTCTGACTATCTCTTTCTTTCTTCTAGACATGTATACATCCAAGCATTCATATATACACCAGTGCACGCACACACATGTAGCATACTTACACCGCCTCCAAACATGCGAAACTGCACGATGACCTATGAGAATCATTGAGCATAGATACACATGTACAATCTATTCTAACTCTCTGTTTTTACAGCAATTATCTCTTTCAAACAGAGATATCAAAAACCTTTACGTGCATTGCCTCTCTATAATAGAAGATATCATTCCCCTCCCACCCCTCACTGAATCCTCGATACTCTTGCATAGAGAAAAACACATTCACTCCCCTACAGATCGCTTCCCCCACCGATCATCTGTGCAGGTCATTACATGGGATAGAAGAACCGGTTTTCAATTCCCTGTATATAAGGAGCCCCTTCTTGCACTGCTCTGAATATTATTCGATGTGTAATCGAGGCGATATTACAATGGACGATTTTTGGAGTGAATGTGGAGAAGAGTCATACTATTATACATATTATCATAAAGAGTCGTGCAATGGTATGCATTCTATAGTGTGTAACATGCCTTCCTATCATGACCAGATGACTTCTCGAGGCATATGCACAGACAACTGCAATCTCTAAAAAAAGTGTGCAATTGTTCTCTAAAGAAGAGTGAAAATAAAATGGCTCATTCTTTTGTGTTTCTTTCTTTCCAGGGAGTCTGATCCCGAAAGTGAAGGTGAGATGGCCACCCTCATTTCAGTTCACAGCTTCCTGTGGCATTCAGAGTACTACAATGGGTATTCTCACTCTGTACTGTCTGAAAAACCTGAGGTACACGACCAGATGGCGTCATACTTTCCATGCAATGAGAACTGCATTGTATTCCTCTTCAGGCAGAGAAATTTAAAGTAAGTAGCTCTTTAAACATGTATAATTATTGTACCTTGCTATCGTCATATATGCAACATCAGAGATCATTTGTGTAAAAATTAATTGCGTAGACGACACAAACATAGATTGCTATTTCGATACATAGAACAATAGTACAAGAGTAGTTGCATATAACTGACACTAGAATATTATTATGACTTTGCAGAATTCAAATGACGACGCCTGCACCTAAAACCGAAATAGAATCGAATGGTAAAGAACCAGAAGATATGGTGGAATATTCCATTGCACAGCAGTGTGCTAATTACATAGATGATGAGGAACAGGAGTCCAATTCACAGGCGTCTGGGGATCTAGCACCGATGCTCTGCGAACCTACCCCAGAAAAGCCGGCAGAATTCAGGAAAACATTGACGTGAGTATTTTCATATCTAGAAAAAAAATCATTGCTTCATTTTAAGTGTATACTAACAAAAAATGTAATTCTTTTCAGGTTACCTTTACTTTCCTAAGCATGTTTTCTAAAAATTTCATTGTGTAATGTTTCAGACGATGCAATAAGGGGAAGAACAAGAGGAACAGCTTTGCAGACCTCTAAAAGAGGCTGACGCTATTGGAGGATAGAATAAGCAACATCAAGAACCCCAAGAAACATGCCGGTAAGAAGCGGGTGCCGAGACGTCTACATCTCGAAAAGGCACAACGTTAAAAGAGGATTCTTCTATGAACTTCCAGTGCTTCTAGTGAAAAATACAGACAAATTTGTATACATGACAATTCAAAATTGGGAGATAATTTGAGAGAGTGTTCCTACATACAAAGCATTCCTCCAATCGAGAAAGTGTCCGCGTGTGGAATATTGTGAAAATATTGTTTTCTCTTTCTTGCTTATATTGTCACACCCCAACACTGGGTGTGATCGGGAAGCGTAGGTGTACAGGATCAGAAGGCAAAGAAACTCGCTTAAGCTACTGACTGCATGATTGTATTTTGAAAGGAAACCCTGAGTTGGCGATGTACAATTATTAGGACAATGCCTTTGGTAACTACATGGCACAGTTAGTAGAATCAATTACTGATAATATCCTCCTGGGCTTACCTTGGACATATGTTGGTTACGCAGGAAGGAGCTGCAAGTTGATATCAATCGTGACCAGCTGTACACGATACCCATCCGCAAGAAGAGCAAGACGACCGAGCGGCCTCGCTCGCTTGCTTATATAGAAGCCCGGCTTCTATCGGGGTCTTCATATTGTCCGAGCGGATATTACCTTATATGGTTCGGAGCCGTCCTAGAGTTACGCAAGAGCGCATGACTTTCCCGGATACACATATTCATTTTTGGAACATTGTTCCATGAGTTTCCGTGGGGAAGCTAACGTCACTGTAAAGTCCGAGAAACACTCCTAGGAAATAAGCAACCGCTAGCGTCCGGTCACGTACACAAGATTAACAGAAATGTCATAAACTAAGAAATAAGTAGAATAAGATTCTACATAAATTTAGAAGAATGTAACCGAATATTAAGATATCACCAATTGGTGTGTAATAATAAATCCAAGACCCAGCTCCTTACCGGTATAACGTGACAATATGCAGGAGTTCGAAATAAAAATTTTGAATACTAATTTAAATGATTGTGAAATACTTTTAAATAGCGATGAAATTTGCAGGCTAAAACACTTGAATCATTTATAGATTACTATTTAGGTAACCTAGCTGTTGCAAGTGTAATGCCATATGCTGGGGCGAGGAGTTGGAGGAGGAAAGTGATGGAAATGCAAGACAAATAATAATAAAAATGAATGAAAGTATGCTTTCACATCGTGCTTTTATTCATTAAAAAATCCTTACATTACTAATGAAAAAATATATGCTTACAATGATTAGTTTAAAATATAAGCTGCATCACATGAGTCAGATGCTTGTATGCAAATATTTTATCACGAACTATTAAACAATGCAATGTGGTCTGTGCAGGAATATTTGCACTAGCTTGAATTTATATTCTGATGTTGACAGCTCCATTTACAACTTCCTCTGGTTGATGTGAGCAATCTATAACAAATATAGGAGCAAATTTAATAAAATCTTTTCTCTTCAATAAAGAATAATACTCTTTTTCATAATAAGAGTTTTGAAACTTTTAGTACATGTCATAAAATGATGTAAATCTCAAGTTTCCAAAGTCCAAATTCATGTCATGATAGGGATAACATTCACTATTAAGATAAAGTCTAAAATTAGTTATGTTACAATGATCAAAAAGGGAACCGTTTTAGATGCATTCCTCGATCTTAAAGTCTGAGCACCCAAAATGACAAATCTCGGCCTCTCCATTTTTGATGTGGTGGCGACATTCCAGGTGAATGATTTAGTTTGCGGCACAGCAGGCTGAGTATGCAGATCTATAGTCCTAAATGGGAGATACAGTGCCTTGTCCGTCTTGACAATCTTGAGAATTTCAACCTTTTCAGCATCAGAAAGTCGAATCACAGGCATTCTCCACTCGCTTCGTGCAAGTTTAACGCTTGCATTCTCTTTACCCTCAGGTGCTATAATACAGTTTTTAGAATCCTTGGATCGAATCAGCACCAACTTAAACTTGCTATTGAGTATGAGTTCCTTGTGGTTGTCAGCAAATCACAGAAGCATCGAAAGCGGTACTATAGCGTTGAAGGCTCCATTTCCTGCATTCACAATGTCCATGTCTTCTCCAGGATAGCACCATCCAGCATTCAGCAGACGATCAGATTCCATGGGGTTGAGAGCAGCATAGTTGGCAAAGTTGATACGATCCCGGGGTCCCTGGTTCGATCAATATTTGAGCCCTTCATATCCAGTCGAATCTCCTCAAACATGAATGCAATAGCGCTATTGGTAAGCTTTGCAGTAGTAGCTGCTCCTTTAGGTTTAGTAATACTACCCTCGATGTATAGATAACTTCGGTTAGGTAAAGTATATAAATCCTCAGTTTGACAAGGGTTTCTAATCTCGTCATTAGCGTCAAGAGCTGGTGTATTGTATGGTAAAACACATGTTCCTCTTCTTTAGTGGTTTCGTCTTAGAAACTCGGTGTCCCGGTAACATTGAGGATGTCCATGATTATAGGACTCTGAAGCCCAATACCTGGAGGAACTGCCGATTGCGTGATGTTAACCCGCAGGGTGGTAAAAGCAGAGTATGATGTGTGCGTCAAATCATTCCATTATTATATCCTCGACGTCGCTGACTTCTTCTAAAATCTATTGGCATTGCAACGGATGTGAAGCCTTATGCTTATATCTTCGTTTCTAAAGTCAATGATATTACCGTTCAGGTCCACTACACGAAGACTAATTTGCTCTATAGCATTGGTGTTTATGATTGGAAGGTAAATTGGATTTGGCGGCGCTTGAGAAATATGATACCCAGGTGGAACAGAAGGGAAAAACTCGTAGATCGAGTGTCAACTTTTACCGTCGATGGAAGAGCCTGTTGCGATACTGCACTCGATTCGTATGATTCTCACCTTAAATATATTCACCAGGTAATCAGATTCAGACAGCGGATTGGCTCGAATAACTTTACCGCTGAAGCCCAATAGCGATCCTATAGAACGATCATTGGAAAAATCAATAGTGAAATGACATTTAATTTCAGCCTTCATTGTGTTATTATTAGGTCTAATAAAGAAGACATTCTCATCCACACCTAGCTTATCTTTGATGTATTCATTAATGTCAGTAATCTCATAAGTTCCATCAGGCATATCAATGACCTTAATTTCATCATCGTGTATGTAATGAAATTGATTATTACTCCGATCAATTTTGAGAATGGAATAGAAGGTTTCAAAATTCAATAGAGAAATTCATAGTGACCCTTTGGATCTAACTGAAGAGGAGGATTCAGGTATTAGAAAGAACCGACAAGTTTCCACTGACAGTAATAGTGCAACTCATTGCGATAGAAATTGCAAGCACAAGTGCCCGTATATGACTGAGCCAAAACTTTGAAACCTATTAGTGTTATACAGAACCTTAACGCCTCAGAGGTACCTTTCTATCTCTTTTGGTGGCTTCAAGTTTCCAAAGCTATCGAAATAAAATGACACGTTGCCATCCTTATTTATAGCAAGCCAAAGAGTGCCTTCATTCTCTTAAGTATCGAGATTAACAATAATTCTCTTTCTGTAACGAGGTCTTGAGGGTAGCTGATCGATCATGTATACACCTCTAAAATGAGGAATCTTTAAACGCCGGGTAAACAAGTTGAGATCTATGTTACTCAATGCTTTTTCCGGGACAAGTATAGTCCTCTGCCGGAGTTTTTTGAATTCCCCTTCTTGCTCTGTCTCCTCTTCCTTTCGGTGTTCCTCGCATTATTATTATTATTATTATTATTATTATTATTATTATTATTATTATTATTATTCCCTCGTAGGCCTTTCCCTGTTGCTTCAATTTCTTTGTTATGTCTAATCATTTCAGCAAGTTGTTTATCTGCAGCCTTTTTCTTATTTACTGCGGAAGCAATTGGTGCTGCGCATCCAGCGGCAGCTCCTAGGGCTGCAATAATTGGTACGAGCGGTGGAAATCCTCCTCGTTTCTTCTTCCTGCATTCGACACCAACAGCTACCTTCCCCTTCATAATTGTTGTTACTAGTCGCGCTGCCAACTTTTCACCTAATGTAGCATCAGATGATTGCACTCTTTTCCACGCCTTTTCAGCCAAGGTTTTGTCAGCAATGT
Organism: Deroplatys truncata; assembly: GCA_030765065.1. Lineage (NCBI taxonomy): Eukaryota > Metazoa > Arthropoda > Insecta > Mantodea > Mantidae > Deroplatys > Deroplatys truncata. The sequence continues at coordinate 331,131,244 of CM060990.1, forward strand.
TTCCCGAAGCAGAGTCCTTATGCTGAGCGTAGGCAATGTCGTGAAGTTTGCACGCTTCGTCTAACAGGTTGATTGCAGGTTCTCCTCTCTTTAATCTTTTTTCTAGCTTTGTCCCAGGTCCGCAGCATCTGTACCCAAGCAAATGTGCTTGAAATTGTAGGAAATTAATGAGAGAGTTAATTAACCCGGAACATCTTGCGACCTTTACCCCCTTAGCACTCATGGTATACTAATTGATTTTATTGCTGCATAGTTCTTTTATAGTCTGCCATTGCTTGCATTCATTATCATATATACGTTAAGGATGATTTATTTTATTCTAGTTGTTACGATGCAGTTGGTGAAGCAAGATTGCTCGCTGCCTATTCAGGTGCTAGACTTTGAAAGCGACTTTAGACGCGATCGTCACGGGAAGGTGTTTCCAGGCAATGTTAGAGCGCTAATTCTAGGTAGCTCCAGCGCTGGAAAAACAAATGTATTACTCAGTATGATACTTTACGAGAATGCACTACGCTTTGAAAATGTGTACATTTATTCAAAGTCGCTATACCAACAAAAGTATCAATATCTAGTTAAGCTGCTTGAAAACATTGAGGGTATAGGTGTTTATACTCGCAAAGATGGTGAAGGCGTCTTGCACCCATCAGAAATTAAAGAAAATTCAATCTTTATATTTGATGATGTCATCACTGAAAAGCAAGACAAGATTGCCTCCTTTTACAGCATGGGCAGGCATCGAAATGTGGATTCTATATATCTAGCACAATCCTATGCCAAAGCCCGAAGCATTTAATTCGAGATAATGCGAACATGATCCTACTCTTCAGACAAGATAATTTAAACTTGAAGCATATGTATGAATATTATGTAAACACAGATATGTCGTTAACGGAATTTAAAGATTTGTGCAAAGGTGTTTGGGAGAGCTCTTCAGAAGGAAGACCCTTTGTGGTAACAGTTCCTGAATTTCCGATGAATGACGGTTGATATAAGTGCGGATTCGATGTATATATTAAAGTTGTTAATAAATAAATTGCTCATTCATAGTTCATCATGAGTATTGACAGGTTTGGATCACAGAGGACTGCTCCAGTGAAAAATTCGTTACATCAAGTTATCATAAACAGAGATGGAAAAGGAAATTACCATTTCAGGAACAAGGGACTGTGCATTGTTCAAGATCCTGAGGAGGAGGACGACGCAAGCACTAAACGCTACGTGGATACGCTTACGTCTTCTACTGAAAATCGAATGCAGGAGTTCAAAGAAAAAACGACATATCAGCGCATGGGCGAACTTCAAACTACTTTTAGGGATCACATCGAGAAGTCGCTAGACGTGCAACATGATGCTCTAATGAAATATCTGAATAAAAATACTCTTAAGCGCGACGATGGAAACAACATTATCCTGGATGCTATAAGATTGTAGATAATGCTGCCAGCTCAAGATGATCATGACGTGCCGAATAAGAAGCATGTATTAGAATATATAAGTGCAAGAACACCGCCACTCGATTCACGCGGTAACGTTCGATTTCAAAAAAGAAGAATAATATATGTAGCAGATCCTGTCGATGACAGTGATGGAGCAACAAAACGTTTGTTAAAGTGCAAGTGGGAAGGAAACAAAATGAAATACAGAAAGATTTAAACAGCAGACTTGGTGCAGTAAGTACCGCTGGTACAGAAACAGTGGGAAAACACATGGAAACTATGGCGAACGGCCAGAAATCAATGGATAAGCATCTGATAACTACAGCGGATAATGTCAATACCCTTAAAACACAATTGAGGGTCATAAATGCATTAGTAGAGATGGAACGTGTAATTACACTGCAGTCGTTGCCTTTCAGAGGGAAATCACAGAGGTACATATTAACAACAGGTCTTGAATACTACAAATCAAGCGTAAACGGAGAGATAATTTCTTGCTATATGACGTCACCAGCAGATCCTACTGTAAGCTCTGATATATTAATTGAAATAAATAACAAGTCTGTTAGAGCTCTGCCTGCACCAATTGCAAATGGAGATAGACTAAGCTTCACTGCTCCTGCAAATCGTATAACGGGCGGCCATTTTCTAAATATTGAGTTGAAAATCTCTTATAAACCGAAGTCTGCTAAATAAATGGGGTATATATTAATGCGAAAGTCTAATTTCAGTGTCATTTCAAGATGGATAGCGAGTGCATACGACTTAAAGAATCTGTAGCTATGCACACGAAGGCTAAAGGTCAGCAATTTTAAACCCAGTGAGTGCTGATTGAAGCTCTTCAATCATTGACACATCCGTTTTAAGATATACTTTAAATACAGAAGAAGAATACTACAAGCAAGGAGGAATCACCGAAAGATGTGAAAGATGAGAAACTCTACAACTACCTTAATAAAGTTCGCAAGAAGGACAAAAATGAAATAGATTCATCATATGGAGTACGATATGAGGATGGCAACTACATGTTAGGGAACAAGATTATTGATTTCAGCAATAATAAAGTTCGAATAGAGGACGAAACGTACAAAACCACGCCTGGATTGAAGGAGCTGATCTTCAAGAGAATACCTGAAATGCATGCATACACTGAAGATGACCTTGAAACACAGTAAAATCCTTAAAGCAACACATGTTCATCGAGTAAACTTCAGTAAGCATGGGCAGCTGAGATCGGGTAATTCCTCCAAGTATAAAAGCGTTATACGAACTCTAGTAACGAAACACAAGAGATTAGGACTACAGTGGAAAGAACATCGCACTAATACGAGGCAAGACTAAATCTACTGGACCGACCCTAATGATCTGGTGGATCGCCTTAGACTACCTGTGGCATCCAGTGACGCCGGCAATAACAATCATACTCAAGAAATTGAAGATACTATTCAAGAACTAAAAGCGGCAAAGATTACAGCATGACATCAGTGAAGCAAAATATAGCAAGCGAGCTCCATGCTCCAGCCCGGAGAAACTTAATGCGTCGAAAAGATTATCAGCAAGGGACTCCATGACTTGGTGCAAATCGACTTGGTGGAGGTGATACCGCATGCAAAAATCAATAGGAGTTTTAAGTACATTGCAATCAACTTCTACTCTCAAATGGCATATGCGAGACCGCTAAAGGACAAGACAGGACTTCAAGTTGCAAAGGCTATGGAAGATATACTGCAAGAAATGGTAACTCCGCCCAAGAACATACAGAGTGATAAAGGAAACGAATTTTATAATAAGCATTTTAAAAATGTAATGACAAAATACAACAATAATCACTACAGTACCTAAACACATGTAAAGGCAGCTGCTGTTGAACGGTTAATAAGAACCCTAAGAATATGATGCTTCGCGAATTTCTAGCCAAAGGATCATACAAGTGGCTAGATCTTTTACCTCAGATCATTGCAAGATATAACAACACATACCATTGCACTGTTCGAATGAAGCCTATAGAGGTGAAGAACAATGATCTTCTGACTTTTATATAACTACACTCAAGATTGAAGAGAGAAGAGATGGCAAGAAAGTTTAGTGTTGGTGATTATGTGAGGATATCCAAGGACAATGGACATTTTGAAAGGGGATTTGAAGCTAATTGGAATGTTGAAATATTTGAAGTTGTTCGTGTGAATAACACCAATCCCGTTACATACATGCTAAAAGGTAATGACGGTGATGAGATAAAGGGGTCCTTTTATGGGCATGAACTGCAATCCACGCTGTACCCTAATACATTTCTGGTAGAGAAAGTATTACGCAGGCAGGGAAATGGGATTCTTGTACAGTGGTATGGATTCCCTAACACTCAATGGATTGACAGAAAGGATTTATTGTAGAAAAATAATAATGAAAATAAAGAGGCTTTCATTCCACAATAATGCGTGTTTTTTATTTCATGATATATAACTTTTCCTGTAACGCATTTTTTCTCTTAAATGAGTCAAAAACTGAATAAATAAAATTCATTATTATAAAAGTATATATTTTTATACAAGATTAATGCTTTTTGTGATCGACGGGATTACACTTTTTGTATTTTACATGATTAAAAATCAATAAATATATAATGACAAGTTGTTTAACTAAAAAAATTAACGAAACTAAAAGTTTACACACACACACATATATATATATATAGACACATTATTATTATTTGCATTTTTATGATTAAACCCCTGCATACCTACATACAGATATGAATACATAAACACACAATCATTGGGCTACATTTTTACTTGCATTTTATATAATTAAAAATCAATAAATTCATAAACAGAAAAGAGTTAAACAATTCATAAAACTAAAAATTTAATTTATACATATATATGTATATGTACATTCAAGGTCTGGCATATATAAACACACAGAAAGTTAACATTTTAAAAAATTCACATACAACTAAGAATTACATAAATACACTTATATAGGCATATATACATCTAAGAGTCAGTCATACGCAGAGAATAGTGACCCCAGGCAATTGTCTGTTCTGAGCATTCAATAAGATTTCTTTTATCGTCTCTATCACAGGGAGCGACCTTATTCATTTCTATGGTCGAGACTTTATCGTTTGAAGCTTCGAAATATTGTTTTTGTTAAAAAAGTTTTTCTAATGTCGTTTAGACAGCCGAAATAGTGCTCAAAATTTAAGTTCCGCATCCGCGTGTTGTTGATGCCCTTTGCTTCCATCACAGTTTGGTCCTCGTGCCTTTATGCCTATAACTTGGACCTTAACCCAACACATTCTATCATAGGGATTCCTGCAATCTCAGCATTGAACAGGCCAATAACGTTCTTGTTTTGCGGTGTAATTCCGTAGCAGTTTTGTGTCCCATAATTTGATCTTTCAAAGTGTTCCTGGTTTTCCCTGATAAATTTATAGGTGCCAGTTGAAGTACCCAGTATAAATGAATCCGTGTCCATGTATTTCAAAATTAAATCCTTACTCCTTGCTTCAGTATATTATAATACAAACTATACATTAGATGTTTTGATATGTCAAGGATGGCTTGCCCTGCATAGAAGGGTTTATCCATGTACACTTCCTCTCTGGCAAGTTCTATCCCTACAAGATTTTCTGCAAATAAAATGCTCCGAACGTAAGTTTGTCGCGCTGTCAATTTCTTGCATTGCTTCCAACCTGTAACGATACGAAAGTCATTGTATTTGTGTACATTCTAAATAAATTTACTATATACAGAGCCGTTCATTTCCTTCCATAAATTCTGATCGAATTTGGAAGTTTCCCTTGCACGTCTCTCTGTATTTATATTAATGTAGGTTTTCAGCCATTCTGACTGATTATATGCAACCACTCTATGGATCTTCTTTAGCTTCATGCATAAATCAATGCACTGCTGGAGGTTTCTGTAGTGCAAGGTATACTTATCTTTATTCTCGAGTGTTGCCAGCAGTTTCTTGTATTGGTCTCCAGGTGGTATCTCGCTTTTCGGGCAGAGAGGAAGGTTATTGCGCTCATCGTGGAGATGCTCAGGATACTCAAGGTTGACTTCCAAAACGTATTCAGTTGGGGAATCAGGGGCAACAGCAAATAAGTTTATCGCTGAAATTTCTCCTGGCAATAGCCATCTCAGGTCCTTGTGCGGCATAGGACTGGTCATCGAAGCACCATATAAATTATTTATATTTAGATAGGCCAAATATAAGTTTTTTTGTTTTGCATCGTCTCTAGGAAGGTATTGGTTATTTACTTTGGCATGTCTCTTTGATACAGTGCACATTCCGCCCCTGATTCCTCCCTCAAAGAATTTCATCACTTCCTCGTCATGAATGAGGTCAGGCTTGATCTTGGTCACCTTGAGCATTGCATCAAATGCAAGTTCTGGTGGGGTATAGTACCAGCACGGGTCCAAATTATATACATCCAGAGAGAGGTCCCTAAACCTCTCGAATGCATCGGCCAAAAAGAGCGTATCCGTTTTCAGATACAGATCGCTAGATTCGCTCAGATTAGTTATGTTGAATGTACTCCAGACTTTGTCAGCATGATTTTATTCTTCTGGTGTTATGTCGTCAAATTTTTCTATTGAAGACAGTGCTGTTTCCTGTAGTCTGGAAGGGGAGTCGACGTAGCGGTAAGGGAATATTCCCTTAGATCTCACCAACTGCTGATGTTCGTGATCTTGAACTCATCCCTGCTCAGCATGCAGGCTAAACTAGATAGATTATCTTCCAAGAACTTAAATCTATGTAGAACCCTGAAAAAGATAGTCCTGTACTTTTTCCTGAATGATATATATCTCTCTGAGGAGTTTGAGATACACGAAATTGGGTGATCATCATATGCCAGTTGTTGCATCCGGAAATGGCTGTTATAATTGCTAAGGCAATGAAAAAAGATGGATATAAATTTCGGTACCCGTGTATTTAAATTGCATGCATTATGAGCAGCCCCCAGGAATACACCGGCCACAATGCAGTGATCGCGTACCTTCAAGTCGTCTACCTCAAACTCCTTCTTACATATGTGGCAATGACGAGCATTGCCGAAATCAGCCACGTCCTATGCAGTCAAAATTATTTCGTCATTGCGGCTATATTGACCAATAACTATCGGCTATTGGCATAAGCTCAATGAAGAACTCCTTGTTTGCATCAGGACCTCTAAATAGCTTAAATCTCGACAATAAATCGTCATGGCGACATACGGGTTTAAGTGATATAGATATAGCCTCATGATGCTGGATAGCCCGAGTCCAGCTCTGATTAGCCGACGGCTCACAGTACTGAACTGTGACTAACACGCTCTCAATATCAGCATACACAACAAAATTTACAGTAGTACCCTTCCGGTAGGACGAGAACTCAATCACTTCCCCCTGCTTAGGCATTTTGAGCACCTGGCACTGCATGCACTTCAATTGATGCTTTTAAAATCACCTTCATTATTGAAGTGCTTCAGGCAGGGCTCGCATACGCAGTGTTTCCTGCAACGTTTGCTGAACTGTGACCTTGTCAGCCTTGACATATCCTTAATCAGACATTAGTGAAGTTTTCCATTTTGCTCAATTAGTAATAGGTTAACGGTGAAGTCTTTCTTGCTGGTGCTTTGGTATAGTGGTATAATTGAGCACTCCCCTTCTAAGCCAAATACTGAAACTGATACTTCGGGGTTTTGGTGTTCAAAGTTTGGAATCTGTTGTATGCGTACAGGGAAGTCTATCCTAACGTGGTTGAATGCAGTGATTAACTGTTCTGCCGGGTATTTTCTCGTTCTAATAGCATTCAGGATCGCTGGGTACTTTGCAGCGGGCAAACACCATGCAAAACAGTATTCATCGTCGTTTGTTATGTTTAGCACAGCTCTCTTAGTCTTGATCGCATTGGGTAACTCTATGTAACGCTATGCATTCAAGGGATCATAGAAGCTAGTTCCAATAACAAGAGCCCTGATAGCGAGCAGAGATTTTGAGCTTGCACCTCCTTCGAAATTCGAGATGTTTTCGAGAATTTCATCGACCATAGAAGTTTATAAGGCATCAAGATTACTTGATTGAAGGACCAGCTTTGTCTTGCTATTGAAAAAGATGGTTTCTGCATGCTCTTTTTCAGCAGATTGTATGAGATACGTAATTTCAATAGAGATGTTTACTTTAAAACCAGAAGAGCTTCTCCCGAGTACAGAAACCATCTCTCCCAATACAAGGCGTCTGCATTCCTACAGAAACTGACCGGGGTCAGCTATCTCTAAAATGATTTCTATGCGGTTATTGAAATGGAGTCCTCTGAACGGCGATTCAATATCCTTACATTCTAGCTGGGTGTGACTAACCTTTAGTTTTTTGGCATTGTTGCTGTATGCGATGTCATCGCTGTATAAGTTGGTGTCGGCAGTACCTGATGGTTCTGCAAATGGTAATGTAGGGGCCATGAAAGATCCTGGGTTGATGAGGGGGTTAATTCCTTGACCGTGCTCCTCTTCAGCTTCGCGAGGTCTTTTGGAACCCCGGAGCATTGCTAAGTTGTCTGCATAGTCAGGCTCCGGGTTCATGACCACTATTGAAGTTTCTATAACAATAACGAAGCGGAGTTAATTTGATTGTCAGTTAAAATAGAAATACGATAATATACGTTTATTAAATCATTGATGAAAAAAACTTAAAGTTATGTGTTAATGTTACGATAATTAGTTATATTATTGTATATTTTAATAAATAAAATGATTAAAAGAAGTGATTGAGAAAAGTTATGCGCTAACGTTAAGCTAATTATTTATGGTAATTGTATATTTTAATAAAAATGAGTAAAATATTTTTAAGAAAAGTTATGCGTTCACGTTACGTTGATTATTTATGTAACGATGTTAGATCTAGAAGAAATGAAGTTAAAAGCTCACCATTCAATTCACGATGCAACTGCAGGTACACGGTCTTGTATGCACAATTCACGCAGGTGCACGCCCCCTCACTAAGAATAGTCGTCCGTGGATCTCGTGCAGTCAACGGTGCAACATCCTCGAACCCGGGAGGCGGCGGAGTCAGGTAGTCTTGCGAGAATATAGGTGAAGGCAAGCTACCACCCTCGTCCATATCCACAGCTCCGAATGAAATCGCTTCAGGAACTACAACAAAGAATCAAAAAAACGAATTAGCTTTACATTGAATGTCTTTAATTGAATGATGCTAGCGAATTGAATGCTTCATTTAATAATTGAAATTCTGATATAAGCATGAATTTTTCGCTGGTTATACATTCATCGAGGACAAAGCTAATATTTTCTAGAAAAAAGTTCAAGTGTGATAATATATCTAAACTCACCATTCATATCGTTATACATCCGTATTGCAGCAACTCTGTATTCGCAGTTATTGCATGTGCAATACTGCTCTGAAGCGCTGTCCTTGTCTGCATTCACCCCTGTAATGGGAGTGACATCCTCAAATCCAGGTGGGGGTGGTATAATATAATCACCCCCGATAAGATTGGTGACGGGGGCTACTAGTATTATTAGAGATATAGCTGCTATGCAGCGAGACATCTGATGTCTGATCTACTGACAGGGGTGCTGGCATGTTGTATCCTGATGAGGAATTGATATTAACAGGTTCTTTGTGAACCTGTACTGTCTGGTTAAGTTGAGAGCCCACTCCTCTGAGGAATGCGGCTCTGACGACTCTCATGGCGTTTTCAGTATTACCGGCGAAAAAATTTAAGTCATGTAAATTTCATTGTTTTTTATAACTGATAAGAGGTAAATGAGTAGAGAAAACAATGTCATATGAACAAATAAGTAGAGAAAGACGGACGAATGTTAATAGAATGTGTTGTGAAAATTGCATGAAGGTTTATGCAAGAATGTGTGGCGAAAATCGTATGAGTGCTATTAGAAGAATGTGTAGCGAAAATAGCATGAAGGCTAATAGAAGAATGTGTAGCGAGAATCATATGAATGTTAATAGAAGAATAAGTTGTTGAGAAAATCGTATGAAGGTTTATGCAAGAAGAGTGAGTAGGGAAAATCGTATGAATGTTAATAGAAGAACATGTAGCAAAATTCGTATGAATGTTTATACAGGAAGAATGTGTAGAAAAAATCATATGAATCTTTATGTAAGCAGAATGTGTTGAGAAAATCGTATGAATATTAATACAAGAATGTGTAGAGAAAATTGTATGAATGTTTAGAAGAATGTGTATCGAAAATAGTATGAATGTTAATAGAAGAATGTGTATCGGAAATAGTATGAATGTTTATGCAAGAAGAATGTGTAGCGAAAATCGTATGAATGTTTAAACAAGAATAATGTGTAGAAGGAATCATATGAAAGTTTACAGAAGAAGAATTTGTTGAGAAAATCGAATGGATGTTAATAGAAGAATGTGTAGCGAGAATCGTATGCATGTTTATACAAGAAGAATGTATAGCGAAAATCGTATGATTGTTTGCAGAAGCAGAATGTGTAGAGAAGATCGTATGAATGTAAATCGAAGAACGTGTAGCGACATTCGAATGAATGTTATACAAGAAGAATGTAGAAGAACGCATATGAATGTTAATAGAGGAAGGTGTTGAGAAAATCATATGAATGTTTATGCAAGAAGAATGTGTATCGAAAATAGTATAAATGCTAATAGAACAATATGTAGCGAAAATCGTATGAATGTTTACAGAAGAAGAATGTGTAGAAAAGGTTGTGTAAATGTTTATACAAGAAGAATGTGTAGATAAAATCGTGTAAATGTTTATACAAGAAGAATGTGTAGAGAAAATGGTATGAGTGTTAACAGAAGAACGTGTATCGAAATTCGTATGAATGCTTATACAAGAAGAATGTGTAGAAGAAATCATATGAATGTTTATGCAAGAAGAATGTGCTGAGAAAATTGTATGAATGTTCATGCAAGAAGAATGATTAGAGATTAAGTATGAATATTTATGCTTTAGGATCTAAGGAACTATTTGCAGCATTGATGAAAGCTCTACATTTTTAAAAAATTCTGATAATTATTAAAGAAATGAAATTCAGATAAACAATATGATACTCTTGCAATGATTCTTCTTTCATATAGATACGTAAAAACTCACTCACCTTGTATTATATATAGATGACAATGGGTGCAGTGTAAAAGACAATAGCACCGACTTCGATTAAGCTGTATCACAAAGGTGTTATAACGCTAAGTTAATAAACTCGAAGTGGTTTTCGCATCCATCGACGGCTGTTTATATAGGAACCTAAAGCCCTCGGGCAATTCTAACGCGTTTGTATGGCGGGGGAGATGTTACACATCACGTGATTATTGCATCCAATGACACCATCTCATGCTGCGCATGCGCAGAGGGAAGTAGCTATCAGGCCACGCAGGTGACGCCAGGAAGTCGAGGTGGAGTGTGGTGGAATTTAGGGTCTAGCAGTTATATGATGCTTGTCCCCCGTGGGAACTGAAGCCTCTCTCTTTTCCCACAGTCAAACAAAGACAGAGCAAGTATAAAGACTCCACGATTTTTTTACTATATTCACCTAACATGCACGTGTCCGAACAATGGAACGGATGACAATAGAATCTGATCCCTTGTCAATGAAGCGTTTGTTAGAAGGGTCCAGCTTGTTCCTTTGTTATACGGTTGTGGAAACGAGGTGCTACACGGATGGTCTTTCTAAAGAAGCCTTGCTCTGGACAATAGAAAGGGACACAATAGCATCTGTCCCTTTCTTAGCTCGGGTCAAGCTTGTTCTATGGTTCTTTTTCACGTGTTCGTCAGACAATGCGACTGCCAGGTGGTATTCCTAAAAGTACACGTTCAGGGAATTCAATATAACTTGGACAATAGCGTCTGATCCTTTGCTTAAAATACTCCAGCATTCTCTATTGTTCATTTTGACAGGTGATGGATAACCTTTTGTTCTTTTGCATGTGGTCGTGAAACAGTGCGACTGGGAAGTGTTTGTTTCAGTGCACACGTGTTCGGATATGGTTTGGGTAGAATAACGTCTCCGCTTTTGTTGCAGAAGATAATTTATTATTCTATTGTTCATTTTGACGGGTGATTCACAGTCTTAATTGCTTATCTGTCAAGCTTCCATTATACTCAAGAAGATTTATGACCCTCAGCTGCAAGGAAAATGTACCATGAGGTGGGGAGGGAGTGGGCGGAGAACTCATTTGCATATGAATACACATTTCTACCAATTAAGTGATTTTGAACCATAATTTCTATACTACTACTATGATTTCATAACAAAGGTACAAATGTGGAGTAAAGTAGAGAGAAAAACGAAAAGTGAACAGACAAAGTAATAAGTGAGTTGTAGTATTGCATGTGTTATCGCAGGATTTGCAATAAATAAGTTATAAAAAAGAGAAAAGTTAAATTACTGTAAGTCCTAAAATAAATGCGTCGGGCGTATAGCGAGAGACGTTGAAACGTAATACAGTAATATAATGACTCGAAGAAAAGATTAGCTCCGCGAATATAATGCATAATTTAAGCGACAAAATTTATACCTACGGATTATAATAGAAGTAACAAAGTCGAGCGTGAAAGATGATAGAAAGTTATTGTGAGAAATTTAATCTGAAAGATCATGAAGAAGAGCATGAACTTAAAACAATGCTATTGTTCGTGCATCGAGAATATAATAAGGAAGTATACGCCCGATAATGGACAAGTAACTAGATATCCGTCCATATCTAGTGAGTTGTAATATTGTAAGCACGTGTGGTTTGTTAGAAATTGGGAAACAGCCCTACTCGAACACTAAACAATTGAACAACGTAATTTGGAGTATAACTGGAAAAAGAAGTAAATTAAAATCAATAGTTTTTTTTTTTTTTTTTTTTAAAGTTACCTTGTCGTTCCCAGATTATACTACTGTGTTTTTCTGTTTTATAGCGCTTATTTCCGTAACACACACACACACAAACACCCATGCCCGAGGCGGGACTCGAACCCGCGACCCTCAGCTTGGCGGAGCGCCGGAGCGACCACTCCAGCGACCACGGCTACGAGGGCCGGCATAGTTAGTCTTAGTATATTCAAGTGATGGCAAATTAACCAACGCGACAGAAAATGGAGTGTGTAACACGGAATCATTGCTGCACAGAAAGTTTAACTTTCCAGCGCATATTAGTGTTAATATTTCCGCAAAGCAAACACTTATTATCCAATAGAAAATTCCAAAAATTAGGCAGTCGACCTAGAAGCAAAAAGGTATAGAAAAACGAATACGATATATTCACAGAAATACCTCCAGCTGTTCTACATGACAGCATTTTTCTAAAAGAAAATTAATTAATTTCCCTTGCTTAATGCTAATTAGATCAAATACGAGCGGAAACTATTTCATTATTTCGGAAATTGTCGTTTGACCTAGTGCATGTAAAAAAAAGAATGATGGGAATTAAGCAAAAGAAGAAGTGAAGTTATTTTTAAAAAATTCCGGCGTGTGATGCACTTGCAGTTTGCCTCTCCTTGTAGGACCGTGGTAATAAAATAAATAACGACATCCAATTCAAAAAAGAAATCGAAGTACTGGAAATTATTCCGCAATAAAAAGAAATATCACCGAAATAAAACGTTCTTGACAAAAATCTGTGTTTTAATGAGAGCAATGCAACTATTTTCCAATGTCTCACTGTCCATCAGTGATGCGCATACATTCGGAACAAAGTGGACCATTAAGGTTACTTCAAAAACAAAATTCAGAATGTTCATTTTGTCTAGCATATAGATATGCTAAAAATACCACAGGTAATCAAAATCGGATAACGATTGATGTTATGTTTTGTCTTTGTGTTCTATTTATTTTTTGTGTTTTGTTTGTAAAAAAACGAATATCCGGTGAAATTTCGATATCAATTGCTGGGTGGAATGCAACACCTTCAGCATCCTCCCATGTGCTTACAGAGTATTACGTAAAGAAAAATGGACAAGTTTAGTATTTGTAATCAGTATGCAGAACGTTGCACACACATATAACAAGTTTACAGATGGGAATTTATAAAAATACGATTATAATGATTAATATAGCGTATTACTATAATTTAACCGAGTTGAATTATTAAACATTTAGTAAGCCGTGCCGTAAAAATGAGAAGGGTTTATAGACAGGAAATAGCATCCGAGTAATTTAGAATACGCCGCTTACGAGAATAAATTTTGGAATAAGACATTTGTTCTTAATTGAAAACATAATAAAAATATAGTGCTATAATTATGGAATTATAACAATGATATACGATTGATACAAACTGAACATTCCTGTGGTGTAAAGAGGCGAAATATTTTAGTGTGGGAAAAAGGGGGAGGGAGAATAACATTCTATCATTACATAAAGAAAAGAGTGAAGTCAGAACTGTGTTCTTTGCGATTCAGATAAGACATCTTGATTATATTTCACGTCCTTTTCTGGTTTTATTTCTCTGTTGTATTGAATTACTAACTGCTAGAATAGATATAATACTCCGAACAATTAAAAAATATTCCAAAAGCTAACAGAAAGAGAAAAGAAAAAAGAATGCTATAGCCACGTACGTAAAAGAAGAACCAAACATGTTTGTAAAACATGAAGTTGCTACTCACTCAAACCTGCTTTACAGCATAGAGAATGTGTAATTAACGAAGTTATATGATGATATAACCTAAACTGTATATCGAATACAAATATACCATTAAACCCTGCTTTCAAACTTAATCTTCCTCGGTTCCGTATTTGTGTATAGTTTAAAATAAAAAAGAAACTAACTAAAACGGAAGATGCATTTAGGGTTTGCAAATATAATGTGTCCTAACCAACAAATAATAGTTACTCGTTGTTGGAAATAATAATTGTTCCGGGGAAAACTTGAAATATGCACCAGACAACATGGCGTATTACACATAAACAAAACAGCATGTAGCTTCGTGTGGTTGCTTGTTCGTTTAGATGATGAAACTTGTGACATTTTCGCCCTATTATTCGGAAGTCAGTTAATAAGTTGTGTGCCTGATAAATTTGTGTACTTATTACATAATTGGGAACTTAAATGTGGTTTCGCCAAATGTTTGTTACAGGAATATAGTTCCGTCTGATATATAAATCAGCCTTCCATACCTTTACTCACATTCTAGTTTCAAATAATTAAAAAAGCTCTTAGTGTTTAGGCAATGATCGTAATGTTATAAAAAACTTTATGCGAGGTACTTAAAGTTATCAGAAATATCGTGTGTTAATCGAAAAGGTCCGCACTCTGTACTTCTTTGTCATATAATTGTCGTAGCGCTTTATTTAGTTTTGATGTTGTGTTTGAAAGTATTGAATTTTGAAAAAAAAAAAACGTTTCCGAGACTCTACCAAATTGGAAATATTAGAGGGTGTAATATAAAGGGGTGAGACAGTGTCCCACAATACTTCAAGTTTAACAAATATAATGTAATAAGTTTTCTCCTTATTTCTACTACCTTAGCTATCTTGGAAGATGTTCCGCCGAACGCCATTGCTGGAGCCGGTTTGCATTTTTTCCAAAGTTTTCGCATATTTCCGCTTCTATCTTTTAGTTGCATATTTACTGATTTCATAACCTTTTAAACCATTTAAAGGTAGGATTCATTCCTGATTGGAACAGTTAATATAATTTTTTTTAATTTCAACAAGTACAAACAAATAGGACATACAAAATTAGAATAACTAAATTCATTTTTACATGACGTATCTGAAACTGTTCTTTACAACCACTCCACTCTTATGAAAGCATTTTATAAATTCGATTTCTCTATCTCTTCGTGTCTTATATTTTATTTTGGATATTGTCGTCTATTTATTTGTCATTATATAGGGTAACCAATGTTTATTTTCGTGTTCGTCTTGGCATCAATTAATATATCATGCATGTTTGGTTTTCACTCTCTCTCTCTCTCTCTCTCTCTCTCTCTCTCTCTCTGTCTTTCTCTCTTTATATTTACAGCGGCATATTATCACTTTTATATGCACTGTTTTCAGATGTCCTTTCTCCATATGCGCTTCCATTTGTTCATGGTCCTGATCTCTGGCGTTGCTATGGAAGACTTATCTGGTGGACCCGTACGGATTGCCACAGGGGTGTCAATGAGACGCTTGCCAGATTCCATCAATTATCAGGCCTCTATTCCAATTGCATTTAAGGTGCAGCGGGAACGGGTTGATATCCAACACCTGACCCAGCGTCCGGTGGGGATACGTTCTCCCCCGGCCACACTAATAAAATTGGAATATGATATTGAATATATGGGTAGTATTCTGGATAGAGAATTGAGTAAGTTATGTGAAGCCACCTTCAATTTTACTAACAAGGAAAGTGCTCGCTCAAAGCGTGTAATTGCTTTATTTAGTGACATATTACATTTTTGTGATGTAGCTACTTCTAATTAGCTTAACGCTACAGATAAACAGCAATTGGAGCGTTATAGGACTATGGAGCGCATAATCAACCAAGATCACGCGTGATTTTCAGCCACAAGAGATGGACTGAATGACTATAACGAGAAAATTGCTCAATCTTTTGACAAAATCAATGATATATTATCCTTTGTGATTAATAGCGCTAATCACAGTTTTAATATTTTGCATCGCCAGGTGGATGCGGCATTCGACCATCAATGTTTGTCATTACGGGAAATATTGCAGAATACTCAGAGATCGGTCCATACGGTACCTCTTCTCAAACAGATAGACGCTGTGCTACAATGTAGAAATCACTGATTTTCTTTATCTATTATGTCTGCTGACATTTTTGAGTACGAACTGAAGTTACTAAAACTTAGCCTGCGTAACACGTCTTTTGAAATCGTTATTGATGTGCCGGAAATACACCGTTATTTCGAAATGAAGGTGACATCGTGTTCATTTAGTAAAACCTATATAGTGGTGACTATTAAAATTCCAGTTAAACAAGGCATGCTATGAGATGTTTACCATTTCCTGCTACACCGTTCGGTTGGGGATCGTTCACCTGTATTATTATAAACGAACCTACTTATGACGCTGTTAGTGGCGACCACGTGCGCCCAATAACGGGGGCGGCTCTATAACAATGCCACCCGTTCAAAACCCGTTTATATTACATACCTCGCCTTAGTCATCATTTGTTTTTTAGCCCGATGAGTGCTATTAAAATGTTGCATGGACTGACAGCCACAGAAATGAATGAATATTGCCCTTTCCAATGCCATGCTGCTGATAAGATGTCAATTACCGAAATAGAACGGGATACATACGTCATTACACATCCAGTTGAACCAATAGAATTTATTTGTGATAATGTAACACATTTGATACCTAATTTGCCGACGGGCGAGCCAGGTGCTTTACAGGTTACGTTTACGTTGCTCTTGCGGATTGAGGTTTGGCCGTGTGGTTCGCATACCAAAGCGTTTCCTTAGTTTCGATTTTTCTGTGGCCCCACAACCCTTCATTTAATACCAGAAGGTTGGTCCACATTGGCCTTCCTAAAGATTTTCCCTTTCGCAATTTCCGAACATCTGACCTTTCTAACCCTTCCCAATGTTTGAATTTGAATTGGAGTATAGATGTGACGAAATCCGATTTTCTGACAACTTTCTTGGCAGCCCAAAACTCTTCCTCGATGACACCTTTGCTTTTTATATGGGCTTCTTTGTTAACTATCGTTGTTGGTATAATTCTATTTAGACGCCCAGAGCACTTAATCGCAACCAAATTACCCAGCATAGCTGCTGCCGGAGTGGTACCGGATGCAGCATATGATGCCTTGTTTATTTTATTTGCAATGATTTTGATTTATTTATTGGCGCAGTTGCTTATCGTATCGTTAAGTTATGGGTACAGGTATATCGCGTGTGTCGGGCAGAACTTGCATCTGAGACTGCAGCTGCTGACGGACTGGGGACTCAAGGTGTTCTCCTGACTACACCTCCTATTGCCGCACATCAAATGCCACCCACGCCTTTAAATACACTACCCGAGGACGTCTCAGCTTAATGCTAATTTTATTGGGTACTATCATTATTTTACACCTTAGCTACTGTTACTCGCTTCCGTATTTGCATCTTGGAATTTTTTCTGGAAGTGGCTTACCTGCCACTTCCTGTCTTTGTCATTAGATAAGATTAGCTGTCACTCACTCTGGGTCACCGGTGTGCTGTTACATATGATAACAAGTTTTTGTATTTTTGATGTATGTATATATTCATTTACTAAACTTTGCGAATAACTGGGAAACGTCAGAGATTATCTCGTTATCTTTTTGCACACAAGTTTTGATTGCAACCTCCTACCGAGAGCTAGGTGCGAGGCCTCCATTAGTATTTGAGTTGTTTGGTGATAATTTAAAACACGCTTATTTTCCTTCATGACCTGACCGCGAAGTCCAGTGGAAAAGTAAGTTGTAATGCGCCTAAGGTTGTTATAAAGCAGAAAATAGTGATGCATTAGAGATTATTTCATTTTTATATGTAAACCGTGAGGTCCTCATCAAGGAATAATCTAGTGAGATTTTAGTGAAGGGATTCCCATTATTTTTTTCTCCTCTTTTTGTCTCCTGTGCACAGGATTCTGTTTAAGTTCTGAAGTATAGGAATTGCGGGTCGCTCCTTAATAGTGATATATAATTTTGAGTCCCGGGATGGTCATATTGGTTGAAGTTGCTTTAGAGGTTGTATCCAATTAAATTTATAGACTTCTCGAAATACCTTTTAGTGTGCTCACGATTTTTGTACCCAATTACAGCAATGCCTGCTGTAATGGTATGGCTTGCTGTATTTCTTCCTCTGACGTCTCCTAGTATATTAGAACGACCTTCTGAGAAACCACCGATTGAGGTGACAGCTGGTGCAGATGTTTACGTCCTACCTAATATGATCTAGGTATTGTGAGAGTTCAGTACTCGAGTTGTTTTTGCGACACAGTGCTGGGTATCTTCGCGAGTAGCTTCTTTTTGTAAGCTTAGCACGAGTACCGCTGCATTTTGTGACTGTTTGACGGCTCGATCTAAAACCCTGCAGGATGAGCAACCTTCCTTGTTTCGCTCACATGATAACCCCTTGCGGGGTGATGGTTCGATTTTTGGCTCACAGTTCTTATTAGCCAATAAACAACACATAGACAATGCGTTTACTTCTGACGCAATCATGCACAAAAAGCTGCAGATAGCCCACCAATATAGTTATTTTGTTACAATGATGAATACGTCATTTTGTAACAGAGTCTTTTATCTCCAGGATGCCATCGCCTTGCGTCCTTCCGTCGCTGTTCCGTTATTTTAATTACTTTTTCAAGACGGTCGGATTGATTTCTTGTACAGGACGTGTATGATACATCTTTTGAGCCTGTTGGTGATGACACAATGCCTGTTAGGATAGACATAAATGGAGTTGTACGTAACAACTCTGGCTATAGGTTGGTTTTGAGAAAAGAGGACATAGGTAAATATTACACCACACCTATTGTCGATTGTCTATTTTCTACACAACATATCATGATAGGAATGCAAAATCCGTTAGTTCGCGGTGACATTCACGAAATAGTAGGTCGATACTTTGTTCCCACTCCCTTTGCATATTCGACACAGACCTGCATGATCAATTTGGAGGTACACGCCCTGGTAATAGTATATTCTCCGGGAACTTTTCGAGTGGCTTTGCCACAATGCGACGCTTCCAAGCCTGGTCGTTGTCTGTTGACTCCCGCGTATGGAGTACCGCATTGTGCATTTCATTTTGCGGGGAACTTCCGTAGGTAACCTGTCAGAAGTCTGTCCCATGACCTGTATTGGTACCAATAAACCTATGGTGTTGCTAATTGACACGTTCATCTTTATTTTAACACAGTCAATTATTTTAGTGTACGATGCTCTACATTTTACCGAATATTTAATTTAAAGAGTGATATAGGTGCATATAAAGTACAACTACCGTGCAGAAATAATGCGACGGCCGAGCATTATCTCTTTGCACCCCTTCGACTATGCCTTTCCATGACACTCCCTATAGTGGATATACGACGCCTAATACCTGCCCCGTGGTCGTCTATAGAGACCACCATTTTACCGTCTTATTACGAGTCGGCTTACCGCACTTACACATCCTTAGCTCAATGCTACAATTTTGGATGGCATCCTCGAGATTACTCGACTGTGATCACTGTTACATTGATTGGTATATTATTTGGTCTAAATTTCATAATCATAGTTTATTTAGTTTGGATGGTCATTTTTAACGGACTACATCCTGTATTTTTGGCATAATGTCACGCCATGGTCGGTGAGCTTCCCGTGTACCGACCCACCATCCTCTCACGTGCCCAGCTCCCGTCACGAGTACGATGATACACCCGCCCCGGTGTCTTTACCGGTACCAGCTCCTCGGGCCCCCATGCTCCCTATGCACATGTATGGGACTTTACAAACCGAAGATAATGCCTGCACCTTGCTCCGACCTGCCACCCTAGCACGCGCTTTGCCGCGTCCTGTTGATAAGATCTACGTCAACAATCTTGTGTGTAAATTACTTGTTTCTGATTCCATGTTTGTTTTAATATGTAATATATATTATTGTGAAGCAATGAGCTTTTTATATGTAAGGAGCTGTTTGCCCCATCTATGGTGTATATACATACACAAACATACATATGTTGACATATAGATGTCCTTGCTTTGAGGGAAGCATCCGTATGGTACCATCGGTGAGCGGTTAATGGGGCGTAGTTTTATTCCATACCCTCACATTCACGGGTTAAATTTTTCTCTTTAATTTGGCTTACTTGTTGCCTAATTCTGTTGAAATCCGGGTATCAATCACTGGTCCTCTCCCAATGTTGCCGTGCAGATGTTTTACCCTTTTTGGACACAGACCGATGGTTTATTACCCCATTTAATGTTTCTGTGTATTAACAAGTTTATTTTGCACTTTGGTAGCTGTAGCGCTCTCTTATTTTCCTCCTTCTTTGTTCCCGTTTTCTTATTAGTATTTTACCCCATCTCCTCTCTCTACTCCCATTAGTGTTTTTTCTTTCATCACCGTATAGCATCTTTTTCTGTGCCCTTGCTCTCTGTCCCTGATCCCTTGTTACCGAGAAACAAAATTCATAGTAGAAATAGAAAATTAGTGTACATTAATAGTTACGGGGTGTGCAGTAAAAGGAAAAGAAACTATGAAAAGATTAGTAAAGCTTTGTATGTGTGATCCTCAGAGACCAAGGACAAAGTGTGCCTAATTAAGGGCCTATTTTACAGCAAAAGGCGTTGAATTTATCAATGAGCCAGATTTCACAGTAAGTGTTGATTGGCTCACCTACTGCATCCGTCAGTTAAGTGTTTGTCGTGAAAGACTATAATTGACTTTTGAAGAAATGGAAGCTTTCAACAAAATAATTTAGAAATTTATTAAACTAAAAGCCTAACGGATGATCAGATATTTAACTGTGATGAGACAGGCCTCAATTGCATAATGTTACTTAGTAAAGGCCTTGCACTAGAACTGAAACGGCAGCCTGCAAGCTGAAACGGCTTACTACAACCGTAGTAAGGAGAAGTTGAAAAATTTTAGCATGCCGCAATACCGCATCTAACTTCAAAAAAGGGATCTTGCAATGACTGAAAGGCCAAAAATCCTAGTCTTCAAAGAAAGCCCTTCCTACAAAATGCTTCAGAAAGAAAAGGGAATGGAGGGACAGTGAACTTTTCAGAAGACAATTTTTTTAAAGGAATTCATTCATTCAACACAGACTCTCCTGGAAGACTCTAGAACTTGACTCAGGCGGAGGGGCTCTTGGGCGATAAAGAATTTGTTCGCTATGCTGGCGTTGCTTAGTATCGGTAGGATCACCCAGGCCAGAGAGGCTGCAAACGAGCTGTCAAACGAACAACTGTCTTACCACAAAACTCCAACCCCGAAGTCATCTTGGGAACAAAACCCTCAGAAGGGGACTCCCAGAAGAAAATACCATAATGGGTCTCTCAGTTGGAGCCCTCACTTATAGTAGCAATGGTTCACCTGAAACCAAATGGAAATGCATCGTGCCTAGGGCTACGTGACACCAGGGTAATAAATATGGTATCCTAACGATTTCTGTAGCGAACCAGCCGAAACCCTACAGTTTATAGCTTTACACCCGCGCAGGGGTCTCCATGGGTGTGGACATTGTACTCCTGCATACTCGTGGGACCTGAATAGAAAGACTAGAAGGAAAAAAGCAAGAAAAAACGAAATGTTTGGGAACCCATGAATGAGGAAACCCGGGAATGTTGGAAGCAGCAAACCATAAAGAGGGGATGGAGAAAGGTTCAGGTAATCAAGCCTCAACAGGCTACAGCTGGAGAAGAAGCTTCCTAGGGCTCAACTCAGAAAGATTGCCATTGCAAGGACTACAGAAGCTGGGGAAGCAATAAAAGCCGGAAAAAGGAGCGAATAGGATAAAGATGCCCAAAGGATCTGAGAAAGTGAGACAGAGATATAGCTGAACCCTCAGGATCACAAGACACAGCGACAACGCAAGGAAAATAAAGCTCTAAAGGAATAAGATGTGAAAACAAATCCCCATCACCAGCTAAAAATTATCACACATATGGAGTAAAACGGCCAAAGAGTACAGAGCAAACTGAGGAAAGAGCCAGCACGTCTAAACGGACAGCAACTGGGGATAACTTACAGTCAAGCTCTGACAGCTCTAAGGATGGCTGTTGTCCTGACGAAATATTTATAAGAAAAAAAAGTAACAGATGACCAGTCAGTACAAATACAGCGAGCTACTCCTGAGGAAGTCTAGCAACGTGAACTAGGTAAAGGACCTCAGTTTAAGAATATCTATGCTGATAATGATTTAACGTTCCTCATATGTGCTGATGAAAAGGCAAAAACTTGGCTTATGGAGAAGATGCCAAGCAGTAAACCCTGGGAGGGGCAACCCTGCAGATTGGTGCCCCAGGGAAATAACTGCAACCACAAAAATTATAACAGGCTTTCCTAACACACTCACGAAGGACAAGGAAACCAATAAGATGTTAAAACTTCTGGAAACCCAAACACAGGGTTGAAGAAAGAGGAATGAACCATCATCAAAAGCAAGGCTGAGGCAACAGAAACGACTCTAGTCCTGTCTGATGGTAAAATATCTTAATGGCGCTAAACCAAGTGCGAAATAAAACCTTATTTTTCCTATGTTGGATTTCATCAAATAACCTTCTGAGTATGGTGGACAAAGGAGGAACTTGCAGAAGCTGACGGCAATAAAAATAAACCTTCAGCACAGTAGAGGTGTCTCTGCCTGTTTGTAGGAACTTCTAGCAACTGGGAGAATAAATGTAGCCCCGATACAAGAAC
The DNA here is from genome assembly GCA_030765065.1 of Deroplatys truncata. Classification (NCBI taxonomy): domain Eukaryota; kingdom Metazoa; phylum Arthropoda; class Insecta; order Mantodea; family Mantidae; genus Deroplatys; species Deroplatys truncata. Next base: position 331,154,005 of record CM060990.1, read on the forward strand.
TCTGGCTCGTAAAGGGAAGAGCATTCGGACTAATTAATCTCAGATGTAAGATATTATACGATATTACACTCTGTAAAAACAAGAAGACGCATGTTTGTTAAACAAGAGCTTTCTTACCATGAATGGATTTTGTTTCAGATATTTAAAAGCGATAAGATTAAAATACCATACTACAGGAGCCACAAAGGAGGTTGTACTTGCCTCTGCTCACCTGCCGTATGCATTTATGCACCCTCCACCCTCTGAAGAACCGGAGGAATTGAAAAATTCTGTGGACTATCTCACCTAAGGTAATTATTGTTACACATGCTAATTCCCACTATACAGCATGGGGAAGCACCAATATAAATCAAATCGGTGAGTCATTACCAAACTTCACAATATTAAGGAACCTAGTGAAATTAAACGAGGGAATCAACCCACGTTTGTAACACAGAGACGAGGAGACGTTATTGAAATAATGCTTGGGTCTCCAGGCATAAGCACCATCTTGGAGAAATGGTATGTGTCTGATGAACCGTCTCTCTAAGACCACAGATACATCATGATGAAAATCAATCCAGTTGATAAGACATCAGCGGTGTATTGTAATCCACAGTATACAACTGGGCGTAATATTGCAGCGAGCGATAAGTTGGTTGCAACAGGTAACCGAGGATTACGTTAGTATTAGTAGAGGGGTACAAGATGTTGAAATCTAGGAAGCTCGGCGTTGTAGTGAACGAGGTCGCGCCGTCAGCGGGTCAGAAAGTATTTAATGGCCACGGTATCAGGTCACACTCTCACCCATTCTCCATCGACTTTGCAATGGCGGACCTCCGGTCGTTCAGGGGTACTACGCCCCGACATAATTTATGTTAACTCTTTATCCTCTAAACCTCAAGACATACCAGAGGTTCTACAGGTAAGATATACTAATGTATGTTACTGCTCATACTACTGCTACTGCCCCCGTAACCTGTAAATTAACTATGAATATACTTGTTAGTTTTTTTACAACCCCGGGTTATCATTTGACACCTCAACCCCCTTGCTCGCCTACCGACCTTCGTCACGTACCAATTCTAAACCCAATACCGACACGCTCTGCCATATGGTACTACTGCCCTCCTGTTATAAGCATTCCCTGGAGCTAACTACCCCAAGGGTTGCTACAATTGTGGTGTAGATGCCTGGCTACAAATATCTTCCACTCACGGTGTTGCTGTGTGTCTTGGCACTTGATCTTAGGCATCTGCCACGCAGGGTTATCGTAGGGTACTTCATTTAGACCGGTCGGTTTTTCCGGCTAGTTTTCAAAAGAAGTATGCACGTAATGGGTGCTGCCGCCGTTGCTAGTTAGTCGGCGGGTGTGGTTGATTCTAGTGAAGGTCTTGGCGGAGTCTCTTCTGTACCTGCATCGTAGCGGAGTGGTTTGGTCTTTTTTGACGGTGGTAAGCAAGAAAGGAGTCAGAGATAAATGAGGCGGGGGAACTTACAAGCTAGACAGTAAAGAGGAAAGATAGTGAGAGTGAGAAAGGGCAGCTAGTGGGCGCAGAAATGCCCGGACAACAGAGGTACGAATCCGGTAGAGGCGCCTTGTGTAACTAGCCGAGCGGTCGTTGGCTATGACCGTGTTGTCCTTCCCACCTATGACTGCTTGTGTGTAAAGCTGTAAAAGAATACCCTTACAAGCGCACTGCAGGCCAGTAGGATGGAATGCCGGCAGTTGGTGGTGCCGCCACCGGGAGATCAGCTACACGAGTCGCGGTGTGGTCACGCAGGAGCTTAGCCTTCAGAGAGACTGCTACTGTTCTCGAAGATCCGTGCCGTGAACTGCGACGCGCTCGCTGGTGGATGCTCTCCCACTGGTTTTTAGTCCTCCCGAAGTGCGCTCCCTGAAGGGTCCCAGAAAACTGGATCGGATTTCCTCTGTCTTTTATCTATGAGCCCGAAGCGAATTAGTGCGCTGCACGAAGCACGGTGGCGCCATCTCTGCTTCATTAGCTTAACTAATTATACTTGCTGCTCTGTGTGGCGATCTCGTGTAAGGACGATAACCCATTGTTCTAATCCTTCACCGGGCGGTATTCAGACCAGACCACAAAGGACAATAGCCCATTGTTCTACTCTCTCGGGCGGCATTCAGGTCAGACCACAAAGGACATAGCCCGGTGTTCTAATCCTCTCCTGCGAGGCATTCAAGTCAGATCACAAAGAAGGTCGGCGGCTTTCGGGGTTTGGCCACAAAGGAGGGGGTGGGGGCCGGCGGCACAGAACAAAGGGTTATTAATACTATTGTTCTCATCAGAACAATGCCACATTGTTCTGGTTCCGCTATCTTTATACCACTAAGGAGGTCTACATTTTTGTGTAGTACGCTTTCGTCTACGGCTTAACGCTTACCAGTTATCAAGATTGTGCAAAATTCTATTCGAATAAAGATGATTACACGGACTATTCCCAGAGAATTCAAGATATACATTTTATTTAATAATTATGTCTTCAATATATGGTATTTTAATCAAAATCGTTATAGCGATTTTCTAGAAAATAAAAAATTTCGAAACATATTCCATGAAAAGTGTAGTTTGAAGTGGGGGTATTTTCTTGAATATCTGCTTGTCTCATCGCTGGATGGTGCTGAAGCTGAATACCAAGTTTAGTATTTATCCGACTTTTCGTTTTTGGGCTATGCTGTTCACAGGTACACAGAAAGACACACACAAACATACACACACGTACCTTTATCTAAAACTGCTTTTCGGGGGGTGGAAAAGGCCTCAAAGTAGGTAATGCTGGAAAAATCTTGTTATCTAATTTTTTGGTATAATACACTACCTTCGCTACTTACCAGTACGTGTTGGAGAAAGTAATAAACAGATAAATATTATTCCTTAGAAACTCATACAAATGATAATGTTTAGATGCCAGTCTCGGTGGTCATGTTTTCTAGCACGCTTCACTGTTACGTTTCGTGAGTTGAGTACCGCGGATTCAATTTCCGCACTGGATATCTCTATGGGCATCTTTGTGTGTGTGTGTGTGTGTGTAAAGTGACAAAATTTGACCAGAATCGTAAAAGATAAGAGAAAAATAGGCAAAACAAAGGGATAAACATGCACTAAATAACTGCCAAGATTGCTTGTTAAAATGAAAATGCCTACGTAAAGAAGGCTACCTAGCTACACCGGAGACACGAGAAACTGAGCCAATCAACCGTTTTCGCAGAACTTCGGATTAAAGTAAAAAGGTGTGTTGTTGATAATGCAGCTGTAAGAAACGGGTGTTGTTTTAGTAGGGAAGGAATGCGTCTTGTCCATGGTGATGTTAGTGTTGCTTTCGACTTCTGAAAGCAGGCTAGCCTTGTCGCTTATGAGTCTATTGTGTGGGAAGCAGGGTTTGACAACCAATCCCTTGTGTCTCCCGTCGAACAAAATAGTTACAGCAACTAAGGAAAATAAAGTAGAAAAAAATCAGAAAAAGCTCAATGCTTTTTCGCCTAATAAATGAAGAACGCTTCATCGTTTCTGTTGTGAATTAACATAACTATTTTTGACAAGGTCCAACGGACTACACTATATTCCTAGCCCTCAGGAGACTCAAGTGTAGGACTGAGAGGCGATTCAGTATAACATTTTTCTCTATGCATCTAAAGTCTTGACAAAGAACGATTCCTTAAAATCCGTTCGCATATACAGCATTTAACGACTCGTCTTCCTCCGAGTGTAAGGGTTGAAATAATGAGTTTCTCATAAGTCGGTTGCATCGATTTTATCCCATAATAGTTCATGCTGAAAGTCTAAAAGAAATTAAATGAATATGTGAATGCTAACGCTCAAAGGAATTAAAAGCGAATGAATGAATTCATAACATGCAACTATGTATATATCTCGAGTGAGGGTGACGGAGGGGAGCCTAGGCATATACATAGAAGGGAAAAAGGATGCTCTATAGAAACATTCGTCATCCAGAGAGTATTCGGTCTAAGGACCCGTAGACGTGGGGTTGGTTGGAACAGACTCCAGGTTCAAGTCTTTAAAATGTAGGAACCCAGCCCTTTGCCTGTCATGCTTCCTGGACCGTCCTAACAGCGTAACATCACGTTACAACGCCACATAACCAGAAGATTGTGACTGCGAGTAGAGGAAAAGGATGCTCTCTAGAACAGGAGTACGCTCACTATGTTATTTACAACTTTTCGCGATACTTATATATCTATAAAGAAAGGAATTCATGTTTTGAAAGGCCATGTATTTTTTAGCTTGAGTTCAGAGTTTGATTTCCCGCTGGTATTCAATACCGCTTTGGACATTGCATGTCTAAACAATCACGAGTTTGTTACAGCCGTCTTTTCATTTTGTTACGGGAATAAAAAATAGAGGTTTTATTTATGATTGCTCTTTAACCAGTGTTAATTAAAAGAGCAACAAATGGGAATGTTTTGTTTAGGGTACTCTCCATATTTCATTATTTATTTATAAATAACGTATGTATTATTTAACTATAATGTTAATCCGTATTTATTTATGTATTTGTTTTTCAGAGCCAACCCTACGTGTAAACAAACCTTAGCAATAAAACTCTTGAAGCGCGAAATTCCTTATCACCCTTTCAAATGATTTATGCTAGTTACTTCCCGGGATAATAATGAGCAAACATGGCCGCCCTCCATGTGTTAAAAAGCCCAAGATGGCAGATTTTCACCTTCTTCCTCGCAGGCCGGAAGAGTGAATCTCCGCCGCTGTTGCTAGAGCGCACCGAAGGTAGTGATAGGCAGGGAAAGGGATGGAGTGGGAAGTAGGAGCGAGTGTTGGGTAGGGATGAGCTGGTATACCCTTGGTTACAGATCCGAGAGTACATCATATGCGCGACAGCGCCCGCGAGATGGACCGGAAACTCGGGTTTTCCGTGAATGATTCACTCGAAAGCGTCTCGTGTTAGCTATTTGCGCTAACTACGTCCTTTTAGTCACGACTTTTTTAATTCACCTAAGTGATGTAATATTCTTATAAAGCACCTCCTAGAATTTCCCTCAAAGCAGAATTAAACAAGTGTTATTGGTCATAATAATTATACACGCGTAATAATCACCTTAACACACACATATACGATGGAAACCAGGTGCGCGAGTCAATTCATATACACTTATCAAAATACTTAATACAATCAAAAATACTTATTTGGAATAATTGTATTCATCGATCGATGACCAGCGTTTAATTACATTAATCAATCAAAATACACGCGGCGGGGTACTTCGATCGAGGGCCTGCGTGCAACCCTTTAGAGTCCCGATGCCGGAACGTTAGCAATATAAATCCTTGATTTTTTTTTCAATCATGTAGATGATGTTATGCATGGATGAACATTACTTGATTGACTGACACAGATATTTAAGAACTTATCTCCTCCATCTATTTGCGGGAGCGATGATGGCGGCACGCGACGAAAAAGAATAGCCCATTGTTCGACGATATCCGGCTGCCGGTATCAGTGGAGCACAAAGAGCCACCTCCATTAGCGACGAGAACAATAACTCATTGTCCTCGTGGAAGGACAATATCCCATTGCTCTAATCCTCCACCGGGCGGCATTCAGGTCAAGCCACAAAGAAGGGGGCATGATCGGCGGCTTTCGGTGTTAGGCCACAAAGTAGGGGCGGGAGCCGGCGGCACAGAACAAAGGGTCATTAATCCTATTATTATGATCAGAACAATGCCCCATTGTTCTGGTTCCGCTATCTTTATACTACTCTCCTTAAAACACACAATATATTATAAATAACTCTTTCGGAATCATTTCTGAGATGTCCGTTATAGATGATTCGAATTGTTCAATATTTAGCCATTCTTTTATAGCCCTGTCAATTTTCAGGTGTTTCTCGCGATGTCATGGAAAACAGTTTAGAATTTTAAGGCCAGCATATAGCGTAAATGTGATTATTGTTATTTCCTTCGTATCTGCAACGAAATGTGCAATGCAGCTATAACCGGAAGGGATTAGCATAAAGTAGGAAAATAAGATTTCATAAGAATAATTTGTGTACAAGATGATATGCGACAGTGAGTAGAGAAAGTCATGTGAATGTAATACATGAGATTTTCAATTTATCAAATTATTTATCACGTATCTAGTAGATAGAGAATATATGGCGTTCCACCCAAAAATTCGATACCGAGATTTCAGCGAAAAAGCATATTTTGAGGTTCCAGGAATAAAAACATTTCTATAAAAAAAGGTTCATGTGTATGTGTGTGTATCTGTGAACAACATAACTCAAAAAGAAGATCGGATAAACATCTCACTTGGTTATTTATGTTCAGTGTCCTCTAAAGATGCCATACAAAGGTTTTCAAGAAGTTCCCCTCACCAAAACTACACTTTAAATAGAACATTTTTCGAAATTTCTTATTTTCTATAAAATGGCTTTAAGGATTTTGATTAAAATACAATATATTAAGATATTTTGATGACAAATAAAATATATATCTTGAAATTTCTGGGAATAGTCCTTGAAGTCCTCTTCATTCGGAAGGAGCTTTATATAATCCCTTATAGCTGGTAAACGCTAATTGATAAGCAATTTCCGAGATATCTGTTATTAATGGTTCAAATTGCTCAATACTTAGCTATTCTCTTAAAGTCCTATCGATTTTGGATTGTTTCTGGCGATTTCATGGAAAGAGTATGACACTTTAAGGCCAGCGTTTAGAGTCCAGTCCTAAAGCATTTCACTATCGCTATTCTCTTTGCATCTGTAACGAAATGTGTAATGCAGCTATCTTCGGAAAGGTTTATCTCAATTAAAATGAAGTAGATGAGAAAATAAACCTTCGTAAGAATAATTTGTATACACACTAATAAGCGATAGACAGTGGGAAAGTCATGTGAAAGAAAAAAATCAGATTTTTCTTCTTTTTTTCATCGCAAGACATTGTTATGGCGAATAAACTTTTGAATGGTGTTTACGAAAGCTGTAACTAAGCGTTTTTACTTTGAAATCATTCCTAAGCAAAACATATCTTAACGTGACAGATACAACATTCACATTTTACAAGTTTCATTACGTAACGGATGAATATAAATTCGTCATGGGTAGAGAAAGTCGTGTGAATGTATAAACTCTGGTTAAAAAAACAAAAGCCATTATGTGCCCCTTCCCCTTTATGAACTTGAGTAGGTAAAACAATAAAACTCAATGCCAAACCCCTAGTAATTTAAGCATTTAATGGAATAATTTTATTGCTGATAAACGCATGCATGTATCCCAAAGTCTAACAAAGGTTTTGACCATACACATTATTTGCGTAGTCGCTGTCGTGCACCGTCTGCTTGAGTGCTAACTTATTGCTAGACATCCTCAGTTACGAGGCTGTCTTTCTACGCCATCTAGCTTGTTTCTGTTTAATTATAAGGTTTATGTGATGGTGTGGTTGTTGTTCTGTGGATAGAGAGATGTAAGGGTGGCCTTAGTTGCTTAATTGCCTTCCTGCGCAATATATTTTCAATCTTATGTTCTGTGGGTACAGCTTTAGGTCATGGTATTGAATGTGCAAACCAGTATTTACTATATGAGGGAAAGAAACTACAAAAATAAATAAATAACCCCGATATATGGGTTTCGAACCCGCGACTACAGGAATACTAGCAACAACGCTGCCGCTGTCTCCTTCAGTATGCTTTATTTGATTGAGCTTGACAACGATTTGCAAAGACAAAGCTTGACGCCTTTTAATATTTTCTCTATGCCATCTTCACCCTTAATTTTGCTAAATAACTTCTTTTTCACACCTTTCTGCGTGAACTTTTAATATTCGACCTTACCAATGGCAAAATTGTTAAAACGTAATCGTTTATCATAAGCGTACTCCGTATTATTCTATAGCCGTTCTAAAGTTGGCGGTATTACCCTCAAATGACGAATCTGAATCTTCATTTTCTATGGTTTTCCTCTATGGTTTGAAAGATTCTTTCTTGTATTGTCCAAGCCGCTATTTTCACCACAGTCAGCAGCTAAATTAAATATGATGTATCACAATTGTGTGGTATATTGTTTCAAGAATACATAGGTAAAGGATACAAAGGGAGTGAAAAGGTAGGCATTTTAACTTATATCCACATAGAAGTAATACATTGACTCCCCTTACTCCGCAGTTCTTTGCTAAAGGAAGCTTCCTTGTTGACGTTACAGGATATTCAGTTGGCTGGCATTGATCTACACTTACTACAAAACTTAATCCAACCTGTTACTCTTTTAGCTGAGCAGTTACTTCAAGTTTTTTTAAAGCATTTTCTATTTGTTGCCCGTTTTTTGAGACATAGTCGGCGGTATTTTTCCTTTCCCTACCACGTATATAGAAGTTAGAGTACGTAATGTATTCTAACCAAAAATTCGACATCGATATTTAACTGCAAATGCATCTTTTCAGGCCCTCTGAATAAAAAAGGCAATTTTTAGATAAAGGTTCGTGTATGTGTCCGTAAACAGCATAACTCAAAAGCGAAACGACTGATAAATGCCAAATTTGGTACTTAAATGACGGCTGTCAATTTACAGTTGTTTTTTACGATTGGATTGTAATTTTAAGGTCGCATACAGCGTCCGGTTCTTAGACATTTGATTGTTACCATTCGCTTTATAACAATAACGAAATGTGTAATGTAGCTATTTCTGCAAAGGTGGATAGAAATGTAAGTTTCGTAAGAATAGTTTGTATACATAAGAATAAGGAATAGAGAACAGAGAAAGTAGTGTGAATGTAAAACATCAGACTTTTTATTATTCAAACCTGACGTATGTTATAGGTTTGGAATTACAGTGGTAAAGGCTGGGAGTAGTTATTGTTATAATATTTTCAAAACTCCTGTTAATACATACGAGGTGTATTAAGATAGAAAGGATATAAATTTTGCAATAACATCTTTATTGTAAAACATTTTAAGCACTGTCCATCTCCAAGCAGGCTCCTCTACTGACAATACACCGTTCCCAAAGATTCTTCCATTTTTGGAAAGCCTCCTAGAACACACTTTCTGGGATGGCGCGCTGGTGTCTAGTCACATTGACCTGAATCTACTCTATGGTTTGGAAACGACGCCCTTTCAACGTTGTTTGAAGTTTAGGAAGCAGAAAAAGTCTGCCGGAGCTAGTACCGGAGAATAGAGTGCAAGGGATATAACGGGAGTCTGATGTTTTGCCAGATAGCTGTGGACAAGGAGCGACGTGTGAGCCGGCGTATTGTCATGATACAAGATCTAAGTCCTGTTTTTCTATAATTCAGGCCTCTTCCTGTGCACAGAACCTCCCAAACGCCTTAAAATTCCCTGGCAGACTTCTTTTTTACCATCTGACCACGTGGTACGAATTCCGGATGGACAATCTCTACATGGTCATCATCTGCTGATGTGAAAGGTCGTTCAGACCTGAGATTCTCACCAACCGACATTCTGCCGTGTTCAAAACTCTTAAATCACTCAGCATTGCGTGCAAGTCATTGTCGCAAAATTTCACATGCACACTCACACACATGCACACACGCCGTCCTTCAAGCTCTTTCACTGTCACTTTGTCACTAATCCGGCGAAAAGCTTGTGTACGTGCTCACTTCAGCGGCTGTAACTCGGCAACTAACGGTCATAGCGAAACCAGGTAAATGGCAGTTTCTTTACTAAGAGCGCTACCTGTGCTGGTTGATGCACTATTTCAAAAGTTTGGTCTTATTTTTCACACCTCGTGAACATTTGTTGCCGCACGTCTTACCGAGCGAGATGGCTCAGGCCTAACTTCGGTGGTCCACATTCGGGAGATCCGGGTTCAAACCCCAGGGGCCGATCAATATAACCGAGGTTTATTTACAGTGTTCCTCTGTCAGTAGGCGAATGCTGGTTTAGATAATTTTATCCGCGAATTTTAAATTCATTCCTTTCATCACCGCCATACTAGGCTTTGGGCTAATCACCCATCCTGGATGTACTATGATCTAGAGTTTGCTTCTCCTCCACAAGCTACTGACCCAAGGCATGGGCTTGTAATTCCTTGGGGGTGCAAGTCCTACAAAGAGGAGGATAATCAGTTAAAGAAGAAGTATCACGTCTTTTCTTACAGAGTAACACTTGATGTTTAGTACCAGATACACAGCACTCACATAAAATATTAAAACAGCAGATGTACTCAGTATTTCCGTGTATGTATGCATGTATGTGTGTTTGTATGTGTGTATGCATGTATGTGTGTATGTGTGTATGTGTGTATGTATGTATGTCTGTATGCTTGTATGTATGTATGTATGTATGTATGTATGTATGTGTGCATGTATGTATATATATATATATGCGTGTATGTGTGAATGTATGTATGTATGTGTGTATGTATGTGTGCAGGTGTGTATGTGTGTATGCATGTATGCATGTATGTCTGTTTGTATGTATGTCTGTATGCGTGTATGTATGTGTATGTGTGTATGCATGTATACAGGTATATCTGTTTGTATGTATGTCTGTATGCTTGTATGTATGTGTGTATGTATGTATGTGTGTATGTGTATGTGTGTATGTATGTTTACATGTATATCTGTATATATGTGTGTCGGTATGCTTGTATGTATGGGTGTATGTATGTATGTATGTATGTATGTATGTATGTATGTGTGTATGTGTGTATGTCTGTATGTATGTATTATGTATGTATATATTTTTCAGCTGGTATTAACATGAGGACATAATTGATGACTTCTATTAAAGCACAAAAATATATCTTTTAGGTCTTCACTATCACCAGTATTTTAATGGTACGCACTAGTTGTTAGTATTGGTAAAAGTTAAAACTTTCTCGTGCCATAAATTGCATGCACAATTTTGCTTCGTTTGTAGAGTGCGTGTATTCTATGTTTTTTACTCTAACGAACTCACAGAACGACATGGCTCGGTGGTAACGCGCCAGGTTCGCATTGCAGAAGTCCTAGGTTCGGGTCCTGGGGCCAGCCACTCTGACCATATGTTTTTCGTGGTTTCTCTGGTTTGCAAAGCAAATGCTGGAGTGGTTTCTCTTCTGCTGTAAATTTTCATTTCCGTTTTCCTATCATTTTGCCACCCCTTTTATGTGTCAGGTAGGCTTAGGGGGCTGTGCAGTGTAAGTCGGTGTCAGACAGATGGCGCAGGTGCTTCCTCGCTGTAAGGTTCTTCTCGGCCCCGCCAGGTGGCAGTCTTTTCTGAGCCGCCTCTGGTGGGTAGAGTTCTTCTCGTTCCGTAAGGGGGAATCCTCTCTGAGCAGCCAGCCGGGATGACCGGGTCATGAAGCTTGGACAGGTCAGGTTCCTCTGTGCGTTTCTGTCTGTCGGTCTGCGTGCCTGCGGCCTACAGCCCCCTGCAGCTCATTCACCTCATCCATTAATCCTGGGGGTGATAAGCACAAAATATAGGAATTGAGTCAAAGTGCGAGGTGTCCCCTCTGTTTCCTGGCAATAGGCCACAACTCACTTACTTCTATAGGTAATTAGCAAGCTTTGAGTCTATATATTTGTCACAAAGTTATGCTACCTAAACAGCTACAGCCGTTTTGTAAGGACACCCTTTTATTCCAATTTTGGTAACGTAACGAATAATGAACATTGAAGGTATAATGGGCATGTACCTTATACAAATCACCTTTGGTAGTTTTTGAAAAAAAAATTATTTTTTATTCATTAAGTTATATGTTATATCTGAAAAAACCTATTGTATTTCAAACACCATGCTACACTTTCTAATAAATCAAAATTGAGCTATTTTTCATGAAACTCGATAGTGAATTCCATGCAAAAAGCCTTCTCTCTAATAGCATTGAAATTTCCTGAATACCAGATTTTGTAACTAGAAAAGAAGATAGACCCTAATAAAGCGGAAAATACTGTTTATAAGCATTACAAGCTGCAATTACTATGGACAGAAAACTAATTTCTTCACTAGGTTGGACACATCACTCAAGTCTTCAGTATCGTCCACTTTACGTCTGCATGCTATTCATTAGCGAAATACAGCTTCTGTGACTCCTTCGCCTCCTATGCAAATCGAAGAACGCCTCATATAGACAGCTATACGTTTGCTTAGAGATTCTGCAATAAACCCCGAAGGAGCGCGAAAAATGCAACGGCAAAAACTGCACTGTAATACTGACCGAATGTAACCATCTATGCAGGAAGTACTAATTTTCAATTAACAATAAAATTACTATACGTTACTTTGGGGATGTTTGTTTTTGCTGCTGTCCGTTTTTACTACATTCAGACTTAAACCCTTGAAAAATTAAAATGTAATATGCTTATTTTAATCTCATATTATTTGTTGTGCCAATGTCCCCAAGAAGTAAGAAACAATTCCTTCAAAGTTAATTTTAAAAAAAACCATTTACCAGCGTTAGTACCTCAGAATTGAATTTAACGAAGCAGAAAATACTTTTAATACCATAGTTATTGACGGGAATATATAAACAATTAAGTAAAGAAATAAAAGTAAGATAGAGATATAACTGGAATAAAAAATTCCATATATTAAATCAATATATAACGTAATAAGCTTGAGTTGAAAGATTTCTCTGGTAAAAAGAAGGTTATTAGGAAGTCAGGTTAACGAATGTCATTAGTATCAGCCGAGGATAAAACACATTAGCTTAAAGATTCTAGGAATGCAGTTAAAGTTATAGTTGAGTAGGTTTGTAGGTTCTATAGGCAGAAATTCTGGAAAAGAGAAGTGAAAGGTATTTCTGGGATTTTAACCAGGCCTCCTAGTAAATCTGGGTAAGACAGCTTAAGTATTGGCCCTGGAGTGAAATAACCTTGGTGGGGAGTAATAAAGTAAGCGGAGCTAAAAGTAATAAATGTTCGCGCAATTTAAATCAGAGAGTTACTCTTTTGCCGTCACCGGCACTTACTGCTCGTGAGATATTTTAAGCGCTTAGTGACGCACTTGTGTGAGTAACTGGGGATCTTTTCGAGTAACATTTTAGAGACTCACAGCAAGTTACGCCACTAGTTCCCTTTATTGTGGGAACAGATATTTCAAACCGTAAAATTGATACTGCAGGATTTAGCGTGTACAATAATTCAGTTGTTATAATTTTGTGTGCCACGATTCCTAATCAGTTTGATTCTTCATCTTCAAATGGTCACCAACTCGTTTCAGTAGCACAAGTATTAGATCATATTAAATTTCTCATTCAATTTAAACTGATGTTGTCCTTTCAAAATATATATACGCATACCCTGAGAAAATACTCATAGCTCGACTACCGGAGTAGCTGGCGCACGAAACAACAAACGAGCTACGAGATAACAAATCAGAAGCAGGTAAGATATACGGCTTCAAAATTGCCAATCGTCGTCTTGCTTGAAACTTGGCGCCTCATCGTGGTGGCATACTACTTCATTTTTTAAATTATTGGGTTTAGTATTTTTTAAAGCTAGAATATTGAATATTCCTTATTTACTGGAGCTTAGAACAAACCCTGTTCATTTTATTGGTTACAAAAATGTGAGTGTAGAATGATTCAAGTACTAACTGGGATAAGCTGCAAATTATTATAGATGTTTCAAGAAACATTTTCATAAATAAAACTTAATTTTGTAGTAATTTGGAGGTCTTTAAAAAATTCTCATTACAGCGTCAACATTTGAAGAAAATATCTGCTTTACATATATAAAAAAGCTTAATAAGCAAAATAATGTACTAAAATACCGAGATAATAAACTCACAGCTTTCGAGTTCTTTTCCTAGTAAGAGAAATAATGTAGCTGGTATATATGGTATAACCGTATAAATCCTTAAAAATGGTGCATAGGTTTGAACAGAGTCAAAGTATTAACACTCTCTTTTATTTCTGTGAAAGCAAAGCATATGTAGCAATGTTGCAAAAAATTATATTTGTAATTCCAGTATGTATATGTAAAGATGAAGTGAAACAATTTATTAACCCTGTGCACCACTGTAATTTTGCGGAACCATATAAGCGGGCTGCCTGCGCCTAGTTCACTTCAGTTGAGTTCAGTCAGAGAGACAGTCGTGTGTAGTCGGCAGTTGAGTAAAGAAACGTTGAGTGCATTTGAGATTCCAAGCGAAGAATAAAACTGCTTCGCAGAAGTTGGTATTATTCGTTACATTGCCTGGATCAAGACTGAACGCCACGATGGAGGAGATGATTAAAGAATTGTTAGCTAAAATCAAGGCCATGAAATTCGGAATGAAGAAGATACAAAAGAAAATGAAGGTCAAGGCATAAGTGAAGACAGAAATGTCCAATTTGAAAACGGGCTATAGAAGAAACTCGACGAGAAACTAGCCAGCGTGAAGAACATGAAAGAGCTCGGAGAGGGGTGGATGATCTAAGCCAACGCGTAAACGCCTTGTAGGACATCGGTGAACTATTTAGCATGCTGGAAAGAATAGCCGACAAAGCCTTCAGTTGACAATTCAACGACGTCGCTGACGGCAACCGATGGACAGCGGAGGAGGAACCCACGCAGCTGATAGTCTTTCACAAGGGAGGGGCAGAAGAATTTTGAAAGCGATTCGGACGTCGGCGTTCTCCGGCGACATCTGTGAGGCGCTCGAAGGTTGGTTGGAAACAATCGCTTGGCCGTAACCTACTGGACTCAGATGAAGACAAGTCTGCAACAGGCAGGGGACACCCGCTAGTAGTTCGCCATGTCAAATGCACGTCTGGTGCACAAAGCTCTGGTGAACCACCCACCCACTTACATGACTCAAGAAGCTGCATACAGCTTTGTCAACCGGGTGTCTCACGCCAAAATACGACAACGTCTGATGCTCGGTGACTACAAGACCATTCACCAAGCGCTAACGGGGTTGGTTGAGCATGGAGGTGACCAAAGTAAGTTTTGCCCCCACCTTGAGGACCAGTGGTATTCGATACGACGGCGACAAAGGATCAATCTAGGTACGTTGAAAAGTACCTTCAAGCGATTGTGTTGGTGATGTGGTCTGCTTGGTCGCCCAGAGAAGGACTGTCCACAAACAACCCGAAGAATGTTAAATCGTGTGTATTGGTGTGGACAGGTATTTATGGTGAAGTTATGTCCACAATTAAGCCGACGAGCAGACGGGAAAAATTAGGGACCAGCGTGGCGTGTGGCACGCCAGAACCGTCATCGCTATCTCTTCGAGAAACGCTGCGTGACATGCAATGAATGCCTGGCTCGTCGCGGACAGCTGGGTATAAGGAAAACTGTGCTGGACACTAGTGGACACATGTGCAGCCGTGACAATGACAAGAACTGATGTGGCGGAGGGCTTGCCGTCGAGAAAAGCAAGTTGGTCCCAACAGCTAGTAACGGGATCGGGCTATAACTTGTCTGTGGAGAGGGGACCGTGAAGTGTGTGTTCGTCACGAAGTTAACTGAGGATAAGGTGCCAGGACTGGATGCCCTCAGGAGCCACAATGCGACGTTCGATTCAGCAGGAGAGCTTTGCTGCGCTGCCGAGATGAGATGAAGCTCAGTATACACAACGAACATCCGGGATTTACAGTGTGATCCTGTGGGAGGATGTGGTTGGGACCGCAAGAAACGAAGTGTTTGTGAAGACGCGTGTGGAAGTCCGACGTTTAATGAACCTTGTCTTTGACCGGAAGACAACATTAACGGATTATGCATTACCAGGGCATTATTGCCTTGCGGGGAGGAAGTGTCTCTGAGACCACTTAATCCATCGGACGCTGATAAGGGCATCCAGGTCGGAAAGAAGTTGGCGGAGTGCGAGGAATCTGCAGGTGTGCCGCCATGTGATGAATCCGAGGAGTGAGCACCGTCGCTAAAATTGTGGGCCTATTTGGAAGACTTGCAGAAGAGCTCGTAGGCCATTTGTCTGCTGTACAACCGGAGAGAACATGGAATTTACTTAGATGATATCAGTCTGTCTCCAACGAAACGAATGTATTCCTTCGGCAATGCAGGCAGAGCAGGGGATGTGCTGGAGGACATGAGGTGCATGGAGATTATTGAAGAATCGAGTTTACTCTCGTGTAATCCTGATGAAAAAGAACAACGGCAATCTGCGCTTCTGCGTGGACTCTAGGAATCTGAATGGGATCACCCGGAAGGATTGTTTTCTCTTACCTCAGATTGACGACATCCTGAATAATCTTGCACAGTCGTTCTCGACATCGGAGCTAAAATCCGGATATTGGCTTCAGCGTCTCATGGAGTCAGTGGTGTGACGGTTGAATTATGACGCCTATCTGCTACTAAGGGACGACATCAATGTTATTGGCAGCATCTTCCAAGACCACCTATAGAACATGATAAGGATATTGCAGCTGAACCCGAAGATGTCCAACTCTTCTGCAAGGAGGTTAACTACTTGGATCAACTAATCTCAAAATGTGCGGTGGCCACAAACACAAAGAATGCTCGGGCTGTGAGAGACTGACCTCGCCGGAAATATAAACGGAAGTTTTGCAGTATCTTAGCCTATGAAACTACCGCCGCTGGGTTGGAGGTAACTCCAACATCCCGAAGCCTCTCACTGGTCTAAAAAAAGAACACCGGTCTTACATGTGGAGAGAATAGGTGAGGACGCTTTCCAGGCGCATAAGTCATCACTCTGCAAAGGGCCTGTCTTAAGTTTCCTACAGTTGGTTGGCGATTTTATCGTGGACAGTCGCCAGCGACAGTGGTATTGGAAGCGTACTATCTTAAGTCCAGGATGAGCAGGAGCGGATGATAGCGTACTACAGCAAGTCGCTTTCCAAGGCAGAAATGAACTACTGCGATACCTAGCGGGAGATCCTGTCAGTAGTGAAGGCCCTGGAACACATATGTAAGTAATTGTACGGTCAACCATTCAACCTGAGGACAGACCACTACGCTCTCATCTGGCTTTCAACTTCAAGAACCTAGAGGGCCAGACGGCCCGTTGGATCCAGAGGCTCCAAGAGTACAGTTTCACCTGGGAGCATCGGAAAGGATGGAGCACTCCAATGCGGATGCCATGTGAAGAAATCCCTGCCCCGAGGAATGGGGCCACTGCACTAAGTTAGATGAGAGGGAGAGTACCGAAGCTACCTGTGTGATTTCAGGGGTGTCTGAATTGGTTAGCGCAGGGTTAAGGAGACAGCAGGTGGCCGGCAACGGCTTGGGGTCACTTCTGAGAGAAGTGGATGCAAGCAACAGGTCGAGCTGGGATTACATAGCAACCAGGATTTAGAGGTGGCAATAAGTCCTATTCGGCCTAATGGGTCTCACTGAGGACAAAGGAAGTTGTGTTGTTTAGAGTTTGGGAGTCACCTGACGGGAGGATCTAAACAGAGCAGTTGAACCTCCCTCGGTAAAAAGTAACGGAAGACCTGGAGGCAGTATATGCGGGAACTCTGGGAGATCTTGTAACCAACTGAACAATTGACAAGCTCCGACATATGTACTACTGGTTGAGGCTACCGGCAGAAATTAAGAGGTGCTACCGTCTAGTCATTGTGTGCATCAGGTCAGAGACCAGAAGCCGGATGCGAATGCAGCAGTATAACATGGGAGCATCCTTCTTTTTTCGGGCGTAAAAGTACTTAGTATGGCTTCCTTCGGGGGGAAGTAAAGGCGGTGGTCTCAGGTCGTAGATTCACGGCACGTAAAAGAACCTCAAGTCTGATAAAGAGGCCCGTGGGCAGAAGCTCCTGTATTTCACGCCCAATGCAGAATTGTACGCTAAGGATCATAGTAGTCAAAGAGCGGCCATAAATAAAAATTCATTTTTTTCTGAATGCATCGAATCGGCATAGTTGGACAGCTCCGTTGTCCCAAAGCGGTAACAAGTATCTTTTGGTGTTCATAGATTACTTCACGAAGTCGCTGGAGGTGTACTTCATTCCCAACCAGAAGACCAAGACGATCGCGAACTGCCTCTTGGAAGAACTGTTCTGCCGCTTTGTGGTACCTCTGGAGATACACATTGACCAGGACAACGATATTGAGTAGAACATGTTAAGGGAAGCACTGGAGCGATTTGGAGCGCACAGGACGTGCACAAGGCCTCTCCACCCGCAGTTATAGGCATGGTTGTGTGGTATATCAGGATTGTAGAAAGCACTTGAGGAAGCTAGTGGACAATGACTAAAGGAACTGGATGTTAGAGTGCTGCTTTTCTTGCTGGCCTACCACTCGTCAATGCACACCACCACCAGCTAACAACAGCAAGTTTGGTCTTCTGCAGTGATCTGCGTCTACCATGCGAACTGGTGTTTGGAAGGCCATGGGGCAGAACAGGTTAGCAATCGACTACTTGAAGAACCTCGTGAATCGTCTTCACACCCGAATGTCTTCAACATTTTCAGGTAGCGAGCGACCAGATGATTACCCGTTACGACCGGCAAGGCAGCAGCCAGGGTTTTCAGCAGGGTATGGTTGTATTGCCCTACCCGAACCTAGTGACGTTGCCCCAAGCTTCAACAACCATGGCAAGAACGTACCTTCTGGTGAAAAGGATTAATGATACAGTCTACTGCGTCCATAGGCTGCCCCGGGATAAAGGGCTAGTGGCATAACTAGATTTTCTAGCCCGATACCATGGTGCCGGTCAGGATGACGAGCCCAGCCTTGTGGAAGGAGCTGTGTGACTACGTGTGTGAATTTGCGGGTGGACCAATTGAGTGCGACAGCATGCGGGCCATTTTGCCTAGCCTCCAGAATTGTTAGCACCATCGGCAGGCCCCTTTAGAATAAACAGCCCGCGCAACAATGGCCCGCACAGCATTTTTTTTCCGCTTGCCTCTCCACTGTTCTAATAATTTCGTTTTCGACGGGTTCGAGTGGTTTTCCCTTCTACAAGATTCCGCTATGTATGCGGGGAATATATATGGGAACTACTGGCGCTGAGTTCAGTTCATTTGAGTTCAGTCAGAGAGACAGTCGAGTGCAGTCGACGGCTGAGTGCAGTGAAGAAGTTAGGTACATTTAAGCTTCCAAGCGACGACTAAAATTGTTCCGCAGCAATTGCAGTTATCCGTTACAGTCTGTCTATATGCATATATGCATTAAAAATTGTGTGTAAGTGTCTTTTTTTAAGTACCTTCGATTGTTGCCATGCCGGAATTAAATCCCTCTCTGGCTTTAGAATGGTGGTTTAATGAAAAGACGGTGGGTTAATGGTGGCTTAAGCTTTTGGTGAGGTTCTTTTTTCAGTTTATATTTGGATTCCGTGTTGGCTCAGGAAGGTGTAGACAGTGTGATCAAAGATTGTTTGTGGTGAAATGGATGAGGGTCTAAGTGCTAGGACTTCAGTCAATGCTATGGCGATATCAGTGTGTTGGTACAAACGGATTTTACCCACTAGGGTGAGGAATTGTGCATCTGGGATAGAGTAAGCTGGGAGTGTAGGTGCAGAGGTAGTTGTGGGTGTTGAGATATGTTTCGTAAGACGCTGTTGTGTGGGCATCCTAGGCCCCATACTCGGTACCGCCGGGCACTGATGTTGCCCGGAGAGGGAAGCAGATGTGTGTATTTACAGGATGTTAAAGAATTCAATCGACCAGCTTTCAGTGGTTGCAGAGTATTGTTAAGAGAACACTCTAGTATAGGACACTTATAGTGTCTGAGTTCATGGTTCATGGTACGAGCCAGTATGCCACTGATAATCGTTCTCTGAGTTCCTGCTACTTGTAGGTAATCGTGGCCATGCTGTCCTCAAGCCTTCCAAGTGAATACCTCTGTAACCTATATCTACTTAAGCTTTGAGAGAAACGCGTGAAAGTAAAAGTGAGTACGCTTCCAAATTTAAGACACTCCCATTTTTAAAACAAAATTAATTGCTTGCGCGGGATTTGAGCCCGCATCACGGCTACAGCTAACCGCTGCTTCTTTCTCTGACACGTATGTGGTGTGTGTGCGTGTGTGTGTGGAGATATCAGTAGTATATTGTGTCGTGCTGACGGAGCATTTTTCCAGAAAAGAATATCTCATGACTTTAAAATACCACAGTGGTAGCTGTATTCACGACTTTGGGAGTGTGTGTATGCGTGCATGTATGATGTATGTATGTATGTATGTATGTGTCTGTGTGTCTGTATGTTTGTATGTATGTCTGTCTGTCTGTCTGTATGTATGTATGTATGTATGTCTGACTGTCTGTATGTCTGTATGTATGTATGTCTGTCTGTCTGTCTGTCTGTATGTATGTATGTATGTCTGACTGTCTGTATGTCTGTATGTATGTATGTCTGTCTGTCTGTATGTCTGTATGTATGTATGTATGTATGTATGTATGTATGTATGTATGTATGTATGTGTGTGTGTAAACGAGCGACAGGCTCCATGGTAATCTGTGCGCTCGCATTCGGCGGTTCTCGGGTTCGACTTGTTTCGGGCCGGCCACTCTGATCATGGGCTTTTGTGGTTTTCTCTGTTCAGTGGGCAAAAACTGGGGTGATTTCTCATCTACCACGACTCCCTTTCCACCAGTTCCCTTTCATTCCGTTTCATTCTCGTGTTTCAGGTGTACTTCTAGGTTTCGAGGCGTATGGCGATGCCAGACAGATGGCGCAGTTGTTTGCTAAAAGCAGATGGTATTCTTTGTGGACACTGGAGGGCTGCTTGATTCACGGGTTTTAATCATCCTCTCTGGATGCTTCAGTAACAGGATCAATCTTCTAACGAGAAACTCTTAGGGACTTCCGCGCGACTCTGTTGCCTTTCTGCCTATAGCCTCCTGTGGTTCCTTTGCTTCATCCCTTTCTCCTGAGTGCAGTAGTCACCACAGTTCTCCAGTAAGTCGCAGTGCGCGAGATGTCCCCCTTCTTTGTATGTATGTGTCAATGCATGAGTGAGTGAGTGAGTGAATCTTCTTCATGGACAAATATTTTTGTTACTTTTAACTTTGCATTGCACAAAATAAGAAAGACTACGCAAAGGACTAGAGCTTTTACTTAACAATTTTCTATAAAGTCACAATTGCAATGCAGTCATGACTAGTATTTTTTGGTAATTTAATTTTGTTTTGTGTCCCAAAATCTCATTATAACATAACTTTTATAATACATGTATGGTGCTCCTCATGGAATTCTGTGTAATTTTAGCTTCAGAAAACACAAACGTTCTTAACACACTTACGAATAAAAGGAATTCACACATTAAAGGTATGCATAGTTTTCTCATCATTGAATTGTAGAACATAATTACATATGTTTATTTGTTCATACTTATACGCTGAAAAACACACGTTTGCAATAAAATATTTCCACAAAAATAATTATTATATTAAAATATGTTGGAGCGGTGAACACAGCTTTCCTTTTTATTTTTTCTGTATAACGCATAGTGTTGGATTTATACTCCGTTTAATTGTTGTACTGTTTACACAGCCGGTGGTGAAGCGAACCTCGCCGCTCCCTTTCAGCGCTGCATGTGTGGAGCTTCTCCTAATCGTATCTAAAGATAACTCGGAAAACATGCTATTGAACACATTCCCTCAGCTTCTGCTGTGTAATATTAAACGCAGGTATGTTGTACACCTTAACTTGTGAAAGTGAAACATACTGTAGGTAAATAAATGGCGTCGAAATAATTAATAATATAATGTTCTGATTTCATGAAAATTAAACCTTCTAATATCTTGAATGTGTATTAACGAGAAAAACAAATTCTGATACATAATTATGCGTCCCGTTTATGACTAAATCGCATAGATGTACAATAACCCTACGACCGATGAATATTTGCTTATTATGTTTGTTGATTTTTAAGACAGCGATTTTCGTTGTGTTTTAAAATGGAGAATATTGTTTTAGCTATATGTAACACGAGAAAGCGAGTGGTTTCTGTAATCTTTGTACAAGCATAGTACATTCATCTCTTAGGAATGAAATTAATTTTGTTCTGTAGGTCTTCTCTGGAAACTAAGGTATAATAACCTTGTCACTATGTACCAGGTGGCCCAAACAAGCCGTTCTTTGCAGTTTTTTTCTAGCATACATAAGTACAAAAGAAGTTGCAACGTCACGGAATTTTAAAGGGGTAGTGCAGATAGGAAGCTAAGTTCACTGAGGTAGTGCTTGCTCTCTGCATGTGTTTATTTCATGGTTTCGTACAGATATGCGTCCCGTGATGGCCTGCTTGCAGTTCGAGCCAGGTTGTGAGGGACATACCCGATAACAATAAGCATAGGAAATAACCGTGTATAAAAATTGGAAATAGGATTAAGAGTAAAAGCTAAAATATGAATACAACTTGTAACATAACTGTAATTAGAACAGGCGAGCTAGCAAATTAGAGGTGAAAGTCCATTAACACGCGTGCTAATGTGCACAGGGTTCAGGCTAAAATGTCAGAAAATTGAAAGAGAAGGCAGAGAATAGAAAGAGGCTGAAACAGAGGTCTATTTCTCGGAATTCGATGGAGTTGATAAAATAGAAAAGGAAACATGTGCTTATGAGAAAGACAAGAGACATTGGGTTTTGCCGGATAAGTCAGCAGGAAGCGTGACTTCAGAAATTTGGCACATTCTGTCATAGCATGCCAGGTAACGCTACTCAAGAACCAACGGAAATTGCTGTAACAAATAAAGGTGTGAATTTTGGCGTCATAGGAAAACAGACGAAGATTGTGGGAAGATTGCACATTATCTCAGATACTCTCTTGGTGTTAGTTTGCGTGCTACTACCGTAGCAACCGATATCACAATCAGTAATGTAACTAAATTGTGTAACCAGGTGGAAGATGCTGCGTATGTGAGTGGGAAGATCGTGTGATGAATTTAGCTAGGTCCACAGAATAACATAAAATGACAGCGGGAAGGTTTAGATGTTAAGATTTAATAAGCACTTCATAAGATAAAATTGATAGCCGCCCGAATAAACGTAATTATTCAATAAATTAAGTTTGTGGGAAGGTCAGTTATTATTTTCCTTCACCACAAAATCCCAGAGGTAACATCTAACTAGATAGGATAAGAATTCCTTCCTCAGATCTTCAACTGGCAGCCGGCAAATAACGTCTGGAAAACAACCAAGATCCAGGGGGTACATGAGCTAACGTGTACTCCCGCCACAAGGTCATTCAGGCAAACATACAACAGGTTTTCAACAACGAATACACGGATATTATTATGATGTATGGGAAGACGCACCGAAATGCGGCAGAGACTCGAGGACTGTATTC
The DNA here is from genome assembly GCA_030765065.1 of Deroplatys truncata. NCBI lineage: Eukaryota > Metazoa > Arthropoda > Insecta > Mantodea > Mantidae > Deroplatys > Deroplatys truncata. Next base: position 331,177,113 of record CM060990.1, read on the forward strand.
TGTACGATTTTCGGCGTGACATCTGCCTTCTGCGCACGTTATTTGACATACAAAGATGTAATTAAGGACTGATGGATAATTCCAGTTATTATTATTTGTTAACCATTAATTTCTCTCGTGGTAACCAGGGCAAAGACGTGCTCCTGAGAGTTCACGAACTTGAACACAACAGATTTTAAAGGAGCGAAAATAGCATCCCTATAAACTGCACTTCAATAGCTTTATGGGAACGATTTCCAGAATCGCGTACCTATTTGCAGAAGACTCTTAAAGAAAACTAAAAAAAATCCGGTTTTTACCAGTCAGATTTTTATGAGGATATCAATGTTACTTCGTCAAGGTCTCCGATGCAAACAAGCACGATCTCCATTACTAGGCTCCCGAGAATCCTCACTGGTTACGATCTTACCACACGCAGGTTCAGTGGAGTGTGAACGTGTTGCATAGCATTCGAGAAGTCACTTTTGGGCCAGTTTAATTAGGTATTAGGCTATTTGGCAGCTTTAGTTGTAATTTTTCCAAAATGTCCAGAATATTAAGAAGCTTATAGAAGACGTCCATCCTTAGCTTTAAATCACTGGCTTCAGCGCAATGATGCACTATTCCATCATTCTAAAGGACTTAAAGAAAATCTCAACAATTGTAACCCGGACGGTAGACAGGTCAGGGTGGTTCCATTCGGTGAACAGCGAGATCGTTCTGCTTGATTCTTTTTCTTGTGGGATATACCACAGTCAGAGTTTACGAAACGGAGCCAGAAAATCCAGAAATTTTGAAAGAAATTCTAAGTCATGTCTGTGCTTCAATATCATAAGAAATCTTAAGACGTGTACGTGCTGATACTGAGAGGCGTCTACGTCAATACATTCACTAAGGCGAACATGTACTTGAACATGTTTATTATGAATAATACATTAAATATCCTTTCATTCTAGCGTAGCCTTAAAGGAACATACATATATAAAGAAAGAGTGTCTTGTATACTATTGTTAACTCTGTAGCACCAATTACTACCACATAGTATTACTCATTGTAGATTAACTGTAAACTAGGTAGACGACTTAAAAAATGTGCTCAGGTTTTTGCCCAGCGGCAAATTGGTTACTAAATAACCGACGAAACACACACATACATACACACATTCACATTCAAACACCAGATCCTGGGAATACGTGAAGGATCGTGATTAAAATATTTTTCTCCAGACCATTAGGTAATTGAATCGTATCACAAAGCACGCAGGTGCTCTACCGACTGAATTTCGGGACCAGTCACAGCAGTTAGTGTTTGTTTTCGGGCATTGCTCTTTCATTTTGCAAGGGCTCCTCTCTGTTGGTATGGAGTCCCCTTTAATGTTCTCCTTGGGCAAACTTTTTGGCATCCACGCTATCCGGAATAAACTAACTTTAACAGAGAACGGCTGTGTGGGCCACCTGGTATATACACGGTGGTCCATTTAAGCTGAGACTGTACAAACCTGCAAAGCTAAGCATTGTAGAAAGAAATTTATTTAATAAAGGTTGCTTGACATTATGGGGGAAACTAAATGCCATTAGTTGTCTTTTGTTTGGTGGCCGAATTATTAGTCATTTAGGATAAATTATAATTTTTTAAACCCACAATAAACGTCAATTTAAATTGACATTCGAATGACAATCACGACGTCCTCCAAATAAAACACGACTAACGGCATTTTACTTTCTCCCATAATAATCCAGCAAACTTTATTCCAGACATTTCTTTCTACAACGCTTAGTTTATGGAGACATTGTACAGCCTCAACTTAGATGGTCCAGCCTGTATAAATATGCACGGTGGTATATGTGTCAGCTTATTATTACCAATAATAATTAAAGTTATCATTGTACTGTGATGTAAAGGAATGGGTATATTCTTATCCAGAGAAAATAAGGGTGCGAAGGAAGTTGCCTGTATTGTTTAATATGAGAATTAAACTGTATTCAATAAAGAATACGCGATATATCTTCCTACAAAGTTTAATATCTTTGCGCAGAGCAACGAGTTGCATTCCTTTTAGCGAAACATAGTTCCTCAAAAACTCGATATAAATATATGTGTGTGTGTGTGTGTGTCTTTGTGTGTATTTATATACAGGGTGAGTCTTCTCAGCCTGCGGATTCAAACGTTAAGCAGTTCCGGCGTTGTACAAGTTATGCCGTAAACACTGTCCACTGCATCGCGTCGTATCCATTTCGGCCGAAATACACTGCTTTGCACCGCTGTAGGTGTAGTGACTTGCACTCGCAGCGCAACGGTGTGCGCGTTGCCCTTCTCTGGTGTAGGACCCAGCTTTAAATGGTGCCACTGAAAGGTACTTTTTGTGTCTATTAAATTTAACGATAACTGATAGTTTGGCTTGGAACTACCATTTCACTTAATTAGTTTAATTATGTGAACTTCATTAAAACACAAATTGTTACTTGTTAGAATATACTTTAATGAGCATCGCAAATAAATGCATATAACATTGTAATCATAAGTTACAAACATGAGGCATCATTACGAGGTATTTTACTATCTAAAGTTACTCTCTCACACAAAAGAAAGCCAATAAATTGTTCTGAGAGATTACAAAGTTCGGTACGTACATACAAACTAGCTAGCGTTTGCAAGCCCATATTATGATTGCTGAGAACCCTTCTGATTCACAAAGTAGTGCATTTAACAGTGACTATGACATCATGCCGGACCATTACACAGATAAACCTTTACAATTTACCGTTTCCTCCATATGGTTGTAATAGATGTTCCAACTGGCCACCATGCCGGCGGATGCAAGATCTCACTCTAACCATCATCGCCGTTCTTACCCGGCACAACATGGTCAGTGTGATGTCACGGCTAGCTAAGAGGATGCGTATCCTGAGCTGTTGAGGAGTATTGGCCGCTCCTGGTACACGATATCTTTACGATAACTCCATAAGAAGACATCTGGTGGGGTTAGATCTGGTGAGCGTGCTGGCCACCGTCTATGCTGTCCGAAACATCGCTCAGTGTAGGTGGCATCGAGAAAAGCCGTTATACGACGGGCCAAATGAGCTGGCGCCCCACCATGTTGGTATTATATAGTTAGTCGGTTCTGCAACGGCACTTCATCCAGTACAGTAGGCAGCTGGTATTGTAGGAAGTGGATATAGCGATTCCCAGTGAGTTGGCCATCATAAAAATACGGGCCTATTAGACGACCCCCGAATATACCAGCCCAAGCGTTGAAACCCCTCGGACTTTTAAGGCCGCCTCTCGCATCTAATGTGGGTTTACAGTACTCCAGTAATGCATGTTGTGGCGATTTACATGGCCTGTGTTGTGGAACACTGGTTCGTCTGTAAATAACACAGTTGCTAAAAATGTGGATTTTGTTCAGTTTATCGTATAATCGACCTATCAACGCCACTCTCCTTCCATGGTCCGGCTGCAGTAGCTCCTGGTGTAGTTGAAGTTGATAGGTGTGAAACTTTGCATGATGCAGTATTCTCCACGCGGAAGATTGGCTAATATTGAAATGCCTGTGAATATCCCTCGTATTACAATGCGGATGTTGAATGACATAGTCACACGATCTGTCGTTGCTTGGTCACAGACAGGGTGATCTCTTCGTGGATGTGGTGTCTTGTGCACTGTTCTTGATTTCAGAAGGCGGTTCCCAACTCCCAAAAGCATATGATCTTTGCGGAAAACTCTGTTGGTATAAACCACGTGCCTCCGTTTCATTCTGCTGCGCTTCCCCGTATACTACCAGCAGGTCCAGTTACTTACCATTCGAAAATATTGTTCTACAGTGAGCACGAACGGCTGGAACTTTGTATTTATAGGCAAATTCACTTTCTGGTGCAGTGGGATTTGCTACAACGTTCTCGAAAGATGAACAGAAATTAATAAAGTACTCATTCGGAGTGTGATTTGATCTCCCGAACTTAACCATGACGTTCCAGCATGTTAATCATTGCGCTACTAGAGCACGTTAACAACGAACGTTATCGTAACCCTAATCATCGGTCTGGTAAATTCGTAGCCAGCACCTGCATTCCGCATCGTCTGTAAAATGCAGGGTTGCCTATTTAGCAACCCGTAGAATAAGAAGGCTCATGCGGTATATATATGTTTTTGTGTGAGTGTGTGTGTATTTTCATGAAAGCTGCGCATTTTTTTCTTTATCCTTCCCAGTCTTTGAACATACAACTTCCACATAATATAGGTTTTACCAATCTCGGTTTCTCTCATCTCTTGATTGTTATTTAATGTGACTTCATTTGAGAACCTATAGCTATCCACGACCATAGTACTCTACAAACGAATTTATAGTTGTTGTTCAGCTCTCTTACAAAACTTCACCACATCGGCTACGAGTTTCCGGATCACGTCAGGTTTACTGTGTCAACGTGAGAACTGATCCTTTGTATTATGGTGGGAAAAAAGCCCCCATCAATGTTTGTTCTTTACTGCGGTTTGTTTGAACTTTCTCACTAATATAAGTTAGCATATTGGGATGCTAATGCCTATATCTATATACCATCCAAGTGTAAATTATGTGCAGTAGCTGCACGTAAAGCAGTCGATTAGCAGTAGAAAGCCTCCTAGAACACACTTTCTGGGGTGGCGCGCTGGTGTCTTGTCACATTGTCCTGAATCTACTCTATGGTTTTGAAACGACGCCCTTTCAACGTTGTTTGAAGTTTAGGAAGCAGAAAAAGTCTGCCGGAGCTAGTACCGGAGAATAGAGTGCAAGGGATATAACGGGAGTCTGATGTTTTGCCAGATAGCTGTGGACAAGGAGCGACGTGTGAGCCGGCGTATTGTCGTGATACAAGATCTAAGTCCTGTTTTTCTATAATTCAGGCCTCTTCCTGTGCACAGAACCTCCCAAACGCTTTAAAATTCCCTGGTAGTCTTCTTTTTTACCATCTGACCACGTGGTACGAATTCCGGATGGACAATCTCTACATGGTCATCATCTGCTGATGTGAAAGGTCGTTCAGACCTGAGATTCTCACCAACCGACATTCTGCCGTGTTCAAAACTCTTAAATCACTCAGCATTGCGTGCAAGTCATTGTCGCAAAATTTCACATGCACAGTCACACACATGCACACACGCCGTCCTTCAAGCTCTTTCACTGTCACTTTGTCACTAATCCGGCGAAAAGCTTGTGTACTTGCTCACTTCAGCGGCTGTAACTCGGCAACTAACGGTCATAGCGAAACCAGGTAAATGGCAGTTTCTTTACTAAGAGCGCTACCTGTGCTGGTTGACGCACTATTTCAAAAGTTCGGTCTTATTTTTCACACCTCGTGAACATTTGTTGCCTCACGTCTTACCGAGCGAGATGGCTCAGGCCTAACTTCGGTGGTCCACATTCGGGAGATCCGGGTTCAAACCCCAGGGGCCGATCAATATAACCGAGGTTTATTTACAGTGTTCCTCTGTCAGTAGGCGAATGCTGGTTTAGATAATTTTATCCGCGAATTTTAAATTCATTCCTTTCATCAATAATTTAATTTCCCTCTTCTTCACCGCCATACCATGCTTTGGGCTGATCACCCATCCTGGATGTACTATGATCTAGAGTTTGCTTCTCCTCCACAGGCTACTGACCCAAGGCATGGGCTTGTAATTCCTTGGGGGTGCAAGTCCTACAAAGAGGAGGATAATCAGTTAAAGAAGAAGTATCACGTCTTTTCTTACAGAGTAACACTTGATGTTTAGTACCAGATACACAGCACTCACAAAAAAAGATTACCCTAAAGCAGAAGTGTAAACGAGATTGAATCGTCATATGGACTCGCAAGCACCGCCTCCTATGTGGTTGGCTGTACATATGGTTTTCTCATGCTGCTGAGTGGTGTAATGCGTACTGCATATTTAGTGATTCGCAAAGGAGAGCAATTTCATCAGTCCTGTTTTAAAAGGCGACTACTTTCGGTTGAGTTAAATTAGGAAGAGTACAATGTAACCTTGAAAAAAAGCATTCGTTAATAACTAATTGATCATAAAAACTACACATAGTACAGCATATAATAACTGTTTCAAATACGCAGTCATCCCTTCAATACTAAACGCGCTTGATAAACACTGCAGATATGATTTCTTTCAAGTATATACTAGCGTATTAAAACAGCAGATGTACTCAGTATTTCCGTGTATGTATGTATGTATGTATGTATGTATGTATGTATGTATGTATGTATGTATGTATGTATGTATGTATGTCTGTATGTATGTATGTATGTATGTGTGTATGTATGTGTGTATGCATGTATGTCTGTATGCTTGTATGTGTGTATGTATGTGTGTATATATGTATGTGTTTATGTGTGTATGTATGTCTGTATGCTTGTATGTATGTGTGTATGTATGTGTGCATGTATGTGTGTATGTGTGTATGTCTGTATGTATGTATTATGTATGTATATATTTTTCAGCTGGTATTAACATAAGGACATAATTGATGACTTCTATTAAAGCACAAAAATATATTTTTTAGGACTTCACCATCACCACTATTTTAACGTTACGCACTAGTTGTTAATATTGGTAAAAGTTAAAACTTTCTCGTGCCATAAATTGCATGCACAATTTTGCTTCGTTTGTAGAGTGCTTGCTTGGATTCTATGTTTTTTACTATAACGAACTCACAGAACGACATGGCTCCGTGGTAACGTGCCAGTCTCGCATTGGAGAAGTCTTAGGTTCGGTTCCTGGGGCCGACCACTCTGGCCATATGTTTTTTCGTGGTTTCTCTGGTTTGCAAAGAAAATGCTGGGGTGGTTTCTCTTCTGCTGTAAATTTTCATTTCCGTTTTCCTATGCCTCCTCTTTTATGTGTCAGGTAGGCTTAGGGGCTGTGGAGTGTCAGTTGGTGTCAGACAGATGGCGCAGATGTTTCCTCGCTTTAAGGTTCTTCTCGGCCCCGCCAGGTGGCAGTCTTTTCTGAGCCGTCTCTGGTGGGTAGAGTTCTTCTCGTTCCGTAAGGGGGAATCCTCTCTGAGCAGCCAGCCGGGATGACCGGGTCATGAAGCTTGGACAGGTCAGGTTCCTCTGTGCGTTTCTGTCTGTCGGTCTGCGTGCCTGCGGCCTACAGCTCCCTGCAGCTCATTCACCTCAGCCATTAATCCTGGGGGTGATAAGCAGAAAATATCGGAATTGAGTCAAAGTGCGAGGGGTCCCCTCTGTTTCCTGGCAATAGGCCACAACTCACTTACTTCTATAGGTAATTAGCAAGCTTTGAGTCTATATATTTGTCACAAAGTTATGCTACCTAAACAGCTACAGCCGCTTTGTAAGGACACCCTTTTATTCCAATTTTGGTAACGTAACGAATAATGAACATTGAAGGTATAATGGGCATGTACCTTATACAAATCACCTTTGGTAGTTTTTGAAACAAAAGCTTTTATTTTTTATTCATTAAGTCATATGTTATATCTGAAAAAACCTATTGTATTTCAAACACCATGCTACACTTTCTAATAAATCAAAATTGAGCTATTTTTCATGAAACTTGATAGTGAATTCCATGCAAAAAGCCTTCTCTCTAATAGCATTGAAATTTCCTGAATACCAGATTTTGTAACTAGAAAAGAAGATAGACCCTAATAAAGCGGAAAATACTGTTTATAAGCATTACAAGCTGCAATTACTATGGACAGAAAACTAATTTCTTCACTAGGTTGGACACATCACTCAAGTCTTCAGTATCGTCCACTTTACGTCTGCATGCTATTCATTAGCGAAATACAGCTTCTGTGACTCCTTCGCCTCCTATGCAAATCGAAGAACGCCTCATATAGACAGCTATACGTTTGCTTAGAGATTCTGCAATAAACCCCGAAGGAGCGCGAAAAATGCAACGGCAAAAACTGCACTGTAATACTGACCGAATGTAACCATCTATGCAGGAAGTACTAATTTTCAATTAACAATAAAATTACTATACGTTACTTTGGGGATGTTTGTTTTTGCTGCTGTCCGTTTTTACTACATTCAGACTTAAACCCTTGAAAAATTAAAATGTATTATGCTTATTTTAATCTCATATTATTTGTTGTGCCAATGTCCCCAAGAAGTAAGAAACAATTCCTTCAAAGTTAATTTTAGAAAACCATTTACCAGCGTTGGTACCTCAGAATTATAAAAGTAAGATAGAGATATAACTGGAATAAAAAATTCCATATATTAAACCAATATATAACATAATAAGCTTAAGTTGAAAGATTTCTCTGGTAAAAGGAAGGTTATTAGGAAGTCAGGTTAACAAATGTCATTAGTATCAGCCAAGGATAGAACACATTAGCTTAAAGGTTCTGGGAATGCAGTTAAAGTTATAGTTGAGTAGGTTTGCAGGTTTACTAGGCAGGAATTCTGGAAAAGAGAAGTGAAAGGTTATTCTGAGATTTTAGCCAGGCCTTATAGTAAAACTAGGCAAGACAGTTTAAGTATTGGCCCGGGCGTGAAATAACCTTGGTGGGGAGTAATAAAGTAAGCGGAGCTAAAAGTAATAAATGTTCGCGCAATTTAAATCAGAGAGTTACTCTTTTGCCGTCACCGGCACTTACTGCTCGTGAGATATTTTAAGCGCTTAGTGACGCACTTGTGTGAGTAACTGGGGATCTTTTCGAGTAACATTTTAGAGACTCACAGCAAGTTACGCCACTAGTTCCCTTTATTGTGGGAACAGATATTTCAAACCGTAAAATTGATACTGCAGGATTTAGCGTGTACAATAATTCAGTTGTTATAATTTTGTGTGCCACGATTCCTAATCAGTTTGATTCTTCATCTTCAAATGGTCACCAACTCGTTTCAGTAGCACAAGTATTAGATCATATTAAATTTCTCATTCAATTTAAACTGATGTTGTCCTTTCAAAATATATATACGCATACCCTGAGAAAATACTCATAGCTCGACTACCGGAGTAGCTGGCGCACGAAACAACAAACGAGCTACGAGATAACAAATCAGAAGCAGGTAAGATATACGGCTTCAAAATTGCCAATCGTCGTCTTGCTTGAAACTTGGCGCCTCATCGTGTTGGCATACTGCTTCATTTTTCATCTTAAAATTATTGGCTTTGGTATGTTTTAAAGCAAGAATTTTGAATATTCCTTATTTACTGGAGCTTACCAACAAAACCTGTTCATTCGATTTGTTACAAAAAGGTGGGCGTAGAATGATTCAAATACTATAGTGGGAAAAGCAGCAAATTACTATAAATGTTTCAAGAAACATTTTCATAAATAAAACTTAATTTTTGTGGTAATTTGGAGAACTTTAAGAAATTCTCATGACAGCGTCAACATTTGAAGAAAAGATCTGCTATAGATATATAAACACCTTAATAAACAAAATAATGTAACTAAAATACCGAGATAATAAACTCACAGCTTTCGAGTTCTTTTCCTAGTAAGAGAAATAAGGCAGCTGGTATATATGGTATAACCGTATAAATCCTTAAAAAATGATGCATAGATTTGAACAGAGTCAAAGTATTAACACTCTCTTTTAATTCTGTGAAAACAAAGCATATGTAGCAATGTTGCAAAATATATATTTATACTTCCAATATGCAAATGTAAAGATGAATTGAAAAAACATATTAATCCTGTGCACCACTATAATTTTGCGGAACTATATAAGCGGGCTGCTTGCGCCGAGTTCACTTCAGTTGAGTTCAGTCAGAGAGACAGTCGTGTGTAGTCGGCAGTTGAGTGAAGAAACGTTGAGTGCATCTGAGATTCCAAGCGAAGAATAAAGTTGCTTCGCAGAAGTTGGAATTATTCGTTACACTGCCTGGATCGAGATTGAACGCCACGATGGAAGAGATGATAAAAGAATTGTTAGCTAAAATCAAGGCCATGAAATCCGGAATAAAGAAGATACAAAAGAAAATGAAGGTCACGGCATAAGTGAAGACAGAAATGTCCAATCTAAAAACGGGCTATCGAAGAGACTCGACGAGAAACTAGCTAGCGTGAAGGACATGGAAGATCTCGGAGAGGGGTGGATGATCTGAGCCAACGCGTAAACGCCCTGTAGGACATCGGGGCACTGTTTAGCATGCTGGCAAGTAGAGTCGACAGTAGCGCCAAGGAACTGAATTCAATGCTGGAAGGAATTTTTGACATTAGACTTAAGGACATAGAGATCGACACATTAGAACGCGACACAATATCTGCGCGCGTTAAACCACCATAATATGACGGATTGTCAACTTTCGAAGCCTTACGTTGACAGTTCACCGCCGCCGCCTGCCCACAACCGACGGACAGCAGAGGAGGAAGCCACGCAGCTGATAGCCATTCACAATGGAGGGGCAGAAGAAGCTTTGAAGGCGATTCGGACGTCGGCGTTGTCCGGCGACATCTGTGAGGCGCTCGAAAATCGGTACGAAACAATCGCTTGGCCATAACCTACTGGACTCAGATAAAGACAAGTCTGCAACAGACAGGGGACACCAGCTAGTAGTTCACCATGTCAAATGAACATCTGGTGCACAAAGCTCTGGTGAACCTCCCATCCACTTACATGTCTCAAGAAGCTGCATACAGCTTTGTCAACCTGGTGCGTCACGCCAAGATACGACAACGTCTGATGCTTGATGACTACAAGACCATTCACCAAGCGCTAACGGGCTCGTTGAGCATGGAGGTGTCAAGGTAATTGTTGTCCCCTCCTTGTAGATCAGGAGTATTCGATACGACGGGGACGAAGGATCTATCTAGGGGCGTTGAAAAGTACCTTCAAGCGATTGTGTTGGTGATGTGGTCAGCTTGGTCGCCTAGCGAAGGACTGTCCACAAACAAGCCAAAGAATGCCAAATGCCGTGTATTGCTGTGGACAGTTATTTATGGTGAAACAATGTCCACAATCAAGCCGGAGAGCAGACGGGAAACATTAGGGACCAACGTGGCGAGTGGCACGCCAGAGTCGTCATCGCTACCTCTTCGAGAAACGCTGCGTGACATGCAATGGATGCCTGGCTCGTCGCGACAGCTGGATGCTAGTGGACACAGGTGCAGCCGTGACAATGATAAGACCTGATGTGGCGGAGGGCTTGCCGTCGAGAATGCCAAATCGGTCCTAACAGCTAGTAACGGGATCGGGCTATAACTTGTCTGTGGAGAAGGGGACCGTGAAGTGTGTGTTCGCCACGAAGTTGGCTGAGGATGAGATACTGGGACTGGATGCCCTCAGGAGCCATAATGCGACGGTCCAGTCAGCAGGAGAGGCTTGCTGCTCTGCCGAGATGAGACGAAGCTCCGGATACACAACGAACTCCGGGATTTACAGGGTGAACCTGTAGGAAGATGTGGTTGTGGCCGCAAGAAACGAAATGTTTGTGAAGACGCGTGTGGAAGTCCGACGTTCAATGAACCTTGTCTTTGACCGGAGGACAACATTAACGGATTATGCATTGCCAAGGCATTATTGCTTTGCGGGAAGGAATTGTCTCTGAGACTGTCGAATTCATCGGACGCTGATAAGGGCATCCAGGTCGGAAAGAAGTTGGCGGAGTGCGAGGAATCTGCAGGTGTGCCGCCATGTGATGAATCCGAGGAGTCAGCACCGTCGCTAAAGTTGGGGGCCTATCTAGAACACTTGCAGAAGAGCTCGCAGGTCATCTGTCTGCGGTACAATCGGAGAGAACGCGGAATTTATTTAGATGATACCAGTCTGTCTTCAACGAAAGGAATGTATTCCTCCGGCAATGCAAGCAGAGCAGGGGATATGTTGGAGGACATGAGATGTAAGGAGATTATTAAAGAATCCGAGTTTACTCTCGTGTAATCCTGATGAAGAAGAAGAACGGAAAGCTGCGCTTCTGCATGGACTCTAGGAATCTGAATGGGATCAGCCGAAAGGATTGTTTTCTCTTACCTCAGATTGACGACATCCTGAACATCTTGCACAGTGGTTCTCGACATCGGACCTAAACTCCGGATTTTGGCAAGTGGCCTTATATCCCAGAGACTAGATCTGACAGCATTTTGAACATACCAAGAGCTTTGGCGGCTTACGGTTAAGCCCTTTGTCCTCTGAAACGCAGTTGCCAGCCTTCGGCGCCTCATGGTTTCAGTGGTGTGACGGTTGAATTATGGCGCCTAACTGCTATAAAGGCACGACATCAATAATATTGGCAGCACCTTCCAAGACCACCTATAGAACATGATAAGGATATTACAGCTGAAACCGAAGATGCCCAACTCTTCTGCAAGGAGGTTAACTACTTACACCGAATAATCTCAAAATGTGCGGTGGCCACAAACCCAGGGAATGCTTGGGCTATGACAGATTGACCTAGCCAGAAAGATAAACGGAAGTTTAGCAATCTCTGAGCCTATGAAACTACCGCCGCTGGGTTGGAGGTAACTCCAACATCGCGAATCCCCTCACTCGTCTGAAAGAAGAACACCTGTCTTACATGTGGAGAGAATAGACGAGGACGCTTTCCAGGCGCATAAGTCAACCCTCTTCAGAGGGCCTGTCTTAAGTTTCCTACAGCTGGTTGGCGATTTTATTGTGGACAGTCGCCAGCGACAGTGGTATTAGAAGCGTACTATCTTAAGTCCAGGATGGGCAGAAGCGTATGATAGCATACTACAGCAAGTCGCTTTCCAAGGCAGAAATGAACTACTGCGATACCTAGCGGGAGATCCTGTCAGTAATGAAGGCCCTGGAACACATATGTAAATACCTGTACGATCACCCATTCCACCTGAGGACGGACCACTACGCTCTCACCTGTCTTTCCGCTTCAAGAATCTAGAGGGCCAGAGGCTCCAAGAGTACAATTTCACATGGGAGCATCGGAAATGAAGGAGCACCCAATTTCGCATTCATGTGAAGAAATCCCTGCCCCGACGAATGGGGCCACTGCACTAAGTTAGATGAGAGGGAGCGTACCGAAGCTGCGTGTAACTTCAGGTATGTCTGAATTGGATAGCGTAGGCTTGAGGAGGCAGCAGTTGGCTGACAACGGCTTGGGGCCATTTCTGAGAGAAGTGAGTGCAAGCACCAAGTCGAGCTGGGATTACATAGCAACCAGGATTGAGAGGTGTTTATAAGTCCCATTCGGCCTAATGGGATTCACTGAGGACAAACGAAGTTGTGTTGTTTAGAGTTTGGGAGTCACCTGACGGGAGGATCTAGACAGGGCAGTTGAACCTCCCTCGGAGAAAAGTAACGGAAGACCTGGAGACAGTATATGCGGGAACTCTGGGAAGAGATCTTGTAACCAGCTGAACAATCGACAAGCTCCGACATATGTACTACTGGTTGAGGGTACCGGCACACATTAAGAGGTGCTACCGTCAAGTCATTGTGTGCATCAGTATAACATGGGAGCATCCTTCTTTTTTCGGGCGTAAAAGTACTTAGCATGGATTCCTTCGGAAGGGAAGTAAAGCCAGTGGTCTCATGTCGTAAATTCACGGCACGTAAAAGAACAAGCCTGATAAAGAGCCCTGTAGGCAGAAGCTCCTGTATTTCACGCCCAATGTAGAATTGGACGCTAAGAATCATAGTGATCAAAGAACGTCCATGAATAAAAATTCAGTTTTTTCTGAACGCATTGTATCGACATAGTTGGACAGCTTCTTTGTCCCAAAGCGGTAACAAGTATCGTTTGGTTGGTCATAGATTACTTCACGAAGTTGCTGGAGGTGTACGCCATTCCTATCCAGAAGGCCAAGACGATCGCGAACTGCCTCTTGGAAGAACTTGGAGATACACAGCGACCAGGACAACGATATTGAGTAGAACATGTTAAGGGAAGCACTGGAGCGATTTGGAGCGCACAAGACATGCAAAACACCGCTCCACCCGCAGTCATAGGCATAGTTGTGCGGTATATCAATTTTGTAGATAGCACATGAGGAAGCTAGTGGCCAATGACTAGAGGAACTGGGATGTCAGAGTGCTGCTTTTCTTGCTGGCCTACCACTCGTCAACTCACACCACCACCAATTAACAACAGCCAGTTTGGTCTTCTGCAGTGATCTGCGTCTACCATGCGAACTGGTGTTTGGAAGGCCCTGGAGCAGAACAGCTTAGCAATTGATTACTTGGAGAACCTCGTGAATCGTCTTCACACCTGATTGAGATGACTCTTCAACATATCCAGGTAGTGAGCGACCAGATGATTACTCGTTATGACCGGCAAGCCAGTAGCCAGGGTTTCCAGCAGGGTATGGTTGTTTCGCCCCACACGAACGTAGTGACGTTGCCCCAAGCTTCAACAATCATGGCGAGAGCGTATCTTCTGGTGAAGAGGATTAATGATACAGTCTACTGCGTCCATAGGCTGCCCCGGGATAAAGGGCTAGTGGCATAATTAGATTTTCTAGCCCGATACTACGGTGACGGTTAGGACGACGAGCCCAGCCTTGTGGAAGGAGCTGTGTGACTACGTGTGTGAAGTTGCGGGTGAACCAATTGAGTGCGACAGCTTGCGGGCCATTTTGCCTAGCCTCCAGAATTGTTAGCACCATCGGCAGGCCCCTTTAGAATAAATAGCCCGCGCAACAATGGCCCGCACAGCATTCTGTTTACGCGTGCCTCTCCGCTGTTCTAATAATTTCGTTTTCGACGGGTTGGAGTGGTTTTCCCTTCTACAACATTCCGCTGTGTATGCGGAGAATATATATGGTAACTACTGGCGCTGAGTTCAGTTCATTTGAGTTCAGTCAGATAAACAGTCGAGTGCAGTCGACAGCTGAGTGCAGTGAAGAAGTTAGGTACATTTAAGCTTCCAAGCGACGACTAAAATTGTTCCACAGCAATTGCAGTTATCACCTGTTACAGTCTGTCTATATGCATATATGCATTAAAGATTGTGTGTAGATGTAATGTACGTAGATGACATAAAAATGTGATCAGGTTTTTCCCCAGCGGCAAAATGCTTACTAAATGGGCGATAAAACATACAAATACATACGCACATTCTCATTCAAACACCAGATCCTGGGATTACGTGAAGGATCGTGATTAAAGAAAATTTTCTCTAGACTATTAGGTAACTGAATCGTATCACAAAGTAGGAAGGTGCTCTACCGACTGAGTTTCGGGACCAGTCACGGCAGTTAGTGTTTGTTTTCGAGCATCGGTCTTTCATTTAGCAAGGGCTCATCTCTGTTGGTATGGAGTCCTCTTTAATGTTCTCCTTAGGCAAAATTTTTGGCGTCCACGCTATCCGGAATAAACTAAGTTTAACAGAGAATGCCTGTGTGGGCCACCTGGTATATACACGGTGCACCATTTAAGTTGAGACTGTACAAACCTTCAAAGCTAAGTGCTAAGGAACGAAATTTCTTTAATAAAAGTTGCTTGACATTATGGGAAAACGTAAATGCTATTTGTTGTCTTTTGTTTGGTGGCCGTTATGACAGTCATTTTAGTATCAATGCAATTTTTTAAACCCACAATAAATGTCAATTTAAATTGACCTTCGAATGACAATCACAATATCCTCCAGATAAAATACGACTAACGGCATTTTACTTTCTGCCTTAATAATCAAGCAACGTTTATTCAAGACATTTCCTTCTACAACGCTTAGTTTTTGGAGACATTGTACAGTTTCAACTTAAATGGTCCAGCCTGTATAAACATACGCGGTGGTATATGTGTCAGCTTATTGTTTCCAATAATAATTAAAGTTATCATTGTACTGTGATGCAAAGGAATGGGTATATTCTTATCCAGAGAAAATAAAGGTACGATGGAAGTTGCCTGTATTGTTTAATATCAGAACTAAACGGTATTCAATAAAGAATACGCAGTATATATTCCTACAAAACTTAATATCTTTGCACATAGCAATGAGTTGCATTCCTTTTAGCGAAACATAGTTCCTCATAAACTCTATATATGAATGTATATGTATATATATATGTGTGTCTTTGTGTATATTTATATACCGGGTGAGTCTTCTCAGCCTGCGGATTGAAAAGCTATGCAGTCCCGGCGTTTAATAGACTATGCCGTAAACACTGTCCACTGCATTGTATCGTATCAATTTCGGCCGAAATTACTACTTTGCACCGCTGTACGTACAGTGACGTACTTTTAACGCAACAGTGAGCGCGTTGGCCTTAAGTGTTGGAGGTACCAGGTTCAAATACTGCCGCTTGACGGTACTTTTTATGTTTAGTAAATTTAACCACAGCTGATAGTTTGGCATGGAAGTGTCGTTTCAATTAATTAGTTTAAGTACGTGTATTTCATTAAAACAATAATTGTTACTTGTTAGAATATGCTTTAATGAACATCATAAATAAATGGAAAAATTCATTTATGCCCAGGCATGGTGTGAACTTCTGACCATCACCATAACTTTCTAGTACGTCAACAATTGCGCCAGTAGAACATATTAGCAACGAGCACCACCATAGCCCTAATCGGTGGACTGGTGAATGCGGTTTCGGCACTTGCATTTCGCATCATTTGTAAGATGAAGGGTTACCTAGTTACCAATCTGCACGATGAGAAGTTATGCAGTCCCGGAGCTGTACAAGTTATGCCGTAAACACTGTCCACTGCATCGCGTCGTATCCATTTCGGCCGAAATACACTGCTTTGCACCGCTGTAGGTGCAGTGACTTGCACTCGCAGCGCAACGGTGTGCGCGTTGCCCTTCTCTGGTGTAGGTCCCAGCTTTAAATGGTGCCACTGAAAGGTACTTTTTGTGTCTATTAAATTTAACGATAACTGATAGTTTGGCTTGGAACTGCCATTTCACTTAATTAGTTAATTATGTGAACTCCATTAAAACACAAATTGTTACTTGTTAGAATATACTTTAATGAGCATCGCAAATAAATGCATATAACATTGTAATCATAACTTACAAACATGAGGCATCATTACGTAGTATTTTACTATCTAAAGTTACTCTTTCACACAAAAGAAAGCCAATAAATTGTTCTGAGAGATTACAAAGTTCGGTACGTACATACAAACTAGCTAGCGTTTGCAAGCCCATATTATGATTGCTGAGAACCCTTCTGATTCCCAAAGTAGTGCATTTAACAGTGACTATGACATCATGCCGGACCATTACACAGATAAACCTTTACAATTTACCGTTTCCTCCATATGGTTGTAATAGATGTTCCAACTGGCCACCATACCGGCGGATGCAAGATCGCACTCTAACCATCATCGCCGTTCTTACCCGCCACAACATGGTCAGTGTGATGTCACGGCTAGCTAAGAAGATGCGTATCCTGAGCTGTTGAGGAGTATTGGCCGCTCCTGGTACACGATATCTTTAAGATAACTCCATAAGAAGACATCTAGTGGGGTTAGATCTTGTGAGCGTGCTGGCCACCGTCTATGCTGTCCGAAACATCGCTCAGTGTAGGTGGCATCGAGAAAAGCCGTTATACGACGGGCCAAATGAGCTGGCGCCCCACCATGTTGGTATTACATAGTTAGTCGGTTCTGCAACGGCACTTCATCCAGTACAGTAGGCAGCTGGTATTGTAGGAAGTGGATATAGCAATTCCCAGTGAGTTGGCCATCATAAAAATACGGGCCTATTAGACGACCCCCGAATATACCAGCCCAAGCGTTGAAACCCTTCGGACTTTTAAGGCCGCCTCTCGCATCTAATGTGGGTTTACAGTACTCCAGTAATGCATGTTGTGGCGATTTACATGGCCTGTGTTGTGGAACACTGGTTCGTCTGTAAATAACACAGTTGCTAAAAATGTGGATTTTGTTCAGTTTATCGTATAATCGACCTATCAACGCCACTCTCCGTCCATGGTCCGGCTGCAGTAGCTCCTGGTGTAGTTGAAGTTGATAAGTGTGAAACTTTGCATGATGCAGTATTCTACACGTGGAAGATTGGTTAATATTGAAATGCCTGTGAATATCCCTCGTATTACAATGCGGATGTTGAATGACATAGTCACACGATCTGTCGTTGCTTGGTCACAGACAGGGTGATCTCTTCGTGGATGTGGTGTCTTGTGCACTGTTCTTGATTTCAGAAGGCGGTTCCCAACTCCCAAATACATGTGATCTTTGCGGAAACCTCTGTTGGTATAGACCACGTACCTTCGTTGCTTCCCCGTATACTAACAGCATGTCCAGATACTCTCCATTCGAAAAGATTGTTCTACAGTGAGCACGAACGGCTGAAACTTCGTATTTATAGGCAAATTCACTTTCTAATGCAGTCGGAAGGAAATCACGATTTGCTACAACGTTCTCGAAAGATGAACAGAAATGAATAAAAACTCATTTATTTGTAGGTGTAATTTGATCTCCCGAACTTAACCATGACGTTCCAGCATGTTAATCATTGCGCTACTAGAGCAGGTTAACAACGAACGTTATCGTAACCCTAATCAGCGGGCTGGTGAATTCGTAGGCAGCACCTGCATTCCGCATCATCTGTAAAATGCAGGGTTGCCTATTTAGCAACCCGCAGAATAAGAAGACTCATGCGGTATATGTATATACCGCAGCGTATATATATATATGTGTGTGTGTATTTGCATGATAACTGCGCAGTTTTTCTTTATCCTTCCCAGTCTTTGAACATACAACTTCCACATAATATAGGTTTTACCAATCACGCTTTCTCTCATCTCTTGATTGTTATTTAATGTGACTTCATTTGAGAACCTATAGCTATCCAGGACCATAGTGCTCTACAAACGAAATTATATTTGTTGTTCAGCTCTCTTACAAAACTTCACCACATCGGCTACGAGTTTTTTGATCACGTCAGGTTTACTGTGTCAACGTGAGAACTGATCCTATGTATTATGGTGCAAAAAAGCCCCCCATCAATGTTCGTTCTTTAGTGCGTTTAGTTTGAACCTTCTCACTAATATAAGTTAACATTCCTGGATTTAATGCCTATATCAAACCATCCAAGTGTAAATTATGTGTAGTAGCTTCACGTAAAGCAGTAGATTACTGTAGATGCAACTTAAAAACAAGACCGTCTAATAAAGCTTTATTAAAAACGACTAAAAGTAATTTACTATTAAGTAAATAATGCTACAGGAGATACTCACAGCTATTATAATACTGGGTAGAAGGGATAAAGACTCTGTCCGCTTAAGTGGTAAGTCTATGTGCAAGGACGAATTAGAAACTATAACACCATTTTAGTTTGTAAAACCTTTTTTCAGCATAAAAAATAAGCTTTCGACAATTTGCTTAGCATTATAATTTGCATATGCAACGTTTAATGCTAGTCTTAATGAAGTACATGATAGAACGGAAACTAATCTACAGTTTTTTGTCACTTTCTTATTTGGGCAGATTATTTCGCTACAATCTGATATTTTTACATTGTATCAATCGTACTTTCCGCTGAACTTACGTTACATTAGCGGCTCAATAGCTGACACACACGCTTCAGACGGCCCTCATATATCTCTCCATTGCTCAGTGTCACGCGGTCATATCTTCGGTATAAATATCGTTACCAAAGCTACAAGTCCTTTTTATTTCCTTTTGCTGAATTCTAAACTAAAAATTACGTTGTTAGATTAGGTTATTAAATGTTTAAATAAAGCAAAATAACGTAATAAAGTTATTTTGTTACTTTTAATTCATTTTTAATAAAAGTGACCATTATACTTCATTTGTGCTCAATGAATAGTTTGATAAGCCATAAATCATTTTGTATGTGATAGGTATTAAGTGCTTTTTCTATTTATTGAATTCTATGCAAACGTTTAAGTTAAAACATTTATTTTATTGCTTCATTCGAACTTAAATAAGTGTACAAGTTTCAGTTTTGCTTGTTATCATTCACCATTGAAATATTTAATGCAAAATGCCGGAAAGAACTAACTCTTGAATCAGACAGCGTTACTACATTAATATCCTTCCCGTAATACCATAATCTCTTCGCAGCGTCATCGGGAAGGTGTAGGCATTTTACTTTGCGACGGACCTCATCTTAACCGTCAAATGTTATTTTTCCCCTCACGCAACGGAAACACTATTGTTGTTGTTGTTGTTGTATGTCCCTACATTTCAAAGGGGTTGTCTATAAGTCTTTGAAAGATAGAAAAAAGTGTTCATCAACTTTTTCAAATGAATCATCAAGAGCTATTTCTGGTTATAAGAATGATGTCTATACCCCGTCCACTAGTATATGTATTACAATACCTGAGGAAATATGTTTGCAAAAACCTACTTCTCGCATTACGTTTTCCATGCATGCTAAGTTCAGTTTTCCATTGCATTGGACAAGATATGCATCAACTCTTTTGCGGTGTTGATTATCATTATCTCTAAAATATATACTTTATTTGTTTAATATGTAGTGATTTTCTCCCTGCGCTCATATACGTGAGAACACTATGTATTCATATCCGATTGGTTTCGATTTACTTTCATCCCAGAAAATTGTACTGCCACTTTGAGCATTGTACTCACAACGTGTTTTTGAAAGTTAGAATTCAGTAATATTCCCCATAAAATATAGCGCATTCAGTATTTACTTTGCGACTTTAATAGCTACCTAGTATAGATGTTAACATATTTAGAAATCAGTAAGATTATAGGGTGTGTTAAGGCAAGATTCACTAAGCTCTGAAGGTTATACTGCGAGCTTCATCAAGACTGAAACCTTTAAAATAAAAATGAAGCTCTTGAATGTTAAGAGAAGCTTCTCCTGCATTAGTCAAACGTGACTATTATTCGGGCGTCTCTGAAGTGTTCTGTATAAAACAAATAACAGATGACTGAAGTGCTTTAAAAATAATTGATATGCAAAGAGTCACCACTGTGACACTGTAGATAGGAATAATTCTTAATGAAGTGTAAACCACTTTTAGCTGATCGATAAACATCGCATTCTGAATAACAGCATCTGAACAGAGAGACAAGAAAGATACACCGATTTTATTTTAACGGCGAGCTGGTGTTGGTGGCTGAATAAAATGTACTATTTTTACTTAAGTTATCTTGCAAATTCTATTTGACTGAGTAAACTATTTGTATTTCTTCTCAGCTATGATGGCCAGACTTTTTCAGTATTCTAAGAAAGGACTATCCCAAGTGCATTTATAATAGTTTGTTAGACTTTTGCGAAGATCGAAGAGTGCACTTTAGAGGAGAGACTTCAAACACCACAAAAGACATTTCTAAGGATTGTCCATAAGAATCGATTTTAGGACTTTTGCTTTGGGATATACTAACTGATACTAACTTGGGATGTACTAACTAGGGGTACCATGCTAGCCTTGATTTCTCGAGGTCGCGGGTTCAAATCCGGTGGAGGGCGATGGATTTTTTCAGGCGTAAAAATCCTTAGGATAGCTTCCTTTGGAAGGAAAATAAAGCCGGTGATCCCGTATATTTACGGCACGTAAAAGAGCCTCAAGCCTGATAAAGAAGCCTCTGAACAAAGTTTCCTGACTTTCACGTCCAATATAAAATGGGACACTAAGAACCATAGTAGTTAAAGAGCGTCCATAAATAAAACTCAACTTTCAGTTTTCGAACTTATCATACAAGTGTAACGGTTGGAGTTATGGGGTATGGTGCAGGAGTTTGGGCCCATAAATTAAGAATTACGAAGAATATAAATTTTGTTAGAAGAGCGCACGGCAAATCATAACCAGAGGAGCCGGATCCGTAAGTACGACGACGACGATGATGATGATTTGTGTTTAGGCCATTCAACTTTTAGGTCATTAGCGCCCTTGTAAAATAGATCATAGCAAATGCCAGAGATAAAAATCAGTACAAAATATCATGGCAAAGGCCAGCGATAAGTACCGTGAATACAGCGTCAACTAGGGCTATTTTGGTTCTGTTGGCCATCTGTCCAATAGGCCTAATAATACGATACAGAGGTACGTGTTACAGGCTGAAAAAGAGAACTTATGATAAAATAATGCACATAAAAGGACAAGGTAGTAAAAATAAGATGGAAATGAGAAGACTGTTCTTAAGAGAATGGCAACAAGTGTGGGATTCAATAAACGATGGAAGAAGAGTTCATGCAATATTTCCAAAATAATGGAGCGTCTACGATTTAGAGACTTTCGATCAAAGAAAGGTTTAATGCATTATTTAACTGGACATGGACCTTACGGCACGTATCTAAACAGGACTGGAAGAAAACTACACGATAATTATTGTGACATATTCGGTGTAAATGATACACCATAACACGTAATTTCTTAGGTATTAAAATCAGGTACTTTTACAAGGTGAAAGATATATATTAGAATAAAAAAGAATCTGGAATATAGTAAGGAATAAATAAAGTCACACTTAGAAAATATTACTCAAGTATTTTCAATGACAGCAAATCAAGTATGTATTCAAAGTAGAAGATGTAATGTTTAAAATAGAAGGAAAACTATTAATGAGAATCTAACTGACGCAGAATTACTCAGAATATGGGAAAGAATAAGATGAAACCAACATACAACAAACGTTGAACATTATTAGGAGATAGGAAAAGATGGGGAGGAAATAGAGGATGAAGAAGGGAAATAAACTACGCAGATCATAAATATAATAAGACAATATGGGCATCCACAGGGGAGGATAGAATCAGTCGAGAAGAGTTCGTTTGAAGTGGGATGGAGGATGAATCTTATGGATCTTATATGGAGAGTATGAGATAGGTGGCAACGACGATTGAAGACGAAGATGAGGAATAAATGGAAAGGAATTAAAAGGTTTTGGAATAGTGTTGAAAAAATGTTTGAAAATTTGAGTTTTGTAAAAAGATTATTGTATATGTAACTGGTTTAGGATGTAAAGTTACTTGATGCTAGTAACTGTAGGTTAGTTAACAGTTATGTAGTTTGTTAAATGTTATCTGTACAATTGTAATGAATGAAATGTATGACATTTTGAAGAAGAAAGTTGAAGGTAAAATGAGCAAACTATGTCCTGGTACACATGCAAGGGGCCGGGATTATAGTCTTGCAGATTTTCTTTATTTCTTTAATTATTCCTTCTCATTATAAAAGTGTCCCATCTTAGAATCACGGGTTCGTAACTTGAAGACGGGACTTTAAAATGTACTCTTCAGTTTAAGAATGTTACAGAAAATTTGCAAATGAACTATGAGCAGTTTAAATTGGTTTTACACCACGGCACTAGAAAATCAACCCTTTTCTTTTCTTCGCTTCTGATAGTATTGATCGCAAATACCGAAACGTGTTTTGCTTTAGAAATGAACCTAAAACAGTGTAAAAATACTGATCGTAAAACGAAACAGAGTAAAAGTACGATCAAAAGCAAATATAATAACAAAATAGTTTTACGTTTCTACTAACAAGCGAGAGATGAAATCTCTCATGCTGACACCGTCTCGAAATTACAGAGGTAATTAATGAAACTGGCATCAAGCAAAAACGTTGCTGCGAGCTTTACTGCTAAGATCCGAAATTGAGTGTCAAAGCACCTATTTAGGACCATATTCGCATCCTTACTTGCGGGACACTCATACGCACATCACACTTGATGCCAAACTATACTCAACTCTAAAGAGAGTGGGGATTGAATGAATCCTAAATGAAATTTGAGTATTTTTGTAATTAAACTAATGTAGACTTAGAATTCAGACAGTTAAGTCTTTTTTTCTGAGAACTAGTACTTCAAAAGTTGCAGAAAAATTATTCAGAATGTGGTAACATCATGAAAACATGGAAATAATAGCTTTAATAGTGAATGTTGTCAGTGTGTGATTTGCTAATTTACAATCTGCACTTATGTACTTCATCGAATTATGCATAATTATATTTACAGCTGTAAGTTTGTTTTTCTCAAAATGAGAATATTTATCAGTTTCTTGTTATTTTAGTATAAGACTATTGTTATGGTCAGATAGACTGTATACATCATTTGGAATTTAGCTCCATTAAAATTATCGTTCAACCTCCTCGCATTTCCTTCGAAATCGTTATTAACACCTTCGCTACAAGAGAACTGTAAATTCGTTCGTTATTGCGTCTTACAAAGTGAAAAAGTTAGAATAAAAAGTTGTGATCCCCTGTGGAGTTCGAATCCTGAATCTTTGACACACTTGAAGTAGCGTGCGTTTCACCATTGAGCTACGACAGCAGATGTGAGTGCATGGATTATACACAACATAGATGATGGTTCTATTAAAATCATCATTCCACGTTTTTCGGTTTTCTTGCATATTCTCCAATACCATCTATTTATTAGCTCAGCTGAAAGAGAATTGCAAGCTGGTTTTTGATATTCAGTCCATAGTTCGTCACATTGGATTAATATAGCCATAGAAATCTTCGAAGTGAGTGACAGGTGAAATGGCGACCACGACAATATACATCTACGACCATGACCGATTTCGTTTCCATATCTCCTACTCGCGGAACGCCTGAATGATACTGGCCCACGAAAAGTGTACGTTGACTTTCTTAAAAGATGGTACATAATATATTAAACATTTCCTAGGCATATTTCTACAGTGAAAACTCCAAATACAGAAATTTATATAAATAGCCATTAAATACGTACAGTTATTAACATAAAATGAAAATATTGCAACAAATAAGAACCCCAGTTATTAAGAAACACACTTCACTTATCCCTTAGGCACTCAGCTAGCACAAGCGTTACACTTGAGTCACTTTTGGCGCACACTCGGTACACATCACTACTGATTCGTCGAATCACAACTCACAACCGAACTGCTGAGTCACAACTCACAACTAAACTGCACTGGTGCTGTCCACTTTTCATTTCGTAACTTCTTAACTGAATTCCCGGGAAAAAGCAGTCCCTTATATGGGCCTCGTATACAAAGCGGAATGTTCTAAAAAGGGAGCTACTGGAACATGCCAAAAGGAATGTTCTGGAACAGTGAAGCAGCACATGATGCGCTATTGTTCCGTACTGGCTATTGTTCCAACGGCCGGTCGAAGGCTCAGCCAATGTGCTAGGACGGGAGGAACTTACTGGCGGCCCGCAGGGTAGTTTCGCGTGCGCGGTGACAATACTCACAAGGGAGTGCTATGCGGTAGCATTTTGAACGCGCTAAAACTGATAGAAGTAACCATGTTTTCCAACATACTTGAAACTGTTAGCTATGAGCTATCTGCATACTAAACCACATTTGAAGTTATGTATGCCTATAAGAAATCCAGAAGAGATATTAGAATCATTTGCAAGAATTGTATCACCGTACCAAATACATATAGATATTGAATGAAGTTTTATTTGCGCGAGAGGTTTCTCTTTTTGTTCCTATTGTATGTCTCTTATGGGACATCTCCTACAAGTGTGCAGTAATAGTAAAAAACATAGTAGCGTTCCACCTACCTTGATATCCGTGCTTCCATTGTGCAAATATCTTAGTATAAACTCTTATTATGCTCATCATTCATTTCACCGTAGTTACTAGGAATAAATGTAAATGCTAGTGGAGGAAGTGAACTTCGAGAGATATATTGCATCGTAACACACGATGGTTCTCCAACAGATTGTTTACAAGTTCAGTGTAGTTTTACTCCTTGTGGTTGCCCAATAAACCTTTTATTACGCCTATGACAACGTCCAGTAAGCCTTTTCATCCACAATAAAAATAGTGATCAAAGCTTTTTCCCGAAGAAGTATACGAATTTGTGGACCCTTGGAAATCCTTATCTAAACTTTAGTCTCGATTAGCATAGGAAACCACTCCTGGAAGTACTTTTAAGCATTACCATGTTGATCCACTGAGTTAATAACCTGTTTCATCAATCCCAGTTTGATGTGCAGCGAGAGCAGGTTGTTGTTCGTAGGAACTAGAGTGTTATTTTCAACATGGAACGAATTCTCCCTTCCAGGCCATTTTATGCAATTGGAACATCTAGCCCTACTATCTCATTCACAGAGAAATAAGCAGCATTTGATGAAACACCTTTGCTTTCCCAAGACAATATCTGACGTTTAGGTGACAGACAAAATGTGTGATTTTTAACATTGGTTTCCCTTATTCCTATTCTGGGTGAAGTAATTAAGATCTCCCATATTTCTTAGAAAAGTCTACTTCATTCTCAGCAGAATTGCTCTTATTTCGTTGTTCTACAACTATTATAATGCGAGTATTCCGGGAATTAGTTATGGTCTTCAAAAGTTGGTGAACTTACGGGCTCAATCACTATAGCTCACAATACCTTTTTATTGTTAATTTTGCGTTTGATAAACTCAGTTTAACATTGGAGGCTAAATCCGCTTCAGAAATGAATTCGCTTCACATTTTACCATTGTGATAATAATAATAATAATAATAATAATAATAATAATAATAATATATTAATTAGTTGCGAAAGTCCTTATACCGCTTAAAGGTTACAGAATATTAACTCTGCAATCTTCAGTAACACGGAAAGTGTGTTTCTACAAAGCGGAGCACTCTTAGTTGTCTTTCTAATGTACCAAACATGAGCATAACGTGTACTGTATACATGAACTCAATGAAGGAACTCCAAAGCAGAATTAAGCTGCCCTTGGCTTCCCTGTAGGTTTTATATTATGAAAGATCTATTTTCCGATATATTATCCAGTTTAATGCATATTTCCTTCACTTAAAATGCACTTTGTGAAAAGGTTCGTCTTTGAGCCAGTACTTAGAGACAACGCTCCTCATTTACAAAATAACAATTTGAATATTAGAGCTTTACGATCCATCTCTCCTGCTTGTAATCAATGTTGTATAATAGCGTTGTGCATGAAAATTGTTTAGTTTTAATACATATAATTTTGAACTTAAAGATGTTTTGTGAAGGTATTTAACCTTATTGTTTTTTTGAAGTAGTAGCTAAACATTCTTATTAAAAACTACCTTGCAGGAAGTGTTTCGTAATTTAATTTACGCTATTTCCATAATAACGCTTAACCAATTCAACACATATTAGTAGTGGTTGACCACGGCTATCTGCACATCTATGTACTTGAGTTTCAAGCCGTGGTATTAAAAGACGGAGTTAGTACCCGCGTATACGAGTAACGTGTGGGATTACGTGACGTTCGGATTCTGAGGGAGAGAATTCTGAAGTCCGTCCCTCCCCTGCGGTGCTCCCTGGAGCACGTTATTTCCCCTCGTGAAGTTATTGATACACTTTATTGTTATGTTGTGGAATTAAATGAATAATAAAGATAATTAAAAGCCAAAAAATGTGAAATTTCGATCTGTGTGTGCGCGCGCGTGCGCGCTCACGTCCCCCCAGTTGTTTGCCAAACCGGAATGTATGCCTTTGAAAAAAATGCAAGAAGAACCCCGTTCAGAGGCAATGAAGTGTATATATATGAGAAAAAAAGACATATGGTCTAAATAATATTCGAGTTATGTGTACGGTTACATCGGTTTGCTAAAAAAAACTAATTTATGGCTCTGAAATGCATCAAGGTGCGCTCACGTCCCCCCAGTTGTTTGCAAAACCGGAATGTATGCCTTTGAAAAAAAAATTGCAAGAAGAACCCCGTTCAGAGGCAATGAAGTGTGTGTATATATATATATATATATATATGAGAAAAAAAGACGTATGGTCTAAATAATATTCGAGTTATGTGTACGGTTACCGCGTTTGCTAAAAAAACTAATGTATGGCTCTGAAATGCATCAAGAACCGCGTTCAGAGGCAGTGAACTATATAAGGACATGTGATCTAATAATATTCGAGTTATGTGTATGGTTATCTCGTCATATCCAAGGTTTCGTTTTGCTAAAACTAATGTATGACTCTGAAAAAAATGCATCAAAGAAGAAGAGATCCCGTTCAGTAAGAAGGCAATGAACTATAAATAAGAAAAAAACTAAGGGGGCTAATAATATTCGAGTCAGGTGTACCGTTACGTCGTCATAACAAACGTACGTTTTCCAGTCCCCCCGCAGCTAAAAACTTGGAATCTTTCATCAAGAAGGCAATGAACTATAAAATAAGAAATCCATGCGAGTGATTCCTAGAAGAGACCCCGTTCACGGTTGATCAGTAACAGAAGGGTCAAGACGGCAATAAACTATAAATTACTAAATTAAATGCTTTAAAAAAACATGTGAATGATTCCTCGGTATATCGAGCTCACAGATAAACTAATGCTGAGACATGCAAATGCAATGTCTTTTAAGATTGTGAAAAGGCAATGTGTTCTCGTCTCTGTAACCCGAAGGCATAGAGAGAAACCAGGACTTCCTTCGGTACGTCAGAATTTATAAATTGAACCTAATGATAGGTTAACTCTGAAAAACTCTGAAAGTAGCGTAAGAAATTGCCTGTAGCAAAAAGGAAGAAGCAACACGGATCCTACCAATGCTATAATTATCGTAAGTACAGGGGCCAGGTGGACAAGGTAATTTTTTTCATGAACGAATTTCAGCCAATGGTCAGATAACTGCGTGCGCATACGTGAAGGAGAAGGGAGAAAAATGTATTGTATCATGAACTTATAAAGACGTAGGATACCGTTCTTAAGAAATTAGTACTTATTCCGCTGGACATGTGACTGTAGCATAGAACAAGTGTTTGTGGGAGGAGGGGGGTTAACAACGTCGGGGACATATAAAATGTGTAAGTGAGTACGAAAAAAGACCATTTGCAACAGAAGTGCGCAGCCAGAAAAGAACATGGATGGTAAGTGAAAAAAATTATTATTTGTTACAATTTCGATTTGTGTGTCTTTTTTACATATACTTCAGTGACCCAAACAATCTATTCAATGTGTCTTTTATTTCCGTGTTTTTTCGTGACCTAAATATTATAATCCTGTTGAAACGCGTCTGTATGTTTCAGATCAAATCATAAGCAAGCTCAATGAAATTAGAGAAGGCGCTCCAATAGTACCAACAAAGAAACTTGCGGATCTGGAGATAAACGTGCCGTTCAAAATAAACAAGGTGAAGACGCTTTGCACAAGATATGGGGAACGCGTCTTAATAATATTAGAACAGTATCAGATCTTTCTTCCCGAGCGATTTAAGAGTATGACTACAGAACAGAAAACTGCTATAAATGAAGGAGGGTATCACCTTGTGTATATGGGACAAGAGACACTAGCTAGCGGGTATCGACGTCACAAGATTCCTTTTTAACAAAAAAGGTATATTAAAACAGTTTTTTGCATGCGTTAGCTCAGTTCAGAAAAAAATAATGCATCTCGAAAAAGAGAAAAAAATTCTTAATGTCATTTGTTGAATGGAATATTTCTAACTTTTTGACCTTTTAAGATTAATTTGACATAACTATACTGCATGGATAAAATCTTGGCTTTGTACGTGTAAAAAAATGAATATCACGAAATTTCAGATTATAGCCAGTCGATAAAATGAACATATATATGTTATTTATGACATACTATTTTCACTTCTCAGATCGTTGCAATAATGAATGGTATAATTTTCAGACGAGTTCAAACATGCAGGTGAACCCTCAAGCGGAGGAGATGCATCTGATAAAAGTGAGTGTAGCTAGCAGAAAAAACGTTTACATGTGGTTGTATCTAAAACGGCTTTCTGAAGTGTTAAAATGGAACATTATTTCTGTAATATATAAAGCTTTGTAGTTTTATTCACAGCACTTTTGTTTTATCATTTTTTCAGACACTGCATTAAAACAAGAAATCCACAGAAAATTAGACTCCATGACAAGAAAAGGTGAGTTATTGTTTTTCTGATTGTTCGCATGTATGTGTTAAAACAAAACATTACTTTTTGAAAATAATAAAGTAATCGGATAAGATAATAAATTTTTTCAGCTTAAACATTCAACAAAAAATATAACTTGACAATATTTCTTTTTCAGCTGTAAGTAAAATTCTATTTCATCTTTTTAATATATAACTTTAGTGTCAGTAGCATCAAACATTAATAATGAAGCATTTTTGTTATATAAGTGTATTTCTGTTTTAATGTATGCTTAAAAAGGGATATTTTTCTTTTCAGCTTTAAAGAAAATTAGATTTCAGGTTTTAAACTTTACTTTGAAATAAAGTGACAATTTTGTTTTCAGCCTTAATAAAGTGATCTATATATTTTTTCAGCTTTCATGCATGCTTCAAAAAAGTAACAAATTAATATCACGAAAAAAGAAAACTCTATTTCAGTTTTTTTAAAAACCTTTACTTGAAATAAAAGCAACATTCCAGCTTAAAGATACTTTGATATATATGACATCAAACATTACTGTAAATAAAAATGAACTATTTATTATACATTTTTCAGCTTTCATGCATGCTTCAAAAAAGTAACAAATTAATATCACGAAAGAAGAAAATTCGATTTCAGTTTTTTTTAAAAAACTTTACCTGAACATTTTTTTTCAGCTTAAAAGATATCAAATATGTATTACTGATGACACCTCATTGATTTCAATTTCAGAGGAACACGTGCACGTGATCTCAAATAAGACCGGAGCCCCGAACAAGAGGACGACGCTGAGCACCTCGAAAGATGATAGCGCGTCTCCATCAAAGAAACCAAGAACAGAATCGGTGAGTGAACAGAGGCAGAAGGATCTTGCATGCATGACTATTGAATCGGCATTTAAAAATCGGATCTATACGAGTCAAATAGAAAACTCGGTGGGGATGATAGATCCTGAAACATTTCTAGATGAATGTCAACCGCTCGTTAGCAGTGAAATTCGGAGCAATCTCGCTCGTCATTTGTCAGGAATAAAGTTATGTGCTACATTAGTATGCAAATATGTCATCCAAAAACCCGAAAATGAAAATATCGAGACATTTAATTTCAATAGTAAAATGGATGCTATCTTACAAGGTACAAACATTAGCGAGTAGTATGAGAATAAACTTAAACATCCCATATTATTCAACATTGATAGATTCGAATCGAAAAGCAGTTCGAAATCGCTATACCAAATATGTTCGTTAATTCTAAATTTCTGTCACTACGATCCGTTAAATGCAGGTTGTAACATAAAAGTGCCTGATTTCATAAAACACAAGGGAGCAGTGACCAATATTAGGAATACTGATAACAAATGTTTCGGATATTGCCTACTGGCATCCAAATTTCCGGTAAAGCGTAACAGCTATAGAGTGAGTTCCTACTCCAAGTACAATATGTTTAAAGAATTTAATTTCTCAGGAATAAAGTTTCCAGTATCTTTAGATGACATAGAAAAATTTGAAAAGCAAAATGATAATATATCTATCACGGTATATGGTATAGACGAATTTTCAATTATTCCATTATATCAAACCTCGGAACGTAAAGAACATCATGTGAACCTTTTAAGAATTGCCGATGAAGCTGGAGCACACTATTGCTTAATAAATGACCTATCTCGCCTGTTGTCCTCACAGTTAACTAAACGCAAGTTTAGGATGTGTATATGTGAAGCATGCATGAAATACTTCTCGAATGAAAGCAACCTAGCTAAACATAAAAGGAGATGCATAAAATCGCAAGTTGTTAGTATGCCTGAAGTAGGGGTAAATGACACCATTCGATTAAATTCATACTCGAAGTGCTCTCCGGTGCCATTTGTCATATATGTAGATATCGAATCAATACTTAAAAAAGTGCATTCATGTCAGCCCTCCGCAGATAGCAGTTGGACGAGATCGCTACAAAGACACGAAGCAGTATCAATAGCTTTAAACCTTGTATGCAATTATGACGATTACTTATCGAAATTCAAAATCTTTAGAGGTCCTAATGCGATTCAAGATTTTTTCAGCGAATTAACTGTAATTGCAGACGATGTAATCGACATTTACTCGAAAAACAAGGAGTTAAATTTGACCGATGCAGATAAAATAAAATTCAGAAATACTGATTTCTGTCATCTGTGTGAAGATAAATTTGAGTCCGAATCTGACAAAATATTAGAGCATTGCCATTTGACCGGTAGATTCATAGGACCGGCCCACAATTCGTGTAATCGTAATAGAAGGTTACCAAATTACATACCGATTTTTTTCATTATGTGTCAAACTACGATTCACATTTTCTCGTGAAACATCTCGCTTACGATCGAGAACCCATATCATGTATTTCACAAACATCTGAAAAGTATCTATCATTCAGTAAGAGATATACGTCCAATGGAAAAAGTATATATTTCAGATTTCTTGATAGTTATAGATTCCTCGATGATAAATTGAGAAATTTAGCTGATATGCTAAACCCCGAGGATTTTAAAAATACAAACAGAGCATACGAAAATCCTGCAGGAAGAACCCCGTTCAGAGGCTATGAAGTGTGTATATATATGAGAAAAAAGACGTATGATCTAAATAATATTCTAGTTATGTGTAAGGTTACCGCGTTTGCTAAAAAAAAATAATGTATGGCTCTGAAATGCATCAAGAACCGCGTTCAGAGGCAGTAATAATTTTCGAGATCCCACAGCTAAAAGCTTGGAATCTTTCATCAAGAAGGTAATGGACTATAAATTAAGAAAACCATGCGAGGGTAATATAATATTCGAGTTAGGTGTACGTAATGAATGTTAGGCTGCATGTGTATGTTACAGAAGACTGTGTATGTGAGAAAGAGCCCACGTGCGTAACGGTATAAACTAGGTCAGTGCAAGAACGAGCATGTCAGTCCCCACCACCGCCCTATCCATTACATGTGAAACGAGAATGAATCGGCGTTCACAGTCGACTGTGAGCCAGCACGATGAGTAGTGAAAATATCAGAATCGCGAGCGATAGTGACAATTGTTGCTGGGTGAACCTCGAGGAGTACGAGCAAATGAAGCAGCACTGTGTCGATAAGCATGAGGAAATATGTGATGGCGATACGCATACCATCATCTGTAAGGAACCATCACAGCATCAACAAATGTCGTCATTCTTCCGTTGTGGAGAGTGCTGCGACGTGTATCTCAAAGCAAAGGGGTAAGTAAGTAAAGAACATGTGATAGAATAGATGTAGTAGGGGAGAAAAAAGATAGCTAGCAAAAAACTGTGCCTTTTTTTACAGAACGCCCGAAGGAGAAGATGTGCCACCGCATCGCGACGTGGATCGGTCGGTGTCGACATCCGAACCCGTGGAGGAAAAAGAAGAAGAAAGGTAAGCAGAATCATTTTGAATAAAAAGAAAGAGTTTTTTTTATTAATGACTCGTATGTTAAAACCGAGATGTTGTGTATATATCTACAGGTCCGAAGAAAGCCTGACAAGAAGAGGAACAAGGCAAAGGTCATAAACAAGAAGAAGATGTTGGAAGCCTCTCGAGAGAACGTTATAGTGCTCATCTTTGACCCCATTCCAGAAAATTCAGAGGAAGATGGATCCAAATAGCGTGTTTATGCTCGACGACATCTCCATCAGCTCCAAGCATCGTGTGAATATAGAACTGCATTACGAACTCGCATCCCTCTTCATCAAAGCATTTGACGAAACTTTTGTATATATAACAAAAAGAGGACTGGCAGATAATAGTTCGAAATATAGCTGTGATTGAAACGTATGTGAAAGACGGTAAGCTTCCTCGTTTATCGTACAGTGAGAATATAATCTATGCATATAACATAACAGTGCATATAAATAAAGTTAATGAAATAGCATTTGTGAATACGTGTCTAAACGAAAATGTCATAAACCTGGACATTGTTGCAATAGCAGAACTGAAGAGACTAATTCCATACATTGAAATATGACGTTTATAAATCAATGTGTTCATACGATGTTAGAAGTAGGAGTGTCAGAAAAAAGTTAAAGGAGATGTATGCTAAAATCAATAAAAAATATCAAAATTTCATTCTTTATTGATATAAACAAAATACATTTTCATTTCTTATATGATAGATTGAACAACATGAGTTAGGGATTTATAAGTGAACAATTTATCATGAATAATCAAACAAAACAAAGATGTTTGTGCAGGAAAATTCGCCGATGCTTGAACTTCCAATCTGATGTTAACGGCTCCAGTCACGGTCTCCTCCGGTTGATGAGAACAGTCTATGACGAATAGTGGTGCGTATTTCAGAAAATCGCCTCTCTTCAAAAGAGGGTAATT
This sequence comes from Deroplatys truncata, assembly GCA_030765065.1. Classification (NCBI taxonomy): domain Eukaryota; kingdom Metazoa; phylum Arthropoda; class Insecta; order Mantodea; family Mantidae; genus Deroplatys; species Deroplatys truncata. Next base: position 331,211,079 of record CM060990.1, read on the forward strand.
TTCTTTGCCATAATAAGAGTATTGAAATTTAGAATACTGATCATACAGAGATGCAAACTTTGAATTTGCAAAATCCAAATTCATGTCATGATACGGATAACATTCGCTGTTGAGATAAAGCTTCAGATTGGTGATATTGCACTGATCAAAGATAGAGCTATCTTTAGCAAGGTAGTTCAGTCTTTCGGTCTGTGCACCCACTATGACAAAACGCGGTTTCTCAAGCTTCAATGTCGTTGCAACGTTCCACGTGAACGCTTTAGTCTGCGGTACTGCAGGTTGAGTGTGAAGGTCCAGGGTTCGAAAAGCAACCTGCAGTGGGCGATCTGACTGGACGAGTTTAAGTTTCTCCACCCTCTCGGCATCGGAGAGTCTAAGTACGGGCATCCTCCATTCGATGCGGTTTAGTTTAATGATAGTCACATCGTTGCCCATCACTCAATTATTAGAATTTTTAGATCTAATGAGAACGAGTTCAAACTTGCTATTAAGTATCAGCTCCTTGTGATCGTCTGCGAAACCCAGAAGCATCGAAAGAGGAACGATAGCGTTGAATACACCATTCGATGCGTTCACGATGTCTACAGCTTCTCCGGGATACGTCCAGCTGGCGTTCTGCAGGCGATTGGAGTCCAAAGTGTTGAGAGCCGCATAGTTGCGCATAGTCGTAGAAATTCCGGGATTTCTCGTTCTATCTATGGTAGTGCCATTCATATCTAAGCGAACTTCATCGAACAGAAACGCCATGGCATTGTTGGTCAGTGTTGCAGATGAAGCTTCGCCTGTAGGTTTTGTCACAGATCCCTCTATGTAGAGGTAACTTCTGCTAGGAAGCGTGTACAAATCCTCGGCTTGGCATGGTATTCTAATTTCATCATTCACATCTAGAGCAGACGTATTGTAAGGTAGGAAGACATGTTCCTCCTCTTTACTAATCTTATCGTCAAACATCGGAACTCCGGTCACATCTAAAACATCCATTACAGAACCTTGAATCCCAGACGCTCGAGGAACTCTCGGTTGGATGGTGTTAGCAGTTTGCGTGTCGAAGACTGAGTAGGTATCAATCTCGAGAGAAGCTTTTTATTATAGTAATGCCTTTTAAAATTTATTCCCATTCCGTCTTATGTGCAGTCTCACTGTTATAGTTTCTTTTCTGAAGTCGAGTGTATCCCCGTTCTGGTCTACCACACGAATGCTGAGATGATCAATGAGATTCGTGTCGATGATGGGTAGATATATAGGACTGGGAGGTTCCTGCGAGATGTGGTAGCCCGGAGGAACCGACGGGAAAAATTCGTAGAGAGAATGCCCGCTTTTACCGTTGATGAAGGATCCAGTGGCAAGGCTGCTTTCGACGCGTATGATGCTGACCTTAAAGATGTTCACCAGTTCGTCAGACTCGGTCAGTACACCCGGCTCCACCGTGCGCTTGCCGGTGAAACCGAGAAGAGAGCCCACCGATCTCTCTCGAGCGAAATCGATAACGTAGGGGCACCGAACCTCAGTCTTCATAGTGTTATTATTGGGACGGAGAAAAAAGTCATCGCCGGCTTTGAGTCTATCCTTGAGGAAGGTGTTTATATGTTCTATTTCATAAGTTCCAGGTGGAATTTCGACGGTTTCAAGTTTTCCATCCCGCACGTATTGGAAAAGTTATTGCTAGGATCAACATTTGGTATCGAGTAAAATGTCTCGAAATTCAGTAGAGCAATCTAGTAAACTCCATCTGGATCCAGATGGAGTGGCGGATTCAAATGGGTAGAGAAACTAGAATCAGATCCGCTCACAGTGATAGTGTAACTCATTTTGACCATTCGAACATCCTGTCGAAAGTGTTTTATAACAGAAACTGCAAGCACAGATGACCACAAATGACAGAATCGAAATTCTGATACCTGTGTCTGTTATACATGATCTTAACACCGTCTAGATAGGATTCTATCTCTCTTGGAGGTTTCAGATTGCCGAAACTGTCAAAATAAAAGGCTAAATTTCCATCCCTGCGTACAGCAACCCAATGAGTACCGGGATTCTGCGAGTTGTCCAAATTGACAACGATCCTCTCTGCACGTCTAGGTCTTAGAGGCAGTTTATCTAGCATGTATACGCCTCTAAAATTAGGAATGCGTAGACGTTCAGCATAAGTTTCAATGTCCGCACCGCTTAAGGCTTTTTCCAGGATAAGTACAGACCTCGCCCCGAGTTTTTGGACGTAGATACAATCCCTTCCCTTCCTGCGTCGTCCACCTCCCTTCTTAAGACCTCTGCCCTTGCTCGTGGCTAATGCTTCCATGTGCTGATTGTGACGAACCAGCTCGTTCAGTTGCTTCTCCGCAGCACGTTTCTTATTCACCGAGGTAGCGATCTGTGCGGCTCCCCCTGCCAAGCTACCTGCAGCACCCAATGCTGCCAAAAGCGGTAGCAAAGGTAAGATCCCACCTCTAGCGGGTGGCGGTAGTATTCTCTTCCGACGTTTGCGCAATCCAGCACCCATGGCCAGCTTTCCCTTCATGATTGCGGTCACAAGTCTAGCGGCAAGCTTCTCGCCAAAAGTAGCGTCGGCAGACTGCACCCGATTCCAGGCTTTTTCCACAAGAACCTTATCAGCCAAATGCCTCGGAACAGTATCCTGATGTGTGGCGTAGGCGATATCGTGTTCTCGACACGCAGCGTCCAATTCGTTTATAGCAGGATCCCCTCGCTGCAATCGCTTATGTAGCTTAGTTCCGGGACCGCAGTACCTGTAGCCGGGCAAATGAGCCTCAAACGGTAGAGAATTAATCAAAGAATTAAGTACTCCGGAACCCTTCCGAGCGCGTCCAGAGCTCATGATACACTATGAAAATAAAAAGCGAAAGATATAACTTATAATCTTAGTCGCACGATGGAAGTAGTGAAGCAAAAGTGCTCGTTACCCATACAAATTTTAGACTTCGACAATGACATTCGCGAGGGAAGGCACGGCTCTCTCTTCCCGAGCAACGTCAGAGCGCTCATTCTGGGTAGCTCGAATGCGGGGAAGACGAATATCTTACTCAACCTGCTAATCCACGAGAACGGGCTAAGGTTGGAGAATCTTTACATTTACTCGAAATCACTGCATCAACCGAAATATCAGTACCTGCTCAAAGTGCTGAAAACCATACCCGATATAGGAGTGTACACGTTCGAGGACGATGGAATCCTCAGAAGCCAGAGAAAATTCCATATTCGTATTCGATGACGTCATCAACGAGAAACAGGGTAAAATAGCTTCGTATTACAGCATGGGTAGATACCGTAACGTCGACGCTGTATATCTAGCACAATCTTATGCAAAGGTACCCAAACATATAACTAGAGACAATGCAAATATGATCGTGCTATTCCGACAAGATAATCTCAACTTAAAGCACATATACGACGATTACGTAAATACTGACATGTCTTTTACGGAATTCAGGGAGTTGTGTAAGCAAGTATGGGAGAGTAATGACAGATCGAACTCGAGACCCTTTGTTGTCATGGTACCTGAATTTCCGCTGAATGAAGGACGATACAGAAACGGTTTCGATGTATTTATCAGAGTGAATAAATGGAGAGTATCGCTCATTACAGCTATGAGTATCGACAGATTCGGATCGCGCAGGATCATCCCATCCAGGGGTGTGCTTAACCGTTATATTATAAATCGAGATGACACGGGAAACTATCAATTCAAGAAAAAGTGATTATGCAACATTCAGGATCCTGAAGAAGAATATGATGCAACGACTAAACACTATGTGGATACGCTTACGACTATCGTCGAGCATCGAATGCAGACGTTCACCGAAAAGACTTCATATCAGCGTATGGGCGAATTTGAAGCTATGCTTAGGCAGCACGTGCAAACATCGCTCGAAGGTCAACATCAGAGCCTAATGGAATACCTGAGTAAATATGCTTTCAAACGCGATGCAGAAAATAATGTCATTCTGGATACGATAAGAATGAAGGTACTATTGCCTCCAGTTCACGATCATTATGTTCCGAATAAAAAATATATTATGGATTACATAAATGCATACACACCGCTTCCCGATTCGAACGGTAACGTTTCCTTTCGAAAGAAACGGATAAGGGAGATAGCCGATCCCGTGGACGATAACGATGCCGCAACTAAAAGATATGTTAGACATTTAGTTGTAAAGAAAAATGCCGAAACACAGACAGTTTTAAACCGAACTCTAGCTTCTATGCCTCAAGAAATTATTGCAGCAGTAGAAAAAATCTTGATACCGTGGTAGCCTCAATTATGAATAGTATTGCTAATCTTAATTCGCGAGTGAATCTAATAAATATTATTTTTAGGGAAAATGAGTGGACAGCTCATCATTACATTGCAAACGAAACCGTACAGAGGTAACTCACAGAGATACATGCTAACTTCGGGACTCGAATGCTACAGGTCCCCGGTTAGCGGAGAGGTGTTTGGCTGCAATATGATTTCATCATCGCATCCCAATACGAGAACGGATGCAATATTTGCAATAAACGATAAGCGAGTTGAAAGTTATCCTGCACCCGTCATGATAGGCGATAAGTTGACCTTCACAGCTCCAGTTAATCGCACTAAAGATGGACATATTCTAAGTATCGAATTAAAAATCTCCTATATATTGATGGCAGCAGCTTAAATCTGCATTCATTTTACGATGGATGTAGAAGGCACCAGACTCAAGCAGTCCATCGCTCGACACAGTAAAGCGATAAGGGAAAAGTTACGTTCCCTGAGGGGTCTCAGGTGCGAAACCCAACGTGTGATGTCCGAGGTTCTTCAGCCCGTCACCGTACCTCTGAAGGATATAGTAAAGAATCAAGAAAAAAGCAAACCCCTCTCTCTCTCACCCCGAAGAAGAAGAAGCCGATACCCTCGTGAATTATCTGAAGAAGGTTCGAACAGCTAGCGGCAGCGATCTGGACGTTACCTTTGGAGTACGGTATGAAGACGGGGATTATAAGATAGGAAATAAATTAATTAAATTTGCAGATAACAGTGTTCAGATAGGAGATGAGACTTATGTGGCTAGCCCCGGGCTGTACGAACTATTATTAAAGCGAATACCTCAGACCTCATCGTATACGGAAGAGGACCTGGATATTTATTCTCAGATTTTGAAACAAACTCTAGTTCACATACAGGGCTACAGCAGGAGCGGTCGTCTGAGATCGAACAAGGGGTATAAATATAAGAATATCTTACGCAGGCTAATCGACACTACGACCGGTTCCGGTCTCGAATGGAAGCAGCACGTTCCGGGTAGGAAGTTGGACTACGTATACTGGTCCGATCCTAATAGTCTGATTAGCAGACTCAGATTGCTCATTGCATCGAGGGAGGCTGGCAATTTGAATCATACAACGTAAATTCAAGAGATCATCACAGAATTGAAAAACTCGAAAATAATAGCATGATTAGACGAAACATCGTTAGTGAATTACATTCCCCCGCCAGAAGGAAATTTCTACGTAGGAAAATAATTAGTAAAGGTCATAATGACTTATTACAAATAGACCTTATGAAATGATACCATACGCAAAACAAAACAGAAACTATAAGTACATTCTTATTGCTGTTAATTTTTACTCAAAAATGGCTTACGCAAGACCTGTGAAGGACAAGACCGGAGTGAATGTTACAAAAGCAATTCGAGATATACTGGAGGATCTGGATACAACACCTAAGAATATTCAATCCGATAACGGCAAGGAATTTTACAATAAGCATTTCAAGCAATTAATGACCAGGTATGGAATTAATCACTATAGTACATTCAGTGTCATTAAGGCTGCTGCTGTCGAGCGTTTAATAAGAACGCTTAAAACTATGATGCATAAGGAATTTTTGACTAAAGGTTCATATAAATGGCTGGATCTCTTGCCAAGAATCATTAACATCTACAATAATACTTACCATTCGACGATTCAGATGAAGGCTCGTGACGTCAGGAACAACGATCTCCTCACGGTGTATCGTCGTGATGTTATGAGGTACGAAAAGAGGAATGCCAGGAGGTTCAATGTTGGAGAAAATGTGAGGATCTCTAGGCATAAGGGAGTACTTGAGAAAGGTTACACACCTAATTGGAGCACTGAAATCTTTCGCATTGTCAGGGTAAGACGCACAGTCCCACCCACCTATCATCTGGAAGATGGTGAGGGGAAGGTAATACAAGGTGGATTCTATGGTCATGAATTATTAAGAACTAGTTACCCTGACACATATCTCGTAGACAAAGTGCTACGTCGACGTGGGAATAGGTTACTCGTCAAGTGGCTAGGCTTTCCAAAAAGTGAATGGATAGAAAGGAATGCTGTAGTGTAGACGATGCAAAAAAACTAAGACTTTTTTTAACAACCTGTAAAAATTTTTTTTAGGATTCAGGATGTGTGTTGTATAATTTTATTTCTTAAGCAATAAAGCAACAGAATCCAAAAGTAATTGAGTTTTATTTATTATTAAAAAATAACCCTACTTATTCCCCATCACCCCCAAAAAGTATAAACATGTATAAATGAGCACTTATTCAGGTGGACTTTTGTTTACATTTATAAAAAAGAAATCTCTCTAAAAAATGAGTATTTATTGAGGAGGCCATGCGAACTCGAAAAAAAAGTATGGTTTACATATCATATATCTTAAAAAAACTTTAAGTATAAGAAATGCACAACAATCTCTCACATGAAGCATAATTACATTAAATTGGCAGGACATGTGATTGCATCCTTAAAAACAACACTTGTGAACTCAAAAAAGTATGGTTTACATAACATATACCATAAACTTTAGAGAAAATATAACCCTACTTATTCACACTCACCCCAAAAAATATAAACATGTAAAAATGAGTACTTATTCAGGTGAACATGTGTTTTCATTTATAAAACAAGATTTGTGAAATTCACAGTATAAAAAATTCAATTACAAAGAAATCTCTCCCTCTCTCTAAAATGTTCCCAGGCCATAGTTTTATGCGAGTTTTCAATCATATAACGTTTGGTATCAAGCCCTCTCAATGCAATTTTGTTCATTTCTACTGTGTGAACGTTATGCTTACGACTTTGGAAAGTTGTTTGTCTGGCATAATGTGCTACATTCATGTCATTGAGACAAGATAGGTAATCATCAAAAGTTATTGAACGCATTGCAGCCTTTGAAACGCCTTTTGACTTCTTAACGATCTGACCATGAAAACGATATGAGTACAGCTTAGATCTTAGCCCAGCGTATTCTGTCATTATTTTAACCGAATATATGTTATCGGGTGGGTAATTGGTTGTATCAAAATGCTGAATGTTGGTTTTGATAAAATCATAAACATCTGTACTAGTTTCAAACAAAAATGAATCGGTATCCCTGTAATTTAAAGACAAATCATTTAGGTTCTTTTTCAGAATGTTATAATAAAAGTGGTACATCACATATTTAGAAATGTCAAGTATTGCCTGTCCTATGTATATGGGCTTACACATGTGAATTTCTTCCTTTGTCAGTTCGATACCCACAATGTTCTCGTCAAATATAATGTAACGCAAAAACGTTTGACGCGACATCAGTTTTTCGCTTGTTTCCAACTGGTAACGAGACGAAAATCGTTATACTTACGTACATTTTCCATAAATTTTCCATAAACACAATTATTCATTTTTTTCCATAGATTCTGACCGAATTTAGATTTCTCCTCAGCACGTTTTGCAGCGTTCAAGTCAATATATGATTTTAACCAGAAGGATTGTTTGTAAGCCACTGCTCTATGTATGTATTTCAACTTCATTCCTAATTCTACACATTGCTGTAGATTACGGTAATGCAAGACATACTTAGACTTATCGGATAGTGTTGAAAGGAGCTTATTGCATTTATCCTTTGGAGGTATTTCGCTCTTTGGACACAGTGGAAGATCGTTGTGTTCGTCGTGAATGGCTTTAGGATATTCGAGATCGACTTCGAGCACATAACCCGTTTCCGAATCTGGCGGTACGGTTAAGAATTCTATTGCATTAATTTCATCTCTATTTGACCATCTGAGTTCGCCACACGGAGTTGCATGTCTTGCCATGGCAAATCCATATAAGTTTGTACAATCGAAAAGTGCTAAGTATTTAGCTGGTAGAGATTCGTTGTATTCATTCATGTACTTGTTATTGGCTTTGGAGTATCGCTGCGACACCGTGCAAAGCCCACCCCTGATTCCTGACTCGAAAAACTCTAGCATTTCTTTGTCGGTGATTAGCGATAATTTTGTTTTAGTCGTCTTTAACATCGCCTGTAAGGCCAACCCGGGAGCAGTGTAGCAGTGGCACCGATCTAGTTTATATAAATATAGGCATAAGTTTCTGAAAGTTTCAAAAATGTCAGTCAATAACAATGTGTCGGTCTTAAGATATAGATCGCAGTATTCGCCTAAGTTTCTGATATTTAACTCTCGCCATACTGTTTGAGCATGCAAGTAATCTTCCGTTGTTATATCATCAAATTGTGATATATCTGGTAATGCGGTCTCTTTCAATTTCTCTACGCAGTCCAGATATGTATATGGAAATACGCCTTTTCGTCTCATTAGCTGCCGATGTACAGGATTTTCGTATGCTCTGTTTGTATTTTTAAAGTCTTCGGAGTTTAGCATATCAGCTAAATTGCTCAATTTATCATCGAGGAATCTATAACTATCAAGAAATCTGAAATATATACTTTTTCCATTGGACGTATATCTCTTACTGAATGATAGATAGTTTTCTGATGTTTGTGAAATACATGATATGGGTTCTCGATCGTAAGCGAGATGTTTCACGAGAAAATGTGAATCGTAGTTTGACAGACAATGTAAAAAAGTCGGTATGTAATTTGGTAAATTTCTATTACGATTACACGAATTGTGGGCCGGTCCTATGAATCTACTGGTCAAATGGCAATGGTCTAATATTTTGTCAGATTCGGACTCAAATTTTTCTTCACACAGATGACAGAAATCAGTATTTCTGAATTTTATTTTATCTGCATCGGTCATATTTAACTCTTTGTTTTTCGAGTAAATATCGATTACATCGTCTGCAATTACAGTTAATTCGCTGAAAAAATCTTAAATCGCATTAGGACCTCTAAAGATTTTGAATTTCGATAAGTAATCGTCATAATTGCATACACTGTTTTAAGCTATTGATACTGCTTCGTGTCTTTGTAGCGATCTCGTCCAACTGCCATCTGCGGAGGGCTGACATGAATGCACCTTTTTAAGTATTGATTCGATATCTGCATATATGACAAATGGCACCGGAGAGCACTTCGAGTATGAATTGAATCGAATAGTGTCATTTACCCCTATTTCAGGCATACTAACAACTTGCGATTTCATGCATCTCCTTTTATGTTTAGCTAGGTTGCTTTCATTCGAGAAGTACTTCATGCATGCTTCACATATACACATCCTAAACTTGCGTTTAGTTAACTGTGAGGACAACAGGCGAGATAGGTCATTTATTGCGCAATAGTGTGATATAGCTTCATCGGCAATTCTTAAAAGGTTCACATGATGCTCTTTACGTTCCGAGGTTTGATATAATGGAATAATTGAAAATTGGTCTATACCATATACCGTGATAGATATATTATCATTTTGCTTTTCAAATTTTTCTATGTCATCTAAAGATACTGGAAACTTTATTCCTGAGAAATTAAATTCTTTAAACATATTGTACTTGGAGTAGGAACTCACTCTATAGCTGTTACGCTTTACCGGAAATTTGGATGCCAGTAGGCAATATCCGAAACATTTGTTATCAGTATTCCTAATATTGGTCACTGCTCCCTTGTGTTTTATGAAATCAGGCACTTTTATGTTACAACCTGCATTTAACGGATCGTAGTGACAGAAATTTAGAATTAACGAACATATTTGGTATAGTGATTTCGAACTGCTTTTCGATTCGAATCTATCAATGTTGAATAATATGGGATGTTTAAGTTTATTCTCATACCACTCGCTAATGTTTGTACCTTGTAAGATAGCATCCATTTTACTATTGAAATTAAATGTCTCGATCTTTTCATTTTCGGGTGTTTGGATGACATATTTGCATACTAATGTAGCACATAACTTTATTCCTGACAAATGACGAGCGAGATTGCTCCGAATTTCACTGCTAATGTGCGGTTGACATTCATCTAGAAATGTTTCAGGATCTATCATCCCCACCGAGTTTTCTATTTGACTCGTATAGATCCGATTTTTAAATGCCGATTCAATAGTCATGCATGCAAGATCCTTCTGCCTCTGTTCACTCACCGATTCTGTTCTTGGTTTCTTTGATGGAGACGCGCTATCATCTTTCGAGGTGCTCGGCGTCGTCCTCTTGTTCGGGGCTCCGGTCTTATTTGAGATCACGTGCACGTGTTCCTCTGAAATTGAAATCAATGAGGTGTCATCAGTAATACATATTTGATATCTTTTAAGCTGAAAAAAAATGTTCATGTAAAGTTTTTTAAAAAAAACTGAAATCGAATTTTCTTTTTTCGTGATATTAATTTGTTACCTTTTTGAAGCATGCATGAAAGCTGAAAAATGTATAACAAATAGTTCATTTTTATTTACGGTAGTGTTTGATGTCATATATATCAAAGTATCTTTAAGCTGGAAAAAATGTTGCTTTTATTTCAAGTAAAGTTTTTTAAAAAAACTGAAATAGAATTTTCTTTTTCTCGTGATATCATTTTGTTACTTTTTTGAAGCATGCATGAAAGCTGAAAAAATATATAGATCACTTTATTAAGGCTGAAAACAAAATTGTCACTTTATTTCAAAGTAAAGTTTAAAACCTGAAATCTAATTTTCTTTAAAGCTGAAAAGAAGAATACCTCTTTTTTAAGCATACATGAAAACTGAAATACACTTATATAACAAAAATGCTTCATTATTAATGTTTGATGCTACTGACATTAAAGTCATATATTAAAAAGATGAAATAGAATTTTACTTATAGCTGAAAAAGAAATATTGTCAAGTTATATTTTTTGTTGAATGTTTAAGCTGAAAAAATGTATTATCTTATCCGATTACTTTATTATTTTCTAAAAGTAATGTTTTGTTTTAACACATACATGCGAACAATAAGAATAACAATAACTCACCTTTTCTTGTCATGGAGTCTAATTTTCTGTGGATTTCTTGTTTTACTGCAGGGTCTGAAAAATGATAAAACAAAAGTGCTGTGAATAAAACTACAAAGCTTTATATATTACAGAAAGAATGTTCCATTAATACACTTTAGAAAGCCGTTTTTAGATAGAACCACATGTAAACGTTTTTTTCTGCTAGCTACGCTCACTTTTTTCAGATGCATCTCCTCCGCTTGAGGGTTCTCCTGCATGTTTGAACTCGTCTGAAAATTATACAATTCATTATTGCAACGATCTGAGAACTGAAAATAGTATGTCATAAATAACATATATATGCTTATTTTATCGACTCGCTATAATCTGCAATTTCGAGATATTCATTTTTTATACATACAAAGCCAAGATTTTATCCATGCAGTATAGTTATGTCAAATTAATCTTAAAAGGTCAAACAGTTAGAAATATTGCATTCAAAGAATGACATTAAGAATTTTTTTCTCTTTCCCGAGATGCATTATTTTTTTTCTGAACTGAGCTAACACATGCAAAAAACTGTTTTAATATACCTTTTTTTGTAAAAAAGTAATCTTGTGACGTCGATACCCGCTAGCTAGCGTCTCTTGTCCCATATACACAAGGTGATACCCTCCTTCATTTATTGCAGTTTTCTGTTCTGTAGTCATACTCTTAAATCGCTCGGGAAGAAAGGTCCGATACTGATCTAATATGACTACGACGCGTTCCCAATATCTTGTGCAAAGCGTCTTCACCTTGTTTATTTTGAACGGCCCGTTTATCTCCAGATCCGCCCCCTCAGGGGCTCACCTTATGTGAGTACGGGTTTTTGGCGCACCCGGGGGTTCCCGAGCCACTTATCGCCACATTCATCCCCTCACCCCCATCCGGTCGAGGTGGGTTCTTCAAGTGACCGGTTGACACAAGGTAGGCTCTCGTGCGTTCTTTGCATTCCATCCATACCGCACCTCACCATCGTTTCTTTCTTCCCTTATCACTTTCCGGCCATTTCGCACCACGACATTCGCATATCTCTTTTTCTTCCCCGCCGGCCTACCTTGCATCCGAAACGCCCACACACTTTTAGTTCCTTTTAACCTTTTATGTTAATCCTCCGTGGACACAGCCTGACGGATACCCGCGCACTGGGTGCGCAGCTGGGTGAGTGGGTAATGGCGTCATCCCCACCACCCGGGGTCGTCATGTAGGGTTGTTGTTCGTATCCGCTGTTCAACTGCAGTCCCGCGGGGGGCCATTGCATGAGCTGCTGGCTTTCGACGGCGATTGGGTCCCTCTGTCTATGTTCTGGGAGGTGTGACCCTGGGGTGAGCTAGGTATAGATAGGCCACTCACCCAAGCCGGGGTAACGCCCGGGAAGTCTGAGCCCGAGGTCGGAGACGGTTGCAATGGTGGAGGATTTTTTTTCGCTATGGAGCACCCTTTCTCCATTATAAACAACAAGCGCCGAAAAGTTTTAGTAACAGAAGTAGCACCGCCAATAGCTGGTTGTTACTTAGTGATTACCCATACAGAGGAAGGACAATCATTCGAGAAGGTGAACCCTTTTATCATCCAGAAGGGCATTGACTCAATTGCTGGTCCGGTTCTTTCCTGCACTCGGCTTCGTAATGGTTCGTTGTTAGTGCAAAGCAAATCCGAGGCACAAAGTAAGTCCTTGTTGAGCGCCACGCTTTTCCACGGTTATCCTATCCGTGTTGAGAAGCACCGCACCTTGAATTCTTGTAGAGGCGTTGTCACCACGCATAGCCTCGATGGCATATCGGACGAAGACCTGGTCGAATATCTTGCAGACCAGAGGATGACAGCGGTTCATCGAGTGCAGGCCAAACGCGACGGCGTATTGGTACCCACTCGTACCCTGTTTATTACATTTGATGGCGTCGATCTGCCTACGAGCATTTCCGCAGGGTACGAAAGGATTTCTGTGAGGCCTTATATACCTAGACCTCTGCGTTGTTTTAAATGCCAACGTTTTGGGCATACGCAAGTCTCATGTAAGAGTGCCGTTAACATCTGTGCAACATGCAGCCAGCCCTCACACGAAGGTACCTGTTCAACAGCCCCCGTCTGCGTTAATTGTAAAGGGTCTCATTCTGCTTCGTTTGCCGACTGTCCGCGGTACTTGGACGAGAAGGCGATCCAGGAGATCCGGGTAAAGGAAAAACTCTCCTTCGCTGAAGCCCGGAGGCGTTACCATGCGCGCCAACCTTCACTCCTGCGATCTGGCTCATTTAGTTCTGTTGTTGCCTCGTCAGTACCACGAGTAGATGCCGAAACTCAGACCTGGACCATGACTGGATTAACCGCCACTACCACCCGGCCGTCCATTAAAGCTACTGTTACCAAGCCCTATAAACCTGGTCCAAAGTCAATGAAGTCGCAAGCCGCTGAAAAAAAGCCCAAGCAGAACTTCGTAGGGAAGATTTCTTAAAAGACCCTCCGCGTGCGCGCGGTAACAAAAGTTCACCTTCTCCTCCTCGGAGGTCGCTGTCCCAGGAAGGTCCTGGGACAAGCCGCGCTCAGCGGCACCCCTCACCCATCGCCACCCAGAACCGATTCACGGCGCTTGAATCGGTTTCTGGCACTGAGCGCGTGGGCCCTCCCTCCGAGGAAGCTATGGAGTCTGACCAACTCCATACAAAAAGCCCGAGCCCAAAGGTTAAACAAAAGGTAATTTTAAGCCACCCTTCTAAATAGACAGTTTATCCCCTTTTTTCTTAATGGCTATCCTGACCTGGAATGTACGTGGTGTACGATCGCATAGGGCGGAACTGCAACTTTTATTGCGTTCCCATTCGCCTATGGTCGTATGTTTGCAGGAGACTAAGCTTCGCCCTCACGATCCTTTTGATTTCCGAGGATATACTCCGGTTCGCTACGACCTTGAACCGGAGGAGGGTACTCCTGCTCATGGAGGTGTCATGTTCTTAGTGCGTAACGACGTTCATTTTACACCTGTCACATTTACATCCGACTTGCAAGCTGTTGCCGTTCGCCTTCACTTACCCGGCTTTTGGTTTCTGTTTGCTCTGTATATTCACCTCCATCGTCTCCCCTCGCTCCCGCGGACATTCGAGCTCTCCTGTCCGCTCTCCCAACACCATTTCTTCTGTTGGGAGATTTTAATGCCCATCACCCACTATGGGGTTCGCCAAGGGCTTGTGCGAGGGGAACTCTTCTTTCCGACATTTTTTATCAGTTCAATCTTTCCATCCTCAATACAGGTGCACCTACTTTTATTTCTGATTCTTCTGGTACATTCTCTCACCTGGACCTTGCCATTTGCTCACTCCAGCTTGCACGTCGTCTTCAGTGGAACGTCGTCGCTGACACCTACTCCAGCGACCATTACCCTTGCATCGTTTCTCTTCTGTCGCACCACGTACAGCATTCCAGAGTACCTACCTGGATATTCGCAAAAGCCGACTGGAGCTTGTATTCCAGCCTCGTGCATTTTGACGACCAGCCCTTCTCCGACATTAATCAACTAGTGCAGCACCTTACGTCTATTATTTTCTCAGCCGCCGAACGTGCAATACCCCGTTCATCCTCCCAACCTCGGCGGCCACCTCTTCCGTGGTGGAACGAGGATTGTCGAGACGCCGGTCGTGCCCGTAGGACTGCACTTAGGGTGTTTCGGCGACACCCTACACTTGATAATTTGGTGACTTTTAAACAATCGCGCGCCAGGGCTCGTCGCATTATTCAGGATAGCAAGAAGGCATCTTGGGCTCGTTTTGTCGAGTCTTTTAATCGTTTTACGCCTTCATCCGTTGTTTGGGATAAACTTCGTCGCTTCTCAGGTAAAGTGTCACATTGTACTTTTTCTGGCCTTCAGGTTTCTAATGCCACCATAGTGGATCCGGCTGCCATCGCTAACATTCTGGGTGCTGCCTTTGAGGCGGTTTCCAGTTCAGACCATTATTCCGCCGGCTTTCGCTCTATTAAAGACCGGCAGGATTCCGCATCATATACTTTTCGGTCTGCTAATGATGAATGCTATAACGAACTATTCACATTGAGGGAGCTGGAGCACGCTGTTCATTGCTCTCGGCACTCCGCTCCTGGGCCGGACAGCATTCATGTCCTGATGTTAAAGAACCTTTCAGCCGACAGTAAACTATTTCTCTTACAGGTCTATAACCGTATTTGGCAAGACGGCATTTTTCCTTCCGTTTGGCGCGAAGCCACCATTGTCCCTATACTTAAGCCTGGGAAGGATCGCCAACTACCTTCCAGCTACCGCCCTATCTCCCTCACCAGTTGCATTTGCAAGGTGATGGAGCGCATGATCAACGGGCGGTTGACATGGTGGCTTGAGTCTCAGAAACTTCTAGCGAACGCTCAGTGCGGGTTTCGTCGCTATCGCTCTACCGTCGAACATCTGGTGTCCTTGTCGACGCATATTATGAATGGATTTCTGAGAAAGTGTCAAACCGTGGCTGTATTTTTGACCTGGAGAAAGCTTATGACACTTGTTGGAGGGGCGGCATTTTACGTACACTTCACGATTGGAATATCCGCGGTCGTCTTCCCATAGTTCTTCGGGAGTTTATGACGGACCGCGTCTTTCGTGTACGTGTGGGCTCGGTTTTATCTCGTCGTTTTATTCAAGAGAACGGAGTACCGCAGGGCTCTGTACTCAGTGTCACACTTTTTGCGATTGCTATCAACCCCATTGTTGGTTGTGTTCCACCTGGCATTTCATCGTCCCTTTTTGTTGACGATTTCGCTATTTATTGCAGTTCACGGCGGACCTGTCTACTCGAACGCCGTCTCCAGAGCTGTATCGACCGTCTCTACGCCTGGAGTAACGCCAACGGCTTTAATTTCTCCGCCGAGAAATCCGTCTGCATCAACTTTTGGCGCCGGAAGTAATTCCCTCCGCCCTCTCTCCATCTTGGGTCAGGGATACTTCCGTTTGCAGACGAGGCGAAATTTTTGGGGTTGATTTTTGATAGGAAGTTGTGTTGGACCTCGCACGTTTCCTTTTTAAAAGCAAAGTGTGACCGTTCTCTTAATCTTTTACGTGTTTTAAGTGGCACATCCTGGGGAGCTGATCGGACCGTCCTTCTTCGCCTTTATCGCTCTTTGGTCCGATCCAAGCTTGATTACGGGTGTATTGTTTATTCGTCGGCACGTCCATCTGTGTTACGTCGATTGAATGCCATTCACCATCGTGGCATAAGAGTCGCTACAGGGGCCTTTCCAACTAGCCCTGTACCCAGTCTGTACGCAGAAGCTGCAGAGCCTCCGCTGTCCTTCCGGCGTGAGATGCTTTTGTGCAGCTATGGTTGTCGACTCTCAAGCTTGCCTAACCACCCGTCCTTCGATGTATTTTACGAGGATTCGCTTGATTGCCAATATTTCGTTAGCTCCTCTGCTTTGCTCCCTCCAGGGGTTCGATTTCGACTGCTACTTCGGCATTTGGACGTTACACCAGCGCCGGCCCTTACCCGAGGGGAAACGCGCTTTCCTCCATGGTCGCGCGCTGAGGCCCACATCCATTGGGCTAACGTCGATGCCGAAAAATGCGACCCCTGCTTCTGTTCTTAGATCCGCCTTTTTAGAACTACAGGCGCAGTTCGGGGACTGTCATTTTATATATACTGATGGGTCTAAGACTGATGTTGGAGTAGGATGTGCCTTTGTTTTTGGTGTACAGAGTTTTACTTTTCGTTTACCTCGACAATGTTCAATTTTTACCGCCGAACTTTTTATCATTTATCAATCTGTTTTATACATTCAGCGGCACGACTTACGGCACTGTTTTATTTGTACGGACTCTCTGAGTGCCCTTCAGACTATTCATGCGCTGTACCATTACCACCCACTCGTACAGCGCATACATGACCTGCTCCACTCGCTTGGTGTCTCTGGCATCAGCGTGTCCTTCATGTGGATTCCAGGTCATGTGGGCATCTCAGGTAATGAGTCTGCCGACGCCGCTGCGAAATCGGCGATTTTATTACCCAGATTTTTTACTTCTGTTGTTCCCTCGTCAGATTCGTGTGTTATTTTACGTCGCTGCATCCTCTCGCGCTGGCGCGATGAGTGGACGGCCCTCCGGGGGAACAAGTTGCGGGAGGTTAAGCCTTTCCCGTTGCTCTGGGGTACCTCTTCTCGTTCTTGTCGTCGGGAAGAGGTAATTTTACCTCGTCTACGGATTGGACATTGTGTTTTTAGTCATAGGTATTTGCTCGGTGGTGACCCCGCACCACTCTGTGGGCAGTGTGACGTGCCCTTAACGGTGCGTCACATTTTAACAGAGTGTCAGGTTTTAGCTGCATTGCGTGTTCGTGTGGGTCTGCCTGTTGGCCTAGCCAACGTTTTGGCAGACGACACGCGTGCTGTAGAATGTGTTTTACGTTTTATTCATGACAGTGATTTTAATCTGCGCATTTAATGCGATGAGCGTCTTTTAGCGTAGTAATTTTATTCTCTCTATTTTTTATGGGGACTCTAATACCCAGTGGACAAAAGGCGCCCATGTCCTTCGCATTCTACAGTCCTTGACACGTTTTAATCTTTTATTGCCTATGCTTATAGTGTGTTGGTTTTTCAGATATATTTATTGTTATTATTGTTATTGTTATTATTGTTGTTATTGTTATTATTGTTATTGTTTTTATTGTTATTGTTATTATTGTTATTGTTATTCTATTGTTATTTTTAACCTTTTTGACATCGCGGGTTTGTGTCCCGTTTTTTAATTATGCGGTTTTTTACCTGTCTTTTATATTTTGACCTTGTATTTTACACATTGTAAGGGCGCTGATGACCGCAGCAGTTTAGTGCCCTTAAACCGCATATCGTCATCACATCATCATCCAGATCCGCAAGTTTCTTTGTTGGTACTATTGGAGCGCCTTCTCCAATTTCATTCAGCTGGCTTATGATTTGATCTGAAACATACAGACGCGTTTCAACAGGATTATATTATTTAGGTCACGAAAAAACACGGAAATAAAAGACACATTGAATCGATTGTTTGGATCACCGAAGTATATGTAAAAAAGACACACAGATAGAAATTGTAACAAATAATAATTTTTTTCACTTACCATCCATGTTCTTTCCTGGCTGCGCACTTCTGTTGCAAATGGTCTTTCTTCGTACTCCCTTACACATTTTATGTCCCCGACGTTGTTAACCCCCCTCCCCCCACAAACACTTGTTCTATGCTACAGTCACATGTCCAGCGGAATAAGTACTAATTTCTTAAGAACGGTATCCTACGTCTTTATAAGTTCATGATACAATACATTTTTCTCCCTTCTCCTTCACGTATGCGCACGCAGTTATCTGACCATTGGCTGAGATTCGTTCATGAAAAAAATTACCTTGTCCACCTGGCCCCTGTACTTACGATAATTATAGCATTGATAGGATCCGTGTTGCTTCTTCCTTTTTGCTACAGGCAATTTCTTACGCTACTTTCACAGTTTTTCAGAGTTAACCTATCATTAGGTTCAATTTATAAATTCTGACGTACCGAAGGAAGTCCTGGTTTCTCACTATGCCTTCGGGTTACAGAGACGAGAAAACATTGCCTTTTCACAATCTTAAAAGACATTGCATTTGCATGTCTCAGCATTAGTTTTATCTGTGAGGTCGATATGCCGAGGAATCATTCACACGTTTTTTATAAAGCATTTAGTTTTAGTAATTTATAGTTCATTGCCGTCTTGACCCTTCTGTTACTGATCAACCGTGAACGGGATCTCTTCTAGGAATCACTCGCATGGATTTCTTATTTTATAGTTCATTGCCTTCTTGATGAAAGATTCCAAGTTTTTAGCTGCGGGGGGACTCGAAAACGTACGTTTGTTATGACGACGTAACGGTACACCTGACTCGAATATTATTAGCCCCCTTAGTTTTTTTCTTATTTATAGTTCATTGCCTTCTTACTGAACGGGATCTCTTCTTCTTTGATGCATTTTTTTCAGAGTCATACATTAGTTTTAGCAAAACGAAACCTTGGATATGACGAGATAACCATACACATAACTCGAATATTATTAGATCATATGTCCTTATATAGTTCATTGCCTCTAAACGCGGTTCTTGATGCATTTCAGAGCCATACATTAGTTTTTTTAGCAAACGCGGTAACCGTACACATAACTCGAATATTATTTAGACCATACGTCTTTTTTCTCATATATATACACTTCATTGCCACTGAACGGGGTTCTTCTTGCAATTTTTTTTTCAAAGGCATACATTCCGGTTTAGCAAACAACTGAGGGGACGTGGGCGCGCCTTGATGCATTTCAGAGCCATACATTAGTTTTTTTTAGCAAACCGATGTAACCGTACACATAACTAGAATATTATTTAGACCATATGTCTTTTTTTCTCATATATACACTTCATTGCCTCTGAACGGGGTTCTTCTTGGATTTTTTTTTTTTCAAAGGCATACATTCCGGTTTGGCAAACAACTGGGGGACGTGAGCGCGCACGTGCGCGCACACACAGATCGAAAGTTCACATTTTTTGGCTTTTAATTATCCTTATTATTCATTTAATTCCACAACATAACAATAAAGTGTATCAATAACTTCACGAGGGGAATTAACGTGCTCCAGGGAGAACCGCAGAGGAGGGACAGACTTCAGAATTCTCTCCCTCATAATCCAAACGTCACGTAATCCCATACGTTACTCGTATACGCGAGTACTAACTCCGTCTTTTAATACCACGGCTTGAAACTCAAGTACATAGATGTGCAGATAGCCGTGGTTAACCACTACTCATATTCCTTTAACTTTTTTGTTAAAAAGTGAATCCTTGAGAAAAAGCCATGTGTGGTAGGTTTCATTTTTCCGATAATTTTACTTATTTTTAGAAAATAATGCTGTAAGGTCTTATTTTAAAGATAATCCCTACCTTATTTTCAATAGCAAAGCTTGTTTTTGATCATGTGTTATGAACCTATTCCTTGAGAGAATAATTACACTGTAAATGTTAAACTTTGAAACAATTAACTTTTCTCATACATAAGTGTATGTGAGATGGAATAACTACACTTACAAACTAGTATATTTTTTAACTTCAGAAAAAACAGCTTTCTGTCCATTAGTTAACGTGAAATGTCATTAAGAAAGGCCTTGTTTTTCGAAGTAAAAAGTACTGAGTAATCAGGAGGCACCTTTATCCCGCCAATGAAATTGCAACATGTTGTCAAGTGACCTTCCTTTCCACCAATCAGATCGCTTGCCGAGAAAAGCTTAAAATCTGAAGATAAGTGAAGAAACATTTAATTGACCAAATCATCTCGCTTTTAGCGGGAAATACAATTTAAATATGAAAATAAATAAAGCTGTCACGGCGTTCTAAATATCATGAATGAAATAAGGGGAAGTATTGTTATGCAAAACCAATGGTTAAAACAACAATAATTTTTAAAGGCTTTTATTTTTCAACAAAAAGTATAACTGATTACATAAAAGTTAAGCATATTTATTAACACGTGGACTGGATAAGGTTGTCATATAACAAAATTAACAGAAGATAGATGACATACATATGTCGTGCGTAAGTACTTGTACGATTCTCTGGCAGTTATTGTTGTAACTGATCTTACTGAATATAAATTATGTCTTTCACACAAAGACTTATGAAAGTGACATCTGTGGTTGCAACTGCAAATATATGACCTTGGTATGATGCCTCTCTGAATATGAATTGCAATTGCAAGCACGGGATCTTAGAAGGATGTCTTAATTTAGATTATCTGTATTTTCTGTGTCCAAAATCATGTTAATATTTTTACACATCTCCTCATTTAGAATTCTGAATTTTTTCGCTTTATACCATACACTACCATCCTTTTTAGAAGGATTATCATGAAAATATTTTCCTGCTGTTTTAAAGCGTAGAACGGTAAAGGACGGATCTAGAGCCATGATTTGTTCAATATGCAGGGTGGACCATTTAAGATGAGACTGTACAATGTCTCAAAACCAAGCGTCGTAGAAAGAAATGTCTTGAATAAAAGCTGCTTGATATTAAGGGGGAAATTAAATTCCAGGAATCGTGTTTTATTTGGAGGACATTGTGATGGTCATTTTAGGGTCAATTTAAAACACCCCTAAATGAGCCCATACCAACTTGGTATGGTAAATATTGGTTTAGCATACCAAAATTGTGTGGTAAACCAATCCGTACAACTTTGATGGAATGGTTTACCAGCAAGATACAATAAATATGTACAAAAAAGTCCAGAAATTACGTTATGACTATACAGTTTCCTGAGTAAAAAATGAATCGGGGATAAGTGTTCTGTTTTAACAACCTTAAACTCAGGGAGCCAAATAACGTGTTTACGGGAATTTTGAACATCATAATGAAGTTTTGTTAACTTATTTGTTATACCAAACATATTCTAAACACTAGAACCAAAACCTTTACTTTTCCTTTCAGTGTTTGATAATGTGTGTAACTCTCTTAATGTAGGTTTGCAAATTCTTTCTAAAATTAGCTCGGCTATTTTCTGGGCTCTTTTTGTTTTAAAAGACCTAGTTGAATGACGATTAGAAACAATAATTAAAATATTTCCTCTATAATCACAATCAATAACTCCTCATCCAATACCTATGTAATGAAAAAGGGATAGTCCAGATCTTCCAGCGATTCGTCCGTAATAACCCTTTGTATTTCAAAAGCAATATCTGTTTTCGCTGCTTTAGCAATTTGAGTTTTTAAATTATAACTACAAGCTGCAAATAATCCCAGTCCAGGGGTGTGTTTTGAATTTTCTTGCGGGAGTTAGTCCTCTGCCTGTAACGTTATTAAAGGTTTTGATTGGTAATATGTATGCTCCCGTAACAGGCATAATCCCTTGGTAAATTATTTAATTTTTAACGTAACTTCATTAGTTTATTCCATATCTGTATCCGAAAATGCGTCGTATTTTCCCGGTAAACACGTTACAAAGGGAAGCTCAACATCGTTTTTCCGTAACTTTAGCAGTACGGTATTACCATACTTGGTTAAAGCTTTCTCGGCCCTGATTACTCGGTATTAAAAGTTTAATTCTAAGAATTTAATTTGTATAGATTTCTGGTTGGCAAGAGCTTCAAATGTTTGTACTAGATTCTTTATCTGCAAGGAGAAATTTTTGAATTTTAAAGTTAAAAAGATAAAAGAGAGATAAATTAACTTACCTTGCTGGTGTCTGTTGAAGACAAGTCTTCGAATGTATGCTTAAGGGGTGTGATTCTAAGACTAGACACGACCACTTTATATAATCCTTCGTTAATGCATTAGAAAGTTCACATTTAGAAAGTTGAGCTTCACAAAATTAATGTGCAACTGGTGTCAGGAAGTACATCAGTTTCTCTTTGACTTGTAGAGATACAACATCTGCTTTATCATCAAACATGTAAGTATCGTTTTCTAATATTTACACACATTTTTGTCCGCATGCATTAAATTTTAAATGTACCTATTTTGTTTTATAGGAAATGAATAATATAACCATCCTAAGTGAAAAAGCAAAGCAGTATCCTTGTTTCAAATCCCAGGATCTACGTTATCTTATCGAAGTAAATTCTCCTGCAGAAAATGAATCTCCTATAAATTATTTTTAAATATCCCTATTTTAATTAATTGATAAAGTATTAGAAAACCTAATCGTTCTATAGGTATTAGTTTTCGACATAAGTATCAGTTTTCTCTAGAGGTGATGAAGGGGATTCGAAAAGTTTGTCAAAGTAACACTGACTTTATGGCCACAGGTAAATTACCACTGCAGATTGATCGCCTTAAAATGCCCGTAGGAAATTACAGAAGTGTAAGATCAAACAGAAGAGAACTATCTTTCCTGACACATTTAAAAACAGGTATTGTTGAGTTAACGAACGGCATTTCAATGTTTTGCCCATGCTTTAATCATTAGTATAGTCCACCCATCTAGCGATCCTAACTACACGGCTTACTGAGAAGGTACGAAAATTAAACCAAAATTTGAGCACATCATAAGAGAGGCAAACGTTGCTTTGAGCAATGGTATGGGCATTCCTGAATTAATCAAACTCCAAAATTATTTCTCCGAGTACAGCATTTTTATTTACTCGGGTTTAAGATGTGAAAGCATTATTTTTGACGGTAGAGAAAATTCTGAAAAAGGATTGAATTTACTGTACGATTCTACTGAAAACCATTACAGCGTCATTGTTAATCTCACGGCAGCCATGGCTAAGGGACATGTGTGTAAAGGATGTAGTTAAGGAATTTCTTTAAACTGCACATTTACTCACAAATGCGAAGAAAGTTACACAGTGTGTTCTAGCGTACCACCATGTACGTAGAATGCAATCGTGTTTATTGCAATGAATGATATAGGTACTTTGTAGCTCTGTTACAAAATCATAAACAAAATAAGCTTCGAAGCAAAACTGTATGTGGGAGGAAACCCTTTTGTAAGCTTAGCAGTACACGAATACTACCCAATCACGAACGCAATAAGATTCATTGTAAAAGCTGTAAGAGTAATGAAATGCCCGGATATTTTTGCTACATGCCGACCTTATCACCAAAAATACCTTCCTCTGAAAAGGTGATGTTTGGTTTTACGATATAGACTGCGCACAATAAAACATTATTGGAAAACAGGTTTCATACACTTTCCCAACTGCCAATGCCTCGAACAATTCTGTTCTATTTGTGAAAAAAGTGACATTATGGATATTGATTGTCTTCAATGTCGGAAACGGAGACATTCATTTTGGAAAACCCTGTTATGGAATTTATGGGATATTTAAGGCAGGATAGGTCATTTTGTGATAAAAACTATTGCCGTAGCTCACAAGCCAGACACTACGAGCTTCAATTTATTTTAGAATATGCCACAAAAGCAGAATAGACTCCAGATTTAATTTTGAGTAGGAATAACACTTTGAGTATACGAATGGAACATTTAGTGTTCTTGAATAGCTTAAATATCCTACCCAAGAGTGTAAGAATCCTACCTTAAGACATCTGAAGTAAGTTCGGTCTCTAAGGATTATTACCCTCATTATAACACACCGGAGAATTTGAATTACATTGGCCCATATCCAGAAGCTAAATATCATGCAACAGATCAAATGACGGATAGCGAACAAAATGAATTTTTAAAATGGTACAGTTCCAAAAAATGACTATATTTTTATAATAAACAAGAATTGGAAAAATATTGTCAGGCTGATGTTTGAGTTTTAAAACCGGGTTGTTATGTTTTCAGAAATTGTTTTATGGAAATTGGGGAAAGTGACGTGTCTCAGGAATCCTTTACGATTGCTTCGGCATGTAATAAACTATTTAAGAGAAAGTGTCTGAAATAAAACACGATTCTTCACGGGGGCTACAGAAAGGCAGACAAGCAGTCCAAAAAAGCTTTAATGTTGATCATATACGAAGAAATGAAGGGAGACGTGATAATAAAGCATGCAGGGAATGGTAGAGAAGTTAGGCTTCCAGAGCTTCCCAGCCTGAAAGTAGATGGGTTTTGCGAGCAGACGAGGGAAGTGTATTGCTTTAATGGCTGTTATTGGCACGGACACGAGTGTCTTCCTAATAGGGATATTCTTATAATGGGCAGTAAGGAATTACTAAAGGATAGATACAACGCAACCATGTCTAGGTTGTCGTCCTCCATGGTGTAGTGGTTACCATGCTAGCCTCTGGCTTCTGAGGTCGCGGGTTCAAGCCTGGTGGTGGGCAATGGTTTTTTCGGGCGTAAAATGCTTAGCATGGATTTCTTTGGAAGGGAAGTAAAGCCGGTGGTCCCGTGTCATACATTTACGGTACCAGAAAAACCTCAAGTATAGTAAAGAGGCCTCTGAACAACATTTCCGGTCTTTCACTCCCAATTAAGAGTGGGACGCTAAGCAGTTAAAGAGCGTCCATAAATAAAATTCAATTCATTTATGTATAGATTGGAACAAATTGTAGGAGCAGAATTCGTTGATCACGTTTTGGGGGAGTGTGAGTTAGACGAAAAGGTTTTTAAAGAATATCCAGGCTTACAACATGATCCCAAAGTTCAAAATGCACCTCTCGTACTTCGCGATTGCTTAAATGGAAGTCGCATGAAACAACTCAATTATATAAGAACACCAAAGAGGGTGATGTGATTGGAATTGCCACGTAATATCTCTTTATCCTTGGGTTTGCAAATACTACAAATTCCGTATAGGGCATTCTAAGTTATACATTGGGAATGAGTATACGCACATTGAAGAAATTTTAATAAAAGAAGGCGTAATTAAATGCCGCGTGCTACCATTAAGAACGCTTACCATTCAATTCTTCCCTATCGTTGCCGCCAAAACCTAATGTCTGTTCTGTGTCATACCTGTGCTTAAATGGGTCAACAGGAAGCGTGTATCCACGCTGGCGAACAACGCGAAATTACTGGAGCTTGGGTTGTAGATAAAGTCAGAAAGGCTGTAGAAAGAGATTATAAAGTGTGTGAAACTTATGAATTTTACGAATATAAAGTGGAACAATACCATCCCGTGGAAAGGGAGGGGGATTTGTTTGTAGAGTATGTAGATACATTTTTAAAACTAGATCTGGGGGCTAGTGGCTATCCCGCTTGGGTTAAGACGGAAAAATATAAAAGTACATATATTAAACAATTTTTCAAAAGCGAAAGAATACTCTTGTACAGGAATGCATTTTCTAAAACTCCTGGGGCTATATATATATATAAAACTTACTGTTAAACCAGTTGAAAAAAAATATAATATATATAAAAACATTTAAATTATTTTTTTTTATTTAACTTAACATTTTAATATAAATACTAAATAATAATTAAAAATCTTAAACAAAATAAGAATTAAATTTCATATATATATTGTCTAAACTTTGTTTAAATAACTTTTGGTGGAAATTGAGGGAAAACAATAATAAATCGCTAACTAAAATGATCAAAGATTATAAAGAATTCAGCAAATTTTTATCTAACCCAGATATCGAAATACAAAGATTATTGTTTTCCGGAGATAAAATGGTTTGGTTATCTTGAAAATATTTAGATGGAGTAGCTCCTACTCTATCGCATACAAATGAGGGTTTGGGAGGTTATGTGACAACGGAGCAAAGACTAAACTCTACTCGTACTTGGAACCTTTGTATACGTCGGTCCTTTACATGGACACTGATTCCATATTCTACTTGATTAAGAAAGGTAAACAAAATCTCATCAAGTATGGGGACAAAAATGGATCTGGAACTTACATTTCGGAATTTGTATCTGAAGAAGGTTTCCTCCGAAAACGAGGATGCCACCGCCACCCCTGTCCATTTAAGAAAGGAAGAGAAACGGGAGGTTGAAAAATTTACAAAAAAAAATTCGGTCATCTTGTTGAAACCTGTTTAGCACCGTATTTACACACACCTCGGGACACGGACAGTGTTTCTTGCATTTATAAAAATAAAGAAGGACACTTTAAAATTGGGAACGCTTTGATTAAAATAGAAAGTAAACATATTCAGGTTAAAAATAAATATTTTAAAAGTACGAATGGACTTTGGTAACCGCTAACGAGAAAAAATGTTCACATGTCTACCGTATCTTCGGCAGATATGAACAAATACAAACAAATTCTTCTTCTTGCCAATGGATATGTGCAGCATAACGAACCTTTTAATCAGATCAAATCCAACAGTGGAATGAAATGCACGGAGATAATAACAAAGCCGTTTCCTTTGAAGACCAGCAAAGCCGTACAGCAGTAGAGGTGGAGAACGTATAAATCGCCATAATATAAAAAGAGCATTTTACGACCCGACAAAACATAGTGCATTTTCCACATCTTCTAAATTTTCCACCAAACTTAATAAAAAGGAATACAAAAAACTTAGACTGGGCTTTGCAGCAAGATGCCTTCACTTTACACAAACCGGCAAGAAAGTGATTTAAAATAAATTTTTATGCCGTAAACAATATTAACGACGTGTGGGAAGTTAATTTGGCAGATCTTCAGACTTTGGCCAAATGGACTGACGGCACCAAGTACCTTTTGACGTACGTGGGCTATTTCTCTAGATTCACATACGTAGAACCTTTAAAATCCAAGAGCAGTTTAACCACCGCTGATGCCTTCACCAAAATTCTAGCTGACGTCAGGTATCCTCTATCCGTGAGACCCGATAAGGAAAAATAATTTTTAGGTTGCGATTTTCAAGATCTGTTCAAGCGGAGGGGCATCGAATATCAGGTATGTTTAAATCTAGACATAAAATGCTCTATGATAGGACGATTCAATCGAGCTTTAAAGACAAAGCTTTATAAATACTTCACGTACAAAAACTCGTACCGCTATGTAGATGTTTTAGGTCAATTTGTCAACGCTTAGTGCAGCTACGTTCATTCCTCCATAGGAATGATACCTGCAGTCGTTAATGCTAGAAACATTCTGGAGGTGTGTAATAAATTAAAACGAAAGAGAGATAAAATGAGGGAAAGATATGTTATATTTACCGCGGGACAAACCGTTAAAATGGGCTTGGAGAAGATGAAGATTGCCAAAGGTATCGAAGAAAATTACTCCACGGAAATCTTTAAAATTACCAAGGTTCTTAAACATTTGCCTCAACCACTTTACGAATTGGAGGACATTAACAAAACTCCTATAAAGGGACAAATTTACAGGTACGAGCTTATACCTGCTAAAATGACAAAAAACAACCTGTTTTAAAATATATAAATTATTAAAGGGCATTAAAGAGTTTCTCGTCATGTGGAAAGGATACGGACCTGAGTTTCATTGTTGGATTAATGCTAAATGGGTGAGTTCTTTGTCACGCTCCTAAGTGATGCTAGCGCTAATTTGCACCCTGACAACATTCTTGCAAGTCTTAGAAATGACCTAGTACATCCCATTAATTTAGAGCCTGGTAAATGGGTTGTGGGTTTAAACGAATTATCCTACTCTTACGGTTATGAATCCTTAGAGCAAGACATTTTGAACGAAACTGGCGAACTAAATAAAAATGTAACTATAACTAGAGTGGGAAGAATTGTATTTGACAAGATGTTAAAAAGCTGTAAAAATTTATATAGAACCATAAAATATCAAGTTAAAGATGATGAGTTAAAAGAAATTATATTGATAGAGCTTCAGGGATATCTCTTGTTGCAATAAAAAGAGACGGAATCCAGTAAGAAAGAGTAGGTTCTAACGCATTCGGTACCGGAGAGCGAAACCAGTAATGCAAATAGCTTTCAACTGGTATTTACAAAAAAACAATAAAGTAGTGTTTGAGGATACAATTTATTTTCCAACAAGGGTATACGACGATTTGGGTAACCTTGTAAACAACATAAAACTTCCCTGACTGCTTTATATATGTATAAGCTTACCAATAAGACCATGTTCGTTGAAGTCAGGCGCTCGCAGTAGCATACATAGAGGAATTCTGGCGCAGTTTTTTGCGTTTATATGGGAAAGGATAGGGAAAACGAGGGTGGATGCGGTGGAAAATGCGTTTATATGGGGAAGATAGGGACTACGAGGACTGACGCTAGGCTAGACAGTGGTAGGAGGGGGAGTGCGCTTCATATGCGAGAGATAGGGAATACGAGAGTCGATGCTAGGCTAGACAGAGGCTGAGTAATGTATGGTTTATATGAGCGGTATAGGAAAACGATGAGAGGTGTTAGACTAGAGAGGGCTTGAAACGTAGTGCATGGTTTATATGAGAGATATAGGAAAACGAGGAAAGGTGTTAGGCTAGACAGAAGTCGAGGAGTAGAGTATGGTTTATATGAGAAGTATAGGAAAACGAGGAGAGGTATTAGGTTAGGAGAATTGAGTTTGTGTTTATAAGGAGAGACGAGAAAACGGAGAGAGATCCTATGCTAGGATAGACAGGTGTTAAAGTTAGGTTAGACAGGAAACCGAGGAGTGATACTCAGCTAGAGGGGGGCAGGAGGGAATGCGCTTTATGAGAGGTAGGGGATACGGGGAGTGGTGTTAGGCTAGACAGAGGTTGAGAGTAGAGTATGCGTTTATATGTATGAGAAGTATAGAACAGGATGAGGGGTGTTAGGCTAGACAGAGGTTGAGGAGTAGAGTATAGTTTATATGAGGGTATACCAAAACGCCGAGAGGTGTTAGGCTAGACAGAGCTCGAGGAGCAGAGTATGGTTTATATGAGAGGTACAGGGAAACGAGGAGAGGAGTTAGGCTAGGTAGAGGTCGAGGAGTAGAGTATGGTTTATATGAGAGGTACAGGGAAACGAGGAGAGGAGTTAGGCTAGGTAGAGGTAGAGGAGTAGAGTATGGTTTATATGAGAGGTATAGGGAAACGAGGAGAGTCGGTAGGCTAGACAGATAGTGAAGCAGTAGGAATATGGACTTATATACAGGAGAGATAGGGAATAGGAGGGGAGGTACTAGACCTTGAAAGCGACTTAGACGTGAACTTAGTGGAAAACTGTTTCATGTCAATGTTCTAGACATGCCCATCACGTAACCTATTCAGGGAAAAGGTGACCTGCAACGGGAAAAGCTAACCCACTCACACTAACACGTAAGTAATTCAGCTAGTATTGCAAGAGGTTGACTGTATCATAGCAGTGTATGATTTCACAGGTAATTCAGAGGGTATCGTAGGTATTTAGGATAATTCAAGTAACATAGGTGTTTAGAGTAATTAAGCAAGTATCACAGGAGGCTAGATTCAATGATCAGGGTTTCGTATCAGAGCTATTTAATGTAATTTCACTTGATTCGAGTAGTATCACAGGTATTTAAGTCATTTTAACGGTCAATTCAACTAGTATCACAGGTACTCATGGTAATATAGAGAGTAATTAAATTATAAAACATTTCTCATCCAACGTTACAACAATTTATATACTTTTTTCTAAATCTTACAAACTTATTATGTGTTAAACAGTTATTGTACGATGCGGAGAGGGATAAACTACATATTGGTTCACAAATTGAAAAGCTTTACGTCAACATACCTTTATTTTAGCTCGTTGTAGATGTCTCTCCCCTTTTATCTAGGCTTGCGACTAGCACTAGGATTGCTCCTAATGGCAGGGTTACCACCTTCCCTTCCATCTTCTTCTTTCTTCATCAGGCGTCAGCTATCTGCATATACAGCACACAGATAACCTTCATTTTTTTAAGATTGTAGACTCACGAGAAAATCTTCATATTCGACTTACATTCTTTTAAGCACTGTTTGTAATGGCGTAATGTCCATAGGCGTATGTCGTTATACCGTCCTCAGCAATAATTCTTTTATCGTCGTATGGTGTCAATGTAATTTTATTCACTTGTACTGTGGCAAGAGCATGCTGTCGCGACAGGATCAGATTCATGGGCGTTCTGATAATTTCTCTGGTTTTAAGGCAGTCAGTATAGCTCTCGAACGTAACGTACTGCTTAATAGCACTACGTTTTATACCTTTAATCTTTTTTATCATTGAACCGTCGATATCTAGGGCATACATTTTAGGACGTAGTCCAGCAAAGCGTTGAATGATTTTACCATTAGCCTCATCTTTAAATTTCCCAAGTACCTTCTTGTTTAGAGGTGAATAGCATATATGGCTTGTAGGATAATCAGCAGTATCTAGGTGCTCAAGAAAACGTAACTTATCCTGATACACATCTTCAGTTGTTACACGATGAATGAATGAATCAGTGTCCATATACATAAGCTTCAGGTTTTCAGCTCCATAATACTGTAACAACACATCATAGTGATACCGGTACATTAATGTCTTGGAGATATCCAACACACTCATACCGATGTATATAGGCTTGTTGAACACAATCTGACGAGAGGCCATATGTACAGCAGCTAGATTAGAAGCATATATCGTCCTGTCGATAAACGTTGGCTTTGCAATTAACTTTTCCAGAGTCTTCTCATTTGTCACCAGCCGTATATCCATACGATTACGCAGGTTCTCCATAGTTTTTCCAAACATTGCGTTGTTAAAGAGCTTATAGAGATCCTTCTCGAAGTCATTTGCAGCTTGTTGTCGTAGTCTGTTGTTAAATTCCACATAAGGTTTCAACCACCGAGACTGTCGGAATTGTAGCACACGATGGATTTTTGTTAGTCGTAGTCCATGACTAAGAGCCTGCTTCAAAGCCATGTAATGCACTACATACTTCTTTCGGGGTCCAAGATGAGGTATCAGTTTCTTTGTAGATGCTTCCAATGGCTTCATACACTCAGGCAGAAAAGGTAGATCGTTGTGTAGATCGTGAAGTTCTGCAGGATATTCGATATCAACTTCTAATATGTACCCATGAGGATCATCTTCTTGTAGTGTTTCTAAGTTGATTTCTTCAGGCGAAACCCACTGAAATCCATCAAAAGGAAGGGCGTGACACATTGCCCACCCATATTGTTATTGGCGTCCTCATATGTGATAAATTGGGTTGGTCTCGACGGATCAAACTTCTCCATATACGCGTTATTAGCCTCAGCATACCGATGGGAAACTTGGCATAAACCTCCTCTTATACCCGATTCCACCATGAGTAGTTGATCATAATCTTGTAACAGTTCCAGCTTAATTCCAGTATACAGTAACATGGCGTCCCATGTAAGACCTGGAGAGGTAAAATAATGGGCAGGATCAACTTTGTGTGTTTTAAGGGTTTGCTCTCTGAACGTCTCAAAGACATCAGCTAGGAGAAGTACATCCGAAGTTAAGTAGAGATCGCTGTACTCTCCCAGGTTTCTCACATTAAACAGCTCCCATACATTTCTAGCATGATCGTAGTCAGCATCAGTAATTTCTTCTTCATTTAATCTATTGTAGAAGTAGTCCTTAGGAGGCAAGCAGGTCTCGTTCAGGACATCCCATGACGTAACAAAATCATAGGGAAATATACCCTTACGGGTCATCAACTTCAATTTGTCTTCTCCAAAGTACTTTAGCGTTTCAGGATACGAGGTTAGATTTTTTACCAACTTATCCAAGCTTGTACTGAGGAATCGGAAGCTATCCACAAATCGAAGCTTTATATCTCCTACATACTTGGTGAATGAGATATAGCTTTCTTCAGAGTTAGGAATTACCTGCACACGTTCGCTTGTACAACCCAGCTCCTTAACAATGAAATGAGAGTCATATCCGCTAAGGTTATGCATGAAGACTGGTATATATTTAGGTGTTTTACAGGCTAAATTACATTCATTATGAAGACTTCCACGATATTCACCGCTGATGTGATCATGGTCGCGTACTTTATAGTTCACTTCTGTAAAGGGTTTTCCACACAAGTAGCATGCTGAAGAAGACTCAAAATCCTTTTGCTCTTGATCCGTAAGTTTCAGAGGCTTAGCAGATTTGTATATGTCATCAATCATTTTTGCAAGAGATGTCAGGTACAGCATAAACTTCTGAGCAGCATCAGCACCACGATACACATAGGGATGCTTAGGAAGACCAGTTTCGAGATGTTCAACACCAGATGTAGGCTTCACGTAAACACAGAAGCTCATTGGTGTGTGCTCTTGATAAGGGGTTGTATAGGAAGTTTCAGGATTGGGTATACACGTATGGCATGGAGTGAGAATACTCTCAAAATCTGCATAGATGACATAAGGTACTTTCAGCATCCTCTCAACATTTTTAAACTGTACAATTGCTTTCTCCTTTGTAGGCATAACTACCCTTGCAACACCATGCTGATTACAGATGGTTGCATGTTCTTGTAGTTTTTCCAGTCCACTTCGTCCATATCGATTATCAAAATGTGTAAAGCAGCGCTTGCAGGTATAAACACGTTCATTACATTTAGTTTTCTGGCGTCGAACGAGCTTCTCAAAATTCTTTATATACACGTAGTGATGTTTTCCACTACTGTCATTCAATAGTAACAGGTCACAGTGTGCAGCTAGTTCATTGTCAACAACCTTTATCGGATACACTTCATGCTTCTCATCCAGCCCGAAAACGTTAATAGACATCTTGTTAAGCTTCTCAAATTTAGGTATTTGAGAAAGTGGAGTAGGATAGGAAACACAACTGAAGTCGTACTTATCTTGAAGTTTCTTATATTTGCTCACCCGCTGTGCATCCTTCTCAACGAATTTGGCCAATACAGAGTACATGAAACATAGCTCATCAGTTAAATACTGGATGTTAATGCAGGCTTTTCTTGCTTCAACAGAGGGAGGTAGGGGTATGTAGCTACTTCCTCGCAACGGGTTGTACTTGTTAATACGAAGGCGTACCCCTTCCACAGCAAGCAGAGACCAATTGCTTCCCTTAAGCTGACTCCTCCATTTCAGTAACCAATTTCTTCATTTTGGCTTCCAGCATAGAGTCCAGGTCCGTTTCTAGGAAAACAGCTTGATTTCTGGTTTTAAATGTTTTGTCACAGGTTTCACCAATACTGTTAACAAATCGACACTCAGCCAGCAGATTAATTTTAACACTCTTATGAACGCTAAGCTCTTTATGCACAGCCTGGATTATACGTTGTTTTGCCTCTTGCAGATACATATTCAGGTCCTTAGGTGACTCGCATCGTATAAAATACGATTTCAATCGTCCTTCGAATGAAGTTTCGTATTATTTCATATCACAGTCCTCCATTGTTGACAGCAACTGATGTTTAGTTGGCTCCAATCTTCTTTTCTTCTCAGGGCTGCTTATTTCACATATATCTTCTTGTCGCTGCCCCTTATAACCATCTTTGAAGGTTACATTACAATGTTTACATTTGAAGAGCTTCTTGCAGCTCATCTTGTATCTTCGCTTGTCATAACCTCGGAGGAACTTCTTCCCACATTTTCCGCATGCATATCCAGTAGCGCTTGGAATAATATCCTTATACGCTCAGTTATTCATCTTTATTCTTGATGTAATAACGTATTAATCACTGATCAATGAAATGTAGACCTCTTCACCTTGATACTACTTTAGAAAGCTGATTATTCTTGGAGAGAACACGATGTTAACACCTCAGAGATGATCAACAGAATGAAGTCCAATGCCCTAGATCACCATATTTATAGAGGGAGCACGAACCTTTTAGATCAATCATAAACTCGTTTCATAAACAGATGTATATGATCGCTCAACGTGTATTAACCCCCCAGCCATATAACCTCAAGTCCAGAGACAGGATATTTATGACGTCACACCCAGAGACAGGATGTCTGGCAGCATCAAACACGTTTAAACTCGTCTCATAACTACCTGCTTATGATGTCACACCAGCAAGAGAAGTATTCCCACACGCACATTCAGACATATATTTCAAATTCAAGCCTATCACCACTACCACCACCATCACCACCTATTGTACCAAGGTTAATTCAAGCTGTATTATCACAATACTTAAAAGTAAAAGCTTAAAAGGAAACCTAGAAGATTTTTCCCTTATTTACTTAATTATTTCATGTTTTCATTCCCTTTTCAATTCTTCCTTTCCATCTTCCCACAGAAAGACCATTACATTTCACTGCAATCACGAGAAAAGCAAACGCTCATTCAGGCATATATTTCAAATTCAAAGCCTACCACCACCACCACCACCACCACCACCACCACCACCACCACCACCACCACCACCACCACCACCATTACCTATTGTACGAAGGTTAATTCCAGCTGTATTATCACAATTCTTAAAGTAAAAGCTTAAAAGGTAAACTTAGAAGATTTTTCCCTTATTTACTTAATTATTTCATGTTTTCATTCCCTTTACAATTCTTCCTTTCCATCTTACCACAGAAAGACCATTACATTTCACTGCAATCACGAGAAAAGCAAACGCTCATTCAGGCATATATTTCAAATTCAAAGCCTACCACCACCACCACCACCACCACCACCACCACCACCACCACCACCACCACCACCACCACCACCACCACCACCACCACCACCACCACCACCACCACCACCACCACCACCACCACCACCACCACCACCACCACCACCACCACCACCACCACCACCACCACCACCACCACCACCACCACCACCACCACCACCACCACCACCACCACCACCACCACCACCACCACCACCACCACCACCACCACCACCACCACCACCACCACCACCACCACCACCACCACCACCACCACCACCACCACCACCACCACCACCACCACCACCACCACCACCACCACCACCACCACCACCACCACCACCACCACCACCACCACCACCACCACCACCACCACCACCACCACCACCACCACCACCACCACCACCACCACCACCACCACCACCACCACCACCACCACCACCACCACCACCACCACCACCACCACCACCACCACCACCACCACCACCACCACCACCACCACCACCACCACCACCACCACCACCACCACCACCACCACCACCACCACCACCACCACCACCACCACCACCACCACCACACCACCACCACCACCACCACCACCACCACCACCACCACCACCACCACCACCATTACCTATTGTACGAAGGTTAATTTCAGCTGTATTATCACAATTTTTAAAGTAAAAGCTTAAAAGGTAACGTAGAAGATTTTCCCCCTTATTTACTTAATTATTTCATGTTTTTATTCCCTTTTCAATTCTTCCTTTACATCTTCTCATAGAAAGACCATTACATTTCACTACAATCATGAGAAAAGCAATTTTTCCAGAGTTACACAGATTGTAAGCTTCTAAATCGAACTCGGTAATACTTTTAATAAATGTGTTTTAGTAATTTAGCTTCCCCGCATCAGCATCTACCATTTAATCTTTACTCGAACCTGATAGGATTCATAGGCTTGAAGATATATGAAATCACCCCTTCGGGATTCGATCTGAGTACTTTAAAGTAGTTATTGTCATGAAAACGATATTTAAGGACTAGATACTCTGTTTACATTTACCTTGACATGTCTATCTAAATTAAATTACGAGTTATTAAATGTTTGCAAGTAAATTTCATTGAATCGGTATTCGAACCCTGAACACCAGGAACAAAATAATTTATAATATTAGCCTGACATGTTAAACAAAGCTGTATGCAGTTACATCATCGATCTAAGTGATATATTCTAGTGTACAGAGGAAAATTAAGGAAGTCATTAAAACATCGGGATTCGAACTAGAGACAACTGATACAGTAAAAAACAGACCTCATTAGCACTCGTCATGCTTAAGCACGTTAACTTTCACCATATGACGTCACAGTCGGGGACAGTTTGACTGTCGCAGCCATGTCAGGACATGCATATTTTAGTCATCTCATATTTTAGTCATATACAGAAGTTTCATACCAACGTACTCACTACGCTCGCAAAGATAATCTAAAATTTCATCGTTGAAATACTTTGGAAATAGTGTAGAAGTTTTTCCGCCCTTATTTAATTAAATTCATGAATATACCCTATTATTTAGTGATTTTTTCAATAATTTCTTCCTCTCATTCGTCAAAAATCAGTGTACAATACGCATTTTTATACGTCTTAATGTCCGTTTATTTTTAAAACCGCTGCATTTGTCCGTAATTACGAGCAATAATTTTTTTTCAGATTTACTCAGATGTGTAGCTTGTGGAATCGAATTAGGAAATGTTTTGTATTGTTTAGGTTAAAGCATCTACATTTTAAAGCTGCCATGACCGTTATTTGTATTTAGTATAAAGATTGTTATATTTTCATTTTTAAGTCTTCCTTTGTTATAGATAATGTCTTGCAATCTATTTTTAAATTTCTTTTAAAACCACCTGAACCCTAGAAATTCACGTGAAAAAATACAAATAAAATGGGTTTGAAAGGGAATCGTGATAGCAAATACCGCTACTGCATTAGCCAGCAGACCAGCGAAAATCGTGAGAAACGTAAGGTCAGAGTGCTCGTCCCTACGGGAATCGAATCCGAGACATCTCGAATGCAAAGTGCTGCCGTTATTGTCTGAACAAAACAGTAAAAACAGACCTCATTAGCAGTCGACAGTGCTTAAACACGTTAACTTTCACCATATGACGTCACAGTCGGGGACAGTTTGACTGTCGCCATCATGTCAGGACATGCATATTTTAGTCATCTCATATTTTAGAGTCATATACAGAAGTTTCATACCAACGTACTCACTACGCTCGCAAAGATAATCTAAGATTTCATCGTTGAAATACTTTGGAAATAGCGTAGAAGTTTTTCAGCCCTTATTTAATTAAATTCATGTATATACCCTATTATTTAGTGATTTTTTCAATAATTTCTTCCTCTCATTCGTCAAAAATCAGTGTACAATACGCATTTTTATACGTTTTAATGTCCGTTTATTTTTAAAACCGCTGCATTTGCCCGTAATTACGAGCAATAATTTTTTTCAGATTTACTCAGATGTGTAGCTTGTAGAATCGAATTAGGAAATGTTTTGTATTTTTTAGCTTAAAGCATCTACATTTTTTAAAGCTACCATAACCGTTATTTGTATTTGGTATAAAGATTGTTATATTTTCATTTTTAAGACTTCCTTTGTTAAGGATGTCTTACAATCTATTTTTAAATTTCTTTTGCAAAGATAATCTAAAATTTCATCGTTGAAATACTTTGGAAATAGTGTAGAAGTTTTTCCGCCCTTATTTAATTAAATTCATGTATATACCCTATTATTTAGTGATTTTTTCAATAATTTCTTCCTCTCATTCGTCAAAAATCAGTGTACAATATGCATTTTTATACGTTTTAATGTTCGATTATTTTTAAAACCGCTGCATTTGCCCGTAATTACGAGCAAAAATTTTTTTTCAGATTTACTCAGATGTGTAGCTTGTAGAATCGAAATGTTTTAATAAGTGTATTGTATCTTTAGGTGCAAAACAACGATCTTCTTCTGACTGTGTATAATTATAATCAAGACCGATTTGTATTTAGTATAAAGATTGTTATATTTTCATTTTAAGACTTCCTTTGTTTAAGATAATGTCTTGCAATCTATTTTTAAATTTCTTTTAAAACCAAAGCGAACGTTATCAACTATAATGGCTGTCTTCATGTATCGGAAAGCTAACATGGCCGCTTCAGCCACCTATTAGAAGCGTACCTTTCATGTCAGCATCGGACGGGTGCGAGCAGCTGGGGGAGAGGAGAAGGCTTGCGAAAGGCGGCTGAGGGGTGGCAGCTGGAGGGAGTATAGGTAGGATGAAAGGCTGGCTTCATGAAGCGTTGAGAACTACAGGAGACCGCCAGTACGGCATGGCACGCCGTAAGGGTCGGACCTATACGTAGTAGCATGCATATACAGCTCCAGCTCGCGCCAGCGTCTTACGTAATCTAGTTTTTTACGCTCACTATACCATTTAAATATACATTCATCTAAGAGATATAATATTCGTGAGGATGACAGATGTCCAAATATACATAACAAAGAAATTAGTTACTGATATAAATGTAACATCGCACGTTCACCATTTTATTTTTAATTACTTTTTTATTTTATTCGAGGATGACTTTGTATTCATGTCACGGGATTCAATCCTAGTCCTCCAACCCGACTTGGAACAACAATCAATAACGAGCTACAATCCAAGGATATAATCGGTAATAATACAAATATTTTTTGATAAAGACCGTCAAATAGAAAGGCCTGTAAACGTATGTATTTCCCCTCACTTCCCCTCTTTCCCCACCCTACAGTAGCCTTATTATGCCGACACGCAGCTTCAAAGCCGATGTCAACCACTGATAAGTTCCTTTCTTCTATGCCGCCGACTCCCGTCCCCGCTTTTTGCTATTCCGACACCACCATTTACGATGAGAACAATAATGCATTGTCCTGTGTCTCTGTTTTGCGGTGAAAGAATAGCACACGTGAAAACGCTTAACCTTTGTGGTTTCACCCTTAAAAGCTACTGGAGCATGATGCCCCCTCCTCTCTGCTCTACTCCAACGCTGGCTTAGGCGATTTGAACAATAGCCCATTGTTCTCCAGAGAGGGCGTGCCCAGAGTACGGGATAGGATTAGAAAGGATGGGGTAGGGGGATCGGGTGTCCAGTAGCTTTTAAGGGTGAGGTCACAAGGGAAGGGGTGGGGGAGGGGTGGCCGCCAGCACGTGACCAGACCACATGGGGGGAGTGGGCGGGGCTAGTGGCACGTGCGAGCAGGCGGCATATGAGGCCTCAAAGGGAGGCGGCGGTCTTGTCGGCATAGATCAAAGAAGCTTATCAGATGGCGGCATATCCTTTATGGCTCCGTAGCGGCATAATAAGGCTACTGTAGAGTGGGGGAAGAGGGGTAGTGAGGGGAAATACATACGTTTACAGGCCTTTCTATTTGACGGTCTTTATCAAAAAATATTTGTATTATTACCGATTATATCCTTGGATTGTAGCTCGTTATTGATTGTTGTTCCAAGTCGGGTTGGAGGACTAGGATTGAATCCCGTGACATGAATACAAAGTCATCCTCGAATAAAATAAAAAAGTAATTAAAAATAAAATGGTGAACGTGCGATATTACATTTATATCAGTAACTAATTTCTTTGTTATGTATATTTGGACATCTGTCATCCTCACGAATATTATATCTCTTAGATGAATGTATATTTAAATGGTATAGTGAGCGTAAAAAACTAGTTTACGTAAGACGCTGGCGCGAGCTGTAGCTGTATATGCATGCTACTACGTATAGGTCCGACCCTTACGGCGTGCCATGCCGTACTGGCGGTCTCCTGTAGTTCTCAACGCTTCATGAAGCCAGCCTTTCATCCTACCTATACTCCCTCCAGCTGCCACCCCTCAGCCGCCTTTCGCAAGCCTTCTCCTCTCCCCCAGCTGCTCGCACCCGTCCGATGCTGACATGAAAGGTACGCTTCTAAAAGGTGGCTGAAGCGGCCATGTTAGCTTTCCGATACATGAAGACAGCCATTATAGTTGATAACGTTCGCTTTGGTTTTAAAAGAAATTTAAAAATAGATTGCAAGACATTATCTTAAACAAAGGAAGTCTTAAAATGAAAATATAACAATCTTTATACTAAATACAAATCGGTCTTGATTATAATTATACACAGTCAGAAGAAGATCGTTGTTTTGCACCTAAAGATACAATACATTTATTAAAACATTTCGATTCTACAAGCTACACATCTGAGTAAATCTGAAAAAGAATTATTGCTCGTAATTACGGGCAAATGCAGCGGTTTTAAAAATAATCGAACATTAAAACGTATAAAAATGCATATTGTACACTGATTTTTGACGAGTGAGAGGAAGAAATTATTGAAAAAATCACTAAATAATAGGGTATATACATGAATTTAATTAAATAAGGGCGGAAAAACTTCTACACTATTTCCAAAGTATTTCAACGATGAAATTTTAGATTATCTTTGCAAAAGAAATTTAAAAATAGATTGTAAGACATCTTTAACAAAGGAAGTCTTAAAAATGAAAATATAACAATCTTTATACTAAATACAAATAACGGTTATGGTAGCTTTAAAAAATGTAGATGCTTTAAGCTAAAAAATACAAAACATTTCCTAATTCGATTCTACAAGCTACACATCTGAGTAAATCTGAAAAAATATTATTGCTCGTAATTACGGGCAAATGCAGCGGTTTTAAAAATAAACGGACATTAAAACGTATAAAAATGCGTATTGTACACTGATTTTTGACGAATGAGAGGAAGAAATTATTGAAAAAATCACTAAATAATAGGGTATATACATGAATTTAATTAAATAAGGGCTGAAAAACTTCTACGCTATTTCCAAAGTATTTCAACGATGAAATCTTAGATTATCTTTGCGAGCGTAGTGAGTACGTTGGTATGAAACTTCTGTATATGACTCTAAAATATGAGATGACTAAAATATGCATGTCCTGACATGATGGCGACAGTCAAACTGTCCCCGACTGTGACGTCATATGGTGAAAGTTAACGTGTTTAAGCACTGTCGACTGCTAATGAGGTCTGTTTTTACTGTTTTGTTCAGACAATAACGGCGGCACTTTGCATTCGAGATGTCTCGGATTCGATTCCCGTAGGGACGAGCACTCTGACCTTACGTTTCTCACGATTTTCGCTGGTCTGCTGGCTAATGCAGTAGCGGTATTTGCTATCACGATTCCCTTTCAAACCATTTTATTTGTATTTTTTCACGTGAATTTCTAGGGTTCAGGTGGTTTTAAAAGAAATTTAAAAATAGATTGCAAGACATTATCTATAACAAAGGAAGACTTAAAAATGAAAATATAACAATCTTTATACTAAATACAAATAACGGTCATGGCAGCTTTAAAATGTAGATGCTTTAACCTAAACAATACAAAACATTTCCTAATTCGATTCCACAAGCTACACATCTGAGTAAATCTGAAAAAAAAATTATTGCTCGTAATTACGGACAAATGCAGCGGTTTTAAAAATAAACGGACATTAAAACGTATAAAAATGCATATTGTACACTGATTTTTGACGAATGAGAGGAAGAAATTATTGAAAAAATCACTAAATAATAGGGTATATACATGAATTTAATTAAATAAGGGCGGAAAAACTTCTACACTATTTCCAAAGTATTTCAACGATGAAATTTTAGATTATCTTTGCGAGCGTAGTGAGTACGTTGGTATGAAACTTCTGTATATGACTAAAATATGAGATGACTAAAATATGCATGTCCTGACATGGCTGCGACAGTCAAACTGTCCCCGACTGTGACGTCATATGGTGAAAGTTAACGTGCTTAAGCATGACGAGTGCTAATGAGGTCTGTTTTTTACTGTATCAGTTGTCTCTAGTTCGAATCCCGATGTTTTAATGACTTCCTTAATTTTCCTCTGTACACTAGAATATATCACTTAGATCGATGATGTAACTGCATACAGCTTTGTTTAACATGTCAGGCTAATATTATAAATTATTTTGTTCCTGGTGTTCAGGGTTCGAATACCGATTCAATGAAATTTACTTGCAAACATTTAATAACTCGTAATTTAATTTAGATAGACATGTCAAGGTAAATGTAAACAGAGTATCTAGTCCTTAAATATCGTTTTCATGACAATAACTACTTTAAAGTACTCAGATCGAATCCCGAAGGGGTGATTTCATATATCTTCAAGCCTATGAATCCTATCAGGTTCGAGTAAAGATTAAATGGTAGATGCTGATGCGGGGAAGCTAAATTACTAAAACACATTTATTAAAAGTATTACCGAGTTCGATTTAGAAGCTTACAATCTGTGTAACTCTGGAAAAATTGCTTTTCTCATGATTGTAGTGAAATGTAATGGTCTTTCTATGAGAAGATGTAAAGGAAGAATTGAAAAGGGAATAAAAACATGAAATAATTAAGTAAATAAGGGGGAAAATCTTCTACGTTACCTTTTAAGCTTTTACTTAAAGAATTGTGATAATACAGCTGGAATTAACCTTCGTACAATAGGTAATGGTGGTGGTGGTGGTGGTGGTGGTGGTGGTAGGCTTTGAATTTGAAATATATGCCTGAATGAGCGTTTGCTTTTCTCGTGATTGCAGTGAAATGTAATGGTCTTTCTGTGGGAAGATGGAAAGTAAGAATTGAAAAGGGAATGAAAACATGAAATAATTAAGTAAATAAGGGAAAAATCTTCTAGGTTACCTTTTAAGCTTTTACTTTAAGAATTGTGATAATACAGCTGGAATTAACCTTCGTACAATAGGTAATGGTGGTGGTGGTGGTGGTGGTGGTGGTGGTAGGCTTTGAATTTGAAATATACGCCTGAATGAGCGTTTGCTTTTCTCGTGATTGCAGTGAAATGTAATGGTCTTTCTGTGGGAAGATGGAAAGGAAGAATTGAAAAGGGAATGAAAACATGAAATAATTAAGTAAATAAGGGAAAAATCTTCTAGGTTTCCTTTTAAGCTTTTACTTTTAAGTATTGTGATAATACAGCTTGAATTAACCTTGGTACAATAGGTGGTGATGGTGGTGGTAGTAGTGATAGGCTTGAATTTGAAATATATGTCCGAATGAGCGTGTGGGAATACTT
The DNA here is from genome assembly GCA_030765065.1 of Deroplatys truncata. Classification (NCBI taxonomy): domain Eukaryota; kingdom Metazoa; phylum Arthropoda; class Insecta; order Mantodea; family Mantidae; genus Deroplatys; species Deroplatys truncata. The sequence goes on from CM060990.1 coordinate 331,254,228, forward strand.
CTCTTGCTGGTGTGACATCATAAGCAGGTAGTTATGAGACGAGTTTAAACGTGTTTGATGCTGCCAGACATCCTGTCTCTGGGTGTGACGTCATAAACGTCCTGTCTCTGGACTTGAGGTTATATGGCTGGGGGGTTAATACACGTTGAGCGATCATATACATCTGGTTATGAAACGAGTTTATGATTGATCTAAAAGGTTCGTGCTCCCTCTATAATAATGGTGATCTAGGGCATTGGAATTCATTCTGTTGATCATCTCTGAGGTGTTAACATCGTGTTCTCTCCAAGAATAATCAGCTTTCTAAAGTGGTATCAAGGTGAAGAAGTCTACATTTCATTGATCAGTGATTAATACGTTATTACATCAAGAATAAAGATGAATAACTCAGCGTATAAGGATATTATTCCAAGCGCTACTGGATATGCATGCGGAAAATGTGGGAAGAAGTTCCTCCGAGGTCTTGACAAGAGAAGACACGAGATGAGCTGCAAGAAGCTCTTCAAATGTAAACATTGTAATGTAACCTTCAAAGATGGTTATAAGGGGCAGCGACACGAGGATATATGTGAAATAAGCAGCCCTCAGAAGAAAAGAAGATTGGAGCCAACTAAACATCAGTTGCTGTCAACAATGGAGGACTGTGATATGAAATAATACGAAACTTCATTCGAAGGACGATTGAAATCGTATTTTATACGATGCGAGTCAGCTAAGGACCTGAATATGTATCTGCAAGAGGCAAAACAACGTATAATCCAGGCTGTGCATAAATAGCTTAGCGTTCATAAGAGTGTTAAAATTAATCTGCTGGCTGAGTGTCGATTTGTTAACAGTATTGGTGAAACCTGTGACAAAACATTTAAAACCAGAAATCAAGCTGTTTTCCTAGAAACGGACCTGGACTCTATGCTGGAAGCCAAAATGAAGAAATTGGTTACTGAAATGGAGGAGTCAGCTTAAGGGAAGCAATTGGTCCCTGCTTGCTGTGCAAGGGGTACGCCTTCGTATTAACAAGTACAACCCGTTGCGAGGAAGTAGCTACATACCCCTACCTCCCTCTGTTGAAGCAAGAAAAGCCTGCATTAACATCCAGAATTTAACTGATGAGCTATGTTTCATGTACTCTGTATTGGCCAAATTCGTTGAGAAGGATGCACAGCGGGTGAGCAAATATAAGAAACTTCAAGATAAGTACGACTTCAGTTGTGTTTCCTATCCTACTCCACTTTCTCAAATACCTAAATTTGAGAAGCTTAACAAGATGTCTATTAACGTTTTCGGGCTGGATGAGAAGCATGAAGTGTATCCGATAAAGGTTGTTGACAATGAACTAGCTGCACACTGTGACCTGTTACTATTGAATGACAGTAGTGGAAAACATCACTACGTGTATATAAAGAATTTTGAGAAGCTCGTTCGACGCCAGAAAACTAAATGTAATGAACGTGTTTATACCTGCAAGCGCTGCTTTACACATTTTGATAATCGATATGGACGAAGTGGACTGGAAAAACTACAAGAACATGCAACCATGTGTAATCAGCATGGTGTTGCAAGGGTAGTTATGCCTACAAAGGAGAAAGCAATTGTACAGTTTAAAAATGTTGAGAGGATGCTGAAAGTACCTTATGTCATCTATGCAGATTTTGAGAGTATTCTCACTCCATGCCATACGTGTATACCCAATCCTGAAACTTCCTATACAACCCCTTATCAAGAGCACACACCAATGAGCTTCTGTGTTTACGTGAAGCCTACATCTGGTGTTGAACATCTCGAAACTGGTCTTCCTAAGCATCCCTATGTGTATCGTGGTGCTGATGCTGCTCAGAAGTTTATGCTGTACCTGACATCTCTTGCAAAAATGATTGATGACATATACAAATCTGCTAAGCCTCTGAAACTTACGGATCAAGAGCAAAAGGATTTTGAGTCTTCTTCAGCATGCTACTTGTGTGGAAAACCCTTTACAGAAGAGAACTATAAAGTACGCGACCATGATCACATCAGCGGTGAATATCGTGGAAGTCTTCATAATGAATGTAATTTAGCCTGTAAAACACCTAAATATATACCAGTCTTCATGCATAACCTTAGCGGATATGACTCTCATTTCATTGTTAAGGAGCTGGGTTGTACAAGCGAACGTGTGCAGGTAATTCCTAACTCTGAAGAAAGCTATATCTCATTCACCAAGTATGTAGGAGATATAAAGCTTCGATTTGTGGATAGCTTCCGATTCCTCAGTACAAGCTTGGATAAGTTGGTAAAAAATCTAACCTCGTATCTTGAAACGCTAAAGTACTTTGGAGAAGACAAATTGAAGTTTATGACCCGTAAGGGTGTATTTCCCTATGATTTTGTTACGTCATGGGATGTCCTGAACGAGACCTGCTTGCCTCCTAAGGACTACTTCTACAATAGATTAAATGAAGAAGAAATTACTGATGCTGACTACGATCATGCTAGAAATGTATGGGAGCTGTTTAATGTGAGAAACCTGGGAGAGTACAGCGATCTCTACTTAACTTCGGATGTACTTCTCCTAGCTGATGTCTTTGAGACGTTCAGAGAGCAAACCCTTAAAACACACAAAGTTGATCCTGCCCATTATTTTACCTCTCCAGGTCTTACATGGGACGCCATGTTACTGTATACTGGAATTAAGCTGGAACTGTTACAAGATTATGATCAACTACTCATGGTGGAATCGGGTATAAGAGGAGGTTTATGCCAAGTTTCCCATCGGTATGCTGAGGCTAATAACGCGTATATGGAGAAGTTTGATCCGTCGAGACCAACCCAATTTATCACATATGAGGACGCCAATAACAATATGGGTGGGCAATGTGTCACGCCCTTCCTTTTGATGGATTTCAGTGGGTTTCGCCTGAAGAAATCAACTTAGAAACACTACAAGAAGATGATCCTCATGGGTACATATTAGAAGTTGATATCGAATATCCTGCAGAACTTCACGATCTACACAACGATCTACCTTTCCTGCCTGAGTGTATGAAGCCATTGGAAGCATCTACAAACAAACTGATACCTCATCTTGGACCCCGAAAGAAGTATGTAGTGCATTACATGGCTTTGAAGCAGGCTCTTAGTCATGGACTACGACTAACAAAAATCCATCGTGTGCTACAATTCCGACAGTCTCGGTGGTTGAAACCTTATGTGGAATTTAACAACAGGCTACGACAACAAGCTGCAAATGACTTCGAGAAGGATCTCTATAAGCTCTTTAACAACGCAATGTTTGGAAAAACTATGGAGAACCTGCGTAATCGTATGGATATACGGCTGGTGACAAATGAGAAGACTCTGGAAAAGTTAATTGCAAAGCCAACGTTTATCGACAGGACGATATATGCTTCTAATCTAGCTGCTGTACATATGGCCTCTCGTCAGATTGTGTTCAACAAGCCTATATACATCGGTATGAGTGTGTTGGATATCTCCAAGACATTAATGTACCGGTATCACTATGATGTGTTGTTACCGTATTATGGAGCTGAAAACCTGAAGCTTATGTATATGGACACTGATTCATTCATTCATCGTGTAACAACTGAAGATGTGTACCAGGATAAGTTACGTTTTCTTGAGCACCTAGATACTGCTGATTATCCTACAAGCCATATATGCTATTCACCTCTAAACATGAAGGTACTTGGGAAATTTAAAGATGAGGCTAATGGTAAAATCATTCAACGCTTTGCTGGACTACGTCCTAAAATGTATGCCATAGATATCGACGGTTCAATGATAAAAAAGATTAAAGGTATAAAACGTAGTGCTATTAAGCAGTACGTTACGTTCGAGAGCTATACTGACTGCCTTAAAACCAGAGAAATTATCAGAACGCCCATGAATCTGATCCTGTCGCGACAGCATGCTCTTGCCACAGTACAAGTGAATAAAATTACATTGACACCATACGACGATAAAAGAATTATTGCTGAGGACGGTATAACGACATACGCCTATGGACATTACGCCATTACAAACAGTGCTTAAAAGAATGTAAGTCGAATATGAAGATTTTCTCGTGAATCTACAATCTTAAAAAAATGAAGGTTATCTGTGTGCTGTATATGCAGATAGCTGACGCCTGATGAAGAAAGAAGAAGATGGAAGGGAAGGTGGTAACCCTGCCATTAGGAGCAATCCTAGTGCTAGTCGCAAGCCTAGATAAAAGGGGAGAGACATCTACAACGAGCTAAAATAAAGGTATGTTGACGTAAAGCTTTTCAATTTGTGAACCAATATGTAGTTTATCCCTCTCCGCATCGTACAATAACTGTTTAACACATAATAAGTTTGTAAGATTTAGAAAAAAGTATATAAATTGTTGTAACGTTGGATGAGAAATGTTTTATAATTTAATTACTCTCTATATTACCATGAGTACCTGTGATACTAGTTGAATTGCCCGTTAAAATGACTTAAATACCTGTGATACTACTCGAATCAAGTGAAATTACATTAAATAGCTCTGATACGAAACCCTGATCATTGAATCTAGCCTCCTGTGATACTTGCTTAATTACTCTAAACACCTATGTTACTTGAATTATCCTAAATACCTACGATACCCTCTGAATTACCTGTGAAATCATACACTGCTATGATACAGTCAACCTCTTGCAATACTAGCTGAATTACTTACCAGTTAGTGTGAGTGGGTTAGCTTTTCCCGTTGCAGGTCACCTTTTCCCTGAATAGGTTACGTGATGGGCATGTCTAGAACATTGACATGAAACAGTTTTCCACTAAGTTCACGTCTAAGTTGCTTTCAAGGTCTAGTACCTCCCCTCCTATTCCCTATCTCTCCTGTATATAAGTCCATATTCCTACTGCTTCACTATCTGTCTAGCCTACCGACTCTCCTCGTTTCCCTATACCTCTCATATAAACCATACTCTACTCCTCTACCTCTACCTAGCCTAACTCCTCTCCTCGTTTCCATGTACCTCTCATATAAACCACACTCTACTCCTCGACCTCTACCTAGCCTAACTCCTCTCCTCGTTTCCCTGTACCTCTCATATAAACCATACTCTGCTCCTCGAGCTCTGTCTAGCCTAACACCTCTCGGCGTTTTGGTATACCCTCATATAAATTATACTCTACTCCTCAACCTCTGTCTAGCCTAACACCCCTCATCCTGTTCTATACTTCTCATACATATAAACGCATACTCTACTCTCAACCTCTGTCTAGCCTAACACCACTCCCCGTATCCCCTACCTCTCATAAAGCGCATTCCCTCCTGCCCCCCCCCCCCTCTAGCTGAGTGTCACTCCTCGGTTTCCTATCTAACCTAACTTTAACACCTGTCTATCCTAGCATAGGATCTCTCTCCGTTTTCTCGTCTCTCCTTATAAACACAAACTCAATTCTCCTAACCTAATACCTCTCCTCGTTTTCCTATACTTCTCATATAAACCATACTCTACTCCTCGACTTCTGTCTAGCCTAACACCTTTCCTCGTTTTCCTATATCTCTCATATAAACCATGCACTACGTTTCAAGCCCTCTCTAGTCTAACACCTCTCATCGTTTTCCTATACCGCTCATATAAACCATACATTACTCAGCCTCTGTCTAGCCTAGCATCGACTCTCGTATTCCCTATCTCTCGCATATGAAGCGCACTCCCCCTCCTACCACTGTCTAGCCTAGCGTCAGTCCTCGTAGTCCCTATCTTCCCCATATAAACGCATTTTCCACCGCATCCACCCTCGTTTTCCCTATCCTTTCCCATATAAACGCAAAAAACTGCGCCAGAATTCCTCTATATATGCTACTGCTCGCCATTGAAGAATAATTTAGTTTCCATCCTTCTCTAATCAACACATTTTTAACACAATATACTACGTACTGGTGGGAAACATTTCTTTCAAACTATCGCCAAAGAGCTAAAACAAATTTTGCACGTTGGCTAGAATTAACACTAGCGTAAAAGTGACTGTGATGGACTACATTGTAAAAAGTTTTTTGATTGCTTTTAGGTCTTATTCCATTGCTGTTGAGGCCTTTTATGATATTAGAGATCAGGTAATCATTAAAGAATGGGACGTGGCCGCTGTGGAAGAGAATCCACAAGTAATTCTCCATGATTTGCGTGTCTCATGATGCGCGTGGAATGATGTCACCAAAAAGGCAAAGAAAACTAATACGTGGCTCCAAAATTCCTTCATGGGGTTCCGCGGGAGACCACTGACTTTAACGCAACAATGGAGGTGGTATCTAAAGGTACATATTTTATAAAAGGCAATTCACCTCAGTAGGCGCTTAAATTTTTAAATACGCTGACATCGAAGCTCACGATTGTAAGGAATTGAATTCTGAAACTCCAATTGATTTTCACATATTTTGTGGCATACACTGCGCTCGCTCAATGGCATTAGCTATTGCCGAGTGAATGTGGCACAACAGATGGGAGTTTTCTATTTGCTTATTAAATCATTTCAAGTATCAAAATTTCACAATGGATACTCTGACAGCGTACTATGTCAATCAGAGCAGTGGAGGGCGCCTTCGACACACCTTATTGGGCCCTTGTACGTTGGGAGTCCTTACGTACAAGATCAAGAATTGGGCAGCTTTCTCGGAGGCCTGTTTAGAATTGTAAAACCCATTCTCTTCTCATGGGCAAAATCTCCAGACCAAACAACCCTCTGTACGGGAGCCAATACGTTCTCCGACATAACTACCAAACAACCACAAACCAAAATTAAAGACATTGTAGTCAGGGTAATAATAGATTCTACAAAATACGATGCCAGTAAGTTTCAGAGAGGTAAATGCAAAAAGATGATGCGTTAAACCAAAAGAACCGTTAGAAAATTAAGAAACTAAGACACATTTTCTCATAAAAAGGACTTTGCTTAGAGACTATTCGTGCAGAACTTTAGGGATGACAGCATGATTAATAATTCGGAATTTACATATTTGCGAAAAAAGCGCTTCAATCGGCGGTAATTGGAAATTTTAATGGTTTATATAATTCCATTGCGTCTGTAGACCAATCAGTATTAGAACATGTTGTTCCCGGCGATAATAAACATTACATATATTTAAATTTATATTTGATGGTTAAGGGAAAATTCACGAAACTGCATGGAGCAGAGTTGTCTGATGAAAAAGTCACAGGAGTAAATAATTTGCTACATTCGTTATTTACAGAGTTAAGCATTTCTCTCTTGGAGAGATCATCCCTTCCGAAGACCTATACCACTATAGAAGCTATCCGGAAACAGTGTTAACCTATGGTAACGATGCCGCCAAAGGTCATCTCACAAATTCTTTTGGTTGTTAAATACCGCCCTTTATGGACTTACGGTAGAAGAGACAGGAAAAAATGGAACTTCGGCAGCTGGAGATTCAAGTGCAGGTTCAAAAGAGCGATGGGAAAAAGCAAAACATCTTAAGAAACTATAACGTGTGGTTAACTCCATGGTGATGTGTATAACGTATATACGCTTTTTCTTCTAGGAGTCAACGTTGACATAAAACTAACGAAATTCAAAGTTTCATTCTATTTGCTTAGCGAGGATAGGGACCCAACAGATAAATTTCAATTCCTAGATGCAACATTACGTGTTCGAAAAGTTAAAGCTTTACCAAGCACCATAGAATCTCATTTGCAAACATTATTAAACGCTAATGCGATATACGATTTCAATCGCGTGGATGTAGGTCCTTCAATTTTGGTTCCGGTTAGAACACAATTTCCATAGAAAATGCCGTACTGTAATCTATTCCCATTAGAGTATTCTTTGGAATGGTAAAAAATGCAAATTTTGTTGGAACTAATAATTCAAAACCATAAGAGCTTCAAAATGTTGCACTTACACTTTTGGCCATGATCATAAAATGTCAATAATTTCCTTCAGAAGGTCAGTCAATATATACAAGCCACGAAAAGGGTTACACTATGGTGTTTCAAACTCTGTTCTCAGGTTCTGTATTCTTATCGTTACTTTAACGTGAAGTGGAATTTTGCTGAGACTGAGCTCGTGGAATTACCCTGTAGCTTCGGATGGGCGGAAAATGGAACAAGAACATGGAGTTTATAAAACACAAAGGGATTGGACAACTTTCTGAAGTATTAAGGATATTGACACGGGTACCAGATATGCCAGTAAAAACATTACAGACCATGTATGAAGCAATGGTTAGGTCCTCATTACTATACGGCAGTGAAGTGTGGGGATGGGAGAGGGTGGATAATGTAAATAAAATACAATGCAATTTCTGGAAGCGCATTCTAGGGTTGGGGAAGGGTACTTCAAACTACGGAGTTCTTCGGGAGGTAGGATGCTGGGAAGATGCTGTATTTGCTAAACCTAACGTAGTTAGGTACTGGCTGCGAATAATTAAAGGCGATCAAACAACTCTGAGAGCAATATGTTATCGTCATCAAATAAACAACATAGGGCATCCAAAATGGTGGGCAGCGGGGTTGCAACGCGAATTATCAAAAATTGGCTTAAATGATATCTGGCAAAGGGGTAATGAAAATACACGCAGTGCTGTAAGAAAGGTCAAAAGACGACTATGCGATATAAACAGGCAGAAAATCGAATCTGAATGTAGACAAAGATCAACATTGGAGCTACAAAATGAAATAAAACTAGGTGGGGTAAGGAAACATATATTTTGGAATTGAGTATAAAACAGAGGACTGGAATAGCATGGCTTAGGTTGGGAGGGTGGAAAGCTCGCAAGATTGTTGATGACGATGGCAGGAGGATTTGCCCATTATGCGGGGAACAAGAAGACTGGACGCATATTTTGGCAGCATGCGTGCAGACGGAGGGTATTAGGAAAAAACTATTACCGGAAGTATTTTTGGCTTCCAACAGACGGAGGACAGCATGCTGGGACATGATTCTAAACAGCCAAAACTGGCCAAGCTTGGGCACATACTTAATGGAAGTACGTGTACTAAGAGATAAGGTGTTTATGTAATTTTTCTTTAAACATATGTGGTGCCTGAGTACTTTTGCGCGACTGTGTGTGTGTGTGTGTTTGAGTGTGTGACTCAGTGTGTTTTTTTTCAATTTTATATGTATGTATGTATATAGTGCGGTGATTGTAAAAAAAATAGTTGTTTTCTGGTTGATACTGCAAGTCACGTATACAGACCAGGTATTTATCTAGAGAGCATGTACGGTCTTATGACCCATGCGACTGTGTTATGCAATTAATGTAATACTAAATACTTAATAAATACCACCACCACTACTACTACTACTACTACTCAGGTTCTGGTATTCGTCGCAGAAATAATGGAGCTCAAATCACCCACAACTTGCATATTAAGGGACATTACTTGCTCTTCTATGATTTAACTCCGGACAGCCCTGCTAGAAGGTCATGCCAGTCTAGCCGTCAGCGGAAATGCTATAATAGAGTTTAAGTTTAAAGATAAATTAGCCGAGGCTATTACCTATATAATGTATTGTGAATATGAAAATACTTTTCAAATTGATAAGGATAGACGCATTTTTACCGACTTCTAATGAATACCTAACAAATTTAAAAGGCTTGGCATAACATTCCAAAATTTAAGGCATTTCTTCTGACATGCTGCCTTTACATTTTGGTAAACATGCCACCTTTGTTGTAAATTTAGACCCTCACACTCTGCCTGGTTCGCATTGGGTAGCTGTTACTTTTGAAAGCAACCTTTAGCAAACTATTTTGATTTGCATTGATTACCTCCCTTCATATATTCCTTAAAAGCATTTATCTCATCACATGCATCACATTTAAGCTATAAGCAAGTGTGCGGTCAGTACGTATGACTGTACATCCTGTATATCTGCACTAGAGGATATAACATGAAGACAGTTGTTGATATGTTCACTTCGAGAATGCAGACAGCCAAGCACTGAATTTGGACCAAAGAGGCCTTGCAATGGTGATCAAACTTCTAAAAGCCGTCTATGAAAGGTAGGTGTGTCGTATCTCTTACTCATGTAGTTAAAGATGGCCGGACCGTTACTAATATATTATGAATTCTTGAAAGGAAATATCATTGAAATTATAATAAAGGAACTGGCCATTGCTGGAAAAAAATTACTTCAAACTTTTCACTTTACAAGCCCGTATGCTTAGAATCACAAGTTGTAAAACTTAAATAAACATAACAAATGTCGCTTGAATTTTAGCAACGACTATGTGCCTTACGCTATGATTAAAAAGGTGCTCAAAGACGTTGTTGACGAACACACATCGCTGTATGTTTACAATGTTGGAAATTGTTCTATTCTATCGGAATTAACAAACAGAACCTTCATAAATTTGCAAAGTGAATTCCATTGTTCAAGACCAGAAAAGTTATATCATAAAGCACATTGTGGGTTTCCTTGTCTCAAATTTACTTCAAATCACTGTGTATACAGACATGCTTACGGCGTGTTTAGATGGTTAAAACATCTAAAATTTAGAAAAGAAAACGCAACTTCTTTTCCAGAATGTAATACTAGACACCATGCATCCTTCCGTGCAGTAGTATTCAAAGGAGCAGCCTGCAGTTCTACATATACAGTTCTTCGCAGAATGGGGAAAAGCAAACTCATCTCGAGAAGAAGACCTGCAAAGGCGTTACCAGATCCGGAAACGGTCCTACATCGACAGACATATTTTCTCAATCCACAGCAGTCAAATACATCAGTCTGGGATATTTTCCTGCAAGAAACTACGAACCTCATGTGCAGATTGGAGTGGGGAATGCAAGGAGTGATTCTTTCTCCTTACTTATTCACCTCTTTGCGGAATCATCTACCTAAACTGGCGGAACGCATGTGCAACGACCAATCCTACAAGTGCGTGGAAGGGAGTTTTGGTCTTATGTGTGATGGACAAAACATGCAAAATTGCTCGTAGAAGCTTCACATATAAATTTAAGACTATGTGAAATCACTTATCTATTATGTAATGCTAACATTCTGCAGTACCAATTAGACAAGTATAATTAGCTGCTAATTCCAAAACATGTTTGGCCTAAAGAAAACTCATTATGTTTTGTTCCGTATGATGTAAGAGCGATGAGTTCAATTCTGCATTATTGGAAAATAAAGTTTGAATAGAACTAATAATTTTTGTTGTTTACTTCTAACCTCCGTAACCTCATCCTACTTCCGGCATCATCAACATTCTAGAGCCATTTATATTCAGTCAGGCATCAAGGTCATATACACTATGTGATCAAAAGTATCCGGACACCCCACGGACATACGTTATTCATCTTAGGTGCATTGTGCTGCCACCTACTGCCTGGTACTCATTATCCGCGACCTCAGTAGTCATTAGACATCGTGAAACAGCAGAAAGGGACGCTCCGTGGAACTCACGGACTTCGAACGTGGTCAGGTGATTGGGTGTCACTTGTGTCAGAAGTCTACGCGAGATTTCCATACCCTTAAACATCCCTAGGTCCACTATTTCTGATGTGATAGTGAAGTGGATACGTGAAGGGGCATGTACAGCACAAAAGCGTACAGGCCGACCTCGTCTGTTGACTGACAGAGACCGCCGACATTTGAAGACGGTAGTAAAGAGTAATAGGCAGACATCTATCCAGACCATCACACAGGAATTTCAAACTGCATCAGGATTCACTCCAAGTAGTATGACAGTTAGGCGTGAGGTGGGAAACCTTGGATTCCGTGGTCGAGCGGCTGCTCATAAGCCACGCATCACGCAGGAAAGTGCCAAACGACCCCTCGGTTGGTGTAAGGAGCGTCAACATTACATGATTGAACAGTGACAAAACGTTGTGTGGAGTGACGAATCACGGTACACAACGTGGCGATCCGATGGTAGGGTGTGGGTATGGCGAATGCCCTGTGAACGTCATCTGCCAGCGTGTATAATGCCAACAGTGAAATTCGGCGGTGGTGATGTTATGGTGTGGTCGTGTTTTTCCTGGAGGGGCTTGCACCCCTTGTTGTTTTGCGTGGCACAATCACAGTGCAGACCTACATTGATATTTTAAGCACCTTCTTGCTTCCCACTGTTGAAGAGCAGTTCGGAGATGGCGATTGCATCTTTCAACAGGATCGAGCACCTGTTCATACTGCACGGGCTGTGGCGGAGTGGTTACACGACAATAACATCCCTGTAATGGACTGGCCCGCACAGAGTCCTGACTTGAATCCTATAGAACACCTTTGGGATGTTTTGAAACGCCGACTTCGTGCCAGGCCTCACCGACCTACATCGATACCTCTCCTCAGTTCCGCACTCCGTGAAGAATGGGCTGCCATTCCCCAAAAAACCTTCCACCACCTGATTGAAAGTATGCCTGCGAAAGTGAACGCTGTCATCAAGGCTAAGGGCGTGCCAACATCATATTGACTTCCAGCATTACCGAAGGAGGGCGCCACGAACTTGTACGTCATTTTCAGCCAGGTGTCCGGATACTTTTGATCACATAGTGTATTTGCAACTTTGTAGTACGGCATTTGTATTCTGTATGACAAATAGCCTTTTATGGCACACGACATACAAAGTGAGAGTGTACGGGCGTACGTATTATTCAGCAAGTCTCTCGGCACGTGGGATAAGTTTTTCTCAGTCCATGTAATTGCAATTGCAAGCTCAGGTATGATTTTCAAAAGTCTTCGTGTCAAAGACAAGTCATATTCATGTAAAGTTATTTGCAATAACAGAGTCTATACGTGCCATGTATGTTCTTCTAGTCCAGGCGTTAATAAATATGTTTTTTACTCTCTTTAATGTAATAAATTATACATTTTGGTGGAAAAATACATATTTTAAAATTATTGTTGTTTTTAGCTCCAAAATCTTTTCATTTCTTTCATCATAATTATTTCATCAACAAGTTTAAATTATATTTTCCGCAAAAAGCCACCTGCTTTGGTCAGTTGAATGTTTCTTCATTTATCCTAAGATTTTTATTTCTTCCTGCCAAGCGATCTGATTGGTGGGAGGGGAAGTCACGTGACGAAATGCTGCAATTTGATTTGCAGGCTAAAGTTGACCTTCACTACCACTATGCAATTAAATTAGGTTTCCTAAAACATGTGATCCTGTAATTAAGAAGTTGTTTTTACTACTTCAGTCAATGATGTTCGAGCAATAGTGAATGATGACAACAAGACGTCCACACATTCTCTAAACAGGACATTATCCGACTAGCTTGCCGCAATAAAAGCTAAACTTGAAATATTGAGTCAAACTAAGATTTAACAGGATATGTCATACATTATTATAAAATTTGCCTTCAAAAATGCAATTTACACAAATCATATAAAAACGCTTTAGAAATAGTAGACCATGGAGATTTTTCTAACAGAAAACGAGATATGGCTCAAGCTGTCTGCATACAAATAGGGTATTAAGTTGTGTGCTACTTTACAACGTAAACTTGAAGTTCAAACTCTAGAAAGCGAAATAACTGATATTTAATTTCATTGTAAGATGAGTTCTATCTTGAGGTCCTACCGAATAGTATGAAACTAAATTAAAATACCCCCAACAATAGGGAAAACTTTAATGTAACATTGGCTGAAAATAGTTACACCAAATAATTTGGTTATTACTCAGTGGTTGTCCATACGGTCCATTGTATGCAGACTAATTAGAATTTTCAAGCTTAATAAAATAACAGAGTGATAACTAATTTAAGCAAGATAAACAGCAATTCTTTTGGCTACTGTCAAACTGTATGTAAACATTCGGCAAAGCATCACAAAGACAGGATGACTTCTTACTCAAGTTTTAATATCGTTGAGTCTAATTCTAGCGAATGTAAAATCGTATGTCCTTCGCTCAAACCTAAAAGGTGGAGAAGCAAAACGCTGATATATGAGTTACACCACAGAGCATATGGGTTATACAGGCTATAGGTTATTTAACGGAAGGGGACACTTTGGCACCACGACCTACAGAGATCGATTGTGTCTACCAACCCCAGGAGAAAGCGATGAAGTGAAGGAACCACACAGAAGGCTCCAGACCATAGGCAGACAGACCACAGAGACGCGCAGAGGTTTCTAACATTTCCAAGCTTGCAGACCCGTGTGTCACCGCCGGAGCAGCTGAGATAGGGTGATGAACGACCCTCCAGTCGAACAACCCTTGGGTATAAGCATGGAGAATTATTTCAAGTTGGTACGCATTTGCGCCATCTGTCCGGCACCGTCATACACCACGAAACCTGGAAGCACACCTAAAAGATGAGAAGGAATCGGAATGATGGGGAAATGACAGAAAAGAAATCGTGGTAGAGAAGAAACCACGCCAGCATTCGCCTGTTGACTCCGGGGAAACCACGAAAAATCTATGAGTCAGAGTGGGCGGTTGCCGGGGGTAGAACCCGAGACCTCCCGAATGCAGAGAACAGACGTAGCTATCTAAACCATCACGCTCGGTCACCATATAGCATGTGCAATAACTTGATTATACTTCTACATCAAACAACTAATCCGATGGAACACCATGTAAATATTTTAAGAATATGCAAAGATAACAAAAAAGCTACATTCCATTAAATTATTTTTCGAGGCCTTTAATAAATGGGATAAATAGAAAGAAGTTAAGCACATGAAGCATGTCTGAGGCTTGTTTAAATAGACAACTCAATGTGCGAGAAATCTCAGGTTCTCAGTATGTCTAAATTAGGTAATAATAACGTTACCGAATTCAATTCACTTCTAGGTACTCTGCTGTTCCATTTATCATGCATGCGGACTTGAATCCATACTAAAAATTGTGTACCTATATCAACCATCAAACTCTTTAGAGGACTTAATGCAATTGAAGGCTCTCTTACGCAATTATAACCAACTGCAGGCAGTGTAGTTTATATTTACTCAAAGATTCAGTAAGCCTGTCAAAGATAACAGAAACTTCAGAAACGCTGACCATTGTCACATAATATAAACCAAATTTGATTACGATAAAACCAATTTCATTTTTTGGGTTCCGCTCATAATTCTTGCAATATAATTCCGAAACTGCGTAATTGCATTCCCATTCTGTTCCGTTTTTCGCCAAGTTACAAGTAGTGCTCTCTTATGAAGCATCTGACTTATGATAATGAACCTATATCGTGTATTTCACAAACTTAAGAGCACTACCTATCATCCAGTAATATAAATAGCATACTTGAGATATCTTGACAGTTACCGATTCTTAGACGATAAATTTAGTAATTTACCTAACATGTCACACCATGATGATTTTAAGATAACAAATAGAGCCTATGAAAATAAGCATCATCAAACACTGATAAAACCCAAAGGCGCATTTCAATATACATACTTAATATGGAGAAACTGGAAGACACCACGTTTACACTTTCATTACATAACACAAGAGAGTATATTTATATCCAAACCGTATGGAAACTCTTTAATACTAGCAATTGAGGTGGATGCAGTGGCATAAACGACGAAACTTTTAAAACTAAGTTACATATGATTATGGCAGGCAAAGTAACCGTTATTGAATGCTGTACTATATTGCGAAGTGACACAGATACATAATACTATTTTTAACATAGTCACTAAGTCTCTCTAAACAACGGTCTGAATGTTCTGGCGTTTTAGGAATTATCGTTCAATTCCTCGACAATAGAAATGCGCTCTTTGGTCACGGAGCCATTGGAGAACCTCTGTGTGAACTTCACCGTTGGCAAATCTCTTTACCCCAGATGTTCTTTCAGCTTGCCGAACAGATAGAAATCGAAGGGTGCAACATCCGGGCTGTATGCTGGATGTTTCCATACATCCCATCGAAAGCGCTGAAGCACAGCTTGTGTTGCGAGTGCCGTGTGGGGTGTTGCATTGACGTGCAGGAGAAAACGCCTTTGTTTCATTTCCCACGTCTCTTGTTCTTTATGGCGTTGCGCAGCGACGTCAGTGTTACACAGTAAGAATCGGTATTAATGGCTGTGCCTTTTGCCACAAATTCTGTGTACACAACTCCTTCACAGTCGAACAAAACTGTGGCCATGACCTTCCCTGTTGATGGCATAACTTTGAATTTCTTCCACGCAGGCGAGGAGGTGTGTCACCATTCCACATATCTCTCTTTGAGGTGTGAAATTATGCCTCATCGCCGTAATGATGCGGCTTAGGAAATCATTGACTTCCACGGAGTAACGCTGAAGGAAGTCCAGGGAAGCGATAAATCTTCTGTCTGTGTGCAGGTGTCAGTGATCGCGGAACGCATCTTGTGCACAATTTCCGGTATTACATATGAACTCGGGCAATGGACTGAACGCTGAGTATTGAGATGCGCCTCTGCTGAGCCATTCCGAGATATACTCCCTGCGATCGCTGCGAATCATTTCATTGATTGTCTGAGCGTTGTCGGCTATGGCTGATTTAATGGCCTCCCATCCCGATCAGCATCACCCACGTCTGTGCGGCCTTAGTCAAATTGTTGGCACTATTTCATTATGGCTGGACGCCACATTGCATTGGTTCTATCGCTTGGATTTCACTGTGAGTATCTGTGCAATTTCAATGTTTTTCCCACAATCGTACTATCCGGCGTACTTCAAATTTGGAATATGTTTCCAGTTGACGTGCGATTTCACTCGCAACTGTGATACACCTCTTATCAGTACCGCAGCAGGACTGTGTCTGCAGGAAGACCGGAACATAAAATCTATTCTGACAAAGCGCCACTCCTGTTGTGTAATGGTCTTAGGGTAGGACATGTGTAACTTACTTTTTGAAGTCCCCCCGTACTTTAAAACTGGCACTTTACGATGGCTGACTTTTTTTGAAGTCTTCGTGATTTGTCTCTGGATATGTATGTCTTAGGTGATTGGTGTTCCTATGCAGTTCTGGGCTCAGCATCTTATGTTATGTTTAAAAGCGCAAAGATTAAAACTTTTTAACAACTGATAAAGAAATTTTGAAGTTTGACCCGGGAATTGGAGAAGACTTAGCACTTTGACCAAAGTTTACTGAAAAGAAGATAATAAATATATGAAGTATTACAATGCACGTCTACCTCATATATAATACAGTTACTTAGATTTAAATAATTTGTACCGATGTTCTATAGCGTGTTTTATACCTTACAGTGAACTAAGATGATTAAATTGAGAAGGGATAGAATCAGTTTCTTAACTTACGCCCCCATATTCTGAAGTGCGCCATCTTCTGGAAATCGATCTCGATTATTCTCACAGCGTTCACGATTTTCATAATGATTTTTCTTATCTGCTCAGAAAGGGATACCCCAAATGCTAAACGCCAAAAACTCATGGTAACACCTTCAGATAAGTATAAATATGTATTATATTACCAAAATTTTCAACCCTATATCGAACACCTAATGTATCGAATCGGGTGTGACATTGAAACATGTACATAGAGTGTTAGCTTATAAACTCTCTGCTTGGCATATGTCATACATAGGTAACAATGCCGGAAAGTGTGCAAGAGAGACTTTCAAATTCGGTCTGAATGTATGGAAAAAGATGAAAATGGTATATACGGTAAATTTATTTAGAATGTGCAGACATCGCATGATTTTCGCGCCTTTATACCTCAGAAAAAGCTAAAAAATTAATGGAATATCATACATTTGCTAGGCATGTAGTATTTAACGGAAACTTTTGATCAGTATTACGCTATTGAGGAGAAAGGCCATATGAGTTAACCTATTTATATAGGATGTGTAACACTCGACATCTCTAAAAGATAATGCACGATTTGTATTACAAAATTCTGAAAATTCACCATAAGGATCTAGCTTTGAAATACACCAATTCATACGCACTTCTGTTCGGAAAATAGCATTAACAGTTATGAAATTATCAGAAATCACATTTGTTATTTTGACATCTCCAACTACCCACCATATAATGTGTATGGATGGCCTCAGGTTAGCAAGAAATTTATTGGTTTATCCAAAGATTGGCTTTCAGGTAGAATAATGACTAAGTATGCAAGTTTTCATTTAAAATTGCACTCCTTCGGTTATGCTGGGCAAGTAGTGAAGAAAGCAAGAGCTATCAATAACAGTGCAATGGTTCCTATACATTTTGACTATTATCTGATATGTTTTCATGATATAAACAACATTTATTTCTCCAAACAATACATTCAGATACTATACACACGATATTCACACAATAGAGATAAACAAAAGCATCCTACGCTGTTTTAATGATAAACGTAAAGGGATTGCATTTAACCTAAGCATGGGGTCACTATTGTATTGATCCCAATGCTCTTGCTGATAGACCACGAGAAGGAGGCAAGCGAGAGGAATGTATAACATCAACACTTTCCTGCGTCCGTATCATATTTACGTTCGCCGTGTGGATACGATAAGCATGTTAAGGAGGTTATAAACTACTGCACAGTGTTGTAAAGTACTCACCCATGGCAAGAACCAATGCGTTAACACCTATTACGGCGTTTGATGTTGTACTAGTATCAGATCTGGCAGCATGGCTGGTTCATTTGCACACATAAACACATTTCGCAGTAAACGTAGTAAACAATCGACAGTACGTGAGCAGATAAACAGTTACATAACCCCGCTCACCCCTCAGACCCGCCTTCTTCTCGTTGTCCAACAGTACTTCGAGTATGAGTGAGGGGGAGAAGTTAATAATTAATGTTTGTTGTCCAGCGGATTGAAACATATACGCGCGGAAATGAAGTTTGTTTTAATTTATGTTTCCAAAAAACAAATAACGGTTAACGGGAATTGGAAAATGAAATATGTGTATGATTGAAATACGTTATTGTGGAAGTGAAAAATGTTTACTTATATTTTTGAAAACGTTTTTGCTGCAAAAATTATATGTATAAGTTGAACACCTGTATTGGAATAATTTTCGGGAATCATGCTTGTATTTAAAGAGCGAATTGATGTAGGCTCCTTACTTATTCATGCTCTTAGCTGGAAAAATTAAGGTGGAGTTTCTGTTTGCACGTTAGTTTAATTCAGTTTGCGTTTTAAAGTGTTTAATTGTTTTCTAAAACTGTTTACTAAAAGAGTATGGGTAAAATTAAATCTAAGTTGTTCAGTTCATGTTGTAGTCATAACAGTAAACATTGACATAGGTTATCTTTATGGTCTCATGCCCTTTTGCGTAAAAATAAAGGTGGCAATTTTATCTTCGCAGGTAAACTTCATTTGATATTGTTTCTGAAGTGTGTGTTTATTTTTCCAAATCTTTTGCGTGGAGGGGATGGAGAAACAGTAGTTGTTATTTTACTCCGAAGTTTGAAAGAATGCATCTTTATGTAAGGTACCCACTTCTATATATTGTAACATTAATGATAAGAATTGACATTCGTTAGGTATTTCCTTTTGGAAAGGGGCAGGATTTGTAAATGTCCTATTTGTTCTATAGTATGTATATTTTATATGGAATTTTAATGGCCCCTTGCTAAGCAGTAATTGCCAATGGAGGACAGGGTAATAAAATATGTGTGATTAAAATAACGTATGGAAATTAAAATCGTATTTAATGCGATGAGTAAAATTCTTAATCGTTAGGTTAGGTTACACTGAAATAACTATTCATTGTCCGTATTTATTGCATACTTCCGTAACCTATACTAAATCCTATCCTATCATATACATGGTAGGTACTGTGAGAACTTAGCTTATGAGTATTTAGGGTAGGGCAATAAAAACTAACTGTTCCGTATTATAATTGCTTTTATTTAATGAAGAAATATCTACAGTAAAAGAATTTTATGTTAGGAGACAGCATCATGTTAGACTATATCCTCTGCCTTTATCCATTGAGCGTTACGAAAAACTAGCCATTTGACATGGATACTGTTCGCACGTCGTTGCAAAGCTGTATCTACGAGGTAGCTATCCGGAAAACCAGTTTCATAACTATTGCCAATAAAATCCTCACTGAATTTCATTCCCAACTGCATCCTTTAATGCATAGGTGGGTGGAACGGCATTTCTCACCTTTTTAATCTGAAATATTTCTTTGGTCCAATTTAGTGTGTACCGTCTTCCGAAAAGACCCTTATGCTCTTGTATCCTCAATCAGTCTCCAACGTAGAATTCCTTTGCATTAATTTTTTCCTTCAAAGCACGATCGTGGCGAAACACAGTGAGCAGAAGACCGTTGAATGTGACATCGCGGGGATTAAGGGATATCACCCAATGGTATCATTGTAGGTGTCGATGATTATAGGTAAGAGTTGAAAGCATTTGTAAGAATCACTAGACAGAAACTCTCTGTAGATCATGCCCTTCATTTTTTTATTAAACGTTCGTCAGCAGCATCTTAACGGGCTAAATGTGTTGCAATGGGTAAATTACGTATCCGATTATTGATTTCTGAAATATCTGTTGTGAAATTGCTTGCCGTTTTCTGATTGAATGTTCTTAGATGGGGAATCTAAATCTTTCAAACTATCCTGCGTTGCTTTCGTCCAGTTCATGCCAGTCTTATCCTTTAAGGGACTTGCATAGGCCATTTTTAATGAAAATTATCTTCAATCTAAATGTACTTACAATTTTTGTTTGCCTTTGTCTATAATATTATTTCAATCAGCTCTCTCTGCAGTAAGCAATTTGACCCCGTTGTAACTACTTTTCTACGCAGGAAGCTCCTTCTATCGAATGTATTCCTTAGCAATATTTTGATCATCATGGTAAAATGTTTTAAGTTCTCTGCTTTGCGATAGTATCTTCATTCACTTCATTACCAGCCACCTGCAATGAAATAAATAATCGAAGACGATTCATCAATATGTTCGGGTTTGAACAATCGATATAATAAACCTTTGTATTTGGATAATGCCACTTTGACCTGAGATTAGGGTCTGTTTTATTTGTAACAAGGCCTTGTATTGTATTATCTTGTTCTTTCTAATTCATCTCAGACCACCTTCTATACTGTAGCATTTCCTATGAATTAGTTTTCCGAAATATTTTAGAATAAATGTCCAGATAATCTTTATTATATTAGGAACTTCTGAATATGCACTTGCACATTAGTTCATACAGTTCCCGCCAGAAAAAACTTGAGGTTTATTTATGGATGCTCCTTTAACTGCTATGGTTCTTAGCATCCCATTCTATATCGTGAAAAGCCGAAGTTTGCTCAGATGCCTCTTTATCAGGCTTGAGGTTCTTTTACATGCTGTAAGTCTATGTTGCGGGACCACCGGCTTTACTTCCCTTCCAAAGGAAGCCATGCTAAGGATTGTTTACGCTCGAAAAAAATTAATCGCCCTTCGCCGGTTTTGAGCGGCAATCTCGGGAACAAGAGGCTAGCACGGTACCCCTAGACAACTGCAGAGATTGCAAGTTTCGTCCCTACGTTAACGTAATTATCTCCAAACTTTATTATTGTGCCATGCTGCAAAGAGAGTCTAGCGATGCTTGCTTGTGCGTCTTAAGTTCATTCATCCATGCGCTGATATGAAATTTCCTCAGCGGAATTTGGCATTCCATGTGCAACGAAAAACGTAAGCGAATCCACATTGTTTTTAATAGCTGCGTCATTGCCTTTTCCAGGATCACGCACTTTGCACGCAGTTTGCTCCTGAACATGAAGTTCCGTTGTCTATTTCTGTTTATCAGTTAAGAATATGGAGCGCTATAGGCGGAACGGCTTTTCGAAATCCAAACCTATTGATGCTCATAACTGGAATTAATGACATTTCTTACTTATTTATCCAAATAAAGCCGTCAAAATCATTTATATAACATCCGTGGTTGAGAGTGAATTCTGGAATTATGACGACAAACGCTCTCTATTTTGATTCGTCGTTACACCCCAACACTTTCGACGGGTTGCGGCTGGGTGGTGGCTTGCGCTCTGTAAAGGTTTCTTTCTTGGCGTCGCCGCGATACCGCGCAGTTAGGTCTCTCCTCAGCATAGGGTTCCCCTTCGGGGGACCTTGGAGTTTGGTGGCTTGTGGGAACGGACCGGGCGTCGTCAGAAACTTAGGGACCCCGTCCACGCTTGCATCCTTCGGCATACGGATCTGGTCGCCCATCGGGCCTCTCCCCCTCATCTTTCTCTCCCAGGGGTCACGTTGGAAGCATAAAAGGCCGACTGGCCTGCATGCGGTGCTCTGCTCCAGTTCCGGCGGCCCCTCCGTGATATGTACCTTTACTTTTACACCCCTTCACTTGTTTAAACAATTCTTGGATTTCTACATAACTCCCATCAGTGCTTACGTAGCCATATTATATATGCTTTAAGTTGAGATTGTCTTGTCTGAAGACTATAGTTATATTTACTTATCTGTATTTAAAAACTTTGTGTACTTTTGTTTATGACTGTGCTTGATATATATAGCACCGACATTGTGATACCTACCCATGCTGTATTTGGATGCTATCATAGCCTGCTTCAGACTGATAACTTCATTAGGCACAAACACGGAAATCTCTCTAGACTTACAGGCTTATAATGCTTTATCGTTTTCCGCGAACGTGCATACGCCTGTATCAGGAATGTTGTTAAGTACTTCAAACAGTTATTGTTGTTTCGGTTGATGCAGCAATTTTGAGTGAATATACGGATACTCGAAACTGTTATCCTACTCATGAGTTAACAAGTTGAGCAATATTTTTGCTTTTAATACAAGTGAACTGCCGGGATAGGCTCACTAATGTTTCTTGGGAAGAGAGTTCCATATTTACTTTCTCGAACATTGTCGTCAAGGCCTATAACCCGTACAGTGGAGCACACATTTCCCTCACTACTTCCACTACTTATCTTGTAACTAGGGATCATCCTCCGCGGTCCAGTGGTAGCATGCTAGCCTCTAGTTCCCGAGGTCGTGGGTGAAAACGTGGTGGAGGTTGATGGATTTTTTTCGGGCGCAAAACTCCTTAGCAGAACTCCTTCGGAAGAGAAGTAAAGCCGGTGGTCCAGTGTCGTAGATTTGTGGCACGTAGAAGAACCTCAAGCCTGATAACGAGGCCTCTGAGCAAAATATCCGGTCTTTCACGCTCAATATAGAATGGAACGCTAAGAAACATAACAGTTAATGAGCACCCATAAATAAAACCCATTTTAACTTAATTTCGTAACTAGGGCTATAAAACATGTCATTATAAATTAACTAGTGTGCCATGAGATCTAGCAGAGCATGAAAGTCAAATTACAGTAGTTTTGGAATTATTAATTCTCTTTGTTTTAAAGGCGTTTCTAGGGTTACTCCTTATTCCCATTATCCATCTGTGCTTATCATTTCTGGAATTATTAATTATTTAATTAATGTTTTACCTTTTGAGGCTCATGTTCCAGGGTACAAGTACTGGAGCAAAATTTCCGGTCTTCACGCCCAATATAGAATGGGACGCTAAGAACCACAGAAGTTAAAGAGTATCTATAAAAACTCAATTTAATTCAATTTTTTACAACTACTGTGGTCTTGGAACTAAATTACGTAAACACTTACAAAGAGGAAACTCAGATATTAACCCGTTAGACGAGGCATGTAAAAATTAAATTGAATTTTTGTTTATGGACGCCCTTTAACTCCTATGGTCTTTAGAGTAAGGATCACGATATCGCCTATTCTGAGAATTAAGACACTTACTTGAGACGATTGTTGTGGACAAAGCTAGGATTTGGTTCATGCTCCTGACCCATCGTTAGCTGAAAAGATTGCTTCTAGGCTTTTCACCACAGTCATAAAGGGGACGCTTGCCGTGGGTACTGGATGAAAAAGAATCGTGAAAGATAGATTAGTGAAGGAGAAGGAGGAGGAGGCGGAGCGCTGCTTTTGACAGCATTGCGAACTGCTCAATCCCAACGTACTAGGGGCGAAGCGTTGGTTTTGCCACCGATTTTGGCGGCGATGGCTGCTGCTGGAAGGCACGCTGGAGATACTGCTTAGATTTCTGACTCGGTAAATCAAAATATATGCTACCGTACAGCAGTCCAGTCAGTTAATGCAGCATAAACAGCATATGGAAGCCCTACACTCAGAAGGAGAATTATACTGAACTTGGACACGTCACATAATTCAGTAATGCAGAAGGTTGCTATAGTAACGAAGGTACTCGGCTTCATACTTTGACACTTTTGAAAACTTCAAGCATTCAAAATAGATATAATTCTATCTTGATGGTGTTAAGCCCATGTATAACAGACATAGGTATGCAACATGGATACCTCTGCCAACATCGCCATGTTTGTTGCTCGCTACCTCTGTAATATTTCCCTTTTTTCTTGCTCTATCCTTATTTTGTCATAATTCTATCTTGATTTAAAGGCCTAGCGTGCACTGGATCGAGGATATACAATGTTAAGTGAAACTGCCACGTGAATTTATTTAAATATTTATTTGAACACTAAATCAATACTAATATAAATGATTTAACAATTAAATGAATGGTATTCAACAACTCTAAGTTGACCTCTTTATAAATTGCATACAATATTTGAATATACCAAATTATGTGGTAAACTATCCTGCCTGTATGACTTATTAAACTAAACTTTACTACTCCATTCAAATACAGTTAAATTTACATTTAAAGCAGGTACATTTAAATATCATTTTGTGATTGATGCACTTGAGCTTTCGTTTACGCACTGATTCCGAGATCATAACTAATTCATGAAACAAGTTAAAATCATCGCTGCTCATCAATTTTGAAATAATAATTTGACATCAATTAAACTTTGCATTTTGCTGTGCTCTATTTCCGTGTTGACCATCAGGGCTGTTGTTTACTATGCATGTGGCGTGGTTCCTTCCGGGAAGGCTGGGTTGGTGAACACAATGTTGATACTTCGTGTGCAACCTAGCGACGTGTTGGGAATGACGTCTCTCTCTCTGTTTCTTCTAACTGAGTTATACCGTTGTGTAATACTATTTACAGGTATAAAATCTGTCCTTGTATAACTTGCCATGCATACTGCTTTGTAAAACGTGTAATGGTTGCGCAGAAGTCCTGTTCAACGGCGAAGTACATGCATGGAATTTCTGTGACAGACTATGGCGAAGAACTGTCGTGAAATAATAATATGATGAACTTCCTTGGAACCGACTGCTTCACGTAGACTCCTGACTGTCTTATAACAACTCTTCCTTCTACTATCTGCGCATGACGAATGATTGATTGCCCAATGACGAGTGACTGAACGAATGTCTTAATTCTGTTTTCGAGTGGGGGGAAAATACATTTACGTACTAACCCAATGCGGGAGTGTGGGGCTTCATCACGGCGCGAGCTGTAGCCCTACCCACTAAAAGACCTCCACCGGAGAGCATTCAGGTGAAGTGTAGCAGTACCGCTTATAGCACCTGCGGATTCAAGGAGCTGGTGTATTGGCCGGCCACTAGGGCCTAAGCCGGGTGAAGGTGAGAGGCCAGGACGTATTCATGACCGAGGCCTTGAACACTCCCTGGGGAATTCTGGAGAGGAGTTAGGATAGTCTGGGTGTTGTTGAAAGTCCTGCTGCGCCGAGGCGCTGCGTCCTCTGGTATTCCGTGCGTTGTGCGTTCCAAGTCTACACTTGTTCGCGAGTCCAGGTTCTTGAGCCAGTGGCTGCGTCCCTGAAATAACTAACTTAGCTATGCATACACATAAATTAGTTTATCTATCTAAATTCTTAGTACATTTATGATTTCTATTTGCAATTCATTATATCATTCATTTAAATTACTTAGTTAATGCCATGTGGCTTCGTCCCTATATAACTGTAGTATTTTAAGTGTTTGCCTAATGGCGTCGTCACATAATTAAATAATTGTTTTGGTGTGTTGTTTTCTGCCATTTTGGCATTGTCGTATCACATTTATCGTGTCCTTATTCAAGCTTGGTCGTGTAGAGTGCACAATCGGCGGGCTGCCTGCCTGAAAGTACAGGTGCGAGCCAGTGCCACTCGCGGGGGGGGGCAGGGCTAAGAGAGCAAGGACTTCGAGGGTTACCAATGGTTACGTAGTGTAAGTCTAGTTATGGGTAATGCTTATGGGTATATTACTGGAGCATCAAGGTATTCTTGTATGTTGATTTCCGGTTCCCCAGGCCGAAGGTTCTGTCAAATAGTGACAGCGGTCGTTTGTGTTTGTTTTCGTTTGTTTCTTATGTTCCTAATTCTTGTATTAGTGCATTGTTGCTCTTTTCTTTGCGCTTGTATAAGTTAAAGCTTTGACTCTTAATGGATTCTTCAATTGAGTGTAGCTTTAACTCCTGATGTAGGAGATATGCCAGTGCTACCGGCGGTTGTTTCACTATTATTGTTATTATCCTGTTTTGGAGTGTTTGAAACTTATGCATGTGTGTTTTGGCAGCGTATTCTCATACCGTGGCCGCATGCGTGATTGGGCTGATTAGTGTTTTGCATAGCGTAAGTCCCATATTTAGCTTAAGTTGACTGTTACTACTGAAGAGTGGGAATAGTCTGTTCAGCTGGCCATTTGCCTTAGCTCTGACTTTAGCTATATGTTTATTCCAAGTAAGACCTTGATCCATAATTAGGCCTAGGTAGGTCACTTGGTCTTTCCATTCAACTCTTTTGCCTTGATAGTTTAGGGGTTGCAGTGCATTCTTATCTTTCCGATGAAGGAGTCTTTTTGTAAAGATTATTGCTTGGGGTTTTTCTGGGGTTCACCTTAATTATCCATCTTAATGTTTCCGGGATCTCACTTTATATACAAGAGCGGGCATCACGCCACCATGACGTCAGGCCCAAATTGCGCTCGGCCGGCCTGCTGAATCAACGCCTACTAGGAATAAGGCCACAACACTGGGCAAATGACGTCACGGTAGGAGGCCCTCATCAAACCCAGCGCAGGTACATTAATCCCACTGCGTTATTTTCCATTCCTGTGGGCTCAAATTATATAGTTGGTTTTAGGGATGAGGGAAGCTCAAGTTCTAACAAAAAGATAGTTGCCATGGCATTTAATTTGAACAACATTATAATTCGCAGTGCTACACCTACGATGTTATTAAATGCTAGTTTGTTTCTGGGGCGTTAAAAAACATTAAAGCACGCCTATATAAAATGCGCCTGTTCCTATGCTTATTTTGTGATCAAAACCTTTAAAAACTTTCCCCTTATAAGCAAAGAAGACAATGAAATCGGCTGACGTACACAAACACATAGTAGTAAGAATAACTTCATGTAATTTGCTAAGCATTATTCTATTGAAAGATTTGAATAACTATACATGGCAAACAGTTCCTATTTCAGTATGCAAATTATTTTAAAATAAAGGATATATCAATTCTTTTCATTTTAGTGTGCCCCCTTACAACTCCACTGTGGGTAAATTACTAAAATGACACATGGCTTTTTCTCTATGAGGGGAAAAAGTATGTTTATGTATGTTGTTTCACAGCAACTGATACAGGAAATATTTTAAAAAAGGGATTTTTGACTTCATACACGCTATTTATCCAAAATTAATCAGAATAGCTTTTGTTATAGTTTTATTACATTGCCATTATCACCTTTATAGCAAAGGCATATCTAGGTTAGAAGAACACAATTTGGGCAACTATTAAAGCCAGGGATAAATTCCCCAGTATTGAGAAAATACAAAGGATGACAAGAGGAGAGGAATTGTTATTAGAGGTATAATTATAAAATTAGGCATATTTCAATTACAGTGATAACAATATCTTATTTATTTGAAAAAAAAATTCAACAACTACCTAAATTTGTGGACCTTCATAGTGGGCAGAGTATAATACTCCATAGAGATGAATTTGTTTATAAACAAACTAAGAAATGTTGTGAACATATTAACATCATGTGAAGAAGAAAACTGCATAGGATGAAAATTTCAATTTAAAAGAATTTTTGTTATATTTTTAGAAGAGAATAAAGATATAACATTTTTATCAAAATGGATGCAACTTACCAATCATTATTTATTCATTTATTTATTAGACTGGCTCATAAATGAGCTTGCCTAGTGACATAGTATAAAAATATAAATTTAGTGATTTTTAAACAAAAAAGTTATACATGAATGTTGCAAAAAGAATATTTTACCATAAATTATAACAGTTACATAAAAATGTAAGCTAAGAGAAAAAATTGCAACAATGATTACAACAAAAGTGCAACAAAAATTACAGTTATAACAACAAAAAGATAATCGTTTGTAAAAATGAACTTTTTTCTAAACGCTAAAACACTCTACATGCTGTTCAAGCCTTACACATGATTTCAAAAGATGGCTACAGAATATTTGATAATGTTCTGTGTAACTGCATCTTGAATACTTTTTAATAAATTTATATCTCCCTCTTCCATTTCACAAATACATTTGTGATTATTCCTCCTGATCTAAAAAATAAGCCAACTACTGTTATTTTTGTTGTTGTTGCTTCAGAAGCTTGTTTAACTTGATTTAAGGAGAAAAATACCCAACTATTCTTGAGGCTTTTCACATAGTTAATGATTATAAAGAAACTGTTTATCAATTTTCAATCTATCCCTGTTTCTCATGTTCTTATGAGACACACATACATGAAGTAGTTGTGGACACTTCACTCATCCAGTACAATATGTATAATATTGATAAAAATAAGAAATTCTTAAATGCACTTCATGTTAACATGATGTGCAATTCAACCATAGTAATGTATACCAGTGGTTCAAAATGCTTGGAAGATAACTCACTAGAAGCTGTCTTCTATATTGAAAATCTAATTTCAACAACATTCAAGCTACTGTCTTCCACATCTGTATTTAATACTGAAATATTTGCTATTAAACAAGCTATTCTTTATGCAACTCAGAATTTTCTAAAGAATTTAGTAATTTTAACAGTTTGTCTTTCACTTTTACAATCAGTAAAATCAGTTTATTACAATTCCAATTGTAACTGGTACTTACTGAATTTAAATTAATTAATATTTAAAACAAACATATCGTATCTGTCAAATTCTTTTTGATTCCTGGACATAAGAACAATAACAGCAATGAAATGGTGGATAAATTAGAAAAATTAGGCAGAGATAAAAGATAATTCTTTGACTAGTTTGGCATATACTTATATTTTAAGACATTGAAAAAATTAGTAGTTGATAAATTACTATAGCAAAGGGATAAATTAATGCTACAATATTTAGATAATTGTACCAAGTATTCATGGTTCTACCATATTATTAATCTTCCTTGAAAGGTAACGGTTACTGTTCTTAGAATCAGATTAGGGAAAACATCCACACCTGAACACTTATAAAATTTTAAAATTAAAGATTATTCCTACTATCATTGTGGAGAGCAGGGTTCGGTAGATCATTTATTTTTTGACTGTCTTTATGTGAAAAAATAGCTCCATTCTGAGTTAAGTATAAAATATTCTGAAACCCCCATAAGTATGCATCTTTGTTAAGCAAACTATCTCCAAAAGTTTGGAATTTATTGTTTAGATTCTTTCAAAATGTAAAATGAAAATTAAATGTAATAGATTATTTGCTAAGAAGTTTAAAACCTATAGGGTTGCCTACTGAAAATTTGGCACTGGCCACTTATTCAGTAGACATCCACTTCGCATACAAAAAGTATTATATTATCATATAGCCAACAATTTTCCTCTTCTCTCTTCACTGTACATTTACACTTCCTTTTAACTCTAAATAAATACTGTCCCACACTCCTGCTTCTCATTATGAATATTTTGTTCAACATTGTTCTTTCATCCCTTTTAAATTTAAACTCAATGAATTCATTTCTCCAATTTTCAATTTCCTTACAATAAAACACTTCCAAGTCTTCTTTCACTCTATATAATGGACATTTCCCTTGAGTAAAGCCTTCTCTTTCACTTGTTAACTTCCATACATCTATTCTTACCAATGCTATGCCCTCTCTTTTCTCCTTATTAGTTTTGTCAATATCATTTTCCCTTTCACATACCCACTTCATCCTGACATAAAATTTCAGCTAAATTACTAAATAATTTTTGCATTTTTATATCTTCAAAACGTCTTCTTGCCTCTTTCCAAAATCCTCAAACTTTTGTTTCTCCTCTCCTCCATATATACCCTAATCCATTACTCTCCAAAATATTTCTTACGCTAGTCAGTCACCCCATAGTTAGACATGATTCTTGATAATTAAACATTGCTTAGCTAGATTGCCATCATTTAGGTTTAAAATCCTGTACCAATATTTTAAAACTCTCTCCATAATTAAACCTTTTCTTGTAACTCTCTCCTTTTTTATTGAGCAACTTCTTTTACAGCCACAATTGGTAAGCCAAAAATTTCTTTGCAAAATGATCTATGTACTATATCCACAATTTCCCACAAATTTCCCATTCCCCAAATTTCAATACCATAAATCATTTGTGCTTCAACCATTGTATTGTATATTCTTTCTAGCCATTTAACTTCAAAGTGTGAAATTTTAACCCTCCATTGGTTGCTAGAGACTTGAAAGTCCCCTGGTATTATTTAAATGTTATAGTTTTCGAACGAACGCACCTATGCAATGCCTGACTAGGACATCTAACATTATACCTTGCTCGATTGTTTGCTGCAGCGACAACCTTATTTGTTTATTTGTTTGGCTGAAAGAATGACTAATCAGCAATTACGTGTCGCACAGGTCAACCAGACCCCGTGCGCCTGCTCTCGTTACATATTGTTGACAGATTTGTTCCTCATTAGCTGTTGTGCAATATTGCTTTGCTATTGCAAGGAGTTGTTACTGCTTCGTCATGAATACGAGTAAAAGGTACGATCTACAAAATCCGAATGATTTGGAAGAAGTACATCGCCTACTTTGCGATGATGATGTCTTGCCCGTGGATGACAACTTATATGAATCAGATGATTCTGAAAATAAACTCGAATCGAGATCTTTAGATTCAGAAACTTATCATGAAGATGAAGATAAAGACGATGAAAGGAGCTTGTATGATAACATGTATTTTGTAGGTGACATTATATGCTTATCATAGTAATAATCATAATAACATTTATTATTGTCGTTATTATTATTATTATTATTATTATCGACAATACATTCTGCTATTGTTTACAGGAAGAGATGGAACAAGATGAAAAAAAAACACCTTGGAAAATAACACAGACAAGGGCTCACAATATATTGACGGAACTTCCTGGTGTAGTAGGAGCTGCCAAAAATGTGAAAACGGAAATTGATTGTTGGAACGTTTTTGTTACCGAAGATATACTTAGTTGATTTGATTGTTGAAAGCTCAAATACTTACATTACTAGTGTGCAGCACAAATTTGATCGTGAAAGAGACAGTAGATCTACAGATGTAATAGAAATAAAATCTTTCCTAGGGTTATTGTACCTACCTGGCAGGAATTTCTCGTGGACGCCAAAATATTCGCGAATTTTGGAGAACCGATGATCTTGGAATTCCTCTATTTCGAATGGCTATGTCCGAAAAAAGATTCAGTTTTCTAATACGCTGTATTCGCTTTGATGACAAAAGCTCAATACTGGAGCGATGAAAGTTGGATAAATTGGGTGCTGTTAGAGAAATGTTTACATTGTTTTTGAACAACTGTCAGAACCATTATTCTCTTGGACAAAATGTCACTGTCGACGAACAGTTGCTGGCATTTCGCGGTCGATGTGGTTTTAAACAATATATACCATCCAAGCCAAACAAGTATGGCATAAAGCTATTCTGTTTGAGTGATGCAAAACGGTTTTATATAACTAACATGGAGATTTATTGTGGACAGCAGCCGGACGGACCATATTTGCAAACTAACTCGGCAGAGGCTGTAGTACTGAGACTAACTGAACCATTCTCTGGCACTGGATGAAACATGCCTGCAGATAATTGGTTTACCAGTGTATCGCTGGTGAATGAATTGCGAAAATACAATTTCTTTCGTCGGTACAGTACGAAAGAACAAAAATGAATTACCCACTAATTTTGCTTCTCTAAAAGATCGCAGTCAGTACGAAAACATTTGGCTTCTCAAAAAATGAAACACTTGTTTTATGTGTTCGAAAAAAGGGTAAAACAGTAGTTTTGCTCTCAAGTCTATATGTGTCATCCACACAGTTATCAGAGGGTTCTGAGAAAAAGCCTGAAATAATCCTGCATAACGACGACACTAATTCCGGAGTTGATGTAGTAGAGCCAGAACAACGAGAAGGTAGCCCATGGTAATTTTTTACCATATCTTGAACATTGCAGGTATTAATTCTAGGGTTATCTTCCTTGGAAACCGAAATAAATATTCCACAAGGCAGGAGTATCTGAAAGCACTATCTTTAGCTTTACTGTTGCAACGGCTACAAAGGAGAGCAACAGTATCACATTTACCTGGTGATTTGAAAGGACTTTCAACAAAATATAAACCTGAAGAATCCGGAGTAGATGAATTGCCAAATACACCGCTATGCCATTGAAAAGGAAACGATGTGAACCCTGCAACAAAGACAAAATGAAATGAATTGCAAAACTAAATATGCTTGTGGAAAATGCAACACCCCCCTCTGTTTGAGCAAATATGCTAAAATTATTTGCGATAGTTGCTTAATCGGGGAAAACACGGGTGAGATAGTGGATGATTCTGAGTAATGAACATTTGAAATTACAAGTTGTATATATACCTGAAAATGGCAATGTATTTCTTTATACTTACTGTAATACAATTTGTAATGTATATGTACTCATATTTTAGCTTCTATTTTTATGTTGTAAGATAATACCTACTAATGAAAGCCACTTACGCTTAATCTAAATAAAGGTAAACATATGAAAAAAAAAGAAAATAAACGAAAGAAAACAAACAATAACAAAAATGTAGCACGGGTCTACTAGGCCCCGCGCGACTAACGGCGTTCTACCAAAGCGCGCGCTTGACGAAGG
Organism: Deroplatys truncata; assembly: GCA_030765065.1. NCBI lineage: Eukaryota > Metazoa > Arthropoda > Insecta > Mantodea > Mantidae > Deroplatys > Deroplatys truncata. The sequence continues at coordinate 331,287,045 of CM060990.1, forward strand.
GTTAAAAAGATATCCTTTTATGATATACTACATCTTCCCTTTTGCAAGTGCCAAACATTTTTGCTTTTCCCATTCCCCCCTAAAACCATTTTTGTACCTGAATACATGAACTCGTATACCACCTTATACGGCGTATTTCTTTACTTCCATTTCTCATATTTAGTCAATTTTGCTCCTTTCTTACATATTACACTTTGTATCTTGTCTTGTTTGACCTTTAGACCCCATTCTGAAGAATAATTATCAATTTATTACAAAGCTGATTTTAGGGCAATTAGCCACAAAGGCCAAGTATAATTTTCCTTTCTTATTTTTTAAATATTTATCTACTAAGGTTTTTAAAATGAATATGTTGTCAGTAGTTTTAATTCCTTTATGAAGCCCGATTTGGTTTTTGGATAGTATGATGTATTGTTCTACCCATTTTTGTAATCTACCTGCAAAACTTTTTTCCTACATTAGATAATAAAGCCATGCCCCTGTAACTGTTAGGTTTATTTGTACTACCCTGCCTTTATATTGTATTGGGTACATAATTTCTTTTCTCTAATTTTCTGGTATGTATGCTTTATTTTTCATTGCATTGAATGCATATGTAGGCACTTTTACCCTATCCCCATTAATGCACCATTCCCTTAGGAATTCTGTTGGTATACCATCTATTCCAGCTGCTTTCTTTAGTTTCAATAGTGTAACCTGCTCTTTTACTTCCTTTCTTTTTATTCCAGTGTCCTAAATTTCAACAAAAATATTACCAATTTCTGTAATATTCCTAGCTCTCATGCACAGTGATATTTCATAGTTTTTTTTAAAATCATCTAACTGTTCCCCTATATTGGGTACATTGATAAATTGGATACATTGGTATACATTTGTTATAAGTCAATACTCAAGATAAAGTAATTGGACATGGCATTATTAACAAAGTACTACTCCTTAAAAACTTGTAACAAGGAGGGAGATGGAACGTATCAGAAACCAAAAAACTACGGCTTCCCATGAATACATTGCCAGTGACTTGCGACAGTTAAGCAAACAAACCTGCTCTTTCATAAATGAAAATCCTTCTTTTTCCTGTGATAACTTAACAGATAAACTTGTTAAAGCATTCTCTGTTAGTCCATGCTATTGTCAGTGGGTTGACTTTAACCTTGGCTGCTGAAATTCTGACAAATATTATGAAGTGAACTTACTTGATCAGTGTTACTCACTGTTATTGTAATTCAACATCATTTACAAAAGCTGATAAAATCAAGTTCTTGTCAAGTATAGCATAACATGCAACTTTTGGCACTGGACTATCTCTTACTAAAATAAAATATAGGCCACTGACTTTTTTCTAATAACCCACTCACCATTTAGTTCACAGCAAGCAATCTTCTCAAGTAGTTTCTCTACAGTGTGAAATGTGGTTTTCTTGATATGCTCTTCTTTGACACTCAAGCTCTCTGCAATTGCAAACTTTATTTAGGGTTGTTTTGCAAGCATTACCTGCACTCTTCAGAATCCTCTCTTGAAGTAGAGGCTTTTCAAAAATAGGAAGGACACCCATACAAAAGAGTAGGAAGTGCATCTGTAACAAGTTAAAAAATGTAACTTATTAATGAAAATCTTTAATGGCATATAAATAATAAGAAAATTAATTATACTTGAAAATGCACAGCACATCACAACGAAAGATTACATAGCATCATTTTACTCTACATGAATAATAATAATAGTAATAATAATAATAATAATAATAATAATAATAATAATAATAATAAAACAATATTATTTTAACAACAAGAATCCTGTTTGCAGCTCATAGCAGTGTATAGGTGTGCAAACAATTTAGGACATTTAAGAAAAGTTAACAATGCATATGATAAAATCTAAATGGTTCGATTGTCTAATTTACATTCATTAACATCTCTTGGTCACTATTATACCATTTTACTTAGGATGTTAAAAGTCAGTAAACTTTTGTTCAGAGGTTTCTTTCAGGTTTGAGGTTTTTCTAGTGCTTAAATGTACAATGTGAGACCCGTAGATTTACTTCCCTTCCAAATGGTTCAAAGCAAACCAACATGCTCAGAGGAACAGAATTATTTCAGGGATAAGCAAGCATGTGTTTCAAACATATATACAATATCACACTTATCTTAATAATATGATGCTCAAATATCAACCCTACTTGCTATTTTTGTGTCATTTGTATCACATTGGTACTCTTACAAAACGAATTGAGAGGCTTAATATGTTCCCATTTGTTTGTCATATAATTTGTTAAACCAGAGAAAATGTCACTGCTTGAATTCATCATTGTACACTTTCTTCTCAAAATATTCTATATGTTAACTGCAAAATTATTATTTAACCTTAGAATGCATGGGAGCAAATGTAGGCCAACATACTAAAGAGTATAGCAAGCACAGTGAAGCTAGTGTGATCAGTGTTACTGTAATTATATCAGCACTGTATTTATAATGCTACGGTTATGCATATAAAGCTTTTACCTTTTCAGTTTTCTTTCATCTAAGACACCTACTTTAAGTTACCATTGTGCACTTTCATTTGAAAATATTCTATATGTTTAACACAAGTTATTACTCAATTTTTTTATCCATAGAAGGCATGCACAGGCCAATACACTATAGCAAGTGCAGTGAAGTAGTAATGGACCTTGTGGTTTCTAGTTTAGATATGGGTTATGTATACATTAATCAATATTAATGTAATTTACTGTTTTATTTACTGCACTAAGGTTCCAGTATTCTAAATGCTATGGTTATGCATATTAAACTTTTATCTTTTCATTTCCTTCCACTTTCAACACTTACCTATACCAAACTATGTGGTGTTCTTTAACCTAGGGTTTTAGGTATAAAGCTCAATAATCCATTGTAGATTATGCTGATAAATTAGACGTTTGTATTATTATAGCAGCTCATATTCCATCATGCCCCTTAATGGGGAAGGATAGTTATCCCTACCAGCTACTTAAATAATATCTGGTTAATGGTATTACTTATAATTTTACATGCTAGGTACCTATGTTTCTTTATGTATGGTATGTTGTATGATAGTGATGGATATGAGAAATAGGGATGCATGGTTACTTAATAATAGTGTTTTTACTGAATAGTACTTATTAAGGTACATAGAGAATAATAAGAAAGAAACTAACCTTTTTTAAGGCGTGGACGATCTAGTGGATCTGTAAATTGTTTTTCAGTCTTACTGTCAATACACTTCTTTCTATATCATGGGGTTCAAAATTCTTTTCACAAACCTATAAAAGCAAAATTCGTTTCAACAAGTAAGGTGAGAAGAAATTTAAGATTCTACTATACGTGTGCATGTATAGGTTAGGTATGTTAAACATTCTACAAAAGATTACCAAATGCAAATTCACACGACATCAATAAAAGCAAAAAGAATCGTTAATGGAATTGTTTTATAAAAATCTTACCACAGTTTATTCTATATGAATTAAATTATCTTGGTGAAGAGCTTGTATCCGTTTCCTTCTTAGATTTTTATCTAATGGAAACCTAAACAGGCTTACTTTCGGCCCCAAAGAACAGTTCCATTTACACTCGGGCATACAGCATTAAGTGGCACTTTACACGTTGTTACCGATCATGTTCTACACTAATAGAACACAAATTAAATGTACGCCATATTTACTACCAACACATATTGAAGGACTCCTGACTGTGACGTCAGTAGCCAAACGTATTTCATTGCATTGATCTTATTCCTAGGTGTCGTTGGCTTCACTCGGTCGAGTACTACAGTTGCTACAAGGATTTCGATTCCGTAATTTTGGTCGCTTCTGACTGAAATTCCTGGTATAAATCACACTCGTTGAGAGAATGCTATGGTCAAAATGAGTTATACTATCACTGCGTGTGGACCTAAATCAAGTATTTCCACATACCTGAATCCTGCATTCCAATTGAATCCTAGAGATCTTTACGAGGTTTTACCTATAGGATAAGCTTGGTGAATGAGAGGATTTCTTTCTTCTACGTAACAGTAATACAATGAAGACGCAGATACTAAGCCCCTAGAGCATAAATTTTTCTACAGAGAAGTCATTCGCCTCTCTTCTGGGCTTTACTCAAGAATGAGTGGTAGGTAACTGAATCTGACACGCTAGTGATCATACTCAAAGTAAGAATCATACGTATCAACTGCATCATTTCTACAGGACCATTTATCGATGGAAAGAGAGATCATTCTATGTACGAGGTTTTCTTCGTCAGTTCCTCCTCTTTATCATATCTCTAGCAACTTACCAACACTACATATCTACCCAAAGTTGGCACAAATTTCATAGATCAATTCATAACTTGACTGGTAGATCTGAACGGAGATATTCTTGACTTTAGAAGCGAAGTCATAGCTATGAGACTATATATCACATGAAGTGGGAATACATTTAAATAGACACCAATATAATAGCTTGATTTTCTCTGGATTAAGATATAGCTAGTTTTGGACCCGGAAGACTTTGTCATCATCTAATCGAAAGTTCCTCGAGAGCTTAGGCTTCAGAGTTCTATAATGCAGTTCTGGATATGACCGGCATTCCGACTTTCAATGTTAAAACTAGTAAAGAGAAGAGCGTATGTTTTTACCCTACAATAAGTCGTATTTAGATGTAAACAATGACATTAGATTACCATATCAAGTAGAAGCTTCGTACATGCCACCCAGCAGAAGCTATCTTTACGTAGAAGCATATCTTACTATGAATGGAATCACTATTGACAGAATGTTCTTTAACTATATCCAACTATGCAATCCTTAACACTATGAATTCGAACCATTTACAAAATGCTGGTTGAATATATTCCGGAGAAGGTGTAGACATCGTGAATGCAAGGAATAGAGTTTTCAATGTTTCTGGATGCCTTTCGATGCTTCTGGAGCTTGCGAACGATCACAAGGAATTCATATTTAATGGCTTGAACTTCTTCTCATTAGGTCTGAAACTTCTTTTGCATAATGTGCAAAGAAACATTCATTCATTCATTATCTGTTTACCCTCCTCTTATGTAGGACTTACACCCCCCAGGACTTATAAGCGGCTGCCTGGGGTCAGAGGCCCGTCGAGGAGCAGACACTCATGGATCAGACAGAGCATCCAGGATGGGTGATCAGCCCGATGCCTGGTATGGGATGAAGGAAGTAGATGAAACGAAATGTTGATGAAATGGATGAAAGGAAAGGTGATGATGGAGCAGTTGGTGGAATGAATGGCGGGGGAAACCGGAGAACCCGGAGAAAACCCGCCCAGACGCCGCTTCGTCCACCACAAATCCCACATGCAGGTCCCTGGGATTGAACCCGGGCCGCCTCGGTGGGAGGCGAGCGGTCTAAAAGAAACAGCTGTTATTAAACTAACTCGGATCGTGGAGGATGCCGGTACTTCGGCTTTCCGATGTTGAGACAGTGGAGAAACAGGCACTTGTCAAATCACATTGAACGTTGCACATTGCCTTTCAAACCTTAGGCCTTCACACTCAACCTACTTTACCGCAAACAAAAGAATTTATCGTCGCCTCCGTGGTCTAGGGGTACCACGCTAGCCTTTACTTCCCGAGGTCACGGGAGTAGTAAAAAGATGAGAGAGCGGAGCCTCAAAGGAGTACCGCCGACTCCGCCCCCTTGCTTTGTGGCATGACCCTTAAAAGTCGCCAACTCCGCCCCCTTGCTTTGTGGCCTCACCCTTAAAGTCGCCGAAGACGACCCCTCCTTTGTGGCCTCCTAGCATGTCGCCGGGCTCTGTGACGGTAGCCACACCCTCTCCTTTGTGGCCTCACCCTCAGAAGCCGCTGGCACACCCCCTTTTTGTGGCCCCACCTAATACCGCCTGGCTCTGTGCCGGTGGCCACACCCACTCTTATGTGTGCTACTAGTATGCCTCCCGGTTCTGTGCCACTGGCCACACCCTCTCTTTGTGGCCTTCGAACACAGCCGACCATACCTCTTCCCTCTCCTTTGTGGTGTAACCCCGTACGCTGGCCACACCCTCTCTTGTGGCCTGACCTAATGGATGTCTGGGTATAGGAGAACAATGTGTTATTGTTTTCGTCGCGTGTCGCCGCCCACACAAATCGATGTAGGTAATAAAAAATCAATGGTTTATACTGCTAACGTCCTGGCATCGCGCCTCTGAAGGGCAAGACGCAAACCCTCGATTGAAGTATCACTGCCGCATGTAATTAAACGATGCTCCTCGATCGATGAATACGATTGAGTATTTTTGATTGATTAATGTAATTAAATGTATATGAATTGACTCGCGCGCACCTGGTCGCCATCGTATATGTGTGTGGGTGTTAAGGTGGTTATTACACTGCATAATTATTACGACTAATAACATTTGTTTAATTCTACTTTTGAGGGAAAATATATTTTGGGTTTATAAGAATATTACAACACTTAGATGAATCCATGGCTGAAAGGACAGAGTTCTTGTGACGAGGCGTTAACGAGAGATAATTTCTCTGAAAACCCTCGCGCGACCCTTCCTCTATGCAGTGTCCCACTCGAGGGACCGGACCCTCAGAGCAGCGAGCGAGCAAGCTAGCAGACACCCCCTCTCTCCCTCCCTCCCTCACGGTACAGCTCGCGACTGCAGCGTGCGCACTCTAGCCGAGAGAGCGGAAAGCTAGCACTTCCACTCATCGACGAAGATGCCGGAAGTAGACATTTTAAAAGTTTAACGAATGCACGGCGGCGACCATGTTGACTCCAAGGAAAGCTAGCATAAATCATTTGAAATGCCCGATAAGGAACTTCATGCTTCAAGATATTTTGTATCCAAAGTTTGTTTACACATAGGGGTGGCTCTGAAAAATAAATACGGTTAATATTATAGCTGAATATTACCTATGTTATTAAAAAATAAATAATGGCGGTTAACATTATAGTTAAATATTACATGCGTCATTAAAAATAAATAATGGTCTCGCTGATGGATGAATACAAATAAGTATTTTTTGATAGATTAATGTAAATAAGTGTATATGAATTGACTTGCGCATTTGGTTGCCATCGTATGTGTGTGCGTTAAGGTGATTATTACGCGTGTATAACTATTACGACTAACAACATTTCTTTAATTCTACTTTTGAAGAAAAATATATTTTGAGTTTATAAGAATATTACATCGCTTAGGTGAATGCATGACTGAAAAGACAGAGTTAGCGTAAATGCCTAACACGAGACATTAACGCGTGATTCTTTCACTGAAAACCCAAGCGCGCGGTCCATGTCCTGTAGGCGCTGACTCGATAATGATCTTTTGCACCTGCATGCATGGCTTGAACACCTTATCCCTTACCCAAACACCCCTTCACTCTCCGTGCCAGTCACTGCCTTCCGCGCACTTCTTTTCCGCTCTCTCTAGCGGAGAGCGACGGAAGTTCAAGTTAAATGTGTTATTAATAAATAAAAAGTGAACTAAATAAATAATGAAATATGTAGAGTATCCTAAACAAAGCACATTCCTTGTTGCTCTTTACCAAAGAGCTGAAAAGAAGCACAAATATATCAAGACAGACGATAAAGCACTCCACGCGCATAGTTATGGACTTTAAAACAGTCATTTTCGAAAAAGTTCCCGCCCACTCACGCATGCAAGCGCATAGGTAGGGTCTTTAAAACAGACGTTGACGATATAATACCCCGCCGCTCACTCAAGCACACGCGTAGGCATGGACTTTAAAACAGACGTTGACGATAAAGTACCGCACTGCCAGCGCAAGCACGCGCGTAGGCATGGACATTAAAACAGACGTTGGCGATAAAGTACCGCACTGCCAGCGCAAGCACGCGCGTAGGCATGGACTTTAAAACAGACATTGTCGGTAAAAATACGCAACCATCACACACTCTCTCTCTGTCTCTCTCTCCTTTGCAGGCATGGAGTTTAAAACAGACACTGTCTATAACGCACTCCACGCGCATAGACATGGACTTTAAAACAGACATTGTCGATAAAGCATTCCAGGCGCATTGTCATGAACTTTAAAACAGGCATTGCGGTAAAGTACCGCACTGCCAGCACAAGCACACTCGCAAAGACATGGACTTTAAAACAGACATTGTCGGTAAAAATACTCAACCATCACACACTCTCTCTCTCTGTCTCTCTCTCTCTACATTACGCCAACGATTTATATAGCGGTTTACACACCCTTGAAAAATATGTTGTACAAGGTTGAAGAGGGTAAACCCAAGAACTACCCGACTTAATGGTCGGGATTCCTCAGAAATATAGCATGTAAAGAGTGTGAAGGGATTTCCCCCAAGACACACGGAAAGTACATCGAGAGAAAACAAGGATAATTTATTTTCATTACTAACGCAAAAATTATATTATCGTCAAGAAAGCCTATTTGTTTATTCCATTTAAACAGACTGGTGTTTCACCCCGTCATATCTAAAAAATTATTTGATCCCCATCTTTCGCATGTATACATGTCATAATTCTATGAGAGATAACGTGTCTATTCACATTCGAGAGGTCGAGGCTTTTAATCCCGGTTAGGTGATTTATTGTGCAAAGCAAGCCCTCCCATTAAGAGCTTTATAAGTGTTGGTGTAATATCTTCCTTCGGGGTATGATGTATAGGTCCTGTACGTAAATATCCGCTACATGTACAATTATTATTATTCCCGTAACAAAACAGAAAATGATTCGTGTAAAAGACTCTTGATTGTTTCGATATGCAGCGTCTAAAGTGGTATTGAATACCAAAGGGAAATCGAACTCTGAACTCAAACCAATAAATACACGAACTTTCAAAACATGCATTATTCTATAGTGAACATAGGACGAGAACTTTTTTTAAACAGCCCTCCCTTCGAAAGATATTTTGAATATTCCAGCAGAGGGATCGAACCATTACGAGGACTTCAAATTATAAATTTCATATTTGTTTAAAAGTTTTTTCTTCACCGGGGATCTTCGAAACATTCGACGAGTTATTCAGTTGCACACCCCTTGCAAAAATATGTTGTATACCCCTTGAAGATAGTATACCTGGCTGGGGGTCCCGGAAATTCCTGAGGCGATCGGCTACCGTCATATAGCCCATTTAGGACAATGTCAAAACCCTTCTTCATTAAGGAATGTATTGTGCTTTAAAATGATTTCTCTTCCTCTGAAAAACCCGTACTGATCGGAAAATCCCTCTCATACAGACGACTGCGTAAACATCATAACTTAATTGTTTGCATGATATCGACAATTAAACTAATTTTAATGGAATTCTAAACAAATAAATATGATTTGGAGAGGGTGATATGAAGAGTATGGTATTTTAGAATTAAAATGGGAGAAATAATTCAAATTAAGCGATCGAATGTATCTGATAGTTTTTCTTAATGGGTCTTTGAACCTAGCCAGTTTTAGGGTCTACTTTATAGATGAATGAAATATTTGATGAATGACAGTCTTATTTAACATGGGTAAAAGGTGTTTAAAGGCTATTTTGATAAAAATTACTTCGTGGTAACGTGTGAGGTTTGAATTGGAGAGGTCGCCGGTTCGATTCCAGGTGACTGCCCTGCCCGACTTTAGAACCTGCATGAAGATCTACGAATACATAGCCCGCTCATTAACGATTTTTATAAGCGAGGGTATAACCTTACAAGGAAAATTATATCAACTGCAACAATACCTTCTTTTTCGTTATTTTCACTCTAAAATTATTATTATATAATACGTGTCAGACGGACACTTCAAATGTAATACTAGCGCGAATGCTTTTTTTGGTGATAATAAACATTGAATTTTAGTGATAATATAAAAATAATATATATATATTTATTTTCTAGCGTCATATACAGAGGCATTTCCCTTACAGAAAGGTGGCGTGATTGAGGGATTTCCCAGCGTCATGTTTAAACGTGTTTTATGAAATACCCCCCTGTGCGAGACTAGCACCCTCCCCCACGACGCTTTCTGCTCAATTGGTTGGAGTAGCCAATCAAACTCGCTGTATTATATACCATCACACCTCTCACCCCCTTCAGCTTTTATAGGGGGAAATTATATAAAAGAAGCAGGTTCTCCGGAAATTTTCACTCTGTATTGTGAGAACACAGCGATCTAAGTACTTTTCACCCTTTACTTCACGTCGTGAAATTTCATCGAACATCATGTCCGGTAAGTTGTAACACCGCTTCATTTTCTTTAAAAAAGTTAACTTATTACTCAGTGCATTTAAAATACAATTGCGTTCTTGTTTTCAATGTCGGACATTTATATGTAAATAGCTGAGCATTCTAAAAGTTAATAGCTAGGCGTGTGAATTTTCTGAAATGCAAGCAGTTTAGTTAAGTATTCATTTTAGGCAGGCTTATTCTACATTTAATAGCTAGTTGCGCGAATTCATTTTCTGAAAAAATGTGAACAGTAGTTAAGTATTCTTTTTAGGCAAGCTTATTCTACATTTAATAGCTAGTTGCGCGAATTTATTTTCTCATAAAATGTGAACAGTTTGTTGATGTGTTCATTTTTTAAAGTAAACTTATTATTCCGTGTGTTTAAATACGAGGTTTCAGGGAGTGAATTATTTTTGCTCTTAATGAAAATACAATTATTTGAACACCAGTCGTATCGAATAAAAATGTTCTTTATATGTAATATAAATTTCTTCCGAGGGTGACCGAGGGGGTTCGAACCCGGGTCCTCAGATTGCACGCCTCGATTGAGCGTTCTTCAGTTAATAGCTATTTGGCTACGTTACATTTTCCCTAACGCATTCTGAAAACGTTCACTGTTTCCATTACGTTAAAAGAGATATTTTCCATGTCCGTATCGAATAATAAATGTCCTTTATTTGCAATAGAAATGTCTTGTTAGATAAAAACACATCGACATTTCAGTGTGTATAAGTATTCACAATAATGTAAACTAACTTAATAATATAGCTTTTAGTTTTTTAAATAAATAAATAAAATCTAACACGCAAATTACTCATGTTTTTAGCATTCAGACATGCTAATATAGCTGAAGGCTATAATCAGCTCCAGCAAGAAACTCAACCATCGACCGCTGCACCGGCACCACCTGGCTTCCAGACCTTCCTGGTGCCAAATCAGCCGGGATGGGTCTCTGCCCCGTACATGCAGCAACAATTCAAAGGTGAGAATTTTTCAACATTTTATGAAGTTCTTTTACACATGCTATACTACCATTATTATTATTATTATTATTATTATTATTAATATTATTCCAGGGAGAGAACTTTATTTCGGGGCTGGCATCGTTCAACCAATACAAAAAACTGCTTGCAACATTAGATAAGAAAAGCAAATATGTCGTGCACTACAGGGTGATGCAGCAGTGTATCGAGCAGGATCTAACTGTGAGACATATTCACAGGGTGGTGTCCTACGATCAGTCTAATTGGTTAAAGACATATATCGACGTCAATACAGAGAAGAGAGCTCAAGAAAAATGAAAATTTGGACAAATCATCTGGAAAAAATGAATAAGGCAATATATGCAAAGTTTATAGAGAATGTAAGAAAATACACAGATTTTAAAATAGTTGGCAAATGGGAGCAAGCAAAGAAGTTGACGGCACGCAGCACTTATCTACGCTCCATAATTTTCGAAGAAAATCTTTTAGGCATCGAACTGGGCAGAGAGGAAATGCATATGAATAAGCCAATCTACAATGGCCATGCAATTTTGGACATTTCTAAATTTATAATGTATGCCTTTTTTATATCATGAAACAAATTTGAAAGACCTGCTGCTGAATTACATGGATACAGACTCGTTCATTTTGAAACGAGTTCTGATATCTATGAATTCATCAGGGAGAACCCACAGTATTTCGACACTTCAAACTTTGAAAAACATAATGCATATAACATTCAGCAAGCCAACAAAAAAGATTGGCTTGTTCAAAGATGAATTGTGCGGCTTGGTTATGGAAGAGTATGTTGGTACCAGGGCAAAATTATATGCATACAGATACAACGATCAGACAATAAAGAAGGAAAAGGGCATCACCAGGGTGCATATGGAGAAAATCGATTTCGGACATTATTTTGAATGCTTAACCTTCCGTCAGGCGCGCGCTTTGGTAGAACGCCGTTAGTCGCGCGGGGCCTAGTAGACCCGCGCTATATTTTTCTTGTTATTGTTTGTATTTTTGTTTTATTTCGTTTTCTTTCGTTTATTTTCCTTTTTTCCCTGTTTTTACCTTTATTAGATTAAGCGTACAAGGCTTTCATTAATAGGCATTATCTTACAACATAAAATACAAGCTAAAATATGAGTACATATACGTTATAAATTGTATTACAGTAAATATAAAGAAATACATTGTCATTTCCAGGTATACATACAACTTGTAATTTCAAATGTTCAGTTACTCAGAATCATCTACTGTTTCACCCGTGTTTTCCCCGACTAAGTAACTATCGCAAATAATTTTAGCATGTTTGCTCAAACACAGGGGGGTGTTGCATTTCCCACATGCATATTTAGTTTTGCAGTTCATTTTGTCTTTGTTGCTGGGTTCACATCGTTTCCTTTTCAATGTGCATAGTGGTGTATTTGACAATTCTACTACGCCGGATTCTTCAGGTTTATATTTTGTCAAAAGTCCTTTCAAATCATTGGATAGATTTAATGCTGTTGCTCTCCTTTGTAGCTGTTGCAACAGTAAAGCTAAAGATAGTGATTTCAAATACTCCTGCCTTGTGGAATATTTATTTTGGTTTCCAAGGAAGATAACCCTAGAATTAATACCTGCAATGTTCAAGATATGGTCAAAAATTACCATGCGCCACCTTCTCGTTGTTCTGGCTACATTGTATGTAGCACACAATTTATCTACCGCATCAACTCCACATTTAGTGTCGTTGTAATGCAAGATTATTTCAGGCTTTTTCTCAGCACCTTCTGATAACTGTGTGGATGAAACATGTAGACTTGAGAGCAAAACTACTGTTTTACCCTTTTTTGGAACATATGAAACAAGTGTTTCATTTTTTGTGAAACCAAATATGCTTTCGTACTGTCTGCGATCTTTTGGAGAAGTGAAATTAGTGGGTAACTCTTTTTTGTTCTTTCGCACTGTACCGACGAAAGAAAGTTGTCTTTTGCGCAATTCATTCACCAGCGATACACTGGTAAACCAATTATCTGCAGTAACGTTTCGTCCAGTGCCAGAGATTGGTTCAGTTAGTCTCAGCACTACAGCCTCTGCCGAGTTAGTTTGCAAATATGGTCGGTCCGGCTGCTGTCCACAATAAATTTCCATGTTAGTTGCATAAAACAGTTTTGCATCACTCAAACAGAATATCTTTATGCCATACGTGTTTGGCTTGGATGGTATATATTGTCTAAAAGCACATCAACCACGAAACGCCGGCAACTGTTCGTTGAGAGTGACATTTTGTCCAAGAGAATAATGGTTCTGACAGTTGTTCAAAAACAATGTAAACATTTCTCTAACAGCACCCAATTTATCCAACTTTCATCGCTCCAGTATTGAGCTTTTGTCATCAAAGCGAATACAGCGTATTAGAAAACTGAATCTTTTTTCGGACATAGCCATTCGAAATAGAGGAATTCCAAGATCATCGGTTCTCCAAAATTCGCGAATATTTTGGCGTCCACGAGAAATTCCTGCCAGGTAGGTACAATAACCCTAGGAAAGATTTTATTTCTATTACATCTGTAGATCTACTGTCTCTTTCACGATCAAATTTGTGCTGCACACTAGTAATGTAAGTATTTGAGCTTTCAACAATCAAATCAACTAAGTATATCTTCGGTAACAAAAAGGTTCCAACAATCAGTTTCCGTTTTCGCATTTTTGGCAGTTCCTATCACACCAGGAAGTTTGGTCAATATATTGTGAGCCCTTGTCTGTGTTATTTTCAAAGATGTTTTTTCTTTATTTTGTTCTATTTCTTCCTGTGAATAACAACAGAATGTATTGTCAATAATAATAATAATACTTATTATTATTATTATTATTATTATTATTCGCATATGATGTTACCTATAAAATACATGTTATCACACAAGCTGCTTTCATCGTCTTCCTCTTCATCTTCATGGTCAGTTTTTGAATCTAAATATCTCTTTTCGAGTTTATCTTCTGAATCAGAGTCATCTTGATCATATAAGTTGTCATCCACGGGCAAGGCATCATCATCGCAAAGTAGGCGATGTACTTCTTACAAATCATTCGGATTTTGTAGATCGTACCTTTTACTCGTATTCATGACGAAGCAGTAACAGCTCCTTGCAATAGTAAAACAATATTGCACAAAAGCTAATGAGAAACAAATCTGTCAACAATATAATACGAGAGCAGGCGCGCGGGGCCTGGTTGACTTGTGCGACACGTAACTGCTGATTATTCATTCCTCCAGCCAAACAAATAAACAGATAAGGTTATCGCTGCAGCAAATAATCGCACAAGGTGTAATGTTAGATGTCCTAGTCAGGCAATTGCATAGGTGCGTTCGTTCGAAAATTATAACATTTATATAATGTCAGGGGTCTCTAAGGCCCCTAGCGACTGACGGAGGGTTAAAGGATCACCGTATAAAAATGTATTCACTTCAAAAAACATTTCGCAGAAAAATCACAAAATTACCACCATTGAAACAAGCAAATTGGCATTGAAGTGGGGAGACGACAAGAGGAAGCTGATAGAAGCAACCCATAAGACTCAAGCCTGGGGTCATTATTCCCTTAGACATGGCCATTGCTAGTGCTCACCCTTGTAAAAATGTAAATATTGTATATAGTTGCGTATCCATTTAAAATGTGTGAGGGTTTTTTATTTATTAGTTTTCCCTCTGATGATTTATTAATGATGTATACAGTTTCAAATGTGCGAGGGGTTTTATATATTAGTTTTCCCTCTGATGATTTCTTACTGATGTGTATATTTTAAATGTGTATGAGGGTTTTTATGTATTAGTTTTCCCTCTGATAATTTTTAATTTTGTATACAGTTCCATATGTGTGTGAGTTTTTTTCTGTATTAGTTTTATCTCTGATGATTTCTTAATATTGTATATAGGTTGAGTTTCATTTCATATGTGTATGTCTGGGTTTTTATGCATTAGTTTTCCCTCTGATGATTTCTTACTGATGTGTATAATTCCATATGTGTGTGAGGGTTTTTATGTATTACTTTTCCCTCAGGTCATTTTTTAATATTGTATATAAATTTGTATCCATTTAAAATATGTGAAGGTTTTTTAAGTACCTATATTCTTTCCCTAAAACAGAAGAAGGATGTTTAAAAAATAAGAACATACTCATGATTTTACAATCATAAAACTCTTGTTTTTATTAATTCTCACACATTACACCAAATCCTTTTTATCAATCCATTCAGTATCTGCAAAATCATACCACTTTACAAGACCTTTGTTTCCACGTTTACGTATAACCTTTTCTACTAAATATGTGTTAGAATAGTTAGTCTTTTTTAGTTCATGTCCATAGAGGGCACCTTTTATGATTTCACGATTCCTATCCTTTAGTATGTATGTTGTAGGCTTTGTACGATTCACACGAAATACTTTGAAGATTTCAACATTCCAGTTAGATTCAAAACCCTTTACAAAATGTCCTTTATGTTTAGATATCCTTACATAATCATCAACACTAAATTTCGTTGAAGCCTTCTTCTCCCTTCGTTCTTAAATATAATTATACACAGTCAGAAGAAGATCGTTGTTTTTCACTTCATTAGGCTTCATGCGGATAGTTTAATGAAAAGTATCATTGTACTTTACAAGAATTCTAGGTAACAGATCTAGCCACTTGTATGAGCCTTGGGCTAAAAGCTTGCGATACATCATATTCTTCAAGGTTCGAATTAAACATTCAACAGCTACAGCCTTCACATTGGTATAGGTGCTGTAGTGGTTAATATTACACTTTAACATTAATCGTTTAAAGAACTTGTTATAAAATTCTTTCTCGTTGTCACTTTGAATATTCCGGGGAGGGACATCCATTTCTTGTAATATATCCTCCATAGCCTTTGACAACATTAACTCCACCCTTATCCTTTAAGGGTTTTGCGTATGCCATTTTAGAGTAGAAGTTGATTGCGATCAGAATGTATTTGAAAGTTTTGTTCACTCTTGCATAGGGTATCATTTCAATCAAATCAATTTGTAATAAATCATTCATACCTTTGGTAATAATTTTGCGTCGTAAATAGCACCTCCTAGCCGATCCGTGAAGCTCTCTGGCGATATTCTGTTTGGCGGTCATGCTATAATTTTAGATGCTGTCAACTCTCAGATAATTTTCTCAATCTCTTGAGTGTGACTATTATTACCAGCGTCCCTCGGAGCAATAAGTAGCCTCAGTCTGTTTACTAATGTGTTAGGATTTCTCCAGAAAACGTCAAACTCCTTATCAGGCTTATGCTCCTTCCATGCCAGTCCTAGACCTGAATGTGGATTGAGCAGGTGACGTATTATATTCTTGTATTTATAGGATTTACCACATCTCCTACGAGCATGTTTGGTGTAGCTACTTCTATGAAGAAAAGTACTTTTCATAATCTTAGCGTACGTCTCCAAGTCTTCACTGGTGTATGCAGAAATCTGAGGCGAGCGCTTAAAAATGAGTTCCGTCAAACCAGCGGTAGACTAATACTTTTCATCACCTATCAATATTTGATTATTTATAAAATGAATATCTTTATTTCCAAGCATATGACTACCATCCTGATATCTCACACCGTACAATGTATCAATATGATCCTTGTCCTTTGAGCGAAAGTATTGAAGGTAAGTAGAAATACTTGTAGAATCACCATCTTCATTCTTGACGGTCTTCAGCGTCATCCCCGTTGAGTGTCCAAAATATCCTTGAGGGGGGCGGTTACGGGCTTCAAAGCTTCGGACATGACATGCTGAGTCTCAAACCTGAGACCTTTTAGAGCCCTCAGTTTTTCTTTTACAGCCCTGGTATGCTCGGCTATAGTCTCTTTAAGTCTTATGCTTTCGCTATCCATCTTACAAAAGATGTCAAAATAGACGATCACCTTCAATTTATAGTCTGCGTCAAGCTTGAGTTCTCAATGTGTCGATAGCCTTAGCTAACATCCCTATCGAAGTTCTCAATTGCTCGGATTCTTTCTTATGTTCCTGTGTATGCGTCTTGACAGCCTCAGCAAAGATTGCCGTATTAGCGTACTGGCTTCTGACCGATTCTTCTAGACTTGTCATTTGCTGCATATGAGTTTTGTAGGTGTCCATAATCATATTTACATTTTCCTCCAATATGTTAAGGTTATCATTGCAGGAATCGGTTTTGAGGGTATTCAAAACCTCTGTCTTTAACTGCTTGACTGAATCCTCTAGATCTGAAACCCGCATCATTGTTAACGTTTCTAAATTACTCATTTGCTGATTACAAATATTCTGAAGATTTGTTTTTTCTCTATCAAGCTCTGCGGTAACTTGTTTATTAGAGTCCATTATAGATTCCACTCTGGCTTTTGTAGAAGTTGTTAGAGTATCCACTTTACCTGTAGTTTTGTTCAAATTTGCTGTGATGTCTAGCAGCTTCTTACCTATTTGCATCTCGATTTCCTTTGGCAAGTACCTGATTAACTGCTGTCGCGTCTCGTTCGATTTCCTAATGATCATACCTCGAGCATATCTATTTACAGCATCCATATCTTCAAGAGGATCTGCTATATCAGTGATTCTCTTATTGTCGAATATAATGTTACCATTATCATCTCTCGAGTGCGTGCGTGA
Organism: Deroplatys truncata; assembly: GCA_030765065.1. Taxonomy (NCBI): domain Eukaryota; kingdom Metazoa; phylum Arthropoda; class Insecta; order Mantodea; family Mantidae; genus Deroplatys; species Deroplatys truncata. Next base: position 331,304,832 of record CM060990.1, read on the forward strand.
ATTGACATATCCAGTGATGAACTTTTGATTCACGACATCATTATCGCGAAAAGGATCTAGGAATACCTTCAATATAACTTTATCGATCACAATGTTATTCTCCTTATCCCTCTTGGGAATATATCTCGAAATAAATTCATCGATCAGGGCCTTAGCAATAACCTCAACATTACTAGCAGCTTGCTGAGAGAAATCGCGCATCCTAATTTCGAGAGCATTCACATAATTCTTATTGGATGCATCATTATTATCTTCAGGATCGTGAACACTGCACAATCTCTTATTCTTGAATTGATAGTTTCCTTTGACATCTCTTTTTATGATGAAACGATCAAACACTCTTCTAACTGGACCACTTCTCTGAGAACCGAACCTATTATGATTAACTACGAATGATCATTTTCTTTTTTGTCGAGCTTGATATATACATCTAAACCATTGCTATATCGACCCTCATTCATGTGAAATTCAGGAACTATAACAACAAAGGACCTTTCTTTTGATACGCTCTTACATTGACCTTTAAGTTCATTGTAGGTCAAGTCGGTATTTACATAATCTTCGTAAATGTGCTTCAAGTTTAAATTGTCTTGCCTGAAGAGTATTATCATGTTTGTATTATCGCGAATTAAATGTTTTGGAACTTTAGCATAGGACTGCGCTAGATATACAGAGTCGACATTTCGATGTCTACCCATACTGTAAAAGGATACTATCTTTTCCTGATTTGCAGTAATGACATCATCAAATATAAAAATTGAATTTTTTTGACTTCAGAAGGATGCAAAACATCTTCTCCGTTGTCGAAGGCGTTCACTTCTATACCATCGATATTTCCAAGTACCTTAATTAGATATTGATACTTTTGTTGGTAGAGAGACTTTGAATAAATATACAAATTTTCAAAGCGTGGTCCATTCTCATGGAGTAGCATATTGAGTAATACGTTTGTTTTCCCTGCACTGGAACTCCCTAAAATAAGAGCTCTGACATTAGATGGAAATAACTTCCATTGACGATAACCTCTAAAGTCACTTTCAAAGTCTAATACCTGAATAGGTAGAGAGCAGTGCTGCTTTACAAGCTCCATGTTAACAACTAACTTATAAAATGTATGTGCGATGTTTATATATTACCAAGTGTAAAGTAGTTAATGATTGGATGCTAAGATATAAAAGGGTTAATGAATGCAATTACTCGATTGGTATATCATGAGAGCTAAGGGAGGGAGGTCGTTGCAGTATAAGCGTGGCTCTGGAATTATTAATTCCATAATTAATTCACTACCCTTTGAAGCTCATTTACCTGGATATAGATATTGTGGGCCAGGCACTAAATTGGAAAAACGTCTAAGAAGAGGAGACCCAGGAATTAACCAATTAGACGAAGCTTGCAAACAGCACGATCTCGCGTACGCTGAGAATAAGGACACTGCTTCAACACAAATAGCGGATAAGATTCTTGCAGAGAAGACTTGGAAGCGTGTGCAGTCATCAGGTTCAACTTTTGGTGAAAGGTTAGCTGCAAGGATAGTAACTTCAATCATGAAGGGAAAGGTTGCAGTGGGAGCCGGAAAGAGAAAGAAGAAGACAGGAGAGTTTTTAACATTGATACACATCATTGCTGCTTTAGGCGCTGCAGCAGACGGCGCTGCTCAGATAGCCTCTGCAGTCAATAAAAAGGATGCTGATAGGCACTTAGCAGACGTTGCGAGGCATAACAAGGCGATGGAAACCAGAGGAAAGGGACTCCGAAAGAGAAGGTGTAAAAAGAGGAATAAAGGAGGATTCTTACCTGTAATGCCGCTGATGTCATCTTTAGGCACTGCATCTAAAATAGCAAGGTCCTTAAAAAAAGAGAATCCATAGGCAGGGGTTTAAAGAAGAACTCAAAAACGGTGGAAGAGGATTGTACATATACCGGAGGAAGCCCTAAGTAACGTAGCCATCGAATGTTATGCTGAACGCTTAAAAATGCATTGTTTTAGAGGAATATATATGATTGACAAACTACCTTTAAAACCTCACTTCAAAGAGAGCCTTATTACCAACCTCGATACCTGTGATAATGAAGGAAAACTCTGGGTTGCTGTAAGGTAAGAAGGTGATGTCGCATACTACTTTAATAGTTTCTGTAATTTGGAGCCGTCTCCTGAGATTTAGAAATATATACAAGGTGTTAAAATCTTCTATAATACACAGAGATACCAGAATTTGCATTCAGTCATCTGCGGGCACTTGTGCTTGCAATTTCTTTTATCATAGGAGCTGCTACATTGTCAAGATGAGTTATCCAGTTACAGTGAGCGGGTCAGGCACTAATATTTCAACGTATCTAAACCCGCCTCTACAGCTAGATCCTCTAGGTCATTATGAGATCGCTCTTTTGAATTTTGAAACATTCTATTCAATACCAAACGTCGATGAACGTAATAATCGATTTCGTTATATTCATAATGGTAAACCTGAAACCATTGCCATCCCTCATGGAACCTACGAGATTGACGATATTAATGCATTTCAAAAGGATAAACTAGGATTGAATGATTAAGTCTTCTTCATAATTCCTAATAATAGTACAATGAAGGATGAAATTAAATGTCCTTATACAATGGACTTTCCTAAGGCTAGATCTTTTGGCTTGCCTTTAGGATTCGCATACACTAAAATAATTCCTGCTGGAGAAGCGTTTGAATCTGATGATCATGTGAATATATTTAAAGTGAGTATCATACGTGTGGAGTGCAGTATTGCAACAGGCTCTTCCATTGACGGTAAAAGTGGGCATTCGCTCTACGAGTTTTTCCCTTCTGTTCCACCAGGCTTTCACATCTCTCAAGAACCCTCGAACCCGATGTGCTTACCAGTCATAGAAACAAACTATATAGCCCAGATCACTATTCGAGTTGTAGATCAACATGGAAAGGCAATCAACTTCAGCAACGAGGTTATCACTACAAGACTTAACATAAGGCGCAATGGCAATACATTTTAAAAGACCTCGCAGATACTATAATAGAACGACGTACACCACGTTTGAAGCGTACTATCTCTCCAGCTTTCAAGGTATTAACACGTGCTAACCACAGGTTCCTCGAGGGGTTAGGTTACAAACCGCTATAATGGACATCTTAAACGTGACAGAAGTTCCGGCCTTTGATGACAAGATCACCAAGGAGGAGGAGCATGTTTTTCTACCATACAAAACCTCCGCTCTGGATGTAAACGATGAAATTAGAATACCCTGCCAAGCTGAAGATTTGTATACGCTACCTAACAAGAGTTATCTCTACATCCAGGGTGCTCTCACCAAGGTAGATGGATCTCCTGCTACAGCGAAGCTCACTAATAATGCTATAGCCTTCATGTTTGATGACATGCGTCTAGATATGAATGCTACAACTATAGACAGAACAAGGAAACCTGGAATTACTACAACTATACGAAATTATGTGACTCTCAACCCTATGGAATCGAATCGGCTGCTGAATGCTGGATGGGCCTATCCTGGTGAAGAAGTTGATATAGTACATGCGGCGAATGGGGCTTTCAATGCTGTAGTGCCTCTCTCGATGCTCCTTGGATTTGATGATCACAAGGAGCTTATACTCAACAGCAAGTTTGAATTGATTCTCATAAGATCCAAAGATTCTAGAAACTGTGTCCAGACTTCGAATGAAGAGGAAGCTAGTGTAAATTTAACTAGAATCGAATGGAGGATGCCTGTAGATCGTCTTTCCGACGCTGAGAAAGCGTTCACATTCTAAAAATTGTCAAGTCTGATAAACCTCTACACCTTGCCTTTCGATCTATGGATCTTCATACTCAGCCTGCTGTACCCCAGACAAGATCTTTCACGTGGAATGTAACAACAACAACATCTAAGTTCGAGAAACCTCGCTTCATCATAGTGTGTGCGCAGACTGCAAGATTGGGTGATTATAGCAAGAACAGTTCCGAGTTTGATCACTGCAACATTACTAATTTGAGACTATTCCTCAACAGTGAATGCTACCCCTACAATGATTTGAACTTGGACTTTAAAAACTCAAAGTTTGCTTCACTATATGAAATATACTGTAAATTTTAAAGTTCCTATTATGAAAGAGATAATTATCCCCTCTTGGAGAGAAAGGATTTTCTTCACCGTGCACCATTGTTCGTAAGAGACTGTTCTCACCAACCCGAGAAGGTTATAAATGGAGCTGTGAACATCAGAATCGAGATTCAAGCATCTGCAAATATACCCGCCCAGACGTCACTGTACTGCCTGGTTCTACATGAGAAAGTATTTACCTACAAACCTCTTTCTCACGTGATGCAAGCACTTTTATAATTATGTTTATGTTTGGGTGAATGGTTTTTGTGAAAGATTGTACTAGGATAAGTTTATGAATAATAAATTGAATTCATATACTAAAACACTCTTTTATTGACTTTAGCATAAATTTCAAGCATTTTCGTTCTCCCCCTCCTACTCCCTGAAAAACTAGTTGCTCCTGAATTGTAGAAATGATTTAAAATATTCAAATGTCTTTCAATATAGGGCAATAGCCGTTTTAGATTCCTTACACCATCAATGTCCAAAGATATTACATTATTATTTAAACAAGTATCTATGAAATGAATTGAATGGTCAAGAAATACAATAACATTGTATGCATAAATTACATTGTCACAATATTCATCACACGCAAACTTTTTTCTAGGTGTAGGTAATCTTCAATCATTGTACTGTTTTTGGATATTATATCCCAGTCTGATTTTTTAATATAAACAAATGATTTATCACTTTCACAATTTATTTCGAGGGAGGGGTTGTCGTAGTATATTCCAATGTTCATGGTATGGGAGAAGGATATGTTGACGTCATTAAGCGCGAGTAATCGATTCCCCATGCTCCTCTGGCGAATGCAGGGCATTTTCAATGAATAAGAAGACCATGGGACCCTCTTTGAGGAACCTCCTCTTACACCTCCTCTTCTGCTTTTTCTCGCCAGACTCGTTCTGCCTCTTCCTCCGCTCCCTCCTCACACTCCTGCAACATATATTCAAAACAATGTTAGAAATATGTTTAGCAAATGATTTCATTCGTCTGAAAGAAAAAATACGTATATTAGAAAAATCCTCTTCCCTTGTCACACAAAAGTATTATTAAAGAGCGTCATACTCACTTCAAGGGTTTGCAAGGTTTTGGGTGTATCTCAGGCGAGCAATCCGGACCCTTCTGATTTATCCTCTCCTCAACCCTCGTAGCTTTATCTTCAGGAGTTGTAATGGCGGGGAGTGGAGCGACATCCTCATCCATAGGCTGGGTAGCGCTCTGCGATTGGGTATTCCACTATATCGACATCGCGTCTCTCAGGGTCCAGCTCCTCTATTGACACGGGCAACTTAGACGCAGTCATTCGCAGTCTGTAATAATTTAATTTTAGATTAGACACAGAATATCATTAGAAACAGTAAATTAATATGTAATTTAACATTTCTTCTACTTACTCGAGTATTCTCTTCCTGAGCTGGTAGACCTCGCAGTTGTCGTTACATAGGAAGAAGGATGACATGCATTCATGTTGTGCCGGGTTAGTACAAAGTACAGAATGCTTGTATCCGGTGCACGTCTCTGTGTCGTATTCAGCTAGTTGTTTCGAGACGAAGACATCATCAACTTCATCGACATCGCTAAGATCCTCCACATCCCCTTCCATGCGATTTTCACTTAAAGAATAAAATCATTTCAAGTTAGATTTCATTTAACATGCATGCAGAATATTACTGAGTTACAGAAAATAAAATGTATTACTTACATGTTCGGTCCTCGATAAACAGGACAGATCTCTGTGCACACTTCCAATGTAGTCATCGGATCATGATGCGATGGTTGAGTACACAATATTTAATGTATTAAACCATTGCAGGTTTCGGTATGGAAGTATACGTAGTGAAAATAATCTTCACCGCACCCGCTCCAGTAATCATTCGCATCAGATGCACGATTATCACCAACCATTTCGTTTATCGCTGAACGTACACTGAAAAAAACAATAAATGATCGCTCTGGTTTCGGTTGCTTCTTATATACTGTAGATACTTGCTCGGTGACGTCACGCGGCGGGTGTGGAGGGGTGAAATGCATGTTGAGATCTGTTATTCACCCTCCAGGCAGAAGCCGCTGTCTGTTTTCGAATACAAAGGAAAGGCATTGGCGAGCGTGTTTTAACATGTTCTATCGACGCTGACAGAGTGGAGCAGCACTAGTCTACACGTCGAGACTTGTTAGAGACCTCACACACGCCGTCATGGATGAAGTGAAACTTGATAGTACCAGACAGTAGCTGGCTACTGGTTTTTTTCATTACAAGGTGGAGGTTTGTCGGTTAGGTTAAGACCAGTGAGCGTGATGGTTATACATATACTAGCAGGTATCTTATGTCCGGGTTGTAGTCTGAAATTTTAAAGATCGGTTATCCCTGCAACTAAGTAACCTAAAGAGTTACGGCGAATCTCGTCTTTAGCTAGTATTAAGAGCGACCAATACCACGAATAATTAAAGTTCAAATGACTTTAGTTCGAATGCCGGTCGTTCGATGTCTTCCTTAGTTTCCCATTTACCCTAGATTGAAGCACTTATATTGATGGTGTAAATTGCATATAACTGTATTTAATACGTAACAGAAAGATTATAAATACCATCCCGCCCTGTACCCTTAGTTCGACTACTGGTCCGATGGAATGTATTTAAATTTAATAGCTCTTTTAAGTAATTAAGATAAGAACGCCACATAAAACTAAACTGACGTTCTAGTCTTAAAATATTTGTAATAATGATAATAATTCCCCATGACGCTAGGCTCCAGTCCAGAAGCTTAAAGTTCGTTTAAGTCTGCAAAACATCTTACTCTTAAGGATAATTAAAGAGATGAATAGAATGTATGAATATGGTAACATGAAATAATAGCACGAAGAATGGTCGATTTAAAAGGGGTGATTTAGCTTATGCTAGCTTCTTTAGCTATTTATCTTATGTGAGCTTTATGTTAATAGATCATGATGTTGCAGTTTTAACGCTATTATGAGGACCGGGCCAAATGAAGGACCAGCAGAAGGCCACTGACTGAGACTTGCAGAAGTCCTCAACATTTCCATGTTCGAAGACCAATTCCACTACTGGAGTTCACTAGAGAGAACCATCCCAGTGACTTATTCGGTCTACTTTTGCTAATGAGATGGTAGGAAGATGAAAGAAGAAGAATAAAATGTTTTTAAGATCAAGCAGTATAAATGTGAATGAATTGAATTCGGCAGGAAAATCGGTAGCTGTAATGGTGGTAACATCGCTGTGAGGATTATTTTGTTGATAGTTTACCTTTGTTTTTCTTCCTTTACTTTTTCTTCCTTCCTTCTTTCTTCTTAATACACGCACATACAGACACACAAAACAAAAACTCATACAGACACAGACATGCACAGAGACACAATCATAGGCACAAAAATACACCCTTAAACACACATATACATATACATGTGCGCGCACAGACACACACTGACACACAGACGCACCCTCACTTACATCCATGCACACACCTCCACACAATGTACACCCACGCACACACATGCATGCACACCAACGCAGATACACACATATACATACGTGCACTAATACCGACCTACACAGCACACAAAAACACTCACACCTACAAACACACACATTCACATACACACATACATATTCAAACATATGCACTCTAAATACTTAAAATATTCGTGTTAGTGTTGAACAGAAAAGCACAAAAAACCTGTACCCCATTGGATCTGAAATCACGTGACCTAATAGGTTCGTACATCCCACATAAATAGAGCTCCTTTGGGCTAGCCAGCATTCCAGAGTGGTTAGACGTTGTCAAGGTGCAGAAGTCTACATCCCTTGAATAAGGATAACTTATTAAATCAAGTATGATTATGCATAACTCTGCATACAGGGATATCATTAAAAGTACCACTGGATACACTTGTACCAAATGTGGGAAGAATTGTCTACAAAGTTATCACAAGGGAGGAGATGCAATGGACTGCAAGCGGCTCTTCAAGTGTAAACATTTTAATGCATCATTCAACAATAGTTACATGATGATGTATGTGAATTAAGCAGTTCTAAGAAGTAAATATAGACGGAGCTTACCAGACTAGGTTTGACAACAATGGGCGAGTGTGACATCAAAGAGTACGAAACAGCAATAGAAGGATGATTGAAACTGTACTTCAGTGGCTGCGATTCATCTAAAGACATGAATATGTACCTGCAGGAAGCAAACACACGAATAATTCAAGCCGTTCAGTATGAGCTTGAGTTCATAAATCAGTGAAAATAAATCTGCTGCTTGAATGCCCATTTGTGAACAGTATCGTAGAAACCTCTGGCAAATCATTGAAAACACGGAATCAATCTGTGTTTCTGCAGATTGATCTAGACAACATGTTGGAGACAAGGTTCAAGAAAGTTAATACAGAAGTGGGAGAATGTAAGTTTAATAGCAGCAACTCGGACTTGCTTGCTCTGGAAAGAGTTCGACCTAAATTAACAAGTTCAACCCGCACCGTGAAAGTAGCTACATACCACTACCGCCATCTGTTGAGGCTAAGGAAGATTTTTAAATCCTCAGAGTTATACCTACGAGTAGCTAAATACATATATACAAAGGAATGTACAGCGCACCAAAAACTACAGCCAACTTCAAGATATGTACGACTTCAGTTATTTTTCCTACCCTGCGACACTGGCTCAAATACCTAAGTTTGAAAAGCTCAACAGTGTGCCTATCAACGTTTTCAGTCTGGATGAGAAGCAAAAAGAGTTTCCTATAAAGCTTGTTGATGAATAATTATTTGACCACCGTGACCTGTACTACTAAGTGATGCTACTAGAATATATCATTATTTAAAGAATTTTGAGAAGCCCATTCTACGCCAGAAAATAAAACACAGTGGACGAGTGTACACGTGTAAGTGATGTTTCACAAATTTTGGCAATCGGCATTGACGAAGCGGGCTTGAAAAGCTACAAGAACATGTCACTATCTGCAGCCAACATAACATTGTAAAGGTATTTATGCCTACAAAGGAAAACTCAATCGTGCAATTTAAAAATTATGAAAGGATGATGAAACTTTCCTGTGTCATCTATGTCGATTTTAAAATCATTCTCACATCATACCATACGTGCATCCACAATTGTGAAACTTCCTATACAGCTCCTTATCAGAAGCATACCTCAATGAGCTTTTGTGCTTACGTTAAGCCGTCATCCAGCGTTGAAACCCTGGAAAGTGGTTTTCCTACACAGCCCTATGCATATCGTTTTTATGGTGCACTTGAAAAGCTCGTGGAACATCTAACATCCCTTGCAAGGAAAATCAACAATACATTCCAATCTCCTAAGTCACTGAGACTTACAAATGAACAACAAAAGGCTTTCGACACTTCTACTGTGTGCTAGTTGTCTGGTAAAACTTCTCAGAATAGAACTACAAAGCGCGCGACCCGATCTAGCCAGCGTGAATATCATGGAAGTCTGCATAATAAATACAATTAGCTTGCAAAACACCTAAATGCATTCCCGTTGTCATGAATATCCCCAGCGAATAAGACTCTCACTTCATTGTGAAGCAGCTTGGCTGTACAAGTGAACGAATAGAGCTAATTCCAAGCTCAGAAGATAGTTTATAAAATTCTCCAAGTATGTGGTACATATAAAGCTCCGGTTTGCGGATAGTTTTCAATTCTTCAAAACAAACTTGGATAAGCTGGTGAAAAACCTGACATCGTATCCTGACATGTGCAATTACTTCGGAGAAGAAAAGTTGAGTTTGATGATACGTAAGGGAGCATTTATCTACCACAGCGTTACATCGTAAAATGTCTTGAACGATAAAGATCTGGATAGTTTAATAAGAGACACCTGAATGAATATAGGGATCTCTATTCAATATGAGATGTACTTCTATTAGCTGATTTCCTTGAGACGTTCAGAGACCAGATGCTGAAAACTCATTAGGTTGATCCCGCACTCTACTTTACCTTTCCAAGACCTACCTTGGACGCCATGCTACTGGGCACTGGAATTGTAATTTAACTGCTTCTGGATTAAGATCAGCTTCTCATGATGGAATTCGACTTAAGAGGAGGTTTATGCCAAATCTCTCACCCTTAGGCGAAACCAAAAGCATCTAAAAGGGTGAAATATGATCCACAGAAAACATCTCAATGTATCATATTTGACCACGCAAATAACCAATATGGAGGGGCAACGTGTCACGCCCTCTATTATGGTGGATTTGAGGGTTTCTTCTGAGGACATCAACTTAGTAATACTACAAGAAGATGCTCCTCACGTATAAATATTAAAAGCTGACATCGAGTATCCTACGGACTCCACGAGCTACACAACTATCTGCCTTTCCTGCCTGAGTGAATGGAACTTAAGGAGACGTCTACAAAGAAACTAGTTCCTGATCTTGAACGCAGAAAGCATGTAGAGCATTACATGTCCTTGAAGCAAGCTCTTAGTCATGGGATATGTCTGAATAAAATCCATTGTGTGGTTCAATTCCGACAGTCACAGTGCTTAAAAGCTTAAGTGGAGTTTAACAACAGACTGCCAATGATTTTGAGAAGGATCTCTACCAGCTGTTCAGAAATGTTATGTTTGGTACACTATGGAGAACCTGCGTAATCAGTTGGATCTACGTCTGGTTACGGGAGATAATACCCTGGAAGAACTGATTACTATACCTACGTTTGACAAATAATATATGGAGCTACCCTAGGAGCTGTACATATTAACTTCCGACGGATTATATTCAACAAACCAATATACATCGGAATGAGTGTGCTATACGTTTCAAAAACCCTCATTTACCGTTTACATTATGATGTGTTCTTACCATATTACGGTGTTCAAAATCTGAAACTTATGTATATGGATACCAACTCCTTCATTCATCGTATGACAACAAAGGATGTATATCAGGACAAAAGTACACTTTATCGAGTTTCTGGATGTCGCTGATTATCCTACAAATCAAATATGCTATTCAGCTCAAAAGAATAAGGTGCTGGGATAATTTAAGGATGAGGCTAATGATAAAATCATCCTGCACTTTGTCGGACTACGATCGAAGGTGTATGGACTATATATCCATGGCTGTATGATAAAATATGGTAATCAGTAAATCACGTTTGATAGCTATGAGAACTGTCTTATAACCAAGGAAATAATAAAAACGCGTAAGGAATAGATCCTGTGGCGAGAGCATACTAATACGTGAGTACAAGTGAATAATATAAGTTGATTCCTTAGGATGATAGAAGAGTGACTCGGGAGAATGGAGCATTATCATATGCTTATGGGCATTACAGCATTACAAATAGTATTTAAGAGGGGTGTGAGTTGGATCTCAAGACAACGATATACTCGATGAGTCTACCATTATAAAATATAAGTCTACTAATTGCTGCGTATATATCTAGCATAGAAGGGATTGTGTTAACTGTGTCGTTAGGTGTAAATCCTATCACTTGTCTCAAGCCCAGATAAAAGAGGAGAGTCTCCTATCGTTACAATTCCTAAATTAATTAATCGTCGATTAAGAAATAAAGCCACTACTTCAAACTAAAGAATGTAACCACATAAAAACGAGATAGTTGAATAAAACAGAATACTATCACTAAAGGAACTCAAGGCTGGGTTATAAAGACAGCTGTAAGTAGTTTATCACGTGTTAGAATTTGAATATACAGAAGTTCATAAATGAAGCTGATATCATTGAAAAGACACAGAACTGTTGCATAACATCACAATCCAGATATAATAGGAGAGAAAATCTCTATAAAACAGATGGAATGCCTAAAAAGTATGATAAATACGTTTCTAGCTTCCAAATAACTTTTCAGCTCCCAAAATTCTCCTGTCTACTAAAATTTCCTAAAAGCTTGTGCCTATGCAATGAAAATATCTCGTCCAGTTTCTAAAAACTGTTCAGAATAGATGCAAACGCTAGTACCAACACCATGAGTATACCTGCTCGTGCTTGTAAAAAGCCGTCAGAATATCCCAAAAACCTGTGTTAATACCATGAAAATACCTGCTACAGTTTCCAAAATTCCATCAAAATACCTTCAATTGGGCCAAATATCCAAATGCAGTTTCTTCACCTATACCTGGAAAAGATCCCTAAATACCTATCAAATACTCAAAAAATAGTTTAAAAGTGCTCCGAATGGCTATGTCATTGCCTGAAATGTATGTAGAATTGTTCGAAATGGCTTAAAAATGCTTGAGATTACTGTCTAACTATTAGAGTACTCCAAAAATATAACAAACATTCATATAAATATACCCGATACGCCCCACAAGACGCAATAAACTACTGCAAAACATCAGCAAATCAGTGCAGAACGAGAAAATTCACCATCAAATGACAGCCCTAGGTCGAGGCTTGTTTGGATAGTTTTGTCAGAGAGGTCTTAGGTTTTTTATCATACAACGTACCACACAACGAACATCGATGTGTGTATACCCCTACGCACCATCTCCAATGAATGCTAAATTCTGCCCCGAACCAGTCTCCAACACCTTCGACTATCCTCCCTAGCACATATCCTCCTTTTCACCGTCTCTTTCATTTCATCTTCATCAGCGCTCGCCTAGCCCAGTATCTCTCCTGGTTTTCCTTAGTTGTTCTCACGTAACCGCATTTCTTCTCTTCAACCACCGTCCGGGTTAGCGTTTCACCTCGTTTTCCCTATCTTTCCCATGTATCACAATTTTTGTTCCAAAAGTGCGCTCGATCTGTCTTATACTACCCATTGGCTCAATTTCTTGAGGGCGTTCTGGAATAACACTAAACACATCACAATGTTCACTTCTGCTCCTTCACACAGTGTTTACCAATCTTGGCTAGTAATTCCATCGCGTTGATTAGACATGGGGAAGAATAGAAATTTTCGTGGGTAAAAACCCTTAACATGGCTTCCTTCGGAAGGGAAGTAAAGCCGTTGGTCCCGTGTCGTAGATTTACGTCACGTAAAAGAACCTCAAGCCTGCTAAAGAGGCCTCTGAGCAAAATTACCGGTCTTTCACTCTAAATAGAGAATGGGACGCTAACGACCACAGCAGTTAAAGAGCGTCCATAAATAACAAGCAATTTAATTTTGAAGATAATTCTGCAAAACCTTTTCAAAGAATGTACAGCTTCCGGATAAGGGTTTGGAAATATGTGCTGCATGTTCATCAACGGAACAAACATATTTTACACTCCGGTATTTTACTGGCACTTTGAGAAAAACCTTTGTTTAGAGCATGGGCATTTACAATGAAACAATAGGTCTTCAGAATATGTGTGTGACTTCTATTAATGCTTGAACTGCATTCAAATTTCTCGCCATAGTCGCCGCGCTGTCAAACATTTGTGCAATTAGTTTTTCATTGCTGCCGAATCCTGATTAGAAGTGCCGATTAAGTGCTACAATAGACTAGCATATTTCCAGCGCCGGCTCAGGGGGTCGAACGTGCCACTGTCAAGGGCGATAGGTTTCAAGGGCGGCGAAATATTAAAAGAAGACGTTATCTGAAACCGAATTAGTAATTATGCTTTAAATCTAGCGACTTTGTGCAGACGTTTTGTTATGGTACTGGTGACAAATGAGGCCTCAGAGTGATTTGGTTACGACCCTCATTGATAATCATCGTCAAACGTGGTCAACATTAAATCTCATGTTTAGAAAGAGGAGTATTTAAAGCCACTAGTTTAGTTTCTTTGCTTATATTCGTGACTCATGAACCTTATCGCCCTAATGGTATCGCAGAAGTCGTTGTTTATGCTTTCAGTTACTTCTTGTGTTGTTAGCCTATTTTGTCAGTAACTACTGCTTTTAACTCCAGACAATCTCAATTACATGCAATAAAAGGGCACAACTATGCCTACTACACTCGAAATAAGCATCCTATCACATATACTTATTTCTTCACTTAAAGAAACAGCGCTGTTTGTGCGAAGACTTAGCTCTTTGAAAAATTTCCTCCAGGATTTCGAATTTGAGTTGAACACAATAAATAAGAGAAAAATAAAGCTAGAAGGATCCGTTATTGTAGCCCTAAGAGCATTCATTTTAAAAAAGATACAAAATAAGCATTTGAGGAAAATGGTATACTTGGCTGAAACGTGGTTAAACGCCATACCGTATCGAAGGGCTGGACTGATGACAGAATTGAAAGGTCCATGAAGTCACCCGCAGGAGTTTATTATAACCCATGCTGGAACATCTCACTTTTTATCCTCCTCAGACCCGAGTTCAGTTGCTGTTAAAGTAAATTTTTTCAGATGTTTCATGCAACTTAAACAGACCTTAACACTAGAAGGTTAATGTTCATCTAATATTCCTGACTATAAGGAATGAGGGGTCATTGTGACCCGCAACGCCATTATTTTGATATACATGAATATTTAATTGTTTTGAGCTAACTGACAGGTTTAGAACTATAAATATATCTCACATAATGTTGCTTTTTTATTTTGGTGCAGGAATTCATAAAACAAGTGCTTTACTAATCATGTGCAGTGCTTTGGAGAATTATAATTCCATTAAAATCCATATGTCATGAAATTCTGAAAATCAATGCAGACTTAATGTAGCAAAAATAGTAAGGAGACATTCCTTGCAAATGAACTGTATTAGTATGCTTACAATCACTTAGCGATTATGTGGATATATCATTTTGAACAACACACTTTTGTTATTGGTGTGTATTTTCCACTTACGGATTTGTTACATCCCATACACACATAACGACTTTTCTTTCCCGCACAATTTACAACATTGCACCTCACTCGCATTTCCGTGTCTCTTGAGCTCTTTTTTATTTATCATCAAAGTAGTGTGTAGATTTGGCAGCGTACAATTCCTCATGTCCATATATGAAGCGCGTAGTTCCAGGGTTAGCTTCAAAATGAAATCTCTGTAACTCTGCATTATTGCTGCTAAATCAAGCATGTTGTACAATACATGTACTGGCCATCTTCGAGAATTAGACTTTACTGTGTAGAGCCAGGGCAAATGGTCAAGTACATCAACACAAATTTGGTTGAGTTGTAAAAGCTTACAGTATCGGGAGTTTTATTTTCATTGTTGGCAATATTAAGAGAAGGTTGCATGGTACTAAGGATTGTTGTATGTTTTAGGTTTCCACTGGTTATTTACCACTGTTGTAACAAAGGCAGCTTTCTGTAATAAACTGTGCTTCGGTGAGGTTCTTGCACTTCTTTTACTAGTGTGACACACTCCGCCTCGCATAATTCGCAGTTCCAACCAAACTAATTGATTCAGTTTTCAGCTTATCTGTAAGCTTCAATATTGTAAAGAAATTGTCTGTAGTAACATTTATGGCCTTCCCTGTGAAAGGATCCAGCAAGCGGAGAACCACAATTTTAACATCAGATTCATCAGTAGGTCGTGTATTGTCTTTACCTGTGTAGGGAGAGCCATTGCACATCTAGTTGATATCTACATCTACAGTAAGCCAAAACTTTATTCCAAATTTATCAGGCTTATTTGTAATATGATGTAAACTGGACATCTGCATTTCGATGGAAACAGATTTCATCTACACTAAGATTTGGTCCTGATTAGAAAGAAGCAATGCACTTATACCAGGTGAGTCAGCAGCCCCTAGGTATTCGTATATATGCAACCCGCAGTTTATAGTCTAATGTGAAAACATCGACCCTTTTAGCAAACAAACTGTTATTGTAGCTCTGCTCTTCTATTCGATACTATACGCAACTAGCATTAATGATTAAAAGCCTGAATGAGAACCAAGGAGCTGCAAAAAGCCTTAAAAAGGCGGCTTTTCATGGATATAATGCTTGCAAGGAGATAGAGAAGTGTTCTCCCAAAGAGCAAGAGAGAGAGAGAGAGAGAGAGAAAGAGAGAGAGAGAGAGAGCGATTTAGCTGAGTCGATTAGCTGCCGGAATATGGTGAAGTAAAGGTTAGCTTCAGAGGTTCGAATCTACTACAAGCATCAAGTATTTTGATTCTTTTTTTCATTCTCCTTGTGTTTATTTTCTGTATTTTAGTATACTAAGTTATTTATTTTTGTTATTTGCTCTCCTGTGAGCCAAAGACACAATAATTACAAGCAGATAATTGTGTATCATATTTACCATAATAATTTGTATCGTATCTGTGCTGTAAGCCGTGTTACGTAGTTAGCTTTCATTCTCTTGGGCGCATATCGACGATATTAAATATACCAGCTTTTGTTAGATGTTTAAACCAAATGTTTCACTTCTTCTAATGACAAAGGAGTTGTAAATTTGCTAAGTTCACGGGTAAACAGAATAATAAATTGTTAAAGAGCGTGGATTTCATCAAGAAAGTAAATGTTCAAAATGACCACCTTCATCAATGCACATTTGTGTACGTTGCCGGAGAGACCTTCTTGTATGCTGTAACATGCGCGGTGTAATCTGCCTGCATTCTTAACGTATGAGTGTGCCCGTATATGATTTGGGCTTTGCGGTGGAAAACATGATTATTCTATTTTGTACACACTTATAATGTTATCAAAATGTTATTTGTATCATATCACATTATTGGCACAAAGAGATAAAATAAAAGGTAATAAAAAGTTAAAACTTAACCCAAAGAATTTGAACCCGAACTGAAATGACACAGTGTTAAAAACACATAATAATACCATTCGGCTAATGCTACTTTGCGAGTTTAGGTTCCTATACGAATTAGTAATCGCAGAAGTAGACCCCACCTCGAATCTTTACACGCTTTTTGCAGCGTTATACAGTGTTTTGAGCTCGGTTTGGTAGTTTTAATTCAAACAAATAAGCTGCATCAGTCATTACAGTTACTGTATGAACTGAAATATGCCATAGTTTGTGACAGAAGAGAAATTATCTACCTAATACTTAGCATTTTTGGACAAGGCTGTGCAACATTGACTAACGGCTTAAATCCAATTGGTCGCACTACGTAGATCTCCATTTTGTTTTCAAATGCTTTTGTCAACCGATTCATGAGATAGGCTGTTCCTTCAGGGGCGTTTTCAAAGGGGTGAATGAATGTACGCTAAAGAATAAAAGTTTGTAAAATCAGCTAAAAGTGCTTTTGCAGCTCCCAGTGTCAGGGTGGGATATTTTTGGAATCGACATAGATGGTGGTCGCATTCTGTCCCGTACTTTGTTATCTGTCCTACCTCTATAAAGTGTTCTGCAAATCAGCCATTAGAAGTCATTCAAGAAAGGCGTAAGTCAAATATGTCGCTTAGCAGGTTGCCTAAATTCAAAAATAAATAGGCACAGCTGACTCACCTGGTATATAATGGGATCCCTTATTTCAAATGCAAGGCTAAACAGTGTTTGCGGGTTGCCTTTATGTCAAACGTTAAGTATTTCATGATTTCCGTAAATTCATTCCTTGCCACAGTTTCTGTGAAGAAGATGTGTCCGAAGTGTTATTTCACAGGTTTTTTGTTGAATTCGTTCTCGTCCCATATCCTCCACAAGCATGCATTATAGCAGAGAAGGCTGCCGCAAACAAATAAATAGTAAAGTGTACTCAGGTTTCATAACACTGAGGGGTCCAACAAGGAATTAACGTGTTTTTTTAAACACTGTTCAAGACGGAAATGCCATCACGAATGCGAAGGTTTTATTTACAGCTTTCGTCGCTAAGCATAATCTGCCTCTGGCCTCCAGTGACTATTCTGGGCATTTATTAAAACATGTTTCCATATCAAAAAAGATAGCAGCTAAATAGAGTTGTGCCAGAACAAAACCTGGAGCAATAGTTGGGGGTGCAGCCAGAGCAATAGATAGAAACATTACGGACACCATGATGCGTCAACTCTTCTCTCACGCTACCAATAGTATAACTGGCGCAACAGTTCTAGACACGTGAAAATCTTAATGACAGCTATGAAGCGAGTTACATACCACATCAGGAGGTGACCGGTCGTCTGCATGCTGCAGGAATGCGTGGGACAGTCATTGTCAAATATCCGCACACCGGTTATGCACTGCACTACACGATAAACTTATAGTTATATACAGTATATTTAAATCCACCGCTGTAAAATGCCCTTAATATAAAACACTGTCAACCATCTGCCTGCAGTTCTTCCACACCTGACAGCCCCTCCTCTTCTGCGGAATCACTCACATCATTGCCGCCATCACTGCTGTCGCTACTTTCTGCACCATTATCCTGGATGAGAATTTTTTCTAATTGATTTTCTGCAATTCCGTATTTTTTGAAATAATGATTCTCAATTTATTCAACATGTCGATATACATTTTCCCATTCTGGCCTTCCAATTTCTGCAAATCGCTGGCGACATAACTGCTCCACATCTTTTAGTTTAAAAGTGATATTTTTGCAGGCCACCCAGTTTTTGACATCAGCCCAGATTAATTCGATTGGGTTTAGACCTGGGTGATACGGTGGCAGTCTAAGTACATTATGGCGATGTTGTATTAATATCTGGCCAAGTATGAGTTATGACTTCTGAAGGGATTTGTTGGCTTTAACTAAGTTATATTTGTTTTACTCATGCTTTCATCAAAAGCTATATTAAGCTTAAGCAACCAGGTTTTTATTTCTTCTTTCAAGGAATTTGAGGTAGGTTGTTTGTCAATTTGAGTGTTACCACATTGTGAAGCATTGTCGATAACCAGAATAGACCCAGCAGGCATATTAGCTATCAACATGGTGTTGATTCACTTCATGTAATTTTCTGTATTCATTTCTTGATGAAAATCTCCTGTTTTTTGTTGCGACTTGTAAAAGAAGGGCATTTGGAACGAACAGCATGAACGATAATAAGTATTTGCCCTTTGGCAACAGGTGCCTGAAAACCTAATTCGCTTTCGTCACTTCAACTTTTAGATGTATGACTGCTGTGTATGCACGACTCATCTTCATACACTATAGTCTGACCCTCTAATTTGTACCTCTGAGTAAGGTACTCTTCCAGCTGAGATCGTATGTCGTGCTTTTCTATCAGAACTCAATTTGGTTTCGTTTTCTTCCACTTAAACCCTAAATCTTTTATAATTTTTCTGAGATTTTTAGCAGTATCTTGAAAATTTATGCTGCTATAAGTACATATAAAATTACAGTCATTTGGAAGGTTAGTATGACTGCAAAATTCAGTGCCTAAGCCGGGATTTGAGACTTGTAGCACCACCTTGAACATTTATGACATCTTTCAGATTGATGAACAATCTGCTTATTGTTGGCACAGTTTTTTCTTCCACATAGTAATTGTGAATCGTGCACCGAATGACGCATTTCTAGAAATCGTCTATTTCTGTAATACGTTTAGGGACCTTATGTTTCTTCACGGGTGTGTCAAATGGTACTCTTTCATCCATATGGTTTTTCGTATCTTTGAGAAATCTGGAAACGGAACTCAGTGAAACAACAGTTGCTTTGGCTACTCTTTCTTTCACTCTCTTAAGGCTTTTGTGGAACTCGGGTAAACATATACTTTCTTCCTTCATCTCTGCTTCTTGCTTCATGAAGTCGAGGACATTTGCAATTATTTCCCTGCTTTGAATACGTAATACCTTACCATTTAACTTTGTAAATTTAGGAGCCATGGTTATAAATATCACAAATATAAAATAAGCACTATTGTGACGTATGCAGGCATTGTTAGTGCATACGTCTCCTTGGTCACCTGGATTGGAGATGGCGGTTGTAGTTTAGGTGGGGGTAGTAGTTTAGTTGTCGTCCCCCACGCGATAAGCGTGGCTTGGGTTTAGGGAGTCAGTCAGTGAGTAGAGGTCAACCGGACAAGACGTGGTGTTACGCTCTCTCCATACAGGAATTTATGGCGGCCTCGCCCGACAGGTATGGGACTAAGGAGATTGGTAGTGTATTCTGTTTTATCTAATAAACCCCTTACCATCCAGATCTTTCCTGTTTTATTTACGATAGTATAAAGCTCCTTCTTCCCATTCTGAACCATGTAGGTGTCCTTTTGTCAGTTATCCAATTATACTTTGCATTTCCATTTTAGTTGCGTCCCTAGTCGTGGCCTCGCCTTGTTTAATTATTAAAATTTGTTAACTACCCGATACCTCTTTAGCGAGTGCTCTGTCCCCTTGAGCGTGTTGTTTAGAGGCTGCGACATATTGGTGGAGGGCCGGGCATAATGTACTTTTTTGAGATTTTTAACTGTAAATTTTTTTTTCTTTTCACTAAAATGTAACGGTTTTTGTCCTCCACGTGGTCGTTAAAAAATGTAAATCTGTTTCTTGGCTTAAGGGTAAGGGTTTTGGTTGTATCATTTGTGGATTCTTTATTCTAAATTCCCGTTGCATTGTTTTCTGAAAGTCCCGTATCTAAATTTCAATTTTAAGTTCATTTTTATATTTTTTCCATTGTCTGTCGGTGGCGTGACGCTAAAACTCCTGGCTCCATTTTTCCCCTTACGTTGGCTTCCCTTCTACTAAATTCTGTTACTATGGTAAATCATTCGTGCTGGTCATTTTAAAGTACATATTTTTGTGAATTGTGAAAAATTGGGCGATATTTGTAACTTTTATAATATAGTTGCGTGTGTTAGCTGGTGTATGTAACATTGTGCTATTGGTTGCGTCATCTTGTGATTTCTTGACGACTCGAAAGGGAAGCAAATATTTCAAAGTTCGCGTGTTGCGCGTTAAAACTTGCGTGTGTATAAAAAGTGTGGTGCATCTGTTTGAAATATTTAAAAGAATAAAACGAAAGATGTCAAGAGTATATATATTGCAATTTCATATTTGTGCATTGTACACTCGCCGTACGAATAGTGGTAATCATAATGATGATAATTTTGCTTCACCGTTGCCATGTTTGGTTTATCTAGTTACGCAAAGCATATTTTTGGGGGAAAATGTTTCAAAATGACTCATTTAAGTAAACGTTTCAGGAGCTACTACCAACCTTGCCAGTATCTTCACCTAATTAGGTTTAATGTGCCTCTAATATGGACCAGTACGACGTGGATGTTGGTGGATCAGCTATATGTGTGTTACCAGATTTTGGAAAATTGCACTGGAATTTTGTGGTAAAAAGAAAAATTAAGAAAAAGAAACCTGTAGGTATGTGAACATTGTGTGTGCTAAAGTTTGGACGAATGAAACAGTTTCACAACTCAGACAGGTATGCTAAATTTTTATTGTTTCACTGACTGATGCTTAATTAAGCTTTGCTTTTCAGGAATAATGTGTGCTATGAATGTCTCTGCTAAATTGAAAGTTTATTATCATTTTTTGTAACTTAAATTTTGAATTCTGTTTTGGGCATTGCAAATCATTTGTTTTGTTATGTTATGCTGCAGGAATGTGTTTGATGTGTACTGTGTGCTTAATTAAGCTTTGATTTTCAGGAATGTTCTGTGACAGTATTGTTTTGAGTATTGATGTGATTTTTTTCTGTTGCATTCGATTTGGTTTGGTTTGGTTTAGGTTTCATTATGATGCTGTGATCTTTTCTTTGCAGAAAATTGTTGCATGAATAGTGTATGTATGTATGTTTTGAGGTTATGTGGTAGTATATGAGTTAATATTTGCCTCGGTGGAAGTGCCTAAGAGTAACCCCGACGGTGTAGTGTGAGAGATGAGTAGTATATGTGATATTTGCCTCGGTGGAAGTGCCTAAGAGTAACCCTGATGGTGGTAATGTGAGAGATGAGATGAGTTGATGTCAGCTTCGGTGGAAGTGCCAAAGAGTAACCCCGATAGTTGGAGTGTCAATATTTTGATTTTCAGGAGGGCTACATGTACCTGGAAAGTCGATTTGATGTGATGATTTGAGAGATTTTGCTTATTGGTGTTGCTGTAACGTGCCCAGTATAGCGTGTGTGATGTATTCACACGAGAGAGTAAATGTAATGAAGTGAAAGCAATGAGAATAATCTTTTTTGTGTTTATGCAACAAGTTTAGTACCATCTTATATAGCGAGTTTTAATACCATCTATTTTCCAGCTTAATTTTGATTCGGAGGATGTGGATGCAACAGTATAATGTCATGTCATTTGTGTCATTCCTGAAATGCTAATGTAATTTCTTTAAGTTTATGCCTATGTCAGGTATTTTTGACTTTGCAGCATGTTGAATGAGACACGTCAGTCAGGATGTTTATTTTCTCAGTAATTACTGTTTACGAGAAAGTTCAAAGCTAAGATAATGATGATGATGATTGAAATACTAATGATGATGATGATTGAGATGATGAGGATAATAATAAGATGGAGACGCTAGTAATGTAGAGGAGAATTTGTGTTAGTGACAGTAGAGTATGAGTATTGTAGTTGAAAGAATGTAATGTGGTGTAATTTGAATATGTACTGTGGATTTATTTTTGAAGTCTGTAGTAATGCACACAGTAGTTTTGAGTAGTTAGTTAAGTGAGTGTTGTGTATAATTTGGGCCATGGTCAGTATGAATGATTTCATTTCATTGTCATGTCTGAATGTATTGTAAGTGCACTTATTTCTTTTCATTAGTAGTACCAGCTGGTTAAAAAAAACAATATTGGCATCCCAAATAAGTTTCTATATTTGTGTTATGTTATTGTATGTAAACAATGAATGTCACTGATGTAATGTTTATGTATTCTGGTCCTTTTGTGTTTTTGTATTTGGATTCTAAAGCATTTTGTGTTAAATTTTGGATGGTAACCCCCTGTAAAATTTAGTTTTTATGTCAACGTGTAGTAATTTTTTTCTCTTTGTCCCATATTAAAAGAATTGATTGATTGTAAACCTTTTTGACATTTTAAATCTTTTATTGTAAATGACATACTACTTCTTTTATGTATGATGATCTTTTGGAGCACCATTTCTACCGTTCTATGGTTTCTGTTATAGTCACTTTGCTGATTGCGGAGCTCGAGTGTACAAGAAGAGTATCCCCGCCAGTCACGCCAGAGGTTCCAGAGACACCACAGGAGAGCTGTCGTTCAGCCACTACACTGCAGTGGCATAAGGAGCCACTATTTTGGGGGGCAGTCCAAGCCAGCGATTGCCCCCCCCCCACATCTTCAGCGACCTGCAGCATCTGAAAGACTACAGCTGTAAAACAATTCGTCGTTGTGGGTGATGTGGAAATCCCACCCACAAACAGTTACGTCGGAACATCCATCCAGGTGCAGTGTAGTGTGCATATAACAGTGGCAGCATGGTGTGTGTGCGTGTGCGGGGTACTCGTGCATAAGTGATCTGTAACAAAAAAAAAAAACAATTCGCCAACACTCTGAGACTCCCAAATATGCCAATTAGCATTGCCTTTCATTTCTTCATATGTGTGCTCCATATATTCTCACAGATACTGCTTGTTCAATTATCTAACCTTTTGTATGTCATGTTTTATTCTGTATCGTACTTTTTTTCTTTCTTTCTCTTTTCCACAAACAAAATTCTCCTTGTGTCGACGAGGGCGTCGATCTAGGTGGCCAGGGGGAGATGTGACGTATGCAGGCATTGTTAGTGCATACGTCTCCTTGGTCACCTGGATTGGAGATGGCGGTTTTAGTTTAGGTGGGGGTAGTAGTTTAGTTGGCGTCCCCCACGCGATAAGCGTGGCTTGGGTTTAGGGAGTCAGTCAGTGAGTAGAGGTCAACCGGACAAGACGTGGTGTTACGCTCTCTCCATACAGGAATGTATGGCGGCCTCGCCCGACAGGCATGGGACTAAGGAGATAGGTAGTGTATTCTGTTTCATCTAATAAACCCCTTACCATCCAGATCTTTCCTGTTTTATTTACGATAGTATAAAGCTCCTTCTTCCCATTCTGAACCATGTAGGTGTCCTTTTGTCAGATATCCAATAATATTTTGCATTTCCATTTTAGCTGCGTCCCTAGTCGTGGCCTCGCCTTGTTTAAATTATTAAAATTTGTTAACTACCTGATACCTCTTTAGCGAGTGCTCTGCCCCCTTGAGCGTGTTGTTTAGAGGCTGCGACACTATTTACGTACTGATCTCTTTGAAATTACAAGATGCGGTCACTTTCTATGCAGACTGTATGTGTTACGCACTGTGAGTAAGCAAAGGTATTATATCGCTTTCGTTGATTAAGCTAAACATAAACCATTCCTAGGCTCGGCAGCAGGGGTGGCAATCAAGGTCACGATTCCAGAAGTTTTGCGCCAGTTATAGCAACGATATTGATAATTCAAAAGTCTATCGTATAATAATTGTGTCCTCCTTTGATAGAAACTGGGATGATTTCTACGAAGATCTTGACCATCCAAGAATCACGGGAGAATACAGGCCAAGACATTTTAAAGTTTTAAATCTTGAACTAAGGAAAAGAAATATCCCATGTTATAATTGTGTTGGATTTGCAAGTGATAATGCTAGTAGCATGACTGGCCATTACAAAGATTTTATTTCTTTTATTTGTATACAAAACCCCAACATCCAAGTGCAAGGCTGTGTCTGTCATCTTGTGAACTTAGCTGCTCAAAATGGGTGCAATGTGCTAGAAATGTCAATGTACAACAGTTTTTAGTAGATATTTATTATTATTTACAACGAAGACGAAGAATATTTTGAAACTTTGTCAGAATTCTTTGGGAAAAAACCCACAAAATATTAAAATATATTTCCACACGATGGCTATCTCTATTGCAGTGTGTGGAGAGAGTCCTGGAACAACGGAATCCTTTGAGGATATTTTTCTGTGATACAGACCATGGCCATGCAACATTTCAGAATGTTATGGAACAGTTTGAAAATCCTTCTACCAAATTATGCCTTCAGTTTCTTAGCTCTGCTGTTCCATTTTTCAACTCATTGAATGTATTCCTGCAGCAAAAGGAGCTTATTAACGAACTTCATTATAAATTGAATAGTTATTTCACAGATGTGTTTGTTAGATTTGTCAAAGCATCTTCGGTTTCAGGCACTGATTTGTTTTCTGTGAAATTTTCTTGTATGAAGTACCAGAAAAGTGACAGTGTTCCAGTTGTTTGAGTGAGCATGAAGTTAAGGTTTTATTCCAAAACACATGAATATAATATGAAGAATTGGGCCATCAAAGAAAAGTTTTTAGAGCATGCTAAAATTACCGTTGTGTTTCAGCAAAGTATAAAAGGTGTTTCTTCGATTGACTACATGATCGACCAGTTTCCTAAGGTGCTCACAGCAGAGTAAACTGAATCCTTAGAATCGAGTTTAGTCGTTTCCAGTTTGATACTTTCAGCTTTGACAAGAATGAAGGGGCTGATACAATCAGGGACAAAATTTCTGAGATTACTGATGTTTCTGGATTAACGGAATACCGCTCACTAAGTAATCTTATGAAGGCAGTTCTTCTGGTCCCACACGGTAATTCTCCCACAGAAAGAGTTTTTAGCTTGGTAAGAAAGAACAAAACTGAATTTCGTGCCAATATGAGCACAGAATTGCTAAGTTCCCTACTGGTCCATAAAAACGCAGATGATTTCGGATAGAAACCCTTACCATCAGAGTACATTTACAAGATAACAACTACAAGATACCAAACAGGCCACTCGGCTTCAAAATTTTAAGTGTGTACCCCCTCCACTCAAGTATTTGGTGCAGATACAGATATTGCAGAGCTGGCTGTTGACGCAGAAGGACTTTAATTAGTAAATGGCTATAATTTATTTAGAACTGTAATATATTCGCTTATAATTTTTGTTTGTTTGAATGGCTGTTCGGGTGCGCTTCCCCTCACTTGGGTCCCTATTACTAATTGCTGTTTCTAAAAGTTGGCCTCTCAGCAAATAGATAAGCACATGCTAGCAGTAACACTAACGTACAAGTGGTGGAGTGACTCACTCGCATAATATGGCATGTAACATTACAACGAAGTAAGGGGAACTTTTTAATTTCTATTACTCATGAATGAAAACAAGTCCAGATCCAAATAAGTTTGAATTATTAAGCAGTATAATCGGCCGTCAAGTGCGGTTTCATTTTGTGGGTGTTTTATTGTTATATCCTGATGAGGGGGTAAACCCCAAATATTGAACATTTTTATTGTATGACTTTGCGGGCTTTATATTTCACGCTGAACAATCATGCTTTTTCACCACATATGCCTATCCCTTCTTGAGCTTTATTTATTGATTGCTCCTGCAAGTAAATAAATAAATATATTTATGTTGCTTGAGAATAAGCAGACTGAAGGACTGACATTAAGGATAACAATTACTTATGTCTGAAAGTGTGAGGAGCTGAATGGCACGTGCAATTGTCGCACAAGGCGGCAAAGTTCCCGGAACCGATCCCGCATGTTTGTCACTGTTTATAGCACAGAACACCAATAATTTTTTCTTCTTTTCTGCTTCATATACATAACGCCAGATAATATGTGATTCAACCTTACTTTACACATGTGAAGTTTCGTTAACCATGTCAGTTACAAAAGGAACATCCACAGTTTTCTGCTTTATAACTGATAAAATGTTTTAGCTTAGGACTTGTATTACGTCGTTTTGAATTCAATTAGGAATTCCTTTAAACACAGTAGAGTGCTCCGCTAAAAGGGGATCATAATGTGCACTGCACTTAAAAAATTCCACATAAGTGATCTGAATAATGAAACTTCCCTTTTCATCACGTCTTCGAAAGGCCAACTCCTGTTTACCAGAAAGCGTTCTGCATTAATAAGCGTTTTAAAATTCTCCTTTTCGACCTTAACGTTTATTGTATAGAGATATTTCATTTTTAAGCTGGTCATCAGGCCAATTTCTACTCTGATTGCCCCAAGTTTGTTACAGGTATAGACGATCGTAGATGGTTAACAGACAGTCTGCTCGGCTATT
This sequence comes from Deroplatys truncata, assembly GCA_030765065.1. Taxonomy (NCBI): domain Eukaryota; kingdom Metazoa; phylum Arthropoda; class Insecta; order Mantodea; family Mantidae; genus Deroplatys; species Deroplatys truncata. The sequence continues at coordinate 331,331,691 of CM060990.1, forward strand.
GACTTCACATTTCTCAAATGCAAGTACCTAGCGCTGTTACTGGTACACGAGGATACTCCCGTTCACTGTTAACCTCCGTCCTAAACTATACCTTGTCTCAACCTTAAAAGACAGTATAGCGGTAAATGGGATATCTCTATCTAATGCATGCATGTTGTCATTAGCTTTGTGCTTTTCTACTCTCGCGCTGTCACCAAGTTGCTAATAGCGTAATGTAAATATTCAGTTGTTATGAATTTTAGCTTTTAACACACTATCTTATGCAGAATATTCTTCTCTATCAGATTATAGCATTTTTAAAGCCTTTATCACTTTCTGTGGCACAAATTTCTAAATAAAACGAACTTTTCAGTAAAAGTACGACATTTTCCTGTTTCTATGCTTATCATGCAGTGACTAATAAACTAAAGGGTAGAACGTAACAATATATTTTTCTTAGCTGGAGTAAACTTGAGTGCTGATACCTGCCCAGTTTGAATTCTCTATCTTTGTTAAGATGAGTGTTTTAATTATGTTTAAATTAAACATTTTTGAAAATTTTTACATCTCTGCAGTAAAAAGTCAGCCAGCGAGAAACGTTTTTGTTATTGGCTTTACAAGGGAAACCAAGCGAGAGGAAATGTTGAGGATGGATGAAGACAGTTTTTAAAAGAAGCCAAAATCCTGTAACTTCTTGCATTCATCGTGTATGATAAACAAAGTTCATCCATCTATTCAGCTAACAGGTGCCAGGCGCAAGGCAGAAGGCAGTTAGGTGAACATCAGTTGTATGGAAGTGGATACGTTTATACACTGTGAAGAGTGCTGTAGGCGTTTTATTTAAAACTTTACGTACATATTTATAGTTATGGCGGGAGAAGATAGGAAGAGACGAAATGTTGGTAAAATAAGAAGAAACGCAAAATAGTAATGAAGCTGCTAGATTATTGAAGTAAAATGAGTGTTAGTAAGGCAGTAAGAGAAGCACCTAAGGCTACGGAGTGTTCAGAAACAATAGTGCATATGATAAAAAAGGAAAGACTGAAAGGACCTCTAAGAATGACCTCAAAAATAAAAGAAAAAGTATGGGGAAAACAAAAACACACCAGTTTAACCGCAATATGATAGAAAAGCGCAAAGCTGGTTGCGGCGCATTGTTCATTCTTTGTTGTTTGAAAACATTCCATGCACGTTGAATACAATTTTGTCAAATGTAAACATGATGTTACCGTAACAACTTAACTTGTTATTGTTTTATATATCCGTATTTCTTTGATAATACATCTTTTTATGCCTGTAAACTCATATTTCGAACTACTAATAATACAAAGAGGAGGGATAAAGTGCAGGTGAAAATTAAATGGCTTACAATAGTCAGTGTAATACACCACTATTTGGTAATGTATCATTCACAAGGTGACATTAAATTGGTAGATCGATAGCAGCTGGGCTACAAATGTTGCGAGCATACGTACAGTACATGTGGCAATAGTGCGCCGCATTTAACCTGTACTGTTTTTAAGCGTGAGATGCAATATAGCTTCAGATGTAACAGGAAAACACGCACACGGCCCGTGATTTTCAGAGGGGCGTGTGCAGCTCTCGTTGCTCAGTTGATGCTGGAGAAATATTGCTTTGACTCGGTTCGTAATGCTCTATAAACAATGTAACGTTCTACGCGTTTTGAAAATGTGACTATTTATCTAGATATTATTGAATAGGATGGTATTATAATGATATAATGTATTACTAATAACTCTGAGTATCGTCTATTCCCATGGCGTTCGCCCAAGTTAGTGCTGGCCTTCAGACAAAGAGTTACCAAGTTCAGTTCCCACACTTATTGCAGTTATTATTACAGAAGCCGTGCTTCGGTTGCTTCTCGTGAATACACACCACTAATATCCAAAATGCAATAGTAGGCAATGACATAAGGCGAAGTTTAGTCTTTGAGATAAAACGCAATCTTTTCCATTGCCAACTCAAATAAAACATCAAAAAACCATGTTACATAAGCGTTAGAAGTTTGCCTGTTAAGCGCGAATTATAATAGAATCGATTATAAATACATACGCTTCAACATACTTGTTACGTCATTATTGCTAAGCAACCTTTATGTTACCAGTGCTAGAGCGACACAATTGTACACGACTTTGACTGCTAGGACTGCACAAACTTGGTTTTAAAGGCAATAGATTTTGCTACATCTGTTACAGCAATGTTGGAAAATCCACGGTTTCTTTGTATTTTCTGAGGCATGTTGCATTTCTATGATTTTTACACGTTTTGTATCCAATTTAAGTTTAACATAGAAGACATGATTTACACGTCAAGGCACACTCCTTAAAGACTTGTTGTCTATTTTGCAAGCAAAAAAAAACAATCAAAGTGTCACACAAGCAGTTGATAGAAACTCAAAGCTCAACTAGTAGTTTTTCATAAACTAGTACCAGTAATGTACTAGGTACCATGCATCAATATATTTCGAGTTTTTATTATCAAAGTTGTTTTTATAAAGTGGTTCATATAGTGCGTTAGGATATGCAATGTCTTCAAATGACCACAGCAGTTAAAGGAAGTCCATAAATGAAACTTAATTTTTAATTTTACTAACAATAATGAACAACTATTACACTGTGAATTAAGTCTGAAATACGCAATACCAAATGGATCAATGAAAGCCGTGGCTAGTGAAGGGAAACTAATAGATAGATGCACCCATTTCTCTTTCAATATGGACAAGTACGAATACTCTTATGTAAATGCGACTACCAGAATGTGTAGCAATAGTTTGTCAATTTAAGTTAGTCTATAGATATTAAATATTACAGAAATTTTACAGGTGTCATATTTCTTGAATGAAAGAAACTACTGTATAAGGCAAGATCTTATTTGTTGCAGTTGAATCCTAGTTGATCGGTATAGTTGATCATACAATTCGTCAGTAATCACATTTAATGCAGAGGTCAACAACCTCACTCTTTGTCGTTCAAACTCCTCACAATGGCGCCTTCAATTTTCATCCATGGGAAACAAGATGTAAAGAACATGAAAATTCTTTTTCCTTTTACTTTCATTTTCATCTTCCGCAACCTCCGCCTTGCTCCCCTTCCCAACCGCTTGCTTAGCATTTTTAATTCTTATTCCCATTCCGGGCCCTACAGTAGTTGTAGTTTGTCGTCTTTAAACACTTCGTGTTTATAAATCTTCGTTCCTTTCTTTTGCTTTCATTCATTCTCTCATTTTTACTTTCCCATTGCACCATCGCGACTACATGTGCTTTTGTGTGTAGATTTTGATGCAATAAGTTTTCATTTTAATACCTGCTGTTTTAATTTTATTCTCTTTCTAGCACAGTATTCCCTCAACGATTGCTTAACGGAGGACTGAAATAAACTTTTAAAGACCTTTAACAAGAAAAGGTAAACAATTCTGAGCATGTAAAGCTGCGGTGTTCTACGACCTCTCGCTTTCATTTTGGAAGCACTTTTATGTTTAATGGTCAGTTCTCGGATACGTCATAAAGCTAGGATTGCACCACGCTACTCATTGTCACTTGCATTAGTTAGTCTTGCGTTTCATTTGTTTCGTTTTATTATTTTGTGATTGTAGGGCAGTTTACCTTTCCTACTGTTCTGTGGGGTGTAGGTCAAGAATGCCTGCGTGCAGCACATATGGTTGTGCAAATAATTCCAGTGTAAACAGAAACGTTGATTATTACTCACTCCCTGATAGAGATAAGAATCGACACGTGTACAGCAAATGGGTTGCTGCTATGAAACGCAAAAGCTTTGTGTCAAACAAAATTATAGACTATATGGAATTCATTTCAGAGAAAGTCATTTTAATTATTCGGATGTTATAAATATAAGAATAATAAAGAACGAGAAATTCAAAACGACTGAAAGATAATGTGGTGCTTTCCAAATTTTAGGACTCGAAGAAAAACTCCCAAAAAATGAAACTTAAGTTTTCTTAAAAGAAAGCAGGTGCTGCAGCTATTCAATAATTTAGTAAGTAATTCTCAGCAAGAAAGTGAAAATATACTAGTTTCTTAGTCTTTACACGTGGAGTTGACGACTTATGGATGCCTGAAACACAGTATTAGTTTGTAACTGAAATTCTTAGTGCTACGAGAATATACGGCGCTAATCTGAACGAAAGTTCAGTTGATGAGGAAGGCGAATCTTCATCTGTAAAGCTGTGATGATTATATACTGAAAGAATATTTGAGGGAATGCAGTGAAGATGGAGAAGTATATGTTGGTATGTCCAAAAAAATATTGATTTGTGTTTGTATGTGTAAATGCTCTGCTTGCGCTATTCAGTATGTATCCGTATGTAGTGGTTCTGTCATTAAGAAACAAAATCTAACTTCAAGAGGCATTAATGCGAATTATAATTCATTATGTGAATGGGCACACTTATGAGTGATGCTGCAAAAGTGGAAGCCTGAAAAGTGTGACAGCTTTAGGCATCTATCTTTGCTGGAATGGCATTTTACTGTTTCTTCTTATTAACAGAAACAATAAAACTATTACCTTTTCTGAATTACAGTTTTATAGACCTACTAAAATGTTTATTCTCCTATTTACACAAAGCCTGGTTGAAAGAAAAAGAAAGTATTATAGTAATTGCCATGAAGGACTAAAATATATGTTTATGTGGGAATAGAGAGTAAGACGCCCAGTATTTTCTAATAAATATGTGACCTTATATAGTGAATTTGGCAATAAATAAAATATCAGAATTCATAATTGTAGAGAAAGGAACTGTAGGTGGTCATATTGAGAGAGTTGCTTGCGAAACTTTACCGACATCTATGAATGAAAACCTGCCTATAAAATTATTCTTGACAGACAGGCGCACGAGTTTTACAGCTTTGATGAAAACAAATTCCACGTGCACACCATGAATTTGATACATGGCATTTCGCTTAATCCCGTCGTCCTCCGTGGATGAGTGGTTACCATGCTAGTATCTAGTTCGCGAGATCGCGGGTTCAAACCCGACGGAGGGCGATGGGCTTTTTGGGCGTAAAAATCCTTAGCATGTCTTAGATTTCCGGCACGTAAAAGAACCTCAAGCCTGATAAACAGGCCATTGAGCAAAATGACCAGTCTTTCATGCCCAGTACTGAATGGTACTCTAAGAACAACAGCAGTTAAAGAGCGTCCATAAATAGAAACTCAATTTCAATTTATTTTAAATCCCTTATGAAAACGTTTAATAAGATTCCAAAGTCATCGGTCCTTCGTGAACTGAAGCATTCTGTTTATTATCAACTGTGATGGGTATCTGTTACTTGTGAAAGTGATAGTTTACTAATAAAGGAAATGTTCACGACAATTCTAAATCGAATTACTAATGCCCATAATTGGTTAGGTTTTGAGAAATTTCAGATATGTGCTCATGATGTGTTGAGTGAAGAAAAGTTAAAAACAGAAACTGGCTATGCAAGAATTCCACAGAAGTAGAACCAAAAAGCCGGTTCTGGCACAGAGAGAGATGCCGACAAGCGATAAAGTTCTTTGTTCTACGCCGACAATCCCCGCCCCCTCCCTTTGAGGGCTCACATGCCGCCAGGTCTCGTGTCGTTAGGCCCCGCCCCCTCTCGCTTTGTGTGCTTACCTAATGCCGACAGTGTCTGTGCTAACAGGTCCTACCCCCCTCCCCAATGCATTCTACTGTGGCGTCATGACCTGAGGGAATTGTTTTCTCGAGTCCTGCCGCCCCTCGGCAAATTAATTAGGTAATGTTCGTCAAACATTTTTTTATGACTACTAAGGCCTGCACATTGCATCCTCGAGCAATTAAGTTTTTTGAATAATGAATTGTTGACTGGAGCGTGAGTATAAGTAGTCTGCTCACGGGGACAGTCTGTCATGTAATGAGAACACGCAGCCTTCTTCTATCTGGGGAAAGCGCTTGTCCATTAGCTGAACATGTTAGACGCTTTCACCACATTAATAGGCTTTTAAGTTTACATTCCGGATCTGTTTACATACATTAGCGAACGACCTACTTCTGCCTGGAGGTAACGGTGACCTCCATTATCTGACCCGTTAGACGCTTTCACCACATTAGCGAACAAGAGACAGGCATGTAATGAAAAAACCCGTAACCTACTTCTGTCTGATGGTAACGGTGACCTCTATTAGCTGACAACTTTAGACGCTTTCACCCCATTAGCGAACAATGTCAGTAATTGTTTTCCTAAGTGCTCTGCCCAACACTCAACACTTCAGATTTAGCGATGGAAATGATATAAAAAGCAACAGCTTCTCCAATGAGTTCCAAGTTGACCAGGATGGCCGGGTTCGAATTACAAATTCAGCTTCTAATAACTCAGAGACTAATTACGATAAAGACGTCAAATAAAGTTTATTACATTAATGTCATTAGATAGTTTCTTGTGAACGTATATTTGGGTACATGGTGTCCAGGGTTCGAATGCCGATAAAATGTAATTTAATTATAAACTTAATAACTCCTAAACTAATAAAGATAAAGACGCCAAATAAACTTTGTTGCCTTTATGTTATTAGGTAGTATCTTGTGGAGGTCTAATTAGATACCTGACGTTCTGGGTTCGAGCCTAATGTTTAAATCGTCATTATCTCAGAAACTAAGAGAGGTAGAGGAATTGACCAAAGCATGATTGATAGCTCCTATGATGGGTAATTAATACTGTATATAATTTTTAATCAGTTGTCCTTATTTCGAATCCCGATCTTTCAATCACTTACTTATTTTTTCTCTATACTCTAGAATATGTCACTTAGATTGATGCTGTAACTGCATACAGCACCTTTAAACATATCAAACTAATATTGTAAATAATTTTGTTTCTGGTGTCCAGGGTTCTAATACCGATAAAATGTAATTTAATTATAAATTTAATAACTTCTAAACTAATTAATATAAAGACGCCAAATAAACTTTATTGCGTTTATGTTATTAGGTAGTATCTTGTGGAGATGTAATTAGATACCTGACGTTCAGGGTTCGAGCCTAATTTTAAATCGTCATTATCTCAGAAACTAAGAGAGGTAGAGGAGTTTACCAAAGCATGATTGATAGCTCCTATGATGAGCAATTAATACTGTATATAATTTTCAATCAGTTGTCCTTACTTCGAATCCCCATCTTTCAATCACTTACTTATTTTTCTCTATACTCTAGAATATATCACTTAGTTTGATGCTGTAAATGCATACAGCACCTTTAAACATATCAAACTAATATTGTAAATAATTTTGTTTCTGGTGTCCAGGGTTCGAATACCGATAAAATGTAATTTAATTATAAATTTAATAACTCCTAAACTAATTAAGATAAAGACGCCAAATAACCTTTATTGCGTTTATGTTACCAGGTAGTATCTTTGGATGTGTAATTAGATACCTGACGTTCTGGGTTCGAGCCTAATGTTTAAATCGTCATTATCTCAGAAACTAAGAGAGGTAGAGGAATTGACCAAAGCATGATTGATAGCTCCTATGAGGGGCAATTAATACTGTATATAATTTTCAATCAGCTGTCCTTACTTCGAATCCCGATCTTTCAATCACTTACTTATTTTTCTCTATACTCTAGAATATATCACTTAGATTGATGCTGTAAATGCATACAGCACCCTTAAACATATCAAACTAATATTGTAAATAATTTTGGTTCTGGTGTCCAGGGTTCGAATGCCGATAAAATGTAATTTAATTATAAATTTAATAACTCCTAAACTAATTAAGATAAAGGCACCAAATAAACTTTTATAGGGGGAAAGGATGCTCTCCTGTAACATTAGGCCTCTAGAGAGAAGCATTTATAGGGGAAAGATAGGGAATACCAGGGCTGATGCTAGGCTAGTCAGATGCTAAAGGAGGGAGGTATATGCTTTATACGAGAGAGATAGGGAATACAAGGAAAGATGCTATACTAAACAGGACTTGAAGGGTAGAATATGGGCGATATAGCGAACCGAGGAGAGGTATTAGGATAGGAGTTTTGAATGATGGAGTAGGCGTTTATATGCGAGAGATAGGGAATACGAGGGTCGATGCTAGACTAGACGGTGTTGAATGAGGGAATGCATCTTATATGAGAGAGGTAGGGGAATATGAGGAGAAGTGCTAGGCTAGTCGGGAAGGTCTGAATGAGAGAGTATACGTCTATATGGGAAAAGATAGGGAAAACGAAGGTAGGTGTTAGGTTGAGAGAGTCTTTAAGGAGGAAAATGCGTTTATATGAGAGCGGTAGGGTATACGAGGAGAGGTGCTAGTCTAGACATGGTTTGAGGATTAGAGTATACGTTTATATGGGAGAAATATGAAAAACGGGAGAGATACAAGGATAGACAGAGATTGAAGGAGGAGGAATGTAGGTTTATACTGTAATATAGAGAGTAATTCGATTATAAAACTTTTCTCATCCAGCGTTACAACACTTTTATATACTTATTTTCTAAACCTTACAAACTTTATATTTGTTAAACAGTGGTGCGCGAGACGGAGAGGGACAAACAGTATATCGGTTTACAGTGAAGTATACGTCCTAATCTATTCCCACCTTGTTTGTTCTGGATCTTCTCATTGTCTATCATCATCTAACGTAACCACGTAACAAGACGTAACACAGGAAATCATACATATGGCACATTAAAAATAAATAAAGGTATATATAATGAAAGATAAACAAGTTGACAGAGGGTCATCGATACATAGAAAACAAGGAGTTGTATGTACTTAGACCATAGATTAGTATAGGCAAACAACAAAGAAGTGAATTTATAGTGTAAATAGCCTAATATTTTCAAATATTATTATAGTCTAAAAGTATATAACTTAATTATGTATCGAGTATTGAGAAATAAACGATATTTATTATTCACTAATCTCAGATCACTGCAAATGTAGTGAATCAATTCACAATTGCTAATGCCATTCAACTTTCATTTGTCTCTGATACATAAACAAATTGCAAAAATGGAGAAGGACGAAAGTAATAAAAAAGACTCAGGCAGCAAATTTTAAGAAAGAAGAGAAAGATATATGACCGACATTGTTTTGGAACACAAATTAGTGTTGAAAATAAAATTACTGATAGCTCTGCTAAGCGTAAGAAAGAGACATGGAAATAAATTGCAAATGAGTACAATTCTAGGAAGATCATCCAGTGTGAATGAAAATCCCTGAAATGATATTATGAGAACATAAAGAAAAGAATGAAGCAAGCAAATGCCATTGACAAGGTACGATTGTACAAAACTGGAGGTGTATGTATGTACCGCCTTTCTTAGACAATAGTAGCCAAATAACAATTGTTGCTCTTCTATTAAATCGCCAATGAGTTTGATGATGAAGTTGGATTCCATTCAGAAGTAATCACCACAGTGAAGGACATTGAAATAGTAAATCCAGATCCATCATGTCCTTCAGCAATTTTAATAACAGGTAAGGAATTTGAAAAAAGAGAAAGTGTAAAGGTGGCGTCTGCAGTTCCCATACAGAACTTTCAACTCCATTGCCTGAAAAGAACAAAGTTGGCATAAGAGAGGGTTTTTATGAGAGGAGGCTTGAGTGTTTGGAAGAAGAGTACACAGTGAAAATGAAGATCTTGAAATTGGAACTAGAAATGAAAGAATCTCAGAAAAATTAAGCGTTGTTAATAACTTATACAAACATAAATATATTACAAAATAGTAATGAAACAGGCAAGGAATAATATGGATAAAGAAACTGTTAAGCAGATCTACTACGGCACATTTTAATTTGCAAACAACGATTACATTTCAAAATGTTGGTATTCGGACGATCCAGTGTTAATTATGATAGGCACAGAAGTGTTTCTCAAAATCTAAAAACGCTTAGCAATTTAAGATATCTATGTATTAATCTTTAGAGAGAAACTGTACTTTTACTCAAAGTGTTTAATAACTTTTAAAGCTAGAGAATGTCATTTAAGGTTTCCACCTCCCAAAAAATTCTGATTTCTCAGAATTGCGCAATTTTCATTACACGCTGTTATTTATTTTCGTAACTATTCAAAAAATTGCATACGTGAGCTTTTTTTCCCTTAATTGCATTCAGTTAATCATACCTTCCATAATACTTATACATTGCCTACACGAGCTCAGGAGAAACATGGCAAGGCTACTTAATACTCCAAAAGTATCCCTTAAATTACTGGGGAATTCCTGCGAACAGGAGTATTTCGGAAATGTTTAATGTCACAAAAACATTTATTTAAAATAAATTGTATTTATCTAATAAGATATTCATTTCTTCAGCAGTAAGTTATACAGATTCCCTGGAAATAAAGAAAACTTTATAGAACTTTTGATACGCATTTTATTTATTATACAAATATAACTATTTTTCAGAAAATCAAATATAAGGAATCGCAGTCACTGGCATCTTTAAAGAGCGTCCAACTCCGGAATGAAATTTAGCATTTATCTGGCTTTTCTTATGATGTTACGCTGTTGACAGAGATTTACGAGTTGAAAGACTAAAAACACGTAAACATGTATATGCACAAGCGCGAGCGCACGCGCACACACACACACATATGTACGAAGCTCTTTGCTTTCGTTTACAGGACCTCAGAACATGCATTACGCCGCGTGTCCCTAGCGTTTCCAGCTCTTGAATCGTTCCAGCTAGTGGAATGCCTCTACCATCTTCATGTCAACGATCTGTTACTCCGAATTAAAGTTTGGTGATCTGTATAGACCTGTACAACATGCATTACGCTATGTAACAGACTCATCACGCTATGTAACAACATGATCACGCTATGTAACAACATGATCACGCTATGTAACAACATGATCACGCTATGTAACAACATGATCACGCTATGTAACAACATGATCACGCTATGTAACAACCTGAGCACTCTATGTAACAACATGATCACGCTATGTAACAAAATGATCACGCTATGTAACAACCTGATCACGCTATGTAACAACATGATCACGCTATGTAACAACATGATCACGCTATGTAACAGACTCATCACGCTATGTAACAAAATGATCACGCTATGTAACAACCTGAGCACGGTATGTAACTACATGATCACGCTATGTAACAACATGAACACGCTATGTAACAATACGATCACGCTATGTAACAACATGCACACGATATGTAACAACATGTTCACGCTATGTAACAACATGATCACGCCATGTAACAAACTGATCACGCTATGTAACACACTCATCACGCTATGTAAGAACATGATCACGCTATGTAACAACCTGATGACGCTATGTAACAACATGATCACGCTATGTAACAACCTGATCACGCTATGTAACAACCCGATCACGCTATGTAACAAAACGATCACGCTATGTAACAACACGATCACGCTATGTAACAACACGATCACGCTATGTAACAACATGTTCACGCTATGTAACAACATGATCACGCTATGTAACAACCTGATCACGCTATGTAACAACCTGATTACGCTATGTAACAACTGATCACGCTATGTAACAACATGATCACGCTAAGTAACAACCTGATCACGCTATGTAACAACCTGATCACGCTATGTAACAATATGTTCACGCTATGTAACAACACGATCACGCTATGTAACAACACGATCACGCTATGTAACAACCTGATCACGCTATGTAACAACATGTTCTCGCTATGTAACAACATGATCACGCTACGTAACAACCTGATCACGCTATGTAACAACCTGATTACGCTATGTAACAACTGATCACGCTATGTAACAACATGATCACGCTATGTAACAACCTGAGCACGCTATGTAACAACATGATCATGCTATGTAACATCATGAACACGCTATGTAACAATACGATCATGCTATGTAACAACCTGAGCACGCTATGTAACAACATAATCACGCTATGTAACAACATGAACACACAAGTAACAACATGATCACGCTATGTAACAACCTGATCACGCTATGTAACAACCTGATCACGCTATGTAACAACATGTTCACGCTATGTAACAACACGATCACGCTATGTAACAACACGATCACGCTATGCAACAACACGATCACGCTATGTAACAACATGAACACGCTATGTATCAACCTGATCAATGCTATGTAACAACATGATCACGCTATGTAACAACCTGATCACGCTATGTAACAACATGTTCACGCTATGTAACAACTGATCACGCTATGTAACAACATGATCACGCTATGTAACAACCTGAGCACGCTATGTAACAACATGATCACGCTATGTAACATCATGAACACGCTATGTAACAATACGATCATGCTGTGTAACAACCTGAGCACGCTATGTAACAACATGATCACGCTATGTAACAACATGAACACGCTATGTAACAACCTGATCACGCTATGTAACAACATGGTTACGCTATGTAACAACCTGATCATACTATGTAACAACATGTTCACGCTATGTAACAACACGATCACGCTATGTAACAACACGATCACGCTATGTAACAACCTGATCACGCTATGTAACAACATGTTCACGCTATGTAACAACATGATCACGCTATGTAACAACCTGATTACGCTATGTAACAACCCTATCACGCTATGTAACAACCTGATTACGCTATGTAACAACATGATCACGCTATGTAACAATCTGATCACGCCATGTAACAACATGATCACGCTATGTAAATAGGGTGGACCATTTAAGTTGAGGCTATACAATATATCCAAAACTAAGCGTTGTAGAAAGAAATGTCTTTAATAAAACTTGATTGATATTATGGCGAAAGTAAATGCCGCTAGTCGTATTTTGTTTGGAGGACGTTGTGAGGGTCATTTCAGGGTCTTTTTAAATGGGACTCTAATCCCATTTAAAAAAATAAATTGACCCAAAATGACCCTCATAACGGCCTCCAAACAAAACACGACTAGCGGCATTTACTTTCGCCATAATATCAATCAAGTTTTATTAAAGACATTTCTTTCTACAACGCTTAGTTTTGGATATATTGTATAGCCTCAACTTAAATGGTCCACCCTATTTACATAGTGTGATCATGTTGTTACATAGCGTGATCAGATTGTTACATAGCGTGATCATGTTGTTACATAGCGTGATCAAGTTGTTACATAGCGTGATCAAGTTGTTACATAGTGTAATCAGGTTGTTACATAGCGTGATCATGTTGTTACATAGCGTGAACATGTTGTTACATAGCGTGATCAGGTTGTTACATAGCGTGATCGTGTTGTTACATAGCGTGATCGTGTTGTTACATAGCGTGAACATGTTGTTACATAGTATGATCAGGTTGTTACATAGCGTGATCATGTTGTTACATAGCGTGATCATGTTGTTACATAGCGTGATCAGGTTGTTACATAGCGTGTTCATGTTTTACATAGCGTGATCATGTTGTTACATAGCGTGCTCAGGTTGTTACATAGCATGATCGTATTGTTACATAGCGTCTTCATGATGTTACATAGCGTGATCATGTTGTTACATAGCGTGCTCAGGTTGTTACATAGCGTGATCATGTTGTTACATAGCGTGATCAGTTGTTACATAGCGTGAACATGTTGTTACATAGCGTGATCAGGTTGTTACATAGCGTGATCATGTTGTTACATAGCGTGATCAGGTTGATACATAGCGTGTTCATGTTGTTACATAGCGTGATCGTGTTGTTACATAGCGTGATCGTGTTGTTACATAGAGTGAACATGTTGTTACATAGCGTGATCAGGTTGTTACATAGCGTGATCAGGTTGTTACATAGCGTGATCATGTTGTTACATAGCGTGAACATGTTGTTACACAGCGTGCTCAGGTTGTTACATAGCGTGATCGTGTTGTTACATAGCGTGATCGTGTTGTTACATAGCGTGAACATGTTGTTACATAGCGTGATCAGGTTGTTACATAGCGTGATCAGGTTGTTACATAGCTTGATCATGTTGTTACATAGCGTGTTCATGTTGTTACATAGCGTGATCATGTTGTTACATAGCGTGCTCAGGTTGTTACATAGCATGATCGTATTGTTACATAGCGTGTTCATGATGTTACATAGCATGATCATGTTGTTACATAGCGTGCTCAGGTTGTTACATAGCGTGATCATGTTTTTACATAGCGTGATCAGTTGTTACATAGCGTAATCAGGTTGTTACATAGCGTGATCAGGTTGTTACGTAGCGTGATCATGTTGTTACATAGCGTGAACATGTTGTTACATAGCGTGATCAGGTTGTTACATAGCGTGATCGTGTTGTTAAATAGCGTGATCGTGTTGTTACATAGCGTGAACATATTGTTACATAGCGTGATCAGGTTGTTACATAGCGTGATCAGGTTGTTACATAGCGTGATCATGTTGTTACATAGCGTGATCAGTTGTTACATAGCGTAATCAGGTTGTTACATAGCGTGATCAGGTTGTTACATAGCGTGATCATGTTGTTACATAGCGTGATCATGTTGTTACATATCGTGAACATGTTGTTACATAGCGTGATCGTGTTGTTACATAGCGTGATCGTTTTGTTACATAGCGTGATCGGGTTGTTACATAGCGTGATCAGGTTGTTACATAGCGTGATCATGTTGTTACATAGCGTGATCAGGTTGTTACATAGCGTGATCATGTTCTTACATAGCGTGATGAGTGTGTTACATAGCGTGATCAGTTTGTTACATGGCGTGATCATGTTGTTACATAGCGTGAACATGTTGTTACATATGGTGTTCATGTTGTTACATAGCGTGATCGTATTGTTACATAGCGTGTTCATGTTGATACGTAGCGTGATCATGTAGTTACATACCGTGCTCAGGTTGTTACATAGCGTGATCATGTTGCTACATAGCGTGATGAGTCTGTTACATAGCGTGATCATGTTACATAGCGTGATCATGTTGTTACATAGCGTGATCATGTTGTTACATAGCGTGATCAGGATGTTACATAGCGCGATCATTTTGTTACATAGCGTGATCATGTTGTTACATAGAGTGCTCAGATTGTTACTTAGCGTGATCATAGTGTTACATAGCGTGATCATGTTGTTACATAGCGTGATCATGTTGTTACATAGCGTGATCAGGTTGTTACATAGCGTGATCAGGTTGTTACATAGCGTGATCATGTTGTTACATAGCGTGATCATGTTGTTACATAGCGTGATCATGTTGTTACATAGCGTGATCAGGTTTTTACATAGCGTGATCATGTTGTTACATAGCGTGATGAGTCTGTTACATAGCGTAATGCATGTTGTACAGGTCTATACAGATCACCAAACTTTAATTCGGAGTAACAGATCGTTGACATGAAGATGGTAGAGGCATTCCACTAGCTGGAACGATTCAAGAGCTGGAAACGCTAGGGACACGCGGCGTAATGCATGTTCTTAGGTCCTGTAAACGAAAGCAAAGAGCTTCGTACATATGTGTGTGTGTGCGCGTGCGCTTGCGCTTGTGCATATACATGTTTACGTGTTTTTAGTCTTTCAACTCGTAAATCTCTGTCAACAGCGTAACATCATAAGAAAAGCCAGATAAATGCTAAATTTCATTCCGGAGTTGGACGCTCTTTAAAGATGCCAGTGACTGCGATTCCTTATATTTGATTTTCTGAAAAATAGTTATATTTGTATAATAAATAAAATGCGTATCAAAAGTTCTATAAAGTTTTCTTTATTTCCAGGGAATCTGTATAACTTACTGCTGAAGAAATGAATATCTTATTAGATAAATACAATTTATTTTAAATAAATGTTTTTGTGACATTAAACATTTCCGAAATACTCCTGTTCGCAGGAATTCCCCAGTAATTTAAGGGATACTTTTGGAGTATTAAGTAGCCTTGCCATGTTTCTCCTGAGCTCGTGTAGGCAATGTATAAGTATTATGGAAGGTATGATTAACTGAATGCAATTAAGGGAAAAAAGCTCACGTATGCAATTCTTTGAATAGTTACGAAAATAAATAACAGCGTGTAATGAAAATTGCGCAATTCTGAGAAATCAGAATTTTTTGGGAGGTGGAAACCTTAAATGACATTCTCTAGCTTTAAAAGTTATTAAACACTTTGAGTAAAAGTACAGTTTCTCTCTAAAGATTAATACATAGATATCTTAAATTGCTAAGCGTTTTTAGATTTTGAGAAACACTTCTGTGCCTATCATAATTAACACTGGATCGTCCGAATACCAACATTTTGAAATGTAATCGTTGTTTGCAAATTAAAATGTGCCGTAGTAGATCTGCTTAACAGTTTCTTTATCCATATTATTCCTTGCCTGTTTCATTACTTTTTTGTAATATATTTATGTTTGTATAAGTTATTAACAACGCTTAATTTTTCTGAGATTCTTTCATTTCTAGTTCCAATTTCAAGATCTTCATTTTCACTGTGTACTCTTCTTCCAAACACTCAAGCCTCCTCTCATAAAAACCCTCTCTTATGCCAACTTTGTTCTTTTCAGGCAATGGAGTTGAAAGTTCTGTATGGGAACTGCAGACGCCACCTTTACACTTTCTCTTTTTTCAAATTCCTTACCTGTTATTAAAATTGCTGAAGGACATGATGGATCTGGATTTACTATTTCAATGTCCTTCACTGTGGTGATTACTTCTGAATGGAATCCAACTTCATCATCAAACTCATTGGCGATTTAATAGAAGAGCAACAATTGTTATTTGGCTACTATTGTCTAAGAAAGGCGGTACATACATACACCTCCAGTTTTGTACAATCGTACCTTGTCAATGGCATTTGCTTGCTTCATTCTTTTCTTTATGTTCTCATAATATCATTTCAGGGATTTTCATTCACACTGGATGATCTTCCTAGAATTGTACTCATTTGCAATTTATTTCCATGTCTCTTCCTTACGCTTAGCAGAGCTATCAGTAATTTTATTTTCAACACTAATTTGTGTTCCAAAACAATGTCGGTCATATATCTTTCTCTTCTTTCTTAAAATTTGCTGCCTGAGTCTTTTTTATTACTTTCGTCCTTCTCCATTTTTGCAATTTGTTTATGTATCAGAGACAAATTAAAGTTGAATGGCATTAGCAATTGTGAATTGATTCAATACATTTGCAGTGATCTGAGATTAGTGAATAATGAATAACGTTTATTTCTCAATACTCGATACATAATTAAGTTATATACTATTAGACTATAATAATATTTGAAATTATTAGGCTATTTACACTATAAATTCACTTCTTTGTTGTTTGCCTATACTAATCTATGGTCTCAGTACATACAACTCCTTGTTTTCTATGTATCGATGACCCTCTGTCTACTTGTTTATGTTTCATTATATATACCTTTATTTATTTTTAATGTGCCATATGTATGATTTCCTGTGTTACGTCTTGTTACGTGGTTACGTTAGATGATGATAGACAATGAGAAGATCCAGAACAAACAAGGTGGGAATAGGTTAGGACGTATACTTCACTGTAAACCGATATACTGTTTGTCCCTCTCCGTCTCGCGCACCACTGTTTAACAAATATAAAGTTTGTAAGGTTTAGAAAATAAGTATATAAAAGTGTTGTAACGCTGGATGAGAAAAGTTTTATAATCGAATTACTCTCTATATTACAGTATAAACCTACATTCCTCCTCCTTCAATCTCTGTCTATCCTTGTATCTCTCCCGTTTTTCATATTTCTCCCATATAAACGTATACTCTAATCCTCAAACCATGTCTAGACTAGCACCTCTCCTCGTATACCCTACCGCTCTCATATAAACGCATTTTCCTCCTTAAAGACTCTCTCAACCTAACACCTACCTTCGTTTTCCCTATCTTTTCCCATATAGACGTATACTCTCTCATTCAGACCTTCCCGACTAGCCTAGCACTTCTCCTCATATTCCCCTACCTCTCTCATATAAGATGCATTCCCTCATTCAACACCGTCTAGTCTAGCATCGACCCTCGTATTCCCTATCTCTCGCATATAAACGCCTACTCCATCATTCAAAACTCCTATCCTAATACCTCTCCTCGGTTCGCTATATCGCCCATATTCTACCCTTCAAGTCCTGTTTAGCATAGCATCTTTCCTTGTATTCCCTATCTCTCTCGTATAAAGCATATACCTCCCTCCTTTAGCATCTGACTAGCCTAGCATCAGCCCTGGTATTCCCTATCTTTCCCCTATAAATGCTTCTCTCTAGAGGCCTAATGTTTCAGGAGAGCATCCTTTCCCCCTATAAAAGTTTATTTGGTGTCTTTATCTTAATTAGTTTAGGAGTTATTAAATTTATAATTAAATTACATTTTATCGGCATTCGAACCCTGGACACCAGAACCAAAATTATTTACAATATTAGTTTGATATGTTTAAGGGTGCTGTATGCATTTACAGCATCAATCTAAGTGATATATTCTAGAGTATAGAGAAAAATAAGTAAGTGATTGAAAGATCGGGATTCGAAGTAAGGACAGCTGATTGAAAATTATATACAGTATTAATTGCCCCTCATAGTAGCTTCAATCATGCTTTGGTCAATTCCTCTACCTCTCTTAGTTTCTGAGATAATGAC
This sequence comes from Deroplatys truncata, assembly GCA_030765065.1. NCBI lineage: Eukaryota > Metazoa > Arthropoda > Insecta > Mantodea > Mantidae > Deroplatys > Deroplatys truncata. The sequence goes on from CM060990.1 coordinate 331,350,248, forward strand.
GATTCAAGCATTAGGCTCGAACCCAGAACGTCAGGTATCTAATTACACATCCACAAGATATTACCTAATAACATAAACGCAATAAAGTTTATTTGGTGTCTTTATCTTAATTAGTTTAGGAGTTATTAAATTTATAATTAAATTACATTTTATCGGTATTCGAACCCTGGACACCAGAAACAAAATTATTTACAATATTAGTTTGATATGTTTAAAGGTGCTGTATGCATTTATAGCATCAATCTAAGTGATATATTCTAGAGTATAGAGAAAAATAAGTAAGTGATTGAAAGATCGGGATTCGAAGTAAGGACAACTAATTGAAAATTATATACAGTATTAATTGCCCCTCATAGGAGCTATCAATCATGCTTTGGTCAACTCCTCTACCTCTCTTAGTTTCTGAGATAATGACGGTTTAAACATTAGGCTCGAACCCAGAACGTCAGGTATCTAATTACACCTCCACAAGATACTACCTAATAACATAAACGCAATAAAGTTTATTTGGCGTCTTTATCTTAATTAGTTTAGAAGTTATTAAATTTATAATTAATATACATTTTATCGGTATTCGCACCCTGGACACCAAAAACAAAATTATTTACAATATTAGTTTGATATGTTTAAAGGTGCTGTATGCAGTTACAGCATCAATCTAAGTGACATATTCTAGAGTATAGAAAAAAATAAGTAAGTGATTGAAAGATCGGGATTCGAAATAAGGACAACTGATTAAAAATTATATACAGTATTAATTGCCCATCATAGGAGCTATCAATCATGCTTTGGTCAACTCCTTTACCTCTCTTAGTTTCTGAGATAATGATGATTTAAAATTAGGCTCGAACTTAGAACGTCAGGTATCTAATCACACCTCCACAAGATACCACCTAATAACATAAACGCAATAAAGTTTATTTGGCGTCTTTATCTTAATTAGTTTAGGAGTTATTAAATTTATAATTAAATTACATTTTATCGGTATTCGAACCCTGGACACCAGAAACAAAATTATTTACAATATTAGTTTGATATGTTTAAAGGTGCTGTATGCAGTTACAGCATCAATCTAAGTGACATATTCTAGAGTATAGAGAAAAAATAAGTAAGTGATTGAAAGATCGGGATTCGAAATAAGGACAACTGATTAAAAATTATATACAGTATTAATTACCCATCATAGGAGCTATCAATCATGCTTTGGTCAATTCCTCTACCTCTCTTAGTTTCTGAGATAATGATGATTTACACATTAGGCTCGAACCCAGAACGTCAGGTATCTAATTACACCTCCACAAGATACTACCTAATAACATAAAGGCAATAAAGTTTATTTGGCGTCTTTATCTTTATTAGTTTAGGAGTTATTAAATTTATAATTAAATTACATTTTATCGGCATTCGAACCCTGGACACCCTGTACCCAAATATACGTTCACAAGAAACTAATGACATTAATGTAATAAACTTTATTTGACGTCTTTATCGTAATTAGTCTCTGAGTTATTAGAAGCTGAATTTGTAATTCGAACCCGGCCATCCTGGTCAACTTGGAACTCATTGGAGAAGCTGCTGCTTTTTATATCATTTCCATCGCTAAATCTGAAGTGTTGAGTGTTGGGCAGAGCACTTAGGAAAACAATTACTGACATTGTTCGCTAATGGGGTGAAAGCGTCTAAAGTTGTCAGCTAATAGAGGTCACCGTTACCATCAGACAGAAGTAGGTTACGGGTTTTTTCATTACATGCCGGGCTCTTGTTCGCTAATGTGGTGAAAGCGTCTAACGGGTCAGCTAATGGAGGTCACTGTTACCTCAAGGCAGAAGTAGGTAGTTCGCTAATGTATGTAAACAGATCCGGAATGTAAACTTAAAAGCCTATTAATGTGGTGAAAGCGTCTAACATGTTCAGCTAATGGACAAGCGCTTTCCCCAGATAGAAGAAGGCTGCGTGTTCTCATTACATGACAGACTGTCCCCGTGAGCAGACTACTTATACTCACGCTCCAGTCAACAATTCATTATTCAAAAAACTTAATTGCTCGAGGATGCAATGTGCAGGCCTTAGTAGTCATAAAAAAATGTTTGACGAACATTACCTAATTAATTTGCCGAGGGGCGGCAGGACTCGAGAAAACAATTCCCTCAAGTCATGACGCCACAGTAGAACGCATGGGGGAGGGGGGGGTAGGACCTGTTAGCACAGACACTGTCGGCATTAGGTAAGCACACAAAGCGAGAGGGGGCGGGGCCTAACGACACGAGACCTGGCGGCATGTGAGCCCTCAAATGGAGGGGGCGGGGCTTGTCGGCGTAGAACAAAGAACTTTATCGCTTGTCGGCATCGCTCTCTGTGCCAGAACCGGCTTTTTGTTTCTACTCACAGACTACAATGACTTGTATAATCTCATAAATAATGCAAGAGTTTTAAGTGGCATTACGTATATCAATCATGTACGTCACAAGGAAGCCTTGATCACAATGAGCGCTTGAAATGTGGCCTTAAAAGAACTTTTTTTTCATTTCTAGGCATGCATGTCACATCAATAATAGCTGCTCTTAATTATAATTTTCACTAAGTGAAAAAAGTAATGGGTGACTCCGTAGAATGTATAGTGATAGGTGCTCTTATTGGAGGAAGTTGGGGTTTAGCAATTCAAGACTCAAACACTTATTTAACATTAGTAAAATATATTTAATAATAAAAATATGAGAAAATGCGAAGCAAGGATTCTGATATGGTTAATATCCCTAGATACTGCTCCTACACCTATGATTAAGAACAATATACAATTTTATTCCCTATACAATCCTAATTCCTAAATACTGATCCTAATCCTATGATTACTAACAATATACAATTTATTCCCTAAATGAGATAGCTCACTGATTTGGTTTTAGGTAAGTTATAATTCTGGCAGTAAACCAAAGTACAGACTAATACTCATTACTCACTTAGCATGAAGAAAAGTAGAAGGGCCACACCCTTCGTCTGGCAGAGCATCGTGAAGTCGCTAAGCACAAACAAGACAAGAATCTGCCTTATCATGCGTTGTCAGAGTATTTATATGAATCCTCTTGGGCGCTGTCCCTTCCTAGTCATGCGGTATTACATGACAGCACGTAGGCTTGTGGTTACATATAAGGCATTTAACTTATGAAGCAATTTGATGAAGGTTACCAAGTTCCTAATTGCCTTGTTTCATTAAACCAAACAATAGTTACACATTTTTGGTAATAGGAATCTCTAATAGGAACCTCCAGATCACCGCCTAATCCTGAAGCGATTTACCCAAGGTTACTGTTTTCGTTACATGTGGGTAACAATAATAATTAGCGTTCAGCGTAAAATAATGAATTGCCCATAATTATTTATAGCCTTGTCTACATCCTGAAGAGTGCAACACTATATCCTCCCCACCTTAAAAGTAGCATTGGGGTGATTCCCCTGTGCTGCTTCGCCATATTTAATAGGTGAGTATAGTCTGTTTTTTTCTATTTTGTCATAATTACTGAATTTCTGTAACATTATCCAAACATTATACTAAATTTACTTACTTATTTTTCAGATCATAACTGTGGATTTTGAAGAGCTATCTCATGCTATGCTAAAATCAAAATATAGGTAAGGAAATACATACAATACAATACATAAAATACAGATACATGAGTGATTGAAAATTTCTACATAATTGTTGGTTCCTTTGGTAAATGTTAAAAATGTCCAGATTATCATGTCCATGAACATTTAAGTTACAGTTATTGATGAATTAATTCTCTTTATATATTTCACTTTACACTTGTTATCTAGGCGTAACAAACTGTGGTACCTTCCGCTTCCTTTGTGGTCGGATCGTTGCTTTTTCTCACGATCAGCTCGTGAGACTCCTCTGAAGGTTCGTCTGGTACTTGGTGAACCTCTGGAAATCGTAAATTCTGCTGGCTGTGAGGTAGACGACCACGACGTCGTTTTCGGCAATATTTGGCTACTGCAGCACCCATGATTGCCATCGTTAGGAAGATGAGGCAGGTCCCAGTTCCTGCCCATGCAGAGGTAGAGGTGGTTTGTTGCTCGTACGTTGCACGAGCATCTCGTACATCATTGATGAGTCGTTGGAGAGACATTTGTTTCGGTTTGTCGTCATTGCGTTCCTCCGCCTGGCTAACCTGTAGGAGGTGGAGGTTGGAGGGACGTCTAGGATCGCTGGTGAGGTTGTTGGTTTCTTCGAGCGTAACCAAACTGGAAATGTCTGGTACGATGATGGCGTCGTCCTCTAGACTCCAGTGTGATTCCCCTGTAATAGCTGGCAGGAGAGTCATCTGGTTAGAGTGGTAATAACAATCTAAGTCGTCAACTAGAAGGCCAGTTCCATGAAGCACCAGCAAAGTCGTAGAGTCAGGTTTTCGTGCAGAACATGTCTTGACTAGCTTCAATGGCTCGGAAACAGAGTACACCCAGTAGTTCTTCTTCTTGGTTCTGACGTGATACCATAATGGTGCGATTCCAGGACTGACAATTACCCTTTTGCATAATTTATAGACTTGATTCTCTTGTCCAAAGAAGAGTGAGGATATACAGGTAGGTGATGATAAGGAGTAAAGTGCGAAATCGGCAGGACATATGGAAATTTGACCAGGTTTGCATTTTGAAAGGATGGATTCAGTGAGCAGAGCATATCGTAATCTGTCCTTGGATACTGCCAGATGTGTTACAGTAGTGTCTATAGCTACATGATGATTTAATTCCATTACATGCACTGGTAAAGGTATCACCCTGTATAAATCTAATGTTCGGTCCACCCCCTTTAACGGATTTTGGATAAGAATGCGGACCATTCCTGGAATCGAATACGCATACACCGTACACATTTCATAATAGGTGTGCATGCTAGCCATGTCAGTTCCCGAAAGAAGTGATGTTCCCATTGGTAATCGGCTTACTATTGATTTCAAAATTTCTGAAAGATTCCTCGGTGGGATAATAGTTGCGCTAAGCCGGCCAGTAGCAAGAACATCTAAACCCTCTCTTAACTGCATTATTTGCTGTTGTAAATTTAGAATAAATAACGAAATTTCACGTATTGCTGTTGAAATACGAAATTCATTTAATACCCATTTCTTAAGCTCTGGAATGTTTTCCTGACTGCGTGAATTTTCATAAATAATTTCCTCAATATCCTGGACGAGAGCACTCGTTAAATTTTTTACAGTCTCTGTATTGCGAGCGACCCTTTCATCTAAGTTCTGTACGTAGGAAATTTGTTCCTCCTCTACATGTAACAATTTTGATTCTACTGTTTCTAATTTAGCAATTTCATTATGAATATGATTCATTTCCTCTCTATCAGGAGTTCCAAATAAAATTTTGGCTACAGAACCCCCAGCATCCACCAACCCTCGTCTTTCCCTAGGATTTGTTGACGAAGATGGTAGGTACTGCTCTAAGCTATCTACTTCCGTCTGCAAGAGCCTAAAAACTTTTCGTAATTTGTCTACCACTGTCCAATCGATCAGGACTGCGTTGTCGTTGATTTTGGTTTCCTCTAACTCTTTAAAAATACTTTCAACATGTTTGACTGCTTTTTTATAGTGAGAAAGTGAGACGTCGATGCCTATTGTCCATTTGCTGCCTGTAACTAACAGCGTTTCTTGATATGCAAAAATAATTCCTTTTAAAAGATGCGGTTCATTTTGCATAAGAAAAGGAGGCAAATTAGGTTTCCTTTTAGCCCATGTGAAACCTGTAAACAAAATAAAATCTTGGGTTTACTCTTACATCTTAATATTCATTTCCATTATCTAACTAAATACTAGACTGCCCAGTAGTAGAATTGGTATCTGCTTGTCTTTGAACTCGTGACCTCAAATAATAAGGTGTTGTTTCATAGGCTTGTTTTGCACCGACCCCCGTGGGTTCTTTCCACGTAGGATCCCTTCGTTCATCATCTTTTTCTGGTGATTCCGGTGTTTCAAAAGAAAAGTTAAGTCCTGTTTCATTGACATTAATATTATTTTCATCAAGTGTGTTTTCAGCTTGGTTATTTTCAATCTGTATTTCTGAACTCTCAGCTACGTTGGTTGGCGTAGTTATCGGTTTGGAAGCCGGAAACGGAGTTATCGGTTCCATTTCCGCATAACACTTTTTGAGTCGGTTGATATGAACAACCGTCGTCCGCTTCGGACTAATTCTTAGTTTATAGTTTAGAGGGGATAGTTTGTCGACGATCAGCCAAGGACCGCTATATTTCGGGGCAAGCTTGCGATTTGCACCTTTTGAAAGGTAAGGTTTGTCTAAATATACGAAGTCACCTACTTCGAATTCTCGTTCCACTGATTTCTTGTCGTAATTTTGTTTTTGTTTTAGCTTGCCACTTACTAAAGAATTATATACATCCTTATAAGCGTCTAACAAACGTTGCTTTAATAATTCAGAATGTTGTTCTAACGACGTAACATCATTCTCCAAACCCTTTGGTTCAAGATCTAATACTGTTGGTAATCTCATTTCTCTAGCATATAATAAATAAAAAGGACTGTACATCGTTACAGTATGAGTCGCTGATCTATATGCCATTAAAGTAAATGGTATCATCATATCCCAATCACTTTTATATCGGGCTACCATTATTGCAAGTGAGTCGTTAAGATATCTGTGAAATCTTTCAATTATAGAATTGGACTGCGGGTGCATTGGGCTACTGTTTACGTGTTTTACATCAAACAATTTGCAAATTTCTGAAAATAAAGCTGACTGAAAATTCGTTCCCTGATCTGAAAGTATCTTTCCTGGTGAGCCATGTCTACTAAATATTTCCGCAACTAAAGCTCGAGCTACGGTATTTGCCAACTGATCTTTTAACGGAACTGCTTCGGGATATTTCGTAAACTGATCTATTGCAGTTAAAATATATTTATTTCCTGGAGTTGTCATATTCAATGGACCGGTAATATCAATGGAAATTACTTGGAAAGGTCGAGTCGCAGTTTCAGATAACCCTAACGGAGCTACAGGTTTTCTGGTTATTTTTCTCAAAGCACATTCTCGACACTTTTGAATTGTTGTTTTTATATCCTCTTTTAATGTAGGTCAAAAATACCTATCTTCTATTATTGATTGAGTTCGCTTTATGCCTTGATGCGCACTGTATGTGGTATCGTGATGCATTTCTATTATTGTAGAAACTAATTGTTTGGGAACTATAAGTTTTTGCTTTCCCCGGTCTCGTAAATATAAAATACCATCCGTATCCTGAAAAACTACATAATTTAGCCCTGCTTTCATTTCAGTAATAAGTTGTAAACAATAATTATCAGTACTTTGTTTTTCTTTCAGCATTTCACGCGATGGAGAGGGAAGCATACAGGTCTGATCTTCTGACACCTCCTCCCGAGGACCGAGATACGCCGACGCCTGCTCCCGAGGATCGAGATACGTCGACGCCTGCTCCCGAGGGTCGAGATACTCCGACGCCTGCTGAAGCCCTGCTGCCCTATCTGGGGCTATATCCTGTCCAGTCAGCACCTGTACTCTGGCATCAGGGGATACTTCCTGCACCCCTAGCCGGGATAATGCATCATGTACGACATTTAATTTTCCTGGCCTGTGATTTACAGTAAATTCATACTCGCTAAGAGTAAGCATCCATCTGGTCATTCTAGCATTCAAGGGACCCTTAGTCGTTAACAGCCATGTCAATGCTTTATGGTCCGTGTAAATCGTGAACTTATGCCCGAATAAATAAATTCTAAATTTCTTTACTCCAAAAATACTGCTTAATAGTTCTTTCTCGGTAGTCGTATAATTTATCTCCGGTGCGGTTAACAATCTGCTAGCATATGCTAATGGTTTATCTAATCCATTTTGTATTTCATAAGTATCGCAGAGATTCCAAAATTTGAGGCATCGCATGCCAAAATAAATGATTTTGAAAAATCTGGATGTGCTAACACCGATGCCGAAGTCAAAGCATTTTTCAATGTTTCGAAAGCTTTCCCTGTTTCGTCATTCCATTCGAATTTCTGCTGCTTTTTTGTTAGTTGTGTTAGAGGTTTGCTAATATCTAAGAAATCAGGAATAAATGCTCCATAATAACCTACAGCACCTAACTTGTTTAACGGTGGTAGGTGGAGTTAATTTCTTAATTGCTTCCACTTTACTCGGATCTGGCTTTATGCCAAAAGCACTGACTACATGACCTACATATAGTACTTCCGGTTGTGCGAAGTGACATTTTTCTAAACCCGGTTTCAAATTTGCTTCAAACAATTTATCAAATGTTTGTCGTAAATTGTCAGCATGTTCTTCGATTGTTTTACCAAATACCAGAATGTCATCCATATAAACAAGACAGATAATTCCCTTTAAATTCCCATGATTAAATCAATTGCTTTGGACCAGGTCATTGGAGCTGCTACGAGCCCGTACGGCATACGTATATATTGGTAACTACCCTCAGGGCATACGAAGGCTGTTTTAGGACGGTCAGTTTCTTTTACTTTTATAGCATGGTATGCAGAACTAATGTCAATAATTGAGAAAAATGCATTCCCTGAAAGCATAGATAAATTTTCCTTAATATCCGGTATAGGCCAAGTTGGTACTTTAGTAACAGCATTTAGCCGTCGGTAATCTACACACAATCTATACTTTACAACTCCATCTAATGCCTTTTTTGGATCAAATAAACAAGGACTAGCCCAGTCAGACTTTGTATGTTCTATAATTTTCTTGTCAAGCATTTCTTGAATTTGTTTTCTCAATTCTGCTTTAAGAGAAAATGGCACCCTATACGGACCTAATCTAATGGGTTTCGCATCTCCAGTATCAATTTCGTGTTCCACAATAGTGGTGCATAGTAATTCACCTGTAGGTTCGTCCATAAATAATGGAAGATAGTCATACAATACTTCTAACAATATTTCCCTTTCTCTGTCTTTCAAATGAGCTGTTTTCTTATCTAAGAGCGCAAAAATTTGTGCCTCTTCAAAATTTTTACCTACAAACTCACTACTCCTTTTTTCTTTTAATACAGGTTTTGTCACATTTATCCCCCACACATACCTTTCCGTAGTTTCATTTTGTTCACACAAATTACACTTAGCGTTTTCCTTTTTACGACTATTTGAATCATATTTATTACTTCTACTTACTATCTCATCGGTAACCTGTTCGTTCATTCTGGCGCACGCGGGTCTTACCTCTGCCACCCTTTCCCGTTTATACTTGCTCACAGCACAGGTTTCAACTTCCTTTCCACTCCGGACATGGTCAAGAAATCGTTTTTGTAAACCTGCAATTTTGGGTCTCTGTTCTGTAGCTTCCCTAACAGAAACAGGCGCTGGCCAGCGTCTTGCGACCCCTGGGGAGACGAGCTGCCGCCCTTTTTGACCCGTCGATTGTTTATCGGCGAGCCATCCCCCCTCCATCCCTCCTCCAGAGATGGGATAGTTGCCCGCTGAACACGACATATCACCGTGCTCCTTCCACTGACTCGGCTCAACTGCGCCCTTTCTACTACCAAAGTCGCCATGCTTCGGTCTTCGAGTCGCGGGAATCTCTTCCTCTAGGGGTAGTAGGTGTCTATCGTCATAATCAGGATCCTCTATTATACTTTTACACATTTTGCAAATCAATATTTCCCTACGTGAAGACACTCCATATTGTGTACTATTTGTTGTCATTTCGTCATCAAATTCAACAGCTTGCCCTAATTGTACTCCTTTCGCTAGCGAAATTGGTTCTAAATTAAAATTCAAAATTTTCATAATACAGTATTTAGATTCTCTCGGTAATCTTTCATTATTCTGCCTGACCCACGTCAAGTCTTCTACATCACCTTCATTTTTCTCTCCTAAGCATTGTAAATTAGACACCACCCTAGCCACATATAATTCATTTACTCCTAATTCTACAGGTTCTACGTACACTTCCTTGGGAAAGGGCATTCTGTTTACTCTCGGGATGCGAGCAAGTATCTGGGTTTCAGACCTCCCTGGAATAACAACATTTTCTGCCAAAATTACACGCCAACTGTTTTCATTATTTTCTGTATCATCTTCCCTTTTTTTCAGCGTTCGGGCATGTCCCATTGTTGGGGTGATCAATCCCGAAATAGGTCTTGCCGAAGGCGTTTTTAAATCAACCCATCCATATTTTGTACCAATCCTTCCGCGTTTGACATCAATTATTGCTTCCAGTTTTGTTAAGAGATCCAACCCGATTATCCTTACATGAAAATAAATGGGCGCAATACAAAAAGTATGTGTGATAAATGTAGGGGGATCACATATTGCAAACTCTACAACTTGTTCTCCTTCAATCTTTAATTCTTCTCCCGTTACTCCTACGCCAGAAAATGTTGGGGACGCCACTTGTTCTGAACTTCCCAGTTTCGCATTAATACAGGAAAATGTCGCACCCGTGTCAATCAACATATCATATTCTTCACCTTCTACATTTATTGTTAGCAATAATTCCTTATGTATGGGAGCTAAGACATACGCGGGAATCGTTGTGGCCCCTGAAATGCCGGGTTCCCGCCCCGCGGCGAGCCACGCCCGTTTCCCAGCGGACTTTGCCATCGGCAATTTGCAACAACGTGTCCAGACATATTACATTTAAAGCATTTTGGTGGTTGTTTGTCTCGAGTAAAAGTTACTCGTCTCGCTTCCATTCCCATAGGAGGGCGATTATTGCTCGGTGTAAATGTAACGCGACGCTCCTGACCATTACCACGAGCGGGTGTGATTGTTACGCGCCTACCTTGACCTAACGGTGGGCGTGCTGTACTACGACATTCAGCCGCTACATGTCCTTTTTTATTACATCGATAGCATGTTCTCTCTGATCGCATAATGAACACTTTCCTTTCACTTCCTGTGTTACCCGTACTCCCGCGCTGCTTTTCCGCGTTTTCTACTGTGGTTGCAATTCGAATCGCTGCAGTAAGCGATTCAGGCATTTGATACCTAACTTGTTGTCCTACAGTGCCTTTCAACCCATTTATAAATGCAGCTAACAGTCGTCTGTCAGCTTCCTCATTTATGGTTTTCTGCATATTTGGGTCCTCTACTGTTCTGACTGTTTTATGACACAACTGACGACAACGGTCTGCAAATACCTCTACTGTTTCGTCATGTTTCTGAGTAGCGTCCTGTAACGCAGTATAATGAAATTGAGGGGGAAGTTTTTCCGTGAATCGACTTATCGAAGCCTTCTTAAATTCCTCCCACGTAACATCTGTACCCTGTAAGCCAGCATCACCACAGTAAAACTGCAAAGCCGTGCCGGCTAATTTTGCTCTAGCTATATTTATTTGATCAGCTTTTGTCCAATTTCCCACAACTGCTAGTTGTTCTATATTCTCAATGAAATCTTTAACAGGTCGACCCTTCGGATCTCCCGTGTATTCTTTAATAACAGTTGCGATACTAACATCTTTCACTTTGGCTGCTGTAAGGCATGCTAACTTATCTTCTAATTCTTTAATTATTTGCTCTGAGGCCGCCATTTTGCACTAAAATAGAATATATAATTATTTAATTTGTTTCTTTGTCTGTTACAGGAATCAATCACACCTCTAAGAAGGACGGAATCGGTGCTCACCTTATACGATGCCCCTGAACTGCAACCTTATTTTGCTACCACTATCCAGCAACGAGCGTGTTTTAATCCTGAGGCTCCTGACGGGGAAACGATTAGTGGCGTGAGTGACACGGAGGAAGAAGCAGAATCAGATGGCTCGGAGGAGGGGGAGGTTTCGACTGAGTATCAAGCTCCCCTTGATCTCTCTTTGCCCCACTTGACCCCACCTAAGAATATTTTAACCCCCTTCTTAGGATACCCTGTGTGGAAGGGATATACACTGCTCCGAAACAAAAACAAAAAAACCTGTAAATAATGCTTCTGTTGCCAATATACAATAATATTACCTCAAATTGATTACGTTATTTTGTCCCTTTAAATTCCTTAACTCCTTTTACTGCGCTTGGTGAGGTAGGCGACACGTTCTGATAAGCTGATACCCTTTTCCCCGATGATGAACCTACTTTTTGTTCAAGCACTACTTCTCCTGAAGCGTAATCATATAAGAAATCAGTTCTTTCTATTTCCAAAATTTCGTATTCACACCCTGGATCGATATGTCTTTACAAAATTCTAGTTTCAACATCAAACATCACTGCTCCATACATGTTATGATGAGTATATACTTTGTATGATGGGCATGCAAAACCTTTTAGTTTACCTCTGAAAGCCAATTCCACTCTTGAGTCAGTAATAAGACCTTTGAATTTGTGCTTATGTGGTTCCAACAAATCTGGATCTATATCAGTATACTCCCTAAAAAATTCTCTAACTAAGGTAAGAGCAAACTCATCTGCATTTCGCAAAGCTTGGGCGCTAGTAGTCGATACTATATGTACGTATACAATAGTAAATGTTACTGGCTTAATTTGTCGTTCACACCGAAATATACAGCTAAACATACCCAACTTTTGACTAGATTTTTTAGTAATATGGGTTCGGGTAATCGTAAGAGTACCTAATAACAACAAAAATCCCACCGCTGCCACCAATTTTATAGTGATAGGTGCTCTTATTGGAGGAAGTTGGGGTTTAGCAATTCAAGACTCAAACACTTATTTAACATTAGTAAAATATATTTAATAATAAAAATATGAGAAAATGCGAAGCAAGGATTCTGATATGGTTAATATCCCTAGATACTGCTCCTACACCTATGATTAAGAACAATATACAATTTTATTCCCTATACAATCCTAATTCCTAAATACTGATCCTAATCCTATGATTACTAACAATATACAATTTATTCCCTAAATGATATAGCTCACTGATTTGGTTTTAGGTAAGTTATAATTCTGGCAGTAAACCAAAGTACAGACTAATACTCATTACTCACTTAGCATGAAGAAAAGTAGAAGGGCCACACCCTTCGTCTGGCAGAGCATCGTGAAGTCGCTAAGCACAAACAAGACAAGAGTCTGCCTTATCATGCGTTGTCAGAGTATTTATATGAATCCTCTTGGGCGCTGTCCCTTCCTAGTCATGCGGTATTACATGACAGCACGTAGGCTTGTGGTTACATATAAGGCATTTAACTTATGAAGCAATTTGATGAAGGTTACCAAGTTCCTAATTGCCTTGTTTCATTAAACCAAACAATAGTTACATATTTTTGGTAATAGGAACCTCTAATAGGAACCTCCAGGTCACCGCCTAATCCTGAAGCGGTTTACCCAAGGTTGCTGTTGTCGTTACATGTGGGTAACAATAATAATTAGCGTTCAGCGTAAAATAATGAATTGCCCATAATTATTTATAGCCTTGTCTACATCCTGAAGAGTGCAACACTATAAATGTTTTAAATCGGCTGGAGACAGGGTGTATACAAAGAAGTGTGAGAAAAAAGCTTATGAGTGGAAACAAAACCAGTTAACACAAATATTGTTGGAAGCAAACGAACACAAGTTTCAATACGAGTACATTATGCCAGGAGTTACTGATAGAGGCGACATACCTTGTACGATATTATTGGATCAGCCGATAAAAAAGCCTAATAAGTAGAAAATGGAAGACCGGTACTTCTATCGGTTTGAATTATCTTTGTGAGAAAGCGGTGAAAATAAAATAAAGTATGTACATATTCAGACTAATTAAAATAAGTGTAGATTTAAAGCATGGGTATTCAAGACACTACATTGAGTACACATTCCTGTTGAATCTTAACGCTATGACTAATCACCTCCTCCAGAGGGAGATACCTGATTCAAGAGTGCTGGCTAGCCGCATGACTACCTTACAGGGCGCTACCGGTGTGGAAATTGCCCTGCAGATTCTAAACGGTAAGTCGTATATTGTTATGATTTTCACTATTATTATGCACAACCTAGGATCTTGTAGAATATCAAATAAAATAGACATGCGAAGTTTTAGTTCAGTCCTCCTTTAAACACTATCTTATTAGTGTCGGGTACATTTTTTCAATGTGGACTAGAGTTGGAAACTAGAATCAACATTAGGCTGGATAAATCAAAGAAGTTAAATTTAATCCGGAATCTGATATTTTCCACACTGGCTCTGGAGTGGAGAATCACGGTATCGCAAGGATTTGAGCTGTATCACACTTTCACGTATGAGTAAATATTGGCAATAGATTAAGTAATTTAATTACATAATCCGGAGAAGCTGGACAATAAGCGTAAAACGTATAAATGATGATGATGATGATAATAATAATAATAATAATAATAATAATAATAATAATAATAATAATAATAATAATACAATATTATAGCACACGGAGAGTAAATTCAATGAAATAGACACAAGGAATACAAAACCCCAAGTAAGAATATAGCTAAGTTTATGCAGCGAGAAGTCATGCACCTCTGCACAGAGAATGACTGTCTAAGAGAACCTAGACAGAATCCTTTAAAGCAGTAGTAAATGGCAGTAGTACTAGCAGTAGAAGTCTTTGCCCCTATTTTTTCGGCCAAATTACGAATGTAAAACAAAACCAACATACACATTCGAAGCAGTGGACTTTTCATGGGCCGGTCCTCATAGAGTTTCCAGCTGCTGCCGGCGGCAGCGCTGCTGTCAGTGCATTCAAAATGGCAGGTGTGCTTAACACGTCCACGGCTTACGAGCAAAGAAGTGTGATCCGTTTTCTATGGAGTAAGGGACGAACGCCCATCGAGATCCACAGGGAAATGCAGCCATCATATGGGGAAAGGTGTCTTGCTTTGAGAAGTGTGAGATGGTGTTCTGAGTTCTAAAATGGCCGTGCAAATCTGCATGACAATGAGCCTGTGGGGAGACCGCGTGTATCGGTGACTGATGACAATATTGCCCGCGTGGATGCGGTGGTGAAAGCAGAGTGGCGCGTGCGCATTAAAGACATTGCTCAGGTGCTCGACATTTCTTTTGGAAGTGATTTCGACATCATTCACGAGTGCTTAGGGTACAGAAGGTTTCATGTCGATGGGTTCCTAAGCAGTTGGATGACGTGATGAAAGGCAAGCGAATGATTACTTCTTTGAATCATCTGCAACGATTTACCGAGGAGGATGACAATTTCCTGGATTGCATCATTACTGGTGATGAAACGTGGGTACTGCATTACACGCCGGAATCAAAACAGCACAGTATGGTGTGGAAACATTCACATTCTCCCGTAAAAAAGAAATTTCGTACTGCACCATCTGTTCAAAAAGTGATGTTAACGGTAGTCTGGGATTGCTGTGAACCGCTCGTGCTGGACGTCATGCCGCGAGGTGCCACCATCAATGCCGACAGATGTTGTTCCACACTGTCAGTTCTGCGGGCTGCGATCAGAAGGAAACGCCGCGGAATTCTCTATGTTGACAACGTGATCATCCTCCAAGACAATGCGAGACCACATGTGGCAAATAAGTCCGTCGGCAAGCTAAGGAACTTTCACTGGGAGTTTCTAGAGCATCCACCATACAGCCTATATCTTGCCCTGGTGATTTCCATCTTTTTAGTCCGCTGAAGAAGTTCCTGGCAGGACAGCGATTCACTTGCGACGACGAAGTCAAGACAACAGTGCGACGGCTGTTCCGTAATCAGACGGCCGACTTCTACCGCAGCGGCATCGTAAAATTAGTGCTGCGATGGGACAAATGCATAAATCGGCACGGCGACTATGTGGAAAAATAGTGAAAGGTACAAGGAATAATATCTACATGTTTAGTTGGCTGTATGTATCTTATGTTACCAGAAAAAAATAGGGGTAAGGACTTTTTGATTTGCTCTCGTAGCAGCAGCACTACTAGTAATAGAAGTAGACGGATTTTTGTTGCCAACAGCTTCATACTATATTTGCAAAATACAACAAATGAATGGGCTTCATGGCCAATGATGGTTTTCCTGTCTCTGAAATCTCACAGCAAGAGCGCCGTACGAAATGTCTGGATTTGGTAACATAATGTAAATCATAACAGAAAAACAAGATAGCTAACTAACTGAGCGTAATTGAATACTACACACACACACACACACACACACAAATAATCAGAATAGGAATGAATTAAGTGAAACAAAATTACAAAGGTACAATCAAATATACAGGATGAATCCCTAAAACTTGAACCGCAAATATTTCGGAAATGGAAAGTGCTATTGATGTGCGGTTTTTACAGCATTGATTGGTAGTCAGGGGTTCGTACATTCAGCCTATGAACAGATTTAGTAATACTGAAAAAGTGTATTTTTGGAGCAAACATACAGTTTATAAATGGAGCTATGCCTAGTTACATCACCAGAATAAAGATAGGGTAAATTAGAATGTCCATGGTCTTTGTTGCAGTATTCTAGTGCAAGTGTTTTACAATAAATCGTATTTTCAGAAGTTTCCACTCCGACAACTGTTTCTCCCATTCAACCTACTTATTTGCTAGGTATGATGTTGTTATGTTTGTTTGCATTGTGTTTTCTGTTCATTGATTGCATTGCGACTTTCTGGTCAGTTAGTTTGTGACAGTTCAAGCAATAAGTCGTGAGTTGAAGATGGGATTTACTAATGCAGAAAAAGCCGACATGCTCATGTTATATGGAGAATGTAGGAAGAGTGCAGTTCGTTCCTGTATGGTGTATGCGGAAGCGTATCCCAATAGACGTCAACCATCTCGGCAATTATTTATCAACATCTTCAACCAATTAGTGTAAGTGTTACTGTAACACATAGAAAACGTAAGAGAAAGAAACAAATGACTGGAGAAGAGGCAGAAATTAATGTTTTCACTGCCCTTGCAGTAGATCCGCAAATTAGGTCCCGCACAATCGCACGTGGAAGTGGCATAAGTCAGGCAAGTGTACTGCGCATTTGCCATCGACATAGGTTCCATCCCTATCACATCTCACTACATCAAGAGCTGCATAGAAACGATTTTGAGAATCGTGTTAACTTTTGTACATGGGCATTAAGACATGATACTCCAGATGCATCATGTATCTTGTTTAGTGATGAGGCAACATTTAATAATCATGGCCAGGTAAACCGCAGATACATGCACTATTGGCTGATGACAATCCCCGCTGGCTTCATCAGGTGGAACGTCAGCGTCCATGGGGTTTAAACGAATAGTGTGGGATAGTGAATCATTGGCTCAAAGGCCCTTTGTTCATAGAAGGAACAATGAACTCGCACAAGTATCACAGCTTCCTGACAGACCATCTGCCACAGATGCTAGAAGACGTTCGTTTGCAGACTAGGAGGAACCTGTGGTACCAACATGGTGGCTGTCCAACCCATAGTCTACGAAGTACTACAGCTTGTCTTAACGGATTGTTTCCAAATCGTTGGATTGGACGAGGGGACCTGTACCTTGGCCGGCCCGTTCACCGGATCTGACCCCTTTAGACTTTTTTCTGTGGAGAAGGCTGAAAGATAATGTCTACAAGGAGTACCAACTACACCAGACGATATGAAACGACATATTACTGCTCACTGCTCTGAAATTCCACTGAAATGCTAGAACGTATGCAGCAATCTTTCCATAGCAGACTGAAAGAGCGTATTGAAGCTGTCGGTGGTCATTTTGAACACAACCTTTGAAGGGCTATGTTCTCTTTACTTGTAAGAATTTACAGAAGTATTGTAATTTCCTTTTGTTTTTCTTTAGTTTGTGCTAGCACAGGTTGTACAAGTGTCGGTGCGTAAAAGCTTCAAATAAGATTTCTCGTAAACCACCTACACTAGAATCTTGCAACAAACGGCACTGAAATTCTAATTTATTCTGTTGATGTATCTAGGGATTGTTCCATTTAAAATTGTATGCTTGCTCAAAAAATGCATTTTCTCAGTATTATTAAAATCTGTTTATAGGCTAAATGTACGAGCCCTTGGCTACCAATAAATGCTGTGAAAACTACACATCAATAGCACTTTCCATTTCCGAAATATTTGCAGTGCAAGTTTTAGATGATTCACCCTGTACACAATGCTCTAGTCCTTGCTCTTATGTAACCCCCCTCTTCCGTTTTCCATAAAACTAACCTCCTTTGCAGAATCTTAGCTAAAGATGTTCCCAGTAAATAAAATTAATCTTCCGACATTTCAACCAAACAAGCCTTCATTCCCTACCTGAATTCAGAAGCTCTGGCAGTAAATATTGCTTTCTTCGTTTATCTGCACTTTGCCAGAGTGTGGTATAGGTACAAAGATAAAAGTACGGACGAACGTAAGGGCCCCCGAAACCGGAAAGGAGCACCACACGCAGACCAGCCGGCCCTTTGTACTTCTACCGTGACCCCCGGGAGGGAGGTTTTAGAGGAGATACCCGAAGATTGAACAGAAGACAGGTCCCTAATGTTTCAGATTGAACACCTCCAAAGATGCCCCCCCCCCATTCTATTGGTCCCCGAGCGTTCGGAGTTCCCCGAAGGAGCTCACACGCGAAAGAACTCAGAGGCGGATTCCAGCCAAACAGTCCGTGGACTCCGTCAGAACGAAACTTCCACATAGCGCAAAGCCACCGCCCAGCCGCAACCCACTGAACATTGTCGCCTGGTTCTCAACTCTGAAATGGATGACAAGGAAGATGATGGTTAGAGGAAATGGGGGAAGGAAGTCATAGTTGAAAGTCTACTACCGCAGCATTCGTCTGCCGACCCCGGGAAACTACGAAAACCCCATAGGCAGAATGGGAAATCGCCAGGGAATCCAACCGGGATCTCCAGAATACGAGTCGCAAACATTACTGCGGCGCCACCTCGCTCGGTTTGCCGGAATATGACTCCCTTTATCACACAAGTACACTATTCTCTCGATGATGTTATAAATTAATTTGTTACCTTTTCAGGTGCATAATCCTAGCCGTTCTAAACTGTTTCTTTGTTCTCGCATACTATAATTTAAATACGCTTCCAATTTTTTCTGACTATATCACGCAATCATCTTTGAATTATCCTGCATCCGCTATATCCTATATCACTCCCACGTAATGAAATGCACCACATTCCAATTCTTCTAATTTCTTTGTGCGATTTGTTGTCCAACACGTATCCCAAAGTATAGTAAGGAGTAGGTGACCGAAAACGAAAGACAGCAGTAGATAAAATCCAGGAATACAGTTCTTTAAAGGGGTTTGCTTGAGGCATATTATAGCAAGCAGTTGGGAATGACTTTCTCACATAACAGAAATGAGAAGAAGTAGAGGTAAAAGTAGGGTGAAACTTACAGCAGCATTTCTCTAACTACAAAAGTCACACAAGAAGTATAGGCCAATGAAGTATAAATAGAAATGTCGTAGAAAGTAGTCAGGCCTGTAGATTCCTCCTAGCCTTGGAGAGCAGAGAAATTGGAATACAAGCAACTCACCTCAGAAAAGGATTACGCGCAGTTGAAACCACATACGAAGGAAACAGACACGTTCACTTATTGCGTGATGGGTCGTGTGTGTGAGTGATTAAGTGTTATGATTAATGTGGTTAAGACGAACGAGAGGAAGATGGTAGAGTGTCATAAGTGATGAAATACAAGAGCTGAAACAGGACAATACGTGGTAAAATAGCAACAAGCGCTGATGATTAATAGTTGAGGCGAAGTCCAGCAATACAGGGATATAAGGTTTCATATACAATGAAGAAATACAAAAATTCCTTTTGAACATGACCTTTTGTACCAAAATTTCTAAACAAAAACACATGGTTCACATATGGTACAAGTTAGGATGCACTATGGATGTTTTCCTTAGGAACCTCCTAGCTGTGATGGACTGAGTTCAGAGAGACAAATTTCGTGCAGTTTCTGCAGACCAAAGTGGCTATTAGGGCAAATTTACAGTTGTTCTAAAACACCAATAGCCAATGAGAGATGTTCTATGCGCAAACCCCGATATTGACGGGCCAGTCAATGAAATCGTGGTCGAAGGGGAACTGCATCATCCTCGAGGCAGAGGAGTCTGAGAACGACTGCGGCAGCGAACTGTGAGATACAAAACTCCGATGACACATGGAATAACGGATGTTCAACAGTACCATTACCTATGGGCTAGTACTGCTGGTTCGCGGGTGAAACAGAAATTGTTTAGGATATGGAAATTATCTCAGAAGATATTGTTGAGGTAGGGTAACAAAGAACGGAATTAACAGACTAGATATTTCAAATAATAATTTCGTATATGTAATGATAGTGTATCCACATAAACTGTCACCCGAGAAGAAACTCTTGCCAATGTTTCCTATCTTTCCTTCCTGAACGCAGCTAGGCACAAAGGAAGGAAACAACCGATATTGACAGAGCAACGAACCAAGACCGGCGAAATATTAATAGCCTTCCCACGCAGCAACAAATTTGCTGCCGCATAATTCATCCAGCTGCCGTCTACATACCTAGAGATTCAGATCTCAGAGCTTATCTGTAAATCTGTAAATGGTAGGGACCGTGCCCTCTGCCTATCGTGCCCCCATGTCCGGCCACCCTCCATCTCCTCTCACCTCATCCCTCCATCCCGGGGCGCCCTGTCCAGGGAATAGGTACAAAAGATCCACATTAGTCGACGTGCTAAGTCACCCTCCGCGTTTAATCGTAATCTAGGTATTTCACCCAATCTGAGATGCATACCAAGGCCTTCCTAATTTCTGGCCAGATGTTACAAGTATACAACAGAGATGAGCTAAATCACGGAATGAGTGAAAATTGATTTCCCAATCAAAATGTAGGAATAACAAAGCAAAATACTTCCCCCATACTTTTACTGCAAATATAGTGTTAACATCAGTAACCTGACAGTGCAATTTTGGGCCCACTTTAGGAGCAAAGGCTGAGATGAGCGGCTACGCTGGTTGTACTCCAACTTTATACATGCAAGCACTTTCTGGACTTACGACGTTCTGGAAAATGGGAAGCTATATAGAGAGCGCAAGGAGCGACCGAGCTTAATTCAGTTGTGAATTCAGTTTACAGCGACTACATTGTTAGGAGGGACGAGAATCCAACACTTATGAGTACCTTGCAATTGAGAAAGCATAACTTTCAATCCGAATTCCGCAGAACAAAGCGGATAATGATAATTGTGGCATCGAGTTTTTAGGGAAGACAGAAATGCCTGGCAAGGATTTTTGTCATTTTGGACACAGAATTTAATTACAGCTTATAGGACTTATCAAAGGTTTTTTTGGGATATGGAAGAGCCTTTGAATTTTGCATTGTCAATGATTATAAGATTATAAGTAGCAATATATTACGAAACGCAGCTTAAACCATCTCATTCGTTCTTTTTATATAAGGGGTAAGTTAATGCTGAAGCTGGACAAAAAAACTCTTAGAAATATCTTATGAAGTCCTATTTGTTATTGACATTGTTGAGAACCTGGAATTATGTTTTCTTTCTGGATTAATTTAAGTATAAACTTAGCGCTCTTTGAGGTGTTACAAACATTAGTATTGCAAAATTGTCATAGGAACAAATTAAATGCATTCACTATGTTTAAGCAACATGCCATTTATTACTTGCAAAGGTACCTATGAAAACATATGGGCTTTGGTTTATCGCTGATTTCTGTAAGACAGGTACGACTGGCAGGGTCCAACGCTAAAATAAGTTTACTTATTGCTTGTGCAAGAACGATGCATAACCGCGTAATTTTCGGAAAACTTGTATTCATAAGTATGCAGAACTGAAGCAGCTGACTCATCATTTTGTGAGCATCCTGATTATTCTTTCAAATCCATAGCTTTTCTCTCATTTTGAAGCTTGCACCATTATGTATGAGTAGTTTGTATTTGTATATTTGAACCCAATTTAAATATAAACGCAAATAATGTTAACCATTTAACAGGTTCCTAAATCCCCTCTCTCCATCCCATGCAAGTTTAAACCCAGTTCAAACTCAGTTCAAACATTTTATTCCATTATTTATCTCATTGAGAACTTTTTACCCGCCCCTTCCCACCCTAATGTCTCCTTAAACCCGATTTACATGGCAATAGAAGGTGTCTCCACCATATAGTTTCTTTAAACTCATTTAACACATTAACGACCACTGGCCCGTTCCCGTCCACCTTAGGATACACCTGCGCGCTTCATTAGAAAACTCCTTCTCCCAACCGTTCCTCACACCTCCTTGAAACACACCTGCAGCCCACCTGACACTGAGTTAGTAAAACCCTTTTTCCATTGCCATTGTTTGCACCCTGTGAAAATCTAGACCTTTAACATCTTCCCCACTCCATTCTTTTTCATCTCCAGCACTTTCGAGCTTAATTAAACTATTCTTCTCCCAACCCTTCCTCGCAACCCCTTGGAACACATCTGCAACCCCCTAACACATGTGAATTAATCAACCCCTTTCCATCACCATTGTTCACAGCCTGTGCACGTATAGGAATGTAACACCGTTCCACCCCATTCCTTTTCATTGTCAGCACGTGCATGCTTAATTAAAAAAGCCACACCCACCTCCAGAGATCGTTTCCATGTGCAATGTTCCCTGAATTATAATACCTGACACTCGAGTGTGTGTGAATGTCCCTAACAATTAATCTCACCCCATTCCATTGTTTCTTTACACCCGTTTAGTATATTAACAGTCTACCCTCTCAGCCCTTGGAACACGTCCGGAGACCCTTGACACCTGAGCTCTAAAACCCATTTCTCCCAACCCCCCTTTTTTGCCACATATACAGGTTCTAAGTTATATCAACTACACGACCCCATTTTTTTCATGTCGAACACTTGTGTGTGGCTGGTGGAGAATCATCAAACAAGTTCTAACTTGTATCCTCACTTATGGAAAAATTCCCCCTTCCAGTCTGGAAAATCAACGCTTGCATGAAATGCTTTTTACTAATTTAAATACTTTGAACTGAATATATGCAACCATTAGTCACCCCGAACATTCCCTCATAGCCCGATTCACTCAAAACATATGAGCATATTTAAAATTTATTTCTGTTCTGTAACACTTTTAGTCATAAAGATATCCGAAATTCCCAAAAAGACGGTCCTTGGTGTGAGTTGAATCGCGGTTCCTAGAATCCACATTTTAAATATAATTATTATTCATTGTATGATATTTGTGCTTTTTATTTCAAGACATATTAATAGAAGCGGTAAATACGCTCGAATCAGTATTGGAGCCAAGGATGCTGACAAGCAAAGTTAATAACACAATTTCATTTGTTAACCGCATCCCTGTTTTTTGCCCTTTGGAATAAGTTCTGTTGTGATCCTACCCTTTTGTTGAGTGCGCATGAGATCACGTTTTTGAATATGTTAAACCCACGCTCTTGCTCTGCTTAATAATCTTAGAATACAGGTATTTTGCATCGGAAAGGGTAGTAATGTACCCCTATCAGAATGATTCTGTTTTGACGCCATTTGATGCAGCAAGAACAGGAGCACATACCTGACAAAAACAGCGCTGTTTTTTATTCTTATACTGTTGAACTTTCATTCGGTTCCACACGTGTCAGTGTGGAGCTATTGTGCTCCTCTGATATTGCTACCATAAATCGTGAACAACTTTCCGTATCAGCAAAAGAGTGTAACACACGCAATCATTCGTCATCTCGCTTTCAAGTGTGTTGTTTATCCTAAAATAAAGGCGACAATAATACCCCGCTTCTCGACATATCTCGAAGAATGCTGCTGCTGCATCTTTACATGATCAATGTGAAATGGAAAGTAGGACTTGTTTTTTTTTATATTTCTCTGCATATGCATGCAAATGTTATAATTTTTGGTGAAAATATCATGCGTATCCAGTTAAAACCGGTGAGAAATTCAACTATATATGTTAACTAAAACGAAACAGCTGAATATCTATTTCCAATTGAAATGCCTACTTTGCGGGCATGGAAAAACATTGTAAACTATTCTTTGAACTTATATGCTTAAAACTCAATTTATGTATTCAATCTCGGCAACATTTGAAATACTCGACCTTACCCTTGAAAAAGTCTTAAAAAAATGGGAGAAATGTATATTATTTTTCAAGTGAAGTTATAGGCTTAAAATTTAGATTATATATTCAATCTCGCAAACATATTTGAGAACTTGATATTATTCTTGAAAAAGCTTGAAGGACAGGAAACTATATATTATTTTTTATTGAACCTATAGGCTTATTATTCTTAAAAATGCTTGAAGAAAAACAGGAAATTGTATATTCAGTTTCAATTGAACTTATAGGCTTGAAACTCAGGTCATACATTCAATCTGTGAGCACTTTTGAAAACTCCTCATTGAGTTTAAAAAGCTTGAAGCAAGATACAATGCCGTACATTATTATTTTCTATTCAACTTATATGCTTAAAGCTAATGATTTATATTCATTCTCGATAAATAGCCTGAAAAAGATATGAAACTGTGTACCATTTCTTCGTTTGAACTTATAGCCTCAAAACTCAGGTTATATATTAATCTCGGAGACATTTAAAAAACTAGACATTATACTTGAAAAAATATTAAAGAAATATGGGTAATTCTATATTATTTTTAAGTGAGCTTGCAGGCCTAAAACTCAGATATATATTTAACCTGAAAAAGGTTTTTGAATACTTGATAATATTAATGAAAATAGCTCGAAGAAACATAAAAAGTTGTACATTATTTCTTCAATTGAACGTATGTGCTTAAAAGTCATGATATATATTCATTCGAGGTAAACACTCACTTGACTTGGTACTTTTTGATATTGTTCTTGAAAATAGCTTGAAGAAGGATAGGAAAAGGTATATAATTTATCCGCTTGAACTTATAGGCCTAAAACCCAATACATATATATATATATATATATTCGTTCTCATTAAACTTTTAAAAATCTGATATTATTTTGGAAAATAGCTTGAAGAGAGACAGCAAATTGTATATGATTTATCCGCTTGAACTTATGGGCCTAAAACTCAGGTTACATATTCAATCTTTAAAACATTTAAAAAACTTGACATTCTTGAAAAAAGCTTGAACAGACATAGAGAATTGTAGATTATTTTTCCAAATGAACTCATAGGCTTAAAACTGATTTTATATATATATATATATATATATATATATATAGTATATATACGTTCGCTCTGAGTAAACATTAGATAAACTTGATGTTATTCTAGGAAATAGCCTTGTGAAAGATAGCAATTTGTATATCATTTATCCGCTTAAACTTATAGACTTAAAGCTCTGCTTATGTATTCAATCTGGGAAACATTTTAAACATTTGGCATTATTCCTGAAAAAATCTTGAAGAAAAACAGGAAATGGTGTATTATTTTTTCAACAGAACCTATGGGCTTGAAACTCAGAGTATATAGTCAATCTCGGAAACTTTTGAAAACTCTTCATTAAGTTAGAAAAGGTTTCAAGAAAGATTCGAAAAATGTTATTATTTTTCAAGTGAACGTATAGGCTTAAAACTCAGGTTATATAATCAATCTTGGAATCATTTTTGAAAACTCATCGTTAAGCTTGAAAAAGGCTTGAAGAAAAATTGGACATTGTATATCATTTCCTAATTCAACTTATAGGGGTAAAATCAATATATATGTATATATATATATATATTTAATCTCGGAAACACTTGAAAAACTTGACATGAACTAGAATGAAATTATTTCTAGGATTTGAAGCTATAGGCTTAAAACTCAGGTTATATATTCCATCTCGCAAAACATTTTTGAATATTCACCATTAAACTTAAAGCCAGCTTACAGGGCATAGAAAAAAATTAATATTATCTTTTCAATTGAACTTACGCGCTTAATGCTATTATTTCCAGACAACAAGACATTCGCGGAGTCTCGAAGAAACCGGTTCACTACAGCTAGGGACTCAGGATCATACAAATAATAGAAGCCGAGGTGGAATCATCAGAGTGAGTTCGAGCTTTACTACACCTGCATGAATGGACCCGCTCCAGCGGGACCCTACCCAACGGCACCTGGGCTAGCGTAAACCGATTTAGTGGAACCTATTCCTGCGGGAGCCGCCCTAACGAGCCCGTTCTAAAGGGATCCAATGCACCGAGGCCCCCTTCCCTCGGAAGGGAACTAAAACCTATGCTCTCATGTCGTAGATTTACGGCACGTGAAAGAATCTCAAGCCTGATAAAGAGGTCTCTGCGAAAACTTAGCAGCCTTTCATGCCCAATATAGAATGGGACGCAAAGGACGACAGCAGTTAAAGGGCGTCCATAAATAAATAAGTAATAAACCCTCCCCGTATGGGTGGACATACTCACAGAAGGGATCTGGTCCTCCACAAACTGCACATACCCCACGGTGCTAATGCAGTTGCTTCAAGCGTTGGGCGGTAAGACACACACTGTATTATTCTTACTCTCTTTTCACTCTAGCTTGCATTCACGCTTAGCCTTTTCATTACACATCTTGTAATCAAGTATAGGTTATTCCCTACATATACTAGAGCTTACATTCATTCATAACCCTTCTCTGTAATTAATTTAGAACCTTTTGTATTGTTTTAGTTCCTGAACCAATGCCCATAAAGCCAAAACACAGCCTACAATATATGAGGTTTTGCGTCGCGGCTGCAAGAGACCGCATGGAGCAGAAGAAGAGTATGGTCTAGGAGCGCAATCCCTTAGCCAAAGATGCGCCATCAACATCACCAGTAAGTAACCAGGGCCCTCCAAAATTACCAAGTATGCAGGGTCCTCTACTATACCGGCAGGAGCAACATCCTCATCCTCACCATCATCGGCAAAAAATGTATGTCCAAATTATTATGAAGCCTTAGGATATAAGATGATAAAATCGGCATTAAAATGTCTAATTTTCAATGGAAAAATTGAAAATACTGCTGGAATACTTGACCCCAGCGAGTCTATTATTCCATGCAAGTGTCTAGTTATTAAAATATTGAATGCACTATAAAGAGGAGTATATATGGATTAAAGAACGGTGGTACACTGAAGGTATCATACTTAATCCAGACGCCTGATATCAAAAGGTGGGATCAGTTTACTTTAGTTGCAAGACCAAAGATATCCAACAATGCTCAAACTTTAATATCATCTTTCATGTAATGAAACACGAAATTTTAGAAAACTTACTGTTTTCAAGGTATATCATTGTTCGTAATGCACTCGCTGATAAATAGTGCAGTAGAGCACAATCCCCTTCGCGCTTCAGGATATTCTAAACACCAGCATGCATCAAGGGAAGAAGAATTGTGGTTAATACCAAAAATTATGATGATTCCTCTTTATCTTGGTGCATGCTGGCTTCACGATACCATGGAAAACATCATAGAGAGCAACCATTATCATATCCTGGGGAATCGCTTTTCAAAGAATTCAGATATTAGGGGATTACATTACCACTTTCCCTTGATCAAATTGAGCTCTTTGAGAAGCAAACTCAAATGTATCTATAGCTGTATTTGCCTTGGATACCAACATCTCGGTGGAATCTATTCACAGGCCGCCTGAGAGGAAGGCTAGTCAAGTGAACATATTAATGGTTGAAGAGAACACTAAGTCTCACTATAACGTCATCTCCAACTCCGAAGCATACGGAGAAAATGTGGCTATGCGAGGCATTCATGACAATTCTAACAAGGATTGAGAATTTAATTCATACTCAAATTCTTTCGGTGTACTTTGTTTGGTTTATGCAGATAAGGGATCCGTTTTGAGGACGTTCCACTCATGTGAACCTTCTGACACAGAGATTTGAACACGAACCATACAGGCACATAGGGCGATATCGATAGCGTTGAAGGTCGTATGTAGGCAAGGTCAGTCCTTGTCGAAATTAAAGCTCTTCAGAGGTAACAATGCGCTAAATAACTTCTTCAGCGAAGTTAGACTGATAGCTGATGAAGTCATTGAAGTATAGGAACGCGAAGAACCGATGCATACGTTACCTCAGAATGCGCTGCATTTCGATAACGCTGACGACTGTAACATATACAAGAGAGATTTTGCTATACATGACCTTAGGGTGAGCACCCATTGTCATATCACTGGAGCATATCTTGGAGCAGTTCATAATGTTTACACTTTAAATAGGATATTTCCAAAGCGTATATACATTTTCTTTCATTCCTTAGGCAATTCATATAACAATTCTTGATCAACCACATGGATTATGATAATGGGGCCATCTCATGTACAGCACAGTTATACGAACGCTATCTGGCAATTAGTAGCTGGTACAAGGGCATTCATTTCAGGTTCCTCGGCAGCTACAAATTTCTTGATGAAAAGTTATTCAACTCTTCTCTAGATACCGTCCAAAGGCTTAAAGAAGAGGAGCTCCCACCGATTGAGCTTTTTGATGGTATCACAGAAGCGGAGCATACTTATGCACTTACATTATTGAGCACATGTAACATAAAGGATCTCGGGGAATATAGTGACCTTTACTAAATGCCAACAATCTGCTTTTAGCATATGTATTCAAGAAATTTAGACTTGTCGCTGGAGATGTACTTCCTGAACCCCGTCTGGTAAAACACGCTACCATCACTAGCCTTCGACGCCATGCTCAAAACAAGGAAAGGAAGTCTCCAGTTAATTAGCGCCCTCAGTGTAACGAAGCCATTATGTATAATTCTTCAACGAAGGCATTCATGGAGGGCATTGCACCGTATCAAAGCGGTACTCCAAAGACAACCGCAAGTACTTGCCTGAATATAATGCGGATGAACCTCGAAACCACCATACTGGGACATCAATAAGTTGTACGGCAAGCGCACGGTTTTCCCGATGCCACACCGGAATCTCAGATGCCTTGAGAGGAATGAGATAGTCTATAATTTTTACAGCAATGCCTGAGTACTCCAAGAGGGGACATGCTCTGGACCGATCTAGGGGATCCCGACCGTCTCCATGACGCTCATAACGATCTTCCCCTCTGTCCCCGGAGCGAGATACCACCCCGCAGGCCAATACAAGAAACTGATAGCAAGTCTGGGGAATAAAATGAAATATGTCTTGCATTCTAAAATCTAACAACAGAGGTTAGATCTGGGACTGTTATTCAGACATCTTCATCGGGTGGTATAGTATAACCAGTCTGAATGTCTTAAGGTTTATATTGACATTGTGGAGAAGAGAGCCAGGGAAACATCTAAGTTTGGCGATTACCTCTGGAAGAAAATATAACGCTGTGTACGGCAGGTTCATTGAAAATGTGCGCAAGTACACATACTTCCGTATTGGGCCTATCTGAGAAAAAGCACGGAAATTGATAGTCCCTCCAGCATATGTAGGCACAATAATTTTGGAAGAAGCCTCGCTTGCCATAGAGTCCAGAGGAGAGACTCATGAACAGACCATTCTACATGGACCATGTAAGTCTGGATCTCTCAAAGTTTATCATATATGGCTTCTTATAAAGTAGCTAAGTCCCATGTGAATGATCTGGTCAGGAATTATATGGACACAGTTACATTCATTTTCGACACCAGTTCAAGTACTTATTAATACACGAAAGACAATCCACAAAATTTCGATAGTTCCAGTTAGGACCATAATAATATTTATGGTATAAAGTAGGTCAACAGAAAATTGATTGGATCTTCCAACGATGAGTTGGGTGGTATGGTGATGACCGAGTATGTTGAGCTTAGGGGATAACTCTGTAGCCATAGATATGGCAACAAGACCGTCCTGAAGGCAAAGTAGATTACGAGGAGTGGAATACAGGCAATACACTTCGATAAATATTTGTAATCCTTAAATGATTTGAATAAAACTTGTTGACCAAATAAATTAGCTACAGAAGCACGAATCACGGAGATTCGACTGTAGAAATAAATAATTTTGCCGTGCAAGGATGAGATACGAAGCGAAAGATGGTTGATGGGGACATTTACATGGGCCATTACTCACTTAGGAATTCGTAATTCCATTTCGCATACCCTGACCGCCACACTCACATTTCATGTGTATGTTTGTAAACATCATTATTTATTAATTAAATTATTTCGTTGCAAATATTGTAGGTTTTGTAAGCATTCTAATGAATCTCAAATCAGATAATTATCATTTTATTTGTAAATATTCATTATTTAAATTTTCCTAGATGTATATATAAGCATATATCGTGAAAGAAAAAGCATCTTTGAAGGAAAATAACAAGGAAATTTGGAAATAAAGTTTCTGTTTATTTCAGTATTGTTTTCTACAACAAATCCTCCCTGGCAATCTTTTGGCTATTAGGAAACCAATGACGCTTAACAGGAATCCCCTTTGCTTGCTAGCGTAACAACTTGACCAAATAAATGTTAGCTTAGTGCGTAGCCTAAGCTTTATTTCCACAAAAGGCTCCTTTTTTCTCTTCACCATCCTTATCGGTTATAATGTTATTAGTAGGATTGGTTCACTTCACAAGAGCAACTTCGAAGTCATCTACACTGTAGTTGGCTTCAAAACCCTTTTCTACATGCTTATTATTCCTAGATATGATTGCACAATCGCTGACACTAAACTTCCTTGCACACCTCTTCTTTCTTCTAGGTTGATTATACTTTTATACAGTCATAAAACATCGCTGTTGCTCACCACTGCAGCCTTCATTCGAATGGTTGAATGGTAAGTATCATTATATGTTGTAATGATTCTAGGTGAAAGATCTATCCACTTATATGATCTCTGAGCTAGGAACTCCCGATACCACATATTCTTTAAAGTTCTTATTAAAGCGTTTCACAGTTGCAGCATTCACGTTGCTATAGGTGCTATGACTGATATTATATCTTGACATTACTCCGTTAAAGTGCTTTTTATAAAACTATTTTCTGTTGTCACAATGGATGTCCTTGGACGGTGCATTCATGTTCTGTAGTGTATCTTGCATAGATTTTTCGACTTGCATTCCCATCTTGTCCTTTAGTGGTCTTGCATAAGCCACTCTACAGTAGAAGCTTCACGCTATCAGGGTGTATTTGAAGTTTCTGTTAATTCTTGCATAAGGTATCATCTCAACCAAGTCGATCTCCACCAAATTGCCATTTCCTTTGCCGATAATCTTTGCCGCATCAAGTTTCTTCGGGCGGGAACACGTAACTCTCTTGCTATAGGTTGCTTCAATGACATCATGTGATAATCCCAGCCGATTTAGTTCTTGAATGATCTCTCCAATTTTTTGTGTATGATTTGTATTGCCATCGGGTCTGTATGCAACTAGACGTCTCAAACGATTCACTAAATCATTGAGATGATTCCAATAGATGTAGTCTTGCCTCGTGTCAGGACAATGTAGGTCTACTGTAAGCCTAGGTCCTTGTGTATCTTCACTAGAGGACATATATTGCGTTTATACTCATAGTAATTGACAATTCTCAGTTGGCCTTTCCTGCTATAGTTTCGACGATAAATCTGTATTGCGTCCAATATTTTACTGTATGTATCGGATCCTCTTCTGTATTGACATGCATTTCAGGTTTCCTTTTCAAGATAAGTTCACTCAGCCCAGGTGATACCTTGTACGTATCGCCGCCTTCTCGGGCATTATTAATGATATAGTCGATGATCTTGTTTCCCAGCATGTAGGTTCCATCCTCCTACCGGACGCCGAATGTATCAATTTCATTATTTGTCCTCTTTCGAACTTGCTTCAGGTAGGTGGAGATTTCCACATCTTTCTCCTCTTCGGTCATATTCGTAGTATTCACCTGGAAGCGGTTCTGCTAATGGTTGAAAAGTTTCATTCAACACCCTGGGTTTCCAACCGCTGCCCTTATAGCACACTTTATGTTTTCTTATTAGTCTTTGTATGCTTGGTTTCAGATTCTTTAAATCTGTTACTGTGCATTTTGCAGTGACCTTAAATAGTATTTATTTCAATATTCAGGAAGTTTAAAAAATAGAGGCCATAACTTTAGGTATGCATTTCCCATATGTAGACAAATAAACAGTCCAGTATGATATGTGTTCTGGCAATGCTTGATTTCTGATTTATGGTCTTCAAAATAGTGATATTCACCGGAACGCATTTCTTACCGCAGCTAGTTTTCTTTACAAAAGGTCTTCAAAATGTCCAAATCCTGCTTGAATACAGGCCTCGCATCGATGTCCCATGGCCGTGAAACACGACTCTAAATTCCAGGAGTATTGCTTATTTTCTCCTAATCTGCCACAAGACGATTCTGAAGAGATTCCATCTCAGGCACCGGAGACGAATATAATAACGTTTGTAAATGGCCCCATGAGTATAAATCAACAGGGTTCAAATCAAGTGAGTGTAATAGCCAAGCAAATGGGCTACTTCTTCCTATCGATCAATCAGCAATCCTTCGATCGAAGTACCAGTGAGCGGTACGACTGAAGTGTGCAGGAACGGCATCATGCAAGAAGTGAGCTTTTCGGCGAATGATCAATCGAGTGTCTTCATGCACATAAAGTATTTTTCCCAGGAGGTTTGTGTACACTTGCCCCGTAAGTCTCCTTACAGCAGTTAAAGAGCGTCCATAAATAAAACCGGATTTTTAGTTTAACTTGGTGATAAGATGGTACAATTGCACGCGGGTTTTCATATGCCCATACATACTGATTTTGGAAATTTGTAATGTCATCTTATGTGAGCTGTGCTTCATCTTTAAATAATACTAAGGCAGGAAAGTTCGGATTTTGAACACTTTGCTGCACGAACCACTGGAAGAACATAATTCGAGAAGGGGAATCTGCTGGTGACTGAGCTGTGCACGTTTCAGATAATAAGAATGAAATTATTGCCTTTGCAACAGTCTACAGACTGTCGTATGAGAAAGATTCAATTGCAACGTAACCTTCGTGGACTTATAGAAGGAGTCGTGTGCACAGAATCCAGAATCTCCTCCTCTACATCTGCAGTTGGTCGTCCTATCATAAAACCAGGAGATACACACTTCCTATGGGCGGACAGACGGCGATGGAGACGTTCAAATGTCCTCCTAACGGGACATCTACGCTCTGAGTACCTCTCTTGGCACAAACCACGACCAGCCAAACATTGCGTCCGCCTTACCGTACATGAAGTGCATTTCTACCAGCTTCTGATTTGAGGATATGTTGCTCAGTAGAAGGCCAAACACAACACCCAGTGTGCCCTTCGTCTGGAGTGAACTGTCAGAGTATCCTGTTAATACCTCCTGTCTCGGCAACTACCTGCGGGAAGAGAAACATT
Source organism: Deroplatys truncata (assembly GCA_030765065.1). Classification (NCBI taxonomy): domain Eukaryota; kingdom Metazoa; phylum Arthropoda; class Insecta; order Mantodea; family Mantidae; genus Deroplatys; species Deroplatys truncata. The sequence continues at coordinate 331,383,372 of CM060990.1, forward strand.
CCCGCGAATATCACTGTTTTGAAAGCCATACTCACAAACCAAGAATTTCCGTCAACATGCTGTAATGGATTTTTTATTCCATACTTTTGGGGAATGCATATCTGAATATATGCCCTCTATTTTTGAAACATTATGTACTTAGTTCTTTTAATATACGGTGTCGGTTTTTAAGATATTCAGTTCGGTATTAAGGACATGACTATATTTTCTCTATTCGCAGGAGCAATGAAGTTAAACCATATCCAATTTCGATAGGGTTATGGAAAGTTCCAATTCACTGATTGTTTATAGCAAATATGTGCTGTTACAGTAGGATGTGTTGATGATGTCAAATAGCAGACAATTACCTCTCCGTTGCAGATTATTTGCAGTAATCGAGTCCCGTTTTAAACACATGCCTTAGCGAACTCTCTCTCTTTCTCTCTCTCTCTCTCTCTCTCTCTCTGAAAGGCTGCGTTTGCAAGTTAGTAATGAGCTGGCCTCGCATTTGCTCTAACATGCTTTGATGACATTTACCTGTGATTTAAGTGTATTGATATTATTCATGCTTAACAACAGGAGCTTATCGATGGTACTCTGACGGCTTGCAATTATTCCATTTGTTTTTCCACTGTTGCAGAAATATCTTTACCGATAGAACCTAGTGTCCACTTAAATCTTACTAAGCCTCCGTATGTTTCCTTCCAACAAAGTTTTTAACAATCCTTTTAGTTGTTGCAACTATTCGATCTGCTCTCTCTCCCTCGCCCTCTTGTCCTTCATTTTTGAAAGGAAACGTTACCGCTTGAATTCGGTATTGATGTTCTTGCATGTATATAGTCTAACAAATATGTCTTATTCGGTATATCGTAATCATTTTCAGGTGGTAATAGTATCTTTGTTCTTATAGTATCCAGTATAATATTGTTTCCAACATCTCGTTTAAGTGTATTTTTACCCCGGTATTTCATTGGATCATCATATTGCCATCTAGCGATTTCTGAATGTGGATTCTAAGCATAGTTTCAAATTCACCCTTGCGCTGGTATGACGCGTTCATGGTGATCTCTTGCATTCGAGTTTCAGTAGAAGCCGTAAGCGTATCAACATAGCGTTTAATGCTGGGATTATTGTCTTCCTCAGTGTCCTTGAGCGATACACAGTACCTTGTTCATGAATTTGTAGTTTCCTTTTCCAGCTCTGTTTATGTTGGATTGACGAAATGCTCTTTTAACTGTTCTCTGTGGTCCAAACCAACTCATAGGGAACTATGAATGATCAATTTATTTCTTGTCTTTTTAATGCATACATGAAATCCATTCCTCTATCGAACCTCATTTATGGGGAATTCTGTAACTTTCACTACAAAGGGCCTTCCATCTTAAGTACTTTCACAAACACTTTTGTAGAAGTCTTTAAAATTGTTGTAAGATGTGTCGGTGTTTACATAATCTTCATATATGCTTCAAGTTTAAATTGTCTTGTCTGAGGAGTATAATAATATTCCTATTATTGCGAATTAAATTTTTGGTATTTCAGCAGAACACTGTACTATATACATAGCGTTATATACCATAAACGGGGGCGATGTTGCCTTTCTTTTCAGATGACGTCATCGAATATAAGGATTGAAGTTTCTTTAATTTCAGAGTAATGCAAGTAGCGTTTTCCATCCTCATAAGCATTCACTTCTATCCCATCAATGCTTTTAAGTAGTTTAATGAGATATTCATACCTTGGTTGACGAAGGGAATTTTAATAAATGTACAAGTTTCCAAAACATAGACTATTCTCATGACGCAGCACGTTCAGTAATACATTTGTTTTCCTGCACCGGAGCTGCCTAGAATAACATCTCTGACATTAGCATGAAACAGCTTTCCATGCAGATCACATTTAAAGCCACTTTGAAGGTCTAACGCTTGAATCGGCAGAGAGCAATCTTGTCTCAAAAGCTCCATCTTAACAGCTAAAGTATAAAAAGCATGCTGATTTTATAAACGGAAATCATCATAATTGATGCGTAACCGCATCCACGTAATGGTAGATTAAGTTAAACAAATATAAGATGCCAATGCAAACATAAAGTTGATTAGTATATCATGAAAGCTAAGAGGGTTAAGATCTCAAGTGGTTCTTGGTTAATTAACTCAGTCATATATTGACTGCCATTTGAAGCACATTAAACTGGTTACAGGTGTTGTCGACCTGGGACAAAACTATTAAAACGTTTAATGAGAGGAGAACATGGAATCAATCCATTTTACGAAGTCTGTAAGCAACAGGACATCCCTACCACATACAAAAACATTAGTGATAAGATATTGATAGAGAAGGCCTGTAGAAGAGTTCAATCTACTGGCGCCAACTTAGGTGAAAAGTGAACTGCGACACTGATAACATCGATCATGACGGACAAGGTGGCTGACGATGCTGCCTCCAGGTAGAAGAATTATGGCCGGTCTTTTCCTCTCATACCTATTATTGTAGCCCTAGATACTGCTCGCATTGCCTCAGGGTGAATGATAACATCGCTACAGATAAGCAACTTCCAGAAATGACTCAGCGTAACAGAGAGGCGGAAGCAAAATGAAAAGTAATTCGACAGAGAAGGAAGAAGTAAAGGAAAGAGGAAGTTTGTTTACCAATGATTGCGCTGGCAGCCTCTTCAGCTGTTGCTTCTAAAACTGCCTGTAGCTTAAAGGGAAATTAGACTGCTAAAGGTAATGGTCTGAAGCTGAGCAATATCAAGAGGAAGAATCGTGAGAACATTCAAAGGGGTTCAAAAAACTAGGACAGATGGTTGCGGTACTTATTATATCCTTGCCGATGTGTTTTTCTTCTAAAATCTATTCCCATTGCGCCAGATGTGGAATCTTATACCTAAGTCTTCGTTTCTATTTATAGTATTGCCATACTACTACCGGGAAAAGCCCTAAGTAATATTGACCTCACCTTATGAGCTCGACGTTTAAGGATTCCTCATTTTAGAGGTGTTTATATATGCACGATAAACTACCTTCAAATCCACAGTTCCATGAGAAAATAATCGTCAAGCAGATACTTCAGAGAATGAAGGTACACATTGGATTGCTATAAAGAAGGATGCCAACGCTGCATTTTACTTTGATAGCTTTGGAAGCTTGAAACCTGCGAAAGAGATAGAAGGGTTTCTCTTAGGCGTTAAGTTGATGTATAATGCAAGAAGATTTCAGTTTTAACCAGCCATCTGTGGGCATTTGTGTTTGCAATTTCTATGATAATGGGTTACATTATCGCTGGTAGCGATGATTAATCTGTTCTTAGTACATATCTGAATCCTCTTCTGCAGATATATTCTAAGGGATATTATGAGAATCTTCTATTCTATTCCCAAAGTTGATCAGTGGTAATCAATTTCATTGCATTTATAATGGAATGCCTAGGATCATTGCTATTCCCGGTAGAACTTATGAGATTGCTGATACTAACGCATACATCGAAGATAATCTCGAATTGGATGAGACAGTCTTCTTTATTCGGCTTCTAATACCATGACGGCTGGAATTAAATGTCCCTTTGCTACAGATTTTTTAAGGAGTGTTCTACTGGATCTCTTCTAGAACACAATCGAAAGAAAGTTATCCCCGCCAATAAGCTGATTTAATCTCATTTCCTAGTAAAGATAATTAAGATGCTCATCATACGAATTGAGTGCAGTATTCTACAGGCTTTTATATTTATGGTAAAATCGGACACGCGACCTAGAGGTTTATCACTGCTGATCCACCTGGATATCACATTTCGCAACAGCCTTCAAATGCAATTTACCTGCTCATCATAGAGTCAAACTTTATCCTCCAAATCTCTATTGGAATAGTTCATCAGTACGACAATACCATCAACCTTAGAAACGAAGCCATAAGCATAAGGCTCCACATCTGGTGCAATGGGAATGGATTTTAGAAGAGGAACAAGCCGGCAATGATATAACACGGCCAGGCTTCGTGTATATATCATAATCTGCCTTTAGCCCTCGGGGTGTTAACATCAGTCATTCGTAAGTTCCTTGAAGCTTTTGGCTCAATAATTCCATAATGGATATCTTCAGTGTAACCGAAACATCCAATGTTGACGACAAGATCGCTAAAGAACAACATCGTGTGGTTCTACCATATAATGCATCGGCTTTTGACGTGAATTATGAGATTAGAATCCTTTGTCAAGCTGAATATTTACATACTATACCTAACCAAAATTATCTCTACATTGAGGAATTTCGACTGGTCATGAAGGGATCAACAATAGATGGAACAACAATTCCAGGGATTAGAGCAACTATGCGCAACTATGCTGCACTGAAGTCTACGGAATCCAAAATTTTGCTAAATCCTGGATGAGCGATCCTGGAGAATATGTGGACATTGTATATTCTGCAAGTTGTGATTTCAATGTCATAGTACCACTATCAATGCCTATGGGATTTGCTGATGGCCACAAGGATCTCATACTAAATAGCGAGCTTTAGCTCTTGTTAACTCGATTCACGGAATCGAAACAATGCATCCTAGCACCTAAAGGGGAAGAGCATGCTACCGTTAAACTTTGAGCACTCGAATGGAGGATGCCTGTAATACGCCTTTCTGACGCTGAAAAGGTGGAGGTCCTTAAGATTGTAAAGTCTGACAGACGACTACATATAGCATTTAGGACCATGGATCTACATGTTCAGCCTGCTATGCCGCAAACCAAATAATTCACATGGAACACATCACAACATCAAAACTTGAGAAACCAACAATTCTTATTGTGGGAGCCCAGACTTCGAAAGTGAATGCTACAACTAAAGACTGCTCCGCGTTTTACCGTTGCAACATAACTAATTTGAGACCTTTTCTAAATACAGAATGTTATGCCTAATACGATATGAGCTTCGACTTTGGCTACTCAAGATTTGCTTCATTATATGATGTACATTCAAACTTCTAAAACTCTTTTTATGCGAAAGACAATTACGCCTAATTAAAGATCGAGGATTTTTTAAGATGCTCCGTTATTTATCATAAACTGTTCACACAGCCCTGAGGAGGTTGTAAATGGAGCTGTCAACATTAGAATTGAAATTTAAACAAGTGCAAATATACCATCCCAGGCCGCACTGTATTGTCTGATTATTCATGAGAAAGTATTTACGTACAAGCTCCTATCTCATGTGGTGCAGTCTTTAATTTGAATGAACCATGAACTATAGGCATTAAATTAGGAGTATAAGAAAAATGTAATATATCCTTTATGAATAAAAGCAATTTATAAAACGCATAATCATTCTTTTCGTTATCTTTATCATACAATTCTAGCACACTTCTCCAATTCCTTGTTTCTACATATATCACTTCATTTACAATGGAAGGGTTATGCAAATTCTTGACGATAAACGACACATTTCTTTTTAGTCCAATTATTTCTTCATTATTTTAAAAAATGCGCCATTATTGAGTGTAGTGTACAACAGAGTGCTGTTTTCATTTCTATGGATGCAGTAACATTATATGAGCAAACAATATTTTCCCCTGTATCCATTGCGCACCTGCTTTTTCACTTTCAGGAAAGTTTCGAAAAGCGGGAGACGTTTTTGCGCTACCTCCCTCTCCAACACAGTGTGCATAAACTTTTCAATGTCTATCTTGATGTGGATCACTGGAATTTAATGGAAAAGCCATACGTTAACCTTATGACTTTTAGAGGTTCAATCTTCCAGTAGTCTCGGCCTCCTATTGACATTTGCAAAAATGTTGTTATTGTGATTCATCTTTAGCGTTTTCTTATTGCTGAACCTGAAAAAATACACATTGAAACTATTAGAAAGAAATTATGTAATGCAGTGGCTGGTGTCCGAAAATAATTACATATGTTATATAACAGAGAGCTGGGAAACAACAATATTTTTATTCCTAAAGATTCTTTTAGATATAATAACAATAGTAATAGCAATAATACTAGCTTTAATTTTTACCAATGTTCTGCTTGTTCCTAGAAGTATCCTCGGGAGTCATCTGCACTAGATTCACATCTACCAGGACATTTGCAACTCTCTGACCAGCACCTACAGCCGCAGGACCCTGAACTGTGCGAAGCCGTCTACTTCAACACACCATATCTACCCATACCTAGGCCTGTTTAAGTATGGGAGTTGAGATTAGAATTCTGGAAAAGATAGTGATTTAATACATTAGATATTCATGATTATATAAAACAGAAAGCTAAACTACATGCAATTATTTCTACACCTTACTTCAAATTTTTCGGAGCTGGTACACTCTGTTATTTTTTATTACACAATAGGTATGATCTCATTTTATTATGAACCTCTGGCTTGTCGTATAGGGTTGTATGCTCTACCCACTACAAGATTCAGAATGACACAAGGCAGCATGACTTGAAACAAACACTTTTACTTCATTCAACATCACTGTATTCTTGCTCTTCGGGAACCTAATCTCTGAAAACAAGAAGTGATTCTAAGTTACCAGTTTTTAAATATAATTACGAGGGCTGATCAACAAAGATTGAGACTGATTTTTAACTCCAATTCAATGTTTACATGATCTTTTTCAAAGTTGTCCCCTCCTACTTCAATGCACTTTTTATAGCGTCTCTGCCAGTGCTTGAACACGTGCTGCAGACCATTCTTTATCAGGTCCTTGAGAATCGCCTCACTTTTCTTGAGCACTGCTTCAGAGTTCTCAAATCGAATATCCCTAAGCGTTGCCTTTAGTGGTGGGAATAAAAAAATCACAGCGTGCAAGATCGGGGCTATAAGGTGGATGTGGTACACAGGTAATGTTGCATCGAGCCAGAAACTGAATGACTTGATTTGCGACGTGAGGCCGTGCATTGTCATGATGAAATCGCCACCCAGTCCGAGAAAGCTCTGGTCGTTTATTTGCAATGTGCTTCCTCAGTGTAGCCAATACTGACGTGTAGTATGCTGCTGTAACAGTAGTGTGAGGGGGAACTGCATGCTGGTAAATCATTCCATTACAGTCAAAAAATGTGATCACCATCACGTTCCCTGCAGATGGAACAACTTTTGCCTTTTTTGGTGTTGGAGAACCTAGCGATTTCCACACTGTGCTGGCTTGTCTTCCTTCAGGATCATAATGATGCAGCCATGACTCATCTATTTAAAAAATGCATCCCCTCCATCAGCAAAGAGACGCAGCACCTCACGCCTTGTTTCCATTCGCACAACCTTTTGTTCGGGAGTCAACAGACGTGGCACCCAACGAGCACAAACTCGGTCATATGGAGATGGTCGTGCATAATTGTAAACACACTGCCATATGAAATTCTCAACACTTCACTGAGGTTACGTAATGTTATACGCCGATCCTCTCGGACAATCACAGCAGCTGTGTTGATGTCGACTTCATTCACAGCAGAAGCCGAAACACCAGGCCCACCTTGCTTAAAACTGACAAGTCGGCCTTCTTTGAAGTCCTTGAACCACCTAAACACTGTTGCACGAAGTAGTACATCTTCACTGTACGCTTGCTTCAGCTTCTCATAAGTTTCGGTGGCTGTATGATTTAAACGAAAACAGAATTTGATTGCCCCGTACTGCTCCTCTCGCGTCACCTCCATTGTCTGGTATGCGAAATGTACGTAGGGTCTACAAACTAGAGCATTACTACCAACCTACCAATACGAGAGTGCTGCCGCTTACCAACATTATACATAAAAACCCGCCCTTTTCAAATATTTATGTTACAGATACGAAACTATCACGGAAGCTACAGGAAAAAATCAGTCTCAGTCTTTGTTGATCAGCCCTCGTATATCCTGTTACACACGTCAAGAAAAATATTATACCTACCAAACCCCTCTTTTGTAGAATGTGCAGTTCTCTGTAGATATACTGCGTGGAGACATCTTGTCACGGCATGAAGACTGAATACAATTGAATGCGTGAATCCATTACAATTCTTTTCATGTTCATAGGTGTAAAGATATGATTCCTTCCCACAGTCCCTCCAGAAGCCAGTCTTTCCCATCGTCCTCCGTGGTGTAGTGGTTACCATGCTAGCCTATAGTTCCAGAGGTCGCGAGTTCAAACCCGGTGGAGGGCGATGTATTTTTTAGGGTGTAAAACCCTTAGGATGGCTTCCTTCGGAAGCGAAGTAAAGCCGGTGGTCCCGTGAGATTTAGGGCACGTAAAATAACCTCAAGCCTGATAAGATGCCTTTGAGCAAACATACCGGTTTTTCAAGCCCAATATAGAATGGGACGCTGAGGACCACAGTAGTTAATGTGCGTCCCTAAATAAAACTCAATTTAATTTAATTATTCAGTCGTTCCCGTCATAGCAATATTGTTATCCTGTGTAAACTTCTTAAGGTTCCATTTCATATAGTAAATGAGATCGGAAAGCTGTCTTCTTATATAGGCTATCCCTGATCGCCGACTTCAATTGGAGGGGGAACTTTCTGAAGGTTGGACAGTGCCGTGCAAGTTAGAACTTGTTTGATGGCTTACACATCCGGGCAGGTGCAGGCGTTCAAGACAAAAAGGAGTAGGGGAGGGTTACAAGTTAGATCTTGTTTGACGACTCACCACCCGCCAGATGCAGGTGTTCGAGATGAAAAGTAATGTTGGAGGGGTGCGATACAAGTTAGAACTTTTTGTGACTCACCACCCGCCAGACGTAGGTGTTGGAGATGAAAAGGAATGTGGAAGGGGGAGGATACAAGTTAAAACCTGTTAGATCACTCACGACCCGCCAACGCAGGTGTTCAAAATTAAGAGGAGTGGGGGAGGGATACACGTTAGAACTTGCTTAATGACTAACCATCCGCCAGGTAAAGGTGTTCCAGAGGAAAAGGAGTGGGTGAGGGGTATAAGTTGGAATTTGTTTGTTGACTCGCCATCCGCCAGACGCAGGAGTTAAAGATGAAAAGGGGTGGAGTGGTGAGGCTGTTACATGTCTAGGCTTGCACAGGTTAGTTGGAAAAAGGAGTTGGGAAACAAGGGTCTTGGGGAATAAGTTGATTAGCTCAAACGTGTCACGAAGCCTTCAGGTGTGTCACAAGAGGGGGTGAGGAGCGTACCAGTGGCCATTAATATATTAAGTGAGTTTAAAGAAACTAGAACTGAGGGAGATAACTTATATTGCCATGTAAATCGGTTTTAAGCAGAGCCGGTAACGAACTGTGAACGAGATGAACAATAAAATAAATACTTAAATTGGGTTCAAACATAGATGGGCTATGAAGAGGGGTGTTAATGACCAGTCAAAGAATTTAAATTAATTTGTTTTTATTTGTTTAAACACAAAAATAATAACTACTTGTACTTGTGCGCACTTGCGTGCGTGGGTTTCTTTAGCTACTAACCGCAGGGATTACAAAATGACTAATTCTCAACCCGGGAGTGACAAGGAAAGACGCTAGATTGCAGCGACTTTATGTATATCTAAAGTGTAATACAGTAGGAATTGTGACTGATGTATTTATGCGGTGCAAACATAGCTGGCTAATATTAAATTGAGTTTCATTTATGAACGCTCTTGAACTAATATAGTTCTTGAAATTCCCATTCTGGGCGTGAAAGACCAGAAATTTTCTTCATTGGTCTCTTTATCAGTTTGAGATTCTTTTATTTGCCTTAAATGGACGACACGGGACCACCGGCTTTATTTGCCTTCCGAAGGAAGCCATGCTAAGGATTTCTATGCCCCAAAATACCCATTGTCCTCCGCAGGGTTTGAACGCGCGACCTCGAGAACTATAGGCTAGGATGGTACCCCTATACCACGGACAACAACAGTAGCTGTCTGCCTGGACGTTAGCTTTTGAAGAATACTCAGTGACAGAATAATAATAATAGTACTACTACTACTACTACTACTACTACTACTACTACTACTACTACTAATAATAATAATAATAATAATAATAATAATAAATAATACTTCTAATATTTCTATTTCTGATGCTTTCAATAATTGATTGTTTTCAAGGTAATGTAAGTCGCGTATATGTTAAAATTTGTTTAAACACTTTCACGGAAACTTTTATGGGTTTCACACTATGAAAAGAAATTAAATATATATGACGACTTTGTTTATGCACAATGATCTCCATTGTAAGGAAGTTCTTGCTTTAAAAAGAAAATACGATTCTTTGTTTCATTCTGTCTGTCTGTTCCCCTCTCAATCTGTCGTTCTGTTTTACTTGTACACTCTTTTCCTTTTAAGTTAATTAGTGATATAAGAAACATTTTTGCTTATTGATGATATTGAAATAAATTACTTTTATGTTCTATGTATTCTTTAAGTGTGACTCTTTACTGAATTAACCTTTGAGTTGCTGTAATTTTCAATATATACAGTGTGCTAAGCTGCAGAAAACATATGAAGTAATACTACATTTAGCTATTTATTTAATCTATAAACCTTTCAATAACTGCAAAAACCACAAGTATTATGTTATTTATTTAATTGAGATTGAAATTATAACTTTCTTCTCCAGTAACGGAAATAAGCAGGCGATTTGAATATGTTTTCTCTTAGATAACAGTCATTTACTACTTCATCTCCAACACCTGTAACATAGGTTTCACAGAATTATTTACGTTGTTTATCTGACTTCGCAGCTGGCTTTTAGGAATGACCTGTTATGTAACATTTTTCAGACTTTGTACTGTTCTTGCAGCTAGAATGCTATAAACACCACAATTAAGTTTCTACGAGGTGGAAAGTGGGTTGTCTAAATAAAATCATATCACATTTCAGAAAAAAATTGCTCATTTAACTGGCTGAACCTGTGCCTCCATGGCAGGTAGCATAGATCCTCAAATTGCATTGTGTCAAAGGTATGAGGGTCACTTGAAAAGTCTGAGAAAGACCCACTGATTGCAGCAACATTTCCGAAGAAGTTTTGTTTTCCAAACCAGATATTCTTCATGGAAACATTTTTGGAATAAAATACAGATTGTTCAACAATCACGTTTAGCTGTTTATTTCAATGCGGGCGTGTATACTTCAAAGCATTACAAATGTCGAACATCGTGCAGTTATTAAGTACTTCGCGAGGAAGGGTATGAGTGCAACATGAACTCATACACATATGACAAATACTCAAGGGTATTCTGCAACATCATTTTCAACTATTTCAAGTAAACCGCGGAATTTAGATGCGGCTCTGACACATTAAAAGGTGACGTCTGCAAAACCAAATCCAAGATGACAACAAAAATCATCAGTAAAGCACACGACATAGTTCTGAAGGATCACCTAATACAAATGACCGAAACTACTGAAGCTCTGGGTATTTTAGAAGAACTCTGTTTCACATTTTGAGACAAAAGTTAGACATACCGAAGTATCTGCAATATGGGTGCCGCAAATACTGATTGTGGATCAAATGCAACACAGAGTGCAAATTTCTGAGGAAATGTTTCTTTCGTTTTCAGAGATCCCACCGACTTTGTGCGTACATTTGTAAGAAATAATGAAGTAGACTAATCTTCCATCAAGGCAATGCTCGCTCTTACAAATGTACTGTTGAGTGACGAACATTATGTAAGTAGGGTATGATTAGCTGGGCACATTTACCTTATTCTCTGGCTTAGCTTCATTAGACTTCCATATGTTCCTTAAACTGTGACAGTTCGTTAGTGGAAATAAATGTTCGTCCGATGAATAATCCAAATCCACAGTTGACACGTATGTTTAGGCCTGGAGGAATATGGCTTGATTGACGGGATAAAGACTATGGAGCATCCCTGGATCAACAGCAGTGATGTCAAGGTAAACTGTGTTAAAATTATAAGAATTTTAAAAATCCGTGGTGTCATTTCGTGCTTCGTTCTGAGATTTTTCTAAAACGACGCTCGTGATACGACAAAGATATCACACAAACATTTAGTGAACCTGATGTTTTATTTGGCTTATTTTAAAACAATTTAATGCATATTTGCCAGAATTACTTGTATTGCTATTTTCATTTTTATACTCATTTTATATGAAGTGAAAACACGTATGCAACAATCGAAATATGTGTTTTTTAATGTACAATTTAGGCGTAACATGCCATACCGTATATGTAACACTAAGTACAAATATGAGCAAAAGCTTTAACACATTAAGAGCGAATATATAATTGTAAAGTAACAGTACAGATGGGCTTTCAGGCAATTATCTGGTGGGATATCCAAAAAAGAAACAACAAATCTATATCTAGTCTCGCAGATAAAAACTAACATCTAACAACGTTAATAGTATACTACAGGGGTTTCTGGCGCAGTTTTTGCGCTTCTATGGGAAATGATAGGGAAAATGAGGATAGATGCGAGGGTTCAAGGAGGAAAATGCCTTTTTATGGGGAAGATAGGGAAAACGGGGGGAAGATGATAGGCTAGACAGGGGTTGAAGGAGTAAGAATGCGCTTTATATGAGAGAGTTGGCGGAATACGAGGAGAAGTGCTAGGCTAGAAGCTGTGTGTAGTGTGGAATATACGTTTATATGGGAAATATAGGGAAAACGTGAACAGATGATAGGCTAGAGAGGTGCTGAACGAGAGGAATATGAACTTATATACAGGAGAGATAGGGAATACGAGGAGAGGTACTAGACTATACAGGGCTTGAAAGGTAGGATATAGCTTTTTATATGAGAGAGCTAGCAAACCGAAGAGAGGTATTAGGTAGGAAGGTTTGAATGACAGAGTATGTGTTTATATGAAGAGACGAGGAAAATGAAGGTAGATGCTAGGTTGAGACGGTGTTCAAGGAGGAAAATGCGTTTATATGAGAGAGATAGGGACTACGAGCAGAGATCAGAGGTAGAGCAGGGGCTGAAGGAGCGAAACGCCCTTTATATGATAAGGGTAGGGAATACGAGGAGAGATAGTAGGTTAGACAGAGGTTGAGGAGTAGGGTATACATTTATGTGGAGGAAGATTTGGAAAACGTGGAGAGATCCTATGCTAGGAGAGAGTTGAAGGAGGAACAATGCGCTTTATATGTGAGAGGAGGAAAACACAAGAGAGGTGCTAGTCTAGACAGAAGATGAGGAGTAGAGTATGCGTTTATATGGGAAAATATGTAAAACAGGGAGAGATGCTTGGCTAGACGGAGACTGAAGGAGGGAATGTAGGTTTATACAGGTGAGGTAGGAAACCTAGGAGAGATGATAGGCTAGACAGATGCTAACAGTTAGTGCGCGAGACGGAGAGGGATAAACTGTATATCGGTTTACAGTGAAGGTATATAGAAGTATACGCCCTAACCTATCCCTACCTTGACTTCTCATTGTCTATTCATTCCTATCATCATCTAACATAATCACGTAACAAGACGTAGACAACAAAAGTAACCATGTAACAAGACGTAACTCAACGTAACATAACAGCATGACAAGACGTCACACTACGTAACATAACCACGTAACCATGTGACAAGACGTCGCACTACGTAACATAAGCACCTAACCACGTAACATCACGTGACATGTAACCAGAAACTTAAAACGACGTAACAACACGTAGTAACCATGTAACCATGTATCATAACAACGCAACATGACGTAACACCATGCGATATGGCGTAACCAGAAACGTAATAAGACGTAACACCGCCCCGTAACCAGAAATAACCTCGACTTTTTTTTTTAGTGAAATTGCGATGTTTTATTCAGGTTTTATTATTTGAGAGTCTTAATTAAAATGTTTTACGTTAACATAGCTTTATTTTAGTTCGTTTTAGGTGGCTCTCCGCTTTATCTAGGCTTGAGACTAGCACTAGGATTGCTCCTAATGGCAGGGTTAACACCTTCCCTTCCATCTTTTTATCATTCTTCTTTCTTCATCAGACGCCAGCTAGCTGCATACACAGCACACGGATAAACTTCCATGTTTTGAAATTGTAGACACACGGAGAACATTTTCATATTCAACTTACATTCTTTTAAACGCTGTTTGTACTACGATAATGCCCATACGCATATGTCGTTATTCCATCCTCAGTAATATCTCTTTTATCATCAAACGGAGTCAATGTAATTTTATTCACTTGCACTGTGGTAAGAGCATGCTGTCGTGACAGGATCAGATTCATGGGCGTTCTTATGATTTCTCTGGTTTTAAGACAGTCAGCGTAATTTTCGAATGTGGCCTACTGCTTAATAGCACTACGTTTTATGCCTTTAATCTTTTTATCATTAAGCCGTGGATATCTAGTGCATACATCTTAGATCATAGTACGATAAATCACTGGATGATTTTACCATTAGCCTTATTTTTAAATTTTCCCAACGCCTTCTTGTTTAGAGCTGAATAGCATATATGACTTGTAGGATAATCAGCTGTATCTAGGTGTTCGAGAAAACGTAGCTCGTCCTAGTATACATATCTTCATTTATCACACGATGAACGAACGAATCAGTGTCTATATACATAAGCTTCAGCAGATCCATAATACGGCAACAACACGTCATTATGGTGGTGATACATTAATGTCTTGGAGACGTCCAACACACTCATACCGATTTATATAGGCTTGTTGAATACGATCTGCCGTGAGGCCATATGTGCAGCAGCTAGATTAGCAGCATATATCATTCTATCGATAAACGTAGGCTTAGCGATCAGCTTTTCCAGAGTTTTCTCATTTGTAACCAGTTGTATATCCATAAGATTACGTAAGTTCTCCATAGTTTTACCGAACATGGCGTTGTTAAGGGGACCTAGGACAGATTATATGAGTTTCTAAAATTTTTTTTCAATCTTTTTAAACTTTTGTATGCTGGTTTCCCTCATTCTAAATAGCATTATGTGTAAATTTCGATGAAGTAATTTTTCAGATATGAGTTATTTTCTGTTTTTCATATCACAATATTTGAAAACTATGAAATACTCCATGCGGGACAAATTTTATTTTTCATCAGTACCACTTTGTCACATTATTATTTGAACTCCTTACAAATTATCCTAGTATGCTTTTTTCGTTTTCTGCTTTGAATAACAAATTATTAATTATAATCATTATTGCGGATATTACAGCCTAAAAAGTAAACCTTTTTAGGATTAATAGCCCACTGTGTCCGAGTTTTACATAGTAGTCCAAAAATGACACTACAACTTCTTTAGATAAAACAGAAGAACTATTACGCCAAGTTTCATGCAAAACTAAAGAAAACTGTCCCGCATGGGACATTCGACATATTGAAAAATGCCGTTCTGAGAAAACTTAAAGTTTATATTGAAAACATTTATACAGGATAATGTACCTGGTGTAAAGGGTTAAAATTGTCCAGAACCATAGCTCTTTCCCTCCTTCTTCTTCTTAGCCTCTTCTGCTTGCAATTTCAACACCTTCTTCTTCTTTCTGGTGGACTTCTGCTGTTGTAATGTGGAGCGGCGACTTTCATACTTTCTACGAGAATCTCTTTTCTGAGCTATTTTTCTTCCTATTCCAGTAATTTCTTCTCCAGTTGAACCGTCTTTTACTTCTTGTGAAGCAATGCATCCCATATTATATTCAGAAATGGCATCAATTACTCCTATGTCTAACCTCTTCCTGGAAACAAAGGTTTCCTTAGGACACTTTCTCCAAATTGAAGAATGCAAACTTTATTTTGCATTCTGAGTTCCACATTGGGTGCATCTTGACAAAAGTTCACTTAAGGCTAGTCTTTGATACAATGGTAGTATTTTTACTAGCATAGCAGAAGAAAACTGTATAGACATAACCTTATGGCTTTCTGGCTTTTTTCATCTACAATACTTCTGTTGTAGAAGCACCATGAAACTTTTCCAGAAGGACATTTACTATTTTTGGGCTTTCATCAGTAGATGAGCAATGACACAAGGTAGCATAGATGGCAGATTTCATCCTATCAACATCAGGTAAATTAGAGACAATGGCATTCCTATAATAATTGGTTAACTTGGCAATATTAGCTTCTTTTAGTGTTCCTGGTCCTCGCCCACCAAGTTGAGTGCCTTTTGCTTTGCATTCCTGTACCAAAATCCTTAATCCTGTACCCATCCTCTTGGCAATATGGTTAACTCACTCTTCTTTTATAATTGTGGTATCTGATCCAAATATAGCTTCCTTTGTCAGGTGAAGGAATGTTTTGGCATCACCGTCAGATAATAGAGTTGTGCAGCGCATGAAACACTCACTTACAGAACTCTTCCATAAGATATCTGCTGCAGAAACTTCTATAGCAACAGATGAACCAGAGTAATGCTTACAGCATTCTCCAGGTATACGTTTATGTCCTCTAAGCCATATGTTATGCTCTGGAGTATCTTCTCCCAGTTCATTTTGAGAGAGGACACACATGGGGCAATATTTTGATAAAATTTCAAAGTCAATGCCTAATCCAGTTAAAATATCAATTACTATCCGTAACCCATATAGAGAACTGAACCCCCTCTTGTGCCAGGTTCCATCATAAGACACAGCTATATCTATTACTTTCTTATTTATGTTTGCAGCATTCAGATCCTTATGGGCTTTATGCACTGCTTCTCTTGATTTGGAAAGAAAATTTTTTCTTATAGTCTCTGATTCATCTGCTAAGGCATGCATATGCTTAGTGAATGTTTTAGATTTTATTATATTCAAATTCATGCTCATGAAAAATCTTTCCATTGTTCTGTTACCACCTCCAATTTTTAAAAATGACTCTATACATCTTTTATTTACATCAAAAGCAGCCTTTTTACTTTTGGAATCAGTCTTTACTTTTGGGCTGGAGTAAACATCTGAACATGTCTTGTCACAATTCTTACATTTTGCAGTAAGTTTACATGCTGGGCCCTTATTTTCTCCTGTTTCAATAATCAAAGGCTTTTCCCCACATTCATCACTACTATATTGCTACATAACTCATTCAGAACCTGTGAGTGAATTAAAATATATTTATTTTCAAATAGGTTAGGCTGTGTAAGTGGTGTTTCAAAATATCTGAGCTTTTTGTCACTGGCAGAAGTTATTTCATGTGTACTGGTATGTGTGGGTAATGTATTATGTACAACAGAAGTAGATTCTGAAATTTGTGTGCTACCATTTGAATCAGATAAAATACTTTTGTGATCACATGGATATGTTGATGGGCCAGGGTGTGATTCTATAGTTTCTTTGGGAACACCTTTCCTTGATTTTTTAATATTTTTCAGAGTCTTTAGCTTCCTTTTACTCATCCTACCTGTGGGTTTCCTCCAACTTGCACCTAGTGTATGCATTTCAATTACCAATAAATAAACTTGAAAGACACTGATAGTAATAACCTCACAAAACCAATCTGCATATAAACATAACACATAAGTATTTAAAACTTATAAAACAGATAAAATCTTACAAATAAATTCTTAAAATATTTATATACTATAATAAATATATATTTACTGGTGTGAGACGGCTGTATGTTTGTTTCTAAAAAATTCGGCTATATTTTGAACTCTTATAAAGATGAAGTTTTGTTGTAGTTACAGTAATGAACACCAGATGGAAGAACAATCAATACACACTGACTATGGCGCAAATTTGAATGATTTTTTGGAAAGAAACTAACTATTTTGCAAGCGAGAAAAAATGGGCGTGGCATGCATTTAAATTTCTGTCCATTGGTTTTCAAATATGGCTACCAACCCTTTAAAAAGGTGCTTATCAGCATAAAACGCATTTAAGTGTTTGACTAACATCATAAAGAGTTATTTTTTCAGAAAACAAAAAAAAATGAAAATTTTGGCCATTTTGACTAAAAAATCTGTCCTAGGTCCCCTTAAACAGTAGAAATCATTCTCAAAATCATTTGCAGCCTGCTGTCGTAGTCTGTTGTTAAATTCCACATAAGGTTTTAACCACTGAGACTGTCGGAATTGTTCCACACGATGAACTTTTGTTAGCCGTGGTCCATGATTAAGTGCTTGCTTCAAAGCCATGTAATGTACTAATACTTCTTTCGAGGTCCAAGATTGGGTATCAGTTTCTTTGTACTCGAATCCATAGGCTTCATACACTCCGGCAGGAAAGACAGGTCGTTGTGTAGTTCGTGAAGTAGTGAGGATACTCGATATCAACTTCTCATATGTATCCATGAGGATCATCTTTTTGTAGTCTTTCTGAGTCACTTTTTTCAGGTGATATCAACTCAAATTCACCATAATGGAGGGCGTGACACATGGCACAACCATATCGGTTATTGGCGTCCTCATATGTAATACATTGGGTTGGTCTCGACGGTTCATACTTCTCCATGTAGGCGTTGTTTGCTTCGGCATGCCGGTGGGAAACTTGACATAAACCTCGTCTTATGCCAGATTCCACCATGAGTAATTGGTCATAATCCTGTAACAATTCCAGCTGAATTCCTGTATACAGCAACATGGCGTCCCATGTAAGTCCTGGAGAGGTGAAATAATGTGCGGTGTCGACTTTGTGTGTTTTGAGGGTTTGATCTCTAACTGTCTCAAAGACATCAGCTAGAAGAAGTACATGAGAGATTAAAAAGAGGTCGCTGTACTCGCCAAGGTTTCTTACATTAAACAGCTCCCATACATTTCTAGCATGATCGTAGTCAGTAACACTAATTTCTTCTTCGTTTAATCTATTGTAGAAGGAGTACTTAGGAGGCAAACAGGTTTCGTTCAAAACATCGCATGAAGTAACGTAATCATAGGGAAATACTCCCTTACGAGTCATCAAAATTATCTTGTCTTCTACGAAGTGTTTCATTGTTTCAGGGTACGATGCTATATTTTTCACCAATTTATCCAGGCTTGTAATGAGAAACCGAAAGCTATCCACAAACCGAAGCTTTATATCTCCTACATACTTAGAGAATGATATATATAGCTTACTTCAGAGCTAGGTATTACTTCCACCCGCTCACTTGTATATCCCAGCTCCTTAACAATGAAGTGTGAGTCATACCCACTGACGTTGTGCATGAAGACAGGAATATTATTAGGTGTTTTGCAGGCTAAATTAAATTCATTATGTAGACTTCCACAATATTCGCCACCGATGTGATCGTGGTCGCGTACTTTATAGTTCTCTTTAGTAAAGGTTTTTCTACACAAGTAGCATACTGTAGCGGAGTTGAAATCCATCTGCTGTGGATCTATAAGTTTCAGAGGTATGACACATTTGTATATATTATTCATTTCCTTTGCAAAGGATGTCAGGTATTCCATAAATTTCTGAGCAGCATCAACACCACGATATACATAGGGAAGCTTAGGAAGATCAGTTTCCAGATGTTCAACGTCAGATGGTGGTTTAACGTAAACGCAGAAACTCATAGGTACATGCTGTTAATAAGGGGATGTATATGAAGTTTCAGGATTGGGTATACATGTATGACATGAGGCAAGAATGCTTTCATAGTCTGCGTAGATGACGTAAGGTATTTTCAACAACCTTTAAAAATTTTAAACCGTACAATTGATTTCTCCTTTGTAGGCTTAACTACCCTTGCAACATCATGTTGATTACAGATAGGGGCATGTTCTTGTAGCTTCTCCAGTCCACTTCGATCGCACTGATCATGAAAATGTGTAAAACAACGCTTACAGATATAAACACGTTCTTTATGCTTAGTTTTCTGACCTCGAATAAGTTTTTCAAAATTCTTTATATATATATATATATATATATATATATATATATATATATATATATATGTAGTGACGTTTCCCACTACTGTCACTCAAAAGTAGGAGGTCACGATGTTCAGGTAGTTCAGTCTCAGCAAACTTTATTGGATACACTTCATGCTTCTCATCCAGGCCAAAGACGTTGATAGACATTCTGTAAAGGTCTCAAAATTAGGTATTTGAAAAAGTGGAGTTGGATAAGTAACACAATTGAAGTCATGTTCATTTTGAAGTTGTCTGTATTTTCTCACAAGTTGTGCATCTTTCTCAAGATGTTAATGCAGGATTTACTTGTTTCAACAGATGGAGGCAGGGGTATGTAGCTACTTCCTCGTAACGCATTGTACTTGTTAATACGAAGGCGAATTCCTTCTACAGCAAGTAGAGCCCAGTTGCTTTCCTTAAGTTCTGATTCCTACCATTTCAGTAACCAACTTCTTCATTTTCGTTTCAACATAGATTCCAGGTTCGTTTCTGGGAAAACAGCTTGATTCCGAGTTTTAAATGCTTTTTTGGCGCAGGTTTGTCCGACACTGTTCACAAATCTACCCTCAGCTAGCAGATTAATTTTCACACTTTTGTGGATACCAATCTCTTTTTGTACAGCCTGGACTATCCGCTGTTTCGCCACATGCAGGTACTTATTCAGGTCCTTAGTGTATTCACAACGTATGAAATATGATTTCAAGCGTCTCCATTGAATTAAGTTTCATATTCTCTCATGTCAATCATCCATTGTAGATAATAACTCTTGCTTAGCAGGTTCTAACCTACGTTTCTTCTGAGGCCTGTTTATTTCACATGCATCTTTATGTCGGCGACCCTTATAACTGTCTTTGAAGGTTGCACTACAATCTTTACATTTGAAGTGCTTCTTACAACGTAGCTCATGTCGTCTTTTATCATACCCACGGGGGACTTGCTTGCAGGAATTACCACAAGAATATTCTGAGGCACTAGGAATGATATCCTTATATGAGGACTTATTAATCTTTACTATGATTTAATAACATATTAATCCTTCTTCAAGGAAATGTACGCCTCTTCACCTTGATAACACTTTAGAAAGCCATTATTTTCTGAGAGAACGGATATGTTGAGAAATCAGAGATAATTAACAGAATGAAGTCCAATGCTCGAGATCGCTCTATTTATACAGGAGGCACGAACCTTTTCGGATCAATTATATAACGTATTAACCCTTCTTCAAGGAAATGTACGTTTCTTCACCTTGATAATAGTTTAGAGAGCCTATTATTTTCTGAGAGTACAACGATGTTGACACCTCAGATATAATTAATAGAATTAGGACCATTGCTCGAGATCACACTATTTATAGAGGAGGCATGAAGCTTTTTAGATCAATTATATCATGAATTTTAGTACTAAAAACGGTGATTAAGCGTCAAGTGCTTATATTTCAATTCGTGTTACACTGATGTTCGGGCGTCTCCGTTTAGGTATGGGTGCTTAGAGTAAGTGTAAGGTGTTGTGCAGATGTATGTGTTGTCCGGGTATAATCGTACAGATTCGGGGGCTTGTCTCGTGAGTGTGATGCACGATTTGTCAGCCGAGCAAAGGATAAGTATCTTTTGAGCAAGCATTCACCATGCGCAACGAAACCTAGAAGGACAAAGATGCGAATGAAAGTAAATCGTGATAACATACACCACTCCGGCATTCGCCAGCAGACCAAGGGAACCACGAAAAACATGAGGTCAGAGTGAGTGACTAACGGGAATCGAATCAGGAGGCTCTAGAACCATGCGTGAAAACTGAAATTATACAGAATGAAAGGAAATCGTGATAGATGAGAAACCACTCAGGCATTCGCCTACAGACCAGGGAAAATCATGAAAAATCCGAGGTCAGATTGAGCGACCAACGGGAAGCAAACCAGGGCTGCTAGAAGCACCCGTGAAAGATGCAAATTATATAGAATGAAAAGAAATTGTGATTGATAAGAAACCACTCAGGCATTCGTCTGCAGACCAGGGAGAATCACAAAAAATCCGAGGCCAGAGTGAGCGGACGACGGTAATCGAACTCCTGAACTCTAGAAGCACACGTGAAAGACACAAATGAAAAATATTTAAGGGAAAGGAAATCGTAATCGATGAGAAACTACTAGCGTTCGCCTGCAGATCAGCGAAAATCACGAAAAATCCGAGGTCAGATTGAGCGACCGACGGGAAATCGAAGTAGGGACCCCAGAAGCACACGCTAAGGATGAGAATGAAAGGGAAAGGAAATCATGATAGATAAGAAACTACCCAGGCATTCGCCTGCAGACCAGGGAAAAACACGAAAAATCGGAATTCTGAGTGAGTAACCAACGGGAATCGAACCAGGGAAACCTTCAGATTGTGCACGTGAAAGATGCAAATGAAAGGTAAGACAAATCGTGGTAGAATACACCGCTCAGGCATTCGCCTGCAGACAGCGAAAACCACAAAAAATCCGAGACCACAGTGAGCGACCGACCGACTGTAATCGAACTCCTGAATTCTAGAAGCTCACGTTAAAGCCGCGAATGAAATGAAGTAAAGCGAAAGGAAATCGGAATGATGAGAAACTACTGGCATTTGCCTGCTGACCAGTGAAATCGCGAGAAACCTAAGGTCAGAGTTACCGTCCCTATGGAAATCGAACCAGGGACCTCCAAATGCAAACCGCAGAAGTTATCGCCTGAACGAGGCCGTAAAACAGGTTCATCCCATACAACTCATAACAATTGGCTGCCATGCCAGATGACGTCACACCTGTAGACAGACTGTCTGTGATCAGCCCGACATTTTGAAACGCGTAGAGAACTCACGATCATTCAGACAGATGTTTCCATTCAATGCCTACCATACCCACCACCGCAACGCATTACACCCCAAAGTTAACATAATTTCTATGATAATACTTTAGATATAGCGTAAATATTTTTCTATCGTTATATAAGTAAATTGATGTATTATCCTATTGTTTTGTGTTTTCAATCTTTTTCAATACTTGCTTTCCCTCATCCCCCTCAATCTCCACAGAATCAGTACACAATATGACATTTGATACGCTTCATACACATTTATCACAGAAAACCACGCTTAATACGCAGTTATCACAGAAAACCGCTACATTTGATTGTAATCACGAACAAAGTAATTTTTCCAGAGTTAATCTGATTTTAAACTTGTAGAACCGTATTAAGAAATTTATTGTATTTTAGCTCTAAGAAGCGTTTACACCTTTTAAAGCCACTGATCCCTGTTATTTGCATTTAGTCCAAAGGTTGTCATATTTGAGTTTTAAGGTCACCTTTGTTAAAGAAGATGTCTCGCAGCCCAATTCTAAATTTCCTTTAAAATCAACTCAAGCTTGCGTTTAACGCATGTAATGGGCGTCTTCATATACCCAAGATGGCTGCCATCCGCGTTAGCCCCTCCAATATGGCTATGACCACCTTGTTGCCCCTTGTCGCTTGTTTTCGGTCTTTTTATTCCACTGTGAGGCAATTAATTCGATTACAGATCTTTTTATTTGGCGGTCTGTCACAAAAATATCTATTATTAGTGTTAAATGCTTATATCTCCTGAATGGAAAGAGATAAAGGGTGAGTATACCCTTGGAATGCGCCGCGTGATTGATTGTTGTTCCAAGTTGACCTGGTGGTCTTGGGTTGAATCCCGTGACATGAATACAAATTCACCTTCGAATAACACCAAAAGTAATTACGATAAATACGTCTAATAAACGTTTATATCATAAGCTAGTTTCTTTGTAGTGCATATTCGACTACTGTCGTACTGACGAATGTGAATGACTAAAGGTAAAATAACTCAAAGAACACGCGAGACGTTGGCGTGCCTTAAATTGAATGCGAGAGTTATACCTCAGGTTTTTCGTGGTTTCCTTGGTCAGCTGGCGAATGCCGAAGTGGTGTATGCTATCACGATTTACTTTCATTCGCATCTTTGTGCTTCTAGATTTCGTTGCACATGGTGAATACTTGTTCAAAAGATCCTTAATTCAAAATAAACATGACTTCAACTAAATAAACTTATCCAACTCCACTTTCTCTAATACATAAATTTAAGAAGCTTAACAAGATGACTATTAACGTCTTTCGCCTGGATGAGAAGCATGAAGTGCATCCAATAAAGGTTTCTGAGACTGAACTACCTGAACATCGTGAGGTTCTACTATTGAGTGACGGTAGTAAGAAACATCATTACGTATATATAAAGAAGTTTGAAAAACTTATTCGACGTCAGAAAACTCAGCATAAGAAACGTGTTTATAGCTGTAAGCGTTGTTTTACACATTTCGATGATCAGTGCGGTCGAAGTGGACTGATGAAACTATAGGAACATGCTGCCATCTGTAGTCAACATGATGTTGCAAGGGTAGTTATGCCTACAAAGGAGAAATCAATTGTACGGTTTAAAAATTTTAAAGTATCTTGAAAACACCTTACGTCATCTACGCAGACTATGAAAGCATTCTTGCCTCATGTCATACATGTATACCCAATCCTGATAATTCATATACATCCCCTTATCAACAGCATGTACCTATGCGTTTCTGCGTTTACTTTAAACCATCATCCGACATTGAACATCTGGAATCTGGTCTTCCTAAGCTTCCTTATGTATATCGTGGTGTTGATGCTGCTCAGAAATTTATGGAATACCTGTCATCCATTGCAAAGGAAATGAATAATATATACAAATGTGTCATACATCTGAAACTTATAGATCAACAGCAGATAGATTTAAACTCCTCTACAGTATGCTAATTGTGTGGAAAAACCTATACTAAACAGAACTATAAAGTAGGCAACCATGATCGCATCGGTGGTGAATATCGTGGAAGTCTACATAATGAATGCAATTTAGTCTGCAAAACACCTAAACATATTCCAGTCTTCATGCACAACGTCAGTGGGTATGACTCACAGTTCATTGTTAAGGGGATGGGATGTACAACTGAGCGAGTGGAAGTAGTTCCTAGCTCTGAAGAAAGCTGTATATAATTCTGCAAATATGTAGAAGGTATAAAGCTTCGGTTTGAGGATAGCTTTCGGTTTCTCAGTACAAGCTTGGATAAGTTAGTGAAAAATCTAACATCGTACCCTGAAACACTCGCACAATTCGGAGAAGACAAGATGAAGGTAATGACACGTAACGGAGTATTTCACTATGATTACGTCACTTAATGGGATGTTTTGAAAGAAACCTGCTTGCCTCTTAAGGACTCCTTCTACAATAGATTAAAAAAAAGAAGAAATTAGTGTTGCTGACTGCGATCATGCTAGAAATGTATGGGAGCTGTTTAATGTAAGAAAACTGGGTGAGTACAGCGATCTCTACTTAATATCTGATGTACTTCTTCTAGCTGATGTCTTCAAGACATTTAGAGATCAAACCCTCAAAACACGCAAAGTCAACCCCGCACATTATTTCACCTCTCCAGGACTTACATGGGACGCCATGTTACTGTATAATGGAATTCAGCTGGAATTGTTACAGGATTATGACCAATTACTCATGGTGGAATCTGGCATAAGACGAGGTTTATGTCAAGTTTCCCACCGGCATGCCGAAGCAAACAACGCCTACATGGAGAAGTATGATCCGTCGAGACCAACCCAATGTATTACATATGAGGACGCCAATAACCGATATGGTTGTGCTATGTGTCACGCCCTCCATTATGGTGAATTTGAGTTGATATCACCTGAAAGAATTGAATTAGAAAGACTACAAAAATGATCCTCATGGATACATATGAGAAGTTGATATCGAGTATCCTCACTACTTCACGAACTACACAACGACCTGTCTTTCCTGCCGGAGTGTATGAAGCCTAAGGACTTGAGTACAAAGAAACTAATACCCCATCTTGGACCGCGAAAGAAGTATGTAGTACATTACATGGCTTTAAAGCAAGTACTTAATCATGGACTACGGCTAACAAAAGTTCATCGTGTGCTACAATTCCGACAGTCTCAGTGGTTAAAACCTTATGTGGAATTTAACAGGCTATGACAGCAGGCTGCAAATGATTTTGAAAAGGATCTCTACTAACTGTTTAACAACGCCGTGTTCGGTGAAACTATGAAGAACCTACGTAATTCTATGGATATACGACTGGTTACGAATGAGAAAACTCTGGAAAAGCTGATCGCTAAGACTACGTTTATCGATAGGGCGATATATGCTGCTAATCTAGCTGCTGTACACATGGCCTCGCGACAGATCGTCTTCATCAAGCCTATATACATCGGTATGAGTGTCTTGGACGTCTCCAAGACTACCATTATGACGTGTTGTTACCGTATTATGGATCCGAAAACCTGAAGCTTATACATATGGACACTCATTCGTTCGTTCATCGTGTGATAACTGAAGATTACACCAGGACAAGCTACGTTTTCTCGAACACCTAAATACAGCTGATTATCCTAAAAGTAATTTATGATATTCAGCTCTAATCAAGAAGGTGTTGGGAATATATAAAGATGAGGCTAATGGTAAAATCATCCAGTGCTTTGTCGGATTACCACCTAAGATGTATGCACTAGATATCCACAACAAAATGATAAAAAGTTTAAATATTTGTAATTTAATTACTCCCTATATCACCATGAATATCTGTGACGCTGTCTAAATTATCTGTTAAAATGCCTTAAATACCCTACATTCTACCCGAATCATATGAAAAATACATTAAATAGCTCTGATACGAATTTCTGCATTGAATTACCATGAACACTTTTGATACTACACTTTTTACTCTACATATACACTTAATTGCAGTCATCGATTAACGAGCGGCGTTAAATTACATTAGTCAATGAAGGTACATGCGGCGGGGATAATTCCATTAGGGTTTGCGTCCAGTCCTTTAGAGGCGCGATGCCAGGACGTTAGGTGTATAAACCCTGGATTCTTGTTTTCAAAATGTTAGATAAGGTTATGGATGGACGAACATTACCTGATACAGGTATTTTAGAACATTAGCGTCATGGGACTTCACCCCAGTGTCGAGAAAATACCGTCAAAGGATGTCAAAGCATGTGTAAACCTTAATTGGTGGTGTCTTTGTGGTCTAAACGTCTTCCTCTATAACTCTTTCTATCCTAACATCCCTCCACGTTTCCCCTATCTCTTCCTTATAAAGAGAATCCCTCTCTCCTTCAGCAACACTCTAGCCTAGTGTCTCTCCTATGTTTCCTACCTCACCTGTATATACCTACATTCCCCTCCTTCAGTCTCTGTCTAGCCAAACATCTCTCCCAGTTTTCCATAGTTTCCCACATAAACGCTTACTCTACTTTTCAACTTCTGTCTTAACTAGCACCTCCCCTTGTATTTTCCTCCTCCCACATATAAAGCGCAATGTTACACCTTCAACTCTCTCCTAGCATAGGATCTCTCCACGTTTTCCAAAACTTCCTCCGCATAAATGTATACCCTACTCCTCAACTACTGTCTAACTTACTACATCTCCTCGTATTCCCTACCTCTATCATATAATTGGCGTTTCGCTCCTTCAGCCTTTTCTCTACCTCAGATATCTGCTTGTAGTCGCTATCTCTCTCATATAAACGCATTTTCCTGCTTGAGGACCCTCTCAACCTAACATGTACCTTCGTTTTCCTCGTCTCTCCATATAAGCGCATACTCCGTCATTCAAACCTTCCTACCTAATACCTCTCCTCGGTCTGCTAGCTCTCTCATATAAAAAGCTATATCCTACACTTCAAGCCCTGTTTAGTGTAGTACCTCTCCTCGTATTCCCTATCTCTCCTGTATATAAGTTCATATTCCCCTCCTTCAGCATATGTCTAGCCTCTCATCTGTTCACGTTTTGCCTATATTTCCCACATAAACGTATACTCCACACCACATACACCTTCTAGCCTAGCACTTCTCCTCGTATTCCGCCACCTCTCTCATATAAAGCGCATTCTTACTCCTTCAACCCCTGTCTAGCCTATCATCTTCCCCCCGTTTTCCCTATCTACCCCATAAAAAGGCATTTTCCTCCTTGAACCCTCGCATCTATCCTCATTTTCCCTATCATTTCCCATAGAAGCGCAAAAACTGCGCCAGAAACCCCTGTAGTATACTATTAACGTTGTTAGATGTTAGTTTTTAACTGCGAGACTAGATATAGATTTGTTGTTTCTTTTTTGGATATCCCACCAGATAATTGCCTGAAAGCCCATCTGTACTGTTACTTTACAATAATATATTCGCTCTTAATGTGTTAAAGCTTTTGCTCATATTTGTACTTAGTGTTACATATACGGTATGGCATGTTACGCCTAAATTGTACCTTAAAAAACACATATTTCGATTGTTTCATACGTGTTTTCACTTCATATAAAATGAGTATAAAAATGAAAATAGCAATACAAGTAATTCTGGCAAATATGCATTAAGTTGTTTTAAAATAAGCAAAATAAAACATCAGGTTCACTAAATGTTTGTGTGATATCTTTGTCGTATCACGAGCGTCGTTTTAGAAAAATCTCAGAACGAAGCACGAAATGACACCACGGATTTTTAAAATTCTTATAATTTTAACACAGTTTACCTTGACATCACTGCTGTTGATCCAGGGATGCTCCATGGTCTTTATCCCGTCAATCAAGCCATATTCCTTCAGGCCTAAACATACGTGTCAACTGTGGATTTGAATTATTCATCGGACGAACATTTATTTCCACTAACGAACTGTCACAGTTTAAGGAACATATGGAAGTTTAATGAAGCTAAGCCAGAGAATAAGGTAAATGTGGCAGCAAATCATACCCCACTTACATAATGTTTGTCACTCAACAGTACATTTGTGAGAGCGAGCATTGCCTTGATGGAAGATTAGTCTTCTTCATTGCCAAATCCGTTCTTTTCTGCGTATATTTTCCTTCAAACAGTTCAGAAGTTTAGCACTATGCGCTCTGATGATAGATACTCCAAATCGTAGATAATCAATTAGCAGCACACCCTTGGTGTCTCAGAAAGCTGATGTCACGAATTTCCCAGCCAATTTAATTTGTCTTTGGTCTTGGAGAACCTTGCTGCCTCAAGGGTAAGCCTGCTGCTTTGTTTCAGGTGAGTAACAGTTTTCTCGTGTTTCATTATTTCTTACAAGCATAGATACAATGTCGGTGGGATCTCTGAAAACGAAAGAAACATTTCCTCAGAAATCTGCACTCTGTGTTGCATTTGATCCACAATCAGTATTTGTGGCACCCATATTGCAGATACTGCGATATATCTAACTTTTCTCTCAAAATGTGAAACACAGTTCTTCTGAAATACCCAGACCTTCATTAGTTTCGGACATCTGTATTAGTGATCCTTCAGAACTATGTCGTGTGCTTTATTGATGATCTTTGTTGAGGAAAACTGCTACAAATGCGCCATGTCAGGGGGAATGCTTAAAATTCAGAAATAACATGAGTGGCGCTAAATATATGAACAGAAATATAGAAAGCTCAACAAATTTTTATTAGCAGTTTGTGCTAAAATAATCCCCATTTCCCTTAAATAAGTATTAATATGGTTGTTCGCTTGTTGCTGCGTTGTTTACACTTCGTCGAGTAAATTCCGAATCATAAATCAGTTTCTGTGATTTTCTTTCTTTTGTGATTTTGACACCGTTATCTAGTGGACGACCACTAATCGTTTCACATATTTTTTATATTCAATAAGGAAACTTTAACCATTTATATTTTCTAGGATAGAAGCGTTACCTTCAATGTTCCTCACTCTTTACTTATTTTCAGGATAGCCAATATACTTACCTTTATACTATTAAGAAGGCTGTTTAAAACTTGGTGTCTGATAGAATGCTGGAGTGAAGACAGACGGCAATTTTTTTTCTAAATGTTTATTGCTTCTCCTGTAAGGAGGTATGTAGGGGGGAAGCTAGCGCAGAAAATTTGGCAATGTTGCAGCCATGCGTAATCGAGAGAGATGGCAGGAGAAATGCCATCTAGGCGAGATGTTAGGAAAAGCAGGGGTTGAAGGTATTTGAAATAAATCCTCGGAACAATTAAACGTTAATTCGGAGATAATTGGCAATAAACATGTTTATACGAATTTGTTATGGAGGCAAGCTTTTTGATGTATCTGATGCTCTACGTATTTACAACTTATAACTTAAATGTTTTCTGTGTCGAGTGTAGCTAACCTAACCTACTCTAACTTATAGCCTCCGTTCATTATCTGTTCTGTCCTGCCATAACATAAACTAGTCTATTCCAAATTAGCTTAGACTGCCCTCACACCATCTAACACATGATCTCTCACCTAACTTATCCAAACTCCAAGCCATGCCAATCCAACCTAAGCTAACCTGAACTAAAATAACCTAGCTTAAGCTAAACTAGCATTATATTCATTATTGTTATTACATTTGTTACCTCCTGCTTACACTTAGGTTGTATTTCTGTTACATTTGGATGCATTAGGCCTGAATTCTGTGTTTTATGCATTTTGTCAAATTCTGTTACATTTAGGATACCTTAGGTTACATTTTGGAGAAATATGGTTAGGTGTGGGTAAATTTTCCTTACATTTCAGACACATTTAGTCTACGCTTCTGTTATTGACCATCATATGATCATCTATTCTCTCCTCTCGTAATCTAACCTAACCTGATTCCAAACCAAACAGACCAATCCTGTCATTGTCAATTCCATTCTGTCATAATATACACAGCTCCATGCATCAGTAATTTAAATAATTTTACGTACATTTTCAGTTCTGATATGGATATTTGTGTGCCACTAAGGAGACTTTGAGCACCGTTGCAGCTATTTTATTATGTTTTTCACGAATTCCTATCTTTTTACAGTAGTTTGTGGTGTTTTCACAATCATTTTGCTGCATTCTCTCAGTTGTTTTGCTGTGTTTTATAATAATTTCTCTCCTTGCATAATGGTATTTGTTGCTTTTATGGGCGTTTGTGGTGTTGTTTAGTACTTTGTCTCATTTTACGGTTGTTTTTACGGTAAGTTCTGCAATGTAAGTCCATTGTCTGGACTTTAATGTGAATTTCCTGTATGTTTACAGTCATGTGCACTTTCAGTCATTTGTCTCGCATTTACGGTATCCCCATGTGTTTTACAGAGATTTTAGGAGCCTTTATGGGGACTTTGCTTGCATTTACAGCAATTTTGGTATGTTTTGCAGCCACTTATCCCGTTTTACAGGGTTTTACCGCATGCTAACAGTCATGTTGTATGAAGTTTGTAAACTTATGGATATACAGCTTGTGACCAACGAGAAGACATCACAAGTTGATCGCTAAACCTGCACTCATTCGCACATCTCTGTAGGCTCCTTTCCTGGCAGTTATACATATAACTTCTCGCAAAATCCTCTTCAATAAGTCTATATACATGGGTAGGAGCGTGTTAGATATTACTAAAGCTCGAATGCACTCATGGCAACAGGATGTATTGTTGTCATATTACGGAGCTGAAAACCTGACTCCTTTATCCATTAAGTTACCACTAGAGATATATACAAAGTTAACTCTGCATAATTGTATATCTATTTAGTTCATTATCCTGTAAATCATACATGTCACTCCAATCAATACCAGAAAGCTTTCCGAAAACTTAAAGTTTAGGCCAACCATTAAAATCTTTGTTGGTCTCGAACCTAAAACATATGCTCTCGATATCGGCGGTGGTGTCACAAAAACATTGAAGGCAAAAGACGTAGCGCTATTAAGCAATACATCACCTCTAATAGCTATGTGAATTGTCTCAAGCCTTGTGAAACCATAGGAACTCCAATGTATGTTATGCTTTCACGACAACATAATGTTTAGAATTCACCAAATCACTCTATCACCTCAAGATGATAAGGGAATGATTGCAGATGATGAAATATCTAGTATGCTTATGGACATTACACCACAGCGAATCCTGAATAAGAGAACACGCTGCGTACTTAATATATCGGTTTTGTACGTGAGCCTACCTGTAGAAAATGTTACTTTGCTTAACTATCACTCGCATACACCTTGCAGACAAATCATGTAGATGGAAGAATATAATAAGTGGAAGGCAGTAACTCTGCCACTTGGGGTAACCTCAGTACTAATCTCAAACCCAAATAAAGGAGGAGAGACGCCTACCAATCCACTAAAATAATTCCACAGCAAACCTGGAAACCTTTTAGTGCCCCTCCTCAATGCCTCATAAAAGAGAAGGGCTCCCAGCAATAATTATAAACGCAACCCCAAAAACGCTTACAGGGATAAGACCCAGAAATCAATCAATTAGATGGGGCCCGAGAAATTGCATACGCTGAGCACAAGGACACGAATTCGAGACACCGGGCAGTTAAGAAACTTGCAAATAACACTATAAAGGTGTTCAGTCATAAGATTTGACCTTAAGTGAAAGGGTAGGCATCGAGGATACTGCAATCATGAAGTGTAAGGCTGCAGTGTGTGCTATAAAAGGAACAACCAGAAGAAAGGAGCATTCATACCACTGATACCTATCATTGCAGCTTTAGTTGCCGTTCAGATTAACTCTGAAGTCAACAAATAGGCTGCTGATAGCGAGCTTGCAGAAATTATAAGACATATTAAGCGGATGGAATCTAAAGGAAGGGGACTTCGAAAAAGTAAGAGGAATAAGAAGAGAAGGTGAGGTTATTTTTACCAATAGTGTCAATGATGGCTTCTTAGTTGCTGTTTCTAAAATTGCCAAAAGCTTAAAAAATAAAGGAGATAAAGGCAAAGGTGTGCACAAAAAGGTAAAAAGGAAAGAAACTCGAAAAGAGCATTGCGTATATACTGAAATAAGGCCTGAATGACATTGATATGGATGTGTATGCTAGACATTTAAAAATTCCGTATTTTACAGGTGTATATATATGATTGGAAAACTAGGTTAAATCCACATTTCAAATATAAACCTGAAAATGAAGGAACACACTCAGCTGCTGTAAGCAAAGGCTCAACAAAATCTCGTATAAGTTCAGCAGACACATGATGAATAAAAGAGAATAAATAAGGTGAAAGACGATAACTCTACCGCCTCTACTATTGGTCTTAAAAGCGGATAAATGAGAAGAGATGATCATTAATAAACCCAAACGAGCTCAAATAAGTTAATAAAATATTAAATAACCTTATGTAAATCGAAATGATACCTGAAACTACCATAATGTACTTAAAATGTGTGTAATGATCCCCAGATAAAACTAGTTCAAATAAATCTCCAATTACAAAATGTTAAATAAAGCTGAATAAAACGCAACACCACCGCAAAAGAAACTCGAAGCTAATTTAAGTCCTTTCACAAAGACTATAAATCATACTTGATTTATCCTCCTCCCACCACATGTTACCGTCTGACATACAAAGTTTACATAAAGGGTATAATAAGGCAGTGAAAACATGACAACATATTGAAAAAAGGCAAAAATGTCTGCAAAACATAGCAGAATGCCTGTAAATGTGGGCAATTCCTAAACGCGCTAAGAATCAAATAGACGACTATGACGTTAAGTTGGCAAATGAGAGTAAAACATCAAAATGACTGTAAGTGTACTCAAAATGTCAATAAGAGTTTATAAAAGTGAGCTTAGAGGTGGAAGCGTTAGGATAAAAACACCACAACTACTGCAAAGAGAGAGAAACTACTGTTAGGCATAACAATAACGACTGTAAAGACACAGCAAAATCATGGAGACAACATCACAAACTTCGGGACAAAAAGGTGCAATACATAAGAGAACACTTGTAACAGAGACCTAAATGACCTTAATATCACCCTAGAAGCCTGTAATCCAGCTCAAAATGACACCAAATTACCTACGGTAGCGGCCCCAGTTTTTACAGTGTAGAATTGGCCATGAGAGTATTGTCTAGGCTAGGCTACGCGAGATCCCCATGGTTGGAATCAAGTTAGGTTAGGCTAGCAATGAATAGATAAAGATGAAGAATGGTAGGGAAGAGAAATGTAACCTAGAGGTAACAAAAGTGTTAGAAATATAAGGAATGGAAAGAAGCTTGACAAGACTTTAAGCACATGAAACATAAATGAAACCATATTTTACCTAAGTGTAACCAAACTTGACCAAAATGCAAAACATGTGACCAGATCCAACATAAATATAATCAAATGGAACAATGCGTAATCACAAAGAAACGAGATATAACTAAAACGCTACCAACGGAACTGAAGTGTAACTACATGTAATTAAAGTTTAATAAATGTAATAAATGTAAGGTTAGGTGAGGTTATCTTAGGTTAGGTTGATATGGCTTAGAGTTAGGTAGTGAGATGTTAGTTTAGCTGGTGTGAAGGCTGTCTAGATTACTTTAGGTTACATTAGCTTAGAATATGGCAAGACATCACAGATGAAAAGAGGAGAGTCTAAGTTAAGGTAGGTTAGGTTAGATACGTTCCTCATAGAAAGCTGTTAAGTTAAGCATTATACATGAAACGACGAACGGATGGATGACTGGGTGGGCGCATGAATTGATGGATATGCATATCTTGTAGAGCATACCAGCTATAAGATAAGCCATATCAAGTTGTCGTTTCTAACGTTCCCCATAGGGCCTATGACTTTCGGGTATACCTCACTCCAGCAAGCCATGATAAGACCCGTTTCTGAGATGTAGGCACCTAGGGGCGGAATGCTTTCCCTCCTATGGTAGGATAATGAGGAGGATGGCGACGGAATGAGAGGACATAAAACTTTTAGCGTGAACTCCAAAACAGGCTGGGGTTTGGGAAAACTTCACATGAGGAGATCGGAGGTCACGGCGTGAATAGTGCAGACTTAAAATCTCTATCCCAGAGCCAGAAATTCAACTCGGGCTCCTCAGTATGAGAGCCGTAAACAAAACGTCTGTGCCACCTCGGCGAACACCATATGAAAATGCAGCTTAAAATTAATTGCATTTGAATCAAAAGGGCACATTTTAAGCAAAATTCATTTAGCATTACTTTTAAAAAATACTTATTATTTGTTAAAGATCTAACCCTTTATTGCCTAATCTACCATATCCGTTACAAAGGTGGTATTTTTAAGGTTTTAGGGGCCCTTATCTTCTAATTCCATATAATACTACCCTTCACCAATGAAGTTAATTATATCTGCTTTATAACGGAAAAGTGCTAGCTTTTCATTAAACTATAGTGTTTAAATAATAATAATAATAATAATAATAATAATAATAATAAATACAGCTATAATTTCAGTCAAACTTAACTCCGTCCGCATCCCAGTGTGTCATGATGCTCGTTATTTTATTCCCCACCATTTAGCACAGGCTTACTGTACTGCTGTCTCAGGGACTCGAACTCGTGACGCTTGGCTTTAAATGGAAAACGAGTCCATTTCATATCCCTCTGACGATCAGGGCTGTTCGAATCAATTCGGCTGCGTTGCCGATGAAAGCGATATAATACCCGTTTAGGAATTGGATGAAAAGAGCTATATGGGAATTAGAAGAAGAGTGGCGAAATAATACCAGAAATAAGGGCTTAATATTCACTGGAATGGAATAGATTAATTTCAGAAGACGATCTATTGACTTCCCCTAAGTAATTCATACGACTTTAAAATTAATTACGGGTATCATACGAAAATCAAAGTTTAATAGAAGGTAATCTGTGTTATTGAATAAAATCTACATGAGTTTAAATATCTACAATTCTATGTAATCAATATATTCAAACCAATAAAGTATTATTTAGAGCATTGTCTGCTGTCGGTAGTTGAAACACACTGTATAATGCGTTTTGGGAAAGTAGATACCACCTGAACCCTGCATCGCTAAGCTCAGAAACAAACAGCGTATGTCAACTGTGATTCAATATCTGTGAATTAAACTAAATCTACAGCGTTTACATTAAGACATATGACAACATTAATATAAACCCCAGCTAAATGAGGGTGAAATCCCATAAAATGCGGCAAAAATGATAGAAGAAACGATAAAATATTAAAACAACTGCAACGGTGACCTAAATGTCTTTAAGAGTACACAAAATATAAACAGTAGAACCCAAAGTGCCAGTAAAGTAGCACAAAGCTACTTATATATGTAGTGTTATTCGATTATACAGGATACAATAGTCGCAACAGAGTTGAATAAGTAAGTTTAGGTGAGGTTATGGTTGGTAAGCAGCTTAAGTTAGGCTAGGAGAGAATAGATGAAGATAAGGTATGGTGAGTAAAAACGTAGCCTAAAAATAACCACAATCCAAGCAATGAAACCAAAATGTTATCTGAATGTAACCAAACTGAGCAATATAAACCACAGTGGTATCACTTGTTACCTATATATAATTATATGAAAACAAAATGTAATACACAAGTCACCAGCTGTAACCATAACGTAATCAAAAGTAATTTAAATGTAACCAAGTTTAATTAAAGTATACCAAATGTAATAAATACAATAAATGGAAGTTTAGCAGAGCTAGGCGTTAGGTGGTAAGAGTATAGTTTAGATTGTGTGAAGATTGTCTAGGTTACCTTGCGTTAGATTGCCTTAGGTTATAGCGGACATCACAATTGATGAATTGAGAGTCTAAGTTAAGTTGGGTTAGGTCAGATACATTCCTCACAGAAAGCTCATAAGTTATACATAGTACATGGACGGACTGACATATGGATGAATGGATAGATGGGTGGGCGGATGCATGGATGGACATGTATATTTTCTTAAGCTTTCAAAACATAAGTTCAGCCATATCCAGGCGTCGTTTGTACCGATTTCTACATGGCCTATGACCCTCGCGTTATAACTATTCCACCAAAAGATGACTGAACGCATTTCTGAGGAGGCACGCAGCGGGCAGGATGCGTTGTCCCCAATTGCAGCGTAATAAGGACAATGACAGTAGTATCAGATGACCTATAGCATTTAACGTGGACTCCGAACCTCGCTTGGTCATGGGGGTAATTCACATGGAGAAGTTGAAGTAACATTATTTGTATATGTTTGTATTTGTTAGCCCCACATTTGGGAGTCAATTTGGGACGGTATTATTTATAATGTTTGTGTATGTGTGTTTACTCAACGTGGTGAAGCCATCTTGTGACGTGATTCATTTGTTAGGTTTGTTAGCTCCATCTGGTGTTAGCAATTTGCGGCAGTATTAGTTTTTTTGTTTAAAAAAATGCTACTGTTATTTTATTTAATTTTGGTTCTTTGTCCTCCGGCTAGCTATTATCCTTTTGGTCAAGCACTTCTCTACATACAGGTTGTGTAAACGGAAAGGAATCTTTTATCAAAAGATAACATTGATGAAGAAATTTGTTTTACACTTTTATTGTCGAACACATTTACTATCACATTTACGCATTGATCTTGACACTCGCCAAACTGAAACTGTTATAATAATAAGTTCATTACTGATAATTCTTAATTCGCGTACTTCAATTTGTATAATTAACTTTATAACACTTGAGATTTTTCATAACTCTGTTACGCGTAACCTGCAAATTGATATCCGACGTGTGCCGTACAAATACTTTCGACGAACTGACTGACTGAAGGCGACGTGTACTTTACAAATATTTTCGATGAACTGACGGGGTCTACCTCTAACCTACTCTTTTTATACTCCTTCACCCAGATATGCCTAAAGATTATAACTGAACTGCAATTGGCTAATAAAACGCGCCAACATTAGCGTCTATTTTTATATCCAATGAAAATTATGAATACATATGCTCTAGGGAAACGTTCCAGAAGATTCTCAAGGAAAAACGCGCCAACATTACGTAACTTCCTCGTTTCCAATAATGATAAACAGCTCACCCCCTCGCTGCATTATTGCACGCTGTTATTGTCAGTTTCAGTAAGGCAGTATAAACTTACTTCCCAACAATAATTACATTTCAAATCAATGTCACATAATAATGCATATTCATATTACAATCATTATTTACATTTAAGTAATTTGTGATACAAATTACTGCATCATATGCCCCACTAGAAACATAATTATGAATATTTACAACTTGTTTGAAAATTTTATAATTGGGTTTTTAGTCTCCTAAATCTTGGAACACACGCTATCACTTTCACTTAACACTTCACACGCATTTAACACATGACATTTTTTGTCTTTATCTTGCCACTACTTACTGGCTCTGGTCTAATGTGTTTAGACATTAATCTAACATTACAATTTTTTATATAGCCAATACTGTACCCTGAATTATTTAGTTACTGTTACAAAATTATTTATTTTCTTTTATTGTTGACAACATTTTGTGCATTTAAGAATTTTTTTTAATTATTATACATATTTACCAAAAATATTCACTCTCTACACAAATATATTTATATATCTTAAATCTAGGCACTGTTTCACATGTTCTGTTTGCTACATAAGTATTTGTTTTTTTAATTATTTTTACCCCATTTTTGTTGTTTTGTACATTCTATTCACAATGCTCTTGGCATTATATTTACGTACATTTACTTTAATATCATATTAAGTTTCAATTTTTACATTCTTAATTTCAAATACTTTTACAGTTACTAAAAATGTTATTTTTCTCTTTTAAAAAAATCAATTATGTCCAAAATTTTATTTCTCCTTTCACATGACGTACATATTTATTCAACCCTCTTACGTTCCAATACATTGCTCTGCAAGTCATCTTTAACTATCCAGCATTTACTCTACATCTCATTGCTATTTACCCTCCTGGATCAAATTGTCTGTGGCTAAACATTACTCGTAGCTGTATCCTAACCTTCAAAAATTTGTTCATGGATAACCTCTTAACGTATTCATATGATATTTCATCCCAAGATATTATTTGAAAACAATCTGAAGTTTTCTGAACAACACATCTTTCAACAACTGTCATTTTCAATTCTTCTGCTATCTCTTTAATTTGAGAGTACTCTGACAAATCTTTCATAAGCTGTACTGGATTGGAGTTTTCATTTTGAACATCTTGGTACTTGTTAATTTCAGAAGTTAGCTTTTGATTATTTATAGGCAAAACTTTAACTTCTTCGTACAATTTATTTCTTTGATTTTCTGATTCTTTCTGAATTTCTGATATCTCCCCTCTGAAATTAACTTGCGCCTGATTCACATCTACATTCATAACCTCTTTCATCTCTCTTATCTCACTTGAAATGTTACTCATTCTACTACCTGACTCTGTACATTCTACATCAACATGTTCACTTTTAGTATTAACCTCACTTTTTTTGTTACCTATTTCCCTGCTCATGTCTAGCATTTTCTTTGAAACTTCTCCTATTTCACTTGCTATTACTTCGTGATTTTCATCTCTCATTTCTGGCATACTATTATCTAGCTTCATAACTTTCTTTTCAAATCCTTCTATTATTTTGCTATTTCTATTTTCTATATCTCCTATTATTTCCCTATTCCTTCTTTTCATATCTTCATTGATTTGATTGAATGTCCGCTCTATTATCTCACTTCTCTGATCTATTTTTTTACCAAGATTTCTCAACAATTCCATTATTTCCATCATCGTACCAGCATCAATAGTAATATTTCCTGCTATTCTATTCTTACTTTCCGCACTAACATTTCCTCCCTCAAATACTGCATTGCTTGAGCTATTTTCTGTAACCTGTATTGAATTACAGCTAACTGTTACACTATCCCCTTCCATCATTGTTTCTTCAATATTATTAGTAGCCATTGTGTTTGTTTTCTAAAAAAAATTACAATACTCTGACCTTTGTGATGCTGTCTGTTGCTGTTACTTTGATGTCCAGCTTCCTGCCCCTCTCTCCTAGATGTATATGTCGCCTCTGCGTTGTATTATGATGAATCTGCGTTGTCTCGATGTTTTTGTGTCCACTCATCCGCATCGTCTGTCGTTCCTCTAGTTGTTTC
Organism: Deroplatys truncata; assembly: GCA_030765065.1. NCBI lineage: Eukaryota > Metazoa > Arthropoda > Insecta > Mantodea > Mantidae > Deroplatys > Deroplatys truncata. Next base: position 331,422,895 of record CM060990.1, read on the forward strand.
TGGAATCTGCGTCTTGTAGTTCAGTTTACTACTCCATTCGCTTCACGTGCTGGTTCCTTCGCCCCTTCCTGGTTATTTCACTCCTTTCCTGGTCACTCTGCCCCACGTTGGGCGCCAATTTGAAGTAACATTATTTGTATATGTTTGTATTTGTTAGCCCCACATTTGGGAGTCAATTTGCGACGGTATTATTTATAATGTTGTGTATGTGTGTTTACTCAACGTGGTGAAGCCATCTTGTGACGTGATTCATTTGTTAGGTTTGTTAGCTCCATCTGGTGTTAGCAATTTGCGGCAGTATTAGTTTTTTGTTTAAAAAAATGCTACTGTTATTTTATTTAATTTTGGTTCTTTGTCCTCCGGCTAGCTATTATCCTTTTGGTCAAGCACTTCTCTATATACAGGTTGTGTAAACGGAAAGGAATCTTTTATCAAAAGATAACACTGATGAAGAAATTTGTTTTACACTTTTATTGTCGAACACATTTACTATCACATTTACGCATTGATCTTGACACTCGCCAAACTGAAACTGTTATAATAATAAGTTCATTACTGATAATTCTTAATTCGCGTACTTCAAATTTGTATAATTAACTTTATAACACTTGAGATTTTTCATAACTCTGTTACGCGTAACCTGCAAATTGATATCCGACGTGTGTCGTACAAATACTTTCGACGAACTGACTGACTGAAGGCGACGTGTACTTTACAAATATTTTCGATGAACTGACGGGGTCTACCTCTAACCTACTCTTTTTATACTCCTTCACCCAGATATGCCTAAAGATTATAACTGAGCTGCAATTGGCTAATAAAACGCGCCAACATTAGCGTCTATTTTTATATCCAATGAAAATTATGAATACATATGCTCTAGGGAAACGTTCCAGAAGATTCTCAAGGAAAAACGCGCCAACATTACGTAACTTCCTCGTTTCCAAAAATGATAAACAGCTCACCCCCTCGCTGCATTATTGCACGCTGTTATTGTCAGTTTCAGTAAGGCAGTATAAACTTACTTCCCAACAATAATTACAATCAACAAACATTTCAAATCAATGTCACATAATAATGCATATTCATATTACAATCATTATTTACATTTAAGTAATTTGTGATACAAATTACTGCATCATATGCCCCACTAGAAACATAATTATGAATATTTACAACTTGTTTGAAAATTTTATAATTGGGTTTTTAGTCTCCTAAATCTTGGAACACACGCTATCACTTTCACTTAACACTTCACACGCATTTAACACATGACATTTTTTTGTCTTTATCTTGCCACTACTTACTGGCTCTGGTCTAATGTGTGTAGACATTAATCTAACATTACAATTTTTTATATAGCCAATACTGTACCCTGAATTATTAGTTACTGTTACAAAATTATTTATTTTCTTTTATTGTTGACAACATTTTGTGCATTTAAGAATTTTTTTTAATTATTATACATATTTACCAAAAATATTCACTCTCTAAACAAATATATTTATATATCTTAAATCTAGGCACTGTTTCACATGTTCTGTTTGCTACATAAGTATTTGTTTTTTTAATTATTTTTACCCCATTTTTGTTGTTTTGTACATTCTATTCACAATGCTCTTGGCATTATATTTACGTACATTTACTTTAATATCATATTAAGTTTCAATTTTTACATTCTTAATTTCAAATACTTTTACAGTTACTAAAAATGTTATTTTTCTCTTTTAAAAAAATCAATTATGTCCAAAATTTTATTTCTCCTTTCACATGACGTACATATTTATTTAACCCTCTTACGTTCCAATACATTGCTCTGCAAGTCATCTTTAACTATCCAGCATTTACTTTACATCTCATTGCTATTTACCCTCCTGGATCAAATTGTCTGTGGCTAAACATTACTCGTAGCTGTATCCTAACCTTCAAAAATTTGTTCATGGATAACCTCTTAACGTATTCATATGATATTTCATCCCAAGATATAATTTGAAAACAATCTGAAGTTTTCTGAACAACACATCTTTCAACAACTGTCATTTTCAATTCTTCTGCTATCTCTTTAATTTGAGAGTACTCTGACAAATCTTTCATAAGCTGTACTGGATTGGAGTTTTCATTTTGAACATCTTGGTACTTGTTAATTTCAGAAGTTAGCTTTTGATTATTTATAGGCAAAACTTTAACTTCTTCGTTCAATTTATTTCTTTGATTTTCTGATTCTTTCTGAATTTCTGATATCTCCCCTCTGAAATTAACTTGCGCCTGATTCACATCTACATTCATAACCTCTTTCATCTCTCTTATCTCACTTGAAATGTTACTCATTCTACTACCTGACTCTGTACATTCTACATCAACATGTTCACTTTTAGTATTAACCTCACTTTTTTGTTACCTATTTCCCTGCTCATGTCTAGCATTTTCTTTGAAACTTCTCCTATTTCACTTGCTATTTTTTCGTGATTTTCATCTCTCATTTCTGGCATAAAACTATCTAGCTTCATAACTTTCTTTTCAAATCCTTCTATTATTTTGCTATTTCTACTTTCTATATCTCCTATTATTTCCCTATTCCTTCTTTTCATATCTTCATTGATTTGATTGAATGTCCGCTCTATTATCTCACTTCTCTGATCTATTTTTTTACCAAGATTTCTCAACAATTCCATTATTTCCATCATCGTACCAGCATCAATAGTAATATTTCCTGCTATTCTATTCTTACTTTCCGCACTAACATTTCCTCCCTCAAATACTGCATTGCTTGAGCTATTTTCTGTAACCTGTATTGAATTACAGCTAACTGTTACACTATCCCCTTCCATCATTGTTTCTTCAATATTATTAGTAGCCATTGTTTTTGTTTTCTAAAAAAAATTACAATACTCTGACCTTTGTGATGCTGTCTGTTGCTGTTACTTTGATGTCCAGCTTCCTGCCCCTCTCTCCTAGATGTATATGTCGCCTCTGCGTTGTATTATGATGAATCTGCGTTGTCTCGATGTTTTTGTGTCCACTCATCCGCATCGTCTGTCGTTCCTCTAGTTGTTTCTGGAATCTGCGTCTTGTAGTTCAGTTTACTACTCCATTCGCTTCACGTGCTGGTTCCTTCGCCCCTTCCTGGTTATTTCACTCCTTTCCTGGTCACTCTGCCCCACGTTGGGCGCCAATTTGAAGTAACATTATTTGTATATTTTTGTATTTGTTAGCCCCACATTTGGGAGTCAATTTGCGACGGTATTATTTATAATGTTTGTGTATGTGTGTTTACTCAACGTGGTGAAGCCATCTTGTGACGTGATTCATTTGTTAGGTTTGTTAGCTCCATCTGGTGTTAGCAATTTGCGGCAGTATTAGTTTTTTGTTTAAAAAAATGCTACTGTTATTTTATTTAATTTTGGTTCTTTGTCCTCCGGCTAGCTATTATCCTTTTGGTCAAGCACTTCTCTATATACAGGTTGTGTAAACGGAAAGGAATCTTTTATCAAAAGATAACACTGATGAAGAAATTTGTTTTACACTTTTATTGTCGAACACATTTACTATCACATTTACGCATTGATCTTGACACTCGCCAAACTGAAACTGTTATAATAATAAGTTCATTACTGATAATTCTTAATTCGCGTACTTCAACTTTTTGTATAATTAACTTTATAACACTTGAGATTTTTCATAACTCTGTTACGCGTAACCTGCAAATTGATATCCGACGTGTGTCGTACAAATACTTTCGACGAACTGACTGACTGAAGGCGACGTGTACTTTACAAATATTTTCGATGAACTGACGGGGTCTACCTCTAACCTACTCTTTTTATACTCCTTCACCCAGATATGCCTAAAGATTATAACTGAGCTGCAATTGGCTAATAAAACGCGCCAACATTAGCGTCTATTTTTATATCCAATGAAAATTATGAATACATATGCTCTAGGGAAACGTTCCAGAAGATTCTCAAGGAAAAACGCGCCAACATTACGTAACTTCCTCGTTTCCAATAATGATAAACAGCTCACCCCCTCGCTGCATTATTGCACGCTGTTATTGTCAGTTTCAGTAAGGCAGTATAAACTTACTTCCCAAAAATAATTACAATCAACAAACATTTCAAATCAATGTCACATAATAATGCATATTCATATTACAATCATTATTTACATTTAAGTAATTTGTGATACAAATTACTGCATCATATGCCCCACTAGAAACATAATTATGAATATTTACAACTTGTTTGAAAATTTTATAATTGGGTTTTTAGTCTCCTAAATCTTGGAACACACGCTATCACTTTCACTTAACACTTCACACGCATTTAACACATGACTTTTTTTGTCTTTATCTTGCCACTACTTACTGGCTCTGGTCTAATGTGTGTAGACATTAATCTAACATTACAATTTTTTATATAGCCAATACTGTACCCTGAATTATTTAGTTACTGTTACAAAATTATTTATTTTCTGTTATTGTTGACAACATTTTGTGCATTTAAGGATTTTTTTTAATTTTTATACATATTTACCAAAAATATTCACTCTCTACACAAATATATTTATATATCTTAAATCTAGGGACTGTTTCACATGTTCTGTTTGCTACATAAGTATTTGTTTTTTTAATTATTTTTACCCCATTTTTGTTGCTTTGTACATTCTATTCACAATGCTCTTGGCATTATATTTACGTACATTTACTTTAATATCATATAAGTTTCAATTTTTACATTCTTAATTTCAAATACTTTTACAGTTACTAAAAATGTTATTTTTCTCTTTTAAAAAAAATCAATTATGTCCAAAATTTTATTTCTCCTTTCACATGACGTACATATTTATTTAACCCTCTTACGTTCCAATACATTGCTCTGCAAGTCATCTTTAACTATCCAGCATTTACTTTACATCTCATTGCTATTTACCCTCCTGGATCAAATTGTCTGTGGCTAAACATTACTCGTAGCTGTATCCTAACCTTCAAAAATTTGTTCATGGATAACCTCTAAACGTATTCATATGATATTTCATCCCAAGATATAATTTGAAAACAATCTGAAGTTTTCTGAACAACACATCTTTCAACAACTGTCATTTTCAATTCTTCTGCTATCTCTTTAATTTGAGAGTACTCTGACAAATCTTTCATAAGCTGTACTGGTTTGGAGTTTTCATTTTGAACATCTTGGTACTTGTTAATTTCAGAAGTTAGCTTTTGATTATTTATAGGCAAAACTTTAACTTCTTCGTATAATTTATTTCTTTGATTTTCTGATTCTTTCTGAATTTCTGATATCTCCCCTCTGAAATTAACTTGCGCCTGATTCACATCTACATTCATAACCTCTTTCATCTCTCTTATCTCACTTGAAATGTTACTCATTCTACTACCTGACTCTGTACATTCTACATCAACATGTTCACTTTTAGTATTAACCTCACTTTTTTTGTTACCTATTTCCCTGCTCATGTCTAGCATTTTCTTTGAAACTTCTCCTATTTCACTTGCTATTACTTCGTGATTTTCATCTCTCATTTCTCGCATACTACTATCTAGCTTCATAACTTTCTTTTCAAATCCTTCTATTATTTTGCTATTTCTATTTTCTATATCTCCTATTATTTCCCTATTCCTTCTTTTCATATCTTGATTGATTTGATTGAATGTCCGCTCTATTATCTCACTTCTCTGATCTATTTTTTTACCAAGATTTCTCAACAATTCCATTATTTCCATCATCGTACCAGCATCAATAGTAATATTTCCTGCTATTCTATTCTTACTTTCCGCACTAACATTTCCTCCCTCAAATACTGCATTGCTTGAGCTATTTTCTGTAACCTGTATTGAATTACAGCTAACTGTTACACTATCCCCTTCCATCATTGTTTCTTCAATATTATTAGTAGCCATTGTTTTTGTTTTCTAAAAAAAATTACAATACTCTGACCTTTGTGATGCTGTCTGTTGCTGTTACTTTGATGTCCAGCTTCCTGCCCCTCTCTCCTAGATGTATATGTCGCCTCTGCGTTGTATTATGATGAATCTGCGTTGTCTCGATGTTTTTGTGTCCACTCATCCGCATCGTCTGTCGTTCCTCTAGTTGTTTCTGGAATCTGCGTCTTGTAGTTCAGTTTACTACTCCATTCGCTTCACGTGCTGGTTCCTTCGCCCCTTCCTGGTTATTTCACTCCTTTCCTGGTCACTCTGCCCCACGTTGGGCGCCAATTTGAAGTAACATTATTTGTATATTTTTGTATTTGTTAGCCCCACATTTGGGAGTCAATTTGCGACGGTATTATTTATAATGTTTGTGTATGTGTGTTTACTCAACGTGGTGAAGCCATCTTGTGACGTGATTCATTTGTTAGGTTTGTTAGCTCCATCTGGTGTTAGCAATTTGCGGCAGTATTAGTTTTTTTGTTTAAAAAAATGCTACTGTTATTTTATTTAATTTTGGTTCTTTGTCCTCCGGCTAGCTATTATCCTTTTGGTCAAGCACTTCTCTATATACAGGTTGTGTAAACGGAAAGGAATCTTTTATCAAAAGATAACACTGATGAAGAAATTTGTTTTACACTTTTATTGTCGAACACATTTACTATCACATTTACGCATTGATCTTGACACTCGCCAAACTGAAACTGTTATAATAATAAGTTCATTACTGATAATTCTTAATTCGCGTACTTCAACTTTTTGTATAATTAACTTTATAACACTTGAGATTTTTCATAACTCTGTTACGCGTAACCTGCAAATTGATATCCGACGTGTGTCGTACAAATACTTTCGACGAACTGACTGACTGAAGGCGACGTGTACTTTACAAATATTTTCGATGAACTGACGGGGTCTACCTCTAACCTACTCTTTTTATACTCCTTCACCCAGATATGCCTAAAGATTATAACTGAGCTGCAATTGGCTAATAAAACGCGCCAACATTAGCGTCTATTTTTATATCCAATGAAAATTATGAATACATATGCTCTAGGGAAACGTTCCAGAAGATTCTCAAGGAAAAACGCGCCAACATTACGTAACTTCCTCGTTTCCAATAATGATAAACAGCTCACCCCCTCGCTGCATTATTGCACGCTGTTATTGTCAGTTTCAGTAAGGCAGTATAAACTTACTTCCCAAAAATAATTACAATCAACAAACATTTCAAATCAATGTCACATAATAATGCATATTCATATTACAATCATTATTTACATTTAAGTAATTTGTGATACAAATTACTGCATCATATGCCCCACTAGAAACATAATTATGAATATTTACAACTTGTTTGAAAATTTTATAATTGGGTTTTTAGTCTCCTAAATCTTGGAACACACGCTATCACTTTCACTTAACACTTCACACGCATTTAACACATGACTTTTTTTGTCTTTATCTTGCCACTACTTACTGGCTCTGGTCTAATGTGTGTAGACATTAATCTAACATTACAATTTTTTATATAGCCAATACTGTACCCTGAATTATTTAGTTACTGTTACAAAATTATTTATTTTCTGTTATTGTTGACAACATTTTGTGCATTTAAGAATTTTTTTTAATTTTTATACATATTTACCAAAAATATTCACTCTCTACACAAATATATTTATATATCTTAAATCTAGGGACTGTTTCACATGTTCTGTTTGCTACATAAGTATTTGTTTTTTTAATTATTTTTACCCCATTTTTGTTGCTTTGTACATTCTATTCACAATGCTCTTGGCATTATATTTACGTACATTTACTTTAATATCATATTAAGTTTCAATTTTTACATTCTTAATTTCAAATACTTTTACAGTTACTAAAAATGTTATTTTTCTCTTTTAAAAAAAATCAATTATGTCCAAAATTTTATTTCTCCTTTCACATGACGTACATATTTATTTAACCCTCTTACGTTCCAATACATTGCTCTGCAAGTCATCTTTAACTATCCAGCATTTACTTTACATCTCATTGCTATTTACCCTCCTGGATCAAATTGTCTGTGGCTAAACATTACTCGTAGCTGTATCCTAACCTTCAAAAATTTGTTCATGGATAACCTCTAAACGTATTCATATGATATTTCATCCCAAGATATAATTTGAAAACAATCTGAAGTTTTCTGAACAACACATCTTTCAACAACTGTCATTTTCAATTCTTCTGCTATCTCTTTAATTTGAGAGTACTCTGACAAATCTTTCATAAGCTGTACTGGTTTGGAGTTTTCATTTTGAACATCTTGGTACTTGTTAATTTCAGAAGTTAGCTTTTGATTATTTATAGGCAAAACTTTAACTTCTTCGTATAATTTATTTCTTTGATTTTCTGATTCTTTCTGAATTTCTGATATCTCCCCTCTGAAATTAACTTGCGCCTGATTCACATCTACATTCATAACCTCTTTCATCTCTCTTATCTCACTTGAAATGTTACTCATTCTACTACCTGACTCTGTACATTCTACATCAACATGTTCACTTTTAGTATTAACCTCACTTTTTTTGTTACCTATTTCCCTGCTCATGTCTAGCATTTTCTTTGAAACTTCTCCTATTTCACTTGCTATTACTTCGTGATTTTCATCTCTCATTTCTCGCATACTACTATCTAGCTTCATAACTTTCTTTTCAAATCCTTCTATTATTTTGCTATTTCTATTTTCTATATCTCCTATTATTTCCCTATTCCTTCTTTTCATATCTTGATTGATTTGATTGAATGTCCGCTCTATTATCTCACTTCTCTGATCTATTTTTTTACCAAGATTTCTCAACAATTCCATTATTTCCATCATCGTACCAGCATCAATAGTAATATTTCCTGCTATTCTATTCTTACTTTCCGCACTAACATTTCCTCCCTCAAATACTGCATTGCTTGAGCTATTTTCTGTAACCTGTATTGAATTACAGCTAACTGTTACACTATCCCCTTCCATCATTGTTTCTTCAATATTATTAGTAGCCATTGTTTTTGTTTTCTAAAAAAAATTACAATACTCTGACCTTTGTGATGCTGTCTGTTGCTGTTACTTTGATGTCCAGCTTCCTGCCCCTCTCTCCTAGATGTATATGTCGCCTCTGCGTTGTATTATGATGAATCTGCGTTGTCTCGATGTTTTTGTGTCCACTCATCCGCATCGTCTGTCGTTCCTCTAGTTGTTTCTGGAATCTGCGTCTTGTAGTTCAGTTTACTACTCCATTCGCTTCACGTGCTGGTTCCTTCGCCCCTTCCTGGTTATTTCACTCCTTTCCTGGTCACTCTGCCCCACGTTGGGCGCCAATTTGAAGTAACATTATTTGTATATTTTTGTATTTGTTAGCCCCACATTTGGGAGTCAATTTGCGACGGTATTATTTATAATGTTTGTGTATGTGTGTTTACTCAACGTGGTGAAGCCATCTTGTGACGTGATTCATTTGTTAGGTTTGTTAGCTCCATCTGGTGTTAGCAATTTGCGGCAGTATTAGTTTTTTTGTTTAAAAAAATGCTACTGTTATTTTATTTAATTTTGGTTCTTTGTCCTCCGGCTAGCTATTATCCTTTTGGTCAAGCACTTCTCTATATACAGGTTGTGTAAACGGAAAGGAATCTTTTATCAAAAGATAACACTGATGAAGAAATTTGTTTTACACTTTTATTGTCGAACACATTTACTATCACATTTACGCATTGATCTTGACACTCGCCAAACTGAAACTGTTATAATAATAAGTTCATTACTGATAATTCTTAATTCGCGTACTTCAACTTTTTGTATAATTAACTTTATAACACTTGAGATTTTTCATAACTCTGTTACGCGTAACCTGCAAATTGATATCCGACGTGTGTCGTACAAATACTTTCGACGAACTGACTGACTGAAGGCGACGTGTACTTTACAAATATTTTCGATGAACTGACGGGGTCTACCTCTAACCTACTCTTTTTATACTCCTTCACCCAGATATGCCTAAAGATTATAACTGAGCTGCAATTGGCTAATAAAACGCGCCAACATTAGCGTCTATTTTTATATCCAATGAAAATTATGAATACATATGCTCTAGGGAAACGTTCCAGAAGATTCTCAAGGAAAAACGCGCCAACATTACGTAACTTCCTCGTTTCCAATAATGATAAACAGCTCACCCCCTCGCTGCATTATTGCACGCTGTTATTGTCAGTTTCAGTAAGGCAGTATAAACTTACTTCCCAACAATAATTACAATCAACAAACATTTCAAATCAATGTCACATAATAATGCATATTCATATTACAATCATTATTTACATTTAAGTAATTTGTGATACAAATTACTGCATCAAAGTCAGAGGTGAAGCTGTGTATATGTCCGACTTAAAACCACTAACTCTTAGCCAGGAATTAAACATAGACCCGTAGTATAAGGGCCGGAAGCAAAACCATTGCGCCACCATGGCGTCGAGGCATGTAAAACTACAACTTAAAATTAACTTCATCTAAATCATAAGGGCAGATTTAAAGTAAAACTCCCCTAAATACTTATTTGTGGACTTAGCGCTTTATACTTTCGTGTACCGTACTCGTTAGAAATGTGGCATTTTAGGTTTTACGCTTTAAAAGTGCCTTGTTTCTACTTTCATATTATAATAACCTCCACCTATAAACTTAAGCAATTTGTAGCTGTTCTATGTTGTACATATATTAATTATTTCGAATAAAACCATAGTGACTTAATAATGTAAATGGTGATGACAATGAAAATAATAATGATAACGACAAGAAGAAGAAAGATCATGCAAATGCAGTAGCCCCGGAAAATTTCAAGAGCGACATTATGCCGGTTGTTTTATTTGTGCCTTCCCCGTACTCCACCACAGGTACATTAGACTTCAGTGGCTGGGACTCGAACTCGCGAGTTTTGACTTGGAATGTATACCCAGTCCATTTCTGATGATAATTGCTATTCGAATCGGTTCGGTTATGGTGCCGGTGAGAGGGATATAAAAGTCCACTTAGAAATTAGGTGAAGAGCGGCATTTGTAAGAAAATAATTTCGGCAATACGCGGTTAATATTAAGAGACAATGAATTGAACAATTTCAAACTATTACTTTACCGAAGAGTAATTTAGGCCATAGGTTATCTATTAAAATTCGCTGAGTAATGCATATAAATGCTAAGGTTATGTATTTTACAGATATACTTCTGAAGAGCAAGATTTTTAAGAGGATTATCTCCGTTAGTAAACATAAACTCCATGAATTTAAATACATAAAATCCATATAGTCAATATGTAAAACTACTAAAACATTATTTAGAGGATTTCTGCTATTACTAGCACCAGCACTCTGTATAATGCATTTTTGGAAAATAAATACCTCCTGGGTCATGGATCCTTATGCTCAAAAAAGCAGAATACAACAACCGAAATTTCATATGGACGAGTTAAACTAAATGTACAGTCTTAACATTAAAACACGATGACAAAATGGATATAAAATATACCTAAATGGTGGTGTCAAAATACAAACTGCTGTAAAAACCATATACAGGCTGTAATAAATATTAGATCACCTGCAACGGTGACGTAAATATCCGTAAAAGTACTCAAGATAGCCGTAGGAATTGCAAGAGCGCCCGTAAATTACCAGAAAAGTACTGATGTATGGAGTCCTTTTGTGTGATTGCAGGATAAAATGCACGATAAGGGAATTTTCTAGTTTACGCTAGGTTAGCATATTGTCGTTTGAAATCAGCTTAGTTTGGGCTAGGGATGATGGATGAAGTAGAGGGATGGTCATTAAAAATTTAGCCTAAATGTAACCAAAATCTAATAAATATAAGGAATGTAACCACAATTTAACCAAACCTGTACTGAATAAATTCGCAATACAGAAAATGTAACAAATGAAATTAAATAGAACAAAAACGTAATCAACATGTAACCAACTGTACACAAAGTAATGGAATGTAATAAACATATTACCAAGCATAATTAAACAGTAGTATAATAGCGAATATCACAAATGTAAGATTCGGTTTGTTTAGCCTAAGCTAGGTTAGCAAGTCTGAGGTATAGGAAATCAGAATATGTTTTAGATATTATGAAGGCAGTCTAGGTTAGCTGGGGTTAGATTAACTTATGTTAAAGCAAACCATCACAGATGAGAAAGGAGGATCTAAGTTAAGGTAGGCTAGAAAAGATGCATTCCTCATAGAGAGCTCGTTATACATCGTGCATGGATGGATGTGTGGATGGGTGGATGAACGGATGGATATGTGTATCTAATAGAGCTTACAAGCTGTATGAAAATTAAATTGCGTTTTTAATTTATGGACGCGCCGTAACTGCTCTGATTGCTAGCCTTGCATTCTATATTGGACGTGAAATACAGGAAATTTTGCTCAGAGGCCTCTTTATCAGGCTTGAGGTTCGTTTAAGTGCCGTAAATCTACGACGGGGAACTACCGGCCTTACTTTTCTTTCCAAGGAAACCGTGCTATGAATTTTTACGCCCGAAAAATCCATCGCTTTCCGCCGGGTTTGAACCAGCGACTTCGGGAACCATAAACTAGCATGGTACTACTTGAACACGGAGGACAACATTACAGGCTATATGATTACGCATATGAAGTCGTCGTTTCTAACACTTCCCAAATGGGCTATGACTTTCGGGGTGTATGTCATTCCACCAAGTGATAACGGGACTAATTTCTCACTCAGTGGGCGGATTGTGTTCCTTCCGATGGTAGGTTGATGAAAAGGAATGGGAAGACCGAGACCTTTTACCTTTAATCCGAACCACGCTTGGCCTTTTGAATACTTCACATGAGCAAATTACAAGTTAAGGCGCATATAGAGCGGACTTCAAATCCGTACCTCCCAGCGCAAAATTCAACCACGGACACTCATTACGAGGGCATAAACGCAAATACTGCGCTACAACTGTATCCAGACATATGAACAGAAATCTAACTTCATGTAAATCTTAAGGGCATGTTTTAAGTTAAATTCGTCTAAGATTCTCCTTAAAATACTTATACTTAACTGTAGATTTGAGCTTTTATAATCTGGTATACCATATTCGTTACGAAGATAATATTTGTAGGTGTTAGGCTTCTGATTGTGTTTATGTTTCTAATTTATATCACACTAAGCAATATAATTAAGTGTTGATAGACATTCTATGTTGTAAGACTCTTAGATTTCTATAAAACTGTGGCAACATTTGTTAGTAACTATGACGATAATGATGATGACAGTAATGAAAATAATAATAGTGATAACCATAAGAATAATCATCATCGAAATAAATGCAACTGTAGTCGAATTTAACCTCTTCAGCATCATTACACCGGTTACTTGGACCATCCTATTCCATTGCCCGACGCACATTTGACTGCACTCGCTGGGAGACGATCTCGCGGCGTTTGACTTTGAATGAATGGCCAGTCCATTTCATATCGCTCCAAGTATCACGGCTATTCTAATCGCTTAGATTGCGGTGATGAGAAAGGCATATAAGAGCGGGTATAGGAATTAGATGAAGAGCGGCATATTTAGCAAAACAATTCCGGCAATACAAGGCAAATACTTACAGACAAGGAAGTGAAAAATTCCCACCATAGAACATAGGTGATCGATTATATTTTGCTGAGCAATGCAAAGACATGTTAAAATTATGTGTCATACGGATATCATGCTTATGAAAAGCAGCATTTGTAAGAAGTAATCTCTTTTAATAAATATCAACCCAATTAGTTCAAATATATACAGTGCGTATACAGTCAACATATTAGCAAGTGAAAAATTCCCACCATAGAACATAGGTGATCGATTATATTTTGCTGAGCAATGCAAAGACATGTTAAAATTATGTGTCATACGGACATCATGCTTATGAAAAGCAGCATTTGTAAGAAGTAATCTCTTTTAATAAATATCAACCCCATTAGTTCAAATATATACAATGCGTATACAGTCACCATATTAAAATTAATAAAACTTTACTTAGAGGACTTTTTCTATGACTAGTCACAAAAAATTCTATAATGCGTTTCGGATAAATAAACACCTCCTGAATTATCTATCTGTAACCTCAGATGGAAACAGCTAATGCCAACTAAGACTCTACAGTACGAGACAAACTAAAGCTGCAGCCTCAGAATTAAGACACGATAATTATTGACTGTAAATACGTAGGTAAATGACGGTGAAAGCACCACAAAAGTGAGACAAAAAGGATATAAACTACTGTAAAGACTTGCAGCGTTGCACTAAATGTCCGTAATGGTACCCAAGATGCCTGCAATAAAGCCCCCGAAGTCTGTAAAATATCACAAAATTATTGATTTATGGAGCCGTTTGGGTTATTACAGGATTGAATAGACAGTGAGAGCACGGTCTAGGTTAGACTAGGTTAGGTTACTATGATTGGGAATCAGCTTAAGTTAGGCTAGGTCGGAACAGATGAACATGATGAATAGTCAGTAAAACAATGTAGCCAAACGTAACAAAAGGATAACGAATGTTAGTAATGTAACCAAATGTAACCCAATTTAAATAAAAGTAAGCATATTATGTCGAGGTTAAGCCAGAATGCGACCAAATCTAACAAAAATATATTACAATATGATCAATTTGTATCCAACTGCGTCCAAAACGTAATCAAATGCGATTGAATGTAACTAATGTGATGAAAGTGTTATGAATGTGATAAAGATATTAAATTAAGGTTAGGTTAGTTTAGCTTAGGTTAGGTGAGCATGGCTAAAATTAGGTGGCAACAGCATGGTTTAGATGGTGTGAAGCCAGTCCAGATTACCGTAGTTTAAAATAGAACAAAGTTATAGCGGGACACCACAGATGATCTCAGAGGAGGGTCTAAGTTAAAGTAGGTTAGGTTAAATATATTTCCAGGTAGAAAGCGCTTAAGTTATACATCGTACATGGACGGAGTTATGAGTCATTTCTGAGGTGGAAGTACCTAGCAGTGCAGTGCGTTCCCTCCGGTAGTAGGTTGATCAGGAGCATGTCGGTAGAATGAGAGGAACTAAAACCTTTATTGAGATTTTCGAACCACGCTGGGCCTTGAAGTTACTTCACATGAGCAATCACAGGTGTGAAGGTATGGAATAGGGTGGACACAAAACCGACATGTCTGAGGAAATTGAACCCCGGTAGCTCAAAACGGGAGCAGGAAACGAATTCATAACGCTGCCCCTGCTCCCAGGCATATGAATTTACAACATAACATTAATGCCATGCATATCAAAGGAGCACATTTCATGTATAGTTTTCTTAACCGAATTTAAATAGGCTTATTATTAGTTGTAGATTTAGCCATTTATATTGTGGTGTACCATATTGATTACAATCGCATTTTCAGGTTTTTTGGTTCTTTAAGGGGCGTTTTTAATAACTCATATTATAAAGATATTGCAGTTTTTCAATAAACTGTGTTTTTTAATAATATCAATTTGCAAAATACATGCAACTACAGTCAAGTGCATTTCCGTTAGCATCCCAGTGTGGTATTACACCAGTAAATTTACTTGGACACACCCCATCCACTACTACAGGCGCATTTGACTACGGTTGCATCGGACTAAAACACGCGGCATTCGCTTTCAATGCTTAGCCAGTCCATTTGGTTTCGCTCTGAAGATCATAGCTATTCAAATCGCTTCGTTTGTATAGCTGGTGAAAGGGATATAAAAGTTGGTTAGAGAATTAAATTAAGAGCGGCATATACAGGCTGGACCATTTAAGTTGATACGGTACAATATCTCTAAAACTAAGGTTTAAAAAGAAATATCTTGAATAAAGATAGCTTTATGTTATGAGGGGAAAGTAAATGCCATTAGTCGTGTTTTATTTGGTGGTCGTTGTGATTTTAATAGCGTGCTGATTTAATAATAATAATAATAATAATAATAATAACAATAATAATAATAATCTAATAAAAATAGTCAGCAAAATCTGAAACTGCAGTCAAGTGTAACCATGTCAGCATTTAAGCCGGCCATTACACCGATTATTTTACTTGAATTATCCCCATCGTTTACTACAAACACTTTTGACAGAGGTTGTATGGGTCTCAAACTCGCAAACTAAACTTTGGATTTCAATACGTGGCCAGTCTATTTCGTTTCGCTCTAAAGATCGCGGCTATTCGTATAGTTTCGGCTGTGGTGCCGGTGAACGGTGTATAAAGGTTGATTTAGGAACCAGATGAGGGTGGCATATGTATCAACATAATTCCAGTAATAGAGGGTTAAAACTCAGAAGCAAGGAACGGAACAATTTAAAATTACATACCACAGATAATCCATTAAATTTCGTGATGTAATGCATAGAAATTCTAAAGTTGTGTCTCATACAGACATCAAATTTATGAATACAGCATTTGTAAGAAGGTAATACCTTTTAATGAATAACAAATCCATTAATTTAAACATGTGCAATCCGTAGATGGTCAATACATTAAAAGTAAGAAATAGATTTTGAGAAGTTTCTGTTATTAGTAGGCGCAATACGTCGTATAATACCCTTTGGAGAAATGAATGCCTCCTGAAACATGGATCCTTACACTCAGAAGAAAAGCTGCATATGCCAGCCGAGATTCAACAAGTGCGAAGTAAACCAAATATACAGCCTTAACATTAGGACACGACGTTAAAATTCGTAATTCTTAACAACAAACTCTTAGTTCTTTAATTAATTTACAACAATAGGTTTGCCATAGTAGATGCTCAAAATATAATTCCTGAGAGTGTGTTGTGCTGAAGAAAACGTACATTCTCGCCAAATATTATACTAATCTTCAGCCTGGTATATTATATTCGTTCCAGATGTGATATTCGTAGGTTTCAGATTTTGCAATGGGCTTTTTTTCTACTTTCATATTATACTATCCTTCCGGCAATAGAGGGTTAAAATTGAACTGAAGTCCTTACCCCAAGTACGACAGCCGCAAATGAAACCGCAAAATTATTATCATTTTAATAATAATGATGATGGTAATAATAATAATCATAAGAAGAATCAATGCAACTGCAGTCAAATAAACCCTGTCGACAACCAAACTTCTGAGAACCAGTTGCCTTATTTGCGCCCTTCCCGTCCTTTACCACACGCATATTTTACTGCATTCGCTGGGTCTAGGACTCACGACGTTTGGCGTTAAATGTATGGCTAGTCTATTTCGTTTCGCTCTAAAGATCACGGCTATTCGAATAGCTTCTATTATTTTGCCGGTGAAAGGTGTATGTAAGCCGGGTTAAGAAATAGGTGAAGAGTGCCATAAGTAGCACAGTAATTTTGGCAATATAGGGTTAATATTAACTGGCAGGGAACTGAACAATTTCAAACCACAGACCGCATATAGTCAACCTTCGAACCACTCGACATACAACCCACAAAGTTCACCAGCCCCAAATAGTTTGAAATGAACCGGTAGATGGAAAGACAGACAGACAATGAGTGCAGTGGTGGTTACTAAATCTTACATAAAGGGTACTGATTTCGGTTTATATACAGTTCAGACTATAGATTGATAGTTTAGACTAATACAAGCAACACTGCAATTTAATCACATTCTTTTACATTCGCATTGTACTATTATTACCATATTCGGTTCAAATGTTATATTTGTAGGTTTTGGTGTTATAATAGTGTTTTTTCAATTTTATATAATACTAACATTCAGGAATAAAATTAAGCTCTGTGTCTGTGTTATGTTGTAAAAATATTATTTTTCATTCAAACGGCAGTATTTTAGTAATAATAATAATAATAATAATAATAATAATAATAATAATAATAATAATAATAATAACTCATTTAACTGCAGTCAATATATCCTCGTGAGAACCCAATCGTGCCATTAAACCGATTATTTTATTTGGGCCCTCCAAGTCCTTTACCACAGGCACATTTGACTGCAGTCGGACGTTTCACCTTGAATGGAAGGCCAGTCCATTTCATAACGCTCTAAGGATCATGGCTATTTCATCACCTATCACATAGCTATCACCACGCTTCGGTTATGGTGCCGGTGAAGGTGATATAAGAGCAATTATAGTTTTTAGGTGGACAGCGGCATGTGTAGCAAAATCACCTCGTCAATAGGTGTTAATGTTCACAGGAAAGAAATTTAACAGTTTTAAACCTTTGACCATAGATGATCTGTTAAATTTTACTGAGTAATTATACCTCACATAGGTATCATATTTACGAAAATTAAGATTACTAAGAAGTAATTTCTATTAGATACCGATTCCATTAATTTAAATATATGTAATCCATATAAGTTAATATATTAAAACTAATAAAACTTTACTTAGAGAGCTTTTGTTATTAATAGGCGCAGCACATCTTATAATCCGTTTCGGCGAAATAAATCCCTCCTCAGTCATGGATCCTTAACCTTAGAAAGAAACACCATATGCAGACCGAGACACCACATGTGCGAGGTAAACTGAAGTTACAGCATTAACGTTAAGACAGGATGACAAAATGATTTTAGAAGCGTAGGTAATTGATGGTGAAAATACCACAAAATTCGGTAAAACGATAAAATATACTGTAAAAAAATTAGAAACACCTGAAACAGTGGCCCAGTTGACGGTAAAGGTACCCAAGATACCTGCAACATAGCCCAAACTGCCGTAAAATGCCACAAAATTGCTTATATCTTGAGGCATTTAGGTTATTATAGGGTAGAATAGACGATGGGAGAATTGTCTAAGTTAGGCGAGGTTAGGTTACTATAGTTTGGAATCAGCTTAGGTTAGGCTTGGCCAGAATAGATGAAGATGACAAAAAGTGTCAGTAATATAATGTGGCCTAAAGGTGGCCATTATGTAAAGAAAGTTAGCAAATGTAACTGAATGTAACCATGCTGTAGCTAAGTGTAATGGCATTGTAATAAATGTAATAAAACTAATATATATAACGAAGGGTATGTTTAGCTTAGGTTAGTTGAGCATGGCTAAGATTTTGATGCCGAGAGCATAGTTTAGATGGTGTGAAGGCAGTCTATATTACCTTTTGTTAGATTGGTTCAGATTATATCAGAACAACAGATGATGAGAGAAGGGTGTAGGTTAAGATAGATTAGGTTAAATACATTCCTCATAGAAAGCTCTTAAGTTACACATCGAACATGGATGGGCAGACGAATGGATGGGTGGGTGGGTATGCGGATGAATGGATGGATATGTATATCTTGTAGAGCCTACAAGCGATAGGATCAGACATATGAAGTCGTCATTTCTGACACTCCCCATATGGCTTATGACTTTCGGTGCATACCGCATTCCACCAAGCGATGGTGCCCCATTTCTGAGGTGAAGGCACCCAACGGGCGGAATGCATCCCGCCCGATGGTAGGTTGATGCGAAGGATGGCAGTGGTATTAGGGGAACTAGAGCTTTTACTGTGATCTCTGAACCACGCTGAGTCTTCATACGATCAAGTCACAGATGAAACCGTCAATAGGGCCGACTTGAAATCGCTGCCTCTGAGCCGAAAATTGAACCCTGGACCCTCAACACGAGAGACGGAAACAAATTCACTGCGCTACCTCTGTTCCCAAGCATATGAAGTTACAACTTAAAGTTAACTTCAGATCAATCATAGGGGCACAATTTATGTGTATTTCTTTTAAAATTGGTTTTAAAGTACTTATAAGTAGTTGTAGATTTAACCCTTTTTAGACTGGTGTATCATATTCGTTATAAAGGTGGTATTTAGCTGTAGGTTTTATAATGGGCTTTTCTAATAACTGATTTTGCGAAAATATTAATATTTTAAATAAAGGCCTTACCTTTTTAGCTCCGCTACTATGTAAAGTAACTAGACAAACTATTGTATCCTACCCAAAAATTCGATACCGAGATTTTATCGGAGATGCATGTTTTGACGCGCCCTAAATCCATCTAGATTATTTTTGTCTGTGTGTTTGACTGTGTACAGCATAACTCAAAAACGAAAGTTTGCATAAATACTAAACTTGGTATTTGAATTTCTATCTTTCAAGGATGTGATACGAAAATTTTCAAGAATATCCCCAAACCCAACTATCATTTACTTTTTTCAGTTGTCCTCCGTGGTGTAGTGGTTACCATGCTAGACTCTAGTTCCTCAGGTTGCGGGTTCAAACCCGGCGGAGGGCGATAAATTTTTTGTGAGTAAAAACCCTTATCATGGCTTACTTCGGAAGGGAAGTAAACCGGTGATCCCCGTCGTAGATTTACAGCACGTAAAATAACCTCAAGCCTGATACAGAGGCCTCTGAGCAAAACTACCGGTATTTCACGCCCAATACAGAGGGGGACGTTAAGTACCACAGCAGTTAAAGAGCGTGTATAAATAAAATTCAATTTTAATTTGTGGAACATTTTTCGAAAATTTTGATTTTCTAAAAATTGGCTTCAACTTTATTTAAAGCACCATGTATAAAAGGTATTTGCATTACAAATAAACTGTACATTTTGAATTTTATGGAAATATCCTAAAAAGTCGTGTTCATTCGGAAGGAATTATGTATAATCTTGAATAACTTGTAAATGTTAAGCAGTAGACGAAAACACACCACACAAAAATGTACATCCCTTTGAAGGGCACAATTCATTACTAATAAGCTTTATTATTGCACAAGGTGTTTCTGAGATATCCATTATTAAAGGTTCTAATTATTAAACATACACGTTCTTTTAAAGTCGCATCGATTGTCAGTTGCTTTTCGCGATTGTAAAGAAACACTATGGAACTTTAAGGCCAACATATAGCGTCCAATTCATAAAAATTTGACTATCGCTGTCCTCTTTGTATTTATATGGAAATGTGTAATGTAGCTGCTTTTGAAAAAGTTTGTTTGGACTAAATGTTGTAGATTGAAGAATAAGCATTTATAAGAATTGTTTGTATACCCACTAATAAATAAAGGGGGCAGAGAAGGCCATGTGAATATATTGCATCAGATTTGTAATAAGAATTTGTAACGTCTAAGCAACTGCAGTTAAGTGTACCTCCATCAGCATTCACCGGTTATTTTATTTGTGCCCTTCCGCCTTCTTTACTTCAGTCGCATTTGACTGCAGTTGCATGGGACTAGAACACCCGACATTTGGCTTTAAATGGCCAGTTCATTTCGCTTCGCTCCGAAGATCACGACTATTCTAATCGCTTCTGTTGTGTTGCCTGTGAGAGGTATGTAAATGTCGGTTTTGGAATTAGATGAAGAGCGCCATATGTAGCATTATAATTTTGGCAATAGAAGGTTAAATTTCAGAGGTATGGAATTGAAAAATTTCAAACAATATGAATAATTTCAAATCAACGAGTGGTCAAACCCCGAACCAGTTGGCATGCAACCCACAAAGTTGGCAAACCCCACATAGATTGAAACGAACCGGAAGATGGAAGAACAGACAGAAAACGAGTGCAGTGATGGTTGCTAAATCTTATATAATGAGTGCTGATTTCGTTTTATACATAGTTTAGAACATAGATTAATAGTTTGGACTAATACAAACAGCTCTGTATTTTAAACACATTCTTTAACATTTTCAATTATTTCGTTAAAATATTGGGTTATCTCAGATAGAACTATTTTCAGATGTGCCAACATATGTTCGTCACATTATCGAGATGTTATATTTGGACTGGGCATAATTTATTTGTGAAAACAGTTTCTCATATGAATATGTGGAAGAAGCTTAATCAAAATTTTTGTTCCAAGGAATATTAATTGCGTGTGTTTCGCAACTGCTAACTGTTTAAATACGCCAACATCACGCTTACCGTGATACAAATACTTCAAAGACGTATCACTTTGCACGGATGTTAAATGTAGCTGCACACCCAGCCTTACCCTTTCAGATTTTACATGCAGAGGATTTACAAAAAGGTCAAAATCATTACCCAGTTTTTTGAAATCTGCAAATCTAATTGGTTTTGTGTTTTTGCTAATAAGTGAATATGCTTATTCAATTCATCGTCTCCATTTGTATTTTGGAGAGATTGCAAAGAGGGAGAATGGTATAGCTGCACCTCTTATAACTGCACTTTCCACAGTTCCAACAGCACGGCAAAGGCTTTAATTGCATCGTACATATTCACTATATTTTGATTCCTTCCATGAGCTTGCTTGTTAAGCACATATAGGGATAGATAGGGAGTACGATAACCAATACTAGGCTAGACGGAGATTTGAATGAGGGAAGCGCCTTTATATGTAAGAGATAGAGGAGAGGTGTTAGGCTAGATAGAGGTTGAGGAGTAGAGTAATGTTTATATGAGAGGTATAGGAAAACGAGGAGAGGTGTTAGACTAGACAGAGGTTGAAGGGTAGAGTATGCGTTTATATAGGTTAGATAGGAAACCAATGAGAGATCCTCAACTAGGCAGGGGGCAGGAGGGGAATGCGCTTTATGAGAGGTAGGGGATACGGGGAGAGATGCTAGACTAGACAGAGGTTGAGAGTAGAGTATGCGTTTATATGTATGTGAGGTATAGGAACAGGAGGAGAGGTGTTAGGCTAGACAGCTACTAAAGGAGTAGAAATATGAGCTTATATACACGAGAGATAGGGAATACAAGGGGTGGAGCTAGACTATTCAGGACTGAAGGGTAGAATATGGATTTTTATATGGGAGAGATAACAAACCGAGGAGAGTAGCATACTATAGAAGACTCAAAATCCTTTTGCTGTTGATCCGTAATCATGAGAGTGGGAAGGGTGCTAACTAGCATATTAAATACACGTATCATAATCGGATTACACGTGTTTGAGCCAGCTCTCTCATGATTAAACCACTGTTTAATCGCTTATATGTCCTGAATGAAAATATATAAAACAATGGGTTAAAAACTAATTAAATTTTTGGAATGCGGTGCATCCTTGAAATATTATTACAAGTTTACCGGTATGCCCGGGTTAGAATCCTAGGATTAATTACAAATTTATCTTCTAATAACTCAAAAACTGATTAAGAAAAAGACGTCAAATAAACTCTATTGCATTAATGTTGCTAGGTAGTTTCTTACGAATCTATATTTCGTTATCTGGCGTCCTGGGTTCGATCCTTGAGTTTTAAATTTCCATTAACCTTAGAAACTAAGAGAGATATAGGGTGTACTAAAGCATGTTTGATAGCTCCTATATTGGGTAATTAATACTGTATATAATTGTCAATCAGTTGTCTTTAGTTCGAGTCGCGACCTTTCAATGACTTCCTTAATTTTCCTCTATACTCTAGAATATATCACTTAGATTGATGCTGTAACTGTATACATCTCTGTTTAACATATCAAACTAATATTATGAATACTTTTGTTCTTGGTGTTCTGGGTTCGAATACCGATTCAATAAACTTTATTTACAAATTTAATAACTGGTAATCTAATTAGATAGACACGTCAAGTAAAACAGAGTACCTAGTCCCTAAATATCGTTATCATGACAAAAATTACCTTAAAGTACTCAGACCGAATCCCGAAGAGGTGATTTCATATATCTTCAAGCCTATGGATCATATCAGGTTCAGTAAATAAATGGTAGATTCTGATGCGGGGAAGCTAAATTACTAAAATACATTTATTAAAAGTATTGCCGGGTTCGATTCTAGAAGCTTAGAATCTGTGTAACTCTGGAAAAATTACTTTGCTCGTGATTGTAGCGAAATGTAATGGTTTTTCTGTGGGAAGATGAAAAGGAAGAATTGAAAAGGGAATAGAAACATGAAATAATGTAGTACAT
Source organism: Deroplatys truncata (assembly GCA_030765065.1). NCBI lineage: Eukaryota > Metazoa > Arthropoda > Insecta > Mantodea > Mantidae > Deroplatys > Deroplatys truncata. The sequence continues at coordinate 331,446,640 of CM060990.1, forward strand.
ACATACATTTAACTAAATAAGGGGGAAATCTTCTACATTAACTTTTGCTTTTACTTTTAAGTATTGTGATAATAGAGATTCTGCTAGATTTGGTGTAATGTATGGTGTTAGGGGTGGTGGTGGTGGTGGTTGTGGTAGGGTTTGAATGGAATCATCTGTTGGAATGAGCGTGTGAGAATACTTCTCTTAGTGATGTAGTGTGACAACCTTCAACTCTCTTTATTTTAAAATACTTCTCTTGTTGATGTGACATGATATACAGATAGCCATGGAACGAGTTTGAACATGTTTGATAGAGTCAGACATCATGTCTCTGGGTGTGATGTCATAGACATCCTGCCTGTTGGTGTGAAGTTATATGGCGGAGGTTAATACACGTAGAGGGATCATATAGGCTAGTTATGGAGCGAGTTTATGATTGATATAAAACGTCGGTGCTCCCTCTATAAATAGGGGGATCTCGGGCATTGGACTTCATTGTACTAATCAGTCTTAAGGTGTTAATACCGTGCCCTCTCCAAGAATAATCAGCTTTCTAAAGTGTTATCAAGGTGAAAAGGTCTACATTTCCCTTGAAGAAGGATTAATACTTTATTACATCAAGCATAAAGATGAATAACTCAGCGTATAAGGATCATATTCCCAGCGCTACTGTATACGCTTGCGGAAAATGTGGAAGAAGTTCCTCCAAGGTTATCACAGGAGAAGCCAGGAGATGTCTTGTAAGAAGCTCTTGAAATGCTAACAATGTAATGTAACCTTCAATGATGCTCATAAGGACCAGCGACACGAAGGTATATGTGAAATAAGCAGACCTCAGAAGAAAAACAGATTGGAGCCTTCTAAACATCAGTTATTGTCAAAAATGGATGACTGTTATATGAAAGAATCTAAAGCTTCATTCGAAGGACATCGTATTTTATACGATGTGAATCACCTAAGGACCTGAATATGTATCTGCGTGAGGCAAAACAACGGATAATCTAGGCTGTGCATAAAGCGCGTGGTATTCATAAGAGTGTGAAAATTAATCTGTTGGCTGAGTGTCGATTTGTTAACAGTATTGGAGAAACCTGTGACAAAACATTTAAAACACGGAAGCAGCCAGTGTTTCAAGAAACGGATCTGGAGTCAACGTTGGAAGCGAAATTCAAGACATTGATGACTGAAATAGAGGAGTCTCAGCTTAAGGGTAGCAACTGGGATTTCTTGCTGTAGAAGGAGTTCGACTTTGTATCAACAAGTAGAATCCGTTACGAGGAAGTAGCTATATAACACTACCGTCATCTGTTGAAGCAAGGAAAGCCTGCGTAAACATCCAGAACTTTACCGACGAGAAATGTTTCATGTACTCTATATTAGCTAAATTCATCGAGGAGGACGCACAGCGTGTGAGAAACCACAAACAACTTCAAGATAAGTACGACTTCAGCTGTGTTTCCTACCCTACTCCACTTTCTCAAATACCTAAATTTGAGCAGCTTAACAGGATGTCTATCAACGTTTTCGGGCAGGATGAGAAGCATGAAGTGTATCCAAAAAGGTTGCCGACACTGAAGTAACTGAACACCGCGACCTGCTGCTATTGAGTGATAGTAGTGGAAAACATCACTACGTATATATAAAGAATTTTGAGAAGCTCGTACGACGCCAGAAAACTAAATGTACTGAACGTGTTTATACCTGTAAGCGCTGTTTTACACATTTTGATGATCGATATGGCCGAAGTGGGTTGGAAAAGCTACAAGAACATACGTCCATCTGAAATTAACATGGTGTCGCAAGGGTATTTATGCCTACCAAGGAGAAAGTAATTGTACGGTTTAAAAATATTGAGAGGATGCTGAAAGTACCTTATGTCATCTATGCGAATTTTGAGAGTATTCTCACTCCATGTCATACGTGTATACCCAATCCTGAAACTTCCTATACAACCCCTTATCAAGAGCACACACCAATGAGTTTCTATGTTAACGTGAAGACGTCATGCTGTGTTGAAAATCTTGAAACTGGTCTTCCTAAGCAACCCTATGCATATCGTGGTTATGATGCTGCTCAGAAGTTAATGCTGTCTCTGTTATCCCTTGCAACAATGATCGATAATATATACAAATCTATCAAGCCTCTGAAACTTACGGATCAACAGCAAAACGATTTTGAGTCTTCTATAGTATGCTAATTGTGTGGAAAACCCTTTACAGAACAGAACTACAAATTACGCGACCATAATCACATCAGCGGTGAATATCGTGGAAGTCTTCATAATGAATGCAATTTAGCGTGCAAAACACATAAATATATTGCTGTCTTCATTCAAAACCTTAGCACGTATGACTCTCATTTCATTGTTAAGGAGTAGGGGTGTACAAGTGAACGTGTGGAGGTAATTCCTAATTCTGAAGAAAGCTATATCTCATTCACCATGTATGTAGGAGATATAAAGCTTCGGTTTGTGGATAGCTTTCGATTCCTCAGTACAAGCTTGGCCAAGTTGGTAAAAAATTTAACCTCATATCCTGAAACACTAAAGTACTTTGGAGAAGACAAATTGAAGTTGATGATTGTAAGGGAGTATTTCCATATGATTTTGTCACGTCATGGGATGATTTGACTGAGGCATGTTTGCGTCCCAAGGACTCCTTCTACAATGGGTTAAACGAAGAAGAAATTAGTGATGCTGACCACGATCATGCTAGAAATTTATGGGAGCTGTTTAATGTGAGATACCTGGGCGAGTACAGCGACCTCTACTTAGCTTCGGATGTACTTCTTCTAGCTGATGTCTTTGAGACATTCAGAGAACAAACCATCAAAACACACCAAGTTGATTCTGCACATTATTTTACCTCTCCAGGACTTATATGGCACGCCATGTTACTGTATACAGGAATTAAGTTGGAGCTGTTACAAGATTATGCTGAACTACTCATGGTGGAATCAGATATAAGAGGCGGTTTATGCCAAGTTTCCCATCTATATGCAGAGGATAATAACACTTATACGGAGAAGTTTGATCCGCCGAGACCAACGCAATTTATGACATACGAGGACGCTAATAACCAATATGGGTGGGCAATGTGTCACGCCCTTCCTTTTGGTGGATTTCAGTGAGTGTGACCTGAATAAATCAACTTAGAAAGACTACAAGAAAACGATCCTCATGGGTACATATTAGAAGTTGACATCGAGTATCCTGCAGAACTTTACGATCTACACAACGATCTATCTTTCCTGCCTGAGTGTATGAAACTGCAAGAATCATCTACAGAGAAACTGATACTCCATCTTGGACCTCAAAAAGGTATGTAGTGCATTACATGGCTTTGAAGCAAGCTCTTAGTCATGGACTACAACTAACAAAAATCCGTCGTGTGCTACAATTCCGACAGTCTCGGTGGTTGAAACCTTATGTGGAATTTAACAGGCTACAACAGGCAGCAAATGACTTCAAGAAGGATCTCTACAAGCTCTTTAACAACGCCATGTTTGGAAAAACTATGGAGAACCTGCGTAACCGTATGGATATACGACTGGTGACAAATGAGAAGACCCTGGAAAAGCTGATTGCCAAGCCTACGTTTATTGATAGGACGATATATGCAAGTAATGTAGCTGCTGCGTATATGGCCTCTCGTCAGATTGTGTTCAACAAACCTATATACATTTTTATGAGTGTGTTGGACATCTCCAAGGAATTAATGCACCACTATCATTACCACGTGTTGTTGGCATATTATGGGTCTGAAAACCTGAAGCTTATGTATATGCACACTGATTCATTCATTCATCGTGTGACAACTGAAGATGTGTACCAGGACAAGCTACGTTTTCTCGAGCATCTGGATACAGCTGATTATCCTGCAAGCCATATATGCTATTTAGCTCTAAACAAGAAGGTGTTTGGAAAATTTAAAATAAGGCTATTAACAAAATCATTCATCGCTTTGTTGGACTACGACCTAAGATGTATGCCTTAGATATGCAGTGATCTATGACAAAAAAGATTAAAGACATAAAACGTAGCGCTATTAAGCAGTACATTACGTTTGACAGCTATACAGAATGTCTTAAAACCTGTGAAATCATTAGAACGCATGTGAATGTAATCCAATTACGAAAGCACGCTGTTACCACAGTCCAAGTGAATAAAATAACATTGACTCCATACGATGATAAAAGAGTTATTGCTGAGGCTGGAATAATTACCTATGCGTATGGACATTATCGTATTACAAACAGTGCTTAAAAGAATGTAAGTCGAAGATGTGAGTCCACAATCTTAAAAAATGAAGTTTAACCTATGCTGTGTATGCAACTAGCAGACGCCTGATGAAGAAAGAAGAAAAATAAGAAGATGGAAGGGAAGGTGTTAACCCTGCCATTAGGAACAATCCTAGTGCTTGACTGAAGACTAGATAAGGGGAGAGGCACCAACGACGAACTAAAATGAAGGTATGTTGACCCAAAGCTTTTCAATTTGTAAATCAATATGCAGTTTATCCCTCTCCGCCTCGCACCTTAACTGTTAAACATATAAAAGGTTTGTAAGATTTAGAAAAAGGTATATAAAGGTGTTGTAACGTTGGATAAGAAATGTTTATAGTCTGAATACTCTGTATATTATCATGAATACCTGTGATACTATCTGAATTACCTGTTAAAATGATATAAATACCTGTGATACCCGTCGGATCATGTGTAATTGCGTTAAATATCTCTGATACGAATCCCTGCTCAAAATTAGCACGACCACATGTGATACTATCTGGTTTACCCTAAGTATCAATGATACTAGTTGAATTATCTGTTAAAATGACTCAAATATTTTTATACAACCTGAATCACCTGCAATTACCTTAAATAGCTGTGATACAAATAGCTGATCGAAATTATCATGCGTATCTGTGAAACTATGCTGATTACTCCCAAATACTTACGATATTACCCGAACTATCTGTGAAATACGAAACTGTTATATCCGACCCCTGGAATCTATCCTCCAGTGATACTAGCTGAATTAGCCTAAATACCTACGATACTAGATGAATCAGCAGTGAAATCAATTGTAGCTATGATACGCCCTGCCCATGGAATCTAACCTCCTGTGATACTACCTGAGTTACCCTAAAAAGCTATGATACTAACCTAATTATCCTAAATACCTATGCCACTAGCTGAATTACCGGTGAAATCAAACGGAACTATACACACACTAAACCTTGGAATATGTCCTACCCTGTGATACTACCTGAATTGCCCTAAACAGCTATGATACTAACTGAATTATCCTAAATACCTACGTCACTAGCTGAATTACCTGTGCAATCATACCGAACTATGCTATGCCCACTTTCCGGAATCATTCCCACCCTGTGATACTAACTGAATTACTTACCTCTTTAGCGTGAGTTGGATATTCTTTAACGAGAGTTGGCTACATTTTTTAGCATGAAAGGGCTACGTGATGGTGCTGTATAGAATTATTTTCTATCATTGACAAGAAACAGCCTTCCATGAAGTTCGCATCTAAAGTAGTTTTCACTCTCCCAAATAAAAACCATATTCTACCCTTCAAGTCCTGACTAGTCTAGCACCTCCCCTCGTATTCCCTACCTCTCCTGTATATAAGCCCATATTCCTACTCCTTCAGCATCACTCTAGCCTAAACGCTCTCCTCGTTTTCCTACACCTCTCATACATACAAACGCATACTCTACTCTCAACCTCTGTCTAGTCTAGCACTTCTCCTCGTATGCCTTATGTCTCCATATATAGCACATTTCCCTCTCCTTCAACTCTCTCCTAGCATAGGATCACTCTCCGTTTTCTCGCCTCTCCTTATAAAAGCATACTCAAACCCTCCTACCCTAATACTTAGCCTCGGTTTGCTATCTCTCCCATATAAAAAAACATAATCTACCCTTCAGTCCTGACTAGTCTAGCGCCTGCCCTCGTATTCCCCATCTCTCCTGTATATAAGCTCATATTACTACTCCTACAGTATCCTCTCCTCCTGTTCCTATACCTCTCATTCATATAAACGCATACTCTACTCTCAACCTCTGTTTAGTCTAGCCTCTCTCCCCGTATTCCCTACCTCTCATAAAGCGCATTGCCCTCCTGCCCCCTGCCTAGTTGAGGTTCTCTCATTCGTTTCCTATCTAACCTATATAACACACATTCTACCTTTAAAACCTGTCTATTCTAGCATGGTATCTCTCCGTTTTCTCGTCTCTCCTTATAAACACATACTAAAGCTCTCCTAGCTTAATACCTCTCCTCGATTTGCTATCTCTTCCATTTAAAGCGTTTATTCTAGCCTTCAAGCCCTGTCTAGTCTAACAGCTCTCCTCGTTTTCCTATCTTTCCTCTGTGAACGCATACTCTACTCCTCAACCTCTGTCTAGCCTAACACCTCTCCACTATCTCTTCCATATAAACGCACCTCCCTCATTTAACTCCCCGTCTAACATAGGATCTCTCTCCGTTTTCTCGACTCTCCTTATAAACGCAAACTCAAACACTCCTAACCTAATACTTCTCCTCGGTGTGCTATCTCTCCCATATAAAAAGCCATATTCTACCCTTCATTCCTGACTAGTCTAGCTGCTTCCCTCGTATTCCCTATCTCTCCTGTATATAAGCTCATATTTCTTCTCCTTCAGCATCTATCTAGCCTATATCCTCTCCTCTTGTTCCTATACCTCACATACATATAAACGCATACTCTACTCTCAACATCTGTCTAGTCTAGCATCTCTCCCCGTATCCCCTACCTCTCATAAAGCACATTCCCCTCCTGCCCCCTGCCTAGCTGAGTATCTCTCATTGGTTTCCTATCTAACCTATATAAACGCATACCCTACTCTTCAACCTCGGTCTAGTCTAACACCTCTCCTCGTTTTCCTATACCTCTCATTTAAACCATACTCTACTCCTCAATTTCTGTCTAGTTTAACACCTCTCCACTATCTCTTCCATATAAACGCGCTTCCCTCATTCAACTCCCCGTCTAGCCTAGTATCGGTCATCGTATTTCCTATCTCTCCCATATAAACCCATTTTCCTCCTTGAGGACTCTCTCAACCTAGCATCTTCCCTCGTTTTCCCTATCCTTTCCCATATATGCCCAAAAAGTGCGCCGGATGCCCTCTATATATCCTACTCTCGTTTTATAAACTCATTTACTGTCTCACGAAGCTGAAAGAAGGCACCCTGCATTTAACACAGACTGAGCCACCCGACAGCAATATTGTAAATCAGATCTTCATAATGGGATCTCAAATGCTCCAGAAGTTTTAGAAACTGTCGTTTATTTAGTGTTTTGAGATTATTTTATAAATGGTGCTTCAACCACGTTTATTACATGTGGCAGGTTTGCCACCTTAGCAGCCAATGCTTCCTGGTGAATAATGCAGTGAGTGTTAAGCACCTGGTGTGAATATCCCATTGGTGCAAAATGTGGCATTACTCTCGTAACAAATTCTTTTTGTTCTCCTGTCAAAGCGCCATCAGTTGCAACAGAAACCAACCTTTGCCAATCAAGATTCCTACATTCAACACATTGACAGAACCCGTTAATAATGTGCTCATCCTGACAGTATCTTTCAGGGAATCAAAACGAGTAATAATTAATTCATGTGCTGATAAATTTGGCTCCAGCTGAACAATGAACAGCACTAATTGTGCAGTGTGATTTACATTTCTACTTTCATCCAAAGCCTTGCCCTTTGGCTAATTCTTCTTTTATAGCATTACTAATACAGAAAGAAAACAAGAATGTGCTATATACGCTGGAAAATGATACGCTTGGACTGCTTGATATTTTAAACGCATCTTGATATTCAGGACAATTTTTTCTGCTACTTTTTACCATTCATATCTTTATGAATTCCCCGTCACTGAATCGTTTTAGGCTGCAAGAAATTTCCCAAGCCAGGTTGTAACCAGTAAGCAGCATGTTTTGTTTTTGTGGATCGGACTCCTTGAATGTTACTTCCTCCAATGGAGATTTCATATCAAGCAGCTGGTTAGTGTGTCCAGGTCCCAAAAAATAAGTATTCATAGTAATCAGAAGTAAATACTTGCGATTTCACCGCATTTAACTCCACAAAATCGTTATTCAATTTACGCGTATTTATTACATTATATCATACTATATCATATTAATACTTGAAGGTGGGATGAACCAAATTTAAGTACATTTAGCTATAAAATTTAAACAATTCTGAGCACATTTTTCAAACCCGCTTCGTTCTACCACCTCTCGTTTTCATTGTGAAAGCACCTTTTTGCTTAATGCTTTGCTCGCGGTGACGTCATAAGACTAGGATCGCGCCACGCTCCTCATGTCACTTGCATTAGTTTGTCGTGTGTTGCATTTAATTTCTGCTGCTATTTTGTGATTCTAGGGCAGATTTTCTTGCTAGTCTTCTGCGAGGTGTAAGGTCAAGAATGGTTGCGTGCAGTGTTTATGGTTGTGCAAATAATTCCGGTGTATGTTGGCTATTACTCATACACTGATAGAGTAAAGTATCGAATGTGTGCAACGAATATGTTATTTCTATAAAACGCAAAAGTTTGTGGCAACGAAGAATACTAATTTAATTCAAAGAAAGCAATTTTAAAGTGTTGGGTGTTGTATTAAACAGGATAGAAAAAGGAGAAATTCAAAAGCCCGTAGGATGAAAGAAAATGTGGTGCTTTCAAAGTACGGCTAGTACGGCTAGAAAACAAACTCACAAAACTGAAACCTAAATTTTCTTAAAGCACAGCATGTTCTACAGCTAGCCGATAATTCGGTAAGCAATTTTTAGCCAGAAAGTAAAGCTACCCAGTTTCTGCGTCATTACACGTGGAGTTAAAGCTTGATGCAGAATTACAGTGCAAGTTGGGAACTGATATCCTTATTACTATAAAGAGCGCTAACTACACTAAAACTTGACTGATGAGCTTCAGATGTAAATGACGAAGATTATAAACCAAATGAATATTTGAAGGAATCAGTGAAGATGAAAAGAAGACGGTATGTCCAGAGAATATTTTTTTGTGTTTATATGTGCATGTAACATGTATGTGTGGTTCATATATGAATACAATGTAACACGAGGGTGTATGTCACTAATTGTAATGAGAGGACATCGTCGTAGTTCAGTATAAAGTGCCCAGCATTAAGAAATCTGGTCTCTTACGCAAGGATCCACCTTATCAATCGGTCATATTATCAAACGCATAGGTCAAGAGGTTAAACAGCCTGGAAGTGTACTTGCATATGTCCTTATAAATAAATATTGTGTAACGTTGTTCTAGAACATCCTCAAATGCATGTATCTGTCTAACTATCCGTTGTCAAGAGCCAGAACCATCAGTACTTGCCTTCAGATCTGTACAAATGGTCCTGAAATCGGCAAATGCGGAGAACTCACACCAAGAGTGTTCTACACGATTAATAGCATATATAGGGGGAAGATGGCACAGTTTTTTGCGTTTATATGGGAAAGGATAGGGAGAACGAGGCTAGATGCGGCGGTTCACAGAGTAAAATGCGTTTATATGGGGAAGACAGGGACTACGAGGATTGATGCTAGGCTAGATAGAGGTTGAAGGAGTGGGGGTGCGCTTTATATGAGAGATACGGGGGAATACGAGGAGAAGTGTTAGACTAGATAGAGTTTGAGATGTGGAATATGCGTTTATATGGGAAAGATAGGGAAAACGTGAACAGATGCTAGGATAGACAGATGCTGAAGCAGGGGGAATACGGACATATATACAGAAGAGATCGGGAATACGAGGAGAGGTACTAGACTATTCAGGGTTTGATGGGTAGAGTATGGATTTTTATATGAAGAGACGAGGAATACGAGGATATATGCTAGGTTGAGAGAACCTTCAAGGAGGAAAGATGCGTTTATATGGAGAAGATAGGGAAAACGAGGAGAGTTCCGAGGTAGAGCAGGGACTGAAGGAGGGAGAGATATATTTTATACGACAGAGATAGGGCACACGAGGGGAGGTGCTAGTGTAGACAGAGGTTAAGGAGTAGGGTATGCGTTTATATGAGGAATATATGGAAAACGGGACAGATGGTATGATAGACGGAAGCTGGGTCGCTTTTGCGTTTATATGGGTAAGGATAGGGAAAACGAGGGTAGATGCGACGGTTCAAGGAGAAAAATGCGTTTATAGGGGAGAGATAGGGAATACCAGGGCTGATGCTAGGCTATCCAGATGCTGAAGGAGGGAGGGATACGCTTTAAACGAGAGAGATAGGGAATACAAGGAAAGATGCTATACTAAACGGGACTTGAAGGGTAAAATATGGCGTTTTATATGGGAGAGGTATTAGGCTAGGAGGTTTGAATGATAGAGTAGGCGTTTATATGCGAGAGATAGGGAATACGAGGATCGATGCTAGGCTAGACCAGGCTGAAGTAGGGGAATGCGCCTTCTATGAGAGAGGTAGGGGAATATGAAGAGAATTCCTAGGGTAAACAGGGTATAAGATGTGTAGTATGACTATTATGGGGTAGATAGGGAAAACGTGAACAGATAATAGGCTAGACAGATGCTGAAGGAGGGGAATATAGGCTTATACGGGAGAGATAGGGAACACGAGGAGAGGTGCTAGACTAGACAGATGCTAAATGAGGAGGGGATACGATTTATACGGAAGAGATAGGGAATACGAGGAGAGGTACTAGACCATACAGGACTTGAAGTGTAGAATATGGCGTTTTATATGGGAGAGCTAGAAAACCGAGGAGAGGTATTAGACAGGAAGATTTGAATGACAGAGTATGCGTTTATATGGAGAGACGGGGAAAACGAAGGTAGGTGCTAGGTTGAGAGAGTCTTCAAGGAGGAAAATGCATTTATATAAGAGCGGTAGGGAATACGAGGAAAGGTGTTAGTCTAGAGAGGGGTTGAGGAGTAGAGTATGCGTTTATATGGGAGAAATATTGATAACGGGAGAGATACAAGGATAGACAGGGGTTGAAGGGGGTGGAGGAATGTAGGTTTATACAGTAATATAGAGAGTAATTCAATTATAAAACATTCTCATCGAACGTTACAACACTTTTATATACTTTTTTTTCTAAAGCTTACAAATTTTTATGTTACACAGTAGTGCGCGAGACGGAGAGGGACAATCTCTATCGGTTTACAGTGAAGTATACGTCCTAACCTATTCCCACCTTGTATGCTCTGGATCTTCTCATTGTCTATTCATTCCTATCATCATCTAACATAATCACGCAACTAGACGTAACTAACAAACGTAACCACGTAACAAGACGTAAGACAACTTAACATAACAGCATGACAAGACGTTACACTACGTAACATAAGCACGTAACCACGTGTCAAGACGTAACACCACGTAACAAGACGTCACACTAAGTAACATAAGCACGTATCCACGTAACATCACGTGACATGTCGTAACCAGAAGCGTCACACGACGTAACAACGCGTAGCAACTATGTATCCACGTAACAAAACGTAAGAACAACACGTAACCAGCCCATTGCTAAGCCAATCTAAACTAACCCATCCTTCATAACTTAGACAATAAGTACGAGGGCCTATCCTAGATTAACCTGACCAATCCCAAACGTTCCTCTCATCATCTATGCTAATCAGTCATCGTCTAACCTAATCCGGCTAACCAGAGATAACCTCGACCTTCTTTTAGCGAAATTGCAATGTTTTATTCAGGTTTTATTATTCGAGAGTTGTAATAGAAAAGTTTACGTCAACACACCTTTATTTTTGTTCGTTGTAGGTGTCTCTTCCCTTTTATGTAGGATTGAGACTAGCACTAGGATTGCTCCTAATGGCAGGGTTACCACCTTCCCTTCCATCTTCTTCTTTCTTCATCAGTCGTCAGCTAGTCGCATATACAGCACACGGATAACCTTCACTTTTAAGATTGTAGACTCACCAGAAAATCTTCATCTTCGACTTACATTCTTTTAAACGCTGGTTGTAATGGTGTAATATCCATACGCATATGTCGTTATTCCATCCTCAGCAATAACTCTTTTATCATCAAACGGAGTCAATGTGATTTTATTCACCTGCACTGTGGCAAGAGCGTGCTCCCGGGACAGGATCAGATTCATGGGTGTTCTGATGATTTCTCCGGTTTTAAGACAGTCAGTATAACTCTCAAATTAATGTACTGATTAATAGCACTACGCTTAATCCCTTTAATTTCTTTTATCTTTGAGCCATGGATATCTAGTGCATACATCTTAGTTGGTAGTTCGACAAAGCGCTGGATGATTTTACCATTAGCCTCATCTTAAATTTTCCCAACACCTTCTTGTTTAGAGCTGAATAGCATATATGGTTGACAGGGTAATCAGCTGTATCTAGGTGTTCGAGAAAACGTAGCTTGTTCTGGTACACATCTTCAGTCATCACACGATGAATGAACGAATCAGTATCCATATACATGAGCTTCAGCTTTTCAGATCCATAATATGGCAGCAACACGTCATAATGATAGTGGTACATTAATGTCTTTGAAATGTCCAGCACACTCATACCGATGTATATAGGATTGTTGAATACGATCTTACTAGAGGCCTTATGTACAGCGGTTAGTTTAGCAGCATATATTGTTCGATCGATAAACGTAGGCTTGGCAATTAACTTTTCCAGAGTCTTCTCATTTGTCACCAGCCGTATATCCATACGGTTACGAAGGTTTTCCATTGTTCTTCCAAACATAGCGTTGTTAAACAGTTTGTAGAGGTCCTTCTCAAAATCATTTACAGCTTGTTGTCGTGGTCTGCTGTTAAATTCCACATACGGTTTTAACCACTGTGACTGGCGGAGGTGTAGCACACGATGAATTTCTGTTAGCCGTAGTCCATGATTAAGTGCTTGCTTCAAAGCTATGTAATGTACTACATACTTCTTTCGAGGTGCAATATGAGGTATCAGTTTCTTTTTACTCGAGTCCTTAGGCTTCATTCACTTGGGCAGGAATGCTAAATCAGTATGCAGATCGTGAAAATCTGCAGTATACTCGATATCGACCTCTAATATATATCCATGTGGATCATATTCTTGTAGTCTTGCTAAGTCGATTTTTTCAGGTGATATCCACTCAAATCCACCATAAGGGAGGGGGTAACACATGGCCCACCCATATTGGTTATTAGCGTCCTCATATGTAATTAATTGGGTTGGTCTAAACGAATCATACTTCTCCATGTAGGCGTTGTTTGTTTCGGCAAAACGGTGGCAGATTTGATATAAACCTCCTCTTATGCCGGATTCCACCATGAGTAACTGGTCATAATCCTGTAGCAATTCCAGCTGAATTCCTGTATACAGCAACATGGCGTCCCATGTAAGTCCTGGAGAGGTAAAATAATGAGCAGGTTCGACTTTATGTGTTTTGTGGGTTTTATCTCTAAATGTCTCAAAGACATCAGCTAGAAGAAGTACATCAGATATTAAGTAGAGGTCGCTGTACTCACCCAGGTTTCTTACATTAAACAGCTCCCACACATTTCTAGCATGATCATAGTACCAATCGCTAATTTCTTCTTCGCTTAATCTATTGTAGAATGAGTCCTTTGGAGGCAGGCAGGGTTCGTTCAAAACATCCCATGAAGTAACATAATCATAGGAAAATACACCATTATGTGTCATCAACTTCATCTTGTCTTCTCCGAAGTGTTTCAGTGTTTCAGTATACGATGTTAGATTCTTCACCAGCTTATCCAAGCTTGTACTGAGAAATCGAAAACTATCTACAAACCGAAGTTTTATATCTCCTACATACTTGGAGAATGATATATAGCTTTCTTCAGAGCTAGGAGTTATTTCTACATGCTCACTTGTATATCCCAGCTCCTTAATAATGATGTGTGAGTCATACCCACTGAGGTTGTGCATGAAGACTGGAATACATTTAGGTGTTTTACAGGCTAAATTACATTCATTATGTAGACTTCCCCAATATTCACCACTGATGTGATCATGGTCGCGTACTTTATAGTTCTCTTCAGTAAAGGTTTTTCCACACAAGTAGCATACTGTAGAAGCGTTTAAATCCATCTGCTCTTGATCTGTAAGTTTCAGAGGCCTGACGGATTTGTATATATTATTAATTTCCATTGCAAGGAACGATAGGTATTCCATAAACTTCTGAGCAGCATCAACACCACAATATACATAGGTATGCTTAGGAAGTCCAATTTCCAGATGTTCAACGTCAGTTGATGGTTTAACGTAAACGCAGAAACTCATGGGAATATGCTGCTTATAAGAGGATGTATATGAAGTTTCAGGATTGGGTATGCATGTATGACATGGGGCGAGAATACTTTCAAAGTCTGCGTAGATGACGTGAGGTAGTTTCAACATTATTTCCAAATTTTTAAGCTATAAATTTGATTTCTCTTTTGTAGGCATAACTATCCTTGCAAAACCATGCCGATTACAGATGGAGGCATGTTCTTGTAGATTTTCCAGTCCACCTCCTCCATATTGATCATCAGAATGTGGAAAACATCGCTTACATGTATAAACACGTTCTTTATGCATAGATTTCTGTCGTCGAATAAGTTTTTCAAAATTCTTTATATAAACGTAGTGATGTCTCCCAATACTGTCACTCAGTAGTAGGAGGTCACGGTGGTCAGCTAGTTCAATCTCAGCGACCTTTATCGGATATACTTCATGCTTCTCATACAGGCCGAAGACGTTGATAGACATCCTGTTAAGCTTCTCAAATTTAGGTATTTGAGAAAGTGGCGTAGGGTAGGAAACACAGCTAAAGTCGTATTTATTTTGAAGTTGCTTGTACTTGCTCACCCGTTGTGCATCCTTCTCAACGAATTTGGCTAATACAGAAAACATAAAGCATTGCTCATCAGTTAAATTCTGGATGTTAATGCATGCTTTTCTTGCTTCAACAGAGGGAGGCAGGGGAATGTAGCTTCTTCCCGTAACGGATTGTACTTGTTAATACGAAGACGAATTCCTTCTACAGCAAGCAGAGCCCAGTTTCTGCCCTTAAGTTGTGATTCCTCCATTTCAGTAACCAACTTCTTCATTTTCGTTTCTAGCATAGACCCCAGGTCCGTTTCTAGGAAAACAGCTTGATTCCGTCTTTTAAATGTTTTGTCGCAGGTTTCTGCAACACTGTTAACAAATATACAATCAGCTAACAGATTAATTTTCACACTTTTGTGAATACCAAGCTCTTTATGTACAGCCTGGATTATCCGCTGTTTCGCCTCATGCAGGTACATATTCAGGTCCTTAGCTGATTCACAACGTATAAAATATGATTTAAAGCGTCCGTTGAATGAAGTTTCATATTCTTTCATGTCACAGCCAGCCATTATAGAAAATAACGCATGCTTAGTCGGTTCTAATCTACGTTTCTTCTCATGCCTGTTTATTTCACACGCATCTTCATGTCGACGACCCTTATAACTGTCTTTGAAGGCTACATCACAATATTTACATTTTAAGAACTTTTTACAACGTGGCACATGTCGTCTTTTATCATATCCACGGAGGAACTTCTTACAGCATTTACCAAAAAAATATCCTGAGGCACTAGGAATAGTATCCTTATATGAGGATTTATTCATTTTTCTTCTTGATATAATAACGTATTAACCTTTCTTCTAGGAAATATACGCTTCTTTACCTTGATAACACTTTAGAAGGTCGATTATTTTCTGAGAGAACAGCGATGTTGTCATCTCGGAGATGATTAACAGAATGAAGTCCAATGCTCGAGATTGCTCTTTTTATAGAGGAAGCACGAACCTTTTTGGATAAATTATATAACATATTAACCCTTCTTCAAGGAAATGTACGCCTCTTCACCTTGATAACACTTTAGAAAACCAATTATTTTCTGAGAGAACAGAGATATTGTCACCTCAGAGATAATTAAAAGAATGAAGTCCAATGCTCGAGATCACACTATTTATAGAGGAGGCACGAACCTTTTTAGATCAATTATATCCTGGTTTTTAATACTAAAAACGGTGATAAAGCGTGTAAGCTCTTATATTTCAATTCGTGTTACACCGATGTTCGGGCGTCTCCGTACAGGTTCGAGTGCTTAGAGAAAGTGTAAAGTATTGCGAGAATGATGTATTGTTAGGGTATATCGTTCAGAATCGGGTGCTTGACTCGTGAGGGTGATGAACGATCCGTCGACCGAGCAAGAGGCAAGCATTCCCCCTGCGCAACGAAACCTAGAAGCAAAACAGATGTGAATGAAAGTAAATCGTGATAGCATACACACCTCCGGCATTCGCCTGCAGACCAGGGAAAACCATAAAAAATCCGAGACCAGAGTGAAGTACCAACGAGAATCAAAACAGGGTGACCTTCAGATTGTAGACGTTAAAGATGTAAATTATATAGAATGAAATAAAATCGCGATAGATGAGAAACCACCCAGGCATTCGCCTACAGACCAAGAAAAATCATGAAAATATCCGAGACCAGAGTGACGGATGACGGTAATCGAACCAGGGAGACCTTCAGATTGTACACGTGAAAGATATAAATGAAATAAAATGAAAATCGTGATACATACACCTCTCAGGCATTCTCCTGCAGACCAAGGAAAAGCATAAAAATATGATGTCAGATTGAGCGACCAATCGGTATCGACCTCCTGAACCCTAAAGGCACACGTAAAGTAGCAAATTATATAGAATGAAAGGAAGTCAGAATCGATAAGAAACCACTCAGGCATTCGCCTGCAGACCAGGGAAATCGAGAAAAATCTGGTGTCAGAGTGAGCAACCGATGGAAATCGTACGAGGGAAACTTTCAGATTGTACACGTGAAAGATGCAAATCAAATAAAATGAAAGAAAATCGTGATAGATGGGAATCCACTCAGGCATTCGCCTGCAGACCAGGGAAAACCATGCAAAATCCCAGGATAGAGTGAGGGACCGATGGAAATCGAACCAAGGAAACCCTCAGATTGTACACGTGAAACATGTGAATCAAATAAGATGAAAGAAAATCTTCATAGATGGGAAACCACCCAGACATTTACCTGCAGACCAAGGAAAATCACGAAAAATATGATGGCAGAGTAAACAACCAACGGGACTCGAACCAGAGAGGCCTTCAGATTATACCCGTGAAAGATATAAATGAAAGGGAAAGTAAATCGTGATAGATGAGAAACCGCTCAGGCATTCGCAGGCAGACCAGCGTAAACGGCGAGAAACCTAAGGTCAGAGTGACCGTCTCTACGGAAATCGAACCAGAGATCTCCGAATGCAAACCACAGACGTTATCGTCTGAACCAGACGGTAAAACAGGTTTATACCATACAACTCATAACAATAGGATGCCTTGCCAGGTGACGCCATACCTGTAGACAGACTGTCGGGGATCAGTCCAACATGTTGAAACGCGCTCGATCGTTCAGACAGATGTTTACATTCAATGCCTACCATACCAACACCGCAATCCATTACACAGCAAAGTTAAAATAGTTTCTTTATTATAATACTTTAGAAAAATAGCATAGAAGTTTTTTCCTCTGCTTATTTAATTAAATTTATGTATACACCCTATTATTTTGTGTTTTCAATTCTTTTTCAGTGCTTTATTTACACCTGGCTCTCATTCACTACAAAGAATCAGTACACAATATGACATTTGTATACGCCTAATGTCCATTTATCACAGAAAACCACGCTTAATACGCAGTTATCACACAAAACTGCTACATTTGACTGTAATCACGAGCAAAGTAATTTTTCTAGATTTACACGGATTTTAAGGCCGTAGGATCGTATTGCAAAATTTATCATTTTTTTCAGTTCAAAGTGGGTAAACATTTTTAAAGTCATCGATTCCAGCTATTTATACTTGGCGTAAAGATTATCATATTTCATTTTTAAAGCCGTATTGTTAAATACAATGTCTCGCAATCCATTTTTAAAATCAAATCATACATGTCCATCATAATCATCCTTTAACGCATATCGCTATCTTTTTCCATTCGGGAGATATAAGCATTTAACGGTGATAATACATGCTTTTGTGTCGCACCGCAAATTAAAATAGTCTGTAATCGAATTAGTTACCTCATAAAAGAGTAATAGTGGGGATTCTGGGCCGCAAAGGGATACCGCCGACTCCGCGCCCTTCCTTTGTGGCCTTACCTTTAAAACCCGCCGACTCCACCCTCTTGCTTTGTGGCCTTACCGTTAAAGCCGCCAACCAAGACCCCTCCTTTGTGGCCTATCCCTTACACAGATGGCCACACCTCTCCCCTTCCCTTTGTGGCCTAACCCCTTTGCATAGCGACCGCCCCCTCCTCTCCTTTTTGTGATCCTACCCCGCACACTGTCCACACCCTCTCTTTGTGCTCTACTGTCAGGCCTCTCTGCAGAGGGGGTGACCACTTCCCCTCTTTGTGGTCTGACCTAATGCTGGCCTCGGTATTGGAGAACAATGAGTATTGTTCTCATCCCTTATGGCAGTGTTGGAGTAGAGCACAGAGGAGGGGGCGAGGACCAGCGGATTTTAAGGGTGAGATCACAAAGGTTAAGTGTTTTCACGCCTCTCCTTTTGTGCGCTATTCTTTCACCGCCCATCAGAGACGCAGGACAACACATCATACTTCTCATCGTAAATGGCGCGCCGGAACGGCGGGGGTGGGAGTCGACAATATCTATTCGAAGCTCAGAATCCCCATTATTACTCTTCTATGGGGTAATTAATTTGATTACA
Organism: Deroplatys truncata; assembly: GCA_030765065.1. NCBI lineage: Eukaryota > Metazoa > Arthropoda > Insecta > Mantodea > Mantidae > Deroplatys > Deroplatys truncata. Next base: position 331,465,401 of record CM060990.1, read on the forward strand.
GACTATTTTAGTTGGCGGTGCGTCACAAAAAAGTATTATTACAGTTAAATGCTTATATCTCTCGAATGGAAAGAGATAGCGGTATGCGTTAAAGGGTGATTATATCCTTGGAATGTGACGCGTCGTTGTCTGCTGTTCCAAGTTGACCTGGTGGTCTTCTGCTGAATCCCGTGACATGAATACAAATTCACCTTCCAAAAACATCAAGAAGTAATTAAGATAAAGACGCCGAATAAACATTTATTTTGTAATGCATATTTGACTACTGTCGTTCTGACGAATATTACATCTCATGGATGAATGCATGACTAAGAAAGGTAAAAATAACGTAACGAACACGCGATACGTAGGCGCGTCCTAAAGTAAATGCGAGAGCTATACCTCCTCCCTGGACGAGCCTCTCGGGCACACTGAAGTGCCCTCTATACTGCATCCGTAATTAGACCTGGTTATTCTCGCCCCACTCTCGCTAAGACCGGCAGCCTCCTCTCCCAACCCTCACGGTGCAGCACGCGCGCACTCTAGCCGAGAGAGTCGAAAGCACGCACTCCCACTCACCATGAGTAGCTTTGAGGAAGTAGCCGTATTGAAGGGTTTAACGCGCATGGCAGCCATATTGGGTATATGAAGACATCCATTATATGCATTAAACGCATGTATGATTTGACTTTAAAAATGGATTGCGATATATTGTGTTTAACAATACGGCTTTAAAAATGAAATATGATCATCTTTACGCTAAGTGTAAATAGCTGGAATCGATGACTTTAAATATGTTTACCCAATTTGAACTTAAAAAATATGATAAATTTTGCAATACGACCCTACGAGCTTAAAATCCGTGTAACTCTAGAAAAAATTACTTTGCTCGTGATTAAAGTCAAATGTAGCAGTTTTCTGTGATAACTGCGTATCGAGCGTGGTTGTCTGTTGTAAATGGACATTAGGCGTATAAAAATGTCATATTGTGTACTGATTTTTTAGGGGTGAATGAGGGTGAGATGTAAAGAAAGTATTTTAAGCGTGGTTTTCTATGATAAATGGACATTAAGCGTATAAAAATGTCATTTGTCTACTGATTCTTTGGAGTGAATGAGGGCAAGTTGTAAAGAAAGTACTGAAAAAGAATTGAAAACACAAAATAATAGGGTGTATACATAAATTTAATTACATAAGGGGAGAAAAAAACTTCTATGCCATTTTTCTAAAGTAATATAATAAAGAAATTATTTTAACTTTGCTGTGTAATGGATTGCGGTGTTGGTATGGTAGGCATTGAATGTAAACATCTGTCTGAACGATCGAGCGCGTTTCAACATGTCGGAATGATTCCCGACAGTCTGTCTACAGGTATGACGTCACCTGGCAAGGCATCCTATTGTTATGATTTGTATGGTATTAACCTGTTTTTACGGTCTTGTTCAGACGATAACGTCTGTGGTTTGCATTCGGAGGTCTCTGGTTCGATTTCTGTAGGGACGGTCACTGTGACCTTAGGTTTCTCGCAGTTTACGCTGGTCTGACTGTGAATGCCTGGGCGGTTTCTTATCTATCACGATTTACTTTCCCTTTCATTTACATCGTTCACGGGTACAATCTGAAGGCCTCCCTGGTTCGAATCCCGTTGGTGGTTCACTCTGCCATCATATTTTTCGTAATTTTCCTTGGTCTGCAGGTGAATGTCTGGGTGGTGTGTCACGCCCTCCCTTATGGTGGATTTGAGTGGACATCACCTGAAAAAATCGAATTGGAAAGACTACAGGAAGATTATCCTCATGGATACATATTAGAAGTCGATATCGAGTATCCTGCAGAACTTCACGATTTGCATAATCATTTACCGTTCCTGCCCAAGTGAATGAAGCATAAGGATTCGAGTACAAAGAAACTGATGCCTCATCTTGGACCTCGAAAGAAGTATGTAGTACATTACATGGCTTTGAAGCAAGCACTTAGTCATGGACTACGGTTAACAAAAATTCATCGTGTGCTACCATTCCGCCAGTCACAGTGGATAAAACCGTATGTGGAATTTAACAACAGACTACGACAACAAGCTACAAATGATTTTGGGAAGGACCTCTACAAACTGTTTAACAACGCTATGTTTGGAAAAACAATGGAAAACCTTCGTAACCGTATGGATATACGGCTGTTGACAAATGAGAAGACTCTGGAAAAGTTAATTGCCAAGCCTACGTTTATCGATCGAACAATATATACTGCTAATCTAACCGCTGTACATATGGCCTCTCGCCAGATCGTATTCAACAAGCCTATTAACATCGGTATGAGTGTGCTGGACATCTCCAAGACATTAATGTACCACTATCATTATGACGTGTTGCTGCCATATTATGGATCTGAAAAGCTGAAGCTCATGTATATGGATACTGATTCGTTCATTCATCGTGTGATGACTAAAGATGTGTAAGAGGACAAGCTACGTTTTCTCGAACACCTAGATACAGCTGATTACCCTGTCAACCATATATGCTATTCAGCTCTAAACAAGAAGGTGTTGGGAAAATTTAAGATGAGGCTAATGGTAAAATCATCCAGCGCTTTGTCGGACTACGAACTAAGATGTATGCACTAGATATCCATGGCTCAAAGATAAAAAATATTAAAGGCATTAAACGTAGTGCTATTAATCAGTACATTAATTTGAGAGTATTACTGACTGTCTTAAAACCGGAGAAATCATCAGAACACCCACGAATCTGTTCCTGTCACGGGAGCATGCTCCTGCCACAGTGCAGGTGAATAAAATCACATTGACTCCGTTTGATGATAAAAGAGTTATAGCTGAGGATGGAATAACGACATATGCGTATGGACATTACGCTATTACAACCAGCGTTTAAAAGAATGTAAGTCGAAGATGAAGATTTTCTCGTGAGCCTACAATCCTAAAAAGTGATGGTTATCCGTGTGCTGTATATGCGACTAGCTGACGACTGATGAAGAAAGAAGAAGATGGAAGGGAAGGTGGTAACCCTGCCATTAGCAGCAATCCTAGTGCTAGTCTCAAGCCTAGATAAAAAGGGGAGAGACACCTACAACGAACTAAAATAAAGGTGTGTTGACGTAAACGTTTCTATTACAACTCTCGAATAATAAAACCTGAATAAAACATTGCAATTTCGCTAAAAGAAGGTCGAGGTTATCTCTGGTTAGCCGGATTAGGTTAGACGATGACTGAGTAGAATAGATGATGAGAGGAACGTTTGGGATTGGTCAGGTTTATCTAGGATAGGCCCTCGTACTTATTGTCTAAGTTATGAAGGATAGGTTAGTTGAGATTGCCTTAGCAATGGGCTGGTTACGTGTTGTTCTTACGTTTTGTTACGTGGATACATAGTTGCTACGCGTTGTTACGTCGTGTGACGCTTCTGGTTACGACATGTCACGTGATGTTACGTGGATACGTGCTTATGTTACTTAGTGTGACGTCTTGTTACGTGGTGTTACGTCTTGACACGTGGTTACGTGCTTATGTTACGTAGTGTAACGTCTTGTCATGCTGTTATGTTAAGTTGTCTTACGTCTTGTTACGTGGTTACGTTTGTTAGTTACGTCTAGTTGCGTGATTATGTTAGATGATGATAGGAATGAATAGACAATGAGAAGATCCAGAGCATACCAGGTGGGAATAGGTTAGGACGTATACTTCACTGTAAACCGATAGAGATTGTCCCTCTCCGTCTCGAGCACTACTGTTTAACATATAAAATGTTTGTAAGCTTTAGAAAAAAAGTATATAAAAGTGTTGTAACGTTCGATGAGAATGTTTTATAATCGAATTACTTTCTATATTACTGTAAAAACCTACATTCCTCCACCCCCTTCAACCCCTGTCTATCCTTGTATCTCTCCCGTTATCAATATTTCTCCCATATAAACGCATACTCTACTCCTCAACCCCTCTCTAGACTAACACCTTTCCTCGTATTCCCTACCGCTCTTATATAAATGCATTTTCCTCCTTGAAGACTCTCTCAACCTAGCACCTACCTTCGTTTTCCCCGTCTCTCCATATAAACGCATACTCTGTCATTCAAATCTTCCTGTCTAATACCTCTCCTCGGTTTGCTAGCTCTCCCATATAAAACGCCATATTCTACACTTCAAGTCCTGTATGGTCTAGTACCTCTCCTCGTATTCCCTATCTCTTCCGTATAAATCGTATCCCCTCCTCATTTAGCATCTGTCTAGTCTAGCACCTATCCTCGTGTTCCCTATCTCTCCCGTATAAGCCTATATTCCTCTCCTTCAGCATCTCTCTAGCCTATTATCTGTTCACGTTTTCCCTATCTACCCCATAATAGTCATACTGCACATCTCAAACCCTGTTTACCCTAGCACTTCTCCTCATATTCCTCTACCTCTCTCATACAAGGCGTATTCCTCTACTTCAGCCCGGTCTAGCCTAGCATCGATCCTCGTATTCCCTATCTCTCGCATATAAACGCCTACTCTATCATTCAAACCTCCTAGCCTAATACCTCTCCCATATAAAACGCCATATTCTACCCTTCAAGTCCCGTTTAGTATAGCAACTTTCCTTGTATTCCCTATCTCTCTCGTATAAAGCGTATCCCTCCCTCCTTCAGCATCTGACTAGCGTAGCATCAGCCCTGGTATTCCCTATTTCTCCCCTATAAACGCATTTTTCTCCTTGAACCGTCGCATCTACACTCGTTTTCCCTATCCTTTCGCATATAAACGGAAAAGTGACCCAGCTTCTGTCTATCATACCATCTGTCCCGTTTTCCATATATTCCTCATATAAATGCATACCCTACTCCTTAACCTCTGTCTACACTAGCACCTCCCCTCGTGTGCCCTATCTCTGTCGTGTAAAGCATATCTCTCCCTCCTTCAGTACCTGCTCTACCTCGGAACTCTCCTCGTTTTCCCTATCTTCTCCATATAAACGCATCTTTCCTCCTTGAAAGTTCTCTCAACCTAGCATATATCCTCGTTTTCCTCGTCCCTTCATATAAAAATCCATACTCTACCCTTGAAACCCTGAATAGTCTAATACATCTCCTCGTATTCCCGATCTCTCCTGTATATATGTCCGTATTCCCCCTGCTTCAGCGTCTGTCTATCCTAGCATCTGTTCACGTTTTTCCTATCCTTCCCATATAAACGCATATTCTACATCTCAAACTCTATCTAGTCTAACACTTCTCGTTATCCCCCGTATCTCTCATATAAAGCGTACCCCCACTCTTTCAACCTCTATCTAGCCTAGCATCGATCCTCGTAGTCCCTATCTTCCCCATATAAACGCATTTTCCTACTTGAACCGTCGCATCTACCTTCGTTTTCCCTATCCTTTCCCATATAAACGCAAAAAACTGTGCCAGCTTCCCCCTTTATATGCTACTACGATTTTATGTCCGTTCTTTTAAGACATCTTTTCTTCTTCACTGGACTTCGGCTCTGAAGCCAAACAGGCAATTTCTATTCTCCTTCAGTACGACGTGGTTTGATCCCTGTCAAATGGCTATCCCTAACAAACTCAGTCTTAAGGCTATCATACCAGACTGACTGAGAGATTTTCATGGTGACAGTGCGGTGGAATGGAGGAGAGCAAATTCGCTGGTTTTCTAATTTCAGCAGCTGACCTGGCTAAAGCGACTTAGTTCTTGCACCGAGAAGGGACCAATCCTTCCTCGAAAAGACAGCGCTACCAAAGGACACTTGGTACCCCTTCATTAGCAGTTGGACCTATGTCCCTAGATTGGATGCCACCACAAGTAGTCGTACCTGAGCCTGTGTAATAATTTTGGTATTACGCCGGTGGAAGCCTGCATTTCGAGCGGTTTTTCTATCCTGAGAGGAAGAAAATAGGCCATCACTTGAAGCCAAACTGTGCATCTCTATCCACCCTCCATATTTTAAAAAGTTAGTTCATCCGCCATGACTGAAAGCAATGAGGGTGATCATATTTCAGCTGTTGAAGCAATTTAGTTAATTCCTTACATTTTGAAGCCAGCCTTAAACGCTTGCGTGACTTCATTCAGAGAGCTGATGCCGCGACCTAAATAGTAGAGCTTAGGATAGAAGTCAAAAATAGATTAGAAAACTGGAACATATAAATAGTGCTAAATATGTTGAATGTGGCTAGGAGAATTCTTAAAAGAAGCTTACATTTCTGGTTTTAAAGATAAGAGAATTAAGTACATTGTGAAACCTAAAGGGAAGGCGGTGCCGTTCAATCAATTATTGGAGGCTGCCATCAAGAGCAAAGTGAAGCAAAATCATGAAGATTTAAGGGTAGCCAAGGTGATCGAATAGGAAATTGGTGTTGCCCAGGAATAAAGAAAGATTTGATCGTGTTAGTAAGTGGGGAAAGAGGCTCTGCTTACAATGGCTATGGACAGAATCCTCCAAAAGTTGATAAAGATCACTAAAAGCTTATACAGAGTTAGCAAGAGATAAAAAAGCCATGCTAACAATGCCAATGGACATAATCCATCAAAAGATGGCAAAGAATCGGCAGAGGCTTTATAGATGCATATTCGGAATTAAGGAAGTGGAATCTTTGTTAAGGTATAGGGGTCTGAGCCCATTAAACGGTGATAAGGTGGCAGTTGGTTTGTAAGGAGATAAGCATATGTGTCCATATGAGGTTCATTACTTATGCCAAGAGTTGAAGAACGGCTAGAAGAGGGAATGAGTACACTTAGCAGAAGCGATGGGAATTTTCCATTAACAGTTGTACAAAGGAAGCCAAATGCATCCAGAAAGAGATGGCACATATGTAAATGTTTTGGAAAGTTAAATAATGTAAACTGTAGGATATCGTCATCCTCCTTCCAATATCCGGTACAGTTTAGCTAAGATAGGAAGAGCGCAATATTTTTCAATTGAAATAGCGCTACTGGCTACTTTCAGCTTCTCATTGTACCTTAAGAGCAGTGTAAAACTGCCTTTAGCACACCCATTGGTCATTTTGAGTACAAAAGTACGCCGTTTGTGCTTACGTCAGTACTCGCAACGCTTCAAAGGATGATGAATGTTGTGTTGCGCGATTCAGTAGGCATAAACCTTCTTTTAGAAGGGAAGTGTAACATGTATGTGTGGTTCATGTACGAATACAATGTAATAAGATGTGTGTCACAAATTTTAATGTGAAAACGTTTTCGAAGTTCTGCACAGGATGCCCAATGTTAATAAATGTGGTCTCCTGTGCAAGGATACATCATATCACAGGGTTAAATTGTCAAACCCCTAGGTCAAGAGGCTCAAGCGCCCGGAACTGTACATGTATGTGTCCTTATAAAGACATACTGTATAACATTGTTATATAACTTTCTCAAATGTATGCAATTTTGTAGTTATCTGTTTTCAAGGGTCAACACTCGCAGTACTTGCCTTCAGATTTGTATAAATTGGTCTCAAAATGGCAGGTGCGTGGTGCTCACATCAAGCGGGATCTACAGAATACTACAACCATTCAGTTTCTGGGGCAATTCAGTGAATTCCTAAACCTTCTGAAGCTAGCTTGCGTGATTTCATTCCGGGAGCTAATACCGCTACCTAAGTAGTAGAGCTTAGGATAGAAGTTAAAGATAGATTAGAAAAACTGGAAAACAGAAATAGTGCTAAATATGTTGAAGGTGGCTTGCAGTGAGAGGAGGATTCTTAAAAGGAGCTTTCATTTCGGGCCTTAAACACGAGAGAATTAAATACATTGTGAAAGATAATGGTAAATCGGTGTCGTTGACTCAATTATTGGAGACTGCCCTCAAGAGGAAAGTGAAGTAAGGTCATAAAGGTTTAAGCTTAGCCAGAGTAATCGAACAGGAAATTGGTGTGACCCAGGAATAAACATAACTCCTGGGTTGTCCGTTTATTTATTAAACCTTCTTTTCTTATTCATTGCACTTAGTCTCTGAAGCCACCCAAGCACCTCCTAATCTCCTTACAAACGGCTATCCTTGTAAAATCTCTTCTTAAGGCCTTCAATTGAGGTAGCTGACAGCACTTCACGCAAATGCTCTGCTTGTATTATTCATAATTGGTCGCACTTGTGGTGGGCCTGTCACTAAAATGCGAATTATGACCCATTGTGCAAATGGGCACACTGATAAATGTTGCTCTGGAGGGAAAGTATCTGAAAAGCATATCGTATTGCATAACTTTTGCCTATCATTTTTTGCGGAATAACATTTAACTACTTCTTGGCATTCTCAAAAACAACGAAACTATAATGTTTTTGTGAATCGTATTTTCTGGACTTGTTAAAAATAGTTTTCCCTTCTATATAAATAGCCTGGTGAAAACAAAATGTAATTTTACAACAGCCATGAATAACCCAAATTTATCTTTATGTGGGGATGGACACCACGATTCTCCAGAATTTTTCAATAAATGTGCACCATATTCTATAAGAATATGACAACAAATAAAATATTAATCTTTGTTACGGTGCAGAGTGTAACTGTAAATGTTGATATTCAGAAAGCTGCTTGCGAAACTATACGGAATGTTATGAATGAAATCCTGTCCATTAAATAATTTTCTGATTGACACGCGCGCGCGGGTATTGTAGCTTTGATGAAAAAAAAATCTCTACTTATACAGCATTAATTTTATGTATGGCATCTTCTAAATACCTTATGAAAATGTGTAATATGATCTCAAAGTTATAGAAATTTCATGAATGGTAGGATTATATTTGTAATCATCTGTGCTGGGTATCTGCTGCTTGCGGGGGTGGTAGCGTACTGCTAAAAGAAACCTCATGTCAATTTCTAAATCATATTACTAACGTACATAATTGGGTAGGTTTGAGAAATGTGAATTCTGTGCTCATGATGCGATACGTGAGAAAAGTCTTAAAAACACAAACTTATCATGTAATTATTCCACAGAGTACAATGACTTTAACAGTCAAATAAGGAATGCAAGATTTTTAAGCGACATTACGCAAATCAATCATTTTCATTATATAGGAAGCCTTATATCCTATCCCAATGAGCGCTTGAAGCCTGTCCAATTACGAACTCTTTTTTCATTTCCAGGTATGTATGTCAGATCGATGATAGCTGCGGTAGATCACAGTTTTCACCAAGGGAAACACGTAATGGGCAGTTCCGTGAATTACTGTAAATCGTCCGGAGAATCCGTGTACAAAAGGGGAATAACAAAAAACAACAGTAGGTAATACAGGCCGACTCTGCGGCACAAACAGATGCCTACAACTGATAAGATCCTTTGTTTTTGCCACTAGGCCACGCCCCTTCTTTGTGCGCTACTGTTTCCCGCCTGGTCGCGTGCCGCTAGGCCACGCCCCCTCTTTGTGCTCTACTGTTTCCCGCCTGGTCGCGTGCCGGTGGTCACCCCCTCCTGTGTGGTCTCACCTAATGCCGCCTGGCACGCCGCCCTCCCTCCCCTTTGCAGTCTGATTGGTTTACTGTGGATAGGTGGGAGAGTGTGTATTGTTCCCATACGCTGGCTGCGTACCCTCCCCCTCATTGTGACCTGTCTAAATCCCACCCGTTTTATTGGTTCCCTGTGGATAGGTGGGAGAGAGTGTATTGTTCCCATACGCTGGCCACGTCACCCCTCTCTCATTGCGACCTGTCTAAATCCCGCCCTGTTGATGTGTGTGGTAGGGGAATGGTTTTTCTGGATGCGTGCCACAGTTCGACAAATCGATTTGAGGAGATAATTGTGTCAATCAATTAGCTAATGTTCGTCCATGCATAAAACATTATTGAAAAAAAAAGAATCGGTATTTTATTACTACTAATATCCGCGCATTGCACTACAGGGTGATGTAATTAAACGATGCTCCTCGATCGATGAATACAATTAAGTATTTTTTTGATTGATTAATTGTATATGAATTGACTCGCGCGCCTGGTCGTTCTCGTATATGCGTGCGTGGTTGTTAAGGCGATTATTACATGTGTATAATTATTACGTCTAATAACATTTGTTTAATTCTACTTTTGAGAGAAACTATATTTTGGGTTTATAAGACTATTACAACACTTGGTTGAATCCATGGCTGAAAGGACAGAGTTGCCGTAACGAGACGTTAACGCGCGGTAATTTCACTGAAAGCCCAAGCGCAACCCTTCCTCCATGGAGCGCCAGACGCGAGAGACCGGTCCTCAGCAAGTGCAGGGGCAAGTTAGCATTCATCCTCTCCTTCGCGCTTCAGTTCGTCACCTCCGTCAGCGCGCCATGTGGTAATACGGGAAACTGCTTTTCTCTCTGAGCCAGCGTGGGCTTCCTCACAGCGCGCCATGTGGTCATATTCGAAAGTTGTGAATTCACCATATTCAGGTTTGAGGTGCTCGCATGGCGGCCATCTTAACTCCGTGTAATTCCGAGGAATATGATTCTGGAAAAAAAATAAAGGCGAATTAACATTTTAGTTAATAATACTCGTTTATCATGCGAGGTGCGTTCATGTTGTCTCGTTATAATTCCGGGGGGAAATTGATTGTGAAAAAATAAATAAACGTGAATTAACATTATGGTTAAAATAATACATCGTTTAACAAACGTGGCGCGTTCAGGTTGTCTCGTTATATAATTCCGTGGAATTGATTATGAAAAAATAAATAAATACCGTTAACATTATATTTAAATATTACATACGTTATTAAAAATAAATAATGGTCTCGCTGATCGATGAATACTACATATGTTATTAAAAATAAATAAATACGGTTAATATTATAGTTAAATATTATATATGTTATTAAAAAAAATGATTCGGTTAACATTATAGGTGAATATTACATATGTTATTAAAAATAAATAAATACGGTTAACATTATAGTTAAATGTTACATACGTTATTAAAAATAAATAATCGTCTCGCTGATCGATGAATACAATTAAATATTTTTTATGAATTAATATAAATAAGTGTGTATGAATTGAGTTGCGCATTTTGGTTGCCGTCGGATGTATTCGGGTGTTAAGTTGATTATTACGCGTGTATAACTATTACGACTAATAACATTTGTTTAATTCTAAATAAATAATGAAATATGGAGACTATCCTAAACAAAACACATTCCTTGTTACTCTTCGCCAAACAATTGAAAAAGAAGCACAAATACAACGCCCAGATGATAAAGCACTCCACGCGCATAGGTACGGACTTTAAAAACGATAAAGTATCGCACTACGCAAGCAAAAAAGAATTACGATATCTTTCATAAAGTCAGTCGATGTAAAGGAAAGTTTGTACACCCTTGACGAAAAAAAAACCCGACCCGCTGGGAAAGTAACCTTTTAAGAATACAATGGATGTCTATCATATCGTTAATAGTCAGCTTGAAAGGGTTCCTAATTGCTCTACGCAGAACTCACCCATACAAACAGGGGAAAATCCTAAACCAGGCAATTACAAGCCTGCTAAAACATTTTTTTTCCTCCAATAAGTAATTTAAATTCTACATGAAGAGTATTAATGATTAAGTTTCATAGTATACTACCTATTATTCATTTTAATAAAATATTTTATACTATTATAATTATTATTATTATTATTATTATCGTCAAGAAATCTTATTTGTTTATTTCTTTTAAAAAGATTGGCTTATTCTCTTAGTAAATATAGGACGAGAATGTTTTTAAACACCCCTCCCTTCGAGAGATATTTTTGAATATTCCAGCAGAGAGATCGAACCATATTTGTTTAAAAGCTTTTTTCATTCACCGGAGATCTTCGAGAAAATTCGACGAATTATTCAGTTGCACACCCCTTGCAAAAATATTTTGTATACCCTTTGAAGACTGTATACCTGGCTGGGGTCTTGGAAATTCCTCTGACGACAGGCTGCCGCCAGGAGGACCACGACAAACAACACTTATTCATTAGGGAATCTATTGTGCTTTAAAATGATTTCTTTTACCTGAAAACCCCGTACTTACAGGAAAATCCCTCTCATACAGACGACTGTGTAAATATATCGTAATTTTTTTGCGCGATATCGACAATTAAACTAATTTTTATGGAATCCTAAACAAATGAATATGATTTGTAGAGGGTGATATGAAGAGTATGGCATTTTTAGAATTAAAATGGGAGAAAGAATTCAAATTAAGCAATCGAATGTATCTGATAGATTTTCTTAATTGTTCTTTGAAACTAGCCTGTTTTAGGTCCACTTTATAGATAAATGAAATATTTGATGAATAACAGCCTTATTTAACATTGGGTAAAATGTGTTTAAAGGTTGTTTTGATAAAAATTACCTCGTGGTAACGCGTGAGGTTATAACAGGAGATGTCAACGGATCGATTCCCGGTGACCAAACTAGCCGACTTTAGAACCTGCATGGAGGTCTACGAATACATAGTCTGCCCATTAACTATTTTTAAAAGCGCGGGTGTAGCCTTACAAGGAAAATTATATCAACAGAAACAATACCTTCTTTTTCGTTATTTTCACTCTAAAATTATTACTAAATAATACCTTGGTGCTAGCCTGCGTCGCCATTCACATTCATATCATGTTAGAATATTTCTTTGATTGCAGACGGACAATTCAAATTTAATGCTTGAGTGATTATTTTGGTAATGTAACAATAATTAACAATGAATTTTAGCGGTACATGTAAAAATAAAATATACATTTTTTCTAGCGTCATATGCAGAAGCATTTCCCTTACGGAGAGGTGGCGTGATCGATGGATTTCCCCATAACAGGTTTAGGCTTGCTTACGAAATGCCCCTGTGCGAGACTAGCATTCCCTCTCCTTCTACTCGAAGGTTTGGAGTAGCCAATCAAAATCGTTGTATTATATATCTTAAACTTCCCGCATACATTTTTTATGTTGCAAAAAGAGCACTATAAAAAGTCTGCTTCACCAGAAATTCGTACAGTTTCTCAGCTGACATCAACGAGCTAAGACTTCTGCAAACTATACTCTTTCAACGCGAAATTTCATCGAACATCATGCCTGGTAAGTTGTAACACCAATTCATTTTCATTAAAAAGGTTGACTTATTACTCAGTACATTTAACTTATATTTGCGTTCTTGTTTTTAATGTCGGACATTTATACGCGAATAGTTGAACTTCTACAGTTAATAGATAACTGCGCGAATTCTCAAAAAAATGTGAACAGTTTAGTTAAGTATTCATTTTTTTAAAACAAACTTGTTATTCCAGGTGTTTAAATACGTGTTTTCACCGAGTGAATTATATTCCTTTCTAGAGAAAATACAATTACTTGAATACCCTCCGAATCGAATAAAAATGTTCTGTATATATGTTCTTCCGAGGGTAACCGACGGTAATCGATCCGGGGACTTCCTGTTTGCATACATTGGTCGAACATTCATCAGTTAATGTTTCATTCCTCTTGCGCATTTATTTAGCAAAAACTTTCAGCCTGTTTCCATCATGTTAAAAGAGATATTTTCCATGACTGTGTCGAGAAATACACGTGCTTTGTTTTACAATAGAAATTTCTCAGATGTTTAAAAATACATCGACATTTCCCCTGTATAAGCTATTCGCAATAAAGTAAATTAACTTAATAATATAAGTTTTCTTAAAAAAAATAAATAAATAAAATCTAACGCGTAAATTAATTACGTTTTCAGCATTCGGTTCTGCTAACGTAGCTGAGGCTTACATCCAGCTCCAGCAGGATACCCGCCGCCGGCTGCAGGATCGTTCCTCAAATAACATCATGATTCAGACACCCGAACACCCGAATGGTAAGCATTCTTCAGGTTTTTTTAAAAAAATTAATGTAACAATTCATATTAACTTCTTGTTCATATTATTTATTATTATTATTATTTCCAGGAAGTGGACTTTATTTCGGGATTGGTCATCCTTCGACCGCTGCACCGGCACCCCCCAGCTTCCAAACCTTCCTGGTGCCGAATCATCAGGGATGGGGCCCTGCCCCATACATGCAGCAACAGTCGAACGGTAAGAATCCTTCAACATTTTATGAGGTTCTTTTACGCATGCTATACTACCATTATTATTGGACTTTATTTCGGAGACGGTACCGCTCAACACGCGGCTGCTGCACCACCCGCCTTCCCTGCACCGAACCATCAGGGATAGGGCTCTGGCCCGTACATGCAGCACGCACCAAATGGTAAGAATTTTTCAATATTTTTATGAAGTTCTTGTTTTGCTCATGCTATACTATTATTATTATTTTTATTATTATTTCCAGGAAGTGGACTTTATTTCGGAGGCGGTGTCGCTCAACACGCTACCGCTGCAGCGGCACCACCAGGCTTCGCGACCGCTGCACCATCCGCCTTCCATGCACGGAACCATCAGGGATGGGGCTCTGCCACATGCGTGCAGCAACAGTCGAATGGTAAGAATTCTTCAGTCTTTTATATAAATTAATGTAACAAATCATATTATCTTTTAAAACATGCTATACTATTATTATTATTATTATTATTATTATTCCAGAAAATTATCTGGGTGATGCTGGAGGCCAGCCTAGCAACACATCGCATGAGATTGATGAAGTCTCGGCTGCTGCATCGTCAGCCTCCTCATCACTCGACACTCTGGGGAAGTTGTACCAGCTGCAACATCAACCTCCTCATCCGTAAATGCTGAAGCCGCTGCACCATCAACCTCCTCATCTGCAAATGCTGAAGCCGCTGCACCATCAATCTCCTCATCTGCAAATGCTGAAGCCGCTGCACCGTCATCCTCCTCATCATCATCCAATGATGCGGCACCTTTGAATGGGAAGAGAGGACCGGTATCCGACGGGAGCGAGCAACTTGCAATTAAAAAAGCCAAGGTTAGTGCTAGTAATTGCCAGGGTCTGGAATACAATACCATCCAATCAGCATTCAAGGGACGTATTTTTAATAGTAGAATAGAAAATACATTAGAAATACTCGACCCCAGAGTCTTTTTAGATGAATGCAAGCAGCTTATTATTAAAGAAGCGGAAAACGTTTTGCTGAAAAGCAGGAGTGGATTAAAAATGAATTGTTCCATGGAACTTGAATATTTAATCCACAAACCTGATGAAGAGAAGCGTCTTTCCACCTTCTTTAATTCTAAGCCTGAGCTGATACTTCCGTTAAGCGATCTCAATCAGATTTTCTCTTCAATTGCGAGGGATATTTGGAAAACATTTCTAAATTTGAGGGGGGAGCATCGTCGAAGTCCTTGTTAAAGATACCCAGCCTGGTGCTCAGCTCTACTTACTACGATCCTCTTCAAGCAGGTTCATACATTCAACTACCGCAGAAAGTTAGGAATAAGTATGCTGTTATAAATATCCAGAACAAAGATAATTTCTGCTTCGCGTGGTGCATGCTAGCTTCTAAATTCCCTGCTAGTAACCATGGATATAGAACAACAGTATACCCCTTTGAACTGCTTTTCAAATCATTTGATTATGAGGGTATTGAATTCCCAGTACATCTCCATCAAATTGAACGCTTTGAAAAGCAGAATAATGGAGTATCCATTTCAGTGTTTGGTATAGAGGAGAATGACAACATTATTCCTCTATACCAAACAGCTGAAAAGAAGCAGCATCACGCCAACCTGCTGTTTATTAAAGAGGATGATAAGTCGCACTACTGCCTCATAAAAGACATGTCTAGGCTTGTAAGCAGTCAAGTCACCAAACATGGGCATAGAGTGTGGGCATGCGAGGCATGTCTTAAGAGATGTGGCACTGAGAAGGCTCTGGAAGCACATAGGTTAAGATGCGGAAAATGCCAACTGCTTCAAATGCCTCAACAGGATGACTGCATCGAATTTAAAGCATTCTCCAAAAGCGTTTCTTTACCTTTTGTTATATACACAGACATTGAATCTGTTCTGGCGAAGGTTCACTCTTGCGAGCCCTCAAGCAACTCGAGCTGGACCAGAACCATTCAGGAACATGAAGCAATGTCTATTGCCTTGAAGGTGGTATGTAGGCATGACGAGGCATTGTCAAAATTCTTTCTCTTCAGAGGTCCAAATGCCATCGATGACTTTATCAAGCAATTAAAATCAATCGCTGATGACGTCATCGATGTGTATTCCAATCCTAAACCCATGGATTTAAGCCTTGAAGAGCAACAGAATTTTGACAGTGCCTCTGAGTGTCATATATGCCTTGCCGCTTTCACTGTGAGCGATTTGCGCGTGAGGGATCACGATCATGTCACCGGCGAATATCTGGGTGCTGCTCATAATAGATGCAATTTGAATAGAAAGGTCCCTGATTTCATACCGATCTTTTTTCATTGTCTATCTAATTATGACAGCCACTTCTTGATAAGACGCCTGGCATATAATAATAAACCCATATCGTGCATCGCTCAAAGTGGTGAAAGGTATATAGCGTTTAGCAAACGGTACAGGAACATCAGCTTCAGGTTTCTGGACAGCTTTAAGTTTCTTGACGACAAGCTGTCCAGCCTGGCTGACATACTGGAGGAGAGTGACTTTAAAATAACAAGGGCAGAATATCCTGTTGATGAGAATTTTAAGCTGGCGAAGAGCAAGGGGATATTTCCATATGATTATGTTTCAAGCCTTGCAAAACTCAAAGAAACTACTCTACCACCGAAGGGGGCCTTCTACAGCACACTAACTGACAACCACATTACCGATGAGGAATACAGGCATGCTGTAAAAGTCTGGGATACCTTTAATATCCGGAATCTCGGAGAATACAGCGATCTATATCTGAAAACAGATATGCTGCTCTTGGCGGATATTTTCGAAAAGTTTCGAGATCTCATCCTGGGAATATATAAACTTGACCCAGCATGATTTTATACATTACCAGGACTCGCCTTTGACGCTATGTTGAAGATAACAAAGGCGAAACCTTCCTTAATATCCGACAAGAGCATGCTGGAATTTTTCGAATCGGGAATTAGAGGTGGACTGTGCACAGTGGTGAAGGGCTACACCAAAGCTAACCACAGATACATGTCCAACTTTGACCAGCATGCTCCTGTTAAACACCTGTCCTTTTGGGACATAAACAACTTATATGGAGCCTCTATGTGTTCTGCCCTACCGTACAAGAATCTGCAATGGCTCACCAGAGAAGAAATTGACAGCATAAACTTCACAGAAATCAAAGAAGACTCAGGGACTGGCTATGTGCTAGAGGCTGATATCGAATACCCCGACCATATCCATGACGCCCATAGCGAGCCTCCTTTCTGCCCACAGAGCGCGATACCACCGAATGGCCAATACAAGAAACTGCTTGCAACATTAGAAAAGAAAAGCAAATATGTCTTGCACTACAGGGTGATGCAGCAGTGTATCGACCAAGGTCTAACTGTGAGACATATTCACAGAGTGGTATCCTACGACCAGTCTAACTGGTTGAAAACATATATCGACGTCAACACCGAGAAAAGAGTTCAAGAAAAGTCAAAATTCGGGCAAAACCTGTGGAAAAAGATGAATAACGCAGTATATGGAACATTTATAGAGATTGTGAGAAAATACACCGATTTTAAAATAGTTGGAACATGGAAACAGGCAAAGAAGTTGATAGCACGCATCACTTACCTATATACCATAATTTTTTAAGAAAATCTTGTAGGAATCGAACTGGGCAGAGAGGAGGTGAACAAACCAATCTACATAGGCCACGCAATTTTGGACATTTCAAAATTTATTATGTATGACTTCTTTTATAATATCATGAAACCAAATTTAAAAGACTTGCTGCTGAATTACATGGATACAGACTCGTTCATTTTTGAAACGAGTTCTGATATCTATCAATTCATCAGGGAGAACCCACAATATTTCGACACTTCAAACTTTGAAAAGGATAATGCATATGGCATTACGCAAGCCAACAGGAAAAAAATTGGGTTGTTCAAGGATGAATTGGGCGGCTTGGTTATGGAGGAGTATATCGGAATAAGAGCAAAATTATACGCATACAGATACGGAGGGCAGACGATAAAGAAAGCAGAGGGTATCACCAGGGTGGGTATGGATAAAATCGATTTCGGCCTTTATTTTGAATGCTTAAAGGACCACTGTATAAAAATGTATTCACTTCAAAAACATTTCGCAGTAAACACCACAAAATTACAACCATTGAAACAAACAAATTGGCATTGAAGGGGGGTGACGACAAGAGGAAGTTGATAGAAGGGAGCTATAAGACTCTAGCGTGGGGCCATTATTCCCTTAGACCTGGTGTTTGCTAGTGCCTAAACTTGTAAATATGTAAATAATTCAAATATTCCAGGATTTCTTGTATTAAATTTTACTCTGAATTTTATTGTTTAGGTTCATTTAAAGTGCATGAGGGTTTTTAAGTATTAATTTTGAACTCTAATGATGTTAATATTGTATATGTTCATTTAAAGTATGTGAGGGTTTTTATGTATTAATTTTCCCTCTGATGATGTTAATATTGTATATCTTCATTTAAACTGTGTGAGGGTTTTTAAGTATTAACTTTTCCCTCTAATGATGTTAATATTGTATATGATCATTTAAAGTATGTGAGGGTTTTTATGTATTAATTTTCCCTCTGATGATCTTAATATTGTATATGTTCATTTAAAGGGTGTGAGGGTTTTTATGTATTAATTTTCCCTCTGATGATGTTAATATTGTATATGTTCATTTAAAGTGTGCGAGGTTTTTTTTTAAGTATCTAAATTTTCCCTCTGATTATGTTAATATTGTATGTGTTTATTTAAAGCGTGTGAGGGTTTTATGTATTAATTTTCCCTCTAATGATGTTAATATTGTATATGTTCATTTAAAGTATGTGAGGGTTTTTATGTATTAATTTTCCCTCTGATGATGTTAATATTGTATATGTTCATTTAAACTGTGTGAGGGTTTTTAAGTATTAATTTTTCCCTCTAATGATGTTAATATTGTATATGATCATTTAAAGTATGTGAGGGTTTTTATGTATTAATTTTCCCTCTGATGATCTTAATATTGTATATGTTCATTTAAAGGGTGTGAGGGTTTTTATGTATTAATTTTCCCTCTGATGATGTTAATATTGTATATGTTCATTTAAAGTGTGTGAGGGTTTTTTAAGTATTAATTTTCCCTCTGATGATGTTAATATTGTATATGTTCATTTAAAGTGTGCGAGGTTTTTTTTAAGTATCTAAATTTTCCCTCTGATGATGTTAATATTGTATGTGTTTATTTAAAGCGTGTGAGGGTTTTATGTATTAATTTTCCCTCTAATGATGTTAATATTGTATATGTTCATTTAAAGTATGTGAGCGTTTTTAAGAGCCTACGTTTTTCCCTCAAAAAAGAAAAAATATGAAGGATTTTTAAAATAAAAATACTCATGATTCTACAACCATAAAACTTTAGTCTTTACTAATTCTTCACACATTACACCAAATCCTTTATATCAATCCATTGAGTGTCTGCAAAACCATACCACTTTACAAGAACTTTGTTTCCACGTTTACGTATAACCTTTTCTACTAAGTATGTGTTAGGATAGTTAGTCTTCTTAGTTCATGTCCATAAAAGTCACCTTTTATGATTTCACCATTCCTATCCTTTAGTATGTATGTTGTAGGCTTGGTACGATTCACACGAAATACTTTGAAGATTTCAACGCTCCAGTTAGATTCAAAACCCTTTTCAAAATGTCCTTTATGTTTAGATATCCTGACATAATCACCAACACTAAACTTCCTTGAAGCCTTCTTCTCTCTTCGTTCTTGATTATAATTATACACAGTCAGAAGAAGATCGTTGTTTTTTACTTCATTAGGCTTCATGCGGACAGTTGAATGAAAAGTATCATTGTACTTTACAAGGATTCTAGGTAAAAGATCTAGCCACTTGTATGAGCCTTGGACTAAAAACTCTCAGTACATCATATTCTTCAAGGTTCGAATTAAACGTTCAACAGCCGCAGCCTTCACATTGGTATAGGTGCTGTAGTGGTTAATATTATACTTTAACATTAATTGTTTAAAGAACTTGTTATAAAATTCTTTCCCGTTGTCACTTTGAATATTCCGGGGAGGGACATCCATTTCTTATAATATATCCTCCATAGCCTTTGCAACATTAACTCCGCTCTTATCCTTTAAGGGTTTTGCATATGCCATTTTAGAGTAAAAGTTGATTGCGATCAGAATGTATTTGAAATTTTTGTTCAGTCTTGCATATGGTATCATTTCAATCAAATCAATTTGTAATAAATCATTCATACCTTTGCTGATAATTTTGCGTCGTAAATAGTTCCTCATCGCCGATTCGTGAAGCTCTCTGGCGATATTCTGTTTGGCGGTCATGCTATAATTTTAGATGCTTTCAACTCCCGGATAATTTCCTCAATCTCTTGAGTGTGACTATTATTACCAGCGTCCCTCGAAGCAATAAGTAGCCTCAGTCTATTCACTAATGTGTTAGGATTTCTCCAGAAGACGTAGTCAACCTCCTTATCAGGTTTATGCTCCTTCCGTGCCAGTCCTAGACCTGAATGTGTATTGAGCAAGGGACGTATTATATTCTTGTATTTATACGATTTACCAGATTTCAAGCGACCGTGTCTGGTGTAACCACTTCTATGAAGAAAAGTACTTTTCATAATCTTAGCGTACGTCTCCAAGTCTTCACTGGTGTATGCAGAAATCTGAGGCGTTCGCTTAAAAATGAGCTCCGTCAAACCAGCGGTAGACTCATACGTTTCATCACCTATCAATATTAGATTATTTATAAAATGAATATCTTTATTTCCAAGCATATAACTTCCATCCTGATATCTCACACCGTACAATGTATCAATACGATCCGTATCTTTTGAGCGAGCGATTTGAAGGTAAGTAGAAATACTTGTAGAATCACCATCTTCATTCTTGACGGTCTTCACAGTCAACTCTCGTTGAGTGTCCAAAATATCCTTGAGGGGGGCGGTTACAGGCTTCAAAGCTTCGGACATGACATGCTGAGTCTCAAACCTGAGACCTTTTAGAGCTCTCAGTTTTTCTTTTACAGCCCTGGTATGCTGCAGACTCATTAAATCTTATGCGTTCACTATCCGTCTTACAAATGATGTGAAAATAGACGATTACCTTCAATTTATAGTCTGCATCCAGCTTGAGTTCTCAACGTGTCGATAGCCTTAGCTAACATCTCTATCGAAGTTCTCATTTGCTCGGTTTCTTTCTTATGCTCCTGTGTATGTGACTTGAAAGCTTCAGCAAAGATAGCCGTATTAGCGTAGTGGATTCTGACTGATTCTTCTACACTCGTCATTTGCTGCATATTAGTTTTGTAGGCGTCCATCATCATATTTACATTTTCCTCCACTTTCTTAAGTTTATCATTGCAGGAATCAGTTTTGAGAGTATTCAAAACCTCTGTCTTTAACTGTCTGACTGTAGCCTCTAAATCTGAAACTCGCTTCATTGCTAACCTTTCTAAATTACTAATTTTCTGATTGCAAAGATTCTGAAGATTTGTTTTTTCTCTATCAAGCTCTGCGGTAACTTGTTTAATAGAGTCCATTACAGAATCCTCTCTGTCTTTTGTAGAGGTTGTTAGAGTATCCACTTTACTCGTAGTTTTATTCAGATTTGCTGTGATGTCTAGCAGCTTCTTACCTATTTGCATCTCGATTTCCTTTGGCAAGTACCTGTTTAACTGCTGCCGCGTCTCGTTCGATTTCCTAATGATCATACCTCTAGCATATCTTTTATTTACAGCATCCGTATCTCCGAGAGGATCTGCTATATCAATGATTCTCTTATTCCCGAATATAATGTTACCATTATCATCTCTCGACTGCGTGCGTGAATTGACATATCCAGTGATGAACCTTTTATTCACATCATTATCGTGAACAGGATCTAGCAATACCTTCAATCTAACTTTATCGATTACGATGTTATTTTCCTTATCCCGCTTGAGGATATATCTTGAAATCAATTCATCGATCAGGGTCTTAGCCATAACCTCAACATTGTTAGCTGCTTGCTGAGAGAAATCGTGCATCCTAATTTCGAGAGCATCCACATAATTCTTATTGGAGGCATCATGATTATCTTCAGGATCGTAAACATTGCACAATCTCTTATTCTTGAATTGATAGTTTCCTTTGACATCTATATTTATGATAAAACGATCAAACATTCTTCTAACTGGACCAGTTCTCTGAGAACCGAACCTATCGATGCTCATGATTAACTACGAATGATCATTTTCTTTTTGTCGAGCTTAATATATACATCAAAACCATTCCTATATCGTCCCTCATTCAGGTGAAATTCAGGAACTATCACAACAAAAGGTCTTCTTTCTGATACACTCTCCCAAACGCTCTTACATAGATCTTTAAATTCATTGTAGGTCATGTCGGTATTTACATAATCTTCGTAAATGTGCTTTAAGTTTAAATTGTCTTGTCTGAAGAGTATTATCATGTTTGTATTATCGCGAATTAAATGTTTTGGAACTTTAGCATAGGACTGCGCTAGATATACAGAGTCGATATTTCGATGTCTACCCATACCGTAAAAGGATGCTATCTTTTCCTGCTTTTCAGTGATGACGTCATCAAATATAAAGATTGAATTTTCTTTGACTTCAGAAGGATGCAAAACATCATCTCCGTTGTCGAAGGTGTTCACTTCTATACCTTCGATGTTTCCAAGCACTTTAATTAGGTATTGGTACTTTGGTTGATAGAGAGACTTTGAATAAATATACAAATTTTCAAAACGTAGACCATTCTCATGGAGTAGCATATTGAGTAATACGTGTGTTTTCCCAGCACTGGAGCTCCCTAAAATAAGAGCTCTGACATTAGATGGAAATAACTTGCCATGACGATCACTTCTAAAGTCACTTTCAAAGTCTAATACCTGAATAGGTAGAGAGCAGTGCTGCTTAAGAAGCTCCATGTTAACAACTAACTTATAAAATGTATGTGCGATGTTTATATATTACCGGAAGTAAAGTAGTTAATGATTGAATGCAATGATATAAAAGGCTAATGTATGCAATTACTCGATTAGTATATCATGAGACCTAAAAGAGGGAGGTCGTTGCAGTATAAGCGTGGCTCTGGAATTATTAATTCCATAATTAATTCGCTCCCCTTTGTAGCTCACTTACATGGATATAGATATTGTGGGCCAGGTACTAAATTGGAAAAACCTCTAAAAAGAGGAGACCCCGGAATTAACCAATTAGACGAAGCTTGCAAACAGCACGACCTCGCGTACACTGAGAATAAGGAAACCGCTTCGAGACAAATAGCGGATAAGATTATTGCAGAGAAGGCTTGGAAGCGTGTGCAGTCATCAGATTCAACTTTTGGTGAAAGGTTAGCTGCAAGGCTAGTAACTGCAATCATGAAGGGAAAGGTTGCAGTGGGAGCCGGAAAGAGAAAGAAGAAGAGAGGAGGGTTTTTACCATTGATACCCATCATTGCTGCTTTAGGCGCTGCAACAGGCGGTGCTGCTCAGATAGCCTCTGCAGTCAATAAAAAAAGGCTGCTGATAGGCACTTAGCAGAAGTTGCGAGGCATAACAAGGCGATGGAGACCCGAGGAAAGGGACTCCGGAAGAGAAGGTGTAAGAAGAGGAATAAAGGCGGATTCTTACCTGCAATGCCTATGATGTCGTCTTTAGCCGCTGCATCTAAAATGGCAAGGTCCTTGAAAAAAAGAGGATCTAAAGGCAGTGGTTTAAAGAAGAAGGCAAAAAACGGTGGAAGAGAATTGTACATATACCGGAGGAAGCCCTAAGTAACCTAGCCATCGAATGTTATGCTAAACGTTTAAAAATTCCTTATTTTAGAGGAGTTTATATGATTGACAAACTTCCTTTAAAACCACACTTCAAAGAGAGACTTATTACCAATCTCGATACAATGCATAAATTACATTGTCACAATATTCATCACACGCAAACTTTTGTGTTTGGCGTAGGTAATCTTCAATCATTGGAATGTTTTTGGATATTATATCCCAGTCTGATTTTGTGATATAAAATGATTTATCACTTTCACAATTTATGTAGAGGGAGGGGCTGTCATAGTATAGTCCAATGTTCACGGAATGGGAGGGGGAGATGCTGACGTCATCAAGCGCATGTGATCGATTCTCCATGTTCCTCTGGCGAATGTAGGGTATCTTCAATGAATAAGAAGACAATAGGACTGGGTTGCTATAAGGAAAGAAGGTGATGTCGCATACTACTTTGATAGTTTCGGTAATTTGAAGCCACCTCCTGAGATTGACAAATATCTACATGGTCTTAAAATCTTCTATAATACACAGAGATACCAGAATTTCGATTCAGTCATCTGCGGGCACTTGTGCTTGCAATTTCTTTTATCCTAGAAGCTGCTACATCGTCAAGATGAGTTATACAGTTACAGTGAGTGGGTCAGACACTGTTATTTCAACGTATCTAAACCCACCTCTACAGCTAGATCCTCCAGGTCATTATGAGATTGCTCTCTTGAATTTTGAAACATTCTATTCAATACCAAACGTCGATGAAAGTAATAATAGATTTCATTATATTCATAATGGTAAACCTGAAACCATTGTCATCCCTCATGGAACCTACGAGATTGCCGACATCAATGCATTTTTAAAGGATAAACTAGGATTGAGTGATGAATTCTCCTTCATAAGGCCTAACAATAATACAATGAAGGCTGAAATTAAATGTCCTTATAAAATAGACTTTTCTAAGGCTAGATCCATTGGTTCGCTTCTAGGATTCACAGACAATAAAATAATTCCTGCTGGAGAAGCGATTGAATCTGACGATCTTGTGAATATATTTAAAGTGAGTATCATACGTGTGGAGTGAAGTATTGCAACAGGGTCTTTCATTGACGTTAAAAGCGGACATTCGCTCTACGAGTTTTTCCCTTCTGTTCCACCAGGCTATCATATCTCTCAAGAACCCTCCGGTCATAGATACAAACCATATAGACCAGATCACTATTCGAGTGGTAGATCAACAAGGAAAGGCGATCAAATTCAGGAACGAAGTTATCACTACAAGACTCCACATAAGACGCAATGGCAATACATTTTAAAAGACCTCGCAAATACTATAATAGACGACGTACACCACGTTCGAAGCATACTATCTCTCCGGCTTCCGAGGAGTTAACACGTGCTAACCGCAGGTTCCTCGAGGGGTTAGGTTACAAGCCGCTATAATGGACATCTTAAACGTGACAGAAGTTCCAGCCTTTGACGACAAGATCACCAAGGAGGAGGAGCATGTTTTTCTACCATACAGCACCTCCGCTCTGGATGTAAACGATGAAATTAGAATACCATGCCAAGCTGAAGATTTGTATACGCTACCTAAGAAGAGTTATCTCTACATCGAAGGTGCTCTTACCAAGGTAGATGGATCCCCTACTACAGCGCAGCTCACTAATAATGCTATAGCCTTCATGTTTGATGAGATACGTCTAGATATGAATGCTACAACTATAGACAGAACAAGGAATCCTGGAATTACTACAACTATACGAAATTATGTGACTCTCAACCCTATGGAATCGAATCGGCTGCTGAATGCTGGATGGGCCTATCCTGGTGAAGAAGTTGATATAGTACACGCGGCGAATGGGGCTTTCAATGCTGTAGTCCCTCTCTCGATGCTCCTTGGATTTGATGATGATCACAAGGAGCTTATACTCAACAGCAAGTTTGAATTGATTCTCATAAGATCCAAAGATTCTGGAAACTGTGTCCTGAGTTCGAATGGAGAGGAAGCTAATGTAAGGTTAACTAGAATCGAAAGGAGGATGCCTGTAATTCGTCTTTCCGATGCTGAAAGAGTTCACATTCTAAAAATTGTCAAGTCTGATAAACCTCTACACCTTGCCTTTCGATCTATGGATCTTCATACCCAGCCTGCTGTACCCCAGACAAGATCTTTCACGTGGAATGTAGCAACAACGTCTAAGCTCTAGAAACCTCGCTTCATCATAGTGTGTGCGCAGACTGCAAGATTGGGTGATTATAGCAAGAACAGTTCCGAGTTTGATCACTGCAACATTACTAATTTGAGACTATTCCTCAACAGTGAATGCTACCCCTACCATGATTTGAACTTGGACTTTAAAAACTCAAAGTTTGCCTCACTATATTAAATGTACTGTAAATTTCAAAGTTCCTATTATGAAAGAGATAATTATCCTCTCTTCAAGAGAAAGGATTTTCTTCACCGTGCACCATTATTCGTAATAGACTGTTCTCACCAACCCGAGGAGGTTATAAATGGAGCTGTGAACACCAGAATCGAGATTCAAGCATCTGCAAATATACCAGCCCAGACATCACTGTACTGCCTGGTTCTACATGAGAAAGTATTTACCTACAAGCCTCTTTCTCACGTGATGCAAGCACTTATATAATTATGTATATGTTTGGGTGAATGGTTTTTGTGAAGGAACGTACTGGATAAGTTTATGAATAATAAATTGAATTCATATACTAAAACACTCTTTTATTGACTTTAGCATACATTTCAAGCATTTTCCTTCTCCCTCTCCTACTCCCTGAAAACCTAATTGATCCTGACTTGCAGAAATCATTTAAAATATTCAAATGTCTTTCAATATAGGGCAATAGCCGTTTTAGGTTCCTTACACCCTCAATGTATAAGGATATTACATTATTATTTAAACAAATATTTATGAAATGTATTGAATGGTCAAAAATACAATAATATTGTATGCATAAATTACATTGTCACAATATTCATCACACGCAAACTTTTTTGTTTGGCGTAGGTAATCTTCAATCATTGGAATGTTTTTGGATATTATATCCCAGTCTGATTTTGTGATATAAAAATGATTTATCACTTTCACAATTTATGTAGAGGGAGGGGCTGTCATAGTATAGTCCAATGTTCACGGAATGGGAGGGGGAGATGCTGACGTCATCAAGCGCATGTGATCGATTCTCCATGCTCCTCTGGCGAATGCAGGGTATCTTCAATGAATAAGAAGACCATAGGACCCTCGTTGAGGATCCTCCTCTTACACCTCCTCTTCTGCTGTTTCTCCCCAGTCTCGTTCTGCCTCTTCCTCCTCTCCCTCCTCACACCCCTGCAACATATATTCAAAACAATGTTTAAAATAGGTTTAGTTAATGATTTCATGCGTCTGAAAGAGAAAATACATATATAAGAAAAATCCTCTCCCCTTGTCACACAAAAACGTACTATCAAAGAGTGTCATACTCACTTCAAGGGTTTGCAGGCTTCTGGGTGTATCCCAGGCGAGCAATCTGGAGTCGTCTGATTTATCCACTCCTGTACCCTCGTAGCTTTATCATCAGGGGTAGTAGTAATGGCGGGGAGTGGAGCGGCATCCTCATCCATAGGCTGGGTGTGGCGCTCTGCGATTGGATTTTCCACTATATCTACATCGCGTCTCTCAGGATCCAGCTCCTCTATTTGCACGGGTACCTTAGGCGCAGTCATTCGCAGTCTGTAATAATTTAATTTTAGGTTAGACACTGAGTAGCATTAGAAGCAGTAAATGAATATGTAATTTAACATTTCTTCTATTTACTCGTGTTTTCTCTTCCTGCGCTGGTAGACCTCGCATTTGTCGTTACATAGGAAGGATGTCATGCGTTCATGCTGGGCCGGGTTAGTACAAAGTACAGAATGCATGAATCCGGTGCTCGACTCTGTATCACATTCAGCTAGGTGTTTCGAGACGAAGACATCGTCAACTTCATCGACATCGCTAAGATCCTCCACATCATCACCCATGCGATTTTCACTGAAAGAATAAAATAATTTCAAGGTAGATTTCATTTAACATGCGTACAATATATTACCGAGTACAATATATATTACTTACATGTTCGATCCTCGATAAACATAACAGCTCTCTGTACACACTTCCAGTGTAGTCATCTGGTCATGATGCGATGGTTGAGTACACAACACTGAATGCATTAAACCATTGCATGTTTCGGTATGGAAGTATACGTAGTGAAAATAATCTTCTCCGCACTCGCTTCAGTAATCATTCACATCAGATGCACGATTATCACCATCCATTTCGATTATCACTGAACGAACACTGAAGAAAATAATAAATGATCGCTCTGGCTGCCGGCGATCCTTATATACTGTAGACGATGACGTCACGCAGCGGGGTGGAGGGGTGGAATGCATGTTGAGACCTGTTATTCACCCTCCAGGCAGAAGCCGGCTGTCTGTTTTTGAATACAAAGGAAAGCCATTGGCGAGCGTGTTTTAACATGATTTATCGACGCAGACAGAGTGGAGCCGGGCTAGCCTACACATCGAGACTTGTTAGTGACGTCACGCACACAGTCGTGGAGGGGGGTGAAACTTGTTATTACCAGACAGAAGTCGGCTGCCGGGTTTTTCATTACATGACGGACTGTTGCCGGAGAGGTTAAGACCGTGAGCGTGATAGTTATACATATGCTAGCACACATATACGATAGCGGCCAGGTGCGCGCGAGTCAATTCATATACACTGAATTACATTAATCAATCAAAAATACTTAATCGTATTCATCGATCGAAGAGCAGCGTTTAATTTCATTAGCAGTATATAAACATTGATTCGTTTTTCAATAACACATTACCTAATTGATTGACACAATTATCACCTCAAATCGATTTGCCGAACAGTGGCACGCATCGAGAAAAAACATTCCCCTACTACACACATAACCAGGGCGGGATTTAGACAGGTCGCAATGAGAGAGGGGTGACGTGGCCAGCGTATGGGAACAATACACCCTCTCCCACCTATCCACAGAGAACCAATCAAATGGGTGGGATTTAGACAGGTCACAATGAGGGGGAGGGTACGCAGCCAGCGTATGAAAACAATACACACTCTCCCACCTATCCACAGGGAACCAATCAGACCACAAAGGGGAGGGAGGGTACGCAACCAGCGTATGGGAACAATACACACTCTCCCACCTATCCACAGGGAACCAATCAGACCACAAAGGGGAGGGAGGCAGGGGGCGAGTGCCAGGCGGCATTAGGTGAGACCACACAGGAGGGGGTGGGGTGCCACCGGCACGTAACCTGGCAGCATGTGGGAGGGGGCAGGGCCTGGCGGCACAGAGCCGGGCGGCATTAGGTGAGGCCACAAAGGGAGGGGGCGGGACCTAGCGGCACGCGACCAGACGGCATGTGAGGCCTCAAAGGGAGGGGGTGGGACCAGGCGGCATAGAACAAAGGATCTTTTCAGTTGTCGGCATCTGATGGTGGCTCCGTATCGGCATGATATGACTACTAACAACTTAACACAAACAGCGAGGGAAGCAAATAAACACAAGTTCCAAATACGAGTATGTTGTACCAAGAGTTACTGACCGTAGTGACATACCTTGTAATATTGGCTCACTCCAGAAGGTTAAACCCAATAAGCAGGAAGTGGAGGGCCGGTACTTCTGTAGGTTTGGATTGCCTTGGTGACAAAAATAACAAAATACGTAATAATGAGACGAGTTTAAAGAAGTGAACTTCTAAAGCCGGGCTATTCAAGGCACTGCAGCCACTGCACATTCCTATTGAAATTTAACTCTATGACTCATCAGCTGTTCCGACAGGAGATCCTGCTTCAAGAACGCTGCCTATATGTATGGCGTCACCACATTGCGCTGCCACTGTGGAAAATACCTTGCAGAACATGAACGGTGCGTCGTGCATTATACAGGCCGATTTTCCCCATTACTATACAGAACCCAAAATCTTATAGAATATTATATAAATTAGAGATGCGAATTTTTACTTCAGTCCTTCCTTATCTGCTCTATTGAATCGTAGGAAAAGGAAAACTCCCAGTTTTACTAATATTCAGCTGAAGAGTATTGTTATTAAACCACGTTTTTAGATTTCTAAGTAATTGATTGTATTTTACTTCAAAATCTGTGTTGTTAGCATGTTTAACAATCACAGTTAAAAAGTTAAATTAAGTTTTATTTATGAACGCTCTTTAACTGCTGCGATCCTTAGCGTTCCATTCCACATTGGACGTGAAAAACCGGTAATTTTGCTCAGAGGTCTCTTTATCAGGTTTGAGGTTTCTTACGTGCCATAAATCTACGACACAGGACCACCGGCTTTACTCCCTTCCGAAGAAAGTCATGCTAAGGATTTTAGCGGGCGAAAAAATCCATCGCCCTCCGCCGGGTTTGAACCCGAGACCTCAGGGACCAGATGATAGTACGATAACCACTACAACACGGACGACGATAAAATCATAGTGCTGTCATCAGCATGCATAGTTAAAAATAATGTTTCAATTGACCAAGTAGTTTATTCACAAGCAGAAGAAACAAGCAGGTCGAAGAAGGGTGACCTGGGGAACACATTATCAATATAGAAGGTATTGTAATCATAAATACTTTTAAAAGAATCACTGTCACGGTATTCTGAATTTGTTGAGATCTATTCTTCAAATATGAAATATACCATATTAAAACTACACCACATACTCTGTAACTTTCTTAATGATTGACGTAATCGAACTAGTAACAAAAACTCCCAATAGGTAATTCACCACAATCAAAAGAGAGTAAAATTTCTCTGAAGTCAAATTAAATAGCAGTAGTATTGGATTTACCTTATCTAAAATCATGTTAGCCAACATACAGAATATTATACTCATTAAGAAGGTTAAATAATAGTCCACCAAACATACCATATCCAAAGATATTTTAAATACTTCTGGTCTTTAAGTTTTAGTGCGGGTTTTATCAGAATTTTTAAGGGTAGCCATAGCTGGAATTGGTCACAATTTTCATAAATGTCAAAAATTAGTTTTTATGGCCAAAAATATGTCAAAACTTTAGCTTCAATTAAATACTATGTCGTTTACTCTCAGAACCCTTTGAAGCTTGAACACATAATGATGTAAGTACCCAAGAGTACACAGCCTGATGGCCTGCGTTTGCTTCCAATGTATTTTAATCGACATTGATTTTTCTTATACTTTTTCGCATTTAGAATGGTTCACACGATGTAGTTTGTAACCAATCTTGTTAAAATTTTCATGAGAAACTCGAAGAGAAGGAGTTTAAAAAATTGGCATATGCCTTTTGCTACACTTTTAATCTGCTCAATATATGACACAATTCGATCACTGAGGAGATATTATTTACAAAGTTATATTTAAAGGTTTAAAGTATTTTATGAAAAAACCAGTGTAGTAGGTAAAATTCGGTATACCAGTTTTGTATGTTGATATTTAAAGAGTATGCTAGTATTTTTTTCAAAATTACGATTTCTGCATTGTGTGGAATACCTCATTAGTAGTATAATGACAGTAAAATAAAAAAAAAGCTCAAAATATATTAACATATCTACATGAGATTTAAAATACGCTTATAATTGTGGTGAAGTAGCACGCAAAAATGAAAATTTTTAGATAAGAGCTGCAATATTTAGAAATTTCACCTGCGTGTAGTATTAAATGCCGAAATCACTTTAATCAGGTTCAACTGACTAGGAGGTATGCCAAATGCAATTTATGTGTTAATTAGAAATGCAAGAGGTTTTACAATCTATTAACCACCTATACGAAATAACTTAACAGGAATATCATCAAGACCATACGCAGAATTATTTTCAAACCGTTTGTTTAATTATGTCGGCAGTTTCCGCTTCAGAGAATTCATATGCATACATAGAATTGAAATTAGGCTTGAGGTCATTCGAATTAAATTTATTATTCACATCCAAATTAGACACCATTTTTAGAGGAACATTATTGAACAATGCATTAAGTGATTCAGTGATGTAATGCGGATGGTCAGTAACTTTGCCCGCATAAGTTAATATATTACTATTATTATACTTTTATTGTTGTCAATTTCTTTATTTTTCATTATATCATTAATAGTGTTCCAAATGTGTATACTACGAGTGCAGTCCCAGAAGTACCGGACCTGACGTATAATGTTTGGCATCCATCAATAGTGAACACTCTCAGCAAATTTGTAAACTTGGATAAAACTGGTCATCGTTATGTGATACAATACTTTCATTTGAAAGGTCCTAGTCCAACTAATATTAAATCTGAGCTAGATTCTGCTCTGGGAGAGTCTGCTCCTTTGCTTACAACAGTAAAATATTGGGTGGCAGGGTTTAAGCTAGGCCGTACGAGCTGCCAACGTGAATATCGCAGTGGGCAACCAAATGGGATGAACACGCCAGAAATTGTTAAGCAAATCCATAAAATGGTATTGGATTATCGTCGACCGAAAGTGCGCGAGCTAACAGATATCGCAAGCATTTCAAAAAGTGCTGTACATCGCATACTGACTTAAAATTTAGACATGAGAAAGCTGTGCGCAAGATGGGTGCCGCGTTTACTCACAATGGAACAAAAGCAGCGTGCTGAAGAGTTTCAGTCGAGTGTTTGGCGATGCTTCGCTGCAATAAAGCCGAGTTTTGCGTTGATTCATAATCATTGGTGAAACATGGGTCCATCACTTCACACCTGAGACGAAGGAACAATCAAAACAGTGCAATGAAAGCGAAGAATCGGCTCCAAAGAAGGCAAAGACAGTGCAATCTGCAGGCAGGGTCATGGCCTCAGTCTTTTTGGGATGCGCGTGGTATAATTTTCATTGATTATCTTCAAAAGGAATATCAATCAATGGGGAGTATTATGCAAACTTATTGCAGCGTTTGAATGATGAAATCAAGGAAAAACGGCCACATTTAGCGAAAAAGGAAATTTTGTTTCATCAAAACAATGCACCAATTCACACTTCCATTATCGCTATGGCCAAAATCATTGAGTTAAAGTTCATGCAGCCTATTCACCAGATTTAGCCCCCTCGGATTATTTTCTGTTTCCAAAGTTGAATAAATGACTTGATGGTAACAGATTTGCTAAGAATGAAGAGGTGGAGTTTGTAGTTGATGGATATTTTGTAGACTCGGCGGTTCTCACTATAAACAGAGTATTGAAGCAATTGGACATCGCTGGGAAAAGGGCATCGAGCTGAAAGGAGACTATGTCAAGAAATAAATAAGTTTTTTCCAAAATGTCTGTGCTTTCTTTGTTAGGCTGGGTACTTCTGGGATAGCCCTATTATTGGAGGAATCATTTAAATGGCTTTCACAAAATGGCTTTATGGTATTTTTAATACAGTTTCTGTGTGTATTTTGAACTTGTTAATAAATAACTTCAAATTTTGGATATTGGTTAGTTAAATAAAACAAATTCCTGACGTATGCACTAGAGAATTTAACCTTATTATTAACCGAAGATTTGGAACGATTAATTAGTTCTACATTTCGTTAAAGGAAAACATATATCAAAATAGATAAAAACGCACGATAAAAATAATAAAAATATTACGCCACACACGTATATCGGGTACATC
This sequence comes from Deroplatys truncata, assembly GCA_030765065.1. Classification (NCBI taxonomy): domain Eukaryota; kingdom Metazoa; phylum Arthropoda; class Insecta; order Mantodea; family Mantidae; genus Deroplatys; species Deroplatys truncata. The sequence continues at coordinate 331,498,784 of CM060990.1, forward strand.
GAACAACATACTGCAACATGGAATGTGTACAAACATACACACACACACACACACACACACTGCTAACCATCTCAAAATGAACTCTAAAATGTTCTTAGAATCCAGTTCGCTCACCTTAAACCCCCTGCTCTCCCTACACATCTCCTAGCATTCTCTGTAGATTACACATTGCGTCAATCTTGCCGAATTTGCTGCGCCAGGTTTCCTCTTATAATCATACTCCTATAATTTGTAACAAAACAGATTTACGAGTTGTTAAAAGTAAATCCTTAACTAGTTATTCATGTTTCAACCAAAGAGCTGTATTTCACAGAGAATCAGAAGGAACCAACTTAGACCATCACTAGTGATTTCCACTAAAGGCAAGAGTAAATTCTGTTGCAGTAATAATTTAATTTCATCCTGAACAACAGCACAATACAAACGTTCTATTATGTGATATTATGCCGTAAATATTACAATTGCGTGTATTGACCAAAGCCAGCGTAAGAAACTACACGTAATGAACCTAATTTTCAATACTCAGATTTTATGACGCTGATCACTATAGTAGTAGTCATTCAGGTTGTGGCATTATCTGCCACCAAAGAATGAATGCCTCTAGTATATTATAGTATCTTTGTTTTAATTTCCTGACTAATTACCTATTATGTTTGTATTGTCTGTATGTTCTTATCGTATCCTGCCTTTGTTTACATTAATGCATTCGTTAACAAACAAACGTTAAAGCAAATAAGAAGTAGACTCGATCACAAGGTGTAGAGATGTTAGCATCTTCTTATTTTTTAACTGCTAGCTCATTACCTGAGATTAGCGGATCAATGCTTGGCCGTGTTGCATGTTCTGGGACGCCCCTTCTTTCAGACAACTGATTGACGCCCATCACCGCCTCAGCATGCAACGTAAAAATAAATTGTTCCAGAACGCCTTATATTATTTTTGTACGTGTGAGTGGATGATGGTGCCACCAAACACCTTGCAGTGGAAGGTTCCACGTGTTTCGACTCGAAGATTAATTGGGGCTGAACATATAACCATTATGTATTTTACCCAAAGGATATTGAAATAACAGATTTTTCCTCTAAATTACAATGCTCGTAAACTTCTCAAACATCCAACTTAAGCACAGTTAACTACTATTATAGAATCAAAACCATTCAGCACATCTATCACCATGGTTTAAATATGTATTAATTAGCATTGTATCTATAGTTCACACTATATTCTCAAAAAAGGCATTGTTTGAATATGAGTATGATTTAATAACTGTCTCGGTGATTTTTATGCCGATGAGAAAATTAGCATTAAAAAATTAATGAATACTTTTTCTTTAAGTTCGTTGCTCTTTGGTGCAGAGGAAACATTATAAGACCACAACATGTTTATGCGCTAAATTAATGTAACATCTGTTTCATGACAGCTATGCATGTTAGATGGTGATGGTATCGGATCTCTCCCAAAGCAGCTAGCTATGAGTCGTTTTTTAACTTCCTGGGACGTGTTAATGCGTTTCAGTGGAATTGCCGCACGGACAGATCCGTGTACGGCAGGGATAAGGGCTTCTCCTTGATTATGGGCAGAGACCACAGTTGTTGCTGCAGTCTGTAGTATATACCAAGGTCTGATGATGCCTTATCAAAGCTACCTAAAATTTCGCAATAAAATCGATATTTGATAAGCAATAGCAAACTTTGTTTACAAAATAAGCAGATAGCTCTTGTGAAACGCCATCACTCCAGCATAAGAAAGATAAAACAATAGGATAGGAGGCTAGGAAACAATGTAAATTTAGCAATGGTAAATACAGTGGCTGTTTCACAGCAATCAACTCATAATAGTGTATAAACTACTAATTTTATATAATGAATAAAATCCAGAATGTCAGCGACCACGACTAAATACAGTAGACAGTTAATGGAAATCATAGTAGAAAATATTAGTAGAATAGAAGAGTCAGGCAGAAATTCGTAGTAAACTAGAAGAGAGTGCAAACAGGAAAATAGATGAAAACCAGGGAGAAAAGTCATAGAACGCTAGAATAGATTACAATAGTACAAGTGAGCATTTAAACAGAGTTTCTTAGTACAAGACAGGAATTTAACGTGAACAAAGAGGAAAACGCTGGTCTTCAGAATTTGTAAACGTATAGGCAGGTACACTCACCAGAACAATGCTAGGGTACAATAGCAGCTAGTTATACATACAAGAGATAGTAACTGCAGGCCAGAAAGCATTGGGAAATAACGTCAACCTGGAGTTACAGGCTGTAAAACAATGGCCAGAGAGAATATAGAAAGGAGGTAGAAACATTGAGGAGTGACATGTCACTGATCATAGTATACATAGGGAAATTGTGAATTAAAACGTGATTAGATTAGAAGTATAGCAGACAACTTATAGACATAATATAAGAAGTGAGTACCGAGAAACCTCAGCTGGCCTCGGAAGTGCATAATCGCTTTCCGACAAAGCGGGCCTATTAGGACAATTCATATAACATGTATGTGCATGCATGCAATGTAGCGCCACCAGTCACTTACCAGTTACTCACAATAATGGGCAGTGCTGTAGCTCACATTTATTAACGAACTAACACCAGCAATGTTTAACAAAACTAGGGAGATCACTCCAAGGAGCATATAAGAGAGCTTGAAAAATATTTTCGGCTAAAAGTGTACAGTTGATGAAAAAAACATCAGGGGTCGTGCAATTAATTGCTTACGATTAACACGTGGAGATCCTTTATCTTATACGTAATTGAAACAAGCCTTATTAAAATATTGGGGACCGGTAGAGATAAACGAAGTTCTCCTGAAACATAATAATAGGAGCTACAATGAACAAATACAAGGAACACTGAGTATATCCCTAGACTCGTGCACAAGAATAAATAGTTCCTCCCAAGGAAGATGGCAGGTAATTGCTGGGATAAAAACAATTTTGACTCACACATTAGGAACCGAATCATTTTTGGGTAAATACTAAAAATTGAAAAATTAAATAGCCTTTGAACACCAAACCGTAATAGGGAACAGCTGATATAGGAACACGGTACTGAACACACCACAGGAAAATAAACACCAATCATTATGGGACGGGGGCAAAGTGTGACAGATTCATTAATCAAAGAACTTCAAGCTCCCAGGAAAAGGTATAGGCATCAGACACTAAATTCTTATGGAGATCATAACTTTACGGAGCGAAAACAAAGTGCAAATAGAAGGGAATACCCGTGAATCGTAAACACTTATCTCATAAGAACAATAGGCTCAATTTTGCGAGACGAGGATCAGTTGGCATCAATGGACGTGATAAGACACAGCTTTTTGGGGGGACAACAATACTAATGATTACAAACTTAAACTAAATTTGTACTATCTTAGACAATTGTAAACGGCAAAAATAACAGAATAGACACAATGAGCCCGAATCATGCTCAACGGAACAATTCGGGAAAGTCAGCCAAATGTTTACAGGCGGAATGCAAAAATTCAAAAGAGCACTAATCAGAAACGTGTAGCTCAATTAGTACCCATTGCATTAATTAATAAATTTAAGGGTTCTTTACCAAACTGTGCTATTCTGTGGCTCCAGGGAGTACAGGAATATGCACAAATGATTCGCCTAATATAAAATAGGAATATATACGGAAGTATTTATAGACATAGATGCCAATGTATCGGTTAGTTCGGAAGAATACTTCAGAAAGTTACAAGAAAAGACGATTAAAACCAGGTCACTTCGAATTAAGAGCATGTATTTCTCAGTATAAATCTACAAAAGTAGAGAGGAGGTGAAGCAACTGACAATGTTATCCGTCTACATGGGCCACAATGTTATTCATAGAATTTTTCTGGCTCTCCAGTAATTACAACAAGATGTCATTATTAGCGCTGATTTCACAAATGGGAAGCGATAATAACTTAGAGAGAATGTTTAATGTTACCAAATGCGAACACGATAGTGCCGTTTAGGACAGTGAAAAATGTGGAGGAACACGCCCAAGCTGAAGTGCAACGCGAGTTAACACAAGAAACTTTCATTGAAACAATTAGGATACTACCGAGTACAGATATGGTTTTCATGACAGTCGAGCAAATGAATATACTATTTAATGCAGAACAGGACAAACATAAAGACAATGACATGCATACAGGTTGTTAATGAATTACGCTGAAGTAATTTCAGAGATTGTAGGCTGTCTAATATAAGCAATCTGATATAAGTAATGCATGGTCCACGGCTAAACATAACGCAGTTATATGGCGTTTAACGTATTGGTATCAGTAGTATATTATTGTACGTTCTGGATAAATTAATGGTTATTTAATTGGCTGAATTGATTTTAATTGGGTTTAATTGGTCTTTCGTGGAAAGACGACCCACGTAGCGTGTACGTTCTGGATCAAATTTATGGTTGCTGGGGGAGTTTGTAGTGATAAATTGGGTTTAATTGGTCTTTCATGTAAAGACGACCCAAGTAGCATGTACGTTCTGGATCAATTAATGGTTATTTAATTGGTTCAATTGGTTTTAATTGGTCTTTCGTGCAAGACCCGACCTAAAGTGCATGAGAGTTCACCACCAAATTTATGGATACTGTCGGAGTTGACAGTTTGTCATTCCCGGCCACGTGGAGGGCTTTAGAGCAAGACCCGACCTAAACACCATGAGATTTGAGCATCAAAATTTATGGTTATTGCTGGAGTTGGTAATTGCGAGGGTCGCTTACATGGCCACGTGGTGACATTTAGTTGAAGAAACATTTAAAAGTATCGTCCCTTCTCCTCGGCTTTGGGTGGGAGGAGGTAATCAAAATAATGTATGCATTTCCAGTCAGCTATGAGACATGATTCACCCACTATAAAGTACACAGCGTTAATTCTAATTACGCAGCTCATATACGTCACATAAAAATACAAGTTTCAATTTTTGTGGCGAACACGTCTAACGCATGGAAATGTTTAATTTTCACCATCCTACCGGGACTTGTTGCTTTGAGCGACATGAATAACATGCTACTTAAAACCGTGTATGTATACAGTGAGGTCTCCCTCCACGTCAGTTTAAAAGACGGAGTTTCAATCATGGGGGTATAGTGTATCCCGAAAGAACTTTCACCCTACTATGGATAAAGAGTACACGGTTATCAAAAATATGTATTTATTAAGTATCTGTTGCGAGTAGCTCTACCTCCCATGAGTTAGCGTTTAGAGGTTACGACAATATATCGCCCCTCGCTCTCTCATGCACACACATACACACACACATACCCACTCATAATCAGGCTTAACACGCTACAACAGTATGTGTATAGCAATTTTTGGAACAGACAGTCACCTATAATGCCGGTGATTAAGGCTATTGACTCACCCTTCGTATAAGGACGGTTGGGGAGACGGTCATCTATTCTCACTATTGATTTTTTCGGCTGGATTCCCCTCTCATATAACGCTGCTAGCCATTGTCAAACTCGTCCCCATACTAAAACTTCACATTATCCACGCTAGATGCCAGAAGGCTACAGAACTAACACTTGTAATTCATATCTGGCAGTATCCAGCCGGCTATTGATTTTTCATTAAAACTGCATGAGAGTCAAACACACATTAAATTATAATGAAAAAAGTTTCTTTATAGAGATAGCTAATTACACTGTTACAAGGTGTATGTACAGTGAAATAAAAACGAATCGCATTTAAAAAATTCTCATATGTTACATTCACATGACTTTCTCTACTCTTGTACAAGCCCTTTTTTACAAACTCTTATTCTGCTTTGCTTCTACTAGGTGCAAGAGGAAAATGGTAGGCTTTAAGCATTAGTCAAATCATTTAAGAGCTGGTTGCTATGTGACGCATTCCATTCTCTTTACATATCTAGGACATAAAAAATGAATAACGAATTCGAGAAAAAATATAATTATTGGGAAATTTAAGGGAATAACAAGCAATATCTCGAAAATAGTTCTCAATAAAACAGGGGGCCTCAAAACATAACTATCCGGTGAAATCTCGTTATCGAATTTTGGGATGGAATACAATACTTCCCTTACTTACTCTACATAGTAGAGAAATTTAAAATACTTAGTTATAACAGCGGGAAAGATGTCTTGTATCTTTTTCCCACGAGGTGCATGATTCATACAAGGTAATTGAACACTGCTGTTATTATTTCATTAACAGTACACCAAAAGGCAGCTGCAACCACCAATAAGTTCCCTCCCTTAAGATACTTAAGTTCATGAAGATTTACAATTTCCTGTCTAAGGGCAATTTATCTTAACATTTCCCACGAGGTGTATGATTCATACAATAAAGAGTAATTGAACAATGCCTTTAATATTTCATTAACAGTACACCAAAAGGCAGCTGCAACCATCAATAAGTTCCCTCCCTTAAGTTACTTAAGTTCATGAAGATTTACAATTTCCTGTCTAAGGGCAATTTATCTTAACATTTCCCACGAGGTGTATGATTCATACAAGGAAATTGAACACTTCCTTTATTATTTCATTAACAGAACACCAAACGGCAGCTGCAACCATCAATAAGTTCCCTCCCTTAAGCTGCTTATGTTCATCAAGATTTACAATTTCCTGTCTAAGGGCAATTTAGTTTAACGTTTCTCACACAGATGTATGATTCATACAATAAAGAGTAATTGAACACTTCCTTTATTATTTCATAACAGTACACGAGAATATATTACTTAAGACACGGCGTCAAATACATTTATAACTTCATCAGATGTGATTAAAGATCCTGGGGAAAAGAAACGTGAATCATTAGACAAGGATAGGTATAGCCAGCTAATATTGTTTAACCAATCAAAACACTCGATTACGGAGTGGATTCTTCTGCGCATTCTTTCTGGGAGAGGGAGAATAAACTTCAAAGTCTATATAAGAAGAAAGCAGGAGAGTTAAAGTTCATTCTTAAAGGAATATCGTCAGTGATTGTGATAGCGTGTGTTAGTGCAAAGATCTTCAAGTACCTAATTCATCTTAGAATTCAATTCGCAAGGTAAGTGCATATACCAGATTTCATACAGGAAACTCGTGTGATGTATTCTTAAAAAGTCGAGTGAAGATACTGAAAGTCAAAATCGCATTAAAAAAACAAAAAAGAAAGTGTGATCCCTTAGGCTCGTAAAGTTTGTTTTGCAATAATGTAGCAGGATCAGTGTCTAGATGTATATTTAAACTTATATATCACTAACCAACGTCTAAACATCACACAAAAAACTTTAAAGGCAATACTGTAACAAAATATAACCGAGCTTAAGCAAGCTAAAACATAATACATTCTATCTGAACAAGCTCTTACGCAAATATTCAGTTTTTCAGAACGCTAAAGTACGATTGAAAAGGAATATATACGTTAAAATCAAGTTCCATTTCCACGTAAACGGATTACGAAAAATCAGAAGAGAATACAATAGTACACTAAAAAATGAGAATGCAAGCGCAAATAGTAGTAATTATTTGGGGACTTTAGTTACTTTCAACTGCAACTTATTTTAACTCTAGCAACCTTAAGGCAGGTCTTCTATTAGCTAATTTTATAATTAATTAAACAATTAATGTTTGAAAATACTTCATTAACATACTAATTAACAAAAATTAACTTAACTCTGAATTTTTCGTTGAAACTCTGTAATCTGCTATAAAATAGCTTGCATAATGTATAAAAAAATACTCTTACGACATACAAAACGCTTAACATACTTAAAGCTTAACCTCGAATGTCAAAAACTGAAAAAAATTTGAATAGCGGTAATATGCCAGAAAATGAAGTATAGAATATAGGGAAATTATCCTTTTCTTCATTCATCAAGTTTACATACCTAAAATTATTATTTTCCAGTGAAGATGCCAATGAACTCGAAGACAAGCAAATTGAGTCTGGCAGGACGTGTCCGCCGCTCACCTGTCGCGGCACAGGACGCTCCTGGGCCCAGCACTCTACCGTCACCACCATCACTATCACCACTGCTAGACGATGGGGCAGCTGCGTGGCTTGATGAAGATAATGCGGGGGACTTTATCATCACACCTCCGACAGGTTTCCGAGATGTTACTGAGAATTTCAGCGTCGTCCAAAATAACGACAGGGAGGATACACCCATGGAGGGAATTTGTACCTGCACTAACTGCGGGTACAAGACCGCGCTCATCGAGTTGCTTCAGTCATGCCAAGGTAAGTCTTTCACTTCTTTTAACGTTAATATTGATGCAATTTATTCTCAAGTCTTCTACTAGACCATGGCCTGCTTGATTGTAACAGATGCTAACAATGTGATGCTCCTATTGTTGCAGGTCTTGAACCTCTGCACCCTGAGCCAGAGCCTCAGGCAAATGAGGCTTTGAGAAAAGGTGTCAAGAGACTTCGTGAAGCACAAGAGGAGCGTGGTTCTGAAGAAGGAATGTGTAGCAGCCAACCCTCACGCGAATTAAACCATCAGGAGTACGCACCACATGTAAACGGACCCGTAGCAACATCGTCCAGACCAGTCCAGAAAACTGATTCATCCTCACCATCTCCGGCAAAAAGGGTATGTCAAAATGATTACGATGACCTAGAATGTAGCGTAATAAAGTCTGCATTCAAAGGTCGTATTTTCAATAGTAAAATTGAAAATACGGCTGGGATAATTGACCCCAGCGAGTTTCTCGAGGCATGCAGGGCTCTCGTTATTAAGGAAATCGAATCCACTCTAAAGAAGAGTATGTCTGGGATAAAGATGAGTTGTTCATTGAACGTCTCATACTTAATCCAGACACCAGGTCATGAAAAAGTGGAATCGATATTTCTCAATTCCAAGACAAAGGAGATCCAGCAATCATCTAACCTCGATGTCATCTTTCATGCAATGAAACACGAAATTTTAGAAAATATAGCCTGTTTTGAAGGCCAATCTAGTTCAAAGGCACTGTTCGCAATCCACTCGCTGATAAATAGCGCAGCAAACTATAATCCCCTTCGTGTTTCAGGATTCATAGAGTTGCCAGCATGCATCAAGCGAAAGAAGGCACTCCTTAATATTCAGAATGCCGATCATTTCTGTTTCGCTTGGTGCATGCTAGCTTCCAGATACCCTGCAAAAGTCAACAAAAATAGACCATATTCATACCCGCAGGATTTGCTATTCAAGGCGTTCAATTATGCTGGAATTACTTTCCCGTTTTCCCTCGATCAGATTGAACGCTTTGAGAAGCAGAATCTAGATGTATCTATAGCTGTATTTGCCCTGAATGCCAACGACTCAGTGGAGTCCATTCGCAAACCATCTGAGAGGAAGGCTAGACAAGCGAACCTCTTAATGGTTGAAGAGGGTGACAAGTCTCACTACTGCCTCATCACCAACTTATCGAGGCTTATTAGAAGTCAGATAACAAGTTCTCACAGAAAAATGTGACTATGTGAGGCATGCATGACAAGGTGTTCTAATGAGGATGCCTTGAGAGTGCATAAACTGAAATGCAATAAATGTCAGATCCTCAAAATGCCAAAGCAGGATGAGGTTCTGGAATTTAATGCATATTCAAAGTGTGCCCCTGTACCTTTTGTGATTTATGCAGATATCGAATCTGTTTTGAGGAAGGTCCACTCATGTGAACCCTCTGACGCAGAGAGCTGGACCCGAGCCATACAGGAACATGATGCGATATCGATAGCGTTGAAGGTTATATGTAGACATGATCAGTCCTTGTCGACATTCAAGCTCTGCAGAGGTGACAATCCACTGAATGACTTCTTCATCGAACTTAGAAAGATTGCTGATGAAGTCATTAAGATATATGGGCGAATACAGCCCATGCATATGTCACCTCAGGATGTCCTGGATTTCGACAATGCTGATCACTGTCACATATGCAGGAGAGATTTTGCTATAGATGATGCTAGGGTGAGGGACCATTGTCATATCACTGGAGTATATCTTGGGGCGGCTCATAATGCTTGCAATTTGAATAGAAAATTGCCGAATTTTATTCCAATTTTCTTTCATTGCTTAAGCAATTATGACAGTCACTTCTTGATCAGGCACATGGCATATGATAAGGCTCCTATTTCATGTATAGCACAATCATCTGAACGTTTTCTGGTATTTACTAAATGGTACAAGGGCATTAATTTCAGGTTTCTCGACAGCTACAAGTTTCTCGATGACAAGTTATCTAGCTTGGCAGACATGCTGAGCGCCAATGACTTCAAGGTCACTAATACCGAGTATTCTAATCCAGAACATCTGGAACTAATAAAGTGCAAGGGCCTATTCCCCTATACATATCTGGATACCATCGAGAAGCTCCAAGAAGAGGAGCTCCCGCCGATAGAGCTTTTCGACGGTGTCACAGAGGAGGAATATGCTCATGCACTTAAGGTATGGAGCACATTCAACATAAAGAATCTCGGGGAATATAGTGATCTTTACCTAAAGACCGATACTCTGCTTTTAGCAGATGTATTCGAGAAGTTTAGAGACTTGTCGCTAGGGATGTATAACCTGGACCCTGCATGGTACTACACTCTGCCATCACTAGCCTTTGACGCCATGCTTAAGACAACGAAAGCAAGGCTCCAGCGAATAAGCGTTCCCAGCATGTTAGAATTTTTCGAGGAAGGTATTCGCGGCGGGCTTTGCACGGTATCCAAGCGATACTCCAAAGCCAACCACGAATACCTTGCAGACTACAAATCTGATGAACCTCGAAACTTTTTATCATACTGGTACATCAACAACTTGTACGACAAGAGCATGGCGTCCCCAATGCCGTGTGGGAACCTCAGATGGCTTGATAGGGATGAAATAGACACCATCGACTTCGCTGCGATCCCTGAGGACTCCAAGACAGGATATGTCCTAGAGGTGGATTTGGAGTATCCTGACCATCTCCATGATGCACACAATGATTTACCTCTCTGTCCCCGGAGTGAGATACCACCCGGCAGCCAATACAAGAAACTGATTGCAAGTCTTGAGAACAAAAGCAAATATGTCTTGCATTATAAAATCTTGCAACAGTGCCTAGATCTGGGGCTGCTATTGAGACATATTCATCGGGTGGTATCGTATGACCAAGCTCAATGGCTTAAGGTCTATATTGACCTTAACGCCGAGAAGCGAGCCAGGGAAACTTCCAAGTTTGGTCAAAACCTCTGGAAAAAATGAAAAATGCTGTGTACGGTAAGTTCATTGAAAATGTTCGCAAGTACAGAGATTTCCGTATTGTACCTACCTGGGAGCAAGCACGGAAATTGACGGCTCGTCCAACATATGTATGCAGCCACATTTTTGATGAAAACTTAGTCGGCATAGAGTTGGCTCGAGAGGAGATCCTCATGAACAAACCAATCTATATTGGCCATGCAATTCTCGATCTTTCAAAATTTATTATATATGATTTTTTTATAAAGTAATGAAACCCCAACTGAATGACCTGGTCCTGAATTATATGGATACAGATTCATTCATTTTCGAAACTTCTACAGACATTTACAAATTCATGAAAACCAATCCCCAGCATTTTGACACATCAAATTATAAGCAAAATAATGTATATGACATAAAGCAGGCCAACAAGAAAGTGATTGGATTGTTTAAAGATGAGTTGGGTGGCATGGTGATGACTGAGTACGTTGGACTTAGGGCAAAGCTCTACAGCTATAAATATAACAGCACCATCATGAAAGCAAAGGGGATTACCAAAGGCGGAATGCGAGCAATCACCTTTGAGAAATATTTCGAGTGTCTAAAAGATTTAAATAAAAAATTTTTGGCTAAACAAATTTGCTTCAGAAGTACAAAACATAAAGTCTCGACTGTGGAAATTAACAAAATTGCATTGCATGGAGGAGACACGAAGCGCAAGATGATTGATGGCTCTCATGCAACTCTCGCGTGGGGCCATTATTCACTTAGGGCCTCGTAATCCATTCCGACTTCCCTCGATGTCTCATCCCCATCTCATGTATTATATTGTATATAGATTATTTATTGTCTAATTCATTAATTGTATATATTGTATTTAATTATTTTTACTGTTTTTAATTATTTTATATAATACAACGTTAATGGTACATTGTTCAGTTAAATGTATCAAGGGGGGGAAATCAAATTACTATAAATAAAACACGAGGTACTGCAATTAAGACTCTTTATTTCAGTATTAGCTACAATAAATCCTTTCCATCAATTCATTGGCTATTAGGGAATCCATACCATTTCACTAGAATCGTCTCTCCTTGCCTACGCAAAATCTTCTCCACTAAATAAGTGTTAGAGAATAGTGTAGAATGCAGTTCATGTCCATAAAATGCTCCTTTTATATGCTCTCCATCATTATCCTTTATGATGTAGGTGGTAGGATTGGTTTGTTTCACATGAGCCACTTGGAAAATTTCAACATTCCAGTTGGGTTCAAAACCCTTTTCGAAATGTCCTTTATTCTTAGATATCCTCACATAATCGCCGACACTAAACCTCCTTGCACTCCTCTTATCTCTTTTGGGATGGCTATACTTGTAAACAGTCAGTAGAAGGTCATTGTTCCTCACTTCACTGGGTTTCATTTTGATGGTTGAGTGGTAAGTGTCATTGTACTCTGCAACGATTCTAGGTAGAAAATCTAGCCACTTGTATGATCCTTGAGCTAGAAACTCCCGATACATCATATTCTTTAAAATTCTGATTAAACGCTCAACAGCTGCAGCCTTCACATTAGTATAGGTACTGTAGTGATTGACATAATACTTTGCCATTAGATTTTTAAAGTGCTTGTTATAAAATTCTTTTCCGTTCTCACTCTGTATGTTCTTGGGTGGCGTTTCCATGCCCTTTAGTATATCTTCCATGGCCTTTGCAACCTGTAGTCCTGACTTGTCCTTTAATGGCCTTGCATAGGCCATTTTAGAGTAGAAGTTGACTGCAATCAGGATATATTTGAAATTCTTGTTGATATTTGCATGGCGGATCATCTCAACCAAGTCGATTTGCATCAGATCATGCAGACCTTTGCTAACGATCTTTCGACGCAAGAAGTTTCTTCGGGCGGGAGCATGGAGCTCTCTTGCTATATCTTGCTTCACCGTCATGCTATAATCCTAGCCGATTTCAGTTCTTGAATAATTTCTTCAATTTCTTGTGTGTGATTATTATTTCCGGCGTCTCTGAATGCAATGAGAAGCCTCAGGCGATTCACCAGGTCGTTAGGGTCGTTCCAATAGATGTAGTCTTGCCTCGTATCAGGGCGATGCTCCTTCCACTGCAAACCTAAACCCTTGTGTTTCGTTACTAGAGGACGTATAACGCTTTTATACTTGTAGGAATTACCCGATCTCAGCTGCCCGTGCTTGCTGAAGTTTCTTCGATGAACATGTGTTGCTTTAAGTATTTACCATATGTATCCAGATCCCCTTCTGTATATACATGCATTTCAGGTATCCTCTTGAAGATGAGTTCACTCAATCCAGGTGTCAGCTCGTACGTTTCATCACCTACTCGTACTTTATTGTTGAGGAAGTCAATGATCTTGTTCCCCAGCATATAGCTTCCATATTCGTACCTCACACCGTAAGCATTGTCTATTTCATTCTTATCATTCTTCGAACTTTCTGCAGGAATCTTAAGATATTCTCATCTTTCTCCTCTTTAAGTGGATCACTCTTTTTCTGACTCTCCTCTTTGCTTGATGTAACACTATTGTTTTTCTGAATTTGCAGTATATCATGTAACGGTTCTGCTACCGGCTGAAGAGCTTCACTCATTACTCTCAGGGTCTCAAACTTTTGTCCTTTTAGTGCACGTAACTGTTCCCTTATAGCCTTTGTATGCCTGGCTACAGATTCTTTAAGTTTTATGCTCTCGCTGTCCATCTTAAAATGATCTTGAATTTTGCTATTCACCTCAATATATAGCTGTTCTATTCTGTTGGCCTCAGTTTATATGCTATAGTCATTTCGATATTTAGAATATGGCCATCTTTTGCTCGATTGGCCGGAGCAGTAAAGGTGAGTGTATCTCCATTTGCAATAGGAGTAGGGAAGGTTCTGACTATGTTATTGTTTATAGAAAATAATGTATCTGCTCTTACAAAAGGAGGTGTTGACGATGTCATATAGCATGCAATGACCTCTCCGTTTACAAGTGCTCTGTAGTATTCGAGACCCGATGTTAATGTGTATCTTAGTGAATTCCCTCTGAAAGGCTTTGTCTGCAGGCTAAAAACGTGGTGACCTTTCATTTGATCTACTAGCGCATTTATAACATTCACTTGTGATTTAAGAATATTCACATTATTCATAGCTATTATCAACTGCTTATCCATGGAACTCTGTTGGCTCGCCATAGTTTCCATGTTTCACTACTGTTTCTGTGATATCATTTCCAATAGAGGCTAGTCTCCTGTTTAGAGCTTGTTGTGCTTCATTGTGCTTTTTACCAATAATGTGTTTAACAAACTTTTTACTAGCTGCATCACTGTCATCGATGAGATCTCTCTTATTCTTCTTTTTTGAAAGGAAGCGTTCCCATCTGAATCGATCGCTGGTGTTCTTGCATTAACATAGTCTGATACATATTTCCTATTCGGTACATCGTAGTCCTCCTGAGGTGATAATATTATCTTCATTCTTATTGTATCTAGAATAATGTTGTTTCCAGCGTCTCGTTTAAGTGCATGTTTGTCCAGGTATTTCATTAGAGACTCATATTGTCCATCTAGCGATTTCTGGATGTGATTTCTTATCATAGTTTCAAGTTCACCCATACGCTGATATACCACTTTTTCGGTGAATTCCTGCATTCGATTTTCGGTAGAAGTCGTAAGGGTGTCAACATAACGTTTAGTGCTTGCGTCATTGTCTTCCTCGGGATCATGAACAATGCATAGTCTTTTGTTTATAAATTGATAGTTTCCTTTTCCATCTCGGTTTATGATGAATTGATGAAGTGCTCTTTTAACTGGAGCAGTCCTCTGTGAACCGAACCTGTCAATACTCATTTCGATCTATGAATGATCCTTTTCTTTCTTTTCTACTTTAATATATACGTCAAAGCCGTTCCTATATCGACCTTCATTCATAGGGAATTCAGGAACTATCACTACAAAGGGTCTTCCGTCCGAGACACTTTCCCAAACACCCTTGCACAGGTCTTTAAATTCAGTATATGACATGTCAGTGTTTACATAGTCCTCATATATATGCTTCAAGTTTAAATTATCCTGCTTGAAGAGAATAATCATATTCGTGTTGTCTCTTATTAGATGTTTAGGCACTTTAGCATACGACTGTGCTAAATATATAGAGTCCACATTACGGTGTCTGACCATGCTGTAAAAAGAGGCGATCTTCCCCTGCTTTTCAGTGATTACGTCATCAAATATAAATATGGAGTTTTCTTTAACTTCAGAGGGATGCAAGACACTTTCTCCATCTTCATAAGTGTTCACTTCTATCCCTTGAATGTTTTCGAGTAGCTTGACGAGATATTGATACTTTGGCTGGTAAAGGGACTTTGAATAGATGTACAAGTTTTCAAAACGTAAACCATTCACACGAAGCAGCATATTCAGTGAAACATTAGCTTTTCCGGCGCTTGAGCTGCCTAGAATAAGAGCTCTGACATTAGAGGGAAATAACTTTCCGTGTCGATTGCATCTAAAATCACTTTCAAAGTCTAGCACCTGGATGGGCAGGGAGCAATCTTGCTTCACGAGTTCCATCTTAATAACTAAATATAAAAAAGCATGCTTAATGTATATATACATTTATATCAGGTGCGCATGGATTTCAGGTTGTAGCTTGAGAGTATAAAGGTCCAATACTATTTTAAAGTCAGCTAGTCTATCATGCGAGGTAGGAGGATCAAGATCTCCAGAGGCTCTGGGTTAATTAACTCTCTTACTAATTGGCTGCCCTTTGAAGCACATTTACCGGGCTACAGATATTGCGGTCCGGGTACGAAGTTGGAAAAACGCCTACAGGGAGGAGACCCCGGAATTAACCCATTAGACGAAGCCTGTAAGCAGCACGACATCGCCTACGCTGAGCACAGGGACTCTGCTACGAGAAATATAGCCGATAATATCTTAGCCGAGAAGGCGTGGAAAAGAGTACAGGCATCGGACGCTTCTTCAGGAGAAAAGTTGGCCGCCAGGCTAGTTACAGCAATTATGAAGGGCAAGGTGGCTGTAGGTGCTGGCTCCAGGAAGAAAAAGCATGGAGGATTTCTGCCTCTCATTCCTATTATTGCAGCCCTAGGTGCTGCAGCTGGAGGCGCAGCTCAAATCGCCACAGCAGTGAATAAGAAAAAGGCTGCAGATAAACAGCTTGCAGAAATGGCAAGATATAACAGAGAGATAGAAGCAAAAGGAAAAGGTCTTCAAGTGAAGAAGAATAAGACGAGAAATGTCAAAAAGAAGAGACGCAACAGCAAGAATGGAAATTCAAAAAAGTCTGGAAGAGGACTGTACTTTTCCCGGAAAAAGCCTTGAGTAACATTGATCTCGACATGTATGCTAGACGTTTAAAGATTCCGCATTTTAGAGGTGTATATATGATTGATGAGCTGTCTACAAAGCCTCATCACCATGAGAGGATTATCGTCAATCTCGATTCTTCAGAGAATGAAGGCACCCATTGGGTTGCTGTAAGGAAGGAGGGTAACATTGCATTTTATTTCGATAGCTTTGGGAACCTAAAGCCTCCTAAAGAGATAGAAAGGTATCTCAGAGGTGTTAGGTTAATGTATAATACCGAGAGGTTTCAGAGTTTTAGCTCAGTCATCTGTGGACACTTGTGCTTACAATTTCTATCACAATGAGTTACACTATTGCTGTTAGCGGTAATGAATCTGTTCTGACAACACACCTGAATCCTCCTCTGAGGGTCGATCCTAAAGGGTATTATGAGATCGCTCTTTTGAATTTTGAAACCCTCTATTCCATTCCCAATGTGGATCATAGCAATAATCAGTTTCATTACATTTACAATGACAATCTTAAAGTCATTGATATACCTCATGGAACTTATGAGATTACTGATATTAATGCATACATCAAAGATAAGCTTCAATTGGATGAGGATGTCTTCTTTATTCGGCCTAATAATAATACAATGAAGGCTGAAATTAAATGTCCTTTTAGTATGGATTTTTCAAGAGAATGCTCTATTGGAACCCTTTTAGGCTTCAGTGAAAGCAAAGTCATTCCTGCTAATCAAGTGACTGAATCTGATTTCCTAGTAAACATATTTAAGCTGAGCATAATACGAATCGAGTGCAGTATTGCAACAGGCTCTTTCATCGACGGTAAAAGCGGACACTCGATCTATGCGTTTTCCGTTCTGTTCCGCCAGGATATCACATTTCGCAAGAGCCTTCAATTCCCATTTACCTGCCTATCATAGACACTAACTTTATCGACCAAATCACTCTTCGAGAAGTCGACCAGAACGGTCATCCCATCAATTTTAGAAACGAGGATATAAGCATAAGACATCACATACGTCGTAATGGGAATAGATTTTAGCAGAAGAAGACGCCTACAAGGATATAATAAGCCTGCGCATCGTCGTATACATCATACTCTACCTGCGACACTCAGTGTGTTAACATCGAGCAATAGGAGGTTCCTTGAAGCATTAGGCTTCAGAATTCTGTAATGGACATCTTCAATGTGACAGAAACACCTACATTCGAGGACAAGATTGCTAAAGAAGAAGAGCATGTGTTTTTACCGTATAATACATCGGCTCTGGATGCGAATGATGAAATTAGAATCCCTTGTCAAGCTGAAGATTTATATACTCTACCTAACCGGAGTTATCTCTACATTGAGGGATCTGTTACTAAACCTAATGGAACAACTACTACAGCAAGGCTTACCAATAATGCTATTGCATTTATGTTTGACGAGATTCGATTGGACATGAAGGGATCGACTATAGACAGAACAAGAAATCCAGGGATTACATCAACTATGCGCAACTATGCTGCACTAAACTCTATGGAATCCAACCGTTTACTCAATGCTGGATGGTGCTACCCTGGAGAAGATGTGGATATTGTGCATCCTGCAAGTGGAGCATTCAACGCTATAGTACCGCTGTCAATGCTTCTGGGATTTCCAGATGATCACAAGGTCCTCATACTCAATAGCAAGTTTGAGCTGGTCCTCATTCGATCCAAGGACTCTAAAAACTGTATTCTGGCAACCCAAGGAGAAGAAAATGCTATTGTTAAACTTACACGTATCGAGTGGCGGATGCCTATAATACGCCTTTCTGATGGTGAAAAGGTGGAGATCCTTAAGATTGTCAAGTCAGACAGGCCATTACATATAGCCTTTCGAAGTATGGATCTGCATACTCAGCCTGCGGTACCTCAAACTAGATCATTTACATGGAACGTTGCAACAACATCGAGACCCGAGAAACCAAGATTTGTTATTGTGGGAGCGCAGACTTCGAGAGTAAATAATGCAACTAAAGATTCCTATGTCCTCTGTAGGAATAGGCGTTGTATGATGATTTCTGGAACAATTTTAATTATTTTTTTAAACATTATATATTCTAAAACCCCGTGCAGGGTAAGAGCATATAGATATTTTCAATGCCACTTACCTTAGGCTTCCCCGCCTGAGTAAGAATACAGCGCAGTTTTCATCACACAGGAAGTACGACTTCATTTGATCGTGCACCTCTGGCTTCTCGCATAGGGTTGCATGCGTATCACCATTACAAAATTCAGAATGGTATTGGACCGCATGGGTGGTTACAAGGACATCGACATCATTCACGCCTCTGTGTTGTTCCTCATCTGTTTGATCATTGCAACATAACCAATTTGAGACTGTACCTCAATAGTGAATGTTATCCCTACCATGATATGAACTTGGACTTTGGGAACTCTAGATTTGTCTCGTTATATGAAATGTATTCAAAATTCCAAAGCTCCTATTATTCGAGAGAGAATTACCCCTTATTGAGGAGAAAAGATTTTCTTAAACATGCACCGATATTTGTCATTGACTGCTCACATCAGCCTGAGGAGGTTGTAAATGGAGCTGTCAATATTAGACTGGAAATTCAAACTAGTGCAAATATTCCTGCACAGACATCTTTGTATTGCTTGATAATTCATGACAAAGTATTTACATACAAGCCCCTGTCTCATGTGATGCAGTCTTTAATTTAAATGTAGTTATTTTATGCTTGATATAAGGACGTGTAAGGGGGTTTTTCGTGAATAAAAGCAAGTTATAAAAGATATATTTACTTCTTTATTTTCTTATTATACATTTCCAGCGCCTTCTGCCTCCAGCTCCTTGTCCCTACATATGTGTCTTCATTTACAATACATAGGTTCTGCAGATGTCTATCTATATAGGATTCGAGTCTTTTTATTAGTGATAGTACATCATAATTCAAATGAATTTCACCGTAATTTAAAGACGTATTAAAAAGTGTAATTTTTCCAGTTTCCATAAACACCGTGATATTATAGGAGAATACAACATGTTCACTGTACTCTCTGTTCGGACACTTCTTCACTTTTAGATATGTTTCGAATTCTGCGAGACTTTTTTGAATTATCTGCCAATCATATTTTCTCATATACACGAAATTATTATTGTCTGTTTCTTTTATGAGGAGCACTGGGGTTTCATAATACAATCCTATATTGACACTACTGCTTCTTGAGGTGTAGCCGCCTTGGAGCACGAGTGCTTGTGCTTGCATCTCTTTTCGGGGTGTTAGCGCAGGTAATTCGCTCTTCCAATAGCGCCAACCTCCTATGGAGATCTTCAAAGGTTTTATTGTTCTTCCTCCTGGTGGGCTTCTTAGTAGCGGACCTGAAACATTACATATTGCGTCTATTAGAAAAATCATTTTTTAAATAAATTCGCAGGTCTCCTGAGAGGAATTGCACATGTTAGACACCATGAATGGGAGCGATGTAGTTTTATTTAAAAGCATGCGTGTTCTATCATAGATTTGAAATTAATACTCACTGTATTGCTTTGTGTAATTCTGCTCGTTTCCTGGGTGAATGCTCAGGAGTCACCTGGAGCATATCGCCATCTACTTGCAAATTGATTGGCCTCTCTTGGTCATCCAAAGTCATCAAAAGCTGCGGTACATTCGGGAAATCTACTTCATCTATGTCCTCTGTAGGAATAGGCGTTGTATGACGATTTCTGGAACAATTTTAATTATTTTTTTTAAACATTATATATTCTACAACCCCGTGCAGGGTAAGAGCATATAGATATTTTCAATGCCACTTACCTTAGGCTTCTCCGCCTGAGTAAGAATACAGCGCAGTTTTCATCACACAGGAAGTACGACTTCATTTGATCGTTCACCTCTGGCTTCTCGCATAGGGTTGCATGCGTATCACCATTACAAAATTCAGAATGGTATTGGACCGCATGGGTGGTTACAAGGACATCGACATCATTCACGCCTCTGTGTTGTTCCTCATCTGCATCCCCTCCTCTGGAAGAACGAACATACTTCAAATTCGTTATTTTCTTTAAAGATTAGATGTAGCATAGTATTTCCTAGAAAGGAATAACAAGATGGTCTACTTACAGGTACCTTCTTCTGTAGACTGGGCAGTTCTCTGTGCATATTTCTCTTGAAGACATCTGGTCATGATATGAAGGCATGTTACAGACAATTGAATGTATGAAGCCATTGCACTCCTCCTTGTGGTAGTAGGTGTAGTGGTACGCTTCCTCTCCACACCCACTCCAAAAATCTTCCATTCCTGCCATACTAATAACGTGCAGATTGAGAAACTCTTTCTACAAAAACCTTCAAATATACTTTCGGGGTGCTAGGCCTGAGACCTTATATAGCAGTGGTATAATGGTGGGGGATAATTGCAGAAGGGTAGGGCGGCGCATGCGCGGTCATAGGGTTCGAGGGCGGAGCTTGAAGCGAAGAACAGTCGTCTATTGGCTTTCACGGATGCGGTCCATTAGTTTTTAAGTTTGCAACTGTACCAGATTTGAAAGATTTATTAGACAACATGGGAAAGCGATGTTGCAATGGTTCTCACGGTCGGTGAATCATGTTTCATCCTTAAGGTAATTACCTCCCCCACCCCCAGCCTGTACTTTCCTTGAGGAGGGATTTAGGTCGGGTCTTGCACGAAAGACCAATTAAAACCAATTGAACCAATTAAATAACCATTAATTGATCCAGAACGTACATGCTACTTGGGTCGTCTTTACATGAAAGACCAATTAAACCCAATTTAAGACTACAAACTCCCCCAGCAATCATAAATTTGATCCAGAACGTACACGCTACTTGGGTTGTCTTTCCACGAAAGACCAATTAAACCTAATTAAAATCAATTAAGCCAATTAAATAAGCATTAATTTATCCAGAACATACAATAATATACTACTGGTATCAGATGCTGATAAGTCTGTGTTAAAGCAAAGCTGGATGAAAAATTGGTTTACCATGTCTTTAAAACTGCTGCACAACTATAGAAGTATCTATTTCCAGCAGCTCGTTATTAGCATTCTCAATATCTAATTCCACAAAAATCTCTCAAAGCTCGAACTAATCACTGGACAGTGCGACACTGAACATCGATTAACTGCCTTCTTGTGTTATACAGACTACTCCAGAAGCGTTTCGTTCACTGCTCGTGTGGTTTAATGTGTAACACTAAAAGCTCGTGTCCCGAAGATCATGGGTTCGTTTAGTACCATGCAGTTAACATTTTTAAATTCTATACGAAGAAGTACTGTGATGCATATATTCAGGACATCATTCTGATTGGCCAGTGCAATAACACTACTATAATTTCCTTAATTAGGCTCGCTGAGGTTAGTATGCTGAGGACTTTCTGCGTATTATTTCCTTGATTCGGCTCACTGAGTCTAGTATGCTGAGGACTTTCTGCCTATAATATCCTTGATTCGGTTCACTGAGGCTAGTATGCTGAGGATTGTCTATTAGACAACATGAAGAACATGTACACCTTCTCTGAACTTGCAGATATACATCTTATTCACGGTGATTCAAGAAACAGTGGTTTAGATGCTGCAGTACCGTACAGGGTGTGCTATCCCGATAAGCGTTATCCACATCACTCCACCTTCCAGTCCATAGATAGTCATTTGTGAGAGCGTGGATCCTTCAAAGTAAACACGAGCCACACGAGTGTTACACGAACTCGATGTACAGATCAAACTGAGGAGAATGTTCTGCAAAGAATTGCAGAAGAGTCATCTACTAGCACACGTATAGTGGGCACTAATCATTTTAGCTAATGCAAGCCATACACGAAGAACAACTTCACCCACTTCACCGCCTAAAAGTGCAAGCACTAAGTCCGGGAGACTTTGGCCCTCGGGTATAATTTTATGACTGGGCTTTGCTCCAACAGTCCTATTTTCGTCGGTATTATTTAATGATGGGGCCTTTTTCACCAGGAATGCTCTAGTTTTCAACTAAAGGAACAGATATATATGGGACTTGTCAATCCACATACTGTTGTGAAAAATAGTCACCAGCAGACTTTTTGGTGAACATATGGGTCGAAATTATTTCAGACCATGCCGTTGATCCATATCTGCTTTCTTCTCAGTTAAATGACAAGTTTATCTTTGTTTGTTGCAAAACATTGTACTTTTATTTTTAGAAGATGTACCTCTACACATTTATCGTCGAATGCGGGTTCAACATTATGGAACTCTGCCCCATTTCACCCTGGCTGTGCGAGAGCATTGCAACCAAAGATTTCCTGCCGATGGATTGTAAGGAGGAGTCCAACAGTAGCTTGACCACCACGCTCTCCGGACCTTAATCCAAATGATTTCCTTTTTTGGGAGTCACCTCAATTCTATGGTGCATGAAATACCTATCATCTCAGAAGAGGACCTAACTCCACGAATAATACCAGTACGTAACGTTATTGTCACACACAAAGAATCTTTGATAGAGTACGACCATCGTTCCTTCGCCCCTGTCAACTTTGCCTTAAATGTAGGTCGCCAATTCGAGCAGTTCCTATGAAACTGAGTAAACTCTTTAGTAATGGCTTTATTCTTTCTTTCACCCTTTAAGCAACTTCCCAGTTTGAAGTACAGCATGTGAATGTACTACAAATGATTCAACCTTTTTTATCCAGAATTGTAATTAATTGTACTGATATTCTGAATTTAAAATACATAAACTGAAACATGAATTTAAAACTTAAGCTAAATCGTATTAGTATGCTTTACTAAAAAAGTGGCGAGTGAGACTCGAAAACAATGACTACATTTTATTCGAAAGCTAATATCATAACCATTCAACCAGAGTGGTACACTATGAAATATCTCTTCGCTTTCGTGCGTTGTGCTCTCGAATGATATTATCACTAAGCATTGGCATACTGGCAGTTTAGAAATTCATGGCCGTAACTTCAAAATTTTAACAGACAGACCATACGTCTCTTTTCTCGAATTACTTGTTAAGATACCTCCACATTCTCTGAAAATATTTCAATGTAGCTCATTAAAATCCTATATAAATACGCATGCATATTATAAAAACTCCCAGCATGTAAAGCCCCACACGTTAGGAAAAATTAGTATACCGCAGGGTCAGAACAGGTTACAGAAAGTATGAGGTACAGGTATGGAAAAGAGATCACCGAGAAGACTGTAATTAAGATTATCCAAGCCAATGAAATATGAAGAATACATCAAGTAGTTTGAAACAGGATTTATGGCTTAATAGATACGTTCTATTCACTGAAACCAGAAAAAGTAAATGCATGTACACATTACTTTAACTCTAGTATGCATACCCTGGTTACAATGGACCCCGATAGAGCTTTAGTTTTTAATTGCTGTATGGAAAGCTTAAAATGGATCCCCCACTAAGCAGGTATGCATTCCTACAACATTCAATAGCACTATAAAGGTACTATTGTAAGTCTGTGTTAGTGGTTTCAGGTGTCACTTTTATTTTCTTATGTATACCATACATTTACATAACCTGGATCCAATTGACCTTGTGGTTTATATTTTTGTATCATTAAATTAGATTGGGTGTTATTAATTACATTTTGTTGGAATTTAGAAAAGACGCTGTTGGGCGCACATGCCCATTTTTGTGATTGCAGATAACACAGTATTACAACTTCTAACTCCTTGTTCACCTATCAGATTGTGTACTACTGTGTTGTGTAACAGAGTGAAAGATTACAGTAGATGTTTGCGAGTCTACGAAGCAGTACAGAAAGTTGTAGCGGTTTGCTATACAGCAATGTTGTCTTCGACATTCGATGTTGATTTGGAAGAAAAGTAAGGGTCATTTGTAACATTAAACAATAACATGAACAGGCTATATTTCTACAGTCCATAGAAGAAAGGAGTACTTTTGTTATTTCTTCACATTATTCCTTTTGAGACAGAATATCGGAATCTACATCTAAAAAGGGAGCAGAAAAGGAGATAGCATACGGTTTTAAAGTCCAAGTTTTGAATCGGCTGTTATTCAATGACACTGAAGATGAAGATTTTCTTTCAGATGCAAGTAGTGCTTCGGATGAAAACGATGAAATTGTTCCTCAGTTAACGGCATGCAGTTAACGGCATGCAGCATGCAGAACGAAGCAATGGTGATGATGATGATGATAATGACGATGTCGACGACGAAAACGATGATGATGTAAATAATAATGCCTCTGAATAAGCAAGCAGTGAAACTACTAACAGATATATTGTTCCAAATGGTATGCTATGGAGTAAAACAACCCAGTGCAAAATGAAACGCCTGCACAGAATTTGGTGAAATTTGTACCATGACCAGGAAGGGATATGTACAGGATTTTAGATGTTTGTTAGCCATAAGCATTGTTAGGAAATAAGTTTACACGGCCTGACTGAAACTGACAATAGAAGTGGGTAACAATCAACCGAGGGGGTGAATTGTTTATACTAAGAAGAGACAAACAAATGACGTCAGGGTAGTGTGCCTTTCTTTAGAAATGGAGGGAATATCTTCCCTAGAGCATATATGTTAGTAGTAGTGATTGGCTGACAAAACAGACGCTAATGTTGGCGCGATTTGGTAACCAATAGCAGCTCTATTATAATGTTTAGGCATTTCGAGGTGAAGGAGTATATATTCTCGAGCCATAAGCATGTTTCACGCAGTTCTAAGGAATCCCTCGTGAGGTGCACGTCATACAGTTTGGAAGAATCTCTCGCGAGGTACACGTCGTAAAGTTAGTTACAACAATGTGAAGTACGCGGCAACTAATACGACAGTAATTACATTCGGAAATACTACAGTTTCAGTCAGGCGTGTATAAAGATTAAAGATGTGAATTATTAATTAAGTGTGACGGCAATAAAAGCGTGAAAACAAATTCTTTTATCAGTGTTATCTTTTAGTAACAACTCCTTTACGTTTACACGCCCTGCTCAGAGATACTTACTTAACTGGGCATTAATAGCTAGCCGGAGGACAAAAAAGACCAAATTTTAAAATAATAAAACAATAACAGGCGCCCAGCAAATAAGATAACACTAGTCGATTCCCGCGACAATTCTGAATGTGCTAAACTGGATCTGTTTTTGCAATTAATGGGATTCTGTATACAACAAGAAAACCAAGTTAAGAACCCCAGAAAAATTTCGACCTTACTACAGTGAAGATCCTTGCAGGTAATATTGGTACGGCCAGAAATATTGCGGTAGATAACTATTTTACAAGTGTATCATTGGTAGAATATATCTTCAGTAAAAGTCTAACTCTTATGGGTACAAAGAGGATGAATTATAGAGATATTCCTAAAGAGATGAAGCCAAATAAAAGTAGACAAGTAAATTCAAGTGTATTTACATTTACGAAAGAAATGAAAATGGTTTTTCGCCAAAGAAAAATAAATGTGTAATCCTTCTAAATACCATGCATTATAATGGCTATAGATGAACAACATCCAAAAAAGAAGCCTGAGGTTGTGAAATCTTATAACCAAACTAACGGGGTGTGGATGTTATGGATCTGCTAGTGCACAATTATACATGCAAAAGATAAACCAAATGTTGGTTCATAATTCTGCGGTGCAACATAATGGACGTGTACACTCTAAAACCTTTATTCTGTACACAACACAACATCCCATATATTATGAAGGACCAGTACACAAGATGAAACTTTACATCAAAGAACTTTCAGTGTAGTTGATCCAACTGTTTATGACCAGAAGATGTTCTAATCCCTTTCTCCAGGAACCCCATCCCTGGATACGGAGAAGTTCATTACTATACCGCAAACACAAGGCAACAGTAGTAGTAGCAGCAGGGTGGGTTATCACAGCAGGACGTGTTCATCGTGTCCTGCTTCAAAATATAAAAAAACAAAGACAGTGCGGAAAATATCTATGCCAGGAACATAGCAGTGTGGTGTGCACTAATTGTAAAAATTAACGTGATGATTTTATTTCAATCATTTTCTCTGTCAATACCATAATCACTAATAAAATTTTGAACAGTTTGTCATAATTAATATCAGTGGCTTATGTTTCATTTATAATATTGTAATTTATTTAAACAAAAAATGTGGAGGATTAAAAGTATACTCATTTGAACTTAATAAAATTATTGATAATGATCATAGCTATCTTATATTTTGACGGTTATACTCTTGTTTTAACATATTTTGTTAAATAGTATTTTATACAGTTCGAAATATTCAAGGAAAACTTGATATAAGAAATAGCTGTCTTTATTTTCATAATGATGACGGAGCTTCTCCAAAGTGTGCTGTATGAATACATCAAATCGTCCTTAGATTTCTTGCTAGTCATTTCCTGGATGCTGAAGTAAGCAGAGATTAGATTAGATGACACGCAGTTTACTTTCTTGTCTGACACGTGGGTAAGTTGCGTAACTTTAGCTGACATACGCTTACGTCAACTACTAGGTAGGCAGTAATCAGCATCTTGGTTGCGTATTTAAACATATGGGTTTTGACGGCGCTCTCTTGACCAACGACGTGCCTAGCAGGAATCTTTGCCGGTCAGTTCTTAAATTCCCTTAGTGTTAATTTACAATCCCGACGCAGGCGCTAGGCCGACGACGATGGACTGCTGGACCTCCTCTACCGCTCAGGTAAATCTACTACTTGTCTAATTCTTTCTTACTTTCAGCTACCGCAACCTATACCCTTATGCAACGTTCCCATCCTTTACGTGAGGTCTGATAATGGTATCGATGGCGTCGTCGCCACGCTTACGTTACAATATTATAATGATAAACCTTAAAACAAAATTTTTGTGCATGATAATATCAACAAAACATTTGCTTTCATTAAAAATCTCCCTTATGCAAAACGGTTCCAATAGACCACGGGAATGTAAATGTGCAAAAAATATACGCCATGCACAGAAGGTTTAAAACGAAAACCACTACGCCATACACATAGAAATGCTGAAATCTAGCAATGACTATTGGAGAACAAGCCGAGAAAGTAGTTGAGCTTGTATTGAATTACGATGTAAAGAGCTATCACAATTCTCTGATATTAAGCCCGTTAGTTTGGGTACGTAAGACAATTAAAAATGAAGGTGCCACCTGATATACCAAGGACCAGCAATAATCAGGAGGCAATTTGGCGTGCATAATTTTGAGGTGAAGGTCACATATAATAATAAAAAATTGGGGGAGATGGTAACGCTCAGCTAGGTCTCTCCTCATCGTGGGGCTCCGCTCCGGGGGACCCTAAAGGTTAGCGGCTTGTGAGCAGGGACCGTGCGGCATCGAATGAGTTCTATCTGGAAACGTTAGGAACCCGTCCATGCTTGCGCCCGTCGGCATAAATATGTACTGCTTATGCTGAACAAATTGAAATTAATATTCTGAATTGAAATTTGTTTGTATGTGTTTGTGTGTGTGTGAGGGTGTGTGGAAAGTTTGACTATTTTTATTATAATATCAGTATTTAAAAATAATTTGTTTTGTAACTTGATATTATCTGGACCAAAAATTAAAAATTTACTAAGTATATATGGAATACATGTTTATTGTTGTATAATATTCTTTTGCATTGCAATGATTGAGCAACTCTGAAGCCTTTATAGAAATAGAATGTATCATACTCATGTGCATTAATAAACTGGAAAATACTAATTATAGTGAAAAAACATGTACAATATACCTTAATATACCGTGTAAGCATTTTCGTTAATTTTTGGTGGGTATTCATCCAGAGCACCATCTATTATTTAAACTAAACACAGTGTACTTCAGAAAGAAAACAAATAACAACCTCTAAAATATATCTTCTACATAATTTACTCCATCATCACCTTCTGGTCTCAAATTGAGGTAAAATCCGTGATGGATTCGGCGAAATACACTCCAATATCTTCATGGCATTTTAAGTTTGTTTTTTCTTTATTTAACAAGTCCTATATTCATCTACCGCAGTCGTGGTACCTGCACTTTCTTTCTTCGTTGTACGTAGAAACGTTGTCAGACTCCATAAACATTCTGGTTTTCAGTTTTATAATCCATGGGTATGTCTGCTCAAATCTGAAGCATATAGCTTCTGAAAATTTCACCTCGGTGCCACTGACATGCACTCTTGCTCGAGTTCATTTTTCGGAGATATTATGTCCAGAAAATAAGCATTGCCCGCTTCGACTACATTGGACATGTTCTTACGGCCACAGAACAATTTCTCTCCATTCTGTTGGAAAATATTGATTGTGTTATCCTTTCTGATTATTTTAATTTTTGGGAGGGAAATTGTGACCAGAAATTACAAAATAATCTTCAATTTCTTCCAAGCGTTTTGTATGAATCGGGTAGCTCCAAATTGGCATTATGCTCTAATTCTTGTTGTGGCCCCACAGTTCCCAAAAAATAGAGCGAGTTGCTCTGAAGAGATAACCTCCGTTCTAATGCATTTCAGGATGCAGCTCCCAATCTCACCACTGCATCATCTTGCAATACACTCGTGCCATACAGACATATGACCAGTATTTTGTCCGAAATCATGCATTCGTACGTCGTATGTCATAATTTTTTTGAGTAGAAGGCAGTTGACCAACTCAGTTTGGGTGTGGATAATGTCTGCTGCAAATCTCTGATATAAGACGTATAATTAAACCATTCTTAGTCAATTTGGAAAGCTCATTTGGTTTGGACTACCGCCTCAGCAGAATGCAAGTACAATTACTTTGCGAGGTAGGAAGCATTCTTCTCTTCAGCTAAACCATTTTACCTGTATTTGGAGAGAGTCGCATGTTTTATAGGCATTAAACGTAAGGAATTTAAATTCCCTATATTATATTCTAGGCAAAATAGGTTTCTGTATTTATTCTGATATGAGGTATAGGGTATACAACGGAGGGGGACACCTCACGCACTGCGACCTACGAGACATCTATGCGGCAACCAATCTCCAAGAGGAAGGGATGAGGTGATGAAACCACAGGAAGCCACAGAGACAGCAGACAGGTCACATAGATGCGCGGAAGTCCCTAACAGTTCCTGGCTCTAAGACCAGTCACTACTGGGGCTGCCCAGAATGGGCGATGAACGACCCGTTCTACCAAGCACCTCTCTAGTGTCCACGGAGAATACTCTTGGAGGAAGCATCCGCGCCATTTGTCCAGCACCGTCTCACACAACGAAACCTAGAAGAATACCTGAAACAGGAGAAGTAATTAAAGGGAAATGAGGGAAAGGAGATCTTGGTAGATGAGAAAGTACCTCAACACTCGCGTACCGAACAAGGAACACCACGAAAAACGCAAAGTCATAGTGAACGATCGACGGTAATCGAACTCGGAACCTACCGAATATGAGCCTCATACGTAACCACGAATCCAACTAGCTTAGTTACTCTGAGATACAACCTGTATGTTTTCCTTTTCACAATACTAAACATAATCTTCATAGAGTTCACTAATATTCACTTCACTACTCAAGTAAACCTCTGTGGATTTTGTGACCTACTGTAATGAGGGAGATACCTGGGGATGGACTTAATATGGCCATGAATGACATTAACTGAAACAGTCGACAAAGTATTAGGCCTATTGCTATATACTCGTATATCACGTTTATCTGTGGGAGGTGTCGCTCTTATGTCTTATTTTATTTATTAAATTGTTAATTTGCTCTCTGTGATTTTGAAGGGCATCAATACTCACAAATTATTTCTTACAATCCATCACTCATATTCCATTAATTTTAACTCAAGAAATGAAGGTGCTGTTTTTGTATACATTATCTAAGGAGTTCTTATTACACCTTCGTTTTATAGAGCTAGCCTCAGTACTGTCAATAAGGTACGCATTTCGTTTATCGAAGTCTCCCAAGTCCCAAAATACACTGAAAACTTCCTTAAACTGATTCGTGTCTAATTCAGAACATCTTAAAGCGTATTTAACATGTCTCCCACTGTTACTGAAGAATAGGTTTACCTGCTGTTGAAATGCAGTCATGACCTTCATTTATCCGCTTTTTATTTTGATGCACCTTCTTCATATGATGCACTCTCTTCGTTGGTGTAAACTGCGTTTGGGACTGTTAAATGGATATCTTCCATGGTCAGATTACCTTTCTTCCATCTATGGCAAAATAAGCATAATTTCATTCTAAAGCAGATAAAATGTATTACTAATATGTATTATACAAATTACACAATAAACTATAGGTCGTACAGTAATGTCATAGATGGTTATGATATTAAGATATTTACTTACTATTGGAAATACAATATCAGGCAAGTGCACACACAGATATTCACTATTTAGGGCAGGGTAATGCAAAGCAAAACATTCTAGAAATAAATGGCAAGACAGTGCAAGCATTCATCTTAAATTGTGGAATATTTTGACGCATTTTAAGTAATGAAAGTAACACAGCTAGAAATAAAGGGATACTATCATGACTTGCAAGAAAATTAAAGAGGCATTCATATGGATGTTGTTTCTTAAAGAACAATTCATGATTTTTCTAAACAACATATGTTCATTAAAAACTACAAAGCCAACTGGGTGCCAAGCAATACTTACCTGTACTTCACACTGTGATGTTAATTCCTCCTCAGGTATTGGCAAACATTCAGAATCAGAGCAGTAATCGCCATTTTTGTCGCTTGATTTAATAATAAACTTCAACTTCATTCTACATGCCATTTTCTATACACTCGCTTTTTTGTGCTCTTTTGCATGACATTGACTTGCCCTTATGGAAGATCCATGAAGTTTTAAGGCAAAAACATAAAGCTGCAAATAATGGTATCTGTTGAGCTTTCTGCAGAAATACTCGAAACCATAGTCTACATAGTCTACACTGCAATATAGTATGCTTAGTTTAGTTCGGCGAAAAAAGTTGCTTCACCCTTTCTTGCCAAAACTCCCTTTAATGAGTAAGAAGAGGTTATGAAGAGAATAATGCGCTGCATGTAGAAGCACTATGTGCCTCGGATATATACTGAGCAATAGATTGGGTGGCCTACTTGTGCAGCGACTTTATTTCCTCGGAAGTGAGTATTATTGCCCAGATGCGACACTCAGCTTCCTGGCGGACACACGCTGAGGCTTGGTACTTATGTGATTAGCGTTTCGTTATTGTCATTTATTGTTTACTCGTGTTATCATTGAGCGAACAAGAGAAGAAGTCAACGAATTAGTTTTTATGTTGTTGTGTTCGGAGAGTTTGGCAGACAATAACGGTACTTTATAGCCAAAGGCTCCATGTTAGACGACTAGACAACTATCCCATTCATTTGGAGTGACTGTGGACTCAACTTATAGTCTATTGCATGCCTCAAATCGGCCATTGTGATGCCATAGAAATAACCTGCGTTTGCAGATGGAATAAGAAAAGCTGTTGTCGCAAATTCTCATACCAACTGCAGCGCTGTTGTGCCAAGCAGGATGGACCTTATTTTGAACATCTTCTTTGAGCTTACAGTAAATCACAAAGAAAGCCATTACAGCGATCGAGGAATAGACCACTCAACTAACTGCTCGGAGCCACCCGGTATATCTGCTTATTTGTGTAGCCAGTTTTACCTAATTATATTTGCTACTAGTGCAGCAATTGAAAGCGAGTATTGAGAGACGCAGTATCAGAACTGCAAAATTCTAACAAATTCTGATGCACGTATGAAGTTAACTTGCAACACAGTACCACGAAGAGCATTCCATAGAAGGAGAATACAGTATTTCCCAGGAAGTGTAGCCAAACAAAATGTGGAACATAGAAAGTGTAGAGTGTGTCATTTTAGTGTACATAATGTCAGCAAAATAAACATTTATCACACCATGCATTGCCATTCTAACGGAAAACTAAACCAAGCATGTGCTATTTAGATAAAATTTTTGAAAAATATATGTACTACACATATTTTTTCATGACCATGTTCTTTCGCCACTTCAGTTATTACATACACTTTAATTTATATCGGCTTCCTGAATTGTCCCCAAAAGCACGGCTTTTATAGGAAATGGATTGGTTAGTTCGGTTGTATTCCTCCATGACTGATCGTTTTGTCCTTTCTCCTGGACATGGTGGGAATTTTTATATTTAGTCGAGAATGATAGCTGGCATTATTTAGCACAATAGCATGCTTAGCAGGAATGTTTTTCAAAAGCAAACTCTTGATCTAAGCTTCAAATACATCAGCATTCTTCTTGTGAGTCAGTCAAGGATTCCCGATAATTTTGAGAGGATATCCAACCCTGGCTACAGCCTGCATGCAATATCCTTTTTTCACGGAACATAGGTCCTGAAAGACAGTATGAGCAATTACGTCCCAAACTTTCTTTTTACATTATCATGAATATCACTCCAAGACTTAAGCAAATGAACTAATATTACCCCTTTTGCCTGATCTAGTTTAGTCTACTCAAGCAATGATATCTGCATGACATAATTCTTGTTGATTCCATGATCGCGTGTCTTTTATTTATAGTACGAAAACGCAACCTCACATTCAGTAATAAACTATTTAGGCGAATCCCTTTTGTATGTAAAATGGCACACGATTAGGAAATTCATTCAGCAATTATAATACTATTGTTGGCTGAGCGAGATGGTTCCGCGGTAAGGTGTGAGGGTTGCAATCTGGAGGTCCCGGGTTCGATTCCCATAGACAGCTCACTCTGATTTTTGGCTTTTTGTGGCATGGCATGTTCGGTAGACGAATACTGGAGTGGTTTCTAATCCACTACGTATTCTCTCCGTCGTTTACCTTCCATTCCAATTCCTTTCATATTTCAGTGTGCTTCTGCGTTTTGTGGTGTATGGCGGTGCCGGCCAGAAGGCGCGGATGCTTGCACAAAGGAAGGAGTATTCTACTAGAGGGTTGCTTGTTTGATTGGTAACTCATAGTACCCTTTAAGCAGCTTCAGTAGAGAGACGGATCTTCGATCCAGAAACACTTAAGGAATTCCGCGCGTCTTTGTACTGTATCTGTCTGTAGTCAGCAGCCTCCTGTGGTTCCCTCACTTCATCCCTTCCTCTGGGGGTGGTAGTCGCAATGGATCTCACATAGGCCTTAGTGAGCGAGGTGTCTCCCTGCGTTGCGCGCCCTGTACACTAACACTGTTTGCAATGCCCTTTTTATAAAACCTATACACCTCTCTACGAATTATATAACAGGTAAAAGTATAAATCTTCCTAAGCTGGATTTTGAATTTCCCTTCAGTTTTGGCTTTATGGGAAGTCTCCGCAAAACTTAACTTTTTTTTTGCTTTATCAGTTTCAAAAAGGTCCCTTCCCTATTTCATTGATTTGCATATACGGAAACACATTATATGTTGGGACTGTTTAGTCAGTGTTCCTAAACGTGGCTGGGTATTCTCCTTTTCTTATTGCTTCACTTGCTGCCCCCACTTAAAGTGGAGGCTCTAGCATAAATGATAACACCACTTTTATCAATTGGAGAAAAACTAGCTAAATTATCAGCACTACAGCCGTTATAACCACCAGAGGAACTAGCTACGTTTAAGTGCTCCACATATTTAAGAATATGCAGAAAAACCCTACTCGCAGCTGTGAAACACACAAGTAAACAAAATGAGTCAGAGAAAAAACAGGGAAAAAGTTGCAACACTAATTCACTCCACCTGTAGCTTATAACTGTGTGGCCTTTATGGTTTTTTTGCATTCATTGGCTGAAGAGACACACTCATTGGTGCAATGTGAAACAAAGACCACTTCAGAGAATAAACAATGTGTGCGGTGTGTCTTATCTGAGAGGCTAAGTGCAGTTTGGCTATTGGAGTAGCACGTTAAGCATTGTTAACGGCAAATGGCTTTTGTTCTATTGTTTGAGAAGTTTGACTAATAACCTTTTGGGAACATGTCATTTACGTCCTAAATTTCCCTTATGAAAATTTTGATCACGTCAGTAGGTAAATAGTGTTCCTTCAAGGCCTCAAAGGAATACCGCCAGCTCCTCCCCCTTTCTTTGAGGCCTTACATGCCGCCTGGTCGCGTGCCGCTAGGCCACGCCCCCTCCCTTTGAGACCTTACATGCCGCCTGGTCACGTGCCGCCTGGCCCTGCCCCCTCCCTTTGAGGGCTTACATGCCGCCTGATCGCGTGCCGGTAGCCACCCCGCCCCCCTCCTGTGTGCTCTAACCTGAAAAGCCGCGTGGCACGCGCCCCCTCCCACCCTTTTGTGGTCTGATCTGTTCCCTAGGGATAGGTGGGAGAGTGCGTTTTTGTTCCCATACGCTGGCCACATCCCCTCCCCCTCATTGTGACCTGTCTAAATCCCGCCCGGGTGATTGGTTCCCTGCGGATAGGTGGGAGAGTGTGTATTGTTCCCATACGCTGGCCACGCCACCTCCCTCTCATTGTGACCTGTCTAAATCCCGCCCTGGTGATGGGTGTGGTAGGGGAATGGTTTTCTCGACGCGTGCCACTGTTCGGCAAATCGATTTGAGGAGATAATTGTGTCAATCAATTAGGTAATGTTCGTCCATGCATAAAACATTTTTGAAAAAAAATAATAAAATCGGTATTTTATTACTACTAATGTCCACACATTGCGCTTCTAAAGGGTGATGTAATTAAATGATGCTCCTCGATCGATGAATACGATTAAGTATTTTTGATTGATTAATGTAATTAATTGTATATGAATTGACTCGCGCGCACCTGGTCGCCATCGTATACGCGTGCGTGGTTGTTAACGTGATTATTACATGTGTATAACTATTACGACTAATAACATATGTTTAATTCTACTTTTGAGGGAAAATATATTTTGGGTTTGTAAGAATATTACAACACTTATATGAATCCATGGCTGAAAGGACAGAGTTGCCGTAGTGAGAGTTAACGCGTGATAATTTCGCTGAAAGCCCGCGCGCAACCTTTCCTCTACGCAGCGTCTGCCGCGACTGACCGGACTCCCGCATGATAGCGTGTAAGGTAGCTGGCATCCCCTACCTCGCGCTTCAGCTCTACACCACCGCCAGCGCGCCGTGTGGTCATTTTCAAAAGTCTTGCGTAGAAGCCGGGAGTTCGCCATATTAGAGCTTGAGGCGCGCATGGCGGCCAACTTAACTCCATATAATTCCGTGGAAAATGATTCCGAAAAAAATAAACGCGAATTAACATTATAGTTAAGTAATACTCGTTTAACATGCGAGGTGCGTTCATGTTGTCTCGTTATAATTCCGGGGAATTGATTATGAAAAAATAAATAAACGTGAATTAACATTATAGTTAAATAATACGTCGATTAACACCCGAGGTGCGTTCAGCTTGTCTCGTTATATAATTCCGTGGAATTGATTATGAAAAAATAAATAAATACGGTAAACCTTATAAATAAATATTACATACGTTATTAAAAAAAAGATTTAATGGTCTCGCTGATAGATGAATACAATTAAATATTTTTTATTAATTAATGTAAATAAGTGTATATGAATTGACTTACGCATCTGGTTCCCGTCGTATGTGTTCGGGTGTTAAGGCGATTATTCCGCGTGTATAACTATTATGACTAATAACATTTGTTTAATTCTACTTTTGAGGGAACATGTATTTTGGGTTTATAAGAACATTACGTCGCTTAGGTGAATGCATGAGTGAAAAGACAGAGATAGCGTAAATACCTAACACGAGACGTTAACGAGTGATTCTTTCACTGAAAACCCTGGAGCTTGGTCCTTGTCCTGCAGGCGCTGACTCAGTAATGATCTCTTGCACCTGCATGTATGGCTTGACCACGTCAGCCCTTACCCAAACGACCTCTTCACTCTCCGTGCCTGTGACTGCTTTCCGCGCAATTATTTTCCGTACTCTCTAGCGGAGAGTGACGAAAGTTCAAGTTAAATATGTTATTAATAAATAAAAACTGAACTAAATAAACAATGAAATATGGTGACTATCCTAAACAAGACACATTCCTTGTTACTCTTTGCCAAACAACTGGAAAGAAGCACCAATATATCAAGACAGACGATAAAGCACTCCACGCGCATAGGTATAGACTTTAAAACAGACGTTGACGATAAAGTACCGCACTGCCAGCGCTTGCAAACGCATAGGTAGGAACTTTAAAACAGTCGTTGATAAAGTATCACACGTACGTAAGCATAAAAAATTACGATATCTTTCAATCGACATCTTTTATAAAGACAGTCGATGTAAAAGAAAGTTTTACACCCTTGACGAAAAAAAACCCCGACCCGCT
The DNA here is from genome assembly GCA_030765065.1 of Deroplatys truncata. Classification (NCBI taxonomy): domain Eukaryota; kingdom Metazoa; phylum Arthropoda; class Insecta; order Mantodea; family Mantidae; genus Deroplatys; species Deroplatys truncata. The sequence goes on from CM060990.1 coordinate 331,535,493, forward strand.
GGGGAAATAACCTTTTTAAGAATACAATAGATGTCCATCATATCGTTAATGGCCAGCTTGAAAGGGTTCGTACTTACTCTGCGCAGAATTCTCCATACAAACAGGGGAAAATCCTAAGCCTGGCAATTATAAGCTTGCTACAGCATTTTTTTCCTCCAATAAGTAATTTAAATTCTACATGAAGATTATTAATAATTAAGTTTCATAGTATACTACCTCTTATTTCTTTTAATAAAATATTGAATATGACTCTCCCGTCAGGAAAATTAAACGGAGAGAAGCGATATTTTCTTTTTACGCTGAAATTATAATTAAATCAATAGTGTAGAGATTCTGTAGAAGTATAAGTAAACATTCGTATCTATTGCAATTATCTCCAAGTATTACTTCCCTCTCAGAGGCAGTCAAGTTGTTACTATTATTATAATTATTATTATTTTGATTATTATTATCGTTAAGAAAGTTTATTCCATTTAAACAGACTGGTTTTTGAGCCATTGTGTCTAAACATTATTTAATTACACGGCGCTCCAATGTCATAATTAAATCAGACTCCTCTGAAAGGTGGCGCGTCTATTCACATTCGAGAGGTCGCTGGGTCGATTCCCTGCGGAGGGCGATGGATTTTCTCTCTCGTATATATTTTATTTTTTTCTTAGAATGATTTATCTTTTTTGTCTGAAAAGACCATTCTTACAGGAAAAACCATGCTCATATAGATTTAGAAATGGTCTGTGTTTAGAACATGTATTTTTCACGCATAGTGTACAGATTCTGTAGAAGTCTAAGTAAACATTCGTAACTATTGCAATTATCTCCAATTATTATTTCCTTCTCAGAAGCAATCAAGTTTTTATTATTTATATTATTATTATTATCGCCAAGAAAGCTTATTCCATTTAAAAAGATCGGCGTTTCACCAGCCATATCTAAAAATATTATTTCGTCCCCATCATTCGTATGTATACATATCATAATTCTATGAGAGATAACGTGGCTATTCACGTTCGAGAGGTCGCGACAGGATAGGCGATTTACTGTGCAAAGCAAGTCCTCCCATTAAGAGCTTTATAAGTTTTGGTGTAATTTTTTCCTACGAGATATGATGTATAGGTCCTGTACGTAAACATTCCTTACATGTAGAGCTATTATTATTCCCGTAACAAAATCGAAAATTATTGGTGTAATAGACTTTTGATTGTTTAGTAGTATTGAACGCCAGAGGGAAATCGAACTCAAAACCAATAAATACACGGACTTTCAAAACATGCATTATTCTGTTAGTAAACGTAGGTCGAGAACGTTTTTAAACAGCCCTCCATTCGAGAGATATTTTTTTAATATTCCAGCAGAGAGATCGAACCATATTTGTTTAAAAGCTTTTTTCATTCTCTGGGGATCTTCTAAAAATTCGACGAGTTATTCAGTTGCACACCCCTTGCAAAAATATTTTGTATATCCCTTGAAGACTGTATACCTGGCTGGGGTCTTGGAAATTCCTCCAGCGACAGGCTACCGCCAGGAGGACCATTTCGAACAGCTCATTAGGGAATTTATTGTGCTTTAAAATGATTTCTCTTCCCTGAAAATCCCGTATTTACAGGAAAATCCCTTCATACAGACGACTGTGTAAATATCGTATCTTAATTTTTTTAGCGATATCCACAATTCAACTAATTTTTATTGAATGCTAGATAAATAAATATGATTTGTAGAGGGTGATATGAAGAGTATGGCATTTTTAGAATTAAAATGGGAGAAAGAATTCAAATTAAGCGATCGAATGTATCTGATAGATTTTCTTAATTGGTGTTTTAAGCTAGCCTGTTTTAGGTCTACTTTATAGATTAATGAAATATTTGATGAATAATAGCCTTATATAACATGGGTAAAAGGTGTTTAAAGGCTGTTTTGATAAAAATTACGCCGTGGTAACGTGTGATGTTTGAACTGTAGAGGTCACCGGTTCGATTCCCGATGACCGACCTGTCTGAATTTAGAACCTGCATGGAGGTCTACGAATACATAGTCTGCCCATTAACGATTTTTTATAAGCGTGGGTGTAGCCTTACAAGGAAAATTATGTAAACAGAAACAATACCTTCTTTTTCATTATTTTCACTCTAAAATTATTACTAAATAATACCTTGGTGCTAGCCTCAGCGTTGCCATTCACATTCATATCATGTTAGAATAATACTTTTATTGCAGACACATGATTCAAGTATATAACTGTAGCGAATGGTAATACATAGATATAGTGCAGACCATTAACGGTCTTTATAAGCAAGGTTTCAGTCGGTAACGTCTGTGGCTTGCATTCGAGGTCGGGGGGTTCGATCCCCAGCAGCTGACGCTCCTGCCCCCTGGATTTCTTGGTTTCCCTAGTTGCTAGGCGAACGCTGTGAAGGTTCATTGCAACCGCGAATTGTTTCCTGCACACCGTTTCACCGATATTCTCCTTTTACTCAGGCTTTCATCTCTCCGGCTCTGACTGGCAATATTTACTACTAAACGTCGGCACTCATGTGATACAGATGCTTTATGAATAAAGAAACGTTTTTGTATGCAGTTAAAAGGACAGGGATATCGTACTGTTTAAAACACCCTCGAGGTAAAAAAATACAGGGAATGCCTCAGTAGTATATACCCCGCGGCAGGCAGACGGTCAAAGGTCGCCCTGGTGTCAAAGGTCAGAGGTCAAAAGTCATTGACGTCATGAAGGTCGGAAGGTTATCTGACCGTGATGACGTCATAGACCTTGACGTCATTAAGGCCGGAAAGTTATCTGACCGTGATGACGTCGTAGACCATGACACCTCTGACCCCCGCCAGGGCGGAGCCGTCTACCTGCCGCGGGGCATAATTTTTTTTTGCTTTCATTGTTCTTAGTGAGGTGATACACAAAAGTGACAATTTTTAACAAAAGGTGCCAGACCATCCACGTGAGTACTCCACGAAGGTGGATTAAAATGTTTGTTGCAGCGGCGATATTGCGCAAAGGTTTGTTGACACTGGTCGCTCAAACTGTTCCACACCACGTCCACGTCGAGAGGAAGATGATGTAACAAGGTGAGTGGAAGTGGCGACAGCACCTGTCGTTCGTCGGAGTTGAGGTTGGAGAGTTGTTGCTGGTTGCCGACGTACTTGTAGATGACCCTGTCCGCTTCTTCCATGCTCATTGCTGTAGCTTTGTGAGAAACAATAAAAAAAGACTATTGTGAGTGTGTGTTTGTGCGACGGTAAGCATAAGGTGTGGTCAGTTTTGTTTACTACCTGATGCCAGCGATACTTACCGGTGTTACTCGTGCCGGGGCGTGCAGCGATGCGAATAGGCATAGCTATGATGCTATACTGAGTCGATTCGCTGTTGTCAGGACGCTATAAGATAAATGCTGTTTGCATGTGATTGGCTACTTCAATGACGACTTTTGCTTTGTGCGCCAATACTGATGACGTTATATTTATTAATAAATATGCGGTAATGCTTTATTGTGCAATATGGGTCACGTGACTTTCACGTGGGTATATATACGTTTTGCACGTGAAATTTAATGTTTTTACAGGTGAGCATCATGTTTGAGGTGGTGATCGTGTCTTTTGATGTAGTTGTTTCGGGCGCCGTAACAGGTGCGGGAGCAAGTTGCGTGACGTTTGGTAGGTGTGGAATTACCGTAAATGATAATACGCGACATTTCCAAAATGCTCCCATTTGTCCGAAAGACTATGAATTGCTTTCTAATTGCTCGTGCATTTATAAAAACAATAGCGTGTGCATGTTTAAAGATAGTTTGCTGAATATCGAGAGCTTAAAAAATGTGCATGCGTGTTTGAAACCTGTCACGAGGTGTTCTTATGGTAATCGTTGTGGGCAAATATTTTACGGGAATTTACATGTAGGTAATATGCAATGCGAAAACGGTTTCGTGGTGAACGAAGTATGTGAATGCGTAGAAATGTTAATACACGATAATGGTAGTTGTAAATTTTATACTAGCCCTATTCCAATGTTGTCAAATGAGAATTAATCGATTTTTAGTTGAACTAATGAATTGTGAAACATTAATACATAATTATAATTTACCGCAAGGTATAGGGATAAATTGGAAATTAAGTAAGGAACAAACAGAATTAGTGTTATTGTATAATATGATCGACGATATGAACTCGTATTTTTCAGATAATTATGTTTACGTATTCGGAAAATGTGGGAGTGGTGAATGGGATTTAAATATAGGTGGTAAACACGTATCAGGTAGAGTTAAGCGTGGAGCTACATGGTCTGCTGAAGGTACGTTAAATATTAAATCAGAATGCGGTAGCGGTACTGGTACTACCGCAACCACTGCGGCCGAAACCGGTCGTGTGTCGATAAATAAATTACGGAAAGTAGTGGCAGAAAAATGCAAAACTTCTATTAACAAAGTTAAGCAGAAGTTAGAACGTGAATGTAATCAAAAGGTTGCAGATTTAAACGATGAAATAGATACGCTTTTGGAAGATAACGATCATCTTAATGAAAATTTGCAAAAAGCGGGCGAAGCGGTGGATGTTATGAAAAAGGCTTTAGAGATTAGACAACACAACTTGTCGCATCACCAATTGATAGTTAATAAAATAAAGGTTACTGTAAACACGATGCATGAATATGTCACGGTGTTAAAAGGTTTAATATTTAACTTAACAAACTCCAACGCATGCGCAGTTAAACCCAAAGAAGAGCGAGAAGAGGAAATGTTTGTTAATTACGATAACGATGACCTATTATTAACAAGTTTGGAAGTAGGAGAAAATGAAAATGGAGAAGATGACGATGATGTCTTACAACGATGATGACAAAACAAACTATAAAGGAGTAACGTAGGTATAAACATTTATTTTTATTATTTATTACATTTGTTTATTAGGATAACAATAATAACAATAATACTGTAAATGATTGATGAAATAATACTGGGCGGCTTGTAACACTAATGCGGCGGATGTTTCATAAAATGTATCAACAATCGGTGCAGTTATTGTCAACTAAGTCAAATAATGTGTAATGAATCTTTGGTACATTATAGGGATGAAATGTAAGTTGTGCTATGTCTGTATACATCGGCACATTACACAACATGTCCGAATGATTTAACAGTTCAATCGTCAATAAATGAGTCTTATTGTCGCATATTAATTTTGAAAAAACAGTCACATTTCGTCGCAGTAATGTTTTATAATTTTCTACTCTAGCGTAGAACCCTTTTGGTACCTGGATCTTGAGTCCAGTAGACACAGATAAAACCTTGCGTGGTTCGACAGAGGTATTTATATGACATTGTATCAAAATTCCTGTTTTAATTTTTATTGGATGAAAAGCACTGTTATCTACAAGTTCATATTGAAATGCCAAATTATTTCTCATAGTATACCCTTCCATGCTGTCATTATTATTATCATTTCCATCATCATTATTACCATCGTCATTATCATCATTATTATTATTTTGAACTGAACCGTCGTTGCTTAAGAAAATAGTGCTGTCATTTTCGGTGTTTGTCTCGTCTGCGTTAATGTTGAACATATCAGTCACATCGGACAAAACCTGTTGCAAATTACTGACCAATTGTTTAATTCTATTTTTGGTTATACATAAATGTGTTACGGGACGTCGCTGCGTTGTTACAGTGTTATTTACCTGATGCTGCGACGTCCCCGGTTGCTGTAGTTGTTGATGATGATCATGATATTGAGTGGGCTGATGCAACTCCTCGGCCTCCCGCTGTTGCTCGGACTGGTCCTGCTGGTTTTCACCGTTGGACCGGTGAAGCTGACCCTGCTCCTCCTCGGACTGGCGCTGCTGGTCCCGCTTCTCGGACCGGTGAAACTGGCCCTCCTCTTCCTCGGACTGGCGCTGCTGGTTCTGCATCTCGGTCCGGTAAATCTGGTCTTCCTCGGACTGACGCTGCTGGTCCTGCTCCTCGCATTGGTGCCGCTGGACATGCTCGTCGGACCGATGAAGTTGGTCCTCTACGTCAGAGCGGTGTTCCTCCTCTACGCACTCGTCAGGCTGCTTTGACGAGTCAGGTAGTACTACTTTAAATCCAAGTTCCATACCTGGTTCTCGTTTGTTAAGCGAAACCTCCAGAGTACGTAGAATTGACGTGGTAATCGGAAGCATGTCCATTTTACTCCGCTTTACCGGTGTCGACAAGTCTAGAGGAGCTTCTGTTGTTCTCTTCGTCGACAGGTTTAGCGGAGTATTCGCACACCTGCCAATGCATGCAGCGCTGATCATCTTTTTCATTTCAAAATTAAAGAACATTTTGAAGATGATGTTGTTGTTGTTGTACTGAGAGTGAGAGAGACAGAAAGACGTGACTTCTGTGACTATCACAAGACGTTATAACATGGGAATGATAGCTCGTGTTTTTATATGCTAGTAAAAACCATTAGAATAAGGCTAACACATGTATACGTCAATGCAGTCACCCGTGATAACCTTTTAATGGCGGACTTCAGTTCGAAGACTCATGCTAGTGGATAATGCCACACATGTTAATAACGTATGTAGCGTTTGGCATCAAGCCAGCCAATATTAGTAATAACACTTGTATGACTGTGCGTGTGAGCCTGTTATAACCAGATGTGGCTGATGCAACAACTTACACAATGGCGTCATTACAGTGAATTGGCTCGGCAATTCTGCAAACATAGCATGACTGTGCGTTTAAACAAGTTATAACCAGATGCGGCTGATGTAACAAGTTGCACACTGGCGTCATTCCAGTAAACTCTCTCGACAATTGTGCAAACATCGCATGACTGTGCGTTTAAACAGGCTCTAACCAGATGCGGCTGATGTAACACATTACTTATTTGCGTCATTTCAGTAAACTGTTCCGACGATAGCTCAACAAGATGTGTATGTTGCAATACGTAGGAGTATGGAACTGCTTTATACAACGTAACAAGGTACAAAAGTGCTGTAAATTGTTAGCGAAAATTAACACCTACACCGACCGCAGAAAGAAGCATACATCTTTAACGTCCGCAGAAAGCATACATCTTTGGTAAGTTTTGTTTAATCATGACTTTTACTATCGTAAGAACAAGAAATAGAACTTTAAATAGATTTTATTCCGGATATTCCGAAACTGAAGTAATAGTTGACCCTATCCCCGATGACGAAGAAGAAATAGATCTAATGGAGTGGATACATTAGATATTTACTCAGTACTTGACATTTGTAAACGAGCAATTGTTAAAAAACGAACCAAATTATTTTGGAATGTCTATATCTAATTCGGCTTATCCAAGCAGGGATTTTAATATTAGTGTGCGACGTTTTGATCAGGTAAATATAGATGTTATATTAAATTCTATTGAAACTACTTTGCAAAGTAATCAAAAATTTTTCTTGAATGGTACATTAAAATTTACGTGTGTGTATACACGTATATTAGAAGGAGAATGTTTTAACGAATGTGAGCTTTGTTATAAGAATAAAGGTATCATTGTTATTAAAAATACCGATGCTCTTTGTTTACCTAGAGCGATAGCTGTGTGTTTGGCTAAAGTTAATAATGATCCTGAATATAATTCGGTAAAAAAGACTGAATGCGTGCAAAAGCGTAACGCGTTACTATTGACTGACTTAGTTAATAAAACTATAAATTTCGGTGTAGATGATGCAAGAGCATTTGAAATTGCTTTAAAGAATTATTGTTTTACTGTTTTTGATGGACATTCTGGAAATAAAGTCCTGTATAAGTCAACAATAAATAATAATAAGAGTAATATTAAATATATTGATTTAATATATCACGATAATCACTTTAATGCTATAGTAGATTTACATAGAGCATTTAAATGTAAATATTATTGCAGACGATGTAACTTCGTTTCAAAAAATAAAAAGGAACTGCATCGATGTGACTATGATTGTTCCAAATGTCATTTGCTGTGCGATTCTTCATTTGAAAATTACATTGCTTGTTCATCCTGTAACCGTGATTTTAAAGGTCAAACATGTTTCGATAATCATTTATTAAAAGGTGTGTTTTATCCCGCGGGGAAGTCGGTGTGCGACATTGAAAAGGTTTGTCCTAAATGTAATCGTTTATATAACCTCAGACGTAGAAAGGTTGCTCATGTCTGTAAGGAGACATATTGTACCGTCTGTAAAAGATATGTTGAAGATACTCATCAATGTTATATCAATCCATATCATGGTAAACAATTAAGTAAAATGTGTTATTCTTATTCATCGATTTCGAGTGTATGCAAGAGAAACCGTTTGGCACTCGAAAGAATACCTATGAACATGAAGCAAATTTATGTGTTTTATATCAGGCATGTAATTACTGTATAGAAATTTGTGAAAAAATGTATAGCTGCGAACACTGTGGTATAAAAGAGTGGTTATTTCAAAATGACCCAGTGCATGAATTGTTTCAATATATTACTTTGCCACGTACCACGTTTAAAAACTCAACAGTTATTGCCCACAATTTAAAGTCGTACGATGGACACTTGTTGCTTAAGTATATGGTAGATACTTTAAAATGGACTCCAGAGTTGATCATGAATGGAAATCGTATATACAAAATGAAATATAAAAATATAACATTTATAGATTCGTTGAACTTTATTCCGTTTTCACTTGCTAAATTTTCAAAAACGTTCGGGTTAAAAGAAATTAAAGGATATTTCCCTTACCTATTTAACACAAGCGAAAATCAGAACTATGTTGGTGTGATGCCCGATCAACAATATTTTTGTCCTGACAAAATGACTGTAGAAGATAGACAAATATTCGAAAAATGGTACGCTGAAAAGGTATCTTCTAATTATGAATTTAACATGGAAAAAGAAATTGTTACATATTGTCAAATGGATGTACAAATGTTGTGTTTCGGTGTGTCTAAATTTAGAAAAGAATTTATGCAGGAAAATAAGATTGACCCTTTCAGAGAATGTGTAACTATAGCAAATGCCCGCAGGAATGTGTATAGACATCGTTTTATGCCTAAAGATACTATTTCCATTATTCCTCTTGGCGGTTATCGTTTAGCAGATAAACAATCTCGCATAGCTTTAATATGGTTGAGCTGGTTAGAACAAACCGAAAATATTACCATCCGACATGCACTTAACGATCGTGAAGTAAAAATTTTAAATCATAAAGTTGACGGATATAGAGAAGATGATGAATATAAATATGTATACATGTTCCAAGGGTGTTATTTTCACGGTTGTAAAACTTGTTTCGTTAATAGATCAACTGTACTTTATAATACCGGTAACGAAAAAATGAACTCTAGGTTCGAATCTACAGAAAGGGCAATTAAAAACATAAAAGAAGCAGGATACAAAGTAATTGAAATGTGGGAATGTGATTTTAATAATTTAAGTCGGTCGAACGTTGCTCTATCTCAGTTTATAAAAGCATTTAAAATTTCAGAACCCCTCGAACCTATAAATGCGTTTTTTGGCGGACGTACAAATTGTACTAAATTATACTATGAAATTACAGGTACGGACAAAAAAATATTTTACTATGATGTTTGTAGTTTATATCCCTTTGTAAATAAGACTAAACCTTACCCGGTTGGACATCCAAAAATATATTGTAAAGACTTTCCGGATTTAAATAATGTAAAAGGTGGATTAATCAAATGCAAAATATTACCGTTTGCAAACCTTTACCATGCCGTTTTACCTGTGCGAATTAACGGTAAACTAATGTTTCCGTTATGCATGACATGCGCACAATTAGAAAATCAGAACGATTGTGATCATAACGATGAAGAAAGAAGTATTTCAGGAACGTGGGTGATTGACGAGGTAAAAATAGCCCTTCAAGAAAATTATGTTATATTGGAAATATATGAAATATGGGAGTATGACATGGTGCAGTATAATTTGGAATCAAGGAAAAAAGGGTTATTTGAGAATTACGTGAACCAATTTTTAAAAATAAAAACCGAAGCTTCTGGGTGGCCCTCTTATTGCGATACTGAGGATAAAAAACTTCAATTCATTAACGATCTTGAATTAAAAGAGGGAACTAAATTAAATTACGACACAATATGTTCGAATCCCGGAAAACGAGAAATGGCTAAGCTTATGCTTAATTCTTTTTGGGGTAAATATGGGCAAAGAGATAATCTACCTACTTGTGAGTTAGTAAATACATATTCGCGATTGACAGAGCTATTAAATAATCCTAGTGTAGAAGTACAAACATATCTTCCGGCGACAGACACAATTATGTACGTAGTATGGAAATACTTGAAGATAAGCCCAAAATTAAATCCGACAACTAACGTAGTTATAGCTGCGTACACCACCGCACACGCTCGATTGGAACTGTATAGTTATTTAAAACAATTAGGTAGACGTGTGCTATATTTCGACACCGATTCTGTTATCGCTACGTGGAAACCTAACCAATGGATGCCTGCTACCGGTCCGTTTTTAGGTTGCATGACAAACGAATTAGAAAAATACGGCAAAAATGCTTACATCGACCAATTTGTGTCCACTGGACCTAAAAGTTACGGTTACAGGATACGATATGGGGAAAATACTAAGGTAATGTGTAAAATTAAACGAATAACGTTAAATTGTGCTAATCTGAATAAAGTAAATACTCAAGTAATGCGTGATATAGTATTAAAAAATAATACTCTATCAATTAATCTTAATAACACGCAAATTACTAGGAAACCGTTATGGAGGCTGGTCACAGAACCAACAACTAAAACCTTTCGTATGGTGGTTACTAAACGTAGAAGAACCTCAGACTTTGACACAGTGCCATACGGGTATAAAAGACCGTGTATTGAGCAAACCGATTAAGTAATCATAATGGTGTTGCATACGTTACCTCAACAAGAAGTATTACATTACAACGTTAACAACTTATCTAATACCGAAACATTACGAGTTCCAAAACGTCCTGCTAGCGATAAATTTATTTCATACGATGTAAAATACCCGAGATGGGATAATAATAACGAAGTAAAAAATAAACGTTCGGCTAATAAAAACGTATTAAAAATAATGCTAAATATTTAAAGTTAGATCGTGGTAGTAACAAATCGAATAAAAGACCGGCTACCTATGATTTTGACCAAGAAATTCAATTAACAAGGTTTCATCCCTTGGATATTGAAAACTTTTTTCAACCCACAAAGCGTGAATCTAAATGCTTTAATACCACAACAAATAAAAGACCAAGCACATTAGCAAAATATGAGCCTTTGAACATTGAAACATTTTTTCAACCTATAAAGCGTAAAGCTGAAGAAATAAATATATTGAATTCCCTGAAACGCCATAAAAAAGAAAATGCGTTCAAACGTTTAAACTCTGAAACACTTTTTAATCCTAATTATAAACGCTTTAAAGAATCGGCATCAAACTGTTTAAGTGCACGTAAATTGTCTTTAAAAAAGAAGAAGAAGAATTACAATTCGGAGCAAAACTGTGGTAAGCGCGCAAATTTGGATACTACTTTGCATGATGTATTTGACTCTGAAAATTTGACTACGAACGTACAGTTACCTGATAATACCTTTAATCATGATTTGAAAACAAAACTCAAAAATTTCGAACGAAGACACACACATTACACACCATACCGTAAACAGCAGCAAATAGCTAGGCAGGAAAATAAAATTCCCTTATTAACCGACAACGAACATTTAAATGTTGAGCCGGAAAACGTAGATGACAATGTTTTAACAATAAATTAAAAACTAAGTTTAAAAATGACAATTGGAGACACTCACGATATACACCTTATCATAAGCAACATCAAGTAGAGAGCCAAGAAAGCAAAACAAAAAATCAAAATGACATTGAAAATAAAATTCGTTTAACTTCTCGTTTACTAACAGACACTAAGCCTTTAAATAAAAATGAATGGAAAGACACTCGATATAAACCGTATACAAAGAAAAAACGAGATGTGGTTGTTTATAAGCCCCTACAACAGGTCGATTCGGGAGAAACAGTAGAAATGAAAAATGATGATGGTGATATTAATGGTAATGATGAAGAAAGTACTATTACTTCAGATATCAAAAACTATAATTACGATGATGAAGAACAATTTACACCCACGGAAACCGTGGATTCAGCAGCTGTGAAATTTAAATTTCCAAGTACCATGCAGGTAGTCGGTCCTTCGCGTTGCGGTAAGTCTACATTTGTAAAAAATTTATTAAATTTATTAAAGCATGCTAATTGTTTATAAAAGAGCTTTATGGTGTCATCCACGTGACTATCCACCAAAATTTGGTCGCGAATTTCACAATTGTACATTTAACGTACGTACCCACGAAGGTGTTCCAGATTTAGAAAATGTAAAAAATGGGGATTTGCTTATCTTAGACGATCTAATGTATGAAGCAGACAATAACGATGTGTAATTTTTTTACGAAAGACTCACATCATAAAAATTTTGGAATCGTATACGTTTTACAAAACATTTTTCCTCAAGGAAAAAAGTTCAGAACGATGTCTTTAAATTCAAATTATATTATAGTTTTTAAAAATAACAGAGACAAGTTACAAATAGATAAATTGTTTCAGCAACTCGAACCCAGAAATTCAAAATTTCTTTTGGAAGCTTTTAACAAAGCCACTAATACCCCGCACGGTTATTTGGTATTAGATTGTACACAACATACTCCCGATATTTTACGATATCGAACAGGTGTTTTACCTAACGAACGTCTTGTTTGTTTCAGACCAAAGTAAATAAATACCGTCGATAGTATACATAAAGTTCATTTACGAAGAATCATGGATATGCGTCAGGTTCCTAAACTATCTCCATTTGCTTATAAGAAAGTCTGTAAATTATCTTCACCCGCAATAGCAAAACAATGTGGAGCTTTGTTTATATTAAGTAAAGCAAATTCTAAATCACGTACGAAATTATTAAAAGCTGCTGATTCCAAATTACTTAAAGCAATAACTGAATGGGTGTTAAACGTTAGTAAAGCAACTATACCTATATCGAGTAAATGTAAAAATCGTTTAAAAAGGTGTAAAGCTACCTGGAGAAGATTAGTTAATAGAAAGACTTCATTAAAGAAAAAGAAGAAAATAATACTACAAAAAGGTGGTTTTTTACCTGCATTTATTATACCTGTTTTAAGTGCGATAGGTAGTGCTCTTGTGTCTAAGTTCATACCGTCATCATGAAATACGCTAAGCAAATTATGTTGTTACATTCACAACCGGAAAGCGAAAAAAAGATCCACGTTATAGATAAAACATTATCTAATTTAATAGAAAATATTAATAAAATAAAAAATTTAAACTTGTCAGCTGACGATAAATGGAGTCTGCTTAGGCATAAACTAACTTACTATCACGATATAATGTCTAAATTACGTCAACCGTATGTTCAAGCTATGCAAGAAGAAGAAGAACAAAAGTTATTAGAATTCGAGCAACCTCAGTCTATATCTGTATTAAAATCCCCTCAAAAAAAGAAAAGGAAATCGAAACCTGGATTAACAAAGCCCATAAAAAGAGAAAGCAGTAAAGTGGTAATGAAAAACGAAGAAAAAGATAGAAAAACCTCCGACAGCGAGGACTCTGATACAAACGTTAGGTTCACACCTTACCCTTCACGTATTCGAAAACAAACCCCCGGTTACACTTTACGTTCTCATAAATGGCGAAAAATAATTTAACACGAGCAGAAACGTCACTACTTAACAAATATTATTCCAAATTTGATCATTATGCAGGACTTGGAACCATACAAAAATTGCATCGTGCTACAGGGATTTCTAAAGCTAAAATTAAATATCATCTTCAAGCACAGGAGGGTTACACTCTTCACAAACCAATAAAAAAACGTTTTCCAACAAAAATATATCATGTAGCTAATATTGATGATCTTTGGGAAAGCGATTTAAATGTTTTAGATACTATTTCTAAATACAACAAACGTTACGTATATATTTTAACTGTTATAGACGTGTTCTCCAAATTTGCATGGGCATTACCTTTAAAAACTAAAAACGGTGGTGAAATTGTTAAAGCATTTACAATTATATTCGAACGATATAAACGCATTCCTAAAGTAATTCAAACCGATAAAGGAACTGAATTTACAAATAAAACATTTCAGACGTTTTTAAAATCTAAAGGAATACTTCATTACACAACTAATAATAATGTAAAAGCTAGTGTTATAGAACGATTTAATAGAACTTTAAAAACTAAAATGTGGCGATACTTTTCATATAAACACACATATACGTATATAGATATACTACCTAGTCTGTTACAAGCATATAATAGCTCTTATCATAGATCAATCAAAATGGCACCAATACAGGTAAATTCCTCAAACATTTTAAAAGTATACAATAACCTATACAAAAATCGGTTTACTGAATCAGTTTCCTTACCCAAAATACAATTTAGAATCGGTGATCATGTTAGAATTTCTAAAGCCAAATTACGTTTTGATAAAGGTTACGAACACAATTGGACTGATGAGATATTTCTAATACAGCAAATAATTCAAAGTACACCTATAGTTTATAAATTAAAAGATTTATCTGGAGAAGAAATAAACGGTATATTCTACACCGAAGAATTATAAAAAGTGCGTCTTCCGAAACTTTATAAGATTGATAAAATCTTAGGCATGAGAGGTAAAGGTCGTAGTAAAGAAGTATTGGTAAAGTGGAAAGGTTATCCTGATAAATTTAATTCCTGGATTAAACATTCAAAAATAGCGTCATTATAATGATACGTACCGAACCATTTTCTATTACTTTTAACAAGTAATGGTTCTCCTACTATTTTTGATAACAACACCACTTCTCAATTTTTGAACATGTTGCCGCAAAGAGTAGTTCTTCGAGGTAAATGGGAAGTGGCACTTACAAAAATTCGTTATCCGGGCTCCTTTTTAAACATTGCTAAAGGTGGTAATTACATTAAAGGACGAATGCTTTATAAACCCGAACAAGGGGTTCCTCAGGAAATAGATTTTCGTTATGAATTAAATGAAACTACTATAACAGATAATGTTATGCTTCTATCGGTAATTAACGAAACAATTAAAAAGGAAAGTCATATCAACAAGCTTTTCTTATACAATAAGGACACCGGTTTCGTCCACGTTAATTCGACTGCTGTAGAAAGGAAAAAAGAAAACAAAAAGCGTAATGAGGCAGACGTTTCGGAATCGGTTGTAAATAACACCGAAAACGATTCTATTCAACCATTTAATACAGATTCTAAATTAAATGAACATGACATCGAGGTTAATGACGAGACAGCAAAATCAAAAGATAAAAGAGCAGTTAGCGAAAATATAATGCGCGAATTATATCTTTCTCAGGATTTAAGCAGACAGCTAGGATTTGCACCTCTATCCGATGTTACTAAAATTAAACGCGCCCCATTTCCAATGAATCCTTATGTATCATTTCCGTACGAAATGTTTATATACTGCAATATTATAGAACCTCAAATGGTAAGCGATACGTTTACTCAAATTATCGAAAGTACCATTGTTGAAATAGATGTTGATCATAAACATCTAGCAATGGAAAAATCGTTTTTACCTTTAAACTGGGTTCCTGTTCTTCAACACGATTTCCAAATTATAAAAATCGATTTAATAACGGGAACAGGCGAATTATTACCATTTATGGACGGATTTTCTTCGGCTGTAGTACTTTGGTTTAGACCTTATGGATCATCGTGAGCTCATTAAATATTTTCTTAATCAGACAGGACATGGTGATACTTTTGTATTGTATAAAGGTAGACGCTTTCAAAAAGGACGCGGACTTTTTGGTGCTTTAGGTAGTTTGTTTAGATACATGTCTCCGTACTTTAAAAGCGCTGCAAAGTCAGTCGGTAAAGAACTATTAAACGTGGGTGGTATTGTTTTATCGGATGTGATTTCGCAAAAACCTTTCAAGTCTTCACTTAATAACAGATTAAAAGAAGGCGGATCGAATTTAAAGAGAAAAGCAGATCAGGCTTTGGATACAATGCTCGGTTCAGGAATAAAAGTTCGTAAAAGACGTAAAACAACACAGTTAAAAAGAAGAAGTGCAAGACGTAAGAAAGGGTTTAAAAAATCTAAAATAACTAAGAAAAAGAAACAGAGAAAGCGTAAAACTAAAAAAAGAAAATAAAAAAACACACGTGATATATTTGCATAATGTCTAAGGTATACGTAAATTCGGCATTTAATTTTTTTGACGAACCTCCCGTGCAAACTAGCGTAAATTGGTATACCGTAATTGAATTAGAACCTCAAAATGTAATTTCGTACAATTCACCCATCGTCTTTCATTATAAAGGTAATGCTGATGCGTACATCGACGGTTCACAGATAGAATTATATTTACGTTGTAAAATTGTTAGCCACGATGGTAAAGAGTTAAAAGATACAGATAAAATCACTCTGGTTAACAACCCTTATATTGTCTGTTCCAGCAAATAGAGGTAATGTTAAGTAATGTCACTGTTACTCCACCGCAACCCGGTTATCCGTATAAAACGTATATAGAGCAATTGTTTAATTATTCATCCGAATCACAAAATTCTTAGCTTTAAACGTCGCTTTGGAAAAAGGATACAGCAGGTGCTTTTGATACCTTCGATAGCAATGAAGGATTAAAATGGCGCTTCGAACATACTAAAGGTAGTCAAGAATTTGAATTAATGGGTCGATTATCGTGTTCTCTATTTTCTCAAGAAAAATATATTCCCAACAATGTAGACATGACGATAAAACTAACTCCGTCTACTCCCGAATATCATCTTATAGCTGTTGGAGAAATTAAAGGAAAAACTATAATTACGGGTGCTACACTTAACGTAACGTGTATCTATCCTTCCGCTTCCATGCTTTTAGCTTATCAAAACTTACTTTCTACACTTAACGGTAAATTAATATTGGACGAGGTAGATGTTCAACCATTTAACATTCCTAAAGGAACAATAAGCAAAAAATTTCATGATATATTAGTGGGTAAAGCACCTCGCAGAATCACAGTCGGATTTGTGTCAGATACTGCATATAGCGGAAATTTTATAAAAAATCCTTACAATTTTTTACATTTAAACTTTAATTTTTTTCAACTTTTTGTAAATGAACAACCGTTTCCTGCGCAACCTCTAACTCCTGATTTTACAAGTAAAAAATACGTTAAATGCTTTAATTCCCTCGCTAAAGCTTTGGATTTAAATCCTGAGGACAAAGGACATACAATATCGAGAAACGGTTATCAAAACGGATACACGTTTCTTATGTTTGATTTAACGCCTGATATAAGTGCTAACGAAACCCATGTTTCAGGATTACATCATGGTAATGTTTCAATAAACGTAGGTTTTAAAACGGCTTTAACCGAAGCAGCTTGCATGATTGTTTTATCCGAATATCAACGGGTACTAGATTTCGATGCAAACAGATCAATTTACGTAACATGAACACCGAACAAATAAGAAAATATTTATCTACCAACACACGTACTAGACCGTATTTTTAGGCATTTTTGCATGTGACCAATTACCTAAACGGATACATAGACATTTTCCAATTGTATTAGTAGCAAATACAGATCCGATTAGTAAGCCTGGTAAACATTGGATCGGTATTTTTATTTCAAAATGTGGTAAAGGGGAATATTTTGACAGTTTCGGAATGCCTCCGCTTTCTCACCATTTTACACATTTTCTAAATCGTAATTGCGGAAATAATTGGAATTGTGGTAAACGAAGATTACAAAGCTCTATTAGCTCTACATGCGGGCATTACGTAATTGCTTATGCTATACATAGATGTTGTAATTTACCCCTTCGAAAATTTTACTCTAAATTTAGAATATCTGATTATACATACAACGACAATCTTATCTTAGAAACTTACAAAGATGTATGCTTTCTCAACAAATGCGGAACTAGTACCACTTCAGTGCCTCTACAAACTTGCACATCTCTATTGTAACAAAGATGTATGCTTTTTTCAACAAATGCGGAAGTTCTACTACAAACCTGTACATCAACAATATAAGGCAAGTACTCTAGTTATTACTACTTCAGTGTTAATTTGAAATCAGATAAAGAAACATGTCTACAGGAACTGGTTTTGTTTATTTTAACTTTTTAATAAATAAGGAACTTGAATATGTGATCAAAGAGCTTTCTATATGCGGTTTGAGTCGTGAAGTGCAGACTTGGGTCTTTAAACCACCCCACGATGAACGCTTGTTATCTGATAAAACTATTTCTACTAATAAAAAAATTAGTTCAAAAATTCACGGTTTACACTGGAACAATGGTGATGTTGACTACGATCAACTTTCTTCCATACTCACTCGCAACGTAGATCTTTTTACTGTCATTTTCACTAAAGGAGAACAAAGAACGGTATTTCTTCGTAAAATTACAAATAGAACTGTAATTAATATAGAAGAATTGAAATTAAACGACGAATCGTTAGTAATGTTTAATTCTTCGTCTTGTATGTATCCTTGTCATAGAATACAAACTCTTAATTGTGCTCAAAGAAATGTGTCAAATCTTGCCGAATGGTACGATCATACCGTAAATAAAAGAAATGCATATCCATGTGATCCTAAGCCTAACGACTCACCTCTGCCTCACGAGTTAAAGCATGAATCATCATTAAACTGCATTCCTTATGACGTGTACATCAATCGTTTGTTTTAGAACGCACCTTAACAGTACTTAAAACAACCTGACAGCAAGACCGTCTCACAGTGTGCTTCTCCCTGACACCATGTCTACTACGGAGATAAGGTATGTATTTTATTTATAGTCAGATTGGCCGAGCGGTCTAAGGCGTTAGACTTAAGATCTAATTCTCCGAAAGGAGAGCGTGTGTTCGAATCCTACATCTGACATAGCTTTTTTTCATTTTAGCGTTAACGAGTCAGACTCTAAGAAGATCAAATTAGAAGAGGACGAAAAACAGTTGTCATCTTTAATTGGTATTAGAAGCAACGTCTACTTTTTAGACCGATCACAAAAAAGTTTCTCTGTGTAGGATTTTCTGCACAAATTCCCTGCGAACTGTGTATCACTATTGCAAAATGTGGTGAAGAGCGTGGAATTATTCTTAACAATTTAACAGATTGGAAAAATATATTCACGTGTGTTACCCATATCGATAAAAATCCTAGAAAAGAAGCAGTAAAATGG
Organism: Deroplatys truncata; assembly: GCA_030765065.1. Taxonomy (NCBI): domain Eukaryota; kingdom Metazoa; phylum Arthropoda; class Insecta; order Mantodea; family Mantidae; genus Deroplatys; species Deroplatys truncata. The sequence goes on from CM060990.1 coordinate 331,554,708, forward strand.
GATGTAAACCTGAATGAGGAATTAAAATTAGATGTCAAATACGTATTTGGAACTCCTAATATTATAGTAAAACAATATCAAGGACACGACTCAGTCAGCATATCTTTAATTGAAGAAGAATGGAAAACTTTACTTAAACTCTATCCTATTGTTAACGATATTTTTTATCATCGATCAAAAGAGGTTAATGAAGTAAACAATCTAATTATAGCTTACGATAAATACTTACAAAGCGTAAAACATGACGTGGAGAACATGTGCTATTCTAAGTACACGGAATATATCATATGTACCACTCCTAAAGACTATTACGAAATACGATTCTATGCTTCAGCTGGCAGCTTCATATGATCACGCACGCGAAACATGAATATCACGCCACCATCACGTGATGACGCACTCGCCACTTCGGTATCGCTTGCTTATGGGTAACCTTACACGTCCACATCACGTGTTACGTAAGCACGCCTAATATATACCGCGTATAGCGCTTCCGTTACTCACAGTTTGTCTTCTTGTGTTCTACAAGTATCGCCACGTCACCATGGCTCACTGCAGGAACAACTCCGTCGCCGCAGCCATCGAGGCCTCTGTGGACACATTCACTGTACTGAACAATTTGGGGTGTGCTTCCCATGCCGGTGCCAGACCAATCACAGCAAGCGAGTTAGTCGAAGGTAAGTAATACGTTCTGGAATCTCTCTTTGCCACTAAAACCAAATGGGGGAGAAGAATTTTCGCGATTATTGAAAATTGTGAACTACTCTTGGCTCAAAGATTTGAAGCCTTAACTGCTACACAGCTTCAAAAAATAAATTCTGAAAAATACTATCTACTGTACAACGGGGAAGAATCCCTTGGTAACAATAAAACGCGGCACCTTTACAGCTTCGAAAGATTTGAATGAAATAAGAAACACTAAATATCGGCAAATGTTGTTGTTGTAGAAAAACATATATAAATATTACTTCTTTACTGCCCATCGTAAGCTCCTTGAACACATTTTCACCGTACTCTACAATTTGGGATGTGCTTTCCATGCCGGAGCCAGACCGTTCGTCGTTAACGAATTAGTGGAAGGTAAAAAGTACCTGTTAGAATCTCTCTTTGCCTAAAAAACTAAATAGGCAAGAATAATTTTTGCAATTATAAAAACTCGAGAGCTACTCCTACCTCTATAGTTCGAAGCCTTGCCGCTGCACAACTTAAAAAAACAATCAATTCAGAAATGTACTACTTGTTGTATAACAACGAAGAAGAAGATTCGCTGGGCAGTAATAAAACGCGACACCTCTACAGCTTCGACAGAATAAAATAAAGATAACGATTAATTATCGTCAGAGTTTGTTGTTTAGGTAGTAAAAACATATATATACTTCTCAAATTAACTGCTTCTTTACTGATTAAAATGTTTTGCCCACATACTATGTGCAAACATTATCGCATACAATGTCTGTGTGCTAAATGTTACCATGAACCAGCGCAATGCATAGGGCCTGACAACTTAACGATAGCCGCAACACGACGACTAAAGCAACGTCATACTTTACGTGACGTCATTGTTACCAAAAGAATTAAATTTAACGACGACGCACCAAGCTCTGAAGATCAGTCAGTCAGCGGAAGTACCAAACACTACACCATGGATCTTCTTACAGACCCCATTGACGTAGGATATAATGTTTGGACTCAAGTTGTTTTTAACACGACAGATGCTGTAAACGCCGACGGAAAGTACGTCAACCAATGTTTTAAACTTCTGTCCATGGAAATACCTCATCATACTCCGAAAGAAAAAACAGTAATCATAAAACTTGAAATACCACTATCTTCTTGTTCAGCTAATGTCGAGGTATTACACATTGCATTTAAATGCTGTTTAATCAACGCATGTGAAAAAAGCGCTGCAAGATTAACAGTTACCGCAAGTAACTCCAAAACTCCAAGTTTAGACCAATGCATCACACAACACGGTTCATACAACATACTACAATGTAACGAAAAAAAAATGCAGCAATTTTGTGACAAGCGCTCAGTACATGCCAAAAGTACAAAAAGATGTAAGCAACGACTTCTTTCACCTGATGTTTAAGTGCGTCACCAAAAACATAGATAAAAGACTTCGCTCTATTGTGTTCGGCGAAAGTGATGACGAAGATTCCGAAACCGATGACAGTGAAATCGATTTCGAATTTAACAGCAGCAGCAGCAATAACAGCACATCTAACTCTGACGACGACGATGATAAACATAATATCCCCACAACCGGAGCCAATAGCAACATCCCCAGCAACAATATCCCCGCAACCGAAGCCACTACCCGTAACAGCAGCAGCAACATCCCCGAGCCAGGCGCCACTACCAACAACAGCAACAGCAACAACATTCCCGAGGCAAGCGCCAATACCAGTAACAACAGCAACAACAACCCCGAGGCAAGCTAAACTACCAGCAACAGCAGCACCAACAACATCGCCGCAGCCGTCGCCGCTGCCAGTAGCAGCACAAAAACAGCATAAACTATAATGATGATGTAACTACATTCATAAAAATAATTTTGTATCAAAATCATTCCTAGAGTAAAAACAGTAATTCACAAAGACTTGTACCCTTTGCACTAATTGTAAATGTAAGGCCATCATACAGTATTGTACATAATTTTTACACATCATTTTTTGTTTTACAACTAATTGAAAAATTGTAACCTTGTATTGTATACTTTATAATAAAGGAAAAAAGAAAAAAGAAAAAAGAAAAAAATATGCCCCGCGGCAGGTAGAAGGCTCCGCCCTGGCGGGGGTCAGAGGTGTCAAGGTCTATGACGTCATCACGGTCAGATAACCTTCCGACCTTCATGACGTCAATGACTTTTAACCTCTGACCTTTGACACCAGGGCGACCTTTGACCGTCTGCCTGCCGCGGGGTATATACTACTTACCTCAAAACATGCATCACCGAAATGTTAAGTGTAAATGTCCTGTATATGGAGTGCTATCCTTAAACAGACGCAGGAGGAAGGGAAAGCCATTCGAGTGCACCGTTTATACTTCTCTTTTTGATGTGACAGCATATACAGATACCGGAGTTTTTTCGTGGTTTTCCCGTGTCTGCAGGCGAATGCCTGAGTGGCGTATGCTGCTGTGTTTTCATTGTATTTCATTCGCATCTTTAACACATTCTTCTAAGGCGCTCTGTTTGTATTACCGTCGGCCAGTCACTAAGACCATTGATTTTTCGTAGTCTTCCCTGGTCTGCAGGCGAATGTCTGAGCGTTTTCATTTTATTTCATTCGCATCCTTAACACATGCTTCTAAGGCGCTCTGTTTGGATTACCGTCGGCCAGTCACTAAGACCTTTGATTTTTCGCAGTCTTCCCTGGTCTGCAGGCGAATGTCTGAGCGTTTTCATTTTATTTCATTCGCATCTTTAACACGTGCTTCTAAGGCGCTCTGTTTGGATTACCGTCGGCCAATCACTAAGACCTTTGATTTTTCGTAGTCGTCCCTGGTCTGCAGGCGAATGTCTGAGCGTTTTCGTTTTATTTCATTCGCATCTTTAACACGTGCTTCTAAGTCGCTCTGTTTGGATTACCGTCGGCCAGTCGCTCAGGCCTTTGGTTTTTTTCGCGGTTTTCCCTGGTCTGCAGGCGAATGCCTGAGTACCGTATGCTACACGTTTTCATTTTATTTCACTCGCATCTATAACACGTACTTCTAAGGCGCTCTGTTTGAATTACCGTCGGCCAGTCGCTCAGACCTTTGATTTTTCGTGGTTTTCCCTGGTATGCAGCCGAATGTCTGAGCGTTTTCATTTTATTTCATTCGCATCTTTAACAAATGCTTCTAAGACCCACTGTTTGGATTACCGTCCGCCAGTCGCTCAGACTTTTGATGTTTCGTAGTTTCCCTGGTCAGCAGGCGAATGCCTGAGTACCGTATGCTGCTACGTTTTCATTTTATTTCATTCGCATCTTTAACACGTGCTTCTAAGACGCTCTGTTTGGATTACCGTCGGCCAGTCACTAAGACCTGAGATTTTTCGTAGTCTTCCCTGGTCTGCAGGCGAATGTCTGAGCGATTTCGTTTTATTTCATTCGCATCTTTAACACGTGCTTCTAAGGCGCTCTTTTTGGATTACCGTCGGCCAGTCGCTCAGGCCTTTGATTTTTTTCGCGGTTTTCCCTGGTCTGCAGGCGAATGCTTGAGTACCGTAGGCTACACGTTTTCATTTTATTTCACTCGCATCTTTAACACGTGCTTCTAAGGCGCTCTGTTTGGATTACCGTCGGCCAGTCGCTCAGACCTTTGATTTTTCGTGGTTTTCCCTGGTATGCAGCTGAATGTCTGAGCGTTTTCATTTTATTTCATTCGCATCTTTAACAAATGCTTCTAAGACCCTCTGTTTGGATTACCGTCCGCCAGTCGCTCAGAATTTTGATTTTTCGTAGTTTTCCCTTAGTCCGCAGGCGAATGCCTGAGTACCGTATGCTGCTACGTTTTCATTTTATTTCATTCGCATCTTTAACACGTGCTTCTAAGGCGCTCTGTTTGGATTACCGTCGGCCAGTCACTAAGACCTGAGATTTTTCGTAGTCTTCCCTAGTGTGTAGGCGAATGTCTGAACGTTTTCGTTTTATTTCATTCGCATCTTTAACACGTGCTTCTAAGGCGCCTCTTTTTGGATTACCGTCGGCCAGTCTCTCAGGCCTTTTAATTTTTCGCGGTTTTCCCTGGTCTGCAGGCGAATGCTTGAGTACCGTATGCTACACGTTTTCATTTTATTTCACTCGCATCTTTAACACGTGCTTCTAAGGCGTCCTGTTTGAATTACCGTCGGCCACTCGCTCAGACCTTTGATTTTTCGTGGTTTTCCCTGATATGCAGGCGAATGTCTGAGCGTTTTCATTTTATTTCATTCGCATCTTTAACAAATGCTTCTAAGACCCTCTGTTTGGATTATCGTCCGCCAGTCGCTCAGACTTTTGATTTTTCGTAGTTTTCCCTGGTCTGCAGGCGAATGCCTGAGTACCGTATGCTGCTACGTTTTCATTTTATTTCATTCGCATCTTTAACACGTGCTTCTAAGGCCCTCTGTTTGGATAACCGTCGGCTACTCGCTCAGACCTGAAATTTTTCGTAGTTTTTCCTGGTCTGCAGGCGAATGCCTGGGTACCATATGCTACCACGTTTTCATTTTAATTTTATTCGCATCTTAACCTATGTGCTTCTAAGGCCCTATGTTTGGATTACCGTCGGCCAGTCGCTCAGACCTTTGATTTTTCGTGGTTTTCCTGATATGCAGGCGAATGTCTGAGCGTTTTCATTTTATTTCATTCGCATCTTTAACAAGTGCTTCTAAGACCCTCTGTTTGGATTACCGTCCGCCAGTCGCTCAGACCTTTGATTTTTTATAGTTTTCCCTGGTCTGCAGGCGAATGCCTGAGTACCGTATGCTACCACGTTTTCATTTTATTTCATTCGCATCTTAAACTATGTGCTTCTAAGGCCCTCTGTTTAGATTACCGTCGGCCAGTCGCTCAGACCTTTGATTTTTTCGTGGTTTTCCCTTGTCTGCGGCGAATGTCTGAGTGGCGTATGCTACCACGATTTCCTTTCATTCTATATAATTTGCATCTTTCATTTTATTCACATCTGTTTTGCTTCTAGGTTTCGTTGCGCATGTTGAATGCCTGCTCAAAAAGATACTTATCCCTTCCTCGGTTGACAGCCACACGAGTTAAGCACCCGAATCTGCGCGATTATACCCGAACAATACACATATCTTCACAATACTTTACTTACTCTAAGCATCCGAACCTGTACGAGACGTCCGAACACCACCGAAAGATACATTATCGTTGCAATACTTTGCTCACTCACTCTAAGCATGCGAAGCTATACGAAGACCTATGAATACATGCAATCACATATAAACACCTCTGACCGACTCTCTAAATACTCGAACATGCAGGAAGACATACGGTCATGTGCTTGTCAGAACCCATAATCAGATCGGAATAACAGGCTTTAATGTAGATATTTATTTACAACCATAACAAGAACACATCACAACTAAACACTGTCTTAGACAGGAACTTTATCTTTAAGACACGTTATGTATGCTATTCGTTTGTTTAGATTCGATAGAGGTTCCAAACTTACATTTCGGAAAAAAAATTGTAGACAATTTAGGGTGCTCTTAAGGTTAAGATAATTTTATCGAGGATTCTCTTAAAGGAACGCCTGAAATGTAACATTTACAAGATAACGCTTCTTACATAGGCTTACAATAGCGAGTTCGCGACTTCAGATACATGTATCCGCCAATCAGCTCATTTGTTCACGGTTTTGCTTGAGAAATCTTATTGGGCGTGAAAGACTGGTAATTTTGCTCAGAGACCTCTATCAGGTTTGAGGTTCTTTTACGTGCCGTAAATCTACGACACGGGACCACAGGCTTTACGTCGCTTACGAAGGAAGCCATGCTGAGGATTTTTACGCCCGAAAAATCCATCGCCCTCCGTTGGGCTTGAACCCGCGACCTAGGGAACTAGAGGCTAGCATGGTAACCACTACACCACGGACGACCACACACAGCTAAGGTCATTTGTGTGTAACAATCTAACTAATCGAGTGGAATGGCTCAGGCGGTAAGTCTGTGACTTGTATTCGGATCGAGGGTTCAATCCCTGTAGCCCACGCTCCTCTGATTCCCAGAGGTTCTTTTCTTCAAGGTTTTCCGCTTACTAGACGAATGCTGTGAAGGCTCGTTCCACCTCTGAATTTTTCCTCTCATCGTTTCACCTCCGTCCTCGTTTTACTTTTCTCATATTCTTGGTTGTTTTAGGGTTGAAACTAGAGGAGAGGGACTCTCGGCATAAGCAGAGCTTATACTCTCTGTAACTTTCATCCATGGAATGAGTGTGGCCCCGAATCCTGAACCTCTCAGGAGATGTGTAAGTCTGTAGCCCGCGAGAGGAGCCATAGATTGCATCAACTGCCACCAGGGAATTTTTTTTATCCGTGAAAGGTAGATACCCTGCCCCCTACTCTTTGACTGTCACACGTCGTCACACGACTCTACAACGCAGTCACATGACGTTACTACGTCGTCACGCTACGTAACAAAATTCAGAAGACCCCTGATCATCAACATACCGGTGACAGAGACGCGGCATGAGTTGGAACGTTCCGAGATCTGGAAACGTTAGTGTCACCCAATGCAACATATACATATCTAAACGGACCACCAAACTTTACTTTAGAAGGTAACAGATCGTTGACGGGAAGATGGTAGAAGTGCGCAACTAGCTGGAACGATCCGAGATCCGGAAACGTTCGGGGCATCCAGCGCAATGCAAGCTGTACAAATCTAAACCAACCACCAAACTTTACTTTAGAAGGTAACAGATCGTTGACGTGAAGATGGTAGAGTCGCGCAACTAGCTGGAACGATCTGAGATCTGGAAACGTTAGGGACATCCAGCGCAATGCAAACTGTACAGATCTAAACCAAGCACAAAACTTTACTTCAGAAGGTATCAGATCGTTGACATGAAGATGGTAGAAGCGTGCAACTAGCTGGAACGATCCGAGATCTGGAAACGTTAGGGACATCCAGCGCAATGCAAACTGTACAGATCTAAACCAAGCACCAAACTTTACTTTAGAAGGTAACAGATCGTTGACATGAAGATGGTAGAGACGCGCAACTAGCTGGAACGATCCGAGATCTGGAAAGGTTAGGGACATCCAGCGCAATGCAAGCTGTACAGATCTAAATCATCCACCAAACTTTACTTTAGAAGATAACAGATCGTTGACGTGAAGATGGTAGAAGCGCGCAACTAGCTGGAACGATTCGAGATCTTGAAACGTTAGGGACATTCAGCGCAATGCAAACTGTACAGATCTACACCAAGCACATAACATTACTTTAGAAGATAACAGATCGTTGACGTGAAGATGGTAGAAGCGCGCAACTAGCTAGAACGATCCGAGATCTGGAAACGTTAGGGACATCCAGCGAAATGCAAACTGTACAGATCTAAACCAACCACCAAACTTTACTTTAGAAGGTAACAGATCGTTGACGTGAAGATGGTAGACGCGCGCAACTAGCTGGAACGATCCGAGATCTGGAAACGTTAGGGACACCCAGCGCAATGCAAACTGTACAGATCTACACCAAGCACATAACATTACTTTAGAAGGTAACAGATCGTTGACATGAAGATGGTAGAAGCGCACAACTAGATGGAACGATCTGAGATCTGGAAACGTTAGGGACAAGCAGCGCAATGCAAACTGTACAGATATAAACCAAGCACAAAACTTTACTTTAGAACGTATCAGATCGTTGACATGAAGATGGTAGAAGCGCGGAACTAGCTGGAACGATCCGAGATCTGGAAACGTTAGGGACATCAAACGCAATGCAAGCTGTACAGATCTAAACCAAGCACCAAACTTTACTTTAGAAGGTAACAGATCTTGACATGAAGATGGTAGAGACGCGCAACTAGCTGGAACGATCCGAGATCTGTAAACGTTAGGGACATCCAGCGCAATGCAAGCTGTACAGATCTAAACCAACCACCAAACTTTAATTTAGAAGGTATCAGATCGTTGACGTGAAGATGGTAGAGTCGCGCAACTAGCTGGAACGATCTGAAATCTGGAAACGTTAGGGACATCCAGCGCAATGCAAACTGTACAGATCTAAACCAACCACCAAACTTTACTTTAGAAGGTAACAGATCGTTGACGTGAAGATGGTAGAAGCGCGCAACTAGCTGGAGCGATCCGAGATCTGGAAACGTTTGGGACATCCAGAGCAATGCAAACTGTACAGATCTAAACCAACCACCAAACTTTACTTTAGAAGGTATCAGATCGTTGACGTGAAGATGGTACAAGTGCGCAACTAGCTGGAACGATCCGAGAGCTGGAAACGTTAGGGACATCCAGCGAAATGCAAACTGTACAGATCTAAACCAACCACCAAACTTTACTTTAGAAGGTAACAGATCGTTGACGTGAAGATGGTAGAAGCGCGCAACTAGATGGAACGATCCGAGATCTGGAAACGTTAGGGACATCCAGCGCAATGCAAACTGTACATATCTAAACCAACCACCAAACTTTACTTTAGAAGATAACAGATCGTTGACGTGAAGATGGTAGAAGCGCGCAACTAGCTGGAACGATCCGAGATCTTGAAACGTTAGGGACATCCAGCGCAATGCAAACTGTACAGATCTACACCAAGCACATAACATTACTTTAGAAGATAACAGATCGTTGACGTGAAGATGGTAGAAGCGCGCAACTAGCTAGAACGATCCGAGATCTGGAAACGTTAGGGACATCCAGCGAAATGCAAACTGTACAGATCTAAACCAACCACCAAACTTTACTTTAGAAGGTAACAGATCGTTGACGTGAAGATGGTAGAAGCGCGCAACTAGCTGGAACGATCCGAGATCTGGAAACGTTAGGGACATCCAGCGCAATGCAAACTGTACAGATCTACACCAAGCACATAACATTACTTTAGAAGGTAACAGATCGTTGACATGAAGATGGTAGAAGCGCACAACTAGATGGAACGATCTGAGATCTGGAAACGTTAGGGACATGCAGCGCAATGCAAACTGTACAGATATAAACCAAGCACAAAACTTTACTTTAGAACGTATCAGATCGTTGACATGAAGATGGTAGAAGCGCGGAACTAGCTGGAACGATCCGAGATCTGGAAACGTTAGGGACATCAAACGCAATGCAAGCTGTACAGATCTAAACCAAGCACCAAACTTTACTTTAGAAGGTAACAGATCTTGACATGAAGATGGTAGAGACGCGCAACTAGCTGGAACGATCCGAGATCTGTAAACGTTAGGGACATCCAGCGCAATGCAAGCTGTACATATCTAAACCAACCACCAAACTTTAATTTAGAAGGTATCAGATCGTTGACGTGAAGATGGTAGAGTCGCGCAACTAGCTGGAACGATCTGAAATCTGGAAACGTTAGGGACATCCAGCGCAATGCAAACTGTACAGATCTAAACCAACCACCAAACTTTACTTTAGAAGGTAACAGATCGTTGACGTGAAGATGGTAGAAGCGCGCAACTAGCTGGAGCGATCCGAGATCTGGAAACGTTTGGGACATCCAGAGCAATGCAAACTGTACAGATCTAAACCAACCACCAAACTTTACTTAAGAAGGTATCAGATCGTTGACGTGAAGATGGTACAAGTGCGCAACTAGCTGGAACGATCCGAGAGCTGGAAACGTTAGGGACATCCAGCGAAATGCAAACTGTACAGATCTAAACCAACCACCAAACTTTACTTTAGAAGGTAACAGATCGTTGACCTGAAGATGGTAGAAGCGCGCAACTAGATGGAACGATCCGAGATCTGGAAACGTTAGGGACATCCAGCGCAATGCAAACTGTACAGATCTTAACCAAGCACCAAACATTACTTTAGAAGGTAACAGATCGTTGACATGAAGATGGTAGAAGCGAGCAACTAGATGGAACGATCCCAGATCTGGAAACGTTAGGGACATCCACCGCAATGCAAACTCTACAGATCTAAACCAAGGACCAAACTTTACTTTAGAAGATATCAGATCGTTGACGTGAAGATGGTACAAGTGTGCAACTAGCTGGAATGATCAGAGAGCTGGAAACGTTAGGACATCCAGCGAAATGCAAACTGTACAGATCTAAACCAACCACCAAACTTTACTTTAGAAGGTAACAGATCGTTGACGTGAAGATGGTAGAAGTGCGCAACTAGATGGAACGATCCGAGATCTGGAAACGTTAGGGACATCCAGCGCAATGCAAACTGTACAGATCTAAACCAAGGACCAAACTTTACTTTGGAAGGTAACAGATCGTTGACATGAAGATGGTAGAAGCGCGCAACTAGATGGTACGATCCGAGATCTGGAAACGTTAGGGACATCCAGCGCAATGCAAACTGTACAGATCTAAACCAACCACCAAACTTTACTTTAGAAGGTAACAGATCGTTGACGTGAAGATAGTAGAAGTGCGCAACTAGCTGGAACGATCCGAGATCTGGAAAGGTTAGGGACATCCAGCGCAATGCAAACTGTACAGATCTGAACCAACCACCAAACTTTACTTTAGAAGGTAACAGATCGTTGGCATGAAGATGGTGGAAGTGCGCAACTAGCTGGAACGATCCGATATCTGGAAACGTTAGGGACATCCAGCGCAATGCAAACTGTACAGATCTAAACAAACCACCAATTTTTAATTCAGGAGGTAACAGTTCGTCGAAACGTAGATGACAGAGACGCGTCACGATGTTGAACGGTCCGAGATCTGGAAATGTTAGGAACAATCCGTTGTGCGGATGACGAGTGTTTCCAGAGAACATCCTTTCCCTCTGCTATGCATAGATCGAGATACCCTTGAGATATATTTGCGTGTTATGAATTCATTCATCCGCTTTTAATTCCGTCAAGCGTTAGCATTTTACGTATTCATTTAATTTCTTTTACAGTTTTAGCATGAGCTATTGCAGGAGAAAACCTGTGCAACCAACGTATGTGAAACTCAATTTTTCATACATTACACATGAAGGAAAACGTGTTATTAAATGCTGTATATGCGATCGGATTTTAAGAACCCTTCTTTGTCAAGATTTAAGCTTCATAGTGCAAGATATACCGGAACGGACCTGTATCCTTCATTGGAGTCTACTGCTGGTGAGGAATCTGGATACAGCGGAAGTCGCGTGAATATGAAGTCTTCATATGATGATTCAGTGATATCTACGCTTGAATATCCGAATAGACTAGTAAGTATTATGAGGTTACTAATTGCATCCAGGGGCGCTGGTAATTATAGTCACACACACACAAGTGATTGAGGAAATTTTAAGTAAGTTGAAAGCATCTAAAATTATAGGATGACAGGTTCGAGAAATTGTGTCAATCAATTTCGGCCATGATTAACAGGAACTTTGATATATCAAGAACTTGTACTTATAAAATACATCATCCAGACATTGTTGAGATGTTTAATTTTTCACGAATAATGCAGGTCTCTTTCTCTGTGATGAATATGATTATATAACTGAGTGTTTAGAAGGTCTAGACTATCACCTTTGTCTTTAGGAAATATGTATGGGTTTTTTGTGAAGGAATGTAATAGGGTAATGTTTATAAAAAATAAATGTTGTTTATATTACATAGTCCTCATTTTTTTATTAATCTTATTATGCACCTCATATCACACAGTCCAATATTAAGATGGTTCTGGCTTCTAGATTCACATTTAACAAGTCTCTTTCAGTAATAGTTCAATATTTTTTTTGTTTAGATTTCATGTAGCATCAATGTTTTAAGATATTGCATTCTGCTTTAAACAATTATGAAATTATTTATGAAATCAATGGTATTGGCAGGTATAGCAGTTATAATGAGTACATAATTTATATATTATTGCTATATTCTACACACGCGAATGTTTTTCCTTGCATGTTCCCCGCTGCACGGTGCTGCAATTCTTCATTGAATAAGATCACTGGGAGGTGTTGAGAATTTCCTATCACATTTCTGTTTATGATGTTTTAAGCTATCTCGTTCTTCCTCTTCATTTACATTCATCTGCGCATTCCTTTAACAAACATTCACATTATTTGCAGCTTGTTGTAGGTATATATTTCGAGATGGAGAATCATTGAAAGCGGTATTAAACTTCTTTCTGCACGAACTCACTCAGACTACAATCTAGACGTTATTTACACATATTTGTTTTAATACAGTGATGCATGCTTTTGACAAATGCTATCCTACTGGAAATGATTTGCAACTTGCTGTAGGTATCTGCTTTGAGGTAAAGAATCAGTGAATAGACTATTAAACTTCTTTCTGCATGTCCTCGCCCCGACTACATCCTAGGCGTTATTTACACAGCGATGTATACTTTAGACAAATGTTATCCTAGTGAAGTGTGAATTTATAAACTCAACGATTGTAACTCCAAATGAAACTTTGAAAGGATAGCTGAATTATTTCTACAAACCTTAAGAGGAAGAAAAGACAATTTACATGTCTTAAACTTGCCGGCTTGTACTAATCAATGATATACCATTTGAAACTTCCCTGGCATTTCCTCCAACTGTTGGCTTGTTAGGGTTGAATATCTTGTCGGAAGAAACACCTGCTTATCACCTAAAACTGCAACCACTCTAGCACCGTATCAATTTTTCTTATGGCTTTTATATTATAAGGCTCCTCTGGCTGAAGATCTTGTAGTCTTTGAACGGCCGCAAAAATACTACACTCAGCCAATTTGTTAAGTTGAGATGCCAAACTTTCTGCATTAGGAACAGAAAAAAACATATTCTTTATTAAAGAACGTATTGCATAACAAAATTTCATTTATTTGAAGGTTAAAGAATTATTAACTTTTTTCTGTATAATATAATAATAATAAAAAATGGTATGTGTAAATATAATTGAGGATCTGATTCACTAATGAAGTTAATTAAGTACTGTATTTTTCGATTTAAATGTTGTAATATAATGTATACATTTACTTTGTTAGAGCGAATGATTTGCGCAAGAGACTTCTTGTAATATTCTAAAACGAAAACGTTAATAAGGTATTCAAATAATTGTATTTTCTCCAAAAGGAATATAATTCACTCCCTGAAACCTCGCATTTAAACATCTGGAATAACAAGTTTGCTTTAAAAAAATAAATACTTAACTAAACTGTTCACATTTTTTTGAGAATTCGCGCAGTAAGCTATAAAATGTAGAATTAGCTTGCCTAAAATGAATACTTAACTAAACTGTTCACATTTCAGAAAATTCACACGTCTAGCTATTAACTTTTAGCATGCTATTAACTATTTACATATAAATGTCCGACATTAAAAACAAGAACGCAAAAATAAGTTAAATGTACTGAGTAATAAGTTAACTTTTTAATGAAAATGAATTGTAATACAACTTACCAGACATGATGTTCGATGAAATTTCACGATGTGAAGTAAAGGATTGAAGAGTGCTTAGATCGCTGTGTTCTCACAATACAGTCGGAGAGGCTGCTGCTTTTATATAATTTCCTCCGATAAAAGCTGACGGGGGTGAGAGGTGTGATGGTATATAATACAGCGATTTTGATTGGCTACTCCAAACCTTCGAGTAGAAGGAGAGGGAATGCTAGTCTCGCGCAAGGGACATTTCGTAAGCAAGCCTAAGCCTGTTATGGGGAAATCCGACATCACGTCACCTCTCCGTAAGGGAAATGCTTCTGCATATAACGCTAGAAAAATAAAAATATATTTCTTTACATGCACCGCTAAAATTCATTGTTAATTATTGTTACATTACGAAAATAATCGCCCAAGTATTAAATTTATATCATGTGTCTGCGAACAAAGTATTATTCTAACATGATATGAATGTGAATGGCGACGCTGAGTCTAGCACTAAGGTATTATTTAGTAATAATTTTAGAGTGAAAATAATGAAAAAGAAGGTATTGTTTCTGCTGATATAATTTTCCTTGTAAGGCTACACCATCGTTTATAAAAATCGTTAATGGGCAGACTGTGTATTCGCAGACCTCCATGCAGGTTCTAAAGTCAGACAGGTCGGTCACCGGGAATCGAACCGGTCACCTCTCCAGTTCAAACCTCACACGTTACCACGACGTAATTTTTATCAAAATAGGCTTTAAACACCTTTCACCCATGTTATATAAGGCTGTTATTAATATAATATTTCATTCATCTATAAAGTAGACCGTAAAACAGGCTAGCTTCAAACACCAATTAAGAAAATCTATCAGATACATTCAATCGCTTAATTTGAATTCTTTCTCCCATTTTAATTCTAAAAATGCCATACTCTTCATATCACCCTCTACAAATCATATTTATTTATCTAGCATTCAATAAAAATTAGTTGAATTGTGGATATCGGTAAAAAATTAAGATATGATATTTACACAGTCGTCTGTATGAAGGGATTTTCCTGTAAATACGGGATTTTCAGGGAAGAGAAATCATTTTAAAGCACAATAAATTCCCTAATGAGTTGTTCGACATGGTCCTCCTGGCGGTAGCCTGTCGCTGGAGGAATTTCCAAGACCCCAGCCAGGTATACAGTCTTCAAGGGATATACAAAATATTTTTGCAAGGGGTGTGCAACTGAATAACTCGTCGAATTTTTAGAAGATCCCCAGTGAATGAAAAAAGCTTTTAAACAAATATGGTTCGATCTCTCTGCTGGAATATTAAAAAAATATCTCTCGAATGGAGGGCTGTTTAAAAACGTTCTCGACCTACGTTTACTAAGAGAATAATGCATGTTTTGAAAGTCCGTGTATTTATTGGTTTTGAGTTCGATTTCCCTCTGGCGTTCAATACCACTAAACAATCAAAAGTCTATTACACCAATAATTTTCGATTTTGTTACGGGAATAATAATAGCTCTACATGTAAGGAATGTTTACGTACAGGACCTATACATCATATCTCGTAGGAAAAAATTACACCAAAACTTATAAAGCTCTTAATGGGAGGACTTGCTTTGCACAGTAAATCGCCTATCCTGTCGCGACCTCTCGAACGTGAATAGCCACGTTATCTCTCATAGAATTATGATATGTATACATTCGAATGATGTGGACGAAATCATTTTTTTAGATATGGCTGGTGAAACGCCGATCTTTTTAAATGGAATAAGCTTTCTTGGCAATAATAATAATAATAATAATAATAAAACTTGATTGCCTCTGAGAAGGAAATAATACTTGGAGATAATTGCAATAGTTACGAATGTTTACTTAGACTTCTACAGAATCTATACACTATGCGTGAAAAATACATGCTTTAAACACAGACCATTCCTAAATCTATATGAGCATGGTTTTTCCTGTAAGAACGGTCTTTTCAGAGAAAAATGATAAATCATTCTAAGAAAAAATACAATATATACTTGAGAGAAAATCCATCACACTCCGCAGGGAATCGAACCAGCGACCTCTCGAATGAGAATAGACTCGCCACCACTCAGAGGAGTCTGATTTAATTATTACATTGGAGCTCCGCGTAATTAAATAATTTTTAGACACAATGGCTCAAAAACCAGTCTGTTTAAATGGAATAAGCTTCCATAACCATAATAATAATAATAATAATAATAATAATAATAATAATAATAATAATAATCAAAATAATAATTATAATAATAATAACAACTTGACTGCCTCTGAGAAGGAAGTAATACTTGGAGATAATTGCAATAGTTACGAAAATTTACTTAGACTTCTACAGAATCTCTACACTATGCGTTTAATTATAATTTCAGCGTAAAAAAAATATCGCTTCTCTCCGTTTAATTTTCCTGACGGGAGAGTCATATTCAATATTTTATTAAAAGAAATAAGAGGTAGTATACTATGAAACTTAATCATTAATAATCTTCATGTAGAATTTAAATTACTTATTGGAGGAAAAAAATGCTGTACCAAGCTTATAATTGCCAGGCTTAGTATTTTCCCCTGTTTGTATGGAGAATTCTGCGCAGAGTAAGTAGGAACCCTTTCAAGCTGGCCATTAACGATATGATGGACATCTATTGTATTCTTAAAAAGGTTATTTCCCCAGCGGGTCGGGGTTTTTTTCCGTCAAGGGTGTACAAACTTTCCTTTACATCGACTGTCTTTATAAAAGATGTCGATTGAAAGATATCGTAATTTTTTTATGCTTACGTACGTGTGATACTTTATCAACGACTGTTTTAAAGTTCCTACCTATGCGTTTGCAAGCGCTGGCTGTGCGGTACTTTATCGCCAACGTCTGTTTTAAAGCCTATACCTATGCGCATGGAGTGCTTTATCGTCCGTCTTGATATATTTGTGCTTCTTTTCAGTTGTTTGGCAAAAAGTAACAAGGAATGTGTCTTGTTTAGGATAGTCTCCATATTTCATTGTTTATTTAGTTCAGTTTTTATTTATTAATAACATATTTAACTTGAACTTTTGTCTCTCTCCGCTAGAGAGAGCGGAAAATAATTGCGCGGAAGACAGTGACAGGCACGGAGAGTGAAGAGGTCGTTTGGGTAAGGGATGACGTGGTCAAGCCATACATGCAGGTGCAAGAGATCATTACTGAGGCAGCGCCTGCAGGACAAGGACCACGCTCCACGGTTTTCAGTGAAAGAATCACTCGTTAACGTCTCGTGTTAGGTATTTACGCTAACTCTGTCTTTTCAGTCATGCATTCACCTAAGTGACGTAATGTTGGTATAAACCCAAAATATATTTTCCCTCAAACGTAGAATTAAACAAATGTTATTAGTCGTAATAGTTATACACGCAGAATAATCACCTTAACACCCTCACACATTCGACGGGAACCAAATGCGCAAGTCATTTCATATACACTTATTTACATTAATTAATAAAAATATTTAATTGTATTCATCAATCAGCGAGACCATTATTTATTTTTTTAATAACGTATGAAATATTCAACTATAAGGTTAACCGTATTTATTTATTTTTTCATAATAAATTCCACGGAATTATATAACGAGACAACCTGAACGCAGCTGGGATGTTAAACGACGTATTATTTAACTATAATGTTAATTCACGTTTATTTATTTTTTCGTAATCCATTCTCCGGAATTATAACTAGACAATATGAACGCAACTCGCATGTTAAACGAGTATTATTTAACTATAATGTTAATTCGCGTTATTTTTTTTCGGAATCATTCTCCACGGAATTATATGAAGTTAAGATGGCCGTCATGCACGCCTCAAGCTCTAATATGGCGAACTCCCGGCTTCTACTCAAGACCTTCGAAAATGACCACATGGCGCGCTGTGAGCTAGCTGTCTCTCTCGCAGCGGTGGAGGGGGTGAGGTTACCGACAGCGTGCTATAGAGTGCCAGTTCGGCGGTGGAGCGTGAAGGAGATGAACCCCGCGCTCGCTCGTGTTGTCTTTCGTAAAGGATTCTCGTGTTAACGTCTCGTTACGGCAACTCTGTACTTTCAGCCATGGATTCACCTAAGTGATGTAATATTTTTATAAGCCCCCCGCTCAAAAGAATAATTAAACATGTATTATTAGAAGTAATAATTATATACACCTAATCATCACCTTAACACCTCCATATACGAGAACGACCAGGTGCGCGAGTCAATTCATATACATTAATCAATCAAAAAAATACTTAATTGTATTCAACGATCGATGAGGAACGTTTCATTACATCACCCGTTTAGAAGCGCAATGTGCGGACATTAGTAGTAATAAAATACCGATTTTGAGTCTTTTTTTCAATAATGTTTTATGCATGGACGAACATTACCTAATTGATTGACACAATTATCTCCTCAAATCGATTTGCCGAGCAGTGGCATGCGTCGAGAAAACCATTCCCCTAACACACCCATCCCCAGGGCGGGATTTAGACAGGTCACAGTGAGAGGGAGGTGACGTGGCCAGCGTATGGGAACAATACACACTCTCCCACCTTTCCGCAGGGAACCAATTAGACCACCGAGAACCCCATTCCCCTACCCCCAATCACCTGGGCGGTATTTAGACAGGCCACAATGAGAGGGAGGGGAATTGGCCAGCGTATGGGAGCAATACACACTCTCCCACCTATCCACAGGGAACCAATCAGACCAGCACGCACACGCAAGGGGAGGTTGGGGACCACAAAGCGGAGGGATGGGAATGCTCGGGCTAGACCATAATGGAGGGGAAGGGGCGCGTGCCAGGCGGCTTTTCAGGTTTGAGCACACAGGAGGGGGGTGGGGTGGTCACCGGCACGCGACCAGGCGGCGTGTAAGCCCTCAAAGGTGGGGGTCGGGGCCTGGCGCCACAGAGCAGGGCGGCATGTAAGCCCTCAAAGGGAGGGGGCGGGGCTTGGCGGCACAGACCCGGACGGCATGTAAGCCCTCAAAGAAAGGGGGAGGTGCTGGCGCTATTCCTTTGTGGGCCAGAACTCTCATCTTTAGACTACTAACGTCAATAAGGGGCTTTTATAAATGCAGCACCTACTAGTAGGGTAAATATGTATATTCAAAAACAAATGAATTAATAAAGGGTGTAATCGGACGCGTACTTACATGTATTTTGACACCCATACCATCTTTGGGGGTTTTGCCGGCAAAGAAGCCGCCCCGTCTTAAAGCTTGTTATCGATCATGTTTAATTGACAAGCGCTCTAATACATTTCATTCACTTGATAACCATTGCACATGTGTTCAGCTCTCACGCGTCATTGACTTCAAAGATGGAGGCCACCACCGCCTATAACGACAAAGAAACTCACCATCTAGGGGTGAAATCCGACACCTTTCCCTAGGCTAATGGATTACTATTATTGTGGTCTCTATCGGACTTTGAAGATTACCTAACTAAAAGTCCAGTGCCGTGCATAAAGTTTCATACTTAAGTTGTTAATAAAATGACTAATAATTCGCTTCCGCCGTTCAAAGTGGTGTTGCCAATAAAGGAGACCGGCGATCGCTAGGGGGAGATGGGGTTGTGAAGCTTAAACGCTTTTGCATATTAAAGGCGCCACCATTGAAAATCTTGCGTGCCGTAGCTCGATTTATATAATTAACATGACAATGAAATGTTTAATAATTGACTTTTGTGTATCAATATAACAATTGCTGTTTTCCCTGAATCCATTCATGTTCATCAGAATCATTCTATCGTTAGAATCAGTATATTTGTAAACCTAGCCGTTCTACACGCTGGCTAAATACAGCTAACCTAGGCATTATTTGCATATTAAATGTATAACGATTAAATGTCGCATTACTGTAAATCTATGAAAAATATCGTTCAAATATAGTTTCATAATTAAGCTCATAATCAAATGCTTAATAATTGACTTGGATATAGCAAAAGAGGTATAAAATTGCAGGTATTTTTGCATTTACGGTATTGGTGACGTTAATTTAAAAAAATGTATTAAATAATTACTGTTTCAGGACAATACAAACGTTAGTTATTAATATCGTATAAAAATAACGACAGGACATTCTCCTCTAGATGATGTACGACAAAATAATGTATAAATGGGAAATAATATCAGAGGATAGATAGCGGAGATCTCTTTTCATAACAACCCTCTATAAAAACTTCAAAACTTGAATCTGATTATCGCAAGAAACTGCACAACCCCTTCGAATGATCGGCACTTTTCGGCGGTCCACCTGCCGGGCGAGTGCGGTTTGCAGGGCGGAGAGAAGGGAGAGGAAGAGGGAGATGGAGGTGCAGATTATGATATCCCTTCCTCTAGGAACGATGAGATCTTGATGTCAGGGTTTGTAGGTGCTACGGAGACTTAAATAGGTTCTTGGTTCTGGTTTTTGAACTATTGCTCAATTTATTGTGATCTCATTAGCCTTCTCCAGCTCCTAGTGACTTCACCACAATCGACTTCAGCATGACAAACGCCCAAATCTTCCATTTGGCGCGCTGTATTTTTTATATAAAAACGCAAATTTCCATTGTAATGTTCCCCTTTAGTGCGATTCACTACTCAGTTTTAATACGCAACTATTTGCACGAAGATGTCGACACACTAATGGTGAGTTTGAGATAGAGTTACACCTAACTGTTTGGAGTTTTTCAGTTGCAACACGCAATTATTCGCACGACGATGTAGACAATGTGATGGCCAGTTTGCGACAACATATACATGACTTTTCGGAGCTTCTCCACACTGATATTTGTCCCCTCTTCTTCTTGGCTACGTGTTACTTGCTGGCCATATTCATCTATTTTATTTCCGATACGTGGTTTTACATACTTTGGAAATTTATAAGTGGTAGTTCTCAATTCCTGTTTTCCCAATCCCCCAGGGGCTCACCTTATGTGAGTACGGGTTTGGCGTACCCGGGGTGTCCGAGCCTCTCATCGCCATCATCATCCCTCCACCCTCGTCCGGTCGAGGTGGGTTCGTCCTCGTAACCGGGGGACTCAAGGTAGGCTCTAGTGCGTTCTTTGAATTTCGTTCCATGTCGACCCTCGCCATCGTTTCTTTCCTGTCTAGTCTCTTTCCGAACATTTCGCACCACAATCATTCACACATATAGTTTTCTTCCTCGCCGGCCTACCTTGCGCGCGAAACTCCCACATACGTTTGATTTATTTTCAAATTTCATTTATTTTAATTCTCCGTGGACACAGCCCGACGGATACCCGCGCACTAGGTGCGCAGCTGGATGAGTGGGTAATGGCGTCATCCCCACCATCCGGGTCATCATGTAGGGTTTGTGTTCGTATCCGCTGTTCAACTGCAGTCCCGAGGGAGGCCACTGCATGAGCTGCTGATTTCCCACGGCCATTGGGTGCATCTGTCTATGTTATGGGAGGTGTGACCCTGGGGTGAGACTGGTATAGATAGGCCTCTTACCCAAGTCGGGGTAACGCCCGGGAAAGTGAGAGCCTGAGGTCGGAAACGGTTGCGATGGTGGAGAATTTCTCTCGCTAAGGAGCCCTCTTTCGCCATTACTAACAAGTGCCGAAAAGTATTTGTAACAGAAGTAGCACCATCGCCATCAGGTTGTTACTTGGTCATTACACGAGCAGAAGAAGGACAGAGTTTTGAGAAGGTGAACCCTTGTATTATTCAGAAGGGCATTGACGCTGTTGCTGGTGCGATTCACTTCTAGACTCATCTTCGGAATGGTTCATTGTTGGTTCAAACCAAGTCCGATGCACAAAGTAAGTCCTCGTTGCGCGCCCCGCTTCTCCACCGTTATCCCACCCGTGTTGAGAAGCGCCGCACCTTGAATTCCTGTCGAGGTGTCATCACCACGCATAGCGTCGGTGGTATATCGGACGACGACCTGGACCAAAAGGTGACAGCGGTTCATCGAGTGCAAGCTAAACGCGACGGAGTGCTGGTACACACTCGTGCCCTGTTTATAACTTTCGATTACGTCGATCTGCCCACGAGTATTTCAGCAGGGTACGAACGTATTGCGGTGAGGACCTATATTCCTAGATTTCTGCGTTGTTTTAAATGACAACGTTTTGGATATACGCAAGTCTCTTGTAAGAGTGCCGTTACCATCTGTGCCTCATGTAGCCAGCCGTCACACGATGGTACCTGTTCATCAGCTCCATCTGCGTTAATTGCAAAGGCCCTCATTCTGCGTCATTTGCCGACTGTCCGCGGTACTTGGACGAGAAGGCGATCCAGGAGATCCGGGTAATGGAGAAACTCTCCTTTGCCGAAGCCCGGAGGCGTTACCATGCGCGCCAAAATTCTCTCCTGCGATCGGGTGCATTTAATTATGTTGTTGCCTCGCTAGTACCCGGAAGGATGCCGAAACACAGACCTTGGATCATGACTGCATTGACCGCCACTACCATCCGGCCGTCTATTTCTGGCACAGTTATCAAGCCATCTAAAGGTGGTCCTAAGGTGCTGAATTCACAAGCCACTGATCAAAGCAGAAACTTTGTAGAAAAGATTTTCTTAAAGACCCTCCGCGTGCGCACGGTAAGAAAAATTCACCCTCTCCTCCTCCTCCTCCTCCTCCTCCTCGAAGGTCGCAGTCCCAAGATTCTCCTGGGACAAGCCGCGTTAAACGGCACCCTTCATCCATTGCCACCCAGAACCGATTCTCGGCGCTTGAATCGGTTTCTGGCACTGAGCACGTGGGCCCTCCCGTCGAGGAGGCTATGGAGTCTGGCCAACTCCATATCAAAAGCCCGAGCCCCAAGGTTAAGCAGAAGGTTATTTTGAGCCGCCCGTCTGAATAGACCGTTTATCCCTTTTGTTCATTGCTATCCTGAAGTGGAATATATGTGGTGTACGATTGCATAGGATGGAACTGCAACTTTTATTGCGTTCCCATTCACCTATGGTCGTGTGTTTGCAGGAGACCAAGCTTCGCCCTCACGATACTTTTGACCTCTGAGTGTATACTCCGGTTCGCTACGATCTTGCACCGGATGAGGTTTCTCCTACTCATGGAGGTGTCATGCTATTAGTGAGTAGCGACGTTCATTTTCAGACTCACAATTACATCTAACGTGCAAGCTTTTGGTAAGAATTCAATTACCCGGCTTTTTATTTTCTCTTTGCTCCATTTATTCGCCTCCATCGTCTCCCCTCGCTAACGCGGACATTCGAGATCTCCTGACTGCTCTCCCAACACCATTTTTTCCGTTGGGAGATTTTAATGCCCATCACCCCATGTGGGGTTCGCCCTAGGGCTTGTGCAAGGGGAACGCTTCTTTCAGACATTTTTGCTCAGTTCAACCTCTCCATCCTCAAAACAGGTGAGCCTACGTTTGTTTCTGATACTTCTGGTACATTCTCTCACTTGGATCTTGCCGTTTACTCCATCCAGCTTGCTTGTCGTCTGGAGTGGAACGTCGTCACTGACACCTACTCCAGCGATCATTACCCCTGCATCGTTTCTCTTCTGTCTCACCACGTCCAGCATTCCAGAGCACCTACCTGGAAATTCCATAAAGCCGACTGGAGACTGTATTTTAGCCGCGGTGTTTTGAGGACCAGCCCTTCACTGACCTTAAACAAATGGTGCAGCACCTTACCTCTACGATTCTATCTGCCGCCGAACGTACAATTCCCTGTTCGTCCTCCCACCCTCGGCGTATTCCTGTTCCGTGGTGGAGCGAGGACTGTCGGGATGCCGTTTGTGCACGCAAAACTGGGCTTAGGGTGTTTCGGCGACACCCTACACTTCATAATTTGGTTACCTTTAAACAATCTCGCGCCAGGGCTCGTCGCATTATTCAGGAGAGCAAGAAGGCGTTTTGAACTCCTTTTGTCGAGTGTTTTAACCGCTTCACGCCTTCCTTTGTTGTTTGGGATAAACTTCGTCGCTTCTCCGGTAAAGTGTCGCATTGTACTGTGTCTGGCCTTCAGGTTCCCAATGCCTCCATAGTGGATCCGGCTGCCATTGCTAACACTTTGGGTGCTGCCTTTGCGGCGGTTTCCAGTTTTGACCATTATTCCGCCGGCTTTCGCACTCTCAAAGCCCGGCTGGATTCCGAGCTCTATAGTCTTCGGTCTGCCAATAAGGAGCGTTATAATGATTGTTTCTCAATGACGGAGCTGGAGCACGCTCTCCATTGCTCTAGGCACTCCGCTCTTGGGCCGGACGGCATTCATGTCCTGATGTTAAAGAACCTTTCAGCCGACAGTAAACTCTTTCTCTCACAGGTCTATAACTGTATTTGGCAAGACGGCTTTCTTCCTTGTGTTTGGCGCGAAGCCACCATTGTGTCCCTATACTTAAGCCTGGGAAGGATCGCCAACTACCTTCCAGCCACCGTCCTATCTCCCTCACCAGTTGCATTTGCAAGGTGATGGAGCAAATTATCCACTAGCGGTTGACATGGTGGCTTGAGTCTCAGAAACTTCTGGCGAGCGCCCAGTGCGGATTCGTCGCCATCGCTCTACCGTCGACTATCTGGTGTGTCTGTCGACGCATATTATGAATGGATTTTTGAGAAAGTGTCAAACAGTGGCTACGTTTTTTGACTTGGAGAAGGCTTACGACATTTGTTGGAGGGGCGGCATTTTACGTACACTCCACACATAGAATTTCCGCGGTCATCTTCCATATTTCTTCGGGAGTTTATGACGGATGGCGTCTTTCGTGTACGTATGGGATCGGTTTTATCTAGTCGTTTTATTCAAGAGAACGGTGTACCGCAGGGCTCTGTACCCAGTGTCACACTTTTTGCGATTGCTATCAACCCCATTGTTGTTTGTATCCCACCTGGCATTTTATCGTCCCTTTTTGTTGACAATTTGGCTATTTATTGCAGTTAATGGTGGACCGGTTTGCTTGAACGCCGTCTCCAGAGCTGTATCGACCGTCTCTGCACCTGAAGTAACCGCAACGGCTTTACTTTCTCCGCCGAGAAATCCCTCTGTGTGAATTTCTGGCGCCATAAAGCATTCCCTTCGCCCACACTCTCCATCTTGGGCCGGATAATCTTCCATTTGCAGACGAGGCGAAATTTTTGGGGTTGATCTTAGACCGAAAGCTGAGCTGAACTTCACACATTTCGTTTTTAAGAGCAAAGTATAACCGTTCTCTTAATATTTTACGTTTTTTAAGTGGCACATTCTAGGAGCTTATCGGACCGTCCTTCTGCGTCTTTATCACTCTTTAGTGCGATCAAAGCTTGATTACGGGTGCTCTGTCTATTCGTCGGCACGTCCGTCTGTGTTACGTCGATTGAATGCCATTTACCATCGTGGCATAAGAGTCGCCTTTGCAAGTATCCCTGTACCCAGTCTATATGCTGAAGCTGCAGAGCCTTCGCTGTCCTTCAGTCGTGAGATGCTTTTGTACAGCTATGCATGTCGACTCTCAAACTTGCCTGACCACCCGTCATTCGAGTTATTTTTCGAGGATTCACTTGATCGACAATAATTAGTTAGCTCCTCTGCATTGCTCCCTCCAGGGGTTCCGTTTCGACAGCTTCTTCGACATTTGTGCGTTACGCCAGCGCCGGCCCTTCCCCGGGGGAATCGCGGTTTTCTACTTGGTTGTGCGCTGAGGCCAACTATCACCTTGGGTTAAGGTCGGTGCCGAAGAATGAAACCCCTTCTTCAGTCCTTTGATCCGCCTTTTTAGAGTTTCAGGCACAATTCGGGGAATGTCATTTTTTATATACTGTTGGGTCTAGGACAGGTGTTGGAGTAGGGTGTGCCTTTAGTTTTGGTCGACATAGTTTTACCTTACGTTTACCGTGGTAATGCTCGATTTTTACCGCCGAAATTTTTAGTATATATCAATCCGTTTTGTACATTCAGCTGCACGACTTACCGCACTGTGTTGTTTGTACGGACTCTGCGTGCCCTTCAGAATATTAACGCGCTGTACAATTGCCACCCCTTCGTACAGCGCATACATGGCCTGCCCCACTCGCTTGGTGCCTCTGGCATCAGCGTCTCCTTCATGTGGATTCCAGGTCATGTGGGCATCTCAGGGAACAAGTCTGCCGACGCCGCTGCCAAATTGGCAAATTTAATGCCCAGAATTTTTACCTGTGTTGTTCCCTCCACTGATTTATGTTCTTTTACGACGCCACATCCTCTCGCTTTGGCGCGATAAGTGGACGGTCCTCCGGGGGAACAATTTGCGGGAGGTTAAACCTCTCCCGTTAGTCTGGGGTACTTTTTCTCGTTCTTCTCTTCCTGAAGAGGTACTTTTAGCTATTTACGAATCGGACATTGCGATTTTGATCATAGATACCTGCTCAGTGGTGACCCCGCACCACTCTGTGAGCAGTTGTGGCGCTCTTAACGGTGCGTCACATTTTAACAGAGTGTCAAGTTTTAGATCCATTGCGCGTTCGTGTGGGTCTGCCTGTTGGCATAGCCGACGTTTTGGCAGACGACGCGCATGCTGTAGGATGTGTTTTACGTTTTATAAGTGACAGTGGTTTTAATCGGCGCATTTGATGCGCTGAGCGTCTTTTTTCTTTGTGATTTTATATTGTCCGTTTTAATGGGGCTCTTCTCCCCACCGGACATATGGCGCTCATGTCCCTTGCGTTCCAGTTCTTGACACGTCACTATACTTCTTTCTTGTTTTACTTACCATGTTTTTAGTGTGGTGTAATTTACAATTTACTGTCTTGTTTTTAATGCTTTAGACTAAGTGGGTTTGTGTCCTGTATTTTAGTTTTGGATTTCAAATTTTATACTTTGTAAGGGCGCTGATGACCTTAGCTTTTTAGCGCCCTTAAGCCCCATCACATCATCATCATCATCATCTGTTTCCCCTGCTTCTAATCGGGCCTGTCATTTACTAGCACAAATATCTTGTGCAATTGGTTAAGACTTATCGATAAGGTACGTACGTTTTGGCGTTCATTTTTATTAACATAACCCCCCTAGCTGTTTTTATGCTCGTGTCTTGTAGCCTTGAAAGGGTTTGCTTCCCGATAAACTGGCGTCGGTCTTACCCTGAGGCAAGGACACTATTGTGGTTATCCGGATGCCTGCCCATTGTTAGTCTAGGTTATTGACCTGGGCTAACGGGATATCCGCTGAACCCCTAGTTACTGTTTCGAAGAATATTCTACAATCATCCTTGCCTTCAGAATGCGTTTATATTCTCAACGTATATGTTACTTACAGATGTGTTAATAACGTTTTAACGTATTTAGTATCTTTAGTAATAATCAGTAGGCTCCTAGGGTATAACATTACTTAATTAATTACTGACGTGTATGCATACTATTACTTAACCGGTTACTGATATAAATGCATATTTTTACTCAATTAATTACCGATAGAAATATTCAGTTGCATATGCCTTCACGGAGAAGACTTCGTCGACTGAAGAATCTGACAAGTATTCCTACGTTAAATCCCGTCTGACGAATTTAATTAATTTCGCGCCCATTTCCCTTTTGTTTATTCATATTTAATCTTCTCGACGCTCTGTATATATAACAATTTTGTTTCCTAACATTCGGTTTTCCCTTGAAGAGTGGTAGTGTGTGACGACGTCTTGAACCCTTCTATATATTATGTTGGTTCCATATTTATATGACATTATGCGTTAAAGAGAAAGCATTTTTTTAGATTGCAGATGTTTCCCTGACTAAAACCATCCTTGTAAAGTTTCCTTATAGCTATCATACATTTAGCTACACAATTTTACGCTTCAAAAAAATTGACACAAATATCATTATCATACTTTGGCGTTGGTGGTTCACTAGTTTCCACGTTTGACCTGCCATCCAGCATTCCTAGCTGTAAGTGAATCTAAATAACTTTTCTAAAACGTAACGTTCAGCTGATATGGACAAATATACAAGAGCACGCCAATGTTATACCATACCTTGATATTGTCCTTGAGTTTACAAATATAAACCATTATTCCTAAAATTTGCTTTTTCAACATTTGTATATGACAACAATTAAATATATATACATATATACATATACACATAATTCCATTCATTTTGCAGTATAGTGGTTCACTTTTTTATCACTCGCTTTAGGTTATATGAACACAAGTTTAGAGTTGTGGCTACAAACTACCTGGCTCTGACCGTCTTCTATACCTCACTTTGTTCATTCACTGCATCCCTTGTTCACCTTCGGGGTTCAACCACCTCAATCACGAGTGTATTTTTGCACTGAAATTCGTATACAAATCAAAAATCTCACTTACATTGCTATTTGTTTTATTAATTACCTTATTATCTATTTGTAAATAGTTGCCTTGATTCTTATCTAACATAATATAAATCACACTTTTAAGTTTTATCAATTTTGTTTGCTAAAGCTGTTGCTATGCTCAAATATACACGTATATAATATAATTCAGAGGATCGCTAACTTAATTTGTTAAGTGCATTCTCTTCGTGCCTAACGGTCCTGTGTCGTTAGCCTCCGATACTCGCGCATCAATACTTTCCATGACGCCAGTGATTTTATGTGACTTCTTACATGGTTATAATAAACATAGGTTATATTTACCAAATAGCTTGCCTGTCCTAGGTTCGCGAAGCGCGTAAATTTGGTATCCAATTTTTCGACAATTACATAACTCCCTTTCCAAGTCATGTTCATGCGTTTGTATATTTTAAGTAAATATGATTTGTCGAAGTTCTGACAAGTAATTTATCACCCTGTTTCGGAACCCATTCATGCTTGTATCTCTTCTTTTTCTTGCTTCTGACCTCCGTTCCTCTTTGGAGTCTTTGATAAGCTTTTTGTATCCGCTCAGGTTCAGTTTCACGTACATTTGGTAGTGCGTTCGGTGTCCGTTGAAATATTTTATCTAGCTGTGTGTTCCCATGCAATTGTACTGGTGCATAGCTTGTATTGCAGTTTAGGCTGTGGTGCATATCCCATTCGATATAATTTATGTATTCTAGCCAGCTGGTGTGAGGGGTGTTCGCTTTCACACGAAGATATGCTGTGAGATATTTTATGATCCGTTCGCACGGGTTTGATTGGTGGTGGTAGTAACTTGTATCGTATAATTTGATTCCTGCTGAATTAATTTCATTAATGAATTTCTTTCCCTTATGAATCATGGTATTGTCCAATAAAATTGCGACCATCTTATCGTAATTAGCCATATAATGCTGCGTTATTTTCCTGGCACATGCAGTACTGGTTAGTTTCTTAACTGGATATGATTTCACAAATTTACTCATAACATCACAGTGTCTCGTCAATATGCGAAAAACTTCCTCTTTCTAAGTGTTGTCTAAGTGTTCAATGGACTTGACCTTCCTAGATATTTTTGTCATTAGTGACGGCTCGCTACTCTCTGTCTGGATCTCAAAACTTGTTTGTTCTCGGTATCTTCCCTCTCTTTCTACGCTGAACCCCTAGTAATGTACAAATTCCTCACATCCATCAGCTGATTGCTCTACAATTTCTTCACGTGTTTCATTTCCCACGTCAATTTGGAGTGTAAACATACCACAATCTCCGCGCAATCTCTATTTTTGTATTCTATAAAGATCTCATTCTTCAGCTACACCTTCATATCAGTCATAACACATTTTTCTTTGTTTTTGGTGCTTACAAATGGAACTGTTACGTCGACGTCCCGTATACTAAAAGTTACCTGAAAGATTTTGTAGTCAATTAAAGCATTAGGAGAGGTTTACATGCCATTTCCTATTATGATATCTGTTACAAATCGATTTAATTGCCAAACATACAGATTCGATGGTGACGTGTTTATTGTGGCAGTTATTAATACATGTTGCGTAATTCTTTTGTTTAGCTCGTCCTACGGCCATTATGCAATATGTATTATTTACCGAGATTGTTTGAATATTTTTCATTTTCATTTTTAGGTGTTCGAATATAGCTAGGCTATATACATTCATGGATGCTCCCGTGTCAAGCCACATGATACGTTTCGCCTGCTATGTTCATTTTGACCTGCTGTGCTTCTGTGGTTTCTTGTGAGTTTTTTAAAGGATGAGTACAACGTTCTTGCCAAAGGTGGAAATTTTGCTCTTACACACATCACATTGCCTGTTGAGGACATTATTGCTAATGTAGAACCAGGATTGGTTCATTTACCATCGAGTGTGGCCGATGAAATACGATCCGAAACATCAAGAATTTTACGTAAATCTAAGCCTCCAGTAAGCAATATCTCCTCCAAAGAAAGGAGGGCTCTCAAGATTTGAGTGCTGACAATAACATTTTAATTCTTTCCGCGGATAAAGGAAATGCCACCGTGATAATGGATAAGTCGGACTATAAGCAGAAGATTAGTGATCTCCTTGACCCTCAGCTTTATAAAACGCTTACGCGAGATCCTACGGTGGGCACACTTAGAAAAACAAATAAACTAATTAAAGAGTCTACTTCAATAAACTCAGATAGAGAAAAGATACTATGCACATCAGAAGCTTATGCGCCACGTCTAAATGGACTCCCGAAGATACACAAGCAAAATATTCCTCTTCGTCCTATAGTAAGCATGATTGGTTCTCCAACTTATGCTTTTTCTAAACATTTGATGGCCTTACTACACCCTCACATTGGACAATCCGGCAGCTATATAAAAACTCACAACATTTTGTGGAGAAGTTAGATTCCTTAAATTGTACACCATTCGACATTTTAGTCAGTTTAGATATAACTTCTCTTTTTACTAATGTACCTGTAGACGAAGTTTTAACTCAGATTGATGGTATTTTTCCTGCAGATATTTTTAACCTTTTTAAACACTGTTTGACGAGTTCCTATTTTCAATGGAACAAAACGTTTTATCAACAACAAGATGGCGTCGCTATGGGAAATCCTCTTGGGCCCGCCATTGCTAACTTTTTTATGGATCCTTTTGAGGCTAAAGCTTTAGACACTGCTCCGTTAGAACCTAGCTGTTGGTATTGGTATATTGACGATGTTTTCCTCCAGTGGTCTCACGGTAAACAACAACTTGCAAACTTTCTGGAACATCTTAATAATATGAATTCCAAGATTCAATTTAATATGGAAACAGAACATAACCATAAAATAGCCTTCTTAGATGTTCTGGTAATAAGAAATGTGGATGGATCACTGTCTCACACTGTTTATAGGAAACCCACCGATACCGAAAGATATTTAAATAAAAGCTCCAATCACCACCCACAACAAAAGAGAGGAATAATCAAAACCCTAGTGTACCGAGCCAAACTTATTTGTACAGGGCATTACTTAAGTGATGAGATACAGCATCTTAGGCTGGCTATGTTACAAAACGGATTTACGAACAAAGATTTTAACAGAGCAATTCACCCTAAGAGGATATCACGTCAAGGCCACAAATCATCTACATATAAGGGAAAAGTCTTCTTACCTTATGTTAAAAACGTCACAGACCGCATTGGAAAAATACTTAAAAAGCACAAAATAAATACAATATATAAACCAACCAGAAAAATTCAACAAACTTTAAAATCTGCTAAAGACAAAAGAGACCCCTTATGTGTTCCAGGGGTATATAGAATACCTTGAACATGCGGCTCTGTTTATATCGGAACAACTAAACGTAGTATAAATACCCGAATAACAGAGCATAAACGACATTGTCGCCTTGCACAAACAGATAAGTCTGCAGTCGCTGAACACTTTGTTACCATGGGTCATCGTATCCTATATGAAGACACGCAAGTACTATCTTCAACAAGATATTATCACGCTAGATTTTATAGAGAAGCAACTGAAATTTATAAACACTCAAACAACTTTAATAAAACGGAAGCAAAATTTAAGCTCAATCGCACGTGGATACCAGCGATGACACATCACTGCAGACCCACTGCGTTTGTTTTGACCTTGACGTGAACTATAAATTGCGGAACATCTCTTGCCTAGTTGGCAGTCGTTATCAAGCTGTCCTGAGTGTTACACTCTTGAAGATGGCAACCACAGGGTTGACCGAAACGTCGGGTGCTAGTAATTTTACCCTTAGACCAAGGCCTTCCAGTCCGGAATATTTTAATATTTTATCGATTAACTCCGGCCGTGAAAGCCTTCGTACTTATTGTATAAATTGACTTCACTGTTATGCCTTCTGTTGGTTTGTTCATCCCCTCTGCAATTTGTAATCTCAGATATATTCTCCGGGGTTGGATACGGTGACGATCTTATCATATATAGTTTTCCTGATTTCGTAATGTGTTACCACCACGTTGATCAGTGGCCTGATTCACACTAACTTGTCCTATCGGCGCGTTGTTTGGGCTTCGTGTGCGTTGCGGCTGTACATTTTCGTACGTCGGGCTGCACTACCGGGTGACCTAGGTATCCACTCTGTTCAACTTTCTCTGGGCGGTAGCCTATTAAATGCGTGAGGTTTCCTTTATTCATAATCATCCTTGCTGTGTCTATTTCCTCCTCTACCTCAGTAAAATATCATGAATTGAGTTTCTTGTTCACTGTACTGGCTAGGGGTTTATCTACTTTCGTACTACCCTCGTCTTTCCTTTTGCCTGTAATATGTTTCTCTGTTCCTCGGAAATGAATTTTGATATCGTTGCCTGTCATCCGTGTTATTTCCCCTATGCACGTTTTGATGGTTGGTTGCCCTCATCCCGTTTGAGCGTCGCTCATAACGTCTGTTTCCGATAATCAAATCCTTCCTTAGCTCCCGTGACTCAGTGATATTCCCTTGAAGTGCTGTTATTAATTCCAGTGTTATCGGTCTGGCAACTTCGAGGTGGTGTGTTATTATATCCGGAAAATCATGCGCCATTAAAGGTATGAGTTCGCCATCTGTCATGAGTGGTTCTAACAATTACCTGAATTGCACAAGTCAGCCTTTGAGTAAAATTTGCGTTCCTTCACGCCCAATATAGAATGGGACGCTAAGGACCATAGCAGTTAAAGAGTGTCCATAAATGAAACTCAATTTAATTTAATTAAATTTGCAAGAAGTAATCTACCATCGACTCTTGCATATTGCGGTAGTCTTTTCCATTGTTTATTTCGTTTCGCACTTTGAACTGCGCATTTCACGACCAGAGTTTATCTAGGGACTCGCCCCTCAGAGACCAACCTAACAGACCTCGACGTACTAGTACCATTCTGTACTGTTCTGGTATCCCCCTTAACGCAATGTATGACCCTAAATCAGTTATGTACTGTTTGCCGTTATCGTGAAAGCTATCGAACTTTGGAACCGGGATTTCATTAAAAAATGATGCTGAAATAGAAGGTTGCTGCAATTCACCAGTTATACAATGTTCACGTGAACTTATTTATATACGAGGTGAGGCTGAGAGAGAAACAGAATGGCCACTCGTCCTTTCCTCTGCACTTAAATTAATATTTACACTAGATGGTGCGGAAGCGTTAATTTACCCTTAACTGTACCCTATTTAGAGCTTCTCGCACGCCTTCAACTATGACAGAGACTCGGTGTGGCGAATAGTCCGCTATCTAACTCAAGATAAGGTCCACATTCCACCATTACATCACAACCAAAAAATCGCGTCAACAGACCAACAAAAAGCGAACACGCTAGCGGATGCGTTACAAGAAACACTAACTCCCAATCCCACTCCATCTTGCCCACTTTTCACGGCAGTCACAAATGGCGGAAACAGAAAACTACAAAGAACCGGAAACACATAACATGATACGTAAAACATGCCCAAGCGAAATTAAATGGCTAATCAGGCATCTCAAGAAGAGTAAAGCCCCTGGCCCAGACAGCATTCCTACTTCAGTGCTCATGAATTTGCCTGAGGATGCAATAAAACTGCTTTCGAAAATCTTTAACTTCGTGCTAACAAGCGGGCACTTTCCAGACAGATGGAAGCTGGCCACTGTGGCCCACTTCCCCAAGAAAGGGAAAGACCTGTCCAACCCGCACAACTACAGACCAATTAGTCTACTCAGCACAATAGGAAAACTGCTAGAAAAAGTGATACTTAAACGCCTCAACATTCACTTAATTAAACAAGTACATTAATCCCAGAACAGTTTGGATTCCGCGCCAAACATTCAACAACCCTACAATTACTCAGGGCAATGGAAAATATCACGTACGGATTCAATACAAGAAAATCCACAGGCGCACTGTTTCTTGACGTTGAACGTGAGTTCGACAGAGTATGGCACGCCGGGATATTAAAGAAACTTAAAACGCTTAACACTCATGACTCGCTGATCAAGCTTATAGCGAATTATCTACACAACAGAAAATTTCAATCGAAAGTTAACAAACATCTTCCTACAAAGCGACCAATCAGAGCAGAAGTCCCACAAGGGAGTTTGCTCGGGACGACACTATTCAATATATACATCAACGATATTCCAAAAACCGCTAACACAAACTTATACATATACGCGGACGACACTGCAATCATGACACAATCGGGAAAAACAGAATTTATTCACAGAAGGCTCCAAAACAGCCTCAATGGATTGGAGGACTGGTTTACAAACTGGCGCATTAAAGTAAACGCCCCTAAAACGCAAGCGATAGTATTCACAAAACGCAACAACCACAGATTCCCGAAACACCAGCTTCCACCGCTTACCATATTTGGTGAAAACATAAAGTGGAAGGACACGGTTACCTGGCTTGGCCTCAAAACGGATCAAGGCCTAACGTGGAAGAAACACATCACACAATTACGGGGAAAAGCAAACGCCCAATTAGGCAAACTCTACCCGCTCATCAACATGGACAACGAGCTGAATCTCAACATGGTTCTCACGCTATATAAAACACTAATACGACCAATATTTACTTATGCTGCACCTGTCTGGGGATATGCCGCCAAAACATACATCAAAAGACTACAACAACTTCAAAACAAAGTATTGCGCATGGTAGCTAAGGTACCGTACGTAGCGCCATCTGATTTACTCCACGAGGAACTTAAAATGCACACAGTAGAAGAATTCATTAAAAAGCTAGCTTACAACATGTACAAAAGCTTACGCGTACACCACAATGATCTAGTCAAAGCATTAGGCAACTACGATTCCGTAAACTACAAGCATAACAGACCACTCTCGCTATTCAATAGAACGCTATCCCAAGACAACACGCAAGAACAAATCCAACAGTTCTTAAACAATCTACTCCAAACGTGACAAGGACATTGACACAGGACTTCCTATCTTATATCCCATCACTAATCTTTCTCTTGCTTTCTACCCTTGTTTCAGCCCACGCCCGTCGCAGAGCCCTCAATTCCTCAACAACCGCTGAGGCGGCCCGGGAGAAGGGGCCTCCCAACGTGAACGACGTGGGCAGCGTAAGACGGGCCGCTGCATTATGGAGTCGTTCACACAGACGACAATGGCGACCATCAGGACAACGAGCTCAACGAAGGACCTAGAAGGCCGGATCTCACGACAGACGCCTGTGCCCAATTGACAATCAGGAAAACCTGGGAAGAACTGCACAGGACACAATTCAAAATCTTTCAAATAATCAAAAACTAATACAACACAATAATTATACAACCTAGCAGTAAGTTAATGCTAAGTCATGTGGCACGTAGAAACTGCCTGCAAACAACACACATTTTAGATCTTAGGCATTATTACTCAAATACTAACAATATAAGAAACATACACACATAACCCACTGGTATTGTTCAGGTTCCATGGGCAATACCAGCAAGTAAAATTTGACGCGCTCGCATGCAATGCATGGCAGCTAAGTAGCCATTCACATACTAACCGGGTTGCTATGCGGGACCCGGCTAAAAGCATGCAAACATGAATGCACGATCCTACTCAGCAATATACAATTAACACGTAGTAGTGTTTTTAGTGGGTATTCCGCTTCTGAGCGGCGAGCCCCACATATCCCCCCAGCCATTGCACCGGCTGGGGGTCGAATGCAATAATGCATTTTTCCCCCACGGAACAAAATTCAATTTTCCTACATTTTTATTCTAATGTAGCAATTGTTTCCCTTTGGATAGCGGCGGCTTGTGATAGCGTTTCTTTGAGCTGTGAATTTTCACGTAATTGCACGTTCTGATGTCCCTCGATTACTGGCCTTATAATTTCCAGATCACCACTTACCTGTGACACACATGCCTGTTGGTGGTTTTCTATCCCAAAACAAGTAGCCCTTGTCTCCTGTGCTTAGGTTGCAATTTGTTATTTTATACCTTCTACTTCACATTCTGTTGATCGTAGTTATTCTGTACTAACTGTGTTTCCTCCTGCATAGAATTTTTCCGTACTTGGATTTCGTTTAGTACACTCAACATCTGATTTTGCAACCTATTTCCTAACTGAGTTTGCCTTCCCGCGATTCTAGTTTATACTAATTGCAATGATTCCACCTGACTGACAATTCTCTGTTCTATATGCTGTTTTAACTGTTCCCCCCACTGTTGATTCTCTGCTCTTTTCTGTTGCTGTTGTTGTAATTGTTACTCCTGGCTGGTGATTTTCTACTCTATTTGTTGTTGCTGTTGATGTGATTGTTTCCCGAAAGATTATTATAATTTCTAACAAGTTAAACTGCTCTACGTATGCTGCATCATAAGTACTACTGTTCCCGTTGGTCAGTATCTCCCTGTACATTTTTTCTGTTTGTTCCATATTATTTCGTGCTGTTTCTTCTCCTCCTAATATAATTTTATTATGGTTCTGTATTATATTTTTTATGGTTTCTGCGTAATAAGTTCACCACTTCATAAATGTATTTATTAAGTTTCTCTATCCTTTTTTAAACTGCTGTTTACTATACATCAGCTGTTTTAATGCACTAGCTACTAATTTCATTGGTATAATTTTGACTTACTGATTGATGCGATGTTAGTAGTATATACCCCACGGCAGGCAGGCGGACAAAGTCCACCCTGGCGTCAAAGTTAGAGGTTAAAAACATTGAAGCCACTAAGGTCTGAGGGTTATCTGACCTTGATGACGTCACTGATCTTGAATCTCCGATCCCGCCAGGGCGGAGCCGTCTACTTGTCGCGTTTTTTTGTTTTGTGTTTTATTGCTCTTTGTGAGGTGATACACAAAGGTGACAATTTTTAATAAAAGGTGCGAGACCATCCACATGGGTGCTCCAGGAATGTGGATTAAAGTGTTTGTTGCAGCGGCGATATTGCGCAAATGTTTGTTGACACTGGTCGCTTAAACTGTTCCACACTACGTCTACGTGTGAGGAGGATGATGTAACAAGGTGAGTGGAAGTGACGACAGCACCCGTCGTTCGTCAGAGTTGAGGTTGGAGAGTTGTTGCTGGTTGCTGACGTGCTTGTAGACGACCCTGTCCACTTGTTCCACGATCATTGATGTAGATTTATGAGGAA
Source organism: Deroplatys truncata (assembly GCA_030765065.1). Lineage (NCBI taxonomy): Eukaryota > Metazoa > Arthropoda > Insecta > Mantodea > Mantidae > Deroplatys > Deroplatys truncata. The sequence continues at coordinate 331,592,053 of CM060990.1, forward strand.
TAAGAAAAAAGACTGTTGTAAGTGATGGTAAGCATAATGTGCGGTTTTCTTTGTTTTCTACCTGATAACAGCGATACTTATCGGTGTTGCTCGTGCCAGGAGGTTCTGCGATGCAAATAGGCGAAGCTCTAACGCTATACTGAGTCGACTCGCTGTTGCTAGGATGATATAAAATAAATGTGTTTGCATGTGATTGATTACTTAAATTACGACTTTGCTTTGTGCGTCAATATTTATGACGTTATATTTATTAATAGATATGAGGTAATGCTTTATTGTGCAACACAAATTGACTCTCACGTGGGTATACATACGTTTTGCACGTAGGTTTTAATGTTTTTTCACGTGAGCATCATGTTTGAGGTGGTGGTCGTGTCTTTTGTTGTAGTTATTTCGGGCGCCATAACGGGTGCGGAAACAAGTTGCGAGACGTTTGTTAGATGTGGAATAACCGTAAATGATAACACAGGAAATTTTCGAAATGCTATCATTTGTGCGAAACACTATGAATTGCTTTCTAATTTTTCGTAAATTTACAAAAAATAGCGTATTACTATTTAAAGAAAGTTTGCTGAATATCGAGAGCATAAAAATGTGTATGCGTGTTTAAAACCTGTCGTGAGGTGTTCTTATGGTAATCGTTACGGTTAAATATTCTATGTGAATTTACATGTAGGTAATATGCAATGCGAGAACGGTTTCGTAGTAAACGAAGTATGTGAATGCATAGAAATGTTAACACACGATAATGGTAGTTGTAAATTTTACGCTACCCCTGTTCCGATGTTGACAAATGAGAATAAATCGACTTTAGTTGAACTGATGAATTGTGAAACATTAATAAATAATTATAATTTACCGCTAGGTATATGGAAAAATTGGAAATTAACTAAGGAGCAAACTGAATTAGTGTTATTGTATAACATGATCGACGATATGAACTTGTATTTACCAGATCATTATGTTTACGTATTCGGAAAATGCGAAAATGGCGAATGGGATTTAAACATAGGTGGTAAACACCTAGCAGGTAGAGTTCAACGCGGAGCAACATAGTCTGCTGAAGGTACGTTAAATATTAAATCGGAATGCGATAGCGGTACTGGTACAACTACTACTGCCGAAACCTGTCGTGCGTCGATATATAAATTACGAAAAGCAGTAGCCGAAAAATGCAAAACTTCTATCAATAAAGTTAAGCAGAAGTTATAACGTGATTGTAATAAAAAGGTTGCAGATTTAAACTATGAAATAGATACGCTTTTAGAAAATAAGGCTCATCCTAAAGAAAATTTGCAAAAAGCAGGTGAAGCAGTAGATGTTATGAAAAAGGCTTTAGAGATTAGACAACACAACTTGACGCACCACCAATTGATAGTTAATAAAATAAAGGTTATTGTAAACACAATACATGAATATGTCACAGTGTTAAAAGGTTTAATATTTAACTTAACAAACTCTAACGCGGGATCAGTTAAACCTAATGAAGCACAAGAATAGGAAATGTATGTTTATTACGATAACGATGATCTATTATTAACCAGTTTGGAAGAGGAAGAAAATGAAAAAGGAGAAGATGACGATGACGTTTTACAACGATGATGACAAAAAACCATAAAATAATTATGTATGTATAAACATTTATTTATTATGCATTAATTTTTTATTTAGGTTAACAGGAATAATACCGTGGGTGTGTCGATGCTTGATAAAATATAATTAGCAATCAGTGCAGTTATTATCTATCAAGTCAAGTAACGTGTAATGTACATTTGGTACACTATATGGATAAAACGAGAGTTGCGCTATATCCGTACCTCTCGATACATTACATATCATGCACGAGGTCTATCGTGAATAATTGTGGTTTGTTGTCGCATAATAATCTTGATATAACAGTCGCTTTTCTTCGCAGTAATGTCTTATAATTCTCAACTGTAGCGTAGTATCCATTTGGTACCTGCAATTTAATACCAGTAGACAAAGATATAATAGAGCCTGGTTGTATAGAGGTATTTGTGTAATTTGGTATTAAAATTCCGGTTTTAATTTTGTGTGGGTGAAGGGTGGAAGTATTTACAAATTCGTATTGAAAGGCCAAATCATTTGTCATAGTAAACCCTTGCAATCTGTTATTATTATCATTTCCATCGTCATCAATACCATCATCATTATCATCATTATGAATTGAATCGTCATTAGTTAAAAAAGTGTGCTTTGATTTTCAATGCTGTTTGTTTCGTCTACGTTAACGTTAAACATGTCAGTCATATCGGACAAAGCTTGTAAGTTACTCACTAATTGCTTAATTTTATTTTTTGTAATGCAGAAATGAGTTACAGGACGCCGCTGCATTGTTTCAGTATCATTTACCTGCTGATTTGACTGTTGCCGTTTGTTTTAGTTGTTGATGTTGATGATGCTGCTGGGTGAGCTGGTGCTGCTAGCCGGATTGGTGCTGTCAAGCTGGTCCTGCTCTTCAGACTGGTGCTGCTCATCGGACCGGTGAAGCTGGTCCTCCTCCTCCTCGGACTGTTGCTGCTAATCGGACCGGTAAAGCTGGTCCTGCTCGTCGGACCGGTGAAGCTGGCCCTGCTCGTCGGACCGGTGAAGCTGGTCCTGATCCTCGGACTGATCCTGCACGTCGGACTGGTGCTGTTCGCCGGATCGGTGCTGCTCATCGGACCGGTGAAGCTGGTCCTGTTCCTCGGATTGGAGTTCCTCTACGTACTCGTCAGGTTGCTGCGACTGGTCAGGTAGTACTACCTGTAAGCCTAGCTCCATACCTGGTTCTCCTTGTTGAAGCAACCCTCTAGCGTACGTAGAATTGACGAAGTTATTAGAACCATATTGGTTTTACTCCGCTCTACCTGTTTGAACAGGTCTAGTGGAGCTTCAGTTGTTCTTTTTGTCGAAAGGTTCAGCGGAGTATTAACACACCAGTCGATGCATGTAGCACTGATCTTTTTCTTTATTTCGAAGTTGAAGAACATGGTGTTGTAGTTGCACAGAGAGAGAGAGACAGAGAGGGAGAGAGACGTGACTCGTAGTATGAATAACACAAGACATTATAACATGGAATGATAGCTCGTGTTTCATATACTAGTAAAAACGATAAGAATAAGGCTAACACATATATACCTCAATGCAATCATCCGTAATAATCTTTTAATTGCGGTCTTCAGTTCGAAGACACATGCAAGCGGATAATGCCACACATGTGTATAACGTATGTGGCGTTTTGCGTAAATCCAGCAGATATTGGTAATAACACTTGCAAACATAGCACGACTGTGCGTTTAAACAGGATATAAACAGATGCAGCTGATGTAACAAATTACTCATTTGCGTCATTTCAGTAAACTGTTTCGACAATAACAAGTGAACAAAAAAGTATAACTCAACCAGATGAGAATGATGCAATACTTACGAGTATCCAACTGCTTTATACAACGTAACGAGGTATAAAAGTGCAGTAAGTTGCTAGCAAAAATTAACATCTACACTAACCGCAGAAGAAAGCATACATCTTTGTCGTCCGCAGGAAGCATACATCTTTGGTAAGTTTGGTTTAATGGTGACTTTTACTATCCTACGAACAAGAAATAGAGCTTTTAATAGATTTTACTCTGGATATTCCGAAACTGAAGCAATAGTTGACACTATCCCCGATTACAAAGAAGACATAGATTTTATGCGGTGGATTCATTGGATATTTACTCAGTACTTGAATTTTGTAAATGAACAATTGTTAAATAACGAGCCAAGTTATATCGGAATGTCTATATCTAATTCGGCTTATCCAAGCAGGGATTTTAATATTAGTGTGCGACGTTTTGATCAGTTAAGTATAGATGTTATATGAAATTCTATTGAAACTATTTTGCAAAGTAATCTAATTTTTTTAAGTGAACCTTAACATTTAGATGCGCGTGTACATGAATATTAGAAGGAGAATGTTTTAACGAATGTGAGCTTTGTTTTAACATTAGAGGTATTATTGTTATTAAAATACGGATACTCTTTGCGATAGCTATGTGTTTGGCAAAAGTTAATAGTGATCCTGAATATTATTCAATAAAAAAGACCGAATGCATGCAAAAGCGTTACTATTGACTGACTTAGTTAATGAAACTATGAACTTTGGTGTAGATGATGCAAAAGCATTTGAAGTTGCTTTAAAGAATTTTTGTTTTACCGTTTTTGATGAACATTATGGAAACAAAGTCTTGTATCATTCAACAATAAATAATAAAAATAATATTAAATATATTGATTTAATATGTCACGATAACAATTCTAATGCCATAGTAGATTTACTTAGAGCATTTAAATGCAAATAGTATTGCAGGCGATATAACTTCGTATAAAACTAAAAAGGAACTGCATCGCTGTGTCTATGATATTTCCAAATGTCATTTGTCGTGCGATACATTTGAAAATTACATGCTTGTTTATCTTGTGATTTTAAAGGTCAAACATGTTAGGATAATCATTTATTAAAAGGTGTGTTTTATCTTGCGGGGAAGTCGGTGTGTGACATTGAAAAGGTTTGTCCTAAATGTAATCGTCTTTATAACCTCAGACGTAAAAACATTGCTCATATCTGCAAGCAGATATATTGTACCATCTGTAAAAATTTGTTGAAGATACTCATCAATGTTATATCAATCCATATCGTGGTAAGCAAATAAGTAAAAATATTTATTCTTCTTCATTGATTTCGAGTGTGTGCAAGAGAAACCGTTTGGCTCTCAAGAGAATGCCCATGAACATGAAGCTAATTTATGTGTTCTTTACCAGGCATATAATTACTGTATAGAAATTTGTGAAAAAATGTATGATTGCGAGCACTGTGGTATAAAAGAGTGGTTATTTCAAAATGATACAGTGCATGAATTGTTTCAATATATTACTTTGCCGCGTACCACGTTTAAAAACTTAACAGTTATTGCCCACAATTTAAAGTCGTACGATGGTCACTTATTGCTTAAGTATATGATCGATACTTTAAAATGGACTCCAACTTGATCATGAACGGAAATCATATATACAAAATGACATATCGGAATATAACATTTATAGATTCAGAAAGGTAGAATCAGATGAATGAAAAATTCAATGTCATAGCCGGGATTTGAACCACGGATCTCCCGGTCTCCGTCCGGTTGCTCTAACCACTGAGCTACCATTACAACATCCCGACCCGACATTAAATTCTCCAACTGATTCGCATTTTTCCGGTAAACCACAAGGAGATCTCAAATTGTATTGAGATGTCATACCCCAATGGCGACTTAAATTCTTTGTAAGTACTTAAGTCCCGGGCTTTATAGCACAACCACTATTAGGTCAAGTAATGGAATTAATTGTTTTTTCACACAAGCCGTGTCGGCATGTCGTTTCGGCATGTTGCCATAGTAGCTCAGTGGTTAGAGCAACCAGACGGAGACCGGGAGATCCGTGGTTCAAATCAAGGCTATGGCATTGAATTTTTCAGTCATCTGATTCTACCTTTCCAACCCTGTCCAACACACGGCTGGTGTGAAAGAACAATTAATTCCAGTTATAGATTCGTTGAACTTTATTCCGTTTTCGCTTGCTAAAGTTTAAAAATGCTTTGGATTAAAAGAATATAAAGGATACTTTCCTTACCTATTTAACACAAGTGAAAATCAGAACTATGTTGGAGTAATGCCAGATCAACAATATTTTTGTCCTGAAAAAAGGACTGTGTAAGATAGACAAGTATTCGAAAAATGGTACGCTGAAAAGGTATCTTCTAATTACAAATTTAACATGCAAAAAGAAATTACATAATGTCAAATGGATGTACAAATGTTGTGTTTTGGTGTGTCTAAATTTAGAAAAGAGTTTATGCAGGAAAATAAGATTGACCCTTTCAGAGAATGTGTAACCATAGCAAATGCCTGCATGAATGTGTATAGATATCGTTTTATGCCTAAAGATACTGTTTTCATTATTCCTCTTGGCGGTTATCGTTTAGCAGATAAGCAATCTCGCATAACTTTAATATGGCTAAGCTGGTAAGAACAAACCAAAGGTATTACCATCCGACATGCACTTAACGATCCTGAAGTGAACATTTTAAATCACAAAGTTGACGGATATAGAGAAGACGATGAATATAAATAGGTATACATGTTGCAATGATGTAATTTTCACGGTTGCAAAACCTGTTTCGTTAATACATCAACCGTACTTTATAATAGAGATAACGAAACAAGGAACTCTATGTTCGAATTTACCCAAAGGGTAATTAAAAGCATAAAAGAAGCAGGATACAAAGTAATTTACATGTGGGAATGTGATTTTAATAATTTAAGTCGGTCGAAAGTTGGTCTCTCTCAGTTTGTAAAATCATTTAAAATTCCAGAACCCTTCGAACCTAGAAATGCGGTTTTTTAGCGGACGTACTAATTGTACTAAATTGTACTATGAAACTACAGGTACAGACGAAAAAATATTTTACTAGGATGTTTGTAGTTTATATCCCTTTGTAAATAAGACAAAACCGCATCCGGTTGGACATCCAAAATATATATTGTAAAGATTTCCGGATTTAAATAATGTAAAAGGTGGATTAATCAAATGCAAAATATTGCCGTTTGCAAACCTTTATCATGCCGTTTTACCTGTGCGAATTAACGGTAAGTTAATGTTTCCTTTATGCATGACACGCGCAGAATTAGGAAACAAAAAACGATTGTGATCATAACGATGAAGAGAGAAGTATTTCCGGAACGTGGGTGATTGACAAGGTAAAAATAGCCCTTCAAGAAAATTATGTTATATTGCGAGTATATGAAATATGGGAGTATGACATGGTGCAATATAATTTGGAATCAAATAAAAAAGGTTATTTGAAAATTACGTGAATAAATTAATAAAAATAAAAACTGACGCTTCAGGGTGGCCCTCTTAATGCGATACAGACAATAAAAACTTCAATTCATTAACGATTTGTAGTTAAAAGAGCGAATTAAATTAAATTAAGATACAATATGTTCGAATCACGGAAAGCGAGAAATGGCTAAACTTCTGCTTAATTCCTTTTGTGGTAAATACGCGCAAAGAGATAATCTACCTATTTGTGAGTTAGTAAATACATATTCGCGATTGATAGAGTATTAAATAATCCCAGTGTAGAAGTACAACCGTATTTTCCGGCGACAGACACAATTATGTACGTAGTGTGGAACTACGTGAAGATAAGCCCTAAATGGAATCCGACAACTAATATTATTGTAGCTGCGTACACTACTGCACACTCTCGATTGGAACTGTATAGCTATTTAAAAGAATTAGGTAGACGTGTGCTATATTTTGACACCGATTCTGTTACCGCTACGTGGAAACTTAAGCAATGGATGCCTGCACCTCTCCGTTTTTAGGTTGTATGACAGCGAAAAAAATACGGCGAAAATGCTTACATCGATCAATTTGTATCCACAGGACCTAAACGTTGCGGTTATAGGATACGTTATGGGGAAAATACCAAGGTAGTGTGTAAAATTAAAGTAATGGCGCTAAATTATGCTAATCTAAATAAAGTAAATACACGAGTAATACGTAATATAGTATTAAAAGTAATACTCTAACATTTAACCTTAATAATACGCAAATCACTAGGAAACCGTTATGGAAGCTGGTCACAGAACCTACAACTGAAACCTTTCGTATGGTAGTTACTAAACGTAGAAGAACCTCTGACTTTAACACAGTACCGTAAGGGTATAAAAGACCGTGTATAAGGCAAACCGAGTGGGTAATCATAATGGTATTGCATACGTTACCTCAACAAGAAGTATTGCATTACAACGTTAATAACTTATGTAACACCAGTTCTAAAACATCCTTCTAGCGACAAATTTATTTGATACGATGTAAAAACCCCGAGATGGAATAATTATGAGGTAAAAAATAAATGTTCAGCCAATAAAAATGTATTACAAATAATGCTAAATATTTTAAGTTAGATCGTAGTGGTAACAAATCGAATAAAATACCGGCTACCGCTGATTTTAACCAGGAAATTAAAATAAACAAAGTTTCATTCCTTGGATATTGAAGCCTTTTTTCAACCCATAAAGCGTGAATCCAAATGCTTTAATACCACAACAAGTAAAAGACCAACCACGTTAACGACATATGCGCCTTTGAACATTGAAATTTTTTTCAACCTATAAAGCGTAAACCTGAAGAAATAAACATATTAAATTCGCTCAAACGCCTTAAAAAGAAAATGCGTTCAAACGTTTAAACTCTGAAACACTTTTTAATCGTAATTGTAAGCGCTTTAGAAAATCAACATCGATACGTATAAGTACACGTAAATCGTCTTTAATGAAGAATTACAATTCAGAGCGAAAGTGTGGAAAACACTTAGATTTAGATACTTCTTTGCATGATGTATTTGACTCTGAAAATTCGACTACGAACGTACAGTTATCTGACAATACCTTTAATCATGATTTGAAAACAAAACTAAAAAAGATTCGATCGAAGAGACACACAATGCACACCATACTATAAACAGCCTCAAATAACTTGTAAAGAATATAAAATACGTTTATTAACTGAAAACAAACATTTAAATGTTGATTCAGAAAATGAAGATCACCATGTTTTTTTAATTACAAATTAAAAACGAAGATTAAAAATGACAATTGGAGACACACATGATATACACCTTATCATAAGCAACAACAGGTAGATAGTCAAGAAAGGAAAACTAAAAATCAAAATGACATTGAAAATAAAATTCGTTTAACTTCGCGCTTATTAACCGAAACTCTGCCTTTAAATAAAAATGAATTGAGAGACACTCTATAAAAACCGTATACAAAGAAAAAACGAGACGTGGTTGTTTATAAGCCTTTAGAAAGGTCGATTTGGGAGAAAAATTAGAAATGAAAAATGATGATGGTGATGCTAACGGTAATTGTGAGGAAAGTACTATTACTTCCGATTGCAAAAACTATAATTACGACGTTGAAGAACATTTTACACCCACGGAAACCGTAGATTCAGCTGCTGTGAAATTTAAATTTCCAAGTACGATGCAAGTAGCCGGTGAATCGCGTTGCGGTAAGTCAAGATTTGTAAAACATTTATTAAAGCATGCTAATTGCTTAACGACAATCCGATGAAAAGAGCTTGTGTTGTCATCCACGTGACTATTCACCGAAATTTGGTCGCGAACTTCACAATTGTACATTTAACATACATACCCACGATGGTGTTCCAGATTTATAAAATGTAAAAATGGGGACTCCAGTTATTCTAGACGATCTAATGTATGAAGCAGACAATAACGATGTGTCTTAATTTTTTTATTAAAGACTCGCATTATAAACATTTTGGAACCATATACGTTTTACAAAACATTTTTTCTCAAGGAAAGAGGTTCAGAAGGATGTCTTTAAATTCAATATATATTGTAGTTTTTAAAAACAACAGAGATAAGTTACAAATAGTTAAATTGTTTCAGCAACTCGAACCGAAAAATTCAAAATTTCTTTTAGAAGCTTTTAACAAAGTCAATAATACCCCTCGCGGTTATTTGGTGTTAGATTGCACACAAGATACTCTCGATATTTTACGATATCGACCTTGTGTTTTACCTAACGAACGCCTTCTTTATTTCAGACCAAAGTAAAGAAATAGCGTCGATAATATACATAAAGTTCATTTATGGAAAATCATGGCTATGAGTCAAGTTCCTAATTCTATCTCTATTAGCTTATAAGAAAGTCTGTAAAGTATCTTCACCCGAAATAGCAAAACAATGTGGAGCTTGGTTTATATTAAGTAAAGCAAATTCTAAATCACGTACGAAATTATTAAAAGGTGCTGATTTTAAATTACTTAAAGCAATAACCAAATGCGTGTTAAACGTTATTAAAGGAACCAGTATTAAGAAATCTGGTATCTTACGCAAGGAGCCTTCGTATCACAGACACATTACAAACCCTAGATCAAGAGGTCGAAGAAAAATTGAAATTAATTTGAGTTGTATTTATGAACACTCTTTAACTGCTGTGGTCTTCAGCGTCCCATTCCATATTGGGCGTGAAAGACCGGTTATTTTTCTTAGAGGCTTGAGGTTCCTTTATGTGCCGTAAATATACGACACCGGCTTTACTTCCCTTCCGAAGGAGGCCATGCTAAGTATTTTTACGCCCGAAAAAAATCCATCGCCCTCCGCAGGGTTTGAACCCGCGACCTCGGGAACTAGAGGCTAGCATGGTAACCACTACATCACGGAGGACGATAAGTCGAGGTGTTGGAGCTGTACATCTATGTGTCTATCTACATGTATATGAGTGTGTTTTATTGTAAGGAAATATTGTATGACATTGTTCTAGAACGTTCTCGAATGTATTTACTTATGTAACCATTTGTTGCCAAGAGCTAACACTCTCAGCATTTTAATTCTGATTTATATAAATAATCCTCAAACAGCAATTGCGGAGACTCACACCATGGGAAATCTACAGTACACTTCATCCGCGCGTGTAATAAACCTTATATTCTTCTTCACTGTCTTAGTATCTGATGCAACCCAAACACCTCCCGTTCTCCTTGAGTACGAGCTAGTTCGACTCCTTACCAATAACTATCCTTAACAAACTCAGCTTGAGACAATCAATCCAGGTAGCTGAGAGCATCTCAATGGTCTAAAGAATTAGACCGAATTGACTGCTAATAGCAGACTTATGTAAAGAACCACTCATTTACAGTGGCGACTGAAACATAAATGCTATTCTCCATCGTGGTGATGATTAGATAATGATGATTACCGCGATGTGATGCACTTTTGGATGTTTAAGCTACTTCTTCCTGCTTCAACCTTTTTAAGAAACCCGTACTTGAATGTCATTCTTGTCACTTTTTAGGCGAAGTATTCTGATACTTTTGGTGAAAATTGGGAATCTTGCTCACATACTACTGTTCATAAGAAACCGTGGTTAATGCATTCAGTATTTGTCGACGCATTGTACTTCGTAGAAACGTTTTGACTCGTTTAAGGTTCAAAAGCTCTCTCAGTCTGTGACGATGATAATATTGTCATCGTGACCAACTACCTCTGAAGGTCTACCGTTTGTTCGAAAGTATCATGTAAATCTTCATTGTTTATGAATAAAAATAACGGTACAGCTCCAGTGATAGAGCGCATTTTGGTCTTGAAAAACAAACCTGCAGTTCACTTTTTAATCTGTTTCCTTCAAAAAACAGATATACTTCCAGTTGTTCCGTCAGATATATTTCAGGGAAAGTTCTTTGACACAAATCAAACGTTTCAATGTGAAACAGTCTGGAAGCTATTATGACCTGAAAATTGGAACCTTGCTTTGATTTCCAGGAGAATTGTGTCGCAACATTCTAAAGCTTATTTCTTTAGATTACTTCGCTCATTTCTTCTTTCAGTGGGTGACTCGTTTTCGACTTTTGGTTATACTGCTCTGATAATTTCGTCAACTTCATTTCTGACAGATGAATGCATTTATGGAGATGTTCAATGTTATGCTTAGCCTTGACTCAATCTACTTTGCATTTGATCAAAAATAACTTCAACATGGGGCATAATTCTATGACAAAAGAATATTAACCATAAGATAAAAGCTGTTTCACACAGGAGGAAGAAGCGGTAGGAAGAAGCTTGAGCGATGATGATCTCTGACCTGATATTTTCTATTTTGTCCATAACTAGAATAACGTTCTATTTCCATGAAGCGTGTTTACTCCACGAGAATGAATATTCCATATTGTCTGAAATGGTCTAGGCAATAAATGTTTTATTTCTTTTTGTGCGTTCAGTATGTTTTTGTAGAGAGTTGGTAAACATGCACAGATTCCAGATATGTGTGTAAAAATGCGAGTTTGGCTACTTATTGACGATGCCTTTGGCCATTACAAGGTTCATCTGATGAAATTTACATATAGATGCATGTCAGGAACAATTTTCTGTACGCCTCTGATGCAAATAATAATAACTTATTCATCGTTGTAACTTTATGCAATTGATTTTTTCGTATTCTGACGTAGTACGATTTCTAATTATTCCTTCAGAATTCTCTGAGAAAGCATGTGTGCATCATGTCCTTCTGTTACGATAAGTGTCCAAAGTGTTTCATTAGCCTATGTCTTTCTATGTCTTTCTTGACATAATGCATATGTTATTTCATCGGTTATAATAGCAATTAAGTCAGCTTTAATTATTTCCTGAATGACCTCGCCATGATATATCTGTAGCATGCATTCCATAAGGACATTATGGGTAGTGAGATGTTCCTATAAATGCAGTGGAAGATGACAGGTATAACTTTAATTTCTTTTCCAGCTCCGCACTGAACTGGACTAATCTTCGGAACAAATCTCCCTCATTAGAGTGCTCTGACTCATCCTGTCCACGTAATGCTAGTTCTAACCTACCACAGAAGCATACACAATTGATTATTTAAATTAGAAAATATCTGTTTCTGTCTAATTCCTGGTTATGCCCTAGGATGGTTTGCCGATACTAGGAGTCAAGATTAGCTCGGATATCTGTGCCGCACGGCAGAGTCAAGTTCATCGCATTGTTCATATTGTCACGATGCATCTGGCGTTAACCTTATATTTATATCAATGTATAGTTTTTGGCCGTACAGTTCTAAATTATTAAACGTGAAACTTGAAGGTACCATACAATAGCTAGGTGGCGAGAACGGAAGCCGCTACGCCAGATGTCATTCAACCTCGAGGCATTGCCCGGCAAATAGTTGAGTTGTAGCGCGAACATTCAACTAAATAATGACGCATTGGCGTGTCTAGCCAGGTTATGTACATAAACCCCGGGTTCTATGTATCATTGTCGATTTTGGGCTGTCTTGTAGCGGGATCCTACGCCGCTTGATCTCTGAATGATCACGTGTTGCAAATTATTATTTTAAAATGTAGTAATCAACGAGCGCCATGTATCATCACCCTTTACGACAGCTAAGGCACAATTCACTTATTTATTCTGTAAGCTCCTTTCCGGCCTCGAGTCATGTTTATAATAAATTATACATTTCTATAGACGGGGCTACCATATAATTGTTTGGGACCATTTGTCATATTAGCCACCCTTCGTTAGGGAATGTACTACAGAGTATAAGATGCCTTAAAGACCTTCCCCATCCTTGGTTTCCTTCTGAGATCAGTGACTGCTCTGGTTCGAGTACAAACCCTTAAGTCAGAAGTAGCATGTGTCGGAAACGCACGGGTTTCCTGCTACATGTATTTTCTGTCACACCCCCGACATCCTCTGAACTACCCCTCCAGTTAGCTGTGACGTTAAGTGACACTTAATCCCTTCAATACCCTTAATCCCAATCCCCATTTCAACGTGACATAATTGCTGGAGACGCCTGTTTAGAGCGCTTAAGAAACCTCACCATCCCCTTCAACTATGTCCGTGATATAACTGGTGAAGTAGTACGGATCAAAATGGTAGTGGGTAGATACGCTTGCGACCCGTTATGACATCCCCTTTCCACCGTAACATAATTGGTGTGGCCGACGTGTTTTTGCGCCGTTTCCACCACGATATTTGGTGGAGGCTGCCGGGCTCCCCATATTTCAATACGGAAGCCAGTGTAAGTTCCCAGTACCTCCTTTTTATCCCCACCCGCCCACTCGTTCAAGTTCTATGTATATACTTTCCCCGCCCACCCTCCCGCTCAAGCTCTTTAGACGTTTTCTGTCCCCCACCCTCCAACCCGCGCAAGATTTAGAAAATCGTTATTTCTCTTCCCCCACTCTTCCTCCCTTGTAATCGATGTGCGGTATGACCAGATTAGGAAAGTAATGCTCCATAGGTTATATTGTATTATTGTTTTTAGCCTTAGGGTAGCCAACCAAAAGAGGCCCTCCCACGAAATTGTCTAGAATTTGAGAAATTCCTAAGGGGCATTGCTATTAGGTGATTTTAAATTTTTGTTCTTGTCTCTTTCAATTGGAACAGTTCTGTTTTGTTAACTAGGGAGGGCGGTAAAGAAAAGAAAGATTTTGTTAGTGGTAATGTATTAAAAAGGCCGGCATTATTGGTATTCCTGTAAGAAGAGAAATTAAAGAAACCGAAGCTAAGACTTTGGCTAAGTGCCGCATAGGAATTATTTTGCGGAAAGAGCAAGCTATCAAATTTCCGGCCAATCAACTCTTTAAGGCCAGTAACAACAGTAAAGAGAAGAAAAGAGGAAAATTATGCAGGCTATTGTGTTTGTGTATGTCTAAACGTTTTTATTCCGGTTGTGCAGGTGTTGCCTGAACTGCATTACAAAATCCTTTAATTATATAAGAATGATTTTATCCAAAAGTAATGCTTGGGGATCCATTAAAAGTAAGCATGGCAGAAATTCTAGGTGAAGGCAAGTGTAGCAATGCGTGCCTATGTCTGTAAGCTTAAGTAAAACATTCCCGTTTCCATTTCGTGCCTACAAGGGATAGTAGGAGTAACATGTGTTTGGCCGCCCTTTATGTTTACTTGGCTTAATTTTTGAGTCCACGAACCTTACATATTTTAGGTGAGAGCAGTGACGATTTGAGCATCTTTTCTATGGTGCTAGTATGTGTAGATGAGCACATATACGTCGATGGCACGTCAGGAACTGTGTGTGAGCGCGGTCATTTTGTTGCTCTACCAAGTGGATCAGCATGATTCGAGCCCACCAGGGATGCGACAGAGCTTTTAGTTAGTTTAGTTATAAGTGTTGCACTGGGGTTATCATCGTCCAGAATCTGAGCGACAGAAGAAGTCGCCAGTAGAGCACTGGTGGCACGAGTATCCCAAGGTCCTGTCAGGTGTGACTCTTTGTTGTAGAGCGCAAATCCTGTGAGGGGAAGCCCACAGGAGTTGGATTAGTTTTGTTGCACGAGTATTGCAACTTGGTTAGCATCAAGGGTATGCTATCGCACAGATCTACGGAGAGATTTGCCAGTGACGGTAACCATATTATACGTCTTCGGAATGACCTAGTTTAGAGTAGTAGTATGACCCAAAGTTCTCCTGGCATGTCCGATGAGTAAGAATATAGGCTTCAAAGTCTTTGGATGTTCCTGTTGAAAATCTGTCAAATGCCGAGCTGCTCAAGTTTTGTAAAACCAGGACACTGGACCGCAAAGTTAAGGCCCTGTGGTTTCAGTCATATTGGAAATAAAATTTCTGTGCTATGCTACGTGTTGACGCCAACCTTCATAGAAGCTGACGAAAAATTTGAAATGTCATTCCAGAAATAAATTAGTGGACTATCAGTACTTCGGAGATAGAACAACACATAACAAACTTAAGACATAGCTAACTGTAACCACAGTAAGAGTTCACATCCCACACCAGGACAGAATTCAACAGGAATGACACTCATTGGTGTGATATCGTTCCAAAAATTTTTTCCTACCTGTACCAATCTAAATTTGTGCGTTATGCATGTCGATGTATAGTATGTGATGCCTTGTTGCGCACTGATTCGAAATCATTTTGAAAATGTTGATACTTTACTTACTTTATGGTTATTATAGTACCTGTGATACATACTTATTTTGAATTTTATTTTGTATTTAAATATTTCTCTTGTATTGCATTCAAATTTTGGACACACCGCCATAGTATAAGTTTACTGTAAACTTATTCTTCTCAGTGATTACATTATTATAAGTGAAGCACGTTAAAGCTATTTCTAAATGTTTTTGCATGTTATGTGTGCTTACAGTTTAATCTATAACTTTTCAGTACCGTGGTTATATTGAGGTTTATGGCTCCCTGTATAAGTATTTAGGGATATTAAGGTGTTGCTATCCTAGCTATAATAAAATCTTTACTTTATGTTTTCAGAAGCTTTTAAAATCTTTTAAATTGTGTTAATTTAAATATGCAACACAAGACATTGCAAATAATAAGTATATCCTTTTTTGTTGTTCTGAAGGTAAGCAATTTTCACTTTACCTGTTCCTGGATGATGGAGTGTTTAGATTCTGGTGTTAGTTTTTCTAGTACAAACCAAAGGTTAATATTGTCAATATTTTATAGAGATACCCCTTTTGTTTTCTCTAAGTTGTATATTTATTGTAGGTATTCCTTTCTATTCTCCAGCTATTCTTGTGCCTATACAAAAGGAATAACTTGTTTCTAGCTTTCTCTTTGGGAGCATCTTGTATCTATAGTAATTGTCCTCTTCATTAGAATTTACAATCTAGACATATTTGTCCTTATTTTTCACGTCACCGAACACGATATCCTGCTACGAAAACTGGTGACATGTTTTCCGTCGTGTCAGCTGTAAGCGTCTCGAGATCTGGCAAGACACACACGGGTCTACAAATCGCTGACGGCCAGAAAACTTCTAAGCACTGCGAACAGAAACTCCTACAAGGCCCAGCGCTATGCTAACTCTTCAAAAAATCATAAGTATCCGATGCTAAGTAAATTGTAAGACCAGGAATGAACTTTTTGTGACCTAGTAGATTGTATCCCTTTCAGGTGTGTCCAAATTGTCTTTTTTTGTTACATTTTCGAACCACCCCGCAGACCTCTGGGCCACCTTTCGGTGAGTGCCTTTAGTTATTCTCGATTGTGTGGTGGTCATGCACGACATTTAATTTGTTCTTGTCTAGATCTCAGCACAAGTTCTGGTGAGTATTTAGGAATCAAGCTTTACTTAAATTGTTCACGAAGAAAAGAAAAAATAAACAAAAACATTACAGGGACAGTCAACATACATTTTCTCTTGTCATACAGTTAAGTCACCTTTAATTTATTTTGTAAACATTAAATCTCGCTAACTCTTAAAGCTGAGTTACGAACAAACCATTCTTTTTTGGACTCACTTTAGCCAAACATTTAAAAGAATTGTTTTGCTCATGATTCTTTAGAGTAAAAGAACACAATAAGTTTTGTTCGTTCCAGTAGCTCACACTCAGGTCACCCGCTTAGGATTACATAAGTTAGGCTTTAGTCTTTTTCTAACACTATGCAACGAATAGTACGTTTATAGCAAGGCCTTCTGCTTTTTATTTTATATGCGCCAGCAGTGGTCGAAGTAGTTCGATATTTCTGTGATCCATCAGGTACACCAACACATATATTTATTTTCTTTTTTTCTTTCTTCCATTCTTTCTTTTTGTGCTTTCTATATTTTGTGGTAGCAGGTTTAATGCCTCGCCGCTTGTGCGCAAATGTATACCCGTGGTAGTAAGCACCGGTTTTGATGGGACTCCGAGTTGCAAACCTCAAGATCGGTAGTTAGATGTGGTATGCGCACAAGTTGTTCTGCGTATGTTTATGTGCAGCTGTCCCAGTAAAGTATTCGTATAAATGGTATACTATGTATTGTGTCGCCTCCCAAAAACCTCAGCGTCTTGTTAGACGGTTATGTTAAGCCGTTACTATTGTGGTGAGAAAATAATTATAAGGGCCCTTAAACCTGTTTATTTATGTCCTAGTTGGTTGCTCTGATGGTTCCCAAAAATCATACAATGATTTGAAAACGGTGTGTGAGTGGTAATTTAAGTGTATTGTTCCCATTATGATAGAGACACCTGTTGTCCTTGTTTAAGGCAATTTCGGTGTGCACATAAACATTTTAGTTCATTTGATCCTGTACTGACTTTTTTAGTTTCTATCTCTTGAATAATTTAGCTTTCTCTGTAGGTTGCAGTGTAATTTAATTTATATGTGGGACTTCATCCTGCTAGTTGCTTTTGCTGGCACATTTTGAATGATGTGTATGTGACACTTTCCATCCTGCCACTCGACACATTCATCGAATTACTACCATACAATGTTTAGCTGCGTCGAGTAATCTGCTGTCGCGCTCAACCTTCAAGGTGAGACAAAGTGTGTGTACCTTTCAAACCATTCTGTCTTCTATGTATACACCTCCCTCCCTTTTATCACCTACAATTTCCCTCTTCCTTTGCCCACCTTACGGTTTAGTACTAGCTCGATTCCCTCCCCTGCAACCCCTAACTACGGTGATGTGCTTATTCTTTGTTCTATTCCTATGATGCTTTTATGTCCACGCTATGACCCACATCCACGCAGCAGAAGGCATATAAGACCCTCATTTCGCACGCACAATACGGGTCCTGCGTCAGGAGCAAGAAAATCAGTCTAAGCTGACGGTGTCATCGCCCGGAAGCATGGAAGCCTTGCTTCCATTCTTGCTGATGGGATGGATCCTATTAGCCTCATTCGCATGAAACTTCGGGGTTGTCCGTCACCTCTTCTGAGAGCTGTGAAGATTTTTGCAGTCTTTATCTACCCCTTGGGACAACCAACATTACCGTCTCCATTGTAAACATGCGGCTGGTGGCGCGTGTGAATGCTCCCAGAACAGCTGTTTCGTCTTCATTGAGGACCTATATGTTCCACCTCGCCACCCCTACCTATATAAAGGGTGTGTCTGGCGGATATGCGTGCGCTATCTTCTCCACTTCTCGTGTGGTCGTGGGTTTTCTCGTAGTTCTTCCACCTGCCCCTTCTCATCCTTGCGAATATTCTCTTCCTTTCTTCTCTCTCCCCTCCTCTCAGTTTCTCCATTCTCTGTTAGTCCTTATTTCCGCTCCCATATAGTTCCTTCTTCCCCCATTGCTTACGTTTGTAATTGTTGAATGTATTTGTATAAAAACAGAAACAAAAGAAAAACCAACAACAATAGTAAGAACAAACATCCCCGGGATTCATGAAGTACTATTTCTACAATTCTACAAGTACTATTTCTTGATAGTATGTATTCTAAGTATATTATGTCGTCCTCCGTGGTGTAGTGGTTACCAGGCATGCCTCTAGTTCCGAGGTCACGGGTTTAAACCCGGCGGAGGGTGATGGACTTTTTAGGGCGTAAAAATCCTTAGCATGGCTTCCTTCGGAAGAGAAGCAAAGCCGGTGGTTCCGTGTCATAGATTTACGGCACGTAAAAGAACCTCAAGCCTGATAAAGACGCCTCTGAGAAAAATTACCGGCCTTTCACGGCCAATGTAGAATGTGACGCTAAGGACAACAGCAGTTAAGGAGCGACCATAAATTTAAAAAAATGTATATTGCATATTCAGTTCTTTGGTATCCCTTCCCCGTTCCATGCTTCAGCCGAGGACGGCTGGTTTCATGGAGGGGAGGGCGATGTTACGGTGCATCTGGTGATAATGTTATTTTTATATGAATATATAGTTTTTGGCCGTATATTCTATCTTGTTAAACATAAAACTTGAATCTACCATACGGTAGCCAATTGGCGAGATCTGGAAGCCGCTGTGTCGGATGGTATTCAACCTCGAGGAAATAGCTGAGATGCAGGGAGGACATTCAACTAAATAATTACATATTGGTGCGTTCAGCCAGCTTTGCTATATAAAACCCGGGTTCTATGCCTCATGGTCGATTTTGGACCGTCCTGTAACGGAGCCCAAACTGCTCTGATAGCTTTTTTAAAATATACTTATGGACACTCTTTAACTGCTGTGAGCCTTAGCGTCCCATTGTATATTGGGCGTGAAAGACCGGTAATTAAGCTTTGAGGCCTCTTTATCAGGCTTGAGGTTCTTTTACGTGCCGTAAATCTACGACACTGGACCACCGGCTTTACTTCCCTTCCAAAGGAAGCCATGCTAGGGATTTTTACGCCCGAATAAAATCCATTGCAATTCTCCGTGAATAAACCGGCGACCTCGGTGATTGGAGGCTAGCGTGGTAACCACTACACCACGGAGGACGACATTCTGATCCCTGAACGACTACATGTTGCAAATTATTATTTTAAGATATTATAATGAAGGATCATCATGCAACATCACCCTCCACGACAGGTAGGTCACACATCACTTATATATTCCGTAAACCCCTTTCCGGTCTTGAGCCATGCGTATGATAAACTACATATTTTTATAGACGTGAGGGCTATCATGTAATTGTTTGGGACCACTGGTCATACTAGCCACCCTTGCCTTGGGCATGTACGATAGAGTATAGGAAAGCTTAAGGACCTTCCCCATCCTGGGTTCCTGCTGTGATCACTGGGTCGTTCTGGTTCGAGTACGAACTTCTAAGTCAGATGTAGCACGGGTTTCCTGCCAAAGGTCTTGGCTGTCACACCTCTTGCATCCTCTGAGCTATCCCTCCAGTTACCTGTGACGTTTAGTGATACTTAATCCATTCGAAACCCTTAATCTCAACCCCTATTTCACAGTGACATAATTGCTGGAGGCGCCTACCAAACCCCAGCCTTTCATCCCCTTCAACTATGGCGGTGACATAATTGGTGGAGTCGCACGGCGGTGGGGTGGTGGGGTAGATACCCTTGTGACCCGTTGCGGCATCCCCATTTTGACCGTGACAAAATGCTGCTTGGATTTCTCATACTTCTTAGTTTTTATACACACGTTATCTATATCACCACACCTATTTTACCGGTGTTAATCGCCAGCAAATAGAAGGTATGGAAAACAGAATAAAGCCTTTTTGTTCTCGGATACACAGATCCATCTGTTTGTTCTGTAAATTCCCCTATTGAATGTCCTAATACGGTCTACCTTCACACCTTTTTATTCTATACTTATGTGCAGATCAACAGTAAGTTTCCCATGTATTTTACTCTCACGTTATCTCCTAACGAAAATGTAGAAAATAGACTGCATAGAAAAGAACATACCTTATTCGTGTTATGTAAGCAAAGCTGCACACGTGAGCACTTATGCACTCAATAGCTTTTACTGTTTCTAGCACACTTCTCATTCAGCCGTCGCTAGGCTACTGAAGGTGCAGGCAGCATTATAGAAAATTCATGACTTTAATTTTAAGTACAAACAATGCCTTTTTCTGTTATTATGTCCAGATCAGGTATAGATTTCCCATATATTTTACTTCCATCTTACCTTGTAACGATAGTTTAGAAAATAGGCTGCTTAGTAATGGACTTACTTTACTCGTTTAGTTTAAACAAAGCAAAAGCACAACGCGCGCGTGAGTACTCATGCGCTCAACAGTTTTTACTGTTCCTAGCATACTCCTCTTTCAATCGTCTGCTAGACTGTAACAGTGCAGGCAAAATTATATAAAAAGGTTTATTTATTTTCAAGTATAAACAATGGAAACCGAAAGAGGAATATGATATAAAAAGAAGATTTTCTGCTAACTTTTACACTAGAAGGTGGTGATGGTACCTTATTTCTCACTTTACAGTATAGCACACTTTCCTTGGGGCATGATAAAGGTGGTACTTATGACTCGCATGTGCTGCCAACGATAAGCCAAGGTACTAACTGGCACGAATGTGGACGATACTCTTGCCCCTTCAATCCCTGCTAGATTTTAGATTGAAAGTCCAGAGTACTATGAATCCGTGCCTGAAGAGAAGTGGCACGGATCCATAGAACAGTAATATATTAAGGTTGTGAACTTACAATTCGCAGTTGCTCCCTTCACCTTCTGTGGTTTTCTATTGTCAGATAAGCAATTTAATTGTAAGTTTAAAAATAATAAGCACGACCGAATTCTTGATGTAGGCGTGTAGTATATAAAGAATTTCCAATAAGCAGTTTTTCATTTTATTAAGATAGTGCCTTGGCACGGAGGCACTAGCCCCAGAGCCGACCCTGTTCTTTTATATCTTGTCGACGGCCACTATGGCTACTTCGGTGCGTGTACCACCCGACATTCTTCTCCAGCTGTCTCTGTTATAAAGTGGTTTTAAGTATTTGTGTATTAAGAATTAACAATAATCATAACAAGGAGTTTGATACTTACCTTCTGAAAGCAGTTATTAGAAGTGTTGCCCATTTACTCTGATACCTATTTCACATGTTCTTAAGAAATTATTGTTTACACCCTCTAGTTTGGATAACGTAATTTCTCTAGTTATGTTTCTTTAAGTCCCTCCGTTGTGACAGGATTATTTGAATACACTCTATTTTTCAGTGTTTCCCACAGATAAAAGCCACAAAGTGTAATGTCTGGAAAACGAGGAGGCCATAAACAACTGCATTCCACAGTGTGGCAGCGATCTGCCGGTAGAATAGGAGGTAGATGTATGTGCAAATTTGTGGAATGTATAATAGTTAGAAACATGGCCTAGCATAACTGTGTAATAGATTCTGTGGTAAAATCTGGAACAGGAGGAATAAATCAAGAAAGCATTACAAACAAAGCATAATGATGCATAATGCATTTACAAAACAAAATGAATGGGTTACTATTGATGAAAACATAAATAAATCACTCACAGAAAGTAAAAATACTTTTCACTGTTTTCGCAGTATTTTTAACAGTGAATAAATTAACAGGATACTCCAATGCAGGTACCATGCAGTAAGACCAAACATAGCTAAGTCTTACTAGCTCATTCGTGATCATACTTGCGTTTGGGTAGTAGTATACTCATTTCTCTACGCAAGATGATTGTGAAAATCGAAGTCACCACATTTTGCCACAAAACACTGCGTCTTCCACTAGTATTTATCACGTAATTTCTACACTCTTAGACAGAAGGATCCATGTGCAGTAAGTGCATCACTGGAGAACCAGGAAGAGCTTCAAAATATGAGAGGAAGTCCAGTATTTTATCTCTCTGAGGTTCTCCAATACACTTAAGGCATGTGTACTTTACATCATTTTTTATGAATTACACATAGTACTTTCGCGAAAATGAAATTAACTACTGCCAGCTGTTGAACATTGGTTCCGAGAGGAAAGTCACCAACATTAACCTTGGTGGCGAACTTGCGATCAATTATCCACGCCTGGTTGTTGACCTTAAAAAAATCAATAACTTGCGGCTCAAACTTAGCTGCTGCGTGAATTAAATTGTAATTAAATATTAACATATAAAAAGAAGCTAAGACAAAGGTAAGGTTTAATGGTAAAATTCAACTATGAAATATGATTATATTCCACGTCTGCAGTAATAAATATACAAAAGGTTAGAGAAGTTAATATAGTTCATACACGTACGATCAGTGAACTATACATAATACACAGGCAGATTTCGATTACCAGCGCTGAATGCAAGTAATTCAGCTTTCCAATACGACAGCGAAACGGGAAGTAGATCAAAACCCACTATCTTGGAAAACATTCCTATCATTTGAATACTGCGCACGTTTGTAATTTTAAGGGCATTGTTTACAGCCATTTCTGTTGTGTTCGTAAAACAACTCAAAGAGAAGCTTCAAGCATAGAAGGTATTTCTAAATTTTTTTACCCTAAGTGTTTGTTAACTGAACTATGGAAACAAGTCTCTACATCAAGAATAACTGGACTGTGTATGCGGTTCTCTATCCGTTATAAATAAACCACTTCTCGTGTATGTTTTTAACATAACCTGGAGATATACTGCTAGAAAATCTAACTTCATGAAACCTAGATGTCTCTCAAGCTCTTCATCTTCTGCTTACGCACATTAACACATTTGTAACTATAATCAGTAGGAGTGAAATGTTCTTCCAGGCCCCTTCACATAAAGTCCACATGAATCAAACCTTAATTACGACAGGTACGATACCGCCAAAGGTCTTGCATATATATTTAGGCTATTAATTATACTTGGTATGACAGGGGTATATATACATACACACATATACCAGATGGCTGATCAATATTCTTTATTATGACTGTAATGCCTATACACGATAACGTTAGTGTTTAAGAGGAACAAATACATTTTCATATTAAATCAGTATAATGAGGTCAAAAATACCAATGCCAAATAAATGTCATACCTCGATAAATTAGGGTCATAAAGTTATAGTTCCCCAGGGGCAGAGAGTAGATGCTGTGAATCCTGCACACCTGGGACTACCTGCCCCAACCTACCTGTCAATTCTTTATAATTTGCATTTTATAAAATTCTATAAAGAAGTTACATGGATCGTTTGAAATACGCCAAACCCTATTACAAAATAATTAACTTTTTCTTGCGATTTCAATGACGCCCTTATTTTCCAGACATCTCCGGCTACAAATGAATAAAGACCAATACGGCGATAATATATTAATTAATATACGTGACAATTTCAATAAACGCGTTTTCTTTACACGGAATAAAAGGAGAGGTAGGCGAGGAGAGGGGCGAGAGGGACATAGAGGGATGGTTGAGGGTTAGCGAGAGAGGGGGAGACAATGGTATGGGGAGAGGGTGAGGTAGAGTTATGGAATCCAAACAAGACATGCATTTATTAAACATAGAGGGAGGGTATTTAATACGCACATACAGGTATATTTATTTACACAGTTTTCAGTTTAAGATTGTGCCGTGCCACGTGACCGGTGCACCGTGCTACAAAACGATACAATGCGCGCAGGAAAATAGTCCCATGCTAATAATCTAAACTTTAGAATGAATTATCCGTGTGATATAATATTCTATACAAATACAGAAGAGTTAAATTAACGCTGAATTTTACTGTTTAACAGAGCTAAAAGACCCAACAGACAATTAGTATGACTCACCTAACATCCGTGTATGCGTAGAATTTAGTTTATAGCCAGAAACCAGTCATTTCTGTTTAGTTTCATGGCGGACGGTGAATTTTCTTGGGTAAAAACACCATGCCTGCAATAGATGCAATAAACCCCGAGCTATAAGTAACTAATTCAGCGCAACATTTGAATATTCGTGTAAACTACATCGAAATAACGCACAAAAATGGAAAAATGATACTAGTAAGTTATTGTTTTCAATACAGTATGCCCATAGAGCCCTTTTTTCGCAAATGGAAGATATCCATAACAAATACAAAGACACAAAAATTATTCATTTCTATGATTGTAATGCCAAATCGAAATGGTGGAATAGTAAAGTAACGGAGTAGAAGGATGAAAAATTAAAAGTAATTTCTGAATTGGATTTAGTAATCTTAAATCAACTAAACCACCCTCCCACATTCCAAAACAGAGCCGGTGCAGTTGAAAATATTGACATCACACTGTGTTCAAGGACAGTGGAATTTCAAATAAAAAGTTGGAGGGGGTCAAGGGCTGAGTACAGGTGAACATATTATCACATATTTGGATTATAGGATCATAGAAATTAACGCAAAATATGATAGAAGAGGAGACTTGTTATATAATTATAAGTAAGCTAATTGCCAACAAATGAAGGAGGAACTTCAAAATATAAACGTTAATTATAGTGGGCATTCAGTCGGTGGGGATGCAAAAATCTTAAGCGATACCATTAAGGCAGTAGTTAAGACTACAGTTCCAAAGTAAGGTCCAAAAAATTATTCGAATATGTATGGACAGATAAACTGCAAAAACTTAGAACATTAACCAGGAAATGAATAAGAATTTAACAAAACTCGGGTATTTTTTACAGAGAGGGAATTTAATTTACAAAGATACCGAGAGGATAAACAAGAATACAAGGACCTATTAGAAGAAACTAGAAGGAAGCATTGGGATTTTTTGTTGAAGACAAAATACAACAATATGATGGGGCCTTCCATACAAAATTATGAATAAAATAAGAAAACCAAAAATTATAACAACCCTAAATTCCTATGACTGATAATTGGAAAGAATCGACTAAATTGACTATTATTGAATACCTTGTTACCAGATGTCGAAGTTGATACCGACGAAGAAATAAATACCAGAATTAGAGTGGAATTAGAAAAACCCTTGGAATAACGGAGGAATTATATTTCCAATAGATATTTCGGAGATACAAATTATATTTAAAATCTAAGGGCCAAAAAGGCAGCAGGGCCAGATGGGATTATGAGTGAAGTGTTGTTCAATTGAAAAGATGAAATAATCCCCTTCTTGCACACGCTTTTTAATGATTGCTTATGAAAAGGGAGATGTCCGAAAATTTTGAAACAGGCACGAACACTAATACTTAAAAATGGAAATGATAAGGATTCAAAACAACTAAAATAATATAGACCTGTATGTTTACTAACCACCATTGGAAAAATCTTAGAACAGTTAATCTATAAAAAAATTGTGAAATTTAGGAAATTATAGGGAAAAATAATAAACAATTCCGATTTAAAACAGGATTTTCAACGCAGGATGCCATTATAGAAATATTCGGAACTATTGGAAAAGTAAAAAGAATTACGAAACTGGGGTATTAATTGACATATTTGGAGCATTAGATAATTTATCGGGGTCTTTGTTCTTTGGCAGACTTAAAGAAAAGAATTATACACAGGATCCTTATAAAATTTTAAAGGATTATTGTACAAATGGAAAAGTGTATATTAAAGGCATTAATCAAACAATATGTAAATATATCACAAAAGGGTGTCCACAATGCTCAGTCCTGGGGCCCCATTTTGGGATTTAGTGGTGGAAACTTTAATTGAGGAAATGAAAAATGATAACGATATATCAAGCACAATTGCATTTGCAGATGATTTTATCTTTATAATTGGAGGTCAAAATAGAAGGGAATTGGAAGCCAACGCAAATATATTGTCAGAGAAATTAAGTAATTGGTGTAAGAAATCTAAACTTAAAAACTCATTGAATACATCATGTTGTATGTTGCTTAAGGGAAATTTGAAGAGAGAGACCCGATTATTAAGATAATTAATGAAAATATAAGAAGGAAAAGTATTCCAAATAGTATGCCGGATGAAACACTAAGTTTTAAAAAACGTACAGAATATATTCGTAAAAAATCCGAAAATATAATGATGCAAGTTAGTAGAATTACGCAGAAAAGTTTTAAATTATCGTTGAAAACAATAACAGCCTACCACACTGTAATATTTGCTTCCATTATAACATATGCGACGGGAACCTGGGCAACCAGGGTGAAAGATGTAGTTATTAGAAAGTTATTGAGAAAGACGCAAGGAAAAATATTACATTTCACTGGTGCTGTAAATACCATGCCAACAATGCCTTTATTAATAACGACGACAATATGGGCAATCGACAACTTAATACGTTTGAAAGGAGCTATATTTTCGATTAAAAGACCATACTTTTAAACCGTAGAAAAAATCATTGGAGTAAAGTGCAATATTTTATTTGATATTAAGCAAAATTTGAAGACAAGATGGCAACATGAATGGGAAGAAATAGAGGAGGGAAGAAGAGTTTTCAGCTATTTTCAAATGTTCGAGAAAGATTACAACTAACACGCATACAACCAACAAAAGGATTAATACACTTTATTAGGGAGTGGTCTATACAAAACGTATTGGAAAAAAATTTAAGGAACAAATGACGACATATGCGATGGTTATGGAATTAGATATACACGAAACCAGTTTCTGAATATAATAGATACAATCAATATGTCTTAGAAGAAAGGAGACATTTATGAGCATATACCCTGTACACAATTTTAAGACATTCTGGTTAATTAAACATTTACAACATTTAACAAATTATACAAGAAACAACAGCCTGGAAAGAAGATATATTGATCGAAGTAAGGAGAGAACAATTACAGAAAGGGATAAAAGAAATTAGAAGATCTGAGAGGATTAGAATAATAATTAGAAATTTAGATATGGGAGAATATGGAAGTGTAAGTAAAGAGATGTTTAGCTTACAAATATTTACCTTGACAGATAATGAAGAGGAGGAGATGAGAAGAGAAGAAGTAATAATGAATATTAATTCTGAATTAGACCGAAGTTTGACAATTGAAGCCCAAATTATAAAGTCAATAATTATCATAATAATCTGGGAAGGATAGCGAAATAAAATAAATAATAAAATATTTAAAATCAGTGCATGAATTAAAAGGAGAAGCATTGGGAAAATTGTTGACTGTTAAAAGCGACAGAAAGACCACACAGGTACAGTTTAGCTAATTAGGAACCAGCCCCAGGTATAAAGGGTAAAATAGCTGAAGCCAATTTGTTTTGGAATTAATGGGTGCAGTTGCACTGGCCGGGATGTGAAGGTCATTAGAAGCTTCATGACACTCATTTTTGGTGCGAAATGTTTAAGGGGAGAGAAGGGAAGTAAGGAGTCTTTTTATTCGTATCGCGCGTGTGGTGAGGACATTCTCGCTGGGATGCTCGTGTGGTACGGAACAACGGTCTCGTCGAGGTCCGAAGACTGGGTGTGAACTTGCAAGGGGGTCGGATGATCCAGATGTAATTGATAATCTTTGGTCTTGAAAAAGACACAGTAACATCGTAAGAATTTAAAACTGATCGGCAAATCTTAAGCATTATTTTAATGGTGAATAAAAGTGTTCCAAGAAAGCGTTCGTGTTTCTATGTACATACACTCACGCATACCCAGTGATTAAGATCTCATGCTCGAGCAGCCATGGCAAAATAAAAAAAATTCAACTAGGAGGAGAAAAGCAGCAATCGTGAGGCAAAGGTATTGCTTCAGTGGATGGAGGACGTAGCGTGGCTGCGTCATATGGCGTCCTACGCGGGGCTCGAACAACGTGGAAGCTGAACAACGGAGAATCCGAGTAACGTGTGGCCGAACAACGGAACCTGAACGACGGAGAAATCAAGGAGACCGGGACAACGCGGAGGACAACAGGAGCAGCATCGAAGCAGCAGTTGCAGGCAGCAGATATAAAGGTACTGAGTGCAAAATTTATTTATGTGTTCCAGGGGTCAATGCAGTTAAGGAACGGTAAAATGTTCGAGCAATCAGATACAAATATGGAAATTCAGGACGGTGATAGTAGAACTGTGCAGGACGTAAATAGTAGTGTAAATGAGGTAGTAGAAACAGTAGATGATGGGAATGTACAAAAACAGGTAGAACAGCTAGGGGGAAGTACGGAAACTAACGAGATGTTAAAGTTAACTATGTCAATGATACAAAATGGTAATCAAAGTTTAAGGAAAGAATTAAGGGATGAGATGAAAGCTAACCGGGCTGTAACAGAAAACTTGAGAGAAGATTTAACAGGAAAGATGATACAGGGTCAGAAAGAATTATGGGGTGTAACAGAAAACTTGAGAGAAGAATTAACAGGAAAAATAGAACAGGGTCAGAAAGAATTGAGGGATTAGATAAAAGCTAATAATCAAAGTTTAAGGGAGGATTTAACAAGCAACTTAACCGAAATTGGGTAGAAAATTGAGAACCAGCAGAAAGTCTTAGAAAATTTCTAGGAGGAGGCTAGAAATGAAATAGAAAACGTGAGAATTGAGGTTAGAGAAAATCAAGAACAGGTTAGAGAAGAAGTCAAAATTGTAAGACAAGAGATTAGTGAAAGGGTAGAAAAAGAAAACAGAAAATTGAGGGAAGAATTAAGTAAGGAATTAGTTCGAGAAAGGGAAGCTACTAGCAAAGAACTAAAAACATACAGAAACAGGTTAGAACAGTCTGAAAGAGAAAGTAGGAGACTTGCTGTAGGGATAGATGATATAAATGATAGACTTAAGGAAGGGTTAGAAAATTGTGCATATCAGACAATATTGGTAGTTCAGCATGTAGCAATGTAAGCAGTGCAACAGTAAGGAACGAGGCAGCTCAGAATGCGTCAACTGACCTTCCGATGCTGAATTTAGGTCCAGGTACCTCCAGTAACAGTACTAGTACAAATGTAATTAGAAATGACGGTCCACTTTTCAATGGCCTAACCATGTTCTCAGCGAAATTTCACCACCGATTTTTGAAGACGAGGAATCGGATAATCCAAAAGCATTTATTAATAGCATGCAGGAATATTTCAATGTTAAGGGTATAACAGAGGAATACAAGATGACCGTAGTACGGAAATGTTTCAAACGTAATGCTTACTATTGGCTGGAATTGTCTGTAGGGCTAGATAATAATTACGGGGCTTTTAAAGAGCTGTTTCTGAATAGATATTGGGGTGCAAGCAGGCAAGTGAATATACGGTTAGAACTGAGTAATGGCAAGTACGATTCCCGTAAGGACCAGCCTATGGTGAATTACTTTATGGCAGTGGCAAGAAAATCTAAGATGCTAGATCCATCGATGGGAGAAAGTGAATTAATAAATCTAGTAACCGCGCACTTCCCGGAAACAATACAAAACTATATAATTATTGCAAAACCAGTTACGATAGCAGCCATGATAGATTTGGTGATCGCTTTGGAGAGGAAGAGAAATTAAGATGGCGTGATTAAGGATAGGAATTTCACACAGAAAGAAAGAAGTCCTACAACATTTTTCGGGCAGGGGGCATATCCAAGAAATGACAGAAATTTTGATGTGAGGGATAGTTACCATGGGCCTGTTCCGAAAAACAATTACGATAACAGAAGGAGAAATAACTTTGAAAACAATTATAGGGGAAGAGGTGAAAACTACCGAAGAGAACGGAACGCACAAGTAAATTATGTCCACGCTCACAGATATAATGATGATAGAAGGGAAAGGTATCCTCGAAACAGATGCTATTCTGGAGATAATTATAGCAATAACTATGACAATAGGTATAGACCAAGTTCCCCAAGACAGGATGCGAGGATTAGAAGTGGTAGGAATTCACCAGTTCAAGAAGATAGGGTTAACGCGATAAACTCTACTAGACAAATAATGGGAAATAATTACCGTCATGAAACGAAACCGGGACATTCGCATAACGATATTGGGACAGGAGCAATTAGCAAAGTTGGAACATTCCAAACCCAATCAACTTCGCCTTCAGTGAGGACTGGGAATAATTCCTATAATGAGAAGTACACGAAAAGTAGGAATAATGGAAGGCAACTAATGATAGAGAAACATAAGGAAGGAAGAGATAGGCCAGGAGAAAGCGAAATTTTAACTGATCCACCAAGGATAAATATTGGCATTAATGGTAAACAATTTCATGCAATATTAGATACCGGCGCTACCACGACCGTTTGTCACAGAACTTTTACGAAGAATTAATAAACAGTGGTTTAAAATTGATGTCTTTACCAGTACATGGGATATATTGTTCAGTAGCAGTGGGGAAAAGAAAAGAAAGAGTAAGGTTTCAGGCTATGATGAATATTGAAATCGGAAAGAAAATTATTGAGATGTTATTTTTAGTAGTACCTAGGCTTGTAACAGACATAATAATAGGTTGTGATAGCCTATACGCCTGGAACTCCATCATAGATTTTGAAAATAAAATTTTGAAACTCGAAACAGAACAAGACACCATAGTAATACCATTGCTGGTGGACAGTAGTTCGGGAATAATTGCCAGGGAACCGGTAGAGGAAGAAATAAAAGGGGAAACATTCTTTGTGGAAGTTATAAACATCGAAGCTATGAAATTAGCGGAAATAAGGTTAGAGAATTGCCATGAAATTGATGAGAAAAATATAGTATATGAAGAAAATGAGAAATTTGATATTAATAACGGCGAAGAGAAACCCCAAGAAAATCCCAGATTAGGCTTGAACGATAAGAATGTAACCAAGTACGATAGGGTGAATGACTGTCGAAATCGAAAAATTGTTGAAAAATAAGGTGGACCAAGCTAGTAGACTGAATGAGAAACAAAAGAAGGTATTATGGAAAATTTTAATGCATAATGGAAGTGTTTTCAGAAAAGCCGGGAAGGTGCATAAATTACACCCATTCATTTGAAATGACTGATATAAAACCATATTCTCATAAAGCTAGGCCAATCCCATGTGCTATTAGGGAGGAAGTAGACAAAGTTATACAATCTAATGCTACTGCTCATCGTAGTAAAATCTTCAGGGAGACAAAGAATCAGAATATAAAACTCTATAATTGTTCCTCTTGTTTTCCATATGGGAATTCAAGAGAACGCATATTGAATGACATTGGAATCTATTTTCGAGTACTGACTCATTATAATCACAAAAATTGGGTAAGGTATTGTAATGTAATAGAAAAGATAATAAATAACACCATCAATACGACGACAGGATTTGCACCAATACAGTTAATGCAAGAAATTGAACCTGAACCTATCTTTAAAGGGATACCCAAAAACGATTGAAGGAAACCAACCACAATTATCCGAAGAGCAAAGGGCTAAAATTGTTGTAGACAGGTTGAAAGAAAAAGCAGAAAAAAGGAAAACTAAAGTAAAGAAGCTAAAGCATAAATGGGAACCGAGAATAGGAGACCTTGTGCTTCCCAGGGACTACAAATTACCCAGCGCATTAAAAGGGAGAAATCATAGGTTAGAGCTCTTATATAAATGCCCGGTAATTATTATTGCTAAATTTGGGGATCATACTTTTGAGTTAGTAGGTATAAAACTAATAAATCTATTGGTAAATGGCACAAACAACTTATGAGACCTTATTGCAAATCATAGAATGTTCCTGATAAAATGCAAACGGTGTGAATTTTCTGAGAAACGTTAGCGCATGAATATAGAAATATCACTAGGTTATGAAAATTGTAAGGTAAATATAAGAGAAACAGTGAGGTGAAAGTGATCAGTGCACAATGTGAAAGTGAAGTAAGAAAGAGAATAATATTCTCCAAGAAAGAAAGAAAGAAAGAAAGAAAATGTACTCCTATCAGAATAACGGAAAACAAAATATAACAATTGTTTAATTTGAATACTATACGTTATTGAGTGTAAATTTTGTATAATAATGGTTTGAATTTGAATGATGATATTAGTGAATGTAAATTTTGTATAACAATGGTTAAAGTGATTAATGTGAAGGGTAAGTCATATGTATGACCAACATATTTGTAGAAGGAACATAATTGTAAACAGTGTAAAGAAACTTGTATATTGACTAATTGTAAAAGAATCATGTAACCAATTCAAGGTTTGCCGATCAATCGTGACATTGCTGAAAGGGAATTGTTTCGGGCAAGACATACACATTGTAATATTATTGTGTAATATGACAGTGTATATGGGGGGCATTTGAAGCCGAAATTATAAATTCAATAGATAATTATCATAATAATCTGGGAGGAATAGCGAAATAAAATAATAATAAAATATTTAAAATCAGTGCATGTATTAAAAGGAGAAGCATTGGGAAAATTGTTGACCGTTAAAAGCAACAGAAAGACCAGACAGGCACAATTTAGCTAATTAGGGACCAGCTCCAGGTATAAAGGGTAAAATAGCTGAAGCCATTTTCTCTTGGAATTAATGGCTGCAGTTGCACTGGCCGGGATGTGAAGGTCATTAGAAGCTTCATGACGCTCATTTTGGTGCGAAATGTTTAAGGGGAGAGAGGGGAAGTTAGGAGTCTTTTTCTTTGTATCGCGCGTTTGGTGAGGACATTCTCGCTGGGATGCTCGTGTGGTACGGAACAACGGTCTCTTCGAGGTCCGAAGACTGGGTGTGAACTTGCAAGAGGATCGAACGATCGGATGTAATTGATAATCTTCGGTCTTGAAAAAGACACAGTAACATCGTAAGAATTTAAAAGTGATCGCGAAATCTTAAGTCTTATTTTAATGGTGAATAAAAGTGTTCCAAGAAAGCGTTCGTGTTTATATGTACATACACTCACGCATACCCAGTGATTAAGATCTCATGCTCGAGCAGCCGTAGCAAAATAAAATAAACCAACTAGGAGGAGACAAGCAGCAACCGTGAGGCAAAGGTATTGCTTAAGTGGATGGAGAACGTAGCGTGGCTGCATCACAATAAATAGAAGCAAGTTCTTTGTTGTCTTGACACGACGGCAGCAATGTGCAGAGAGAAGAAAATTTCGCTTAAGACGACGGGAAGGAAAGAAATGTGGTGATTATAGAAGGTGGAAAAGAGGGAAGAAGACGTTAGTGATAGGGAGCAGGTTCACCTTTGTTGGACGAGGAGCTAGCAGGTTCGCCATTGTTGGAGGAGCAGTAAGTGTGGCTTGGGAGAGACAGTGAATAGATTTACAATAACGCTGGATGCATGACTTTGTTATTATGTTATTAATAGGAGGTGGAGTTTGGAGTATATGTAGGTTTGCATGTGGAGTTGGTGTTAGAAATAAATTGAGTTTTATTTATGGACGCTCTTTAACTGCTGTGGTCTTTAGCATCCCATTCCATATTGAGCGTGAAAGACCTGTAATTTAGCACAGAGGCTTGAGGTTCCTTTACGTTCCTATACGACACGGGACCACCGGCTTTACTTTCCTTCCGAAGGAAGCCATGCTAAGGATATTTACGCCCGAAAAAATCCAGGACCTCGGGAACTAGAGGTTAGCATGGTAACCACTACACCACGGAGAACGACTGTTGGTGTTAGAATGAAATAGAGGATGTGAGTGAAGTGAAATAATGTGGGGTAATGTGAGTGTATATGTAGTTATTGAAGAAAGAGAAAATAAGATTTATTGTTTGGTTTAAAGAGGTAAAGGTTTAGTATACAGGATGACTCACCTAAAACTTCCACCACACATATTTCCGAAATAGGAAGCGCTATTAATGCGCAGTTTGCACAGAATTGATTGGTAGTCAGGGGCTCGTACATTTAGCCTATAAACAGATTTTAATAATACGGAGAATGTGTATTTTTTGAGCAAACATACAATTTTTTTTAAATGGAACAACGCCTAGTTACATCAACAGAATAAAGGTAGGGTAAATTAGAATGCCAGTGGCGTTTTTTGCAAGATTCTATGCAAGTGGTTTACGAGAAATCTTATTTTGAAGCTTTTACGCACCGACACTTGTACAACCTGTGGTAGCACACACACGCGCAAAAAAAAGAACAAAAGGGAATTACAATACTTCCGTGGATTCTTAAAAGTAAAGAGAACATTCGCCTCAAAGATTGTGTTCAAAAAGACCACCGGCAGCTTCAATACATCCTTCCAGTCTGCTATGGAAAGACTACTGAACACGTTCTTGCATTTCAGCGGAAATTTCAAAACAGGCAGTAGTAATGCGTTGTTTCATATCGTCTGGTGTAGTTGGTATATCCTTGTAGACAGTGTCTTTCAGCCTTCCCCACAGAAAAAGCCTAAAGGGGTCCGGTGAACGGGCCGGCCAAGGTAGAGGTCCTCTTCGTCCAATCCAACAATTTGGAAAGAATCCGTTAAGACAAGCTGTAGCACTTTGTGCACTATGGGCTTGGCAGCCATCATGTTGGTACCACAGGTTCCCCCTAGTCTGCAAAGAAACGTCCTCTAGCATCTGTAGCAGATGGTCTGTCAGGAGGCTGCGATACGTGTGCGAATTCATTTTTCCTTCTATGAACAAAGGGCCTATTAGTTGATGGTTTACTATCCGACACCACACGTTTAAACTCCATGGACGCTAACGTTCCACCTGAGGATGCCAACGGGGATTGTCAACAGATCAATAGTGTATGTTTCTGCGATTTACCTTGCCATGATTAGTAAATGTTACCTCATCACTAAACAAGATACATGATGAATCTGGAGTATCATGTCTTAATGCCCATGTACAAAAGTTAACACGATTCTCAAAATCGTATCCATACGGCTCTTTATGCAGAGAGATGTGATAGGGATGGAACCTATGTCGATGAAGAATACGCAGTACACTTGCCTGGCTTATGCCATTTCCACGTGCGATTGTGCGGGAACTAATTTGCGGATCTGCTGCAACGGCAGCAAGATATTAATTTCTGCCTCTTCTCCAGTCACTTGTTTGTTTCTGTTACATTTTCTAGGTGTTACAGTACCACTTTCACGTAATTGGTTGAAGAGGTTGATAAATAATTGCTGAGATGGTTGACGTCTATTGGGATACGTTTCCGCATACACCGTACAGGAACGAACTGCATTCTTGCTACACTCTCCACACACCATGAGCATGTCGGCTTTTTCTGCATTAGTAAACCACTCTTCCACTCATGACTTAGTGCTTGAACTATCACAAACTAACTGACCAGAAAATCGCAATGCAATTAATGAACAGAAAACACAATGCAAACAAACATAACACCATCGTACCTAGTAATTAAGCAGGTTGAATGGTAGAAACAATTGTCGGGGTCGAAACTTTTCAAAATACGATTTCTCGTAAATCACTTGCACTAGAATACTGCAGCAAAGACCATTGACATTCTAATTTACCCTACCTTTATTGTGATGATGTAACTAGGCATTGTTCCATTTAAAAAATGTATCTTTTCTAAAAAAATACACTTTTTCAGTATTATTAAAATCTGTTTATAGGCTAAATGTACGAGATCCTGACTACCAATGAATGCTGTGAGAACTGCACATCAATATCACTTTCCATTTACAAAATATTTGCTGTGCAAGTTTTAGGTGGTTCAACCTGCATAGTGATAAATGTTAAAATTGATATATAAAATAAACAGAAACGAAGAAGATAATAGAATAATTAATATGGAGATTAAATAAAATCTTATAAATTAACAAATAAAACAAATGCATAAACAAGGACATAAATAAATTAAACTAGATATTCTGCTACTACAATCCAAATAATTATTACGAAAATAATGAAATGTTATAAATAGACGACTTTAGCTTTATAATTTCTAATTATTAAGGTAATTTTTAACTAAAAATAAATAAACTTATTAACATGATTAGTAGCTTATTAGAAGGTTTTGTGATGGCTGCCAGTATATTTTCTCCGGTTTCCATTGAATATAGTTAAATAGAAGTGGATGGTACCTGCTTACCTGTTGCTAAGTTCTGGTTTCCAGCAGGTGTAGACAAATATAGAATTTAGAATGGTATTAAAGTTTTGTTGTCGCCTTTACTTTAAACTAATAATTTCTGTTCTCTTTCTTTTACTTTTAATTTTATGTATTATTTTGTAGACATTGTGTAGCTTGTAGATATTTTATCTGAAAAATTCATTTAATATAAAATGTAAATGTGTTGTGAGAATAAATGCAAAGTTTGAGTGTATGTCCCGGTGTAGCAACCTAGGTGCTGTGATAGTATATTCATATTTAATTTATTTTTGTGTGTGTTGAATGCTTATTATATGTGGTGTGAGAAACATCCAACGCTTCCAGTGAAAGAAGCGGGAAGGTAACCCCTGAGTTCACCGATGTTTTGAGTACTAGTACAGTGCGTTCGTAGATCGGCCGGCTCGTTCCGCGGCGGCATTGGACTGGGTGAGGTTGACGCGCCTTCCGCCATAGTTACACGTAAACGACCGGCAAGTCATGGGTATAGTACACTGACTACTGTACTAACTTACATTAGGCTTACCTGGATCACAACAGATGTTGAAATTGATGACCTTTAATGCGAACACATTCCCTACATCTCCGAAAACAATTCTGGTCTACTCTCAAAAGTTTATGTTGACTGATTGCTTGTATTTCTCTCATGATGTTGTCCTTCAATTCTTGTAAAGTGTGCGGATTTAATGCATGCACTTTATTCTTTAACGTTCCCAATAAATCAAAATCTCATGGAGATAGGTCAGGGAAACGAGGTGGGCACAATCCTCGACTAAATATCC
Organism: Deroplatys truncata; assembly: GCA_030765065.1. Classification (NCBI taxonomy): domain Eukaryota; kingdom Metazoa; phylum Arthropoda; class Insecta; order Mantodea; family Mantidae; genus Deroplatys; species Deroplatys truncata. The sequence goes on from CM060990.1 coordinate 331,629,350, forward strand.
TGTCACTCTACACACTTCGCAATTCATGCATGGAATTTGCAGCATTGTGCGCTGCAGCTAAATCCTGCTGAAACCAACCACGCAATATATTTAAACCGGAATTTACATAAACGTGTGAATCAACTGTTGAAGAATGTGATACAGATAATTCTACGGCACACTCATTGCACACCAAACTCCAACTTTTGCAGCGTGGTGAGGAACTTCATAAATAATACGGGAATTATCGGTAGCGCAATATCTATTGTTCTGAATAGAAAGGTGACTTTGAAGGTAAAAACCACTCTTCATCAGTGAAGAACCTAAAAGTGGGTCCACGTCGCTATTATGAACGGACTGCAAAAACGTATTGCAACAGTTAACCCCACTTACAAGATCTTGTGGTTGTAAAGCATGAACTACAATCACCTTGTACGGCTTAAGTTTCAGAAGTTTCGTTGCCACAAAAGCTGACGTCTTGGAAGTTTTAACGTCTTGTAATTATAACTAATATGATTTTCCGGGCTGTTATGCCGTGGTCTGCTGAAGAAAGATTTCCCAGACGTTTCGTCCACAACTGCGGTGGACATCTTCAGTGGCGCGGACGAAGTCTTCTCGGTGAAAGTATCGCAGCGTCTGATGCGTTGGCCGTTAGTGCCGCTCCCTTTATAGTGTGGGCGCTCTCTGCTGATTGGCCCGCTGGTATGAGGGGGCTGGCGCCGGCTGTGTTGTTGCTCTCTTCTGATTGGCTCGCAGTGTTTTTCGGTTTTGTATGACCTTTCTTGTTTTTGATGACTAGATGCCAGTTACTGTTGAGTTTCAATGCTTCTTCTTTCCTATTGAAATTATTGGGATGTTTATAAATCTCTATTGCTTCGCGTTGTAGCCGGGTATGGTAATGCTTTATGGAAGAAAGAATGTTGGTGTCCTGAAATCTAATGATGTGTTCGCCCTCGGCTTCAATGGCATGTTCGGCGACTGCCGATTTTTCTGTATGGCCCAGGCGGCAGTTCCTTTCGGCAGTCGCCGAACATGCCATTGAAGCCGAGGGCGAACACATCATTAGATTTCAGGACACCAACATTCTTTCCACCATAAAGCATTACCATACCCGGCTACAACGCGAAGCAATAGAGATTTATAAACATCCCAATAATTTCAATAGGAAAGAAGAAGCATTGAAACTCAACAGTAACTGGCATCTAGTCATCAAAAACAAGAAAGGTCATACAAAACCGAAAAACACTGCGAGCCAATCAGAAGAGAGCAACAACACAGCCGGCGCCAGCCCCCTCATACCAGCGGGCCAATCAGCAGAGAGCGCCCACACTATAAAGGGAGCGGCACTAACGGCCAACGCATCAGACGCTGCGATACTTTCACCGAGAAGACTTCGTCCGCGCCACTGAAGATGTCCACCGCAGTTGTGGACGAAACGTCTGGGAAATCTTTCTTCAGCAGACCACGGCATAACAGCCCGGAAAATCATATTAGTTATAATTGTGACACCGGGCGTAAAAACCTACGTTCTTACTTTAACGTCTTGTGCTAAACGCCTCGGTGATTTTTAGGAAGAGTGCTCTAACCGTACCCCCAATTCATCAGGCTTCTCTTCTGTTAGTACACGGCATTTTTGAACACGTTTCTTATTCAAAAAAAGTCCTGTACGCCTGACTTTATTGACAAGATCATGAAGAGTTGACTTGCTAGGAATTTGAACACCTGCAATCCGATATTGAAATCCTCTACACCTTCTTGCAGAAGAATACTTTTTATGCGCATTATACAGGAAAATACGTTCTAAAGTGTACTCAATCATTATTAATGGACAATTTATCACCAAGAGACAACGAAATTTTATTCTAAACACGCGCACAGACATCTTTCAGTCACAACAGATCCAGCTCAGCTGACGCGCCAGCGGTAGCTGCAGCGCTATTCTCTGGCGGCAATCGCGCCACTCCTCACCCGGTTCAATGCCGCCGCAGAATGGTCCGGCCGATCTACGCACGCACGGTATAAGCAGTGCTTGTAAAGGAAAATCTGAAACAAGAAAAGTGGTTATACAATGAAAAAAAGAGAAAGCTTGTCCCATACGCAATGCAAGAATGTGACGATTTTGTGAAGAATGCAATTCGCCTAACAATGCACTTTCTTTTTTAAAAATCAGCCGCTAACATTTGATAAGTGGCACTTCCAAAGAGATAATATGTTATTGCAAGTTATCGTATACCTGCTACTTTCTTCTTCGCTCGTTTCCTTTAGAATTAACTATTAGTATATGTGCAAACGTTTATTTTGTTGTAAGTATCACTCTTATTATCTTTAACCCCTAGCAGAATATGCTATTCGCTGTTGAAGTTTTCGGAATAAGGGCTCTGTTCTGTTTGCATCAGGTATATACTTGCCGTGTGTACTCGACACATGTTCGTGATGGCATGGCAGTATTTCTGACGCGAATGACAGAAGAATACATTATAACGGTGAACTGGTCACCTGGATTTTGTTTTGGCGCGGATCAACTTAAGAGTAAATACAGTTTACATATACGTTTACATGCATCATATATGCATATACATGCCAAAGTTTAAAGTTTCGCCTAATATTATTTCAGAGCCGACACCACCATGCAAATGGTCAACCTTTCTTCTCGCAGACCAGACTCGAAAATAACCAATGCTCCGATACAGTGTGTGTATTCTGGTTTCATCAAGCCCCCTCCCTCCCATCATCCTTAACTACTGCTAGACAGGGTCAGGGAGCTAACACCCTCTGCAGCAAAACTACGGAAAGATTATGGCAAGGAGGCGGTCAGAAGCAGAAGAGTAACTGAATTTCATTTTAACTAGTGCCTGTATATTTAATTTAAAGGACTCTATGAATTTATTAAAATGAATGTGTAAGCTCATTTTCTTTAGCATTGGAAACCACAGAAGTACAGGTAAACGCGCGTTGGTGAGTGATTGGAATAAGTTATTTTTAACGGAAAAACGCTTTTTATCATCTTTTACACGTGGAGAGACTACGAATAAGATGCGAATATCATGAATGTATCCTAAGGATTAGAACATAGCCTGCATATTCATACACAACTTAAAATGTTAAAATATTTTTCCGTTTAACTATAAATAACATTATATTTTAACAGGAATTTCCTATGCTTTTTAAATGTCAATATCAATGCAGGGAATAGCTCAAATAAAATAAATGTTTATGAGCCAAAAGGTTTTAGAAATGTCTGAAATATTTACTGACCACGCCATGAATTTTTAAAAGATAAATCCCCAATGGCTTTAGAGACTGGAATAAGAAGTCTAACCTTAAGGATATATAATCGAATTTCCTTTTGCGGTCAGTAAAAATTACGGCTAATTATAAATTCCGTTCTTAGCATTCTAAAAACTTGAATATTTAGGTTTGACATATTTTTAAAAAATATAGCTAATAGCAGACACTTTTAATACAACGGAGTGTCGGTCCGTTAATAAAATTAAGCATATGTCTGGAAACAGATTCTTTGCGGCATATGAAATAAACTCTAAGCTTTAAATTATATAATCGGAAATTCCTACTCGAGAGAATAAAAATAAGTTGTCCATAAAATACAGTTTTAACCCAGTAAGCCACATCTTAGCAGTTGGCAAGACAAGCACACCTGAAGAGTTTTAAGAAAGTATGTACAGGAGGAAAATATTGATTGTTAAGTTGCCTCACGAAAATCTTAAGGTTATAATGCCCAATGATATCTGGAATACCGCAAAAATAATGCTGTCAAAAAGGTAAAATTTGCGACAGAACAAATTGTATGTTGCAAATAAATGATTGTTTACATAACTTTAACTGCCCCACGTATGGGAGCCAATTTGCGAGATAACAAATTGTATATATGTTTATAAGCATCACGTTGTGGAAGCCAATTTGTAATAGCAACTTTAATGTTACGTGTTTATAGCACCACGTTGTTGAGCCAATTTGCGAGATAACAAATTGTGTATTTGTAGCACCACGTTGTGGAAGCCAATATGCGACGGAATTAGTTACCATGTTTGTTTACCTCAGTGTTGGTGGAAGCCATTCTTGTGACGTCATACGTTGGTTGGTTCATTTGTTCTGTTTGTAGCTCCCTCTGGCGTAGCAATTTGTATCAGTTTTAAATGTCCACCGGCTAGCTATCATCTGATCTTGGTAGGCATGTATTTCTTACAGGTTGTGAAGCGGAAAGGAATCTTTTATCCAAAAATTACTAGTGAAGAAATGTGTTTTATAATGTTTTATTGTCGAACACGTGCACTAACGCATTTACATATTAATCTGAATACTCGCCAAACTGAAACTGTTTGTAATAACTTCTCACTTTTAAATCACGTACTTCGACTTTGTGTGTATTTAACTGTATAATATTTTATAAGATTTCTCGTACTTCCGCTGCGTGTAACTTATGACGAAATGAAGGACTGATTGGCGACATGTAGTGTACTGAGAATTCCGTTGAACTGGGGGTTGACGTGTAGTGTACTGAGAATCTTGTTGAACTGCGGGGCGACCGACTTCGAGCCTGGCTATTTATAGGCTTACCTCAAGATACGCCTAAAGATTATAAATGAAATGCTATTGGCTAATAAAACGCGCCAACATTAGCGTCTATTTTAACATCCAATGAAAACCACTAATACATATTACTTTTAGAGAAAATTCTAGAAGCTTTTACCGAAAAGGCGCGAAACATTACGTAACTTCCTGGTTCCCGGTAACGATAAACAACTCACTCCTTGCTGCAGTATTGCGTTATTGTTAACAGTTTCAGTAGAGCCGTATAAATATTATTTACCAATAATATTTACAATTAATAAACCTCTGAGATCAATGTCACATAAAAATACATATTCATTTTACAAACATTATTTACATCTGAGTAATTTGTGATACAAATTACCGTATCATATGCCCCACTAGAAACATAATTATAAATATTTATAACTTGTTTGAAAATTTTATAATTGTGTTTTTTAGTCTCCTAAATCTTGGAACACACGCTATCACTTTCACTTTACACTTCACACGCATTTAACACATGACATATGTTTTATCTCGCCACTACTTACTGGCTCTGGTTTAATTAATTTAGATATTAATCTGTCATTACAAACAATTTTTTTTTATAGCAAATACTTTACCCTAAATTATTTAACTAGTGTTACAAAAAATGGTTTACTTTCTTATATTGTTACCAAAAATTTATCAATTCAAGAATTTTTTTTTTTTTTTTAATTGCTATACATATTTACCAAAATATTCACCCTTTACATATATTTACATCTCTTAAATCTAGGCACTGTGTCACATTTTCTGTTTGCTACATAAGTATTTGTTTCAATTATTTTTACCATTTTTGTTATTTTGTATTTTATTTTAACAATACTCTTGTAATAGTATTTATGTACTTTTAATTTAATATCATATTAAGTTTCAATCTTTGCATTCTTAATTTTCAAATGTTGTTACAGTTACTAAAAATTTAAATTTTTTTTTTTATATATATAATTTATTTCTCTTTTCAAATGACATATATAAATAGTTAACCCTCTTACGTTCCAATACATTTCTCTGCAAGTCATCTTTACCTATCCAGCATTTACTTTACATCTCATTGTTATTTACCCTCCTGGATCAAATTGTGTGTGGCTAAACATTACTTGTAGCCGTAACCTAACCTTCAAATTATTGTTCATGAATAACCTCTTGTATTCATTTGAAATTTCGTCCCCTGATAACATTTGAAAACAATCTACAGTTTCCTGAACAATACATCTTTTAATAACATTCATTTTCAATTCTTCAACTATCTCTTTAATTTGAGAATACTCTGACAAATCTGTACCAAATTGTACTGGACTGGAGTTTTCATTTTGAACATTTTGGTACAATTTCTTTCTTTGCATTTCTGATTCATTCTGTATTTCTGATATCTCCGCTCTGAAATTAACTTGCGCCTGATTTACATTTACATTCCTAACCTCATTTATCTCTCTTAGCTCACTTGTAATACTACTCATTTGACTTCCTAACTCTGTACATTCTACATTAACCTCACTTTTAGTATTAACCTCACTTTCTTTGTTATCTCTTTCCCTACTCATGTCTAGCATTTTCTTTAAAATTTCTCCTATCTCACTTACTATTACTTCCTCATTTTCATCTCTTATTTCTGGCATACTACTATCTAGCTTCGTAACTTTCTTTTCAATTTCTTCACTGATTTGATCTACTTTTAGCTCTAATACCTCATTACTCCTACCAATATTTTCAATTGATTTCCTATTATTCTTTTCCATATCTTCCAATATTTCCCTGCTTTTGTTTATCTCTTCCCTTTCTTGATCTAATTGCTTACTAAGATATTCCCTCGTTTCCCTACAATTCTTTTGCATATCTTCTCTAAATTGATTTATATTCTCATTAATCTTTTTCAGCATTTCCATCATTTCCTTCATCATACCAGCATCAATATTAATATTTCCTGTTATTCTATTCTGACTTTGTTTACTAACATTTCCTCCCTCAACTACTACATTGTTTAAGCTTTTTTTTGTAACCTGTATTGAATTACAGCTAACTGTTACACTATCTCCCTCCATCATTGTTTCTTCTGTATTACTTGCAACCATTGTTTTTGTTTTCTAAAAAAAAATTACGATACCTTTTTGATGCTGTATGTTGCTGTAGCTTTGATGTCCAGCGTTCTGCCCCATTCTCCTAGATTTGTATGTCGCTTCTGCGTTGTGTTGTGATGAATCTACGTTGTCTCGATGTTTTTGTAGTTGATTTACCCTGTTGTCTCGGAATCTGCGTCTTGTAGATCGTTCCACTGCTGCATTCGCCTTTTCCTGGTTAATTCTGCTACTTTCCTGGTTAATTCTGCTACTTCCTGGTTATTCTTGTTCCTTTCCTGGTCATCTTTCCTTTCCTGGTTACTTTGCCTTCCTTTCCTGGTCACTTCGCCCCACGTTGGGCGCCAATTTGCGACAGAACAAATTGTATGTTGCAAATAAATGATTGTTTACATAACTTTAACTGCCCCACGTATGGGAGCCAATTTGCGAGATAACAAATTGTATATATGTTTATAAGCATCACGTTGTGGAAGCCAATTTGTAATAGCAACTTTAATGTTACGTGTTTATAGCACCACGTTGTTGAGCCAATTTGCGAGATAACAAATTGTGTATTTGTAGCACCACGTTGTGGAAGCCAATATGCGACGGAATTAGTTACCATGTTTGTTTACCTCAGTGTTGGTGGAAGCCATTCTTGTGACGTCATACGTTGGTTGGTTCATTTGTTCTGTTTGTAGCTCCCTCTGGCGTAGCAATTTGTATCAGTTTTAAATGTCCACCGGCTAGCTATCATCTGATCTTGGTAGGCATGTATTTCTTACAGGTTGTGAAGCGGAAAGGAATCTTTTATCCAAAAATTACTAGTGAAGAAATGTGTTTTATAATGTTTTATTGTCGAACACGCGCACTAACGCATTTACATATTAATCTGAATACTCGCCAAACTGAAACTGTTTGTAATAACTTCTCACTTTTAAATCACGTACTTCGACTTTGTGTGTATTTAACTGTATAATATTTTATAAGATTTCTCGTACTTCCGCTGCGTGTAACTTATGACGAAATGAAGGACTGATTGGCGACATGTAGTGTACTGAGAATTCCGTTGAACTGGGGGTTGACGTGTAGTGTACTGAGAATCTTGTTGAACTGCGGGGCGACCGACTTCGAGCCTGGCTATTTATAGGCTTACCTCAAGATACGCCTAAAGATTATAAATGAAATGCTATTGGCTAATAAAACGCGCCAACATTAGCGTCTATTTTAACATCCAATGAAAACCACTAATACATATTACTTTTAGAGAAAATTCTAGAAGCTTTTACCGAAAAGGCGCGAAACATTACGTAACTTCCTGGTTCCCGGTAACGATAAACAACTCACTCCTTGCTGCAGTATTGCGTTATTGTTAACAGTTTCAGTAGAGCCGTATAAATATTATTTACCAATAATATTTACAATTAATAAACCTCTGAGATCAATGTCACATAAAAATACATATTCATTTTACAAACATTATTTACATCTGAGTAATTTGTGATACAAATTACCGTATCAAATAATATGTTTCCTTACGGTGCGAACTACGGACAGAGGGTATACACAATAAAATATTGTTATACACCGGGGTGAGGCTAAAATTTTTGCAGCTGAGATATTAAATTTAGTTACCCATGGCATAAAAATTGGGGAACGTATCATCAGCGGCAAACGAAAGATACCAGAAACCTGCCGCACAAAACTAACGGACGTGGGATATTTAGAACATAAATATTACATAAATTCACATTTACCTCTGATTTATTATACTTAACAAGGTGCCCTACATTATACACAAAGGGTTACAGAAGAACACTAGGGAAGATGCCCCACGCACCCACACCCATCACACACACGCAACCATCCCCTCTGAAGACCTACATTAGACTGTGGCTACAAGTGACGCCAAGCCACCACACAAAGAGGCTCTTCCCACGACTTGCCTTCACCCCTCAACTAAGAAGATGGAATTGCCGCGCCTGACAGGAACTTAACACACAAACACAAAAATTAGCTCAACAATGTTATACACAGCAACAATGTGTCCGACGCGACACTACACACATATACGCAACATCATTCCAACCAAGTTGTCAGACATTTTAAACGAAAAAATCTGAAAACCATTTAGGTTCTGAAAAATAACATCATTAAGGTTATAACCGTATATCTATTACCACGTCTAAAGCGACATTTGAACACCTGAATCTCGTTAATTACTGCAACCATAAAAGATGACCAGCAAACCTTTCCAAAATTTATTCTTTTGTATATAGCATACCTGTATATAATTAATTACATGTCCCCTCCATAAGATGACATTAAAGAAAAATTAATTGTCCACATATGTTCTAGCCCGTTTCAAGGGCACTCCTGCATCCATTTTTCCATTTTACATTTGTTTTCCATTCTTGAATGTTGGCATAATCTCATTATCTGTACTCTGCGCCCGCCTTAAGTGAGCCATCGTCTAATTGGTTTTAGCTGAAGTCCGATACACTAGCATTACCCTATGAAGTTAGGTTATGACTAGCTGAGTGATGAAAGGGGTGGGGAATCGATATGCGTCACCTGAATGGTTGAAATAGTATGCCACCCAATGCCTGTCCCTGAACGAGTCCCGCTTTAATTGGTTCGAACCTATATAACCGAATGAGGGATAGAAATACGGCGCGGCAGGGGTGAGCTAATTATTGATTGCCAACTGAAACCGCGGTTCCTCATATCGGCACGTTATTTTTTTTTTTTTTTTTTTTTTTTGCACCCGACTGTACTAAGTATCCTGTCCCTTGTCCACATTCACGCATTGGTAAAACATTGAAGTAAGGAATCATCTCTCGTGTGATTTAACTTTAAAAAGATCATCAAAGAGCTGTTGCTTCAGAAATCAAGTGTAACACATTTAGAACCACATTCTACAATCAGTTGCGTGTTTAGTTTAAATATGGTTATATGTATATATGCGTATGTGTATGTTTGTGTACACTTATATGCTTCATTTTGTGCTTTTTAAACTTTGACTGCAATCCGTTGCTTATGTGTAGTGAAACCACGGCGTAAATATGGTAAATTACATATCTTAAAAACATGGCGATATATTAATAAACATGATGTTGCATCAAACATTATGAAATATACATTTAAAATGCTATTTTCGAATCGAACGTTGCTATATGAAAAAGGATTATTTTATAACAAGCATTCCTTTAAAACAAGTATTCCTTTTATACATTATTTTCAGCAAGTATGTAAATTGTAGTATATTATCCTGATAATACGAAGCAAAATCGTGTGTTTAAAAGCAATATATTATCATGATGCGTTATTTAATTTTTAAGTGCATTATATACATTTTTTATTAAATCAAAGTTCATGTATTAAAATGCAATAATTATGTTTAACATTAACAAATATATTACATATACAAGTCTATGCGGTAAGCTTAATCTTATTTCTTTAACAAGTAATCTAATAGCGAATTCAACTAAACGAACACTATTTAGAGAACAAATACATGTAGGCACCCATCCATCCATTCAAGATGAAGAAGTTAATGTTTACGTTACGTAATGTTGAACTTGAATATGATATTATGTTGTTGCGTATTTTTAAACTTGAAGAAGGTTATGTTGTGCTGCTTTTTGTTTTTACGTAAACTTGAAGATCGTATGCTGACGTAATTGTATTTTACGTAATTTATTTAGTTACATTTAAGGAGTTCCTGGAACACGCTTTGGGCGTCGGTTTGAATTTGTAGGTTACATAGTAGTTACTGTTATTACTCAATATGCTGCTACGTATGAAAAGTGATTTCAAGATGTGTTTTTGTTATTACACTCCAAGTTTTACATATAATATTTAACTTTGTTATTAATACTGCTTCTATATATTATGTATGTTTGAATTTGCCTCGGCTGCGTCAGTCTTACTTTAGAAACATGTTTCTCTTATTCAGGGTGCGGTGTAACAAGAATGTAGACATCACAGAATTTAACTTTTTTAAATTCACTTCTTTTATTAGTTCTTGCACATTTTTATAAAGCACTACACTTTTTAAGAACTGTGAGAATCTTCAATACTTTCACTTAGCGCGTATACATATTTTACGATTCACACGTAGAGAACACATCTTACATCTGTTCACTACCAAGGCTTGCCAGCAACTGAGCAACCTTAAACGGTTAAACCTGTAAGCTTCGGTATTTCAAGTCTCTGATTGGCTAATTCTAGTCCAATCAAATATCTGCATTCTACTTAAACTTTTTGCTTGCTATTGATTGGATAATTTTAAACTGTTACTGAATTTACCTTATCTTTGATATAATCATGGCTGGTAACTTTTCAAACACTCTAACTCATTATTGCTACAAGGTTACCTCATTATTACATCATTGTTAGCAACTTAAAACTTATTATTCTCACAGTTCTTGCATTATTAAAGTATATAATGTATTCACATAACATTAATAAAACATGTTTACAATAAAAATAAGCATTTACAGTGACTGTTACATACAATTTAAGTAATTATTACATACATATTATTTCAAGGCGGGCTGTTATTAAATTTAATTTTATATAAAATACAATTGAAATTATTCAGGTATTAAAATACTGCCTCAAAGAACACGGGCACCCACACATAAATAATTACATTCACAAATGCATCCAAACACCAATGCGACATACATAAATACACCGAAAAATACCAATGAAAGTAATCTGAAACTTTCTAATAGCTTACATAAACGTTCACAAGTTCCTTTTTTTGAAAAAAGTTTTATACAGTGGTTTGTTCGCAATCTATGGTAACAAATTTAAGAACTCCTCACCTTATGAAAAACCACGCTTCCACCAGTAGTAATGTTCTATCTAGCAGTCTTTATCTTGAGCTATCAATCTGCAGTATAGCTTGCACTGGAGAAAACTGCTACGAAATACAGTGATGTCCAGTTTAGTCCATTCCTCCTGGCATCTTTCCAGAGACCATCCAAAGTTCGCGGCCGGCTGCCTCCAAGGACTCTTTTCAGTAACCCAAAGGAATAAAACTCCATCAGTTATGCATCAGATGACTTAACACAGAAGAAAGATATGGGATGTATTCCCATTTCTCTCTCTATGTTTTCCAAAAATTTATAGGTTGAAGCAGACGTATGGCTTGATGCCTTATCCTCACGCAACCAGACTTTATTTACATCTACACCATGGAGAGCAGAGATTTCTCTACGGGAAATTGGTATCAGGACTTTAGTCTGATAATATGCCGAGTTGATTTTTACATTTTTATGTACACGACGAATGGTTAATTTGCCATTCTAACTGTAGCTTGCTATTACCATGAAACCAATGGGGAAATTTTCGTTCGCTTCCTTATACCAACTTTACAATTTTTCGTCCCCTTGGTCGGTAATATATAGCCCAGGGTTTGTTGCAGTCACTTAGATGAACATATACCTCATCTAAACAGACATCAGACATCCACTTTTCATCAGCTGAGTATTCTTCATACAGCTTTCTGCTGTTAGTGGCATGTTCTGCAATGTGGTTAGACAACAGCTTATATTCCCTGCTCCTATGGAACTTTACTAGATTCCAATCCTGGTTGATTATGGTGTTCACAGTAGTAACAGAGATCCTTAATTACAATGTAATGGCCCTCTGAGTTGCAGGATTTGGTCCAGAGGCATGGGTCTTCTTTACCTTTGAAATTATCTCCGGGGTGCGATTGGTGGCCGGTCATGGATTTCCCGGTTTCTTGTCCTTTAGAATAAGTCCTGATGTGGCCTTACCTTTTTTGTTGAGTGCACATGGGATCACTTTCTTGGATATGGTAAAACCACCCTCTTGCACTGCTTAATAATCTTAGAATACAAGTACCTTGCATCGGAAAGGGCAATTATGTACCCTTATCTGAATGGTCCTATTTTGACGCCATTTGATGCAGCAAGAACAGGAACACACAACTGAGCAAACACAGTGATACACTTACACTGCTGATCTTTCATTCGGTTCCACGAGTTTCAGCTCGGAGCTATTGTGCTCGACCGATATTATTACCATAGATCGTGAACAACCCTCCGTGGACTAAATTATAAAGGAAAAATAAATGGAGTCGCTGCCGGAACCAGCACACTAGAATTCTGTAAAGCTGATTCCTATATTTACCTACACGACTGCGTCGTACATAGAGCTACATACATTACATGAGCCAGTGATCCTGTAACACACATACAATAACCGTTTACAACATTGCAGGACATTGGAGGAATCCACGGAAAATATAGTGGTATCACACGTAAACTGCGGATGTAGCATCAGGATCCATGAAACTCTTACGCATTTGTGGCAAGTCTCTCATTAATTATTATTACTATTATTATTGTTATTATTCTTATTATTATTAGTTTTTTATTGTAGATTATTTTCATTAATTCCAGAGTTTTTGAGTATCTAATCCTATTTTGTTTTTATCATTACAGAACAACGTGAAATGTTAGACTTGTCGGTGAAACCATCGTCTAACGTCAGCTTGAGACGCTAGACTCTGTCAATGCCACCATCCAGGCCTCTGCAGGAGTAGTCATTGCTAGGCCAGTCATTAAGTCATACATTGCAGAGTGAATGCAAGAGGCCCCAATGAAGCAGAACGTGATGCAGATACAGAGGCAGTAAAGGCACAAGTCGAAAAAACAAATACACCTTAAAAGCAGCAGCAGCATCCTCATCGGCACTTAAATAGATCTACCAGTAATATGAGGACTCACACAATGGAGCAGAAAGGCAGCCCAGAGAATTTTAATGCATGCAGTGAACAGAAATGTCGAAATTGTATAACGGTTCCAGCCAATTGCAATCAGGCTCCTTTAATAATAACAATAATAACAATAATAATAATAATAATAATAATAATAATAATAATAATAATAATAATAATAACAAAAGACGGTATATTATGACTCAGAAATGCACACACCCTCATGGACGTGTAATGTGCAATGGCAATAATCTTAAAATTATCATAAATGAATTATTGTAACTTCAGTATTGAGTTAACCTGGGTTTTACAGTTTCGTACAGGTCATCAGAATTATATTAACTCTTCTTTGGAGCTGAATTCTTTCGCTCAGTCCATGAATTTTCAATTGTACTGTCTCTGAACGACACAAACACATCTGGTAGGTCTAACTAAGCGCAGTCAAGTAGTATATATATGTGTCCCTGGTTTTACACCTTATTTAGAGGGTACTATATTTTAATAATAATTTTGATATAAAAAAAATAATAATAATAATACTAATATATTTAATTTGATTTTATATATTTAAAGCCACGAAAGACAGATGCTTTACACATTGATTTATTTTCTAAAGCGATATTCGTAAAACATTCCTAATTAATGACGTCACAAGTTTTCACCTAAAGCTTAAAATTCCGATTTTCAGGACGAATAATGCATTCGATGTCTTCGTAATCATTTTTACATATCCCTTTATACTAGTGATATGTCAGGGTATTTCTTCATGGATATTACACACGTTGTGGTTTATCTCCAATGAGCTTCGCGAGAATATAACGCATATAGCATTTTTCATCTTTGAAATCCCGGCTGTTTATACAGGTTTTTTCGCTTCTACACGAGATGGCAGAGGAATATAGGAACTGCAGTGAAGTGGGTTGTACTTGTTTGTATTCACTCAAATACTATCAACAATCTAGTAATGCACAGTTGCTTCCTTTAAGATGAGATTCTTCCATGTCAGTAGAAGGTTCCTTACTTTGCTTCTAACATGGAATATAAATTTACCAGCTCTTTGATGATCTTCTTGAAGTTAAAGTACACGAGGGATGTTTCTTTGCTTCAATGGTTTACTGAAGAGTGAATGGAGACAAAAGACATAATTGCTAGTACATCGGCCTTTTAGAGCCTTAGAAGGTATTTTGTGCATGTTCGATAACTTACCCCTCTCTGAGTGGATCCTAGGATTTGTATTTGACAATTAATTACATAATTAGAAAGCTGTTGAATAGACCAACAAAAACAAAGATATTAAAATATGAAATGCAAGAGCGCCTTGATATAGACTAGAACATATTGGACCTTAGTAGGTTAAATAGAAGAGATCGAGAACACTGTTTTGCGTTTATATGGGAAAGGATAGGGAAAACGAGGATAGATGCTAGGCTAGACGGGTTGAATAAGGGAAATGCGTTTATATGGATGAGCTAGAGAATACGGGGCCGATGCTAGGCTAGACAGTGGTAGATGGAGGGGAATGCACTTTATATGACTGAGATAGAGAATACGTAGAGAGATGCTAGGCTAGACAGATGCTGAAGGAGGCTGAATATAGGCTTATACTGGAGAGATAGGGAATACGAGGGAGGCGCTAAGATAGATGTTAAAGCTGGCATGCGTTTATATGAGAGAGATTCGAAACCGAGGAGAAGTATTAGGCTAGCAAGGGTTGAATGACAGAGTATGCGTTTATTTGAGACGAGGAAAACGGAGAGAGATATCCTATGCTCGGAGATGGTTAAAGGAAGGGGGAAATGCATTTATATGGGAGAGGTAGGTAAAATGATGATAGGTCTTAGGAATTGTGGCTAAAACTGTAATACAAAGAACCGCATTATTCAAGAACTTTAACAATAAAAAGCTGTAATTATAGATCATTTCTATGTGATTCAAGGAGGGGTCTTTAGTGGAAAAACCACCTAAATCCCAGTAGTATATATTTGTGCGAGCCAACACACTTAATATGCAGGAATGTGCAATTAATATGCTAAGTAGCCCGCCCCTCCACCTGTCACGCCCCTTGGTACTTTTTGTGGCAATTGAGGTCATACATTTTGTGATGTATGATGGAAAGGTTGACAGGAGTGTTATTAAGGTCTTCCATCCCCTGTCAAAATGAAAAATGGATGTAATAAAATATGCTTTGCAACAAAAGAACAGGTGCTGTTGTCTTCATGCCGTTGCATTCTCCCGTACACGTGTTCATTAGGAAGGCCACACATGTAGCATTTCCCTCCCCCACTGCATTCCATTCTCTCCAAACACGCGCACCTGCGCAATAACAAAGAGCCAGACTGTCGCTATACCCCACCTCCTGGGCAAGCTTCATTAACAGAGAACAATAAATTTTCCTGCTTGACAGAGAGGGTAATCATACAGCTGCGCTGGACAATGGGTAATAAATTACGCTTTGTTATGGGCTCCGGCATTGTAGAGCCATCCCCGTTCCCACAGAGCAAGCTTCATTACCTGTTAAGCGATAAATTTCCCGCTCGACAAGTGAGCACGCCCAGATCTCGCCATCATGGCACCGACTCTGCCCTCGGGGCAACATTTGTTGCATAGCAGGCCTTTCTCTCCGAGAGCACCCTAACCTGCACGACGACCTACGAGAATCGCCGAACATAGTTAACTCTCTGTTTTTGCATCTATTGTCTCTTTCAAACTGCGATATCAAAAATGTCTCTAAGATATATCATTATCTATATTAAACCACAGTGTATACTTAGATATCCTTAGGTCTGTGTTCGGATCTTGCTGCAAGCAAAAGTTTAATGTTTAATTGCTAATGAAAAATGATACTTGGATAGCTTAAAACATTATTATAGCATTACTTTGATTAATGAAAGGCGTTCCCAGGTATCCAAAGATCCGACCTCGAGTCGTAGTGTAGTGAAACATTAATGCTTAATAACTATTAAAATTTGGGAACATAGGCGAGTAGGGTAAATCATGTTAATTTTTACATATCATTACTATGCTTAATGGAAGATATTCTTAGGTGCACTGAGGTCCTATTTCGAATCACACCCCTGCGAAAATCTAATGCTTAATAAATATTAAATTATGGAAGCATGGACGGCTGGATTCAAATGTATTTAACAAATACAATTATTTATATTGACCCCTGGTGTATACTCAGGTATCCCGAAGCCTAGACTCGATGCTTTATTTCCTTTCTTCTCCCCTCTTTTTCTTTCTATCTATCTATCTATCTCTTTCTTTCTTCTTGACTTGCATACATCCGAGCATTCATATATACACGTGCATATACACAGTCATTACACATACATGAACACACATACACATTCATACGTATACATATCTCAGTACACTTACACACACGCACACATACGTCTGCAAACATACACACATACACCAGTACACTTACACACACACACGCACATACGCCTACAAACGTACACACATACACCAGTGCACACACGCACACACATACGCCTACAAGCATACACCAGTGCACTCACACACACGCGCGTACACACAGACACACACGCTAGCATTGGAAATTATTGTCTTTACAGAATTCAAGAATATTTTTTTCATTTCACTGTAACCTAGCAAAATGTAATTCTTTTCAGGCTACCACATTCACATTTCCTTCATCCCCACACAATTTTATAGCTTGTGTAAAGACATTATGGAGGTATCCTCTGAGAGATAGTGAGAGAGAGAGATAGAGAGAGAGGGGGATTTGAAACAAGTAGGGATAGAAGTGCTGAGAGGCTCTGCGCAAGCGCAGCAGGTGATAATTCCATTGGGTGCAATAATCACGTGACGTGTAAACATCCCGCACCATGACGATGTGTTGGCATAGCCAGGCGGGATTTAGATCTCTATATAAACAGCTAACGACGCTTGCTAAGAACCACTGTGAGCTTATTAACTCAACATTTAAATTTTAAAGAACTTAAAAAATAGCAACGTGAGTGTTTTTTTAATTAAAGAGGAGGCGTGAGTCATCGATTTATACACACACAGCTTCATCAACACGAATACAATGCAAGGTGAGTGAGATTTTACATAACTATACCAATCGGTGTTGACTTGTTTACTTTTTAATTTTGTTTCAAGAATACAGTGCATGAAAGACGAATCGTGTGCAAGAGTATCATATTTTTATTTGTACTTTACACTCACATGAATTTCTCGGTTCGCTCTTCTTCCACTCACATTCATACGATTTTATCTACACCCTATTCTTGCATTAATATTCACACGATATTCACTACTCAATCTTTGTTTCGCTACAAATTCTTTTTCCATGAACATTCATACGATTTTCTCTACACATTCTTCTTCCATTCATTTCACACGAATCTCTCTACCCACTCTTTGTTTCACAATCACAGGAATTTCTACACATACTCTTCTTCCAATCACCATCACACAGATTTCACCACCTACATGGTCGTCACAAACTAACGCTTCCACTAAGCACCCGAACCTGAACGAAGACATACGAGTTTACCGGAAAACAAAATTGCATAAACATTCTACTGACTGCTTTATTACAAAACTAGCAGTTCTATCAAGTACCTGAACCTGCACGAAGATATACGGCTATCCCCGAACATAAACATGCATAAACATACTTACAAAAAACTGCGGTCATGTAGCACAACACACACTTTAGTTCTAATATAAAGAAATGCATAACTAGTCCTCCCATCTAAACAATATATTGAAATAATAATTCATGGTCAATGTCTGTTACAGAGTGTTTAGCAAATAGACTTAACAATATGGCTGAAGAGCGCAGTTTCCTACCAACTCGGCGAGTTCAAGATCTCGAAATAGGTCTTAAATATGAGATAAAGGCCTTAAAGAGAGCTCAAACAAGATACGGTACCAGGATCGTATCTTCACTGGAGGATTGTCAAGTGTTCTTGCCTTAATGATACAATTCGTTAACCGACGAAGAGCTTGCAGAAATACCGGGAAAATTATATCTGGAATATAAGGGCATGGCAGAGATGGGGAAACTTAAGACATGTAACTTGTCTTTTGTACCCTCAGCGACGGTATGTAGAAATACCAAACATAAGTATTCAATATTCTCTTATTTTACTATGAAAAAATGTATAAATAAAACAGCTGACTCATTGATATTACATATAAAGATACAAACGATACATGCTATAGAATTTTATAAAAAAACAATTAATGAAATCACGATGTCACATGTTTTCAATTCAGTTATATCTATCACACTGAAATAACGCCAAATATCCGGATGTTTATACAAACTCTTGTGTTCCGTTTTCCATGTATCCTAACAAAAAATGTAATACTTTTCAGATTACCTTCACTTCCAAACGCATATTTTCTAAGCCTTTCGTTGTGTAATGTTACAGATGGAATAAGGGGAAGAAGAAGAAGAACAGATTTTCAGCCCAGGAAAAGATGCAGGCGCTCCTGGAGGATAGAATAACCAGCCTCACTACATCACCGAAACATACAATAAGCGTGCCCAGAGACGTCTACATCTCGAGAAGGCACAACGTTAAGATAGGATTCTTCTACGACCTTCCAGTGCTTATAGTGAAAAACGCAGACAAATTGGTATGCATGTCAATGCACGATTGGTAAATAATTCGAAAAGGTCTCCCTATATTCAAAGCATTCCTCCAATCGAAAGTGGCAGCGAGTTGAATATTGTGAAAATATTGTTTCCTCATACAATGTCATTGCTTATATGGAAGAGGACAAAATAGGATTTTTAATACTAATTTAAATTATTGTGAAATACGTTTAAATAGTGATGAAATTTGCACCCTAAAAGACATGAATCGTTTATAGATTACCATTTAGGTAACCTATCTGTTGCATGTGTAACGCAATATGTTGGAACGGGGAGTTGGAGGAGGAAAGTGCTGGAATTTATATGATAAAAATAATAAAAAGAATGAAGGTATGCTTTTACATCATGTTTTATTCATAAAGAAAAAAGAAATGCTTACATTACAATGATTAGTTTAAAATATAAGCTGCATTACATGAGTCAGAGGCTTGTATGTAAATACGTTACCATGAATTATTAAACAATAAAATGAGGTCTGTGCAGGGATATTTGCACTATCTTGGATTTCTATTCTGATGTTGACAGCTCCATTTACAACTTCCTCTGGTTGATGAGAGCAATCTATAACAAATATAGGAGCAAATTTAATAAAATCTTTTCTCTTCTATAAAGAATAGTTCTCTTTTTTATAATAGGAGTTTAGAAACTTAGAGTACATATCATAAAATGATGCAAATCTCGAGTTTCCAAAGTCCAAATTCATGTCATGGTAGGGATAGCATTCACTATTAGGATAAAGTTTCAAATTACTTATGTTACAATGATCAAAAAGGGAACAGTCTTTAGATGCATTACTAGATCTTAAAGTCTGAGCACCCAAAATAACAAATCTCCGCTTCTCCATTTTTGATGTGGTGGCGACATGCCAGGTGAATGATTTAGTTTGTGGTACAGCCGGCTGAGTATGAAGATCCACGTGCCTAAATGGGAGATACAGCGGCTTATCCGACTTGACAATCTTAAGAATTTCAACCTTTCCAGCGCCAGAAAGTAGAATCACAGGTATTTTTTCCACTCGATTCGTATAAGTTTAACAGTGGCATTCTCTTCACCCTGAGGCGCTATAATACAGTTTATATAGTCCTTTGAGAGGATCAGCACCAACTCAAACTTGCTATTGATTATGAGTTCCTTGTGGTTGTCAACAAATCCCAGAAGCATCGAAAGCGGTATTATAGCATTCAAGGCTCCATTTGCTGTATGTGCAATGTCCATGTCTTCTCCAGGATAGCACTATCTAGCAACCAGCAGACCATCAGATTCCATTGGTTTGAGAGCAACATAGTTGCGTAAAGTTGATGCGATCCCGGGGTTTCGGGTTCGATCAATAGTTGAGCCGTTCATATCTCCTCAAACATGAATGCAATAGCGTTATTATTAAGCTTTACAGTAGTAACTGCTCCATTAGGTTCAGTAATACTCCCCTCGATTTATACATAACTTCGGTTAGGTAATGTACATAAATCCTCAGTTTGACAAGGGATTCTAATCTGGTTATAAGCGTCCAGAGCTGATATATTATACGGTAAAAACACAATGTTCCTCTTCGTTAGTGATCTTGTCGTGGAATCTTGGTGTCTCGGTAACAATGAAGATATCCATGATTATAGGATTCTGAAGACCAATCCGTAGAGAAACTCTCGATTGAATGGCGTTAACACACCGGTTGTCAATGGCATAGCATGGAGTGGGCGTCGAATCAATTCGTTATTATATCCTCGAAGCCGCTGATTTCTTCCAAAATCTCGTAGGTATCGAAATAAAATGACGCTTTGCCATAATTCTTTATAGCAATCTAATGAGTGCCTTTATTCCCTGAAGTATCAAGTTTGACGATAATTCTCTCTGTCTGTAACGAGGCCTTGAAGGTAGCTGATCGATCATGTATAAAGCTCTAAAATGATGAATTTTTAAACGTTGTGCATACAAGTCGAATCGATGTTATTCAATGCTTTTCCGAAAATTATAGCCCTCTGCCCGAGTTTTTGGAATTCCCATTCTTGAACTGTCGCTTCTTCCTTTCGGTGTTCCTCGCCTTATTCTTCACTCGAAGGTCGCTCCCTCTTGCTTCAATTTCTCCGTTATGTCTCATCATTCCTCCTTATGTTTATCTGCAGCCTTTTTCTTATTTACGGCAGTAGCAATTTGTGCAGCACATTCAGCGGCAGCACCTACTGCAACAATAATTGGTTTGAGAGGTAGGAATCCTGCCCGTTTCTTCTTAATGGATCCGACCCCAAAAGCTACCTTCCTTCATAATTGCTGTTACTAGTCGCGCTGCCAACTTTTCACCAAATCTAGCATCAGATGATTGCACTCTTTTCCACGGCTTTCAGCCAAGATCTTTTCTGCAATGTTTCTAGAACCAGAGTCCTTATGCTGAGCGTAGGCAATATCGTGAAGTTTGCATGCTTCGTTTAACTGGTTGATTCCGGGGTCTCCTTTCATTAATCTTTTTGTGGCTTTGTTCCAGGTCCGCAGTACCTGTATACAGGCAAATGCGCTTCAAATTGCAGCCAGTTAATGAGAGAGTTAATTAATCCGGAACATCTTGCGACCTTAACCTCGTTAGCTCTCATTGTGTAATATTTGTTTTATTGCTGCATTTATCTTTTATACTCTGTCATTGCCTGCGGGTATTAGCATATATACATCAAGCATGATTTATTTTATTTTTAGCTGCTAGGATGGAGCTGGTGAAGCAAGATTGTTCACTGCCTATTCGTTGCGAGGCTTTGAAAGCGACTTTAGACGCAATCGTCACGTAAAGTTGTTTTCCTGACAATGTTAGAGCACTAATTCTAGGTGAGGAGGTATTTAAAGCAAATAGAGTAGTATCACAGGTGTTTGTGATTATTTCAATTAGTTATTTGTATTACGGTTATTTAATGTAATTTCGGCTGATTCAGGGGTTATCAAAGGTATTCGAACCATTTTGAAAGTAATTAATTTAGTTTCAGAAATGTGACTACTGAATCTGCAACTGCTGGATTATCTGTTGCTGTTGTAGCGTAGTCTGTTGTTGCTGCTACAGCTATTGTTGTAGCTGCTATTGCTGCAGCTGCTGTATCTGCTACTGCAGCTCTCGTATCTGCTGCTGTTATTGCTGTGATGGTTACTGTTGCTGGGACTGCTGAATCTACAGCTGCTGGATTAGCTGCTGCTGTTGCTACAGCTGCTGTGTAGCCGGTTGTTGTTGCTGCTATTGTTTTAGTGGATGTTGCTGCAGCTTTAGGATCTGCTACAGCTATTGTTGTAGCTGCTTTTGCTGCAGATGCTGTATCTACTACTGCAGCTGTCGTATTTGCTGCTGTTATTGCTGTGATGTTGGATTAGCTGATGCTGTTGCTACAGCTGCTGTGTAGCCTGTTGTTGCTGCTGTAACTGCGCCTGATGTTGCTGTAGCTGCCGCATCTGCTGTCAAAACTCGTGCTTGAACCAATGACTAACGATTATCACTGAAAATGTATTGAAATGAAACTATTACATCCGATTCACAATTGTTGAACTCTTCTTATGCCCGCGGAAAGGTTCGAGTTTCTATAATCTTCTGGAACATTTTAAAGCGAAAAACTATGTTACGTTTACACGACTTTCTCTAGCCATTATCATTCATTTTTATAGTTATTTCAAACTATACCTACGAAAAATTACTCTTCTACCTACTTCATGTTAGTCGAATTAAACTTTTGAAGAAGTAGTTTCACTACATATTCCGCTGTAGGTACAATGGGAATACAGAAAGCAGAATCAATAGTTTCTTTTTCAGTTTCGATCGATCCTGTCTGTCACCGAATCCGAGGTTCGAGAATGTGACAGCAATATCGCACTTTGCTCTAGCATTATAATGGAAAAAACTCATTGTATGCAATGTCAGATAACTAGTGTAGCAAAACTCGTTGATATATCTGTGAGAATATCGATGTGTTACTATATCAATCGCTGATACTAACGACTTAGTATACCCCTAAAGATGATAATGTTGAGGCATGTGTGCTTATAGTTTCTTAATTAAAACATGTTAATGAATTGTTTTTTCTTTGTGTTCATGCAAATACTAACAATTACATGTTTGACAATATAGAGAGAATTAAACAGTGAGGGTATATAGAAGTAGCATAAACTAGCGCATCCGCATGTTTGAGGAGATATTATAACGTTTTTAGTCAGGTCTATAGTTTTACATGCCTACATTTCTTTGTTCAAGTGTAGCAGTTCTATGAGTTAAATCATTGCTTCATTAGACAAGGATTGTAGGGTTAGACGTCTCTCCCCTTTATCTAGGCTTGATACTGACACTAGGATTTGCTCCTAATGGCGGGGTTACCGCATTTCCTTCCATCTTATCCTTTCTTCACCAGTTGTCTGCTACGTGTCTACAAGTCATATGAGTAAACTTCAATTTTTTAAGATTGTATACTCCCGGAGAACATCTTCATCTTATGGTAACATTCTCTTAAGCACTGTTTGTAATGCTGTAATGCCCATATGCATAGGTAGTTCCATCCATGGCAGTAACGCTTTTGTTATCAAAAGGAGCTAATGTAATTTTATTCACTTGCACTGCGGTTACAGCGTGCTCTCGAGATAGGATTAGATTCGTTGGCGTTCTGATGATTTCACAGGTTTTAAGATAGTCTGTATAGCTGTAAAATGTGATTTACCGCTTAATAGGGCTACGTTTTATACTTTTAATATTTTTTATCATCGATCCTTGAATATCTAATGCACACGTCTTAGGTCGTAGTCCAAACAAAGCGCAGGATGATTTTCCTATTAGCCTCATCTTTAAATTTTCCCAGCACTCTTTTATACTGAGTAGAGTGGCATAAATGGTTGACAAGCTGTAACCAGATGCTCAAGAAAACGTAGGTTGTCCGGCTACACATCTTCAATTGTTACACAGTGAATGAATGAATCAATCAGTGTCCATATACATAAGCTTAAGGTATTCAGCTCCGTAATATGGCAACAACACATCGTAATGATAATGACACATTAATGTCTTGGAGATGTCCAGCACAATCATTCCAATGTATATAGGCTTCTTGAATACAATCTGACGAGAAGCCATATGCAAAGCAGCTAAATTAGCTGCATATATTGTCCTATCGATAAACGTAGGCTTAGCGATCAACTTCTCCAGAGTCTTATCATTTGTTACTAGTCGTATATCCATACGGTTACGCAGCTTCTTCATCGTTTTTCCAAACATGGCGTTGTTAAAGAGCTTGTAGAGATCCTTCTCAAATTCATTTGCAGCTTGTTGTCGTAGCCTGTTGTTAAATTCTACATAAGGTTTTAACCACTTTGACTGCCGGAATTGGCACACGATGTAGAGATAACTGTTGTCAAGTACCGTATACAAATATTCAGCTTGGCAGGCTATTCTAATTTCGTCATTGACATCCAGAGCGGAGGTTTTGTATGGTAGAAAAACATGCTCCTCCTCCTTGCTGATCTTGTCAGCAAAGGCCGGAACCTCTGTCACGTTTAAGATGTCCATTATAGCAGTTTGTAGCCTAGCCTCCCGAGTAACTTACGGTTAACACCTTTTAGCTCCAAGGTAGCTGGGGCGCTAGTATGCTTCAAACGCGCTGTACGTCGTCTATTATAGAATTTGTAATGTCTTTTAAAATGTATTGCCATTGCGCCTTATGTCAAGTCTTGTAGTGATAACCTCGTTCCTAAAGTTGATTGCCTTCCCGTGTTGATCTACCACTCGATTAGTGATCTGATCTATATAGTTTGTATACATGACTGGTAAATATATTGGGTTCGAAAGTTCTTGAGGGATGTGATAACCTGGTGGAGCAGAAGGGAAATACTCGTAGAGCGAATGTCCACTTTTACCGTCAATGAAAGGGCCAGGTGCAATATTGCACTCCACACGTATGGTACTCATTTTAAATATATTCACAGTACCGTCAGATCCAAACGCTTCTCCAGCAGAAATTATTTTAATGTCGGTGAATCCTAGAAGCGAGCCAATAGATCTAGACTTAGAAAAGTCTATTGTATAAGGACATTTAATTTCAGCCTTGATTGTATCATTATTAGGCCTTATAAAGAAGACATCATTCAATCCCAGTTTGCCTTTAAAAATGCATTGATATCAGCAATCTCGTAGGTTCCATGAGGGATGACAATGGTTTCAGGTTTACCATTATGAATATAATAAAATCGATTATTACTTTCATCGACGTTTGTTATTGAATAGAATGTTTCAAGAGAGCAATTTCATAATGACCTGGAAGATCTAGCTGTAGAGGCGGGTTTAGATGAGTTGAAATAATGGTTTCTGACCCGCTCACTTTAACTGTATAACACATCTTGAAAATGTAGCAGCTCCTAGGATAAAACTAATTGCAAGCATAAGTGCCCACAGACGACTGAATCGAAATTCTGGTATCTCTGTGTACTGTAGAAGATTTTAACACCTTGTAGGTATTTCTAAATCTCAGGAGGCGACTTCAAATTATCGAATCTATCAAAGTATTATGCGACATCACCTATTTTTCCTTACAGCAACCCAGTGTGTTCCTTCATTATCAGAGGTATCGAGATTGGTAATAAGTCTCTCTTTGAAGTGAGGCTTTAAAGATAGTTTATCAATCATATATACTCTAAAATAAGGAATTTTTAAACGTTTGGCATAACATTCGATGTCTACATTACTCAAGGCTTCCTCCGTTATATGTACAATCCTATTCCACCGTTTTTTGGCTTCTTCTTTAAACCCTTGCCTTTAAATCCTCTATTTTTCTAGGATCTTGCAATTTTAGATGCAGCGGCTAAAGACGACATCAGCGGCATTACAGGTAAGAATCCACCTTTATTCCTCTTCTTACGCCTTCTCTTTCGGAGTCCCTTTCCTCGGACCTCCATCGCCTTGTTATGCCTCGCAACTTCTGCTAAGTGCCTATCTCCAGCCTTTTTTTTATTGACTGCAGAGGCTATCTGAACAGCGCTGCCGACTGCAGCGCCTAAAGCAGTAATGATGGGGATCAATGTTAAATTCGCTCCTCTCTTCTTTTTCTCTTACGGGCTCCCACTGCAAGCTTTCCCTTCATGATTGCAGTTACTATCCTCGCAGCTAACCTTTCACCAAAAGATGAATCTGATGACTGCACGTACTTCCAGCTCTTTTCTGCAAGAATCGTATCTGGTATTTGTCTTAAAGCACTGTCCTTATAATCAGCGTATGCGATGTAGTGCTGTTTGCAAGCTTCGTCTAATTGGGTAATTCCTGGGTCTTCGTTTTTTAGACGTTTTTCCAATTTAGTGCCCGGGCCACAATACCTATACCCGGGCAAGTGAGCTTCAAACGGGAGTGAATTAATTATTGATTTATTAATTCCAGAGCTGCGTTTATACTGCAACTTCCTCCCTCTGTTACGTCTCATCACATACTAATAGAGTAAGTGCATGCATTATCCCTTTTATATTTTCCTTTGAGGTCTAACCGAAACGTAACCACACGCGGCAAAATGAATGCAATCATTAACTAATTTGCACTGGGTAACATGGATATAAGCAACGCGCATTCATTTTATAAGTTAGTTGTTAACGTGGAGCTTGTTAAGCAGCACTGCTCTCTACCTATTCAGGTATTAGACTTTGGATGGGATCGTCATGGGAAGCTAATTCCATCTAATGTCAGAGCTCTTGTTTTAGGAAGTTCCAGTACGGGGAAAACAACGTATTACTCAATATGCTACTCCACGAGAATGGACTAGCTTTGAAAACCTGTATATTTATTCAATGTCTCTGTATAAACCAAAGTATCAATACCTAATTGGAAATATCGACGGCATAGAAGTGAACAGTTTCGACAACGGAGATGTTTTGCATCCTTCGGAAGTCAAAGAAAATTCAATCTTTATATTTGATGACGTCATTACTGAAAAGCAGGAAAAGATAGCATCATATTACAGTATGGGTAGACATCGAAATGTCGACCCTGTATATCTAGCGCAGTCCAATGCTAAAGCTCCAAAACATTTAATTCGTGATAACACAAACATGATTATACTCTTCAGGCAAGATAATTTAAACTTGAAGCATATTTACAAAGATTATGTAAATACCGACATGACCTACAATGAATTTAAAGATCTATGTAAGAGTCTATGGGAGAGTGTATGAGAAGGAAGATCCTTTGTTATGATAGTTCCTGAATTTCACATGAGTGATGGGCGATATAGGAATGGTTTTGATGTATATATTGAGCTCGACAAAAAAGAAAATTAATCATGAGCATCGACAGGTTCGGTTCTCAAAGAACTGCTTCAGTTAGAAGAGTGTTTGATCGTTTTATCACAAATGGAGATGTCAAAGGAAACGATAAATTCAATAATAAGAGATTGTGCAATGTTCACGATCCTGAAGATAATCATGATGTATCCAATAAGAATTATGTGGATGCTCTAAAATTAGGATGCGCGATTTCTCTCAGCAAGCTGCTAGCAATGTTGAGGTTATGGCCAAGACCCTGATCGATGAATTTATTTCGAGATATAAGGAAAATAACATCCTGATCGATAAAGTTAGATTTAATAAATTGCTAGATCCTGTTAACGATAATGATGTCGTGAATAAAAAGTTCATCACCGAATATGTCAACTCACGGACGCAGTCGAGAGATGATAATGGTAACATTATATTCGGTAATAAATCATTTATATAGCAGATACCCTTGGAGATATGGATGCTGTAAATAAAAGATATGCTAGAGGTATGATCATTAGGAAATCGAATGAGACGCGACAGCAGTTAAACAGGTACTTGCCAAAGGAAATCGGAATGCAAATACACAAGAAACTGCTAGGGTTTGAACAAAACTACAGAGCAAGTGGGGCCTTTAACGCTTTCAAAAAAGGAAAGGACAGCTTCCCTAATGACTTGTATTATACAACAGGCAGAGCTGCTGGAAATAGAGAAGAAGGTCATCCAAAGTATATGTAATGAGAAAATAAATAATTTGGAAAAATTAACCAATAGACAAATTTCAAGTCTTGTCGGAACAATCAATCAATTAAAAGCTGAGGTTTTCAACATTCTAAAAAGCGATATACAGCAGTTCAACAAATACATACCAAAGGAAATGGAGACGCAAATAGGTAAGAAGCTGCAAGACATCACAGCAGCTTTGAATAAAATTATGGGTAAAGTGAATACTCTAAAAACTTCTACAAAAGACAGGGCGGATTCTATAATGGTCTCTATTAAACAAGTTACCGCGGAACTTGATAGGGAAAAACAAATCTTCAGAATCTTTGTAACCAGAAAATGAGTAATTTAGAAAAGTTAACAATGAAGCGAGTTTCAGATCTAGAGGATACGGTCAAGCACTTAAAGACAGGTTTTGAATACTCTGAAAACTGATTCCTGCAGTGATAAGCTTAAGAAATTGGAGGAAAATATAAACATGATGATGGACGCCTACAAAAATCATATGTGGCAAATGACAAGTCTAGAAGAATCGGTCAGAAACCAACACGCTAATACGACAGTCATTGCTGAGGCTTTTAAGACACATACACAGGAACACAAGAAAGAAACCGTGCAACTGAGAACTTCAGTAGAGATGTTAGCTAAGGCTATCAGCCCATTGAGAACTCAAGCTGGACTCAGACTATAAATTGAAGGTAATCATGTATTTTCACACCATTGGTAAGATGGATAGTGAAAGCATAAGACTTAAAGAGTCTGTAGCCGAGCATAACAAACCTGTAAAAGAAAAACTGAGAGTTCTAAAACGTCTCACGTTTGAGACTCAGCATGTCATGTCCGATACGTTAAAGCCCGTAACCGCCCCCTCAATGATATTTTGGATACTCAACGGGGATTTACTGCGGAGACCGTCAAGAATGAAGTTAGTGAATCTATCTACTTACGTTCAAAACGTTCGATCAAAAGACAAAGATCGTACTGATACATTGTGAGGTGTGAAATATGAGGATGGTAGTTACATGCTTGGAAATAAAGATATTCAGTTTATAAATAATCAAACTTTGATAGGTGATGCAACGTATGAGTCTAACGCTGGTTTGAAGGAGCTCATCTTTAAACCATCACCTCAGATGCCTGCATACACCAATGAAGACTTGGAGACGTACGCTAAAATTCTGAAAAGCACTTTTCTTCATAGAAGTAGCTACTCCAGACAGGGTCGTTTGAGATCTGGTAAATCGTATAAATACAAGAATATAGTACTCCGCTGCTCAATACACATTCAGGTCTAGGACTGGTATGAAAGTAGCATAAGCCCGATAAGGAGGTTAACTGCGTTTTCTGAAGAAATCCTAACACACTGTGAACAGACTGAGACTACTTATTACTTTGAGGGACGCAGGCAGTAACAGTCACACCCAAGAGATTGAGGATAGTATCCGAGAGTTCAAAGCATCTAAAATTATAGCATGTGCGCCAAACAGAATATCGCCAGAGAGCTTCACGG
The DNA here is from genome assembly GCA_030765065.1 of Deroplatys truncata. Lineage (NCBI taxonomy): Eukaryota > Metazoa > Arthropoda > Insecta > Mantodea > Mantidae > Deroplatys > Deroplatys truncata. Next base: position 331,658,842 of record CM060990.1, read on the forward strand.
ATCGGCAAAGGAGGAACTATTTACGATGCAAAATTATTTGCAAAGATCTGAATGATTTATTACAAATTGATTTTATTGAAATGATACCCTATACAAGAGTGAACAAAATTTTCAAATTCATTCTGATTTCAATCAACTTTTACTGTAAAGTGGCATGTGCGAAACCCTTAAAGGACAAGGGCGGAGTTAATATTGCAAAGGCTATGGAGGGTAGTACAAGAAATGGATGTCCCACACGGAATATTCAAAGCAACAACGGGAAAACTTTTACAACAGGTTCTTTAAACGATTAGTGTTAAAGTATAATATTAACCACTACAACACCTATACCAATCTGAAGGCTGCAGCTGTTGAACGTTTAACTCGAACCTTGAAGAATATGATGTATCCAGGGTTTTTAGTTCATGGCTCATACAAGTGGCTAGACCTTTTACCTAAAAACCTTGTAAAGTACAATGATACTTTACATTCGACTATCCGCATGAAGCCCAATGAAGTGAAAAACAACGATCCTCTTCTGTGTATAATTATAATCAAGAACGAAGAGAGAGGAAGGCTGCAAGGAGGTTTAGTGTTTGTGATTATGTCAGGATATCTAAACATAAATGACATTTTAAAAAGGGTTTTGAATCCAACTGGAGTGTTGAAATCTTCAAAGTATTTCGTGTGAAACGTACCAAGCCTACATCATACATACTGAAGGATAGAAATGGCGAGGTCATAAAAGGCGCCTTCTATGGACATGATCTAAAAAGACTAATACGTATTTAGTAAAAATATGTTATACGTAAACGTGGAAACAAGGTTCTTGTAAAGCGTTATGATTTTGCAGATACTAAATGGACTGATAAAAGGGATTGGTGTAATGTGTGAAGAATTAGTAAAGGCTAGTGTTTTATGACTAAAATAATTAGTACGTTTTCTTTATTTTAAATATCCACCATACTATTTTTAGGGGGAAAAGTATTATACAAAAAACGCTCAAATTGCGATATAAATATGCAATACTATTATATATACACATCATTAACAAACAATCAGAGGGAAAAGTAATACATAAAAAACCCTAACACATTGAAATGAAAGTAAAACTATATACAATATTAAAATCATCAGAGGGAAAATTAATACATAAAAAACCCTCACACATTTGAAATGAATATAAAACAATATACAATATTAAAATGAGCTGAGGGAAAAGTTATACATAAAAAACCTTGACATTTTTGAAATCTCTATTTACAGCGTACTTACATTTTTACAGGGATGGGCACTAGCAATCGCCAGGTCTAAGGGAATAATGGCCCCAGACTGGAGTCTTATAGGTTCCTTCTATCAGGTTCCTCTTGACGTCACCCTCTTCACACCAATTTGTTTGTTTCAAAAGAGGTAATTTTGTGGTTTTTGCTACGAAATGCTTTTTGGAGTGTTTAAATTTTCAGGCTATGATCCTTCAAGTATTCAAAATAATGTCCGAAATCTTTTTTCTCCATCCCGCCCTGGTGATGCCCTTTGCATTCCTTATATTCTGTCCGCTGGATCTAAATGCATATAATTTTGCGCTGATACCGACATAATCTTCCATAGCCACGCCGCCCAATTCATCTTTGAACAAGCCAGTCTTTTTCTTGTTGGCTTGCAGAATGCCATATGCATTATCTTTTTGGAAGTTTGAGGTGTCAAAATACTGTGGGTTCTCTCGGATGAATTTAGAGATATCAGAAATCCTTTCAAAAATTAACGAGTCTGTATTATGTAATTTAGCAGCCAGTCTTTCAAATTTGGTTTCATGACATTATAAAAAAGTATACATTATAAAATTAGAATGTCCAAAATTGCATGCCCAATGTAGATTGGCTTATTCATATGCACCTCCTCACTGCCAGTTCGATGCCTACAAGATTTCCTTCGAATATGTCAGTGCGTAGATAAATGCTGCGTGCTGTCAACTTCTTTGCCTGTTCCCGTTTGCTAGCTATTTTAAAATCTGTGCACATCCTTACATTCTCTATGAATTTCCCGTATACAGCATTATTCATCTTTTTCCAAAGGTTTTGTACACATTTTTATTTTTCTTGATCTCTCTTCTCCGTATTAAAGTCGATATAGACCTTTAGCCATTTAGAGTGGTCGTAGGACACCACCCTGTGAATACGTCTCATAGTTAGAGCCTGTTCGATACACTGCTGTATCACCCTGTAGTGCAAGACATAAATGCTTTTCTTATCTAATGTTGCAAGCAGTTTCTTGTATTGTCCATTCGGTGGTGTCGCGCTCTGTGGGCAGAATGGAAGCTCGTTATGGGCGCCGTGGATATGGCCAGTGTATTCAATATCCACTTCTAGCACATAGCCAGTCTCCGAATCTTCTTTGATGCCCATGGAACTTATATTCTCAATCTCTTCCCTGGTGAGCCATTTTAGGCTTTTATAAGGGAGGGCCGATACTATTGAGGCACCGTATAAGTTTTTAATGTCCCAATAGGACAGGTGCTTAACAGGTGCATGCTGGTCAAAGCTGGACATGTACCTGTGGTTAGCTTTGGGGTAGCCCTTCACCACAGTGTACAGTCCACCTCTAATACCCGACTCGAAAAACTCCAACATGCGCTTCTCGGATATTAAAGAAAGTTTCACCTTTGTTTTCAATGTTGCGTCAAAGGCAAGTCCTGGTAATGTAAATAACCATGCAGGGTCAGGCTTATACATTCCCAGGATGAGATGTCGAAACTTTTGAAAAATATCTGCTAAGAATAGTATATCTGTTTTGAGATATAGGTCACTGTATTCCGCGAGATTCCGCATATTAAAGGTATCCCAGAATTTTACAGCATGCCTGCATTCCTCGTCGGTGATGTGAATGCCTTGTAGAGTACTGAATAAGCCTGCTTTGGCGGTAGAGCTGTTTCCTCAAGCTTTTCAAAGCTTGATACATAGTCATAGGGGAATATCCCCTTTTTTGTTGCCAGCTTAAAATGCTCTTTAGCAGGATATTCGGCATTGGTTGTTTAAAGTCACTCTCCTCTAGTATGTCAGCCAGGCTGAACAGCTTGTCGTCAAGAAACTTAAAGCTGTCCAGAATCCTGAAGTTGATGTTCGTGTACCTTTTGCTGAACGTTAGATATGTTTACCCACTTTGAGCTATGCACGATATGGTTTTATTATCATATGCCAGGTGTCTTATCAGATAGTGACTGTCATAATTAGATAGGCAATGAAAACAGATCGGTACGAAATCAGGGACCCTTCTATTCCAATTACATCTATTATGAGCCACACCCAGATATTCCCCAGTCACATGATCGTGATCCCTAAGTCGCAAAATCGCTCATAGTGAAAGCGCCAAGGCATATATGACATTCAGAGGCATTATAGAATTTCTGTTGCTCATCAGGGGATAGATCCATTGGTTTTGGATTAGAATACACATCGATGGCATCATCAGCAATTGATTTCAATTGCTTGAAGAAGTCATCGATGGCATTTTGACCTCTGAAGAGAAAGAATTTCGACAATGCCTCGTCATGTCTACATACCAGCTTTAAGGCAATGGACATTGGTTCATGTTCTTGAATGACTCGAGTCCAACTCGAGTTGCTTGAAAGCTCGCAAGCGTGTACCTTTGCCAGAACAGATTCAGTTTTGGAGAATGCCTTAAATTCAATGCAGTCATCCTGTTGAGGCATTTTAAGTAGCTGGCATTTTCCGCATCTTAATCTATGTGCTTCCAAAGCCTTCTCAGTGGCACACCTCTTGAGCATGCCTGGTATGCCCATATTCTATGCTCGTGTTTCATAACTTGACTGTTTACATATTTGGTATAGAGGAATAATGTACTCATCTTATCTATACCAAACACTGAAATAGATACTCCATTATTCTGCTTTTTAAACCATTCAATTTGATGCAGGGGTACCAGGAGCTCAATACCCTCATAATTGAATGCTTTGAAAAGCAGTTCAAAGGGGTATACTTTAGTTTTACATCCATTTATGTTTGCAGGGTATTTAGATGCGAGCATCCACCATGCAAAACACAAATTGTCTCTGTTCTTTATATTCATCACTGCAGTTTTATTCCTAATTTTCCTTGGCAATTCAATATATGATGCCGGATGTAGAGTGTCATAGTTTGTAAAGTTTATTGTTAGACCGCGTATGGAAAACAAGGACTTCGAAGATGCTCCCCACTCTAATTTGGAAATGTTTTCTAAAATGTCCCCCGCAATTGAAGTAAAGATCTGATTGAGATTGCTGGACGGGCGTATCAGCACTGGCTTAGAATTAAAGGATGAAACGCGCGCCTGTTCATGAGATTTATAAATTAAATATTTAAGTTCCAGGGAACAATTGATTTTCAATCCAAACCTGCTTTTCTGCAAAACTTTTCCACTTCTTTAATTATAAGCTCGTAGCACTCATCTAAAAAGACTCTCGGGTAGAGTATTTCTTATGTATTTTCTATTCTACTATTAAAAATACTCCCTTGAATGCTGATTGGATGGTCTTGCAATTGCTAACACTAACCTTGGCTTTTTTAATGGCGAGTTGCACGCTTCCAGCGAATGCCGTCCTCTCTTCGCGTTCACCGGTGTTGAATCATTGGATGATGAGGAAGTTGTTGGTGCAGCGGCTTCATCAATTGCGTTGGGTGATGAGGAAGATGATGCTGCAGCGGGTACATCTTTGACAGGCATGTCGGGTGATGAGGAGGCTGACGGTGCAGCGACTGTGACTTCATCAACCCTCTCTTCCGACGTGGAGATTTGTATTGCAATCTCCATGGACTGCCATCCCTCGTTCCCCAGAATATTTCCTGGAATAATAATCATAATAGTATATCATACGTAAAGGACGTTAATATGATCAGTTACATTAGGTTTTTAAAACACTGAAGAATTCTACCATTCGGTGGTTGCTGCATGCAGGGGCGGGGCCACATCCTTGATGATTTGGTGCCGGGAAGCCCTGGAAGGCGGATGGTGCAGCGGTTGTGTGTTCAACGAGACCCGTCCCGAAATAAAGTCCACTCCCTGGAATATTAATAATAATAATAATAATAATGATAATAATAATAATAGTATAGCATGTGTAGAAGATGATAATAAAACACTGAAGAATTCTTACTAATCTGTGATTGCTGCATGCATGGGTCAAGACCCCATCCCTGATCACTTGGTGCCGGGAAGGCATGGAATTCTGGTGGTGGTGGTGCTGGTGCAGCGGTCGTGTGTTGAATGAGACTCGTCCCGAAATAAAGGCCACTCCCTGGAATAATAATAATAATAATAATAATAATAATAGCAAACATTTGAACAATATCTTCATATAATTTTGAAGAACTCTTACCATTTGACGGCTGCTGCATGTTTGAGCCAGGAGCCCATCCGTAATAATCGGACGCCTGAATCATCGCGTTATTCACTGAATATTCCAGCAGCCGGCGGCGAGTATCTTGCTGGAACTGGTTGTAAGATTCAAATACATTAGCACATCTGAATGCGGAAAACAAAAGAAGTTACGTATTGGGTTTTATTGTTTAAACGAAGAGCTATATTATTAAGTTAATTTACTTTACTGCAAATAGCTTGCATACATGGAGATTTCGATGTATTTAGCTCGGAAGAAAATATTTTATTGCAAATAAAGAACATTCACTATTCAACACAGCCATCAAAATATCCGTTTTAACGTAATGGAAACAGACTGAACGTTTTCACTAAATGAATGCTATAGGAAAAATGAAACATGTACAAATTGCTATTAACTGAAGAATGTTCAACTGAGATAACGCATGATGTTCGCAGTCCGGAGGTCCCGGGATCCATTCCCGCCGGTCGCCCTCGGAAGGAATTTCTATTGCATATAAAGAACATTTATTATTTATCACGGAAAGTATTCAAGTAATTGCATTTTTCTCTAGAAATGAATATAGTTCACTCGTTGAAATCACCCATTTAAACACTTGGAATAATAAGTTTGCTTAAAAGTGAACACTTAACTAAACTGGAATTAATTGTTCTTTCACACAAGCCGTGTGTTGGACAGGGTTGGAAAGGTAGAATCAGATGACTGAAAAATTCAATGCCATAGCCGTGGTTCAAATCCCGGCTATGGCATTGAATTTTTCAGTCATCCGATTCTACCTTTCCAACTTAACTAAACTGTCTGCATTTTGAGAAAATGAAATTCGTAGTAACTGTAGAATTTTCAACTATTTGCATATAAATGTATGACGTTGAAAAACAAGAAGTAACACATGTATAAATATCCTGCAGAGAGTAATGATTTAACTTTTAAATTAAATAAAGTGTCTTTTACAACTTACCAGACATAGTTTTTGATGTGATTTCACGGTGCGAAATAAAGCCTGAAGAGACCTTAACTTGAGGATGTCAGTGAAAAACTAAGAATTTCCGATGAAGCAGACTAACATGTCTCTCTTTTCCAACATAAAAATGTGGGCGAGAGGCATGACGGTATAAAATACACCGATTTTGATTGGCTACTCCACCCCCTTGAGTAGAATGGGCCATGTAGGGGAGCTAGCCTCGCGCAGGGAGTATTTCATAAAACGCATCTAAACCAATTATGGGGAATTCCTGCATCATACGATAATATTTCTGTACGGGAAATCCTTCTGTATATTACGGTATACTATTATTATTTTTAATACATTATTGCTAAAATCCATTGTTCATTATTACATTAGCAAAATAGTCGCTCCAGTATTATATTTGAAGCACCCGTCTGTGATGAAAGTGTTATTCTATCATGGTTTGATTGTAAGTGGTATCGCTGATGCTATCACCTGGAACCCCAACCTCATACATAGGTTGTATAAATAAGGTACAGAATGTATTATTTAATTATAATTTTAGCGTGAAAATAACGAAAAATATAATAATTTGATATAATTTTCCTGGAGCAATGTAGGGGTCTTATAATTTTTAGACATGGAGGCTGAAACAGGTGTCTGTTTAAATGGAATAAACAAATAAGCTTTCTTGACGGTAATAGTAATAAACCTGATTGCCTCACTGAAGAAGGAAATAATACTTGGAAATAATTGTTATAATTACGAATGTTAAAGTACAGTGTTCTATATACAGGATCTTTACACCATAACCTCAGGAAACATATTACACCTGCGCTTATAAAGACGGTTAATGGGAGGGCTTGCCCTCATCCGGCAACTCACCTAACCGAGATTCGAACTCGGAACCTCTCGAATGTGAGGTATGTATGCTACCTCGCAGAGAAGCTTACTATTTATTTATTATCACCTTGGAGCGATGCGTTATCATATAATTTTAGATATGAAGAAGGCCCTTGTATGCCAAATGTTCGTGTCTAAACCTGTATAAACATGTTCCATCAGGTATAATAGACAAAAATATATCACCTTATAAATTTCTGGTTTGTTACCCCTGTCAGTTTAAGAGGACTCATATTTCATTATTTATTTATATATAATGGATTCCATGTATCATTTGACTATAATTTTAGCGCGAAAATAACGATAAGGAAAGTATTGTTTCTCTTGATATAATTTTCATGGAATACGTACGGATCCTGTAATTTTTAGACATGCGGAATTCCCAGAGCAATAAAACTAATATGTCTGTAGCGAAAATCCTCCCAGCTATATAACTCACAGGCCATTGTTTGAATGCATGTATTGCTAAAACCCACTCAAGTGTTAAATTTGAAGCATTCACTTGCATATGGGAGATGTTAGCACCCCCGGAGAGAATCTTTTAAAGCGAAATTTCCCGAGACCTGGTTTACCCCTCTGCAGTAGTATACAACATATTTTGCAACGGATGTGTAAACCACTATATAAATCGTTGGCGTCTCCGGCATAACGTATCAATGTATCGGTAATTATATTACTAAAGCGATGTGCTAGCGCAAAGGAGAGAGAGTAGGAGAGAGAGACAGAGAGCGCGTGCTTGGCGGGTATTTTATCGAGAACGAGTCTTCTACTGCATCATAATCTGTTTTAAAGTCCCTGCCCATGTTATTTTACTTCTCGAAGACTGTATGCATGAAGGTCCTCTGTATTTTACCTCGAGTGTCTTTATATATTTTTCTATTGGGCTTTATTTGTGATCGATCTTTAACTAGCGTTAATTAAAGGAACAACACAGGGAATTCTCTGCCGGGCGGCATTCATACCAGGCCACAAAGAGGGGAGCGTGGTCAGCGTACGGGAACAATACCCCATTGTCCTCGTACGAGTACAATAGCCCATTGTTCTACTTTTCTGCCGGGCGGCATGCCAGTAGCAAAAAAGAGGGAGCGTGGTCGGCGGCACAGAACAAAGGGGATATCACAGTACAAAGTTAATTGGATTACATTCTTATCAATAGGCGACACCTTACGTTTGTGCTGGTTCCGGCCTTTTTTACTACTAATGTCCTCCCGTCTAAAGAAATACGCGTATTTGAAAATTCAAACCAACATCAAGGGAATATCTGGAAGATGGTCACGTAAATTGTCTGCTTTAACGAGATATGATTTTGTCCATCCTTTGCGGTTACCAGTTATGCAAATGCAATTCCTAATAAAAACGATTTCAGGGACTATTCCCAGAAAATTTAAGGTATACAGTTCATTTGTCATGGAATTATCTTATTCGGTAAGTTAATCAAAATCACCGGAGCCAATTTTCGAAAAATTTTCTATGTAAAGCGTAGTTTAGGTTTGGGAAACTTTCTCCTTGAAAAATCTTAATACCGCATTCTTGAAAGATTCTGAACTCAAATACCAAGTTTGGTACATAAGCCACTTTCCGTTCTGAATTCACACGCACACACCAACCTTGTTTCTAAATATGCTTTTTAGGTGTTCAGGATGCCTCAAAACATGTATTTCGGGTTAAAACTCGGTATCGAATTTTGGGTGGAATACAATAGGTAGGTACTTCCTCTACTTCTGTAAGTATGCAGTAGAAAAAGTAAAAAAGCCGAACTTCCAGCTTTCCAAAAAAGAATAAAATAAATACCTTTGTTTTTACCGCATCCAGCTCCTTATGATCCCTTATTTGTTAATTTTTTATCATTACGAGGTTTAGAATCTGATCATTACAACGTTAATGAACTATTCGTTTTATTTTATGTATTTGTGTATGTTAATACAAATGTATTACTTTGTCTACCACGTGCATAGTAGGTAGAGAAGGTATTAAGAGCGTCAAAGAAAATTTCACTGCACCTCGCGTCTATATCACATCATTTATCGTTTGTACGTGCCCTTGCAAAACCATGGCCATGTCATTGGTTGCTTTAGGCCAGGGTGCAATGGTGCGCCACTTCTACAGTTACACCAATAACCACAACAAAGATTACAAAACGGCGTAAAAACGAAATATATGTTTACGCTCTGGATCGTATTGGCTAAAAGAGTACAATGTACAGAGTGCATTTAGTTTTTCATACATACCTCTGATTGTGATTGGTAGCACATACCTTCTTGCTTAGTGCAGGACACGCCATTGAAAGGGTTAAAAGCTAAGGAGAAACTTGATGAGCGCCCAGGTAGCAAAATGTAGAATGTGTAGTGTGAGAAGGTTTTTCAAGGGGTGCAAATTAAAGCTTGAATGGTATTTGTTAAATACGTAGCAAGACAGCACTTTATAAAAAAAATAAAAGGAACTGCATTCTCACAGTGGTATCAATGCTTGTTGCTGCATAGAAGCAAACATAACTAAATAATAAATAAATAAAGTAGCATGTTTTCCCTCTAATTCAAACTATAATTGGATAATATACCTTAATAAATATTGCTGATCATAGGAATACAACAGAATTATAGACAAAGACATAACCATTTTTGCCATAATAAATATGCCATATTGGGTACACCATATACATATACATATTCATCTCTAGCTTCTAAGCATGATGAGTCAATTATAACAAAAGAGTAAATTGTATTTAGTGAACGAATACCATCATCTGCGGGCCCACTTTCTGACGAGTATCTAGACCGTCTTTCCTGGAATATTCTTATCTAGTAATTTACAATAAAAACACCTTTATGACTGGCATTGTGATTGCTCATATAACAGTGCGACCAGCCTCCCCATACCCCGATACATCCACGAGTAATTTCGCTAGCATACGGCATGACTGGTTCTGAGACAATAAGCATGTTTTGGTTACAACAACACCAGAAAAAGCAAGAGCATCAAGATCCCCTCTTTTTCCCCCTATTCAGTGTTATCAAACCTACCACGCTCTGCAATACGTAAGGTGAAGGACACGCCTTAAAAGACCCCAGAAAACGATACAAAATCCGCCGAAGATTTTCTTTGGCGCTCTGTGTGCCTAGTGCATTCCATCCAAAAATTATATACCGAGATTTCACCGGAAATGCATGTTTTGAAGCATCCTGAATAAAAAAATTAGAAAAAGGTCTGTGTGTGTGTGTGTTTGTGAACAGCATAATTCAAAAACGAAAAATCGAATCTGCATGGTAAATATGTTTAGTACCTTCCAAATATACCACAGGTAGATTTTCAAGGAAGTGCCCCACCCCAAACTACCCTTTATATGGAATATTTTTCGAAATTTATGAGTTTCTAACAACTGGCTCTAACGATTTTCATTAAAATATCGTATATTAAAAACACTTACATGATAAATAAAATGTATATCTTAAATTTTCTGAGAATATCCGTAAAGTCCTCTTCATTCGGGAGAAATTTTGTATAATATTGTATAGCTGGTAAATATTAGACGGGACAGACGAAAATGTACTAACCAAAAATGTACATGTTTTTAAAACGCACAACTTATTTTAAATGATCTTTCTGTCGCTAAAGCCGTTTCCGAGAAATCCGTTATTAATGGTTCGATTTGTTCAATACTTTGTTATTCTTTGTAAGTCCCTTCGATTTTCAGTTGTTTCTCGCGATTGCATGCAAATACTATGGAATTTTAAGATCAGTATATAGCGTCCAGTTCCTAAACATTTGACTATAGCTTTTCTCCGTGTACTTTAACGAAATGGATTATATAGCTATTTCTACAAATATTTACCCGAATTAAAATGAAGTAGGTAGAAAAATAAAGTTTCGTAAGGATAATTTGTATACCTACTAATAAAGGACAGAGGGTAGAGAAAGTTATGTGAATGTAAAACACCAGATATTTGTTTAAAAATATCACGCCTAATCTTAGCTTTCATGTCGCATTAAAAATTGTAGAAATAATTTCTGCTTTAAGCTTTAATGTCATATACTAACAAACCTTCTGACTCTAATATAAGTAGGCATTAGTTTACGTAGCGTCTTTTTTAAGCTTTAATTTCATATACTAACAAACCTTCTGCTCAAACAGTAAATAGGTATTGCTATACGTTGACGCTGTGCACCTGAGAACACTTAAAAACTTGCAAGAGCTGTCTCTCGTCAGATTGAAAACATGTACGGAAGCTGGTGTCGTCTGCTTTGACAGACATGCGCACGCAAGCACGGCAGATGAGTATGCTGTCCGTAGAGTCTTGTGTCTCTTTGCGGTGGATGGCGGTAGTTATGGTAGACGGGCGGCTGGGAGGGAGGGAACTTGAGAAAACCAAATGCCTGCTTGAGCTCCGAGGGAGCATAACAAATCCACTCCTCCAATACCCCTGTCCTTGTAGACGTTCACTCGTCACCACGACCGACCACAAAACTATACACAGTGACGGTCGGTGTGGTAATTTAGTAATGAGCATAGTAAACTCCAAACAGCGTTATCACTTAAGTAAAACTTGGGATAAGTATTACTTTTGTACACAGGATGTCAACGAAGCTGCTTGTTTATTGTGTACTACACGGTTCTGCCATGTGAAACATAACATCACATGGCATTTCCGCTCTTCACATGCAAATGACTACCGACATGATAAACTTTCAGGGTGATTAGAAACATTTAGTAATATTGTCAGAGGAACATATTCATGATATATACTTTTAACGTATAGTAGGTAATGTGAAGCGAGTTAATACCAATACATTAAATATAATAATGTACATTGTGCTTTTGTTTACAAAGGGGATGATAGGATGACACTTTTGGATAATCTAAAGCAACAGATACTCCAAAAGCATGGTACACCACCACTTTCAGACAGTGTAGTGCGTTACCGCATTTCAAAACGTATAGCTGAGAAAATGAAGCCATTCCGTGATGGGAAATATATTAAAGAGTACATGAGATTAGCTGGTGAAGATATTGCACCTCAAATTGTAGAATCTTTCAGAAACATAAGCCTGTCACGTCGCACTGTCTCTGAGAGGGTAATCAAAATGAAGTATGATATTGAGCCACAGCTTATCACAGAAATTCATACCTTAAAATGGTTATCTATGGCGCTGAATGAGACCACAGAAATTGTAGGTAGATATTGCCCAACTGGCTGTGCTTATTAAGGTTATTGATAACAACCTCACTGTGTTGTTAGAAGAACTGTTACCTCCTGAAGGGCCCCACTCGTGGAACCGACATTTTTTTAACCTTCCTACTTGGTGTAACAAAATATAACTTGATATGGGAAAAATATGTATCTAGCCACGGATGGTGCCCCATGAATGTCAGGAAAATACAATGATTTTGTGAGTTTATTCACAAATCTTTTTATATGAGGAAAATGTTAACAAATAGGCTATATAAGCTATTTGGTATTAATACAGATGATTTTATAACTGTTCAGTGTTCACCGCGAGGCGCTATGTGCTCATTCCTGAAGTTTGGAAAATGTAATGAACATAGCTATAAAGACTGTGAATCACATTAAGTCTAAATCCTTGCGTCATCGACAACTCATGAGGTACTTGGAAGATGGCTCTGAATATTTCGATCTGGCCTATTACTGCAAAGTACGGTGGCTAAGCAGGTGTGCCGTGCTCCATAGATTTTTTTTCAATTTGCTCCAGGAAACTCCTAACTTCTTAGAACAGAATGTTGGTATTGGCCATTTTAATGCATTTATTATACTATATTTCATACTGTTTACATGCTATCTAATGTATATTGTCTATAAAATAGTTTGTGTTATTCTGATGGATGCAAATTCGATACACTTTCTTTTAAATTGCTCATACCTTTAAGCGTGCTTTTGTATTGAAACATACCAGAGTGTAATGGGATGATGAATGTCCCACAAAAAGGTTTACGGCGAACCCAATCATCAAAGAAAAAATGCAATACTATCTATTGTATTTCATTCAGTATATCAGAAAGAATAACCCCTTAAGCCATGGACATCTATATCTCATCCACCCTGTATACAGAAAAATCCATGGGTTTAAACCAAAATTACAGCTGGAAAGGTAGAATCAGACCACTGAAAGTTCATTACCACAGCCGGGATTTTAACCACTTAAGTACCTATTACATTTTCCATGGCAGCTCAGTTGGTTAGAGCAATCGGACGGAAATCGGAAGATTCGTGATTCAAATCCTGGCTATGGCATTGAATTTTTAGTCGTCTGATTCTGCCTTTCCAACCTTGACCTACACACGGCCTATGTGGAAGAACAATAATTACCAAAGTTATAGCTACTTCAACTAATCAGATTAGTACTCAAATGAAAAGTAAAGTTTATGAAATCTCATGGATGAAAAAATCGTTACAGAAGTGCATGGTATGGTGATGGATGCAGTAGAAAATATTTTTGAAACATCTCCATAGTTATATAACACACATGTAAGAAATAAAGAAATAATACCGAATTAGGCAAAATGTTAAATATATGGTCATTTCAGTAACCAACAGAGAAGGTTCAAATTCGTTATATGGATTATTAATCGATATTTGTCACTTACTTGTAACGAATGATTTACGTATTTTCTGTGATGTTACACGATTTCAGATGCACAAAAATTTACAAGAATAAAAAGTAAATGATAAAACTCATGCAAAAAATAAGTTTTCATAATTTTCATAGTGTAATTCTATGACATGTTTATAAACGTAACAATGCTGTCGAATTTATCACACTTCTACATACTATATTTGTAGCTGCCTGGAACCTGGATACTGCTACCACATTCTTTAACCATTTCTGGGGTGACTATACTAAGTCAATATAGGACTAGCTTTTAAAAACAACAGCCAATCAGATAAAAGTTTGAATTACTATTTCCCTTTCACTTCTCTGCTAGGACTGATGCTTTGCCATGACTTAATGATTCTGTGCTGTAATTTACTTGTAACCAAACACACACCGGTTGCTCAGGATGTTGGCTAGGATATCAAAAAAGAGCAAGGAAATTCTGGAAATGTTAGCTTTGGGAAAACACCATAGAAAGCTGGATGCATTGACACGTTTTTGTGCACTCGAGTATATGTACGTGAATAATATTAAGTAAAATGAAGAACAAGACTTCTCAGAATTTTTCTTATAGAATTTCTGTGGAGAGCTTTTCAATAAGCGCAATTGTAACTGAGATATTTTAATTTTGCCCTTTTTTTACTTCTTACTCCATCACAAACGCAGAAGCGCCTGTAGCGAAAGCATAAAATATCCTATAGATTTCATTCCCTCATTAGGATCTGAGATAGATTATATAACAGCTTTCACAAACATCAGTTCAGCCATTCCTGATGAAAATGTAGCATTGGCACGCACATGAGCACAGAATATAAGAATGCTGCTTCCAGGTAGCCTATAATAAGGTTACCAGTTGCTGTAATATAATAAACACTTGTCAGAATCATTTTCATGATAATGATGACGATAATGACGATCATTATGATGATGACGATGCTAGTGATGATGACGATTATAATGAATTCATGATGATTAGTGCCAGCTCAATTATCATCTTACTTGTTGAGAAGAGAATGAGTTTATCCACTTATCTATAGTAGATAGACGAAGAATTAAATTACATTTAAAATTTCGATTTAAAGATTTTACCGGAATTCACATTTTGAGGTTTCATAACCTAATAAATGCTCTCTAAATAAGGTATTAGTGTTGTGTCTATGAACAGCCTAGATAAAAACAAACAGCTGAATAACTAACTAACTTCAGGCTTAGCTCCAGAATGATTTAAGCATGCAGAATGAACATTTTTCAGGAAATTTCTCACCATTTAAAATTACCCCTCATTTCTAAATTTCAGTTTCTTTAATACTATTAAACAACTATAAAGGATTTTGATTTAATAGTCATCACATGTATGAAATATTGACATGAATAAGGCGTATGTATTGAACTTCCTGTAAAAATTCTGTGAGGACTCTTCATTCTTATTGAATTTTGTATAGCTTCATATAACAGGTAAACCATAAGCGATAGACAGAAGCATAAAAAAATTATCGCTCATTAAAATACATAGTTTGTATCAAATTTTTCATTACATTAGCAGTTTTCGAAACATGTCATGTGATATGCTCACATTTTCCCAGGCATGTCAGATAACAGCCGAAGCTTGTTTAAATTTCCGGTTGTTTTTCCGTTTCCACGGCATAAATGGTTATTATGACATCATATAAACAGTTCTATGTTTTTTCGGCACACTGTATTGAAGTACTTCCATATTGCGAATCCTAAATCACTTCTAGGCAAGAATTTAGTGTGAATAGTTTAAGGTGGATAGAAAAAACACTGTTTATGTGAATAATATAATACATAGCTAATTTTTAATGTGTAGAGAAAGATGCGTGAATGTACATCCACATATCACACGTAGAGTGTAGCTAGTGCAACTGAAGGAAAGAAGCTTTTTTTTTGTTTGTGCGTAATGTGAAATTTTATTATATATGACGCCTTTTATTTGTAGTAGACTTTGATACTGTTTAGCCGGATGGTGATATTTTATATAGCATGAGTCCAGTCTCGGTTGTCACTCCCCCGCTGGGGATGCATGCTCCTACATGTTATATGTGTGTTCTTGCCAAGTTAAAAACAAAAATAAACTCCAAGTTTAAAACCTAAGCGAGGTTTGAACACTTGAAATGCTTCCAAAGTTACTTTTCAATTCTGTTGATGATGAACAGAAATGGTTTCAGTTAGATATTTTCATGGTAATCAAGGATGTGAGTCGGACACGATCCTGACAGTTGCAGACCGGATAGAACGAATCTTAATTTTCATTAACGACGTTTAAGAGTGACTAATTTCGCAAATAATTCTATCAAATATAGCTATAAATTTTGGAATGCACGTTTAACTAAAATAACCGCCAACTTTCAATTCAACTAGTCTATATGCCAGCCACGAACTCAGGGAAAACATGACTGCCTCTATCTCCTAGTGGTTTAAGGCTCTATATTATAAAGCCAAAGGTCCGACTTTGAAATCCCAATTCTGCAATGAAATATTGTTCAACTAAATGCGTTATCTGGAAAGCGTGAAAGTGGTGTAATTCCAATTTTAAGCAGCCAATATAATCAGAGTGCTTAAATGAGCTTAAATATTTGAAACAGCTACAAGAGGAAGAAAAGAAGAAGAGTTTAGAATAGATCCTTAACTTTACATCCGGTAAAGTCTATCCTTAGTAACAATCATATTAGGTATACTTTTTATATTATATCACACTGTTGTCATATTTTTACGAAAAGGTACATGACGTCCTGACCAAATTAAATGTAGGCCCAGGCTGCTTTTTTCAAATGGGGTAAGAAGAAGAAACTGCCTGTTGAGAGAACAGGTGACTATGGATTGTGCGACAACGTTCACTGTTGCTTTACAAGTTCCCCTTGTACAATTCCTCACAAAAGAGTCTGGGATACGATTCGAAATAATGAGTCGCATGCGCATTATTTGTTCCTCCCTAGCCAGTGGAGGACGGAGCTACAGGCTTGTGTGGGGTCAGGGCGTTTATTAACAAATCAGCAGGTGACCGACTGGTTTTTGACTTCTACGTTCTACATTGCTATTTTAACGCCATTGCTCTATAGGATAGTAGTCCAAAATCATAGAAACTTAACTTAAGAAATAATGTTTTTCTATAAATAATCGCTTACATTTTTTAACTTTTTATTGTTATTGTATAAATTAATTATACTTTTAATAGACCTTAGCCTGGTCCAGTCAAGTTATCCATTTACCCACCACTGAGGTACCTGCGAAAAGCACGTCGCCGCTAAGTTTGTCATCTCGAGTGAGATGCCTTAGTGGTCTGTCTGGGAAACAACTTGAGTCAATTGGGGAATTCAATGTCCCACCTGCATGTTGTCACAGTAGCTCAATGGTTAGAGCAACCGCACGGAGAGCGGGAGAACCGTGTTGAAATCCCGGCTGTGGCGTTGAACTTTTCAGTTGAGTCTATATTAAATAAAATCTCTTACCTGTTTGATTTTATAATCTGAACGGCAATCAAGGAAGAAGGAATTGTGTGCTTTCACCACGCGGCATTTATGCAATTGAAATATGTCAGACGATACGCTTGCTAATTTAATTAAAGATAATAATTGCCGCTAGGAAGCTTCTTTTAGCAATCGTTACAACCAAATTGTATTTTAAATTACATTATGGTCATAACCAGTTTTCGCTCTTGACAAACACATTTTATAAACAAAACTTATGATAGTGATGGCGATAGTAATGGAGGCAGTTTAAGAGTACACTGCTCTGGCATTTAATAGCACCATGACAGGTTAATAACATCATTTTTTACTTTATAAGCTTACAACGGTGGAAATAATATCAAGTATATGTCAGATATACAAGCAACGTTTTGCTTAAACTTGGTTAAAATCAGTTATTCAATTACAAATGAATATTTGGTTTTGCCTGTAAAATGAGGAATTTCAGTTAACTAAACAATTATATTGCATACTATGCGAATATTGTAACATACTGTTGATCTGAAACAAGCTTCTTCATTTAGGTAGAATCGGGACACAAAGAAAATGAAACATCTACCCGGATTTGAACATCCGTAGTTCAGTTTTAGAAGCCTCCGCTCTATCAAAGACTACTGTGATTTTGAGCTCTGGACTTTCACATTAATACTTTTGACGCTCGGGAGACTTGCTTTTAGGCTATCTCAGGTGTTTGAAATTCATAAGGAGCGCTAGAAGCATCCGAGTGTCCCTTTCCAGAACTAAATTCATCTACAAGGAAGGCCAGGGATACATGAATCAAATATTCGTGATATTCCCAAATTTTCCACCACTTTACTTCTTATGCAGTAAGAGTTTAGAATCAATATCACCAAATTACTCTCTATAGTGCTTATTGTCACTCAAATTAAAAAAGGCATACTTCATTCATCTGTTCAACCTGAAACGATTTACGCTTGCATTTAATTTTTCCTACCCTCAGGAGAATTGAAAAAAACATAATTAAAGGCCAAAAATGTTCTCATCATGCCATGAACTGAACCCGAAATCCTGAATCATAAGCCAACACTCTAACCCTTACTACAAATAAGTAACCACACTAGGTATTCCAAATGACTTATGGTTTGATTTAAACTGGTAGAGTTAAATAAGAGGACCTTGATATCATGTGATATTGTCAACATTTTTTATTGGCCTACGAGCTAGCAATTACCAAATGAGGAATAGGGCATTTTAAGCGATATACACGGAGAGTATTGGAAGCCCACACTCTACCAAAACTCCTTACACCATGCCATTCACAAGTGAGGTAACCAGATGCCGCATTGTAAGAATGTGGGAATGTGACATTACAATAGGTTCTTAGTGTCCTATTCCATATTGGCCGTAAAAGACCAATAAGTTTGCTCAGAGGCTTCTCTATCAGGTTTGGGGTTCTCTTACGTGCCGCAAATCTACGACAGGGGACCACCGGCTTTACTTTGCTTCCGAAGGAAGCCATGCTGAGAATTTTTACGCCCGAAAAAATCCGCCACCTCCGACGGGTTTGAATGCGCGACCTCGGAAACTAGAGGATAGAATAGTAACCACTACACCACGGAGGACGACGGCAGCACAGTGGCCCAAATATGTCAAGCATTTGGGCATACAGAAGAAATTGTGCGGATATGGGTGAAAATGTTTCAGGAGGAGGGTGAAGAGGGCCTTAAGACAAAACAAAAGCAGGGAAGACCAAAGAAGACCACAACAGAGGACGGCAGAGCTTTTGGAGGTCCGAAATAAGAATCCCTTCCTTCCAGCGACAAGAATAACAAGAAGTTTAATCTCCCAGTTGTTGCTGAGACGGTCTGTCGACGACTACATGCTGCTGGTATACGGCATCGCAGACCTGCGAGAAAGGTTACGCTTAAGCAAGAACACAGGAAAGATCGCGTGGCCTTCTGCCTCCAGCATCTGCGAGCAAACCAAGACTTCTGGGACATAATAATACGATGTGACGAAAAAGTGTTTTCGTCAGACGAGGATGGAGGACCTTTTTGTAGCCACTCGACAACACTCACTTCGACTCTACATACATTGTTGCCACTGCACGGAGTAGCAGGACCAACTTAACTATATGGGGCTAGATGAGCGCCTGTGGAATAGGGGAACTTGTGGAGGAGTGCTCTAACATGGACTCCCAGGAATATGTTGCCATCCTGGAAGAATGCGTGCTCCCAACGGTGCGATCTATCTATCCGAAGAAGAAATGCCTGTGATATATATGTTATGCGCGACGACAACAGTGTCCACATATCCGAACCACAGAAGTTGGTTTCAGCTGTATCCAGACATTTCGGTTTGAGAATAGCCTGCAAAGTCTCCGAACGTCTGGACATTAATGGATCGGGACTGGGAACAACGCCAACAACGCACCAAAGAGGACGTGAGAGACATGTCTGGGAAGTCTGGGAGAGTATGAGGAGACGACCTCAAATCTGCAGCTCTTTAGTTCCTCAAAGCCTCGGGGACTAAATAAGGTCAATGAAAATCTAGGCTGGTGGTCTTCCTATTTAAGTAATAAAAACAAGTTGCCCAAAAATGCTTTGCAGTATTACTATTATGAGTATTATTATTATTAGCATGAATGTTGCATTTATTATATACACATTACTTTTGCATTTCACATTTGGTGGATTTGTGTTAAAGAAAGTATGTTTAATTTCTATGAATATATAGAATTTTATTTTTGTGACTGTAGTGATATTAAAGTGATATTTGCGATGATAATCCTTCTATTTGACAAACTTTGCGGTTTCCGAAGGCTTTTTGTTGACGCTCTATAGCTATTATGGCCTTAGCCTCCCAGTTTATATTGGGCATGAAGGACCGGAAATTTTGCTCAGAGCCCTCTTTATCAGGCCTGAGATTCTTTTACGTGCTGTAAGTCTACGACACCGCACCACCGGATTTACTGCCCCTTTGAAGGAAGCCATGCTAAGGATTTTAACGCCCGAAAAAGTTCGTTGCCCTCCACCGGGTTTGGACCCGCGACCTTGGGATCTAGTGGCTAACAGGTTTAGCGTCTCTGAAAGCAGGGTGTAATGAAAAAGAATGTTAAATGCTATAAATAAATAGAAAGAGTTTAATTTTTATCCAATTCACAATTATGATGGTAGTGATAATAATAGTAATAAAACTAATAATAAATTTATTGCTTTATGGAAAACATTCTAGGTTAATCATTGGATTCGAACCGCAGATATTGAGCTTTGCATGCCAACACCTTACCGCTGAGCCCTCTTAGTCGCCTGCAGCCAGCACAACCGAATCTAATGCATCTGATTCTGCTTCTAACCCGTATCTACACACCAATAAATTCTTTCCATTTTTCCGACAAGGGATTACCAAATGTGACAAAGCATAATAAGCAAAGTATGTTAACTCTAACACACGATGTAAACGAAGAAATATTATAATCAGTTGTAATAAAATGGTAAAGTGAAAGTGGCAAAAATAAAACGAAATGATAGGAGTGAGAAATCGAAATAAAATGAACACAAACATTACTATAATTATTATATATGTATGTGTATACAAATGGTACAAAACAACAACCTCCTACAGCAGAAACTGCTTTGCTATAAATGGAATCAGCATTTCGCTTGAAACGTTTACAGAAGCTCGATATTATGCTTCTGACGCCCACCATCAGCCAAATAATTTCAATGGAAGTCAGGTTGTGTTTTTCATATAAAAAGGACATTATTGTTATTATTATAATATTATTGTTGTTATTATAATATATTATCATCATTAACAATACACACACTAAACAGAATATCCATTTGGCTTTTGTATACAATAAAAATAATAATAAGTCATTGATATGTCAAATTACTTATATAAGAAAAACATGCAAATCGAGCAAATATATACTTCCAAAAAGCAGGGAGGTCTTATTTAGCCGAAGAAAGATACAAATGTTATCTCCTGACTTCAACACGCGACCTCTGTAATGACAAGCCATAACGCTCCCCTTTACACCAATGCGGACAGTACTAGAGGTGCGCTTATTTTTGAATTTGATGTCTCCGGCACACACGCTTTCTTCTCCCACACTTCTGTAGAAGGGTTGAACAAAGTACATGGAATAGCTGCACATTTAACATGCTAGCATGCATGTTGTACTCTAGTTCCCGAGGTCACGAGCTCAAACCTGGCGGGGGACGATGGATCTGTTCGGGCGTAAAAATCCTTAGTATGGCTTCCTTTGGAAGGGAAGTAAAGCCGGCGGTCCCGTCTCGTAGATTTACGGAAAATGAAAGAACCTCAAACATGATAAAGAGACTCTGAGCAAAATTTCCGGTCTTTCGCGCCCAACGGGACACTAAGAACCATAGTAGTTAAAGAGTGTCCATAAACAAAACTCAATTACTTTATTAATTTTTTTTTGTTTGGAACAGCTATGCGTGTGATGGCCCCCAGATACAGCGACAGTCAATTCTTCCAACGCCAAAGCTCAGGATACTTACCACGAATAGAATCACGTAGACGGAACAGTAGCTCGTTGTAGCGAATCTTGTTTACAGTTTTACTCTGCCTAATGTGAATTCCATGGGAACAATTTCCAATGAGACCTAAAACAGCTGAAGCATCACATTGCTTTATAAACTATCGTATTTTTTTTACTTTCCTTCTCTTGTTGTTGTTGGCGATAATGGCTAATTCCACGTGTCCGATTATACGTTCATTGTGAATTGTACAGAAATCGACATAGTTCTCCTGGTAGGTTCATCATGTTAAATACTTCGCTAAGCAATTAGCCTATTTTGGGCGGAACTTAATATTTGCATGCTGCTCATACTGCAACATCTTCGAGTTCTGACGTGCTCATTGAAATCACGCTTACAATTGTCAGCATGTAACTGTCTCTTCCTGGGACGACAGAATAACTGACACGGCATCACCCGATTTATCCATTCGAATGCACCACAGCGGCTCTATGCACTCAGTCTGCGGACTTAATTGCTGTGGTATTAAACAAATATATGGGTACCATGTTTATTGCAGCAGGGTCAGATGGATACTTCAATAGATTTCTATGAAAAAAGCATGGTTTCTTAGCTTGATTTTCTGTTAAGCTGTAGCGCTGGTATGTAATCTGTGTTGTTTCTAAAATAATATATTATTTTCAGCTATAT
The DNA here is from genome assembly GCA_030765065.1 of Deroplatys truncata. Taxonomy (NCBI): domain Eukaryota; kingdom Metazoa; phylum Arthropoda; class Insecta; order Mantodea; family Mantidae; genus Deroplatys; species Deroplatys truncata. Next base: position 331,681,312 of record CM060990.1, read on the forward strand.
TGATATAGTTAGAGTTATAACTTTCAGTAATTTTAAAACCATAATGTAAGCGGTAAATAACATTTTCCCTATGGAATGCTATTTCTGAAGGTTACTCCTATATTTGCTTTTCCCTGTGTGACCAAAGAAGGCTTCATATTTATCTTATACTTTAATCTCATTTGCATTTGTAAAAATAACTGATGAAGTGCATCTAACAACATACTTATTTCACGGTTGAACGGTCGTGTAGCTTTTAACCAGGTAGGGTAAGATACGCTGATGTAAAACTGTTGAACAAAATTTTCTTTTGGGCCAAGATTATTCCCTTGTTAGCCTCGTGAGGTATTTTGGGACTACTACTGGAAAAATGTACTTCCTGGTCTGCAAAACAGATCTTGAATTACTGACCACATACTATCATTTAACGCATCCCTGTACCCATGGTATTTTATTTGAATATAGTTAGAGATTGCAATAGTCGTGAGGCAAGCGAACAAGTATTGTGTTCGTGCTCCAGAAGTTACGTCAGTTTTTCTTGCTTGTGTATATAATAAGCCTTCACAGCGCATTAGCTTGCCTGACATTGTGAAGTTGGAAGAGGAAGATACAAACACGTACAAGAAAGCAATTAGAAAGGCTGTTTCGTCGTACAGTAAAATAGCACTTGTATCATTTCATATAAATTCTTGGATTTAAAGGAAAAACACTACAAACCTGAGGAAGCAGAAGTGCCATACGATCTTGCACATTTTGTTACGTCTATTCAGTTTTCTCGTGAAAAGTTTCGTAAAAAAGCTGAATGTTTCAACGTGACACACTAATATAAAAATAATAAGCTGCATTAATTTCGTCGCAACATCTTATAAGGCTCTTCAACTAAGGTTCTTTAGAAACTACGGTAATAAATGTGTACTGATATACTCGAGCAGCTATTTAACTGAAATATCTGTGTTTTCACTTCCCTCCTATTCTCCAAAACAGAAGAAAATGTGCTGTTCAGACCTGAAAACACTTTACATTACTCACGTGACCACCTCTCCAAATATTGCCGAAATGAAAAATGAAATAAGTTTTGAACAAACGCATTAATCGCTGCTCGAAGTACGATTGCTTTAATGCAAACCATAGTCTGGTTAGAAGACTGATGCTTAAATCTTTTTTCCCACATGTTATTGGAAATGAAAAAGAATCTGGTGTGTTACATTCATATAAGTTTCTTTAAACAATATGGTTTATTTTGATACAGCTTCTACAAACTATTGTTACAAAAGCTTATTTATCTAACTACTTAATGTAAATAAAGATAAGTCTTACTATAATAACTTTCAATATACATTTCGTTGTGGATACAAGGGGAATACACAAAAACGAAGTGATAGTAAAAAGTTTAAAACCGGGTCGCAATATGCTGTATTTCAAACGCATACTCTTTCCATGACATCGCGAGGAACAACCGAATAACGACAGTACATCAAAACAGTGATAGAGTATTATAAAAACTCCAACTAGTATTAATAGATAACTTGGAAATGACTGAGCGAGGTGTCACCGCGATAACGTGTGCGACTCGCATTCGGGAGCTGGCGACCGCCCACTTTCACCCATGAGTTTTTTCGGGTCGTCAGGCAAGTGTTGGAGTGGATTCTTTCAACCCGAAATTCCTGTCTCTCCATTTCGTTCGCCCTTTAGCTCTGTTTCAGGGTTGAAAGTGTCGGCGATGGTGTTTCGGTGCGGCGTGTCAGGTAAAAAGAATGCTCTCTGTGGAAAACTTTCTCCGTCCCTCGGCCTTTGGCTTGTTGCCGAGGTATAACAAAACCACCCCTTCAGAAACCGCCCCTCCGATATAATACTAATCTCGGAAATGCCTGATGTTACAAAAACTTATTTGAAATAAATTGTGCTTTGTATAGAGATATCATTTTGTATACTAATATTTTGTTTACCCGTTATACAAAACTATACACAATTCCTTCCGAACGAAGAGGACTTCACAGACTATTTCCAGATAATTCAATACATGTATTTTATTTGCCAGTTAAATAATCTTGAATACATGGTATTTTAATGAAAATTCGCTAGATCCATTTTAGAGAAGATCAAAAATATCGAAAACATTTCTATGTAAATGGTAGTTTGGGGTGAAGAATTTTCTGAAAATCTTCGTGTCGCATCTCTGGAAGATACTGAACATATAAGTTTGGTATTTGTCCAATTTTCGTTCTTTAGTTATGCCGCTCACAGACAGACTAAAGACAGACACGCGCGCGTGCGCGCGCATACACATACACGTAGCTTTTTCTAAAAATGCTTTTTTATTCGGGGACCTCAAAGCACGTATTTGCGGTGAAGTCTGGGTACGCAATTTTTAGTGGGATGTAATACTTCCTCTACATATTAAGTATGTGATACAGATACTAAAATCTGGCGGGATGGTTTAATTCTCTTTGTATTGATGACTCGTATAATGTAAGTTTATGCTTGCTTTATTTTATTAACATTCTGTGGCAATTAATAACAAAAAGTTTTTACTTTCCCTGCCACGTACACAGAGCGCCAAAGAAAATCTTCTGCGGATTTTATGTCGTTTTCTGGGGTCTTTTGAGGCGTGTCCTTCATCTTACTTATTGCAGAGCGTGGTGGTTTGATAACACAGAATAGGGGGGAAAAGGGGGGACGTTGATGCCTTTATTTTTTCTGGTGTTGTTGAAACCAAAACATGCTTATTGTCACAGAACCAGACATGGTGTATATTAGCGAAATTACTCGTGGGCGTATTGTGGGTATGTGGGAGGCTGGTCACACTGCTATAGCAATTACAACGGCAGTTCATGAAAGTGTTTTTATAGTAAATTACTGGATAAATATATTCCAGGAAAGTGGAGAAGACGGTCTACGCACTTGTCAGAAAATGGGCACTCCCCGTAAAACATACGCAGATGACGATATTCGTTAACTAAATGCAAATGACTCTTTTTTATAATTGACTGATCATGTTTAGAAACTAGAGATAAATATGAATACTATAATATGGTTTACCGAATATGACACACATATTATGACAATAAATTTGGGTTATATTTTGTCTATAATCCTGTTGTATTCCTATGATCAGCAATACCTCAGTAAAAGTCGTTTATCCAATTATAGTTTGAATTAGAGGGAAACATGCTGCTTTACTTATTATTTAGTTATGTTTGCTTCTATGCGGCAACAAGCATTGATACCACTGTGAGAATACAGTACTGTTTATTTTTTGTTATAAAGTTCTGCCTTGGTATGTATTTAATGAATACCATTCAAGCTTTAATTTGCACCCCCTAAAATCTTCTCACACTACACATTCTGCATTTTGCTACCTGGACGCTCACCAAGCTTTCTCCTTAGTTTTTAACCCTTTCAAAAGCGTGTCCTGCACTAGCCATTCAGGTCTGCACTACAAATCACGATCAGAGGTCTGTATGACAAACTGAATGCAGTCACTCTACCTCTTTCTCTTTTAGTCAATACGATCGAGAGCGTGAACATATATTTGGTTTCTACGCCATTTTGTAACCTTTGTTGTGGTTGTTGGTGTAACTGTTTAGCAGAAAGACTGGCGCACCATTGCTCCGTGGCCTAAAGCAACCAATGAAATGCCCATGGCTTCGCAAGGCCACGTACAACAATAAATGATGTGACATAGACGTGGGGTGCAGTGAGATTTTCTTTGGCGCTCTTTGTACACAGCAGGTAGAGAAGGTATTCCATTCCACCCAGAAATTCGACACCGAGATTTCACCGGAAATACATGTTTTGAGACATCATGAATACAAAATAATTTTGTAAAAACGTCCGTGTTTGTGTGTGTGCCTGTGTGTATGTCTCTCTGTGAGCAGCATAACTCGAAAACGAAAAGTCGAATAAATACCAAACATTTATTTGGGTTAGGCACTTTCTAAAGATGCGACACGAAGATTTTGAAGAAAACTCCCGTCCCCAAACTAAGCTTTCTATGAAGCATTCTTCGAAATATTTTATTTTCTAAAACGTTACTCTCGGGATTTTGATTAAAGCACCAAATATTACATATATTTACATGCCAAATAAAATTTATATCTTGGATCTTCTGAAAGTGGCCTGTAAAACCCCAGTCATTCGGAAAGAATTTTATATAATCATGTATAATTGGTAAACGTTAAGGGATGGACGAAAACCCCCAGCACAAAAAAACAGAATGCAAATCTCTTTAAAATACACAGTTTATTTCAAATAACTTTTTATGTCATCAGCAGCAGGATGGTTAAGGGCTATCTAGCTTAAAAATTTGTGGAAGATGACTGCCATGTGTAATCTAGGGAATACGAGAATGCTCGGCAGAGAGGGTAGGGGTTGAAGGTGTTCCAGAGTGGTTGTGGGATCAATTTGGTGTTCATTGGTGGAGGTTAGCGGTGTATGGGCGTATGCACGTTCTTTGTAGGGTATGTTAATGATATATCTGTTGTAAGATGTAACTTAGGAGCTTTCTATGGCGAATGTACCTAAGCTTTCCCCAATCTAAACCGTCATGTCATCTATTCTATCCAATCAATCTCTAACGTAACCTGACATCAAGCACGATAATCTAGCCTAGTCTTAATCCATGTAGACCTAAACTACGCCATTTCTCTCGTTTTACAGTGATTTGGTGGTGTTTTACAGTAGTTTCTCGCGTTTTATGGGCGTATGGTGTAAATTTACAGCTATTTTGCTATGTTATAATGCTATGTTTTACAGTAGTTGATAACGTTTGCAATGATTTTGGACATTTTTCCGGTATTTTGGTTAGTTCCTACCCATTTCGGGCTACTTTACGAGGATTTTAGGTGCCGGTACAGGTATTTTGAACATTTTTTGTGGGAATTTTGGTAACTAACACAGGTGTTTTGGACACTTTTACGGACCTTTTTGGGGCACTATAATGGTTACTTTGCAAAATTTAACGAGTATGTGGTGCACTCGTGCCGGCATTTAAGTACATTTACGAGCATTTTGGGAGCTGGAGCAGGTAGTTTAGACACTTTTACGGGCATTTTGTATACATTTTTGGTATTTTGGGGTAATAATACAAGCATTTCGGGCATTTTGCCCCACTGGTAGAAACTTTATGAGGAACTTTGAAAGTATTTTAGGCTCTGGAACAGGTATTTTTTACGCTTTTTCATACATATCGTGCCTTTCGCACATGTTTTCGACGTGCTGAATGGATTTGGGCACTTTTACGTTCTTGTTAGCCACTTAATAATGTCTTATGGACTTTTTAGGAAATTAGAGGGATTTTGAAGGTATTTAGTCTTCTGAAACACGTATTTTTGATACCTTTCCAAGAATTTCGGGCGCTTTTCCAGGAATTTCTGGACCTTCACAGATATTTTAGTCACCTTTACGTGCATTTTGCATTCATTTGCAGCTACTTTAGGGTATTCACACAAGCATATCGGTCATTTTGGCCCACTGGTAGAGACACTTAGGAGCATTTTGAAAGTATTTTGGGCTCAGAAACGGGAATGTTTGGCTATTTCCCAGGTATTTAGGGCATTTTTAATGTCTTTTGGTCTCTTTTGTGGATGTTAAAGGCATTAGAGCAGATGTTTTAGGACATTTAAGGCATATGGGTTACTTTGAAGGTATTTTGGCCACTTTTTACGGGTTTTTAGACACTGGTGTAGGCATTTTCGGACATTGGTACGGGCATTTTTGGCACTTTTATAGTAGTTTGTGTTGTTTTCATGCTGATTAGTGATGTTTTACAGTCATTTCCCAAGTTTTGCGGTATTCTGTGTGTTTTAGAGGGTTTTTGTTCACTTTTATAGCGCATTTTTATAAGATATGTGATGTATTTTTTCACTCGTTATGAGCATTTTGCACACCCCTACAGTATTTTGAAGATTTTAAAAATAGTTTTCTGAAACTTTACATAACTTCTATCCGTTCTAATGCTAACATGTGGAGTGAGGAGGATAAGTATTTCTGCGGCGTATACGGCTAAACTAGCCTAACCCAATCATGTGTGTTTAAGAGATATGTTTACCTTTTTTATTCAGCTTTGTTGTTTTGATATCTCTCTCCGGTTGTATTCAGTTTATTTTAAGGTTCATAATTACAGATTTTATGTGATATGGCTTTCAGTTGGAGTTCATTAGCCGTATTTAGGTAGTACTTGGTATTTTTCAGTTTTTTTATTTAGGTTTACATAAATTTAATCAGATTAGGGTTGCGAGGGTAGGCGTCATTTCTCTCCTATCTGCGTTTGAGACCAGCATTAGAAGTTACTCCTAGCGGCAGAGTTAACGCCTTTGTTTTTCCTCTTATTCCTCTGTCTTCATCAGGCGTCTCCTAGGTGTATGGGAGTGACAGGTAAGCTTTCTATTTCTGCTGATAAGCTCACGGAGATAACCAATATATGAAAATATGTCTCTTATGCAGGGCTCGCAACGCTGAAATTTCCATAAACAATGTGAATATGCTGTTATCTGCAATATCACTCTTTTACTATGGACGATAGAGCTATTTAGTTTTTTTCTACAGATGAAACAGTGTGCTGTTGTAATAAGATCAAATTTTTCAGATTTCTTACGATTGCATTGCTTTTAAGACAATTCTCATTAATGTAAAATGTTATGTGCTGCATAATGGCGCTGTATTTTGTGCATTTAGTTCTTCACACAACCATCCATATCGAGTGCATACATCTTGGCTCGTAGTCCGACAGAGCGGTAGATACTTTTTCCGTTGTCTTCATTTTTAAACCATTCCAAAATGCATTTGTTTTCGTAGTGACATATATGCTTTATGGGTTAATGAGCGGTATATAAGTGATTAAGAAAACGTAGCTTGTCCTGATATATATATACGTTTTAGTCTCTCAATGGAAGGAGTCAGTATCCATATACATAAATTTCTGATTTTTAATACCATAATATGGTAACAGCACATCGTAATGATAGCGATTCATTAGCGTTTTGGAGACGTCTAGCACATGCCGATATATATATTTACATATACGCTTGCTGAATACTATCTTTCGTGAAGCCGTATGTACAGTTGCTAGTTTAGACTCATATATGGTTCGGTCGATGCATTTTGCTATGAGTTTTTCTAACATTTAGATGACTGTCGCCAGCTAAACGTCCACACGATTACGTATATTCTCCATGATTTCTCCAAAGTTGTATTGTTAGAATAACTTGCGCAGAAATCAATCTCAAAATTATTTTTTGAATCTTGTTGTTAATTCGGCATAAGATATTAACCGTTGCGACTGACGAAATCGCAGTGTGCGATGATTCTTTGTTAGTTGTAGTCCATGTGAGAGAGCTTTTTTTGAAGTTTATATAATGAACCACGTACTTCTTCCGGGGTTTAAGGTGTGGAATTAACTTTTTCTGTAGAATAATCCTTTGGTTTCAGGCACTCAAATAGGAATGACAAATCATTATGAAGATCGTGGGGCTCTGTAAGATATTCAATGTCAAGATCTAAAATATACTCGTAAGGATCATCTTCGTTTAGCGTTCCTAGCTTGATTTCTTCAGAGGAAACCCAATACTATCCTCCATAAGGAAGAGCTTGACACAATTTGCCCAATCATGTTGATTATTTGCATCTTCGTGTTTAATCAACTGAGAGAATTTCAAAGGATAAAACTTCTCTTTGTATACGTTGTTAGCCTCTGCATACCGGTGGGAAACTTTCCACAAACCCTCTCTTATTCCTGATTTTACCATAAGAACTTGAATGTAATTTAGTAGCATTTCCAGCACAATTCCAGTATATAGAAGCATGGCGTCACGGGTAAGTCCAGGAAAAGTGAAATAATGCACAGGATCAACTTTATGTGTCTTCAGGGTTGGATCTCTATGTTCCATAGACATCAGCGAGGAGAATAATATCTGAAGCTAAGTAGAGGTAGCTGTATTCACCTAAGTTTGACATTTTAAACTGCTCCCACACAGTTTTAGCATTTTCATGATCATCCTCGCCAATTCCTGTGTTCAGTGTATTGTAGAATGTTTCCTCAGTAAGCAGCCTTGTCACTCAAAACATCCCACGATGTGACGTAGTCATAGGGGAATATTCCCTTACGAGCCATGAAGTTGAACTTCTCTTGTCCAAAGTACTTCTCTGTTTCAGAGGATGAGTTGTTAGCTTTTCTGTAAATGTCTCCAAGCTTGTACTCAGGAAACCATATGTGTCGAAAAACATAAGTTTCATATTCCAAACATACTTAGAGAATGAGGAGTAACTTTCTTCAGAGTTTGGTTCACTCTACCCTCTCACTTGTAGCACCCAGCTCCTTAATGATGAAGTGTGAATCGTATCCACCCAGGTTATGTAAGAATACAGGAATATAATTAGGCGTTTTGCAACCCAGATTGCACTTATCGTGCATACTTCCTCAATATTCGCCGCTTCGTGCTCACGTACTTTCCACTTCTGATCGGTGAATAACTTATTTCACACGTAGCACTCTGTAGAAGAGTCGAAATCCTTTTCTTGTTCATCGGCCTGTTTCAGTGGCTTATCGGTTTTGTATGTCACCAATTTTCTGGGAAAGAGAACTCAGATATTCCGTGTATTTCTCAGCTACATCATAACCATTATATACATATGGTTCTGTAGGAAGATCAGTCTCCAAATGTTAAACCGATTACGCAGTTTCACATAAGCAAAAATTTCATTGGCGAATGCTTCTGATATGGAGTTGTATAGGATATTTCAGGATAAGCGATGCACGTATGGTGTGATATTGGAATGCTCTCAAAATCCGCATAGATGACATAAGATAATTTCAGCATCTTTTCAACAGTTTTTAACTGAACGATAGTGTGGTCCTTACTAGGATAACTGCCCTAACAATAGCATATTGACTGCAGATAGTAGCATGTTCTTCTAGTTTTTCCGAAGCACTGCGACCATACTGATTATCAAAATGGGTGAAGGAGCGCTTGCATGTGTCCATGATGTTTGGTTTTCTGTTGTAGAGTAAGCTTCTCAAAATTCTTTATATACGCCTAGTGATTGAGACCGGTATAACCACATCAACAGATCACGATGATCGGATAGCTCTTCTGTAACAACCTTCAACATTTCATGTTTCTCATCCAGGCGAAATACATTTACAGAAAGGTTATCCCTACTTTTAAATTTAGGGATTTGAGCCAATGTCTTGGAAAACGGAACACATATGAAGACATGCTTTTCTTCAAGATCCTTGTATCTGCTTACACGTTATAGATTCTTTTGAATGAATTTGGCGAGGACAGCATACATACGCACTTCTCATCTTTGAACTTCCGAGTGCTTATACAGGCCTTCTTCGCTTCCACAGATGGCAGCAGAGGGATGTAGCTGCTTCTTCAAAGAGGGTTGTACTTCTTAATACCCTGCTAACTTCTTCCACAGCGAGCAATGACCGATTGCTACGCTTAAACTGAGATTCTTCCATTTCATTAGACAGTTTCTTAAATTACACATCCAACAAAACGTCCAGATCTGTTTCTAAAAACCTAATTAATTTCGTGTTTTGAATGTTTTCCCAGTTCCAGTAGCATTAGTGCATCGGCATTCAACCAATAGATCCACTTTCATAAATTTATGTACTTCTATTTATTTTTGTATAGCATAGATTATACGCTGTTTGGCCTCCTGGAGTTGGATATTGAGGTCCTTGGATGAATCATAGTCAATGAAGTAGGACTTTAATCGTCCTTCAAATGCTATCTCATACTCAGCCATAGTGCACCCGAAGATATTTTTGCCAAAAGTGGATGTCTCGTAGCCTCGGTCTTGATTTTCATCTTAGAGCTGCATCTTCATGTCGCTGTCCCTTATAGGCATAATTAAAGAACGCATTACAAAGTTTACACTTGAAGAGTCGTCTACAAGTCATATTATGTCGTCTCTTGTCATAACCTAGCAGAAAACTACATTTACTAGAGTTGTAGCCTTGGAGTAGCTTTTGGAAGGATTTCCTGGAATGTTTAAATTAAACTGAGTTTCATTTATGGACGCTCTTTTAACTGCTGGGATCCTTAGCGTCCCATTCTATATTGGGCGTGAAAGACCGGTAATTTTGCTCAGATTCCTCGTTATCAGGCTTGAGGTTCTGTTACGTGCCGCAAATCTACGACACGGACCACCGGCCACGGACCACTTCCCTTACGAAGGAATCCATGCTAAACATTTTTACGCCCGAAAAAATCCATTGCCTTCGGCCGGGTTTGAACCCGCGACCTCGGGAACTAGAGGCTAGCATGGTAACCACTACAGCACGGAGGATGACTCCTGGAATGTGGCGTTCCATAGCGCTAAAATACGCTAAATGTGTAAGCTTCCTATAAAATATACGGACCAATAATTCCTTGATCGCTTTTTTCACTTCCATAACTTCTCGATGCTATTGACAGCGATTTTCACTAAGAGCAGCTATCCTACTCGAATCGAAGAAAATTGGCAAAATGAAGATATAATGTTTCAAATCGAGAGGAAATACAGTTACGTACTTACCCCAGCCGAACCCGAGGATTTGGGACTCGCCAGTACGTAGCCATACCCACTAAAACGCTTCCACAGGATAGACCAAAGGATAAAGAAAGGAAAAAGATGATGATGAACCCTGAGTGACAAAATTTAAGAGGCCTGCACGAAGGTTCTTAGAGCCCTTTGTGTCTCTTATCCTGGGCATAACTCAAATCCGATGTTTCGGATAAAACGAACCACATCTTTGATATCTGCCATCTTATTTCCTAGGGTTCCAAAAAGGACCCTAAAGATTCATATCCATGTATAGCAAAATCTTCGCAGTCATATACTAAATGCTGTGAGGTCTTAAAATCTCTCACACATTTTCGAAATAAAGTGTCTTGTATAAGCCCCATTATGTATAAATGTATAAACAAAGCGTTGTGGCTTGCAATATAGCCCACAAATCCTCTGTGCTTAGATCTAGTCAAATTAGGGGAACGTGCCCTTATTCACTGGTGTGCAAAACCTAAGCACGAGATGGGTAAAGTAATATAACAAATGAACTACTTGGTGGAAGTAGATTAAGGTGCGGGAGCATGTTGCCAGAGGTCTTTCACAGGTACAAAGAAAGCTGGAGGTCACATGGCATGAGTGTAGCGAACCTATAGTACCAAATGTGTCTGGTCCCGCAAAGCGGGACAGTTGACGAAACAGGACAGTACGGTATGTGGCAATTAAGGAACTGTTACGGCGCACTGTAGTGGTGTTCTTCATTTCAGCATGGCCCGTAGACAACATTTGGATGACTTTACACGGGGAAAAATCATCGGGAAACTGGAAGAAGGGCGAAGTTTGACGAGTGTTGCTCAGGAGTTTGGAATTGCCCACAGTATTGTTTTCCGTGCATGGGGAACCTTCCAAAACACAGGATCTGTTGTCCAAAGGAGAGGTGGTGGCCGACCACGCTCAACTACAGCAACAGATGACCGCTACATTGTGCAACAGGCAAAAAGCGATGAACACCAAACAGCGGGTGCAATTGCAACCATATTTAACAGGACAGCTAGGCACATCTCACGATACACAGTGGCACGGCGAATACACAGAGGTGGTCTCTTTGCCCGACAACCAGTACGTTGTGTTCCATTGTTTTCCGCACTTCGGCGGCACCGTTTGCGATGGTCCCAAGAGCATCAAAATTGGACCAATGAGGAATGGGGTCGCGTGCTCTTCTCGAATGAGAGCAGGTTCAGTCTAAGTAGTGATTCTCGACGTACCCTCATCCGGCGAGAGGTGAGAACACGTAATGAACTCAGGAACATCCTTGAACATGATCGTTTTGGTGGTCCGGATGTTACGTTTGGTGAGGCATAATGTTGTATTGGCGCACCGACCTCTAAATCTTTGAACAGGGTACGCTCACTGGTCAAAGTTATTGTCATATTGTGCTCCTTCCCCAAGTGCGTCTTTGCAGGGGTGCAGTCGGTCCTGACTTCATTTTTATGGACGACAATGCGCGACCGCAATGAACAGCGCAGGTGGAGGATCTCTTGGAACAAGATGATATTCGGCAAATGGACTGGCCTACCCGTTCCCCCGATTTAAATCCTATCGAACACGTGTGGGATGCTTTGAAGAGACGCATTGCAGCACATCCACATTCACCAACGACCATCCAACAGTTGTCAACAGCGCTGGTGGAGGAATGGAACGCCCTACCACGAGAACTGCTTACCAACCTTGTGGCCATCATGGAAGTACGATGCAGAGCATGCATTGCTATCCGTGGTGATCATACACCCTTTAAGCACCATGTATCTGTTTCTGTAAATCTAGAGAGCCATCATATGTCGTATTGACTTTTGTGTAGCTTATGGTCTATCTAACTGTTCGTCTCACTGCATATTTCATTTAGTTGCCTACTGCGGCACACTGTAGCAGTTCCCTCTATGTATCATACACGTTTCATCGAGCTTGGCTGTGTCACAGCATGCGAAGATTACTTTTATACTTAGATTTTGCATACCAGTGTATAACAGCATGGTTTTGCCTAGCGGTAGTTTTCTTACTCCAGATTTCAAGAAGAGCCCTCACCGTAAGCTGGGATATCTCATACTTCAACATTTTAGATGATACCGCGCAGAAGAACTCAGGCCCAACAAAATCACGTCCTGGTCCTCTGTTTACAAGGGCGTTTGCTGTCTCATTTCCTCTAATACCAACGTGCCCAGGAATACAAAGAAGTGTAACCGGACAGCTGGCACAGAGTTTGTCCAACATCCTCTGGTTTTACCACACTAATCTGAATGTAGTTTTCACCGCTATGTCTTTCAATGCTGCCATGCTATCCAAGCAGCTGTTCACATCCGCTCTTCTGCATAGTATAAGAGTAAGCATAGCATAGGCCATGAATGCATATATCTCAGTCTGAAAAACCGTTGAAACACAACCAAGAGGAATGATAAGCCTCGTTCTAGAGCTTCAGGTCCAGCCTCCATCCTGCCCCTGAAGTGGAAACCGTCCGTAAGCCACGTCCTGCCCTCTGCCTTCGGAGGGACCCCTTTGTGGGTCCAACTTTTTCCTGGAAGGTATTACCACTGTATAAGACGGACTTAAGTCATATCAAGTGCTCATCAAGTCCTCTATCACAAGGGTAATAGGACACACCTGCTGAAGTCCAACAAGGATCAGTAAGTGCCCTTTATGGAGTAGCTTAAAGCACCACGCCTCTACAGTCCATAGGAGGTGCGCCTTCAATATGGCAACCTTCTTCACAAACAAGTGCAAAGAAGGAAGGAACGTTCACCAAGATGTCTAAGGCGGATTATGGGGTAGTCCGTACCGTGCCTGTTATCACCATACATACCAATCGTTGCAGCATATCCAGCTTGCCAGCAACTGACTTCACAAGAGAGGTAGACCACAAAACCAGGACCACATAAGATATCGATGGTCTTATAATTAGGTGTACAGTAATTTGACCAAATAGGTCTTAGACCCAGCTTAACTCCTATTTAAAGGAAATTAACGGTGGAGATAGCGCGGCCTGACATAGCACTAGCGTTAGTATGACGAAACATGCAACACTACCATCCACTGGACGGGAGGGGGTGAAGGTAAGCTTCTAGGCTAGAGCCATGACAAATTGCCCTGATTGCAACCTAGAGGTTCGTAGGTGAAAATAAAAGAGAAGGAGAGGTGTGGTTCAAAGGATTCAGTCTAAAGAACGCCATAGTTTGGCTTCACCATTGTAGGCCCGGTATTTCTCCAGGAGACGTCGATACTCTGGACCAAACACGAACGGTGGAAGATGAACTGGGTGAGTCTTTGTACTGGTGTGATGAGTTGGCTGGTGAGTTGGTGAAATGTCAGTGGTGGTGTCGTTCTCCAGTGCCTGAAGTTGGTGGTGATACCGTCAATGGGGTGCTAATAATTCGGTCGCGATGGTCTGGTGATGAAGGATGGCAGCGGTGATGATCTCCTGCAGGACCTGTAACTTTTCTGTGATGGTGAAGGCAAGCGTCTCTTGCAGGACAGCTAAACGTGTTTCCTATATTCAGGACCTCCGCATGGAGATTCTGTATAGCTTTCTCTCTGTCGCTCTTCGATTGAGGTTACCGGTTTTGCAGTGATGTTCATCGGTGGATGAACTTCATTTGGCTGCATCGCTTGCCTGCTCTTCGAGTAGAGGAGTCACTGGACCTGGCCGGTGAAGTGTGACGCGCCACTATAGGTGGTGCAGTGTCGGCATACATCGTGCTTATTGAACTCTGTCATGAGGGCTTTGTCACTACAGTAGTGGTACCTCGGCGGCGAGGAGCAGACGTGGGCATTGTACCTTACGGTACAGCAGCGTCGGCAAGGTCCTAGCTGTTTCTGTCGGCTAGCCTCGGCTCGCAGGCACCGACATCATATGGCCAGCCCCGAAGCCAAGATAGACTCCAAATCGGCGCTGCTGTCGTACTAGAGGATTGAGTCTCCGAGATGAAGTGATGCGGGTGGCCTTCATTGCTGAAGACCACTGTTGTTGCGCAGCTGCCCCAAGAGGGCACCCCAGATATCCGCACTGTGGGACCTGCTGCAAGATAGCGGTGGAACTGGCTGAGCGGCGGAGGCCGGCTGGCCCGATCCTGAAAGCGAGACGGGGCCAGTAGCAGACTGCGGGGGCTTCATCAACTCCATTTTGTTCCTGATTAGGGGTTGATGCTGAATCAAATGTATAACATAGTGGTATTTCATACCAATTCTATGCAGAACATACGCTTTTTATCTGTTATATGGAGTATATCGGGGAGCTCACGAGGTTACACTTCTGAGGAATAATGGGGAGGATTCACCATAAAAGCCTTTTAGGTCATTGCACAAGCTTTCCATAGCTAGCCTCCAAATTGAGAAGTCCCTTAAGGATGAGAGTTTTTCTTTGGACAGGTTAACTTCCTATCATCCGTAGAATATCGAAGATGAATGAGAGTGTGAATGTGTGTGTGAATTTAATGTTTATAAAAGAAACTAAATAATATCAATGCAGAGATTAATACAACTGTAAACGAGTGAACATCGTTGCCGTTGAGCAATTGTGCCAAAAGTAAAAAGAGCCACCGATATGATCTGAGAGGTTAGAGGCGGGTTATAAGATAGTGCAACAACCAATTTAATAAGGGACGCCGAGACGTAAATGAAACTCGTGTTGCTTTAATTTATTAACCTGTGAACCTGCTAGTTATCCGATAGAGCCCAAATTTAACATGTGAGAAATCTGGGCATAGGCTAAAATGTGTTTATTTTAAAATGCGTTAAAATCTACCTTACAATTATTTGTAACTCGTACATATACAAGTACACCGCATGGCCAAATCAGGTCCCAAACTTGTGCACTTAAGCTACAGAACTTTTCCAAATTTAGAGAATATCTTATAATTATCAGCCGTTAGTAATTTATCCAAACCTTTAACTAAAAATCTGTAGCATTTTGGCAGTGTCAAGATAAGCTTGGATACTTGATGACAGCGAAACTGTAGGCAACTCATGTATTTCGAAAGCTATCTCTTCATCTTTTTGCAATGACTTTCTTGCAGATTTTCACTGTTTCATCTATATGGGTAATCCTTCATCCTATTTCACTGTAGGAGGTGAGGAAAATAATCCACTACCTTTCAATTTTAAAACAAAATTACGTTTTATCGAGGATGCAGCCACCAATGTAGTTGTCTTCAGCGTTAAACGTATCGGAATAAAATACCGCACCGTTGTATTACAGGATTTTCGCTGCTACAACTTCTACGACTATATTCTAATCAATTTCACTATGGATTTAACTATCGTAAACCATTTGTTGGTTAGTATGATTTAAATTGAGAATTGGTGTATAATATTCACATTTTTAGGATAGCTTTGAAATAATATATAGTGAAGGTCTTGTGAGTGTTATACATCAGCAGTTTTCAAAGAGGAATTCAATAATAGGGCAATATTTCGGAAGAAGTACTTAACCCTCCGTCAGTCGCTAGGGGCCTGAGAGACCCCTGGCATTATATAAATGTTATAATTTTCGAACGAACGCACCTATGCAATTGCCTGACTAGGACATCTAACATTTCACCTTGCGCGATTAATTGCTGCAGGGATAACCTTATCTGTTCATTTTTTTGGCTGGAGGAATGAATAATCAGCAGTTACGTGTCGCACAGGTCAACCAGGCGCCTGCTCTCGTTACATATTGTTGACAGATTTGTTTCTCATTAGCTTTTGTGCCATATTGTTTTACTATTGCAAGGAGCTGTTACTGCTTCGTCATGAATAAGATTAAAAGGTACGATCTACAAAATCAGAATGATTTGGAAGAAGTACATCGCCTACTTTGCGATGATGATGTCTTGCCCGTGGATGACAACTTATATGAATAAGATGACTCTGATTCAGAAGATAAACTCGAAACGAGATCTTTAGATTCAGAAACTGACCATGAAGATGAAGAGGAAGACGATGAAAGCAGCTTGTGTGATAACACGTATTTTATAGGTAACATCATATGCGTATCATAGTAATTCTTCTTCTTTTTCTTCTTCTTCTTATTATTGACAACACATTCTGTTGTTATTCACAGGAAGAGATGGAACAAAATAAAAAAAACACCTTTGAAAATAACACAGACAAGGGCTCACAATATATTGACCAAACTTCCTGGTGTGGTAGGAGCTGCCAAAAATGCGAAAACGGAAATTGATTGTTGGAACTTTTTGTTACCAAAGATATAATTGATTTGATTGTTGAAAGCTCAAATACTTACATTAGCAGTGTACAGCACAATTTTGATTGTGAAAGAGACAGCAGACCTACAGATGTAATAGAAATAAAAGCTTTCCTAGGCTTATTTTACCTGGCAGGAATTTTTCGTGGTGGACGCCAGAATGTTCACGAGTTTTGGAGAACCGATCTTGTAATTCCTCTATTCCGAATGGCTATGTCCGAAAAACGATTCAGTTTTCTAATACGCTGTATTCGCTTTGAGGACAAAAGCTCAAGATTGGAGCGACGAAGATTGGATAAATTGGCTGTTGTTAGAGAAATGTTTACATTGTTTCTGAACAACTGTCAGAACCATTATTCTCTTGGACAAAATGTCACTGTCGACGAACAGTTGCCGGCATTTCGTGGTCGATGTGCTTTTAGACGATATATACTGTCCAAGCCAAACAAGTATGGCATAAAGATATTCTGTTTGAGTGATGCAAAACTGTTTTATACAACTAACATGGATATTTCTTGTGGACAGCAGCCGGACGGATCATATTAGCAAACTAACTCGGCAGACGCTGTAGTGCTGAGACTAACTGAACCAATCTCTGCCACTGAACGAAACGTTACTGCAGATAATTGGTTTACCAGTGTATCGCTGGTGAATGAATTGCGCAAAAGACAGCTTTCTTTCGTCGGTACAGTGCGAAAGAACAAAAAAAGTGCTACCCACTAATTTCAGTACTCCAAAAGATCGCAGACAGTACGAAAGCATATTTGGCTTCACAAAAAATGAAACACTTGTTTCATATGTTCCAAAAAAGGGCAAAACAGTAGTTTTGCTCTCAAGTCTACATGTTTCATCCACACAGTTATCAGAAGGTGCTGAGAAAAAGCCTGAAATAATCCTGCATTACAACGACACTAAACGTGGAGTTGATGCGGTAGATAAATTGTGTGCTACATACAATGTAGCCAGAACAACGAGAAAGTGGCCCATGGTAATTTTTGACCATATCTTGAACATTGCAGGTATTAATTCTAGGGTTATCTTCCTTGGAAGACAAAATAAATATTACACAAGGCAGGAGTATTTAAAATCACTATCTTCAGCTTTACTGTTGCAACAGCTACAAAGGAGAGCAACAGCATCAAACCTATCCGATGATTTGAAAGGACATTTGACAAAATATAAACCTGAAGAATCCGGCGTAGATGAATTGTTAAATACACCACTATGCACATTGAAAAGGAAACGATGTGAACCCAGCAACAAAGACAAAATGAACTGCAAAACTAAATATGCATGTGGGAAATGCAACACCCCCCTGTGTTTGAGTAAACATGCTAAAATTATTTGCGATAGTTGCTTAGTCGGGGAAAAAACGGGTGAAATAGTGGATGATTCTGAGTAACTGAACATTTGAAATTACAAGTTGTATGTATACCTGGAAATAGCAATGTATTTCTTTATACTTACTGTAACACAATTTATAACCTATATGTACTCATATTTTAACTTGTATTTTATGTTGTAAGATAATACCTATTAATGTAAGCCTTGTACGCTTAATCTAAATAAAGGTAAAAACAGGAAAAAATAGAAAATAAACGAAAGAAAACAAAATTACAACCAATAACAACAAAAATATAGCGCGGGTCTACTAGGCTCCGCGTGACTAACGGCGTTTTACCAAAGCGCGAGCCTGACGGAGGGTTAAAACTTCTCATTTATGGCTATTGCCCCTTTGACTTTTGAAAAATATCCATGAGTTAATACATCGATTTAGCTTTAGGCTTTAAACGTTAGTTTTATTCTTCCTCTGAAAATGTGGAAACAACATGCCTCCTTAAACACACATACATACCTGCACGAGGAAATGGGCTCGAGGAAACTAAATTTTTCCGTGGACGACTGTACATGTAACGATGTCCATTAGCTACCCTAATCCTCACGTTTTCAGATAACTATATTGACCTTACAGGAGATGTGGATGGTCGTGTTGAATACCGCAAGATTGTACTATACATGGAACGCTGTTTACCGTAGCACAAATCCTCATGTTTTCGAAAGACGGATACGGGGGGCGGATTGATCGTGTTATCTGCCACTAGGTTGCATTCTACATGAAACCTTATTCACAGTATAGCTATTTTGATCTATATGCTTTTAAAAAAGTCCATAACTATGAATTTAGCCTCAAATTTCAAATGCAACTTGTCAGATTCCGACCGTGAATCGTGAAAATTACAACGCAGCATGTAATGCACATGAATATCCCTTCCGATTTCCGTCTTTATACGTATCAGAAGGGCTTCGAAAAGTATTGGTTGCTTTCGAGGTTAAACCTCCTTGCCATGACAACAAAACCGTAATTTTCATGGCTAACAGTACTGCGAACTAATGTAATTTTACCCTAGCACAAGATATGATTAAATCAAATGGCAGATTAACGCTTGGTTTTGAAGGTTTGCCGTTGAAACTGGCAGCAATGGTTTGCCTACAGCCTTTTTATGATAATTTCTTTGGTAGCAGAAACTTCGAGGTAGGTTTCTGTGGGAAGTTCTTCATTCTTCCCTTGTGAGAAATGGGGGAAATTGCTTGTTCTATCTTGCAAACTATGTCCTGTACTGACCCTCAAATCTAGTTTGCCAGGAGTTAACTCACGTGATGGGGCGTGTCCTGTCACTCATGACTCATTATTACGAAAGTCACATTTTGCGAACTTGCTGAAACACTCAACCATGAATAATTTAGTTTTTGTATTTTGATGTTGCTTAGCATCACATCTACACAGACAATAAAGTTATGATGGTCCTAGGCTCCAATAAACCTATGATTCTTTGACCTCATAATTACTTGACATTTGCATTTCAAGGTAAGAGAAAATCCCGAAAGCTAACAAATCACCACAACTGAGGTGGTTGTAGTAGTGGTATTTATGGCGGTGGTGGTGGTGTTTCAGTGTTTTAATAAAATTGCATTGCAGCACGGAGCTTTAGGTACTAGGTCACCGGTACTATCGATTGATGCATCATGGTCGCTTAAGCATATGCGTGAAAATTGCTCACATTATGTTGCCAATGCAAAGACTATATGGATATAGCAAGCTTAAGAAACAATCAACCATAGGTTTTCAATTCTCATGTTAAAATTATTAGTATTTGCTAAAATTGTCGCCTTTAGTATGAATAAGCTGTTTAACAGTTTAGCTCTAACAATTCAGCCTATAAATACATTTAAATTAGAGGAAAAATGGCGTTCTTAACTCTTTATCACCTGCTTCTATACAATATTAAACATTACTGTTGTGATTTAGAAGTAAAAACCAAATAAAAACGCAGCACAATTGTAATAATTGCAGTTGTTATAACAGAATATGTGGGCTTAAATAATCTTACAGAAATGACCAACGCGGTTGATTGAAGCTAATATCTATAATGTGTTACAAGAAAGCTTCGAGATGGCGAAGAAGAAGGTCCGCTCTGTCGCCGCTCCTGCTAAGCCAGGAACCTCTACGTCTCCTCCGGCACCCGCCGAGGAGATCTCGCCGCAGCCGTCGCAGCCTAGGGCAACCAATGCCGCAACAACCGCTTCGCCGCCAGCCAGCGCAGCTTTGCCCCGACCGCGCCAGCAGTCGCCGCCTCACTCGCCGGCACCCACACCGCCGATTCTGGGTACATCCCAGCCACCGCAGAGCCAGCCTGTGCCTCAAGGGAGGTACAGTGCCGTCGTCCGAGGGGTCCCGAGGGACCTGCCAGCCAGGTTCCTCATCACCGCAGCCCACCAGCAGTGGCCTTCAGCCTTGAAGGCCACCAGGATCATAGGAGCACAGTGACCCACCTCGCTCGTCAGCATGGAGTTCGCAGACCCTGCCGACTACGAAGCTGCCTTGAGGGCGGGTCTGCCCTTATTAGGGCGGTGCTTACGCATCGAGGCCAGCCGAGTGGAACGCCAGACTCCCTGCAGACGCTGCTGTGCCTACGGGCACAATGAGACGTCCTGCGCAGTTCAACCCAGGTGCCACTACTGTGGAACAGCCTGCACCATCGCATCGTGCACCCAGCACGACCTTTGCCGCCGACGCCGCTACTGTGCGACCTGTGGAGAGTCTTCACACTTCACCGGCCAGGCGCTCTGCCCTCTGCATCCCCGCAGGAAGGCATCGCCGACGCCGCCAGCACCTACGCCGCAGATAGTGACATCTCCACAGCCACCGCCTCCAGCACCATTACCAGCGCCGACACCAGTACCACCAACGCCGATACCAGCACCTTCACTCCATGCGGAGTTCCTGAACATGACGAAGCTGACAGCCCTGGAGGAACTCATCAGGGAACTTCAAACATCATCAACTGCCCAACAGGTTTTCCTGGCTGGGCAGTTCGACAGCACCTCTTCAAGACTTACAGCCATCACCGAAGCCATCCGGGTCTCATCTCTCAGCCAACGGCCGAAGACGGACCCGGCCAGAGTCGCGAGCTTCTTGCAGCAATGCAAGGAGTTCAACCAGCAACAGGAACATCATCGACAGCATCATCCTAAATCCTAACTTCCATTCACTTCCTAAACTCTCGCCATTCCCACTAGTGTTGCAGTCAGGTTTCATGGCTGCAACCTAGTTACTACCTTTACCCGCTCCCGCCCACAGGGCGGCAGCCAACAGCCTTCAAATACTAACGCGGGTGCTATGCGGGACCGCACGAAGCCACGCCATTCCACTTTTCCTTCTTCCTTTTTTCCATCCGGTGGAGGAGTTTTTAGTGGGTATGCCGACTATTGGTGAGTCCCACACTCTCAGTCCCGACTCCCATCGGGGCTGGGGTCAGTGATTAAATCATTTTCTCCTCCACTCGAAAAAAGACAAGAAAATCTAAGTACAACAGGTCCTCTGTTTTCCTAATGGCAATTTTTAGATCGCTCTTATTCAAAGCGACCTAATGAATTGTGAACCACTCACGTTGTTTTCCACGTGAGCGTGTAGGCACTTGTTCTCCGTCGTAATGCAATGTAGTTCACGCTGGTATTTGACTGTACAGTATTGATGGAAAACTGGTTGAGTGTAGCACTTCTACTACTAAGGGTGATTTATTTTGTCATATATTTAATCATAAGGTTAATTATTGCTTCGCATATTTTGTTCTACTACAGAGCGTGTGCTTATATGTTTCATTATGGCTAACCAGTCAGCTCTTCAAGTTTAAATGTGATATGCAGAAGGATTCCAAGTGTAACATTTCCAGGCCGCGCAACACTTCATAGCAATTATTATGAATATTAGGCCACGGGTAGTGTTCAGTCTAACAAACCTAACATAGTGTAGGATTCTTACCAACCTCAATATTATACGACAGCATTTATCGTTTGGAGAATCTCCCCTCTACAAAAAATCGCTTATGTGTCTTCCACAAAAACCAAGCATTTCTTACGGCTCTGCAAGGAGATGTTAAATCGTAGAAGTTAAGATAATATTAAATAACTGTGGCACATGATTTACGCAGACATTCTTGTATGTAGGCGCACATTTTGTGAGTGGAGACTGAATAGTGTATACAACGGCGAAATGGGCCCATATTTAATACTCTTCTAGGACGATAGTTGGTTCTACCTTCAACAATATGTGTATACACAATGTAAGATTCTTGCAAAGCCAATTCATGTATAGTTGACACAAGAAAGTCACAATTACCAAATATAATTAAGCTAAGAAAAAATTTATTTGCCGGGCCTATTATACAATGCATTAAGAGTAAGGCATTCCCCCAGAGTACTAATTATATAGTACCACAACTTAAAGGAATCAAAGGATTTAAAGAATCTTTAAATAAGAACAAGAATCTGTAGAGCCCCAAAGGTATTGAATATATTAGCTCAGAAATATCCTTCTACGCACCCAAATGCAGGTCCTCAACCACCCTCCAAATTAAGGGCGTGAAGATATTACAATTAAAGCACATTACATTTAATTCTGTCCTTCTCACACACATTTGCCATTAAGACCGAAAATTTACCACGCCAAATGCATAATGTAAACTCGCTTCCATGAAATGTTATACGCCGCTCCACACAGTATAAGCCATTTGAAATTTACTTATGTCCGAAGATACATGTTATAACAAATTTAGAATAGACCAAAAGGTGTGGAGATGGCCGCTCCAAGACACAAAGCTCACTCCAAGTCCTTCTTCGATGTTAGTCGAGAACGATGCATTACATTGTCTTTTTTACTCTTCAGGCATCGCTCGGGGTACGCACTGGGCAGTTCAGGTGATGACGTAAAACCAACGTTAGCGCCAACTGTACTGGCGGAGAGGGCGCAACCTAGCGAGCGCTGTAGAACCTTGTGGACCGGCTCCTAGTGTATGACCGGCTGTCAGCATAAGAAGCAGGGGCCAGATTGTATTTTATGACTGCGGATACAAGAAAAGCTGGGGGCATCAATGTGAAACAGTCCATCGAAGAAAGAAAGAGCCAGAATCTGCCTCAGAACTCCCCCCGACAGCAGAGATGTGCACAACCAGGAAGAATTGCAGGCGATGCTGGTTCAGCGGCTTCGAGCGACGAGCATGAAACACAAACACAGAAAATGAGCTCATGTCACCAGAGGCAACCAGCGCAAAAAGGAAGGAGAGTTCAATACTCTAAATATATACTAGGAATGGTAGTAATAAGCACATTAAAAAGCCAAATGTATAAAAGTATTAACAGCAAGAAAGGTAATTCAGTACCCATGAAAATAAACAGTACAAAGTAAATGCATGAGCCTGCATAACAAGAATGAACTATATAACAATAACAAACGCGTAAATGTATAAGGATAGAAATATATAAATATATGTATATACACATATAGAAAAACTAGCAATAGAATACAAGCGCGCTACAACAATTGAAAAGCTAGCTAGCAAACATTAGGAATATATGTATAGAACTACCACTATAACACAAAGACAACCGGTTGAAATACTAACTACACAAAAGCTAAATAATGGGCCCACAAAAAATGTGCACAGAATACATGTAAGGATAAAGAAAATACATGAACAACACAAAGAAACAAAGGAAAAAGCTCTGGACAACATAAAAGGAACATGTGCTTTGGCATGGATCAGGAAAAAGGAAATCCTTGCAGGAACCGGGAGCCAAATTACAAAGCCCCGCAGGAGCTGCAAGGAAAAAGGAAACTCGCCAAGCCAAAGACGAGTGTATCGAGTAGAAGAGTCGAACCATGACCGAAGTGACTCCGAAGTGGCAAAACGTATTTGCGAAGCGTGAGCTGTAGTAAATTTGCCAGAAAGAAATGGCGAAGCCGGAAGGAGACATTGTTAACAATCTGGACAATTCGAAATGAACCAACATAATGGGGAGCAAGGTTATGACTAAGATGATGTGCTGCATCACTAACAGAATAATTACGAAACAGTACGAAACATCCACTTTAAAAGGAGCTGGAAGGCGTGATTCCTTATAACGAGCCCCTCGTCGACGACGATCCCGGCAAAGCTGACGAAAGGTGTCATGCCAAAGGTTGACTGAAGGCACCGAGTCGTAGGATTCTGGAAGTAAATCACGTAAACGCCAAGAATTAATCAACGGATAAGCCGGAAAACAGGGAACATGAGATGAAATGGAACCTGTTGATGAGATTCGAGGGTCGCCACATTAAACGCCAAATGAAAAGCAGGCAAACGTGTATCCCAAAGACGATGATTATCTTAATGAAAGGCGATCAACGTGCTTTATAAGATTGCGGTTTCCACGTTCAGATAATGATGGTCGGGGATAATGAGACGTATGAAGGAATTCCACACCATGTTTTAAAAGGAAGGTACGAAGAAGTCTAGCTCGAAAATATGATGCGTTGTCAGATACAATTGTCTGTGGCAACCCGAATGATGCAAAGTTACCAGACAAAACATGAATGGTATTAAATGCTGTAGACGTACAACCTGGTGCTAGCCAAATATATATTGTAAAGGCGTCAATAAGTACGCACAAGTAAGCATTGCCCCGAAAGGAACGTAGTAACTGTCAAATAAAGGCAAGGAAGAAACGCTCCATAGGATAATAAGCTAGACGCGAATTCAAAAGTCCAAAGCGAGTGTGGAATGTGGAGGCTTAGAGCAACAACAGACGGAACAACTACGAACGAAATGTAAAATATCTCGATACATATGCTTCCATACAAAATAAGGACGAATCTTAGACTTGGTTTTATAAACTCCCAAATGAGCTCGAAATTGTGATGTATGAAAATATTTCAAAACTATTGGGATAAGAGTTTGTGGTAATACAATACGTAACGCGTCCGATGTTGGCAAGCGCGTCAGCAATAAGTCATCGCGAAAAAGATAATTTGGAGAAAGCTGTTCCTCTCTACCCGCTGTCTAAAGCGGATCCAAATCAGGATCAGAACGTTGATGGTCAGATAAGGAAGTATAACTTGCAGGGAAATCTTTCTTAAGAGTACCGAGCATTTCAATATGGTAACTGTGAAAATGGCGGATCCTCCCGAAATAAACGAGAAAGTGCATCATCGACAAAATCTTCACTACCGCGGATATGTTTAACGGTAAAACAAAACACACTAAGGTGTACTGCCCAACGGGCCAATTTCCCGGTTTGACGTCTGTGTGAAGGTACCCAGGATCTATAACGTGTGTTAGTAGATTATACCGATGTTTTGACAGATAGAATAGGGTTTGTACGTGACTTAAATTATCAAATTCATGTATTAGATGATACTCTGGTCCATAGTCCACCATATAAGCTTTCGCCTCCTAGAATGAATTTTCTTCAAGATTTAATTGATCGCATGAAAGTTCCTATGCCAGTCTATGTTTTCTTGTGCCTGAACCTAAAAATGACATGCGTTTACTAGTGGAATATCGTCGCTTATATAACCACATAGTTTTGGATTCTATGCCTCTCCCTTAATTACATGATGCGGCGCATCACTTTAAAGATGCTAAAGTTTTTACGACCTTAGATTTAAATCAAGCGTACTACCAAATTCCGTTACATCCTGCTTCGCGACCTTTTATGGCCTTCGTTACGCCGTGGAATTTATATAACTTTTGTAGCATCCGTTTTGGAATTTTCACTGCTGCGTAGGTCCTTTCCCGTTTGTTAGACCGTATATTTCATAAATTTAAATTTGGCTTTGTTTTCAATTACCTTGACGATTTAGTAATCTATTCTCCGGATTATACTATGCACTTACAGCATCTTCGTTTGGTTTTTTATGCTCTTCGTCAAGCTGGTCTTACCGTTCGTCCTTCCAAGGTCCCATTTGCGGTATCCCAGGTATCTTTTCTTGGACATTTAATTTCACCTCCTGGAATATCTATAGATCCATCTCGGACTCTAGCTATGCGCAACTATCCAGTACCTTGCACCCAGAAGCAGCTTGCTTCATTTCTTGGGATGATTTATTTTTTTCTATATTTATTCCCGATTTAGCTACTCTTGCTTAACCACTTTACACGTTGCGCCGTAAACATGTTGCTTTTGTGTGGACATCTCAAGAACAATATACGTTTACCCTTTTGATACCGGCCTTAATGGATCCACCCATTTTGGCTACGCCAGATTTTTCTTTTCCGTTTATTTTGCAAACGGATGCCTCTCAAGTAGATCTTTCCGCGGTATTCCTTCAAGATGCTGGTCAAGGGCGACGCTATATTGCTTATTTTTCTAGAACATCATCTGATCAAGAACGACGATTGTAGATCTATGAATTGAAGGTTTTGGCGGTGTTATGCGCTTGCGAGAAGTTTCGACAATTTTTGGAGCATCGACCTTCTGCAGCCGGCTCCTAGTGTAAGACAGGCTGTCAGCATAAGACGCAAGGGCCGGCATTGTATCTTATGTCTGCGGATACTAGAAAAGCTGCGGCCATCTCTGCGAAACAGTCCCTCGAAGATAGAAGGAGCCAGAATAGGCTCAACAAAACAATCACTACTGGAGCTCTGAAGAGCAAAATTTCGTTCATTGTGTACCTGTGCATAACAAAAATACTGCATGTGGAACGGAATAAGCGGAGAAGAAATTATAGGGATAGTTTATTCCAAGTTAACATGCGGAAATAGAATCCCGCCCTCTTTTTAGAGAATTAACCGACAAAACGTGATTTCGCCTATTTTCCAACCAAATTCACACTAGCAATAGTTCCATGAAAACAGGTGAAGTAAGTTCCATGGAGGACAGAAATATTGGAAAAATATAAAGCTACTTGATACGCCAAACCAACCCCTGCGACATACATTTCTGTGGTAAATTAAGAAACAATGTACACCCACAAGAACCGAGCTGGATGGCTCAGGCGGAGGCCCTCTGTGGCTCCATTGTGGAGGTCACGGGATCGATACCCGGTGACCGCTCAGTCTGGCCCATGGGTTTTTTGTGTTTTCCTCGGGTCGCTAGGCCAATGCTGGTGCGGTTCATCTTCTACCACGACTCTCTTTCTTCGCATTTCTTGTAACCATCACATTCCTTGTCATCTGTTTCATGGCTGTAGAACAAATTCCTAACATTGCTGCTCTAGGAGTTACTTCAGTGGTGCAACACGCATTGCTGTTTCTATAAATAAGAAACAAGCCGCTGATAAACGATTCGCTGACATGATGAAAAGTTTTAAAGAAACTGAATCTAAGTACTTAATAAAACGCATATAAGAGCAGAATTCATATCTCTAATGTTGCAGAAACTTGCTAATGCCGTAAAGAAGAAACAGTTCTAGAAACGGGGTTGTACTTATCCCAGAGATAGCACTAAGCCGTATTCGTATTTAAGTGAATGCAAAGTTCTTAAAGCTACCTTAGGTAGATAAACATATGTTAGAGGAGGTTATATAAGTGACACTCTTCCTTCAAAAGCGCTGAACGAAGAGAAAATTCTTTTAAAATTAGATACTTTTAGCAACGAGGGCATACACTGGGTCCCTATACAGAAGGAAGGAGATTTGGAATTTTATTTCTGTACTTTTCATAACCTTAAATCTCCTAAGCATTTCGAAAGCCACCTGGACACTAAGGTAAGGCTGTTATGAGAATGCGGAGTAAATGAATGTATCAATATTTCAATACTGTCATTTTTGGTCATTTATGATCGGAATTTTTCGTGGAAAAGCAATTTTATATGTGACTCTGTTATCGAAATGTGTTATACTGTCCCTGTGAGTGGTACAGAATCTTTCAATTATACATATCTGAATCCACGTTTACAATTAGATTCCAGTTCTAGCTATCAGGCAGCTCCCTTGAATTTTAAGATATTCTATTCAATACAAAATGTCGATAAGAGCAATAATCTATTCATTACACTTTTAATGGAAAACTTACAAACATAGAAATTCCTACTGGAACATATGAGACGGATGATATAAATACATTTCTCAAAGGTAAATCTGAATTGGTTGATGGTGTCTTCTTCATATGTCCTAATAATAATAATAATAATAATAATAATAATAATAATAATAACACTGCCGTGAACTCTGACATTCAATGTCTTTATGAAACAGAGTTTCTTAAACCCAGAACTATAGGCTCCCTTCTAGGTTTCAATGAAAATTAGATTTTGCATAGTGGTGTGCTTAGATATTCTGATCATCTTGTGAATACGTTTAATGTAAGTATAATACTGCAGTACTTCAACTGGCTCTTTCATTTGCAGAATAAGTGGACATTATCTGTATTAGCTTTTTTCATCTGTTGCTCCAGGTTCTTGGGTTTCTGAAGAACCTTTATATGCTATATATTTGTCTGTGATTGACATAAAATTCATAGACTAAATTATCCTTACAGTAGTTGATCAGAACGGCAAGACCGTCGACTTAAGAAATGGCTTCATAACTGCAAGACTTCACATCATGTGAAATGTGTATACATTTTAAACGGCAGCCTCACAAGTATAATAGAACTCTACTGTCGAGATTGAATCACGCTCTACCTTTGTCTAGTAAGGAGTTAGCATAGTATAGTGGAGAGTTTCTGAAAGGTTTATGCTACAGAGTTGTATAATGGACATATTAAACTTCACTGAAGTACCTACCCTCGATAATAAGGTTTTATAGAAGAGCAGCACATAGTTTTGCCTTATAATACATTTAGATTCAAGCGATGAAATTAGAATTTTTTGTCAAACTGAAGAGTTGTATACGCCACCTAGCAGAAGTTACCTTTACACTGAAGGATCTATTTCAAGAACCAATGGAGAGCCTACTATTGCAAAGCTTACCAATAATGCTATTGCTTTCAATTTTTATGGTATTCCTTTAGGCTTGAGTGGAAAAACTGTAGATAGAACTAGAAATCCTTGCATTTCCTCAACTATATGCAGCCCTTAACCCGATGGAATCGAATCTTGTAATGAATGCGGAATGGACCTACCCTGTTGAAGACGTCATCTCACAGGCCGTAAATGGGACCTTCAGGGCCGTATTCATAGATTTCACATAGGTCTGGACTATCTCCAGACTCATTTGGGCCGGAACAAAGGTCGACCAAGTTTTTGATATTCATAGACGATAAAAAGTCTCGGACCAAGAAAGGCCGTGGATCAGCAAGGAGAAGATGTTACACGACGAATAAAGGTAGTTCTGCGCATGCGCGTCTGCCATAGAGTAGTAAACTAACCACTGTTACTGCTTAGTTTTTACTTTCTATGGTCGTTTCACAGCTGTTTTTTCATCGGTTCAGTGCTCACTCCTCGCCCAAAGCGGAAAAAAATGGACATAACCTAGAAGCGTGCATTAAAATGTTCGGAGGAGGAAAATGCCTGTTTCCCTTAATACAAAAAATGATGGATATTATTGAAAACAAATCGGTTTTGACAAATGCAAACGCAAAAAAAGAGGAGATATGGAGGGAGATAGACAGTTTTGTGCATGATTCTAACCTATTGCCATCCCTCCCTTTTTGGAAACGTTCTTATCCACACAGTTTCGTGGCATTGTTAATCATTTCAATAAGAATTTAACTTGCTGGAATATTAACCTTTAAGCTTAAAATTTCAGAATCAAATTGTATTTAAACAGGAAGGAACATTGCTGTTATTAAAATCTCACTCTGGATCATAACCAGATAAATATTGTGTGATCGTAATTATACAGAAACAATTACCCGAGGAAATTCTAATACATCCTAAACCTTCCGGGAGTTGTAATCCTCCTCTCCCCGAGGGAAAACGTAAGCAAAGCCTAAATTATTTCTAACTAAACCCAAGCGGGACATTATTCCGTATACGGGTAGGAGGGATGAAATGCTAAGAAACAAATGGAATCAGGGTTTTTTAACACGTAGAGTTGATTGTGTAGTGTCCTGTTCTCATTCGAGATTAGACGCGTAGATCCCTCGGCTACGCCCTGTCGTCGCTTCCCAGTTGCAACTCCTACACTCCTCTCCTCCTAAATTTAGCAGTGTCAAACTTTTCCTTCCCGTTACGTCAAGTTTAATGTGACATGGCAATTAGAACCAATCGGCGTGAAGCAGTAGCACGAAGTAATAGAAGAACAATAAATCAAGATTCATTCCCGTTACGTTAAGTCCATCCTAATTAAACCTTTACTGTAGCAGAATTTCTTAACTTCGCGTTACATCCCGTCATGTTACGTAAAGCGCGTAGTAATCCCGGCTAAACAAAGCTAAATCTAGCATTAGCATTTGAGTCATTAGTTATAATGGGGCTTACTAAGGTCAGTAGTGTTTTCTTGATACCCTTCTCCTGTATAATGTGGAAGTGCTATTAGCATCGTATCAACTGAGATTCAAGCATCGGTTATCGTCGTCTGTCATATAGGTTAGGATAAATCCGTTTTATCAGCCTTCTAACCTTTACTTTACTAAATCTGTATTTGTTTTGAAGTTTAGGTCGCCATTCTTTCCAATTATGTCTAATTTTGGTAGATAGTTTTACTCCATCGTCTCATTTCGCGAATTCTACGCAAGCAGCCACACCAATTACTCCAAAGTCATCCATTTTGTAAAGATGGTCTGCCTTTAATCTACCCCTCTGAGGTAGACCAAAATTTGGTCCGGACCAAGGCGTTTGATCATCGGACCAACGCAAATCCCGGTCTATGAATAAGAAAATCGATTGTCCGCTGTAAATCCACCGGAAGTAGCAAGTTAGGCCGGACCAAAATCGACTATGAATATCGCTCTCAGTGTCTTAGTTCCTCCTTAGATGCTTCTGAGTTTCGCAGACAAGCACAAGCAACTTATTCTCAACAGCTCATTGGTGCTCATTCTAACCAAGGATTCTAAGAATTGAATTCAAGGCGAGGAGGTGCATCAAACTTACAAGAATTGAAGAGAGGATGCCTGTTATTAGATTTTCCGACTTTCAAAAGGCAGAAATTCTTAAATGACAACCCATAACACATCGGGTTTGAACCATTGATCTTCATACTCAACCTACTCTACCTTAGACGGGATCATTCCCATGGAATGTTGCGACGACCTCGAAACTCCAAAAGCCTCGTTTCGTTACGTTGCGAGCACAAACTTTAAGATTAAATTATGCAAGTGAAAGATGCCCTGAATTTGGTCATTGTAATATTAAAATTTGAACCTTTTTTCAATAGAAAATATCCGTATCATGATACTAATTTATATTTTTCGAAATCAAAGTTTGGATTATTTTATGAAGTGTATTCAAAGCTACAAAGTGTTCATTGTGGTAAAGATAATTACCCGGTTCTGAAAATAAATAATTACTTTCAAGGTCGCCCCTATTCGTCATTAACTGTTCGCATCAACCTGAAGATACTCTTATTGGAGCTCTTAAAATATATGGATTGAGATTCAAATATCTTTTAATTTTCCTGCACACACGGCTTTATTCTGCTTGACATTGCACGATAAATTGTATACCTATAAACCTCTGATACACGTAGTTCAGACAAAAATCTGGTGTAAACTTAAAGGAGAGATAAAGAGAGACAACTGTATACTTTAACATATTATCCTTTATTGATCGCTGATCACTATGTTTATGCCTTTATTCATTCTTTAGCCTTATATTACAATCATTATTTCATTGCCGTTGTCGGTATTGAGGATAGTACATGAAGAACAGTGCATGCTCATTAAAGATGCCCTTCTTCTTGTTTGGCTTCTTCTTCTGCTCTCTTTCTCCGATTCTGTAATGATAAAAGAACGCTGCTGAGAAGTGAGTTAACATTAGAATGCCGTGGGCGGGGTAATTAAACCATTAAGTAGAATCCAATCCCTACTTTTGGTAGAACAAACCAAATCAACATAACATTCCCTAGTGACATTTATTTGTTTTACGTGCTCACTAAACTCATCAAAAATGGATAGTATCCAGGCATTTAGTTGTGACCCGTGATGTCATTTATCTTAAACGTCTGAAGGGGTCGTATTGACCCATTTATGCAAAACTACGATTCTTTCATACCTGACAAGCTAAATGCGTTTCATGAGGTATCAGCGAAATGTAAATCTATACTTATACTAAAATGTCCTTTCACCAGATATTCTACATCTCGTTCAGTTCAGCTGTTGGTAGCAGATTGTTAATTCATAATAATCAGCAAAGTCTCCCTACTACCCAAAACTCATCATTACTCTCTATTTTGAACATCCAACTAGCCTTCACAAAGTACGTTTGGTCCATAAAATATCATCGTTCTTATATACCCGCATTATGCATGCCCCTTTACTCACCATAAAGTGAAATTCACTTGGTCTTGCCACCATAAACACGAGTGGAGCATCCCAATCTATAGAGGATCCATTTTACCTTCATCGAATTCATTACATATACTTTTTCCCCAAAATTCTATGCACAATAATTTCAAAGTTAGTTTCTTTATACATCACTGCATTCGAACCGATAAACACGTATGCGGATCCCAATCTGGAGGAGATCCATTTTACCTTCGTCATTCTAATTAGATATAATTTATAACCTTTTCCGAACTTCTATTTCAAATAACAGCAAAGTTAGATCTTTGACCCTTCACTGGTCTTGAACCAAAGGACATACAGCATCTCGGGGTGCTTCAACGTAATATTTTTCACATTCGGCATAAAAATAATTCTTCACAAGGGTTAGCGACGTGTTAGCAGTCGGATTAACATTTTTTATTACGGTGTGGTCAATTAATCCACCGGTTTTAATCCAGAAGCCACATTCTACTATTCATTTCATAGGAAAAGAGTATAAGGAGTACAGAGATGTTACAAATTAAGTAACTTATGTTATGGTACAGGAACCCAACGGTCGATGTATTGGAGACGCCCCAATTAGTGGTTCGTCAAAGGAAAGACGTAGTTTTTCATCTATGCTTGAAACTTCTAAATGATAACAATGTAACTTTAACGAATTTGGTTGCTATAAGATACGGTAAAACTAACACAAATATGGGTGCTCAAGCTGGAATTATAAGAAGTTTTGAAACTGGTGTTGGGGACCTATGAAATAGTGTATTTATTTCTTACATATAAATGGATTACCATTAGGCCATTCTTTATGAAAATTTAATGGGCAAAAAACTGGGTTATACATACTCAGGGCCTATAGGAAAGCAGTTGTAGAACTGTGAGAAATGAAACTATATTAAGGTTTCAAACACTTTCTCCATAAATTCAGCAGGTGTATGTGCCTGGTTGAGTTCTGATTAGAACAGTATGTTGGAAATAATGCAAGATTTAACGAGTGGACGTTGCACAACTAAAACAGCCAATAAGAATCCAGAGGTGCATTTACGCTTATCCTAAATATCTCTTACTGGGTTGTTGACTGGCAAGAGGCTATATGCTCAGTAAACGGCAGTTAGAAGTATATTAGATGCCCTTAAAACGGAAGAGTTAATTCAGATTCCATTCGGCGATTTCAAGTGCCCAAATATAATTTTGGTGCAGTTGGCTATACTAATATTATTACCTGGACTATAAAAACATCGAGTCACCGGCATTACAAACGGTTAGCAGCGATGATTTAGAAAATATAACTAAAACATCAGCTGTATACGGTAGTATAATTATATAATTTCCATGCGACACACACATAGTTGAAAAGATGGTGAAATTTTTAACAGGTGCATCAGCAAAACGGCGTGGGTTCATAAATAGCGATTTATACATACCATGCTCATCATGATCAAATGAAAGCATTAAAAACTGCAATCTTGCAAAAAGTTGTGGAGCTAAAGGAAGAGAATATAAAACCAAAAGTTCCTAACCTTCAGGTTCAAACCAGGATGGTTGGTTCTATTCTGCGATGGGAAGGCCACCCCTGAGTGGCTTTATCGCATCATGAGAGAGCTAAAGCCATGCAAAGAAGATGACCTAATGGTCATGGGGAAAATCAAATTCCTCGTACAATGGTATTGGTCGGATACTTCCACAATTGTTTATAGGATCCATCCGAATAAATGTTGGACCACATTAGAGCGCAAAACAATTATCTCAGAGTAAGTGAGAGTACTTAGAAGGGCAACTGAAGGGAAAGCCATTCAATTAACTCTCTCTCTCTGTTTGAGTTAACTCTCGTACTTCTCTTTGGAAAAGTTGAAAAGCAAGCATTCTGAGCAAGTTTCAAATTTTGCCAAGATCTACCCAGACTGAAAGGAAAGTTGTTAAAAAGAGTCAGAAGGATTAAGGACTAAGGGCGCCTCACAGAAGACGATCTGAAAAGCCATCAGTAGGTTCCTCCGGGACCTCGGCAGTAATGACCCCGTCTTCTTCTGCAGAGGTGCCTATCTCTGAAAGTCCAGGAAAGGTTAAAATAAAGATGAAACAGGGTTAGAGCCACACAGCTAAAACCTTAGCAAGACAGCCACCTCGACTCCTAAGACCTTGCGATCTGCAACCTGAATTAGAGTCCAATATTTTCTTTCTCCCTCTACTGACTAATGTTATTGCAAAGGATACTGCAAGGTCTTCGAATAATACTTTCTCTATAAATTCGAGTACTATCATACCAAACGTTATCCAGAACTTCCCCATTGATACACATTGTTACAAAGGTCCCCAAAAGTGTTCCCTTTCTGTGTCTCTCGCTTGGGTTGCAATACTGTAGACCAAACGGTGAATAAGGTCCTCAAGGTTTCCTCCCTGTCTACAATGATATCTTTTGTTACGGATGTTACCATAAGGTTCACAGCAACTGCTATTGCTCCCTTGATTGGAAATGCTGCACAACAGATGGTGCGCAAGGTCCTCAAGATTTCCCCCTCTCTTTACTGATACCTATGGATACGCATGATACCATAGGGTTCCAAAAAACTGACTTCTCTGTCTTTTGACCCAGAATACTGTATTATAGAAGATGGAGTAACATGCTATCCTTCCTCCATTGTTTCAACTGCTCTATCTATCTATCTATCTATCTATCTATCTATCTATCTATCTATCTATCTATCTATCTATCTATCTATCTATCTATCTATCTATCTATCTATCTATCTATCTATCTATCTATCTATCTATCTATCTATCTATCTATCTATCTAACTATCTATCTATCTATCTATCTATCTATCTATCTATCTATCTATCTATCTATCTATCTATCTATCTATCTATCTATCTATCTATCTATCTATCTATCTATCTATCTATCTATCTATCTATCTATCTCTCTATCTATCTATCTATCTATCTATCTATCTATCTATCTATCTATCTATCTATCTATTTATCTATCTATCTATCTATCTATTTATATACCTATCTACCTATCTATCTATCTGTCTGTCTATCTATCTGCCTATCTATCTGTCTGTGTGTCCGTCTGTCTGTCCATCTATCTATCCATCCATCTATCCATCTATCTATCTATTTATCCATCTATATATTGTATCACCTATGACTTGCACCGCAAATATTTCGGAAATGGAAAGTGCTATTGATGTGCAGTTTTCACAAAATTGATTGGTAGTCAGGGGGCTCGTACATTTAGCCTATAAACAGATTTTAAGAATACTGAGAAAGTGTATTTTTTGAGCAAACCTACAATTTTTAAATGGAACAATGCCTAGTTACATCAACATAATAAAGGTAGGGTAAATTAGAACGTCAATGGTCTTTGTTGCAGGATTCTAGTTCAAGTGGTTTACGACAAATCGTATTTTGAAAAGTTTCCACCCCGACAATTGTTTGTCCCATTCAACCTGCTTAGTTGCTAGGTATGAAGTTGATATGTTTGTTTGCATGGTGTTTCCTGTTCTTTGATTGCATTGCGACTTTCTGGTCAGTTAGTTTGTGGCAGTTAAAGCAGTAAGTCGTGAGTGGAAGATGGGGTTTAATAATGCAGAAAAA
Source organism: Deroplatys truncata (assembly GCA_030765065.1). Taxonomy (NCBI): domain Eukaryota; kingdom Metazoa; phylum Arthropoda; class Insecta; order Mantodea; family Mantidae; genus Deroplatys; species Deroplatys truncata. The sequence goes on from CM060990.1 coordinate 331,717,303, forward strand.
GTCCACATACTCATGGTGTATGGACAGTGTAGGAAGGGTGCAGTTCGTTCCTATACAGTGTATGCAGAAACGTATCCAAATAGACGTCAACAATCTCGGCAATTATTTATCAACCTCTTCAACCAATTACGTGAAAGTGGTGCTGTAACACCAACAAAACGTAACAGAAAAAAACAAGTGACTGGAGAAGAGGTAGAAATAAATGTTTTGGCTGCCGTTGCAGTAGATCCGCAAATTAGTTCCCGCACAATCGCACGTGGAAGTGCCATATGTCAGGCAAGTGTACTGCGCATTCTCCATCGACATAAGCTCCATTCCATTCACATCTCGCTCTATCAAGAGCTGCATGGAAACGATTTTGAGAATCGTGTTAAGTTTTGTAAATGGGCATTAAGGCATGATACTCCAAATTCAGCATGTATCTTGTTTAGTGATGAGGCTAACATTTACTAATCATGGTCATGTAAACCGCGGAAACATGCACTATTGGTCTGTTGACAATCCCCGTTGGCTTCATCAGGTGGAACGTCAGCGTCCATGGAGTTTAAACGTGTGGTGTGGGATAGTGAACCATCAGCTCACTGGTCCTTTGTTTATAGAAGGAACAGTGAACTCGCACAAGTATCGCAGCCTCCTGACAGACCATCTGCCACAGATGCTAGAAGACGTTCCTTTACAGACTAGGAGGAACCTGTGGTACCAACATGATGGCTGTCCAGCCCATAGTCTACGAAGTACTACTGCTTGTCTTAACAGATTGTTTCCAGATCGTTGGTTTGGACGAAGAGGACCTGTAACTTGGCCGGCCCGTTCACCGTGTCTGACCCCTTAAGACTTTTTTCGTTGGGAAAGACTGAAAGACACCGCCTACAAGGATGTATGTACCAACATACGATATGAAACGACGTATTTCTGCTGCCTGCTCTGAAATTTCCGCTGAAATGCTAGAACGTGTGCAGCAGCCTTTCCATTGCAGACTAGAAGCATGTATTGAAGCTACCGGTGGTCATTTTGAACACAACCTCTGAAGGGCTACGTTCTCTTTACTTGTAGGATTTCACAGAAATTCCCTTTTGTTTTTCTTTAGTTTGTGCTACCACAGGTTGTACAACTGTCGGTGCGTAAAAGCTTCAAAATAAGATTTCTCGTAAACCACTTGCACTACAATCTTGCAGCAAATGTCATTGACATTCTAATTTACCCTACCTTTATTCTGTTGATGTAACTAGGCATTGTTCCATTTAAAATTGTTGTTTCCTAAACAGTACACTTTCTCCGTATTATTAAAATCAGTTTATAGGTTAAATGCACGAGCCCCTGACCACTAATCAGTTCTGTGAAAACTGCACATTAAGAGCACTTTCCTTTTCCGAAATATTTGCGGTGCATGTTTTAGGTGATTCACCCTATATATAATCTTCTCGGCCTGCGGATTGAGAAGTTATAGAGTTCCGGCGTTTCACAGGCTATGCCGTAAACACTGTCCACTGCATCGCCTCGTATCAATTCCGGCCGAAATGACTGCTTTGCACCGCTGTGCGTACAGTGACTTGTACTCGTCGTGCAACAATTTGTGCGTTGGCTTTCATCGGTGAAGGTCTCAGGTTCAAATACTGTGACTTGAAGGTACCTTTTTGTGTTTAGTAAATTTAACGAGAAATGATAGTTTGGCAGGGAACTGTCGTTTCACTTAGCTTAATTATGTGAATTTCATTAAAACACAAATTGTTACTTGTTAGAATATGCTTTAATGAAGACCGTATTTAAATGCATATAACATTTTAATTATAATTTACAAACATAAGGCATCACTATATCATATTTTACTATTTAAAGCTATTCTTTCATACAAAAGGCAGCCAATAAATTGCTCTGAGAGTTTACAAAATGCAGTACGTACATACAAACCAGATAACGTTTGCAAGCCCAATTTATGATCGGTGTGCACCTCTGTGGTTCCCAAAATGGTGCATTTAACAGGGATTATGACATTATGCCGGACCATCACACAGATAAACCTTTACAATTTACCCGTTTCTTCCATGTGGATGTAACAGGTGTTCGAAATGGCCACCATGCCGGCGGATGCAAGTCTCAGTCTAAACATCATCGCCAGCGTAATCTGGCGCAACATGCCCAGCGTGATGTAACGGCAAGCTAAGATGAGGGCTGATGAGGGATAATTTGCCACTCCTGGTACAGCACATATTTAAGATAACCCCATAAGAAGAAATCTAATGGGGTTAGATCTGGTGAGCGTGCTAGCCACCCTAATGGTCCATGCCGTCCGATCCATCATTCAGGGTAGTCGGCATTGAGATAAGCCGTTACACGGCGGGTCGAATGAGCTGGCACCCTATCATGTTGGTACCACATAGTTAATTGCTTCTTCAACGACACTTCATCCATTAGAGTAGACAAATGGTCTTGTAGGAAGTGGATATAGTGATTCCCAGTGAATTGGCTATCATAAAAATACGGGCCCATTAGATGTTCACCGAATATATCAGCCCAAACGTTGAAACCACATGGGACTTGTAAGGCTACCCCTCGCATCCAAGGTGGGATTACAGTGATTCCAGTAATGGATGTTGTGGTGATTTACATGGCCTTTGATGTGGAACCCTGCTTCGTCTGTAAATAACACAGTTGCCAAAAAGTGTGTCTTGTTCAGTTTGTCGTATAATCCACCTAGCGAACGCCACTCTCCGTCCATGGCCCGGCTGCAGTAGCTCCTGATTAGTTAAAGATGATAAGGGTGAATCTTTGCATAATGTAGTATTCTCCACGCGGAAGATTGGCTAATATTGAAATGCCTGTGAATGTCCCTCGTACTAAAATGCGGATGCTGAATGACATAGTCATTCACACGATCCGTCGTTGCTTGGTTACAGACAGGGTGTTCTCTTCGTGAATGTGGTGGTTTGTGCACTATTCCTGATTCCAGAAGGCGGTTCGCAACTCGCAGAAACGTGTGATCTATAGGGAAGAGTTCTCTTCGAAAGCCTCTGTTGGTATAGACGACGTGCCTCTGTGGCATTCTGCTGCGCTTCTTTGTATACTAACAGTATGTTCAGATGCTCCCTATTCGAAAACATTGTTCCACAGCGAGCACAAACGGCTGGAACTTCGTATTTGTAGGCAAATCCATTTTCTTGTACTTTCGGAAAAAAATCATGACTTGCTGGAACTTTCTCGAAACATGAGCACAAATGAATAAAAAGCTTATGTATTCGCAGGCGTGATTTGAACTTCCGACCTTCAGCAAGGCTTCACAGCATGTTAACCATTGCACAACAAGCACCATTGTAGCTCTAATCAGCGGGTTGGTGAATACAGTGTCAGCACCTGCATTTCGCATTGTCTGTAAAATGCAGAGTTGCCTAGTTACCAATCCGTAGGATGAGAAGACTGAAACATTATTATTATTAATAATAATAATAATAATAATAGCAATACACAGTCATTCGACGGAGAATACTCCAGATATCCCCCCTCTCTCTCGTCCCTTGACATGGATCTGGTGGTGTAATTGTTACCATGGTCTTCTAGATCCATTTCCTTTGATGTTATAGTGCATTAAAATAGATATTACGATACCTATATAGTATCTTGTGTTGTGGTGACTTGTCTTAAAAAGAAAACACCGACAACGCTTTTACGCTGTGTGGGGCAAGAAAGTGATCATTTCTCAAGGAGGTTTTCCTATGTCCAAAAGTACGGTTTGGGCACTGTAGAGCGTCGATATTTGAGAATAGTTTGGGTACTCTGATGGGTGTCCGTTCCACATTTAATCAATATCCCCAACAATAGCAATGTATTACAAATTAATTTCACACTGTCTATCTTACATGATCGCAGAGTCCACACCGGTAATGCTGAACATGACGCACATGAGCCAAGAGGTGCGGTTGTGTGGTGATAGTTTCTATCGCTCCGTGGATTCGTGCAATGAGGTCTTCTTTTGACGTCACAGGAGTATTGTACACCACATTCCTCATTGAACCCCACAGAAAATAATCAAGGGGTATAAGATCTCTGGTGACCATGGTGGCAACTGAACTTGTCCTCTACAAATCCATAAATTTGGATATGTCACTTTCAGGTGATTCGGTACATTTACATTAAAGTGTGCTGGAACTTTACCATGTTTCAGGCACATTACCTGCTGAACCTGTAGTGGCACTACATCCAATAGGATATGTAAAACATCTTTTATAAATTTAAGATAGGTCCTATCAGTCTGTTTGGCATAGACTTGAAGAATACTATTATCACCAATTAGCCGAGACTATACGCTAATATTGACCCTGTGTTGATGACTTAAATAATTCGCGCAAGCCAATTTTCTTCTGCCTAACATGCATGTTGTGAAAGTTAAAAATGTTGTCTTCAGTGAATAACACTAAGGTGAGAATTGTGGCTGGAGTATGCATTCTTATAAATACCGCGGCGCAAACTATAGTCGTCGTGAGTAGTCCTCCTCCTGTAATGCCTGGAATTTCTGAAGGTGATATGGATGGAGTGACCGGTGATAGAGAGCATGCTACAAGTTATCTTTACATGTGTTTGACGCCCGCGACAGTTTCCAATTGTCGGTGGACTGATCTTCTTCGAAAACTGACTACACCTCGCCCTCCTCCTCAAAGTGTGGTGTTCGAGCCGAGCGTGGACAACCCGCTTCACTTTTTGGCACCTAACGCAGCATAAGAGTTTAGCAGAATTACTACAGTGTTCACGGCTAACAAGGACAAAATAATACTACTTTATTTACAATGACACACTCCAGGCGGAAAACAGCTGCTTTCAACATTCCAGATTAGTCTCCTTTCAATGGCCGCGAACGTAGAATGGTGTGGAGTATTTGTACTTGGAAAACTTTCCGCATACAGTGTTGCAGCAGCTCTGCTGTTGCAATCCACTTTTTCGTATACTAGGAGAGCGTTGGTTGTTTCCTCATTGACGTAATACATGTTTTCACTGGTATTAACAACGTTAGTGCACTGGAACACAACAAAATGTACTGAACCAGAAATGTTATTAGGCTCACAGTGTCCTTTCATATTACGCTCATGGCTAATGGGTAGCAGTACAGCACTATGTGAGGAACAAGTTGAAACAACGATATACAGAGAGAGCATATACACTTACCCTGTCTCTCTCTCTCTCTCGCTCGCAAAGCTGTCATTAGGGGGTCGGTGATATCGGTACCACCCCTTCAATTACATTCTTGGAACTGTCATTGGCGGCCTGTTCCTCTCCGGGATGACTATGTACTTTATCCTCGCTATCGGGTTCTTCAAGGTTGATCAAAAATCGATTGATAACCTCACCAATGATTTCACATTTCTCCCAATAAAGCTTTTACATATTTTTCACACCTTCACACGCCTATTTCTGGTCTTCGGGGGTCACATTTGATAGAAAATTTGCAAGGAGAGCTGTTACTTCAATTAACACGCACACAATATTCGATAATTCTAAATAAGAACAGAAAGTACACCAAAAATAAGTAACACTGTGGCCAACACTGTAAACCCAAAAGGTTTGGTTGACTTGAGTCAGACCCTTCCTTCTGTCCTGCCTATTAGCTGGCACCTCCGGCTGGTGACCAGGGAAGCTAGTATCCTCAAGTTATTCCTATAAAACTCTAGGACACCGAAAAAAATCTGAACAAGTTATAACACGTCAATGTTCTCAAACTTCGACGCTCTACAACGCCGAAAGGGGATTTCCGATTATGGGTTACTTTTTGAAAACTGATCAGTTTGACGTCCCACACAACATACTGAGCGTTGTCGATGATTTTTGAGACAGCATGTATATGTCATCATAGACCGTGTTTCCCTCTCTCTTCCAGCATATAGATTTACTACAGAGAGTATCACAATTCCTCAACATATGCTACGTTTGACAGTTCATAAATGCTGCAGATACGAATATTAGGTCCCAGGTCTCTACCTCTCTCTCTCTCTCTCTCTCTCTCAAGAAGAACTGCTAATGGCGTTATTGTAAGGCAGAGAGAGGCGGTCTCACTCTAACCATGTACATCGATTGGCACTTGATTATACTGATGGACCTCAAGCCCTTTCAGATTAACTGTATTCTGTAGCTCTGCAACGACCCAAAAGAACACAGGTGCAGAAATGCTTAAAATTGTATTCTGAACATAAACTTGATTTTCCTCATTATAGACAGCTGTGAAACAAAAATTTAAACAGTATTTATTTAAGGTAAAGTACAGACCGTTCACAGGCGGTTGCAACTTGCTGTGCAACTTCATTGATTCATGAGTTCCGCACATTGCAACAGGAAGCAGCTTCATTTCTTTGAATCAAGATGGACATAAACGACTGCAGAAAACAGTTGGGGGGAGTGAGTGAGCAATAGTAAAAAATCCAGCAACTACAACCTGAATAAGTCTCCTTTGAAGCTAATCTTAATAAGTATCCTGTAACGCTGTTGTTTACCCTAAATATGAATCATTTTTAACATGATTATGTTTGCTGGCTAGCCCTATATGCTTAAAATTAGTTTAGATGCTATAACAATATAAAATGCAACACAACAGCTTTCAGTTGAAGAAAGAAGCAAATGTACGTTTCACAATCATCGTACGTCGGTCTTGTAACCCGATATGATTTGTGTAGATGTCCTCCTTTATACTAACTTTGAAGAGAGTTGGGTACTGTCTATAGCCGTTTAAAATAGAGGAATTTTTATCTTAAGTTAGAATAATGGGCAACTTGGAGGGTTGAAACATCTTTGTATCCTGAAGCGAATTGAATCGGTGTAGTGCTTGCACTAAATGACAGACGGGCTCTTGAAGTACTTTCTGTGCTCGACTGCGGATTTTCCCGCGAGGATTCGAATACCAAACAAGGAGGTTCTCTATCTCTTTCCCTTCTCATGTACTTTCGATTATGTGGCAGTAGATGCTCTAATTAGTTGTGTCTTTCAAATTGTATGAACAGAAAAGGAAGAATAGGAACACTTTCCTCTTCATCTAGATTCTGCAGGCCTGGGATTTTCATCAGAAATCCTTCAGTCAGCCGCACCACTAAACCTCTTTCCCCCTCCCTCGGTCCTCCATCACCACCAAAAAGAAACTTTATAAAGAAAATTAAGTTATTATAAAAGTTTTGTGCAGTATGTCGAGTTGGGACTAGGGAATGTACTCATGATGACTGGTGCTGTGGCATGGGTGATGCTTCACTCATTTCAAGTGTGCGCGTATACATACACACATATATATATATATTTATAAATACATATATATATGTATGTGTGTGTGTCTCTTACTGGTTTGGATCAATAATAAAGTTCCCCCTACCCCGGTTCTTCCTTAACCATCCCAATCCGTTCTCTCTTTTCCTCATCCTCATCATATATATGTATGTATATACAGCACATAGTCCTATCCATTCTCTTTCCCACGCGTTACTTCTTCTTCGTCTGGCTTCTCATTAGCGCTCTGCCCTGCTTGCTTGAGACAATTCCAGCGCACGAATGTGCCCCCCTCCTTCCACCCTCTCATTTCTCTTACAAACCTCCTCACCCCCTTTCTCTTTTCCCTTTCTACTCGCATATACCACCACCACCACCACCACCAACACTACCCTTGGTTTTAAAATATAAAAAGAAGGAAGCAGAAAGTGAAAAAGAGAAGAGAGTTCGGTAGCATTCTGCCCACGTGTACCGCTTTTCTTCACTGCTAGCATTGTTCAATCACATCGAACCTTATCTTAGACTAAACGGCGAAAATTGCGAGAAAGAATGACATTTTTTGTTTGTTTCTATGCAGTCCAATTAATTGTAATTTTCTGATAAATTTTATATATATTGTCGCTGTAGGTACAATATTCATACTTAAATGTGCATTTTCAATGATACTGCATCTGCCATTTCATACTTAATTCTCCACCACTTAACATAAAGAAAAGAACATATCTCCTACGCACTTTGGAGTAGAATGGTAAACATTATCTAACCTCTTAGGGGAAATTTTGTTCTAAAAATTAGTAATTCCTATAGGTATGGTAGCTTCTGTGTGCTCAAGACATGTGGTTTCTTTCTTTGCAAATATATGTTTTTTATCAGATTTTGCTATAAACAGCTTTTTGTGTGAATGGCATTTTCTGGTATACATTTTTTAGAAAGTACTGAAGATAGTTAAATTTTACAATGATGAAAATAAACTCTGGGTGATATTGTGGATCAAATTTAGTGTTAATAATATGGTTGGTTCTTTAAAAAACTAATTGCTGATAAATTTTAATTAAAATATGTTATAATTGAAGAAATAATCCAATCTTCCTTAATAAGCAAACTTATTGGATAAAGATAAGTCGGTAAACTGAGAAATAATGCATCTAAATTCAGTAAAAAACTCAGTCTGATATCCTAAATATTTTCTGAGATAATGGCTGATGAATTTAGCAGATTAATATTGGCGGGATAGGTTGTTTTTTTATTTATGGACACTCCTTAACTGCTATCGTCCTTAGCGTCCCATTCTATATTCGGCGTGAAAAACCGGTAATTTTGCTCAGAGGCCCTTCTGGGCCTGAGGTTCCTTTGCGTGCCGTAAATCTACGACACGGGACCGCCGCTTTACTTCCCTACCAAAGGAAGTCATGCTAAGGATTTTTACACCCCAAAAATATCCATTTCCCCCCGCCGGGTTTGAACCCACGTTCTCGGAAACTAGAGGTTAGCATGGTAACCATTACACCACGAAGGACGACTTTGGTGAGATAGGTCTTTCATTCTCACTTTAATACGGAGTCAAACGTCAAACTGATGAAAAACATCCTGAGCAATGCAGTAGCAATGGAATTCAGGGTTCGCAGTTCTAATCAGGAATATTATGGAATTTTCACCAGTTTACTTCATTTCTCTTATTACGGTTATTGCGGAAGAGCAATTAGCAGATAAAGAATTAAGATGCAATTTGCGTACGTATACCATGCATGTTGAGAACCAGTCACATATTTAAGAATTATGTCTTTGAAACACATAAAAATACATTGAGTTAAAGAGCAATTTACATCACAATTTACAGTGTGTTTCATAGTTACGAACGTTCAGCTTAATCTGGAGAGATAATGTTCACAGTCAAGCAATAAATTTTGGTATTCTTAAAGCTGGAGCGTTACATTTTATTCGCCATTATTCCGATATTAAAATATGCTTAACCCGTTCAGTCAGCAGTTATTAGAGTGTACACACTTATGAATCAGTTTGTAGCAAAACAATGTGCGGTTGAAACAGTTTTAAACTATTATTTATGTTTCCTTCTACATGGTTTAAACCCCGGTCCCGCAAGCTGCGTCTAAGAGGCTGAGGGTAGGAGTCATACTAAACTAATGCTCACTCCATTACTCCACTCTTATTATGATGTTTTATATGGACAGAGGCAGAGGATGTAGGATCATTCTGGATCTTAGTCAACTAAGGCTGTTGCGACAAGTAGGGCAGTTAGGTACTTTGTTAGTATGACATGAACTATATAAAGATCAAAATAAGGATGTAGTTAGACATATGCATTCTAGGAGGAAATAAAACATGTGTTTCGCCACATTGCTACCGTAATTCCTTCAACACTCCTACACGCAAATCGCTCTTTATTTTAGACGGATCTATTCTGTCCTTTGCCATAGCCTTGGCAGCAGAGTAGCAAGAATTTCAATTTAGTTAGCATACTACAGTGAAATATTGCGCAGCTGTACTCAATGCTTTGACCACATACATACATACATACATACATACATACATACATACATACATACATACATACATACATACATACATACATACATACATACATACATACATACATACATACATACATACATACATACATACATACATACATACATACATACATACATACATACATACATACATGCATACATGCATACATACATACATACATACATACATACATACATACATACATACATACATACAAAGAACAGCGACAGAAGGGAGAAATTCGATATACATGTGGAAGGTAGTTAAGAAAATTAAAGTGCGAAGACGGGATAAAGTAAACATCAAACCAGAAACATGGTTAGCGTATTTCAATAGTGTGTACGCTGAAGTTGGTGGGGTAGAGTGGGAGGGACCTCGGATGTCTTTCGCTGAACTTTGCTTAAATCCTACAGTACCAATTTTAGATGGGGAAATAACTGACGGGGAAATTGTTCGGGTAATACAAAGCGTAAAGAATCACAAAGCACCGGGAATAGAAGGAATTCCGAGCGAATTTGTTAAATGCTCCATAGAAGTTCCTGAAATATTAGACTTCTTGCGGGTGGCCTATAACAGATTATTTAAGCGAGAAAAGTATCCTGAAGCTTGGACAACAGCAATTATTAGCCAATATTCATGTGTAAGGGCACCACTGAGCAACCATAAAATTATAGAGGAATTGCACTGTTATCTATACTGGGTAAGGTATATTGCAAAATTATCTATGACCGGTTAAGGGGTTGGGTAAGAGGGTTCGATATAATTTCTAAATTTCAGGCAGGTTTCAGGGAAGGGTTCTCTACTGCAGACAATATTTTCGTATTAAAACATTAATTGATTCAAATTTGAATAGAAAGAGAGGAAAACTTTATTGTGCTTTTGCTGATTTCAAAACGGCTTGTGATAGTGTGCAGAGGAATGCCCTTTAGGCGAAATTTCATCACAAAGGACTCTCTGGTAAAATGATGAAAGCTCTGATGAAAATTCACAACAGTGTGAATTTCAGCATCAAAATAGATCAAAATACAATAACTGAATCTAATTCGTCCAGTAGAGGAGTTTGTCAAGGATGTATGTTATCGCCCCTGTTGTTAAATTTATTCCTATACGATATAGCAGACGTGGTAATAGCAGAGGAAATGAATAGCCCAAAAGTAGACGATGTCTGCATTACTGTACTTTTATACGCGGATGACATGACAACTTTGTCAGTGAAGGCTTACAGAAAGGTATTAATAGGTTGGAAGAATATTGTAAACAGTGGCGTTTGGTGGTAAACATTAACAAAACGAAAACAGTGGCTTTCAAAAATGCCTATGCGTATGGCTGGGATAAAACAATTATATTACAAGAGGCTAGAACTACAAAACGTTAAACATTTCTCCTAAATAGGAGAAATGTTTAATATGAGAGGAATATGGAACAAACATCTATCAGTAACTAACTATAAAGCACGAGGGCAGTTAAATGAATTATTACATATCCTCTGGCGGTTACCGTATGTACCTGTAGACACATTAGAAAAGATGTAGAACTCTATGATAAGGCCGATTTTGTTATACGGAAGTGAAATCTGGGGATGGGAAAGAGCAGAGCATGTAAATAAAACGCAGGTGGCATTTTGGAAAATAATTCTTGGAGTTTCACAAGGCACATCAAATTCGGGGGTATTGAGGGAGGTGGGATGTTATGAATACACAACATACTGTAAAATAAGAGCAGTGAAACACTGGCTGAGGCAGATACAGGGGAATAACTCCACACTACGATTCAAATGTTATAAATAGCATCGAGAAATCCTGTCTCCTAAGTTTTGGGCAGCTGATTTGGAAAGGGGTTTGATGAGAATAGGAATGGGCTCAGTATGGCAAAGACCTGAAACAAATGACAAAAACATATGGAAAGGTGTAAAAAGAATACTAAGAGACATCAACCAACAGGAAATAGAATCGGATTGTAAAATTGAACCTTCTCTAAGTCTAGCACATGAAATAAAGTTGAATTGGGGTAAAGAGGCATATATGCTTAATTTAGGAAGAAAGGAAAGATCAGATATGGCATGGTTTAGACTGGGGCTGACTGACGATTCTGGCAGGAGAATCTGCCCATTCTGTGATTTGGATGAGGATTGGGTACATATTTTGGCGGAATGTGCACAGTGGGAGAACCAGTGAACAATTAAACTCAAAGAAAAATTCTTAAGTCACTCAAGAAAGAGATTGGCATGTTGGGAGCTACTGGCTGACCAGAGGAACCGGCAAAACATGCGAAATTTCTTGCCTAAGGTGCAGGAAGCTAGGCCCAAATTTTTCAGTTAGTCAAAGGTAATATATCTCTATCTTCCTTTTTCTTGTTCTTTTTGTTTTGTTTTCGTTTGCTGTTGTTCATTCTGTCACCATACCTTGTATCTTAAATATGCATGTACGGTCAATGACCCATGCCATAAATACTTGTGTAATAACTTTAATAATTTGAAATCAATAAAGATACCTTATCTTACTATCTACATACATACCAAGAACGGTTGTAAGAGCTTTACATGCCTCAAGTATTTAAGATACGCCATCCAGGCTTAAAAAGCGATTGTGAAGAAACTAAAGAAGGCTGATGTGGTTTATTGCCTTTACGAAGCAAACCAGTTTGGTTAGGTTCTTCCAACGTATCTGTACGTTAACTCTAATACCTCATCACAGATTATGACAGACCACAACTTCTGAGTCCGTTTAGGAGCTCAAGGAATTGGTTCTGGTGGAAGCAAAGACTTCTTAACAGAAGAGTGAAAAAATGGTAAATCTGAACCTTAATATCTATCTTAAGGATGATACGTCTTATATCCCCGTCCTATTTGGCTTATCTAACAGCGTTGATACCTTTTATTAAAGTGCGTCGAGAAAGCTTTGAGATATGTATTCTTTACTTTTCTTTGAGAAGCAAAGTACTTTCTACTTGGCCTAAAAATTTTAATTAAGTGGTGTTTGGGCTGATATACTGATGTATTAAATACTGTGTTTTTCAGGAGGAGTGATACCTAGTATGTGTATTTAATTTGAAGCAGAATTGAATACTGTAGATCACTAAGTGATACATGTATTTGTTTAGTTATGTAATTTCGCTGCAACTGAGCAATGATCTAATTAGTATAGCTAGAAAACAAATTAAACATATAGATTCAAATATAATCTGAATATGTTATTACAGAAAGAAACTAAACCCATAAAAGGAAATAATTATTAACAACTGTCATTATTTACAGCAAAGACATATGCAGAAGCATATGCAGAACCATATGAAATATAGCTGCACAGTTATGAAATATTAAAGAGGGTAGTTAAGGAGTAACGCGTTTTTTACATTCAAATAGAATGAATGGCAGAATCTGTATTTCTGTACCTCGGTTTTCTCACAAAAGAAATCAATCCTTATAACGCCATATCAATTAATAATGTGCATTAAATATGAATTTTGGTACTATCGTGAAGAAATAGGGAGTGTACATCGCAAGTAAGGGTTTACTACACTTAAATGATTACAAATGAAGCGATGGTAAAGCTCAGTTTTACTCCAACTTTAACTCTATTAAGATTATATCCTCAGGACAGGGGAACCCTTATTATGCGATAAAATGTGGGTGCCCTGAGTTGAAGTAAATGATTTTTATGAGAATGTATTGCTGCTGAAACATATTTGCCAGAGTAACTCACGTTTTTACGGACAATTTATAAGTTCATACGGGAATGTTTGCTCAGCAAATACTCTACGACTGCAAACTGTACTTTAAACTTCTACTTATTTAAAACCTGGTCCTATAGAATGTTCCAATCATATGTCAAATAACTGTGAGTTATACAGTATTAGAAACCTTTATTCAATCGCTTCGTATAATATGTATACATCGTTGAACATACAACTGAAACACTGCAAATTGCTTCCAATAAGATTGTTGTATAAAATAAGCATTATTTAAGGACTTTGAAGTCCCTCGGGATTTTGAATATGAAACCTAACCTTTAAATGAGTCACTGTCTGTATTTGTTAAGCTTTGACGAAAGAAAAATATATGGATTATTTTTAGTCCTGAACCTCTAAATTAAGACACTTTATCCAAGGAAGTGTAGTTTTTATATTACCTATTAATCGGAATTTAAGTATATGTCTGTTTTCGTATAAGGAACATTTCTTGACGTTAGAGTAAAGTATATTTTTAAAGCTTCATTTGCAAACACCATCTAGAAAACTGAAAATTCTTTACATCTTCATTATTACAATTATCGCCAGCTTATGACAAATATCGAGAATGATTAATGTGCTTCGGTTTCGAAACTTTATAAGGGAATGTTATAGAATAATCAGTGCATATAGTGCAACTTGGCAGTATCTTCTAAACCAGTGGCTGCATCCTGCACTAAAATAATGAGATTTGTTACAGGATAACGTTTAGTAATGAATCGGTGTTGAAATTCCAAACATAGGATTCAACGTAGGTACGAAAAGTTATTTAATATACATGTTCGAAAACTTTCGCAGGAAAGGAAAGAAATCGAGTATAATAGTTTATTTTAGTTGAATCGCTTCTCTTAAAGGATAAGCTATGATTTTGTGTTGTGAGATTTTCTTACTAGAATGAGATTTCACAGAGTACTAAGAGGATACAATAGCGATTCAGACAATCCTTAGAACTATAAGGACAAATCCCATCTGTTACTTTTAGGTTTTAATTAATTAACTGCAAGTTTAATCTCTATTTTCGAAATACGGTTTATAAATAATCAATGAGAAGCTCTCATAATTTCAGACTTAGTAATCTGATAGGAAAGTGTTGTATCACACATTTAAAGTACGTCACAAAACTATCAGCAACTTGTCTCTCATCACCAAAGCACATATCGTCTAAATTAATTCAATAGGTACTTTATTATTATTTTATCTATACTGCTCTTAACATAGATAAGATATATGGAATTATTTCATCTTTCTTTTAGTATTCCGACGAACACTTTGATCTGTTTTCCATTTTCCATGTGAATTTTATCCCTAATACTTTGATTAATAAATATTTTTAGATAATCGATGATGATTCAGTTTGTTGCTGTAAATACTTTTTGTTATAGTTTCATCAAACACGTCTTAAATAGTTTCATAAAAATAGTTTATAGTTGTACTAAAATACCAATATGATCTAAAATTGAACCTTTTTCTCAATCGACATTTCTCAGTTTGGCATGCATACTGTTATAATCAGGTTTTGTGAAAATGAAAATCAACAATGATATAGGACATATCCTTTTGAAGGCTTGTTAAGGACTATATTTGGATTAAGAGACAGGTAATATTTGTCTTCCGATATAAGGGAAGTAACGTTGCTACATACATTAACTTCTACGTTTGTTCGCCATCTATATATAGAGTGTTACAGAATTTAAGCGACAAACTTTCAAAGGCTACAGATGAGTAATAGGCGAGTACTTTTATACAGAGAACTTATGATTCTTGAGTTCATGGTTGCTTGCAATAGATTCAGAATCATGACGAGCCAGTAGGTCACTGATAAAGATTCCCCAAATTGCTACTACTTGGAGGTACTCGTGGCCATGTAAAACGAAGTATAAGATAGCCGAGTGGTAAGATTACAGAGCTCATAGTTACGCCACATGTTTGATCAGATAAGAGGTTCAGATCGCAACAGTATAAGTTGTTAATGTTGTTTAAATCTGTGTTTCGATTGATGTATCATTAGACATCCACACCATCAATTTCATTTGCTGATCATTGGTTTGAAATTTAATACAGGAAATTAACTTTAAAGGGAAATGTAAACTACAAACTTTGTTTATGGATGTACACGAGTGATACCAGAGAGAAAATAAAGGAAATTAAAGTCATGTTCTCTTTCATCTGGGGCGGAAGAACAATAAAGAGAATTACAGAGAAAAAAATAGTTTCTCATTAATGAAAGACATACGAAAGAGATAAGAAACAGATAATGAGTAAAGTGCTTTGCTTATTTGCACATTCCATGCAAAAATTCTTTTGTAAAATGTATTGATTTTTCTATTCACTCCTCTAAGTTAGGAGGATGCAAATGATACAGAAACAAAAAAGAAAGAAGAAGAAGAAAAAGAGGGGAAACCAAACTTGTTCACATCTCAGAGTGGAGGAAATTTTGACACAGTAAAGACAGTAAAGAAGGGGAAAGCAAATGAACAGTTATTTATACTCCAAGTGGAGGACATTTCTGATCCACAAGAAAAAGAAAACCAAAGTTCTTATTCGTACTTCGAATTTGAGGACATGTAAAGACTAAAACGAAAGGGAAAAAACCTTCTGTTCATAATCTCCAACTGAAAGAACTTGGGAATAAATGCAAAGCTGGAAATCATACTTGATGTCCATGCTTTCGAGCAAAAGCGCACTAAAGAAACGATTAAAAGTTACATACTGCAACATCCACGCAGGGTCTGCATTCTTGAATAAATCCATCTCATGTCCTTTCAAAGATGCCTAGAGTGTTACGAATAACGTCACAGACAGCAAATATCCTAGTCAGCAAATTCTCATCCGAGTTGACGGGGGTCTCGGAAACGAGACTCTTAATGTGTTCACAGAGGAAGTAATCTGGAGTTGAGATCGGGGAAACGTGGTGGCCAGATACTATCAGCGCGTTAATAGTGTCTAACTTCATTGTCGAAGTGAGCAGGAACTCTGTGGTGCTGGAACCACATTTACGGAGTAGCATCGTACAACAAGAGGGATGTCTTCCAGAAACCCAGATAGCACATCCACGGGGAACTGATGGTATACGTATCCATTTAATTGCGGCGGCAGAAGGTATGGGCCGATTATGTAATCTATAACTATGCTAGCTCATTGTTGACGCCAAACATGTGCTAATAGTTCCTCTGAACAATCGCAGTTGGATTTATATGAGCCCAGACGTGGCTGTTTCTATGATTTAATGTCATTCCTCCCTTGTGAAGCACCACTCGTCGGTAAAGTTCGGATTTTACCTTGGTGCTCAGTGAAGCATTTATAGAACTGTACTCGGGAACCGTAGTCTGCTGGTGTTAAAACCTATGTCTTCAGAAGATGGGAGGGATGCAGTATGTCTTTGTGCATCACTCCCCATACGCTGACATGATTTGTGACCATTGTATATCCAACAGAACGCACACTAGTTGAAGAAATGTTTTGAATCCTTTGGCGTACCTCTTCCTCGAAACCTGTGTACGACGTCTTCGTCTTGCACTGACGTTAGATCTTTACACCGCCAGGGATCTAGTTTCCTGTAGATGGTGATGGATAGCCTGGAAGGTAGAATGATGCGGTTGTTCCCTTTGGGGATATCTGACTGCAGGGAACCGTACAGCTCCATGTGAATTCCTCCAGTCTCCTCATAGACAAAATGGATTTCAGCTTACTTGGAAGACGAGTCAACATTAGCCATGGATGCGCTGAATGTCAGTAACCCAGCTTCAGTAACATAAAAAGCAGTAATGAAACAATTACTTCTCTGAAATGAATTTGGTGTTACGCATGCGCAGCTATAAGGTGCACATCCGTATACCTGATACCTGCCTACTATCTATTACAACGCACGTACACGAAAAATACTGTATTATTCCTATGCAATATGTTCAAACACTCCACGTGCACACCTCCATAACGTACACCTAAACTTTTAAATAAATGCGAGAAAATAATATTCGGTTCATTCCAAAAGTACACCACTCATCTGTTTGGGAAAAAATGTTAAACCTTGTGTGGGTTTGAATCCGCAATCACTAGATGGACACTCCAGAACGCTAATGCGTTATTACTACAGCTAACTGATGCTTGTCTCTTTGATACATATGATTAAAATCCATGTGAAAGTGTAGGTATCAGTGGTGCATTGGCCGTTGCTGCGGACATTTTTCCTAAAATAAACAAAGCTCATAACTTTCAAAATATTGCAGTGAAAGTTATTTTCACGCTTCAGAAAGAGAAATTAAATATTTTTGTCGTGTAAATCTCTACCTCATTCGCAATAAGCCCTTATTTATTTGAATTTGCAGTAAAACAATTCAATGAGAAATCATTACGTAACTTCAAAGTATGTCGTCCCACAGCACAGGCATCATATTGTAATGATCTAGATATGGGGGTCCTGTGACATCGGTGTCAGAACTACAGGTAGAGTTATGCTGGTATCCAAATATTAAAATAACCGTGACATTAAAGTAGTAGTTTAATACAAATAAGGCAACATGAAATAAATCAACATAAAATACAAGTAAGCCTGTACAATATAGTGGTACCCACAATATACGTAGGTAAGATACAACTTACGAAGGCACTGTCGCATGTCCCTGGGGTGCCTGGTGCTACCCACAACTGATGTTAACTCAGTGGACCAGCAGAACTTCCGGATGTTCTCAATGTCCACACCACACTAATAGTATTCTTAGGTGTCTATATACAACTAGAAAATGTTTGTTTTAAGAAATGACTATGTTGCCCATATAAGATATGTTAGCATTACTCATCTTTGAAGTGCGTCATTCAACCCATACATGGAATGACTTAATAGAAAATGTTTAGGCTTGTCATGGCAAGCTGTTTTGCACAATATAAAATCATTTTCCTAACATCTTATAGAAATATATAGTACTGAGTTTAGAATTCATGTAAATCTGACCTTGTATGTTACATCTTACCCAGGTCAGAAAAACACTGTGTATAAATGATAAAAAAGGTAGTACACTGGAGAAGACAATTACACAAATACAAATACATCACAAAAACAGTTACCAGAAAGAAAAAAGAGTTAATTACAATACAAATCGAAGTGTGTGTGGTTGCATCTTCATGAGTGTCTTTTAAAACTACACGAAATCAAATATAACGTATAGCATAAATAAAGCATGTAATAACAAGTCCTGGTTTCCGCGAGTGTACGTTACTATAAAAATTCTGCAACATAAGTTTGCTGGGAATAGTGCCACAGTTCACACGATAACACACGTAACAGGAAGTCACCGATGATAAACCCAGTTTTCAGAGCTAAACATATCCTTGGATCAAACCGCAGTAACTAAGGCTTGCAAGATAACATTGGAGGCTTTGTTAAAACATTTCCCTGTATACTAGTGAAATAATGACGTTATGATGGAAGTTCCACTGCATGCTGACAGCATATTATACAGATGGTAGGCGTGTGCACAAATTCTATAAGAAGAAATGCGCAAAATTGGTTGACAGTATGAACCTCGAGGACAACCAAGAATGTTTTGGGTTCGATGGTGTACTGCCGGTAGTCATGTAGCTATGGCAGCTTAGTAGGCAACGTAATTGCAACCGACAGATGAAATATTGCTCTGAACTTCATAGACAGAGGTGCATGTGTGTGTGCGTGTGTTTGTTAGAGTCCCAGCTCAAGTGTCTTACGTCATGTGGTCAGCAGAATATATTAAGCATGTAACTTATATGATAAAGTTGCTGGCAAAATTAAAAAGAAACTGTAAACACCATGACTCGGAATTAGAGAAACAAAAGATACTGGAAACTAACATAAAAACGTAAAAAACAAGCATGTCCTAATTAACCGTTATCATAATCATGGGTTTGCTTATATATAATTACAATGTTATCTCCTTATCTGTAGGAAGTGTTCTCTGCGGAAACCTCTATTGGTATAGACGACGTTGCTGAGAGAAATGGCTATCCCCTATCCTAAAGCTACAAATAGTGTAAAAATTAAGATCAAGCAGCCCATTATCTGCCGTATGTATAAAGAGGCTTCGGGGTAATATCATTAGAGAAGTATGTACATGCTTTTGACTCAGTATGCTAACAGCAGTACAAGTTTTGGATAAAACATCAACAACTTTATCACGTATTGTACCACTTGTTGAACGCATATTAGCAGGCTGAATAACAACGTCGTTATGTCTGTTTGTCAGAGTCCAAATGCCGAGCCAAGAATCCTATGTTCGTGACTCGCGCGCGGCGTTTCTGTGTCGCAATACAAGTCTACAATTCAAAGCTACATTTTTGGTTTATTGCTATGAAAGTAGATGGAGCGTCAATCAATCGTTCGTTTACTTCTTGGACGTTCCCAAGTATTACTATTATAATTCTTACTCTGGCCACGGTCACGCCCAAAATTACAGGTAGAAGTGCTGTGTTGTGAATTTGCTGAAAAGTGAACCGAACAAATGGCCTGTCCTCGCTTTAATTCCTCCACTTGTCTACCTAGTGTTTCAATATCGACAGTTAAAGCATCAAGTTGCTGCAAAAACTGGTATTTTGGAGAGCGGTTACAGGAAGGGCTGCTGTGTGAACCTGCAGATCAAACCTTTGTTAACTTAGATACCCGGATGTTTCAATGCGATGAGCGTGTTGCAAAAACGCATCTAGAGTTTGAGGATTTGCTAGTAAAATATGTTCTAGAGGCGAAGGCTTCAAACACGTAAAAATGTCAGATTGGTTCCTTTTCGCTCATTTGTGTATTAAATTGATCGCATAGAGACAAAATATCATACATGTAGTTTTCAGTAGATTCCAACATGTCCTTAAATCGCTCCCGAAGACGAAATTTAGGACTTCGTCCATCGCCAACCGCTGAAAAGCGTCCAGGGTCACCTTCAGTTCATGCAAGGAAACGTTAGGAGGCGTGGTTCTGATTCCACGTGGAGGCGGTGTCCTTCAAACAGCAAGACAAATACTGTTTTTATGAACCTCGTCCTAAGCATTGGCAATAGTTGCAGTTTCAAACATCCGTAAATGGGCTGGAACATTTTGATTTTGTTCGCCATGGATGCATCCTGAGCCAATGAGTGGGCATGCAAAAGCTAAACTAGGTGCTGTAAGAATGATTATGGGTGCGATTTTAAGGGATTCTGTTGCCATGTCGTTAGGAGAATCGCCAAAATTTATTCTATAAAATTGTAATGTCGCCGGAGACACACGGGGTTCAAACTTCAAGGGAGACTGCATACTAGATGTTGAAGGCTGGGTATAAGGTTGGGAAGTGCTCCTGTTCGGTTGGGTTTTGAAATGGAAAGGTATTGTGGAAGTAGGCGACGTCCATAACGAAGCTAAATTTCATTCATAAATGTCGTAATTAAATCTAAGCCCTCTGAAATTGTTAGAGTATCATCTACACTCTAAACGTAAAAGTTATCGTATTGCCGCAAAATATTGTCTAAAACGTACAATGGATTGCGAATTTCAGTGGATAGGGGAGAATTACTTGCACTGGTACCTGAAACTTCCATCCAATGAAGTATACATTATAGGGAGCCAAGCAAAATCTAACTATATTGGAAGTTAAGGAAATTTTATCGGCAGTTAATATCACAAATATTACATAAACGCACCATATACTAATGAGAACTAAAACATGATCCCAGCACTCCACCAAAATTTAACACTTTGCAGGGACACAAAACACAGGTCCGGGATGGAATCTCACCTCCAAAGAATATAGTTTTACAGGGGCCGGCGTGTCCAACAATATGTAACGATCTAGATATAGGGGTTTTTAGACTGTTACATCGGAGATCATACCTAGCGGGCTATGCTGATATTCAAATATTAAGATAAACGTGTCATTAAAGTAAAAGTTTAATATAGATAATATAATATGAAGCTAATGAACATAAAATATAAGTAAGCCCTGTACAACATAATGGTAACCACAACATATCTAGGTAAGGTGCAACCTATTAAGGCACTATCGCACTTTCCTGGGATTGTTGGTTCAACTCATGTCTGACGCTAACTCTGTGTACCATCTGAGTCTCCGGCTGTTCTCATTGTCCACACCCCACTAACTATTGTTCTTAGAGATTTATATACATGAACTAGAAAAGGTTTCTCTTAGGAAATGACTATGTTGTCCATATAAGGTATTAAGGTATGCTAGACTTACTCGTCGTCCTCCGTGGCTTAGGGTCTCTAATTCCAGAGGTCGCAGTTTCAAACCCGGCGGAGGGTGATGGATTTTTTCGGGCGTAAACATTTTTAGCAAGGCTTTCCTCGAAGAGGAGTAAAGCCGGTGGTCCCCTGTCCTAGATTTATGTTACGTAAAAGAACCTCAAGCCTGATAAAGAGGCCTCTGAGCAAAATTGCCAGTCTTTCACGCCCAATATAGAATTGGACGCTAAGGACCAGAGCAGATAAGGAGCGTCCATAAATAAAATTCAATTTAATTTAATTTTAAAGCACGTAAAATAACCTCAAGCCCAATATAGAATGGGACGCTAAGAACTATAGTATTTAAGGAGCGTCCATAAATAGAACTCAATTTAAAATGTTCTAGTATTACCCATCTTTAAAGTGCGTCATTCAGTCAACATATTGAATGACTTAACAGAAAATGGTTAAGCTTGTCATTGCATGCCGTTTCACAATAAGAAGTCATCTTCCTAACATCTTATAGAAATGTATAATATTTAATTTAAAATTCATATGAAATTGGCTTAATGGGCTACATTATATCAAGATGTTCTTATAACATTTCTCTGTAACCCTTGAAAGTTTGTCGGTTGAATTCTATGACATATTGTATGTATGTATGTATGTATGTATATATGTACGTATATATGTATGTATGCATGCATGTATGGAAGTATGTACTCAAACACACTTACACAGCTGAATATAAAATAAAACTCAAGAAGATAAGTATGTGATAAAAGAACAGGAATGTCCTGATTGCAAGATAAAAATACGCAAAGCTACACAATAAAATGTTTAATATTTCGAGTTTATCCTTCATCAGGAGATAAAAAAGTCTGAAGGCGCACTCAAATGAAGAACATACCTGACGATCCACTGTATTGGTTAATAATTATGAATCAGTTATTAACCAGTGCAGTCAACTATTTTCTGCTTTGGTGTGTGTTTCTAATTTGATTTTCTGATGAAGAAGTAAATCCGAAATATGTATATAAACACATAATTACAGGCTAATCATAAATTAGTTATACAAAGCTATGCCGCCACTGCTGTTAAACCGAAAGTAGTGGCGAGGTCTAATGCATTTAAAAAGTTTCATCATATCCTCAAGTTTACTATACACCAACTAGAGTACGTTAGTAGGTGGTACAGTGGCTGTTATGTGATTATTACCTCCTCAAAATCAGTCAGCATATATATGTATGAAGGTGCGATTGCGCTCATTGTTGTTTGCTATTTCATGAATTGTGATCAGCCACGTTTGTTCAAAGGAAATTCCGGGCTAAATCTAAATGAATTGTGAGCTCGCTTAGGAGAAGTAACAACCGTGACCGTGATATGATCCATAGAATTTGGGACGTACTCACTTACAGATAAGATATATGCAGTGTTAAAAAACGAAGCCATATTGAACTGTTGTAATGAAACCTAAGGTTGTACTGATGTGTTTGCTTCATTATTCAGTTACTAGTACATCTGATTTATACTCTCTTCAAATTTAAGTACATTTTTATAACCATTTTATAATGACCACACAATATAGACATGCTCATTATATATGTGTATGTTATAGAATTGAATAACTGTAGAAAACTGTCTAATTTTATGTCAGATGAGAATTATAAATTAATTGAATAATATGATTTCACTTGAAGCACAACCTTTAAAGCTACTGCCTCATAATTGTCTTGAAAGATGTTACATGTTCATGTACTTATATGGTTACGAGTGGCTTTCTCACCTTCCCTATCTTGTCATTATGCATTGTAGTTGCCATCACATAGTTCGGAGTTGTTAATTGTCGGGGGAGTCAGGTTACAGTAAGCAATATAATACAGTAACATTTAATAAGAACACGAATCAGTTTGGTATTCAAATGTCTAATTTTTTAGAACATTAATTTCATTTTGTTCTATTCACTATGCTTTTCTTTAGATCTTCTAAGTATTTCAGAACATAAAAAAATGTATCCACTTTTTTTCTTCCTTCATCAAACTTTAATTTATCTTGTTACCTTTCTTGGCTGTATAAAATAATTTTTATCTGCTCCTCGGATGAGCTCCACAATTGCGCTTCCAGTTGCTTCTTTCTTAAATGGTGGTACAAGTCCTTCATTGCTTGGAGAAATTTCTATATCTGTCGCTCTTCCTGTTCCACTCGCCACTTTTAAATGTCTTGGTTTGCAGATTCTGTAAGTCCGCATGTTTCCACTGTATTCCGTGTATTCGCTCTATTTGAGATTTCTGCAGAAGCATCGATTGTGAACGTACTGTAACATCTAAAGGTATAAAGTTGCTCAGGGCGCGGTAAGTCAAGGCTTCAAAACTATGAATCTTCCGAAAGGAGAGAACTATTCGCAACGATATAAATGCGCTTGGTGGAGGGCGCCACTGTGTCTTGTAGACAATCAAGGCTAGGAATTAGAGGGGAGTGAGGGGTAAGGAAATAGAGAAATGTACAGTCACACAATGATAACACTACTAAATGTGCAGGCCTCAGCTACATTAGCAAATGCAACTTGCAACTGTGGATGTTTTCTCTACCTGACTGCTTTTCCGATGCACCGCACACTTGTCTCGTAACGTTTAGTTCCTCTTCCCACCCCAAGCAATCATATCATGGCCGGCCAGAATGTGGTTAGCTATAACTCTGCTGACTTTCAGCTCCCGAGACATCGTACACACAAGCCTTCTAGAGCAGTAGTGGATCCCACTGAGATTTACAATGGCATAAGCATCTTACTCCAAGAAAACGAAGCTGGTAAGTTGATAAAGAAGGTTATAAGTTTAAGACAAAATTTAAATTGCATTCCAAATAAACATTAAGTTTAATATATATATATATATATATATATATATATATACTGTATGTATCAGAATAGCGATTCAAATTTTCTTATATAAAGGGGTGATGAAAACGTTTTTTCTGGTTAATTAATGTCCGGAAGTTGTTCGTTTTCCATGTAAAATACATGAGTAAATCATCAGATTATGGTTTCGTTTATGTTTTAGCTGTTCTTGTTGCTATGGAAAAAATAAACTATTGAAGTTCCATGTTTCAGCTATTCTCGACACCATGGAAATAATAAACAATTGAAAAGCTATGTTTCACCTATTCTAGTTACAATGGAAATAATAAGCATTTGAAGTTAATCATTACTGTATGCCACAAAATATATCTGGGAGATCTGTTTATTGAATTTTGTGGTGTTCAATTGCATCGGTATACAAATAATGAATTTGCAGACTTACAGCTATACTAATTTTGCAAAATGTATCTATGGGGAGCAACACCTTGAGCGCCATATTCCTTGCCATACAACGTTTCAAGACTGGATAGCGTTTTTCAGATAGTTCCTAGTTCCAGGTAAAGAAAGATTCAGGAAAGAATCGTACTCTGAGAACATTATACTTTTAAGATATATTTTGCAGAGACTTGAAAGTAATCCACGAACTAACACTCGAACCCATTCAATGGGGACCAGTCACATGTCTGTAAGGAGAATCTTAAGTGAGAATGAAAAGCATCAATTTCATATCTAAAAAACCATATCTAAAATAGTTGACTGCACGAACTCGCATACGGGAGGTCTGTGCTTCAAATAAAATCAGGACCGTCCTCTCTGAGCTTTTTTTCAGGTTTCTCTCAGTCCTCATCGCTGGTAAATGCTGGGGAGGTACTCCAAAATTAGGGCTATGACGTTTCCGACTTAAACTTTCCTTTCCCAATTATCATTTCATATATTCTGTATCGGCGAGGCACGTTTTTCAAGAGACCGTTTTTTTTAAGCTTTACTTCATTCCACTAACTTGGAAACGAAGCATTTCCGGAAATTACTTTATTAAGAAAAATGTTTAATTGGATGAATTCTATCACATCAGAAATTTAGGAACAGCTATTGTGTTACGGCCTGTTAATGTTTACTTGTTTGGCTTTTATAGCTGTTGATAGTTTTTGAACAAATACGTGACAGTAACATACTAAGTGAATTATTATAGGCTTCGATAGGAAACTAATTCTGTCTCCTGGTGGTACAACCATGGATTTCATTGTTGGTTAAGTTTACTTTAGGTGAATTTGATAAAAGAAAATTAATACAAACTAAGACATCATTTATGAGTGAGCAAAGCTGTTCCTATGTATTTGAATTCAAATACATTTTAAAATGTTTCGTTATATTTAATATCGCAGTGGAAACAACTAAATAATTGATAAAGTTATATGCTTATTTAAACTTCTCTTTTGTTCACTAATCTGGATTTGAAGCAGCAGCTCATTAGTTCAGATTCTACTTACGTGGTATTATTTTTAGGTAAATTCAAACTTAAGTTCTTACTTCAGATTCAACTATCTTGTTAAAGATAGTTACTATAATCTTGTAAAGATTTATATCATCTGCTTTGATCAAGAATAATCTCAGATACAAACGTTTTGGAGAGAATATATTTATAAAACTGTCATGAGAATTGCTTATCCTATGGGGCGCCAGCTGGGCGTATTTGACAACCATTGCCTTAAAGACTGAGTAAACTTTGAGCCACAATACAGAAGATGATAAGCTCGAAGATTCCTATTAGAGATAGAAGGGGTGATTATAGTTATAGAGTGCCTCTTGTAGCATCTCAAAAATTTACCATTTTCGCGAAAAGAACAACAGTTCCTTGTGGCATTTCTAACCTAAATAATTTCCAACCTCAGTTGTTCTCAATCACTCCCATCGTAGGGAACTCTTGTAACATATCCATCACTAATTGAGTCATGGTGTAAGCATTTCTGGTAACATTTACAACATTAAGTATAACGTAACCAATTCGAAGATTTCCAACAGTTGATTCTTTTTTCCTGAGTAAGCAGTTGTAATATTTTCAGCGGTAACTGATTCTGAGTATAACCCGATTTCCAATGTATGCAAATTTTTACATTTCGAGAACTAATGATTGCTACGGTAAGCTTTATTTTAACATTCTGGTTCTGAATGATTCATGACGTAAATGGTTCTTGTAAACTTTCTAACAATACGTAAATGATGCCCAGCATAACGTTGGTATAAGATTTCCAGGGCTAATTAATAAGGAGGTACTTTTCAAATGGTATTAAGTCCACTTTTTGTTTACGAAGTTAAGTTTCATATAATTTCGTGATATTTTAAATATGCTCTATCCAATGGTAACTACAATTCTGCCTAACCGCATTAGGCGCGAAATAAACAAGGTTCGAATTATAGCGTTCACTTCAAATGGTATTTTCCCATCCGTTTGACCTCATCACTCGTCAATATAAAGAGAACAATTTCTGCGTGTATCGTTTTCTGCACCAAATGAACTGTCACTCATTCTTGACAATATATTGCCCCACATTATCAAATAACAGTTGGTTGCTGGTATGTGAAGGTTCGTTTCTTTTATCTAATGTTAACCTAAGGAGATGGAAGAATAAATTGATGTAGCAAATAGCGTAGAGATAGCAGAAGAAAGCTGAAAATAACTGCACGACAAAGGCAATATGAATTTATTATTCGTTCTTTGTTGTTATATTCTGCAGTATGCTATTCCTATTCATTAATAGAATTTTATGGAATATTGAACAACCTTTCCTTCCCACTGAAAATCACAAGAAAACACATTTAACTCAATGCTCTTAGAACCTTATTTTATTTTTAGGAATCATGATAATATATGGACCCACCCTGCCAGCATACGGAGGGATGCTTGAATTGTTGCGCAATTAGTGCACGTTAGGCCAAGGAGAAAGTATTTCCTACTGCAAAAGGAAAAGTAACAGTATTGTAGGCTTTTCTTTTCCTTTTACTTTTTTTAGATCTATGTTTCACATCCCAAATATTGCCATCAACGAGGTGAAGTGAAAATATCGCCAAAAACAATGGTAGTTTAATACCAGTAGTAGAGTCCAATATAAATATTTTCATAATGTTAGCTCATTATTGTATAATGCTTTGGGTTCTTATGCAATACGAATAAATAGAAAAAGGTGTTAGGCGTTACTGTTCGGTAACCCTGATTAAGCAAAAAAAAAGAACATATGTATAAAACAATCTTTGTCTACAAATACATGCAAGGATGATGATAATAATAATAATAATAATAATAATAATAATAATAATAATAATTGTGATTAAGGATGATTATTATTAGAAAGGAGGATTTTCACGATTTTGAAGTAATTAAATTCAGTAATTTCACATTCTGTTTATCACTCTGATATACAGAATATGCATAACACCTTTCTTAACAGCCTTTTTCAGAATAATGAGACAGTGGAACGTGTGTAATAAAGTATTAACACGTGTATTATGTTTTGTTTGTGCAAGCAAATTTAGTATACCTCAAGTATGTTCAAAATTCAGAATTAATTTCCACATCAAACCATATTATGTCCATGCTGTTTTTGTGGTTCACAGTTTTAAACTGATTTCAACGAAATTAAATCCTTAATCCCAAACTTAATACACAGTTTCGAATGTTTGAAAATAAAATTTATCTTCAAGGTTTTAGGAGTTGATAGTCTTTCTTCTCTCCTGAAAATGTTGCTTTAATGGATATAATACGCTTTCAAAAAAGCACCTCCTGAAATGATTTCCAAAGTAAAGCAATTTCTCCAAAATTGTTCAAGCACTAAATAATTCACAATGTTGGCAATTATAGTAGTACATTAAGCCTTAAAACGTATTTCTAACATGTTGTTGTCTGTGATTTACAATGAAAGTACTTTTTGTAATGTTTCCAGCTCTAAATGATTATATTTTTAATAATAAATGATTTACTACACAAGCAAGACTTCTAACATTTCCGTACTTGATTGCTCGAAACTTAAGCAATCCACCCAGAATATTTATTTCTGTATAATTTTAAAATGTTCAGCATTAAGTTATTCTAAAGATTGGCAGTACTTGTAAGTTAATACCGAGTTAAATATTTTCCTTCAACACTGCTGTACTAAACTATTTGCAATATAATATACCTGCTAGGAATGAGTATTATTCTTACAATTCTTAGTCGTCTAAAACTGCGTTTCTTCTGAAAGAAAGTATTTTGTTTTAAGTGTGTGCTCAGCTTCCACACTGTTCGTGATTCCTCTAATCTGTTATTGAATTGCCTAGCTTCCTCTTGGTTGCTTTATTTGTATACTAGAGAAACCGACAGCTCAAAATTAAATTGAGATTTATTTAACTATTCTTTAACTGCTATTGTTCTTAGCGTCACATTCTATATTGGGTGTAAAAGACTGGAAATTTTGCTCAGAGGCCTCTTCATCAGGCTTGAGGTTCTTTCACGTGCCGTAAATCTACAACATGGAACCACCGGCTTTATTTCCCTTCCGAAGGAAGCCATGCTATAGAAGTCGCCTATTACAGAGAGAGCTGACTCACTTTTTGGGGTATATATGGGAAAGGATAGGGAAAACGAGGGTAGATACCAGGTTATGAGAGCCTTTAAAGAGGAAAATGGGTTTATAAGGGAGAGATAGGGAATAGACTACCGATACTAGGCTAGACAGGGGTTGAAAGAGGGAAGTGCGTTTATATGGAAGAGATAGTGGAGAGGTGTTAGGCTAGACAGAGGTTGAGGAGTAGAGTATGGTTTATATAAGAGGTATAGGAAAAAGAGGAGAGGTGTTAGGCTAGACAGTGGTCGAGGAGTAGAGTATGGTTTAAATGAGAGGTATAGGAAAACGAGGAGAGGTGTTAGGCTAGATAAAGTTGAAGGGTAGAGTATGTCCTTTATATGGGAGAGGTAGGAAATACGAGGAGAGTTGCTATGTTAGACAGAAGTTGAGGAGTAGATTATGCGTTTATAGGGGAAAGATAGGGAAAACGAGGAGAGCTGTTAGGCTAGACAGGGCTTGAAGGATAGAATAAACATTTTATACGGGAGAGATAGCAAACCAAGGAGAGGTATTAAGCTAGGGGGGTTTGAGTATGCGCTTATAAGGAGAGACGAGAAAACGGGGAGAGGTCCTATGCTAGGATAGACAGGTGTTAAAGGTAGAATGTGTTTTATATGGGCTAGATAGGAATCCAAGGAGAGATACTCAGCTAGACAGAGGGCAGGAGGGAATGTGCTTAACGAGAGGTATGGGATACGAGGAGAAGTGCTAGGCCAGACAGATGTTGAGGAATAGAATATGCGTTTATATGGAAAAGATATGGATTACGGGGAGAGATGCTAGACTAGACAGAGGTTGAGAGCAGAGTATGCGTTTATATGTATAAGACGTATAGGAACAGGAGGAGAGATGTTAGGCTAGACAGATACTGAAGGAGTAGAAATATGAGCTTATATACAGGAGACATAGGGAATACGAGGGGAGGAGCTAGACTCAGAGATTGAAGGGCTTGAATATGACGTTTATATGGGAGAGATAGCAAACCGAGGAGAGGTATGAAGCTAGGAGGGTTTGAGTATGCGTTTATAAGCAGAGGCGAGGAAACTGGGAGAGATCCTATAATAGGAGAGAGTTGAAGGAGCGGGAAATGTGCTTTATATGAGAGAGATAGGAAATGCGTGGAGAGGTCCAGGAATAGAGAGGTGCTGAAGGAGGGGAATATAGGATTATACTGGAGAGATAGGGAATTACGGGGAGGGATGCTAGACTAGACAGAGGTTGAGAGTAGAGTATGCGTTTGTATGTACAACAGGTATAGGAAAACGAGGAGAGCTGTTAGGCTAGACAAATACTAAAGGAGTAGGAATATGAGCTTATATACAGGAGAGATAGGGAATACGAGGGGAGTTACTAGGCTAGTCAGGGCTTGAAGGGTAGAATATGGATTTTATTTGGGAAAGTGATAACGACATTAGACGAAATCGTCACGGAAATCTGTTTACTGGAAATGTTAGAGAGCTAATTCTAGACAGCTTCAGCACGTAACCCAATCACGGAAAAAGGTAACCCAGCAAAAAGGTAACCCACTGACGCTAAAAAGATAACCCACTCGAGCAAAAAGGTAACCCACTCACGCTAAAAAGGTAACCGACTTATGCCAAAATGTAACCCACTCACGCAAAAAGGTAACCCACTCACGCAAAAGGGTGACCCACTCGCGCAAAAAGGTAAGTAATTCAATTAGTATCACAGGGTAGGAATGATTCCGGTAAGTGGGTATAGCATAGTTCCGTATGATTTCACAGGTAATTCAGATAGTGGCGTAGGTATTTAGGATAATTCAGTTAGTATCATAGCTGTTTAGTGTAATTCAGGTAGCATCACAGGGTAGGACAGATTCCATAGTTAAGTGTGTGTATAGCTCCGTATGATTTCACAGGTATTTAAGATAGTATCGAAGGTATTTGGACTAATTCAAGTATCATAGGTGCTTAGAGTAACTCAGCTACTATCACAGGAGGCTAGATTCCATGGGCAGGGCGTATCATAGCTACATATGATTTCGCTGGTAATTCAGCTAGTATCATAGGTATTTAGACTAATTCAGCTAGTATCACAGGAGGCTAGATTACAGGCACGGTACGGATCATAGCTGCATATGATTTCACTGGTAATTCAGATAATATCATAGGTATATAGGCTAATTCAGCTAGTATCACAGGAGGAATGATCCCAGAGGTTGGGTATAGCATAATTTCGTATTTCACAGGTAATTCAGAGAGTATCGTAGGTATTTAGGATAATTCAAGTATCATAGGTGTTTAGAGTAATTCAGTTAGCATCACAGGAGGGTAGGTTCCAGGGGTCAGTTATAACATAGTTTCATATTTCACAGACAGTTCGGGTAATATCGTAAGTATTTGGGGTAATCAGCATAGTTTCACAGATACTCGTGATAATTTCAATCAGCGATATGCATAACAGCTATTTAAGGTAATTGCAGGTGATTCAGGTTGTATCAAAGGTATTTGAGTCATTTTAAGACATAATTCAACTAGTATCATTTATATTTAGGGTAAACCAGATAGTATGACAGGGGATCGTGCTAAATTCGAGCACGGATTCGTACCAGAGATATTTAGGTTAATTTCTCATGATTCGGGTAGAATCACAGGTATATAAGTTATTTTATCAAGTAATTCAGATAGCATAACAGGTACTCAGGATAATATAGAGAGTAATTAGATTACAAACATTTCTCATCCAACGTTACAACACTTTTATATAATTTCCTTCTAAATCTTATACCTTTTTATATGTTAAACTGTTAGTGTGTGAGACGGAGAGGGATAAACTGCATATTAGTTTACAGATGGAACAGTTTTACGATAACATACCTTTATTTTAGTTCGTTGTAAGCGTCTCTCCCCATTATCTAGGATTGAGACTAGCACTACGATTGCTCCTAATGGCAGGGTTAACGCCTCCCCTTCCATCTTCTTGTTTATTCATCAGGTGTATGCTAAGTGATACCCATCACATGGACAAACTTCCATTTTTAAATTGTAGACTCACGAGAAAATCTTCATCTTCGGGTTACATTCTCTTAAGCACTATTTGTAATGCTGTAATGCCCATATGGATACGTAGTTATTCCATCCTCGGCAATAACTCTTTTGTCATCAGAGGGATTCAATATAATGTTATTCACTTGCACTGTGGTAACAGCGTGCTTTCGTGACAGGATTAGATTCATAGGCGTTCTGATGATTTCACAGGTTTTAAGACTGTCTGTATAGCTGTCAAACGTAATGTACTGCTTAATAGCGCTCCGTTTTATAACTTAGATCTTTTTATCATCGATGCTTGAATATCTAAGGCATACATTTTAGGTCGTAGTCCAACAAAGCGATGGATGATTTTCCTATTAGCCTCATCTTTATATTTTCCAAGCACCTTCTTGTTTAGAGCTGAATAAGATATATGGCTTGTAGGATAATCAGCTGTATCCAGATCCTCGAGCAAACGTAGCTTGTCCTAGTACTCAACTTCATTTGTCACACGATGAATAAATGAATCAGTGTCCATATACATAAGCTTCAGGTTTTTAGCCTCATAATATGGCAACAACACGTCGTAATAATAGTGCTACATTAATGTCTTGGAGATGTCCAGCACACACATGGCAATGTATATATGCTTGTTGAACACAATTTGACGAGAAGCCATATGCGCAGCAGTTAGATTAGCAGCATATATCGTCTTATCAATAAACCTAGGCTTGGCGATCAACTTCTCCAGAGTCTTCTCATTTGTCACCAGTCGTATATCCATACGGTTACGAAGGTTCTCCATAGTTTTTATAAACATGGCGTTGTTAAAGAGCTTGTAGAGATCCTTCCCGAAGTCATTTGCGGCCTGTTGTCGTAGCCTGTTGTTAAATTCAACATAAGCTTTTAACCACTGAGACTGTCGGAATTGTAGCACACGATGGATTTTTGTTAGCTGTAGCCCATGACTAAGAGCTTGCTTCAAAGCCATGTAATGCACTACATACTTCTTTCGAGGTCCAAGATGTAGCCATGAGGATCATCTTTTTGTAGTCTTTCTAAGTAAATTTCTTCAGGTGACACCCACTCAAATCCTCCATAAGAGAGGGCGCAGCCATATTGGTTGTTGGCGTCCTCGTATGTCATAAACTGGGTTGGTCTCGAGGGATCAAACTTATCCATATACGTGTTATTAGCCTCTGCATACCGATGTGAAACTTGGTATAAACCTCCTCTTATACCTGATTCCACCATGAGTAGTTGATCATAATTTTTTAGCAGCTCGAGCTTTATTCTGTATATAGTGACATGGCGTTCCATTTAAGTTTTGGAGCGGTAAAATAATGTGCAGGATCAACTTTGTGTGTTTTGAGGGTTTGCTCTCTGAATGTCTCAAAGGCATCAGCTAGAAGAAGTGCATCCGAAGTTAAGTAGAGATCGCTGTACTTGCCCAGGTTTCTCACATTAAACAGCTCCCATACATTTCTAACATGATCGTAGTCAGCATACCTAATTTCTTCTTTAACTAACCTATCGTAGGAGTCCTTGGGAGACAAGCAGGTCTCGTTCAAAACATCCCATGACGTGACAAAATCATATGGAAATACGCCCTTACGAGTCATCAACTTCAATTTGTCTTCTCCATTGTACTTTAGTGTTTCAGGATATGAGATTAGATTTTTACCATCTTATCCAAGCTTGTACTGAGGAATCGAAAGCTATCCACAAACCGAACCTTTATATCCCCTACATACTTAGTGAATGAAATATAGCTTTCTTCAGAGTTAGGATTTACCTCCACACGTTCACTTACGCACCCCAACTCCTTAACAATGAAATGAGAGTCATATCCGCTAAGGTTGTGCATGAAGACTGGAATACATTTAGGTGTTTTGCAGACTTAATTGCATTCATTATGAAGACTTCAACGATATCCACCGCTGATGTGATCATGGTCGCGTACTTTGCAGTTATCTTCTATAAAGTGTTTTCCACACAAGTAGCATACTATAGAAGACTCAAAATGCTTTTGCTGTTAATCCGTAAGTTTCAGAGGCTTGACAGATTTGTATATGTTATCAATCTTCCTTGCAAGGGATGACAGGTATTCCATAAACGTCTGAGCAGCATCAAAACCACGATATACATAGGGTTGCTTAGGAATACCAGTTTCGAGGTGTTTAACACTGGATGATTGCTTCACCTAAACACAGAAGCTCATTGGTGTATGCTCTTTACATGAGGTTGTTTAGGAAGTTTCAGGATTGGGCATACACATATGACATTGAGTGAGAATGCTCTCAAAATCCGCATAGATGACATAAGGTAGTTTCAAAATCTTCTCAAAAACTTTAAACTGGACAATTGATTTCTTCTCGGTAGGCATAACTACTCATGTTACACCATGTTGAATACAGATGGATGCATGTTCTTGTAGTTTATCCAGTCCACTTTGCCCGCTCTGATCATCAAAATGTGTAAAAAAGCGCTTACAAATATAAACACGTCCATTACGTTTAGTTTTCTGACGTCGAACAAGCCGCTCAAAATTCCTTATATATACGTAGTGATGTTTTCCAATACTGTCATTCAATAGTAGCATGTCATGATGTTCGGGTAGTTCAATGTCAGGAACGTTTATTGGATACACTTCATGCTTCTCATCCAGCCCGAAAACGCTAATAGACATACTGTTAG
This sequence comes from Deroplatys truncata, assembly GCA_030765065.1. Taxonomy (NCBI): domain Eukaryota; kingdom Metazoa; phylum Arthropoda; class Insecta; order Mantodea; family Mantidae; genus Deroplatys; species Deroplatys truncata. The sequence continues at coordinate 331,752,090 of CM060990.1, forward strand.
GCTTCTCAAGTTAGATATTTGAAAAAGTGGAGTAGGGTAGGAAACGCAGCTGAAGTCGTACTTATCTTGAAGTTGCCTGTATTTTCTCACACGCTGTGTATCCTTCTCAACAAATTTAGCTAGTACAGAATAAATCAAGCATTTCTCATCGCAAAAGTTCTGGATGTTTACGTAGGCTTTCGTTCTTTCAGCAGACGGAGCTAGTGGTATGTACCTACTTCCTCGTAACGTATTGTACTTGTTGATACGTAGTCGAACTCCTACAGCAAGCAAAGCCAATTTACTACCCTTAAGCTGAGACTCCTCCATTTCAATCAACAATTTCTTGAATTTCGCTTCCAACATTGAGTACAGCTCAGTGTCTAGGAAAACAGGCTAATTCCGTGTTTTAGATGTTTTGTCACAGGTTTTTCCAATACTGTTAACAAATCGACACTTAGCTAGCAGATTAATTTTAACACTCTTGTGAATACCAAGCTGTTTATGCACAGCCTGGATAATGCGTTGTTTTGCCTTATGCGGATACATATTCAGGTCCTTAGATGATTCGTATTGTATAAAATACGATTGCAATCTTCCTTCGAATGAAGTTTCATATTATTTCATATCACAGTCCTCCATTGTTGACAGTAACTGATGTTTAGTAGGCTCCAATCTGCTTTTCTTCTGAGTACTGCGTATTTCACTTACATCTTCGTGTTGATGGCCCTTATAACCGTCTTAAAAGGTCAAGCTGCAATGCTTACATTTGAAGAGTTTCTTACAAGGCATCTCGTGTCTTCTCTTGTGATAACCTCGGAATAATTTCTTCCCACATTTTCTGCCAGCGCATCCAGTAGCGTTTCGAATAATATCCTTATACGCTGAGTTATTCATTTGTATTCTTGGTGTAATTAAGTATTAATCCTTCTTCAAGGGAAATAAACACCTCTTCACCTTGATAACACTTTATAAAACTGATTATTCTTGGAGAGAGCACGATATTAACATCTCAAGTCTAATTAGCACAATGAAGTCCAATGCCCGAGATCACCCAATTTATAGAGGGAGCACGGCCCTGTTTGATCAATCATAAACCCGCTAAATAACTAGTTGTATGTGATCACTCTGCGCGTATTAACCTCCACCATATAACCTCAGGCACAGAGACAGTATGTCTATGACGTCACACCCAGAGACACGATGTCTGGCAGTATCAAACACGTTTAAACACGTCCCATAACTACCTGTATATGCTGTCACTCCAACAAGAGAAGTAGTTTCACACGCTCACTCAGACAGATGTTTCCATTCAAAGCCTACCACAACCACCACCACCACCACCGCTACCACCACCCATTACACCAAAGCTAGCACCATCTCTATTATCACAATACTTAAAAGTAAAAGCATGAAAGGTGACGTAGAAGATTTTCCCCCTTATTTAGTTAAATGCATGTATATAAAGCAATATTTCGTGTTTTAATTCCCTTTTCAATTCTTCCTTTCCATCTTCCCACGTAAAGATTATTACATTTCACTACCACCACGAGCAAAGCAATTTTTCCAGAGTTACACAGATTTTAAGCTTCTAGAATCGAACCTAGAAATGCTTTAATAAATGTATTGTGGTAATTTAGCTCCCCTGCATCAGCATCTACTACATAATCTTTACGCGCACCTAGTATGATCCATAGGCTTGAAGATATATGAAATCACCCCGTTGGGATTCTTTCTGAGCCGTTTACAGTAATTTTGTCATGATAACGATATTTATTAACTAGGTACTCTGTTTACTTTTTACTTAATGTGTCTATCTAAGTTAGATTACGAGTTATCAAATGTGTAAGCAAATTGCATTGAATCGGTATTCGAACCCGAAATTTCAGGAACAAAATTATTTATAATATTAGTTTGGTATATTAAACAGAGTTGTATACAGTTACGCCATCAACCTTAGTCATATATCCTAGAGTACAGAGGAAAATTAAGGAAGTCATTAAAAGATCGTGATTCGAACTAAGGACAACTGTTTGACAATTATATACAGCATTAATTACTCATTACAAGAGCTATCAACCATGCTTTGGTTCAGCTCTCTATCTTTTATAGTGTTTGAGATAATAGGGATTTAAGAATTAAAGATCGAACCCAGACAGCCAGGTACCCAAGCATACATTTACAAGAACCTACCTAATGACATAAATGTAATAAAACATTTTATTGAGCATATTTATCTTAATCAGTTTCAGAGTTATTAGAAGATGGGTTTGTAATCACTCCCAGGATTCGAACCCGTTTTACCGGTCAACTTCAAATAATATTTGAGTGACGCGCCGAATTCCAAAGATTTAATTAGTTTTCATCCCATTGTTTTGTCTCTTTTCATTCAGGTGATATAAGCAATTAAAGGTAGTAAGAATATGATGGTCCACGGCCACTTAATATGCAGGAATGTGTGTATAACAGGGATATGATTTTTAGGTGTAAATTTTGATGACAAAAGGAGGAGAAAAGGTGCTCAAATAAGGTGAAAAAAGGGACACAATGGTGCTGGTTTATTTAAGGGGATGTACAACTGAAATTGTTGTTTTCTAAACTGTCCATTCAATTTGGCTGTAATTTTATTCATATGTCAGCCTTCTTTAGATATGATTATTTTGTGAATTTCAATCTAGAATATTAATTAATTTTATAGTTATTCATTTTCAAAGTATAAAATAATCCGTGTATGCAAAATGCAACATATGATGTATTCTTAAAAAAATATTCCTATGTTACCTCTATGTCAAGGAACTACAAATGTGTCATATATTTTATTTCTACCATTCTTAGTTTAAGAGTAAAAAGTTTTGCAGTTTTGTATTTGCATTTTTTCGTTTTTTTTGTAACATTGTTATCTTCAAAAATTAGTAGCGCAAAAACTATTCCTTACACAGAAAAATTGTACGACACTTTTATTGATTTGGGTTTTTGAAATAAGCATAAAAATGTCAATATGAATGGATGAAAGCTACATTGTGTGGAACATTATGAGTTTTCAGAAATGTTGAAAATAAGAAATGCCTTAAAATGAAGTTTTAAAAATATAAACAGCTAGCAAGCAAATGCACACGGGTAGTTCAAAGGTCTCCTAACGATCCTGAAGCGTTCGCTAGGTCAAAAATAAAAGTGGATTCTAAAACTACAAGCAATGCAGTATTTTTTGGGAACATATTTTTTTTTAGATTTTTGGAGATTTTGGGTTAATATCTTGTGCATTCTCTTAACCAATTCAACGATTTCTCTTTCCTCTATTATAATTTATTGAACTACAAACAAGTACATCAGGTTATCACTCATCAAAAGAAGGAAAAAAGCATGAAGCTGTTGTACTTCAAGACATAAAGCGTCTCCACATTTTTAAAAGTAAGTCTGTTTCTTTTAGGAGATAGAATGTCTTTGTAGATGCTAAAGCTTCTTTCAACATCCACAGAAACCAGTGGGGCAAACCTTGTATTTATTCGGAATGGCAACTCTGTGGGAAATTCCTCGTTGTCTGAATTCCTCTGAAGACTAGATTCAAATTTGTCTCTGGCAAAGCCATCTAACTGCTCCCTCACGGAAATAAAAATATCCCATTGTTTTTCTATTTTCCAGACCTTTTCTTCCAATCATTTAATATCTGCAGGCAGGTACTTGTAACTATGGACACAATATAGTTCTGTCTGCAAATTATGTATTTTCTCCGGTAACAGAAATTGCTGTGCCTTGGAAATTGCACCTGCATCGGATGGATCCAAACAAAGCACAAACTCTTTAATTTTGTCAAAATTCTCACACAACATAGCAGTGCACTCAATCCAAAATACCCATTGAGTAATGAGCGGGAAGTTTGGAAGGGGCAGGCCAGTGACTTCGCTGTAGTAAACTACACTGCTTGGAGCTTTCAGTAGAATCTTCTTCAGGGCAGAGATGAATTGATTTGCGATGTCGTGTTCGTTCCTTATGGATTCACAAACCCTGTGAAGGGAATGAGCCAAGCATGTCACATGCTTCAAGTTAGGAAATAAAGTTTCAATTGGTTAACAACTAAATCCATGTATGGAGTCCGTAACCACAAGAAGAAATTTTTCAAACTCGATGCTAGTATGCCAGAGTTTTTGGCAGAAGTCCATAATGGAGTGCATTACTGTACTGGCATTGGCTTTTTGCAGTTCGTACATTTTTAACAACATGGGCTTAACTTTCTCTCCTGCTAAGGGAAAAGCTAAAATGTTCAAAACATATCGTTCCATTGAGTCTATGGTTTTTATTTACAATGATTCCCACATCGCAATCAGACACTTTCTCCTTGACTCTTTCTATGGTTTCTTGGTAAACAGGCTCCATGTAATTTTTTCTTAAAACACTCTCATCGGGCATTGACATCTTTGTGTATTTTTCAAGAAATCCCTTGAAGGCTGGATGGTTCACCTTACTGAGTGAAATTCCTGCTTATGTAAGAGCTGCACACAAATCAGTGTTTAATACCTTCAAATTTTGGCTTTTTGAAGAACTCTGTTGAAACGCATTTCTTAATAGCGGTTGCCGCGATTTGTTTGCTTGAAGAGTCTTGTTCATTTGATGTTTAGTGCTGGAAATGTGATGTTTGATGTGATCTCGCTGGTGATTTTCATCTAATAAAATTCCTGAATCACAAATAGTACATTGCATAACAGTTCCGTCAGTGTCTATAAAATCTTGTTTGAATTCCTCAGCCATAGCAATAAATCAAGCACTGGACACCTCTGGCATGGTAAAATCTAGTACTAGTACACACGTTTGGAGAGCTAACACTAGTTTACTTGCTAACACAATGCGACTGTCACACAACTCCCTCTTGCGCCATTCGCTGTCCACATTCTATTACAACACCGCGACAATTACCAGAATGTTCTCATTCATGCTGGAACTTCAGTCTCAGCGATATCTAGTAGTTTCGAGCAGAACCCAGTCCTAATAACTCTCAAAACTGCACGGCTGAGGTTACTGCCGTCTCTGCGTGCCCAGTCTTCGCCTCCATGCAAACGGGTGGCGTCTCTCACAGGAACAGACTCACATTCACGAACAGCAGGCTACTGATTCTGGTGGGATAGAATCACTCATTGTCAATTGCATTATTGCGGGCTATTTTCTAGCGGTAAAGCGAGAGAAAGGGGTTTTCGTCGACCGCAAAATTATTTTCCATTGTTGCGGGTGTGCTTTCAATTCCCGCGCGGCATTAACTGAAAGAGGTAGGCTTACTATTCGCATGTACACAGCAAGCTGAAGAGGCATTAATTTGAAAGTTATACAAGAAATTAGAGTTAAACTTAGAAAAAAGGGGAAGAATGGGGATTATGGCATGGTTGGGGGGAAATGGGATAAAGGTGGCATAAAGGGGTAAAAGTTCCAAAAAAGGGAAAAATATGCGAGAAAAGGTGCCTCTTTTCGCAACTATAAACAAAAGTTCACACTTTGATATCTTTCCGCACAGCTTTAACTTACCCTAAGAAAAAAGATGCGCACCTACAAATCCTAACTCTGGTAATTAATATGCTAATTAAATGCCCCCAACCACCCGCTGGAATCATCATATTGTTACTGGTACTTTTTAATCTCTTATATCTCCTGAATGATAAGACATAGAATAATAGGATCAATCAAGTTATAACCCTGGAATGTAGCGCGTCATTCAAATATTACTTCAAGTTGTCCGGCATAACGGGTTCGAATCCTAGGAGTGATCAAAAATTCATCTTCTAATAACTCCGAAACTAATTAAAATAAAGACACATTATAAACTTTATTAGATTTACGTCATTAGGTAACTTCTTCTGAATGTATACATGTGTACCCCACGTCCTGGGTTCGATCCTTAATTTTTAAATCTCCATTATCTCATAAACTAAGAGAGATAGAGGGTTGAATCAAAGCGTAGTTGATAGCATCTATGATGGGTAATTAATACTGTATATAACTGTCAAACAGTTGTCCTTATTTCGAATCCCGATCTTTTAATGACTTCCTTAATTTTCCTCTATACTCTAGAATATGTCAGTTAGATTGATGCTGTAACTGCATACAGCTCTTTTAAATATGCCAAAATAATATTATAAATAATTTTGTTCCTGGTGTTCTGGGTTCGACTACTGATAAAATGAAAGTCAATTATAAATTTTATAACTCCGGAACTAAATAAGATAAAGACAACAAATAAACTTTATTACATTTATTTGATTAGGTGGTTTCTAGTGAATGTATATTTGGGTACCTGGCGTGCTGAATTCGATCCTTAATTCTTAAATTTTCATTATCTCAGAAACTAAGAGACATAGAGGGGTGTACCAAAGCACGAATGATAGCCCCTATATTATGTAATTAATACTGTATATAACTGTCAAACAGTTGTACTCAGTTCGAATCCCGATCTTTAAATGACTTCCTTAATTTTCATCTATGCTGTAGGATGTGTCACATAGGTTGATGGCGTAACTGCATGCAGCTCTGTTTAACATTCCAAACTAATGTTAAAAATAATTTTGTTCTTCGTGTCCTGGGTTCGAATGCCGATTCAATGAAATTTACTTACAAACTTATTAACTCGTATTTTGATATGGTAGACACGTCAAGTAAAAAAGTAAACCGAGTACCTAGTTCCTAAATATCATTATAATGACAAAAATTACTTTAAAGTACTCAGATCGAATCCCGAAGGGGAGATTTCATATATTTTCAAGCCTATGAAGCATACCAGATTCGAGTAAAGATTAATTGGCGGATGCTTGTGCGGGGGAGCTAAATTAATAAAATACATTTATTAATCATTGCAAGGTTCGATTCTAGAAGCTTAAAATCTGCGTAAATCTGGAAAAATTGCTTTGCTCGTGATTATAGTGAAATAAAATGGTCTTTCTGTTGGAAGATGGCAAGGAAGAATTGAAAAGGGAATGAAAACAAGAAATAATGCTGTATATACATACACTTAACTAAATAAGGGGGAAAATCTTCTACGCTACCCTTGATGCTTTTACTTTTAAGTATTCTGATAATAGAGATGGTGCTAGCTTTGGTGTAATGTGTGGTGGTAGCGGTGGTAATGGTTGTGGTAGGCTTTGACTGGAAACATCTGTCTGAATGAGCGTGTGAGACTACTTCTCCTGTTGGTGTGACAGCATATACAGGTAGTTATGGGACGTGTTTAAACGTGTTGGATACTTCCAGACATCCTTGGTTTACACAAGAGTGTTAAGATTAATCTGGTGGCTAAAAGTCGATTTGTTAATACTATTGGAGGAACCTGTCACAAAGCATTTAAAACACGGAATAAGCTTGTTTTTTTAGAAACTGGCCTGGAGTCAATGTAGAAAGCGGAATTCAAGAAATCGATGACTAAAATGGAGAAGTATCAGCTTAAGGGTGGTAACTGGGCTTTGCTTGCTGTGGAAGGAGTTAGACTTCGTATCAGCAAGTACAATACGTTACGAGGAAGTAGCTACATACCACTACGCCCTTCTGATGAAGCAAGGAAAACCTGCATAAACATCCTGAACTTTAGCGATGAGAAATACTCCATGTATTCCGCACTAGCTAAATATGTTGAAAAGGATGCACAACGTGTGAGCAAATACAGCAACTTCAAGATAAGTACCACTTTAGCGGCGTTTCCTACCCTAAATCACTTTCTTAAATATCTAAGTTTAAGAAGCTTAACAGTATGTCTATTAGCGTTTTCGGGATGGATGAGAAGCATGAAGTGTATCCAATAAACGTTTCTGACATTGAGTTACCTGAAGACCGTGGCATGCTACGATTGAATGACAGTAGTGGAAAACATCACTACGTATATAAAGAATTTTGAGCGGCTCGTTCGACGTCAGAAGACTAAATGTAATAGAAGTGTTTATACCTATAAGCGCTGTTTTACACATTTTGGTGATCAGAGCGGGCAAAGTGGACTGGAAAAACTACAAGAACATGCAGCCATCTGTATTCAACGTGGTGTCGCAAGGGTAGTTATGTCTACCAAGGAGAAATCAATTGTCCAGTTGAAACTTTTTGAGAAGATGTTGAATCTACCTTATGTCATCTATGCGGATTTTGAAAGCATTTTCACTCAATGTCATACGTGTATACGAAATCCTGAAACTTCCTATACAACCTCTTATCAAGAGCACACCTCAATGAGCTTCCGTGTCTACGTGAAGCTGTCATCCAGGGTTGAACACCTCGAAACAGCTCTTCCTAAGCAACCCTGTGTATATCGTAGTTATGATGCTGCTCAGAAGTTTATGGAATACATGTCATCCCTCGCAAGGAATATTGATAACATATACAAATCTGCCAAGCCTCTGAAAGTTACGGATCAACAGCAAAAAGATTTTGAGTCTTCTATAGTATGCTACTTGTGTGGAAAACACTTTATAGAAGATAGCTGCCTAGTACGTGGCCATGATCACATCAGCGGTGAATATCGTGGAAGTCTTCATAATGAATGCAATTTAGCCTGCAAAACACCTAAATATATTCCAGTCTTCATACACAACCTTAGCGGATATGACTCTCATTTCATTGTTAAGGAGTTGGGGTGTATAAGTGAACGAGTGGAGGTAATTCCTAACTCTGAAGAAAGCTATATCTTATTCACCAAGTATGTAGGAGATATAAAGTTTCGGTTTGTGGATAGCTTTTGATTCCTCAGTACAAGCTTGGATAAGTTGGTAAGAATCTAACCTCATAACCTGAAACAGTAAAGATCTTTGGAGCAGACAAATTGAAGTTGATGACTCCTAAGGGAGTATATCCATATGATTTTGTCACGCCATGGGATGTATTGAACGAGACCTGCTTGCTTCCCAAGGACTCCTTCTACAATAGGTTAAATGAACAAGAAATTGGTGATGCTGACTACGATCATGCTAGAAATGTACGGGAGCTGTTTAGTGTGAGAAACCTGGGCGAGTACAGCGATCTCTACTTAACTTCGGATGTACTTCTTCTAGCTGATGTCTTTGAGACATTCAGAGAGCAAAGCCTTAAAACACACAAAGTTGATCCTGTAAATAATTTTACCTCTCCAGCGCTTACAAGGGACACCATGTTACTGTATACAGGAATTAAGCTGGAGCTGTTACAAGATTTTGATCAGCTACTCATGATGGAATCAGGTATAAGAGGAAGTTTATGCCAAGTTTCCCATCATTATGCAGAGGCTAGTAACACATATGTGGAGACCTTTCATCCCTCGGGACCAACAAAATTTATCACATGTGAGGATGCCAACAACCAGTATGGCTGGGCAATGTGTCAAGCCCTCCCTAATGGTGGATTTGAGTGGGTGTCACCTGAAGAAATTAACTTCAAAAGACTACAAACGATGATCCTCATGGCTATATCTTGGACATCGAAAGAAGTATGTAGTGCATTACATGGCTTAGAAGCAAGCTCTTTTGTCATGGGCTACAGCTAACTAAAGTCCATCGTGTGCTACAATTGCGACAGTCTCGGTGTTTAAAACCTTATGTTGAATTTAACAAAAGGCAGCAAATGACTTCGGGAAGGATCTCTACAAGCTCTTTAACAACGTCGTGTTTATAAAAACTATGGAGAACCTTTGTAACCGTATGGATATACAACTGGTGACAAATGAGAAGACTCTGGAGAAATGATCGCCAAGCCTAGGTTTATTGATAAGGCGATATATGCTGCTAATCTAGCTGCTGCACATATATCCTCTCGTCAGATTGTGTTCAACAAGCCTATATACATTGGTATGAGTGTGTTGGACATCTCCAAGGATTTAATGTACCACTATCATTACGACGTGTTGTTGCCATATTATGCGGCTGGAAACCTGAAGCTTATGTATACGGACACTGATTCATTCATTCATCGTGTGACAACTGAAGATGTGTACCAGGACAAACTACGTTTTCTCGAGCATCTGGATACAGGTGATTATCCTGCGAGCCATATATGTTATTCAGCTCTAAACAAGAAGGTGCTTGGAAAATTTAAAGATGAGGCTAATAGCAAAATCATCCATCGCTTTGTTGGATTACGACCTAAGATGTTTGCCTTAGATATTCAAGCATCGATGATAAAAAGGATTAATGGTATAAAGCGTAGCGCTATTAAGCAGTACAATAGGTTTGACATCTATATAGACTGTTTTAAAACCTGTGAAATCATCAGAACACCTATGAATTTAATCCTATCACGAATGCAAGCTGTTACCACAGTGCAAGTGAATAAAATTACATTGAATCTCTTTGATGACAAAAGTGTTATTGCCGAGGATGGAATAACTACATATACATATGGGCATTACAGCATTACAAACACTGCTTAAGGGAATGCAACCCGAAGGTGAAGACCTTCTCTGTGAGTCTAAAATATAAAAAATGGAAGTTTGTCCATGTGATGTGCATACACTTAGCATACACCTGATGAATAAAGAAGAAGATGAAAGGGGAGTCGTTAACCTTGCCATTAGGAGCAATCCTAGTGGTAGTCCCAAGCCCAGATAAAGGGGAGAGGTGCTACAACGAACTAAAATAAAGGTATGTTATAGTATAACGTTTCAATTTGTAAAGAAATATGCAGTTTATCTCCCTCCGGCTCGCACACTAACTGTGTAACATGTAAAAAAAGGATGTAAGATTTAGAAAAAAGTATATAAATGTGTTGGAACGTTGGATGAGAAATATTTGTAATATAATTACTTTCTATGTTACCCTGAATACCTGTGACGCTATTTGAATTACTGATAAAATGACTTAAATACCTGTGATGCTACCCGAATTATGCTCTGGTACGAATCCCTGCTCGAAGTTAGCACGACCCCCTTTCATACTATCTAGTTTACCCTAAATATAAATGATACTAGTTGAATTATGTGTTAAAGTGACTCAAATACCTATGATACAACCTGAATCACCTGCAATAACTTTAAATAGCTGTTATAGACATTGCTGATCGCAATTATCACGAGTTTCTGTGACACTATGCTGATTACCCCCAAATAATTACGCTATTACCCGAACTATCTGTGACGTACGAAACTGTTATAACTGACCCCTGGAACCTACCCTCCTGTAATGCTAACTGAATTACTCTAAACACCCATGATACTTGACTTATCCTAAATACCTAAGATACTCTCTGAATTACCTGAGAAATACGAAACTATGCCATACCCAACCTCTGGGATCATTCCCTGTGAATTAGCCTAAATACCTCCGATACTAGCTGAGTTACAATTGAAATCATATGTAGCTATGATACGACCTGACCATGGAATCCTGCCTCCTGTGATACTAGCTGAGTTTCTGTAAGCATTTATGATAGTTGAATTAGCCCAAATACCTACGATACTATCTGAATTACCTGTGAAATCATACGGAACTATACACACACTGAACCATGGTATCTGTCCTACCTGTGATACTACCTGAATTACCCTAAACAGCTATGATACTAACTGAATTAGCCTAAACACCTACACTACTATCTAAATTACCTGTGGAATGAAACGGAACTATGCTATACCCACTTTCCGGAATCATTCCCACTCTGTGATACTAACTGAATTACTTACCTTTTTGCGCGAGTGGGTCACCTTTTTTCGTGAGTGGGTTACCTTTTTGCGTGAGTGGGTTACCTTTATGCATGAGATGGTTACCTTTTTGCGTAAGTGAGTTAGCTTTTTAGCGTGAGTGGGTTACATATTTGCGTGAGTGCATTACCTTTTTGCGTGAGTGGTTTACCTTTTTGTTCGAGTGGGTTACCATTTTAGTGTGAGTGGGCTATCTTTTGCGTGAGTGGGTTATCTTTTTGCGTGAGTGGATTACGTTTTAGGTGAGTGAGTTACCTTTGGGCGTGAGTGAGTTACGTGCTGGAGGTACCTAGAATTAGCGCTCTACCATTGCAAGTAAACAGCTTTCCGTGACGATTGCATCTAAACTCGTTTTTTCTCTCCCAAATAAAAACCATATCCTACCCTGCAAGAGCTGACTAGTGTAGCACCTCCCGCCGTATTTCCTATCTCCCCTGTACATAAGCCTATATTCCTGCTCCTTCAATATCTGTCTAGCCTAACTGTTCTCCTCCTGTCCCTATAGGTCTCATACATATAAACGCATACTCTACTCTCAACCTCTGTCTAGTCTAGCATCTCTCCCAGTAATCCTTATCTTTTCCATATAAACGCATACTCTACTCTTCAACATCTGTCCGGCCTAGCACTTCTCCTCGTATCCCATACCTCTCGTTAAGCACATTCCCTCCTGCCCTCTGTCCAGCTGAGTGTCCTTCCTTGGATTCCTATTTAGCCCATATAAAACACATTCTACCTTTAACACCTGTCTATCCTAGCATAGGATCTCTCTCCGTTTTCTCATCTCTCCTTATAAACGCATACTCAAACCCCCCTAGCTTAATACCTCTCCTTGGTTTGCTATCGCTCCCATATAAAATGTTTATTCGACATTTCAAGCCCTGTCTAGTCTAAAAGCTTTCTTCGTTTTCCCTATCTTTCTCCTATAAACGCATACTCTACTCCTCAACCTCTGTCTAGCCTAGCACGTCTGCTCGTATTCCCTACCGCTCTCATATAAAGGACATACTCTACCCTCCAACTCTGTCTAGCCTAACACCTCTCCTCATTTTCCTATACCTCTCATTTAAACCATACTCTACTCCTCGGCCACTGTATAGCCTAACTCCTCTCCTCGTTTTCTTATACCTCTCATATAAACCATACTCTACTTCTCAACCTCTGTCTAGGCTAACACCTCTTCACTATCTCTTCCATATAAACGCAGATCCCTCCTTCAACTCCTGTTTAGCCTAGTATCGGTCGTCGTATTGCCTATCTCTCCCATATAAACCCATTTTCTTCCTTGAAGGCTCTCTCAACCTGGCATCTACCCTCGTTTTTTCTATCCTTTTCCATATATGCCCAAAAGAAATGCGCCAGCTCTCTCTATAATAAGCTACTTGTCGATTTTTACGCCCGAAAAAATCCATGACCTCCGCCAGGAATGAACCCGCGACCTCGGTAACTGGATGCTAGCTTGGTACCCCCAGACCACAGAGGATGACACCGATAGCTTAGGTAACGGTTTTGTGTTACATGCAAATATTCTTCGCTTCTCCCAAATTCTATCTCTCCCTAACTATTTCTTCTCCTCTTGTCCTATTTCTCACTCCCTTGCTCCATTTCTGTAATTCTCTCTCTTCTCCACACTTTTTCCGCCTTTCCCCTCTCCCCTCCCTTTTTCTACCCCTCTCTTCCTTTCTAACCACTCTCCCGCTCTCTCACTCTCTACTCCTTCATCGTCCTCATGCCCTCTCAGTCCTCTTCTTTGTGCAACTTAGGTGTAATATTTTGTCTTGTAAACCGGCATTTCAACTACATTTAACGGGTTTCAATAAACAGTAAAACGTGATAAAAGAGTAACAGCACAAATACATGTGCCTGCTCCCTAGGTATGCTTCTTTGCGAGTAGAACTATACTGATAGTCATGGTAACCGGTTTGCATACACGAATAACAAAAAACGAAAATTTTGCATAGCTTCTTGAATGTTCATCCATTGAAATGTTATAATACAGAATAAAACTTGTCGCAAATATTATGCTTATAAACGTTTGTTATGCAACATACTTTAAAACTAAATAATAAGCGAGTTATTTTATTTTGCACCTAATTTTAGCCTCTTTTCTAAAACACGTGACATTTTGTTTCACGGTGAAACAAAAGCTGTTATGAGTTCTCTTGATTTTCTCGGTCTTCCAGCCAGGAAGCTACCCTGAAGATGGGAAAGATGTAAGCTCCCGAAACGTCGGTTTCTAACCAACTGTGCACCTGGCTGGAAGCCCTGGAAGATCTAGAGTATTCACAATGCCAGTAAAGCTTTAGCTCATATTTCTGCTATGAGTTATTGTATCGAAAATCGAAAATTAGTAGCGACATTCTTGCACAGATTGGCTATATGCATAGGTTTTAATTATTTCGTTTAGTTGCGATTTTGAAGAGTTACACTATAGAATGTCTTCATAAAGGAAATATTATATTCTTAAACCTTCTACGAGACTGTTGGTGATTCATCGAATTGAAAACTATGCCGTTTTATGACAAGGGTGATTGTTGCTTTAATTGGTTTAATTAATTATAACAGGATATTGCACCGTTTTTGCTGCGGTAACATTCCATATTTATCTTTCTGCAGATCAGATCTTGAAGTGCTAGTGTCCCTTAAATAGCAGGACATCTGCGGTTGCTTGTGCAACACTACATTCTACTCGTTTGGTTTGAATTTTCAAAAGGCCTCCAGTGGATATAATTTTCAAGTAAATTTTAATGACCTCCTCTCACTTACTTTAGCATGCTCATCAACTTTTGAGCTTCTGCTCGTTCAATTTTTGAATCTTCCGTTCTGTCCGTGCCACAGTCATCTTGCTGGAGATTGGATATTAACGTGTCACCAGAAGTTAAGATTTACAATGTTGCGATTAGAGAAACGCCTTCGTTTTAATTGCGCAATTAAAATTAGGAGACGGGATTATATATATGACCTTAAGCTAACTCTTCTCTTTATTGGATTATTTATCTTAGTTAACCCGTGTCGCCTGTTGAAATAAGCTGTTTGGGAGTAATTAAATTGGGTTCATCACTTGATTAGAGGCACTAGTAAGAACGCAGGGAAATCAATACCTAAAGAAGAACTTCAATGTAGTAAATGCTCCTGGATCCCAGTAGATCCTTTGCTCAATATCTGTACCTAAAAGGGCGATATCAAACCTTTTATGTCGAAACTAGCCAAAGCTCCGTGAGAGATCCTATATGGCGTAAAAAGGCCATATGGAAAAAAAACTGCCTGCAAATAACAGCGCAGTAGATTTACATATTATCTTGCTTCTAGTGAAGCTCAGTTGTTCTGCTACCTAATCAGACGGCGCACGGGTCACTGCCTTTTCTCTCTTCAAACGCGAATTTCAAGCAGAAAGCCAGGGCCTTCCAATCCAGTCAGTTAAATCAGTATTACTCAAATGGCTAGACATCTGTCAAAATACGAAGATATCGTTAATTCCAGAGTACAAATGACTACAATCAAGGAAGTTAGCTTCAAAACTCAAAAGGAAAACGAAAAGGTAAAAAGCGATATCAAACATTACATGATCTTCAGAACATTTTAAGCTGGTAAAGGTTCCATGTCCCTAACTTACTTTGTCTTAGAATTTTAATTTAATTTAATTTAAGCTTAAATTTAATTAACTTATTTTAATGTAGCTTTAAATTTTCTCTTATGTTCCAAAATGTTGTATATGTATCAAAACATGTAATGTGTTACATTCCTATAATTTCAGCAACACATTCCTCAACAAACTATTCTTACTAAAGCTTATTCTTCTATTTACTTCATGTTAATCGAAATAAACATTTCTATAAATGGTTTCATTACAGGTTTCCTTGTGGATAAAGTGGGAATAGGCTTAAGCGATAGTGAAATGCTTTAAGAAGTGGTCACTTAGTAATGGCTTTAAAATGTCGTTCTCTTTGCTGCATGAAGAAGAGAAAAAAACGAATAATGACTTCTCATTTTAGAAAAGAATGAGTATTTGAACATTCAAACCAATTAGAAGGAATATCTCGAAAATGGTTAGCTCCAAAAGAATAAAAAACTCACATAAATTGTGTGCTTTGACGAAATCAGCTTTTTTTGTTTCGTTTTGCAGTAATATTTTCTTTACCTCTTAAAGTTTACAAGTTATGCAAAAGTCATTCAGAATGAAGAAGACTTCACAGGCTATTTCCAGAAAATTAGGAATATATATTTCATTTGTCATGAAAATATCTTAAATAGATGGTGTTTCAGCAAAGCCAATTGGAGCCATTTTTTAAGAAAATCGAAATTTTCGAAAAGGCAATTAGGATTAAGGGGATTTTCTTGAAAATCCTCCTGTCGCATCCATGGAAGACGCTGAACTTGAATACTATGTTTGATATTCCGACCTTCGTTTCTTAGGTATGCTGTTCACAAACACACACACATACAGACGGATATACCCGCACATACACTCACACGTACCTTTTTCTAAAATATTTTCTTTGGATTTAGGGAGTCTCAAAACTTGTACCTCCGGTGTTATCTCGGTATCAAATTTTTGGTGAAGTGCAGTAGGTTCTCTTCTACTACGTACGTGGTAGAGAGCATAACAATAGCATTATCTAGGGTTTTAAGAAAATCTGAACTGCTTATTTTCATTACCATGTACCAAATTAAGACAACCTCAAACTACCAGTTGTAACAAATTAAGTGATTACTCAATTTTTCGAAACCCTAAAGGGAGGCCAATATAAAACAAAGTGATCCAAGACAAAATGCATTTTCATTTCTAATGTTTGTTATCACGCGCTAAAATAAAGCATCTACAATTAAACAAAAACTGTTAGTTTATGCTAATAAACTCATATAAGTTAAAAGAAATCATTAACGTGAGTTCAATATTTTATTACTTCAAACATTACAACAACAGTATTATTGGATGCAGTGACCATAATTTAACAGAGCGAAATTGAATATGCATAAGGTAGCGTTAGTGAAAATAATATTAGTGTTGGTAAATTAGGCAAAAGTGTATAAAATGGAAAATGAACAGTCCGTACCGAAGAGGCCAAGAGAATATATCTGCATAAGAGTAGTTTATAAAATACTGGTTTACTTATTTTAATTTTCATACTTTCTTTTTCTTTATTTTCTGTTTTCTTTCCTAACTTCATACGCGTTCTGCGAGAATAAATGATGAGTCTCATGAGATTATTGTGAATCGTGTATTTTCTGCAACTAAAGTGTTTCTATTTCATTCAGCCACTCGACATCATTCTAAACTTTGAATTCATAACCGATTTCATTTTGTATATACAGTCTGATAAGAAACTGTACAGTAACGATTTCAGTCTCCTTTCTAATAACTTCAACACCTCATTTTAGCACTCACGACCTTGTAATTTACGCCATCTGCTTAAAAATTGATTAACTTTCGTGCGGGGGGAGATTGCTTGGCTCTTCAAGGTAAGTATTTGGAATGTAATAGAAATAATAATAATAATAATAATAATAATAATAATAATAATAATAATAAGTCTAAATTTAACAGAAATAAGCTCACTTCTTTTTGTGGCTGTATTAGTTAAAAACACCCTCAAACCATTACGCATTATACACACCTAAAAATAATCTAATGAAACCTTCATAGCATTCCAATCGTTGTGTTAGTAATACCAGAACCTATCAGTTATTTTATATATTCACAATATAAGCTTATCTTCTGCACTTTCCAAACACAACATGCCCATTTCATATATTTATTGCTTACGAACAATAAAAATATAGATTACACGCGTTGTCACACGTCTATTTGCGGTATCATAGGGTATACAGCGGAAGGTACACCTCGCGCACTGCGACCTGCAAAGATCTGTTGCGGCTACCATCCCCCAGAAGGAACAGATGAAGTGAAGGAACTACACGAGGCTACAGGCCGAAGGCAGACATTCCCCAGAGACGCGCGGAATCCCTAATATTTCCGGACTCGAAGGCCCGACCCACTGCTGGAGCTGCTCAGAAAGGGCCATGAACGACCCGTGCAATCAAGCAGCACTCTGGTGTCCGCGGGGAATATTCTTTCCTTGGAGCAGGTATCCACGCAACCTTTCCGGCACCGCCTCACGCCAAGAAACCTAGAAGCGCACTGAAGCATGAGAAGGAGACATAATGAAATGGCAATGACGGAAAGGAAATAATGGTAAGTAAAAACCACCCCAGCATTTGCCTTTCGACCAGGAGAAATCACGAATAACCCAAGGTCAAATAGTCAACGGGAATCGCAACGGGAACACTCGAATGCCAGCCTCACAGGTGACCGCGGAGCCATCTTGCCCGGTTCGATTTGTAGTTAACTATATTAAAGGGTTGTAAGGGACACTATATTAAAGTTACCTTTTCCTGTGATTTTATCTCCAAGTAATAAAAATAACTAATAGACTCTTTTATCCCATTTTCTTCATTAGCTTTAACATGATTTGAGTTGTAAACTGACTGCCTTAAAAACTGTTTCCTTACAGCTTACTGTAAGCGGATTTCATACCCGATTTCGGAGCCTTGAGGTTAAAACTGGCAGCTAAATTTAACATGCAATTTTTTTCAGAGAAATAGATTCTCTAACCGGAATTTAAATTTGGTTTTTGGCATAAATAATTGCTATTTCGTTTATTTGTGAGTTTTGTATCCTCAATGAATTACATATTGTTGATTATTATATCACATATTTAATTAGAAAGGTATTACATATATGTGTACAGCAGAAGTAACCATTTTAAACTCTCATATGTTGAAACAACATTCTTTGAATAAGAAGATTATGATTTTTGCCATACGAAAGACAGAGGAAATGTATTGTATCAAAACTGTCGATATCGGTATTTCACTTAGAATACCTTTACAGGCTATTCAGAATTGCAACAGTCACACCCATAGTGTAATAGAAGAGATAAAACTAAGAACGTAGCAACGCGTTACCCTACACTGCTGATATTCCAAGTTAATACACCAAGTACTGATTCGATATGCAACCTCATAACGTCATTCTGTATGCACGATGGAATAAGCGGAGGTCTTTTCGAAACATTTATTGTGGGAGATAAGATTTGCTTTATATATTACAATAATGCCCGAATAATAATAAACTGCCGCAAAAACTATTATTCTAAATAGCACATGTACGAGCCACGATAATTTAACAAAATATATTTATTCTGTCCAGTACATTAAGCCTAAACCGGTGACCGAATTTCTGAACATCCGGTATTAAGGGCTAGAAGAAAAGAAGAGACCAAGTAATGTGTGTCTGTGTATGTGTGTGTGTGTGTGTCGATGAAGGAGCGGTACTGGGAAGCCTAGGGGAAGCGGACCAGTTCTAATGCAGACAACAATGGGAGCGGAGCGGAGCTGAGCAGGGTTCTCTGGCTTAAGAACCAAAAAATTCCAGATTTGATCGAACTGCAATTTGTAGCGTGATGTTTAAAGTACTCTACAACTTATGTCTTTTCATATTATGTTACACGATACACAAATATGTCACAACTGTCTACATTATTTCACAAAGTTGTATTAATATATTCGAAAACATAATAACAAATAATAATAACAGTAACAATAGTAACCCACGCTTAGTGCTAGGAATCGTAAAAGGCATTGTGTTGAAGAAAACGAGCTTGGACGCACATTCTTTTACAGAAACATTGGAGCTTTATAGGTTTGTGATAGGAAAATTCTTTTCAGTTTCCTTTTTAAACTGAAATTTACTTCATGCATTTATATACTTAATTACATTTACCATCTCTTGTAACATTTCGGCTTTACAGGGGCAGTAAAAGAAGTGATATTATAATGAATGCTAAATAAACCCCGGTACTAACACTTGAGAGGTAATAAATCTTTGTATTTTCAGGGTCATGCGAAAATTCGAAAGAACTCCATCCACACAAAATAAGCCAACCGAGGTTCGAATTAGGTCCCTTCGAATTACAAGGCGGATTGTATGCTACAAAAGTGGACAAAGATTTAAGTACTTAGAAAATAAAGATAAATCATTGTATTACGACCATGCTTCATGATAATCTATTTGGCTAAGCAAGTGCTTTAATTGAAGTTTACATTGAAATCGTCTCCGAAATGAAATGGTTCGGTGTGAAGTTTCATTATAATAACCTGTTCGATGTCTCCAGATTAAAAATAAATCCTCCAAAAATAAACTGGATTTTACAAAATGCTAAAACACAACAAAGCTAGTAATAGAACCCTGGAATGGAGTTTCACAAATGTTGTATACGAGCAAGTCTTTGAAAAAGCATGGAAATCAAAATCTCCAAAGCGTAACGTACCTTATTTCGACAATGAAACCAACGACTATGATCAACAAAGTAAGCGTTATTATACAAACTTTTGATGCAAGTGGGATGATAGAAGGATAACGTAGTAATGGAATAGGCAAACACGTTATATTTTCATTAAAGCATGTAAATGAAGAAAAAATGATAGTACTTTGGAGTACTTTGCGGCATTGTGAGACGATAACAGTAGTAGGGATTTAGAGTTTCCCGCACACTAAATCTGCAGGAATGTGTATTCATATGCAAATGAGGTCCCCCAACCCTTCCCCGAACCCCTACTCCAGCTCCATTGTACTTTCTGTTGCAGCTCAGGGTCATACATCTTGTTGAGTATAATGGAAGCCTGACAGGTAAGCAATTAAGGCTGTCAATCAACTGTCAAAACGAAGAATAGAATAATAAATTACGCGTCTATAACAAAAGCGGAGACGTTATTCTACCCGCTCCATATTCGGACACGTGCACTTCTGCACCTGCAGCAACTCACCCCCAGGCGCATTGTTTAACGACCGCGTGCAAAAGAACAAAAGGCTATCCATCAACTGTCAAAATGAACAATAGAGTATGCCGGACAAAGGATCAAACGCTATTGTCCCGGCTCTATTGAATACTTTTAGGAAGGCCAACTGCAAGCTCGCAGTTGCATTGTTTGAAGACCACGTGCAAAACAACAATAGAACATACCGGACCCGAATTAACAAAAGGGACAGATGCTATTGTGTCCCTTTCTATTGTCCAGAGCAAGGCTTCTTTAGAAAGACCACCCGTATAGCATCCCGCTTCCACACCCGTATAACAAAACAAAGATGGACCCTTCTAACAAAAGGGAGCAGACGTTATTGTCATCCATTCCATTGTTCGGACACGTGCATCTTATAACAAAAGAAACTTGTGTAGGCTTTATACTTGCCCATGCCTTTGTTTGTCCGTGTGAAAGACAGAGAGGTCAGTTTACCTGCTAGACTATAAAAATTCTACCACCGTTCGAGTCCACCATCATGGCGTTGGCTTGCTCCGAGGCTACTTCTCTCTGAGTGTTTTCACGAAGTCCTACGGATATACACGAACATAGTTAATACAAGCTCTCTATTTATAAAGCTGACTCTCTTCAAGCAGCAATGTCAAAAGGCGCGCTTAATATACTTCATTACATACATTAAACCTCTGTGTATACTTGCATATCCATAGATCGGTGTTCGATTATTACTGCAATCAAAAGGTTTAATGTTTTAATTGCTAATGAGAAATTGATGATTTGATAATATTATATCCTTACCCTGATTAATGAAAGGGTGTTCAGGGGGTTCTAGTTCGATTCTTACCGTGCAAACTCTAAAGCTTAATAAATATTAAACTATGTGCGGTCAGATTAAAACGCATTTAACAAATATGATTATATATATTAAACACTAGTATATACCAGTGAATATCCCTAATTGATACTTTGTTAGGGTAAAACATTATTATATCATTACTCTGATTAATGAAATACGTTCACGGGTACCAAGAGATCCTAGTTCGAATCTTACCCTGCGAAACTCTAATGCTTAATAAATATTAAAGTAAGAGAGTATGGACGGTCAGATTAAATACATATTTAACAAATATAATTTAATTTTATATGACATTACAATGTTTAATGAGCTGTATTCTTAGGGACACAGAGGTCCTAGTTCGAATCTTACCCAGCGAAACGCTATAATAGATGTAAAACTAAATGAGTATGGGCGGTCGGATTAAAATGCATTTAACAAATATAATTATTTATACTAAACTCTGGTGTATACTTAGATATCCCGACGCCTAGACACGATTCTTTCTTCTTTCTTTTTCTTTCTCTCTATCTCTTTCTTTCTTCTCGACTTGAACACATCCAAGCGCTCACATATACACGAACACACGCACATACATCAACAAGCATACACCAGTGCATGTGCTCATGCACAAGTGAACACGCACACACACAATCACACCCACGCACGCACATGCACACACATACGCCTACAAGCATAGCCATATACACCAGTTTACACACACGTATACCAGTGTACTTGCACATACACACACGCATTCGCACAACTCATACGTATACAAACAAACACATGCATGCATGCAGCAGTGTACTTACACTCTCGCACAGCCACGCACGCACACACATATTTGCATACACCAATACACTTACACACTCGCACACTCACGCACACACACTAAAGTACATACACCAGTACATTTACAGACCCGCACACTCACGCACACACATCTACAAGCATAGACACATACAACAGTGCACGTACACACTCACGTAAAAACACATACACACTTATGCACACACGCATACACACTCATGCACACACATACACAACCACGCACGCATGCACATGCACACTCACGCACACACCCTATATAAAAAGAGATAAAGCGATGCAATAAAAACTAGTTATAACCTTGGAATGTGACGCTCCATCTACGGTTTGTTCAAAACTGGTCGGGATGCCAGGGTTTGAATCCTAGGAGTGAATACAAATTCATCTTCTAATTACTGCAAAACTGATTAAGATGAAGACGTCAAATCAACTTTATTACATATATGTTGTTAGATAGTTGCTTGCGAATGTATATTTGGATGCTGGAGTGATGGGTTCGATCCTTAATGTTGAAATCTCCATTATCTCTGAAACTAAGAGAGATAGGGGTGGACCAAGGCTTAATTGATAGTTCCTATGATGGGTAATGAATACTGTATATAAGTTCAATCATTTGCCCTTAGTTCGAATACTGATCTTTCAATAATTTCCTAAATGTTTCTCTATACTCTAGAATATATCACTTAGATTGATGTTGTAACTACATATAGGTCTTTTAGACATGTCAATTTAATATTATAAATAATTTTGTTTCTCGTGTTCTGAGTTCGAATACTGATTAAATGAAATTTACTTATAAATTTATTATCTCCAGAAATATTTAAGATGAAGACACCAAATAAACTATATTACCTTAATGTCTTAAGGTAGGTTCTTGTGAATGTATAAAAGGGTACCAGGCTTCACGGGTTCAATCCTTAATTCTAAAATCCCTATTATCTCAGAAACGACTAGGAATAGAGGTGCGCACCAAAGCATGATTGTTAGCTCCAATGATGGACAATTAATGCAGCATATAATTGACGCTTAGTAGTCCTTAGTTCGAATCCCGGTCTTTCAATGACTTCCTCAATTTTCCACTATACTCTAGAATATATCACTTAGGTTAATATCATAACTGCATACAGCTCTTTTAAACATGTCAAACTAACATTATAAATAATGTTGTTTCTGGTGTTATGGGTTCGAATACAGATTAAATTTAATTTACATAAAAATTTAATAGCTTACAGCATAATTTAGATAGACACATCAAATAAGAAGTACACAGAGTAGCAGCTCCCAAAATATAATTATCATGACAAAAATTACCTTAAAGTACTCAGTTCGAATCCCGAAGTAGTGATTTCATATATCTTCAAGCTTATGAATCATACCAGCTTTGAGTAAACACTATACGGTGAATGATGATGCAGAGCAGCTAAATTACTAAAAACACATTTATTAAAGCAATATTATGTTCGATTCTAAAAGCTTAAAATCTGTGTAACTCTGGAAAAATTACTTTGCTTGTGATTGTAGTGAAATGTAATGGTATTCTGCGATAACCGAGTATTAACCGTACACAAATGCCATACTGTATGCTGATTTCTTTGGAGAATAAAGAGAAATTAGAAAGTTAGAACTGAAATGTGAATGAAAACATGAAATAATGCATTATATGCATGCATTTAACCAAACAAGGGAGAAAACCTTCTACGCTACCTATTAAGTGTACATTTTTAAGTATTGCCGCAATAGAGTTGGAGTTAACCTAGGTTCAATGGATAGCGGTGGTGGTTGTGCTAGGGTTTGAATGGAAAACATCTGACGGAATCCGAATGTGCAAATACTTCTCTTGTTGGTGTGACTCCATAATATGAATTACTTTTTATTAGCAGATAGACTCAGCAGGATGGTTGAAGAGGGCAGTTTCTTGGCTACTCGTTGAGTTCAAGATCTCGAAATGGGTCTTAAATATGAGGACCTTAAAGAGAGCTCAAACAAGATACGGTAACAGGATTTCATCTTCGCTGGATGATTGTCATGTGTTCTTGCCTGAATGCTACAATTCGTTAACCGATCAAGAGCTTGCAGAAATGACTGGAACATTATATCTCGAATATAAGAGCATGGCAGAGAGGTGGAAATTTAAGGCATGTCAATTTTCTTTTGTATGTAGAAATGTCAAACTTTAGTATTCAATGTTTTCCTATTTTACTATGAAAAAAAATCATTAATAAAACAGCTGACTAATCGATATTACATATAAAGATACAAAAGATACACGTTATATAATCTATAAAAAATTAATAAAATCACAATGTCACATGTTTTGAATACAGATATATATATATCACATTGAAATAGCGCCTGATATCCGAATGTTTATACACATCTTTTGTGTTTCATTTTACATGTATCATAAGAAAAAATGCAATTCTTCCAGGTTACCTTTACTTACAAAAGCATGCTTTCTAAGACTTTGATTGTGTAATTTTCAGACGGAATACGGGGAACAATAAGAACAGATTGCAGCTTAGGAAAGCTTGATAACGCTCTTGGAGGTTAGAATAACTAGCTTGCTCACCTCCAAGAAACATTTCCACAAGAAGCGGCTGCTGAGACATCTACATCACCGAAACACGTTAAAACAGGATTCTTATATAACACTACAGGGCATACGATGAAAAAACACGGATAGTTTTGTATACAACCCAAGGCATAGCTGATAGTTAGCTCGAGCGTGTCTTCCTATATTTGGTGAAAGTAAAATTTTTGAATACTAATTGAAATGATTGTGAAATACTTTTAAATAGCGATTAAATTTGCTGGTTAAAATATTTGAATCGTTTATAGATTACTATTTAGGTAACCTAGCTGTTGCAATTGTAATACCATACGCTGGAACGAGGAGTTAGGGAGGAAAGTGATGCAAATGCACGATAAATAATAATAATAATAATAATAATAATAATAAAGAATGAAGGTATGCTTTTACATAATGTTTTTAATCATTAAAAATCCTTACATTCCTAATGAAAAAATAAATCCTTACAATAATTAGTTTAAAATATAAGCGGCTTCACATGAGTCAGAGACTTGTATGTAAATACCTTATCATGAATTATTAAACAATACAATAAGGACTGCACGGAGATATTTGCACTATCCTGAATTTCTATTCTGATGTTGACACAGCCATTCACTAATTCCTCTAGTTGATGAGAGCAATCAATAACAAGTATAGGTACAAATTTCAGTAATCTTTTGTTTCAATAAAGGATATATCTCCTTTTCATAGTAAGAGCTTGAGTACATATCATGCAAAGATTCAAATCTCGAGTTTCCAAAGTCAAAGGATAACATTCACTATCAACATAAACACTCAAATTAGTTATGTTACAATGATCTAAAATGGAACAGTCTTTAGTTGCATTACTCGATCTTAAAGTCAGAGCACCAAAAATGACAAATCTAAATTCTCCATTTTTAAATGTGGTAGAGGCATTCCAGGTAAATGCTTGCGGCCAAGCAGGTTGAGTATGCAGATCCATGTTCCTAAATGGGTGAAACAGATTCTTATCCAGCTTGGCAGTTTGAGGATATTAGTATCAGAAGGTCGAATCACAGACCTTCTCCTCTCAATTAGTACAGGTTTGACAGCAGCATTCTCTTCGCCCTGAGGATATATAATGTAGATTTTTAGAGTCCTTATTTCGAATCGGCACCAACACCGACTGTCTATTTTGTATAAGCTTTGCAGTAGTATCTGCTTCATTAGGTTTAGTAATACTTCCATTGATGTATAGATAACTTCAACTGTGTAAAGTATATAAATGCTCAGCTTGACAAGGGATTCTAATCTCTTCATTATCGTCCAGAGCTGATGTGTTATACGGTAAAAATACATGTTCCTCTTCTTTAGGAATCTCGTTGTCGAATCTCGGTGTCTCGGTAACACTGGTGATATCCATGATTAGAGGATTCTAAAGCCCAATACCTGAAGAAACGTTTGATTAAATGACGTTAACACGCTGGTTGTCAACGGCACAGCATAGAGTGAGCGTTGAATCAAGTCGTTGTTATATCCTCGATGTCGCTGACTTCTTCTAAAATCTATGGGCATTATGCTTATATCCTTGTTTCTAAATTCAATGATATTGCTGTTATGCTCTCCTATACGAAGGCTGATTTGCTCTACGAAGCGCATGTTTATGAATAGTAGGTAAATGGGATTTGATGGTTCTCATGAAATATGATATCCGATCGTAACAGATGGGAAAACTGATACCTCGAGTGTCCTCTTTTACTATCGAGGAAGGAGACTGATGCAATACTGCGCTAGATCCGTATGATGCTCAACCTAAGTATATTCTTCAGGAAATCAGATTCAGACAGCTGATTAGCTGGAATAACTTTGTCACTGAAGACCTAGAACGTTCCTATAGAACATTAATTGGAAGAAATTCAACAGTGAAAGACATTTTATTTCAGGTTTCATGGTATTATTATTAATTGATCTAATGAATAAGACATCCTCATCCACCGCTAGCTTATCTCTGATGTATTCATTAATACCAGTAATCTCATAAGTTACATCAGGTATATCAATGACCTTAATTTTATCATTGCGTATGTAATGAATTTGATTATTACTCCGATCAATATTGGGGATGGAATAGAAGGTTTCGGAATTCAATAGAGCAACCTTATAATGACCCTTTGGATCTATCTAAAGAGGAGGATTCAGACATGAAGTAAGAACAAATTCGTTGACACTGACAGTAATAGTATAACTCATTGTGATGTAAATTGCAATCACAGGTGACCGCAGATGACTGAACTGAAACTGTGAAACGTCTTAGTGTTACACAGCACCTTAAAGCTTATGAGGGATCTTTCTAAGTCTTTCGCTGCTTTCACGCTGCTAATCACGCTATAAAACCTCGCGTCTTTAACTTCTGAATAATCTCGCTAATCGCATCAGAAAGGTCATGTTCATGTGCTATATGGAACATAATTAGCAACCTTAGCAAGTCTACCAAATCATTAGGATCGCTGTAACGGTATAGCATCTCCTCAATATTTGCTTTGGATATATCTTCTAATCTGGGTAAGTTAACACTAGAATGACTGCTTTCATTGGTGTGTTTATTCCGAGTTTGTTCATTCAAAGAAACTTATGAAGGGGAAGGTAGCTGTTGGTACCGGATCCAGGAGGAAGAAACGAGGAAGATTTTTACCGCTCATATCAATTATTGCAGCCTTAGGAGCCGCCGCTGGAGGTGCATCACAAATTGCTACAACCGTAAATAAGAAAAAAGCTGCGGATAAACAAGTTGCACAAATGATGAGACATAAAAAAGAAATTGAAGCAAGAGCGAAAGGGGAGGAACATCGAAACAAGGAAGAGACAGATCAAGAAAGGGAGTTCAAAAACGCTGGTAAAGGGCTATACTTTTTCCAGAAAAAGCATTGAGTAACACACATCCATACTTGTATGTCCAATGCTTAAGTATTCCTCATTTTAGCATGTATGTCTTCTTTATTAGATCAATTATTATTATTAATAATAATAATAATAATAATAATAATAATAATAATAATGCCATGAAATCTGAAATTAAATGTCCTTTCACTCTTGATTTTTTTCCAATGATTGTTCTTTAGGAACGTTCTGGGTCTTCAGTGACAAAGATATTCCAGCTAATCAGCTGTCTGAATCCGATTTCCTGGTGAATATATTTAGGCTGAGCATCATAGGAATCTAGCTCAGTATTGCATCAGTCTCCTTCCTCGACAGTAAAAGAGGACACTCGATCTATGAGTTTTCCCATCTGTCTGTTGCGATTGGATATCATATTTCACGAGAACTATCAAATCCAATTTACCTACTATTCATAAACACCCGCTTCGTAGAGCATATCAGCCTTCGTATAGGAGAGCATAACAGCAATATCATTGACTTTAGAAACAAGGATGCCCATAGATTTTAGAAGAAGTCAGCGACGTCGAGGATATAATAATGACTTAATTCGACGCCCACTCCATGATCTGCCATTGACAACCAGCGTGTTAACGTCATTTAATCAAAAGTTTCTTCAGGCATGGGGTTTAGAATCCTCTAATCATGGGACACCGGGTAATCATGGTGTTACCGGGACACCGAGATTCGACGACGAGATTCCTAAAGAAGAGGAACATGTGTTCTTACCGTAAAATACATGTGCTCTGGACGCTAATGAAGAGATTAGATTCCCTTGTTAAACTGATCATCTATATACTTTACCTAGTTGAAGTTATCTATACATCAATGGAAGTATTACTAAACCTAATGGAGCAGCTACTACTGCAAAGCTTATACACAATAGACAGTCGGTGTTGGTGCTGATTCGATCCAAGGACTCTAAAAACCTGCATTATTCAGCCTCAGGGCGAAGAGAATGCTGCTGTTAAACCTGTACTAGTTGAGTGGAGAAGGTCTGTGATTCGACCGTCTGATGCTGAAGTGCTTGAAATCCCCGAGACTACCAAGCTGAATAAGACTCTGTTTCACCCATTTAGGGCCATGGATCTGCATACTCAACCTGCTGTGCCGCAAGGATTTACCTGGAATGGCGCCACCACATCCAAAAATGGGGAATTCGAGATTTGTCATTTTTGGTGCTCTGACTTTAAAATCGAGTAATGCAAATAAAGACTGTTCCCCTTTTGATCATTGTAACATAACTAATTTGAGACTTTATCTTAATAGTGAACGTTATCCTTTGAATTTAGAAACTCGAGATTTGAATCATTGCATGATATGTACTCAAGCTCTTATTATGAAAAAGAGAATTACCCTTCATTAATGAGAAAAGATTACTTAAATTTGCTCCTATATTTGTTATAGGTTGCTCTCATCAACTAAAGGAAGTTGTAAATGGCTGTGTTAACATCAGAATAGAAATTCAAGCTAGTGCAAATATCTCTGTGCAGTCCTTATGGTATTGTTTAATAATTCATGATAAGGTATTTACATACAAGTCTCTGACACATGTGATGCCGCTTATATTTTAAACTAATCATTGTACGGATTTACTTTTTCATTAGGAAAGTAATGACCTTTAATAAATAAAAACATAATGAAAAGCATACCTTCATTCTTTATTATTATTATTACTACTATTTATATTGCACTACCAATACTTTCCTGCCCAAAATCCGCGTTCCAGCACATGGTATAACACTTGCAACAGCTAGGTTACCTAAATGGTAATCTATAAGCGATTCAAGCCTTTTTAGCCTGATAATTTAATAAATATTTAAAAGTATTTCACAATTACTTAATCTACTATTCCAAAATTTTATTTTCACCAAATATAGGGAGAATCGCTCAAACTAACTCTCAGCTATGCCTTGGATTGTATACAAAACTGTCCGTGTTTTTTCATCGTATGCCCTGAAGTGTTGTATAAGAATCTTGTCTTAATGTGTTTCGGTGATGTGGATGTCTCAGCACCCGCTTCTTGTGGAAAAGCTTCTTGGAGGTGACGACGCTGGTTATTCTAAACTCAAAGGACGTTATCAGGCTTTCCTGAGCTGCAATCTGTTCTTATTGTTCCCCGTATTCCGTCTGAAAATTACACAGTCAAAGTCTTAGAAAGCATGCTTTTGTAAGTAAAGGTAACCTGGAAGAACTGCATTTTTTGTTATGATACATGTAAAATGAAACACAAAAGATGTGTATAAACATTCGGATATCAGGCGCTATTTCAATGTGATATATATATCTGTATTCAAAACATGTGACATTGTGATTTTATTAATTTTTTATAGATTCTATAACATGTATCTTTTGTATCTTTATATGTAATATCGATGAGTCAGCTGTTTTATTTGTGATTTTTTTTCATAGTAAAATAGGAAAACATTGAATACTTAAGTTTGACCTTTCTACATACAAAAGACAATTGACATGCCTTAAATTTCCACCTCTCTGCCATGCTCCTATATTCGAGATATAATGTTCCAGTCACTTCTGCAAGCTCTTGATCGGTTAACGAATTATAGCATTTAGGCAGGAACACATGACAATCA
Source organism: Deroplatys truncata (assembly GCA_030765065.1). Classification (NCBI taxonomy): domain Eukaryota; kingdom Metazoa; phylum Arthropoda; class Insecta; order Mantodea; family Mantidae; genus Deroplatys; species Deroplatys truncata. Next base: position 331,782,230 of record CM060990.1, read on the forward strand.
TCCAGCGAAGATGCAATCCTGTTACCGTATTTTGTTTGAGCTCTCCTTAAGGTCCTTCTCATATTTAAGACCCATTTTGAGATCTTGAACTCAACGAGTCGGCAAGAAACTGCCCTCTTCAGCCATCCTGCTGAGTCTACCTGCAAATAAAAGGTAATTCATATTATGGAGTCACACCAACAAGAGAAGTATTTGCACACTCTCGTTCCGTCAGATGTTGCCATTCAAAGCCTAGCACAACCACCACCGCTATCCATTGAACCTAGGTTAAGTCCAATTCTTTTGCGGCAATACTTTAAAAATGTACACTTAATAGGTAGCGTAGAAGGTTTTCTCCCTTGTTTGGTTAAATGCATGCATATAATGCATTATTTCATGTTTTCATTCACATTTCAGTTCTAACTTTCTAATTTCTCTTTATTCTCCAAAGAAATCAGCATACAGTATGGCATTTGTGTACGGTTAATACTCGGTTATCGCAGAATACCATTACATTTCACTACAATCACAAGCAAAGAAATTTTTCCAGAGCTACACAGAATTTAAGCTTTTAGAGTCGAACCTGGTAATGCTTTAATAAATGTATTTTTAATAATTTAGCTCCTCTGCATCATTATCCACCATATAATGTTTACTCAAAGCTGGTATGATTCATAAGCTTGAAGATATATAAAAACACTACTTCTGGATTCGAACTGAGTACTTTTAGTAATTTTTGTCATGATAACGGTATTTCGGGAGCTGTTACTATGTTTACTTCTTATTTGACGTGTCTATCTAAATTATGATGTAAGCTATTAAATTTTTATGTAAATTAAATTTAATTTGTATTCGAATCCAGAACACCAGAAACAAAATTATTTATAATATTAGTTTGACATGTTTAAAAGAGCTGTATGCAGTTATGGTATTAAACTAAGTGATATATCCTAGAGTATAGAGGAAAATTGAGGAAGTCTTTGAAAGGCGGGATTCGAACTAAGGACTATTAACTCTCAATTATATGCTGCATTAATTGTCCATCATTGGAGCTAACAATTATGCTTTAGTGCGCGATCTATTCCTGGTAGTTTCTGAGATAATAGAGATTTGAAAATTAAGGATCGAACCCGTGAACCCTGGTACCTTTATATACATACACAAGAAGCTACCTAATGACATAAAGGTAATACGGTTTATTTGTTGTCTTTATCCTAATTATTTCTGAGGTCATTAAATTTAAAAGTAAATTGCATTTAATCAGTATTCGAACTCGGAACACCAGAAACGAAATTATTTATATTAGATTGAGATGTTTAAAAGACCTTTATGCATATACAGCATCAATCTAAGTGATATATTCTAGAATATAGAGGAAAATTAAGGAAGTCATTGAAAGATCGGGATTCGAACTAAGAGCAACTGATTAGAAATTATATACAGTATTAGTCACCCATTATAGGAGCTATCAATTATGCAATGGGTCACCCTCTATCTTGCTTAGTTTCGGAGATAATGGAAATTTAAGAATTAAGAGTCGAACCCATGACGCCAGATCCAAGTATACATTCCCAAGAAACTACTTAATGGTATACACGTACTAAAGTTTATTTGACGTCTTTATGTTAATCAGTTTTGCAGTTATTAGAAGAATTCGTAATCACTCCTAGGATTCGAACTCTGGCATCCCGGCCAGTTTGGAACAATTCATAAATGGCGCGTTACATTCCAAGGTTATAATTAGTTTTTATTGCATCGTTTTATCTCTTTTCATTCGGGGGTGTGCGTGAGTGTTCATGTGCATGCGTGTGTGTATGTGCTTGCGTGTGTGTATGTGTGCGTGTGTGCGTGGTTGTGTATGTTTGTGTGTGCATGAGTGTGTATGCTTGTGTGCATGAGTGTGTATGTGTGTGTGCGTGTGTGTACGTGCACTGGTGTATGTGTCTATGCTTGTAGATGTGTGTATGTGTGCGCGTGAGTGTGCGAGTCCGTAAGTGTACTGTTGTGTGTACGTGAGTATGTGTGTGCGTGAGTGTGCGCGTGTGTAGCTGTACCTGTGTATGTATATACGTGCTTGTGTGTGCGTGCGTGGTTATGCGAGTGTGTAAGTGCACTGGGGTATTTATGTGTTTGTATACGTATGAAGTGTGTGAATGCGTGTGTGTATGTGCAAGTACACTGATATATGTATGTGTAAACTGGTGTATGTGTCTATGCTTGTAAGCGTATGCGTATGTGTATGTTATGTGCGTGAGTGTGCAAGTGTGTGTGTGTTCGTGTTCACTGGTGCATGAGCACTTGCACTGGTGTATGGTTGTTGATGTATGTGCGTGTGCTCGTGTATATTTGAACGCTTGGATATGTGCAAGTCGAGAAGAAAGAAAGAGATAGATAGAAAGAAAAAGAGAGAAGAATAAAGAATCGTGTGTAGGCGCCGGGATGTCTAAGTATACACCAGGGTTTAATATTATTAATAATTATATTTGTTAAATGCATTTTTAATCCCACCGCAAATACTCACCTAGTTTTATACTTATTATTGCGTTTCGCTGGGTAAAATTCGAACTAGGGCCTCTGTGTCCCTAAGAATACAGCTCAATAAAAATTGCAATGTCATATAAAAATTAAATTATATTTGTTAAATATGTATTTAATCTGACCGTCCATACTCTCTTAATGTAATATTTATGAAGCATTAGAGTTTCGCAGGGTAGGATTCGAACCAGTATCTCTGGGTACCCGTGAACGTATTTCGTTAATCAGAGTAATGATATAATAACGTTTTATCCTAACAAAGTATCAACTTGGGATATTCACAGGTATACACTCTACACTCGTGTTTAATATGAATAATCATATTTGTTAAATGCATTTTAATCTGACCACACATAGTTCAATATTTATTAAGCATTAGAGTTTCGCACGGTAAGAATCGAACTAGAACCCCCTGAATACCCTTTCATTAATCAGGGTTAGGATATAATATTATCGATTGAATTTCTCATTAAGGATTAATGCATTAAACGTTTTGATTGCAGTAAGAATCGAACACCGATCTATGTATATGCAAGTATACACACAGGTTTAATGTATGTAATGAAGTATATTAAGCGCGCTTTTTGACATCGCTGCTTGAAAAGAGTCAGCTACATAAACAGAGAGCTTGTATTAACTATGTTCGTGTATATCCGTAGGACTTCGTGAAAACACTCAGAGAGAAGGCCTCGGAGCAAGCCAACGCCATGATGGCGGACTCGAACGGTGGTAGAATTTTTATGGTCTAGCAGGTAAGTTGACTTCTCTGTCTTCCACACGGACAAACAAAGAAAGGGGCAAGTATAAAGCCTACACAAGTTTCTTTTGTTATAACATGCACGTGTCCGAACGATGGAATGGATGACAATAACGTCTGCTGCCTTTTGTTAAAAGGGTCCAGCTTTGTTCTTTTGTTTAACGGCTGTGGAATCGGGTGCTACACGGGTGGTCATTCTAAAGAAGCCTTGCTCTGGACAATAGAAAGGGATACAATAGCATCTGTCTCTTTTGTTAACTCGAGTCCAGTGTGTTCTATTGTTCTTTTGTACATGGTCGTCAAACAATGTGACTGCGAGCATGCAGGTGGCGTTCCTAAAAGTATTCAATCGAGCCGGAACAATAGCTTCAGTTCCTTTGTCCAGCACACTCTATTGTTCACTTTGACAATTGATGGATAGCCTTTTATTCTTTTGCACGCGGTCGTTAAACAATGCGACCGGGTGTGAGTTGCTGCAGGTGCAGAATTGTACGTGTCCGGATATGGAGTGGGTAGAATAACGTCTCCGCTTTTGTTGCAGACGCGTAATTTATTATTCTATTCTTCGTTTTGACAGTTGATTGACAGCCTTAATTGCCTACCTGTCAAGCTTCCATTATACTCAACAAGATGTGTGACCCTCAGCTACAACAGAAATACCACGGTGCTGGGGGAGGGGGTGGGGGACCTCATTTGCATATGAATACACATTCCTGCAAATTAAGTGTGCCAGAAGCCTTTAAGCCCTACTACTGATGTCAACGCATATCTGCTGTTTGAACCCAAAGCCTTACAACCGAAATCATAAAGTAATAAATCTACTTGTTCCCGAAGTAAGATGTTCAATTACATTCTAACTAGTAATAGTGGTGTTAGCGGTAATGGTGGTGGTGGTGGTTGTGTTAGTGTGATAGAATTAACCGTAGTAGTTGTGGTCGTGGTGGCAGCGATGGTCATGTTGGTAGCAATAGTGATAGCATTAATAGTAGTAATGGTGGTGCAACTCTAGGTAATAGTGGTTTTTTAAGCAGGGAAAAAATCTTAGAAAAACACCAATGGCGGGTTGGATTCTCATCAACTAAGAACCTCTGCAAGTCATAAGTAAATTCTTCTCGCACCCACCGAACGATGTTATTTCTATAATAAAGACTCAGAGATTGATTTTACTCTGCCTCAAACTGTAACGTAGTTCTGCTCACAGCCAGTCTTTCTATTCTCTTAATGGAAATATGTATATGCCATCCGAATGATAATTCCTAAGGTCTTTGCTGAGCGCAAAAGTTTCGAGTGAGGTTTGCAGTTGTAAGTTATCCCAATATAGACTCAGCCTTATGCCGTTGCCCTGACATCGTACACTGGCAAAGGGTTTGTATTTCGCAGTATCAGTTTGTCCAGAATAAAGACATTTGTCTGTGTCAGAAGTACGAAGACGATGTATGAGGTTAGTCCAGAAAGTGGATTCGTTTTCGTTTGCAGCAACAATGGGTGGAGCTAGAGCAGCCATCCTGATGTCTGATCGTTTGTCCGTTTGTTCGACATCCAGCTGTGTTAACGTGACGTTCCTATCGTGTCCCGTTATTTCACAATAAGAGTTTGAAGTGCTGGCCGCAATTGAAAATCCCGCGAGTTTTGAGTTGCGAAACAATGTAATTACTGAAAGTGGAGTGCGCCAATGGTACATTAGGTTTAAAAATGGCTGAACTAATGTTCGCGATGAAGAGTACAGCATTTTAATTGGTGAACTTGTCACAAAAGTCGATGAGAGAATTCAAGAATATAGCCGATTTCACAAAAAACGGAGCTCTCGCTTAGTTTTCCACAAATTTCACGAAGTTTGTTGCATGAAATCGTTGCACTGCGGCAGGGCGTGAATAACTGGTTGAAGTCTCAGGCGGCAGAATTTTATGACAATAGAATTTCAAAGCTTATTCACCGCTAAGATAAGTGCTTAAACTTGTATGGCGATTATGTTGAAAAGTAGAATTTAAGTATTACTTCCAAATGAATATAACATCATTTGTTTCCTATACTTTGTTTTTTTAATATCAAAGCGCAGTCGACTTTCTGGATAGCCCTCGTAAATACTATTTGAAGGATTCATGGTCCGTTATAACTTTCGTTAAGTATAACTTCAACTAACCACGCTACCGTTTAAGCTAAGGCCATAACTCAGGCATTAACTACTTGGTCCAATGTGCGGTTGCATTTTTCGCATCTCACAATTCCTGGCACTGTTTAGTCCACATATCGCGTGCTGCATTATGGCCGTCATCACAGGTTATCCACTGGCATTCAGCAACCAATAATGTGATTGGAGGAATCCTCATATGCACCAATAAGGCCGTAGTGGAGGTACTTATGTAAACACTAAGGATGCGTATTGCAAACCCTATATCACACTGAAGAGAATACGCGGAAGGAACTGTTCTAAAGCCAGCTGCAGATAGGGGCTGCATAATGTTACAAAGAAGAACACACGGCACGGTAAAACGCACCTGATTTATTACTGGAGAAAGCACAAAACATAAACTAGAGTCACTTTTGGCACACACATTAGGAACACAATCCAACTGATTCGTTGAAACAAATCACGACCAAGCTGTTGAGTCACACCTTGCACTGGTACTGTCCACTCCTCACTTTGTCACTTCTTGACCAACAGTACGGAACTCTGGGGAAGAGTAGCTCTTATATAGACCTCGCATACAAAGCGGAAAGTTCTAGAAAAAGAGCCTTTTATAACCTGCCCAAAGCAATGTTCTCGAACAGGTAAGTGCACACAATAGCTATTGTTCCGCACTAGCTATTGTTCCGCACTAGCTATTGTTCCACTCTGCATTTGTCTGACCACCGGTCGAACAGGTGCTGGGCCGAGAGGCGCTTATCGGTAGCGCGCAAGTCTTCACACTGCATCCTCCTCAGAGCTGGTCGTCTGACCAGCATTGTCGTAGCGGCCTAAAGGGTCTAGGTATACCACTAGCATCTTCTTTCGGTGCAGCTTCTATATGTGTTGGACAATATCGTTGATTCTAATTACCCACGGTATTACCCTTGCCATGGTTGTTGAAGCTTGGGACAGCGCCCCTTGGTCCGGGTAGTGCGACATAGTCCACCAGATCACCCTGATGGAAACCTTGGCTGTTGGCTTGCCGGAGGTAACCCGTCTTCATTCGGTCGCACGGCACCTGGATGTTTTAACAGTTCATCTCGTGTACATGGAGAAGGCGGTTCACGAGGTTCTCCATGTAATCGATGACCGGTTGTTCTGCCCCCAGGATGGCTCTCAAAAATGAGGTCTTACGGAATATTAAGCTCCCTGTCGAAGACCAATTTGGCTTGTCTTAACCTGGTGGTGTCGTGCGTTGACGAGCGGTAGGCCAGCAAAAAAGCGGCACCATGACATCCCAGTCCCTCAGCTGTACTTCAAGTGTCTTTATAAAAATGCTCGATCATGCCGTCTGACTGCAGATAGGGAGGCGTTGTGTGCACCTTGTAAACTCCAACTCACTCCAGTACTTCCCTCACCAGGTTCGACTCGAGGTTGGTGTCCTGATAGCTGTGTAGCTCTTACATTATCCCAAAGCGGCACCACAGTTCTTCCAGAAAGAGAGAGAGAGAGTTCGCGATCGTCTTATTTCCTGGTTTGGAATGGCGTACATCTCCGGCCACTTGGTAAACTAATCCCTAACCACCTACAGATATGTGTTATTCCTGTCGGACACGGGGAACGGTCCAGCTATGTCGATGGCAAAGCGTCGGAACGGTGCTCGCACGTTATACTGCTTCCTGCCTCCCCGACCCCTAATCTGTGTACTGCGACTCGCCACAAACTCATGGTATTGGAGGCGCCACCTTTCAGCGTCCGTCTGTAGTCTCAACCAGTAGCACCTTTGTACCCTTTTGGCTATCACCGGATCTTGGCGGCAATATATATATATATATTATATATTAGATTCATCCTATATATATAGGATGAATCTTGACAGCCTGCGGATTGAGAGATTATGCAGTCCCGGAGTTCTACAGGCTATACCGTAAACACTGTTCACTGCATCGCGTCGTATCAATTTCGGAATAAATGACTACTTTGCAGCGGTGTGCATGTCGTGGCTTGCACTTGTAGTGCAACATTGTGCGCGTTGACCTTCCGTGGTGAAGGTCCCAGGTTGAAATAGTGCCACTTGAAGGTACTTTTTATGCTTAGTAAATTAAAAGAGAACTGATAGTTTCGTTTCACGTGTGTCATTTTACTTAAATAGTATAGTTATGTGAATTTCATTAAAAGTCATATTGTTACTTGTTAGAATACACCTTAATGAACATCATAAATAAATGCATATATCATTTTAATTATAACTCACAAACATAAGGCATCATGGAATAATACTTTACTATTTAAAACTATTCTTTCACACAAAAGATGGCAATAAATTCTTCTGAGAGATTACAAAACGTAGTACGAAGATACAAAATAGATAACGTTTACAAGTCCATATTATAAACGTTGGCTGACCTTCACACAAATAAACCGTTACAATTTATTCGTTTTCTCTATATGGTTGTAGTTGGTGTTCGATATGACCACCATGCCGGCGGATGCAAGATCTCAGTCTAACCATCATCACCACCTAACCCAGTGCAACATGGCCGGTGTGATGTCACAGCAGCTAAAATAATGCTGTTCCCTGAGTAATATTGTTATTGGTCGCTCCTGGTGCACGATAAGAAGAAATATAATCAGGCTACATCTGGTGAGTGTGCTTCCCATGCCGTCCGATCCATCGCTCAGGGTAGATGGCATCGAGATAAGCCCTTACACGATGGGCCGAATGAGCTGGCAACCCAACATGTTGGTATCACAGAGTCAGTCGATTTTTCAACGGCAATTCAGCTAGTAGAGTAGACAGATGGTGTTGTAGGAATTGGATATAGCGATTCCCAATGAGTTGGCCATCATAAAAATACGGACCTATTATATGATCACCGAATATACCAGACCAAACGTTGTAACCCCATCGGAATTGTAACGCCGCCTCTCATATCTAATGTGGGTTTACAGTTCTCCATTAATGCATGCTGTGGTGATTTACATGGTCTGTGTTGTGGAACCCTGCTTCGTTTGTAAATAACACAGTTGCCACAAAATGTGAACCTTGTTCAGTTTGTCATACGATCCAACTAGCGAACGTCACTCTCCGTCCATGGTTCGGCTGTAGTTGCTCCTGGTGTAGTTGAGGATGATGAGGGTGAAACTTTGCATAATGTAGTATTCTCCACGCGGAAGATTGGCTAATATTGAAATGCCTGTGAATGTCCCTTGTACTACAATGCGGATGCTGAATTACATAGTCTGTCACACGATCCGTAGGTGCTTGGTCACAGACAGGGTGATCTCTTCGTGGATGTGCACTGTTCCTGATTCCAGAAGGTGGTTCGCAACTCGCAAAAGCATGTGATCTGTAGCAAGTGTTCTCTGCGGAAACCTCTGTTGATATAGACTACGTGCCTCCGTTGCATTCTGCTGTGCTTCCCCATATATTAACAGTATGTCCAGATACTCTCTATTCCAAAACATTGTTCTACAGTGAGTGCGAACGGCTGGAACTTCATATTTATTGGGCAAATCCACTTTCTGGTGCATTCGGAAAGAAATCATGATTTGCTAGTACTTTTCGAAGCATGAACAGAAATTAATAAAAACACTCATTTAATCGCAGTCGTGTTTTGACTTCCGACCTTCACCACCACTTTCCAGCACGTCAACCATTGCGCTACTAGAGCACGTTAACAACGAGCACCACCGTAGCCCTAATCAGTGGAATGGTGAACGTGGTGTCAGCACCTGCATTTCGCATCCTCTGTAAAATGCAGCGTTGCCAATTTACCAGTCCGCAGAATGAGAAGACTCACGCGCTATATAATAGGTTTAATTATTTTAAAGTTTATAAGTAACTGATTATTAGTTATTATTTATACCATATCAGTATTTCAAAATAGTTTTGTTTTGATTGAAGGAAGAAATATAGATTTTACTTACTTTAAAATAAAGCATTAAAAGTAGGTAGCTCTGAAGTGGTATGTAGTTAGTTGTGTAATGCTGCATACCAGCACCCCTAGCTGCTGACGGGCTCTAGCGGCAATATACAGGATGTAACAAAAATGAACGGCAAAAATTGCAGAACACATTCCTCACACGTGGACGAAGAAATTATGTTATATGAACATGGGTCTAGAAACTCTTTGTTTCCGTGTTACAACTCATTTTATTCAACTCATTAATCATGGGAAACACACACTTACAGAACGCTAGATACAGGAGGAACACGCACTCTTGGTTACCTCTGGTTACGTGATCATTATCGTAGGTGAACCACTACTGTTTTGTTTTACATGTCCCTGCTGCCAATCGACTTACGTCATTGCTTGTTTACAGGTAACATCAACTGTTCCAGTGAGCAGTACGGCCTTGGCAAGCACACGGGTTACTATTTACTGGTAAAGTCAATCACAGACTTGGCTCGTGCAATGGCAGTGTACGCAAATTAAGAGATGGAAGATGCCCATTAGATGTTTGGATTAGCAGACGGCAATAGCGCTTGCGCTCAACGTTTATACCGGGGGAGATTTCTAGGACGAAGGTGCCTCGACGGGAAAACGTTTGAAGCCATTGATCGTCGTCTTAGGGACCATGGGGCATTTCAGCCTGATAATCGCGACCGGAGGACGAGGACACCGCAGCGGGAGGCGGCAATTCTTCAGACAGTTGACGACGACCCTAGTGTTAGTGCTGAACAAGTAGCTGCAACAATGAATGTTGACCACTTGTCTATCTGGCGAGTCTTACACGAGGTCCGGCTGTATCCATATCATTTACAGCGTGTGCAGGCACTATCAGCTTCTGACTTTCCTGCACCGATACGCTTCTGCAAATGGTTTATGCAACAAATTGTCAACCCTAATTTTAGTGCAACGGTGCTGTTCACAGATGAGGCGTCATTTCAACGAGATCTGATTGTAAATTATCACAATCGGCATATATGGGCTGACGTCAATCCTCATGCAACTGTTGAAGCAAGTCATCAACAAAGGTTTCGTGTCAATGCTTGGGCCAGCATTTTTAGTGACTGTTTGGTAGGGCCTCGCGTTCTTCCACCCAGGCTCAACGGACAAAGTTATAATAATTTCGTAGAGAATGTTCTACCTGATCTGTTAGCAGATGTCCCTTTAGCTGTGCGACAAAACATGTACTTCATGCACGATGGAACACCTCACCATTTTAGTGTTAATGTCCGTCGGCTTCTAAATAACAGTTTTAGTGACGAATGGATAGGTAGAGGTGGACCAATTGCCTGGCCTACACGCTCCCCGGACCTAAACCCACTGGACTTTTATTTGCGGGGGCTTTTGAAAGCTCTTGTGTATCGAACCCAAGTACCAGGTATCAGAGTCTCCGTGCCCGTATTATGGAAGGCTGCTAAGCCATACGCAATACTCCAGGGATAAATCATTGCACCCGGGATTCACTATTACGGCGGATTTATGCATGTATGAATGCTCATGGAGGGCATATTGAACATCTACTGTGAGAAAGTGTTGCATGTGTTATGCTGGTACGTTCTATTGTTGTGTGTTTCCCATGATTAATGGGTTGGAGAAAATGAGTTGTAACACGGTAACAAAGCGTTTCCGATGCACGTTTATATAACATAATTTCTTCGTCTACGTTTGAGGAGTCTGTCCTGCAATTTGTGCCGTACATTTTTGTTATATCTGATATATATATATATTAATTTTTATTAGTATTTTATATAGCTTTGTGTTAACTAAAGGAAGAAACATATGGAATTAAATAAGCGATAAATAATTAAATTATAACAAATAAATAAGAATAAAGAACAAAGCAAAGGATAAATAAAAAGGAAAATGGGACAGGGAAGTGCTATATTATGAATTTAAATAATATAAATTATATTATTTAAAATTGAATTTCACACTTTTTAGTTGAAATCTTAGTACTAAATAATGATATAGATATTTACAGAGTAAAACTAAATAGTTAATTAAAATTTATATTAGAAGTGCAATGAGAAAATGTGTAATTAGGGAAGTAAAGGTTATAGTTTATGTACTTGTAAACATTTGTTTGGTATTTAATTATTCAGACATGTTTAGTGTAATTTTGTAGTTAAAGTTGAAAAGAAAATATTTTTGATATTATAATTTTAAGGGGAAATTGTAAATAAATAGGAAGTTGAATATGTCTATTGATGTGAATAATAATTAGAATGGCTAGTAAGTAATAGAAGTGAACTTGAATGTAATAATTGGGAGTTATAATTATTTATGCAGTTGCTTTTATTTTATGTGAGAGTGTAATGTGTTTGTGTGAGTAAGAAGGATTAAGTGTGTGATTTTATAGTTATAAATTTTGGAACATATAGTAGGATGTAAGAGTGTAAAGTTTAAAGAAACCTAATTTTATTTGTTTAATTGAGTATGTGTGGTGGATGTGGATGAGTGATATTTGATTTATTTTATAATGTTTCTTGATATTAAAGATAATAAGAATGGTTGGTAAGTTATGGAAGAGAATTAAATATATACTGGTTGGACCATTTAAGTTGAGACTTTATAATATCTTCGAAACTAAGCGTTGTAGAAGGAAATGCTTTCATAGAAGTTGCTTGATATTATGGGCGAATGTATGTCGTCGTATTTTGTTGGAGGACGTTATGTTAGTGGTTTTGGGATCAATTTCATTTTAAATGGGAACCTACAATTAGGGTCAAATTAAAATTGGCCCTAAAACGACCATCACAACATCCTCCAAATAAAACAAGACTAATGGCATTTACATTCCCCTAAAATAGCAGGCAACTTTTATTTAAGACATTTCTTTCTACAAGCTTAGATTTGGAGATATTGTATAGTCATAGCTTATATGGTCCACCCTGTATACTTAATTTGTATTTAATAAGTGTGATTTTACAATTAAAATTTGTTGTTTCTTATTTTATCTTTATCGGTTATTTATTTTCTGGTTATTACTTCTAAGTTTATTACTACTTCATTTTATGTTTGTTTTACATTTCTTATTATATTTTATTAGTTTAGTTTCAAATTTAATTAACGTACAAAGCTAGGATACACGCCCTGATTATAGAAATTACGTACCAGTTGCTGTAAACAGATTTCATTTATTTATTTAATTAATTATTTATTTATCAACTTAATATCTTTTTCGAAGCTCATCAATCGTTCGGATGGGTGCAACATGTCCTCCCGAAGTCCCAGCATGTACTTCCTGGAGAACTTACAACGCCTTACTCTTTCTGTCAGATGAATCCTGAACAACGCACCATCCTTGGTCTTTAGTGAGTCCCATTGGATCCAGTGGAATTATACACAGTACTCCTTGATGCGGTATATTCCCAGCACGCCCTAGTTCTGGCTCCACTTCTCCCAGGAGTGGTCTCAAGTCGCCGTTGGCCAACTGCTCCCTCCTCAGGTCTGCACTATCTCATCCATCTGCTGCACCGCCATGATCACACGGAGAGTTGCGGCACGCTCTTTCCTCTCCAGCCTAGTACACTTAAAATTTAAACTGAGTTCCATTTACGGACACCCTTTAACTGCTATAGTACTTAACGTCCGACTCAATATTGGGCGTGAAAGACCGGAAATGTTGCTCAGAGACGTCATTATCAGTCTTCGGGTTCTTTTACGTATCGTAAGTCTACGACACCGAACCCCCGGCTTTACTTCCCTTTTGAAGCAAGCCAAGCTAAGGATTTTTACGCGCGATAAGGACTAATGTCCTACACCCGCGACCTCGTGAAAACTAGAGGCTAGCATAGTACCATTAGACCAGGAGGATGACACCTAGTACAGTGGAAGCACTCCTCCGGGCAGGGTCTTCTTGACACTGCATCCGCATTCGAGTGTCTCCTTCCTCTCCAATGCTCTGATGTGAACTTGTATTCTCTAAGCCTCTTGACCCGTCGGGTAGTCTGGTCCTCCAGTTTATAAAGCCAACAGCCTTGTGAGAGCGGAGTGCCCGGTCCTCAGGTGGAATGGCTGATCACACACGTACTTATTCAAGTGCTCCAGCGCTTTCAGGAGCTCCCGCCAGGTAACACAGTAGTTGTTTTCCATTTTAGAGAGCGCCTTGCTGTAGTACGATCTTACCCGCCCCGGTCCATTCTGAACCTGGAACGGTACGCTTCCAATACTGCTGTCGCTGGAGTCGGTGTCCACAACGAATTCGAAGCCATGTTGTGGACAACCCAAGACAGACGCATGACAGAGTCCTGACTTATGTGGCTGGAACCATGCCTGGGACAGTCGGCATCCGGATCTGATCGCCTTTCCGGTTTCTTCCCATATTCTTCTCTCCCAATGGTCACGTTGGAAGAAGAAAGGGGCGACTGGTCTACTTGTAGGTGCTCTGCCCAGGTTTCGGAGGCCCTCTGTAATACGCTCCTTTACCATCTACTTTTATGAGGCAGGAACACGTCCTCGGTCTCTTCTGTACACATATATGGTCGATGATCGTGAGATGCTTCGCGATGTTTGAAGAAACCTCCAACAAACCGACGGTAGTAGCTGCATTTGCCCACAATACTGCGCAACTCTCGTTATCACTCTAGCGAGGCCAATCTGTCACACCCCGAGCCTTCTGCGGGTCTGTAGCCACCCCAAATGGTGAGAATGTGTGGCCTGGTAGTTAACCTCCTTGCCGAAGGGTTGGCACTTCTCAGTGTTCAACGTCAGGTTTGCTGATTGCAGTCTCTGTAATACCTTGGTCAGGTTTCTGAGATGGTTTTCGGAGCTGCTGCCATTAACTATGATGTCGCCCAGATATAGCAGACAGGCGTTGTAAGTCAAACCTCTCATTACTTATTCCATCAGGCGCTGGAAACAACAAGCAGTTTGCAGAGGGCAAAGAGCATAACCGTAAACTGCAAAATCCGTCGACAATGAAGTATTCTCCTTGACTGGGGTTCAGAGTCACTTGCCAATATCCCAATTTCAGGCTCAAGTTCGAGAACCACTGCACGCCAGCAAAAATGTCCAGAATGTCATCAATTCGAGGTAAGGGAAAGCAGTCCTTTCCGTTGACAGTATTCAACTATCTATACTTTTAATTATTTTTGTTGTTGTTATTATATAAATTAATTATACTTTTAATAGACCTTAGCCTGGTGTTAGGCAAGTTTTTTTAATATAGAGTCAACTGAAAAATTCAACGCCACAGCCGTGATTTGAACACGGTTCTCCCGTTCTCCGTGCGGTTGCTCTAACCATTGAGCTACTGTGACAACATGCCGGTGGGGCATTGAATTTCCCAATTCCCCTATACTTTACCCAGAAGTGTAGCTCGACGTTCGTTTTCTTCAACAGGACTACAAGGGAGCACCAAAGGCTGTCGGACACTTCAATAACCCCTTTGGATCTCATGTCTTGTAGCATGTGTCGCACCTCTACTTGTTTCTACGGGGAACACTTCTTGGAGGTTTCCCAATAGGTCGAGTTGCTCCTCTATCGATGCGATGAAGTACTCCGTCCATGCGGCCGTAATCGTCATCCTCTTGGCTGAAAGCGAACTGTATTACCTAAATAAACGCCTGAACCTCTCCGGTTCTACTCCGGTTAGATGGTCGTCTGCCATCTTCCCCAAAACTTGCAGCCGGGCCCCCGGTCTTACGATAGTGCTGGCTCCCCTTATCTGTCGCACAGCGACAACTCACAAATGGTTCGCATTTCCCAACTCCGTTTCGGCCAGTATATTCTGACCGGTGTCCGATGGATTCACCGTCTCGCAGGAACTTTCATTCGGCAAATAAAAATGTCTTAGCGATGCATAGTACATTCAATTGTGTCTCCCGGTCTAAACCCAGATTACTTGAGCGTTGGCGTCCAAGCTCTCCTTCACAATAACTCGCTTCAAGTGGTAACAATCACATTCTTGGTGAGAATTACCATGCAGATTCATAAATATTCCTTGGGGTTCCAGAGCGTCACCTTGTCTTGACCAAGTCTCAAGACTCATCTGCCGAAGTCGACCGTCGCCTCGTGGCTCCTGAGGCAATACAGTCCCAATATTACATCCTCAGGCATCCACAATCTTACGATGCTCCGCCCTAGCGGTAACTTCAGCAGGGCGTCCTACCCCACAGGAAAAATATCGCCCGATGCCGTCACTAGCTGCTAGGGTTGATTAGGTTTTCTTGAAGGCAAGCCCTTCACCACTTCAGGTTTGATTACGTTCGTGGCTGCACCAATGTCCAGCACTGCTTTGCTTGTATCCTGTCGAAGACGACGAGGAAGTCATTCACTTTCCTGCCCAGAGCACGCAGCATCAATCAAAGGAGTGTTGATGACGATACTTACCTGCTCCTCGCCACACCCATACGGTTCTTTTCCACCTGCTCGTCGAGTTGATGTTGGCATTCGTTTACTAGGTGTTCTGGCTGGTCATACCCCCAATGCACACCACTTGAAGATCTTTGTCGACATCCTCGGGTTGATCCCCTTATCCCATCGTATCGAATTCTCCTGGACTTTAGGTGTAGCTGTTGCCCTGGCCGTCTCCAATCTCTACGCTACTAGTGTCTCGTGGATGGTATTGAAGTCGCAGAGCATCAGACGCTGTCGTATATCCGCGTGACGCACCCCATCGATAATGGAGTAGGCAGACTACTGAAACACGTAACTGGGAGGGATTTTCACCAAAGCTTTATTCCCTAGCTGTTCAACTGCCAAGGTGGACTCCTGTAGCGTCTCCCCTGGCTATTGCAGCTTTGACATCAGGTGACTACGATAGGCTGTGGGCAAGCGATGGTTCCCGAACTGCTTTTTACGATCTCCCGAATGTCTCCGGAAACGGTCAAAGTCAGTATTACATTCAAAACTCCCGTCCTTGCAGGCTGGTTATCTGTAGGGCGGCTTCACCTGCTGACCATTAGTTGTGGGCCGCGATGGCGAGCGAATGGTTTGCGAAATACTTCAGAAGTTGACCTTCTGTCGTATTTATTTAAGTTTAACCGATAAAGATGTGTTGCATATCGGTGTCTTGACCTTCTAGTCCTTAAGTCTCCCGTCAAGCCTTTCTTCAAGTTCCTTGGCGCTGCCGTCGACTCTTCTCTCCAGGACGCTAAGCCGCAACCCGAAGCTCTCTAGAACCTTAACACGTTGGCCAAGTTCTCTCACCTTTTCGCCGAGATCTTCCACACCTTTCTTCACGCCGGCTAGTTTTTCGTCAAGTTTGATAAACAGCTCCGCCTTCATTTTAGAAATTTCTGGCTTCACTTCCTCTTCGACAGCCTTCATTTCTGTCTTGCTTCTGTCATTACACCCTTCACTTCAATATGCATCTTGTCCATTACGGAATCGACATTTTCAATTTAATATTTTATTTCCGTCATCAATTCGGTGACGAGGGTGTTATTTGCCGTCTTAATCATCTCCCTGATTTTCTCCAGAACATCGTTTATGGTTTACCCCTCTTATGACACAGTATAACAAATGAGAACCTGTGTTACTGAGAAACATTTTATTTTCACTAGGCGATCAGGCAATGCGCAAAAGATACACTTGAATCACCCTTGGCACAATCCCACAACACAACTCAACTGATTCGTCGAATTAAATCACAACTGACTGCTGGGTCACTACTCGCACTGGCACTGTCCGATTTTCACTTTGTCATTCTGACAAACAGAACTTATATCCGGGCAGTCACAGCTCCTTTTATAAGCCTGGCACATAAAGCGGAGGTTCTAGAAAGAGAAGGTTCTGGAACATGCCGAAAGTAAGCGGCACCCAATGGCTGTAGTTTTGCCATGGATATCGCTCCCACCGTTGGTCGAAGGCCCCGTCCAAGTTCCGGGCCGAGAGGCGCTTAGCAGCGGCCTGTAGGTAGCTTCACTTGCACGGTCACAGTACATTATTATAGAATTTGCCAATGGGAATAGTAGGCATCTTGTACACTTTCTGGTTTCCCTACGTTAGGCATTAAACGAGTAAGATAGGCTACCGCCCCTTCACTTTTACTGCAGACTTGCCCACATTTTCCCCCATTCATATGTTGGTGTCAAAGAGTATACCAAGATATATTGATTTAGTAATCAGAACGTCGCTAATATGAACTGTGAGGTTCGTAGCTTTCTGGACGCCTGTCAACAGTACGAACACCTTGCGTGGTTCCAAACTGAGCTGCCTACTGATTAACCAAGTTGGAATCGCATGTGAAGCTTCATTAATCGCCATTTTCAACATAATTGCGTCCAACGTTGTTATAACAACCCCTAAATCATCCGCACAGTCGGTTAAAGTAACCTAATTCAGCATAAGGAGCCCTAAGATACGCCGTAATAGAGATTCAGTAAGTTTGGCCTATTACGGAACCCTCTGGTACACCAACATTTCTGCGAGTAGACAGTGGCAGTCAGTTAACGGTAACACCAACATTCTTGCGAGTAGTTAGGGATAGTAGGTTAACAGTAATATCATTCTTGCGCGTAGTTAGTGGCTGTAGTTTAACAGCAACACCAACTTTCCTACGAGTAGTTAGTGACAGTCGGTTAACAGTAAGATCAACATTCCTGCGAGTAGTTAGTGACAATAGGTTAACAGTAACACCAACATTCCTGCGAGTAGTTAGTGGCAGTTAGTAAACTGTAACGCCAATATTCCTGCGATTGGTTAGTGGCAGTCGATTAACAGTAACACCAACATTCCTGCGCGTAGTTAGTGTCAGCTGGTTAAGGGTAACATCAACATTCCTGCGAGTAGTTAGTGACAGTCCGTTAACAGTAACACCAACATTCCTGCGAGTAGTTAGCGGCAGTCGCTTAACGGTAACACCAAAATTCCCACTAGTCGTTAGTGGCAGTCGGTTAACACCAACATTAGTTTGAGTAGTTAGTGGCAACCAAATAACAGTAACACTAACATTCCCACGAGTAGTTAGTGGTACCCAGATAAGGATACACCAACATTTCTGCAAGTATAGTGGCAACCAAATGACAGTAATACCAGCATTCCCGCGAGTGGTCAGTGGTAACCAGATAACAGTCACACCAATATTCCCGCGAGTAGTTAGTGGCAACCGGATGACACTAACACCAATGTTCCCGCGAGTGGTTAGTGGCAACCAATTAACAGTAACACCAGCGTTCCCGAGAGTGTTTAGTGATAATCCGATAATAGTAACCCAAACATTCCTGCGAGTAATTAGAGACAGCGGATACTTCTAAACCAACATTCCTTCCACTAACTAGTGGCACTCGGTTACCGACAGCAACAAGGTTTCTTCGAGTAGGTAGTGGCAACGGCTAACAGTAACACCAACATTCTGGCGACTCGTTAATGGAAGTGGTTGCTACGAATAGTTATTGGCCGTGGATAGCAGTGATATGAACTTTGCTGCGAGCAGTATTCTCATGTGTATCAGTTGTCTTTACTTTAAAGTTTCACTTGGTATAACTAATTTCATGCTGAGTGGATAATCTTTTGGACCCCAAATACCAACGATTTTCCAGTTAATTCTACAGTTTAATGGATACTGTGTGTGGTGTTGCACGAGAGGGCCCGATTTCAAATATCGGTAAGAGCAAGTTAACTGCGTAATATTTTTTCCATAGTTTTCACCTATTTTGAAGACGAAACCTAGAGTAACCTTCAGCTCTTTCAGATTTCGGGAGCATGTGAAGAATATTAATCAGCTTCACTGCATTCGTCGTCTATGTCGATTTAGCGTGTTGTAATACACGCTTCAATAAACAAAGAGGTCCAACGCTTTCCCCGAAATATATGTTTTTGACATGGCTTATATATCATATTATATACCTTGTTATACCATATGAAAATTGTAATTAATAGTGCAGCTTCTATGACTTACCCTTATCTGTTTGTGTTTTTAAAACTACTTGAAGGATTTCATATCAAATGTGAACAAAACAAGAGTTTGGAATAGAAGGAGTAATATGCTACTTTGTTTTTCCAACTCACAGCAATAGTTCTTCACTTCGTACTCACGAATACGCTGTTGAAGCTTCTTTCATAGCAGGGTTGTACAATGACAGAAATTAGTTCTTCTAGCCATGCTGTAATTACTATTTATAAAAGGAGTAAAAGCCGAAACGATGAAAGAGGCACGATCTCGAACATAAACAGATGAATGCGTCCACACCGCTTATCTCTGTATTACATGTAGTAAGATTTCTGGTTACAAAATAGCTGTGGCACCAAAATGCTCTTTCGAAGAAAATATTTTATGTGGCATAAGTAATCACAAAGTAAGAGCGCATAACTCTAAGCATGTCTTTTACGACTCATTCTTAGAATACATTTTCACTGTTATGTTTCTGCAGCTTTCAGTAAGTGTGGTTCAGGAATAGCACTATCGCTTATTTCCGTGTCACCCTGTCTGATCCCCGCCATGCAAATCCAGACTCATAAAGTTTCTGTGTTATTTTATGAGATTTGGAATAATTGGGATCTGTTTTAACTCCGGTTTGTAATTATTGCATGGCTCATTGCTTGTAATACTACGGCTGTTGAGTAACAAAAGCGTTTGATAAACAAACTTCGTTTTCCAATGGCCTGGAATACAAACCCACAAAAGTCAGATTATTTTCTGGTACATCTATATATGAATCCCGTCACAGCATATAGTTCCTTGAGTTTTATTACATTTTGTTACACATCATACAAAATAAAGAGTGAATATGTAATAAATAATGATAACCATCCAAACATTTTCAAGCATATAGTCCACCCTATATTTTGACGGTGCTCAATCCCGACTAAAGTAAAATCATTCAGCGGACTGATTCGGAAATATGACTTCCTTATAGACAGTATCCTTCTAATGTATATAAGATGCCTTTGAAGACGAATAACCTTCTACTACCATACTATGACTAAGGTGTATTACCGGGTCTGGGTTTGGATAAGCAAGCTTTCTTTCAGATAGTGTTCTTAAAACGTATATGAGACATGTACCCTTGCAGCGATAAATTTTGGTTATGAAAATTTATGAGAATGATGTGTTATGCAGTTTGGAACAGGCAAAATGGCTTACTTGTGTATAACTTACTTGGATTTGCCTGAGATACCTTGCAGCTGAATAACATTTTCTTGTGGAACTTCTGAGAAAATTATGCTATGGTATGTGGGTATAGCCAGAATGGCTTACTTGTAGATAATTTACTTGGATTTGCCTGAGATGCCTTTGCAGCTGAATAGAATTTTCTTGTTAATCCTGCGAGAAAGATGTGCTATTGTATGTGGGTACAGTCAGAATGGCTTTCTGGTATGTGTAAGTGTTAATTTTGAAGTTCAATAATATTATGTTACAAAACTATGCGCAAGATTTGCTATGGTGGCTGAGTACATAGAGAGTGATTTTCTAGTATACACTTTAATTGAATGTGTGTGAGGTATCTTTGAAACTGTATACTTTGTACCCTGAAACTCAATGAGAAATAGGTGCCATGGCACATGCGTACATATAGAATTACCTTCTTGTATGTATACATTAAATCCCTTTGAAGTTGAACTATCTACTACGATACTCCATGGGATGATGTTGTCTAAGATAGAATGACTTTAGAGAATTTACTTTGAATGAATACGATGCCCTACAGGGGAATACGTTTGTTTACGATGATCTATGTGGAAGAGTTGCTACAGGGTACGGGAAAAATTACTTTATTCTAGATAATTTATTTAAAATATACAGGAGATAACCCTAAAGTTAAATAACTTTCTGTTATGACACTCTGAGAAAGATGTGCTATAGTGCCTGTGTGTAGATAGAATGCCTCTTCACTAGAACATGTACTTGGAATGTATGTTTATGAAATTCCTTTGCAGGTAAAAGAATTACTATCTTCTACGACTTTTGTATTATTATTATTATTATTATTATTATTATTATTATTATTATTAAGATTATTACTATTGTTGTAGCTATTATTAAAGTGTTTGATGCACATATTATCAACTTAGTTCTACAGAGACTGTGAAGAAAATTGTAGGAATGATGCTCAAATGACCTCGCAGTCAATCAAACCCAGTTACCCGAAGAAGATATGAAAAAAGCAGGAAGAAACCTCATACAGGCAGCACATTCCCGACCGAGATTCATACTCAGGTCCTGCGGCATAGATGGCACACAACGTTACTTCGAAACCACGCACTAGTGACTAAAAATGTGTTGCGTTAACGAGGTTAACCTTGAAAGTAGTAGGCCATTTTCTTGATTTCTAGCTTCATCACAAAGTTTAAGTTCAATGAAGGAAATTCAGCACATACTCACTGACATTTATATACTACATATAGCATGTTTGTTCCTATATTTGACTAGTTTCTCGTATATATATATTCATAAGAGAACATGGAAACCAATTGACGTAAGTTTAAAAATGTTTAATCTCACATAAAATACCGTGGCAATCGGAGAATATAGTTGCCCTACAGTAAGTCCTAATGGAACAACTCATAAGTCTAAGACCAGATATACAGATAGATTCTTTGGCTATAACTTGTAAAAATATATCTGAAAGTTTACACACATAGTTCTACCTTTGCGGTATCATCACGTCTAAAACCTTGTACTTGAATAAATGGAGAGGGGGTCGCTGCCATTTTACCGTCTGTAGAAAGAGGCCAAGTGACTTCGTCGAAAGCCGGTTCACTGGTTAAACCTACCTTGAGTCATGCAAAATCAGATCAGGCAAAATGATAGTGCCAGCCAGCCAGTCAGTCGGCTCGTCTGGCCCGTTAAACAACAACCAACGAATGTGTTGCGTTTGGCTATCATGTTATTTGTATTTTCCAATTTATTTTGCTATGACCATTAAAATGGCATATTATCCGACCCGATGTTAATTGTGTTGCTTTAAGTTGCACATAACTTCCCTTGCTTCATCAGCGAACTTGTAAGTATGAATGTTCCCTATTCTGAGCCAATGAAAAGAATACGTTGGGGCTTTAGCTTAAGTAAATGCACTAGTTCACATTTTTGTTACAATGTTTATGCGGTAAAGATGTATTTGTAACGTTGTAATTCTCTTACTAAAACGACTTCTTTAAATTGAATTAAAAGGGAAAGGAGAGCCTTACGTTGAGGGCTTCTAACATCTATTTTCTCTCTGTTGGTCCTTACTTTATGACAAGAGACGTATAAGAACATTTGTGTTTTTTTCTACTCCTATCAGAGGACGTGGTATTTGAATTGTGAAGAGAAACTCGATAGCATATTTAAGTTTGACCATTTAATATATATTTATATATATATGTGTATGTATGTATGTACATAGATAGCTCTCTTGACATTTAAACTTTTCTAAAATCTCATCACCCCTTTCCAGCATAAAATCATGATTGCTAATTAAATTTACTTGCATGCAATAGTTTAACATTTTTTTTGACTTTGAGCTTATAATTTCGCTAGCTTCACCATTTCACTTATCACCATGTCTAATAATGTCGTTAAATTCCTTTTCCAATGCACACATCTTTTATAACTGACTATGTGAACAGCATCATTTGAGACTTTAACAAGAAATTTCTTAGCATGATTTACATAAATAACTACTAAAATAATTCACATTAAAGCCTATCCACTGTTTTATATACCGGTTAAACTGAAGTAGCCTACCAGCTGAAATGCTAGAATAAATTAGGTCAAATGGAACGCTTTTACCGGATAGTATGCAGGGTTGGATGTCTGGGTGGTGTGCCACATAAAGCCCGCTTGTTACCTCATTGACCACTTCTCGAAGTGTTGTCGATTCTCTCGTTGCATGGCAGGAACATTTAACTAATCTTGTAGGCAGCCAAAACTTTGACAAGACTATATAATGCTGCTAGAGTTATGGAATCCATTCTTCTCAATATTACCATGGAAATCCTTAACGTAGGCAAGCTGCGACGACGGTAATAAACCACATTTTCATCAAATATACTGCAGTTAACTTTACGATAAAGAACACAATAGAACATATTAAATATACTGTGTTCTCTTCTCAGCGCCGATGACTGCTGTTTTTATTCGAAGTCTCAAAATGTTCTTTTGCGTGCGTTATTCCAGAATATATATATAGTATGCTGGTCAATCTTGTTTTATCTGCAGACAAATAATATTCTGTATGCAAGCGAAGACTAAGTTGTACTGCATGGAAGTGAAGAGCAAAACTGTCCAACATGCAAGCGAAAACACAACTATACTCGTCCATCGTGTCGCTGGGCACCGCGGGTTATCTATTTTCTACCCTAATATGCCTCCGCGGAGCCATTCACTGCGAGGATCAGTGACGGCACCAATTCTTTGTGCTTGTTATCACAGGGATGTTTTACTGGCCTTGTTCCATTCATATGATGATAAAATAATCGTCACAGGTTTTACTTCACTGCGATAACAAAATAATGAAATTAATCTGATATGAAGTTCAGAGTTTTCGAGCAGTGGGCTGTGCTGCATAATATGGGTACCTTAATAACACCACTATAGCATCAGTACTGTTACTACGAGGCGTGTCTTTAAAGTAAATACTGATAATTTTAAATAAATAACAAAAATAACAGAACATTACTTTCCAAAAACCTTATTCTCATTCACTGCCTTACACTACTTCTCCACATAGTCACCGCCATTATTCAGGCACTTGTAAGGGGAAACCAGTTTTTTATGCCTTTGTCAAAGGATGATGCCACCTGCGACGAAAGCTAAGTCTGCACTTCTGGTTACACAACACTATCGTCGTTGAAATGTTTTCCACCAAGGAATTCCTTCAGAGGATGAAACAGATAAAAATCGCTTGGTAGCAAATCCGGACTGTAAAGAGGGTGATCTAATTTTTCCCAACCAAAAGATGCGGTCCAATCTTGAGCTTGTTTGGCTGTGTGGCTGGGCATTGTCACTCATTATGGTTTTCCCATAATCCTCGTACAATTGGCGATGTTTGCTGGCGTAACATTTCTGGCATTCAAAAGACGAATCACTAATATGCCTTCAGAGCTTCAAAATCGCGGGTTGTTGGATTGTTTTGAACATTTCGAGATGCCCTAACAACAGGAAAATACAAAGTGACGTTCGCTCACAGCTGCATCTGACTTCCTAATGAATGGAGGAAGTGATCGCGCATGCTCAAAATAGAGACTGCAGAGATGCAGCAGCAAAGAACTAAACAGTACTTGCTTTAAAAACACGGGCCTCGTGATACAATAATTACGACTAAGAACACCACTACTAATTATCACTACCGTTCCTACTTCTACCACCACACTACAACCAGAACCACTATCTGATCACTATCGTTACTACTATAACCACAAGGACTAATATCCACTGCTCACTACTGCTACACCTTGTTCAACTACTATCACCACCAACATCACCACCACCACTACCATATCTCATCAATACTGCTTGAACTTCTTCTACCACCACCACCACCACCACCACCACCACCACCACCACCACCACCACCACCACCACCACCACCACCACCACCACCACCACCAGCTCTCTCACCACCAACAGCTCTCTCAACACCACCACCCTCTTTGGTGTAGTGGTTACCATACTAGCTTCTAATTCCTGAGGACGCGGGCTCAAACCTGGCGGAGGGCGATGGATTTTTTCTGGTGTAAAGATCCTTAACATTGCTTTCTTCGGAAGGGAAGTAAAGCCAGTGGTCCCGTGTCGCAGATTTACGGCACACAAAATAACCTCAAGCCTGATAAAGAGGCCGCTAAGCAAAATTACCGTCTTTCACGCTCAGTATAGAATGGGACGCTAAGGACCACAGCAGTTAAAGAGCGTCCATAAATAAAAGCTCAATTTCATAAAACGCCACCACCACTATCTCATCACCACCGTCACAACTGCAATTACGGATAATATATGCACTACTATAACAATTTCTGCCACGGCCTGCTCACGAATGCTAATTCACCACAAAGGGGATTTTCAAGGCCATCATGGCGTAGATGCTCAGTTCATCATGAAGCCAAATCTTCGAGTGATTCAAGGGAACGTTAACAGAGGTCAAGGAGCTAAGGACGTTACGTCCCAGATGGCTGAAGACCACGGGGCGAATATAATCACCATGACTGAATCCAACAAACACATGGTTGTGCAGGGAACTTGGTTTCTGGACACAAACATGGATATTGCTATTCAGATGCATAATCCAACTATTCCAGTCATTCATACTGGAGCTGGCTATTGCTATCTCTGAATTGAAATTCGTTTCGTTGTTATTTTCGGATGTTATATTTCTCCAAATGTTGGTCTTTCGTGGTTTTTAACCTTTGGGTCCATTAAGAACTATAATGAGGAACCAAACTAACAGATCTCTATAACATATTGTCCAATCTATCTGGTAAATGTACTCGGAAAGTTATTTGTACCACTACTTCTGGGAAGGTTACAATTTGAAGTAGGCCAAAATGGAGGTTTTGCTGCTGAACAACGTGGTTTCCGTGAAGGGATATCCAGAATAACTGCCGTTAGAAGAGTGCAAGAAATTGTTGTCTCTGTGAAGCGCAGACCACCTGAGAGAAGTCAAGCCTGTGCTTTGTTGACTTTGGAGGTAAATATGTTTTAAACTCTGCAACATAGCGTGGAATACTTTCAGATCTGAATAACAAGCGAATATTCCCCCACTCTGTAATATTTTAGGTAAACATTACAGGACCGCGCATTAAACATTCGAGAATAAAGGGGACCGTTAATGATTTGCGGCGTACCACATGGTTCCATACTAGGCCCAACTTACAGGAATCTCTATTACGACGCATCTTAAGGCTTCCTATGCCTACTGGGGTTACGCAAACCGGCTGTACGGATGATTTAGGAACAGTTATAACGATTTAAAATGCCATTATTTTGCAAATATGACTAATGAAACTTCACATGCTATTGCAATGGTTAGGCAGTAGGCAGCTCGTCTTGTCACCACACAAGAGCGAGTTCGTACCTTTGGCCGGCACCCGGAAAGCTACGAACCTCACAGTTCATGTTGACGATGCTCTGATTAGTGACACACCCGACCTCAAATACCTTGGGATACTTTTTGGCAAAAATGGGACAGCATGCTGGAAAGTCTGCAGCAAAGGTGGAATGGTAGTAGCCCATCTTGCTCGTATAATGCCCAACGTAGGGGGACCCGGAGGTATACAAGATGATTACTGTCCTCAATAGCAAATTCTATAACAACGTGTTGTGACGTCGCACGTGAAGCTACCTGCGGGCCGCTAATAAACGCCCTTCGACCCCGCACTTGGGCAGGGCTTTCGACCGGCGGTTGGAGCAATAGCCAGGGTGAAAGAATAGCTTGTGCAAAACAATAGCCATTGTGTGCCGCTTACCCGAGAGCACACCCCTCGGCATATTCTAGTACCTTCTCTTTCCATAACCTTACGCTTTGTATGCGAGGCCTGTATAAGAAGCTGCGACCATCACCCTCCGTAGTCTAGGGTTACCATTCCGGCTTTTGGTTCTCGGGGTCGCGGGTTCAAACCCAGTAGAGGACGATATCTTCTAGCGTAAAAGTTCTTAGCACGGCTTCCTTCGGAAGGCAAATAAAGCCGGTTGTCCCGTGCTCTGAAGTTTAACTTTGGACGCTAAGGGCCATAGTAGCTAAAGAGCCGCTAAAATATATCTCAATTCAATTTGGAGCTCCGACAGCGCGGAGTTAAAGTTCTATTGGTCAAAAATGACGAAGTAGAAAGCTCTAGTGCGAGTTGTGACCCAGTAATTCAGTTTTGGTTTAATTCCACGAATCAGTTCTGTTGTGTTGCGAGTTTGTGCCGAAAGTGATTCACGTGTACCTGTTGTGCATTGCTGATCTCCTAGTGACAATAAAGTAAGTTTCTCAGTAACAGATTTCTCAACTGTTATATTGTGTCACGTGTGGAATAAAACCATGAAGGACATTGTTAAGAGAATTACGGAGATGATTAAGATGTCAAATGACACCCTCGCCACCGAATTGACGACGGAAAAAGGAATCTGAAATGAGGAATGCCAATTCCGTAATGGACAAGTTGCATATATAAGTGAGGGGTCTAATGAAAGAAACAATACAGAAATGAAGGCTGTCAAGGAGGAAGTGATGCCAGAAATGTCCAAAATAAAGGCGGAGTTATTTACGAAACTTGATGAACAACTAGCCGGCGTGAAGAAACACGTAGAAGAGCTTGGTGGAAAGGTGAGTGACGTTAGCCAACGCGTTAATGTCCTGTGAACATCGGGGTGCGACTTAACGTTTTGGAGGGAAGAGTCGTAGGCAGCGTCAAGGAACTGAACGCCATTGTCGAAGAAATGCCTGACGGGAGACTTAAAAGCTTGAAGATCCGACGTCAGTACGCAACAGAACACCTGTATGGGTCAAGCTTAACAAAATACGACTGAACGTCAACTTATGAAGTCTTTCGCAAACATTTCGACGCCATCGGAGCCAACAAATGATGCTCTGCAGAGGAAGCTGTACAGCCGATAGCCAGCCAGCAGGGAAGGGCGGCAGAAGTTTCAATACGATCCTGATGTTGGCGGTGTCCGGAGTCATCCAGGAGATCCTTGAAATCCAGTTCTGGAAACATTGCTAGGACCCAGCCTATCGTAGTCAGCTGAAATCAAGGCTCCACTGCCAGGGGATACGCTGCAGGAGTTCCCCTGACAATAAAACAGCTAGGGAATACAGCTGTCTAGAAGCTCCCTCCCAGTTACGTGTTCCAGGAAGCTGCCTACTTCTATGTCGATGGGGTGCGTGACGCAGAGATACGACAGCATCTGGTACTCTGCGACTAAAAGACCATCCACGAGGCTAGTGGTGCAGAGAATGGAAGCGGTAAAGTTAACAGCTACATATACCTCTAAGACCAGGAGTATTTGATACGACTGGATAAGGGGATCAACCCGAGGACGCCGACAAGGATCTTCAAGTGGTGTGTGTTGGGGGTATCCCCTCGATTGATGCTGCTTGTCTTGGTCAGGAGAGTGTATGACTGCCCCGGCGTTCAGGCTGGATTCAAGCGAAGCTGTGCTCGACACTGGTGGACGCAGCTGCAGCCGTGACCGTAATCAGACCCGACGTGGCGAAAGGCTTACCTTCAAGAAAGCCCAAACGGCCCTCCTAGCTGGTGAGGGCATCGGGCGATATATTTCCTGTGGAGTAGGAGGCCCTGCTGGAGACGAGGCTAGTGCGGATCATCGTAAGCATGTTAGTGTTTGTTGCGAGGGTGATCTAGGACGTGATAATGGGATTAGATGCCCTAGTAGCCACGGGGTGACATTCGACTACGGCAGAACGGACTTAAGACTTGCCCGTGGCAAGGTGACGCTTCGGAACCCCAACGAAGTTTTAGGGATCTACAGGGAAATCCTCACGGAGAATGTAGTTGTTACCGCTAGAAGGGAGTGGTTGTGAAAATGCGCCTGGAAGCCCAAAGCTCAAGGAGCCTGGCTTTAGACCACAAGACACAATTGAGTGCACAATGCTTCGCCAGAGCATTTTTTGCCGGATGGAAGTTCCTGTGAGACTCCTGAACCCATCGGGCACCGATCAGGATACACAGGCCGGAACGGAGTTGGGGAAATGCGAGCCAGTTGCGAATTGTCATCTACGACGAATACGAGGGACCAGCATCATCGTAAGACCCAGAGCCCGAATGGAACAGTTACGGAAGAGGGAGGAAAACCATCTAACCGCGGAATAATTGGAGTGTCCGAAATTCACTTAGGATACGAGACACGCTAGAAAACATAAGATCCAAGGGAATAAATTAAAAGTCCGACAGCCCTTGGTGCTCCCCTGTAGTCTTGTTGAAGAAGAAGAATGTTGAGCTACGCTACTGCGTAGAATAGGAAGTTGAATACTGTCACCTGAAAGGACTGTTTACCCTATACCCGGATTGACTACATCCTTGACAATCTTGTTGGTGCCCATTGGTTCTCTAACTTGGACCTGAATTTGAGATACTGGCAAGTGACTCTGGATTCCACAGACAAAGAGAAGAGTGCGTTTTAGACGGGTGGATGGCTTTGGCAGTTTACGGTTATGCCCTTTGCCCTCTGCAAAGTGCCTGCCACTTTCCAGCGCCTGATGGGATAAGTGATGAGAGATTTGACTTACGACGCCTGCCTGCTATACCTGGATGACATCGTCAATGGCAGCACCTTCAAACACCGTCTCAGAAACCTGACCCAGGTATTACAGAGACTGCAATCGGCCAACCTGAAGTTGAACACAAAGAAGTGCCTACTCTTCTGCAAGAAGGTTATTACCTGGGCACATATGCTCACCACCTGGGATGGCCACATATCAGTAGATGGGTCGGAATGTGAGAGATTCGCATCGCTAGAACTATAACGAGAGTTGCACAGTATTCCGGTCCTATGGGGCTACTACCGTCCGCTTGTCGGACTTTTCTTAAAACATCGCGAAGCCCCTCACAAGTCTGACGAAGAACATCGGCCTTATATGATTACAGAAGAGATCAAGGCTGCGTTCCAGCCGCTTAAGTCAGAACTCTGTCGTGGATCTGCTATAGGTTGTACACAATCGGACGATGATTACATTGTGGACACAGACTCCCGCGGCAGCGGTATAGCAGGCGTACCGCCCCAGGTCCAAAATGGATCGGAGTGGGTAATAGCATACTACAGCAAGGCGCTCTCTATGGTGATAAAGCACTACTGTGGTACCCGTCGGGATCTCCTGAAGGCGCTGGAACACTTGCATATGTGCCTGTGTGGTCAGGCACTTCACCTGAGGACCGACCACACCACCCTTAGCTGGCT
The DNA here is from genome assembly GCA_030765065.1 of Deroplatys truncata. NCBI lineage: Eukaryota > Metazoa > Arthropoda > Insecta > Mantodea > Mantidae > Deroplatys > Deroplatys truncata. The sequence continues at coordinate 331,812,322 of CM060990.1, forward strand.
ATTAAGCTTTAAGTACCTGGAGGGCCAGACCACCCTTTGGAACCAGAGGCCTCCAGAATAAAACTTCACATCAGAACATTGGAGAGGAAGAAGCCACTCCAATGCGGATGCCATGTGAATAAGCCCGTGCTAGGAGGAATGTTTCCACTGTACTAGATGTCGTCCTCCGTGATCTAGTGATACCATCCTAGCCTCTAGTTCCCGAGATCGCGGGTTCGAGCTCGGCGGTGGGCGATGGACTTTATCGGGAGTAAGCATTCTTAGCATGGCTTACTTCGGAAGGGAAGTAAAGCCGGTGGTAGATTTACGGCACGTAAAGAATTCAAGCATAGTAAAGAGGTCCCTGAGAAACATTTCCCGTCTTTTACGAGCAATATTGTGTGGAACGTTAAGAACCATAACAGTTAAGACCGTCAAAAAAGTTAAATTTTAGGTGTACTAGGTTGGAGAGGAAATGGCGTGATGCAGCTTTCCGTATCATTTTGGTGGTGAATGCACATAGATGAGATAGCGCAAGCTTGAGGAGGTAGTAGCTGGCCGCCGGCGTCTTGGGACCGTTTATGGGAGAAGCGGATGCTGAAACTAGGCCAAGCTGGGATTATATCGTACCCAGGAGTACTGTTCATAAGTTTACTTGGCACATGATACTCACTGAAGACCAAGGAACGTGTGTTGTTCAGAGTTTGGGAGTCATATGACGGGAAGAAGCGAAGGGAGCAATTGATCCTTCCTCGGAGTAAAGCGTTGGAAGTCTGGAGGGAGTACATGCGGGGACTTCGGGAGGACATCTTGGATCCTATCGAACAATTGATACGCTCCGACAAAGGTACTAAATAAATAGATAAAATCTGTAGCAGGGCGTTTAATCCAGATCTTTACATCTATTCAAAAGATTTTCTATTTCAATACCAAATGATTTTCCAGATTTTAAGATAATTCAATTTAAAACTAAACTTACAAAAGGAAATAAGGGAAAGAAAAGTAACATAAAGTAGTAATACATTTGAAAGTAGTAACCATTAAATAAGTATTGGATAACAGATAAGTAACTAACCAAAAATCACACATCCCTATCCAACTCACATATTCAAATTAAAAAAATTACATTAAAGGTTTTTAAAATTACACTTTTACATTCAACTATACGCTCCAAAGTTTATAACTATAGAACGACACATTTAATCCTACTTACCCACCCAAACGTATACCCCTTCACATTATATATCATTATAACTCATAATTATTACATTCCATTTCAATTCTACCACTTACCAACATTCTAATTATTCTTCACATCAGTAACTATATTTCACTTCCCTATTTATTTAAAATTTCCCATAAGGTCATAATGCCAAAGCTCTTTTCGTTTCTTTTTAACTACGTAATTACACCAAATCTTTTGACTAATTAAATAACAGACGTATATATATATATATATATATATATTGAATACCAAAGCCTTAACTACAACATTAAAAATTCAATTTTAGATAATGTAATTTATATTATTTAAATTCATAACATAACACTTCCCCTCCCCTTCCTTTTTTAGTTATTTTTGGTTTGTTTCTCGTTTTTCTTATAATTTAGTTATTTATAATCTATTAAATTTTATACATTTCCTCCGTCAATTAAAACTAAACTATATAAATTACCAAAAAAACTTAAATGTGTATGTGTGTGTACGTGTGTGTGTGTGCGTACGTGCGTATTACCGCCGCAACACGCCGAACAACCAAAAGTACTGTATCCAGCACTACACAACGAACTAATCTCACTTCACCTACCTATTTTAATGCTTTATTTTAATAAGTAAAATCAATACTTCTTCCATCAATTAAAAGAAAACCATTTTGAAACACTAATATCCAATAAACAATAACTAGTATTCAATTACTTAAAAGCTTTAAAATAACTAACCTGGCTATACTACACATATTCAAAAAGGTACAAAGTTACGGACGGTTAAGACCACGGACGGACAATGAGAGGTGTTGCCGCCATTATCATGTATTTGCGGCGAGTCACGGCGCATAGACAAGGGGCCGAGATTGCACGATGCAGTATAACGTGTGAGCACCGTTCGAAAGCTTCGTCATCGACATAGTCGGCCCGTTACTCGTGTCCGACAGGGATAACAGATATCTGTAAGTAGTCAGGGATTAGTTTACCAAGTGGCCGGAGGTATACGCCATCCATAACCAGGAGACAAGACGATCGTGAACGCTCTCTGGAAGAACTGTTGTGCCGCTTTGGGATAGCGTTAGAGCTACACAGCAATCAGGACACCAACCTCGAGCCGACCCTGATGAGGGAAGTACTGGAGTGACTTAGAGTTCACAAGGTGCACACAACGCCTCTCCATCTGCAGTCAGACGGCATGGTCGAGTAGTATAAAAAGACACTTGAAGTACACCTGAGGAAGTTCGTGGACAGTCTCCCGAGGGACTGGATGTCATGGTGCTGCTTTTTTTGCTGGCCTACCGCTCGTCAAGGCACGAAACCACCGGGTTAACACCAGCCAACTTGGTCTTTGGCAGGCTTTTGTGTGTTCCATGAGACATGGTGTTTTTAGAGCCCCCCCAGGGGCAGAACAGCCCGTTATCGACTACATAGAGAACTTCATGGACCATCTTCTCGATATACAGGAGATGACCCGTCTACATATCCAGTTGGCGAGTGACCGAATGAAGATCTGTTACGACCGGCAAGGCAACGGCCAATGTTTCCAGCAGGGTGATCTGGTTTGATTGTATCGCCCTACCCGGACCAAGGGGCGTTGTTCCAAAATTTGACAACCATGACAAGGAACATGCCGCGTGGTGATGCGAATCAGCGATGTTGTCTACCACATCTAGAGGCTGCACCGAAAGAAGATGCTGGTAGTACACCTAGACCCTTTAGCCCGCTACGACAGTCCTAGTCGGAAGACCTGCCCTGAGGAGGGTGCAGCGTGACCGCACGCGAGGCTAACTACGGCCCGCCGGTAAGCGTCTCTCGGCCCGGCGCCTGGCGGGGCCTTGGACCGGTGGTCAGAACAAAGGCAGAGTAGAACAATAGCTAGTGTGGAAATATAGCTATTTTGTGCACTTACCTGTTCGAGAACATTGATCCAACGTCGCGGCTTCAAACCCCGCGGAGGGCGATGGATTTTTTCAGGCGTAAACATCCTTAGCATGTTTTCTTTGGAAGCGAAGTAAAGCCGGTGGCCCGGTATCGTAGTTTTACGGAACGTTAAAAACCTCAAGCCTGATAATGATACCTCTAAGCACAATTAGCGGTCACACCCAATATAGATCGGGACGCTAGGGACCATAGTGATTAAAGGGTGCCCATAAATAAAACTTCATTTGGGAACATTGCTTTCGGCAGGTCCTAGTAGCCTCTCTTTCTGGAATATAAGGGTTGCTCTTCCCCAGAGTTCCGTTCTGTTGGTCAAGAAGTTACAAAATGAAGAGTGGACAGTGCCAGTGTCAGTTGTGGCTCAGCAGTTTGGTTGTGATTTGTTTCGACGAATCAGTTTTGTTGTGTTCCGAGTGTGTGCCAAAAGTGACTCAAGTTTATGTTTTGTGCTTTGGTGAGTGTCCAGTAATAACTAAAGTGCATTTCGCCGTAACTGGTGTTGTTATTTATTACACGTTTGCAGATGGCTTTAGAGAAACAACTCCTTCCGCGTATTCTCTTCAGTGTGCAACATAGGTTTGCAATACGCATCCTTGGTTTTTTCATATATACTTCCGCTATGGCCTTATTGGTGAATGTGAGGACTCCTTCAATCACATTATTGGTTCCGGAACGCCAGCGGATAACCTATAATGACAACCGTTATATTGACTACACAGTGCAATGAATTGTGGAATGCCAACGATAGAACCGCACATTGGACCAAGTAATTCCTACCTAACTTATGGCCTTGGCATAAACGGAAGCTTGTTGAGTTGAATTTCGACTTAACTGAAGTTCTAACGGACCGTGTTTCTTAAAAGCGTATTTACATCGTCCTCGCATTTCTGACACAGACAAAAGTCTTTATTGTGGAGAAAGTGATGGTGCGAAACACACATTCTGTGATTGTGTACCATGGCACGGGTAGCGACATAAGGCGGAGCCTATATTGGGAGAACTTACACATTCCAATTTCATTTTGTAAAGAATTGCGGAATTATAAGTCGGATGTCACACGCTAAGAGAAAAGAAAGACTGACTGTGAGTGAAACTGCGTTACAGTTTGGGGCAGAGTAAGACCATCTTCTGAGTGTTTCTTCTCGAAATAATATTGTACGGTGGTTGCAGAAGAATTCACTTATGACTCACAGTGTTTTCGATTAATGAGAATCCAAAACGCCATTTGGGTCTTTATAGGATTTTCCCCTCCTTAAAAACCAACGTTATTACGTTTTAAAGAAATAATGAATGCTAAATAAATCACTACTTTACATGCTATTTTTTTCCTATCTTTCAATTTTCCAATCAACAATAGCTTATTCTATATACGATCTGGATGTCGTAGATTTAGGGTACGTAAATGAACCTCAAGTCTAAGAAAGAGCTCTCTGAGCAACATTTCCGTTCTTTCACGCGCAATACAAAGCGGGTCGCTAACAAGCATAATGGATAAAGAGTATCCGTAAATAGAACTGAGTTTAATTTAACTTTCGATACGATCTATTTTTGTTGTATTACAGTTGCTGTCTCAAATGTCATATAATCCACAAGCAGCACAGAAAAGCAGAAACAATTAAAATGGCACTCCAAACAAGAGTTATATATAGGAGAAGTTGCAATGTGCTGACGAACACCTATCATTTTCATATCTCACCACAGTTTAAGTTTCTGTGAGTTAATTAAATTATTTGTATTGTTTTTTCGTTTTTGGACATACTTAATCATGGATTTTCTTGGTGACCTAAGGCTAACATATAGTTTTACAGATTTTACAAAATGTTCCGTAATTTAAATTCCCTGTAGGTCTTCAAACAGAAGTGCTATTTTCGGATTTATAAGCTGCTTAAAGTGTTAATATAGCTTACGAATCATTCCTGAACATGAGGAATAATGTGGTATGACTTTGATTCGGTATAGAGGTGGATTGTACTAGAGAGAAGATGAGGTAGGGACGGAGGAATTCATTACCAAGTCTCCCTTCACCCCTTCCTGTATGTAACGTCCGCTCACCCTCTTCGTTCTTCCTTCTTTCTTAACTCTCCCTTAACATCAATCGATATTTTACAGTTCCTCCTTAAATTACACCCCTCCTTGCCCCTTACTGTATGTATGTGTCATTTATTAGCTCATCATTAATATGCCGGACGAGCAACGCGGCAGCCTAGCAGAACAGGCTGATTTTATACCTTGTAAGAAACCCCTTCATATTAATACCGGGCAAAGCTCCCTGTAGTATAGGCCCACTCCACGTGTGCTGTTTATGTGCAACAAAAGTGTTCTAAACATTCAACACTCACAGCAAAATTGTCATTATCATCAGAACTAGTAGCTCTGTTCCGTAACGTGGAAAGTTTTGTAATTTGCTCGTGTAGCCGTTCCAAAACGTATTCATAAAATTCTTCATTTTCACGTATCTGTTATGAAACATTTCAGATAAGTCATTGCATCTAGGCGGAGTGGTAGGGTAGCTAGCCTCGCACAAAGGGATTTAGCTTTGGTCCCAATATCTCGAAAGTGGAATTCGTGGCCTACAAAGCGATTTTTGGATACAGATATTCGCCTAGCGCTCTAATGTCCATTGTATTCTTTCCACCGAATACTTCGTTATAACTTTCATGCTCTATTATTCAGTGATCATCTGCATTGGAAATTGGCTTTTTCATCTAGCCGATCAAATACAACAAGCTGACTTTCCAAGGTAATTTACCCGTTGTATATGTTGTCTATTTTGTAATGTATTAAACTATTTAGATGTTTGAACATCTATCAGTGTCCCAGGGTGGTGCACGATAGTGGAGAGTATATAATATTGCCTTGAAGTCCAACACGGTGCCTTCAAGAGAGAGTATACTATATTAGCCAATAATAATATTTAAAGTTTTATAAATAAAATAATACAGACAAATAAAGCAAAATGAGGGCTGAACTTACCAATTAAAGACCTGTGGGTAGCATGCGACCCTGATTTTTTTAATTGAAAAATTAAAATAATTGTCCATCAGTGGTAAGTAAACTATGTTTTGAGGAGTTTATAAAGTAACTTATTAAACGGTATCTTGAAATCGTTTAAATTACTGAATGCCTTAGAATTAGAAGTTTGGCATAAAGAAGCAACTGAAAGGTTTATCTGCAAAACCTTTAAATAAGAAAAGAAAACCACTTTCGTATGCAGATATGCTTTCTATTTAAAGCATAAGTGATTATACTCTCTAAAGCTATATTGGTATTATTTTGAAGTACTTTATAGCAAATTCTTTGTTTAGTAAAATTTACTGACAACACCTTTAAGCGGAGTTTTTCAATTAATGAAGGGTAGGGACAAAATGCCATAACTTACTACAATGTCCACAGCTTCCCCATTTCCTGTAGCTCTAATACCCGTGTTCACTCTGCAGCAAACGGAATTTCCTCCGAAACCTAGCAGTCCAAACAATTATACAACCTTCCTTCTTTGCTAAACACCCATGCTGGATATACATATGTACCTCGTCTTTAAGCACAGGCAATAGCTTTGCAAATGGCTTACATTAATGCAAACTCTATGTACAACCAGTAAGAATTTGATATTTAACATCATAATTATTTTGTGGCATTTTAACGAAGAAGCGAGCACTTCAGATGAACAATTACCTATAACTGCCTTAATTTTGTTTTCGATATCACTAATATTATTAGAAAATTTGAATATGTCGATATTTGTGGACATGTAGTTGAAAAGTTAAGCATTTCGTGATTAGTCACTGCTGCAGTACAAATTTCAAACTGCTGTCTGCGCTTTTCAAAATAAACTAGTGTTTATTTCACCAGTACACATAAGTGAAACTCACAGAATATACACATAAAATGTTATTCCTTTAAAAGCAGACTGCATCAGACATGTCATAACTGAACTTTATAGTATTAGTTTGAAGAAAAAGGCTACACGTGTTCTTCTTACAAGATAAGGGTTGAATTTGGAGCTCTATAGTGTCCACTCTGATAATATATTAGGGTATATACTTTGCTCTGTAACTTCTGTGTCAAACAAGAAGTAAAACACATCGCTTATTAACGCTTATGAATCTTGAATTTAAGCGGTTTCTTTTGTAGCTCAGGAGAGTGCTTTAAATCCTCTTTAGCTGGTAATGTTAAGGTTACTACAAAAGAGATAAACAGGTTGGCTGAAATGTCTCGCAGTGCTTCCACAATATTCCTCGTGTAGGCAGAAGTACAATTTTATAAACCTTTTTAGTACCATTATAAGCTGAAAAACTATACCTCTTTTCTAGTTTGAAGATTAAAATGCATAGCGTGTGCTGCCCACTTTGTTTCGATGCTCGAATAGAAAACGTGTTACAGTATTGCCCACCATCTCCTTTGCGAGTACCTTATTCTGATATATATTCTTGAATGCACTGGGCACCACTAGTAAATGCATTTCGATGTACCCTTTACTTCTTAATAGGAACACAACCAAGCATCTTCACCGATTATCATTAAATGCAGAGTGACTCTGCGTTAGCTAACATGCCTTTAATCTTCACGAGTGTATGTTATCAAAACATGTTTTCCTTAGCTATGAAAAAGTTTGTTCAAAGGCATGTTACCGAAATGTGATTGGCATCCAAATTCTTCGTAACATCATGGCTGGAAAATAGAAAACTTAATTGGTACGCACATCAACTAAACACTATGGCAAAGCAATTTATCGGCAACAGAAAAAACCACGGGTGTTCACGAATTTCCCAATTGTACTCGTATTTATAGGGTATCGGGTATACAACGCAGTGTGGCCTACAGATTTCACATAGGCCACTCTGCGACCTATATGAAATCTATTGCAGCTAACACCCGCAGGAGGAAGGGATAAAGTGAAGAAAACATAAAATACCACAGACCGCCATGAGTTGAGCGGAAGACCCTGACAATTTTTGACTCACAGATACATCCCACTACTGGAGCAGCCCAGAGGTGGCGGCGGTAAGCCGCCCGTTCACCAAGCAGACCTCTAGTGTCCATGAGGAATACTCATTCCTTGGAACAAGTACCCATGCTATCTGTCCCGCACCACCACACGCCACGAAACTTACAAGCACTCCTGGAACTTGGAGATATGGAAAGGAAACCGTGGTAGATGAGTAACCACTCAAGCATTCACCTACCGACAGGGAAAATCACGAAAAACGCAAGATCACATTGAACGGTCGACGGGAATCGAACCCGAGACCACCTGAACGTGAGTCTCACACTTTACCGCGGAGCCAACTCGCTCGGTCCCAAGTGTATTAACAAAATAGAAAACAACAAAACTTCTGGTTGTGAATGCTGTCTTACGTACAGTAATATCAATAAAATCAGCACTGTCAATAAATACTTTAATTATAGCTTCTTCGTTGTTGGCTGTAGGAAACTATGCATATGTTTAGGTTAACTGTTCTACACTCACTAGTACGATAAAACTATATTAAATAGGATATGGCATATAGAAAGCCACGAATCAAACGTTTAAAAGTCCAGAGATAGACTGATTACTTGAGGAACCGAGCGGGATGGCTCAAGCGGTTACGTCTGTGGCCCGCATTCGGTGGGTCCCGGGATCGATCCGCGGTGACCGCTCACTCTGGCCCAAGTGTTTCTTCGTGGTTTCCCCGGGTCGCCAGGCGAATGCTGGGGTGGTGCATCTTCTACCATGACTCTCCTTCCTCTCATTTCCTGTACCCATCATCTGCCATATCATCTGTTTCAGGGTTGTAGGACCAGACGACGGTGTTCGGCGGGTTGCGGCTGGTCGGTAGCTTGCGCTCTGTTAAAGTTTCTTCCTTCGCGTCGCTGCGGTATCGCTCGGTTAGGTCTCACTTCAGCGTGGGGCTCTGCTCCGGGAGATCCTGGAGTTGGTGGCTTGTGGGCAGGGACCGTGCGGCGTCGGCTGTTTTCTACATGGAAACGTTAGGGATCCAGTGCATGCTTGCGGATCTGTTCGCTTTTCGGGTCTCACCGCTCATCCATCCCTCCAAGGGGTCTCATTGGAAGCAAAAGAGCCGACTGGCCTGCTTGCGGTGCTCTGCCCCGTTTCGGGAGCCCCTCCGTGATCCATACCTTTACCTTTAATTGCTTGAAGGAACGCACTCCTGAAAAACAAACTACCATAAATTTTCAGCCAATTTATCTGAAAATATAATCAACGTTTGTCCTATATAAACACTGTGTGTTCTATTTCAATTCAGTTCAAATGTTGTATAGTGTAACGCTTCAAAAATTAACTTTATAATTACCTATGCCAAATACGACAGGCGAAGAAATCTTAAAAATAATCTGTATTTCATGTCCATGTCGTTAATCTTACCAAAACACATAAAATATGCCATTTAACTTTATGCAAATTTAAAACTATATGATTGTGAATATGGTAAAAATTGTCGCTCCAATAGTCCATATTTTTAAACACCCTTGTTGCTTTAAAAGTCTGTAATTATAAGACTCGTCACAATACAGAAGAAAAACGCTAACTTTAATCCTCATACTTTTCGAAATGCACCTTAAAATTTAGAGTAATTAGAGGAAAAGTCCATGTGTGGACCATTTCTAACTAGCGAAAGTGCTTATTTTGTTAAAAAGTAAAATGTATAATCTACCAAAATCTTTATTGTAGATTATTGCCTATGGCAGAGTTTCCCAACGTATGGCCACGCAGCCTTAAGAGCTCCCTTTTATATTTCCAAGGGGCTCCGTGGCGCTCTAGGAAGAAAAATTAATGAAATTGAAGATAAGGAGATAAAAATTATAATAAGTTAAGAAAATAATAAATTACATTTAAAAATTTGATAAGTTAAACTTCACACCTCCAGGACGCTTAGCAATTCAATTAAATATCAGTTACGGAGTCATGATAGCCGAAGTGGTTGAAACGGTCTTCTACGCAGCGAGCAGGACTGTATTCAGGACCAATGAAAGTATGAGAATGAGTTAGGAGGTTGAAGTGGTAGGGCTGAAAAAAAAGTTACTATTGCCACTTTTTGGTGGCGAAGTGAAAGGGGCCTGAAGAATGCGGTAGCATTTTAGCTAGAACCTGCACATGCCGACCCCTCTATTTACTTCCGGGTGCGTGAATATGCTTTCAAGAAAGTGCGTTACTGTTTAGCCCTAAAATTATCGTAGTGAGACAGTCAGACGATGAGGCAAAGTAAGCCGCATCCCTTCGAATTAATAAATATTTCGAACAATAATGAATATGTATTACAGTTAAATTGGTACAATGTACAAATTGGACTGAGTTTATTGGATGACCTCAGTCTCACCTGAGCGAGTGGAGAAGCAGGTTCGCGCAGTGAGTTAGCTCCATGACCGCGTTTATTCACCTACTGCTACGTGTTCTCACGCACCAACGTCTTATTTGCTTGTGTTGCTTCCAAACTTCGAGTTTTCCTAAGTTACGTTCGAATGTTCTTGATATCGGATCATGACTTCGGAAAGAATAAGTACTTTAGTAATTACCTCTGTAGAACATTATGTTCCGAAACCTTCGCCGAATGAGCTACAAGAATGTATTTGCGGTGAATTTGATTTGAAGAAGAAGAAGCAGAAGAAGAAAACAGTAAATGACTCCGCTGAATCATTATACCAGGCAAGAGTACGACTAACGTAAGAAGGAGATAATCAAAAGTCCATCATGGAGAACTACTGTGAATCAAATGTTATTCATAATAGGGTAGAATGGGTAAGCTTACTATCGCCACAGTAGGCCTGGGTTTTAGGATTGTGAAACTGAATTACTTGCAGAAAGATCTCAATCCGGAACTTCTTAGAGAGAAACTAGAAACCTCTGGCTTGGTGATATCGCTAACTATGGTTACTTGGGGCTCCAATCTTAGATGCCAAATTAGCAACAGAGTGCGAACAGCAAAATGGATTTGAAAACATTACATTAAATTATAAATAGATATTTCTGGCACTAAAAGCTTTGTAATCTATGCAGGACAACCCATTGCGTGCACATTGTGTAACGGGACGGGATATTCACGTACTGAATGACCACGACAAAGGGTTATCACACAACAGACCCACACACGTGGTCTGAGTTAATACAGGGAGAGTTCCCAATTAGAAGAGTACGAGTAGTTGGGGGAAAGAACCACTTTTACACTCTGTGGAAATGCCGAGCAATAGAGAGGAGCAATCCACGGTGTCCGCGTCTCCAGAGAGTGAAAGAGATATAGAATCTCAGTGGGATTGTCATTGTATATGATGTTGATATATTGCTCTTGCAGGAGGTAAATATTGACAATCTTGGTTTCCTTAGTCCTCAGTATAATTATATAGGTAACATGGATAACGACAATATGAACACCGTAATAATATATAAAACTGGCTTGAACGCAATTCATCATGAAATGCAGCTTAATGGATGCATTTTAACTTTTGTTTTTGGCAAAGAGGCCTTGGTGGTCAATGTTTACTTATCTCTAGGCTCCAATAAACGGTGTGAACATTAAGCTTTCATTGTTGATCATCTGCCATATTTTCTCCTCTACAGATATAATTACTTGTTATTGTGTGGCACTTTAACTGCGTTTTACATGCCAAGGAGCAACGAGAAACATATTATCCATCTACTGCTCCGCAACAGCGTTATACTGAACTGCAGTTGACTGATATTTGGGAACGTCTACACAGTAATGCTGACTGATACACTTGTCATAAATCAGCATCAGGAATTCCTAGACTATATGTCAAAGCACTACATTGAAAGAACATTAGGAGTACAGCTGTTGTGCCCGCCTCAGCAAGCGCCCATCAACAAAGAATTCGCAACATTCAAAAAATCCATTTTGAATGGCACACAGGTGCAGTTCAGTGCATTCTCTATTACTGATGATGAACCTTGTATCATTTGGTTTCGGTGAGGAAAGTGAAGTAAATTTAAACTTATATGTGACATTTTCGCTAATAATGACGCTCCACTACACACTACGTCTGACATTCTTGGCGTGGCCGAAGAGCACTTTTAAAGGCAATATAGAGAAAGGCCTACTCTGAGTTACTCTAAAGAAGTTCTCTATACCGCTATCGACAAAAACCTTAGCTCGGATGACCAGGATGCATTGGCAACGTTCATTACTATAGATGAACTTTGGGAGGTGGTTTTTAAGGCAAGGAACACCTTTGCGTTGGGACCAGATATAATTAGCTTTAGATACTATTAGGTATTTTGATCGTTATTAAAGACCTAATTCTGCAATTGATGAATGCCGTTTTTGGGATACGAAAAGACCTACCAGACACCAATGAAGGCAATGTGTTCTTAATTCCTAAATTGTTATACCCGACATTTTACCGACTGAAGGTCTCTGACGGTAATGGATATGAATTCTAAGTTTTTACAAATATTTTGGCTAACATACTACAGCCCTTACTGCAATCTTAGATCCTGAACAAACCTGTGGAATTTGGAATAGAAAATTAACCCATATTTTGGTACAACTGTGGGATACTGTTGTACATGTCGAGGACCATCCTGAGTAATAGGCTACTCTTCTCTCACTGCACCCTGAAGGAGCATTTTATAATTTCGATCTACCCATTTAGAGTCTTACAGCGGATCAATATTCCTGATTACATCCACACAGCCATTAAATTTGTCATCACCTCTGCCTGTTCCAAGTTCCAAATGAATGGGCATTTTACGTCGCGTTCCCGTTTCGAGCCATATACGGCAAGAGAGTCCCTTGTCCATGTCGGTGCTTTCCGCTTGTATCGAAATGTTGGTTCGCTTGATGACGAAGGATTTATTTCTCACTCCTATGTCAACAAGGCTACTCAGTATGTAAAGACCTATGCTGACATGAAATTGTTGCTACTTCACCGCCAACAATTACTTTTGCTTCCTCAAATATTGCAGGCTCATGAGCAAGCATCTTATGCGAGATTAAGTATTAGAAATGCCCCTTGATCCACCAAGGGCTGGCCTGGAAGTTAATCTTAGCTTACGTTACCATTGCGGCCCACACTACTGTAATAGACCTTCAAATTACAACGAAATGATTAGCTTAAAACTGTACATCTTAGCTCAATAAAATCCCATAAACTTTACAGCATTAATTAAGTTCAAAAATCAACATTATTCAGAGCGTTTGGTTTGCTAAACCCTTTGCATTATACAAGATGTACTATTTGGCACAAATTTTACCTTTTCCGCCAGAGATATTCTAGCGCATCGAATTAGCAGTGGCATAATACCTGTGGAATGGCCGTGTGTAGAAGGTAGCAAAATCTCTACTCTGGCGACCCATCACGCGTGGGTGGTCTCGGATTACTGGCAGCCTCTAAAATGCGTTCAGCCTTATATATTAAAATCTCTTCAGACCCGGGACACCTCCAGGATAATAGACAATTTCAGTCCAGTAATAAGACAATAAGGGGTTATTCCATTTTTCGTCACACCGTGAAATGCATCTCCACTCTGCCTCAGAGATTTTTCTTTTATGACCAGTTTCATACCTCAAAGGACCCGTACCGTCATCTTCTGTTACGAAATTCTCCTACTGCGATTGCAGAGAACAAATATCCTAACCTTCTTTGGAAGAATATCTGGAGGATTTTTCGATACGCTGAAATCTCAAGATTGGAAAGCCTCAGTCTACAAGATACTGAATGCAACAGTAGCCACAGCAGTATGATACACCATTTACAATTCTCCGTGTTGTCCTCGTTGACAAAACGCTGATACCATTCATCACCGGCTCAAAACCTGCATTTCCGAAACTTGGAACTGTATCCAACACACAATCCGCTGCATGACTATGTCAGGTAACTCCAACACCTTTCAAAAGACTATATTACAACTCGATATACGGATTAAATGGCATGCATCTGTCCAAATGCTTGTAAAGGAGCATCTCCGTTATATGCTGCAGGATCCCGCTACAAGTTTACATGGCCTTCTGACAGTCCAACAGAACCGCCTCAAAGGAACAAGACGACACTCTTTGTTGTTTATCCGCCCCGACTTAGCTGTTCTGTCTCTTTAAAGGGATTTTCAGGCTGGATGGACGTTACCACAGTTCTAAAGAGTAGCCTGTGTTGATCTACAGGAGACTGGATCAGCATTCCTCCAGCAACAGCCATCATTGCTGCAGTAATTATGTGTCAATTTTATTCACCGACTCACCCATCTTAATAGTTCTACGTCTCTTTTATTGGTGTTAATCTGCTGGAACAGTTTTATTACTTGTCCGTAACTCATAAAGTTTGTACTCTGCTGAACATATAAATAAAGGTAACGCATTGTTGCTTCAGCAAATCATCTAATATTTATTTTGGAACAAATGATTTGATTTATTTAGCTTTAGTTGAACTTTTATGTACAGCCAAGTTTAGATAATATCACCTATTGTGGCAGTTGAGAAGACATTAACATACTTAAGAAAACCTCAAAGCTTTTAGGAATATATTTCATTGCATGGACATATCGCAACTGTTTACATGTCTCTTTACATTTTCCCACTCCCGGTAAGAGTCAAGCGACTCCGTAATAGAAATTGATTCTAAGAAGAGCTTTGGAAACGCCAGCCTTCTGACCTATAAAGGCAAGTATTCACAATATTAAAATTAAAATATGTAGATTTTGAAATGTTATATCTTGACTATTTTCGGACACATAGTCCAAATACCCATTTTTCTGAGGGATTTTATCAACTTTTAGTAGCAGTAATGAAGTTTTGTGAAACGGCCTTTAGTATTTCATCAAACATCGTTAGACTAACGCGTCTCTTAAGTCTTTCGTTAACTTAAACGTACCTTTTCATGACGTTAAATCGTCACTTTGTTATCATTAGAGACAACAACCAGTACATTCCATTTTTGCTCACTGTATCCTTAATGAGAACTCCAATTCTAGTGGGCAACTTTGATTGCACTAGTAATGCGTTTCAAACAAGCTATGTTCCTTCAAAGTATCCCGCGAACATTATTTGTCGATGTGGTTGAGAATAAGATTCATTAAGAAATATATGGGTATATGTAATCGCACATAGCTTGCATGCCTCAGATTCTGAAAGCGAAACTTTTTTGTCACATAAAATCTAAATCTGTATACGGAAGTCGCCTCAGATTACGTTTACAGCTAAGGGAATTCAATTCTGAAATGCAGTGATAGTGGCAAGCAGTATAATATAGTGCGGGTGCTGTTAATACTCATAATAATATAAATAAAACATTTTTCTTACTTACTTTTAGGGTATGCTATTCCTGGAAAGTGTTAAAATATTAAAATATCTTTGGATATGGATTAGTACAATGCGAAACTCTAAATGTCATTATTATTATTATTATTATTATTATTATTATTACTATTATTACCAGGTCCCGGATATTGAGTACCTAAAAGTGTTTGAAAGAATAACGTAATATGACTGTAAAGTTGAAAAAGACAATAACTACAAAAAATTACCTAAAAGCTGATTGTATTAATTTGTTAAAGTTAGTGCACGGGAAGTTATTAAATAGCTTTACATGGATATTACTGCTACGCAAGCAGAAATAGTAGGTTTAAGAATGATGAGATAATTTAGAACTTATTCAAAATAAATCGTTTCCAAGTTCTTGTTTGAAAAATCTGATAAGAAAATGAACAGAATTGTTTCTGAAGCAGATCCTACAAAACTGTAGCACTAACTCTCTTGAGTTCTCAATTTATACAAAATTCATAGTGAATGAAATGTACTTCACAGCCTATGACTGGATATAAGGATAACAAAAATACTAACCTGGCTGTATACATTCATTAGCCAATCCTCCACGCATAAACAACCCCATCCAGATTAACCATTAAATAGGAATGTGATTTTTTCTCAAGAATTCGAGTAAAGGATGTATAAAGTTACCCTTATATCTCTGTTGAGTAGTGAATTTTGTGACGTTTGAAAATTTCAGCAAAATAACAATCTTTATATGTTCAATGTAAATGCAAGAAAATTTCTAAACAACGACTCTAAAATTACAAAAAACATCGAAAATACTGATTCTTCTCCACACAAAAGTATAGTCTATGTTTATATACCCTTGAATGTCTATTACTTATTCCGTTTACATTCATAGATAAGTCTGTTAGGGTACATAGTGTTCACATAGCCACTACCGATCTATTAACACAGGCTGAGGCTTTCAAGTTATGCACCTCATAACTTGGTGCTTGGAACTTGTCCATCGTCGGCTTACTGCATACAGTTAGTAGCGACAAAGGGTAAGTTTTGAGATTATTGAATTTGAAACTTTATACCTCTCCTGTCAGTATATTAGAAATAAAATTTTGCAATGTTGCATTATTGTTTGGATTTTTACTTGAGAAGACAATAGATACATAAACTTTTTAAGCAAACATTTAATGGTGTAAATTGTTAAAAATTTTCAAAAGGACCGAAGTGGTACTCACTTAGTTTTAGCCTTGATAAGTTTGATAATGTAATTATTATATATGTCTACAGTTATTATACCAGGTGAACCAGCTGCCCCTATTTATTTTTTAATTTATTCAACGTGCTAAGTCACATATTTGACTAACACCTTTCTTGAATGCCTTATAATGGCTGATTTGCGTAACATTTTATAGGGGAGGGATAGATAGCTCAGTGCATAAGTGTTTTACAGGACAGAACGCAATCGCTATGTATGTCGATACAAAAAACTCCCCCCCCTACACTGAGAGCTGCAGTAGCACTATTAACCAATTTTACAAACTTTTATTATTTCGCATTCATTCATGCACACCATTGAAAGCACCCTGAAGGAGCAACTTATCACATGCATCGGTTGCCAAAACCATTTGAAAACAAAATGGCATATCTACTTAGTGCAACCAATTCGATTTAAGCCGTCAGTCAACGTTGTACAGCTTTGTCAAAAAATGCTAAGTATTAGGTAGATAATTTCACTTATGTCACAAACTATGGCATATTTCAGATCATACAGTAATTGTAATGACTGATGCAGTTTATTTCTTTGAATTAAAACTACCAAACCGAGCTCAAAACACTGTATGACGCTGCAAAAACTGTGTAAAAATTCGAGGCGGGGACTAGTTCTGCGATTACTAATTCGTATACGTAGCCCAGTTGACAAGGCAGCACTGAAGTAATGGTATTATAGTGGTTGCTTTAACACTGTGCCACTTCATTTCGGGTTCAAATCCTTCGGGTTAAGTTCAAACTTTTTATTACCTTTTGTTTTATCTCTTTGGGCCTATAATTTGATACAAGTAACATTTTTGATAACAGTATAAGTGTACAGAATAGAATAATCGTCATGTTTTCCACCGTAAAGAAGAAGGACCGCAAAGCCCAAATCATCTACGGGCACACTCATACGTGAAGAATGCAGGCAGATTACACCGCGCGTGTTACAGCATGCAAGAAATTCTCTCCGGCAACGTACACAAGTGTGCATTGATGAAGGGGGTCGTCAGTTTGAACATTTACTTCGTTGATGAAATCCACGCTCTTTAAAAACTTATTATTCTGTTTACTCGTGAACTAAGCACATTTACAACTCCTTCATTAACAGAATAAGTGAAGCATAAGGTTTAAATATGAAACAAAACCTGTTATATTTAATATCGTCGATATGCACCCAAGAAAATGAAAGCTAACTACGTAACACGGTTTACACCACCAGACACGGTACAGATTATTAGCGTAAACATGATACACAATTATCTGATTATAATTCTTGTGTCTGGCTCACAGAAGAACCAATAAGAAAAATAAATACATTAGAACACTAAAATAAAGAAAATAAATACAAGGAGAGAAAAAAAGGAACCGAAATAATTCGATGTTTGTATCAGATTCGAACCTCCGAAGCTAACCTTTGTTTCATTACTTTGCGGCAGCTAACCCATTCTGCCAGAACTCACGTACTCTATTTCACTCTTCGGGAAAGCATTTCTCTGTCTTCTTGCAAGCATTATATCCATAAAATGCCGTCTTTTTTAAGGCTTTCGCAGCTCTTTGGTTCTCATTAAGGGCCTTAAATCATTAATGCTATTTGCATATAGTACCGAATAGAAGGGCACAGCTACAATAAGAGTTTGTTTGCTAAAAGCGTCAATGTTTTCACATTAGACTATAAACTGTAGGTTGCATTGATACGAATACCTAGGGACAGCTGACTCACCTTGTATATTCACTTGCATTCTTTCGGAAAACCACTTTAAATTATGCACTTTTAAGAAATTAAAGTAACAGTATCGTTAACAAATACAACAATCATGAAAATAATGCATGCAGATAAAATGTTAAATATAATCTCGTATTACTTTCTTTATTGTCGATATCTTCTACTCCTTTTTTCTGGAACACGTTCAAAGATGCCGATAAACTCTTGCACCGTTTATGGAATTCCTTTGGAATGACCCCATTTTTGTAGAGTTTTTTCTATGTAGCTTTTATTCTCAACCGCTATATGCAGAAGTAGTGCACATAATTTATCCAGTTACTTTGGAATGCCAATTCAAAGCCTTCTTCTTTTTCTTCTGTGCCGATCTTTTGCACACACAAATTGCACCAAAGAAGTTCCTAAGGTAATACATTTGAGAAGTCACATTTGCGGCACAATCTGCAAGCCGAAGATTGCCTAAGATTGTAACGTCACTCTCAGATTTAAAATTATATTTTTATTTTGATTTTGTAACGTCTCATTTTCTTTTATTTGGGTTTCATGCTCCTCTTTAAGATCTGCTTCTGCTGCTTCACTAGCAGGCCTTTGTTATATTGTGTAAATTTAACACGTATACTTTTGGGTTGAAAAAATACTAAATAAACTACACAAAATATTCTCCTTTATATAATAAGCAATAGAGTATTTGATTCTTTGTTCTTAAACTGTTCTACATACAAGTCACGCGTTTTTACTATACTTAATATGGAATCCGGTACATTCCGTTGCTTAACTGATATTAGTGGCGTGATTCAACTGCTAGAAAAGGCTTAATGTGCTCTTATTACTTTTTGTTTTGAGTCTTCAGTATTTTATTTGCAGAGAGCTGTCTTCCTCTGCAATTTATTTCAAGAAAATATTTCATTCTAACTCATTCAGCCTATTGAACACATTATTATTGGGCTCTTTCCTGATGCAGAGCGACGTCTTTAAAAATGTTGCCCAACTCTTTTGGCGGAATTTTCATCATTTTCAGCATTAAAGTAATAAGAACTATCAGATTTTTTTTTCTCTTGTCAGTTCTAGGTTTTATCAGTTGCTTTTTACAAATTCGAATCGTTTTATATATTTCATAATAAGATATTTAATCGCTCGTAAGTCAGAAACCAGAACTGCTGACACAATACGTGCCTCTTCTTGAGAAAAAAATTGTATGCATTTAAAATGACGCAGACTAAAATTAACTGCTTTAGCAGACTTTCTAACACTTAAAAGTAAACAGAACGTTATTTCTTAATATCGTTTTGTTGCCATTTATAGGGCATTCGTTGGCTCTACAGTATACGAAACAATCAATTCCTAAATACTGAATAAAATTACTCAAAATACAAATTTAATTTTAAAACTGAATCTTATTATTAGAATACTTTATGTAATCATACCTGATTTTGGATTCAGAAATTTTAAGTGCAATTGTGTCTACCATCATCAGTATGGTGTGAACACACATTTGATTACGCTTTGACTTAATCAGTATCACTGAAATCTTCAAAGCATTCAAAAGATATAAATTCCTGGTTATTGTGTGACCCAGTAGACATATATTTGTTTTTCCTCCTTATGTATTATGAAACGTACAATTGTTTGCTAGCCTTACTTTTTTTTAAATTTTAGGAACTTTCTTAAAATCAAACTTTAATACGAAAATGTAACATGTCCAAGGTAAAAAGGTTTACCTCTTCTGCAGTCCAATTTCTATAGATTTTAATAAAACCATGCTCTACTTAGCATAAAAGAAATAGAGACTAGTTTGTTCCCATCTCAGAAGCAGAAGTACAGTCCGGACTTATTGCATTCATTACCATCAGACCTCTGAAACATAAGGATGAATATGCAGGTTGTTAATGAACTATACCGAAATGGTGTCAAAGAATGTGGAGATGTCTTAAACAAGTAATTTGAGATTGGAAATGTATGGCCTGTCTATTCAAATTTCGAAGCCACGGCTATAATTTTCTATGGTGCCAGTACATCACTGGCTAATGATAATACCTAAAATACGAGAGCACAACACCGAAAAGAAGCGATATTTTAGATCGTACCTCTTTGGCGCAGTGGTTACGACATTAACTTTCGAGTAATAGTAGTCATTGTTTCACGAGTCTCGTTAACCACTTCTTTTATTTTATTCTTCTTTTTTTTGAGTACAGCAATAATAATGCAGTCTTAGCTTAAGCTTTCAATTCATGCTTCAATTTGTGCATTTTAATTTCAACATATCAGTAGAACTAATTGCAATCCTTACTAGCAAATGGTTGTATCATGCTTACCACATTCACATGCTGTACTTCAAAATGGGAAGTAGTTTAAAGGGAAAAGCATAGCAACATCAAACCATCAAAGTATTTACGTTAGTTTTATAGGAACTGTTCGAAATGGCGACTTGCATTTTCAAGACAAAGTTGACGGCGGCGAAGGAACGATTGTCGTACTCTATGCAAGATTTCTGGTGACGTCGAATAATGTCACATGTACCGAGCGGAATGGCTGAGGCGACAACGCCTGTGGTGCGCATTCTGTAGGTCACGGGGTCGATCTCCGGCGACCGGCCACACAGGCCCATGGGATTTTCGTGATTTCCCCGGTTCGGCAGGCGAATGTTAGGGTGATTCATCTTCTACCCCGACCCTCCTCCCTCTCATGTCTTGTACCATCATATTCTTAGTCATCTGTTTCAGGGTTGTGGGACCAAGCGATGGTGTTCGCGGGTTGCGACTGGGCGGTAGTTTGCGCTCTGTAATTGTTTGTTCCCTGGCGTTGCTGTGGTACCACTCAGTTAGGTCTCTCCTCAGGTGGGCTCCGCCTCGGGGACCCTGGAAGTTGGTGGCATGTGGGCAGGGACCGGGCGGCGTCGGATTCGTTCTACCTGGAAACGTTAGGGACCCCGTCCATACTTGTGCTCGTCGGAACCCGGATCTGATTGCCTTTTGGGGCTCTGCCCTCGTCCCTCCCCCCGAGGGGTCACGTTGGAAGCACGAGGGACCTTCTGGCTTGCGTGTGTGCTCTGCCCCTGTTCCGGGGACCCCTCCGTGATGCGCACCTTTACCTTTAATGTCACATGCTGCTAATATTCGTGCACTTAAGCCTTCTTCTGAGGTAATAAGCTTTTCATACACCAAGACTTGAGGTGACCCCAGTAAAATAAGGCAATTGGATTAAGATCGGGAGAGAGTGATGGCCAAGCAAATGTTGGACTACCCCTTTCGAATCACGGGAAGGAAAACCTTGTTATCTCACAACCAGAAACAAATGGAGCGGAGCTTCGTTATGTTGTAGCCACATTAGACGACGAATATGCAAAGGCACACGTTCTAAAATACAGGTACAATGTTCTGCAGCAATTAATGATAAACATCACCAGTTAACAGAGGGGAAGCAGATATGGGCCAATGACATGGTTTAAAGTAATTCGACCCATATGTTCACCGAAAACGTCTGCTGGTGATTCTTCTCCACAACAGCATGTGGATTGGCATACTCCCACACATGGCTGTTTTTGAGTTGAGTACTACACCATCCCTGGTGAACAAGGCTTTACCAGTAAACATTACCAACGAAAAGAATTCAGGCTACTGGGGAAAAACCCAGTTAGAAAATTGCATCCGTGTGCCAAAGTCTCCCATGCTTAATGCTTGCGCCTTTTGACGGTGAAATAGGTGAAGGTGTTTTTCTTGTATAGCTTGTCATACGCCAAGATGGTGGGTGCCCAGTGCAAATGCAATAGCACGTAAGTAGCACAAGAATAAGAGATTCAGGCCACAAGAGTTACCTCTAATTGATAACATGTGTCATCTGGTTAGTTTAATTGACCCAGTAATCAGATAAGACGTTTTTTCACATCTCATCCTCTCCTTTACGTCACTTACCGCTAATGCAGGTGTCATGTAGCTGTCACATTTGATTGAGAATTGTTGCCAAGGTTTTAATAAGGGTTGTCAGGTGATGTATGTCATGTCAATAAATCAGATAATGATCGTCCATGTGTAAGATTATCTTACTTCATTGACTTTCAAAGGACTGAATCCGCGGACCAAAGCATTTTCTGCCCTCCACGATTGGAATTTGCCGAGTCCTCCCCTAAATTGATGCTCGCGTAACTCGAAGAGAATCTTCCTCCCCCCTTCTAGGACTGTCAGTTTCTGTCTCGCCCCCTAAATCGATGGAAGAGATTTGAGTCACAAAGGCGCCGACAGTTAATTGATCGTGTAATCCGATTAGTTTAATCGATCGTGTAATTACATGTGTTTACAAATGTTTTGACACTCTTTGTCGGTATTTTCCCTATACAGGAAGTCCCCCCTCCCATTCGATTACATGGGTGAGGTCCCCCCGCCGCTAAAGTTCTAAATATCTGGTCGCGTGGCATAGATTGATTAATATAATTAAGTGTATATAGTTTGACTCTCGATTATTACTTGTTTTTAGTGTTTTGACACGTCATCTTTGACGTGGCTTACTGCCGAAAGAGACTACATCTCGAAGTGCTTGTTAAGCATATAATGATCGTCCATGTGTAACATGATCCCACCTCATTGTCTTCAGTACTTTAAATCGCTAATAAGGGCTACATCACCCTCTTGTATCTTGGATTCCCGGTATCACGTACTCTAAATGCCTGGTCGCGTGCCATTGATAGGTTAATCTAATTGTTGCGCGTCATTGGTCTTAAAGGATTGAAGCCTCGTACAAAGAAGTGGGTACCTCCGTCACGTGTATTTCATTTATTAATATAATTAAGTGTATATAAGCTGACTCGCGCACCTGGTTGTCGCCATATATGTGTGTTAGCATATGTATAACTATCACACCTCATTGGTCTTAACCTGTACAGCAACCCTTACCCTTGTAACCGAAGACCGGCAACCGGTTTCTGTCTTGCGATGATAGCAACAACAAGTCTCGATTTACATTTCACTCCCTCCAGGACTGCTGCGTGACGTCGCTAACAAGTCTCGACCTGCAAACTAACCCGCCTCCAGCCTGTTGGCATGGATAAAACGTGGTAAAACCTGCTCACCAACCCCTTCCCTTGTAATCGAGAACTGCCGGCGGGCTGCTGTCTGGCGGTGATTTCAATTACAGGTCTCAACCTGCATTCCATCCCTTCCACACCCGCTGAATGACGTAATTAATAGTTTTATGAGTGTATAATTGGCGCAACAGTTTTAGACATGTGGAAACCTTAATCACACCTATGAAACGAGTTACTTACTAGATCAAGAGGTGACCGGTCGTCTGCATACTGCAGGAGTGTGTGTGACAGTCATTTCCAAACATCCACACACCAGTTATGCACTGCACTGATAAACTTATACCTATATACAGTATATTTAAATTCACCACTGTATAAAGCCCTTAATATAAAAACGCTGTCAACCATTTCCCTCCAGTTCTTCTACACCTGACATCCCTTCTTCTTCTACAGAATTACTCACATCATTGCCGCCATCACTGCTATCGCTACTTTCTGCACCATTATCCTGGATGAGAATTATTTCTATTTGATTATCTGCAATTCCATATTTTTCGAAATAATGATTCTCAATTTATTCAACATGTCGACATACATTTTCCCATTCTGGCCTTCCAATTTCTGCAAATCGCTGGCGACATAACTGCTCCACATCTTTTAGTTTAAAAACGACATTTCTGCAGACCACCCATTTTTTTACATCAACCCAGATTAATTCCATTGGATTTAGATCTGGGTGATACGGTGGTAGTCTAAGTACATTATGGCAATGTTGTATTAGTATCTGGCCAAGTATTATGACTTCTGAAGGGGTTTTGTTGGCCTTAACTAAGTTATATTTGTTTTATTCGTTCTTTCATCAAAAGCTATATTATGCCTAAGTAACCAGGCTCCCATTTCTTCCTTCAAAGAATTTGAGATAGGTGGATTGTCAATTTGAGTGTTATGGTAAGAAGCATTATCGGTAAGCAGAACAGACCCAGCAGGCATATTAGGTATCAATATGGTGTTGATTCACTTCATGTAATCTTCTGTATTCAGTTACTAATGAAAATCTCCGGCTTTTTGTTGCGACTTGTAAAAAGGGCCATTTGGAACAAAGCCGATCTTTCCGACAGCATGAACCATAATAAGTATTTGCCCTTTAGCAACAGGTACCTGCAAACCTAATTCGCCAACTTTTAGGTTGTATGACTGCTGTGTATGTATGACTCATCTTCATACACTATAGTTTGATCCTCTAATTCGCACCTCTGAGTAAGGTACTCTTCCAGATTAGATGGTATGTCGTGCTTTTCTATTAGAACTCTTTCTATTTCATTTCGTTTTCTTCCACTTGAACCCTAAATGTTTTATAATTTTTCTGAGATTTGTAGCACCACCTTGAAAATTTTTGCTAATATAAGTACACACCGATATGAGTACATATAAAATTAAGGTCATTTGGAAAGGTAGAATCAGACTGAAAAATTCAATGCCGGGATTTTAACCAAGGATCTTAAGATTTCGGTGCTGTTGCTGTAATTGACTAAGCTATCTTGCAACATTTTGTTTGCTTTTCTATTCGAACCCTTCTATTTGATTTCAGTTTCTTCCGTTTGAACCCTAAAACTTTTATAATTTTTCTGAGACTTGTAGCACCACCTTGAACATATATGCTGTCTTTCAGCTTGGTGAGCAATCTGCTTATTGTTGGCTCAGTTTCTTCTTCCACATAGAAATTTGGAATCGTGAGCCATATGATGCAATTTTCGAAATCGTCTATTTCTGCAATACGTTTAGGGACCTTATGTTTCTCCACAGGTGTGTCAAATAGTACTCTTACATCCATATGGTTTTTCTTATCTTTGAGAACTCGGTAAACGGAAATTCAGTGAAACACCAGTTGCTTTGGCTACTGTTTCTTTCACTCTCTTAAGGCTTTTGTGGAATTCCGGTGAATGCATATTTTCTTCCTTCAGCTCTGATTCTTTCTTCATGAAGTCAAGGACATTTGCAATTAATTCCCTGCTTTGACTCTGTAATACGTTACCACTTAACTTTGAAAACTTAGGAACCATGCTTATAAGTATAACACACTTAAAATAAGTACTATTTAGGTACTTTGAAATTACAACAAGATGCGGACACATTCTATGATGGATGTATGTGTTATGCACTGTGAGTGCGCAAAGGTATTATATCGTTTTCGTTGATTAAGCTAAACATAAACCATTCCTAGGCTCCGCATCTGGGATGGCAATCAAGTTTACGATTCCAGTAGTTTTGCGCCAGCTATAAACAGACTTTTCTGTATATAAGTAGCAATCCCTCTCCTCGCGAGCGTTTATTTTTGAGATGTCTTCGTCCAGCGAAATTCGAAATGTCTAGTGATAACGCTGTTCATGTATCACATTTACATGATTATTCGAGCGAGTGCGGTGAAGATTATTATTATTATATACTCTTTCATACCAAAAACTGCAATGGCTTAATGCATAAAATATTGTGTACTCAACCGTCGTATCATGATCAGATGACTACAATCGATGCGTGTACAGAAAACTGTGCGGTTTATCAAAGAGGAGCCGTAATACTTTTTTCTATAATACAGTAATATATTGCCTGAGCGTTAAATCAAATCTAATTTGAAAACCACTTTATCTTTTCAGAGCAAATCGTATGGAAGACGATCATATTAGTGATAATGACGAAGTCGACGTCTTTGTATCGAGGCACTTGTCTGAATGTGATACAGAAACATGCAATGGATACATGCATTCAGTATTTTGCGATAAACCCGCGCAGCACGACGCATGTCAACTTTCATCCTATGTAATGATAACTGCGTAGTCTGCCAACGCAGGAAGAGTAAACTTGAGTAAGTAGAAGAAATGGTAAATTACATATTCATTTTATTGCTTCTAATGCTATTCTCATGTGTCTGATCTAAAAATAATTCATTACAGATTGCGAATACCTGTACCTAAGGTACCGGTGCTAATAGAGGAGCTGGATCCTGAGAGACGTGATGTCGATATAGTGGCATATCCAAACTCACAGCGCCATATCCAGCATATGGATGAGGATGTCGATTTATTTACCCTCATTACTGCTCCTTATGATAAAGCTAGGAGGGTTGAGGAGTGGATAAACCAGATGAGTCCAGATTGCTCACCGGAGATACAGCCAGAACTTCGCAAACCCTTGAAGTGAGTATGACAATCTTTAATCATACTTTTGTTGTACATGTGAAGGGGGTTTTCTAATAAATGTATTTCTCTGTTAGGCGCATGAAATCATTTGCTAAACCTAATTTTAACATTGTTTTGAATATATATGTGTATGTGTTACGGGGTTTCGAGGAGGGAGCGTAAGAAGAGGAAGAACGAGATCGACCAGAAAAAGCAGAAGCAGCGGTGTGAGAGGCGGATCCTCAACGAATGTCCCATGGTCTTCTCATTCAATGAAGATATCCAACATTCGCCGGAGGAGGATGGAGAATCGATTACTCACGCTTGATGACATCAGCATATCCCCCTCTCATGTGAACATCGGTCTATACTATGACTTCCCCTCCCTCTAAATAAACTGTGAAAGCGATAAATCATTTGTTTATATTACAAAATTAGACTGGGACATAATTTCCAAAAACATTTAACATTGTCTGCAACAAGAAAAAATGTTTGCGTGCGTAGAATACTGTGATAATGTAATTTATGCATACAATATTGTTGTATTTCTTGATAATTCATTTCATTTCATATATACGTGTTTAAGTGATAATGTAATGTATTTAGACATTGTTGGTGTAGGGTATCTAAAGCGGCTATTGCCCTTTATTGAAAGACTCTTGAATATTTTAAATGTATTCTACAAGTCAGGCGCATTTCATTTTTCAGGGAGTAGGAGGGTGAGAATGAAAACACTTGAAACGTATAATAAAGACAAAAAGTGCGTTATAGCATATGAATTTAATTTATTATTCATAAAATTATACTATTAAAATCCTTCACAAAAAGCATATATCCATTTTCAAACACCCACATAATTATATAATTGTTTGCATCACGTAGGAAAGAGGCTTTTAGGTAAATCCTTTGTCATTTAGAATCAGACAATACAATGGCGTCTAGGCAGGGATATATGGATAATCTTAAACCTCGAGTCTGATGTTAAGAGCTGAATTTATAGATTCCTCGGCTTCATGAGAACAGTCTATTACGAATAATGGTGCACGATGGAGAAAATTCTTTCTCTTCAAGGGGGGATGATTATCTCTTTCATAATGGAAACTTTCAAATTTACAGTACCTTTCATATAGTGAAGCAAACTTTGAATTTTTAAAGTCCAGGTTCAAATCATGGTGGGGGTGGCATTCACTTTGAGGAATAGTCTCAAATTAGTAATGTTGCAGTGATCAAACTCGGAACTGTTCTTGCTATAATCACACATTCTTGCGGTCGCGCTCCCACTATGATGAAGCACGGTTTCTCGAGCTCAGATGTTGTTGTTACATACCACGTGAAATATCTTGTCTGGGGTACAGCAGAATGGGTGTGAAGATCCATGGAACGAAAGGGGATGTGTAGAGGTCTATCTGGCTTTAAAATGTTTAGAATGTGAGCCCTTTCAGCATCAGAAACACGAACTGCAGCATCCTCCATTCAATTCTAGTTAATTTTACATTAGCTTCCTCTCCATTCGAAGTCTGGACACATTTTATGGAATCTTTGGATCTTATGCGAACCAATTCAAACTTGCTGTTGAGTATGAGCTCCTTGTGATCATCAGCAAATCCTAGGAACATCGACAGGGGGACTAAAGCATTAAAAGCCCAATTCGCGGCATGTATTATAACAGTTCTTTACCAGGATAAGTCCATCCGGCATTCAGCAGCCGATTCGACTACATAGGGTTGAGAGCCGCATGATTTCGTATAGTTGTAGTAATTGCAGGGTTTCTTGTTCTGTCTATGGTTGTAGCATTCATATCTAGACGAATTTCATCAACCATAAAGGCTATAGCATTATTAGTGAGCCTCGCTGTAGTAGTAGTAGTAATAGTAGTAGTAGTAGTAGTAGTAGTAGTAGTAGTAGTAGTAGTAGTAGTAGTAGTAGTAGTAGTAGGAGATCCATCTACCTTGGTGGGAGCAGCTTTAATGTAGAGATAACTCTTGTTAGGTAGCGTATACAAATTTTAGGCTTGGCAGGGTATTCTAATTTCATCATTTACATCCAGAGCGGGGGTGTTGTATGGTATAAAAACATGTTCCTCCTCCTTGGTGACATTGTCATCAAAGGCCAGAACATCTGTTACGTTTAGGATGCCCATTATAGCAGTATGTAGCTTATTCTCTCGAGGAACTTGCGGTTAGCACGTGTTAACTTCTCGGTAGTTGGGAAGTATGATTCAAACGTGCTATACGTCGTCTATTATAGTATTTGCGATGCCTTTTAAAATTTATTGTCATTGCGTCTTATGTGGACTCTTGTGGTTATAACCTCATTCATGTAGTTGATTACCTTACCATGTTGATGTAGTGATCTCATCTATATAGTTTGGATCTATGGCTGGTAAATATATCGGGTTCGAAAGTTCTTGAGAGATGTGATAGCCTAGTGGAACAGAAGAGAACAACTCGTAAAGCGAATGTCCACTTTTACTGTCAATGAAGGAACCCGTTGGAATACTGCACTTCACTCGTACCATACTCACTTTAGGTATATTAAGAAAATCATCGATTCAGCCGTTGCTCCAGCAGGAATTGTTTTAGTATCCATGAATACTAGAAGTGAGACAATAGATTTAGCCATAGAAAAGTCCATTGTATAAGGACATTTAATTTCAGCCTTCATTGTATTATTATTATTATTATTATTATTATTATTATTATTATTATTATTATTAGGTTTTATGAAGAAGACTTCATCATTCAATCCTAATTTAGTCTTTAGAAATGCATTGATATCGGCAATCTCTTGGGTTCCATGAGTAATGACAATGGTTTCAGGTTTACCATTACGAATAAATTGAAATAGATTATTACTTTCATGCACGTTTGGAGACAGCAACCTCATAATAACCTGGAGGATCGGTTTAGATACGTTGAAATAACAATGTCTGACCCACTGTATAACTCATCTTGATACTGTAGCAGCCCTTAGAATAAAAGATATTGTAAGCACAAGTGCCCACAGATGACAGAATAAAATTCCGGCATCTCTGTACATTATAGAAGATCTGCACACCTTGAAAATATTTTTTAATCTCAGGAGGTGGTTTCAAATTACTAAAACTATCAAAGAAGTTTGCGACATTACCTTCTTTCCTTACAGCAACGCAGTGTGTTGCTTCATTATCAGAGGTATCGAGATTAGCAATAATTTTCTTTGAAATGAGGCTTTAAATGCAGTGTGTCAATCATACATACTTCTCTAAAATAAGGAATGTTTAAACGTTTAGCATAAAATTCGATATTTGCGTTACCTAGGGCTTCCTCCGGTATATATACAATCGTCTCTCACAGTTTTTTGGTTTCTTTAAACCCTTACCTTTAGACCGTTTATTTTTGAAGTTCCGGGCGATTTTAGATGCAGCGGCTAAAGACGACATCAGCAGCATCACAGGTAAAAGGCCTCCTTCATTCCTCTTCTTACACCTTTTCTTTTGGAGTCCCTTTCTTGTGGCCTTCATCACCTCGGTATGCCTTGCAACTTCTGCTAAGTGCCTATCAGCAGCCTTTTTTATTGACTGTAGAGGCTAACTGAGCAGCGCCATAGCTGAGCGCCTAAAGCAGTAATGATCGAAATCAATGGTAAAAACCCGCCTCTCGTCTTCTTTCCGGCTCCCACTATAACCTTCCTCTTCATGATTACAGTTACTATCCTCGCCGCTATCCTTCCACGGAAAGTTTAATCTGATTACTGCACATGCTTCCAGGTCTTCTCTGCAAGAATCTTATCTGCCAACTGTCTTGAAGGACAATCCTTCTGTTCAGTGTATGTGAGATCAAGCTGTTTGCAAGCTTCGTCTAATTGGTTGGTTCCCGGGTCTCATCTTTTCAGGCCTTTTTTAATTTTGTGCCCGGACCACAATATCTATATCCCGGCAAGTGAGCTTCAAAGGGGAGTGAACTGATTACTAAATTAGTAAATCCAGAGCCGCGCTTATACTACAACGACCTCCCTCTCTTAGCTCTCATGATATACTAATCATATACGTGCATGCATTAGTCTTTTTATATATTTCTTTTGATGTCTAACTTATCCTAACCGATACGTAACCAGACGCAGCAAATGAATCCAATCATTTAGCTACTTTGCACTCTGTAATATGAATATAAACAGCGTGTATACCTTTCATAAGTTAGTTGTTAAGACGGAGCTTGTTAAGCAGCAGTGCTCTCTACCTATCCAGGTATTAGACTTTGAAAGCGACCTTAGATGTGATTGTCATGGCAAGCCAATTCCATATAATGTCAGAGCTCATATTTTAGGCAGTTCCAGTGCTGAGAAAGCAAATGTATTACTCAATGTGCTACTCCACGAGAATAGACTACGCTTCAAAAACTTGTATATTTATTCAAAGTCTCTCTATCAGTCAAAGTATCAATACCTAATTAAAGTACTTGGAAATATCGATGGTATAGAAGTGAACACTTTTGACAAGGAAATGCTTTGCATCCTTCGGAAGTCAAATAAAATCCAATATTTATTACTGATGACGTCATTACTGAAAAGCAGGGGAAGATAGCATCCTTTTACAGTATGGGTAGACATTGAAATGTCGACTCTGTATATCTAGCGCAATCCTATGCTAAAATTCCAAAACATTTAATTCGCGATAATACAAGCATGATTATTCTCTTCAGGCAAGATAATTTAAACCTGAAGCATATTTACGAATATTATGTAAATACCGACATGACCTACAATGAATTTAAAGGTCTGCGTAAGAGTGTTTGGGAGAGTGTATCAGAAGAAAGACCCTTTGTTGTGATGGATCCTGAATTTCACATGAATGATGGCGATACAGAAATTGTCTTGACGTATAGATTAATATTCATAAAAAAGAAAATCATCATAGTTGGTTAATCACGAGCGTTGACAGGTTCGGCTCCCAGAGAACTGCTCCAGTTAGAAGAGTGCTTGACAGATTTGTAATAAATAGAGATATAAAAGGAAACTATCAATTCAAGAACAAGAGGCTTGCAATGTTAACGATCCTGAACATAATAATGATGCATTTAATAAGAATTATGTGGATGTTCTCGAAAGTAGGATGCTGGAATTTTCTCAGCAAAACGCTAGCGAAGGTGAGGTTACGGTTAAGACCACGATCGATGAATTGATTTCAAGATACATTCTCAAGAGGGATAACGAAAATAACATCGTGTTTGACAAAGTTAGATTGAAGGTATTGCTAGATCCAGTTTACGATAATGATGTTCCAAAGAGAAAGTTCATCACTGAATATACCAATTCCCTTACGCAACTGACAGATGATAATGGTAACAC
Source organism: Deroplatys truncata (assembly GCA_030765065.1). Taxonomy (NCBI): domain Eukaryota; kingdom Metazoa; phylum Arthropoda; class Insecta; order Mantodea; family Mantidae; genus Deroplatys; species Deroplatys truncata. The sequence continues at coordinate 331,844,143 of CM060990.1, forward strand.
TATATTTGAAAATAAGAGAATCGTTGATATAGCAGATCCTCTTGGAGATATGGATGCTGCAAATACAAGATATGCTAGAGGTATGGTCATTAGGAAATCGAACGAGACGAGACAGCAGTTAAGCAGGTACTTACCAAAGGAAATCGGAATGCAAATAGACAAGAAATGGCAAGGGTTCAACGCAAATTTGAACAAAACTACGGAGCAAGTGGATGCTTTAACACTTTAAGAAAAGGAAAGGATAAATGCTATAATGGCTTCTATTAAACAACAGGTAGAGGTACTGGAAAGAGATAAAACAGTCATCCAAGGTGTAATAATTAGACAATAAATAACTTGGAAAAATTAATAAATAGACAAATTTCAAGTCTGGGCGGAACAATCAATCAATTAAAGGCCGAGACTCTGAACACTCTAAAAAGCTATATACAGCAGTTAAACAAACACATGCCAAAGGAAATCGATACGCAAATAGGTAAGAAGCTGCAGTACTTCAAAGCAAATTTGCATAAAACTACGGGTAAATCGGATATTCTAACAAATTCTACAAAATACAGGACGGATTCTCTAATGGATTGCCAAACAACTTACGCGGAGCTTGATAGAGAGAAAACCACTCTTCGGAATCCATGTAATTAGAAAATGAACAATTTAGAAATGTTGACAATGAGACGAGTTTGAGATCTAGAGGATATAGTCAAGCAGTTACAGACAGAGGTTTGAATACTCTCAAAATTGATCCCCCAATGATAAACTTTACATATTAGAGGCAAATGTAAACATGATGATGGGTACTTACAACAGTCCTATGCAGCAAATGACAAGTCTAGAAGAATTGGTCAGAAGCCAGTACGCTAATACAGAAATGTTTCTGAGGGTTTCAAGACACACACAGGAACATAAGAAAGAAATCGAAAAACTGAGAACTTCGATCGGTATGTTAGCTGAGGCTATCGACATATTGAGAACTCAAGTTGAACGCAAAGTAAAAATTGAAGCTAATTGTGTTTTTTTACATAATTTGTAAGATGGATAGCGAAAGCATAAGACTTAAAGATTCTGCATCTAGACATACAAAGACTTTAAAAGAAAAACTGAGAGCTCTAAAAGGTCTCAAGTTTGTAATGTCCGAGGCTTTGAAGCCTATAACCAGCCCCCTCAAGGATATGTCGGATACTCAACGGAATTTGCTGAGAAGACCTGCAAGAATGAAGATGATGAATCTACATGTATTTCTACTTACCTTCAACAAGTTCGCTCAAAAGACAAGGATCGTACTGATAAATTGCGTGGTGTAGCATATCATGATTGTGGTTATATGCTTGGAAATAAAAGTATTCATTTTACAAATAATCAAATATTGATAGGCGATGAGACTTATGAGTTAGTAAATAGTTTGAAGGAGCTAATCATTAAGCGATTACAGATGTCTGCATACACCAGTAAAGACTTGCACACGTACGCTAAGATTCTGAAAAGCAGTTTTCTTCATAAAAGTGATTACACCAGGCATGGTCGTTTGAGAACTGGTAAATCGTATACATACAAGAATATAATACGTCCTGTGTTCAATACGCATTCAGGTCTAGGACTGGTATGAAAGGAGCATAAGCCAGATAAGAAGGTTGACTATGTTTTCTGGAGAAAACCTAACATATTAATGAACAGACTGAGGCTACTTATTGCATCGAGGGACGCTGGTAATAATAGCCACACTCAAGCGATTGAGGAAACTATCCGAGAGTTGAAAGTATCTAAAATTGTAGCATGACTGCGAAACAGAATATCGCCAGAGAGCTTTACGGCCCAGCGAGGAGGAACTTTTTATGACGCAAGATTATTAGCAAAGTTCTCAATGATTTATTACAAATTGACCGGATTGAAGTGATACCATATGCAAGAGTGAACAAAAATATCAGATACATTCTGATTGCAATTAACTTTTACTCTCAAATGCCATATGCAAAACTTTTAAAGGACAAGGGTGGAGTTAATGTTGCAAAGGCTATTGAGGATATACTTCAAGAGCTGGAGGCTCCACACAGGAACATTCAAAACGATAACGGGAATGAATTTTATAAAAAGTCCCTTGAGCGATTCATGTTAAAGTGTAATATTCCCCACTCTGAACCTATATTAATGTGGAGGCTGCAGCTATTGAACGTTTAATTCAAACCTGAAAGCATATGATGTCCCGAGAGTTTTTAGTCCAGGGATCATACAAGTGGTTAGACCTTTTACCTAGAATAATTGCAAGGTACAATGACACTTTTCACTCCACTATCCGTATGAACTTTAATGAAGTGAAAAACAATGATATTTTAGTGTCTGTATATAACTATAATCAAGATATAGTTATATACAGACACTAAAATATCATTGGGGAGAGGAGAGGAGAGGGGTACAAAGACGTTTAGTGCTGGTGATTGTGTCAGAGTATCTAAACAGAAAGGACATTTTGAAATGGGTTTTGAATCTAACTGGGGTGTCGAAATCTTCCAAGTTTCGCGTGTGAAGCATACCAATCCCCCAACATGTATACTAAGGGACAAGGATGTTGAGGGGATAAAAGCCTTCTATTGATATGAACTAAAATAGACTAATTGTCCTAACACTTATTAGTAGAAAAGGCGATACATATACGTGGTAACAGACTTCTTGTAAAGTGATATGGTTTTACAGATACTCAATGGATCAATAACGAGTATTTGGTTTAATTTATGACGAAAAAAGATGAATAAAGATAAAAAACTTTATGGCTGTAAAACAATTGGAACTTTTATATTCTTTTTTTAAACTTCCTTTCATTGAGGAAAAGATGCATATTCTAAACCGTGGTCTGTGAAAAAATATATATGCAAATATATTTTTCGTTGGAAAAAAATTTTTACTAATGCAATAATTAAAAAAAACCGTAAATAAAAGTATATATACATAAAACGAATACATCCTTTCAGGGAAAAAATTAATGCTAATAGAATAAATTAAGAACCCTCATCAATGAAAAAATATATACGTAAAACAAATACGTTCTTTGCAGGAAAAATGAAATACTAATGCAATAAGTTAAATAAAACCCTCATCAATGAAGATACATATGTAACATTACTTCATCATTTGATCAACCAAATAAATAAATCACAATAAAGATTTTAAAACACTCACAATATATACAATACTTACGAGTCTATAGGCTAGGTGCTAACAAGCATCAGGTCCAAGGGAGTAATGGCCCCAGGCTAGCGTTTCATATGTTCCTTCCACCACTTTCCTCTTATCACCCCTGAAATGCAAATTTATTGCTCTCAAAGATTTTAACTTTGTGATTTTTGCTCCGAAACGTTTTCTGTGTTGCATATCTGATGCTTAGATCTTTTAAGCAATTAAAACAGTTCTCAAAATCCAGTTTTTTCATACCTGCTCCGGTGATACCCTTTGCCTTTTTCACGGTATGGCTTGAATATTTATACGCATATAATTTCTATCGCAGTCCTACATATTCCGCTATAATTATGCCGCCCAATTCGTCTTAGAACAAGCACATCTTTTTTCTTGATGGCTTGCTGAATACCATGTGCATTATCTTTAGGGTAATTTGTGGTATCAGAATAGTGGAGGTGATATCTGGTGAATTTATAGATATCAGATCTCGTTTTAAAAAGGAACGAGTCCGTATCCGTATAAATCAACGTCAAGTCCCTTAAATTAGTCTTGATGACATTAAAAAGAAATCATACATTACAAATTTGGAAATGTTCACTTGGCTTGTCTGGCTTGTTTGCGTACATTCCCTCTCTAGCCAACTCAATACCTACAAGTTTATCCTCGAAGATCATCGATCGGAGATACGTGCTGCGAGCTGTTAACTTCCACGCTTGGTCCCATTTTGACACGATATTGGAGTCTGCACGTCCTCTATGTGTTTTCCATATACTGCATTATTCATTTTTTCCATAAGTTTCGTCCAAATTTTTACTTTTCTTGCGCTCTCTTCTGAGAATTCAGGTCAACCTAGGTCTTAAGCCAGTTGGACTGGTCGCATGATACCACCCTGTGAATATGTCTCACAGTTAGGCCCTGCTCTACAAACTACTGCAAGACCTGTAGTGCAAAACATATTTGGTCTTGTTTTCTAATGCTGCAAGCAGCTTCTTGATCGCCCGTTTGGTGGTATCGCGATTTGAGGGCAGAAAGGAAGCCCGTTATGCGGTCATGGATGTGTGAGGGATATTCAATGTCTAGTTCCAGCACGTAACTTACATTTTAATCCTCCGGAACTGTCATAAAATCAATGGTGTTAATGTCATGCTCTGTGAATCATCGAAGGTTCCCATAAGCCATAGCTGTAACCATGGATTGGCTATATAAATTAATAATGTCCAGATACGATAAGCACCTGACAGTTGCATGCTGATCAAAGTTTGGCATGTATCTGTGATTGGCCTTCGCCACAGTGCACAGCCCACCCCTAATTACAGACTCTAAAAATTCCAGCATGCTCCTGTCATGTATTAACGAGAGTTTTTCCTTTGTTGATTTCAACATGGCGTCGAAAGAAAGTCCCGATAGTGTATAAAACCATATACATTTCCAGCAAGAGATTTCAAAACTTCTGGAAAATATCCACCAATGGCAGTATATCAGTCTTTAGATACATATCGCCGTATTCTTCGAGATTCTGGATATCAAATGCATTCCAGACTTTTCCAGCATGCCTGCAATCCTCTTCACTTATATCATGTCCTTGCAGTGTACTGTTGATGCTTCCCTTGGGGGTAGCTCTCTCTCATGCAAATTTTCTGGGGATGATAGATAATCGTAAGGGAATCCACCCTTACTCGTTGTCAGCTTAAAATGCTTTGCAACAGGATATTCAGCTCTTGTAATTTTGAAATCATCCCCATTGAGTATGTCAGCCAGGTTGGATAGCTTAACATCCAAGAATTTAAAGCTATTCAGAAACCTGAACTGAATGCTCCTATGCCTTTTGGTGAATGCTAAATAGCTTTCAGAGGATTTTGATGTGCAGGAATACGCCTATCATAAAATGCCAGGTGTCTTATCACAAAGTGGCTGTTTTAATTTTATAGGCAATGAAAAAAGATAACTAGTAAGTCAGGGACCTTTCTATTTTAAGTACACTTATTATGAGCAGCATCTTGATATTTCCCAGTCATGTGATCATAGTCCCTCGTGCGAATTTCATCTATACCAAAACCTTTAAGGCATATGTGACACTCTGAAACATTATCGAAATTCTGCTGCTCTTCAGAAGTCAGAACCATGGAGTTAGAATTCCAATACACATCGATAATTTCATCAGCAATTGATTTTAATAGCTTGAAGTCATCGATGGCATTAGGACATCTAAACAGCAAGAATTCGGATAATGCCTCATCATGTCTACACGCGACCTTTAAACCTATTGACATTGAAACATGCTCTTGAAAAGCTCGGGCACAACTCGAATTGTTAGAGGGCTCGCAAGATTGGACCTTTGCCAGAACCGATTCAATGCCAGCATAGGCAACAAAAGGTACAGAATCGCTTTCTGAGACCATGCTGAGAAGCTCCAGATACAGCGGAGTGTTCTTGAATGAGGAGGCTGATGTTGCAGCGACCATGTTGACAGGCTGCGGCCTCAGCAAGGTGTTCCGGTATGAGGAGCAGGATGTTGTTGTAGCAACCATGTTTAGAGGTTCAAACCTCATCGGAGTCTTGCTGGAGGATGAAGCGGCTGATGTTGTAGCGAGCATGCTGTTGGGCTCCAGCCTCAACGGAATCATTCCTGAGGAGGCTGTTGCTACAGCGGGCATGTTGCAAGTGCCCAAGCTCAAACCTCTGCCGAAATGAACCGACGTCGCTCCAGCCTGTGAAGCTCCTGAAATACTACTACTACTACTACTACTACTACTACTACTACTACTACTACTACTACTAATAATAATAATAATAATAAGAAGAAGAAGAAGAAGAAGAAGAAAAGGAGCAGTATGGGAAGTAAGACTTGTTGTATAATAAAATGCAGTTAAAATAATGTGTAAAGATTCTCACCATTCGCATGCGAGTTTTCTGCGCCTACATTGGCTAGAAGAAACAGGAAGGAAGCTGCACGCGTGTCCATTGGCCTGTGGAGCCTACCCGCCTCGTCAGCAAACGCTGCCATGACTGGAATAATAAGAGGAAGAAAAAGAAAACGAAGAAGAAAAGGAGTATGAGGAGGAGGAATTGTTGTACAATAAAAGACAGTGCAAATAATGTGTAAAGATTCTCACCATTCGCATGCGTGTTCGCTTCGTCCACCCTGGCTAGAGGAAGAAGGAAGGAGAATGTACCTGCGTCCATCAACCCATAGAGGTTGCCCGACTCGCCGGTAAACGGTACACCTGATAATAATTATAATAATAATAATAATAATAACAATAATAATAATAACACGAAGAAGAGGAAGAAAAGGAGTATGAGGAGGAAGAACTGTTATATAATAAAATATAGTGCAAATAAATTGTAAAGATTCTGACCATTCAAACCTGGGCCTCTAAAAAGACTCGAAGATCGGAGTGCTTCAGCCATGGTAGGAGTCGAAATATTCGTTAGTGGTTGGAAGTCCGGGAATATTCCGATAAAGCACGCTTATCGGCGCAGTCGGATTTCTCTGCAATTCTCTTAGACTTGCAAGAAAGTTTGCTTCCTGCAGCGGCTTGTGAGCCTGTTTAAGATCATCATTAGAATTCTGGAAAATAAAGAGTTTAAGTCTCAAATTCGGCTTATATTAGAGTTAGATAAGTTTATAGAGAAGTTCATTTGTTTTGTTAGAGATGTGGTAGTTCAAAGCTTTACATTACAAAGCATGCTTCCCTGTTTAAAGATAAGTATGCACTTATTAAAATGTTTAGATTATGATAACAAAAACATATGTTCTTGCAATAGAAAAAACGTGATGGGCTTCTCTTATGAGCAGACATTTAATTTGTTATAACTATCACTTGAACGGGTAGTACAGAAAAAGAAACACTGTGTATTTTATTTCTCATTGAATAAAACACAGATGATTCAAAGCAACTATCTTTAGGAAATCAGCTTCTCAGTTATACATAATTTTACTGTTATTAGAGGGTAGCTTAAAAGAATGTATATTGCAAGCCACGCTTTCTTGTTTAAAGATTAGAACGTCTTAATAAACAGTTTTCACGTTCTAATAATTAAATATCCCACCTAGTAAAGATGTAACAGCACATTTACAGTGATATAAACAGTATTATGATCACGTATTAGCTCGAAAGTATTATAATAGAGACTAGAATAATGACGAAAAACAAACGAGAAGGAAGCTTTCTATGCATATCACTATCGATATATTTTACGTCGTCTATTATAGTATTTGCGATGTCTTTGAAAATGTATTGCCATTGCGACTTATGTGGAGTTTTGTAGTGATAACTTCGTTCCTGAAGTTGATTGCCTTCCCGTGTTGATCTACCACTCGAATAGTGATCATATATATATATATATATATATATATATATATATATATATATAGTTTGTATCTATGACTGGTAAATATATAGGGTTCGAAGGTTCTTGAGAGATGTGATAGCCCGGTGGAACAGAAAGGAAAAACTTGTAGAACGAAGGTCCACTTTTACCGTCAATGAAAGGGTCTGTTGCTATATTGCACTCCACACGTATGATACTCACTTTAAATATATTCACAAGATCGTCAGATTCAAACGCTTCTGCAGCAGGAATTATTTTAGTGTCGGTGAATCCTAGAAGCGAGCCAATAGATCTAGGCTTAGAAAAGTCTATTGTATAAGGGCACCTAATTTCAGCCTTCATTGTATTATTGTTATTATTATTATTATTATTATTATTATTATTATTATTATTATTATTATTATTATTATTATTATTATTAGGCCTTACGAAGAAGACTTCATCATCCAATCCTAGTTTATCCTTTAGAAATTCATTGATATCGGCAATCTCGTAGGTTCTATGAGGGATGCCAGTTGTTTCAGGTTTACCATTATGAATATAATGAAATCGATTATTACTTTCATCGACGTTTGGTATTAAATAGAATGTTTCAAAATTCAAGGGAGCAATCTCATAATGATCTGGAGGATCTAGCTCTAGAGGAGGGTTTAGTTATTGTCGAATTAACAGTGTCTAACCCACTCACTATAACTGTATAACTCATCTTGAAAAAGTAGCAGCTCCTAGGATAAAAGAAATTTCTAGCACAAGTGCCCACTGATGACTGAATCGAAATTTTGGTATCTCTGTGTATTATAGAAGATTTAAACACCTTGTAGATATTTCTCAATCTCAAGAGGCGGCTTCAAATTACCGAAACTATGAAAGCAGTATGCGACATCACCTTCTTTCCTTACAGCAACCCAGTGTATTCCTTCATTACCAGAGGTATCGAGACTGATAATAAGTCTCTGTTTGAAGTGAGGCTTTAAAGGTAGTTGGTCAATCATATACATTCCCCTAAATTAAGGAAGTTTCAAACGTTTAGCATAACATTCGATGTCTACGTTACTTAGGGATTCCTCCGGTATATGTACAATCCTCTTCCACCGTTTTTTGGCTTCTTCTTTAAACCCTTGCCTTTAGATCCTCTTTTTTTCATGAACCTTGCGATTTTAGATGCAGCGGCTAAAGACGACATCAGCGGCATTGCAGGTAAGAATTCTCCTTTATTCCTCTTCTTAACACCTTTTCTTTCGGAGTCCCTTACCTCGGGCCTCTATCGCCTTGTTATGTCTCTGAACTTCTGCTAAGTGCCTATCAGCAGCATTTTTTTATTGTCTGCAGAAGCTATCTGAGCAGCGCCGCCGGCTGCAGTGCCTAAAGCAGCAATGATGGGGATCAGTGGTAAAAACCCTCCTCTCTTCTTCTTTCTCCTTACATCTCCCGCTGCAATCTTTCCCTTCATATTTGCAGTTACTATCCTCGCAGCTAACCTTTCACCAAAAGTTGAATCTGATGACTGCACGCGCTTCTATGCCTTCTCTGCAGGAATCGTATCCGCTATTTGTGTTGAAGCACTGTCCTTATGCTCAGCGTATGCGAGGTCGTGCTGCTTGCAAGCTTCGTCTAATTGTTTCATTCTCGGTTCTCCTCTATTTAGACGTTTTTTCAATTTAGTGCCCGGGCCACAATATATATATATCCGGGCAAATGAGCTTCAAAGGGGAGTGAATTAATTGTTGAATTAATAATTCCAGAGCCGCGCTTATACTGCAACGAGCTCCCTCTCTTAGCTCTCATGATATACTAATCGAGAAAGTGCATGCATTAGCCCTTTTATATCTTCGTTTGAGGTCTAATCGAAACGTAACCACACTCTGCAAAATGAATCAAATCATTAACTACTTTGCACTCGGTAATATAAACAGCATGCATACATTTTATAAGTTAGTTGTTAACGTGGAGCTTATTAAGCAGCAACGCTCTCTACCTATTAAGGTATTAGACTTTGAAAGTGACTTTAGATGGGATCGTCATGGGAAGCATTTCCATCTAATGTCAGAGCTCTTATTTTAGGGAGTTCCAGTACAGGAAAAACAAACGTAGTACTCAGTGTGCTGCTCCACGAGAATGGACTAACTTTGAAAACTTGTATATTTATTCAAAGTCTCTCTATCAACCAAAGTATCAATACCTAATTGGAAATATCGACGGCATAGAAGTCATCACTTTCGACAACGGAGATGTTAAGACTTAAAGGGTCTGTAGCTGAGCATACCCGGGCTGTAAAAGAAAAACTGAAAGCTCTAAAAGGTCTCAAGTTTGAGACTCAGCATGCTATGTCCGAAGCTTTGAAGGCCGTAACCGGCCCCTTCAAGAATATTTTGGATATTCAACGGGGATTGACTGCGAAGACCGTCAAGAATGATAGTGATGAATCTACAAGTACTTCTTCTTACCTTCAACAAGTTCGCACAAAAGACAAGGATCGTATTGATACATTGTACAGTGTGAAATATCAGGATGGTAGTTATATGCTTGGGAATAAAAATATTCATTTTATAAATAAAGAAATATTGTTGGGCGATGAAACATATGAGTCCACCGCTGGTTTGAGAGAGCTCATCTTTAAGCGCTCACCTCAGATGACTGCATACACCAGTAAAGACTTGGAGACGTACGCTCAGATTCTGAAAAGTACTTTTCTTCATAGAAGTGGCTACAGCAGACATAGTCGTTTGAGGTCTGGTAAATCGTATAAATACAAGAAAATAATACGTCTGCTGTTCAATACATATTCAGGTCTGGGACTGGTAAGGAAGGAGCATAAGCCTGATAAGGAGGTTGACTACGTTTCCTGGATAAATCCTAACACATTAGTGAACCGACTGATGCTGCCTATTGCTTCGAGGGACGCAGGTAATAATAGTCACACTCAAGAGATTGAGGAAATTATCCGAAAGTTGAAAACATCTAAAATTATAGCATGGCGCCAAACAGAATATCGAGCGAGAGCTTCACGGATCGGCGAGGAGCAACTATTTACCACGCAAAATTATCAGCAAAGGTCTGAATGATTTATTACAAATTGATTTGATTGAAATCATACCGCATGCAAGAGTGAACAAAAATCTCAAATACATTCTGATTGCAATAAAATTTTACTCTAAAATAGCTTATGCAAATCCATTAAAGGGCAAGGGTAGATTTAATTTTGCAAAGGCTATGGAGGATATATTATAAGAAATGGATGTCCTACCCCGGAATATTAAAAGTGACAACGGGAAAGAATTTTATAACAAGTTCTTTAAACGATTAATTTTAAAGTATAATATTAACTACTACAGCACCTACACCAATGTGAAGGCTGAAACTGTTGAGCGTTTAATTCAAACCTTGAAGAGTATGATGTATCGAGAGCTTTTAGTCCAAGGTTCATACATGTGGCTAGATCTTTTACCTAGAATCATTGTGAGGTACAATGATAATTTTCATTCGAGTATCCGCATGCAGCCTAATGAAGTGAAAAACAACGAAATTCTTCTGACTGTGTATAATTATAATCAATAACGAAGAGAGAAAAAGGCTACAAGAAGTTTAGTATTGGTGATTATGTCAAAGTATCTAAACATAAAGGTCATTTTGAAAAGAGTTTTGAATCTAACTGGAGTGTTGAAATCTTCAAAGTATTTCGTATGAATCGTAACAAGACTATAACATACATACTAAAGGCTAGGAATGGTGAGGTGATGAAAGCTGCCTTCTATGGATATGAACTAAAAAAGACTAACTATCCTAACACATACTTAGTAGAAAAGATTATACGTAAACGTTGAAACGAGGTTCTTGTAAATTGGTATGGTTTTGCAGATACTAAATGGACTGATAAAAAGGATTTGGTGTAATGTATGAAGAATTAATAAAGACTAGCGTTTTATGACTAAAATCATTAGTACATGTTTTATTTTAAAAACAATTCATACTATTTTTAGAGGGAAAAAGTAGATACTTAAAAAAAACCTCATATATTTGAAATTAATATAAAGCTATGTACAATATTAAAAACTTCAGAGTGAGAAGTAATACATAAAAACCCCCGCATTTGAAATGAATATATAGCTATAACAACATTATGAAATCGTCAGAGGGAAAAGTAATACATTAAAGCACTCACACATTTGAAATGAATATAAAGCTATATACAATATTAAATCATCAGAGGGAAAAGTAATACATAAAAACCCCCCACACATTTTAAATGAATCTGAAACTATATACAACATTAAATCATCAAAGGGAAAAGTAATACATAAAAAACCTTACACTCGTTTGAAATGAATATAAAACTATATACCATATTAAAATCATTAGAGGGAAAGGTAATACATAAAAAACCACATACATTTGAAATGAATACAAAGCTATACACAATATTAAAATCATCAGAGGGAAAACTAATACCTAAAAACCCCCACACACATTTGAAATGAATGTAAAACTATATACAATATTAAAATCATCAGAGGTAAAAGTAATACATAAAAAACCTCACACACTTGAAATGAATATAAAACTGCGTAAGATATTAAAATCATCTGAGGGAAAAGAATTACAAAAAACCCTAACATATTTTAAATCTCTCTTTTTACACATTAATTACATTTTTACAAGAATGGGCACTAGCAATCGCCAGGTCTAAGGGAATAATGGCCCCGAGCTAGAGTCTTACGCCAATTCGTTTGTTTCAATAGTGTAATTTTGTGGTTTTTGCTAAGAAATGTTTTTTGGAGTGAATTAATTTTTAGGCTATAATCCTTTAAGCATTCAAAATTATGGGCGCAATCTATTTTCTCCATGCCAGCCCTGGTGTTGCCCTTTGCTTTCTTTATTGTCTGCCCGCTGTATCTGTATGTACATAATTTTGCTCTGATACCGTCATGCTCTTACATAACCACGCCACCCAATTCATCCTTAAACTAGCGAATGTTCTTCTTGTTGACTTGCTGAATGCCATATACATTATCTTTTTCGAAGTTTGAAGTCTCAAAATACTGTGGGTTCTCCCTGATGAAATCATAGATATCAGAACTCGTTTTAAAATGAACGAGTCTGTACCCATGTAATACAGCAACAAGTCTTTCAAATTTGGTTTAATAATATTATAAAGAAAATCATACATTACAAATTTAGAAATGTCCAAAATGGCATGTCCAATGTAGATTGGCTTATTTATATGCACCTCCTCTCTGCCCAGTTCGATGTCTACAAGTTTTTTTTCGAATATGATAGTCCGTGGATATGTGCTGCGTGCTATCAACTTCTTTGCCTGTTTCCATTCGCTAACTATTTAAAAACCTGTGTACTTCCTTACATTGTCTATAATTTCCCGTATACAGCACTATTAATTATTTCCAGAGGTTTTGTCCAAATTTTGATTTTTCTTGAACTCTCTTCTCTGCATTAATGTCGATATATGTCTTTAGCCAGTTAGACTGGTCGTAGGACACCATCCTGTGAATATATCTCACTGTAAGACCCTGCTCGATACACTGCTGAATTACCCTATAGAGCAAGACATATTTGCTTTTACTATCCAATGTAGCAAGCAGTTTCTTGTATTGTCCATTCAGTGGTGTCGCGTTCTGTGGGCAGAAAGGAAGCGCGTTATGGGCGTCATGGATATGGTCAGGGTATTCAGTATCTACTTCTAGCACATAGCGAGTCTCAGAATCTTCTTTCATGTCCATGAAACTTATACTTTCAATTTCTTCCCTAGTGGGCTATTTCAGGTTTTTATAAGGGAGGGCCGATATCATTGAGGCACCCTATAAACTGTTTATGTCTCAATAGGACAGATGCTTAACAGGGGCATGCTGGTTAAAGCTGGACATGTATCTGTGGTTAGCTTTGGTGTAGCTCTTCACCATAGTGCACAGTCCACCTTTAATACCCGACTCGAAAAACTCCACCACGCTCTTGTCGGATATTAAAGAAACTTTCGCCTTTGTAGTCTTCAACATTGCTTCAAAAGGAAGTCCTGGTAATGTATAAATGCATGCTGGGTCAAGTTTCTACATTCCCAGGATAAGATGTCGAAACATTTCAAGAATATCTCTCATGAGCAGTATATCTGTTTTCAGATATAGATCGCTGTATTCCCCGAGATTCCGGATATTAAAGGTATCCCAGACGTTTACAGCATGCCTGTATTCCTCGTCGATGATGTGACTCTCTCTTAGAGTGCTGAAGAAGGCCTCCTATGGCGGTAGAGCTGTTTCCTCAAGCTTTACAAAGCTTGACACATAGTCATAGGGGAATATCACCTTGGTTGTTGCCAGCTTAAAGTGACCTTCAGCAGGATATTCTGACCTGATTATTTTGAAGTGCCTCTTCTCGAGCATGTTAGCCAGGCTGGACAGCTTGTCGTCAAGAAACTTAAAGCTGTTGAGAAACCTGAAGCTGATGTTGTTGTACCTTTTGCAGAACGCCAGATACCTTTCACCACTTTGAGCTATGCACAATATGGGTTTATTATCATATGCCGGGTGTCTTATAAGGAAGTAACTGTCATAATTAAATAAACAATGAAAAAAGATCGATATGAAAACAGGGACGCTTCTATTTAAATTGAATCTATAATGAGCAGCACCCAAATATTGTCCAGTCACGTGATCGTGATCCCAAACGCGAAAATCGCTCATAGTGAAAGCGACAAGGCATGTATGACATTCAGAGGCATTATAGAAATTCTGTTGCTCTTCAGGGGATAGATCCATAAGTTTAGGATTAGAATACGCATCGATGATATCATCAGGAGTTCATTTCAATTGCTTGAAGACGTTAGCGATGGCATTTGGACCTTTGTAGAGAAAGAATTTCGACATTACCTTGTCATGCCTTTATAACAGCTTTAAGGCAATAGACATTACTTCATGTTCTTAAATGGCTCGGGTCCAGCTCGGGTTGCTTGAGGGCTCGCAAGAGTGGACCTTTGCCAGAACAGCTTCAGTGTCAGCGTATATGACACAAGGTACAGGAACGCTTTTGGAGAATGCCTTAAATTCAATGCAGTCATCGCATTGTTGAGGTATTTTCAGTAGCTGGCATTTATCACATCTTAATCTATGTGCTTGCATAGCCATAACAGTGGCACACGTCTTGAGGCATACCTCGCATGTCCATATTCTATGCTGGTGTTTCGTGACTTGACTCCTTACAAGTCTGGATAAATATTTAATGGGACAGCAGTGGGAGTTTTCCTCCTGTTTAATATATAGCAGGTTGACATGGTGCTGCTTCTTTACGGCTGTTTGGTATAGACGAATAATGTTCTCATTCTCCTCCATACCACACACTGAAATGGAGACTCCATTATTCTACTTTTCAAAGCATTCAATTTGATGCAGGGGTACAGGGAATTCCATATACTCATAATTAATTGCTTTGAAAAGGAGTTTAAAGGGTTATACTGTGGTTCTACATCCATGGTTACTAGCAGGGTATTTAGAGAGTAGCATGCATCACGAGAAGCAGAAATTGCCTTCGTTCTTTATATTTATCACTGCATGTTTTTTCCTGAGTTTCAGAGGTAATTTAATATATGATGCTGCATGTAGAGGATCGTAATGTGTAGAGCTCATCACCAGACCAGGTATGGATAACAAGGACTTCGCCGAAGCTCCCACCGCAAATTTGGAAATTGTTTCTAATATATCCCCGCAATTGAAGAAAAGATCTGATTGAGTTCGCTTGACGGAAGTATCAGCACTGGCTTAGAATTAAGGAAGGAGGTAAAGTGCGCCTCTTCATTAGGTTTATGGATTAAATATTTAAGTTCCAGGGCACAATTCATTTTCAATCCAGCCCTGATTTTCTGCAAAACGTTTTCCACCTCTTTAATTACAAGCTCCTTGCACTCATCTAAAAAGACTCTGGGGTCGGGTATTTCTAATATATTCTCCATTTTAGTATAAAAAATACGTCCCTTGAATGCCGATTCAACGGTCCTGCATTCCAGACCCTGGCAATTGCTAGCACTAACCTTGGCTTTTTAAATGGTAAGTTGCCTACTTCCGTCCGATGCCATTCCTCTCTTGCCTTTCACGGGTGTTAAATCATTGGATGATGAGGGGGTTGATGGTTCAGAGGCTTCAATGGTTGCGCTGGGTGATGAGGAGTTTGACGCTGCAGTGGGTACAACTTCCACAGGCATGTCGGTTGATGAGGAGGCTGACGGTGCAGCGCCTGACACTTCATCAACCCTCTCCTGCGACTCGGAGCTCTGTGTTGCAATGTCCATGGACGGCTTCCATCGTCCGCCAGATTATTTCATGGAATAATAATCATAATATAGCATATGAACAAGATGTTAATATGATTTGTTACATTACTTTTTTAAAACACTGAAGAATTCTTACCGTATTCCGGTTGCAGCATGCCGGGGCAGGATCCCATCCCTGATGATTTGGTTTCGGGAAGGCATGGAATGTTGATGGTGCAGCGGCCGCGTGTTGAACTAAACCCGTCCCGAAACAAAGTCCACTCCCTGGAATAATAATAATAATATAGCATGCGTAAAAGAACTTCATAAAACACTGAAGAACTCTTACCATTCGGTGGTTGCTGCATGGATTGGGCAGGGCCCCATCCCTCATGAGTTGGTGCCGGGAAAGCTTGGAAGCCTGGTGGTGGCGGTGCTGGTGCAGCGGTCACATGTTGAACGAGACCCGTCCTGAAATAAAGTTCGCTCCATGGAATAATAATAATAATAATAATAATAATAATAATAATATAGCATGTGTAAAAGAACGTCATAAAACACTGAAGAATTCTTACCATTCGGTGGTTGCTGCATTCATGGGGCAGGGCCCCATCCCTGATGATTCGGTGCCGGGTAAGCATAGAAGGTTGATGGTGCAGCGGTCGCGTGTTGAATGAGACCCGTGACGAAATAAAGTCCACTTCCTGCAATAATAATAATAATAATAATAATAATAATAATAATAATAATAGTAATAATAATACCAATAATAGTATGGCATGTGTAAAAGATGATAATAAAACACTAAAGAATTTTTGCCATTAGGCGGTTGCTCCATGTATGGGGCAGTGCCCCATCCCAGATGATTTGATGCCGGTAAGGCTTGGACGCCTGGTGGTGGCGGTGCTGGTGCAGCGGTCGCATTTTGAACGCGACCCGTCGCGAAATAAAGTCTGCTCCCTGTAATAATAATGATAATAATAATAATAATAGTAGTATAGCATATGAACAAGATCTTAATATGATTTGTTACATTAATTTTTTAAAACACTGAAGCATCTTACCATTTGCCTGTTGCTGCATGCATGGGGCAGGGCCCCATCCGTAATGATCGGGCACCTGAATCATCGCGTTACTCGCGGAATGATCCAGCAGTCGGCGACGAGTATCTTGGTGGAGCTCGTTTTAGGCTTTAGCGACATTAGCACATCTGAATGCTGAAAACGTAAGTAATTTGCCTGTTAGATTTTATTTATTTATTTTTTTAAAAAAGAAAGCTATGTTATTGAGTTAATTTACCTTATTGCGAATGGCTTACATACACGGATATGTTGATATATTTTAACAATGAAAAAAGTTCTATTGCAAATGAAGAACATTTATTATTCATCACAGTCATAGAGAAAGTCTCTTTTAACGTAATGGGAACAGAGTGAAGTTTTTTAATAAATGAATGCATTAGGGAAATGAAACAGGTCCAAATAGCTGTTAACTGAAGAATGTTCAACCGAGGCGTGCAATCTGGAGGTCCCGGGATCGGGTCCTCTCGGTCGCCCTCGGAAAAAATTTCTATTGCATATAAAGAACATTTTATATTCGATACGGCTGGTATTCAAATAATTGTATTTTCTCTAGAAAGGAATATGGTTTACTCGGTGAAATACCGTATTTAAACACATGGAATAATAAGTTTGCTTATAAAAATGAATACTTAACTAAACTGTTCACATTTGTGCGAACATGAATTCGCGCACTTAGCTACATGTAATTGTGTTTACTCTAGAAAGGAATATAATTCACGCGGTGAAATCCCGTATTTAAACACATGGCACAATACCTTTGCTTAAATAAAAATGGACGCTTCACAAACTGTTCACATATTTGAGAAAATGAATTCGCACATCTAACTATTAACTGTAGAATGTTCAACTATTTGCATATAAATGTTCGACATTGAAAACAAGAACGCAATTTTAAGTTAAAATGTAGTGAGTAATAAGTTAACTTTTAAAGTAAATGAAGCGCTTTTACAACTTATCAGACATGGTGTTTGATGAAATTTCACGACGGGAAGTATAGCCTGAAGAGATCTTAAGCCGTCGATGTCAATCGAGAAACTGTAAGGATTTCCGGTGAAGCAGGCTAATATATCTCCCTTTTGCAATATAAAAACGTATGCGAGATGTGTGACGGCATAAAATACATCGATTTTGATTGGCTACTCCAAACCCCTCGAGTAGAAGGAGTCATGTAGGGGAACTAGCCTCGAGCAGGAGGTATTTCATAAAACGCGGTTAAACCACTTGTGGGGAATTCCTGCATCATAGGATATGTCTGTAGGGGAAATCCTTCTGTATATAACCCTAGAATATTATTTTTACACGTATACCTAAAACTCATTGTTTATTAATACATTACCAAAGTATTCGCTCCACTATTATATTTGAAGTACCCGTGCGTAATATAAATGTGAGTGGTGACGCTGATGCCATCACCTAGAAGTCCAACCCCATACATAGAATTGTATAAATAACGTATTATTTAACAATAATTTTAGAGTGAAAATAACGAGAAAGGAAGGTATTGTTTCTCTTGATATAATTTTCCTGGTGCGATGTAGGGATCGTGTAATTTTTAGGTATGGAGACTGAAACACCAGTCTGTTTAAATGGAATAAGCAAATAAGCTTTCTTGGCAATAATAATAATAATAATAATAATAATAATAAACTTGATTGCCGCACTGAAGAACCAAATAGTAAATGAAAATAATTGCAATAGTTACGAATGTTTAAGTACAGTGTTCTATATACAGGATCTATACACCATAACCCCAGAAATATATTACACCTGCGCTTATAAAGAAGCTTAATGGGAGGGTTTGCCCATGCCCGGTAACTCACCTAACTTAGATTCGAACTCGGGACCACTCGATTGTGAAGTAGACACGCTACCTCTCAAAGAAGCTCGCTGTCTATTTATTATCACCTTAGAGTGATGTGTGAACATATAATTTTAGACACGGAGGTTGAAACACCACTATTTTAGGATGGTTTATATTTCATTATTTATTTATAAATAACGTATTGTTTAATAATAATTTTAGTACCAGTAATGAAAAGAAAGTATTGTTTCTCTTGATGTAATTCCCCTTGTCTGTAGGGGAAATCCACTCCCGTCTTTAGGTCTGGGCTATTCTAACTGGGAAAAACCTCTTCAGGGATATACAACATATTTAGCAAGGGGTGTGTAGACCGCTATATAAATCGTTGGCCTCTCTGGCATGACGTGTCAGTAAATTGGTAATTGCATTACTGCGGCTTAATGCTAGCACAAAGGAGAGAGAGCGCGTGCTTGCGCGGGTGGGTGTGGTACTTTATCAACAAAGACTGTTTAAAGTCCCTATCTATGAGCGTGCTTGCGTGTCGGGTGGGGTGCTTTATCGACAATGACTATTTTAAAGTCCCTACCTATGAGCGTGCTTGCGTGGTGGGTGGGGATACTTTATCGACAACGACTGTTTAAAGTTCCTACCTATGAGCGTGTTTGCGTAATTCGATGAGTACTCTATCGACAATGACTGTTTTAAAGTCCCTGCTAATGCGCATGCTTGCATGAGC
The DNA here is from genome assembly GCA_030765065.1 of Deroplatys truncata. NCBI lineage: Eukaryota > Metazoa > Arthropoda > Insecta > Mantodea > Mantidae > Deroplatys > Deroplatys truncata. The sequence continues at coordinate 331,863,504 of CM060990.1, forward strand.
GGTGGGGTACTTTATCGACAATGCCTGTTTCAAAGTCTCTACCTATGCGCGTGCTTGCGTGAATGGGTGGGGTACTTTATCGACAATGAGTGTTTTAAATTCCCTGCCTATGAGAGTGCTTGCGCTGATGGGGGTGGTACTTTATCGACAATGACTGTTTTAAGGTCCCTGCCAATGCGCGTGCTTGCATGATCGATGGGGTATGTAATCGACAATGCCTGTTTCAAAGTCTCTACATATGAGCGTGCTTGCGTGGTGAGTGGGGTACTTTATGGCAATGACTGTTTTAAAGTCCTTACCTATGTGCGTGCTTGCGTGGTGGGTGGGGTAGCTTATCGAGAATGCCTGTTTTAAGGTCCGTTTCCATGTTATTTTACTTATGGAAGACTGCATGCATGAAGATCTTCTGTATTTTACCTCGAGTGTCTTTATATATTTCTATTGAGCTTTATTTATGAGCGTTGTTTAGCTAGCGTTAATTAAAAGAGTAAAAATGGGGATGTTTTGTTTAGGGTACTCTCTATGTTTCATTGTTTATTTATAATGTATTGCATGTATGATTTAAAAATAGTTTTAGTGGCAGTAATGAAAAGAAGGTATTGTTGTTTCTCTTGATATAATTTCCTTGGTGCGATGTAGGGATCGTGAAATTTTTAGACTTAGGAACTACCTGTGTCTATAGGGGAAATCCACTCGCGTGTATAACTCTGAGCTATAGTTTGAATACGTGTATTGCTAAAAACCCACTCAAAGGGTTATATTTGAAACATTCACTTGTAGATGTTATCTCTATTCAAGAATGCTCTTAGGAACCCATCCATTAAGCCGTAAAGTGCATTTGGCCCCAAAACTGGAGAAACCCTTGCGCACCATGGTTTACCCCCTTCAGGGATATATAACATATTTTGCAAGGGGTATACAACTGAATAACTCATTGTCGAATTTCTTGAAGACAACTGGTGCGCGTCTTTAAAAAAAGGTTTTAAAACAAATATCAAATTTATATTTGAAGTCTTCCCAATGATTCGATCTCTCTGCTGGAGTACTCATCTTTTTTTGGGGAATGTTTTGAAGTCTTTTCCCTATGTTATTTTCATCTTTTAACCGTACTTATGCATGTTTTGGGTGTCCATGTATTCTTTTAGCTTCAGTTCTGAGTTCGATTTCCCGCTGGTATTCAATACCGCTTTAGACATTGCATGTCTAAACAATCACGGGTCTGTTACAGGATTATTGTCATTTTTTTGTTACGAGAATAAAAAAATAGTGTTTTTATTTATGGTCGCTCTTTAACCTGTGTTACTTAAAAGACGAACAAGGGAATGTTTTATTTAGGGTGCTCTTTATATTCCATTATTTATTACACAACGCCTTGCATGTATGTTAGCCCGTATTTCATTATTTATTGATTTTATTTTTCAGAGCCAACCCTACGTGTAAACAAGCCTTAGAAAAAAAAACTTGAGGCTCGAAATTCCTTATCACCCATTCAGGTTATTTATGCTAGTTATTTCCCGGGATATTAATGAGCCAACATGGCCGCCCTCCGTATGTTAAAAAGCCCACATTGGCGACCTTCCATCTTGTCCCTCACAGGCCGGAAGAGTGAACCTCCGCCGCTGCCGCTAGATCACTGTAAGGAAAGCGGCTGCCATGAGGAGGGGGGGATGTTAGTTGAAGAGAGAGAGCCGGTCAGGAAGAGACATCATTAGCGTTGGAGCGATGGCAAGAGATGGACCGTGCGCTGGGGTTTTCCGTGAAAGATTCACTCGATAGCTTCTAGTGTTAGTTATTTATGCTAACTCCATCCTTTCAATCATGGATTTTTTTTAATTCACCTAAGTGATGTAATATTCTTATAAGCCCCAAAAAGTTTTCCTTCAAAGCTGGATTAAACAAGTGTTATTAATCGTAATAATTATACGCGCGTAGTAATCACCTTAACACACACACACATATACAATGGCAACCAGGTGCGCGAGTCAATTCAAATACACTTATTTACATTAATCAATCAAAAATACTTGATTAGAATAATTATATTTATTGATCGACGAGCAGCGTTTAATTATATTATTCAATCAAAATACTTAATTGCAATAATTGTACTCATCGAACGACGAGCAGCGATTAATTACATTAATCAATCAAAATACATGCGGCGGGGTACTTCGAGCGAGAATCTGCGTCCAGCTCTTTAGAGGCACGATGCCGGGAATTTAGCAGTATAAATCCTTGATTTTTTCAATAACGACCTCACCTTTTGAACAATAGCACATTGTTCGATGGTCTCCAGCTAGCGGTATCAGTAGCACACAAAGCACCTCCATTAGCGACGAGAACAATAACCCATTGTACTCGCGCAAGGACAATAGCCAATTGTTCTCCTATGCCAGGCGGCATTCAGACCAGGCCACAAAGGACAATAGCCCATTGTTCTAATACTCTACCGGGTGGCATTCAGACCAAGCCACCAAGGACAGTAGGCCATTGTTCTACTCTTGCGGGCGGCATTCAGACCATGTCACAAGGGATAATATCCCATTGTTCTAATCCTGTACCGGGTGGCATTCAGACCAAGCCACAAAGGACTATAGCCCATTTTTCTACTCTCCCGGGCGGCATTCAGACCAGACCACAAAGGACAATAGCTCATTTTTCTGATCCTCTCTCGCGCGGATTCAGGTCAGGCCACAAAGAGGGGGCGCGTTCGGCGGCTTTCGGGGTTACGCCATAAACGTGGGGGGCGTAGTTGGCGGCACAGAACATAGGATATCACATTACATCTTATCTGAACTTGTTATCCCTTTTGGCCTTATGTTACCATTTTATTACTACTAGTGCTTGCTCTCTTCATGTGTTTTCTTTGTGGTTTCTTCCTGATAAGCGTTGCGTGGTCGCTTGCTTTCAGTTCGAGCCAGGTCATTCAGGCAATTAGGTAAGATATTCACAAATAACAAATACGGATATGGTTTGTGATTATGGGAAGACGCACCGAAATATGGCTGAGGTTGCAAGGCTACATTCTAAATGTTTTCCGACCTACGTCTGCATTCCGCGCGCGTTATTCGACGTACAAGATGCAATTAAGAATAGATGGGTCACTTCAGGTATTATTATTTCTTAACTACTAATTTTTCTGATCGTAATAAGGCAAGGGTGTGTTGCAGGTGATCTCGAGTTCAAAGACTGAAACACTACGAATTTTGAAGCAGCGAAAATAGCATTACTATAAACTGCATGTACACCAACATCTCTAAGGAAACAATTTCCAGAATCTCGTACATGTTTGCAGAAGGATCTTAAAGAAGATAAACCGAAATTCGGTTTTCACCAGCATGTATTAATGGGGAGATGTGTGTTAATTCGTTAATGACTACAATGCAAAAAAAACACAATTTCCATTATTGGGCTCCTTGGAATTCTCACTGGTTAACGAGTATCAGAGGGGTGTTAACGTGTGGTAAGGCATTCGGGGAGGCATCATTGGATCAGTTTATTTAGCTCCTAGGCATATTGGGCAACTTCAATTGCAATTCCTCCAGAAAGGGCTGCATATTGAGAACCTTTTAGAAGATATCGCTCTTTAATTAGCTCCAAATCACTAGTCTCAGCACAATTGTACACCATCCCTTATTTTAGAGGAGTCAAAGGAAATCTTAACAATATGTACCTCGGGAGGTGGATAGGTCATGATGGTTGCATTGGATAGCCAGCGCGATCGTCTCCTGGGATTTCTTATTACGGGGATACATCAAAGCCAGTGTTTACAAAACGGAAACAGAAAATCCAGTAACTATAAATGAAAAGATAAGTCATATCTGTGCTTCAGCATCATCAGAAATTAAGTGTTGTCCGCGCTGGTACTGAGAGACGCTTACATCACCGCATCCATCAAGGCGGACATGTACTTGAACATGTTTATTATGAACGATGCATCAATACAGTATATTTTAATTCTAGCGTAGTTTTAAGCTCACATATACACAGGATGTTAAAAACCTATCCAATATTTCAGGGGATGATAATATGCATCAAAACCATAAACAAATATCGAATAAACATGGGTCCTATAAATCACTTATTTTGACATATGAATACTTGTTGATAGCAGGTGCTCAATGTGACGTCCATTCATGTCAATGCATCCCTCTGCTCTTCGGCGTAAGGATACACGCGTCTTTGCAATAGACCGAGTTGGTTTTGAATATGCTGAGCTGCATTGAATACACGATTCTGTGGTGTCTGCACATCGTTTATTGGACCGACATACACCATTTCTTTCATGCATCCCCATAACCAAAAGTCTAGGGAGTTTAAGTCTCGGAAATGAGCAGTCCAAGGTATGGGAACTCCCCGGCTATTCCAGGAGTTCTCAAATATCCGCGCACGTGCCCACGCACATTTTGGACATAATGTGCTGGTGCGCCATCGTGCATGAACTACATTCGTAGACCTTCCACATGGCACATCTTCCTGCAAGGTAGACAATACGTTAGTAAGAAAGTCGTGATAACGAGCACCAGTTAAACTCTGTGGTTGCACGTATGGCCATATTAATCTATGGCCAAGAAATCCTATCCATACGTCGATTGAGAATCAGTCCTGATGCCTTGTTTCTTAATCCTTGTGGAGATTTTCATCAGCACACGCATGCAGATCATGAAAATTCACATTTCTATCTCTTGTAAACCCTACCTCATTAGTAAACAAAATCCTCGACGAAAACTGTGGATCTGTACCACACTTCCACAAGAAACAATGGCAGAACTGCACTCTGGCGGGTTGATCTACTTCCCTCAGGGCCTGGCCACGCTAAACATCGTATGGTTAGAGCAATCGTTCATAAAGTACCTGCCAGACCAGAGGATGACTGACGCTTTCAGCTGCTGCTATTCATCGCACAATGGTTCTAGGATTGTCCTCGAATAAACCTAACATACGCTCCTCCATTTCAGGCTTGCAAACTGAGGGAGACCTGCCACTGTCTACCTTTTTGGGTGCTATGGAAGGTGATTCCCCAAGACGCTTGAAAAGTCGGTTGAAAATCTTATCAGATGGTACCTTCCGTGCTGGATATTTTCTCAGTGTAGAGTGCACGAGCTTCTAGATTACTTCCATCTGCTAAACCATAGCAGAAAGCATATCCGCCACTTTCCTTGTGGAATTATAGGCGTTCATTGCTATCTAGTGTCACAGTAAGTCTGTAAGGGAGAAAACATGCTGTGCTGTATCATACAAACATCACAATGATATGACATTTGTAATATAGTTGGCATTATTGGCATTATTGCGTACGTGACCTGGCGGCCCAGATCGGATATGTTGTGCAGGAGTAGTGGGGATGGAAACCGGTTCCTAGTGTAGCGTGCTGACGCCGAGTTAGTGTGGGTTGAGTAGTCGAGTCGAGGTTCTTCTTGCTAGAAGGTCAGTGTGCGCAGCTTGTCCGTGCGTACAGCATGGCGTCCCCACCGACAGGCAAGGAGGTATTTTAATTCCTTTTTTATTATAATAAATATTTACCATCCAGTTCAGATTAATATAAATTTCTGTAGTAGATAGATCCTTCCCTTATGCACATAATTAATTAGGAATATTGTTAGGAACCTTTAGGTGTATTTTAAGAATTTCGTGGAGCTTGCCCCGTCGTACCTCGTATAATTTATGATAGAATGATCGATCCCGGCTACGGTACCTAATGCTCTACCACCCATTGAGCTAGATTATGTAAAGAGGTTACGACAATTTGTGGAGGGCCGGAAATAATGTAATATTTTGTAGCAAAATTTATTTTTCTCTGAAATGTAGCGTGTTTGGTCCCCACGTGTTTGTTAGAAAATGTAAATTTTTTGTTGGCTTAAGGGTAAGGGTTTTGTTTCATAATTTGTGGCTTTCTATTCTAAATTCATCTTACATAGTTTCTTAAAAGTCCCATGTCTGTATCTTAATTTCCAGCTCACTTATAAATTTTTGCATTGTCTGTCGCTGGCGCGTCGGTAAAACTTTTGGCTCCATTTTTCCCCTTACCATGCCTTCACTTCTGCTTAATTCTGTTTCGGTGATAAATTGTTTGTACTGTCCCTTCTAAATTACTTATTTTTGTGAATTCTGTAAAATGTACTGATATTTTGGAACTTTGATAATATAGTTGCATGTGTTAGCTGGTGTACGTAACATTGCATTATTGATTGCGTGATCTTGTAATTTATTAACGACTATAATGTGAAGCAAATATTTTAAAGTTCGCGTGTTTAAAGTTGTGTGTGTGTATAAAAAGTGAGGTGCGTTTGTTTAAAATAATAAAACAAAAGAGACGAGAAGAGCAAATATATTAAATTCATTTTGTGCATCGTACGCTTGTCGTGGTACGCATAGTGGTAGTATTAATAATAATTTTGCTTCACCGTTGCCATGTTTGGTTTATCTAGTTACGCAATGAACTTTTTTGGGGGGAAAGTATTTCAAAGTGACTAATTTAAGTAAAAGCTTCAGCTACCACCAGCTGTGCCAGTATCTTCACCTAAATAGGTTTAATGTGCCTCCAATATGGACCAGTAGGACTTGGATGTGGTTGGATCAGCCATATGTGTGTTACCAGATTTTGGAAAGTTTCACCATTTTGTGGCAAAAAGAAAAAAATACCTGTAGGTATATGAACATTGTGTGTGCCAAAGTTTGAACAATTGAAAAAGTTTCACAAATCAGACAGGTATGCTAAATTTTTATTGTGGTTTCACTGACTAATGCTTAATTAAGCTTTGCTTTTCAGGAATAATGTGTGCTATGTATGTCTCTGCTAAATTGAAAGTTTATCACCATTTTGTGTAACTAAAATTTTGAATTCTGTTTTGGGCATTGGAAATTATTTGGTTTGTCATGTAATGCTGCAGTGTATGTGTTTGATGTGTACTTTGTGCTTAATTTTGTTTGATTTTCAGGAATGTTATGTGACAGTATTGTTTGGTAATGATGTGCTTTGTTCTGTTGCATTCGTTTGATTTTGGGTTTCATTATGATGCTGTGATCTTTTTCTTTGCAGAAAATTGTTGCATGAAGTGTGTGTATGTTTGTGAGGTTATGTGAGTAGTATATGGAAAATTTGCCTCGGTGGAAGTGCCAAAGAGTAACCCCGATAGTGGTAGTGCGAGAGATGAGATGAGTTAATGTCAGCCTCAGTGGAAGTGCCGAAGAGTAACCCCGATGGTTGAAGTGTGAATATTTGAGTTTTCAGGAGGGCTAACATGTACCTGGAAATTCGATTCGATGTGTTGAGAAGTCTTTTGCTTATTGGTGTTGCGGCAACGTGCCTAGTATAGCGTGTGTGATGTATTCACACAAGAGAGTAAATGCAATGTGTTGAATGCAATGAGAATAATATTTTTGTGTTTATGCACCAAGTTTAGTACCATCTTATATAACGAGTTTTAATACCATCTATTTTCCAGCTTAATCTTGATTCGGTAGATGTGAATGCAACAGTATAATGCTATGATATTTGTGTCATTCCTGAAATGTTAATGTGATTTTTTTAGTTTGTGCCTATGTCAGGTATTTTTCTTATTTATTTTTGCAGCTAGTTGAATGAAACACGTCAGTGAAGATATTTTATTTTCTCAGTAATTACTGTGTATGATAAAGTTGAAAACTAAGATGATGATGATTGAAATGACGATAATAATGATCATAATAATATAGTAATGTGCAGGAGAATTTATGTTATTGACAGTAAAGCATGAGTTTTTGTAGTTGAAAGTATGTAATGAGGTGTAGTTTGACGCATGTAATGTGGGTTTATTTTTTAAGTATGTAGCAATGCACATAGTAGTTTTGGGTAGTTATTCAAGTAAGTGTTGTGTATTATTTGGGCCATGGCCAGTATGAATGATTTCATTTCATTGTCATGTATGAATATATTATAAGTGCATTTATTCCTTTTCTATATTAATTGTATCAGCTGGTCAAATATAATATTGGGATCCCAAATAATTTACTATATTTGTGTTGTATCATTTTGTGTAAACAATGGATGTAACTGATATAATATATATGTATTCTGGCCCTTTCATGTCTCCTTACTTGGATTCTAAAGCAGTTTTTGTCAAATTTTGGATGGTAACCCCTTGAAAAATTCAGTTTTTATGTCAATGTGTAGTAATTTTTTTTCTTTGCTCAATACTAAAATTGACTGTTTGTAAACTTTGTGGCATTTTCAATTCACATTAGTGTAAATGACATACTATTTGCTTCTTTTATGTATGATGATCTTCTGCGAGAACAAGTTCTATTCATTTGTGATTCATGTTATAGTGATTTTTCTGGTTCCGGAGCTCGGGTGTCCAGAGGAGTAACCCCGCTCTACAGACACGCCAGAGATTGAGATACACCAAAGGAGAGCTGTCTTTAGTCCACTACACTGCAGTGGCATAAGGAGCCACTCTGCAGCTGAAATTTCGTCGTTGTGGGTGATATGGAAATTACACCCACAAACAGTTACGTCGAGACTTGATGCAGTGTAGTGCGTATGTAACAGTGGCAGTACGGTGTAGTGTGCGTGTGCGGGGTACTCGTAACTAGGCAATACATCTTGAATTAAATCGTCGGTGGCACTCGAGACGCCATAATGTTTGAATTAGCTTCACATGTTTACAATATATTTGTAACTTCTTCATTGGGAGACATTTCTGTTCCATCCTAACTTTCTGAATGCCCAGATATTGTTTGCTGTAATCTAATTTTGTAAAGTATGTCATATTTTTTCTTTCTCTGTAATTCATTGTCTACACGAAAACAACAAAAATCTTTCTTGTTTCGACGGGGACGTCGATCTCGGTAGCCAGGGGGAGATGTGACATTTGTAATATAGTTGGAATTATTGGCATTATTGCGTACATGACCTGGCGGCCCAGATCGGATGTGTTGTGCAACAGTAGTGGGGATGGAAACCGGTTCCTAGTGTAGCGTGCTGACGCCGAGTTAGAGTGGGTTGAGTAGTCGAGTCGAGGTTCTGCTTGCTAGAAGGTCAGTGCGTGTGCAGCTTGTCCGTGCGTACAGCATGGCGTCCCCACCGACAGGCAAGGAGGTATTGTAATTCCTTTTTATTATAATAAATAGTTACCAACCAGTTCTAATTAATATAAATTTCTGTAGTGGATAGATCCTTCCCTTATCCACATAATTAATTAGGAATATTGTTAGGGGCCTTTAGATGTATGTTTAGATTTTCGTGGAGCTTGCCCCGTCGTACCTCGTATAATTTATAATAGAATGATCGATCCCGGCTACGGTACCTAATGCTCTACCCTCCATTGAGCTAGATTATGTAAAGAGGTTATGACAATAGCATGCTGTAAACATGAACTGTAAGAGGCCAGACATCGCGGCACGTACCCGGAGTTAAGAGTAATGTTCCCAAACGAAAGGTAACACGACTAAAAGTGCCCAGCTGACTGCATGTTACTGCTCCATTTGATGTATACGTTGATACTGTAAGATACCCCAGCATATTGTGGACACTGGTATGACATACTAGGAAGGAGGGCCAATGCAACAACGGTGCTCATATCTGCAACCAAATGTTCGTTATGCCTTCCGACCTTGTAGTATTCCATGCCAGGAATTAACTAACGTAATTATCTGGTAGTCTGCTTTATATTAGGACAGAGGAATGCTTTGCCACAGATGTCATCTTATAGAGCACCTCTTATGACCAAGTTTTCATATCTCAGAACAAATGATTTATAGAAGCCGCAATTATTAGGTATTCTTTTCTTGTTTTGATGCATACTATCATCCCATGAAATATTGGATACTTCTTTAACACCGATATATAAACCACTTGCACTATAATCTTGCAACAAACGCCACTGACATTCTAATTTACCCTATCTTTATTCTGTTGATGTAACTAGGCATTGTTTCATTTACAAAATTGTATGTTGGCTCAAAAATACACTTTCTCAGTATTACTAAAATGTATTTATAGGCTCAATGTACTAGCGCCTGACTACCAATCAATACTGTGAAAACTACACATCAATAGCACCTTCCAAATCCTAAATATTTGCGGTGCAAGTTTTGGGTGATTCACCCTGTAGTTCTACCACTCTGACACTAAATTTTAGCTTTAATATGTGTAGCTAAAATATACAACGGCACCTTAATCAATAACTTCACGTCTAATTTCAAGTGGTGTAAATGTAAATGAATACAAAATTTAATACTTTTATAGTCAAAATAATATAATAAATAACAATTCCTCAGGCAAGAATAGAGTTACATTCTGCACAGAAAGCAAAATTAAGAACAATGGTATGATCTCATATAGGTTTGAAGTTTTTATAAATCTCCCATTGTATACTGGGAATTACAATTCATCACATAGAGTTATTAAATCATATTTCTTTTTTTAATTACTTTGGGAGTGTCATTATAGGCTTTCTTGAATTCTGCCATGTCATTTGTACTCATGTCCCTGGTAATCTTCTCACATTCATTGTTTTATATTCCTTTTCGGAGTAGGATGCTCTGTAAAATATTTTTGAACTGTTTGCTTGTCTCAAAATGCATTATCTTAATTTCTGCCAACACAACATTTTCTCCTTTTTCATTTATGTTGTAGTTTTTGCCCAAGGAATTTGCAAAATATTTGAAATCGATAAAATCATCAGTAGATATTTCAGTCATTTTGGACGGAGTGCCACTGTTTTTGGTCAGCTGCAGTACCGTTACCCACTGTGAAGTTTGAGTCAGCATTCAACCTTTCAGGATCCTTTTCTGTTCTACTTCAATATTAGCGTGTAAACAATCATTTTCATTTTGTGTGTGGCCTTTTATTAAATACTTTTGCATAATCATTTCACACATGTCTGAATATGTGAAGAAATCTGCAATGTTCCTGCTTTCGTTTTGGCCAAATCAATTTTCAGCATAAAATATACATTTATTGATACCTTTTTTCCTATCCATTTGAATGTACTTCGTCAGATATGTATTTACCTTGTTAGAAATCCTGTTTGCTATACCTTCATGCCAAAAAAGCAATTTGTCTCTTTAGTTGTTACATCAAATACACTAAAATTAACGCAAGATAGTTTTATTTTATAATAGAGCGATGAACATTCTCCACAAGGTAGTAGCCGTACTGCAGTTTTTATTTCGTCATTATACTGCTTCTTATGCTTCTCTTTCTCTTCTCTGCAGAGTAATTTTTCTTTCAATTATTTTTCACATTCACCTTCAATTTATTTTCTCTCTAGCTAATTCCTCCGTTTATAATTTGTGCAGAGTGCATTGATCATTCTTCGGCTTATAAAATGAAATGTTAAAACAAGTATCAAAAGCTGACACATAGTGTTCACTTTTTAACAGGTTGAACACCTTTTCTTTATACAGGGTGGACCATTTAAGTTCAGACCGTACAGTATCTCCAAAATTAAGCGTTGTAGAAAAAAAGTGTCTTGAATAAAAGTTGCTTGTTATTGTGATGGCTATAATTTTATTTTAACAGATTTTCGATAACTATAAGCTTATACAGTTTGAGACGTTCAGGACAGACGTGGTTTAGGTGACAGGAAATTGTCTTTAGATTTCTGGCTGGTCATTTCCCGTATGTTGATGTAAGCAGAGATCGGGTGACATACAGTGTAGAAGAAAAGTTTTGTCTGATATACGTGGAAACTAAGCTATTAGTATGGGAGCGATGCAACATTCGGTGAATATTTTACACTTACGAGCTTTTGACAGTTTCTTCTTGACCAACCATATGCCTAGCAGGAATCTCTGCCGGTTAGTTCCAAGTTTGTTTCACTTTACATTCGCGACGTAGGAGCTAGGCTGACGACGATGGACCACGGATCTCCTCTGTCGCTCAGGTAAATTCACCATGTATCTAATTCTTTCTTCTTTTTCTTTTGGGAGAGTTGTTTAGTTTAATTAGTTAAATTAAAAGTTTAGAAAGACTGGGAGCAGGACTTATATGTGTCATTAAAGGATACCTATTTACCACCCTTGCTACCATAACCGGTAACCCCAGGGAAGCCATCCTGTGCTAAGTTTTCCCCACCCTTTAGGTGACGCTAGTTAATGGCAGCACGGATGAGTGGATGGATAAATGAGTGAATGGGTGAATGTGTGGATGGAGGGATGGAGGGATGATGGATTGAGTGGTGGAGGGATGGATTCATGTATGGAGGGTTGGGTGGGTGAGAGGGTGGGAGGATGGATGGTTGGATGGATGAGTGCATGAGTGGATGGTTGAATGGATGGATGGACGGCTGGATGTTTGGATGGGTGGTTGTGGGTAGGAGGGTTAATGGGTGGATGGATTTATCTATGGGTAAATGAAGGGATGGAGTGATGAGAGAGTGGGTGAGTGGGTGGATTGATAGATGGATGGGCTGCGTGGGAGGGTGTGTGGGTGGACGATGGGTGGGTGGATTGATGGGTGGATGGGTAGGTGAGTGATTAGGAATGGTGGATGGGTGGATGGGTGCATGGATGGATGGATGTGTGAGTGGCGGTTTTGGTGGGTGCGCGGATGAATGGGTAGATGAATGGTTGGATGGGTGGATGGATGTATGGGTGGGTGAATGAATGGGTGGGCGGATTGGTGGGTGAATGGATTGTGAGGATGGAGGGGTGGGGGTTGGGGATTATGAGGGGTGGAGGAATGATTGGATGGATGTGGGTGGATAGTTGTCTGGTTAGTTGGATGACTGGATGGAAGGATGGGTGGCCATGCGGTTGGGTGCGTGTGTGCGTGGTTGGGTTGCAGGGTGGATGTGTAGATGGATGAATGTAAACATGGGTGTGTTTGTGATTGTGTGGGTGAATGGCTGGATGGATGCATGGATGGGTGGATGAGTGAATGGATGGATATATGTATGGTAGTAACAATGCAGGGATTAATGGAGGGAGGTTGGGAGGGATGAAGGGATGGAAGAATGGATACATGGAGGGAGCGAGGGAGTGGGGAATAGATGGAAGGTTGGTGGGAGTAATGGATGAAGGAATGGGTGGATATATGGAGGGAGGGATGGATGGATAGATGCAGGGAGGGAAGAATGAATGGATGAAGGGAGGAATGAATGGATGGATGGGTGAGTGGGTGGAGGTCTGGATGTTTGGATGGATCAATGAATGGATGGGTGGATGGGCTGTTGGTTTGATGGATGTGGGAGTGTTTAGATGCAAGGGTGGGTATATTGTTAGATTAATGGATGCTTGGAAGGGTGGTGAGTGGATGGTGGATGGAGGTATGGAGGTTTGGAGGGGTGAATGGATAGATGGATGAGTGGGAGTGTGGGTGGGTGGTTGGATGGGTGAATGGATCGGTGGATATATGTGTGGATGTGTGAGTGGTTGAATGGAGGGATGGAGGGCTGTAGGATTGGAGTACTGGAAGGGTGGATTGATGGATGTGTGGATGGATTGAAGGATGTGTGGATGAATGGATGGGTAGATGAATAGATATATGGAGCGATAGAGCGATGGTGGGTGGGTGGATGGATAGATGGGTGCATGGGTAGGTGAGAGGGTCGATGGGTGGGTGGATAGTTTGGTGAATGGATGGGTAGATGGGTGAATGTGGATATGGACGGAAGGAGGGTTGGAGAGTAGGAGGGGTAGAGGGATGTTTGGATGGATGGGTGATTGTGTGGATGGTTGTGTGGTTAAGTGGATGAGTGGGCAAGCGGCTGGTAGCGCGTGTGCGTGTTTGTTTGACAGGGTGTATGTGTGGATGAATGGATGTAAGAATGGGTGTGTGGGTGGTTGTGTGTGTGGATCACTGAATGGATGGTTGGAAATATGAATGGAGGGAGGAATGAAGGGGGCGAGGGAGTTATGAATGCATGGAACGATGGAGGGAGGAAGGGATGGATAGAGTGGGTGGGAGAGATGGGTAAATGCATGGAGGGATGGATGGATAGATGCAGGGATGGAGGGATGAATGGATGAAGTGAGGGATGTAGGGATAGATGGATGGATGAATGAATGGATGGATGGGTAGTTGGCGGCGGATATTTGGATGGATGGTTGAATGAATGGATGGGTGGGTGGATGGGCCGTTGGGTGAATGGATGAATGAATGTGTAGATGGGTGGATGAATGTTTGGGAGTTTGGATGGGAGGGTGGTTGTATGATTGAATGAATGGAAGGGTGGTGAGTGGACGGTGGATGGAGGAATGGGGTTTTGCAGGGCTAGATGGATGAGTGGGAATGTGGGTGGGTGGTTGGATGGTTGAATGGAGGAATGGATTGATAAATGGGTAGATGGATATATGGAGGGTTGGAGGGATGGAAGGAAGGTGGTTTGGTGGGATGGATGAATGGAAGGATGGGTTGGTGGGTGCGTGCATGAGGGATGGATGGTTAAGGTGGATGTATGGATGAGTGGGTGTAATGAGATAGGGATGCAGGATAGAGGTATGGAGGAATTTAGGGATGATTGAAGGGATGGAATGATAGAGGAATGGAGAATTGGAGGAATCGAGGGCGGGAAGGAGGGATGGAAGGAGCGACGATTGATCGAGAGATAGATGGATGGATGGAGGGAGGGAGGGATGGATGAAGGGATGGACGTACCAATGGAGGAATGGATGGAATTATGAATGTGTGGATGGGTGAATGGGAGAATGGATAGTTGAATGGATGCATGAATTTACGAGTGGGTGGTTGAACTGGTGGATCGATGGGAGGATGTGTGGCTGAAAGGGATGAATGGTAGGTGGGTGGGTGGTAGGGCGGGAGAAGTGTGGTGCTAGAACCACTGAATAGGTTCGTGTATAGGTGGATGGGTAGATGGAGGGATGGGGCAAGGGGCATTGGGATGTTAGTGAAATGGCTTTAGGGATGAATGGATAGACGGGTGGGTGGGCGAGTGAATAGGTGAATGGATGAATGGATGGAAGGGTGATTGGATGGTTGTGTGGTTGGGTGGACGGATGAATAAATTGGTGGTAGGATGGGTGGATGGATGTGTGGATGGTTTAATGGGGACATGGATAGATTGAGGGTTGGAGGGCTGGAGGAATGAATGGATGGTTCGCTGGCTGGGTGGGTGCTAGGGTGGATCATGTGGATGGATGAATGGATGGTTGGGCGGGCGGGTGAGTGGGTGGCTGTGTGCGTGGGTGCATGAACAGATGGATGGTTGGATGAATGAATAATTTATTGATGGATGGATGGATGGAAGGATGGGTGGATGGTTGCGTAGATGGATGTCTGGATGGATGGATGAATGAGTCGATGCCTGAATAGTTGGATTGATGGATGAATGGGTAGTTGGATGGACGGGTTGGTGGATGGTTGAATGGATTTGAGGATGAATGAATGGGTAGGTGGGTGATTGGGTGGATGGTTTGATCGAGGGATGGAGGGTTTGGGGGTTGGAGCGGTAGAGGAATGGAAGGATGGATGCTTTTGTGGGTGGTTGGATGTTTGGCTGGATGAGTGGATGTATGGGTGCGCGATTGGTTTTGTGGGTTTGTAAATGGTTATATGCGTCAATGGGTAGATGGATGAATGGATGGAAGGATGGGTGTGTGGGTGACTGGATGGTTGTATGGATGGATGCGTGAATGTTTAGTTGGATGGATAAATGAATGGATATATGGATGGAGGGATGGGTGACAGGGATGGATGGTTGGTGGAGGAGAGGTGGGTTAATGGAGGGATGGCTGGAATGATGGACGGAGGGAGTGATGGAGAAATGGATGGATGCAGGGATGGAAGTTGGCAGGGAGGGATGGATGGAGGCATGGATGGATAGATGGTGGGATGTTGGATGTAGGGTTGGATGGATGAACGGAGGGATGGAGGGATGGATGGGTGGATGGAAGTGTGGCTAGATTTGTGGATGGGTGAATGGATGAATGGATGTGTGCGTGGTTGGGTGGATGGAGGGATGGATGGGCGGGTGGATGAGTGGATGGTTTGATGTTTGGATGGATGGAATAATGGGAAGGTGGTTGGGCGGGTGGTTGGTTGAATTGGTGGATGGGTGGGTAGATGACTGTGTGGTTGGGTGAATATATGAGTGGGTGGATGGATATATAGATGGAGTGATGATAGGATGGAGGGATGGGGGAAGATTGGAGGAATTAGTGGATGGATGGAGAGAGGAATGGAGGGAACGTAGGATTGCTGGAGGGATGGAGGGAGTGATGGATGGAGGTATGGATGGATGCAGCGATGGAGGATTAGAGGGAGGAATGAATGGTTAGATGGAGGAGGACAGGAATGGATGGATGGATGGATGAATGGAGGGGTGGATGAGTAGTTGGACGGATGGATGGATGGGTGAGTGTATATGTGCATAGAAGGATGGATGGATTAATGGATGGGTAGGTAGTTGATGGATAGATGCATATACGGATGCAGGGATGGAAGAGTGGAGAGATGGATAGATGAATGGGAAGGGTGAGTAAGTGTATGGGTGGATGGGTGAATGGATAGATGGATGGATTGATGAATGGATGGGTGGGTAGTTGGATGGCTGGATGTTTGGATGGAATGTTGGATGGGCGGTTGGGTGGATGGTTGGGTTGTTAGATAGGTGGATGAATGTGTGGGTGTTTGGATGGGAGGGTGGGAGGATGTATGGTTGGATTAATGGATGTTTGCAAGGGTGGTGAATGGATGGTACATGGAAATTAAATTGAGTTATATTTATGGACGGTCTTTAACTACTATAGTCCTTAGAGTCCCAGTCTATATTGGCTTAAAGACCTGAAATTCTGCTTAGAGGTCTCTTTATCAGGCTTGAGGTTCTTTTACGTGCCGTAAATCTACGACACGGAACCACCGGCTTTACTTCGCTTCCGAAGGAAGCCATGCCAGGGATTTTTACGCCCGAAAAAAAATCCATCGCCCTCTGCCGAGTTTGAATCCGCGACCTTAGTAAATGGAGGGATGGAGGTTTGCAGCGGTGGATGCATGGATGAGTGGGAGTTTGGGTTGGTGGTTGAATGGATGAATGGATGGATGGCTTACAGGTTAGATGGAGGAATGGGCGGATGTAGGATTGGAGTAGTGGAGGGTTTTATTGATGGATGGGTGTATGGGTTGATAGATGGATGGGTGGATTTATGAATGGGTGGACGGATGTATGGATGGGTGGTTGGTTGAGTGGATGTGTGGATGAAGGGATGGTAATGTGGAGGTATGGTGAAAAATAGGGATGATTGGAGGGACGGAGGGATAGAGGAATGGAGGATTGGAGGGATGGAGGGAGCAAGGAGTGATCGAGGGATGGCTGGATGGATGGATGGTGGGATTAATGTAGAGATGGACGTACCAATGGAGGGATGTATGGATTGATGAATGTGTGGGTGGGTAATTGGATGGATGAGTGAGAGGATGGATAAATGGATGGATGTATTTACAGGTGGGTCGATTGGAGAATGGTTGGCTGGAGGGATGGATGGTTGGTAGGTGGGTGAGTGGTTGGATAGTGGAAGGGTGGAGGTAGGGTCACTGGATGGATTGGTGGGTAAGTGGATGGGTGGATGGAGGAATGCAGGAAATGGAGATTAGGGTGTTGGTGAAATGGATTGATGAATGAATGGAAGGAAGCGTGAATGGGTGGCTGGCTGGATGGATGTGTGAATGGGTGGATGGGTGGTTGCTTGGTTGTGCGGTTGGGTGGACGGATAAATAAATTAGTGGTTGGATGTGTGGGTGGCTGAATGGGTGGATGTGTGAATGGAGAGAGGGAGAGATTGAGGGTTGGAGAGTTGAAGGAATGGATGGATGGATTGTTAGGTGGTTAGATTTGTGGATGGCTGGATAAATGGATGAGGGGGTGGGTGCATGAGTGATTGGAGGAATGGATGGATAGATGGGTGGGTGAATAGGTGCATAGGTGGTTGGATGATTTGTTGGCTGGGAGGGTAGGTGGAGGAATGGATGGGTGAATGGGTGAATGGAGGGATCGGTGGTTGGAGAAATGAAGAGATGGTGGGATGGGAGGATGGAGGGGGAGCGAGAGAGGGGTAGGGAGGCAGGAATGGAGGGAGCGAAGAAGTGATGGAGGGATGGATGGAGGGACGCATGGTTGGACGGATGGTTGGCATGATGGAGGGACGGATGGATGGCTGGATGTATAGAAGGATGGATGCAGGGCTGATTGTATGGATAGATGAATGGTTGGGTAGGTGGGTGGATGGATGAATGAATAAAGGAATGGGCGGGTGGGTGGATGGATGGATGGATAGATAGGTGGATGGAGGGAAGGATGAATGCGTGGGTGGGTGGGAGTTTGGGCGGATTTTTGTTTGGATAGATGGGTGGATGTGTGGATGTAGGTTTAGGGGATGGAGGTTGGGTGGGTGGGTGAATGGGTGGATGGGTGGTAGCATGGACGGATGGTTGGGTTGATGCGTGGGTGGGTAGAGGATGGGTGGAGGTAATGTGGATGGATTGTTGGATGGCTGGATGGTTGGATGGAGGGATGGAAAATTGAAGTGTAGAGATTTAGGTTGGTGGATGCATGGTAAGCTGGGTGGTAGTTTGGGTTTGTAAATGGCTGGATGGTTGGTTTGATGGGTGTATGGATGAATGTGTGGTTGGGTGGATAAATGGATTGAAGTATGGTTGTTTGGATGAATTTGCTAGGTGGGTGTTTGAGTTGATAAGTTGATGGGTGGGTGGATGGCTGGATGAATGGGTGGATGGTTTGATGTGGGGATGGAGGGTTGAAGTTGTGGTGGAATGGGCAGGTATATGGTGGGGTGGGTGGTTTGGTTGGATGGGTGGATGAATGGGTGGGCGGTTGTGTTGGTGCGCGTGCGGATGCGTGCGTGGACGGGTGGATGGCTGGATGGATGAATGGATGGATGTGTGAGTGGTGTGTGGGTAGGTGGATGGGTGGATGAATGGATGAATGGGTAAATTGATGCACGGATGGTTGAATGGGTGGATGGGTGTATGGATGGTGGATAGGTGGGTGTGTGTTTGGATTGGTGGTTAAACGGATGGATGTCCAGGTGGGCGTGAAGGTCTGTGCGCGGTAGGGTGTGTGAGTGGGTGGTTGTTTGAATAGATGGATACGTATATGGATGGCGGGACGAAAGAACGTAGGGACGGAGGGATGGAGGAATGGAGTGGTTGATTGATGGATGGATGAATGTTCAGGTGGTTGGGTGGGTGTGTAGGTAAATGGGTGGTTGGTTGGATGAATGGATGGATGAATTGATGAATGGTTTAATGGGATGATGAATGTATCGTTGGTTGGATGGGTGGATGTGTAAATGGCTATTTGGGTGGGTGATTGGGCTGATGGTTGGATGGATGGGTGAATGGGTGGATGGAAGTTTAGATGGGAGATGGAAGGATGGAGGTTAGAGGTGTGGAGGGATGGTTGGATGTTTGGGTGGGTGGGTGGATGATTAGGTGGATGGGGTTTTATGGATGCATGGGTGGGTAGGCGTCTTGGTGCGCATGTGGATGGTGGATAGAAGTGTGATGGCTGGATGAATGAATGGAAGGATGCCTGACTGATTGGGTGGGTGGATGTGTGGATGGATAGGTGGGTAGGTGGCTCTGTGGTTGGGTTGATTGGGTGGATGGAGGAATGGAGATATTGACGATTGGAGGGGTGATGGAATGGATGTATGTTTGGTTGAGTGGGTAGTTGGGTTGTGGTTTGGTGGGTGGGTGAATGAATGGGTGGATGGGTGGATGTGCGGTAATTTGGGTGGGTAGGTGAATGTTTGGATAGATGGATGTGTATATCGATGGAGGGACGAAAGGATGGAGCGGCGGAGCGATGAAAGAAAGAATGGAAGAATGTAAGGTGGTAGGGACAGAGAGATGGATGGGGGAGGGAGTGATGGAAGGATGAATGGTTGAAGGAAATTATATTAAATTGAGTTTTATTTATGCACGCTCTTTAAATACTATGGTCCTTAGCGTCCTATTCTATATTGAGCGTGAAAGACCGGAAAGTTTGCTCAGAGGCCTCTTATCAAGCTAGAGTTTATTTTACGTGTCGTAAATCTACAACACGTGACCACCGGCTTTACTTCCCTTCCGAAGAAAGCCATGCTAAGGATTTTTGAGCCCGAAAAAATCCATCGCCATCCGCCGGGTTTGAACCCGCGACCTTGGTAACTAGAGGCTAACACGGTACCACTAGTCCACGGATGACGACGGATGGTTTGAGGGAAGGAGGGAGGGTGGGAGGAATGGAGGAAGCGTGGGAGTATTGGATGGACAGATGGACTGAGGGAGGGATGGAAAGATGTAAGAATGGATGGATGGAGGATTGGATGAATGGGTGAGTGGGAAGGTGGTCGGATAGGCGCATGGTGGGTGGATGGAGGGATGGATGAATGGGTGTGTGAATGGGTGGGAACGTGGGTGGGCGGGAGCGTGGATGGGTTGTGAGTAAATGGTTGGAGGGTGGATGGAGGATGGATGAATAGGTGGATGGGTAGATGGGTGAATGGAGTGATGGAGGGGTGGACGATTGAGTGGTGAGGGTATGGATTGATGAATGGATGGGTGGGTGGGACGCTTGGTTAGTGAATGGGTGTAAGGTTGATTGGGTGGGCGGGGTTGGGTGCGCGGAGTGTTCGTGTGTTGGAGGATGGGTGGAAGGGTGTATGAACGGATGGAAAGAAGGAAGGATTGGTGTGTGGGTGGGTGGATGAATGGATTGTGGATGGGTGAATGGTTGGATGGATGGATGAGTGAATGGTTGGGTGGATGCATGGGTGGTTGGTTGGATGGGTGGATGGATGGATGGATGGGCCAGTGGTTGTATGGATGGATAATTACCATTTCTTTGTTTATTATTCCTTTTTAAACACCTATCGTTACCATTCCAAATGCGGTTTTTGCTTCATGTTGCTGCTTACTTCAATTTGTAGTCGAAAAATCGTGTATATATTTTGCTTCGTTTGGTCTGCCGCATACAATACTGTCTGCTAATGCATCGGCCGTTTGCGCTAGAGTTCTCCGCAAATTTCGTCCTTCTTCGTAGTGCAGGTTACCATGTTAGCTGCTATTTCCCTAGGTCGCGGGTTAAAATCTGGCGGAATACGGTGGATTTTTTTCGGGCGTAAGAATCCTTAGGATGGCTTCCTTCAGAAAGGAAGTAGAGCCGGTGGTCCCGGGTGGTAGATTTACTGCGCGCAAAATTACTTAAAGCCTGGCAAAGATGCCTCTGAAGAAAATTACGGATCTTTCACGTCCGATATAGAATGGGACGCTAAAAACGATAGTGGCTAAAGAACGTCCATAAATGAAGCTCAACATTATTTTAATTTTTTCTGCTTCTTTCTTTTTGAACATGGTATGGACTTTGTTCATACTATTCTGTAGTTTACGCGACCGTCCTTAGTCGAACGGGCTAATCGCAACCTTAAGAGTACACTTATCGCCTTTTATTCTGGTAATCATCGTCTTTGGGACACCCGTTTTCCTGCATTTCAATTGGCCGTCCTTAGCCGAACCGGGTTAATCGCA
This sequence comes from Deroplatys truncata, assembly GCA_030765065.1. Classification (NCBI taxonomy): domain Eukaryota; kingdom Metazoa; phylum Arthropoda; class Insecta; order Mantodea; family Mantidae; genus Deroplatys; species Deroplatys truncata. The sequence goes on from CM060990.1 coordinate 331,884,976, forward strand.
ACCTTAAGAGTACATTAATCGCCTTTTATCCTGGTAACCATCGTCTTTGGTACACCCGTTTGCCTGCATTTCAATTGACCTACAACTTGGCAGTACATGTAGTCCATAGATGGATGGATGTGTGGTTGGGTCGGTAGGTGGGTGGATGGATGCATGGAGGGATGGATAATTACCATTTCTTTGTTCATTATTTCTTTTTGAATACCTATCGTTGCCATTCCGAATGCTCTTTTTGCTTAATGTTGCTGCTTACTTCAATTTGTACTCAAAAACCGTGCTAACATTTAACAAAGCAGAAAATATTCCTTTTGACGAACAAACAAAATATCCCAGACTGCCTCTGTGGTATTGTGGTTAGCATGTCAACCCGGTTCAATTCCCGGTTGGAGCCGGGAGATTTTCTTCAGCTAGGATTGTTCCCCATCCTCCCTAGAATCTGGAAGTATGGATGAGAGTGTGCATGTGCGTATGAATTTAATCTAATTATCCAAAGTAACGCCACCCAACTGTAAAACGAGTGAACATTATTGCAGGTAAACAGTTATTCCAAAGGTAAAACGCCACCGATTGACCTTAGATGTCAAAGGTGGCACATCGGCATATAAATGGCACAAAAAGGTGTCCCAATGGCTGAAATCTAAAACAAGTAAAATTGCTTATTTACCTTATGCCTAGACTAAACAACGTCACCAAATTAAAGGACCCAAAGTGAAGAAACTGGATAAGTGCTTTTATCAAAATTTTATCATCTGTCTTCTTTCTGCACTTAACGAAATAGTAACCCCTTTCCTGACTCTTAATAACCTTATTTCACAATTATCGACATTTTCTGTACCAGTTCACTGAATCTGCTGCCTCTAAATATGCTTAAATCTATTTGAAGCGAAAGTGCAATTGCCAAAGTTTGCAGTAAGCCACTACGATATACATTGTGGCGGACTTCGGTAACGTGTGCGACGCGCATTCGGAAGTCTCGGGTTCGATCCCCGGCAACCGTGCACACTGACTCTGGGGTCGGCAGGCGAATTCTGTGGTGGTTTCTTCTCTACAACGATTTCCTTTCCATCATTTCCCTTTTATTCCGTTTCCTTCTCATCTTTCAGGTGTGCTTCTAAGTTTCGTGGCGTATGACGGTGCCAGACAAATGACGCGGATATATGCTCAATAAAAAGAATATTCCCTGTGGACCCCAGAGGGCTGTTTGACTGTTGGATCGTTCTTTGCTCTCTCTCTCTCTCAGCGGCTCCGGCAGTGGGACGGGTCTGCGAGTTTGGAAGTATTAGGGACAAGTCTCTGTGGCTTGTTTGCCTACGACCTGTAGCATTCTGCGGTTCCTTCATCTTATCCCTTCCGGCTGGGGGTGGTGGCTGCAAGAGATTTTTGCAGGTCGCAGCGCACGAAATGTCCCCCTGCGTTGAATTGCCTGTACCTCTGGCGTACTTCTGTAACACCTATTTCGTTACCTGGTACTGTCCCCATTAATATTCATAAAACCTAATAACTCTAGATATATTGAACTCCTCAAACCCGCAAATATGTTACCCATTCGAGCTTTGTTTTAATTATATCTAACTTTATTTATTGAGTAGTGTTTAACGCCCTCTCTTACTACATGCAGCACAACAGGCGGTGTATACTAATAACATAAATTAAATGACAATTCGGAAAGGAATTTTGGGAAGAAATTTTTTCATATATAATTTTAGTGTACCTGCCCACCATTTCCCACTTATGAAGATCGAGGAAAACCTGGACGGTCTTGGCAGGATTTGAACCGCGGACCCCTCGTTTATGAGTTCGTACCATATCGGCCTGTCCATATGTGTCGTTTATAAATTTCTGAACTGTTGCCCGATTGTTCTTAATATGATAAATTCCTAAAGATAAAGAGTTAAAGAATTGCGGGACGAACGTCGAGTACTTGCATAGTCACAATGACAAAAATAGGTTTTCTCATTATGAGTGCCAAGGTTATTATTTCTCTTCCCTTGCTCTTCCTGCAATGAGCGCTAATTAGGATGTAACACAACATTGCAGTAATATAAAGGCTTGCGATGCCCATAAAAACGCTGCAGAAGGAGTATTCAAGCTTTCTAGGAATTATTTAACGTTCTGAGTTGTCTGGTAAGCTAATGATTTCACCTGTAATTCAGTCGGCTTCATGTAATTACACACGTATATACAGCAGAATAAGTATAGGGAGAACACGCCGCTAAAACAAGTAACTTTTATTACTCAGTTGTCAATGTTATGTTCTTTTTTAGAGGAGTAGTTGTTACTTTATTTCTTGTATCCCTTGTCATATGTTTTCTAAGAAACGTATGGATGGTGAAAAGAACAATGAAAACGTCTACCAAAGTTTATTGAAAGTATATGCACTCATAGATGTTCACTCCTAGAAGAGAGGTTTCTATTAATGCGAACATGTAAAATGGGACGTTGCGGTACCTTGAAGCACGTTAAGACATTATTTACTACTACAGGATAGAATATACAATTACGACCGAGGTCAAACGTAATTTCCATGTGCAAATTTCATAGATAATTACTTCACAGCAATTAAGAGAACGCATAACAAAATACTTTAAGCTATCCAGTTTTCTACAAAATGTTTCAAATTTTATCCAAAACTTCTTAATATAATGATGCAAATAGTCAAATTTTTATTTCAATATCCTTATTTGTATAGAATACGGGGAAAGTAAAGGTTTCAATTAAAATTTTATAGAAATTAATTAAAATTTAACACAACATGCAGAAAACAATTTTAACTAACAGAAAAGTGTTACCGGGCATATTTAAAGATAAGAAACATTAAATTTTTGGAAATTCCTTTATCTTTTTTAATATTAAACTTCAAACACCATTCCAGAAATTGTCAAACTGAATTCTAGATGTCTGGAATAATCTAAAAATTGTAATAAAGTCACAGTACAAATGTCTTCTTTAATTACTTCTGAGTTTCGAATAGAACATCTAAGGGAAACTAGAGAAATGTTCCTCTGTACATTCTGATTGCAAAAAATGTAATATTTCATGTAATTGTGTGCTTTTAAATGCGAGAAAAACGCCTTTGAAAATGAAGCTCCTATATTTGTATGTAAATGGAGGTTTTCCACATTGTGTGTAAATGGAAGCTGAAAAGCATACGTAATGACATTGAAAATGGCCTCGCATAAAGGAGCTACTCAGGTCTTATAAGCAGAAAACGCAAAGATTTTTAGGTTTTAAAACCAAGTATTGAATGCTTAAAAGACTTTGACCCATGCTTTCCCTTCGTGCGAATAGCGATCACGTGATGCTGTCTCTGACGGGGTGATCTCCCTTTCCCTAAATTGAATGCTTTTCAATGTATTTTGGTACACACACTTATATTACTAGTCTCGTTTACCTCTAAAATAAGAACTTGCTAGCTCTGTAGAATGTTGATATTCCTCATATTCACTTTCTGTTCACGTATTGTTTGTTCCACTCTGCATTCACAGAAAATCATTAGGAGGCATGTCAATATTCATTCTTGTAACAGATATAAAAGAGGCAAGTAATACTCGTATCAATAGAATTTAAAGTAACGCATTTAAACACATTCTACTGTGTAAACAGTAAACGTCAAGATCATATCCGTATCCAAAACGAAATCTTAAAAATGAAAAACACAAAATGGCTTTACAACTTAGTGCCTACACACGACTAGTACGAAAGAAAAATTACCAGACAGCCTTATTTAGTCGCGAAGTTTACGAAACTATCATTCTTATTTATTCTAATCACTTTGAAGCTTCTTTAAAACCTACACATTACTCAGCGCAGTTCAAGTTGTGAAGTAATGACATATCATTTACTCAGTTACTATATAACATTGAGAGAGGAGGTAGATAGTTTGGGGATGACCCGACATGGCTGTTGATAATCTAGGTTCGCGATTGATGATGTAAGAGGGCTGGTATTCCGATATCGAGTTATGATGGATAGTCCATGCTTATGTAATCCATGGAGGGAGATCTGAGAGGAAGTGGGTGATTAGTATGCGGTAGATGTAGGAGAGTATAAGGTAGTGTTCATTTACTAGTCCAGACAGATCTAACCTAGCATACGAATGAGTCGCCTTAAGATGGATCTCTACTGCCTCAACAATCAAAAAACCATGTTGATTCAACACGTCAAGCTCAGCATGTCGTCGGTAAACGAGTGTCTCCGCTGACCAACAAGTCTTGCGCAACACATCGATTCAACAAGTCTTGGCTAAACAAAAATGTTTTCCACCGGCAGCAGAAAACATGTTGAGTGCGATATGTGTTCGGCTCACTTCCTGCAGACGCGATAACTTCGGCCAGACAACTGGGCGTGCATATTACCCATTGCTTACTAGCGAGAAAGATGGTGTGGACGAAAGAAAATACAACACAGTTAATCAGATTCATGCAAGATCCGTCATCTGGGATATATCCCTAAAAGATTATGAACATAAAATCCAGAAAACGGAGTGTTTATGTGAGCTTACCTGTGTTTTTCAGGACATAGAGAGATAGGCAGTCAGACAGATAGACAAACAGACAAAAAGAGATAAAGAGGATAAGACTAATCTTAATTCAGCTGATATGGATGCTCTAAAATTCATCTCCTTTTTGCAGTTATTGTTGAAACTGTAGTCAGCAACAAATTTAAATCCCCTTCCCACATTCTTAGAAAATTCTTTAAGATGAATCTAATCTCAGTTCAGACAAGATACTATTTGCATTATTTCTGTTGCTTAAAAAAGGGCGCACCCACAACTTTATTTCCTTATTCTTACGTCTCTTCCACCAAGCATACATTGTGACCACAAAGGCCTCAATCTCCATAAACAGATTCGAAGTGATCAATGATATTAACAAACTCAATGTGTTCACACCTTGCCTCACTTGTTAAAGAAATGGGAATCCCAACTTCACGTGTGACTCAACATATTCCACATTACATGCTTTTGAAGTTGTTTATGTTTAGCGTTGAATGTATTGTGTTAACTGTTAAGGTAGTGGAGACCGGTTTTACAAAGGTTAGGACTAGGACTAGCAGCGGAGGTCTTAGCACCTTGATCTATGAATATCTTCTGTGCCTAAGCCCCTGAAGGAACGCCTTCGAGTGGAAAGGTGAGGTTAGAGGAGACAGAGGACGACCGGACCAGGAAGTAAGACAGGGCAGAGGGCGGAATCCCTACCTTTCTCCAGATTAAAACTCCCCGGATGGCAGCTGGTATAACCGCCTCCCCTCCCCATGCAGGCTTGCACATGCCACTTGGGAGATAGCACCATTCCGCACGACGAAGTGTTACATAAAGCATCCTTTTACCATGCAATGCAACGTCGAGACTCCTGCCGACACTTACAACGCTGAAACAGCTATACAGATGAAACACGAAGAGGAATGAAGATGGAGGAGAGAAGGAGGGACAGAAAATTTGGGGAATGTACTGAATTTTCCCAGAATTCGCCTTGCGACCCGGGAAGCCCCCAAAAACCCCATGGGCAGAAAGGTCGGCCGCGGGAATGAGACCCACGGTGTCCCGGATGCCAGCCACAGACTTTGTCGCCTGAACCATCCTGCTCGGTTTTTGCAAAAGTTAACTAAGAGGGCGCTTATGTTTAAGTGCAATAACAGTGGCTAATCCATGATGGTGTAATGTAAGTAGGGAAATGCAGAGATCAGAACACAGAAGGAGGCAGACGTAAGAGAGAATAAGATAATGTTCATTTGCGAGATCACATAGATCTAACCTAGTAGTTGGGGTAGGACACATGTCTAAGGTATGCATGCTAGACTGGACAGGAACGTCAGATGGTTTTGCCATTACAGACGCCTCAGCTTGGTTTTTAGTATTATCTTCCAGAGATAATGTGAAAGGGTTGCTGTGTCTAAATTGGATAAGATGCTGATTAATCTCGCCTTATCTTTTGATAATGTCATTTAACTTTCATTATTAACATGCATTATATACAAGACTTGACCAGTGAGAAATGTAATTAACCTACATCTACATAACCTAATCTGTACTAACCTAACACACTAGATGGAATAGATGTCTTTGGTATACACGCTACGCTAAATGGCGACGCTAAATCATATATCCGATCATAAGCAGCACAGTTTATCTGAGTTTTATCACATTTTTATCTGAGAGAAATGATGTAAGAGGATTTCTATATGTAGGTAGCATGGGATAATGCGTAAGATCACCTGATCTACTAATAGTGTTATTAACCTGTCATTATTTACATGTTTTTTGTAAAGAACCTGGAAAAGTTTTATGTTTTCGTGCATAAAACCTCCTGTGTTTTACTTTTTCGTATAAAGATTAATGTATTTTACTTTTCCGGGTATAAAGCCTCATTGTGTCTTCAGATGTAAAATCATGTATTTCACATTTTTGTGTATGGATTCTAAGCTATTTTACTTTCTCGTGTCTAAAACCCCATATATTTTACTTTTCGTGTATAAAACCTCGTGTAATTTGCGGCTTCCTGTATAAAATCTCATTGCGTTACGTTTTCATGTATTATATTCCTTGTATTATACGTCTTGGTATATAAAATCTAATGTGCTTTACGTTCTTATGTAAATAATTTGACGTATTATACGCGTTTCGACTTAAGCCAAAATGGGATATATGTCTTAGGCATTTACAGGATGAGTTTTTAATTCCACCGACAAACTTGAGGGGGTGATTCTTAACTGGAAATGCAGCACAGAAGTTCATATCACCTTGTGTCTAGAAATGCATAGTTTCCACGGTAGATGGCACTGACAACATTCTCTCATAGCTTACATTGTGCGTTTTGTATGTAGCAGATAGCATGTTTTAAGCAACGTAGAAGCACAATGGTCCGGTATTCATTCCAGAATCAAGCCAATGTGTTGTTCGTGTATGGCCAAACAGGTGAAAGTGGTCCAGAGGCAGCACGGTTGTACCGAGCCACGTACCCTGACAAACAGCACCACCCCATCAACAACATTTGGAGCCATTTTCCGACGCTTGTATGAGCATGAGTTCTTTGAAACAGACTAACGTTCAGGGTGGCCACGGACTGTGCGTACATCAGATGTGGAGGAAAATGTTCTCCATGATATTCAGAACAACCCTGGTACAAGCTCCAGGCAATTGGCTCGCCAAATGGTGTAAGCCAAAGGACGCTTATCTGTATCCTACATGACAACCGCTATTATCCCTATCACCTCCAACGTGTGCAGGGATTTTCATCGGCGGATTTTCCTCCACGGTAAAGATTCTGTCCGTGATTTATGCAACAGGTCATCACCATTATAGGATTTGTGTCTTTAGTCCTCTTCACCAATGAAGTGACCTTCGGTAGAGATGGCTTCATTAAGCTACACAATCGTCATCTGTGGTCTACAGCAAATCCACACGCAATGGTTGAAGCGTCTCTTCATCAGCGGTTCTGCATCAAACGCTTCGGTAGGGATTATTGGCGACCACCTACTTGGACCAGTTGTTCTTCCAACGCCTGAACGTAGAAACAAATCTGTACTTTCTGCAAAGCACTCTAAAAAATTAAATTCTGTTTTACTTATGGATACTCTTTAACTGCTGTGGTCTACAGTGTTCCATTCCATATTTAGCTTGAAAGCCAGGTAGTTTTGCTCAGAGGCCTCTTTATTAGGCTTGAGATTCTTTTACATACCGTAAACATACGATACGGGACCACCGTCTTTACTTCTCTTCCGAAGGAAGCCATGCTAAGCGTTTTTATGCCCGAAAAAGTCCATCGCCCTCCGTCGGGTTTGAACCCGCGACCTCGGGAATTAGAGGTTAGCATGTTAACCACTACATCACGGAGGAAGACACAAAACACTCTGCCTCCATTGCTGGAGAATGTGCCTTTGACAATACGACAGACAATGTGACTACAGTACGATGGAGCGCCAACCCAGAGGTTGGATAGAACGTGGAGGCCTTGTTACATGGCCTGCTCGATCACTGGCCTTAAACCCCCTGGAGCTTTACTGGCGGGGGGCCTCTGTAAAGCATTATGTGCGATGAGCCCATTCCTGATGTTCAGACACTTCTACAGCGTGTCCGCGTAGACTGTGACGATATTCGGACACATTCGAACGAGTGACGCAATCCATAATGCGACGTGTGAACGCGTGCACTGCATTCCATGGAGGCCACTTTGAACATCTTTTGGACATGGGTGGGATTCAGGGCATGTACTGTGTGCCACGGCTCCTTGTATGATGCAGTTCTTGGGTGCCATCTAACGTGGAAACTATGCATTTCCGAACAGAAGGTGATGATGTAGCATTTGTCTATATTTATTATTGTATTATATTGTTGAAGCCTATATTTTGCAACTATTATTGTGGGATGGGAAAATTCGTGTTAAAATAGTATCGGGGAGTTCTTTGATGGATAGCTATTATGTATTGTTTACGCATGCGCGGTGTCAAAACCCGCGTGGTTTAGAATGGGGACGCGTCAGTCGACTCTTGAAACCTTGGAAGTGTGGATGTATAGTCGGTTCTTCCGACCCCTGGTGCAGAGGCGGCGACCATGGCGGAATCCAGACTGGGTGGGACCTCTTACACACCAGCATGTAATTTGAAGGTGAGATAAATGTTCAATAAGTCTCTTATGTGAGAGTTTATATTTTCAAACTACCGTTCTCCTCATTCTTTCCATGGGAATTCCAGATTTTTCAGCTATCTACCTTTTCATTCTTCCTTTTATAGGCAAATTCAGGCAAAGGAAAAAACCTCAACGTACCAAGCGAGAGCTTGCAACGCGAGAAATATATGTAAGACCAGGCATTTCCAGTTTTTCACCAGTTCCTGAGTCGGGACCAAATGCCACAGAGGTTGACGGCAGGGCTAAAATACAGAAAGATTCGCCCCTTACCCCTACATCCCTGGTAACATTGCGCTATGTATTATTCATGTAATATGTGGTACGTTACATAATGCTTCCAGTCAGGAATCACCTCCTGAAGTTTGTCGTTGGAGTTCAAACTCACCCTGTATGCTATACCAACCAGAAACAGTAGGAGGCATAGCCAATCATAAACATCACAGCAGGTTTGTCGAGTCATCATACAGAGATGTAGTTAGTAGTAGTATATATAGGGATGGGTATGTGTATTTGGTTAGCCATAATATATTTCTTGTAAACTAACAAAAATGTCACCCGTGTAAAATCTCATCCCGCCTTTCCAGCGAGTTTTGAAGCTAGGTTAACGATCATGTCTTAGACGTCTTCTTGTAAAGTGCGCTGCGCATTATCGTTAGACTTAAAGGAAAAATAGGACGTAATAACATAGTTGAACACATTTAAGTGCCTCCCCTCTCTTATCTGAGCTTCAAAAGTACCAGAAAGTACTCCTAGTGACAGAGTTATAGCCTTCTTACTTTCTTTTCGTCTTTCGTCATAATGCTCTTCTGCTTGTATAGGGTAGTTAAATTATATTCGAACCCACTCGCGGCCTCCCTCTACTGCGCGAGACAGCCGGCAGTCGACGGGGAAATTACGCTGGCAGAGGCGGACTAAAATCCTTACCTTATAATACATGCTGGGAGTGTTGACCTTCTGGTCTCAAACAGGCAGCATATCTCGTGTAAATATTATTACTCTCCGAAGCTCAGCTGCAGGAATTCTTGTGATTTATTGCACAATATTTTCTTTAAGTTCCTGTAGTGTATGAGGATTGGATGGATACACTTTGTCTTTTAAAGAACCCCATGAATAAAAATCACAACTCGTTAGGTCAGGAGAACGAGGGGGCTATATAGATATGGATACACTTATTTATCACATGTACATAAGATATGTATACAAAGACAAACTACCCTTTCTCAACCATTTAGGTACAGCTGATTATCCTATCAATCACATTTTATACTCTATAGAAAACCAGAAAGGGTTAGGAAAGTTTAAAACTAGGAAAATGCTAAAAAGATCATGTAAGAGGGTTGCTATATCTAGGTGAGATAATATGATTAATTTCACTTGACCTATGAGTAACGCGTAACCTAGCATTATTAACGTAAAATATGATAAATCGATATAACATCCGACAAATGAGAAATGTTGGGAAGTCATTAACCTGTCATTATTTACACGTATTACTTGGCAACCTGATGTATTTCTACGATTTCGTGTCTTTTCCGTTTGCATGCGTAAAACCCCATGTGCTTTACGTTTTCGGGTAAATAACTTGAAGTACTCTACGTGGCACAACCTACCTCGAGATGGGATAGATGCCTAAACATATAGTCTATACCAAACAGAAGCGGTAGCAGTTGATAACATCAGAACAGACATGTAGCGCACTGATATAAAGGTTTAGTTAGTACTAATATCTATAGGGGTGGGTGTCGGTAATTGGTTAGCCATAGCATTTTTTCCTGTAAATTATCTAAAATGCTATTTGGAGGCTCCCGTGATTCTCTTACTAGTGAGGTTTGCAATCCCCGTTAACGATTATGTCTTAGACCTCTCCTCGTAATGTGCGCTGCGCATTGCCGTTAGGTTTAAAGTAAAAATAAGACGTAATATGATAGCTGAACATGTTATACTTTAGGCGTCTCTCTTTTATTTGTACTTGTGACCAACACTGGAAGGTATTCCTAGTGATGGATTTACCACCTTCTTATCTCATTTTCTTCTTCCTTCATAATGCGCCTTCTGTGTGCATGTGTATGAGGAACAGAGGGATTATATGAGGAGAGAGATAATTGGGTAAAATCTCGCTTTTCTGTGCAAAGAAATATATATACCAGGTGAGTCAGCTGCCCCAGGTATTCGTATCTATGCAATCCGTAGTTTATAGTCTAATGTGAAAACATTGACCCTTTTAGCAAACCAACTGTTATTGTAGCTCTGCCATTTTATTCGGTATATACGCAGCCACCATTAATGATTAAAAGCCTGAATGAGCCAAGGAGTTGAGAAAGGCTTAAAAAAGACGGCTCTTCGTGGAATATGATCTTTGCAAGGAGATAAAAAAATGTTCTCCTGGAGAGTGTGATAGAATGTGTCCGTTCTGGCCGAGTGGCTTAACTGACGACATGTGCTGAAGCAAAGTTGGCTTCCGAGGTTTCAATCGAATACTTACATCAAATTGTTTTGGTTCTTTTTTTTCTCCTTGTGTTTATTTTCTGTATTTTAGTACACTAGTTTATTTATTTTTGTTATTGGCTCTCCTGTAAGCCAAAGACACAAAAATTACAATCATATAATAATTGTGGATCATGTTTACCCCAATAATCTGTACCGTATCTGGTGTTGTAAATGTGTCACGTAGTTAGCTTTCACTCTTTTGGGCGCATGTCACGCTATTAAACCTAACAGTTTATTTTTCATGTTTAAACCTTATGTTTTACTTCTTTTATTCACAAAGGAGTTGTAAATATGCTATGTTCACGGGTAAACAGCATAATAAATTGTTAAAGAGCGTGGATTTTATCAACGAAATAAATGTTCAAAATGACGAACCCCTTCATCAATGCACATTTGAGTACGTTGCCGGAGAGACCTTCTTCCATGCTGTAACATGCGCGGTGTAATCTGCCTGCATTCTTTAAGTATGAATGCCCGTAGATGATTTGGGCTTTGCAGTTCTTGACCGTAGACCAGTTCCTTTAAATGATTCCACAGAAAGAAATCCAATGGGGTGAGATCAAGCGATTTAGGGGGCCATGCAATTGGACCCCCTCGACCAATCCATTTTTGCAGGTATGTTCTATGTAAGTGATTCCTTACAACCAGTGACCATTGTGGTGGAGCTCCATATCACTCGTGCTTGAAATTTGCGTCCATGAGGACCCTGGTGTAGTTGTAGATGATGTGGATGATATTTATTACGGTACAATATGCGCATTACTGAGGATAGACTTAGACTTATTTGCAGATTTTGTGCTATGGTCCTTGAACTGGTATGTGGATTGTTTTCTATTGCGTTTCGCAAAGCTGCTTTATTACCTCCAGAGGTTAATGGAGCATCGCGAGCAGGTGGTGCTCCTCCAAATAATCCTGTTTCCCGAAGGCGTCTTTCAAGCTTTCGTAAAGTGTCTGCAGTAGGTGCCCTCCTTCCTGGAAACCGTTCTTCATACAAGCGCTTTACTGATAGTGCACAACACCTTGTTTCTCCATAAATTAACAGCATGTCAACATACTCATAGTTTGCATACGTTATGAAAGCAGCCGTGTCTCGTAGAAAGATTTCAAATGCTGAGTAGAAAATGGAGAGTTTATTCACGCCAAACTTTGACGCAGGCGCAAATAGCTAAAGCCACTTTGCATACGTGAAGTGTTTTAAACTTGTCCGGATGGACCAAGCATAATGCTGAGCACAATAAAATATCTACTATGAAGCATAAAATATCCCCTTGTCAGCGGAAAACATGGCGATTATCCTATTTTGTACCACCAATGTTGTAATAATGTTATTTGTATCATAATATGAAATTATAGGCCCAAAGAAATAAAATAAAAGGTAATAAAAGGTTTGAACTTAACACAAGGTATTTGAACCCGAACTGAAGTGGCACAGTGGTAAATGAACCATGATAATACCATTCGGCCAATCCTACTATGCGAGCTTGGGTTCGTATACGAATAAGTAATTGTATAACTCAGATCCCACCTCGAATTTGTACATGCTTTTTGCAGCTTCATACAGTGTTTGGAGCTCGTTTTGCTAGTTTTAACTCAAATAAACAAACTGCATCAGACATTTCAATTACTGTATGAACTGGAATATGGCATGGATTGTGACAGAAGGGAAATTATCTACCTAATACTTAGCATTTTTTTACAAGGTTGTATAACGAACCTTTGTTGTCTGACGACTTAAATCCAATTGATTGCACTGCGCAGATCTGCCATTTTGTTGTCAAATAGTTTTGTCAACCGATGCATGTGATAAGTTGTTCCTTCAGGGGCGTTTTCAAAGGTTTGTATGAATGTATGCTAAAGAATAAAAATTTGTAAAATCAGCTAAAAGTGCTGCTGTAGCTACCAGTGTCAGGGTAGGATTTTTTTGGAATCGACGTACATGGCGATTGTATTTTGTCCCGTAAAACACTTATGCACTAAGTTAGCTATCCCTACTCTATAAAGTGTTATGCAAATCAGCCATTATAACGCATTCAAGAAAGGCGTAAGTCAATATGTCGTTTATTAGTTGCATAAATTCAACAATAAGTAGGGGCAGCTGACTCACCTGGTATATATATACACACACAATTCGTTCGCTTTTCCCTTCGGAGGGGCGATCGCATGCAAGCGCGGAGCAGCAGTAATATAGTCCACATCCATGTATGCCTTACCGTGGTGGTTTCTGTAAAACAGTGTGTTTACGTTTCTCTGTGTAGTGTAGAAAACGCAGTCAGTTTGCGTTTATCTCTACAGTGTATAAAACGTAGTGCAGTGTTTCATTTATCTCTACAGTATATAAAACGTAGTGCAGTGTATAAGACGTGTCATAGGTTTATTTTAGAATTCATTAACATGGAAATCCATAAATTCGCGCTTGAACAAAGTTTTCATGTATGACACTTATGTAAAAACTGAGTCATGCAGGGCGGTGTATAGGCAATTTCAAGACAAATTCCCTACCGTTCCAGTTCCAAATAGACTGCCAGACGTCTTGTTAATAAATTAAGAACAACAGGATCTCTAAACACTAAATGTCCTAAGCCAAAGAGAAGGCTTCTAACTGAGGAAATACTCTTTGAAATTAATGCATCATTCATGCGCTCTCCAACTAAGTCTAAAATTTGTTGAACAGCAAGTACGTGCTTCAAGGACCTTAGTCAATACGGCTACTAAGATTTTAAAACTGAATCCATACAAAGTAACTATAGTGGTGACAGGCGTTTTGTTAATAAATTAAGAATACGGGATCCCTAAACGCTAAATGTCGTAAACCAAAGAGACGGTCCTAACTAAGGAAATATTCGCTGAAATTAATGCATCATTAATCCGCTCTCCAACGAAGTCTCCAAAACGTGTTGCACAGCAAGTATATGTTTAAAAAATCCTAGTCCATACGGCTACTAAGATTTTAAAACTGAAAGCACACAACGTAACTATAGTGGTTATGATAAATGAGTAGGATAAGCTTGAGGGTTCTTACACGTCGCTATCTAATGTTCCGCGCATACATGCATCGCCCGAACGGCCACAGGTGGTAGCGAACGCACTGTACCTGCGTTTATGTATATATAGGGTGAACCACCTTAAAACTTGCATCGCAAACCTTTCGGAAACGGAAAGTGCTATTGATGTGCAGTTTTCACAAAATTGATTGTTAGTCAGGGGCTCGTATATTTAGCCTATAACCAGATTTTAATAATATTGAAAAAGTGTTTTTTTTTAAAAAAATACAATTTTTTAAATGGACAATGGCTAGTTACATCAACAGAATAAAGGTAGGGTAAATTAGAATGTCAATGGTCGTTGTTGCAAGATTCTAGTGCAAGTGGTTTGCGAGAAATCGTATTTTGAAAAGTTTCCACCCCGACAATTGTTTGTCCCATTCAACCTGCTTAGTTACTAGGCACGATGTTGTTATATTTGTATGCACTGTGTTTTTTGTTTATTGATTGCACTGCGACTACCTGGTCAGTTAGTTTGTGACAGTTCAAGCAGTAAGTCGTGAGTGGAAGATGGAGTATACTAATGCAGAAAAAGTCCACATGTTCATGGTGTATGGAGAGTGTAGGAAGAATGCAGTTCGTTCCTGTACGGTGTATGCGAAAACGTATCCCAATAGACGTCAACCATCTCGGCAATTATTTATCAACCTCTTCAACCAATTACGTGAAAGTGGTACTGTAACACCTATAAAACGTAACAGAAACAAACAAGTGACTGGAGAAGGGGCAGAAATTAATATTTTGGCTGCCGATGCAGTAGATCCGCAAATTAGTTCCCGCACAATCGCACGTGGAAGTGACATAAGTCACGCAAGTGAACTGCGCATTCTCCAGGGACATAGGTTCCATCCCTATCACATCTCTCTCCATCAAGAGCCGCATGGAAACGATTTTGAGAATCGTGTTAACTTTTGTACATGGGCATTAGGATATGATACTCCAGATTCATCATGTATATTTTTTAGTGATGAGGCAACATTTACTAATCATGGCCAGGTAAACCACAGAAACATATACTATTGGTCCGTTGACAATCCCCGTTGCTTCGTCAGGTGGAACGTCAGCGTCCATGGAGTTTAAACGTGTGGTGTGGGATAGTGAACCATCAACTCATAGGCCCTTTGTTCATAGAAGGAACAATGAACTCGCACAAGTATCGCAGCCTCTTGACGGACCATCTACCACGGATGCTAGAAGACGTTCCTTTGCAGCCTAGGAGGAACCTGTGGTACCAACATGATGGCTGTCCAGCCTAGAGTGCACGAAGTACTACAGCTTGTATTAACGGATTGTTTCCAAATCGTTCGATTGGACAAAAGGGACCTGTACCTTGGCCGGGCCGTTCACCGGATCTGAACACTTTAGTCATTTTTCTGTGAGGAAGGCTGAACGACACTATGTACAAGGATATACCAACTACACCAGACGATATGAATCAACATAATACTGCTGCCTGCTCTGAAATTTCCGCTAAAATGCTAGAACGTGTGCAGCAGTCTTTCCATAGCAGCTGGAAGCGTGTATTGAAGCTGCCGGTGGTCCTTCTGAACACAACCTTTGAAGGGCTTTGTTCTCTTAGTTGTAAGAATCCACAAAAGTATCGTAATTCCCTTTTATTTTTCTTTAGTTTGTGCCACCATAGGTTTAGAGGTGTCGGTGCGTAGAGGTTTCAAAATAAGATTTTTCGTAAACCAGTTGCACTAGAATCTTGCAACAAACGTCACTGAAATTCTAATTTACCCCACCTTTATTCTGTTGATGTAACTAGGCATTGCTACATTTAAAAAATTTTATGTTTGCTCAAAAAGTACACTTTCTCAGTATTAATAAAATATGTTATTAGGCTAAATGTACGATCCCCTGACTACCAATCAATGCTGTGAAAACTAAAAGAATAGCACTTTCCATTTCCGAATTATTTGCGGTGCAAGTTTTAGGTGATTTACTCTGTATATATATGTAGTATATTATAGGGGAAGTTGGCTCACTTTTTTCGTTTGTATGGGAAAGGATAGTGAAAATGAGGGTAGATGCGACGGTTCAAGGAGGAAAATGCGTTTATATGGGAGAGATAGGGAATATGAGGTTTGATGCTATACTAGACAGGGCTTAAAGGGTAGAATATGACATTATATGGGAGAGATAACAAACCGAGAAGAGGTATTAGGCTAAGATGTTTTGAATGGTAGAGTATGCGTTTATATGTAGAGACGAGGAAAACGAAGATAGAGGTTAAGTTGAGTGAGTCTTCAGGGAGGAAAATGCGTTTATATGGGGAAGATAGTAAAACCAGGTGAGATCCGAGGTAGAGCAGGTGCTGAAAGAGGGGTAACGCCCTTTATATGCTAGAGGTGAGGAGTACGGGGAGAGGTAGTCAGTTAGACAGATGTCGAGGAGTACGGTATTCGTTTATGTGTTGAAGATATGGAAGACGGAGAGATGTTCTATGCTAGGAGAGATTTGCAGGAGAGGAAAATGCGCTTTATATGAGAGAGGTAGGGAATACGAGGAGAGGTGCTAGTATAGACAGGAGGTGAGGAGTAGAGTATGCGTTTATATGGGAAAATATAGGGGAAACGAGGAGAGTGACGCTAGGCTAGACCGAGACTAAAGAAGGGGGGATGTAGGTTTATATCGGTGAGATAGGATACCAAGGAGAGATTCTAGGCTGGACAGATGCTGAAGGAGGGAGGTATATGCTTTATACGGAAGAGATAGGGAATACGAGGAGAGATGCTAGACTAGACAGGGCTTGAAGGGTAGAATATGACTTTATATGGGAGAGATAGCAAACCGAGGAAAGGTATTCGGCTATAAGGGTTTGAAAGGCACAGTATGCGATTATATGGGGAATCGAGGAAAACGATGGGAGTAGCTAGGTTGGAGGAACGTTCAAGGAGGAAAATGCGTTTATATGGGAAATTTAAAGGGAAAACTAGGAGAGATCCAAGGTAGAGCAGGTGCTGAAGAAAGGGGCGCCCTTTATATAATAGAGGCAGGGAACTCTAGAAGAGATAGTAGGTTAGAGGTCGAGGAGTGCGGTATTCATATATGTGGGGAAGATATGGAAAACGGAGAGAGATCCGTGGTAGAGCAGGGGCTGCAGGAGGAGCAATGCGCTTTATATGAGAGTGGTGGAGGAATACGAGGGGAGGTGCTAGTCTAAACAAAGGTTGAGGAGTACAGTATTCGTTTATATGCGGAATATATGGGAAACGGGGAGAGATACTAGCCTAGACAGATACTGAAGAAGGGGAATCTGGGTTTATACAGTGAGGTAGGAAACCAAGGAGAGATTCTAGGCTAGACAGATGTTGAAGGAGGGAGGGATACGCTTCATACGGAAGAGATAGGGAAACGTGGAGAGATGCCAGAATAGACAGAGTTAAAGGTGGAAAAGGTTTAGACCGCAGAGACACCACCAAATAAGGTTTACAAACGTTTAGACACCTTTGGTGGTGTTTTCTCGGCACTGGGGGTGAAGTCCCCAACGCTAAAGTTCTAATATATCTGTGTCAATAAATCAGGTAATGCTCGTCCATGCATAACATCATCTAACATGATTGAAAAAGAATCAAGGATTTATACTGCTAACGTACCAGCATCGCGCCTCTAAATAGCTGGACGCAGACCGAAGTACCGCGCCGCATGTAGTTTGATTGATTAATATAAAAAAGTGTATATGTAGAGTGACCCGGTTAGTATCCCAAGTGTTCATGGCATTTCGGAGCAGCGACTTGTACCAGAGCTATTTAAGGTAATTTCGCATGATTCTGGTAGTATCTCAAGTATTTAAGTCATTTTAACACGTAATTCAATAGTGTCACAGGTATTCATGATAAAACAGAGGGTAACTTGATTATAAACATTTTCATCCAATGCTGCAAACGCTTTTACATGTTTTTTTCTAAACCTTACAAACTTGTTATATGTTAAACAGTTAGTGTGCGAGACGGAGAGTGATAAACTGTATATCGGTTTACAGTGAAGGTATATAGAAGCATTCTAAACTAAACCCACAGCGAGCGCCCTGGCCTAACCCTCCCTTGACTTCTCATTGTCTATTCAATCCTATCATCATCTAACATAACCATGTAAAAAGACGAAACCAACAAACATAAGCACGTAACAAGACGTAACAAAACGTAACATAACCGCATGGCCAGACGTCACACTACGTAACATAAGCACGTAACCACGTATCAAGACGTAACGTAGCCACGTAACAAGACGTCACACTACGTAACATAACCACGTAACCAGTAAATGTAACCAATGTAACAGTATATGTAACAACGCAACCAGTAAATATAACCAATGTAACAGTAAATGTAACAACGCAACTAGTAAATGTAATAACGTAACAACACGTAGTAACCACGTAACCACGTATCATAACTACGTAACATGACGTAACACCGGCACGCAACCAGAGATAACCTCGAGTATCATTTAGTGAAATTGCGGCGCTTTATTCAGGTTTTATTATTTGAGAGTCCTAATTGAATGTTTTACGTCAGTATACCTTTGTTTAGTACGTTGTAAGCGCCTCTCCCCTCTATGTAAGCTTGAGACTAGTACTAGAATTTCTCCTAATGGCAGGCGTAACCTCTCCCTTTCCATCATTTTATTATTCTTCTTTCTTCATCAGGTGCGTGCTAGTTGTATACACAGCACACAGATAAACTTAAATTTTTAAAATTGTAAATTCGCGGAGAAACTTTTCATCTTAGGCTTACATTCTTTTAAACACTGTTTTAATTTGCTAATGTCCATACGCATATGTAATTATTCCATCCAAAGCAATAACTCTTTTATCATCAAAGGAGTCAATGTGATTTTATTCACTTGCACTGTGGCAAGAGCATACTGTCGTGACAGGATCAGATTCATGGGCGTTCTTATTATGTTTCTGGTCTTAAGATAGTCAATATAGCTCTCGAATGTGACGTACTGCTTAATAGCACTACGTTTTATGTCTTTAATCTTTTTTTATCATTGAGCCGTGGACATCTAGTGCATACATCTTAGGTCGTAGTCCAACAAAGCGCTGGATTATTTTACCATTAGCCTCATCTTTAAGTTTTCCCAACACCTTTTTGTTCCGAGTGGAGCATTATATGTGCTTGACAGGATAATCAGATGTATCCAGATGCTCGAGAAAATGTACCTTGTCCTGGTACACATCGTCATGTGTCACACGATGAATGAACGAATCAATTTGCATATACATAAACTTCAGGTTTTCAGCTCCATTATATAGCAGCAACACATCATAATGATAGTGGTACATTAATGTCTTGGAGATGTCTAACACACTCATTCCAATGTATATAGGCTTGTTGAACACAATCTGTCGGGATGCCATATGCACAGCAGCTAGGTTGGTAGCACATATTGTTCGATCGATAAACATAGGCTTGGTAATTAACTTCTTCAGGGTCTTCTCCTTTGTCACCAGTCGTATATCCACACGATTACACGGGTTCTCCATAGTTCTTCCAAGCATGGCGTTGTTAAACGGTTTTTAGAGATCCTTCTCGAAGTCATTTGTAGTTTGTTGTCACAGCCTATTGTAAAATTCAACATAAGGTTTTAACCACTGCGACTGTCGGAATTTTAGCACACGATTGATTTATGTTGGTTGTAGTCCACGATTAAGTGCCTGCTTCAAAGACATGTAATGTACTACATACTTCTTTCGCGGTCCAAAATGAGGTATCAGTTTCTTAGTACTCGAGTACATAGGCTTCATACACTCAGGCAGGAAAGGCAGGTCGTAGTGTAGGTCGTGAAGTTCCGCAGAATACTCGATGTCAACATCTAATATGTATCCATAAGGATCAGATTCTTGTGATGTTTCTAAGTCGATTTTTTCAGGTGACACCCACTCAAATCCTCTACAAGGGAGGGCGTGGCACATGGCCCAAACATATTGGTTATTGGCGTCTTCATATGTAATAAATTGCGTTGGTCTCCACGAATCATACTTCTCCGTGTAGACGTTGCTTGCTTCGGCATACCGTGGGAAACTTGGAATTAACCTCCTCCTATGCCGGATTCCACCATGAGTAATTGGTTATAATCCTGTAAATTCCAGCTGAATTCCAGTATACAACAACATGGCGTCCCATATAAGTCCTGTAGAGGTGAAATAATAAGCAGGGTCGACGTTATGCGTTTTGAGGGTTTGATTTCTAAATGTCTCAAAGACATCAGCCAGAAGAAGTACATAAGCGATAAAGTAGAGATCGCTGTATTCGCCAAGGTTTCTTACATTAAAAAGCTCCCATACATTTCTAGCATGATTACAGTCATAATCACTAATTTCTTCTTCATTTAATCTATTGTAGAAGAAGTCCTTACGAGGTAGGCAGGTTTCGTTCAAAACATCCCATGAAATGACATAATCATTGGGAAATACTCCCTTACAAGTCATCAACTTCAACTTGTCTTTTCCGAGGTATTTCAGGGGACGATGTTATATTTTTACTAGCTTATCCAAGCTTGTACTGAGAAACCGAAAACTATCCACAAACCAAAGCTTTATATTTCCTACATACTTGGAGAATGCTGTATAGCTGTCTACAGAGCTAGGAATTACTTCCACCCGCTCACACGTGCATTCTACCTTCTTAACAGTGAAGTATGAGTAATAACCACTGAGGTGGTGCATGAAGACTGAAATATATTTAGGTGTTTTTGCAGGCTGAATTAAATTCATTATGTAGACTTCCACGATATTCATTGCTGATGTGGTCAAGGTCACGTGCTTTGTAGTTCTCTTCAGTTAAGGTTTTTCCACACAAGTAGCATACTGTAGAGGAGTTGAAATACATTTGCTGTTGATTTGTAAGTTTCAGATATATGGCAGATATGTATACATTATTAATTTCCTTTGCAAGGAACGAAAGGCATTCCATAAAATTCTGAGCATCAACACCAGGATATACACAGGGATGCTTAGGAAGATCAGTTTCCAGATGTTCAACGTAAGATGACGGCTTATCGTAAACGCAGAAACTCATGGGTACATGCTGCTGATAAGGGGTTGCATATGAAGTTTCAGGATTGGGTATACATGTATGACATGGGGCGAGAATGCTTACAAAGTCTACATAGATGACGCAAGGTAGTTTCAAAATCCCTACACAATTTTTAAGTTCAACAATTTATTACTCCTTTGTAGGCATAACTAGCCGTACAACACCATGTTGATTACATATGGACGCATGCTCTTGTAGGTTTTCAGGTCCTCTTCGTCCGCACTGATCATCAAAATGTGTAAAACAACGCTTACATGTATAAACACGTTCTTTATGCTTAGCTTTCTGACGTCGAATAAGTGTTTCAAAACTCTTTATATAAACGTAGTGAAGTTTTCCACCACTGTCACTCAATAGTAGAAGGCCACGGTGTTGAGATAGTTCAGTCTCAGCGACCCCTATTGGATACACTTCATGCTTCTCATCCAGGCCGAAGACGTTGATAGACATCCTGTTAAACTTATCAAATTTAGATATTTGATAAAGAAGATTTCTATAGATAACACAGCTGAAGTCATATTTATTTTGAAGTTGCTTGTATCTTCTCAGCCGTAGCGCATTCTTCTCAACGAATTTGGCTAATACAAAGTACATAAAGTATAGCTCATCAGTTAAATTCTGAATGTTATTGCAGGCTTTTCTTGCTTCAACAGATGGGCCAGGGGTATGTAACTACTTCCTCGTAACGGATTGTACTTGTTAATTCGAAGTCGAACTCCTTCTACAGCAAGCAGAGACCGGTTTCCTCCCTTAAGTTGTGATTCCTCCTTTTCGGTTACAAACTTCCTCGTTTTCGTTTCCAGCATAGAGTCCAGATCCGTTTCTAAGAAAACAGCTTGATTCCGGGTTTTAAATGTGTTGTCGCAGGTTTCTCCGATACTGTTAAGAAATCTACATTCAGCCAGCAGATTAATTTTCACACTCTTGTGAATACCGAGCTCTTTATGTTCAGCCTGGTTTATCCGCTGTTTGCCTCATACAGGTACATATTCAGGTCCTTAGTTGATTATTCACAACGTACAAAATATGATTTCAAGCGTCCATCGAATGAAGTTTCATATTCTTTCACGTCACAGTCATCCATTGTAGACAATAATTCTTGTTTAGTATGTTCTAATCTGCGTTTCTTCTCAGGCAGAAGAAGAATGCATTTTCGTGTCGCCGGCCCTTATAACGGTCTTTGAAGGTTGAATTACAGTATTTACCTTTGGAGAGCTTCTTACAACGCAGCTCATGCCGTCTTTTATCATACCAACGTAAAAATGCCTTTCCGCATTTAACACAAGAATATCCTGATGCACTATGAATGATATTCCTATATGAGGACTTATTCATCTTTGTTCTTGGTATAAAACGTGTTAATCCTTCTTCAAGGAAATGTAGACCTCTTCACCTTGATAACACTTAGGAAGCCGATCATTTTCTGAGAGAACAACGATGAAAACACCTCAGATTTAATTAGCAGATTGAAGGGCAATTCTCAAGATGATCCCGAACCTTTTTTAGATCAATTATATAACTTATTAATTCTCCTTCAAGGAAATGTAGGCTACTTAACTCTGATAAAACTTTAGAAAGCCGATTATTTTTGAGAGAACAAGAATGTTCACACCTCGTAGTTAATTAGCAGAATGAAGTCCAATGCCCGAGATCGCCCTATTTATAGAGGAGGCACGAACCTTTTTAGATCAATTATATACTGAATTTTAATACTTAAACGGTGATTAAGCGTCTAAGCTCTTATATTTCAATTAGTGTTACGCTGATGTTCGGGTGTATCCGTAGGTCTTCGCGCATGTTCGGGTGTTTGGTTGAAGTGAACGCGTTTCTCTTTGTATTAGCAGGTCTTCGTATAGCTTCGGGTGCTTAAAGTGAGTGAGCGAAGTATTGCGAGGATGCATGTACTGTTCGTTGGTGTTCGGACGTCTCCGTACAGGTACGGATGCTTAGAGTAAGTTTGCGAGGGTTCATGTATTGTCCGTAGGGCGTCGTGCAGATTCGGGAGCTTGGCTCGAGAGAGTGATGAACGGTCCGTCAACCGAGCAAGGGACAAGTATCCTTTGAGCAAGTATTCACCATACGCCGCGAAACCTAGAAGCAAAAATGTGAATGAAATGAAAGATGTAAATGAAATAGAATGAAAAAATTGTGATAGCATACACCACTCCGGCATTCGCCTGCAGACCAGGGAAAACCACGAAAAATCCGACCCACGGTAATCGAACTAGGGTCCGTAGAAGCAAACATGAAAGGTGCACATGAAAGAGCATGAAAGGAAATCGTTTTAGCATATAGCACTCCGGCATTCGTATGCACACCAGGGAAAACCACGAAAAATCCGTGGTCAGAGTGGGTGACCGACAGACGTAAATCGAACCCCTGAACCCTAGAAGCACATGTTAAGATGCAAATGAGATAGAATTAAAGGGTAAGAGAATCGCTATCGATGATAAACTACTAGCGTTTGGCTGTCGACCAGCGAAAAACCGCGAGAAGCCTAAGGTCAGAGTGACCGTCCCTACGGAAATCGAACCGAGGGCATCCGAATGCAAACCACAGACGTTATCGCCTGAACCAAGCCGTAAAAACAGGTTTATCCCATACCACTCATGACAATACTCCACCCCAGCCAGATGCATTTTAAAGAAACCAGGTTATTATATAAAGTAATAACATGTATTCGACGTATTTATCTTAATTACTTTTGATGTTATTCAAAGATGAATTTGTATTCATGTCACTGGATTCAACCCAAGACCACCAGGTCACCTTGGAACAACAGTCAATGACGCGCCAGGTTCCAAGGATATATCACCCGTAGCCGCATAGCGCTATCTCCTTTCATTCAGGAGATGTAAGCATTTAATAGCAATAATATTTTTTTTGCGACAGACCGTCAACTCAAAATGTCTAGTACTAAAGTCCGTGAGGTTTAAGTAGTCGTGTCCCTTTTAGACAGAGAAAGGAATACTCACCTTCTCGCTCTCACTCTACGATGACACAGGCAAAGCAGATACACCAGTCAAACACGCATCAGTGGCGGGGTGCTCGTCATCCTCTCCGACCGGCTGTTGTTCATTCTCGGATTCACCGTCAGAAACTTCAAACAGATCTTCGTACTCTTCTTCCGATTCCAATTCCTCTAAATTTATGACTAGTCTGTCCGTAATTTCATCTACCAGACCGTCTTTCTCCCAGTAAAACTGATTAGTGTTTTGCACATGCTCACACGCCCTTTTCCATTTGTCTGGAGTCACTTTTGTAATCGCATTATCAAAGAACAATTTTACATCACCACTTTTAAATGAAAATTATGTTTGGCAACATCGTTCTTGACTTGTACCCATATAAGTTCTATAGCATTGAAATCACAGTGATAAGGTGGCAACCGTACTATAGTATGTCCATGCATTTCGCGAGGGTATCAATTTCATAAACTTTGAGATTGTCTTTTTTCAATTTAATTAACTCGTATAGTACTGTTTTGTCGCTTGTGGACCAAACTCAGTATTTCTATTACGAAGCCTATCCTGCGTATGGGATTTGAATGGAGATGAAGTGGGTGTTTTATTAATTTCTATGGAATGATAAGTGGCATTGCCCATAACGATGACACTATTAGAAGGATTGTTAAGTAGCAACTTATTGACAAACCAATCCTTGAAAATGTTGTTATCCGTTTCTTCATGGTAGTCTTTACTGGATTTGGCTTTAAAGTTAGTAAAGCATTAGGAATGAACCCTGTTGAACATCGCTCCTTTGCCTATTAGTGTTTTAAGAGGGAAATCATTTTCATCACCGTCACACTTGCACACCTTATTTCTCGTATGGTTTATATTTACCCGTTTCGTCAAGGTACACTATAGGCCTACTAGTAGGCCTCAGTTCTTCATTCGTCTTAAAAACCGAAATCGTTTAGAAACAATATTCATTCGTTCCATTAAAAAACGTCTTCCTTGCGAATTTTTACTATAACTGAAATTAAGCTTTTTAAGAATTTTTCTTAACGACTACATGCTTCCTTTCAGTAAGCCTTGAACTTTGAAAGCCTCATATATGTCCTGCAAACTAGGCAGAAAGTTCATACGCGATAACGAATAGATTGTTTGCTTAATAACAGCTGCAGTGAATGAGTTTATTTCTGCTTTTTTTGTTTTTTGTTTTTTTGTTTGTAGCAATCTCCTATTTGGGCGCTTCTTGCCTGGAGTTTGCAACCTACCGCCATTAGCTTCAGCATTTGTGTGTTCTTTTAAAATTCGCCGGACGGAAGGAGCAGAAATACCTGTAGCAGCAGCAGTTCTCTCAACTACACTTGTCACTGAAGTAGTCGGCTTTCCACATTTCAATGCATCACTTCATCACTGAAGAAACTGTGAACTTTAACTACGTTTCCCTACCATCTGATTTTAGAATTTTCCCCGAGAGCCAATTTGAAACAATACAAATACAACCAAAACTACTAGAAAATAATTCAACATTATATCCATATGTTGTAACAAAGAAAATATCTTGCGTATCGTGTAAAACCGCAAAATAACAAACTCATAGTCCCACAGCTCATACGCCACTGCAACCTTCAGTCAGCATACAATAGAAGTGGGAGGGTTGCGAGCTTCTACGGGTCTGAAATTTCCACAAATCGCAAGAAAGAAGTGGTTGCTGTCCCACCCCCTCTGCTAGACAAGGACAGCACTCTATGTGAGACAAGGACAGTAGAAAACCTGCCAACTTAAACCTCACAGAGTATAGTAGTTTCTAATCAATTCCGATTCCCTTTCCATTTAATTATATCTCATTATCGTCTTTCATGTGAGCTTCCAGGGTTCAATGGTTCGACTTTCGTCGTCGGTCACTTACACTGACCATGGATTTTTCGTGGTTTTCCCTGGTCTGCATAAAAATGCCGGAGTGGTGTATGCTACCATGATTTCCTTTCATTCTATTTCATTTACATATTTCATGTGTGCTTCTAGGGACCCGGATTCGATTACAGTCGGTCGCTCACACTGACCTCGGAGTTTTCGTGGTTTTCCCTGGTGTGCAGGCGTATGCCTGAGTTTGGTATGCTACCACGATTTCCTTTCATTCTATTTCATTTGCATCTTTCACGTGTGCTTCTAGCGTCCTGGTTCGATTCCCGCCGGTCGCTCCTTCTAACCTCGGATTTTTCGTGGCTTTTCTGGTCTGTATGCAAATGTCTGAGTGGTGCATGCTATCACGATTTGATTTCATTCTATTTCATTTACATCCTACATTTCCTTCGCATCTTTGTGCTTCTAGGTTTCGCGGCGTATACTGAATGCTTGCTCAAAGGATACTTGTCCCTTGCTCGGTTAACCGATCGTTCATCACCCTCAGGAGCCAAGCACGCGAATCTGCACGAAGACCTACGAACAATACATGAACCCTCTCAAACTTACTCTAAGCATCCGAAACTGTACGGAGACGTCCGAACTCCACCGAACAATACATGCATCCTCGCAAAACTTCTCTCACTCACTCTAAGCACCCGAAGGTATACGAAGACCTGCGAATACAAAGAGAAACGCGTTCACTTCAACCAAGCACCCGAACCTGCGCGAAGACCTATTGATACACCCGAATATCAGTGTAACACGAATTGAAATATAAAAGCTTAGACACTTAACCACCGATTTTGGTAATAAAATTCAGCATATAATTGATATAAAAGGCTTCCTGCCTCCTCTATAAATAGGGGATCTCAGGCATTGGACTTCTTTCTGCTAATTAGCTCTGAGGTGTCAACATCGTTGTTCTCTCAGGAAATAATCGGCTTTCTATGGTGTTATCAAGGTGAAGAAGTCTACATTTCCTTTAAGAAGGTTTAGTACGTTATTATACCAAGAAGAAAGATGAATCACTCCTCATATAAGGATATCATTCCTAGTGTATCAGGATATTTTTGTGTTAATGCAGAAAAGCATTTTTACGTGGGTATGATAAAAGACGGCATGAGCTGCGTTGTAAGAAGCTCTCCAAATATAAATATCTTAATGCAACCTTCAAAGACAGTTATAAGGTCCGGCGACACGAAGATGCATGCGAAATAAACAGGTCTGAAGAGAAACGTAGATTAGAACCTACTAAACAAGAATTATTATCTACAATGGATGACTGTGACATGAAGGTATATGAAACTGCATTCGATGGACGCTTGAAATCATATTTTATACGTTCTGAATAATCAACTAAGGACCTGAGTATATACCTGCATGAGGAAAAACAGCGGATAATCCGGATTGTATAAAGAGCTTGTTATTCACAAGAGTCTAAAAATTAATCTGCTGGCTGAGTGTAGATTTGTTAACAGTATCGGAGAAACCTGCAACAAAACATTTAATACCCGGAATCCAGCTGTTTTCCTAGAAACGAATCTGGACTCTATGCTGGAAACGAAAATGAAGAAGTTGGTTACTCAAGTGGAAGAAACACAACTTAAGGGCAGCAACTGGGCTCTGCTTCCTGTAAAAGGGGTTCGGCTTCGTATTAACAAGTATACGAGGAAGTAGCTACATACCCCTGTCTCCATCTGCTGAAGCAAGAAAGCCTGCATTAACATCCAGAATTTAACTGATGAGCTATGCTTTATGCATTCTGTATTAGCCAAATTCGTTGAGAAGAATGCGCTATGGGTGAGAAAATACAAGCAACTTCAAAATAAATATAACTTGAGCTGTGTTATGTATCTAAATCCACATTCTCAAATATTTAAATTTCAGAAGCTTAACAGGATGTCTATCAACGTCTTCGGCCTGGATGAGAAGCATGAAATGTATCCAATAAATGTCGCTGAGACTGAACTACCAGAACACCGTGACGTGCAACTATTAAATGGCGGTAGTGTGAAGCCTCACTACGTCTATATAAAGAATATTGAAAAGCTTATTCGACGTCAGATAGCTAAGCATAAAGAACATGTTTATACCTGTAAGCGTTATTTTACACATTTTGATGATCAGTGCGGACGAAAGGGACTTGAAAAGCTACAAGAAAATGCGTCAATATGTAATCAACATGGTGTTGCAAGGGTAGTTATGCCTACAGAGGAGAAATCAATTGTTCAATTTAAAATTTTTGAAGGGATGTTGAAACTGCCTTGCGTCATCTATGCAGACTCTGTTAGCATTCTCGCCCCATGTCATACGTATATACCCAATCCTGAAACTTCATATGCAACCCCTTATCAGTATCATGTACCCACGAGTTTCTGCGTTTACGATAAACCGTCATCTTACGTTGAGCATCTGGAAACTGATCTTCCTAAGCATCCCTATGTATATCCTAGTGTTTGTGCTGCTCAGAAGTTTATGGGATACCTGTCGCTCCTTGCAAAGGAATTTAATAATATATACAAGTCTGTCATACCTCTGAAACTTACAGATCAACAGCAAATGTATTTCAACTCCTCTACAGTATGCTACTTGTGTGTAAAAACCTTTACTAAAGAGAACTACAAAGTACGTGACCATGAGCACATCAGCAATGAATATCGTGGAAGTCTACATAATGAATGTAATTTAGCCTGCAAAACACCTAAATATATTGCAATCATCATGCGCAACCTCAGTGGGTATGACTCACACTTCATTGTTAAGGAGCTGGGATGCACAAGTGAGCGGGTGGAAGTAATTGCTAGCTCTGAAGAAAGCTATATACCATTCTCCAAGTAGGTAGGAGATATAAGGCTTCGGTTTGTGGATAGCTTTCGGTTTCTCAGTACAAGCTTGGATAAGCAGGTAAAAAATGTAACATCGTCCCCTGAAATACTTCGGAGAAGAGAAGTTGAAGTTGATGACTTATAAGGGAGTATTTCCCTATGATTATGTCACTTCACGGGATGTTTTGAACGTAACCTGCCTACCTCGTAAGGACTTCTTCTACAATAGATTAAATGAAGATGAAATTAGTGATGCTGACTACAATCATGCTAGAAATGTATGGGAGCTGTTTAATGTAAGAAACCTTCGCGAATAGAGCGATTTCTACTTACTCGCTGATGTACTTCTTCTGGCTGATGTCTTTGAGACATTTAGAGATCAAACCCTCAAAACACATGAAATCGACCATGCCCATTATTTCACCTCTCCAGGACTAACATGAGACACCATGTTGCTGTATATTGGAATTCAGCTGGAATTGTTAGTGCTATTAAGCAGTACGTCACATTCGAGGGCTATACTGACTGTCTTAAAACCAGAGAAATTATAAGAACGCCCATGAATCTGTTCCTGTCACGACAGTATGCTCTTGCCACAGTGCAAGTGAATAAAATCGCATTGACTCCTTTTGATGTTAAAAGATTTATTACTGTGGATGGAATAACTACATATGCGTATGACATTATTGTAATACAAACAATGCTTAAAAAATGTAAGCCTAAGATGATGACTTTCTCCGCGAGCCTACAATCTTAAAAAATCGAAGTTTATCCGTGTGCTATGTATACAACTAGCATACACCTGATGAAGAAAGAGGAATAATAAAAATATGAAAGGGGTGCCGTTAAACCTGCTATTAGGAGCAATCCTTGTACTAGTTTTAAGCCTAGATAAAGGTGAGAGGCGCTCTCAACGAACTAAAATAAGGGTATGTTAAAGTAAAACTTTCATTTAAGACTCTGGAATAATAAAACCAGAATAAAACGCCGCAACTTCAATAAAAGATACTCGAAGTTATCTCTGGTTACGTGCCGGTGCTAGGTCTTGTTACGTTTACTGATTACGTCGTGTCACATGGTGTTACGTCATGTTACGTGGTTACATGGTTACTACGTGTTGTTGCGTTGTTACATTTAGTGGTTACGTGATTACATTTACTGTTACATTGGTTACGTTTACTGGTTACTTTGTTACATTTACTGTTACATTGGTTACATTTACTGGTTACATGGTTAGGTTAGGTAGTGTCGTCTTGTTACGTGGCTATGCTACGCTGTGTTACGTCTTGACACGTGGTTACGTGTTTATGTTACGTACTGTAACGTCTTGTCATGCGGTTATGTTACGTTGTGTTACGTCTTGTAACGTGGTTACCTTTGCTAGTTAATTCTTGTTACGTGTTTATGTTAGATGATGATAGGATTGAATAGACAATGTGAAGTCAAGGTAGGGATAGGTAAGGGCGCTCGGTGTGGGTTTAGTTTAGAGTACTTCTATATACCGTCACTGCAAACCGATATTCAGTTTATCCCTCTCCGCACACTAACTGTTTAACATATAACAGGCTTGTAAGATTTAGAAAAAAGTTTATAAAAGCGTTGTAGCATTGGATGAGAAATGTTTTTAATATAATTGCCCTCTATATTGTGACGTATGCAAGTTTTGTTGCGTATATGACCTTGGCTGCCCGGATCGGGTATTGCGTAAGACAGTGGTGGGAATAAACGAGTTTTCAGATAGCGTCCCACGCCGAGTTAGCAGTCAGTCAGTCAGTCAGTTGAGTCGCGGCTAGTTACTGGAAGAGGCAGGTTGTGTGTGTGCCGCGCTACCCATACAAGCATGTATGGCTTCCTCACCGACGGACATGTGAACAAGGAAGTACTGTATCCCCTTTTATTAATAAACCCCCTTGTCATCCACTTTTTCCAGTTTAATTTATCATAGTAGATAGATCCCTTCTCTCATCTGCACCATGTAGTAATCCTTTTAGTAGGTATTTCTTAATATTTTTTCACTTTTCTCTTAGCTGCGTTCCTTGTCGTGACCTCGCATAATATAAATTATTAACTTTCCGGTACCCGAGTTGCGAGTAGCTCTACCCCCGATTGAGCTAATGTGTTTAGAGGTCACGATATTTACAATATTACTATGAATACCTGTAACGCTATCTGAATTACCTGTTAAAATTACTTAAAAACCTGTGATACTATACTGTGCTACTTATATATACAGGCTGTTTCAGACATACTTTTACAAACTTCGGGTATGGTTTCCTTACACCACATGAAGGAAAAAAGTTCATATGAACATATGTCAGATAATCCTTCGTTTTCTAGATAGGAGGTGTTCAACACAGTGGTACAATTATAACATACAAAACTCATAATAAATACTCGAAATGTCCTCCTCTTGCTTCTATGCATGCCTGTACTCGTCGAATCATGGAATGTCGCACCCTGTCAAAAACTCCGCGATGGTGTCGAATGGTTTCACAGGGGCTTCCATGACACGTTGATGAAGCGTTTCTGCATCCGGGATGGGTGCTCCATAAACCACTGATTTAAGATTCCCCCAGAGGTAAAATCCACCGAATTGAGGTCGGAAGAACGTGCAGGCCGTGGAACTCGTCCTTCTCTGTCTATCCATCGGTCATGGTAGATACAGTCAATGCATCTCGAACAATGCGATTAAAATGTGCCGGAGCCCCATCATGCATAAACCAAATATTTTTTCTTATTTGCGGGGACACATCTTCGTGAAGTAAGTCGGGAAGAGTATGCTGGATAAAGTCCCTGTAGACAGCACCAGTAAGACGTGCTGGTAAAACTTTTGGACCTACCAGGCACCTACAATTCCAGCCCACACATTCAGACTAAACTGTTGCTGATGTCTAGCCTGAAGTACAGCATGAGGATTACGATCTGCCCATACGTGTACGTTGTGGAAATTAGTAACTGCATCTCTCCCAAACGTGCCTCATCTGTAAGTAAAACTGACGAGACAAACAACGGATTGGCTGTTTATGCTACAAACCATCAGCAAAAGTTATCCCGTGGTGGAAAATCGGCAGGCGAAAGGCCCTGCACACGTTGATTATGATATGGATACAGGAGCTGCTCGTGAAGTACCCCGCATGCTGTCACGTGTGATGTACCAGATGCCACAGCCAATTGTCTTGTCCTGATACCTGGATCGTCTTTGACACACTTTAACATCTGTTCTTCGCGTTCCGGCGTACGAACAACTCTTGGTCTTCCTCGATCAATAATCCGTGGTGCAACGGTTCCTGTCTCAGCAAGGCGACGATAAACAGCGACAAAAGTTGGATGACTCGGTTGTCTTCGGTCTGGAAACTCCATCTGATAGAGCCGTGCAGCCTCTCGTCCATTACCATTCGCGCGACCATACATAAAAGTCATGTTTGCCTGTTCACGAAATGAATATACAGCCATGGTGGAACGAAATACGTGCAGTTAACTCACTACGTGTACACAAATGAAACGTGGAAGACAGACTAATGACAAATGACAAACGTAAACAAGTCTCCATGACAACACTTCGCCATCTACCGTATGTAGTACAATGGGTCAACGCCTTCTATGAATGCATACAGAAATGAAGTTTTGAGTTTGGACCCCGAAGGCCGTTGAACTCACACTTTCATTGTGATAGGAGTAACGCAAAAACCAAGGATTGTGGGCTAATGTTCATATGAACTTTTTTCCTTCTTTTGGTGTGAGGAACCCATAACCGAAGTTTGTAAAAGTATTTCTGAGACACCCGGTATATATATCGTGTCTTCGGATATTGTCACTAATTCAACGTGAGGTCATAGCGAGTAGAAGGAGAAGTGAGATCATTTCACTGCTCTTCCATAAGGTTTTTACAAGAGCTATCAAGTACCTCCTTGAGATGGCAACAAATTCGTTAGTGTGGCTATTTACAGCTCCCTATATTAATGCTGGTATCAGTTTGTTGGGTGTTGCATTCGCATTTTGTTGTGTATGTGGTCGCTGTGCTTGTTACGGTGTGGTGAATTTTAGCTGTTAATCTTGATTAACTTTTTAGTTTTCAGAAACAAACTACACGCCTAAGTGTTTTGTGCCTTGTAGATCCCGATATGACAAATTTAAGGCTAAATATTTTTAGACTTCCAAGGGAATGTTTCCTAAGTGGGAGAGGGCGTTGTCAAGATGGATAAGAGTCTTTCTTAAAATAGTTACGTGTGTGATTAACATTTTTGGAAGAACTGTTGGTAATGGTAGACATATTTGTGATTAGTGGAGAAAATTTAGATATCGCAAGGCAAAGATGGAAGTTAATGACCCAAGGAGTTCCGCATCTCTTTTCTAATCTTCCTAAATATATATATATCACGACCAATAGGTACACTCCCGTAAACCTCAATCAAAAAGGGCTGAAAGAGGTATGAATTTAGAAAACAATGGGAATAATGCAAAATGCTCTAATAATATCCTGTAATAGAGGATACGAATACAACCTTTAGTGTCGTCCTCCGTAGACTAGTGGTAAGTGCTAGTTTCTAGTTCCCGAGGTCGCGGGTTCAAACCCGGTGGAGGGCCATGGATTTTTTCGGGCGTTAAAATCCTTAGCATGGCTTCCTTCGGAAGGGAAGTAAAGCCTGTGGTCTCGTGTCGTAGATTTGCGGCATGTAAAAGAACCTCAAACCTGTTAAGAAGCCTCTGAGCAAAATTACCGGTGTTTCACACCCAATATAGAATGGGACGCTAAGGACCATAGTAGTGAGAGAGCGTCCATAAATAACACTCAAATTTAATTTTGACAACCTTTAGTAATAGTGTAGACTGATGAAGAAAAGGTTAAAGCAGCAACAACGCAATATAATTTGACTAAAATGTAAATAATTGAAAGTAGCAAATGAATAGAAATATCAATGAATCTGAAGGAGTAAAATACCTGAGTAAAAGCATTTACTGATACAATTTTGAAGAAATCACGAACAAACATAAAGGCATGATAAATATAAGAATTTATTTTAGATAGTTTGATTTTAAGGACCAAGTCACCCAAAGGATACAGACATCCTTTAAACCACGATCTTCGTCCCCTTCCATCAGAATCACATTTAAGAACGTTATCAAAGGTCTTAACTGTCCCTATAGTATTAATATTCATGATATAAATTCAGTATGTGATTTTTTGAAGAATAGGAATGAAAACGAGCAATGTGGAATTTAATTTTTTGACGAAGTGAAGTTGAAAAAAGAAATTAGATTTAATTATCATTCTTTGAAAGTGGATGGGTTTGCTTATTTTGGGGATTTTACACCCAAAAAGAGTAAAAATGAGTTGGCCAACCACGCCTTGGTGTTTATGTATGTCCGTTTGTGCAACCTGTATCTATCTAGGTAAGTAGAAACACAACTCCTGTGGGAATTCTGGCTCAAATTTTAATGCAAATTATGAATCAAATAGAGCGGTCAAGTGCTTTAATAGATACTTGATTTTGCCTCAAATGATAGCCAGTCTAACAAGAAATGGTGAAACTGTTTGGAATATGTGGCATGCGTAATAATGTTAAATGTTCAGTATACCATCTTGAGTGTACAAAGAGGCGACTTTGTGCTTTTTCAGACTTTATGCACAACATGTATAAGAAATGATTTCCATGATAATAATGAAATTTCTTACAACACTGAAACCATACATTTTCTTTATTATCGACGCTCTATGAAGCAGATATCTCTTCTGAGTTTTCTGGAATGAGAGTGTGTTCCAAGCTTACGAAAGCTCATACTGATCCAAATACGTTTCAAAAAATGAATATCAGGCTTCCTTTTCAGCTGTTTAGTCAGTCAGTGGCTAATGGCATTAAATTCTTCCGGGACACGCCCATGCTGGACTCGAAGGAAATGAAAAAAAAAATAAATAAAAAAAGAACAGAACAGAACAGTTCACCGGAGATCTAGATTGCATCGTAGATATATTAAATTCGCCATTACCTGTAATTGGACTGTATAGAAGTTCAAATGAAATCGATATAGCATTACGAGGTGGAAATCACTTCTTAATAAAGAGCGCAATACTTTCGCGTCTGAAAGGACATTGCGGTTTTTAAGAGTAACCATACAGAGTACACTGGAGATGGAGGAATATTTGTGGGAAAATGGATTGAAATACGTACTCAAGCTAAGCTGAATCAAGAACCAATAGAAAGACACTGGAATTTTACGGTGAAGTTGCGACAATCATCCGCCTACAATCGATTTTTTACAGTTACATTATTTACAGTCGTTCCCACCAAATTAGCAATATCATCTGAAGGCAATTGTGAGTATAGGTAAGAGCTGCCTTTAACATCATCCGTTAACCAAATGAGGTTGTTAGCAAAGGACACTGTAAGCCGCAATAAGGGAATTAAAGAAAGTTAGAGAGCAAAATTAAGGCAAAATTTAGATTGAACTATCTGATGTACCGGATTAGGAAAACAATGCACCTGAAATGACTGAGAAACATGTCGCTAAAGAATGTCTAGTACATCACTTGAGCGGATATATGGTACATAATAATTCAAAGGGCAAACACGATAAAACATGTGCTAATTTGTTCTATGTCAAATCTGCAGACAGCCCTTCCATATCTTTTTAACGACAATTCAAGACTACAAATCTGGTATAGGCGATTTCTTCCTTACGTACCCTTCTAATGTGCATACAGTATTCTTTCGCAAGTAGAAATGTTGCAGCAGAGAAACTTTCAAGTGAAAATAACCTGTGGATCCATATATTTTTTATAGTTTTGACATCATTATCCAAATTTGTACCTATTAATTATGGAATTGAGTGTCGTTGGGAACATGTACTGGATCTTGTCCCGAAAATAATTTACGTTACATGAAGTGCCGATTCTCTTTTTACGCCAAGGAAATGAGAAAGAAATAACAGTTATCAAAGGCAGCAAAGTAATCTAAGAAATTGTTGAAAGTTACTAACAGGTGACTTTATAATAAGTGAGAACATTTTTATCCGTAGAATGAAATACAAATAGATTGTAATAATTCTTGTAGCAAAGTTAGCTATTTATTCACAGGAAGAATGCTGTAAAATAGGTAAATGTATAGTTAACAACAGTGAGTATGAAGTATAAGTTACATTTAACTTTCTTCCTTTCATGCGTTCTAGTAGTAGCATTATTATCTGACATTTCTGTGAGTGATTGTGAGAATGTGCATGCGTAAGTGTGCTATTAAGCGATACCTTTCTTTTACTTGTTCTCCAGTGCATTTCCTGCTATACACTATAGTGTTTGTATTAGCTTGGTATTAGCACTGCACCACACAACCAATCGCAATGCCATCTGTGCGGCGGAACACATGAACTACTACAGTGATAACACTTCTTCTACACGCTATCGTAAGGTTTTAACCAGCACAACTGATGAAATTGTATTACTCGATGAATTTTTGTTATCCATAGACTATCAGTTTGTTTTTAGGCCATATAATGAACAACATATTTCTTTCTGGGTCCAAGATGATGAGTTAGCTTCTTTAAAGACCACTACTTAAGCTTAATGCCGTCTGGTAGAAAAGGTAATTCATTATGTAGGTCATGGAGTTCTGTAGGATATTCCACATCAACTTCTAAGATATATCCGAGAGAATCATTTTCTTTAACGATTCCAAGGCGCTATCTTCCGGAGAAACCTATTGAAATTCTCCATTAAGGAGGGCATGACACATTGCTCAAATATAATAATTATTTGTGCTTTCGTATGAAAAAAATTAGTGGGGTTTTAAGCTCAAATTGTTCAAAGTAGACGTTATTAGCTTCAGCTTAATGAGAAACCTGCCATAAACTTCCTCTTGTACCACATTCCGTTATGAGAAGCTGATCGTAATCCAGTAACGATTGGAATTCAATTCCTGTATTTATAAGCATGGCATTCCATGTAAGTTAGGGAGGTGTGATATAATGTGCTGCATAAACTTTATGAGTTTGCAGTGTTGTGTCTCTGAGTGTTTTAAAACAACTGTGAGGAAAGAACATCTGAAGTTAAGTAAAAATCACTATTTTCATATAGATTTCTCACATTAAACTGCTCCCATACATTTGTAGTATGTTGATAGTGAAGATTATTTATTTCTTCTTCATTTAATCTGCTGTAGAATGCTTCTTTTAAACGCAGTTGCTTCTCGTTCAAGGTATCCCATTAAATGGCATAAGTATATGGGAATACGCCCTTACGTGTCATCAAGTTCAACATATCTTCTCTTCGTTTCAGGATATGATGCTAGATTATTTGCTAGCTAGTTCAAACTTGTACTCAGAAGCAATATGTTTCAACAAAACTGAGCTTAATATCAGCAACATACTTCGATAATGATATGTAATTCCTTTCTGAATTCGGAATCACATCCACCTGCTCATTTGTGCAAAGTAGCTGATTAATAATAAAATCTCAGTCATACCCACTCAGATTATGCATGAACACTGGAATGTAATTAGTAGTTTTACATGCTAGGTGTAACAGTTATTCAAATGCATTATACTTTTAATTCCTAAAGTTAAATGTTGTCAAGGCACATTCCTGCTAAAAATGCTTAAATTTTTTAAATTTCGCCTAAAGCGCTATTTCCATTATGCGCAAACTAACAGAGTTCAAGTCGCAGCAAGTAATAAGCATTAACTAGTGTGCGCTGGGCCCATTCTAGAACACATTCACGTGTGAAGCACTCCCCAGAGAAATAACCTTTTACAGAACTTTACGTAAGGAAATAATTAACACAAGGATTCAATGTACTTCTTTAGAATAAAACCACCAATCTTCTTGTAGCTAAATAATAACAAATATATTAATGCAAAACTTTAACGGCGTTAACAAAGAAAATTATACTTGCAATATTCTCAATATAGATATTAAATTCTGTCCTTTTTGCACCATGTTTGCGAATTTACTACAATTCCAAAGTACCAAATCACGCATGAACTCGCTCTAGTGAAATATAATTTAAGCGCTCCACATATAAAACATTAATGTAGAAAATTACTTACAATACTAAGTAAATAATTCTGACAAAGCTGATAGAGTGCGGAGCCGGTCATTTCCAAGAGACAGAGCGCAAAGAACCTTTGCAATTGGTGGCCGAAAACAACTCCTTCTGCTTCTCTTGGCCGCCGGATCACCCTCGAGGCACACACGGAACAAGGTCAAGTGGGATGACGTTGCCGCTACTTCTATCCTGGCTGACAGCACGCATCGTGGTGGCAGCTGAGAAAATGCCCTCCAGCCGGTAACGAGACTTGTTACGCTGGCTGCTGCACTGGATGTAAAAGGAGCCAAAACTTATTGTTGATGAACTCCAAGTTGTTCTTATGTTAAAAGCAAACACAAACAGGATCAGCTCATGTCATAGCAAGCAAACAACACAAAAATTAAAGAGCGAGTATATAGCACATTATTATAACCCAAATACAAAACACCTTAAAACGGTCAAACATATGAATCAAATAGCAAAGCAGAAAGGTAGAAAAACCCAGACAAATATAATATATAATGGTGAAAATATTAATGGCTACTAAAGTTGGGGCTATCACCTCCTCCGTCCGTTGCTGTAGGCTTACCTTGATGCATCTCCCTGTTAATTCCAGAAGTTCGCAGTGTGCTGGTTCTCTGCAATTTTATCCTCGGCTAGCTGCAGTAGTTCTCTTTAAACTATATGGGAGCATGTACTTATCCTCGGTAAAGGAAGCGTAGATCTCCGGTGGTGATATAGGAAGACATACACGTGCTTTGGTTATGAACAGATGACACTGCCGTTTCTTTTTATTTTATTTAACTAACGTAGTATACAAAACTGGTATTGCCGCTGTTAAAATACTGTCCCCCGCTGTTAAAATGCGTCGG
The DNA here is from genome assembly GCA_030765065.1 of Deroplatys truncata. Lineage (NCBI taxonomy): Eukaryota > Metazoa > Arthropoda > Insecta > Mantodea > Mantidae > Deroplatys > Deroplatys truncata. Next base: position 331,923,740 of record CM060990.1, read on the forward strand.
GGATATGACACGAAGTTTAAATATGCTTATTATCTCTTTAGAGTAGCGGTTCTTAGGTGTGTTTCTAAAACTATCTTTATTCCCTTTTTGGCGCGATATCTCACACATCTTGCAGCATCTCTCCCTGACCACACATGACAAAATGCCAAACTGAAATGAAATGCAAAACTGCCCAACTGCAATGAAATGCCTTACTGCCAAACTGCAATGCTAAACTGCCATGACAAGCTGTCCCGAATTTGCTCCAAACAGATCCATTTATAGTCGCAGGCTACTGAGGCTGCTTCCTTTCCTATTGGTCCATTTTAGCGCCGCTTGACGCGTCTAACTATTTCGTATAAACTTCCAGGGATCTCATTGGTCCAAGTTTAATATAAATCGCGGCTTTTCCCAAATTTACCGTTAAACTATCTTTCTCTCTCTTGGTCACGGCAAATTATCAAATAAAGGAACAAAGCGCTACATCCTCGCTGTAGGAATAATGGCCCTGCGACCGAAGAGACGTCATAAAACTAGATTTTCTGCCTTCGAAGGCACTATTCCTGTAGCTAAAACATTTCATCGTGGACAGTATTTTAACATAGCGCTTAAATTATTTACATTAAACCATTTATAACTCTTCTAATATTAGTAATCTAGATACATACATAACGTTAAATCACCCTTCTTAAAATATACAAGCAGTATAAGAAAAAGATATGTACATAGTATGATTTAACATCAATAAAGGTTAACTAATAAATTATCTATAATTACAGTTCTCGGGCTCCGCCTGGAGTTGCCGTTTCAAATTGCCCTGTTCTGGAAAAGAATAAATTTTTCAGTACTTGATATAATTGTTTTTTCAGAATACTTCCTCTGAGTATGGTCTTTGTTGGTTTGTTTTGTTTACAGAGACCCTTCGCTACACCTTTTCCTTCACAAGGGTTCTGACAAACCAGTGGTGTTTACACTTGGGTCATTCACACTTACACTTTGTTATGGTTGATCCCCCTCTCCTTTTAAAAACAGGTTTTCCGAGAGGCATTCTGACGCACAATACACTTCCACGCACACGAATAACTTGTAACGCAAATAAATACGCTAATACCCAAATTAAGTTCTAAAAATTAAATCTATTTACATACATACTGGTACCTAATAATTATTATGCATTTATTTATTTCCTTACCTCCTTATTTATCGGGTGTATTACCTTTACTACTTGTTCATAGGGCTGCTACCTCATTTCGAGTAAAACTAACCTGATTATTTTCATTACATTCTTCACCCTTGTCATTCTCTAAACATTTGTACGGTTTGAGCAACTGTTTATGATATCTCCCTACGATCTTGGAATTCTTTATTTCTTGTAACTCAAATGTATCCGAGCCAAAAATGTTAATCACCCGGTATGGACCTTTAAATAAATTTTCCATTCTATGATACCTCTTGTTCAGAATGCTAGACTTTTTCTTGTCCCGTACCAATACTAATTCTCCAAGTTCGATCAACCATTTCTTTCGCTTCTTTGTTTTAAATTTCTCCTTTCTTTTCTGCGCCCTCTTTTACATTCTTTCAAAAGCCATCTTAAACATCTCTTCTTCCGTTAGTGTTTTCGAATCTTTAGCTTCTAGTGTCTGTGGTAATTCCCCTTCAAGTGTTTCCATTAACTTACCTTTCATCAGCTCGATGGGCTTATAACCGGTAGTAGGGCTCACACTTTCATTTAAAATACTTTCGATACGCTGGTAGTGATTGGCCCAATCACTGTGTTTTTTATTTGCCAAAATTCTCAAATAAACTGAAATGTCCCGTATTATTCTTTCGCAGCGAATGCTTTGTGGGTGGTATTTTGAGCAATGATACAACGTGATTTCGTTTTCTTTTAAGGTGTCTACAAATTTTCTGCTGGTAAATATTGAAGCATTATCACATAAAATTGCCTTCATCTTTCCAAATTGTGGAACATACGACTTCATTATCTTTCTTAGGCATGTTTCACTGGTAATCTTCCTGACTGGGTAAATTTTCACGAATTTTGAAAATACATCTATTAACACTACTATATACCTAAATCCAAATTTACTACAAGGCATCTCACCATGACAGTCCAAGGTCACTAACATGCCTGGTTTTTCTCTTAGTATGGAGTTTGTCTCGTATTCGTATTGTATATGCAATGGCTTTTCTTTTTGACATTGTAAGCATGTCGAAATTATTCTCCTTACTTTATGATATAATTTTGGAATATACAGATTTTCTTGGATCATTAAAGCGGTGCGTTCTGAGCCAGAATGTGCTAGAGCTTGATGGAACGTGTTTATGAGTACATTCTCCATGTTCTTAGGTATATACGTCTTCCATTTCTGTATTTCGCTGCTATGTAGTTTATATAACACGCCCCCTTTTACCCCTATGTTTGTCTTGATATTTTCAGCTATATCTGGGGCCCTTTTTATTAATTTATTTAACTTCTCATCTTGTCGCTGCTGGTCCCCTATTCCTTTTAATTCTTTTATCAATCTTTTACTCAAGGGTATTTCAATACTCATTAAGGCTACTTCATTTTTAGGGTGTTCTATTCTCTCCGGTATTTCACTGTTGTTATGTAACCTAGACAGCAAATCGCTAAAGACATTTGTTTTTCCTGGAATGTGTTTCACCTCAACATCATACGAAAGAATCTCATGGATGTACCTAGATAATTTAGTACTCGTAAGCCGACAACGTTTCATACATGAAAGACTCACATGATCTGTGTATATAGTAACCTTCTGTAGATATATATATATATATATATGTGATATAAATTTCTGTAGTGCGTAATACACAGCACAGATCTCTAATTCGGTGACCGAAGCATTTTTCTCTATTTGACTTAAACCTCTTGAAGCGGTACTTATCACGTGTAGTTGAGTTTCCTCATCTGATTGGGCTAGGACACACCCATATCCGTGTCCTGAAGCATCCACGTAAATTACATATGGTGGGTTGTCCTTGGGTCTCTCTAAGAGAATTGATTTCGCAAATAGTTCTTTTATCTTTTCAAAAGCTTTCTGGTGTACCTCGTCCCATTTCCATTGCACTTTCTTTTTAAGTAATTCGCGCTAGGTGCTATTTCTGCGGCGTACCTCAGGATAAATTTGCTTTGATAATTTAGCACTCCAAGAAACGACCTAACCTGCTTAACACTCTTGGGCGCTGGTATTCTTCTCAGAGCCGCTACTCTTTCTTCGTTTGGCTTTATTCCTCTATCATTAATTACATAACCTAGAAATTCCACCTCACGGATGCAAAATTTGGATTTATTAAAGTTCACCGTCATACCGTTTTCTCTGAACTTTCTAAGCACATAATCCACATGTTTAATATGCTTATCAAAATTTTCATCAACTATTAGAAAATCGTCGATGTATTGGATCAAAAATTCGTCGGCTGAGTCGCCAAATATTTTATCGATGGCTCTTAATAGTCCACTACATGACGTAAACATACCAAAAGGCATTCTAAAAAATTCAAACTGTTTCCCAAAAAATAAAAAAGATGTATACCTTCTAACATCCTCGTGAAGCTCAATCTGCCAGTATGACGCAGTTAAATCAATAGTGGAGAAATATTTGCCTTTGGTTACTTTTGACAGCAGTTTTTCTACACTTTCGCTCCGAAATCTGTCTGGTTGAGTATGTTTATTTATCTTTCGACCATGTATCGTCATCCTAAGTTCGCCATTGTGTTTCGTCACCCAACATAATGGACTGCTGTATGGAGAATTTGACTTTTGTATTATTCAGTCTCTCAACATCTTATCGATCACTTGTTTGGCTCTCTCCCTTAATGCAATCGGAATATCCCGATACTTATGTGTGAAGGGTGCAATATCTTGTACTTTAAAGCTGTGTTTGTATGCTTTGCACTTGCCTGGCACGTCCGAAAATACCGTTTTGTTTTCTTGTAACATTCGCCTTAATAGATGCCTTTGTGTCTCTGTGAGGTTCTCGGCAAGGGTCACTTTCTCCTCGACTGCTTCTACCTGGCTGCCGGTCGGAGCTAAAGTAGTTTGTCCTTTATTTCGGGCGTAACCATCATCTTTCTCATTGTGCTCCGTCAATCCGTCGTAAAACCTGTCAGCGAACGCATACATCTCATCGGTTTCTTCCCCTTGTGCTATAGCAATTAGTTTCTCACTCCTACCTGTTTGTACTAATTGTACAAAAAATCTTTCTTCGGCGATATCTTCTTCTCCTTGGGTTTTGTTATAATTATCTTGCTTCATACCCTCTACAAAAGGGATTTCTAATAGTTTTCTGTTCTTCTCTATTTTCAAAATTTTATCAGCAAAATCAACCCTAGCTCTTAATTCAAACAAAACGTCACACCCAATCAAAATGTCACAAATCAAATTGTTAATTACCAGAAACATAAACTCAAAATTTTCTTCTCCTATTTTCACGTTCAACATTACTTGCATTTTTATTCGGGTAACCTATTTGTTAACTGCTACCCGGCATACCGTGTTTCTTATAGGTAATGTCATTAGCTTAATTCCTTTATTTACCTGGTTCTGATATAACCTCAGGCTGCATACACTCACATTGGCTCCAGAGTCTATTAAAGCGTTATATTCTTCATCCAATAAAACTACTTTTATGCTAGGGGAATCTGTCAGGTGCTTTTCCGAGTGATTTTGAATAGTAGTTATCAGTTCTCCTAGTATAAAGTCATTTTTGAGCCCTGTTTCACATTTGCCGTTTATTTGAGAATTTTGCGCGCTTTGAATCCGCTCCGAGCTCTTGATTGGATCCTGTCTTAGTCTTCCGGGTTATCGACACTATTTGGTGCTCCGCTAGTCTCTTTCACATTTCCCTCTCTCTGGGTTTGCCTATAGTTTGCTCTGCTTCCTTTAAAATGTCCCCGGGAAGGTCTCTCTCTCCTGTCGTTTCTTTCTGGGTAATTTTCGTCATACCTCTCTCCTACATCGCTTTCCCCTTGGTCAGAATAATAATGTTCCCTGGATCTGTTTTCATTGTTCCTGCCTCTCCTATAGTTAAAACGGCCCCTGTATCTTGGTCTGGTTTGTATAGCATTTATGTGATATTGGTTATCTCTTTCCCTCCTGAAACGGTTATTTTGACAGTTTCTGTTCCCGGATTGAGGCACGTCGTTCCAGTATCTCTCTCTGGGGTTATAGTTCCCTCTCGCGTTTCCTCTCCAGTTAGCATTCCTTGCATTATCCGGTATTGGTAGAACTGTATAGTTTTGTCCATGGTTCCTACTACTTGTCTAGAATGATGATACCAACTCAATCAATTCGGGAATAGAATTTGGCTTCGCAATGAGTAGGTAATGGTGTATGCGTTCTGGATAATGGGGTACAATCATGTTGATGAAATCCCTCTCGCTTATGGGTGGCTCGATTAGTCTACTACTCTGTGCTTTAGTTAGTAAATAATCTACCATGCTTAGGTTTCCGCGTTCATCGTATTTGCCATTAACTAGGATAGACCTCACCTGGTTCTGAGTATTAGTACTCCAATATTTATTCAAAAATGCCCTTCTGAAATACTCAAAATTATTATTCTCTCCCAAAGTCAATCTTACCCATTGGAGAACCCTTTGACGTAAACCTTTACGAACGATGAACATCTTTAGCTCGTCCGGAATCTGCTTCAAACGGAAATACTCCTCAAGGTCATTTAGATATTGTTTAGGATTATCAGCCGAATTTTCCTCGAAAGTAGGTACCCCTATCTCATTTAACAAATGGTAGTTTGCATTACTTGCATGGTTAGATGTAAATTGGTGCCCTGAATTGAAATTGTATGGGTCGGCAGCTGGACTTTGACCTCCATTTGCCTCCCTAAAAGTGGTGCTAGTTTCACTGGGTGAGCTATCATCACTCTGTCTCACACTTATCCCAAGTCTACCAATAGAGCGTTTTAACTCCTTTACACAATTTTCATGCTCTTTAACCCTCTTCACAATTTCATGATGATTTGAGAGCTGTTCCGTTATTTTTGACGAAAGTTCATTTATCTTTCCCTGATCCTTTACTACCACTGTTCTAAATTCTCTGAACTCCCTTTGGATGTTAGATTCTAAGGTACTGTTTTTTGTCTAAAGAAACATTTACATCTCTTAAGTCATCATCCAATTGCTCCTTTATGGCTAAGCTGGTAACACTTAATTCTGTTTCTACATCCTTCCTTAGTTTTTCTACATCGTTTCTTAGACCTAGTTGTCCTGCCTGAATTTCTTGCACTACTTTCCCTTGCTTACTGAATTTGGAGTCCAATTGACTTTGTAATCGGGTGACCTGTTCACCTAAATATTCCCTCATCTCCTGAGCTAATTCTCCTCTCATCTTCCTGTTTTCCTCTCTGACATATTCGCCTATCTGTATACTCTGCTCATTTAATTTCCCTTCTAAATTTTTATTTTGTTCACTCAAATCTCTTTTTGACTCCTTACTCTGCTTATTTAATTTCCCTTCTAAATTCTTATTTATCTCGTCTATCTTTGTGCTCAAATGTTGAAGGAATATCATCAGCTGGTTCTGACCTGGGTCAATGACCTGCTCAATCGGTGGTTGCCTTTCCAGTCTAACTTCTACCTCTGCTTTCCCCACATTTCCTCCATCTGGTGTTTCGCTGGCAATGGCCTCCCTATTCAGTTCTTCCAAATCTTCCCTTGACCTACTCATGGTTCCGTTAGCAAGTTCTACCTCCTAGTAATGACTTTACCCCCTCTCAATAACATGTGTTCACAAAACTGAGTCACTGCTCTGCATGCCTTTTTGTTTGTTTTTGTATAAATGTTCTAACCTGTATTTTCTCCTATGTTAATTGATGCGTCCCGGGTTCGAATCCTGGTGAATTTATAGAAGCGATGTTCTCAGCTGTTTTGTTGTCCCACGTAGGTAGACTAGAAGTTCGCGTTGTAATTTTGTTCTGCTGTGCCCCTTTCCTCTGAAGATACTTCCTCTATTCGTTGTTTCCTAGTCCTCCGTTTGAGTTGGTCTTCCCTTCGTGTTGGTCTTCCCTTCGAGTTCCACGTTATGGCGCCAGTTTGCGGCAGTCACCTCCTCCGTCCGTTGCTGTAGGCTTACCTTGATGCATCTCCCATGTTAATTCCAGAAGTTCGCAGTGTGCTGGTTCTCTGCAATTTTATCCTCGGCTAGCTGCAGTAGTTCTCTTTAAACTATATGGGAGCATGTACTTATCCTCGGTAAAAGAAGCGCAGATCTCGGGTGGTGATATAGGAAGACATAGACGTGCTTTGGTTATGAACAGATGACACTGCCGTTTCTTTTTATTTTATTTAACTAACGTAGTATACAAAACTGGTATTGCCGCTGTTAAAATACTGTCCCCCGCTGTTAAAATGCGTCGCGTATATGACACGAAGTTTAAATATGCTTATTATCTCCTTAGAATAGCGGTTCTTAGGTGTGTTTCTAAAACTATCTTTATTCCCTTTTGGCGCGATATCTCACACATCTTGCAGCATATCTCCCTGACCACACATGACAAAATGCCAAACTGAAATGAAATGCAAAACTGCCCAACTGCAATGAAATGCCTTACTGCAAAACTGCAATGCTAAACTGCCATGACAAACTGTCCCGAATTTGCTCCAAACAGATCCATTTATAGTCGCAGGCTACTGAGGCTGCTTCCTTTCCTATTGGTCCATTTTAGCGCCGCTCGACGCGTCTAACTATTTCGAATAAACTTCCAGGGATCTCATTGGTCCAAGTTTAATATAAATCGCGGCTTTTCCCAAGTTTACCGTTAAGCTATCTGTCTCTCTCTCTTGGTCACGGCGAATTATCAAATAAAGGAACAAAGGCGGTACACCCTCGCTGTAGGAATAATGGCCCTGCGACCAAAGAGACGTCATAAAACTAGATTTTCTGCCTTCGAAGGCACTATTCCTGTAGCTAAAACATTTCATCGTGGACAGTATTTTAACATAGCGCTTAAATTATTTACATTAAACCATTTATAACTCTTCTAATATTAGTAACCTAGATACATACATAACGTTAAATCACCCTTATTAAAATATACAAGCAGTATAAGAAAAAGATATGTACACAGTATGATTTAACATCAATAAAGGTTAATTAATAAATTATCTATAATTACAGTTCTCGGGCTCGGCCTAGAGTTGCCGTTTCAAAGTGAACATTTAAAATGCAGCACAGATATATAATATAAAGCCAAAACCGGCTGCATAACAAGAATAAACTATAAAATATTAACAAAAATTATATATAGATATATTTATAAATTAAAGATGACAATGAAATAATAATAAGCCCGCTACAAAAAATTAACAAACCACCAAACTAGCTGTTTATAACACTACTACTAACTGTAAACAGAAATAACATATACAAACACATAAAACAGCAAAGGAGAGAGAAAAAGGAAAAAATATAAGAAATACATAAGGAAAACTCATGTTGACATGAATAAGAAACCAAATACAGAAACAAGGAAAAGACTAACAGAAACAGACACATACAATAAGAAAAAGGAAAGAAGTTTCGGCCGAAAGGAGAGAAAAAGCAAAAAAACCTTCAAAATGTACTTTGGCATGATTAGCAAAGGAAAAAGGAAGTCCTTCAGGAAGCGGGGGCCGACAAGAAAAGCACCCCGTAGAAATTGCAAGGGAAAAGAAAAATTGCCATGCCAAAGGCGAGTATATCGAGTTTGGAAAGACTTGTGACTAAATTACAAACGACTATGAAGCGGCGAAACGCAATGAGAAGCATGAGACGTAGTATATTTGCCAGAAACACAGCGACTAAGGCGATGAGAAACATTATTAACTATCTGGACGATGCGGAAAAGGACAAATACAACAACTAGCGAGTTTCTAAGTAAGATGACGTGATGGGTCACCAACGGGATAATTCCACAGCAAAACCAAATCCCTACTTGAAAAGGAGCCGGATGACGTGACTGATTGTACCGATTTTCTCTTCGGCGGCGGTCCTTACAGAGCTGCCGAAAGGTGTCACGCCATATATCTACCATAGCCGCTGTATCTTGTGATTAGGAAAGTAAGTCATGCAAACGCCAGGAACTTATCAACGGAGAAACTGGTAAAAAGCGAAACATTAAGTAAAGAATGAGCTGCTGATGGGCCTCATGTATCGCCAAGTTAATGAAGGTAAACAGGTGTCCCAAAGACGATGTTTACCAGAATGAAAGGCGATTAGTGTTGTTGAAGTTGGGTTAACCCTTTCGGCTAAGGACGGCCAATTGAAATGCAGGAAAACATGATTACCAGAATGAAAGACGATTAGTGTATTCTTAAGGTTGCGATTAACCCGTTCGGCTAAGGACAACCGCGGAAATTACTTAACAGTATGAACATAGTCTATACCATGTTCAAAAAGAAAGGAGCGGAAAAATTAAAATAATTTTTAATTTTATTTATGGACGCTCTTTAACTGTTATGGCCCTTAGCGTCCCATTCTATATCGGACGTAAAAATCGGTAGTTTTCCACAGGGGCATCTATGACAGGCTTGGGGTTCTTTTGCGTGCAGTAAATCGACGACACCGGACCGCGGGCTTTACCTCCTTTCCGAAGGAAGCCATGCTAGGGACTCTTATGGCCCAAAAAAGAATCCATCGCCTTCCGTCGGGTTTGAACCTGCGACCTCGGGAACTAGAGTCTAAAATGGTAACCTGCACCACAAGACGACAAAATGTGCGGAGGACTCTAGCGCAAACGTACGATGCACTATCAGACACTATTGTTTGCGGTAGATCAAACGATGAAAAAATGCTAGACAAATATTTATCGTATTAAATGCAGTAGACGCTAGGACAGGTACGAGCCATGTAACTTTGGTAAACCCATCCATAAATACACATAAATAAGTGTTTCCCCGAAGCGAACGTGGTAATGGTCCAATAAAGTCCAAAGAGAATCTCTCCATGGAATAGCACGCTAAACGGCATTTAAAATGCTCGAACGGTGTAGAAGTTGGAAGTTTAGATTGACAACAAACGGGACAACTACCAACAAAACGTAAAATATCCTGACAGATATGTCTCTATACAAAATAATGGCGAAATTTAGACCTTTATAAAACCCCAAATGGAGCCCAAATTACGAGGTATGAAAAACTTCAAAATTATCCGGACCAGAGCCTGTGGTAAGAGAATACGCAACCCGCTTGATCCTGGCAAGTACGTCAACAACAGATCATACCGAAAAAATAATCTGATGTATATTGTCATTGTGTACCCGCCAACCAAAGGGGACCTATAACATCTAAATTTTGATGTTCTGACAAGAAACTAAAAACTGTCGAAAATCTTTAGAAAGTCAATCAGGCATGGCAAGATAGGGTAAGTGACGATGAGAGGCCTGAGAATCCTCTTGGAGTAAACATAAAAGTGCATCAGAAATGCAATTTTCAATTCCGCAGATATGTTTAACGGTGAGGCGTTAAGAGCTGAGATGTACTGCCCAGCGGGCCAATTTCCCAGTTTGTCATCTGTGCAAAAGGTCCCAAGTGATAGCTCTATTATCACAATCTAATTCAAAATGTCGATGTTTTAAACATCGGCGGACCTTCTCATAAGCTAAAACCTCCAGTTCATATACCGACAAGCAGCGTTCTTGATCTGATAATGTACGCGAAAAATACGAAATAGGACGACGCCCTTGACAAGTATCCTGGAGTAACACCAAGGTCATTCACAGAGATACCTACTTTGGAGACGTCTATTTGTAAAATATATGTAAAATCAAAATCCAGCATGGCTGGAAGCAGAATATTCATTAAAGCTTGTTTTAACGAATCAAACGCATGTTGCTGCTTTGAAATCCAAACAATGAGAATATGCTTGCGGCTAAGGCATAAAGGGGTTTTGCAACCGTCACCAAATAAAAAAAATATTTGGAAAAAAGGAACCATTCATTCAAAGCAAGCCAGTTTCTTCTGCGTACGATGTACTGCTTAAATCCAAATAGCTGAAGTTCAAGTTGATCAATGGATATTACAGACAGGAAAATTAAATGCCCCAAGAAGGATATCTGAGACACGGAAAATGTGACCTTGGATGGACGAACTGTAAAGCGAGCTTGGATGGGCACCGAAAACTATGCGGAGGTGATGGAAATGGGTCCCAAATTCCGGAGAATTTACCACTAAATCTTCGAGATAATTAAACACGAAATGAAATTTAAATTTATGAAATATACGGTCCAGCCACCAAGATAGCACTCATGCACCCGTTGATATCTCAAAAGGGACTATGCAAAATTGATATAAATTCCAAGGAGTGATAAATGCTGTCAAAAGGCGCAAGGAGGGAGCCAAAGGAATATGGTACTATGCCTGATTTAAGTCTAAAGTTGTGCAGACTTTGGTATCCTTAAAGTAATGCACCGCATCGTGTATCTCAGACAACGAAATTGAATCCAGGGCACTATATTTATATAATTTAAGATATTCCACCACTAAACTCATTTCGTTATTAGTTTTAGGAACCAGAAAACATGGACTTGCATAGCAATCATTAGGTGGTTCAAAAATTCCCGAATGTAAACCTGTGATCTATTAATTCCAGAAGAATAAGCATTCTGGGAGGTGAAACCTTGTAAGGTAGATTGCGAATTGGTTCGTCATTCAGTAACTTAATGTGGTGAAGTCATGCACAAGACCTATGTTATGTGGCAATAAGTCTGAGTAATCAGCCAACACTTATTGTAATTCCTGTTTTTCTGATTCTCACAAATTTAAGAAATTATCTCCTAAAGAACTGAGAAACTTCTGTGGAGATCAGTGATATGCAACAGTGCGTGGGCCCAAAGAAAACTTCCAAGAATAAAGCGGATTAATGGCAAATGCAACCGTAAAATTTGAAAAATCCAGTAAAAGTTGCGCATGCTGCATGAAAGCATTGCCCAAAATTAAAGAGTACGTCAAATGTGCACCCAAGAAAAACGTACATTCCACGAAAAATTGTGGATTTTAATATATAACGTAAATACCAAGACGGTGTACTGGCGACACCTACACCGAAATAGCTGAATTCTGTTGTGGTTCAAAGGTAACCCGTAAAGAGCGGGGCAAGTGTATTAAAAAAGTCAAAATCTACCAAATTTAAGCCACTACATAAATCTAATAATGCCGAAATAGTATGTCAATCACAAGTAAAATAAATTACTGGAAGAGGACGAAAGGTAAGCTGCCAATAAACGATAATCCACGAGAAAAAGTGGAATTTCGCTCTAATAATCAAAACGGACGAGATTTCATCGGTTTATTTTCACGACGACGTTGAAAGCAATTCACAAAAGTATACCCTAATTCCTGTAAAAGGTACGACGTAAGGATGGATATCGCTGAGAATGGTCAGAAACGTTGCCGGAATTCGCAGGAACCATCGGACACGAAGTTGGTGAATCGGTAACATTTAGCTATGTAGATTTAACTGACATATTAGCAGAATTTGATGTGCCCTCAACCTATTGTATCCAACAAATCATCTGATTAAGGTCTGCAAAGAAATTAGTCGAGCAGCGAAGGCGCATTTATACCATGTAACATCATTTAAACTCGAAAGGATGAGTTCAGAAATTTGCCATTCAGAATCTATAAGTCGAAATATTTGGGCATACCTAGTAATTTGATTAACAAATATAACAATATTTTCCTTTCACGATTGTATTGTATAATAATAAGAAACCAAAAACGAAGACCGTATTCTAGGTAGAAAGCAAAAATGCAGCACCGAATCATGAAGGACTTCAATACTGAAATTTGACTGTAATGTCGTTTGTACTAAACGTACAATTTTGCTCCCCAGAGTATTTAATAACAGTCTATAAAAATCGATCGGAGTAGAAACTGTATCTGCCTAGGAATCGCAAAGACCAGAAAAAGATCAAAGAAACTGTAGCGGAAATTAACATCGGTTTAGGTCGTTTGGTTTGAAGTCGGATTTCTGATTCGGTAATGATTTGTTTTTGTTTAGCCGGCTGCTCAGGTAGCGGATTAATGGTTGGTTATGGGGTATTTTCTCAGGGAGTGTGGATAGGAGGTTAATGACACTCGCATTTCTCCTTCACTTGCCCGTTTATTGTGATGATCCACACTGCGTTTTTCTTACCGAATCCCCGTCACACAAGACTTGATCCCGCCTATCATACCTAGCTTTCATTTATGTGCTTCCCCCTTTCTATTTCCTTCCTTAACGAAAAGTATAAAGTTATTATTTTTGTCACCCTGAATTTATTCATCTCTACACGCCTTTCCGCACACTAGCCTGACACTACTTTCACATATATTCTGCCTCGACGATCAACAAGAAGTCTGATCCACTGTTCGACACGAAGTGGTCCATGTTATCGTCTCATACTCCTCTGCCTCCTAGATAATTTTTCTATTCTCCGCCTACTTTCTAGTTTCATTCCTCTTTTTACTATTCACGTGACTTTTATAACTTCTCGTTGGTCACTTTTCTAAGTTTTACGCCGCTTCCCATTAGTTTGCTAAATTTTAAAGTTGACCTTCACCGCGTCTAACATTATTGTCTTATTTACGCTTGATTTCCTTTTCTGTGCGGATGACTGCATCTGACTTCACGTCTGTTGTATTCATTTCCTGTGGGTTTCACAAATTCTCTGTAGCTTAAGTGCTCGCTAATGGCTTTGCCTGTTTGCTCGTGAAACATTTCCCATTTTTACAGTTTTCGCTAATCTCTTTTCGCTCTGAAATACGCGGTTTCACCCATTTTATTTTCATATGTTTTATTTTATTTAAGTTCATTTTATTTATTAGTGTCTGTTCGTTACTTAATCTCCGTCGTTCTGATTTTATTCCCCCCTTTCCTAATCCTTCATATTATGTTTATTATTCTTACTTATTATTCCTAACATTATTATTCTGATTACGATGATGATTATCATTTTTATTCTTATTGTTATTACTCTTCGGACGGATTTTATTGCTTCAAAACCCAATGCTTGAACCCGAGGAATGACTAAAACGGGTTTAGCACGAAGTAATTTTTGCGCCGGGTGGTAGATTTTCAATGCCTGATGGGTAAAAGGAGCCCAACCTAACGGCGTAAATCTGTCATGTAAAGCCGATTTATTAGACTCCGTCGACCGAAATTCCGTTCGTAATTCCACTGATTCCTTGCTAGAGGTAGCCAGCGTGGTATACGTTTGTAATAAATTCGTGTATACACACTTCAGCACTACCAATGTACCTAATTCCGACGACAACATGGATAAAGTTTCCAAAAAAATTGTAAACGTTCCACGTGGTGCATAATACGTACACGTAATCGTTGCCCAACTGAAGGAGAAAATGAAGTCGTTTGTTCCAACAAAATCTTTTAGAATTCTTGTAAATGAAAGGTAGTATATCGAATAAGGTCCAACAATACGGTTTTGGAATAATTTGAATGTTCGGAGATGCATGCAATTTACCTTTTAACAATTTAACAAGCTGTGGTACGGCTTGTACCACTTCGGTGGACAATCCTCGTAATTTCAAGGCAAAAATCTATTCTCGCTTACACAGTAACTCGTGGTGAGTGTTCGCTATTTTGACTGTGTGTCTGACCGTGTTATGCAATTCTGAAAACAAGGCAAAGGTAGCGAATGCCCGCATACGCACGTGCAAGAGGAACCAATTTAAACAAAACGCACAGCAACAAGAACTTCAAGACGGACTAGTTTTCGAAAATGTCGAAATAATAAAGCAAGAAAGAACATACGGCATAAATCATTGTAATTGCTAGAAATCTTCAAAACAAGTGCCCAAAGCAGAGTAATTTGCTATCAAATAATCCTCATGTCCCTGCTACCACCTTCGTAGCAGGTATGCAACGCATTATATTTTTAATTTGCAAGGTTAAATTTAGTCATTGCAGCTTCCTGCTACACTATATTAAATATGTTAAACCTCACCTTAACCACTATTTCGATTTTGTGCAAACTAATAGAGTTCAAATCGCAGTAAGTAATAAGCATTAACTAGTATGTGCTGGGTCCCTCTGAGCACACATTCGCGTTTGAAGTATTCCCCAGAGAAATAATTGCTTTACAGAAAAAGGCGTTAGGAAGGAATTAACACAAGGATTTATTACTTTTCCTTAGAATAAAACCACTAATATCCTTGCAGCCGAATAACAACAAATATATTAATGCAAAACCTCAGGAGTTCCTTATGACCAGAACACTATTCAACAGATTTGACAAAGCCGAAAGAGTGTGGAGCCTGTTGCTTCCAAGAGAAGAACACGAAGATGTCTCTCCCAATTGGTGGCCAAAAACGAAGCTTTTTTGCCTCTCTTGGTCATCGGCTCACCCCCGAGGCACACACGGAAGTAGGTCACGTGGAAGGACGTTGCCGCGACGATAACGCCTTCTATCCTGGCTGACAGCGCGCATACTGTTGGGACCTGAGAAAATGTCCTCCAAACGGTAACGAGGTTTGTTACACTGGATGCTGCACTGGATGTAGTAGTTCACTATGCGCTATGCCTGCTAATACAGCTACTCCAAAACTTGAGTAAAAGAGCCATAAATGACTCAGCTTATACTTAATATAGACTCCCAACATATTCTCCACTTACATGATCATGAACTCTTACTCTCCAGTTATGCTCTGTGAGTGTCTTACCACACATGCACCATATTTTTAAAAAGTCGAAATTCGTTTGCTGTTCATCCGTTAGCTTCAGTAGCTTAACAAATACATATATATACTATTGATGTTGTTAGAAAGACAAGCTCTATACACCGTAAACTCCTCAACTGCCTCATAACTTTGACATACATACGGCTGATTAGGTAGATAGGTTTTCTAGGTGAGCATAAGATTTGTGTATGCTTCACATAAGCACAACACTTCAATGCAGTATGGTTTTGGAATGGAGCAGTATAACTAGCATCAGGATTAGGGATTCACTTATGGTATGGAGTGGAGTGCCCTCAAAATAACCATAGCTGAGATAAGGTAATTTCAGCATCCTCTACACAGTTTTAAATCGAACAATTGAGTTATCCTTACTAGGCATACTAGTTATCGCAATATCGTGTTGTCCGGATAATTCTCTATGATTCTACAATTTTTTCAGTCGTTTTGAACCATACTGAACATTAAAACGAGTAAATCAGCGTTTACATGATCATGCACGTCTCTCATCTTTGGTTTTCTGCCAACGAATAAGTTTCTCAAAGCTTTAGACATATACATATATACTAATATCGACTAGAGTTATTACTTAGCAGAAGGAGATCGAGGTGATCAACTGTGCTTTATTAGAAACAGGTTATAGTTCTCATCCAGTCCAGGCACATTCACAGATATATTATTCCTTCCTTTTTGGATATTTTCTTATATATGTAAGGATGTAGGTAACGTGATTTATGAGAAATCGTATTTGCCTTCAAAGATGTATTTGATAAAAGGTTGTCGTCCTCCGTGGTGTAATCGTTACCGTGCTAGCCTCCAGTTCCCAAGGTCGCGAGTTCAACCCCGGCGGTGGGCGATGGACCTTTTTGGGCGTAAAAATCCTTAGCATGGCTTCCTTCGGAAGGGAAGTAAAGCTGATGGTCCCGTGTCGTAGATTTATGACACGCAAAAGAACCTCAAGCCTGATGAGGAGGTCTCTAAGCAAAATTACCGATCTTTCAAGCCCAATATATAGTGGAACGCTAAGGACCGCAGCAGTTAAAGAGCGTCCATAAATAAAATCAATTTAATTTCTAATAAAAGGTTGGGGGTTATTTTCAATTAATTTTGCTAGCATGGCATATATAACACATTTCCCATACTTAAAATGCTGACGATTTATGCATCCCTTCTTCTCTCTCATAGATAGAAGTAGTGGAATGTAGGTCCTTCCGCAGTGGGTTGTATTTATTTTCAGCTTAATGCCGTCAACAGCCAGTAATGCCAAGTTGCTCCCTTAAGCTGCCACTTACATTTGCTTAAATTTTATTACTCGCATCATATATAGATCCCTTCCTAGGAACATTCCTTGCTTGTGTGTTTTGAAGGTGTTATCAGTGACTTCCTTAACAGCATTCACAAATCTATATTTAGCCATAATATTAAACCTAACACTGATTTGTATTGACCATTTCTTTTCATTTCAGCTAAGCAGTACATAACTCAAACTACGAGATCTGTCCTGGTAACTTATGCTATAGACACAAGGAATTGTATTCCATTTTCCACTTTCTCTAGATGCTGTTTTCAATAACACTTGTCGACATACCTCTTCCATTTCAATTTAGTTTTCAAAATAAATTCTCTTAGTTGCCTTAACTGCAACCGATCTGTAAACATTTTCTTAATAACTACAGCTTTATTACATCTAAGCCATTTTTCTCTGATTGGTTTCTTCCTCCTCCTCCAATCATTAGTTCCTCTACATTACATAAAAGTATGCACTCCATCTTCCTTATCTCCACACCTTGGGCATATACCTTTCATAGTATTTCCCCTTTGCCCCCTTAATTTCACATCCCTATCCGGAATCATGCAATGGCCAACCTCTCCTTTGTACTACATATATCTGATAATGCTTCTTTGTTTAGTTCTGTTTTAATTCTTTTATAAAAGTCTAATGACCCCTTCTCATTCATCTCAGCCAAAATGTTTTGACTGTCCATAGTTTCAAACCTAGATTGGGCGTATTTCCAGAACTCCTGTACCATTCTATGCCTTGGTCCCACATTTCTGCCAATCCATTCTTCTCCAATTGGTCCATAATTTTACTCAGCCAATTAACAGTACTCTGGTACTTTTCCAAGTAATTAAGACAACACTTTAAAACATTTCCTTCTGATAATTAGCTTATCCTGTACCAATATCTCAATACTCTTTCCATTACCATCCCCTTCACATTAGTTTTTCCCCACTTATAAAAGTGATCCGGCATTGGCTGTGTTTTGAGGAACTCCCAACATACGTTTGCAGAATGATATCAGCATGACGTCCATTTTTCCCACCCATTTTCTATCCGCCACATTTCAAATCCGTGTGTCTATCTTGATTCCACAAGGGCTACATACAGCCTTTCAAAACACATCACTTTCATCTCATCTCTTCTCTGCTCGGTTCACCAATTGTTTGCTCCAGATTGAGAACATACCTGGCCTTCTGTATGCCCAGGTTGGCTTCCTCAACTAACAAATGTCTCTTTTGATTTCCTGAAACAAAGAAAGATCTGCGCCAGTCTGTGTGATATATACAACTCTGTATTATGCTGTATGAAACAAAATACACCTGCAGACTGTTAAAAGTGGCAAACTATTGCCTGAATTTCTCTACCTTAGGATTGATATTTTTCTGTTGTGGGGGTCACTGCTGGCAAAGATTGTAAATATTCTCGTGTGCAGGACCATAAAATTGTGGTGTATTCCCGCAAAGTATAACCAATGCAACAAAATGGATATGCAAATATGTTGAACAATTACAGTAAAAGCTAATAACAGCTTAGAATAATTACAATAAACTAACTCTGATAAACTATACAGGCGCAAAATGTCTATTTGTAACATCTATTTTGAGGCATGATTCGATCTCTGTGTAATGTGCCAATGCTGTGCTTTAGTTACTCAGATAAAGCTCTGCAATTGGCGGTTACCATGGCAGTGTAGTATTCACAATCCAAAAAATTTGAAATGCCTATCCTAAAGTTAAGAAAATCAGACTATGTTACACGTCAATAAAATAACCTTATGCACGCAAGTAAAAGAAAATAATAGTTTCCTAAATTCTTAACATTTCTACCATAAACCATGTATAGCAATGATAGGAAGTTTCTGTAGCTCCTTTATGGTTTATTAAGCTTGAATGGGTGCTTGCAAAACCAGGCTAACCGTAGTATTGTAAGAAGAGGTAAACTTAGCCTTTGCAAATACCAAGAAAATTCTTATCACCCACAGATTTTAACATGCATAGCAATAAAGTATGCTAACCCATGTATGCTGCCTTCTATCTAAACAAGTATGTAAATCCAATTTTGTAGTAATGGAAAAAAGCATTGTTTTAACAAAATTACAAACTTTGTGTTCCCTCAATGCTATAAAGGAAGATAATATACACTTATGCAATAAATGACAGTATGCAACTACTTTTTATTCTTTCCTTTCTTCTAAATTCTGAGGTTAGTCCTATTTTTCAAAGAGTCATTACCTTTCTCCAGTTGATACAAGTATAACTTCAGATTTATATATAAGATGTTCGAGCTGTATGCATCTCCATGATATCCAACACTGCCAAAATAAAAATTGTTACGAACCTCTTTAGAAAATGCAAAAACAATGAACATCTTTCAAGTGTTAGCTCGGATGGAGAAAATTATACAAAAATTTATCTTGATTTCTCCTAACTTGTCTTAAAAATACATATTATTGCACATTTATTCGTGAGTTATGCCATTCATAGATATACCAACACACGAAAGCATTTGTTTCGATAAACAAAATAGAAATCGGGGGTCCCAAAGACAGTAACTTCAGTGAAATGTCTTTGGATTAAATGCATAATTTCCTCCACCATATAAATGTCTTTACGCTGGGTTGCAACTAGACCAACTGTTGATGCAACGCTATTGCTTTACCTGCTATGTAACGGGTACATTGAAGCAACTGGCACCTGCTTGTAAATCGCTGTTTTAGGAAAAACCATAGCAGTTAAAATGAAACAGAGCTTTGTTGGAAATGGTGGAATTACTGTGCTGTTTCTGCACAGAACACTAATATTGAGAGAGCGTTTTCACCGTTATCAGCATGGTAGATGCGTAAAAAAAGCAGGCCATTAATAAGTCAAAGAGCTTCATTTAACTTACGCAGAATTCCATTGTTATATATCAAAGCCAGATGTTTTGTGTAGAACATGTTCTTCACACAAGTGAAGAAGTAACAGCCGCTCTTACTTTTTATTATATGAATACTTAGGAAAATATAAAATCTATGCGTACGTGTTTGAATAGTAATTTAAATATGGAGTTTAATTTTCCCACATTTAACATGTTTATATAATGTCCAAGATTTCATCAAAAGAATCTGGTAACCCTATCTAACTAGCTACCTTTAAAGCATGTTTTAGCGATTTGAACCATTTCACTAAATTTTAAAGTGCGTTATAAACAAAGCTAGTAGCTAGTTACAGTTTTAGTTGTAGAGTAAAGATACTTGAAAGCAGAAATATTTATCAAGAATTTTCATGTGCCTAATTACACAGTACTTAAAAGTGTGAGTGAGTTTCCACTGTTCAATAATGTTGTGACCTAAGGAACTTGCATCTCTTTCACAAATAATTGTAACATTATTCTATTTTGGGTCTTGCTGTTGAACATCCCTTAGAACTATACCACACCACCGTGGGTGTTTTCTTAAACAATATCTGATTATTAAACACAGAACATACACACAAAATAAAGCATGCAATCCTGTATAACACAATGAACAGAAGAAAATAATATCGCATTTATGCGAATCTAGTGCGTCACTGAATCTAATACGCACTCCAAATTTGAAACTGAAGTTAATAGAAAAGAGTTGTTTGGTGAATGTAATGTGCATTAATGACAGAAAAAATTTCTTTAGTACACTAGTGAATTTATGCATAGTGTTTCAGAACATACCTAGTATTTATAAGTAGCCTACTGTTACGTGACAACAGTCAGTATTAAAGAAATTACCACTGTGAACAAATACCTATGGAACATGCAAACAGCTACTACTTCCAGTATTACAAACACCCTTATGCTAGCTATAGTTGCAAGTAATGTCAGTCAGCTACTACTGACAGTATTGCAAATATTTCTGCTAGCTTTAGTTGCAAGTAATGTCAATTTCTACTCTCTTTTGTTAGCATTTTTCAGCATAGAGAATCACCTTATGCCTGAAAGTAGCACCATATGATGTTCTTGTGTTTGTCCTATACTTCTGTACTGCCTACTAATTTCCAACACACCTTGTAATAACAGGCCAATTGAAAATCTATTTCTATATATGTATTATATTTTGCAATTAAATCTAAAGCATGCCACAATTTAAATGTGCATTTGGACAAAATAGTGTGCTCATTTCAGGAAAATACGGCATAATAACCTTAAGTTTATGGCTCCATATGTTTTTAAGCGGATAAACATTTGGTGACATGGTTACCAACACTGTGATCAACGTACCAATGGTAAATAAACACTTTATTCTGTTTGACTGCAACAAATATAGAGGCTATGAACTTAAAACAGCCAATTGTTGCGAAATCGACACATATTTTAGCAATTAATGGCAAATGATGACTGTGTAAACAGACAACATCATTACATTCACCACGACTCCCGTGTAGTGTAAACATAGCAGATGCATTTTATCACACATGTTACTCAATCAGTATTAGTGCTTCTGAAGAGAATAGGATTTTGTAATGTTATTGCCTGACATTGCAGGAAAGCCTGTCTTTCGAAGCAAAGGAGGTATTGCAGGAGTTGCATTTTGTGCTGAGCCAACACATGTTAAAAGATAAGAAAATAGAAAATTTAAATTTCAAATATAGAACACTTGGAGGTCCTTAAAAGACCTAGTAGTGAATTACAATAATGCACTTGTGACAAAAGATACATCATCAGTCAAGCCTAGTTGTTTGGCAAATGCTATGGAGGGTACCATATCACTTAATTGTGTCCATTGCTTGTGGTGCTGTATATAGTAAGTGTGGGAGTAAGCCACAAAGAATATAATAATTATGCATCCAAAGTGCAGCCCTAAAAATGTAGCCATTTAATTTAAAATCATTGGAACTAGCACACAGTAAAGCAAAAAATCAACTTCAGCATCCATATTGCTTCACTTACCACATTAATGCTATGACAACATTTTAGATTCTATTACCATTCTCAATGCTGCAGAGGTGTATGAAAAATTTTTAGTTTCAAATGCAATGCTTCAGTTCTGTGTGCTTTTCAGTTGTATCAGAAATGTGGCTTAATATGTGCATTATTAGAAGAACAAAAAATCTCTAAGTAATTATCAACGATCCTCCTTACACATAAAACTTATCTATCTAGTGTATCCTACATCATGTACCTACGTCCATTTTCTTCAGGACTCACAAGGATATCATCAATTATGATGTATTCCTATCCTTCAGCACTGGTCTCCACTAACTGAACTGTATCCGAATCTAATGCATTCGGAATTTCAATCGTGATGCAGCAGGAATCCTAACTCTGCATCAGGTTCAACTTTTGTGTTGTCTGCTCGCCCTCTACCAGTTTTCATTGCACTTCTTTTCTCTGCAGCATATTCTTCCTTCCTTTTAAATTTTATGTTGTCCCACAACTTCCTCAGTTGTTCACTGTTTCTCTGAAAAAAATATCCATTTACAATTTATTTGCATCTGCAGAAAAACGTCTGAAATATATTCTAGGGTGACAGATCCAGATATATGTTTCTAGCTGCAAAATAGCTGGGAAGAAATAAATAAGCACATACGTTGCACAAAAAACTTAAGATCAAGAATATCTGTACTTGTAACCGAATAAATAATAAACGTTACGCACACAAATTTGTGATGCACGCAAGTAGGGTATATAGAGGATTTCTGGCGCAGTTTTTGCGTTTATATGGGAAAGGATAGGGAAAACGGGGGTATATGCGGTGGTTCACGGAGGAAAATGCGTTTATATGGAGAAGATAGGGAATACGAGGACTGACGCTAGGCTAGACAGTGGTTGAAGGAATGAGGATGTGCTTTATATGAGAGATACGTGGAATACGAGGAGAAGTGTTGGACTAGATAGGGGTTGAGATATGGAATATGCATTTATATGGGAAAGATAAGGAAAACGTGAACAGAGGCTAGGATAGACAGATGCTGAAGCAGGGGGAATATGAACATATTTGCAGGAGAGATAGGGGATACGTGGAGAGGTACTAGACTATTCAGGGTTTGAAGGGTAGAGTATGACTTTTTATATGAAGAGACGAGGAAAACGAGGGTATATGCTAGGTTGAGAGAACCTTCAAGGAGGAAAAAATGCGTTTATATGGGAGAGATAGGGAAAACGAGGAGAGTTCTGAGGTAGAGCAGGGACTGAAGGAGGGAGAGATATGCTTTATACGACAGAGATAGGGCATGCGAGGGGAGGTGCTAGTGCAGACAGAGCTTAAGGAGTACGGTATACATTTATATGAGGAATATATGGAAAACGGGGGCAGGCGGTATGATAGACAGAAGCTGGGGCCACTTTTGCGCTTATATGGGAAAGGATAGGGAAAACGAGGGTAGATGCGACAGTTCAAGGAGGAAAATGCGTTTATAGGGGAGAGATAGGGAATACGAGGGCTGATGCTAGGCTAGTCAGATGCTAAAGGAGGGAGGGATACGCTTTATACGAGAGAGATAGAGAATACAAGGAAAGATGTTATACTAAACAGGACTTGAAGGGTAGAATATGGCGTTTTATATGAGCGAGATAGCGAACCGAGGAGAGGTAACCACGTGTCAAGACGTAACACCACGTAACAAAGGAATCACGCTATGTAACAACACGATCACGCTATGTAACAAAGGAATCACGCTATGTAACAAAGGAATCACGCTATGTAACAAACTGATCACGCTATGTAACAAAGGAATCACGCTATGTAACAAAGGAATCACGCTATGTAACAAAGGAATCACGCTATGTAACAAAGGAATCACGCTATGTAACAAAGGAATCACGCTATGTAACAAAGGAATCACGCTATGTAACAAAGGAATCACGCTATGTAACAAAGGAATCACGCTATCTATGTAACAAAGGAATCACGCTATGTAACAAAGGAATCACGCTATGTAACAAAGGAATCACGCTATGTAACAAACTGATCACGCTATGTAACAAAGGAATCACGCTATGTAACAAAGGAATCACGCTATGTAACAAAGGAATCACGCTATGTAACAAACTGATCACGCTATGTAACAAACTGATCAGGCTATGTAACAAAGGAATCACGCTATGTAACAAAGGAATCACGCTATGTAACAAACAGATCACGCTATGTAACAAAGGAATCACGCTATGTAACAAAGGAATCACGCTATGTAACAAAGGAATCACGCTATGTAACAAAGGAATCACGCTATGTAACAACACGTACCAAGCATGTAACCAAGTAACAAAACGTAAGAACAACACGTAACCAATCTATTGCTAAATCAATCTAAACTAATTCATCCTTCATAACTTAGACAATAAGTACGAGAGCCTAGCCCAGATTAACCCTACCAATCCTAAACGTTCCTCTCAGCATCTATTCTACTCGGTCATCGACTAACCTAATCTGGCGAACCAAAGATAACCTCAAATTTCCTTTAGTGAAATTGCAATGTTTTATTCAGGTTTTATTATTCGAGAGTTTTAATTGAAAAGTTTACGTCAACATACCTATATTTTAGTTCTTTGTAGATGTCTCTCCCCTTTTTATCTAGGCTTGAGACTAGCACTAGGATTGCTCCTAATGGCAGGGTTACCACCTTCCCCTCCATCTTCTTCTTTCTTCATCGGACGTCAGCTAGCTGCATATACAGCACACGGTTAACCTTCATTTTTAAGATTGTAGACTCGCGAGAAAATCTTCATATTCAACTTAAATTCTCTTATACACTACTTGTAATGCTGTAATGTCCATAGGCGTATGTCGTTATTCCGTCCTCAGCAATAATTCTTTTATCGTCGTATGGTGTCAATGTAATTTTATTCACTTGTACTGTGGCAAGAGCATGCTGTCGCGACAGGATCAGATTCATGGGCGTTCTGGTAATTTCTCCGGTTTTAAGACAGTCAGTATAGCTCTCGAACGTGACGTACTGCTTAATAGCACTACGTTTTATACCTTTAATCTTTTTTATCATTGACCCTTGAATATCTAAGGCATATATCTTAGGACGTAGTCCAACAAAGCGTAGGATGATTTTGCTATTAGCCTCATCTTTAAATTTTCCCAATACCTTCTTGTTCTGAGTAGAGTAACATATATGGTTGGCAGGGTAATCAGCTGTATCGAGATGCTCAAGAAAACGTAGCTTGTCCTGGTACACATCTTCAGTTGTTACACGATGAATGAACGAATCAGTGTCCATATACATAAGCTTCAGGTTTTCAGCTCCATAATAAGGCAACAACACATCATAGTGATACCGGTACATTAATGTCTTGGAGATGTCCAACACACTCATACCAATGTATATAGGCTTGTTGAATACAATCTGACGAGAGGCCATATGTACAGCAGCTAGATTATCAGCATATATCGTCCTGTCGATAAACGTAGGCTTGGCGATCAGCTTCTCTAGAGTTTTTTCATTGGTCACCAGTCGTATATCCATACGGTTACGCAGGTTCTTCATAGTTTTTCCGAACATAGCATTGTTGAACAATTTGTAGAGATCCTTCTCAAAATCATTTCCAGCTTGTTGTCGTAGTCTGTTGTTAAATTCCACATACGGTTTCAACCACTGAGACTGTTGGAATTGTAGCACACAATGGACTTTTGTTAGTCGTAGTCCATGACTAAGAGCTTGCTTCAAAGCCATGTAATGCACTACATACTTCTTTCGAGGTCCAAGATGAGGTATCAGTTTCTTTGTAGATGATTCCAATGGTTTCATACACTCTGGCAGGAAAGGTAGATCGTTGTGTAGATCGTGAAGTTCAGCAGGATACTCGATGTCGACTTCTAATATGTACCCATGAGGATCATCTTCTTGTAGTGTTTCTAAGCTGATTTCTTCAGGCGACACCCACTGAAATCCACCAAAAGGAAGGGCGTGACACATTGCCCACCCATATTGGTTATTAGCGTCCTCGTATGTGATAAATTGGGTTGGTCTCGACGGATCAAACCTATCCATATAAGTGTTATTAGCCTCAGCATACCGATGGGAAACTTGGCATAAACCTCCTCTTATACCTGATTCCACCATGAGTATTTGATCATAATCTTGTAACAGCTCCAGCTTAATTCCAGTATACAGTAACATGGCGTCCCATGTAAGACCTGGAGAGGTAAAATAATGGGCAGGATCAACTTTGTGTGTTTTAAGGGTTTGCTCTCTGAACGTCTCAAAGACATCAGCTAGGAGAAGTACATCCGAAGTTAAGTAGAGATCGCTGTACTCTCCCAGGTTTCTCACATTAAACAGCTCCCATACATTTCTAGCATGATCGTAGTCAGTATCAGTAATTTCTTCTTCATTTAATCTATTGTAGAAGTAGTCCTTAGGAGGCAAGCAGGTCTCGTTCAGGACATCCCATGACGTAACAAAATCATAGGGAAATACACCCTTACGGGTCATCAACTTCAATTTGTCTTCTCCAAAGTACTTTAGCGTTTCAGGATACGAGGTTAGATTTTTTACCAACTTATCCAAGCTTGTACTGAGGAATCGGAAGCTATCCACAAATCGAAGCTTTATATCTCCTACATACTTGGTGAATGAGATATAGCTTTCTTCAGAGTTAGGAATTACCTCCACACGTTCACTTGTACAACCCAGCTCCTTAACAATGAAATGAGAGTCATATCCGCTAAGGTTATGCATGAAGACTGGTATATATTTCGGTGTTTTACAGGCTAAATTACATTCATTATGAAGACTTCCACGATATTCACCGCTGATGTGATCATGGTCGCGTACTTTGTAGTTTTCTCCTGTAAAGCCTTTTCCACACAAGTAGCATGCCGTAGAAGACTCAAAATCCTTTTGCTGTTGTTCCGTAAGTTTCAGAGGCTTAGCAGATTTGTATATATTACCAATCATTTTGCAAGAGATGTCAGGTACAGCATAAACTTCTGAGCAGCATCAGCACCACGATACACATAGGGTTGCTTAGGAAGACCAGTTTCGAGATGTTCAACACTGGATGTAGGCTTCACGTAAACACAGAAGCTCATTGGTGTGTGCTCTTGATAAGGCGTTGTATAGGAAGTTTCAGGATTGGGTATACACGTATGGCATGGAGTGAGAATACTCTCAAAATCAGCATAGATGACATAAGGTACTTTCAGCATCCTCTCAACATTTTTAAACTGAACAATTGATTTCTCCTTGGTAGGCATAACTACCCTCGCAATACCATGTTGAATACAGACGGCTTCATGTTCTTGCAGTTTTTCCTGTCCACTTAGTCCATATCGATCATCAAAATGTGTAAAGCAGCGCTTGCAGGTATAAACACGTTCATTACATTTAGTTTTCTGGCGTCGAACGAGTTTCTCAAAATTCTTTATATATACGTAGTGATGTTTTCCACTGCTGTCATTCAATAGTAGCAGGTCGCGATGTTCAGGTAGCTCAATGTCAACAACCTTTATCGGATACACTTCATGCTTCTCATCCAGCCCGAAAACGTTAATAGATATCTTGTTAAACTTCTCAAATTTTGGTATTTGAGAAAGTGGAGTAGGGTAAGAAACACAGCTGAAGTCGTACTTATCTTGAAGTTTCTTATATTTGCTCACCCGTTGTGCATCCTTCTCAACGAATTTGGCCAATACAGAGTACATGAAACATAGCTCATCAGTTAAATTCTGGATGTTAATGCAGGCTTTTCTTGCTTCAACAGAGGGAGGTAGGGGTATGTAGCTACTTCCTCGCAACGGGTTGTACTTGTTAATACGAAGGCGTACCCCTTCCACAGCAAGCAGGGCCCAATTGCTTCCCTTAAGCTGAGACTCATCCATTTCAGTAACCAATTTCTTCATTTTGGTTTCCAGCATAGAGTCCAGATCCGTTTCTAGGAAAACAGCTTGATTTCTGGTTTTAAATGTATTGTCACAGGTTTCTCCGATACTGTTAACAAATCTACACTCAGCTAACAGATTAATTTTCAAACTCTTGTGAATACCAAGCTCTTTATGCACAGCCTGGATTATCCGCTGTTTTGCTTCATGCAGGTATATATTCAGGTCCTTAGTCGATTCACATCGTATAAAATACGATTTCAAACGTCCATGGAATGAAGTTTCATATTCTTTCATGTCACACTCCTCCATCGTAGATAACAACTCATGCTTTGTCGGCTCTAATCTACGTTTCTTCTCAGGTCTGTTTATTTCACACGCATCTTCGTGTCGACGACCCTTATAACTGTCTTTGAAGGCTACGTTACAATATTTACACTTGAAGAGTTTTTTACAACGTAGCTCATGTCGTCTTTTATCATATCCACGGAGGAACTTCTTACAGCATTTACCACAAGAATATCCTGAGACACTAGGAATGATATCCTTATACGAGGACTTATTCATTTTTCTTCTTGATATAATAAGGTATTTACCTTTCTTCAAGGAAATGTACGCCTTGATATCACTTAGAAAGCTGATTATTTTCTGAGAGAACAGCGATGTTAACACCTCAGAGATGATCAACAGAATGAATTTCAATACTCAAGTTCGCTCTATTTATAGAGAAAGCACGAACCTTTTTTAATCAATTATATCCTGATTATTAGTACTAAAAGCGGTGATGAAGCGTGTAAGCTCTTATATATATTCAATTCGTGTTACACTGATGTTCGAGCGTCTCCGTATAGCTTCGCATGTTTAGAGAGAAAGTGTAAAGTATTGTGAAGATGTTATGTATTGTTCGGCTATAATCGTACAGATTCGGAGAGCTTGACTGGTGAAGGTGATGAACGATCCGTCAACCGAGCAGGAGGCAAGCAGTCCTTTCGCGCAACGAAACCTAGATGCAAAAGAAAGAAAATCGTGTTAGAGGAGAAACCACCCAGACATTCGCCTGCAGACCATGAAAACCATGAAAAAATATGTCAGAGTGAGCGTCCAACGGAACTCGAACCAGGGCCTCTAAAAGCACACGTGAAAGATACAGATTATGTAGAATGAAAGGAAATCGGTGACGATGAGAAACCACTCCAGCATTCGCCTGCAGACCAGGGAAACCCTAAAAAATATGATGTCAGAGTGATCGACCAACAGGGAAATCAAACAAAAGACCTTAGAAACATATAGGTTAAGATGTAAATCAAATAAAAATGCAATAAAATCGTGCTAGATGAGAAACCACCCAGACATTCGCCTACAGACCAGGCAAAGCCATAAAAAATATGTCAGAGTAAACAACCAACGACGAACGAACGAGGGAAACCATCAGATTGCTCTAGAAGCATAAAGTTACAAATGAAAGAAAATCGTGATAGATGAGAACCCACTCAGGCATTCGCCTGCAGGCCAGGGGAAACCATGAAAAAAATCAAAGGGCTGAGCGACTGACGGATAGAGTGTGCGACCAACAGGAAATCAAGCAAAAGGTCTCTAGAGACAAAAAAGATGCAATTGAAATGGAATCATGATAGCAAATGCCACTACAGCATTAGGAGGCAGACCGGCGAAAATCATGAGAAACGTAAGGTCAGAGTAAACAATCGATGGAAATCTAACCCCTGAACCCTAGAAATTCACGACAACTGAAAACGAAACCCAGATGTAAAGGAAATTTTGTACACCCTTGACCAAAAAACCCCGTCCGCTGGGGAAGTAACCTTTAAGTATACAATTGACGTCTGTCATACCGATAAGGGACGGTTTGAAAGGCTTCCTAATTGCTCTACGCAAGTCACCCGAGCAAACACAGGAAATTCCTAAAACAGACAATTACAAGCCTGCTAAAACATTTTTTCCTACAATAAGTAATTTAAATTCTACATGAAGATTATTCCAAAAGTTTCATATCTCTTATTTCCTTCAATAAAATATCGAATATGACTCTAGCACCAGGAAAAAAAAACTAAACGGAGGGAAGCGATATTTTCTTTTTACGCTGAAATTATAATTAAACGCATAGCGTTCTTGCAGGAAAACCCCGCCTATATACATTATAGGAATGGATTCTGTTCAAAACATGTATTTTCACGCGGGGTGTATAGATTGTATCAGTAAGCATTCGTGACTATTACAATTATTTCCAAGTATTATTTTAAAAAAGGTTGTCTTATTCTCTTAGTAAACATAGGTCGAGAACGTTTTTTTACTTGGTATTTAGGGGCGTTCTTGCAGGAAAACACTGCCCATATAGATTATAGGAATGGACTCTGTTTAAAACATGTATTTTTCACGCGTGGTGTATAGATTGTCTCAGTAAGCATTCGTGACTATTACAATTATCGCCAAGTATTATTTTACAAAAAGATTGGCTTATCCTCTTAGTAAACATAGGACGAAATCGTTTTTTAAACAACTCTCCATTCGAGAGATATTTTTTTATTATTCCAGCAGAGAGAGAGAGAGAGAGGGAGAGAGAGAGAGATCGAGCCATATTTGTTTAAAAAAGTTTTTTTTTCATTCACAGGAAATCTTCGAGAAAATTCGAGGAATTATTCAGTTGTACACCCTTGCTAAAATAGTTTGTATACCCTTTGAAGAATGTTTACCTGGCTGGCGGAGTCTTGGAAATACCTCTGACGACAGGCTGTCGCCTGCACGACATCTTGGACATTTATACATTAGGGAGGCTATTGTGCTTTAAAATGGGATAGCTATGTTTTAAGCTTTCCACAACAAATTTTTTCCCGATAATTAATATAATTCTACATGAAGAATATTAATGATTAAGTTTTCAATTAAACGTATACTGTATAGATTCTGTACTTAAGCATTCGATTGTATCTTTATCATTATTTAAATACTCACATACAAGAATTGCAAGCATGATATCAAAAATTGTAGAAGTTTTTCCACCCTTATTTAATTAAAATTCATGTATATACCCTATTATTTAGTGATTTTTTCAATAATTTCTCCCTCTCATGTCCATCATTCGTCAAAAAATCAGTGTACAATACGCATTTTTATACGTTTTAATGTTCGTTTATTTTTAAAACCGCTGCATTTACCCGTAATTACGAGCAATAATTTTTTTCAGATTTACTCAGATGTGTAGCTTGTAGAATCGAATTAGGAAATGTTTTAATAAATGTATTGTATTTTTTAGGTTAAAGCATCTACATTTTAAAGATTGTTATATTTTCATTTTTAAGACTTCCTTTGTTGAAGATAATGTCTTGCAATCTATTTTTAAATTTCTTTTAAAACCAAAGCGAACGTTAACAAATATAATGGTTGCCTTCACGTGTCGGGAAGCTAACATGGCAGCAGTCATCTTTTAGAAGCGTACCTTTCATGTCGGCCTCGGACGGGAGCGAGCGGCTGGCGGGGAGGAGAAGGGTTGCGAAAGGCGGCTGAGGGATGGCACCTGGAGGGAGTAAGGTAGGATGAAAGGATAGCTTCATGAAGCGAGACCTTCAGTACGGCACGGAGCGCCGTAAGGTTCGGACCTATACGTAGTAGCATGCATATACCACCGCAGCTCGCGCTAGCGTCTTACGTAATTTAGTTTTTTACGCTCACTATACCATTTAAATATACATTCATCTAAGAGATATAATATTCGCAAGGATGACAGATGTCCAAATATACATAACAAAGAAATTAGTTACTGATATAAATGTAATATCGTACGTTCACCATTTTATTTTTAATTACTTTTTTTATTTTATTCGGGGGGATGAAATTTGTATTCATGTTACGGGATTCAATCCTAGTCCTCCAACCCGACTTGGAACAACAATCAATAACGGGCTACAATCCAAGGATATAATCGGTAATAATTCAATGTTTTGATAAAGACCGTCAAATAAAAAGGCCTGTAAACGTATGTATTTCCCCTCACTTCCCCTCTTCCCCCACCCTACAGTAGAAATATAATACCGATACGGAAACAAAGGATTTGCCGCCATCTGATAAGCTTCTTTGATCTATGCCGCTAGCCCCGCCCCCTTCCTTTGAGGCCTCACATGCAGCCCTGGCCGCACGTGCCACTAGCCCCGCCCCCTCCCCCCATGTAGTCTCGTCACGTGCTGGCGGCCACACCTCCCCCACCCCTTCCCTTGTGACCTCACCCTTAAAAGCTACTGGACACCCGATCCCCCTACCCCATCCTTTCTAATCCTATCCCGTACTCTGGGCACGCCCTCTCTTTGTGCTCTACTCCCACGCTGCCCTCGGTATTGGAGTAGAGCAGAGAGGAGGGGTATCATGCTCCAGTAGCTTTTAAGGGTGAAACCACAAAGGTTAAGTGTTTTCACGTGTGCTATTCTTTCACCGCAAAACAGAGACACAGGACAATGCATTATTGTTCTCATCGTAAATGGCGGTGTCGGAATAACAAAAAGCGGGGGTGGGAGTCGGCGGCATAGAAGAAAGGAACTTATCAGTGTTTGCATCGGCTTTGAAGCTGCGTAGCGGCATTTTATTTCTACTGTAGGGTGGGGGAAGAGGGGAAGTGAGGGGAAATACATACGTTTACAGGCCTTTTTATTTGACGGTCTTTATCAAAATATTTGTATTATTACCGATTATATCCTTGGATTGTAGCCCGTTATTGATTGTTGTTCCAAGTCGGGTTGGAGGACTAGGATTGAATCCCGTAACATGAATACAAATTTCATCCCCCCGAATAAAACAAAAAAAGTAATTAAAAATAAAATGGTGAACGTACGATATTACATTTATATCAGTAACTAATTTCTTTGTTATGTATATTTGGACATCTGTCATCCTTGCGAATATTATATCTCTTAGATGAATGTATATTTAAATGGTATAGTGAGCGTAAAAAGCTAAATTAAGTAAGACGCTAGCGCGAGCTGCGGTGGTATATGCATGCTACTACGTATAGGTCCGAACCTTACGACGCGCTGAGGCGAACTGAAGGGACTCACCTCTCTCTCCCAGCGCGTCTCTTCCGCCTACCCCCACCCTCTGTCTCTTTCTCAGTGTTTGGTTCCACATGGCACGGCTTACTTTACCGCTATCTGTTGGCCGCTGAAAGAAGGTCTCTCGCCCTGTCGGTCGCTCGCTACTTTATCGACATGAAAGGTACGCTTCTAAAAGATGACTGCTGCCATGTTAGCTTCCCGACACGTGAAGGCAACCATTATATTTGTTAACGTTCGCTTTGGTTTTAAATGAAATTTAAAAATAGATTGCAAGACATTATCTTCAACAAAGGAAGTCTTAAAAATGAAAATATAACAATCTTTAAAATGTAGATGCTTTAACCTAAAAAATACAATACATTTATTAAAACATTTCCTAATTCGATTCTACAAGCTACACATCTGAGTAAATCTGAAAAAAATTATTGCTCGTAATTACGGGTAAATGCAGCGGTTTTAAAAATAAACGAACATTAAAACGTATAAAAATGCGTATTGTACACTGATTTTTTGACGAATGATGGACATGAGAGGGAGAAATTATTGAAAAAATCACTAAATAATAGGGTATATACATGAATTTTAATTAAATAAGGGTGGAAAAACTTCTACAATTTTTGATATCATGCTTGCAATTCTTGTATATGAGTATTTAAATAATGATAAAGATACAATCGAATGCTTAAGTACAGAATCTATACAGTATACGTTTAATTGAAAACTTAATCATTAATATTCTTCATGTAGAATTATATTAATTATCGGGAAAAAATTTGTTGTGGAAAGCTTAAAACATAGCTATACCATTTTAAAGCACAATAGCCTCCCTAATGTATAAATGTCCAAGATGTCGTGCAGGCGACAGCCTGTCGTCAGAGGTATTTCCAAGACTCCGCCAGCCAGGTAAACATTCTTCAAAGGGTATACAAACTATTTTAGCAAGGGTGTACAACTGAATAATTCCTCGAATATTTTTAAACAAATATGGCTCGATCTCTCTCTCTCTCTCCCTTTCTCTCTCTCTGCTGGAATAATCAAAAAATATCTCTCGAATGGAGAGTTGTTTAAAAAACGATTTCGTCCTATGTTTACTAAGAGAATAAGCCAATCTTTTTGTAAAATAATACTTGGCGATAATTGTAATAGTCACGAATGCTTACTGAGACAATCTATACACCACGCGTGAAAAATACATGTTTTAAACAGAGTCCATTCCTATAATCTATATGGGCAGTGTTTTCCTGCAAGAACGCCCCTAAATACCAAGTAAAAAAAACGTTCTCGACCTATGTTTACTAAGAGAATAAGACAACCTTTTTTAAAATAATACTTGGAAATAATTGTAATAGTCACGAATGCTTACTGATACAATCTATACACCCCGCGTGAAAATACATGTTTTAAACAGAATCCATTCCTATAATCTATATGGGCGGGGTTTTCCTGCAAGAACGCTATGCGTTTAATTATAATTTCAGCGTAAAAAGAAAATATCGCTTCCCTCCGTTTAATTTTTTTTCCTGGTGCTAGAGTCATATTCGATATTTTATTGAAGGAAATAAGAGATATGAAACTTTTGGAATAATCTTCATGTAGAATTTAAATTACTTATTGTAGGAAAAAATGTTTTAGCAGGCTTGTAATTGTCTGGTTTAGGAATTTCCTGTGTTTGCTCGGGTGACTTGCGTAGAGCAATTAGGAAGCCTTTCAAACCGTCCCTTATCGGTATGACAGACGTCAATTGTATACTTAAAGGTTACTTCCCCAGCGGACGGGGTTTTTTGGTCAAGGGTGTACAAAATTTCCTTTACATCTGGGTTTCGTTTTCAGTTGTCGTGAATTTCTAGGTTTCAGGGGTTAGATTTCCATCGATTGTTTACTCTGACCTTACGTTTCTCATGATTTTCGCCGGTCTGCCTCCTAATGCTGTAGTGGCATTTGCTATCATGATTCCATTTCAATTGCATCTTTTTTGTCTCTAGAGACCTTTTGCTTGATTTCCTGTTGGTCGCACACTCTATCCGTCAGTCGCTCAGCCCTTTGATTTTTTTCATGGTTTCCCCTGGCCTGCAGGCGAATGCCTGAGTGGGTTCTCATCTATCACGATTTTCTTTCATTTGTAACTTTATGCTTCTAGAGTAATCTGATGGTTTCCCTCGTTCGTTCGTCGTTGGTTGTTTACTCTGACATATTTTCATGGCTTTGCCTGGTCTGTAGGCGAATGTCTGGGTGGTTTCTCATCTAGCACGATTTTATTGCATTTTTATTTGATTTACATCTTAACCAATATGTTTCTAAGGTCTTTTGTTTGATTTCCCTGTTGGTCGATCACTCTGACATCATATTTTTTAGGGTTTCCCTGGTCTGCAGGCGAATGCTGGAGTGGTTTCTCATCGTCACCGATTTCCTTTCATTCTATATAATCTGTATCTTTCACGTGTGCTTTTAGAGGCCCTGGTTCGAGTTCCGTTGGACGCTCACTCTGACATATTTTTTCATGGTTTTCATGGTCTGCAGGCGAATGTCTGGGTGGTTTCTCCTCTAACACGATTTTCTTTCTTTTGCATCTAGGTTTCGTTGCGCGAAAGGACTGCTTGCCTCCTGCTCGGTTGACGGATCGTTCATCACCTTCACCAGTCAAGCTCTCCGAATCTGTACGATTATAGCCGAACAATACATAACATCTTCACAATACTTTACACTTTCTCTCTAAACATGCGAAGCTATACGGAGACGCTCGAACATCAGTGTAACACGAATTGAAATATATAAGAGCTTACACGCTTCATCACCGCTTTTAGTATTAATAATCAGGATATAATTGATTAAAAAAGCTTCGTGCTTTCTCTATAAATAGAGCGAACTTGAGTATTGAAATTCATTCTGTTGATCATCTCTGAGGTGTTAACATCGCTGTTCTCTCAGAAAATAATCAGCTTTCTAAGGGATATCAAGGCGTACATTTCCTTGAAGAAAGGTAAATACCTTATTATATCAAGAAGAAAAATGAATAAGTCCTCGTATAAGGATATCATTCCTAGTGTCTCAGGATATTCTTGTGGTAAATGCTGTAAGAAGTTCCTCCGTGGATATGATAAAAGACGACATGAGCTACGTTGTAAAAAACTCTTCAAGTGTAAATATTGTAACGTAGCCTTCAAAGACAGTTATAAGGGTCGTCGACACGAAGATGCGTGTGAAATAAACAGACCTGAGAAGAAACGTAGATTAGAGCCGACAAAGCATGAGTTGTTATCTACGATGGAGGAGTGTGACATGAAAGAATATGAAACTTCATTCCATGGACGTTTGAAATCGTATTTTATACGATGTGAATCGACTAAGGACCTGAATATATACCTGCATGAAGCAAAACAGCGGATAATCCAGGCTGTGCATAAAGAGCTTGGTATTCACAAGAGTTTGAAAATTAATCTGTTAGCTGAGTGTAGATTTGTTAACAGTATCGGAGAAACCTGTGACAATACATTTAAAACCAGAAATCAAGCTGTTTTCCTAGAAACGGATCTGGACTCTATGCTGGAAACCAAAATGAAGAAATTGGTTACTGAAATGGATGAGTCTCAGCTTAAGGGAAGCAATTGGGCCCTGCTTGCTGTGGAAGGGGTACGCCTTCGTATTAACAAGTACAACCCGTTGCGAGGAAGTAGCTACATACCCCTACCTCCCTCTGTTGAAGCAAGAAAAGCCTGCATTAACATCCAGAATTTAACTGATGAGCTATGTTTCATGTACTCTGTATTGGCAAAATTCGTTGAGAAGGATGCACAACGGGTGAGCAAATATAAGAAACTTCAAGATAAGTACGACTTCAGCTGTGTTTCTTACCCTACTGCACTTTCTCAAATACCAAAATTTGAGAAGTTTAACAAGATATCTATTAACGTTTTCGGGCTGGATGAGAAGCATGAAGTGTATCCGATAAAGGTTGTTGACATTGAGCTACCTGAACATCGCGACCTGCTACTATTGAATGACAGCAGTGGAAAACATCACTACGTATATATAAAGAATTTTGAGAAACTCGTTCGACGCCAGAAAACTAAATGTAATGAACGTGTTTAAACCTGCAAGCGCTGCTTTACACATTTTGATGATCGATATGGACTAAGTGGACAGGAAAAACTGCAAGAACATGTAGCCGTCTGTATTCAACATGGTATTGCGAGGGTAGTTATGCCTACCAAGGAGAAATCAATTGTTCAGTTTAAAAATGTTGAGAGGATGCTGAAAGTACCTTATGTCATCTATGCTGATTTTGAGAGTATTCTCACTCCATGCCATACGTGTATACCCAATCCTGAAACTTCCTATACAACGCCTTATCAAGAGCACACACCAATGAGCTTCTGTGTTTACGTGAAGCCTACATCCAGTGTTGAACATCTCGAAACTGGTCTTCCTAAGCAACCCTATGTGTATCGTGGTTCTGATGCTGCTCAGAGGTTTATGCTGTACCTGACATCTCTTGCAAAAATGATTGGTAATATATACAAATCTGCTAAGCCTCTGAAACTTACGGAACAACAGCAAAAGGATTTTGAGTCTTCTACGGCATGCTACTTGTGTGGAAAAGGCTTTACAGGAGAAAACTACAAAGTACGCGACCATGATCACATCAGCGGTGAATATCGTGGAAGTCTTCATAATGAATGTAATTTAGCCTGTAAAACACCGAAATATATACCAGTCTTCATGCATAACCTTAGCGGATATGACTCTCATTTCATTGTTAAGGAGCTGGGTTGTACAAGTGAACGTGTGGAGGTAATTCCTAACTCTGAAGAAAGCTATATCTCATTCACCAAGTATGTAGGAGATATAAAGCTTCGATTTGTGGATAGCTTCCGATTCCTCAGTACAAGCTTGGATAAGTTGGTGAAAAAACTAACCTCGTATCCTGAAACGCTAAAGTACTTTGGAGAAGACAAATTGAAGTTGATGACCCGTAAGGGTGTATTTCCCTATGATTTTGTTACGTCATGGGATGTCCTGAACGAGACCTGCTTGCCTCCTAAGGACTACTTCTACAATAGATTAAATGAAGAAGAAATTACTGATACTGACTACGATCATGCTAGAAATGTATGGGAGCTGTTTAATGTGAGAAACCTGGGAGAGTACAGCGATCTCTACTTAACTTCGGATGTACTTCTCCTAGCTGATGTCTTTGAGACGTTCAGAGAGCAAACCCTTAAAACACACAAAGTTGATCCTGCCCATTATTTTACCTCTCCAGGTCTTACATGGGACGCCATGTTACTGTATACTGGAATTAAGCTGGAGCTGTTACAAGATTATGATCAACTACTCATGGTGGAATCAGGTATAAGAGGAGGTTTATGCCAAGTTTCCCATCGGTATGCTGAGGCTAATAACACTTATATGGATAGGTTTGATCCGTCGAGGCCAAACCAATTTATCACATACGAGGACGCTAATAACCAATATGGGTGGGCAATGTGTCACGCCCTTCCTTTTGGTGGATTTCAGTGGGTGTCGCCTGAAGAAATCAGCTTAGAAACACTACAAAAAGATGATCCTCATGGGTACATATTAGAAGTCGACATCGAGTATCCTGCTGAACTTCACGATCTACACAACGATCTACCTTTCCTGCCAGAGTGTATGAAACCATTGGAATCATCTACAAAGAAACTGATACCTCATCTTGGACCTCGAAAGAAGTATCTAGTGCATTACATGGCTTTGAAGCAAGCTCTTAGTCATGGACTACGACTAACAAAAATCCATCGTGTGCTACAATTCCAACAGTCTCAGTGGTTGAAACCGTATGTGGAATTTAACAACAGACTACGACAACAAGCTGGAAATGATTTTGAGAAGGATCTCTACAAATTGTTCAACAATGCTATGTTCGGAAAAACTATGGAGAACCTGCGTAACCGTATGGATATACGACTGGTGACCAATGAAAAAACTCTAGAGAAGCTGATCGCCAAGCCTACGTTTATCGACAGGACGATATATGCTGATAATCTAGCTGCTGTACATATGGCCTCTCGTCAGATTGTATTCAACAAGCCTATATACGTTGGTATGAGTGTGTTGGACATCTCCAAGACATTAATGTACCGGTATCACTATGATGTGTTGTTGCCTTATTATGGAGCTGAAAACCTGAAGCTTATGTATATGGACACTGATTCGTTCATTCATCGTGTAACAACTGAAGATGTGTACCAGGACAAGCTACGTTTTCTTGAGCATCTCGATACAGCTGATTACCCTGCCAACCATATATGTTACTCTACTCAGAACAAGAAGGTATTGGGAAAATTTAAAGATGAGGCTAATAGCAAAATCATCCTACGCTTTGTTGGACTACGTCCTAAGATGTATGCCTTAGATATTCAAGGGTCAATGATAAAAAAGATTAAAGGTATAAAACGTAGTGCTATTAAGCAGTACGTCACGTTCGAGAACTATACTGACTGTCTTAAAACCGGTGAAATTACCAGAACGCCCATGAATCTGATCCTGTCGCGACAGCATGCTCTTGCCACAGTACAAGTGAATAAAATTACATTGACAACATACGACGATAAAAGAATTATTGCTGAGGACGGAATAACGACATACGCCTATGGACATTACAGCATTACAAGTAGTGTATAAGAGAATTTATGTTGAATATGAAGATTTTCTCGCGAGTCTACAATCTTAAAAATGAAGGTTAACCGTGTGCTGTATATGCAGCTAGCTGACGTCCGATGAAGAAAGAAGAAGATGGAGGGGAAGGTGGTAACCCTGCCATTAGGAGCAATCCTAGTGCTAGTCTCAAGCCTAGATAAAAAGGGGAGAGACATCTACAAAGAACTAAAATAAAGGTATGTTGACGTAAACTTTTCAATTAAAACTCTCGAATAATAAAACCTGAATAAAACATTGCAATTTCACTAAAGGAAATTTGAGGTTATCTTTGGTTAGCCAGATTAGGTTAGTCGATGACCGAGTAGAATAGATGCTGAGAGGAACGTTTAGGATTGGTAGGGTTAATCTGGGCTAGGCTCTCGTACTTATTGTCTAAGTTATGAAGGATGAATTAGTTTAGATTGATTTAGCAATAGATTGGTTACGTGTTGTTCTTACGTTTTGTTACTTGGTTACATGCTTGGTACGTGTTGTTACATAGCGTGATTCCTTTGTTACATAGCGTGATTCCTTTGTTACATAGCGTGATTCCTTTGTTACATAGCGTGATTCCTTTGTTACATAGCGTGATCTGTTTGTTACATAGCGTGATTCCTTTGTTACATAGCGTGATTCCTTTGTTACATAGTCTGATCAGTTTGTTACATAGCGTGATCAGTTTGTTACATAGCGTGATTCCTTTGTTACATAGCGTGATTCCTTTGTTACATAGCGTGATTCCTTTGTTACATAGCGTGATCAGTTTGTTACATAGCGTGATTCCTTTGTTACATAGCGTGATTCCTTTGTTACATAGCGTGATTCCTTTGTTACATAGCGTGATTCCTTTGTTACATAGATAGCGTGATTCCTTTGTTACATAGCGTGATTCCTTTGTTACATAGCGTGATTCCTTTGTTACATAGCGTGATTCCTTTGTTACATAGCGTGATTCCTTTGTTACATAGCGTGATTCCTTTGTTACATAGCGTGATTCCTTTGTTACATAGCGTGATTCCTTTGTTACATAGCGTGATCAGTTTGTTACATAGCGTGATTCCTTTGTTACATAGCGTGATTCCTTTGTTACATAGCGTGATCGTGTTGTTACATAGCGTGATTCCTTTGTTACGTGGTGTTACATCTTGACACGTGGTTACCTCTCCTCGGTTCGCTATCTCGCTCATATAAAACGCCATATTCTACCCTTCAAGTCCTGTTTAGTATAACATCTTTCCTTGTATTCCCTATCTCTCTCGTATAAAGCGTATCCCTCCCTCCTTTAGCATCTGACTAGCCTAGCATCAGCCCTCGTATTCCCTATCTCTCCCCTATAAACGCATTTTCCTCCTTGAACTGTCGCATCTACCCTCGTTTTCCCTATCCTTTCCCATATAAGCGCAAAAGTGGCCCCAGCTTCTGTCTATCATACCGCCTGCCCCCGTTTTCCATATATTCCTCATATAAATGTATACCGTACTCCTTAAGCTCTGTCTGCACTAGCACCTCCCCTCGCATGCCCTATCTCTGTCGTATAAAGCATATCTCTCCCTCCTTTAGTCGCTGCTCTACCTCAGAACTCTCCTCGTTTTCCCTATCTCTCCCATATAAACGCATTTTTTCCTCCTTGAAGGTTCTCTCAACCTAGCATATACCCTCGTTTTCCTCGTCTCTTCATATAAAAAGTCATACTCTACCCTTCAAACCCTGAATAGTCTAGTACCTCTCCACGTATCCCCTATCTCTCCTGCAAATATGTTCATATTCCCCCTGCTTCAGCATCTGTCCATCCTAGCCTCTATTCACGTTTTCCTTATCTTTCCCATATAAATGCATATTCCATATCTCAACCCCTATCTAGTCCAACACTTCTCCTCGTATTCCACGTATCTCTCATATAAAGCACATCCTCATTCCTTCAACCACTGTATAGCCTAGCGTCAGTCCTCGTATTCCCTATCTTCTCCATATAAACGCATTTTCCTCCGGGAACCACCGCATATACCCCCGTTTTCCCTATCCTTTCCCATATAAACGCAAAAACTGCGCCAGAATTCCTCTATATACCCTACTCACGCACCTGACCGTAACATTCTGCCGTATCATAAAATAAAAGTATCAATACCTACGGAAATATTCTCGGAAGTGGCAATAAACTCTTTGGCAATCTTCTACCATGTTTTCCTTTTTCTTTTTGCATATATAGCGTCCGATTACCTGCATTCCACTATATCTTTTTATCCCATAAACCTCGATATTGGATAATGACCGGTATCACTATAAATACGTAACATATGCATACACTGCCTGACTTTTATTGACTTCAAAACCTTATTACACACAATAAAGAACAAATAACACTGTGTTTACTTATTTTAATGAATATGTGGCATATTTTCTCACTTTTGTTTCATATTACTGGCACTCAGAAGTCGCATCGCATGCATATCACCCGTGGCATTATGGGAACGTTGGTTGCGTTGTCTTTCGGGTGCCAACACTTGAAATCCCAACATAGCTGAAAACACGATTTAGGGCCTTCAGCCTTAAGGCATAGCCGAGGGATTGAGGGCCCTCAGACTCAAAGCGTAGCCGAGGGATCTGCGCGTCTAAAACTCGAATGATTCACGTTGGCAGCAATACCGTCCAAAAGTCGCCAAAACCCGCCAAAAACGACTATATAAGAACGGCCGCATAAAAGTGAGGTTAGGTGGGCAATATATTACCCGCGAAGCAACATCTACTACACCAAAACGTTCCTCATCAGCCAAGAATTACTATGGGTAGAAAAAAAACCCGATTTCGTAAGTTAAAAGCTCCTATTTTCATCATAATCCAACATCGAAGTAGAACCCTTTATATCTCAGCACAAGTATTTTTAATTGAGTTCTTTCTTTCTCGCTGAAATGTTTACCTTTGGGAAAGTTTCCGATTATTAGAACTAAAAATATCAAACTCTAAACTAAATTTACAATCTGTTATCTTAACCTAAAATAAGCTAAAAAATAAATGTGCTATCAAAATTCGCGAAGTATCACGACGCGTTCAGCAGAAGTTGTGAAAATGAACAACGAAACTGGAAATGGCGGCTGGCTATGTGATTACCTGCATGCTCGGTTACACATTTTCTCGCGCGTCCGAGAGGCTGTGAAACAGCTGAACCATGTTGCCACATGTACTTTGAAAATAAGGAAGCGATCAGCGATGAGATATAAGCAACGTCTCTGGATACCAAATGACAATAAGTGTTTCCTTATCACAAGGAAATATTTATTGCTTAAGCATCTCCTTTGCACATAAGCGACGATTATGGATTCGGCCCTACGATATCGTTTTACTTCTATAGTTATAAAGTAATTATAAAGGCCTTGAATGGTTTAGCTGAATGAAAAGCAAAGGTATTTCACCGTTTTAAATCACATATTTGTGAACATGAAATCGTATGAATATGCAATATCATTCACAACTTAATCATTAGTAATTCTTGATAAAAATTAAACAAGCATTAAGGGTCTGAATATGTCAACTGAATAAAACAGAAAGGAATTTTTACAATCTAAATTCACATCTTTCTGAACATGACGTATGAAAATCCAATATCGTTCACAACTTAGTCATTTGTAATTGTTTCGAAGAATTTTTTTCACAAAGTAAAACCTAAATGTACAGATAAAGGTATCCCGTCACAAACAGGAAATGAATATTTTACAGCATTTTCAGTACTAGATCACCTTAAAAGCACACACAGCAGAAAGAGGGATTTGAGGGACAACTATGGTTGTTTACAGAAAATAACAAATCAGATATCATAATAATATGAAGTTCCTTATTTTCTAAAGGGGATTTAGTACGGAAAATATTACTTTTCACAATGATGTACGAACTTATTCATTTTGACCACATATTCATGCTATTTAAAGGAGGTTATGTTATTAATTTCCAAACCATTTTTCACTTAATCCAGTAAATGCTTATACTTTGATTTAAAAAGCTATACTTCGTTGGAAATCATATTATACAAACTAAGTACAAGATACGGAACGGTATCAGGTGTTAAAATGCTCCAATAGGATTGTATTCTGACGCTGAGGTAAAGTTTTGAAAAATATTTAGTTCAAAGTTACAACAAATATTATTCGTCATAAGTTACAATTAAAACTGTATGAATTAAAAATAAAATGTAATCTTTAATGTATTTTAGCACCAATGTTGTTAATTGCGCAAATTCATGCAAAATTATTATTTAAACATTTATACCAAACTTCACAGTTTGCGGAAAAAATGATTCCTAGCTACGAAAAATGTGATGTCCAGAAAAAACGCATTTTAGGTTAAATAAAACTTAGCTAAAATGTGAGTATAGTAATATGCTTACAAGGGGGAGTGAGTGAGTGAGAGAGTGAGTGGGGTTTAAGGGCCCGTCGACAAC
The DNA here is from genome assembly GCA_030765065.1 of Deroplatys truncata. Taxonomy (NCBI): domain Eukaryota; kingdom Metazoa; phylum Arthropoda; class Insecta; order Mantodea; family Mantidae; genus Deroplatys; species Deroplatys truncata. Next base: position 331,967,626 of record CM060990.1, read on the forward strand.
TAGGTCATTAGGGCCCGAGGTCAAAACTTTAAACCGCTAAAGCCTAAAAGGCATAATGGAATCTAAAACACTATAAAACTTAAGAAAAAAGCCAAAACCCTAAAAGACATGTTAAAAGCTAAAAAGAAGCGAAAAAAACTATAAAGGCACAGGTCTAAAAGCTTAAAATCAAAATATAAAAGAAATAAAAGCAATTTACACCTGCGCATAAAATCCAATAGTTAAAACAAACCGTAGTGCCTGATCGACAGCCACTGGGTCGTCGCCTAAAACAACACGCAGGGTATGACCTAGACCATAGGAGAGGCGCTCACGGGCGAATCGCGGACATTCGAGTAAAACATGTGGGACGGACAGGCGAACGTCGCAAGTCGGACAAATTGGGGCCGGATCTCCGCGCAAAAGATATCCATGAGTGGCGCGAGTATGACCCAGGCGTAGACGAGTCAGAACAACTTCGGATCGCCGTGATTCTCTGCAAGAAGTGGGCCAGGGGTGGACGGTGTCCCTAATAGTTCGTAGTTGTGTGCCACTCAACGCCACCCATGACTCCTGCCAGGTCAGGAACATATGACGCCTGAAGTAACGCTGGACATCCCGGTAAGGCACAGTCGCTGTAGAAAACTCCGACAAATGGCAGGCGGACTTTGCAGCCGCATCCGCTTCCTCATTGCCGGCAATGCCCACAAGGCCGGGGGTCCATGTAAAAGCGAGATGATATCCTCGGTAAAGCAGCTGGGAGACGTTCTGAATTTTTACGACTAAGGTGGAGGAGCCGAGAAACTGTTGTAAGGCTTGAAGGGCGCTTAAAGAGTCGGAGCAGATAAGATAAAATCCTGGAGATAAAGTGGAGATAAAAAGCAAGAAATAAAATATGGCAGAGAGCTCGGCGGTAAAAACGGAACTGACGTCAAAGAGGCGATACGAATGAGCCGTGGCGTTAACGACGAAAGCGCAACCTGTAGCACCACCCACCTGGGAACCATCAGTAAAAACCGGAGTGTAGTTCCGGTAACTCCCCAAAAGCTCGTTAAAAAGTCGACGGAACACCAACGGTGGGGTGGAGCGGCGAGCGTTGTCCGATAGGGCTAGGTCAAACCGGGCGCGCTGGAGTTGCCACGGTGGACAACGTCCAAAGGAGAACCGCGTTACAGCAGGCAGTCGGAGGTCACGTGCAACAAGAAGGTCGCGAAACCGAATACCGCTGGGGCGGGAAGAGCTACTATACCGCACATAACGGACAGCGAGAGCCGGGTGTAAAACAGAGTTGAAACAAGGGTGACCTGAATGAGCCGCCAACCTTGCAATATAAGAACATAGTAAAAACGAGCGCCGAATAGACAACGGGGGTTCGCCAGAATCAGCGTATAAACAGTCGACACGACTAGTACGGAAAGCCCCAGTTGCAACACGGATACCAGCATGATGGACAGTGTCCAAGAGGCGGAGTTTAGAAGCGGACGCGGCGCCGTAGATAAAACTGCCATAATCCACTTTGGACCGAACCAAGGAGCGGTAGAGTCGCAACATCACGGTGCGATCACCGCCCCAAGAAGCTCCAGATAAAAGCCTCAGTACCCGAAGAGAGCGATCGCACGAAGCACGAAGCCGGCGAATATGGCACTCCCAGGTAAGTTTGCTGTCGAGGTAAAGACCCAGGAACTTGAGGTGCGGTACAAACGGCAAAGGTGTGCCGAGCAAGTGAAGGTCAGGAGTGGGATGTATACCACGAAGGCGATAAAAGTGAAGGCACTTCGTTTTCGAAGCGGAGAAACGAAAGCCGTTGCGTAGCGCCCAGGTTGAAAGAGATGTTATGGCCAGCTGTAGTTGACGCTCGATGTGATCCACACTATAAGAACGATAATATATAGCAAAGTCGTCAACATACAGAGACATCGGAAGATCGCTACGAACAACGCTAGAGATGCCGTTAATGGCTACCGCAAAGAGAGTGACGCTAAGAATCGACCCCTGGGGTACACCGTTCTCCTGGATACGCTCCTGAGATAGCGTGTTTCCAATGCGGACACGAAAACATCGAAGCTGTAAAAAGTTTGAAAGAAAGGCAGCTAAATGGCCGCGCAAACCATAACCATGGAGCGTACGAAGAATACCGTAGCGCCAAGCAGTGTCATACGCCTTCTGCAGGTCAAGGAAGACACCCACGACATGCTGCTTCAGGAGAAAAGCGTCTTGCACATAAGCTTCCAGCCGAGCCAGGTTGTCCACACTAGAGCGATGGCGACGAAATCCACACTGCACATTGCAGAGGAAATTATTGCGCTCTAGCCACCACATCAACCGAACGTTAATCATTCTTTCAAAGGTCTTACACACAACACTGGTCAGACAAATAGGCCGGTAGCTAGACGGAAGGGACAGATCGTCACCGGGTCGCGGGATAGGAATGACAATACCCGTCCGCCACGAGCACGGAAACTCCTGTCTACGCCACATGCGGTTGAAGATCGCAAGTAAGAATGAAATCGCCTCAGGCGGAAGATGAAGTAGCATTTGTCGGTGGATGTCATCAGGACCAGGGGAAGAATCCCTGGCGAGAGACAGAGAATGCAACAGCTCGGCAACGTTAAAAGGTGCGTTGTAGGACTCACCACAATCGCTGTTAAAATCAAGGACCAACCGCTCCGCAGATGTCTTAATGGGTAAAAACGAGCTGTCATAACTAGCCGTCTGACTAAAAGTAGCAAATCAGCTGGCAAGAGCTTCGGCTATAGCGGGTTCGCTGATAAGGGTGGAGCCGTGTACGGCAAGACCGGGAATGATCACCCTGCGACACCGGCCATACATACGCCGAACTGCAGACCACACCTGTTGTGCAGAACTGCGATGGGAAAGATAAGAGACATAGGTCTCCCAAGACTTGCGTTTGGCATTCCGAAGCACAAAACGTGCCCGAGCCCGAGAACGTTTAAAAGCAACGAAATTCCCCTCAGGATGTAAATGAAAGACACGCAGGGCACGTCTGCGTGCCTTAAGGGCCAAACGGCATTCTGTGGTCCACCAAGGGACAGGAACGCGACGTGGGGCGCAAGAACCACGAAGAATGCTGGAATTCGCTGCGAGTAATAGAGAACAAGTAAAATACTCCACCATGTTATATATAGTGGCAAAAGCAGTAGCGGTGAGATGAATCAGGGAACGAATCCTCTCCCAATCAGCCTTAGAAATAATCCAGGGAGGATGTCGTGAGGGTAGAGGAGAGTAGCCGGATAAACGAATGGCAATGGGGTAATGATCACTGCCATAAAGGTCAGAAAGCACCGACCAATCAATGAGGGGAAGTAATGCCGGGCTGTAGAAAGAAAGATCTAAGACTGAGTGGGTGCCATAGGCAGAGGATAAGAAGGAAGGGACACCAGTATTTAAAAGAAATAAGCCGGACATGTCACAAACGCCTGCAATACGGCAGCCACGAGCGTCATCAATATCGGAACCCCAGAGAGAATGCTTGGCGTTGAAATCACCAACGAAAAGTAGCGGTGGGGTTAGCTGTGACAAAAGAGCCCGAAGTTCGTGCGCTTGAACTACACTGAGCGGCGGCAGATACACATTGCAAACAGAAAAACAGACGCCCTCCGATCGGACCCTCACAGCCACAGCCGACAATGGTGTGCGAAGCGGTATGTTGGTAGCACAAATAGTATGCGCCACCAAAATAGCAACCCCACCGCTGGCACGCTGTCCAACTACAGAGTCATGTCTAAAGCAGGAAAAGCTCCGAAGATGCAAAGCGTGAGGAGGCTGCAGATGGGTTTCCTGTAAAGAGGGAGATGGGTTTCCTGAGGGAGAACGTTGGGAAATTAAACATTGTAAGTCCGGAAGGCGTGCCCGAAACCCATTAACGTTCCAGTGGAGTATCTCCATTCAAAAAAGGTTAAGATGACCGCTTGAGTTTCTTCCGCATCTTAACAGATTTCGGACCAACGACAGTAAAAGCCGCATCCTCTGGCGAACCCTCCGATGCCCGGGAACCAGAAGAGCCTCTGCGGCTCGTGGAACGGGACCTGGACTTCGCAGAGGAAGTGCGACTACTCGGTCTATGGCGAGGCCGAGAACGAACACCCTCAGTAGAAGTCGCTGAAGGGTGACCATTGGTAGACGGCTTGCAGGCTGGCGGCGACACGGCTGAAGATGAAGACTGTACAGCACTGTCAACTCGAGACGATGGAGAAGTATTCGCAGGAGGCTCGGTTTGTGTCGAAGCATGGGCAACGGACGTGAGAGGCGAGCAAACAGTGGCAACAGGAGTGCGGCGGACGGTGGATGAATAACCAGAGGTGTTTACAGGTTGAAGTTGCGCAAAGCGCCGCCGTGCTTCAGGAAAGGTGAGGCGTTCCTTAACGCGCAACTCCTGTATACACTTTTCGTCCAAAAAACGAGAACACTGTCGTGAGCTAGACGGATGACATCCTCCACAGTTAACACAACGAGGGTCACGAACACATGCTGCGCCGTCATGGGCAGGTAGACCACATCGCTCACAGAGAGCTGGATGGGCACACGAGCGGGTAGTATGGCCGAAGCTTTGGCACCGAAAACAGCGCATGGGGTTCGGAATATAAGGGCGCACGGAGGCACGTTCGTAGCCACAAAAAATGAACTCCGGCAATACAGTACCTTTAAAAGTTAGAAACACAGTACGTAGTGGGTATTCCTGACCGTCCTGTTTGCGAGAAAGCCGGTACGCCTGACAAACACGTTGATCGGAGAGACAAGACACTATGTCATCGTTGGAGAGATCATCGAGACTGGAGGTGGTGACAACCCCCCGAACAGAGTTTAAGGATTTATGTGGGACTACCCGGACAGGATAGGAGCCAGCAAACTCGTTTTCAACAGTTTCTGGGACTGCTCGGCGTTGGCGGTTTCGATCAATAACGTACCGTCTCGTAGTCGCGTCGCGTTTTTCACCTGGCCACAGATCCGATCCACCTCACGCTTTATGTAAAAAGGGCTAAGGTCCTTGAACGTTTTTCCATCACTTGCTAAAGTCATAACTAAAAATATGTCAGTGAAAGGGGTTTTGCGCGGATACATGATGAATAGACCGCCATCCGGAACCGTCGGCGTCAGCCTGCCATCCGGGGGTTAAAGAAAAAAGACGCCATATCTCCACGGTCTGCGCCGTCGTGGGAACCCTCCCAAGACCGACCTCAAGGCGTACTTCAGAAGGGCTACCCCCCAAACTCCACTGCTAGTCCATATGTGTAAGCCGTTCACCACACACACCCCGGCTTTAGGCCCCTACCATGGGTATAACCGCCCATGGCTCCCCACTCTAGGCCGCGCTGCGAGCAAGACACAGACACGGATTCAGGGGACTTGTGGTTGATTACACCAAGGCTCCGTCAGCGGTAACACGTCCGGCCCGTGATACTAATCCAACGACCGTGTGTCGTTGGAGAATTAACACAAGCCGGGCCCCCAGAGAGCTACGTGGGTGTACATGACGGCGTGGACGGGCTCCGCACCTAAGGTTACACACAGGGGCAGTGCGAGGGGTCCGCCCGACCTTCGCGTCTGAGATCTCCGTAGAGCACACATGTCGGAAGCCGCGCGGGAACCGTGGGAAAGAACCACGGAGACAGAAAAGATCCCTGTTGGCGAGACAGGAGTTAATAAGACTAAAACGTAAAACTAGAAATCAGAATAAGCCTAGAAGAGGAAGAGGATCGTGAACAAATGAATAAAAAAGTTCACGTGCCACAGTAGATGAGAACGGATGGGGTGAAATGTTGGCGAGTGGCTCGGGACCCCGGGCGCGCCTAACCCGTACTCACAAGAGGTGAGCCCCTGGGGGGTACAAGGGGGATCTCTCCGTGATACGCACCTTTACTTTTTCCTTTAATACGTTTACAAAATTTACAAAACAGTGCCCGCTCTGGGTATTTCTACCTGCCCCATCGTCATCCGCGCACGTCGTAACACCGATTATTTAACTTGGATCCCCCGTCCAATCCCACAGGCGAAATAGAGCACACAGTATGCCTAGCCACACCCCACCGATAGCGTACTACAGGTCGTGTAATAGGGGCTCTGTGACGGCAGAATGACCCTCAGCTTATACTACCAACCAGGCGTAGGCGGCAGCTATAAAAATATACTGGAATGTCCAAACATGGCCTGAGAGAATTAGCATATTCCGTTATATAAAGTTTGTTTCAAATATTGTGGCGTATAAGCAAACAGCTTAATAAATTCTTTAGAAATTATATAGTGCAATAGGATATGTCGCCATATAGTTGTATCATAGGGATACTTATTCATTTCCTGCCAAGTCATCTCGTGTGTGAGCAGTATGTCACCAGTTCAGGATGACTGAAGCCTACCGCACCATATTTGGTTATTTCCTAACTGTAGGAGTATACTACCCACTATAAAAACTCCACCTAACTTAAGACAGAGGAGGAGATACAAAGAGCGTGTGATAGTTACGTCGGAGGCTCTACTGATTCTCAGACCAAAGGACCTGGCTTCAAAACACTTAACAACACCATGGCCTGATCATTCATGTCCGTTCAAGGTAACGATAACCATTGTATAGCCGCTTGTAAACTTTGTATCTTCACTTTATACTCTTTTATTAAAGCTGTGTTTTTACAATTACGCCCCGCTAATTTAGCTGCCATACTCTGCCGAGCCATTGCATGCTGAATAGTATGCCGTTGTGAATGTAGGTTGAACACCCATTAACTTCAACAACTATCGTGTAACGTCACTAATAAAAAGAGAAACTCTATCGACAGTAATGTAGCAGGCGCTCCATGCCGACAGATTGTTTCTAAAGTAAACTTAGTTACATGCTCAATTGAGCCTCTGGGGTGTGCAGTAGCCTCGCGATACCGAGATCCATAATCAACGGCGACCGCAATCGTCCTGTTTCCCGATTTAGACTTGTATATAGGTCCGAGCAAACCGATCGACCAAGTGGAGCCACCTGTGTGGCCGTGATAGGCTGAAGGAATCCAGGAGGCTTGACATTTTCAGGGCCTTTCCGAGATTTACAGCTCGGGCAAGTTTTAACATACTTCTCATTATCCTTCCGCACACATATCCAATAGTAACGCGAGTGGATTTTATAAAGAGTTCGGGTCCATGTATCCGGACAATAGATCGGTATGACGTGCGGACAAAATTTCCTATTTAAGTGACTACTGAATAAATAATAGGTGGAGCCGTCCAGTACTGCCAGCATTTTTGCGGTAGAGAACTCCTCACTTAAGAATATAAGTAGAAGCCTGTCGGTGCACCTTAGGAGAGGCTACATCCGGTTGTTGTAAGGCATCGAAAAGCGACACTAACAGAGGGTCCGACTTCTGGTGTCAAGCTAAATGTATTGGAGATAATAAACAAGTAAAGATATGTTCTATTTGGTCAACCCCCTCGGCAGTCGGATCAGCCACAGGAATTCTCGACAAAGCATCAGCATCTGAGTGTTTTCCCCTGATTTGTAGACAATACTGTAATCGTATTCCTGAAGTTTCAAAGCCCATCTGGCTAAACGAACAGTGGCGTCCTTTAAGTTACGCAAATAGCAAAGTGCATGGTGATCGCTAACTATTTCTACAGGGTAACCATAAATAAAGGGTCTAAAGTGAGTGAGGGTATAAACAATAGCGAAGAGTACATTTCTGATACGCTGTAGTTTTTCTCAAATTTCGAGAGAGTGCGACTGCAAAAAGCCATAGGGTGAATTTGACCACCATGTTCCTGTAACAGACAAGATCCGCACCGGAAGCGTCCATGTGTGTTCTAGTGGGAGCTCCAGATGTATAATGTGTTAAAATGGTGGGGAAACTAGAGCATTTTTGAGTGTCAAAAGCTCTCTGATGTTCATTAGTCCAAATAAATTCCTGATTTTTCTTCGTGAGTCTATATCGGGACTCGATAATAGATGCAAAGTTAGACAAAATCTGCGGTAAAAGCTACAACGTCGTAAATATCGTCGCATTTCACGCACTTTTTTAGGAACAGGCAATTCTCTGATAGCGCAGTTTATCTTGATCGGGTTCTATAACTTGCGCAGACACTTCAAAACACAATAATTTAATCTTAGACATAGCAAAGAAACACTTCTCAGGCTTGAGCTTAAAATTGTGCTGTTCCAAATTCTGAAATACTTCTTCCAGATTGCGCAATACTGATTGATGTCACTGGTAAACACCACTATATCATCGAAGTACACCAGCGCTTTTTTATAGTTCAAGTCACCTAGCAGTTTATCTCCTAAGTAACTCTAAAACTTTGGAGCGTTCTTTAAACCAAAACTCAAATTTTGAAATTGGTAAACACCGTCAGAAGTGAGAAATACTGTAAATTTCTTACTATCCTCTGCTACTGGTACCTGAAAATAAGCACTAAGCAAATCCAAAGTGCAGTACCATTTGGAATTTCCTATATAACTCAAAGGATCATCGATAAGGGGTGGTGGAAATTATGAGGTCTCTGTAACTGCATTTAATTTGCGGTAGTCTATGCAAAATCTATATTCCCCATCCTTTTTACGAACTAGGACCACATGGAAAACAAAAGGGTTAGTAAAATTTGATAATGTGGCCCTCCTTCATTTTTTTATTTGTGTGTTAAATATGTCAAGCTGTTTCTGCGAAACGCGATAAGGTCGCTGTTTAATGAGTCGGGGGTTGTTAAGCTTAATTTAAAATTCACCTAAGTCTGTGGTACCTGATTCCTGTAATGTAGATGCATAAAGGTGCCTGTATTTGTCTAAAAGGGATTCTAGCTGTCAGTTCTGAATTAAGGTGAAAATTTGCATTTTTAATATTGGTATCATATGTGTCTTGTTTGTTTCAATTGGTGGCTTAAACTAACCCTACTTCATGCATGTCAGCAATGGTAGTCTTGGTTAAAAGTACCTGGGGAGGAACTGTTTTATTAAAGATAGGAATAATGATATCAAATTCATTAGTACATATCATTGCTTACTGGCATATCACTTTGTTTCTTTTGCACAATGTTTGTGATGGTTTGAGCAGAAACGAACTTGGATTGGGTAAGGAAAGGAGGTGGGGACTTGTACTTTCGTTGAGCTAAATGGCGGAAGTTCCACATCCTGTGCACTCGCGGCTTTTACCATTACACATAGTCATCCTTAGGTTCTAACGTAATCTGAGCTAAGAGACAACCGATCTTTTCATTGCAAAATATGTTAACTCTATCAGACTGTGGAATTTGTAACATGATTTTACAGTCCACTAAATTAATCTATGCTTTATATCGTCGAAGAAAATCCCTACCCAATAACAGATCATAAGAAAAGTCTGGTATCACCAAAAGCTTTTCTGGAAACTGGGTATTACCTAGTTTAAAGACATATTCGGTGGAAAAACAACATCAACCAGCTTATTATCAGCCATGTGTATGAGAATACTTTGAACTGGGTATTAAAGGGGTCTGTACATACTTTTGATGAACTGTGCTCTCAGCACTACCGGTGTCCATGAAAGTAGCAATTGCTTGTCTGTTATGGTGCCAATTGCGAGCAAAAAATTTGCAGGTTGGACAGTAGTACCATGCTTATCGAAGCCGGGTTCTGAATGTCGAGCCACAAATCCTACTTCCGTGACTCGCTGTTGGCGTTTCAGTAGTTCCGTGGACGTCTACAGTTCAGTGCTACATGTCCCGTCTTATTACAGTTAAAGCAAATTGGCCGCCCGTAAACTGTGCGTCCCAGTTACTATGACTAGTATTTCGTACTCGGCCACGCCCCAGCCACGCTCCCCCGGCCAAGAAATAGATGCTATCTGTTGGCAGTGTGAGGTTCAGGTCGTACACTCGGCAGCCGTATATGGAGAGTGGAATGTCCAAAAGTGCTATATAAGAATCAAATTATTCTGCTATATAAAAATGTTGGTGCAAAGATATCGTGGTAGTAGGAACAAATATGGTATGCCTTAATTTTGCTCCTCGGTGAAATCAAGTTACTCGTTTAAATCGTTGCAGCATAGTTTTATTTGAATAGTGTGTTTAAAGCCAATTTGTTGTTGTGTTCTCTGGATAAATATTTAATTTGTTTGTGTTATCGTTAGTCAGTAAGGAAAATGAAATCATAAGAATAATCTGCCTGCACCAGGAAGCCTAAACTAAACCCCAAATCTCCGTTTGCTTCCCATAACAGATTTTCCGTGTTAAATGAAGATAGAGTGGATAAAACAGCTCAAAAAGTGAGTACGCACTCCAATGATATTTCTCATAATCTAAATAAGTCACCACCTATATACCTAACCAATTTAGTGTACATTAATAGGATTCTAATGGAGCTAAAACAATTAAACATCGGACCGTACAAACAGACGACGGTCAACGACAACAAACTCAAAATTAAGTTTTGAAACAACAGAAGTCTACAGAAGTGTTACCAACTATCTGGAAAATAACAAAGCTGCATATTACACATTTCCAATGAAAGGTGAGAGTAGCTTCAGCATTGTAATCAGAGGACTGCGTCCCTCGTGCGATACCGGCATAACAATAGATAAACTAAAAGGCCCAAGTTATCAACATATACAATTGGTTCTAGTGCACTATCCAATTACCAAGTTATTTTTACCTCTCTTTTTTCTTGACCTGAAATTGGAACCAAACAATGAACAGATATACGAATTAAACCGCCTTTACGGTGCAGTTGTAAAAGTTGAACTATCAAAATCCAAACGTTTTGTAATTCAATGTACAAATTGTCAATCCTACGGGTATAGCAAGAACAGTTGTCACAAACCTGATAGGTGTACCAAGTATGATGGTATACACACAACAGCTGAATGCATTAAAAATCCTGATTTTTCACCTATTTGTGTCAATTGAAAAGGAAATCATGCCGCTAATTACAGAGGCTGTCCAGTGCATACACAGCTGCAAAGACCAACCCAGTTAAATTCTTCTTATACAAAACCAACTGCTCACAATAATGTGCCTGTATATGAATCATATGTAAGAAGCGAACCACAACACAATTTCTTTAATAAGACTCAGGATGACCTTATTATAAGAGCTCATACTCAACATAGTAATTCATACTCTAGTTATGCTGATGCTGCTAAACAAAATGTTACAAATCCAAGCAGTAATGATACACTGTGCAGGTTTATGGATAAAATAGTTTCACTGATCTCTATTAAACTTCCACTCATTAACCCACTAGTGCATATCGTCCATTAAAACGGACGCAAGGAAATCTTAATTTTGGGGTTGTTTAAATCGAATTATTTATTCCATCTTGGTGTCATTAACTTCAGGAAGAAAGTAGCTAACTTGACTTTAAGTGTTTCCCGCGGATTTGGTTCATAAACTATGATTTAGACACACATGCTCACAAGATGGCAGGGAGACAGTACATGGTTACGCACAAGAGGTAGATTAATCATTTATAAGTTTTTAATTACTCACAAAATTAGAATTCTAGGTAGTGGCTATATTTCTAACAGCAATATGGACATGTTGAGATACAATACCGCCAGCGAAATGATACTTGTGTTACGGTACGAGCTCTTAAAAGCATACGTCCGTTTAAACGGACGCTATGCAGGTAAAGCACTCGCTGTCAGTCACGTATCAGCGGTAAAATGCGCTGTAATAACAATGTTGTTTTTTTATTCAGGCGGTAAGCTTATAACTCGTAATCCCATTTATAATTTTGCTGGTGTTTCGAATCTAGTTTCTTTTCGATGGATTTTTAGTGTACATTTATTTATTTATACTGTATCTACTCTACTACAATATACTTTTATTTTGTACCGATCTCTTTTGTTTCTACCAAGTTCTAATTGTTATTTTATTGTAGTTTTTACACTCTAAATTTTTTTTGAAAACTGTTAGTTTTCCTCATGGTTTTATGTATGTGTAGGTACTGAAATGATTTATCGCGCTCATTTTCAGTCTGTCGGTAAGCCAGATACTGGAAATTTTTGACGACTTTGAACCTGAAGGTGAACAACTAATTTTTGTCACTCCTCCTGAAGATGGGCTATAAACGGATGCAGACAGTGACAAATCTGGTGACGAACGTGATGCCAGCTTGAACCATCTGGGTGAGAATATGCTTCGGACGACATGTGAAGTACAGTCAACATCTAGGAACGCTGAAAAAATAATCGATTTCTCTGTGAAAAACCAATCAGAAAACGTAGTAGTCGTTAATTGGAATGAAAACAGTGTAGTCACTGCCGCTACAAATTATGAAGACTAGACGACATGACTAGGTGGTCAAGTGAGAAGAAAGGTAAAGTCTCCGTATCAGAACCCTCGCTTTTTATGTCATATAACAAAGGGATGGGAGGAGTGGATCAACTTGACCAATATGTGGCAGCTTATCGGTCACATATGAGACAGAACAAATTATGGTGGCCAATATTTTCTTACTTCCTAGATGTTAGTGTTGTAAATGCTTGGTGCTGCACCGCAGGATACACCTAGATCGCTTTGAAGGTGTACTGAAATTTCGACGTTACATAGCTGTAACCTTGATGAAAATGAACGGGGAGGCATCTCATCAAGTAAAATTCTTCCCTACACCAATCAAAGAAGTCCATTTTGATGGAATAAACAATTGGCCACTACTAAATGAAACAGACAGGAGATGTGCATTGTGTAAAAGCAAAGCTAAGTTCACTTGCAGCAAACGTAAATTAGGTCTTCATCCATAATGTTTCAGAGAATATCACATCCAGTAATTGCTTCAATGAAAATGTAGTAATTATGTAAAGAGTTATGCATATACTCCTTTGGTAATTTTCAGAAAAAAATCCAGTTATGCGTTATGATCTACTGTTACTTGTGCAATCCATTTTACTTCATTAATAAATAAGTCTTTAGTAACATCGCTTCATTTACTATTATCATCACTTTTTCTCTTTATATAGAAGTCTATTGACCATGTTGCATGGCGTCCGTTATAATGGACGGGCAATATTTTGTAAACTGAAACATATGAAACTTAAAAAATCATTACAAAATGCTTTTTCATATATTAGAAGCATAAACTAATTTCAAAGGTTAAAATAAAATTCCTAATTAGTTTTATGCATTAATGGGTTAATGTATTACAACAGGTGATACCCGCGCTACTGAAAACAAAATGAATCCCCGTCAAACAATAAAATTCTGCGCATGGAACGACAAAAGTAGTGTATGTCCCTGCTTATACAAATGGATTAACGCTAATCCTGCCGCTAGGGGCGCTAGTGTCGCTTTTAATCCGCTCGAGTGGCGGGAAATTTGAAGCGGCAGGATTGCGTTCGATCCAGATGTATAAGCGGGACATTTTGTTTTCTTTATTCTTTCTGATACATAGTTTTTTATTATTTGTGGATTAAATACAAACATAATATGATGGATAAAATTAAATATATAAGAAATGTCCACGTTGTGGCAAACTTAGGAGCTAAATGGGCCATGGTGTGATGGTTTGACCTATGGAATAACACTGGTTGTCACACTTTACGAACTAAAACGGTGTTTTTTCTTCACCATCGCGATGCTGGCATAGCGGCGAACTTGGGAACTAAGCTGCAAAAAAAAAGCGCGGCGCTGGTGCTAAGTAGGTGTAAGTACTAAGGAGGGTACGTCTTGAGGAGGTGTACGTACTGAGGAGGTGTAAGTATTGGAAAGCGTTGCGGCGACGGGGGCGAAGGAGGGCAATTTTTTCGGCGGCGTTTGCGGCGGCGGGCGCGCGCGTGCGTTTGTTTTTGGCACAGTGTTGGCATGGTGGTGAACTTTGGAACTAAGCACTGATATATTTACATGTTGCACCTGGTGGTGACTTTTGGAACTGTTTCACTCGCGCACGAAAATGATTTTGAAGTGCGTGGTGCACGATGTTTGTGTCACGTGATCACTATCTTCCTCGCTGCTGCTGCTGAACTTTGGGACATCTTCCGTGGTGACGCAGGTGATGAGTAGGTGAGAGAAGTTGTCGTGTAGCTCGCGGCTGAAGCTGGGTATGTAGACGGGTACGGCAAATTCGTTGATGTGGCTAATGGGGAAGCATCCTTCATTGGTGACTCTGTAGCATAGAGCGGGTGTTTTGGAGGTACCCAAATAGACGGTGCACAGTGCGTCTGGTTGGCGGAGATGGACTTGGAAAGGCTTGCAGGTGACGTTGACGACGTCGACGTCTTTGACGTCTAGTTTAACGGTGACGGTTTTGACGTTGTCGAAGAAGGAGGTGAGGGTGGAGAGGACGTTTATGTGGGAGGGTAACTCTCCGGATTTGGAGAGCTGAGCTTGAAAAATGAGTTTGAAATATAGGTTATTTCCTACGTTGAAGGGGTCGGTTTGGCAGGTCATTGGGTATGTACGGCGTGAACTTGACAGCGTATCTTTTGAAGCCGTTTTTGAGAGTTTCTTCTCCTTGGTAGACGATGCAGAATTTGGCCGTGTTGAGCTGTTGCACGAGCTCGGGAGATGCCTTGCCGAATCTTGAGGGTAGAAATACTTCTGTTTCGTTGTCGAGCTTGACCACGGTCTTTGTGCCGTACTTGGTATCCACGGACTTGACTTGTCGAACAAGGTACGGCACGTTTAATTGTAGTGCAGACACGCTGACGGTATTGGCGCTGCAGGTTAGGTTGTCTAGTTGTCGAAGAGCGTCTTGGGACATGGTCGGCAATTTTTTCACAAGGTGTTTTTAGGTGATGTGGCAGGTTGCGATATGAAGCGTAGACTAAAGCTGGTGTCACAGACGTCTGCTTAGCGTGAACCTCGGCGTGCGTTTTCTGGGTAGGTTATGTACTCTTCCTGCTGTTGTACTTGCGCAGAAAGCACTGGATGCGTTGAGCAAGTTGGACGAGATTTTCGTAGAATCCTTGATGGCACCTGGTACAGGAGTACGTGAGTGGGTCTCGCAGATTGCAGCTGCACGTCGGATGAAAGCAGTTGGTGCAGTGATGCGTTGTACACGGTACGTCTAACATGCCACGCCTGAGCGATCCACAGCAACTGAGCCTGAGATCGCCGTGTATGCGAATATGACCGTTGAAAAAACACAGGAAGTACGTCATAGTGGTGGGAGGAGTTACATCCGGTGGCTTAGTGGCTCGACCACCAGAGGTTGCTTTTGACGTAGCTTATTCCTATGCCTTCGTCTTCATCTTGCACGAGAGCACTGTTTTTCTCGGCGATGAACATCCAATCCCCGTGGATATGATCGGGTAGGATATAAGGCGAGATATCGCCCAAATGCACGGTCAAACATTTACCGTAGCAGGTGAGTCCGTCGTTTCTCATGTGCAGCATTTTATCCGGTGAGATGTATTGTTTTTCGTAGAATACGATGTATAGGCCCCTCTTGGCAACAAATTGGAACAACTGATCGCCATCTTCGTCGCTTTTGTGAGCCTCGTCGAGCTCAAGGGGGCTTACTTTAAAATCAATATCTTGCAAGCTGATGTTGGATATGACGTAGTGAATTTTTTCCTCGCAGCTGTGGCACTTTACGGTAATGGATTTGCCGTCGTAGCGGTCATCGACGAAGCGCAGTGCGTAAGGTGTATTCTTCTTGGGGTGTCCTTGTAACTCGTAATTTTTAATAACCTTGAATCCATCGCAGTATACGGATACGTAGTTGCGGTATCCCATGACGTGCGCTTGCTCAGACGTGTTTGAAGAGACTGATTTGCAGATCCGTCGTACCCTTTCCTTTATGCGACCTCTTGCATGTGCTGCAGGTAGTAGGCTTTGAGATAATGTTCCACTTCCAGGTAGGTTCTGAAAACGGCGCTGCGTATCCACTTTGTGAACCTGGAGAAATTCATGGTTTCTTTGTGGTGATCATGCGCAGAACGCAAGTACCGCTTGTAAGCCAAGATCTGATTCTGCACGTCCGCCTCCTCTTTCTTCTTGTGATGCAAGACGTCGCAGACGATCTTCTGCAGGGCGTTAAGCACGTACCATTCCTTCAGATTAAGCGAAACGGCATGCCCTTGTGCGCCTGTGATGCACAGTGTTAGCCTTCCGAAGCGGTTTCTAAAGACGATGCTGAGGTTTCCGTCGAGTTGGAGTTCTCGTAAAGGATACTCGGCGCCGCTCATGCGACGACAAATCACAGGTGCTGCTTCGACAAGCTTGAGCCACTGTGCAGGGCTCATGACCGCCGTTTGGCGCATGCCGCACCTGGCGACGGTGAACACCAGTGGGTGCGGCGGCAGAGGCGAAAATCCCACGCACACGAATTTGGTTTGAGCGTGGTTGAGGAAGTAAATGTCCGATAATGGTCCCACGTTAAGCGGTCCTTTGGACGCGTACGCGCTGCGGAACGACTCCGTGCTGGCAAACGGCACCCGATGGTCGCGAATCTCGGACGGTTGGGCGAGAACTGGAGGAACCTCGAGGACTTCTGGTTGCGAAACGTTGCTGCTGGTGTGTGCTGAGTCCATCTCGGGTTGCTGGTCCATCACGGGCTGCTGGTCCATCTCGGGCTGCTGGTCCAGCTGCTGTGTGTTGATGTCAAACGCACCGTCCGTGGTTACTTTAGGCTTCTTCTTTACAGGAGTCTGCATGTAACTGCAACAAGAATATACGTCTTAAGTCCTTACAGACAAAACGAGTAACGTGCACTGACCTAGGTGCAGAAACCTTACCTGTGTTGCATGTGTTGATACATCGCGGCGCACTGTCGTCAGGAGGTGGTGGTGCACGACTTATACGAGCCGAAGCGCGTTGTGAAAAGCACAGAACACAAAACATTAAGCATACCGGAAAGTATCCATTGGTCGACGCATAGTTTTCGGTACTCACCTTCAAGGACTGGCAATTTTGATAAGGATGCGAGCACTGAGCGAGACACGCGTCTTTGTAGGTGTGGAGAATGTCGGCGTCATTATGGTGGTAGTTGATGGCGTTAAATTTGGAAAAGAAGCTCTCTTTGGATAGGCCGGAGCAGCGGTGAGACAGGTAAGCGATGACGTAGTGACCGCAGGTGGTGCTGTCGTAGCCTTGCAGCCTTCTAATATTGTGCGACCATTTTGGGCCGCAGGTACGATTCAAAAATTTTAGAAAGTGAGGCGAAATTGGACCTATGCCGTAACTGTCAAAGAACTCTCAAAGTCCGTTCTTGCCGACAAAGATGCAGACCCAATGTTTACCCGCTTTAGTGCTAGGATCGGTATTGGTGACGAGGGCCAACGGCAGCTTTTCATGTCCGAGGGGTAGTCTATCGCAGGGGTAAACTCCAAGAAAGTGGGGACGCGTAGAGGGGCAGTTGGAGAGAAACTTGTGCATTTGAAACGTGTTCATGATACCAAAATGGATCGATTGGCATGTATTTCGACGGTGCGATGTATCTCCTCCAACACCAGAACGATAATGGGCTCTGTTAGCTGTTTGTGAAAGCCTATACTTATAGACACCGTGCCATGTCTAAGTCCAGAGATATAGGAATCGTTTGCGCTCATGTCTGCAGTGAGATCAAAGGCCATGACCGTGTATTCCTGTGGGTATTGTTTTCTAGAAATGGAGTGGCCTTCGTCTTTGAAATGAATTCCGAGACCATCCTGCAGGGTTTGAAAGCACTCGATGAAATGCCCATCGTCAAAGTTGGGTCGCAGGGGTTGGGAGGGGAAGGGTTGGCCGTTGACGTACATTTGAAACGAATTCATGTAAAAGTGCTGAGGATGATACGGGTTTTTAGTATAGTCGCCGTTGTATGCCTTGTCCGTCACCATGGCAACGACCACTCTTCTGGGAATTTGTCCTATGAAAACGTCGTTAAAAGTCATGTTACTACTTTCCTTGGGAATGCTGAGTGCGTGAAAGCTGACGTCCTTGACATGGTACTTGGCGTTGCTTTTCGCCAAGACCGCCTGATGAGCAAGTTTAATGGTGGGAGACGGCCTAACGGCTTTCAGATGCAGGCTGGCGGATTGAATTTCCGCGGACCCTTTAAAATCCTTATTTTCGGTAAACAGATAAAACTGAGGAGAGGCGGGAGCCAACTTTATGGTGAGGCTAACGTTGTTGAGGAGCAGGTTTTCCTGCCTAAAAAGTGCGTTGGAGAGGCACCCAATGAGTTGTACGACTTTACCTCCCTTGGTAAACCCCTGTCGCCACAGAAAACCTTGATTGGCCGCAAACGTGTCCATGATGCCCGCGGTGTCCATCTTCCAAAGGGAGGCCTCCAGACGGGAGTTCATGGCATCATTAGAATAATTGAGCAGAGATTCGAGGTACGTTCTATAAGGGTAGCCGGGTTGCGGCATGGAAACGATGACGTTGTTTAGCGACAATTCCACTTGCTGGAAGAGGGAACTGAGGGCGTTGTTGACCAAGGTGACGTTATCCTCTGCAGCGATCGCTTTTCCTTCGCCATCCACGATCTTCACGAACAGCTCTAGTTTCACATAAGTCAAGTCCAGGTAATCGTCGGCATTGCCGGAGTAATGAAAGGTGATGGGAGCATTCTTTATAATAGTATTTTGTGGATTTAGGTGAATGAAGCGATAGTCCTCTACGTTCATTTGAAGAGGAAGGTCTCTAAAGAGGTCCAGCTCTGAGCTCATGTGAACGGTTGCTTCGGCCATTACGAAAAGATGTCTTGCACCTTTCGCCTACAGCGTTTGGTCTTAGACTGCGCGAATGTCTTGGATTTTGTGCGTTTTATTCTCTTGATGCGCCTCATGCCCGAACCCAGCATAGAGTCGATCTTTTCGTCTGCTTTTCGCTTGAGATTCGAACTTGCCTCCTTAAGTCTCGTGTTAAGCGATTCCTTAGGAGATGTTCCGGAAGCGGCCACGTCAGCAAGCACGTTTGCGCCTACTTTCAGTGCCTCCTTTCCTACGGTCTTTGCCCCGCTTTTGAGAAATGGAAGAATGGTTCTGAAAAGGCCTCCTAGGGCGGAAAACAGGCCGCTTCCTTTTTGATAGCGCCTACCTCTGTAAAGAACGAAATTTCGGTCGTCTAAAGCGCCACCCGCCTGATTGAGATAGTAGTGCGTGATGGTGTGCACATCCATTATTGCGGTTTGGGGCGAAAGGTGAGAACTACAGTGGAGGAAAATCCGTCAGCAAATGGCAACAGATCGCCAAAACCGTTCCTTAAATCTATGTTTACCGTCTTGAAATCTTGCTGCATAAGAGGTATCCAATTCAGAGGGAAAAATGACTTTTCATCGGTCATGTACGTGTTGTTGCTTTTTTCGTATTCCACCGCCACGCTCTCTATGACCTGTACAAAGGTATCGCCTACCACTTGTGGAACTACTAGATTGCAGTAGATGAACATTTCGTAAGGAAATCCCATATGCGGATCTACGGGGTGTGTAGCGTCTGGGTGAAGTACGAGGTTGGTAAAGGGCTCGAAGCCGAGCATTTTTGCTAAAGCCGGAGACAGTAGCAAACTGTGAATAAGGTGTTTTGTTTCGGCGGGTGCAGCAGTTTCCATCGGAGCGTTTTCGTCCGAGGTGGTTGGCGCAGTTTGTGGTTTGGGGGCGTTCGGAGTGGATGGCGGAGTTTCTGTTGGCATAGGCGCACTATGTAGCGGCTTAGCTGCAGGTTTTGAGGGCAACGCATGTTGCGGTTTTGACGGGGTATGTTCCGGCTTCGGTCTGCTGGTAGGCTTTGTTTTCTGTTTCGGCGCGTCGCTGAGGTAATCCATTTTCGCAGGGGTAAGCCGCTTTTTTGAACGCACCACGTTTTCTACAATGCCATCAAGTGCAATGTCGGGTAACATATCAGGATGAGTGGCCGCATGTTTCACGCTTGCCTTTCCTTCGACTTCGTTGTAAACAAAAAAATCTTTTACATTGAGATGATCGTAAATAACAGCGTTTATGGTGTTTACCAACTCTTTTGGTTGGTGCTGGATGGCTTCAGGCATATGTAAGGTATACTTGGAACGCGTGGGCTGGCGCGTCATGGTGTACTTTGTGCCTATAATTTGGCTGGCGTGCTTTGCGACATTATAAAATTTAACGGGGTACCTAAACTTTTGGAGTGCCACTTCCCATTCTCCCTGCAGCACGATTCTTTCTGGCAAGATGTTTGAAAATTTGGCCGTTGTGTTGTCTGTGAAATGGTCCATGGACGCGTTGCTCACAAGGGTGATAGAAAATGGTTGGGTTTTAATCATAGCGATTGGACGGTCGAAGCCTGTACCCAAGAGTTGAATTTGGAAGGATATCCTCTCCACTTGACCAAAAACTGCTTGTTGCGACCGCTACCACGGGTTTGCACTATGCGGTCTATTTGAAACGTTTCAGGAAGCGCTACCTCTTGCAGTTCCTTGGCGTAGAAGTTGCCCTCTATGTCTTCGTCGGCTAGGTCCTTCAATTTATATACCACCGGAGATCCGTGCACGACCTTGGAAACCTGAAATATTTCGTCTGTCCAATTTTGCACGTACCCCTTATCGAAATTCATTTTTTCTTTAGAAATACGGACGTGATCTCCGACTTTAAATTTATCTGTCCTGGTTTCAGGCATGCGCCTGCCAGCGTACAAATTGTGGTAGACCTGCAAAATGTTGGAGGCGTTGACGTCTCTTGGGGCCATTGTTATAGATCTGTGATAGGAGCTGTTGTACGACTTGACCAACTCCGGTAGAACCTCCATGTATCTATAACTGTGTTTGTGCGTGAAATACTTCCACATCTTGGTTTTAAGGGTACGGTTAAAGCGTTCTACAACGCTGGCTTTGACATTATTTTTAGTGGTGTAATGTTCTACGCCGTGTTTCCTTAGAAAATCGCGAAACGTCTTGTTGGTGAACTCGGTGCCTTTGTCGGTTTGCAGCACCTTGGGAACGCGCTCGGAAATAATGGTCTTAAAGGCTTGCGTGACTTCGGTGCCTACCTTTGTCTTTAAAGGTACTGCCCAGGCGTACTTGGAGAATACGTCAATCACGGTTAGAATGTACACGTACGGTTGGTTGTGCTCCTTGACGGCATTCATTACGTTAAGATCGGCTTCCCAAAGATGATCTATATTGGTTACGTGATAGTATCTGGTGGGAAACCGTTTTCTCGCCGGTTTGTGAAAGGTGTGACTGTCTTGGGTTCGAAGAAAGGACTCAATGCTAGACTTTGGTAAACCCGTGGCTTTGCGAAGCGCGTTTACGGTGCCTAACCCTGCATAATGATCTGGCCGGTCGCAATAGCTCTTTATGGCGGTCCACTCCATCATTTACTTGTACAGAGGTTGCCACCTTCGCTTGCGAAGGTTATAGTTGGGGGTTTTCTTGTGTTTTCTGGGAGACGCAGGTTTAGGTCTCGCCTTATTGGTAGACGATGCTAGGAATATCTTCGGTTCTTGTTTCACCTCTACGTCTTCGTACACGTCCTCCAACTGAACGTCTTCGTCACCGTCATCGTCGCGTTGCAGGTAAGGCTGTCTCACTTGTGTAACGAGTCCCAGATGGTTTCCCAATTTATATTTCAGTAGTTGCCACTTTTCGGGTGGGGATAGCTTTGCTCGGTGCACGCTATCTATTTCTTTGGCTAATCTATAGATGGATTTGTCTATCGTGTGAAGCTTATCGACCGTTTTGGGCTGCGCCGCTACCACGATTTGCTTACCGTACTTCATCATGCAAACTTTGATATGAGAGCGCTACCTAGCGAGGCCAGCACGGGTATAAGGAATGCCGGCAAGAACCCTCCTTTTTGCACCAAGATCTTTTTCTTCTTCTTCAACGACAGCTTCTTGTCGACTAAGTTTCTCCACGCGCTTTTATGCCTTTTTAAACGATTCAGACTTTTGGCCGGTAATGGCACGTTGCCCTTAGTCACGTTCAACATGCATTCCGAAATGGCTTTCACCAGTTCTGGGCTAGCCTGCTTTAGTAACGTTTTCCGCAGAGCAGGCTTCGCCCTTGCTATAACAGTTAAATTTCCGTGCTGTCTCGCCACCAGCGGATTGCTAAGTTTCGCCATGGTCAACCTTCCTCTAGCCATGCTTGCTCCAGAGTGACAGCCGTTGCCACTTTAACGCGTTATTTAAAATCCACACTCGTTGGGCACAAAGTACGAGAGAGTTTCTTCCGGCAACACAACAGTTCGATATCTGTATCTATCGGGTGTATACTGTGTGCAGTCTAGCACCAGATAGCCGTGCGGATGCTCGGTAGCCTTTTCAAAAGCTTCCAGCAGAAACCTAGAGTTCCTACGTTCAATCTGCTGGCAAAGCCTTTCGATCTGCATCTTGTCTCGGTTGTTCTTAAACGCCACGACATAATTGGCATTTAGGGAAATAGTTCTATATTTCTTTCCCTGAGGAAACACGTTTAGCAGAATGTAAATGATCCCAAAGCGCTTGTGATGCGAATCTCTCGTGAAAAAATTGGACACGTGATCCCCTCCACCTTGGAGCATAAGATCATCTAGAATCACGAGGTAGTTCTCTCCCACCGATTGCAATTCCGGAATGCCCGCGTGCGTTTCGCATACCACTGGAAATCGGCCCAGTTTTGGAGAATATTCCGGAGAGTGGCACCACAGCACCTTTTTAGGCACGCGCTCAAACATGTGGCGGGCGTTGCGTATCAAGCTTTTCACAAAGGTGGATTTTCCGCATCGCGAAGGCCCAGCAATTAGCATGGTGCAGGGGAAACTAAATTGCCTGAGGATGTAATGGTCTCCGCCCAAGTTCACTGTGCCTCTAAGTGGATATAGTGCGTAAATGAACCTTCGTGTGAAGGAGCGTCACATTTTATGATGCACCATTACTCGCGCCTTCTCTTATACCCGTAAGGATAGGAGTCAAAGTTGTCGACTAGCACGCGCTTGTTTACTACCATGCGAAAGGTCTTGACATCGGGCTGGGTCACCACGGACCAACCGGGTTTTCTCGAAATCTGTGTTCCCCTCAGCGTCACCGACCTAGTGCGGTCGCGGAGAACCACGTCGCGAATCACTTCGGCATTCACGCGCTTCAAGTTGCCAGAATTAAGCGTGATACCCTTGATCTTGCACACAGAGAAGGTCTTATCGCCTTCGGGACACTTGATCTCGAGACTATAGCTTTTTGGCCCCGTGGAGGAAAAGCGGGAGATGTACGCACCCTTCCCGTACTTCTCCAGCTCGTCCGTCATGTCGCCCAGGAAGCGCCCCGCGGACGGCATCCACTGCCTCGGTGCCGCGGTGGCGATGATGGAGTCGGTGTCAAAGTAGCACACCCGTTCTTCGAGTCGTTTCAGGTATGTATAAAGCACTAGGCGCACGTGTGCCGTAGTGTAGGCCGCAATGACAGCGTTGGTCGTGGGGTTCAACCGGGGACTTTGCTCGCAGTACCTCCACACCACGTACATCATCTCGTCCGTGGTAGGCATGTACGACTGCACCTCTACTCCCGGGTCGTTGAGCAAATCGAGCAGCCTATCGTAACGGTTCGCCAGCTCGCTCTTAGGCAGATTGTCCCTCTGGCCGTATTTTCCCCAAAAGGAGTTGTGCATCAACTTGGCCAGTTCTCGCCTGCCAGGATTTTCGGCAATGGCTTGAGGATCCAGGGCAATGCCTTCGCGCTCCAAGAATTGCTTAACGTATTGCTGCTTTGCGACAGGCGTGTCGGCATCGGAGGGCCAACCGGAGGCTTCCGTCTTGATCTTTAGAAACGCATTGACGTAGTCCTCAAAGAGACCCTTCTCCCCGGTGGCTGGGTCGTATTGCACCACTTCGTACTCCCATATTTCATGGACCTGCAATAATCGGTATCCTTCCTCCAGGGCGACGTTCATCTCGTCAACGACCCAGGTTCCCGTCATGGACCTGTCTTCGTCTTCGTGATGGCACTCCTCTTGGTTCTCCGCCTCTGCACAAGCGCGACACAGCGGAAACATCAGTTTGCCGTTAATGCGCGCCGGCAGCACAGGGTGATAAAGCCTTTGAGGCGGTAAGACCTTGCACTTGACGATGCCTCCCCGCACTTCTTCCAAGTGCAGAAAGTGATCCACGTGAATCTTTGGGTGACCCACAGGATAAGGCTTTGTCTTGTTGGCGAACGGGTACAGGCTGCACACGTCGTAATAAAAAGTTTCGTATCTCCAGAGGACTCGCAATACGTCTTGGTACAGTTAGTAGTAATAGTCCCGGATGAGCCAATTGTTTTAACGATAATCCTGCCGCTAGGGGCGCTAGTGTCGCTAGTGTCGCTGCGTGCGACGGCGGCGGCGGTAAGTTTGAAAAGCGCCCTGAGCGTTAGGATTATCGTTAAATCGGTTGGCTCATCCGGGACGAGTTGAAAGAATTGAGGAAGTGACGTGGAGTGTTTTTGATTGGTTCGTTAATTTGGGGTGGGAGATGGAGGAAGGGAGATGGAGGAGTATGGAGGTCGCGTGATGGAGAGGAGCTGGGTGGCGAGGTGTTGTCTGTGCGGAGGTCGGTACTGAAAGAGGGGTAAAGATGGGTAGCGAGGGATAAAAAGTGTAAAGGAAAGTGACGTGTGAAGTTGTGATTGGTGGGAATAAGAAGTGATTTTATTGGTGGAAAGGAGCAAATGAAGGTTGTTGATTGGTAAGAATAAGAGGGATTATGATTGGTGGAAAAGAAAAAGTTGTGGGAGTGGGGTATGTTGGAGGTGATGGGAAAGGTGAGTTTTGCTAGCAGCAAGATTTGCAAAAGCCTGTCTTGAACTGATCAGCAATTTTTGAACGTCGGATGGTAGTTTTCTTGAGTGGATAGAGAGATGGGGGCGATATGAGATGCGGTGGCGAAAATGGGAACTAGACAAGGTTGTTGAGACAAGAGGTTTAAGGACGAGGAAATTTGGAGGTTAGTGGTGAACACGGCGGTCGCAAGAGGTGGGGGTAAGGAGACGCAGTGGTGAGAATGGGAACTAAAAGAAGATGGGGGTAGCAAGAGTTTTAGAAGAGTAGATTTTGAGGTTAAAATAGTGGGAACTAAAAATGGCGGAGGGTCTGCGACAAGGAGATGCGGTGAGAACTAAACAAGATGGCGGTCGCAAGAGGAGGGTAAGGAGATTTGAGGTTACAGTACGAAAACACGAAAGGATATATTCCTACGCCAAGCAGGTCCGAAAAATAATTATGCGTGTGGTACTTACCTGTTACCGGTGTGGATGCGTCACCAAAAGCGCGGCACGCGAGGCGGAAAAATAAAAGCAAACTGTTTTTGAAAATGCTTAACCAGCTTTAAGATCAACCAACATCACTACGCACTGATATACCTAGGTTTTTAAAGCGGTACAGACACCCTTTGCAGAGGCGTAATTTAACTATACCAAAAACCTGGTACTGGACCATCGTGATGGTCGCTAGCGTACGTAGGAGCAGGGTTCTCATAGCCGGTCGAAAGCGGTCAAAAACGTGTACGACGTAGGTGTTCGCAGTAGCTGCTGTCGAGTCAACCGTCGAGGTGTGAATAAACGAGATCTGTTCTCGCCGGCAATTTGGTTCGGAGATGTGAGCAGCGGCGAGGTGTTGTGTGTGCGGAGGTCGGGACTGAAAGAGGGAAAAGATGGGGAGCGAGGGATAAAAAGTGTAACAGAAAGTGACGTGTGAAGTTGTGATTGGTGGGAATAAGAAGTGATTTTATTGGTGGAAAGGAGCAAATGAAAGTTGTTGATTGGTAAGAATAAGAGAGGTTATGATTGGTGGAAAGAAAAAGGAGTGGGGTATGTTGGAGGTGATGGGAAAGGTAAGTTTTGCTAGCAACAAGATTTGCAAAAGCCTGTCGTGAACTGATCAGCAATTTTTGAACGTTGGATGGTAGTTTTCTTGAGTGGATAGAGAGATGGGGCGATATGAGATGCGGTGGCGAAAATGGGAACTAAACAAGGTGGTTGAGACAAGAGGTTTAAGGACGAGGAAATTTGGAGGTTAGTGGTGAACATGGCGGTCGCAAGAGGTGGGGGTAAGGAGACGCGGTGGTGAGAATGGGAACTAAAAGAAGATGGCGGTAGCAAGAGGTTAGAAGAGTAGATTTTGAGGTTAAAATAGCGGGAACTAAAAATGGCGGAGGGTCTGCGACAAGGAGATGCGGTGAGAACTAAACAAGATGGCGGACGCAAGAGGAGGGTAAGGAGGTTTGAGGTTACAGTACCAAAACACGAAAGGATATATTCCTACGCCAAGCAGGTCCGAAAAATAATTATGCGTGTGTTAGTTACCTGTTACCGGTGTGGATGCGTCACCAAAAGCGCGGCACGCGAGACGGAAAAATAAAAGCAAACTGTTTTTGAAAATGCTTAACCAGCTTTAAGATCAACCAACATCACTACGCACTGATATACCTAGGTTTTTAAAGCGGTACAGACACCCTTTGCAGAGGCGTAATTTAACTATACCAAAACCTGGTACTGGACCATCGTGATGGTCGCTAGCGTACGTAGGAGCAGGGTTCTCAAGCCGGTCGAAAGCGGTCAAAAACGTGTACGACGTAGGTGTTGGCAGTAGCTGCTGCCGAGGCAACCGTCGAGGTGCGAATGAACGAGATCTGTTCTTGCAGGCAATCTGGTTGAGAGATGAGAGGCGCGGTGGTAAAAATGTGAACTAAATAAGATGGCGGAGGCACGAAGTTGAGGTTAAGGAGCGGCGAGGTGTTGACTGTGCGGTGGTTGGGGTCTGAAAGAGGGGGAAAGATGGCGAACGAGGGATAAAAAGTATAACAGAAAGTGACGTGTGAAGTTGTCATTGGTGGGAATAAGAAGTGATGTTATTGGTGGAAAGGAACAAATGAAAGTTGCTGATTGGCGAGAATAAGAGAGATTATGATTGGTGGAAAGAAAAAAAGGTGTGGGAGTGGGGTATGTTGGAGGTGATGGAAAAGGCAAGTTTTGCTACCAACAACATTTGCAAAAGCCTATCCAGAACTCATCAGCAATTTTAAATAACTAGTGTTTCGGGGGTTTTCTCTGGTTGGTAGACGAATGCAAGCTGTTTCTACCATACTTATATTATTGGTCTTTTTCCTTTTTTTTTTTTAAAATGACTAGTTTTTTTTTTTTTTTTTTTTTTTTTTATTGGGAGTTTTCTGCGGATGGTAAACAAATGCAAGCTCTTTCTGCTTTTTCATAGGTTTTCCCTGGTTGGTAGGCGTTTTCTGTACTGGTTGACGAAGGCGTTTCTAATTTTGGAGGTTTTCTCAGGTTTTTAGCGGTTGTCCCTGCCCGGTAGGCAAATGATGAAGTTTTACCTTGTCGGCGCACGGATACTAGGCACGTACTGGCGCGCACACACACACACACACACACACACACAGAGAGACAGACAGACACACAGACAGGCACACACACACGGACATGTTTCCAAAAATGCTTTTTTTTTTTTTTTTGATTCAGGAGGTCTCAAAACGTGTATTTCCGGTGAAATCTCGGTATCGAATTTTTGGGCGGAATGCAATACTTCCCCTACTTACTATACGTAGTAGAGAAAGTAAAAAAGTATTGAAAAATTTAAGGAAATAACAAGCAATATCTCAAAAGTGTACTATCTTGTTTTCAAGGGTTTTCCAGATCGGTAAGCGTTAGAATACTCTTAGAGCTTTTTTCAGGTTTTTTAGCGGTTGTCCCTGGCCGGTAGGCAATTGATAAAGTTTTTCTATAACGTCGTCGTTTTGGCTTGTGGCGCACGGTTCCTAGGCACGTACTCGCGCGCGCGCGCACACACACACACACACACACACACACACACTAAAATAGTAGCGTATAAAAAAAACTGATTTGTTACACTCACATGACTTTCTCTACTCTTGTACAATCTAATTGGTAGCTTTTAAGCGATAGTCAAATATTTTAACGCTGGTTGCTATGTGGCGAATTCCATTCTGTTTGCATGTTCAGGACATAAAAAAAATGAATAAACGAATTTGAGAAAAAGTATAAGTATTGGAAAATTTAAGGAAATAACAAGCAATATCTCGAAAACGGTTCACTCAACAAAAGAAACGTATATGACATAAGTTGTGTATTTTAACGCGATCTACATTTTTTGTGTAGTAAAATTTTGTCTATCTCTTATGGTTTACCAGTTATGCAAAAAAGTCGTTCACAATGAAGAATATTTTTGGAGACATTCCCAGAAAATTCGAGATATACATTTTATTTGACATGACAATATCTTAAACATATGATGTTTTAATCAAAATCGTTAGAGCCGTTTTTGAGAAAATTAAAATTTTCGAAAAATGTTCCATGTAAAGGGTAGTCTGGGGTGGGGGGATTTTCTTGAAAACCTTCGTGTCGCATCTCTGGAAGATACTGAACCTAAATACCAAGTTTGGTGTTTATCCGACTGTTCGTTTTTGAGTTATGCTGTTCACAGACACACAGACACACAGACAGACACACACACGGACATGTTTCCAAAAATGCTTCTTTTTTTTTTGGATTCAGAGATTCTCAAAACATGTATTTCCAGTGAAATCTCGGTAACGAATTTTTGGGTGGAATGCAATACTTCCCCTACTTACTATACGTAGTAGAGAAAGTAAAAATGAATAACGCATTTGAGAAAAAGTATAAGTATTGGAAAATTTAAGGAAAATGGTTCACTCAACTAAAAAAAAATGTATATGACATAAATTGTGTATTTTAACGCGATCTACATTTTTTGTGTAGTAAAATTTTGGCTATCTCTTATGGTTTACCAGTTATGCATACTGAACCTAAATACCAAGTTTGGTGTTTATCCGACTGTTCGTTTTTGAGTTATGCTGTTCACAGACACACAGACGCACAGACAGACAGACACACAGACACACAGACACACAGACAGACACACACACGGACATGTTTCCAAAAATGCTTTTTTTTTTCTGGATTCAGTGATTCTCAAAACATGTATTTCCAGTGAAATCTCGGTATCGAATTTTTGGGTGGAATGCAATACTTCCCCTACTTACTATACGTAGTAGAGAAAGTAAAAATGAATAACGCATTTGAGAAAAAGTATAAGTATTGGAAAATTTAAAGGAAATAACAAGCAATATCTCGAAAAACGGTTCACTCAACAAAATAAATGTATATGGCATAAGTTGTGTATTTTAACGCGATCTACATTTTTTGTGTAGCAAAAACTTTTGTCTATCTCTTACGGTTTATCAGTTATGAAAAAGTCGTTCACAATGAAGAATTCTTTTGGAGACATTCCCAGAAAATTCGAGATATACATTTCATTTCTCTCGACATTATCTTAAATATATGATATTTTCATCAAAATCGTTAGAGCCATTTTTTAATACAAAGAGAACGGGATTTCACAAGTGAAACAGTACTGTGATAACGATACCACTGAAACAAAAAAAAAAATCTGATGTGTAACACTCACATGACTTTCTCAACTCTTGTACAAAGTATTTTTACAAACGCTTATTCCCCATCTAGTTCATGTTAATCGAGATAAACATTTGCAAAATCTATTTTATTGCTAATTTTCTTGTATAAAAAAAAATCTGATGTGTAACACTCACATGACGTTCTCTACTCTTGTACAAAGTATTTTTACAAACGCTTATGCTCCATCTAGTTCATGTTAATCGAGATAAACATTTGCAAACTCTATTTTATTGCTAATTTTCTTGTAGATGTAGGGGAAAATATATTTACAAGGGGAATATAGAAAAACAGTAGCCTTTAAGCACATACATATCTCTTAATAGCTGGTTGCTATGTGCAACACCATTCTTTTTGCCACAGATTAATACTGTTTGCATATCAAAGACAAAAAAAAAATGAATAACGAAGTCCCATTTGAGAAAATAAATATTGGAAAATTAACAAACAATATCTCGAAAACGGTTCACTCAACAACAAAAATGTATATTACATAAGATGTGTATTTTAACGCGATCTACATTTTTTGTGTAGTAAAATTTTGTCTATCTCTTACGGTTTTTCAGTTATGAAAAAGACGTTCACAATGAAGAATACTTTTGGAGACATTCCCAGAAAATTCGAGATATACATTTCATTTCTCACGACATTATATTAAACATACGATATTTTTCATCAAAATCGTTAGAGCCATTTTTTTTAATACAAAGAGAACGGGATTTCACAAGTGAAACAGTACTGTGATAACGATACCAACAAAACTAATTATTATTCACCCACTGAAACACATAAAAAAATCTGATGTGTAACACTCACATGACTTTTCTCATCTCTTGTACAAAGTATTTTTACAAACGCTTATTCCCCATCTAGTTCATGTTAATCGAGATAAACATTTGCAAACTCTGTTTTATTGCTAATTTTGTTGTAGATGTAGGGAAAATATATTTACAAGGGGAATATAGAAAAACAGTAGCCTTTAAGCACATACATATCTCTTAATAGCTGGTTGCTATGTGCAGTACCATTCTTTTTGCCACAGATTAATACTCTTTGCATATCAAAGACAAAAAAAAAAAATGAATAACGAATTCCCATTTGAGAAAATAACTATTGGAAAATTTAAGTAAATAACAAGCAATATCTCGAAAACGGTTCACTCAACAATAAAGATGTATATGACATAAGTTGTGTATTTTAACGCGATCTACATACTTTCGTACTCACCTATAAGATATAGAGGGTAGAGGTCGTACGAACGTAGCACTTTGAGAATCTATATTCAACAGTTGGTGTTACTCCTTAGAAAGGAAGTATCTGCTGATTTTTATTTAATTCTTTACATTTTACATAACACGTATGCACTGGCACAACACAAAAGGACTACACACAATACTCAGTTTTAATATTTGCACTAATAACATCAGGAATAACTGAAGTCTGCAAACAGTCATTTCCCATGTGCAGCCTTACGTACAGAAAACGTGTGTGGCTGATCTATGTGTAAAAAGAGCCTGAGAGCGGATGTACGTCAGCGGTAAAATCTTTTAAATGCATTTTTATTGGCGATGGTAGAAATCGTGCAGTGGTGGATCGTGAAAATTCATATAAATGGATGTATCACCTCATAATAAGCCTCTATATACCAAGAATATTGAGTTTTTAAAAAGTCAGCAACTGTACCTGTGTTTCTATACGTGAACGTGAGATGGCAGCTTCGATACGTGTCCACGGAGACCTTAGTGCTAGGCAACTGTACCTCTGTTTCTATACGTGAACGGCAGATTGCAGCTTCGATACGTGTCCACGGAGACCTTAGTGCTAGGCAACTGTACCTCTGTTTCTATACGTGAACGGCAGATTGCAGCTTCGATACGTGTCCACGGAGACCTTAGTGCTAGGCAACTGCACCTCTGTTTCTATACGTGAACGGCAGATTGCAGCTTCGATACGTGTCCACGGAGACCTTAGCGCTAGGCAACTGCACCTCTGTTTCTATACGTGAACGGCAGATTGCAGCTTCGATACGTGTCCACGGAGACCTTAGTGCTAGGCAACTGTACCTCTGTTTCTATACGTGAACGGCAGATTGCAGCTTCGATACGTGTCCACGGAGACCTTAGTGCTAGGCAACTGTACCTCTGTTTCTATACGTGAACGGCAGATTGCAGCTTCGATACGTGTCCACGGAGACCTTAGTGCTAGGCAACTGCACCTCTGTTTCTATACGTGAACGGCAGATTGCAGCTTCGATACGTATCCACGGAGACCTTAGTGCTAGGCAACTGCACCTCTGTTTCTATACGTGAACGGCAGATTGCAGCTTCAATACGTGTCCACGGAGACCTTAGTGCTAGGCAACTGTACCTCTGTTTCTATACGTGAACGGGAGATTGCAGCTTCGATACGTGTCCACGGAGACCTTAGTGCTAGGCAACTGCACCTCTGTTTCTATACGTGAACGTCAGATTGCAGCTTCGATACGTGTCCACGGAGACCTTAGTGCTAGGCAACTGCACCTCTGTTTCTATACGTGAACGGCAGATTGCAGCTTCGATACGTATCCACGGGGACCTTAGTGCTAGGGAACTGCACCTCTGTTTGTATACGTGAACGGCAGATTGCAGCTTCAATACGTGTACACGGAGACCTTAGTGCTAGGCAGCTGTACCTCTGTTTCTATACGTGAACGGCAGATTGCAGCTTCGATACGTGTCCACGGAGATCTTAGTGCTAGGCAGCTATACCTGTTTCTATACGTCAACGGCAGATTGCAGCTTCGATACGTGTTCACGGAGACCTTAGTGCTAGGCAACTGTACCTGTGTTTCTATACGTGTCCACGGAGACCTTAGTGCTAGACAACTGCACCTCTGTTTCTATACGTGAACGGCAGATTGCAGCTTGAATACGTGTCCACGGAGACCTTAGTGCTAGTGCTAGGCAACTATACCTCTGTTTCTATACGTGAACGGCAGATTGCAGGTTCGATACGTGTCCACGGAGATCTTAGTGCTAGGCAACTATACCTGTTTCTATACGTGAACGGCAGATTGCAGCTTCGATACGTGTCCACGGAGACCTTAGTGCTAGGCAACTGTACCTGTGTTTCTATACGTGAACGTCAGATGGCAGTTTCGATACGTGTCCACGGAGACCTTAGTGTTAGGCAACTGTACCTCTGTTTCTATACGTGAACGGCAGATTGCAGCTTCGATACGTGTCCACGGAGACCTTTCGCTTCAGGTGACAAAATAACACTAGGCACTTGTGTGCCGTGGTGTAAGCCGCAATCACGGTATTGGTAGCGTGGATCTCCTTGGGGCTCTCCTCGGAGTTACCTCAACACCACGTACATGACCTGGTTCGTCACGGGTACGCAGGTCTGCACTACCACTTCCTCGGCGTTGAGCAGGCCCAGGAGGCGATCGTACCGGTACACCAGCTAGCACGTGGACATGTTATCGCGCTGTGGTGTTGCGTGTGCGAGGTATGGAAACTCAAGGACGCAAAACATGCACGACCGAGGGTTAAAAAGCAGAACAAGTAGTGACGTGGAGCGTTGTGATTGGTGTAAATAAGACGATCTCTGATAGGTGGACAAATTGAAATAACGTGATGTGATAGGCGAAAATAAAATCAAAGGTGATTGGATGAAAAATGACGAGAAGGAATTAGCGGTGAATTTGTGAACTAAGATGGCGAAGATTTTTTTTTTTTTTTTAAAAAAAAGGATAATATAAGTACGGCAACTGTAACGGTTTACGGCAAACGCGCGCCGCGCAATGCGTCACGCCGGGCATCTTGCTCAATATGATTTTTGTTTTATTGCCCGGGCGTGACGCATTGCGCGGCGCGCGTTTGCCGTAAACCGTTACAGTTGCCGTACTTATATTATCCTTTTTTTTAAAAAAAAAAAAAATCTTCGCCATCTTAGTTCACAAATTCACCGCTAATTCCTTCTCGTCATTTTTCATCCAATCACCTTTGATTTTATTTTCGCCTATCACATCACGTTATTTCAATTTGTCCACCTATCAGAGATCGTCTTATTTACACCAATCACAACGCTCCACGTCACTACTTGTTCTGCTTTTTAACCCTCGGTCGTGCATGTTTTGCGTCCTTGAGTTTCCATACCTCGCACACGCAACACCACAGCGCGATAACATGTCCACGTGCTAGCTGGTGTACCGGTACGATCGCCTCCTGGGCCTGCTCAACGCCGAGGAAGTGGTAGTGCAGACCTGCGTACCCGTGACGAACCAGGTCATGTACGTGGTGTTGAGGTAACTCCGAGGAGAGCCCCAAGGAGATCCACGCTACCAATACCGTGATTGCGGCTTACACCACGGCACACAAGTGCCTAGTGTTATTTTGTCACCTGAAGCGAAAGGTCTCCGTGGACACGTATCGAAGCTGCAATCTGCCGTTCACGTATAGAAACAGAGGTACAGTTGCCTAACACTAAGGTCTCCGTGGACACGTATCGAAGCTGCCATCTGACGTTCACGTATAGAAACACAGGTACAGTTGCCTAGCACTAAGGTCTCCGTGGACACGTATCGAAGCTGCAATCTGCCGTTCACGTATAGAAACAGGTATAGTTGCCTAGCACTAAGATCTCCGTGGACACGTATCGAACCTGCAATCTGCCGTTCACGTATAGAAACAGAGGTATAGTTGCCTAGCACTAGCACTAAGGTCTCCGTGGACACGTATTGAAGCTGCAATCTGCCGTTCACGTATAGAAACAGAGGTACAGTTGTCTAGCACTAAGGTCTCCGTGGACACGTATAGAAACACAGGTACAGTTGCCTAGCACTAAGGTCTCCGTGAACACGTATCGAAGCTGCAATCTGCCGTTGACGTATAGAAACAGGTATAGCTGCCTAGCACTAAGATCTCCGTGGACACGTATCGAAGCTGCAATCTGCCGTTCACGTATAGAAACAGAGGTACAGCTGCCTAGCACTAAGGTCTCCGTGTACACGTATTGAAGCTGCAATCTGCCGTTCACGTATACAAACAGAGGTGCAGTTCCCTAGCACTAAGGTCCCCGTGGATACGTATCGAAGCTGCAATCTGCCGTTCACGTATAGAAACAGAGGTGCAGTTGCCTAGCACTAAGGTCTCCGTGGACACGTATCGAAGCTGCAATCTGACGTTCACGTATAGAAACAGAGGTGCAGTTGCCTAGCACTAAGGTCTCCGTGGACACGTATCGAAGCTGCAATCTCCCGTTCACGTATAGAAACAGAGGTACAGTTGCCTAGCACTAAGGTCTCCGTGGACACGTATTGAAGCTGCAATCTGCCGTTCACGTATAGAAACAGAGGTGCAGTTGCCTAGCACTAAGGTCTCCGTGGATACGTATCGAAGCTGCAATCTGCCGTTCACGTATGCCGTTCACGTATAGAAACAGAGGTGCAGTTGCCTAGCACTAAGGTCTCCGTGGACACGTATCGAAGCTGCAATCTGCCGTTCACGTATAGAAACAGAGGTACAGTTGCCTAGCACTAAGGTCTCCGTGGACACGTATCGAAGCTGCAATCTGCCGTTCACGTATAGAAACAGAGGTACAGTTGCCTAGCACTAAGGTCTCCGTGGACACGTATCGAAGCTGCAATCTGCCGTTCACGTATAGAAACAGAGGTGCAGTTGCCTAGCGCTAAGGTCTCCGTGGACACGTATCGAAGCTGCAATCTGCCGTTCACGTATAGAAACAGAGGTGCAGTTGCCTAGCACTAAGGTCTCCGTGGACACGTATCGAAGCTGCAATCTGCCGTTCACGTATAGAAACAGAGGTACAGTTGCCTAGCACTAAGGTCTCCGTGGACACGTATCGAAGCTGCAATCTGCCGTTCACGTATAGAAACAGAGGTACAGTTGCCTAGCACTAAGGTCTCCGTGGACACGTATCGAAGCTGCCATCTCACGTTCACGTATAGAAACACAGGTACAGTTGCTGACTTTTTAAAAACTCAATATTCTTGGTATATAGAGGCTTATTATGAGGTGATACATCCATTTATATGAATTTTCACGATCCACCACTGCACGATTTCTACCATCGCCAATAAAAATGCATTTAAAAGATTTTACCGCTGACGTACATCCGCTCTCAGGCTCTTTTTACACATAGATCAGCCACACACGTTTTCTGTACGTAAGGCTGCACATGGGAAATGACTGTTTGCAGACTTCAGTTATTCCTGATGTTATTAGTGCAAATATTAAAACTGAGTATTGTGTGTAGTCCTTTTGTGTTGTGCCAGTGCATACGTGTTATGTAAAATGTAAAGAATTAAATAAAAATCAGCAGATACTTCCTTTCTAAGGAGTAACACCAACTGTTGAATATAGATTCTCAAAGTGCTACGTTCGTACGACCTCTACCCTCTATATCTTATAGGTGAGTACGAAAGTATGTAGATCGCGTTAAAATACACAACTTATGTCATATACATCTTTATTGTTGAGTGAACCGTTTTCGAGATATTGCTTGTTATTTACTTAAATTTTCCAATAGTTATTTTCTCAAATGGGAATTCGTTATTCATTTTTTTTTTTGTCTTTGATATGCAAAGAGTATTAATCTGTGGCAAAAAGAATGGTACTGCACATAGCAACCAGCTATTAAGAGATATGTATGTGCTTAAAGGCTACTGTTTTTCTATATTCCCCTTGTAAATATATTTTCCCTACATCTACAACAAAATTAGCAATAAAACAGAGTTTGCAAATGTTTATCTCGATTAACATGAACTAGATGGGGAATAAGCGTTTGTAAAAATACTTTGTACAAGAGATGAGAAAAGTCATGTGAGTGTTACACATCAGATTTTTTTATGTGTTTCAGTGGGTGAATAATAATTAGTTTTGTTGGTATCGTTATCACAGTACTGTTTCACTTGTGAAATCCCGTTCTCTTTGTATTAAAAAAAATGGCTCTAACGATTTTGATGAAAAATATCGTATGTTTAATATAATGTCGTGAGAAATGAAATGTATATCTCGAATTTTCTGGGAATGTCTCCAAAAGTATTCTTCATTGTGAACGTCTTTTTCATAACTGAAAAACCGTAAGAGATAGACAAAATTTTACTACACAAAAAATGTAGATCGCGTTAAAATACACATCTTATGTAATATACATTTTTGTTGTTGAGTGAACCGTTTTCGAGATATTGTTTGTTAATTTTCCAATATTTATTTTCTCAAATGGGACTTCGTTATTCATTTTTTTTTTGTCTTTGATATGCAAACAGTATTAATCTGTGGCAAAAAGAATGGTGTTGCACATAGCAACCAGCTATTAAGAGATATGTATGTGCTTAAAGGCTACTGTTTTTCTATATTCCCCTTGTAAATATATTTTCCCCTACATCTACAAGAAAATTAGCAATAAAATAGAGTTTGCAAATGTTTATCTCGATTAACATGAACTAGATGGAGCATAAGCGTTTGTAAAAATACTTTGTACAAGAGTAGAGAACGTCATGTGAGTGTTACACATCAGATTTTTTTTTTATACAAGAAAATTAGCAATAAAATAGATTTTGCAAATGTTTATCTCGATTAACATGAACTAGATGGGGAATAAGCGTTTGTAAAAATACTTTGTACAAGAGTTGAGAAAGTCATGTGAGTGTTACACATCAGATTTTTTTTTTTGTTTCAGTGGTATCGTTATCACAGTACTGTTTCACTTGTGAAATCCCGTTCTCTTTGTATTAAAAAATGGCTCTAACGATTTTGATGAAAATATCATATATTTAAGATAATGTCGAGAGAAATGAAATGTATATCTCGAATTTTCTGGGAATGTCTCCAAAAGAATTCTTCATTGTGAACGACTTTTTCATAACTGATAAACCGTAAGAGATAGACAAAAGTTTTTGCTACACAAAAAATGTAGATCGCGTTAAAATACACAACTTATGCCATATACATTTATTTTGTTGAGTGAACCGTTTTTCGAGATATTGCTTGTTATTTCCTTTAAATTTTCCAATACTTATACTTTTTCTCAAATGCGTTATTCATTTTTACTTTCTCTACTACGTATAGTAAGTAGGGGAAGTATTGCATTCCACCCAAAAATTCGATACCGAGATTTCACTGGAAATACATGTTTTGAGAATCACTGAATCCAGAAAAAAAAAAGCATTTTTGGAAACATGTCCGTGTGTGTGTCTGTCTGTGTGTCTGTGTGTCTGTGTGTCTGTCTGTCTGTGCGTCTGTGTGTCTGTGAACAGCATAACTCAAAAACGAACAGTCGGATAAACACCAAACTTGGTATTTAGGTTCAGTATGCATAACTGGTAAACCATAAGAGATAGCCAAAATTTTACTACACAAAAAATGTAGATCGCGTTAAAATACACAATTTATGTCATATACATTTTTTTTTAGTTGAGTGAACCATTTTCCTTAAATTTTCCAATACTTATACTTTTTCTCAAATGCGTTATTCATTTTTACTTTCTCTACTACGTATAGTAAGTAGGGGAAGTATTGCATTCCACCCAAAAATTCGTTACCGAGATTTCACTGGAAATACATGTTTTGAGAATCTCTGAATCCAAAAAAAAAAAAAGCATTTTTGGAAACATGTCCGTGTGTGTGTCTGTCTGTGTGTCTGTGTGTCTGTGAACAGCATAACTCAAAAACGAACAGTCGGATAAACACCAAACTTGGTATTTAGGTTCAGTATCTTCCAGAGATGCGACACGAAGGTTTTCAAGAAAATCCCCCCACCCCAGACTACCCTTTACATGGAACATTTTTCGAAAATTTTAATTTTCTCAAAAACGGCTCTAACGATTTTGATTAAAACATCATATGTTTAAGATATTGTCATGTCAAATAAAATGTATATCTCGAATTTTCTGGGAATGTCTCCAAAAATATTCTTCATTGTGAACG
Source organism: Deroplatys truncata (assembly GCA_030765065.1). NCBI lineage: Eukaryota > Metazoa > Arthropoda > Insecta > Mantodea > Mantidae > Deroplatys > Deroplatys truncata. The sequence goes on from CM060990.1 coordinate 332,005,805, forward strand.
ACTTTTTTGCATAACTGGTAAACCATAAGAGATAGACAAAATTTTACTACACAAAAAATGTAGATCGCGTTAAAATACACAACTTATGTCATATACGTTTCTTTTGTTGAGTGAACCGTTTTCGAGATATTGCTTGTTATTTCCTTAAATTTTCCAATACTTATACTTTTTCTCAAATTCGTTTATTCATTTTTTTTATGTCCTGAACATGCAAACAGAATGGAATTCGCCACATAGCAACCAGCGTTAAAATATTTGACTATCGCTTAAAAGCTACCAATTAGATTGTACAAGAGTAGAGAAAGTCATGTGAGTGTAACAAATCAGTTTTTTTTATACGCTACTATTTTAGTGTGTGTGTGTGTGTGTGTGTGTGTGTGTGTGCGCGCGCGCGCGAGTACGTGCCTAGGAACCGTGCGCCACAAGCCAAAACGACGACGTTATAGAAAAACTTTATCAATTGCCTACCGGCCAGGGACAACCGCTAAAAAACCTGAAAAAAGCTCTAAGAGTATTCTAACGCTTACCGATCTGGAAAACCCTTGAAAACAAGATAGTACACTTTTGAGATATTGCTTGTTATTTCCTTAAATTTTTCAATACTTTTTTACTTTCTCTACTACGTATAGTAAGTAGGGGAAGTATTGCATTCCGCCCAAAAATTCGATACCGAGATTTCACCGGAAATACACGTTTTGAGACCTCCTGAATCAAAAAAAAAAAAAAAAAGCATTTTTGGAAACATGTCCGTGTGTGTGTGCCTGTCTGTGTGTCTGTCTGTCTCTCTGTGTGTGTGTGTGTGTGTGTGCGCGCCAGTACGTGCCTAGTATCCGTGCGCCGACAAGGTAAAACTTCATCATTTGCCTACCGGGCAGGGACAACCGCTAAAAACCTGAGAAAACCTCCAAAATTAGAAACGCCTTCGTCAACCAGTACAGAAAACGCCTACCAACCAGGGAAAACCTATGAAAAAGCAGAAAGAGCTTGCATTTGTTTACCATCCGCAGAAAACTCCCAATAAAAAAAAAAAAAAAAAAAAAAAAAACTAGTCATTTTAAAAAAAAAAAAGGAAAAAGACCAATAATATAAGTATGGTAGAAACAGCTTGCATTCGTCTACCAACCAGAGAAAACCCCCGAAACACTAGTTATTTAAAATTGCTGATGAGTTCTGGATAGGCTTTTGCAAATGTTGTTGGTAGCAAAACTTGCCTTTTCCATCACCTCCAACATACCCCACTCCCACACCTTTTTTTCTTTCCACCAATCATAATCTCTCTTATTCTCGCCAATCAGCAACTTTCATTTGTTCCTTTCCACCAATAACATCACTTCTTATTCCCACCAATGACAACTTCACACGTCACTTTCTGTTATACTTTTTATCCCTCGTTCGCCATCTTTCCCCCTCTTTCAGACCCCAACCACCGCACAGTCAACACCTCGCCGCTCCTTAACCTCAACTTCGTGCCTCCGCCATCTTATTTAGTTCACATTTTTACCACCGCGCCTCTCATCTCTCAACCAGATTGCCTGCAAGAACAGATCTCGTTCATTCGCACCTCGACGGTTGCCTCGGCAGCAGCTACTGCCAACACCTACGTCGTACACGTTTTTGACCGCTTTCGACCGGCTTGAGAACCCTGCTCCTACGTACGCTAGCGACCATCACGATGGTCCAGTACCAGGTTTTGGTATAGTTAAATTACGCCTCTGCAAAGGGTGTCTGTACCGCTTTAAAAACCTAGGTATATCAGTGCGTAGTGATGTTGGTTGATCTTAAAGCTGGTTAAGCATTTTCAAAAACAGTTTGCTTTTATTTTTCCGTCTCGCGTGCCGCGCTTTTGGTGACGCATCCACACCGGTAACAGGTAAGTAACACACGCATAATTATTTTTCGGACCTGCTTGGCGTAGGAATATATCCTTTCGTGTTTTGGTACTGTAACCTCAAACCTCCTTACCCTCCTCTTGCGTCCGCCATCTTGTTTAGTTCTCACCGCATCTCCTTGTCGCAGACCCTCCGCCATTTTTAGTTCCCGCTATTTTAACCTCAAAATCTACTCTTCTAACCTCTTGCTACCGCCATCTTCTTTTAGTTCCCATTCTCACCACCGCGTCTCCTTACCCCCACCTCTTGCGACCGCCATGTTCACCACTAACCTCCAAATTTCCTCGTCCTTAAACCTCTTGTCTCAACCACCTTGTTTAGTTCCCATTTTCGCCACCGCATCTCATATCGCCCCATCTCTCTATCCACTCAAGAAAACTACCATCCAACGTTCAAAAATTGCTGATCAGTTCACGACAGGCTTTTGCAAATCTTGTTGCTAGCAAAACTTACCTTTCCCATCACCTCCAACATACCCCACTCCTTTTTCTTTCCACCAATCATAACCTCTCTTATTCTTACCAATCAACAACTTTCATTTGCTCCTTTCCACCAATAAAATCACTTCTTATTCCCACCAATCACAACTTCACACGTCACTTTCTGTTACACTTTTTATCCCTCGCTCCCCATCTTTTCCCTCTTTCAGTCCCGACCTCCGCACACACAACACCTCGCCGCTGCTCACATCTCCGAACCAAATTGCCGGCGAGAACAGATCTCGTTTATTCACACCTCGACGGTTGACTCGACAGCAGCTACTGCGAACACCTACGTCGTACACGTTTTTGACCGCTTTCGACCGGCTATGAGAACCCTGCTCCTACGTACGCTAGCGACCATCACGATGGTCCAGTACCAGGTTTTTGGTATAGTTAAATTACGCCTCTGCAAAGGGTGTCTGTACCGCTTTAAAAACCTAGGTATATCAGTGCGTAGTGATGTTGGTTGATCTTAAAGCTGGTTAAGCATTTTCAAAAACAGTTTGCTTTTATTTTTCCGCCTCGCGTGCCGCGCTTTTGGTGACGCATCCACACCGGTAACAGGTAAGTACCACACGCATAATTATTTTTCGGACCTGCTTGGCGTAGGAATATATCCTTTCGTGTTTTCGTACTGTAACCTCAAATCTCCTTACCCTCCTCTTGCGACCGCCATCTTGTTTAGTTCTCACCGCATCTCCTTGTCGCAGACCCTCCGCCATTTTTAGTTCCCACTATTTTAACCTCAAAATCTACTCTTCTAAAACTCTTGCTACCCCCATCTTCTTTTAGTTCCCATTCTCACCACTGCGTCTCCTTACCCCCACCTCTTGCGACCGCCGTGTTCACCACTAACCTCCAAATTTCCTCGTCCTTAAACCTCTTGTCTCAACAACCTTGTCTAGTTCCCATTTTCGCCACCGCATCTCATATCGCCCCCATCTCTCTATCCACTCAAGAAAACTACCATCCGACGTTCAAAAATTGCTGATCAGTTCAAGACAGGCTTTTGCAAATCTTGCTGCTAGCAAAACTCACCTTTCCCATCACCTCCAACATACCCCACTCCCACAACTTTTTCTTTTCCACCAATCATAATCCCTCTTATTCTTACCAATCAACAACCTTCATTTGCTCCTTTCCACCAATAAAATCACTTCTTATTCCCACCAATCACAACTTCACACGTCACTTTCCTTTACACTTTTTATCCCTCGCTACCCATCTTTACCCCTCTTTCAGTACCGACCTCCGCACAGACAACACCTCGCCACCCAGCTCCTCTCCATCACGCGACCTCCATACTCCTCCATCTCCCTTCCTCCATCTCCCACCCCAAATTAACGAACCAATCAAAACACTACACGTCACTTCCTCAATTCTTTCAACTCGTCCCGGATGAGCCAACCGATTTAACGATAATCCTAACGCTCAGGGCGCTTTTCAAACTTACCGCCGCCGCCGTCGCACGCAGCGACACTAGCGACACTAGCGCCCCTAGCGGCAGGATTATCGTTAAAACAATTGGCTCATCCGGGACTATTACTACTACAGTTGGTGCGGCCCCCGAAAAAGGCGTCTCTAGGGTTCAAGGGTTGCGGAATGGGAAAATTTTCGGCATGGTGTGCTAGTTCCTCATTCGCCTTCATCATGACGTTGAACTCGCACTCCCACATTTCCACCACGGCATAGCCGGCATCCCTCAACTTCTTCGTGATCTTCTCCGTGCTCTCGTATCTAGAAGCCATGGTTTCATTCCCCGTGCAGTGCATCGCGGCGTGCCGATTTGGAAAGCATTTTGGGCAGCCATGAAAGAAGCAACCGTGAAAGTTGTACTCCGTCCTATCGTCCCTGTACCCGTCCACCTTGTGACCTTCGATAATGAGTTCTCGTCATCTCAGTGCGTGCGTGATGGTCACCTTTTCTTGCCGCTCCACCCAAGATAACCAAATGCACGCTATGCGCGATTGCCTGTCCGCCAGACGGTACCCGCCGCCGGGTATAACGGCAATCTTGTCTTTTGGCATGAAGCGCTTTCTGTACACGTTCATGCACGCTTGTGCGATGGTGACGCATTCTCTAAACGGATCGATGCCGTTCTCGTCAAGGAACCCTTTTCTAAACTTTAATACTCCCCGACTTGAGAGAAACACGTCCATTTTGCAATACGTCACCATCTCGGCTTTCATGTCAAAAACATACCCGGAGGCGACCTTCTCTTCGTACCACTGCTCGAAAGCTCTTCGATCCTCTATGGACATGCCCTCTGGACAGTAATATCTTTGGTGAGGCATGGGTCCCACATAGTTCTCGTTTTCCTTCCTCATAAACAGGTAAGGAAAATAGCCTTTGCCGACCTTCAGCTGAAAGGTCTTCGCAAATCGAGCCAGTGACATGGGTATGAAGTTGAGCGAATCCACAAAAGTGACGTCACCGTGCTTCATTTTGTATATCTTGGTACCGTTCATGATGAGTTCGGGCGCCCAATTTAACTCGCTCACCATGTACTGCAACAGAAATTGTCCGTCGTAGCTTTTGAGGTTGTGTGCAATGACGATCACGTCCCAACCTTTAAACCTGGGCTGGCGAATGTGTTCGAACAAGCGCTTTATCGGTTGGTCGTTAAACACCAGTTCCTTGGCTCCACATTCCGTGCAGTGCGCCATTTTGTGGTCTTCGTCGATGCACAATGGACAGACTTGATAAAGAACGCACAGGTTTGGCACGTGCACAAACGTACTCGATTTACCCAAATACTGCGTTTCCTGAGTACACTCAAAATCGATAAATACAAACAGGTACCGATTTCGACAATTGGGGGCACGGTATGCCTGAATGTAGCACTTATGTCCTGGAAGAACATGCAACTTACAGTTACTACAAAATACTTCTCCGCACTGGTGGGACGCCTTTCTCAGCCTCGTGTTCACCAGTTTGTTGCACAAACGGCATGCCTTTTCCTCGTCGCAAACGGACAAACCTTTCGGATAAAAAGCCCCTTTTGCCAAGTGCTGTTCAAAACATAGCTGTCCTTAAAATCGCGATAACACGCATTACAATGCACGTAATTGCCAAATCTGTCAACGCACGGTTGATGGCATTTTGTGCATAGTTGGTCACGGTGGTACTCCTTTTTATGCTTATACGGATGGTTGCACCGTCTGCAGTAGGCCCTGCACTGAAAACATTTGTGCAGGTCTACTATGGCGTTAACATGCCCATCGTGGAGCATCAGATCGATGTTCTTTTTTCCGGCGTCCTGGGATTTATACAGTACGTTTGTACCGGTGTGGTTTCCAAAGACCGTGATGGCATAATCTTTTAAAGACGTGTCAAATTTCTTTACTTCATCCAGAGTAAACCTATATTCCGTCTTCCCTATCGCTTCGCACAACGCTATCGCCTTCCGCTTTTGGAGAAACTCAGACCGCGTAATGGTTAGGTAATTCACATCGTGGTCTGCCCGTGCCTTGCTCACTGCAATGGCTCTTGGCATACATAAGGTATCATTGTTTCTTATTTCTATGATGCCTTTATTCTTTCTGCATTCATCGCAGGGCTTAAAACACGAGCCTGCGACCTCCTTCGTCCACACACAAGATATCTTAATTGGCCCCTGCATCAGAAAAACATTGTTACTTTGCATCACCTTTTGGATGCTTTGTAATATCGCTTCTGGGTTGACTTGATCTACACGGCGAACACTGACATTGAATGGTTTCGAAGGGGAATCCGTTATGGTTAAACCCAGAATCCCAGGGCTGTTTTCTAGTAGGTTCTCATTCGCAAATTTTAAAAAATCATTAAACACCTGCGAAATTCACTGCACTGGGTCTGCATGCTGTGGTATCGCGGACACAGAGATTTCTGTCTCCGTAAAACCGGAAAAAAATTTCTTCATCGTCCTTTGACGATGCTGCAAAATTTTAAAAGTAGGCTGCAAAACCCCCTCATTGTCACCTCCTCCTCCGGCCCTGCATGAGTGGATGTCACCGCTTGTGGTGTAGAGCTCTTCTGCATTATCTTTCACTCTGTTGTAACTGCGTTCGTTATGCCTTGTTATATATTCGCACTTGCGTGAGTCAAAGAGTTACTCACTACGCTAGTCCAAACAGCATTTATTTTGCCATAAAATTCAAGTTTTTTTTATTCTATATGCTAAACGTATACGCACATTTATCGTCAAACAACTGTTAAGTTTTCTTTCGTTAATTCAATGACATGCAGTGTTTACGTTACGCCAGCTTCAAAGCATTATTTTTTACCGCACGAAGTTTTAATATAGCGTTATCGGCAACCGCAAACTTCCGTTGCGAGCTTGACCGTGAGTCAGCCGGCGACAGTCTGGCGCGCATCCGGTTCGGCAAGCAAACATCCTGCTAACGAGCTGGATTGCCGGCAAGTACAGATTCCTTTCATGCACGCCTCGACAGTTGAGTTAGACAGTGGCTACTGTGAACACGTGCATCGTACACTGTTTCTTGACCGCTTTCGACCGGCAATGAGAACCCTGCTCCTACGTACGCTAGCGACCATTACGATGGTCCAGTACCAGGTTTTTGGTATACTTAAATTACGTCTGTGCAAAGGGCGTCTGTACCGCTTTAAAAACCTAGGTATATCAGTGCGTAGTGATGTTGGTTGATCTTAAAGCTGGTTAAGCATTTTCAAAAACAGTTTGCTTTTATTTTTTCGCGTCGCGTGAAGCTGCTGCCCTTTTGGTGGCGCATCAACACCAGTAAGAGGTAAGTACCACACGCATAATTATTTTTCGGGCCTGCTTGGCGTAGGAATATATCGTTTAGTGTTTTGGTACTGGGTTTGAGTCCCAAACTACAAACTCCACATTCCACCACCACATTTAAAATAGCGTTGCGGTAGAAATACGTGGTTCAGTGTTTTGATACCGGGTTTGAGTCCCAAAGTAAAAAAGAAGTCCACATTCCACCAACATTCCTATTTAAAATACCGTTAAAGTTCACGTTTAATTCGAAGTTGTGATGTCACATTCAAAACGAAGGTCCAAGGAGTAATTTTTCAATGTGTTGGGTTTTGGTATTGGGTTTCAATCCCAACAGATGCGTTAACGATCACGGCTATCATCAATACCGCAGCAAATCACCTTCACTTCGCCTTATTTATTCCTTTGTCCAATCCAATCACGTTTTATTTTCACCAATCACAAATAGTCTTATTTTCTCCAATCACAACATGTTCCCATTTTCGCCACCGCGCCTCACATCTCCTCGTCCCCACCATTGCCTTCGCCATCTTGGATTACGTTCCCATGCTTACGTCCTGTTTTAACCTAAAAATCTTAACCTCAAATATCCTTATCCTCCTGTTGCGTCCGCCATCTTGTTTAGTTCTCATGTTGGCTGCCGCATCTCCCTGTCGCCGACCCTCCGCCATTTTTAACCTCAAAATCTGCTCTTCTAAGCTCTTGCTTCCGCCATCTTGTTTTAGTTCCCATTCTCACCACCGCGTCTCCTTACCCCACCTCTTGCGTCCGCCATGTTGAACACTAACCTCGAAATCTCCTCGTCCTTAGACTTCTTGTCTCCGCCATCTTGTTTAGTTCCCATTTTCACCACCGCGTCTCATATCGCCCTATCTCTCTATCCACTCAAACTACCATCCAACGTTCAAAAACACCTATCCTGCTCTCCCCCTTCCTCATATCCTCCCTTATATACCCTTCCTCACCCACCTGCACCAATAGCCAACATCCCTTACCTATGACGTCATCCTATTTCACTCCCCACGTCTAACTCATCCTCTCAACCAACGCACGCGCGCGACCGCCGCCCCAAACGCCGCCGAAAAAATTGCCCTCCTTCACCCCCGTCGCCGCAAAGCTTTCCAATACTTACACCTCCTCAGTACGTACACCTCCTCAGTACGTACACCTCCTCAAGACGTACCCTCCTTAGTACTTACACGTACTTAGCACCAGCGCCGCGCTTTTTTTTGCAGCTTAGTTCCCAAGTTCGCCGCTATGCCAGCATAGCGAGGGTGAAGAAAAAACACCATTTTAGTTCGTAAAGTGTGACAACCAGTGTTATTCCATCACACCATGGCCCATTTAGCTCCTAAGTTTGCCACGTCGTGGACATTTCTTATGTATTTAATTTTATCCATCATATTATATTTGTATTTAATCCATAAATAATAAAAAAAACATGTATCAGAAAGAATAAAGAAAAAAAAAGTCCCGCTTATACATCTGGATCGAACGCAATCCTGCCGCTTCAAATTTCCCGCCACTCGAGCGGAATAAAAGCGACACTAGCGCCCCTAGCGGCAGGATTAGCGTTAATCCATTTGTATAAGCAGGGACATACACTACTGACAAAGGCATAAATAACCAATACCATGAATTGAAACTCTTTCTACGCACATATAACATAGACATTCTATTAGCTAACAAAACCAAGCTAGCTCCACATATTTACTTCAATATACCATGATATGCCATCTACAGAGCCGACGGTTGTAGTAATAAAAGGAAGAGAGGAGCAGTCATTCTTGTCAAAACATCCCTTACACACGGCGAACTTCCTCCATTAATAGAAAATACTTCTGAAATATCTCGAATATCCATCTATGTAAATAAAAAAATATTAAATTGGTTCATTCTATTCTGCACTAGAGAATAAACATACAGCAGCAAACTTCTGGGCAATTGCACACGAAATGGGTACACACTACTTGCTAGGAGGAGATTTTAACTGCAAACACCATGGATGGGGGTCCAAACGTTATCAATGCAAGAGGACGTATTCTTACTGAAGTTTCGGACTATTTGAACTTATTCATACATTAGAACCAACTTTTTATCCTGCTGTAGGAAACATACCTGATCTCTTTGATCTTGTCATTGTTAAACATGTTGCAAACTTGTGCTCCTTTCCGTCTGTACTTACATATGAGCTTAATTCAATCCACCGTCCAGCACTCCTTTCAGCACATTCTGTTACTGGAAGCAACAATAACACTAATAATAATTTAATAGGATATCCTTTTGAATGGAACTGCCATACATACATCTTGGATAATATCACTAATTTAAAATTCCATTGAAAACTCCTTGTGACGTTGACATAGCTGTTAATTCGCTCACTAGAAGCATTCAACATGCCGCAAGCTTATCCAACAACAAATGTGAGAAAGCTAAATCCAAAATGCCTGCATCAACATCACCACACATTAAACAACTTATTGAATAATAAAAGTCTTGTCGCAAACTCTGGGAAAAAACCGAATGTCCACAGCGTAGGAAAGCATATAATCGCGTCACTCATCAGTTCCATAATTCAGGTAAGGAGGAACATAATATTGCTATATAAAATACACCATCGTGTTTTGATACCAGTGATGGCTTACTTTGGAAGAAAACCAAATCCCTAACAAAACAAATGGAAAACATACTACCACCTCATATCTACAACACATGGTATACTCCATCAGAAGAAAATGCTTATATTTTCTTAGATATCGTTCAAGAACAATTCAAACCTAACCCTCCTGGAAACTCGCAGTTTAATAATCAAATAATTGAAGGTATTTCTAAACCACTGCAGCTATCTCCCAACTTCAAACACTTCAGCTCAAGTCCGCAATACAATAAACAGAATGACAGAAAGGAAATCTGCTGGCCACGATATGATTACCTTACCTCTGCTTAAAGTTCTTCCAAGAAACACTATAGCACTGTTAACAAAATATACAATGCAATAATTCGAGCAACCTACTTCCCTATAACATGTAAGCATGCCAAAATAATTATGATACAAAAACTAGGTAAACTAAATTAAGAACTCATTCATATTGCCCTATTAGACTCTTAATAATTTTCTCCAAGGTGTTTGAAAGTTTGTTTTTTCCTCATATGCTTAGATCATTGTAGCCCCTCATGCCGCAAACTTAGTTTGGCTTTAGACCCAACCATCCTTGTCCTCAGCAGTTACATCGAGTGGTGGATGCATTACTGGATACTTTTTAAAAAAGAATATCTGCTATGGAATGTTCCTGGATACTGAAAAAGCATTTGACACACTGTGGCATGTTGGACTCTTACACATAATTAAATAACATGTCAGTGAAACCATTTACCTAGTAATTAAACCGAATCTCTCAAGTAGACAATTCTCTGTAAAATGCAGTGATTCAAATTCATCTTCGAAAGCAATGCAAGCTGGAGTTCCACAAGGAGGGGTCCTGGTACCATTTCTACACCTAATATACACCTCGGATTTTTCAAAAGTGACAGTCTAATTATATTGCGGTATGCAGACGACGTAACTATTCTCAGCAAAGATGACAGTCACACAGCAATCAACACTCTCCAAGAACATGTTTAAAATAGATGAATGGTGCAAAAAGTGTAGAGTTAAAATGAATCCACAAATGTCCAGTTTAGTTACATTTACTTGCAAAACAAAAACTAGAAAAAGCATAATCAAATTAAATAATGAAATCATCCCGCAAGCTGAGTCCGTCAAATATTTAGGATTAACAACAGACACAAAACTAACCTGGAATGCACACTTCTCCTTTTTGGTAACAAGACTGAGACACAGACTTCATCTACTCAAATATCTCATCAAAGGTTGTTCACCTCTGACACTGCATCTCAAAAGCTCATATATTTCAGTCTAATCAGACCTATCTAGATGTACGGGTGCTCAGTTTGAGGCACAGCTTCCAAATCACAAGTCAACAGAACTCAGAGCTTCCAGAATCGTGCTCTCCGGATCATAGCAAATGCTCCTTGGTACATCCACAATTCTTCACTTCACAAATATCTTCGTACCCCTACAGTGGAAACTACCCTTCAGTCTTCGTATACCTAACTATTCATATTCTTCACTGACCATCAGAACTCTTGATTGAATGAAATTCCTCAGAACATGCCCGAAGAACGACCGTCAAGCCGACTGAAAAGATAACATCACATTATTTTAGATTCTGAGGGCAATTGTATCTTCAATACAAGTATTGTAATTCTTCGGAATTATTTTGTATGTTATAAGCTCAACTGTAAATCCTAATTTTGTATAATAAATTTGACTGATTTAAACAAAATAACGTACTACTCCGAAAGTTAAAAGACATACTCGGAAAATTATTGAAGTACCCTATTTACTTAATGGGATTTAATACCGAATATATTAATTTCCACAATTATGTGCTGACCTTTTTCATTTTATCACATATTCATGTTATTAAAAGAAACCTATATTGTTAATTTACTATCAATTCATCACGTAGACTACAAATAAAATAGTTTATTCAAGGGATTATATTTGCTTCAAAACCGTAATCTTCCCAAAAAGTACAGTACAGAACGGTTTCAGGTATTAAAATGCAGCAATAGAATGGTATTCCGGCGCTGTGAATTTGTTCTTAGATATTTTAGTCTTAAAGGTTAAAAAAAATACTATTCGTCAAGCGTTATGTTTAAACCTAAGGTATACATAGGTACAATGCCATATCCACTACATTTTATAGTACTGTGATCGTTAAAGCACAGCTTCATGCAGAATTATTATTTAAATGGGTGAGCCAAACTTAAAAGCTCTAAGTGAATATGTTTAGGAGAACAAGGATTCCATACAACCAAAAATGCAATATCCAGAAAAACGTATTTTAAGTTAAAATTAAGACTAAGTGATAAGTATATGACTATGTTTACAAAAAAGTTACAAAACAGCTCACAGGGTATTTCTACCTGCCCAGGCATCAACCATTCAGCTGTATCACCGATGATTTAACCTGGGCCCTCGCCGTTGAAACCACAGGCGAGATAGAGTACACAGTGGGCCTGGCAAAACCCTACCGATAGCATACTTCCCGCCGTGATATACAGGCTATCCGAGTGAAGCTTCTTCGTACCACAAGGTCGCCACAAGCGGCGTATAGAATGGAATGTTCAAAAAGTGTCTCTAAGAAACAACTTATTCCGTTATATAAAACTTGGTGCAAAGATTTCGAATTGATCTGAAACTGAAAGGATAAATTAGGCAATTATAAAAGGCTTAAATATTTTACCTGAGTGAAAAACAAAGTGATTTTTCCGATTTCTAATCACATATTTGTGAAATTGGCATCGCATGTATATGCAATATCGTTCATAATTTAATCGTTGATTATTGTGTTTCTAAAATTAGGTATTTAATACAGGCTTGGATATGTTAGCTGAGTGAAGAAAAGAAATTTTAGCAACCTAAAATGGCATCTTTGTGAACATTAAATCCCCTGAAAATGCAATATGCTTCACAAATTAAACATTTCTTTATCAAAAAACTTATCTCGGCATATGCAGAAAATTTATATTTGATAGATTTTTCGATACTAGAGACCCTTAAGAGCACATTCATCAGATAGAGTGTCTAGAGGGACAACTCTTGTTGTTTACAGAACATATAATAATCATATATCATAATATGAACTCTTCATTTACTTAACGGAATTTAGTGCTGAAAATAACAACTTCCATAATGATGTGCTGATCTTTTTCGTTTTTCTCACATATTTATACTATTAAGGGTAACTTATACTATCAACTTCCAATCCATTTGTCGCATAATTCAGCAGATAATTTGTTTAAAAAACTATACCTGCATAGGAAGCATGTTATTCAAGCTATTCACAAGGTACAGAACGCTTTCTGGTGTTAAAATGCTCCAATAGACTGGTATTATATATAATAGTATATAACTGTAGTATACATAAACCAAATGTCATATTTGCTGTATTCTTATAGTAACAATATTAATGCATAGCTTCATTCAAAATTCTTATTTAAATATGTGTAGAAAACTTCACAGCTTTATGTCAATAGGTCCCGGAGTAAAATGTTTCCCAGCTACGTGAAATGTGATATCCATAAAAACGAATTTTAAATTAAAGTAAAATTTAGCTTAAAATGTGAGCCCAGTAGTATGTTTAAAAGGTTTACAACACGCGTCTCACACTGTGTGCCTCTTCCTGTCCCGTTAGCCTCCAGGGACGCTTTACCACCTAATATTTAACCTGAAGCCCCTCGTCCAAACCCACAGGCGAGATGGAGTACCCAACGGGCTTAGCCACACCCCGTCAATAGCATACTTCCGGGCATGAGTAGTCTTATTATGAGAGAACGGAACCCAAACAGATGCCGACAACTGATAAGATCATTTGTTTTATGCCGCCTAGTCCCGCCACCTCCCACATGCCGCCTGATCGCGTGCCGGTGGCACACCGCCCCCTCCTGTGTATTCTAACCCGAAAAGCCCCTGGAACGTGCTGCCTCCCTCCCCTTTGTGGTCTGATTGGTTTCCTGTGGATAGGTGAGAGAGTGTGTATTGTTCCCATACGCTGGCCACATTCCCTCCCCCTCATTGTGACCTGTCTAAATTCCACCCGTGTGATTGGTTCCCCTGCGGATAGGTGGGAGAGTATGTATTGTTCCCATACGCTGGCCACATTCCCCCCCTCATTGTGACCTGTCTAAATCCCACCCGTGTGATTGGTTCCCCTGCGGATAGGTGGCAGAGTGTGTATTGTTCCCATACTCTGGCCACGTCACCCCCCTCTCATTGCGACCTGTCTAAATCCCGCCCTGGTGATAGCTGTGGTAGGGGAATGGATTTTCTCGACGAGTGTCACTGTTCGGCAATTCGATTTGAGGAGATAATTGTGTCAGTCAATTAGGTAATGTTCGTCCATGCATTAAACATTATTGAAAAAAGAGAAACAAAATCGGTATTTTATTACTACTAATGTCCGCACATTGCCCTTCTAAAGGGTGATGTAATTAAACGATGCTCCTCAATCGTTGAATACGATTAAGTATTTTTGATTGATTAATGTAATTAATTGTATATGAATTGACTCGCACGCACCTGATCGCCATCGTATATGTGTGCGTGGTTGTTAAGGCGATTATTACATGTGTATAATTATTACGTCTAATAACATTTGTTTAATTCTACTTTTGAGGGAAAATATAGTTTGGGTTTATAAGAGTATTACAACACTTAGATGAATCCATGGCTGAAAGGACAGAGTTGCCGTAACGAGACGTTAACGCGTGATAATTTCACTGAAAGCCCGCGCGCAAACCTTCCTCCATGCAGCGCCTGACGCGACTGACCGAACTCTCGCATGATAGCGTGTAAGCCAGCTACCTCACCCCTCCTTCGCGCTTTTCCTCGCCACCTCCGCAAGCTCTCTCTCTCTCCCTCTCCCTCTCTCTCTACATAGCATCCAAAACAGGCATACCTTTCTTAGTAAATGTATAAGTATTGCGTCAGGATTTAATAACTTGGAGAGAGGAGTTATAAACATTTCCCTACGAAAGATATTTTTGAATACGCGAGCAGAGAACTCGCGTCAATACGGAAGACCTCAAATATAAATTTGATATTCGTTTTAAATATTCCTTCTAAAGACGTAGCGGTCTTCGAGAAATTCGACGAATTTTTCAGCTGCATGCCCTCCTTGAAAGAAATATGCTGTACACACTTGAAGATAAAATACAGACAAAACAGGCATTTTGTTTCCAGTAAGGGAGCTCTAAACAGTCGTTGAAAAAGTATCGCAAGTACGCAAGCAAAAAAGAATTACGATATCTTTCATAAATTCAGTCAATGTAAAGGAAAGTTTGTACACCCTTGACGAAAAAAAACCCCGACCCGCTGGGAAAATAACCTTTTAAGAATACAATGGATGTCTGTCATATCGTTAATGGTCAGCTTGAAAGGGTTCCTAATTGCTCTGCGAGGAAGTCCTCATGCAAACAGGGGAAAATCCTAAACCTGGCAATTACAAGCCTGCTACAGCATTTTTTCCTCCAATAAGTAATTTAAATTCTACATGAAGATTATTAATGATTAAGTCTCATAGTATACTACCTCTTATTTCTTTTAATAAAATATTGAATATGACTCTCCCGTCAGAAAAATTAAATGGAGAGAAGCGGTATTTTCTTTTTACGCTGAAATTATAATTAAACGCATAGTGTATAGATTCTGTAGAAGTCTAAGTAAACATTCGTAACTATTGCAAAATATCTCCAAGTATTATTTCCTTCTCAGGGGCAGTCAAGTTGTTATTTTTATTATAATTATTATCGTTAGAAAGCTTATTTCATTTTAAACAGACTGGTGTTTGAGCCATTTTGTCTAAAATTATCTAATTACGCAGCGCTCCAATGCATACATATAATTCTATGAGAGATAATGTGTCTATTCACGTTCGAGAGGTCGCTGGCTCGATTCCCTGCGGAGGGCGATGGATTTTCTCTCTCGTATATATTGTATTTTTTTTTCTTAGAGTGATTTATCTTTTTTGTCTGAAAAGACCGTTCTTACAGTTAAACCATACTCATTAGGATTATAGGAATTATCTGTGTTTAAAGCATGTATTTTTCACGCATATTGTATAGATTCTGTAGAAGTCTAAGTAAACATTCGTAACTATTGCAATTATCTCCAAGTATTATTTCCTTCTCAGAGGGTTTCAAATTATTATTATTATTATTATTATTATTATTATTATTATTATTATTATTATTATTATTATTATTATTATTATTATTATTATTATTATTATCGCCAAGAAAGCTTATTCCATTTTAGAAAGTCAGGTGTTTCACCAGACATATCTATAAAAATTATTTAATTACGCGTCGCTCCAATGTATACATATAATTCTATGAGAAATAACGTGGCTATTCACGTCCGAGAGGTTGCGGCAGGTTAGGTGATTTACTATTCAAAGCAAGTCCTCCCATTAAGAGCTATATAAGATTTTCCTACGAGGTATGATGTATAGGTCCTGTACGTAAACATTCCTTACATGTAGAATTATTATTATTCCCGTAACAAAATCGAAAATTATTCGTGTAATAGACTTTGACTGTTTAGTGGTATTGAATACCAGAGGGAAATCGAACTCAACTCAAAACCAATAAATACACGGGCTTTCAAAACATGCATTATTCTCTTGGTAAACATAGGACGAGAACGTTTTTAAACACCCCTCCCTTCGAGTGATATTTTTTTAATATTCCAGCAGAGAGATCGAACCATATTTGTTTAAAAGCCTTTCCTTCACCGGAGGGTCTAAAAATTCGACGAGTTATTCAGTTGCACACCCCTTGCAAAAATATTTTGTATACCCTTTGAAGACTGTATACCTGGCTGGGGTCTTGGAATTTCTCTTCCCTGAAAAACCGTACTTACAGGAAAATCCCTCTCATACAGACGACTGTGTAAATATCATATCGTAATTTTTTTGCGCGATATCGACAATTAAACTAATTTTTATGGAATCCTAAACAAATAAATATGATTTGTAGAGGGTCATATGAAGAGTATGGCATATTTTTGGAATTAAAATGGGAGAAAGAATTCAAATTAAGCGATCGAATGTATTTGATAGATTTTCTTAATTGGTCTTTGAAGCTAGCCTGTTTTACGGTCAACTTTATAGATGAATGAAATATTTGATGAATAACACTCTTATTTAACATGGGTAAAAGTTGTTTAAAGGCTGTTTTGATAAAAATTACGTCGAGGTAACGTGGGAGGTTTGAACTGGAGAGGTCACCGTTTCGATTCCCGGTGACCGACCTGTCTGACTTTAGAACCTGCATGGAGGTCTACGAATACATAGTCTGCCCATTAACGATTTTTATAAGCGTGGGTGTAGCCTTACAAGGAAAATTATATCAACAGAAACAATACATTCGTTTTCGTTATTTTCACTCTAAAATTGTTACTAAATAATACCTTGGTGCTAGCCTCAGCGTCGCCATTCACATTCATATCATGTTAGAATAATACTTTGATTCCAGACACATGATTCAAATTTAATACTCTGACCCCTGGATTTCTCGGTTTCCCTGGTTGCTAGGCGAATGCTGTGAAGGTTCATTACAACCGCGAATTGTTTCCTCCACACCGTTTCACCGATATTCTCCTTTTACTCAGGCTTTCATCTCTCCGGCTCTGACTGGTAATATTTACTACTGAACGTCGGCACTCATGTGATACAGATGCTTTATGAATAAAGAAACGTATATGTATGAAGCTAAAAGGACAGGGATGTCGTAGTGTTTAAAACACCCTCGAGGTAAAATACAGGGAATACCTCAAAACACGCATCCCGAGAAGTTAAGTGTAAATGTCCTGTATATACAGTGCTATCCTTAAACAAGACGCAGGAGGAAGGGAAAGCCATTCGACTGCATCGTTTATACTTCTCTTTTTGATGTGACAGCATATACAACTAGTAATTCCGCATTCTTAAATGCCAGGCCAATAACGATTTTTTATAAGCGAGGGTGTAACCTTACAAGGAAAATTATATCAACAGAAACAATACATTCCATTTCGTTATTTTCACTCTAAAATTATTAAATAATGCATGTCAGACGGACACTTCACTAGAGTGAATATTTTGTTTTTGGGTGATAATAAGCATTGAAAATAAGCGATAATATAAAAATAATATATATTTTTTATTTTCTAGCGTCATATACAGAAGCATTTCCCTTACGGAGAGGTAGCGCGATTGGGGATTTCCCAGCGTCATGTTTAAATGTGTTTTATGTAATACCCTGTGCGAGACTAGCATCCTCCCCACGACGCTTTCTGCTCGAGGGGTTGGAATAGCCAATCAAAATCGCTGTATTATATACCATCACACCTCTCACCCCCTTCAGCTTTTATCGGAGGAAATTATATAAAAACAGCAGCTTCTCCGGCGATTTTCACTGTATTGTGAGAACATAGCGAACTAAGCACTCTTCAAGTCTTTACTTCACCTCGTGAAATTTCATCGAACATCATGTCTGGTAAGTTGTAACACCAATTCATTTTCATTAAAAAAGTTGACTTATTACTCAGTACATTTAACTTATATTTGCGTTCTTGTTTTTAATGTCGGACATTTATACGCGAATAGTTGAACTTCCACAGTTAATAGATAACTGCGCGAATTCGCAAAAAATGTGAACAGTATAGTTAAGTATTCATTTTTTTTAAAACAAACTTGTTATTCCAGGTGTTTAAATACGTGTTTTCACCGAGTGAATTATATTCCTTTCTAGAGAAAATACAATTACTTGAATACCATCGGAATCGAATAAAAATGTTCTGTATATATGTTCTTCCGAGGGTAACCGACGGTAATCGATCCGGGGACTTCCGGCTTGCATGCATTGGTCGAACATTCATCAGTAAATGTTTCATTCCTCTTGCGCATTTATTTAGTAAAAACTTTCAGCCTGTTTCCATCATGTTAAAACAGATATTTTCCATGACTGTGTCTAGACATACTTTGCTTTATTTGCAATAGAAATTTCTCGGGTGTTAAAAAATACATCGTCATTTCCCTGTATAAGCTATTAGCAATAAAGTAAATTAACTTAATAATATAACTTTTCTTAAAAAAAATAAATAAATAAAAATCTAACATCTAAATTAATTACGTTTTTCAGCATTCAGTTCTGCTAACGTAGCTGAAGGCTATAATCAGCTCCAGTAAGAAACTCAACCATCGTCCGCTGCACCGGCACCCCCTGGCTTCAGACCTTCCTGGTACCAAATCATCAGGGATGGGGCTCTGGCCCGTACATGGAGCAACCGTCGAACGGTAAGAATTTTTTCAATATTTTATGAAGTTCTTGTTTTACTCATGCTATACTACCATTATTATTATTATTATTATTATTATTATTATTATTTCCAGGCAGTGGACTTTATTTTGGAATGGGTCATCCTTCGACCGCTGCACCGGCACCCCCGGCTTCGCGACCGCTGCATCTGAAACGCTAGGCTTCCAGAACCCGTATATGCAGCAACAGTTGAACGGTAAGAATTTTTTCAATATTTTATGAAGTTGTTGTTTTACTCATGCAATACTACCATTATTATTATTATTATTATTATTATTATTATTATTATTTCCAGGAAGTGGACTTTATTTTGGAATGGGCCATCCTTCGACCGCTGCACCGGCACCCCCCGGCTTCCTGACCGCTGCATCTGAAACGCTGGTCTTCCAGAACCCGTACATGCAGCAACAGTCGAACTGTAAGAATTTTATCAATATTTTATGAAGTTCTTGTTTTACTCATGCTATACTACAATTATTGTTGTTGTTATTATTATTATTATTATTATTATTATTATTATTATTATTATTTCCAGGGAGTGGACTTTATTTCGGAGGCGGTGTCGATGAACACGCTGCCGATACACCATCCGCCTTCCCTGCACCAAACCATCAGGGATGGAGCTCTGCCACATGCGTGCAGCAACAGTCGAATGGTAAGAATTCTTCAGTGTTTTATATAAATTAATGTAACAAATCATAATAGCATATTTTAAAACATGCTATACCATTATTATTATTCCATTCATTAACTACAATCTTTATACTTTATTTGCAGAGTAGTTTTTATATAAAGTCAATTTCTCACGATTTTTATTATTGTTATTATTATTATTATATTATTATTATTATTATTATTATTATTATTATTATTATTATTATTATTATTATTATTATTATTATTATTATTATTCGATTCAATAACTGAGAGGACTACAATTTTTATACTTCATTTGCAGAGTAGTTTTAATATAAATTCAATTTTTTCACGTTTATTATTATTATTATCATCATTATCATTATTTTTTCCATTCAATAACAGAAAGTACTACAATCTTCATACTTTATTTGCAGAGAAGTTTTTTTTATATAAACTCAATTTCTCACACTTATAATTATTATTCCATTCAATAACTACAATCTTTATACTTTATTTGCAGAGTAGTTTTTGTATAAAATTCAATTTCTCACGCTTATTGTTATTGTTGTTGTTGTTATTATTATTATTATTATTATTATTATTATTATTATTATTATTATTATTATTATTATTATTATTATTATTATTATTATTATTATACTTTCAGGAGCCTGTAATATGTGTGACACGCCGCACTTTATCACCTTAGAGGCGGCAGGGGAAAATAAATCCATTAGCAGCACACCTACATCACCGCCATTTTCAATTGATTCCCCCTCCCTTTCTTCAGCGTCTACAATAAGGCTGCTTGAAGTAACACCACAACCCATTTTTACGATTATCCATCCATCCACATCCTCAATATCACCTGCATCCTCTCAGGCAATTAAAAATTCAGCAACCCCTTTAACAGGGTTTGCTAAATTACCCCTAACACCTACCACCCGCGACATCCCGCAATCCCATATTACCAACTCCAACATCCCACAATGCAGTAGTACCACACCCCGCATCCAGCAATATCATAGACAGGCGAGGCGGCGTCTAACGTATAAGCAATCACATCAGGTTCTACCGCCCCTGCCACCTCTACTACCTCTAACTAGAGATCGTCCTAGAACATACAGGCAGAGGATGTATTAAAAAAACAAATAGATTCTAAGGATGTACATGACAATTAATACAAAAAAAGTTATAAAATAAAAAAACAGCGGTTTTACAATCATAACATGTTTATTCTTATTCACCTTCTTCCTATACATTAAACCGAATCCTTTAAATTTACCTGAATACCTGTAAAACCATAACACCTTACAAAAAGTAATGCAAACAACATTTATCTTATAAACATTATCCTATTACATTCCTTCACAAAAAAACCATACATATTTCCTAAAGACAAAGGTGATAGTCCAGACCTTCTAAACACTCAGTTATATAATTATATTCATCACAGAGGCTAACGCTCGAAGGAATTAAAAGCGAATGAATGAATTCATAACACGCAACTATGTATATATCTCGCATGAGCACAGCGGAGGGTATCTCGATCTATGCATAGCAGAGGGAAAGGATGCTCTCCTGAAACATTAGTCATCTAGACAGAAATTGTTCACGGAGCCGGAGACGTCCGGATGGATGGAACAGACTCCAAGTTCAAATCTTTAAAGGGTAGGAGCCACCCTCCTTTTGCCGTCATATCTTCTGAACCACCCTTACAGCTTAACATTACGTTACAATGTCACGTAACCAGAAAATTGCGAGTGCGAGCATGGGGAACGGCTGTTCTCTGGAAACATTCGTTGAAAAAGATGCTCTCTGGAAACACTCGTCATCCGCACAAAGTGTTGTCCCTAACATTTCCAGATCTCAGACCACTCAACATCGTGACGCGTCTCTGTTATCTACATTTCGACTAACTGTTACCTCCTGAATTAAAGTTTGGTGGTTGGTTTAGATCTGTACAGCTTGCATTGCGCTGGATGTCCCTAACGTTTCCAGATCTCGGATCATTCCAGCTAGTTGCGCGCTTCTACCATCCTCACGTCAACGATCTGTTACCTTCTAAAGTAAAGTTTGGTGGTTGGTTTAGATCTGTACAGCTTGCATTGCGCTGGATGTCCCTAACGTTTCCAGATCTCGGATCGTTCCAGCTAGTTGCGCGCTTCTACCATCCTCACGTCAACGATCTGTTACCTTCTAAAGTAAAGTTTGGTGGTTGGTTTAGATCTGTACAGTTTGCATTGCGCTGGATGTTCCTAACGTTTCCAGATCTCGGATCGTTCCAGCTAGTTGCACGCTTCTACCATCTACATTTCGGCGAACTGTTACCTTCTAAAGTAAAGTTTGATGGTTGGTTTAGATCTGTACAGCTTGCATTGCGCTTGATTTCCCTAACGTTTCCAGATATCAGATCGTTCCAGCTAGTTGCGCGCTTCTACCATCTACCTTCTGAACTACAGTTTGGCGGTCTGTTTAGATTTGTACAGCTTGCATTGCGCTGTGTGTCCCTAACGTTTCCAGATCTCGGAACGTTCCAACTCGTGCCGCGTCTCTGTCATCTGTATGTTGATGTCCAGGGGCCTTCTGAATGTTGTTAGATGCGAATGAAATAAAATGAAAACGTAGCAGCATACGGTACTGAGGCATTCGCCTGCAGACCAGGGAAAACTACGAAAAATCTCAGGTCTGAGCCAGTGGACAACGGTAATCCAAACAGAGGGTCTTAGAAGCACATAGGTTAAGATACGAATGAAATAAAATTAAAACGTGGTAGCATACGGTACTCAGGCATTCGCCTGCAGACCAGGGAAAACTACGAAAAATCTCAGGTGTGAGCGAGTGGCCAGCGGTAATCCTAACAGAGGGTCTTAGAAGCACATAGATTAAGATGCGAATGAAATAAAATGAAAACGTTGCAGCATACGGTACTCAAGCATTCGCCTGCAGACCGGGGAAAACCAAGAAAAATCAAAGGTCTGAGGCAGTGGACAACGGTAATCCAAACAGAGTGTCTTAGAACCACATAGGTTAAGATGCGAATGAAATAAAATGAAAACGTGGTAGCATACGGTGCTCAGGCATTCGCCAGCAGACCAGGGAAACCCACGAAAAAATCAAAGGTCTGAGCGACTGGCGGACAGTAATCCAAACAGAGTGTCTTAGAACCACGTGTTAAAGATGCGAATGAAATAAAATGAAAACATGGTAGCATACGGTACTCAGGCATTCGCCTGCAGACCAGGGAAAACCACGAAAAATCTCAGGTCTGAGCCAGTGGCCAACGGTAATCCAAACAGAGTGTTTTAGAAGCACATAGGTTAAGATGCGAATGAAATAAAATGAAAAGGTGGTAGCATACGGTGCTCAAGCATTCGCCTGCAGACCAGGGAAAACAACGAAAAAATCAATGGTCTGAGCGACTGGCGCACGGTAATTCAAACAGAGTGTCTTAGAACCACGTGTTAAAGTTGCGAATGAAATAAAATGAAAACGTGTTAGCATACGGTGCTCAGGCATTCGCCTGCAGGCAAGGGAAAACCACGAAAAAATCAAAGGTCTGAGCGACTGGCCGACGGTAATCCAAACAGAGTGTCTTAGAAGCACATAGGTGAAGATGCGAATAAAATAAAATGAAAACGTGGTAGCATACGGTACTCAGGCATTCGCCTGCAGACCAGGGAAAACCACGAAAAAATCAAAGGTCTGAGCGACTGGCCGACGGTAATCCAAACAGAGTGTCTTAGAACCACGTGTTAAAGATGCAAATGAAATAAAATGAAAATGTGGTAGCATACGGTACTCAGGCATTCGCCTGCAGGCAAGGGAGAACCACGAAAAAATCAAAGGTCTGAGCGACTGGCCGACAGTAATCCAAACAGAGCGCCTTAGCAGCACATGTTAAAGATGAGAATGAAATAAAAGAAAACGTGGTAACATACGGTACTCAGGCATTCGCCTGCAGACCAGGGAAAACCACGAAATATCTCAGGTCTGAGCCAGTGGCCAAGGGTAATCCAAACAGAGTGTTTTAGAAGCACATAGGTTAAGATGCGAATGAAATAAAATGAAAAGGTGGTAGCATACGGTGCTCAAGCATTCGCCTGCAGACCAGGGAAAACAACGAAAAAATCAATGGTCTGAGCGACTGGCGGACGGAAATTCAAACAGAGTCTCTTAGAACCACGTGTTAAAGTTGCGAATGAAATAAAATGAAAACGTGTTAGCATACGGTGCTCAGGCATTCCCTTGCAGGCAAGGGAAAACCACGAAAAAATCAAAGGTCTGAGCGACTGGCCGACAGTAATCGAAACAGAGCGCCTTAGCAGCACATGTTAAAGATGAGAATGAAATAAAAGAAAACGTGGTAACATACGGTACTCAGGCATTCGCCTGCAGACCAGGGAAAACCACGAAAAACCAAAGGTCGGAGCGACTGGCCGACGGTAATCCAAACAGAGTGTCTTAGAACCATGTGTTAAAGATGCGAATGAAATAAAATGAAAACGTGGTAGCATACGGTACTCAGGCATTCGCCTTCAGCCAAGGGAACACCACGAAAAAATCAAAGGTCTGAGCGACTGGCCGACGGTAATCCAAACAGAGCGCCTTAGCAGCACGTGTTAAAGATGCGAATGAAATAAAATGAAAACGTGGTAGCATACGGTACTCAGGCATTCGCCTGCAGACCGGGGAAAACCACGAAAAGTCAAAGGTCTCAGCGACTGGCCGACAGTAATTCAGAGTGTCTTACAATCACGTGTTAAAGATGTGAATGAAATAAAATGAAAACGTGGTAGCATACGGTACTCAGGCATTCGCCTGCAGGCAAGGGAAAACCACGAGAAAATCAAAGGTCTGAGCGCCTGGCCGACGGTAATCCAAACAGAGCGCCTTAGCAGCACGTGTTAAAGATGCGAATGAAATAAAATGAAAACGTGGTAGCATACGGTACTCAGGCATTCGCCTGCAGACCAGGGAAACCAGGAAAATCAACGGTCTGAGCGACTGGCCGACGGTAATCCAAACAGAGTGTCTTAGAACCACGTGTTAAAGATGCGAATGAAATAAAATGAAACCGCTCAGACATTCGCCTGCAGACCAGGGAAAACCACGAAAAAATCAAAGGTCTGAGCGACTGGCCGACGGTAATCCATACAGAGGGACTTAGAAGCACGTGTTAAAGATGCGAATGAAACAAAATGAAATTGTGGTAGCATACGGTACTCAGGCATTCGCCTGCACGCAAGGAAAAACCACGAAAAATCTCCGGTATCTGTATATTGTGTCACATCAAAAAGAGAAGTATAAACGATGCAGTCGAATGGCTTTCAATTCCTCCTGCGTCTTGTTTAAGGATAGCACTCTATATACAGAACATTTACACTAAACGTCTCGGGATGCGTGTTTTGAGGTATTCCCTGTATTTTACCTCGTGGGTGTTTTAAAAACTACGACATCCCTGTCCTTTTAGCTTCATACACATACGTTTCTTTATTCATAAAGCATCTGTTTCACATGAGTGCCGACGTTTAGTAGTAAATATTACCAGTCAGAGCCGGAGAGATGAAAGCTGAGTAAAAGGAGAATATCGGTGAAACGGTGTGGAGGAAACAATTCGCGGTTGTAATGAACCTTCACAGCATTCGCCTAGCAACCAGGGAAACCCAGAAATCCAGGGGTCAGAGTATTAAATTTGAATCATGTGTCTGGAATCAAAGTATTATTCTAACATGATATGAATGTGAATGGCGACGCTGAGGCTAGCACCAAGGTATTATTTAGTAATAATTTTAGAGTGAAAATAAAGAAAAAGAATGTATTGTATCTGTTATAATTTTCCTTGTAAGACTACACCCACGCTTATAAAAATCGTTAATGGGCAGACTATGTATTCGTAGACCTCCATGCAGGTTCTAAAGTCAGACAAGTCGGTCACCGGGAATCAAACCGGTGATCTCTCCAGTTCAAACCTCACAGGTTACCACGACGTAATTTTTATCAAAACAGCCTTTAAACACCTTTTACCCATGTTAAATAAGTGTGTTATTCACCAAATATTTCATTCATATATAAAGTAGACCGTAAAACAGGCTAGCTTCAAAGACCAATTACGAAATCTATCAGATATATTCGATCGCTTAATTTGAATTCTTTCTCCCATTTTAATTCTAAAAAATGCCATACTCTTCATATCTCCTCTACAAATCATATTTATTTGTTTAGGATTCCATAAAAATTAATTTAATTGTCGATATCGCGCAAAAAAATTACGATATAATATTTACACAGTCGTCTGTATTAGAGGGATTTTCCTGCAAGTACGGTTTTTCAGGGAAGAGAAATTCCAAGACCCCAGCCAGGTATACAGTCTTCAAAGGGTATACAAAATATTTTTGCAAGGGGAGAATAATGCATGTTTTGAAAGCCCGAGTATTTATTGGTTTTGAGTTCAGGGTTCGATTTCCCTCTGGTATTCAATACCACTAAACAGTAGAAGTCTATTACACGAATAATTTTCGATTTTGTTACGGGACTAATAATAATTCTACATGTAAGGGATGTTTACGTACAGGACCTATATATCATACCTCGCAGGAAAATATTATAAAGCTCTTAATGGGGGGACTTGCTTTGCATGGTTAATCACCTAACCTGCCGCAACCTCTCGAACGTGAATAGCCACGTTATCTCTCATAGAATTATATGTATACATTTGAGCGACGCGTAATTAAATAATTTTTACAGATATGTCTGGTGAAATACCTGTCTATCTAAAATGGAATAAGCTTTCTTGGCGATAATAATAATAATAATAATAATACTAATAATCATCATTCGATAGCCTCTGAGAAGCAAATATTACTTGGAGATAATTGCAATAGTTACGAATGTTTATTTAGACTTCTACAGAATCTATACACTATGCGTGAAAAATACATGTTTTAAACACAGAGCATTCCTATAATCTATATGAGCATGGTTTTTCCTGTAAGAACTGTTTTTTCAGAGAAAACAGATAAGTCATTCTAAGAAAAAACATTCAATATATACGAGAGAGAAAATCCATCGCCCTCCGCAGGGAATCGAGCCAGCGACCTCTCAAACGTGAATAGACACCTTATCTCTCATAGAATTATATGTATGCATTGGAGCGCTGCGTAATTAAATAATTTTGGACACAATGGCTCAAACACCAGTCTGTTTAAAATGGAATAAGCTTTCTTGGCGAAAATAATAATAATAATTATAATAATAATAATTATAATAATAATAAAAATAACAACTTGACTGCCTCTGAGAAGGAAATAATACTTGGAGATAATTGCAATAGTTGCGAATGTATACTTAGACTTCTACAGAATCTATACACTATGCGTTTAATTATAATTTCAGCGTAAAAAGAAAATATCGCTTCAATCCGTTTAATTTTCCTGACGGAAGAGTCATATTCAATATTTTATTAAAAGAAATAAGAGGTAGTATACTATGAAACTTAATCATTAATAATCTTCATGTAGAATTTAAATTACTTATTGGAGGAAAAAAATGCTGTAGCAGGCTTGTAATTGCCAGGTTTAGGATTTTCCCCTGTTTGCATGAGGACTTCTGCGCAAAGCAATTAAGAACCCTTTCAAGCTGACCATTAACGATATGATAGACATCCATTGTATTCTTAAAGCTTATTTTCCCAGCGGGTCGGGTTTTTTTCGTCAAGGGTGTACAAACTTTCCTTTACATTGACTGACTTTATGAAAGAT
The DNA here is from genome assembly GCA_030765065.1 of Deroplatys truncata. Taxonomy (NCBI): domain Eukaryota; kingdom Metazoa; phylum Arthropoda; class Insecta; order Mantodea; family Mantidae; genus Deroplatys; species Deroplatys truncata. The sequence goes on from CM060990.1 coordinate 332,033,244, forward strand.
ATCGTAATTCTTTTTTGCTTGCGTACGTGCGATACTTTATCAACGACTATTTTGAGCTCCCTTACTGGAAAAAATGCATGTTTTGTCTGTATTTTATCTGCAGGCGTGTACACTATATTTCTTTCAAGGAGGGCATGCAGCTGAAAAATTCGTCGAATTTCTCAAAGACCGCTACGTCTTTAGAAGGAATATTTAAAACGAATATCAAATTTATATTTGAGGTCTTCGTATTGACGCGAGTTCTCTGCTTGCGTATTCAAAAAATATCTTTCTTAGGGAAATGTTTATAACTCCTCTCTCCAAGTTATTAAATCCTGACGCAATACTTATATATTTACTAAGAAAGGTATGCCTGTTTTCGATGCTATGTAAAGAGAGAGGGAGGGAGAGGGAGAGAGAGAGCTTGCGTGATGGACACAATGTCTGTTTGAAAGTCGCTGCTCTGTGTTTTTCCTCGACTGTCTTTACCTATATACATTTCTATTGAAGCTTATTTGTACCCATTCGTTAACTAGCTTAATTAAAAGAGCAACAGAGAGAATTTATTTAGGACACTCTGTAAAATATTTTATAAACAATACTTGTATTATTTAACTATAATGTTATCCGTATTTATTTGTTTTTGCATAATCAATCCCCACCGGAATTATAACAAGACAACATGAACGCACCTCGCATGTTAAAGGAGAATTATTTAATTAAAATGTTAATTCGCCTTTATTTTTTTTTCCAGAATCATTTTTCTCGGAATTATATGGAGTTAAGATGGCCGCCATGCGCGCACATCAAGCCTCAATATGGCGCATTCACAACTTTTGAAAATGACCACATGGCGCGCAGTGAGGAAGCCCACGCTGGCTCAGAGAAAAAAGGTGTTTCCACGATTTCCGCATGGCGCGCTGGCGGATGTGGCGAGGAGAAGCGGGAAGGAGGGGATGCCGTAGCTGCCTTACACGCTATCATGCGAGAGTCCGGTCAGTCGCGTCAGGCGCTGCATGGAGGAAGGGTTGCGTGCGAACTTTCAGTGAAATTATCGCGCGTTAACGTCTCGTTACGGCAACTCTGTCCTTTCAGCCATGGATTCATCTAAGTGTTGTAATATTCTTATAAATCCAAAATATATTTTCCCTCAAAAGTAGAATTAAACAAATGTTATTAGACGTAATAATTATACACATGTAATAATCGCCTTAACAACCACGCACGCATATACAATGGCGACTAGGTGCGTGCGCGTTAATTCATATACAATTAATTACATTAATCAATCAAAAATACTTAATCGTATTAAACGATCGAGGAGCATCGTTTAATTACATCACCTTTTAGAAGTGCAATGTGCGGACATTAGTAGTAATAAAATACCGATTTTGATTCTTTTTTTTGCAATAATGTTTTATGCATGTACGAACATTACCTAATTGATTGACACAATTATCTCGTCAAATCGATTTGCCGAACAGTGACGTGCGTCGAGAAAATCTATTCCCCTACCACACCCATCACCAGGGCGGGATTTAGACAGGTCGCAATGAGAGGGGCAGACGTGGCCAGCGTATGGGAACAATACACACTCTCCCACCTATCCGCAGGGGAACCAATCACACGGGTGGGATTTAGACAGGTCACAATGAGGGGAAGGGAATGTGGCCAGCGTTTGGGAACAATACACACTCTCCCACCTATCCGCAGGGGAACCAATCACACGGTTGGGATTTAGACAGGTCACAATGAGGGGGAGGGAATGTGGCCAGCGTATGGGAACAATACACACTCTCCCACCTATCCACAGGGAACCAATCAGACCACAAAGGGGGGAGGGGGCGCGTGCCAGGCGGCTTTTCAGGTTAGAACTCACAGGAGGGGGTCGGAGTGCCACCGGCACGCGACCAGGCGGCATGTGGGAGGGGGCAGGGCCTGGCGGCACAGAGCCTGGCGGCATTAGGTGAGCCCACAAAGGAGGGTGCGGGGCCTAGCGGCACGCGACCATGCGGCATATGAGGCCTCAAAGGGAGGGGGCGGGACCAGGCGGCATAGAACAAAGGATCTTATCAGTTGTTGGCATCTGTTTGAGGCTCCGTTCTCTCATAATAAGGCTACTGTCATGAAATAGATGTTATCGGATGGCATAGTCAGCTTCAGCTCACATGACCAGAAAAGCGCATGCGGCAGCTATATATAGAGAGTGGAATGTCCAAAAATGTCTTGAGAATCAATTTATTGCGTTATATAAAATTTTGTGCAGAAATATCCCACTACCCCGAAATTGGAAAGGCATACTTAGGTAATTATATGAAGTTAATCGTTTACTTCGGGAGAATTGTTATTGAAAGTATATTTTCCACAATAGTGTGTTTTCCTTTATCATTTTACACGTATTAGTATTATTAAAAAGTCACTTTTGTTATTAATTTCCAAGCCAGTGTTCAAATAATTTTGCAATAATCATTTACTTGCTTAGGAATCATATTATTGAAGTTAACTACAAGATACAGAACCGCTTCAGTTATTAAAATGCTCCAATAGGCTGGCATATGACGCTGCGAATTACTTTATAGATAATCTTTGTTCTTAAAGGTTAAAGTGAATATTATTCATTGTACGTAATGAATAAAACTGTAGAATGTGTAAATTAAATAACCCGCATTTATAAACCAAATCTTTACTGTATTTTATAGTAAAATGTATTAATTTAGCTCTTCATACAGAATTGCTACTTAAATGTGTGTACAAAATTTCACAGCACTGGGTGAATAGATTTCAGTTAAACAGCTACGAAAAATGACTTGTCAAAAAAAACGTATTTAAAGCTGAAACAAACTTAAGCTTACAAATTGGTGTGGTAATGTTTTACAAAATTTAGAAAACATATCTCATGCAAGCGTGCTCCTAAATGCCTCCTCATATTTACTGTGTTTTGTAGTAAAATCTTCGTTAATGCACAGCTATATGCAGAATTATAATTTAAATGTGTGTGCCAAATTTCGCAGTTCAAGGTCAATAGGTTTGGGAGAAAAACCATTCCCAGCTACGAAATATGTGATATTCTGAAAAACACATTTAAATTCTAATAAAATTTAGCTTAAAAACAGTAAAGCAATATGTTTACAAAATTCACAAAACTGGTCTCACAGCGGCTTCTTCTACCTGTCCAGTAATCATCCAGGTACTCCACACCCTCGATTATTTATCCTGGACACCCCTCCTAATTCACAGGCAAGATTAAGCACCCAGCGGGCGTAGCCGCAACCCAAAAATTTCATACTTCCGGCCGTGAAATACGAGCGATTTGATGGTAGAGTGAGGTTCAGGTCGTGGAACGTCCTACCGCAGGCGGCAGCTATATATAGAATGTGGAATGTCCAAAATTTATCAGCGAGAATCTTCTTAATTCCGTTATGTACAATTTGGCGCAAATATATCGTACTACACGGAAAGTAAAACAAAAAATTAGGTAACTATAAAATGCTTGAATATGTAGCTGACTGAAATAATGGATTTTAACAACTTTTAAATAATACTTTTGTTAACGCAACATCGCACGAAAATGCAATATCGTACGTAACTTATCATTTGTTATTGCTTTAAAAAGGCTTTCAGGGATTAAAATGCTCAAAAAAGATATTCTTCTGAAGCTGTGGATTAGCTTTTATATATCTTTGCTCTTAAAGGTTAAAAAAGGGTGATTCGTCATACCTTATGATTAAAACCGTTGTATTTATAAACCATAAGTCATAACTATTGTATTTTCATAGTAACAAGTTGTTATCGTATAGCTTCATGCAGAATTATAATTGAAATCTGTGTACCAAATCTCACAGTTCTAAGTCAAGAGGTTTCAGAGAAAAATGGCTCCAAGCTACTAAAAATGTGATATTCAGAAAACAGCATTTAAATTAAAATGAAGTTTAGGTTAAACATTGAGTGTGGTAGTATGTTTAATAAAACTACAAAACCGCCGTACGCTAGGTGCTACTAACTCCCAGTCATATTAGAGACACGCCGCACCACCGATTATTTAAACTGGGTCCTCCGCCTCCAAATCCATAGGCGAGATTATGCACCCTGCCGGCCTAGCTACGTCCCACAGATAGCATACTTCCGGCTTTGAAATAGGGGCTATCTGATGGCAGAGTCAGTTTCAACTCATACCACACGGCAGCCTCAGGCGGCAGCCATATGTAGAGAGTGGAATGTGCAAAAATTGTTCTTGAGAATCATTCTATTCTGTTATATAAAATTTGGCGTAAAGATATCCTAATACTCTGAACGTGAAAAAATCCACCTAGTTAACTATAAAAGGCTTGAATATGTTAGCTGAGTGGAAAAAAGGGATTTTAAGAACTTAAAATAACATCTTTGTGAACCTGATGTCGCATGAAAATGCAGTATCCTTCACAAATAGGTAATTTGTTCTAGGTTTTGAATGGTTCTTTCACAAATTAAAACATTAATGGTCAAAAACATTATCACGTCATATACAGAAAATGTATATTTGACAGAAATTTCAGTACTAAAACCCCTTAAAAGCACATACATGAAACGGAGTGTCCATTTAGAGTGTATAATAGTTTGTTATTTATGGAATATAACAAATCAGACATCACAATAATACGAATTCTTGATTTACTTAAGGTGATTTAGTACTGAAAAATTTAATTTTCATAAAGGTGTGCTGGGTTTCTTTTGCATTTTAATCACATATTCATATTATTAAAGGAAATTTACGCTTTCAGTTTCCTAGCCATTTGTCACATAATTTAGCAAATCATTACAATTTGTTTAAAAATCATACTATTCAGGCTAAGTACAAGGTACAGAACGCTTTCCGGCATTAAAATGCTCCAATAGGATGGTATTCTGACGCTGTGGATTACATTCGAGATATCTTTACTCTTAAACGTTAAAAGAAATATTACTTTTGATGCTTTACAATTAAAACTGTAGTACGCATAAATCAAATGTCGAATTTACTGTATTTTTATAGTAACAATGTTGTTAATGTACTGCTTCTTGCATATTTATTATTTAAATAGGGGTACCAAATTTCACAGTTTTATGTCAGTAGGTTATTTAGGAGAGATCGAGCTCAGTTTTTGGGCATATATGGGAAAGGATAAGGAAATCGAGGGCAGATGCGGGGGTTCAATGAGAAAAATTGGTTTATATGGGCAAGATAGGGAATACGGGGGGGCTGATACTAGGCTAGACAGGGTTGAAGGAGAGAAGTACGTTTTTATGGAAGAGATAGCGTAGAGGTCTTAGGCTACACAGAGGTTTAGAGTAGAGTTTACGTTTATATGTATGAGAGGTATAGGAACGGAGGAGAGGTATTAGGCTAAGGAGGTTGAGTATGCGTTTATAAGCAGAGACTAGAAAACGGAGAGGGATCCTATGCTAGAATAGACAGGTGCTAAAGGTAGGTTTATATAGGTTAGATAGGAAATCAAGGAGAGATACTCAGCTAGAGAGGGGCAGGAGGGAATGCGCTTTAAGAGAGGTAGGGGTTACGGGTAGAAATGCTAGGCCAGACAGATGTTGAGGAGTAGAGTATGGTTTATATGAGAGGTATAGGAAAACGAGGAAAGGTGCTGGGCTAGACAGAGTTCGAGGAGTACAGTATTGGTTTATATGAGAGGTATAGGAAAACGAGGAGACGTGTTAGGCTAGACAGAGGTCGAGGAGTAGAGGATGGTTTATATAAGAGGTATAGGAAAACGAGGAGAGTCGGTAGGCTAGACACATAGTGAAGCACTAGGAATATGGACTTATATACAGGAGAGATATGGAATAGGAGGGGTGGTGCTACACCTTGAAAGCGACTTTAGGCGAGAACTTCATGGAAATATGTTTGCTGGCAATGATGGTACACTAATTCTAGACAGCTTCAGCGCACAACCCACTCACTGGAAAAGGTGACCAACACAGGGAAAAAGGTGAATCGCAAAGGGAAAAAGGTGACCCATAAAGGCAAAAATGTGACCTATAAAGGGAAAAAGGTGTCCAGCAAAGGGAAAAAGGTGACCCGCAAAGGGAAAAAGGTGACCCGTAAAGGGAAAACAGGTGACCCATTAAGGGAAAAAGGTGACTCACAAAGGAAAAAAGGTGACCCATAAAGGGAAAAAGGTGACCAGCAAAGGGAAAAAGGTGACCCATAAAGGGAAAAAGGCGACCAGCAATGGGAAAAAGGTGACCTGCAACGGGAAAAAGGTGGCCAGCAAAGGGAAACAGGTGACCAGCAAAGGGAAAAAGGTGACCAGCAAAGGGAAAAAGTGACCAGCAAAGGGAAAAAAGTGACCCATAAAGGGAAAAAGGTGACCAGCAAAGGGAAAAAGGTGACCCATAAAGGGAAAAAGGTGACCAGCAAAGGGAAAAAGTTGACCAGCAAAGGGAAAAAGGTTACCCATAAAGGGAAAAGGTGGCCCACTCAAGAGAAAAATGTGACCCACTCACGGAAAAGGGTGACCCACTCAAGCAAAAAGATGACCCGCTCAAGCAAAAAAGGTGACACACTCAAGCAATAAAGGTGACACACTCAAGCAATACAGGTGACCCACTCACGCAAAAAGGTGACCCACTCACGCTAAAAAGGTGACCCACGCACGCAAAAACGGTAACTCACTAACGGGATAAGGTACCCCACACACAATAACAGGTAAGTAATTCAGGTAGTATCACAGAGTAGGACAGATTCCGGGAAGCGGATATAGCATAGTTCCGTATGATGTTACAGGTAATTCAACTAGTATCACAGGTACTCATGGTAATATAGAGAGTAATTAGATTAAAAACATTTCTCATTCAACGTTGCAACAGTTTATATACTTTTTCTAAATCTTGCAAACTTATTATATGTTAAACAGTCATTGTACAATGCGGAGAGGGATAAACTGCATATTGGTTCACAAATTGTAAAGCTTTGCCTCAACATGCCTTTATTTTAGTTCGTTGTAGGTGTCTCTCCCCTTTAATCTAGGCTTAAGACTAGCACTAGAATTGCTCCTAATGGCAGGGTTACCACCTTCCCTTCCATCTTTTTCTTTCTTCATCAGGCGTCTGCTAGTTGCATACACAGCACACGGATAAACTTCACTTTATAAGATTGTTGACTCACAAAAAATCTTCATCTTCGACTTACATTCTCTTAAGCACTGTTTAATACTGTAATGTCCATACGCATAGGTGGTTATTCACTACCCAGCAATAATTCTTTTATCATCAAAGGGATTCAATGTAATTTTATTCACTTGCACTGTGGTAACAGCATGATTTCGTGATAGGATTAGATTCATGGGCGTTCTGAGGATTTCACAGGTTTTAAGGCAGTCTATATAGCTATCAAACGTAATGTACTGCTTAATAGCGCTACGTTTTATACCGTTAATCTTTTTTATCATCGAGCCTTGAATATCTAAGGCATACATCTTAGGTCGTTGTCCAACAAAGCGCAAGATAAATTTTACCGTTAGCCTCATCTTTAATCTTCCCAAGCACTTTCTTGTTTAGAATTGAATGGCATATATGGTTGACAGGGTAATCAGCTGTATCGAGATGCTCAAGAAAACGTAGCTTGTCCTGGTACACATCTTCAGTTGTTACACGATGAATGAATGAATCAGTGTCCATATACATAAGCTTCAGGTTTTCAGCTCCATAATAAGGCAACAACACGTCGTAATGATAGTGATACATTAATGTCTTGGAGATGTCCAACACACTCATTCGAATGTATATAGGCTTGTTGAACACAATCTGACGAGAGGCCATATGTACATCAGCTAGATTAGCAGCATATATCGACCTATCAATAAACGTAGGCTTGGCGAACAACTTTTCTAGAGTCTTCTCATTGGTCACCAGTCGTATAACCAAACGGCTACGCAGGTTCTCCATAGTTTTTCCAAACATGGCGTTGCTAAAGAGCTTGTAGAAATCCTTCTCGAAGTCATTTGCAGCTTGTTGACGTAGCCTGTTGTTAAATTCTACATAAGGTTTCAACCACCGAGACTGTCGGAATTGTAACACACGATGGATTTTGATTAGCGTAGTCCATGACTAAGAGTCTGCTTCAAAGCCATATAATGCACTACATACTTCTTTCGAGGTCCAAGATGAGGTATCACTTTCTTTGTAGATGCTTCCATTGACTTCATACACTCAGGCAGGAAAGGTAGATCATTGTGTAGATCGCGAAGTTCTGCAGAATACTCGATGTCGACTTCTAATATGTAGCAATGAGGATCATCTTCTTGCACTCTTTCTAAGTTGATTTCTTCAGGTGACACCCACTGAAATCCTCCATAAGGGAGGACGTTGCACATTGCCCAACCATATTGGTTATTAGCGTCCTCGTATGTGATAAATTGGGTTGGTCTCGACGGATCAAACTTCTCCACATATGTGTTATTAGCTTCTGCATATCGATGGGAAACTTGGTACTAACCTCCTCTTATACCTGATTCTACCATGAGTAGTTGATCATAATCTTGTAACAGTTCCAGCTTAATTTCTGTATACACCAACAACCCACTCACGCTAAAAAGGTGACCCACGCACGCAAAAACGGTAACTCACTAACGGGATAAGGTAACCCACACACACTGACAGGTAAGTAAGTCCTGGAGAGGTGAAATAATGTGCTGGATCAACTTTCTGTGTTTTGAGGGTTTGCTCTCTGAGCGTTTCAAAAACATCAGCTAGAAGTAGCACATTCGAAGTTAAGTACAGGTCGCTGTACTCGCCCAGGTTTCTCACATTAAACATCTCCCATACATTTCCTGCATGATCGTAGTCAGCATCACTAATTTCTTCTGCATTTAATCTATTGTAGAAAGTGTGCTTAGGAGGCAAGCAGGTTTCGTTCAAAACATCCCAGGAAGTGACGTAATCATAGGGAAATACCCCCTTACGAGTCATCAACTTCAGTTTGTCTTCTCCGAAGTACTTTAGTGTTTCAGGATATGAGGTTAGATTTTTTACCAACTTATCCAAGCTTGTACTGAGGAATCGGACGCTATCCACAAATCGAAGCTTTATATCTCCCACATACTTGGTGAATAAGATATAGCTTTCTTCAGAGTTAGGAATTACCTCCACACGTTCACTTGTACAACCCAGCTCCTTAACAATGAAATGAGAGTCATATCCGCTAAGGTTATGCATTAAGACTGGAATACATATAGGTGTTTTACAGGCTAAATTGAATTCATTATGAAGACTTCCACGATATTTACCGCTGATATGATCATGGTCGCGTACTTTGTAGTTCTCTTCTGTAAAGCCTTTTCCACACCAGTAGCATGTCGTAGAAGACTCAAAATCCTTTGCTGTTGATCCGTAAGTTTCAGAGGCTTAGCAGATTTTTATATGTCATCAATCATTTTTGCAAGAGATGTCAGGTACAGCATAAACCTCTGAGCAGCATCAGCACCACGATACACATAGGGTTGCTTAGGAAGACCAGTTTCGAGATGTTCAACACTGGATGTAGGCTTCACGTAAACACAGAAGCTCATTGGTGTGTGCTCTTGATAAGGGGTTGTATAGGAAGTTTCAGGATTGGGTATACACGTATGGCATGGAGTGAGGATACTCTCAAAATCAGCATAGATGACATAAGGTGCTTTCAGCATCCTCTCAACATTTTTAAACTGTAAAATTGCTTTCTCCTTGGTAGGCATAACTACCCTTGCAACACCATGTTGAATACAGACGGCTGCATATTCTTGTAGTTTTTCCTGTCCACTTCGTCCATATAGATCATCAAAATGTGTAAAGCATCGCTTACAAGTATAAACCCGTCCATTATAGTTAGTTTTCTGGCGTCGAATGAGTTTCTCAAAATTCTTTATATATACGTTGTGATGTTTTTCAGTACTGTCATTCAATAGTAGCAGGTCACGGTGTTCAGGTAGTTCAATGTCAGCAACCTATGTTGGATACATTTCATGCTTCTCATCCAGCCCGAAAACGTTAATAGATATCTTGTTAAAATTCTCAAATTTAGGTATTTGAGAAAGTGGAGTAGATTAGGAAACACAGCTGAAGTTGTACTTATCTTGAAGTTGTTTGTATTTGTTTACACTTCGCGCATCCTTTTTAACGAATTTAGCTAGTACAGAATACATGAAACATTTCTCATGATAAAGTTCTGAATGTTTATACATGCTTCTTTAGCTCCGACAGATGACGGTAGTGGTATGTAGCTACTTCCTCGTAAATGGTTGTACTTATTGATACGAAGTCGAACTCCTTCCACAGCAAGCAAAGCCCAGCTGCTACCCTTAAGTTGTGATTCCTCCATTTCAGTAACCAGTTTCTTGAATTTCGCTTCCAGTGTTGGGTCCAGATCTGTTTCTAGGAAAACAGGCTGTTTCCGTGTTTTAAATGTTTTGTCACAGGTTTCTCCGGTACTGTTTACAAATCGGCACTCGGCTAGCAGATTAATTTTAACACTCTTGTGAATACTAAGCTCTTTATGCACAGCCTGGATTATGCGTTCTTTTGCTTCATGTAGATACATATTCAGGTTCTTAGCTGATTCACATCGTATAAAATACGATTTCAATCGTCCTTCGAATGAAGTTTCATATTCTTTCATATCACAGTCCTCCATTGTTGATAATAGCTGATGTTTAGTAGGCTCCAATCTTCTTTTCTTCTGAGGACTGCTTATTTCACATACATCTTCATGTCGCTGCCCCTTATAACCATCATTGAAGGTCAAGCTTCAATGTTTACACTTGAAGAGCTTCTTACAAGTCATCTCGTGTCTTCTCTTGTGATAACCTCGGAGGAACTTCTTCCCACATTTTCCGCATGCATATCCAGTAGCACTTGGAATAATATCCTTATACGCTGAGTAATTCATCTTTATTCTTGATGTAATAACGTATTAATCCTTCTTCAAGGGAAATGCAGACCTCTTCACCTTGATACCACTTAGAAAGCTGATTATTCTTGGAGAGAACGCAATGTTAACACCTGAAGACTAATTAGCACAATGAAGTCCAATGCCCTAGATCACCATATTTATAGAGGGACCACGAACCCTTTAGATCAATCATAAACTCGCTCCATAACCAGCTGTATATGATCGCTCAACGTGTATTAACCCCAGCCATATAACCTCACGCCCAGAGACAGGATGTTTATGGCGTCACCCCCAGAGACAGGATGTCTGGCAGTATCAAACACGTTTAAACTCGTCTCGTAGCTACCTGCTTATGCTGTCACACCAGCAAGAGAAGTATTCCCACACGCTCATTCAGTCAGATGTGTCATTCAAAGCCTACCACCACTACCACCACTATCATTACCTACTGTACCAGGGTTAATTCAAGCTGTATTATCACAATACTTAAAAGTAAAGGCTTAAAAGGAAACCTAGATGTCCCCCTTATTTAGTTAAATGTATGTATATACTACATTATTTCATGTTTTCATTCCCTTTTAAATTCTTCCTTTCTATCTTCCCACAGAAACACCATTACATTTCATTGCAATCACGAGCATAGCAATTTTTTCAGAGTTACACAGATTCTAAGCTTCTAGAATCGAACTCGGTAATACTTTTTATAAATGTATTTTTAGTAATTTAGCTGCTTTCCCGCATCAGCATCTACCATTTAATCTTTACTCGAACCTGATATGGTCCATAGTCTTGAAGATATATGAAATCACCCCTTCGGGATTCTATCTAAGTACTTTAAAGTAATTTTTGTTATAACGATATTTAGGGACTAGGTGCTCTATTTACGGTTTACTTGACCTGTATATCTAAATTAAATTACGAGTTACTAAATTTGCAAGTAAATTTCATTCAATCAGTATTCGAATCCAGAACACTAGGAACAAAATAATTTATGATATTAGCTTGACATGTTAAGCAAAGCTGTATGCAGTTACTCTATCAATATTAGTGATATATTCTAGAGTATAGAGGAAAATGAAATAAATCATTAAAAGATCGGGATTCGAACCAAGCACAACTGATTGGGAGTTATATACAGCATTCATCACCCATTACAGAGCCGATTTGTAAACAGTACCGGAGAAACCTGTGACAAAACATTTAAAACACGGAATCAGCCTGTTTTCCTAGAAACTGATCTGGACTCAACACTGGAAGTGAAATTCAGGAAACTGGATTCTGAAATGGAGGAATCACAACTTAAGGGTAGCAGCTGGGCTTTGCTTGCTGTGGAAGGAGTTCGACTTCGTATCAACAAGTACAACCCGTTACGAGGAAGTAGCTACATACCACTACCGTCATCTGTCGGAGCTAAAGAAGCTCAGCCTATACAGAACTTTATCGCTGAGAAATGCTTCATGTATTCTGTACTAGCTAAATACGTTGAGAAGGATGTGCAACGTGTAAACAAATACAAACAACTTCAAGATAAGTACGACTTCAGCTGTGTTTCCTATCCTACTCCACTTTCTCAAATACCTAAATTTGAGAAGCTTAACAAGATATCTATTAACGTTTTCCGGCTGGATGAAAAGCATGAAGTGTATCCAATAAAGGTTGCTGACATTGAACTACCTGAACACCGTGACCTGCTACTATTGAATGACAGTACCGAAAAACATCACAACGTATATATAAAGAATTTTGAGAAACTCATTCGACGCCAGAAAACTAACCATAATGGACGGGTTTATGCTTGTAAGCGCTGCTTTACACATTTTGATGATCGATATGGACGAAGTGGACAGGAAAAACTACAAAAACATGCAGCCGTCTGTATTCAACATGGTGTTGCAAGGGTAGTTATGCCTACCAAGGAGAAAGCAATTCTACAGTTTAAAAATGTTGAGAGGATGCTGAAAGCTCCTTATGTCATCTATGCTGATTTTGAGAGTATCCTCACTCCATGCCATACGTGTATACCCAATCCTGAAACTTCCTATACAACCCCTTATCAAGAGCACACACCAATGAGCTTCAGTGTTTACGTGAAGCCTACATCCAGTGTTGAACATCTCGAAACTGGTCTGCCTAAGCAACCCTATGTGTATTGTGGTGCTGATGCTGCTCAGAGGTTTATGCTGTACCTGACATCTCTTGCAAAAATGATTGATGACATATACAAATCTGCTAAGCCTCTGAAAATTACGGATCAACAGCAAAAGGATTTTGAGTCTTCTACGACATGCTACTTGTGTGGAAAAGGCTTTACAGAAGAGAACTACAAAGTACGCGACCATGATCACATCAGCGGTAATAATCGTGGAAGTCTTCATAATGAATGCAATTTAGCCTGTAAAACACCTAAATATATTCCAGTCTTCATGCATAACCTTAGCGGATATGACTCTCATTTCATTGTTAAGGAACTGGGTTGTACAAGTGAACGTGTGGAGGTAATTCCTAACTCTGAAGAAAGCTATATCTCATTCACCAAGTATGTAGGAGATGTAAAGCTTCGATTGGTGGATAGCTTCCGATTCCTCAGTACAAGCTTGGATAAGTTGGTAAAAAATCTAACCTCATATCCTGAAACACTAAAGTACTTTGGAGAAGACAAATTGAAGTTGATGACTAGTAGGGGGCTATTTCTCTATGATTACGTCACTTCCTGGGATTTTTTGAACGAGACCTGCTTGCCTCCAAAGCACACCTTCTAAAATAGATTAAATGAAGAAGAAATTAGTGATGCTGACTAGACTACGATCATGCTAGAAATGTATGGGAGCTGTTTAATGTGAGAAACCTGGGCGAGTACAGCGACCTGTACTTAACTTCGGATGTGCTCCTTCTAGCTGATGTTTTTGAAACGTTCAGAGAGCAAACCCTCAAAACACAGAAAGTTGATCCAGCACATTATTTCACCTCTCCAGGACTTACTTACCTGTCAGTGTGTGTGGGTTACCTTATCCCGTTAGTGAGTTACCGTTTTTGCGTACGTGGGTCACCTTTTTAGCGTGAGTGGGTTGTTGTTGCATACAGGAATTAAGCTGGAACTGTTACAAGATTATGATCAACTACTCATGGTAGAATCAGGTATAAGAGGAGGTTAGTACCAAGTTTCCCATCGATATGCAGAAGCTAATAACACATATATGGAGAAGTTTGATCCGTCGAGACCAACCCAATTTATCACATACGAGGACGCTAATAACCAATATGGTTGGGCAATGTGCCACGCCCTCCTTTGTGGAGGATTTCAGTGGGTGTCACCTGAAGAAATCAACTTAGAAAGAGTGCAAGAAGATGATCTTCATGGCTACATATTAGAAGTCGTCATCGAGGATTCTGCAGAACTTCACGATCTACACAATGATCTACCTTTCCTGCCTGAGTGTATGAAGTCAATGGAAGCATCTACAAAGAAACCGATACCTCATCTTGGACCTCGAAAGAAGTATGTAGTGCATTACATGGCTTTGAAGCAGACTCTTAGTCATGGACTACGCTAATCAAAATCCATCGTGTGCTACAATTCCGACAGTCTCGGTGGTTGAAACCTTATGTGGAATTTAACAACAGGCTACGACAACAAGCTGCAAAAGACTTCGAGAAGGATCTCTACAAGCTCTTTAATAACGCCATGTTTGGAAAAACTATGGAGAACCTGCGTAGCCGTGTGGATACACGACTGGGGACCAATGAGAAGACTCTAGAAAAGTTGATCGCCAAGCCTACGTTTATTGATAGGTCGATATATGCTGCTAATCTAGGTGCTGTACATATGGCCTCTCGTCAGATTGTGTTCAACAAGCCTATATACATTGGAATGACTGTGTTGGACATCTCCAAGACATTAATGTATCACTATCATTACGACGTGTTGTTGCCTTATTATGGAGCTGAAAACCTGAAGCTTATGTATATGGTCACTGATTCATTTATTCATCGTGTAACAACTGAAGATGTGTACCAAGACAAGCTACGTTTTCTTGAGCATCTCGATACAGCTGATTACCCTGTCAACCATATATGCCGTTCAATTCTAAACAAGAAAGTGCTTGGGAAATTTAAAGATGAGGCTAACGGTAAAATCATCCTGCGCTTTGTTGTACTACAACCTAAGATGTATGCTTTAGATATTCAAGGCTCGATGATAAAAAAGATTAAAGGTATAAAACGTAGCGCTATTAAGCAGTACATTACGTTTAATAGCTATATAGACTGTCTTAAAACCTGTGAAATCATCAGAACGCCCATGAATCTAATCCTATCACGAAATCATGCTGTTACCACAGTGCAAGTGAATAAAATTACATTGAATCCCTTTGATGATAAAAGAATTATTGCTGAGGATGGAATAACTACCTATGCGTATGGACATTACAGTATTACAAACTGTGCTTAAGAGAATGTAAGTCGAGGATGAAGATTTTCTGTGAGTCAACAATCTTAAAAAGTGAAGTTTATCCGTGTGCTGTGTATGCAACTAGCAGACGCCTGATGAAGAAAGAAAAAGATGGAAGGGAAGGTGGTAACCCTGCCATTAGGAGCAATTCTAGTGCTAGTCTCAAGCCTAGATAAAAGGGGAGAGACACCTACAACGAACTAAAATAAAGGTATGTTGAGGCAAAGCTTTACAATTTGTGAACCAATGTGCAGTTTATCCCTCTCCGCATCGTACAATAACAGTATAACATATAATAAGTTTGTAGGATTTAGAAAAAAGTATAGAAATTGTTGCAACGTTGAATGAGAAATGTTTATAATCTAATTACTCTCTATATTACCATGAGTACCTGTGATACTAGTTGAATTACCTGTTTCATCATACGGAACTATGCTATATCCGCTTCCCAGAATCTGTCCTACTCTGTGATACTACCTGAATTACTTACCTGTTAGTGTGTGTGGGTTACCTTATCCCGTTAGTGAGTTACCGTTTTTGCGTGCGTGGGTCACCTTTTTAGCGTGAGTGGGTCACCTTTTTGCGTGAGTGTGTCACCTTTATAGCTTGAGTGTGTCACCTTTATTGCTTGAGTGTGTCACCTTTTTTGCTTGAGCGGGTCATCTTTTTGCTTGAGTGGGTCACCCTTTTCCGCGAGTGGGTCACATTTTTCTCTTGAGTGGGCCACCTTTTCCCTTTGTGGGTAACCTTTTTCCCTTTGCTGGTCACCTTTTTCCCTTTATGGGTCACCTTTTTCCCTTTGCTGGTCACCTTTTTCCCTTTGCTGGTCACCTTTTTCCCTTTGCTGGCCACCTTTTTCCCGTTGCAGGTCACCTTTTTGCCTTTGCTAGTCACCTTTTTTCTCTTTATGGGTCACCTTTTTCCCTTTACTGGTCAGATTTTTCCCTTTGCTGGTCACCTTTTTCCCGTTGCAGGTCACCTTTTCCCTTTATGGATCACCTTTTTCCCTTTATGGGTCTCCTTATTTCCTTTGTGAGTCACCTTTTTCCCTTAATGGGTCACCTTTTTTCCCTTTACGTGTCACCTTTTTCCCTTTGCGGGTCACCTTTTTCCCTTTACTGGACATCTTTTTCCATTTATAGGTCACATTTTTCCCTTTATGGGTCACCTTTTTCCCTTTGCGGGTCACCTTTTTCCCTGTGTTGGTCACCTTTTCCAGTGAGTGGGTTGTGCGCTGAAGCTGTCTAGAATTAGTGTACCATCATTGCCAGCAAACATATTTCCATAAAGGTCTTCGCCTAAAGTCGCTTTCAAAGTCTAGCACCGCCCCTCCTATTCCATATCTCTCCTGTATATAAGTCAATATTCCTAGTGCTTCACTATGTGTCTAGCCTACCGACTCTCCTCGTTTTCCTATACCTCTCATATAAACCATACTCTACTCCTCGAACTCTGTCTAGCCTAACACCTTTCCTCGTTTTCCTATACCTCTTATATATACCATACTCTACTCCTCGACCTCTGTCTAGCCTAACACGTCTCCTCGTTTTCCTATACCTCTCATATAAACCAATACTCTACTCCTCGACCTCTGTCTAGCCTAGCACCTTTCCTCGTTTTCCTATACCTCTCATATAAACCATACTCTACTCCTCAACATCTGTCTGGCCTAGCATTTCTCCCCGTATCCCCTACCTCTCTTAAAGCGCATTCCCTCCTGCACCTCTCTAGCTGAGTATCTCTCTTTAATTTCCTATCTAACCTATATAAACCTACCTTTTACACATGTCTATTCTAGCATAGGATCTCTTTGTTTTCTCGTCTCTCCTTATAAACTCATACTCAATCTCCTTAGCCTAATACCTCTCCTCCTGTTCCTATGCCACTCAAACATATAAACCCTCTACTCTAAACCTCTGTCTGGTCAAGCACTTCTCCCCGTATCCCCTATCTCTCTTATAGCGCATTCCTTCCTGCCCCTCTCTAGCTGAGTATCTCTCCTTGATTTCCTATCTAACCTATATAAACCTACCTTTAACACCTGTCTATTTTAGCATGGGATCTCTCCCCGTTTTCTCGTCTCTCCTTATAAACGCATACTCAACCTCCTTAGCCTAATACCTCTCCTCCGTTCCTATACCTCTCATACATATAAACGTAAACTCTACTCTAAACCTCTGTGTAGCCTAACAACTCTACGCTATCTCCTCCATAAAAACGTACTTCCCTCCTTCAACCCTGTCTAGCCTAGTATCAGCCCCCCCCGTATTCCCTATCTCGCCCATATAAACCCATTTACCTCATTGAACCCCCGCATCTGCCCTCGTTTTCCCTATCCTTTCCCATATATGCCCCAAAACTGAGCTCGATCTCTCCTAAATAACCTACTTATGTCAATAGGTTTCGGAGCAAAATGGTTCCCAGCTAAGAGAAATGTGATATCCAGAACTGTAAATTCAAGTAAAATTTACCTTAAAACGCGAGTAGAGTAATGTGTTTACTAAGTTTGCAACAAAGGTCTCACCTGTCCCGTCATCCTCCAGGGACGCCGTACTACCGAGTGTTTAATTTCGCCCCCATTCTAAACCCACAGGCGAGATGGAGCACCCAGCGTGCTTTGCCACACCCCATCGATAGCATATTTCCGTTGCTAACTATAGGCTATTTGATGGCATAGTGTGCTTCAGCTCGAATTGCTGTAGAGGCGCAGGCGGTATGTCCAAAAATGTTTCGTGAGAATCAAATAATTCCCTTATATAAAATCTTTTGCAAAGATATCGTACTACTCCGAAAGTGAAAAGATATACTTAGGCAATTGGATGAAGTTAATTATTTGCTTAAGGGGACTTAGTACTGAAAATACTAATTTCCACATTGATGTCCTGATCTCTTTCTTTTTTACACATATTCTATTATTAGCAGTAAATTATGGTATTAATTTTCAAACCAGTGATCACATAATTTAGTAATAACAATGATTTGCAAAAATACACACACACACACACATATATATATATATATATATATATATATATATATATATATATACGCTTGCTTAGTAATCATATTATTCAGGTTATGTACAAGGTGGAGTACGTTTTCTGTTATTAAAATGCTCCAATAGGTTCGTATCTGACGCTCTGTATTGACTTTTAGATAATCTTTGCTCTTAAATGTTAAAAGAAATATTTTCCTTCATACGTTTTTATTAAAACTGTATATTTCTAAACCAAATGTCATATTTACTGTGATTTTATAGTAACAATGTCGTTAATGCACAGCTTCATGGAGAATTATTACTTAAATGTCAGCACAAAGTTCACAGTATTCAGTCAACAGATTTGGGTTAAAAATTATTCCCAGCTAAGAAAAACGTGATATTCAAGAGAAAAGCGCATTTTAAGTTGAAATAAAATTTAGCTTAAAAAGTAGTGTAGTAATATGCTTAAAAATATACAAAAGAAGTTTCACACAAGGATGCGTCTACGTGCCTTCTGCTCATTATATTTACTGCATTTTATAGTAACAGCATAGTTAATGCACACCTTCATGCGGAAATATTTTTAAAATGTACCGAATTTTACAGCTTTAAGTCTATATGTTTGGGAGAAAAATCATTCCCAGCTACGAAACATATGACATCCAGCAAAACTAATTTAAGATTAGGAGAAATTTTACCTATAAAGGCTAGTATAGTAATGTGTTTACAAAATTTGCAAAACAGGTCTCACACTGACTGCTTCTACTTACACCGTCATCATCATGATTACTGTATTATAGTAAAAATATTGTTAGTGCGCAGCTTCGTGTAGAATTACTATTTAAATGTGTGTACAAAATTTCACAGTTCTAAGTCAATAGGTTTAGGAGGAAAATGATTCTCAGCTACAAAAGTTTAATATACGGAAAAATGCATTTCAAGTTAAAACAATATTTAATTTTAAATCTGTACAACATTTACAAAACAGGTTTCACACTGGGCGCCTCTTTCTGCCTAGTCATTATTCAGGCGCGCTGTACCACCGATTATTTAACCTGGGCCCTCCCCGTCCAAACCCGCAGACGAGATAGAGCAACAAGCGTTAATAGCTTCACCTCACCGATAGCATACTTCCGACCGTGAAATAGAGGCTATCTGATAGAGTGAGATTCAGCTCGTACCACCCTGCAGGCGCAGGCGACCTTTTCCACAGAGTGGTATAGCAAAAAATTATCCACGAGAAAATCCCATTTCGTTATATAAAATTTGGGACAAGGATATCGTACTACTGTTAAAGTAATAACATAATTTAGGTAATTATAAAAGGCCTGAATATTTTAGCTGAGAGAAAAAAAGGAAGCAATTCTAGTAATTCTGAAATCACTTCTTTGTGATCATGACGTCTCAGTAAATGCAATGTCGTTCATAGATTTGTCATATATTATTAATTTTGCATATAAGTTGAGGTATTAAAATGCTCCAATAGGATGGTACTCTGACGTTGTGGATTAGTTTCTAGATATCTTTACTCTTAAGGGTTGAAAGAAATGTTATGCGCCATACGTTATCATTAAAGCTGTAGTATTTATAAACCAAATATCATATTTACAGTGTTTTCTAGTACCAACGTCGTGAATGCACAACTTTGTGCAGATTTATTATATAAATATGTGTATCCTACTGCCCCAAATTTCACAGATTTAAGTAATTAGATTTGAGAGAAAAATAATTCCTAGCTGCAAAAACTGTGATAACCACAAAAGCGCACCTTAAGTTAAAATAAAACTTAGCTTAGGGCGTGAGAATAGTAGTATGTTCACAAAATTTACAAAACAGGCCTCGCAATGGTTGGCCCTACCTGTCCCGTCATCACCATATTTTCTGTTTTTACAGTAAAAATTTGTTAATGCACAACTACAAGCAGAACTGTTATATAAGTGTGTGCACCGACTTTCACAGTTTTAAGGCAATAGGTTTGGGAGAAGGATTATTCCCAGCTATCAAAAATGTGATATCCAGGAAAACGCATTTTAAGTTAATATAAAATGTAGCTTACGATGTGAGTAAAACAATATGCTTACAAAATCTACAAAACAGGTCTCACACTGGGAGTTTCTACCTGCCCCATTATAATCAGGTACGCCGTACCAGCGAATATTTAACCTGGACCCACCCCGTCCAAACCCGCAGGCGAGATAGACCACCCAGGAGGCCTAGCAACACCCCACCGATAGCATACTTCTCACCGTGATATACGGGCTATCCGAGTGAAGTGGAACTCATACCACCCGGCCGCCTCAAGCGGTAGCTGTGTATATAGTGTGGAATGTTCAAAATTTGTCCCTGAGGATTAACTATAAAATTTGGTTCCGTTATATAAAATTTGGTGCAAAGATATCACACTGCTCTGAAACTTAAAAAATAAATTAGGTAATTATAAAAGACTTGAATATGTTAGTTGAGGGAAAAACAAGCGATTTGTATAATTTTAAGCACCTATTTTTCAACATGGCATCACAGGAATGTGCAATCTCTTTCATAATTTAATCATTTGTTATAGTTTTTCCAAAATTAGGTAATTAGTGAAGACTTGAATATATTGTAAAGGTAACTTACGCTATTAATTTTCAAACCCATTGTCACAAACTTTAGCAAGCAATTTGCTTAAAAAACTATACTTGCATAGAATAAGATGGTATTATGACACTGTGGATTACCTTCGAAATGTCTTTACTCTTAAAGGCTAAAGGAAATTACTTCTCAGACGTTACAATTAAAACTGAGCATATAGATGTAATATATATCTCGTATAAACCAAATGTCATATTTACTGTATTTTTATAGTAACAATGTTGTAATGCACGGCTTCATGCAGAATTATTATTTGAATACGTGTACCATATTTCACAGTTTTATGACAGTATGTTTCGGAGTAAAATGATTTCCAGCTACGAGAAATGTGATATCCAGGAGGACATATTTTAAATTACAGTAAAATTTAGTTTAAAATGTCAGTATAGTAATATGGTTATAAAGTTTACTACACAGGTCTCACACTGCACGCTTATACCTGCCCCGTTGTCCTCCAGGGCAGGGATGCCGTACCACCAAATATTTAACCTGGGCCCCTTCATCCAATCCCACAGACGAGATAGCGCACCCAGAGTGCCTAGCCACACCCTATCGATAGCATATTTTCGGAAATTAAATAGAGGATATCTGATGGTATAGTGAGTTTCACCTCGAATCACGGACAGGCGCAAATGGCAGCTATATATATATATATATATATATATATATATATATATATATATATATGTATATAGAGAGAGAGAAAACGAGAGAGAGAGAGAGAGAGAGAGAGAGAGTGGAAAATCGAAACGTTTTCCGTGAGAAACAACTTATTCCGTTATATAAAATTTTGTGTTAAGATCTTATACTACTCCGAAAGTGAAAAAACATATTTAGGTAATTATATGAAGTTAATTGTTTACTTAAGGAGATTAAGTACTGAAAATATTATTTTCCACAATTATGTGTCGATCTTTAGCATTTTTACACATATTCGTATTATTAAAGGGAGCTTATATTATTAATTTCTAAACCAGTGGTCACAAAATTTAGTAATAACAATGATTTGTAGAAAGATATACTTGCATAGGAATCATATTTTCAAGTTAAGTACAAGGCACAGAACGGTTTCAGTTATTAAGATGCTCCAATATTATGGTATTCTGACATACGGATTAGTTTTGAGAAATCTTTGCTCTTAATGTTTAACAGAAATGTGCTTCTGTTATACGTTATGATTAAAACGGTATTATTTATATACCAGTTGTCATATTTACTGCATTTTAATGGTACCAATGTCGATAATGCACAGTTCCATACAGAATTATAATTGATTTTGCTATACCAAATTTCACAGTACTAAGTCAATAGGTTAGGGAGGAAAATGATTCCCAGGTATGCAAAATGCGATATCCAGAAGAACGTATATTTAACTAAAATTTAGCTTAAAAGATGGGTATAGTATTATGTTTATTAAATTTACAAAATAGGTCTCACACTGGGTGCTTCTATCCTCCCAGTGCAGGCACGCTGTACCACCGATTACTTAAGCCGGGCTCTCTTGTCCAAACCCACAGGTACGATGTAGAATCCAGCGGGTTTAGCTACACCCTAACAATAGCATACTTCCGGCCTTGAAATAGGCCGGAAGTATGCTATTCTATCTGATGAAGTCTATCTGATGACAGGGTGAGGTTCACCTGCTATTACCCGCCCGCCGCAGGCGGCAGCTGCATATAGAAAGTGGAATATTCAACAATCGTCCTTGAGAATCAACTTATTCCGTTGTATAAAATGTGGTGCAAGAATATCGTACTACACTGAAAGTAAAAAGGTAAATTAGGTAATTACGTATAAAAGGCTTGTGTGTTTTATCCAGTGAAAAGGAAAGGTATTTCACTTTTGTAATTCTCATATTTGTGAACATGACATCGCATGAAAATGCAATATCGTTTACAACTTAACCAATCGTTATTGTTGCTCAAAAATGAATTAATTATAAAAGTCTTGAGTATCTTAGCTGAGTGAAACAGAAAGGGAGCTTTTTCAGGTTAAAATCACATCCTTCTGAACATGACCTTGCATGAAAATCCAATATCGTTCACAACTTAGTCATTTGTTATTCTTTTGAAGAATTCTTCCACAAAGTAAAACCTAAATGCACAATAAAATTATCCCGTGATAAACAAGAAATTAATATTTTATAGAATGTTTAGTACCAGAGCAACTTAAAAGCATATGCAGCAGAAGGAGGGATTAGAGGTACAACTATTGTTGTTTACGGAACATAACAAATCAGATATGATGATAATATGAAGTTCCTTCTTTACTTTAGGGCTTTAGTACTGAAAATATTAATGTCCATAATGATGGGCTGATCTTTTTCATTTTTGAACGCATATTCATATTACTAAAGGAAATTATATTAATACCTTCAAAACTATTTGCCGCATACTTTGGAAAACGATTATAATTTGTTTAAAAGAATCATACTTGGTTAGAGATCATACTATTCAAACTAAGTACAAGGTACGCAACGGTGTCAGGTATTAAAATGTTCAAATGGGATGCTATTCTGACGTTATGGGTTAGTTTTGGGATATCTTTAGTTTCAAAGGTTATATCAAATATGATTCGCCGTAAGTTATGATTCAACTGTATTATTTATAAACCAAATATCATATTTTAATGGTAACAATGTTGATAATGCAAAACTTCATTCACAATTACTATTTAAACGTGTGTACCAAATTCCACAGTTCTCAGTCAATAGGTTTGCGGAAAAATGATTCCTAGCTAAGACAAATTTTATATCCAGAAAAACGCATCTTAGGTTAAAATAAAGTTTAGCTTAAAACGTGAGCATTGTAATATGTTTACAAATTAGGTCTCACTCTGGGTGCTTCTACTTGTCCCGTCATCATCCATGCACGCCGTACCACCGATTATTTAACTTTGGTCCCCCGTCCAATCCCACAAGCGAAATAGAGCACACAGCGTGCCTAGTCACACCCCACCGATAGCATACTTCAGGCCGTGTAATAGGGCTATCTGGCGTCAGAGTGACGCTCAGCTGGTACCACCACCAGGCGCAGGTAGCAGCTATAAATACAGACTCGAATGTCCAAAAATGGTCCGAGAGATTTAGCTCATTGCATTATATAATTTTTTTTACAAATATAGCGTACTACTTCGCATATGAAAGAATAAATTAGATAATTATAAAAGGCCTGAATTAATAGGTGAGAGAATAGGTAGGAAATTTTAACAATTTTTAAATCACATTATGAACATTACATCACATGAAATTGCAATATCGTTCACAACTAAGTCATTTGTTATTGTTCTTGATAAACTGTTTCACAAAACAAAATTAAAACGTTCTAACTGAGCTATGCCGACATAAACAAAAAATCTATGTTTTACAGAATTTTCAATACTAGATACGTTTAACCACACATACTACATAAGGAGGGACTAAACGGACAACTATTGTTGTTTACACAACATAAATAATCCGATGTCATAGTAACAATAGGCTTCTTATTTAATTAGGAGGATTTAGTACTGAAAATATTAGTTTCCACTTGCTTAGGAATCATGTTATTCAAGCTAGATAAAAGATACGGAAAGGTTTCAAGTATTAAAATGCTCCAATAGAATGGTATTCTGATGCTGAGCATCAGTTATTCCTAAAGGTTTAAAAACAGCGTTACTCGTCAAACATTATGATTAAAGGTAGCATTAATAATCCAAATGTCAAATTTACTGTGTTTTTATAGTAACAAAACTTTTAAAGCTCGGCTTAAAGAATAATTATTATTTAAAGCTGTTCACAAAATTTCACAGTTCTAAGTCAGTATATTTGGGAGAAAAATAATTCTCATCTACAAAAAATGTGGTATCCAGAAAGACGCATTTGAAGTTACAATTTTGCTTAAAAGGTGAGTATAGTAATATATCTACAAAATTTATAAAATAGGTCCCACACTGGGTGCTTCTACCTGCCACGTCATCATCTAGGCACGCCGTACCATCAAGTGCTTAACTTCGGCTCTGGCCGTCCTTACTCAGGCGAGATAGAGCACGCAAGGCGTCTAGCCACACCTCATCGATAACATACTTCCGGAGTGATATAGAGGCTATCTGATAGCAGAGTGTGCTTCTGCTCGTACCACCCGGTAGCCCTAGAGAGTGGAATGTGCAAAAATGCTCGGCGAGAATCAACTTATTATCAACTTACAACTTACTGCAAAATTTGGTGCAAGATATCGTGCTACTCCGAAAGTGAAAAGATAAATTAGATAATTATAAAAGACTTGAATATATTAGCTGAGTGAAAACGGAAGCGTTTTTAACAATTTTTAAATCACATATTTTTGAACCTGACACCGCATGGAAACGCAATGTCGCTCACAAGTGAGTCAGTTATTGTTGTTGAAGAAGTGTGGGTAATTATAAAAGCCTTGAATACGTTATCTGAATGAAAAGAAAGGTTATTTTAAAAATTTTATATCACATGTTTGTGTACATGACATCACATGAAAAAGCAATATCGTTCACAACTTAATAATTTGTTATTGTTTTTGAAAAATTCTTTTACAAAATGAAACTTAAATGTGCAAATAAAATTATCCCGTAATAAATAGAAAGTTGATATTTTACAGAACTTTCAGTATAAAGTGATAAGATCCGCGAGTACAATAATAATCACAGCCAGAATAAAAGTTTAAGAATAATCCGCTAATACAACAAAATAAGGAAGGAAATAAGAATCATAAAAAGGAGATAAAAGAGAATATTAAAGATCACGAAAAGGGGGAATAAATATTATTACGAATGAAATAAAGTAAAGTAGAGACACGAATAAATAAATCAGAATGTGAAAGGAAACGCAGGAAAAGAAAAGACACAAGGAAATCTGCCAAAGGGCAAAGCACTTTAAGAAATACAGAAAAGGCGAGCAGGAGAAACAGTTAGGTTCTATTGAAATCGTCGGAGACTCGCTGGAAAGCGGAACAATGAAGCGGATGCGCCAGGCACTCAGGCGGAGAGAAAATCAAATCAGCCGTTAATAACGTGAAACAGAAGAGACGCTCGCAGAGCATCAGATTGCTGAAATTTATCCAATAGTAGGAAGTGCGCAAATTAGCTAAATAGCCAATGAGGAACAATAAAAGTCACGTGAATAGTAACGCAAGGAAATGAAACTAGAAAAGAGGCGTGAAATAGATTTTTGTCTAGGAACAGGAGCGAGTTTTTGACACGCGAAACATGGAACACTTTGTGTCGTGAAGAGCTAGGGAGAGGATGTAAAAAACTTAGTGTCGTGTAGAGAAAGGGAGAAGAAGATGAAATATTTCGTGTAGTAAAAGATAGGGAAACAAGCAACGTGTAACATTTTATATTACAACAGAGGAAAGAGATATACGATAGGAAATCGTCATAGTATAACAGTAAGAGATAGGGTAGCTAGGAATGGCAAAAGTCATACTGTGTATAATTTAGAAAGAGAATTAAATCAAGGGTAGATGCATGGAAACTGTAACGGGGAAAAACAGATAGGAACGCGTCTTGTGTAAAGGGTCTCCGGTACGACAACACGTGTGGATCATCAGAATAAATGGGCCACTGAGAGGAGTTGTGAGTATAATTCATCTCCCATCCACACAATCCCTGAGATAAGAATCCCACAATCACTTATCCTCTACCTGAGTAGTCGGCAATAATCTTTCTGTATCCGAAACCCTAAGCCAAGTTCCTACGCACCAGACAGCGTTTATTTTCCAAACCCCGCTACAAAATGGCACCCAACGTGTCTTACACCTACGCCTAGCACCCTACCATACCAACACACTCACAACAACACAACGGAGAACGCCGCCAAGGAAGCAGCAACCATCACCAGACCAACACCAGCACAACATCAGCACCGAGTAAGTACAACCAACATTTCTTACACCAAGGGAAAACTGAATGTTACTCCGTAACGGCAAAACAACAGAAATCACCATGGAGAACTCCCTTACGGAGGGACAGACAACAGCAGCAACAAATCAACAGAAACGTTCGGAAAATCCATATACACTAGAGGCAGTAATACAACAAATGTTTACTCAATTCCAGCAACTTACTTCTCAAATCACCGCACAAGGTGAGACGTTAAATTCACAAATCACCGCTCAAAGTGAGACACTCAGGGCACAATCTGAAACACTCAATGCAAAAATCACCGCACAAGGTAAAACAATCACGGCACAAGCACAAACACTACACTCACAAATTCAAACACAAGAAGAGACACTAAATGCACAACTAGCTGCACAGGAGGAAACCCTAAAACAATTAGCACAGAGACTGATGACCCAGGTTCACACACAATTAGTTGCCCAAGGGGAGAAGCTCGAGGCAAAAATTTTAGAGAAGCTGAACACAAAATTCTCAGAACACCAAACAAATAGAGGAGCAGGTAAACCGACAAGCAAACCAAGTGACGGAGATGAATGCAGGGCAAGCTTCTTTACGATCGGAGGTCATTAGCATTAGAACAGATGTTCTAGAAGCATGCTCAGAATTGAAATCTTTAAAGGGAAGAGTCACACTAATGTCTGGTGACCACGTAAACCAGGAACAGCTGAATTGTGATCTGCAAGCAGCCTGTGCAAATATTAAAGAAAATGTAAATACAGAATTAACAACAATGAAACAACTTATCACCACTTCGACAAACCAAGCAGCTGCAGAACACAACGCGGCATTAGCACAAATTGAGAAAAATTCGCGTGAGTTGGCACAGGTTACAGCAACCATAGAAAGACAACAAAATGTGTCAAATCAAAACGCCAGCAATCATGCCACCTCTCGCGAAAATATCACCGCGGAAACGCAACCAGCAATTCATGTGCCGCTTGCGTCACCGCCAACCCAAAATTCTAGTTTAGCTTATGAGGAGCCTAGTTATATGAATGTACATGCGTACCCTATACATTTTAATCTACTAAATGAGATAGCTGTACCACAGTTTAATGACTTGAGAGACAATGCGAAACGATACATTATGGATTTGGACGCTTATTTCGAGTTAAAACAAATTCCTGAAACCTTGAAATTATTAATTATAAAGAAAGGATTACAAGGGAGGGCATTCTCTTGGTTTCGGTTAGCGATTGGCGACCACACCACATACTCTGACTTCAAACACTTATTCCTAACCAAATATTGGAATACTACCACCCAATACACGGAGAGAATCAGAATAAATAATGGCAAATATACACCAGGGCAGGGGCATCAAATCATGGACTACTTCCTAAATCTGGCGCAACAGAGTCAACTAATAGACCCACCCATGCAAGAAGAAGAATTTGTAAAACTGATTGTGAGGCATTTCCCGGATAATATCCGAAATAATTTAATTGTAGCTAGGGCGACAACCATTTCTGACACATTAGAACTGTTGACGGCGCTACAAGGACACCAGAGCGGTAGCTCGGAAAATAAAGTACCAACACAAAATTTCAGTAGGTTAAGGGTACACCCCACCTATCAGCAAAGACGAGGTCCATACCCTCAACAAAACCGATACGATGACAGGGGCAACCAGTTTATGAGACACAGGGGCGACAACTATTTTCACAGGAACCCACCGCGAGACAATGCGAGAAAGTACATAAATTATGTAAGAGTAAATGGGAGCCGGAGACGAAACTCATGGGGCACTAACACACCGGAACCCCGAGAATATTAAACACGGCAAGATGGACGCCACAGCCCGAATAAAACTCACAATGAACGCAGCCGCCCAGGACAAAACGTGGACGTACTATCATGGCCTCAGGAAAACCGCCGGAAGAATATAGAGTACAATCCACGGTCAAATCACCTACGAACTGAAAACTGACGCAGTAATTTGTATCACAAATTATGTAAATGTAAAGAGTGATTATAGTGTGAATATGCATTATTGTGTGACATTGATTTGAGATGTTTGATGATTGTAAGCATTGTCGAGAAGTGGGTTTATTCGGCCTTACTGAAACTGACAATAATAGCGTGCAATAATGTAGCGAGGGGGTGAGCTGTTTATCATTATTAGAGACGAGCAAATGACGTAATATTGGCGCGTTTTTCTTAGGAATTTGCGGGAACATTTTCCCTAGAGCATATGTGTTCATAATTTTCATTGGATATAAATATAGACGCTAATGTTGGCGCGTTTTATTAACCAATAGCAGCTCGGTTGTAATCTTTAGGCATATCGGGGTGTGGGAGTATAAAAAGAGCTAAGTCAGAGGTAGATCCCTCCCAGTTCATCGGAAACATTTGTACATTACACATCGGCTCCAGTTCATCGGAAACATTTGTGCATTACACGTCGCCGAGTTCAACAGAAACAGTCGCATAGTTTATCGATTCGCAGGTTACGCGTAGCAAAGTTCTGAAAAATCTCAGGTGTCGTAAAGTTAATTACACAAAAAGTTGAAGTTCGCGAATTAATAATGGGCAGTAAAGAAGTTATTATAACAGTTTCAGTTTGGCGAGTGTCAAGATTAATATGTGAAGGTGCATAATGTGTTACGACAATAAAAGTATAAAACAAATTCTTTTATCAGTGTTATCTTTGGATAAAAACTCCTTTCCGTTTACACACCTTGATTAAGAGATTTGCTTGACCGAGCTAGCTAGCCGGAGGACAGTGAACCCAAAAATTAAATACAATAATAGGCGCTCAGTAAAAGATAACACGAAGTTACCGCGACAAATTGTCTTTTATACGTGCGGCAAATAAACAGTAGCATTCTTTCAAGCAAACACTAATACCATCGCAAATTGGCTACCACAACGTGGAGCTAACAAACTTAACAAAGAATACCGTCACAAATTGGCGCCCAACGTGGGGCTCAACAAACTATAATACAACTACAAAATGGCACCCAGAACGTGGGGCGAATTAACCAGGAAGGAGTGAAATAACCAGGAAGGGGCGAAGGAACCAGGACGTGGAACGAATGGAGCAGTGAACTGAACTACAAGACGCAGATTCCAGAAACAACTATAGGAACGACCGACGACGCGGATGAGTGGACATCGTAATTCCGAGATTAAAAGGCAACAGGGGAATTAAACTACAGGACATCAAGACAACGGAGATTCATCATAATACGACGCAGAAGCGACATATACATCTAGGAGAGAGGGGCAGGAAGCTGGACATCAAAGCAACAACAGACAGCATCACAAAGGTCAGAGTATAGTAATTTTTTTTTATCCTAAAAAAATTTGTAACAATCAAATGTACTTGAGTGGCAGGATTAAGAAAACAATGGCTACTAATAATATTGAAGAAACAATTATGGAATAGTGTAACAGTTAGCTGTAATTCAATACAGGTTACAGAAAATAGATCAAACAATGTAGGATTTGAGGGAGGAAATGTTAGTGCAGAAAGTGAGAATAGAACAGCAGGAAATGTAAATTTTGATGCTAGTATTATTATGGAAATGTTAAGAAACTTTGGTGAAAAATTAGATCAGAATAAGAAAGAATTGAGGGAAGATATAAGAAAGAGTTTAGAACAAAAACTAGATCAGAATAAGAAAGAATTGAGGCAAGATATTGGTAAGAATAGTGAGAAATTAGAAAACTAACTCAGAATATGGAAAAGAATAATAGAGAATTGAGAGAAGATATGGAAAAGAATAATAGGGAATTAAGGGAAGATATTGGTAAGAGCTTAGAACAAAACAGGGAAGAAATTGAAAAGAAATTTTTGGAGCTAGATGGTAGTATGATAAGAATGAGAAATGAAAATCAGGAAATGATAGCAAATGAGATAGGGAAAGTTTCAAAGAAAATGTTACACATGAGCAGGGAAATATCTAACCAAAAAAGTGAGGATAATAATAAAATAGAACATGTTGATGTAAAATGTACAGAGTTAGGAAGTCGAATGAGAAGCATTACAAGTGAGCTTAGAGAAATGATGGAGGCTACGAATGCAGATGTAATTCAGGTGCAAGTTAATTTCAGAGGGGAAATATCTGAAATTCAGAAGGAGTCAGAAACACAAAGAAATAAATTGTCTGAAGAAGTTAAAGGTTTGTCTAGAGATTTGAATCAAAAACTAACTTCTGAAATTAATAAGCACCAAGCTTTTCAAAATGAGAACACTAAAAAATTGGAACAGACAATAGAAAATCTGCAAGGTACTGTAAATAGGTTAGAATTGAATTCAAGGGTAAATATATGTGATGTTAATGTATCTGATGTACAGAATAATGATAGAGGTAGTTCCTCAGGTATGACTAATAATGTGAGTGATGCGGCGGCTCCATCCATAGCTAATGCTGAAACTCAGAGTGCACAAGTAACACTAGAGAATTTAAATATGGGAGTAGGGAATTTGCAAAACTACAATCATATCTTAAGTGATTTTCCACTTCCAAAATTTAATGAAAACTCCAGTCCAGTACAGTTTATTGCAGACTTATCAGAGTATTTTCAAATTAAAAAGATACCGGAAGAATTGAAAATGATAGTTGTTAAAAGATGTGTAGTTCAGAAAACTTTAGATTGTTTTCAAAATATATCTTGGGGCGAAATTTCATTTGAATCCTTTAAGAGGTTATCCATGAACAAATTTTGGAAGGTTAGGATACGGCTACGAGTAATGTTTAGCCACAGACAATTTGATCCAGGAGGGTGAATAGCAATGAGATGTAAAGTAGATGCTGGATAGTTAAAGATGAACTGCAGAGCAATGTATTGGAATGTAAGAGGGTTAAATATATATATATATATATATATATATATATATATATATATATGTCATAGGTAAAGAGAAATAAATTCTAAAAAAAATGTTTTAAAAAAGAACATTTTCTTAGTAACTGTAACTGTATTTGAAATGAAGAATGTAAAAATTAAAACTTAATGTTATATTAAAGTAAAAGTACGTAGGTATAATTCAAATAGTATTTTAAATATAAAGTACAAAACAACAAAAATGGGGTAAAAATAATTAAAACAAATACTTATGTAGCAAACAGATAATGTGAAACAGTGTCTAGATTTAAGAGATGTAAATATATTTGTGTAAAGGGTGAATATTTTTGGTAAATATGTTTAATAATTACAAAAATTCTTGAATGCATAACTTTTTGCCAACAATCTAAGAGAGTAAACCATTTTGTAACAGTAACTAAGTAATTCAGGGTACAGTATTTGCTAAAAAAAATTGTAATGTCAGATTAATGTCTAAACACATTAAACCAAAGCCAGTAAATAGTGGCGAGATAAAGGCAAAATATATGACGTGTGTTAAATGCGTGTGAAGTGTTAAGTGAAAGTGATAAATAGCGTGAGTTCCAAGATTCAGGAGACTAAAAACCCAATTATAAAATTTCCAAACAAGTTGTAAATATTTATAATTATGTTTCTAGTGGGGCATATGACGCAGTAATTTGTATCACAAATTATGTAAATGTAAAGAGTGATTATAGTGTGAATATGCATTATTGTGTGGCATTGATTTGAGATGTTTGATGATTGTAAGCATTGTCGAGAAGTGGGTTTATACGGCCTTACTGAAACTGACAATAATAGCGTGCAATAATGTAGCGAGGGGGTGAGCTGTTTATCATTATTAGAGACGAGCAAATGACGTAATATTGGCGCTTTTTTCTTAGGAATTTGCGGGAACATTTTCCCTAGAGCATATGTGTTCATAATTTTCATTGGATATAAATATAGACGCTAATGTTGGCGCGTTTTATTAACCAATAGCAGCTCGGTTATAATCTTTAGGCATATCGGGGTGTGGGAGTATAAATAGAGCTAAGTCAGAGGTAGATCCCTCCCAGTTCATCGCAAACATTTGTACATTACACGTCGGCTCCAGTTCATCGGAAATATTTGTGCATTACACGTCGCCGAGTTCAACAGAAACAGTCGCATAGTTTATCGTTTCGCAGGTTACGCGTAGCAAAGTTCTGAAAAATCTCAAGTGTCGTAAAGTTAATTACACAAAAAGTTGAAGTTCGCGAATTAATAATGGGCAGTAAAGAAGTTATTATAACAGTTTCAGTTTGGCGAGTGTCAAGATTAATATGTGAATGTGCATAATGTGTTACGACAATAAAAGTATAAAACAAATTCTTTTATCAGTGTTATCTTTGGATAAAAACTCCTTTCCGTTTAAACACCTTGATTAAGAGATTTGCTTGACCGAGCTAGCTAGCCGGAGGACAGTGAACCCAAAAATTAAATACAATAATAGGCGCTCAGTAAAAGATAACACGAAGTTACCGCGACAAATTGTCTTTTATACGTGCGGCAAATAAACAGTAGCATTCTTTCAAGCAAACACTAATACCATCGCAAATTGGCTACCACAACGTGGAGCTAACAAACTTAACAAAGAGTACCGTCACAAAACACACAGGGACCATCAAAAAGCAAACATGGTTCAACCGTGACACCTAGGCACCGACACAGCAGGATGATAGGCGCGGTGGCGCATTCGGTACCAACGAGACGACGGAAAACTAAAACGGGGTCAGGATCAATTCCCGTCTCTAGAACCCCCAGCTCTTTGCAACACAGGGAATAACAACGCCATTAATGACGAAAGACAGGGCGATATTATAGATTCACCACAAGTGTCAATACAAATAGCAGACGAAGCATACCAGGCTATCGTGGAATCCGGAGCAATGCCTTCTTTATGCAGCATGGAATTTTGTAAAACTATCATATCGCGTGGAATAAAACTGCAAACATTGCCTGTTAAAAATGTTTACGCTATCTTAGCAATAGGGAGAAAGAAAACCCGAATCCAACAACAAATAATGATACCATTTAACATTCAAGGGATAGACTTTGAGTATATTTTTCTAGTGGTCCCACATTTAGTTACACAATTAATAATTGGGAGCGACCTGCTATCTGAATTCAGGGCTAACGTAAATTACAGAACAAGGGAGCTAACATTAGTGACAGCAAACAATGAGACAGTAACAACACACTTTCTCAAAATGCCAGGTATAACACCACACTTAACGGAGGGTGAAAGAGACTTTCAGCAGAACATGTTTTTTGTGCAAGTCATCAGCCTTGGGGGCGAGACATGTAAAGCGCAGGTAGAGATGGATGACAGATTTTATGAGGAAGAGGAAATAGAAGATATCAATGACCAAGACGACGAAGATTATAGAGAAGATAAAATAAAGGATAATTATTATATAAAGCCCGTGGAAGGCGCAAAGATAGCGGACTGGATGACTT
The DNA here is from genome assembly GCA_030765065.1 of Deroplatys truncata. Taxonomy (NCBI): domain Eukaryota; kingdom Metazoa; phylum Arthropoda; class Insecta; order Mantodea; family Mantidae; genus Deroplatys; species Deroplatys truncata. The sequence continues at coordinate 332,067,399 of CM060990.1, forward strand.
ACGAGGTGAAAATGTAGAACAATACCTGTACGGAGAAACGGACACCCAACAAATTAGAGAGTGCATTGCACGAAAGGTTAATGACATTTCAGCCCTCAGCAAACAACACAAACGAACACTAGCTACAATTCTATGGAACAACAGAGAAGCATTTTCAGACAAAACAGGTTGCTATAAAAATTTCGAATACTCTTTTGAGGTGAAACCAGCTCCCCCATGGAAATATAAATGTAGAAGTATACCGATAACCCTTCAAAACGCAGTAAATGACATGATAACACAACTGATAGAGCAGAAAATAATACAACCGTCGAATTCGCCATATATAAACCCTTTATGTGTTGTTGCAAAGAGCTCAGGAAAGGATCGCATTACGATAGACGCTCGCCACTTAAACACCTTTATAATACCCGACAACACGAGGACTCAGAGTATCGAATACATCCTTGCCGGAATCCGGAAGAAAACATGGTTCTCATGCTTGGATCTCAACAATTCATATCTACAAATCCCATTGGCTCCCCATGTTAGACAATACACAAGCTTCATTTACCAGGATAAAGTGTTCGAATTTTTGAGGATACCCTTTGGATTATCGGTCAGCGGATCAGGATTCTTAAGAGCAACAGAGAAAATCTTTGGAAACACAACACAAGACTACCTAACCCAATATATTGACAACTTCCTGATACACAGCACGAACATTGAGAACCACCTTCAGCACATAAACACTGTATTAACAAAGATTAGACAAAATGGGTTGACCCTAAATCTCAATAAAACAACATTCTTTAGCCAAGAAATAAAATTTCTAGGATACATCATTTCGGACAAAGGAGTGGCACCAGACCCGGAACGCATACGTACGATTCAGGCAATACCACCCCCTAGAAACGTTAGACAGCTAAGAAAATTTTTAGGTATAATGCAGTATGAAGCTCGCTTCCTCGCAAATTATGCCAGAGAGATAGCACCCCTAAGAGAGCTGTTAAAGAAAGGCACACGCTGGAAATGGTCGGAAGAACACCAAAGCACTTACGACAAAATGAAGCAACTCTTTGGAAAGGCAATACTACTGGAAAGACCAAACATGAATTTACCATTTCACATTTATTCCGACGCAGCCATCACAGGTTTCGGAGCCATCTTGTGCCAATACGACGAGCAAAATGATAAACATATTATCAGCACGGCATCTCGAACTTTGACCCCTACAGAGAAAACAGCTGGAATTACAGAACTGGAGATAGCAGCAATATATTTTGCACTACTAAAATTCAAACCCTACGTGTATAATAAATCAATCACAATATACACTGACTACGTGAGCTTATCATTCATTAAATCATGCAAACTCGTCACCTCCAAAATAGCCCGTTATATACATTAAATCACAGCATATGACGTCAATATAAAGCACATCCCAGGAAACAGCAACATTTTCGCTGATACACTATTCCGACTACGAAACAGGGAAGGAATTCCAGAATGCATGGGACATACTAGAAGGGAAATTAAAATTCTGAGAACTTCATTACACTTAGGCAGCGAACTTGCCAAACAGGTTGAACACATCAAAACATTACAGCTGCAGGAACCAAAGTTGGCAACCCTAATGAGCCAGGCAAAGTACATTACACCTGACTTGAAGGAGACGATAGGGATGCACAAAGGCATACTTTACAAACTAAAAAAGGTTCGAAACAACCAACGTGGCTGACATATGCGCCGAGTTCTTTGGAAGCAATAATAATTGACACTTTCCATAAATCAATGATACATGCAGGATCAGAAAAGACATGCAACGCAATCCAACAACACCTTTACATCCCAAAACTACATCGAAAAGTACGGCAACATATAAGCGAATGTGACACATGTCAAAAATGCAAACCAATGAATGTAAAATATGACACACCACCTCAGAATATCATCAGGGCTAAACCTCTATCTTTAGTAGCGGCAGACGCACATGGTCCTCTACCGTCAGGAGTGGGAGGCATGTGACACATTTTTGTATTGGTTGATGTATTCACAAAATTTGTAAAATTATACCCCATGCGAAAATTAACCAGCGCAGCATGTGCCAAGAAAATCATCAACGACTATATACCCAAATACGGGAAATGAATTCACTTCTCGTGGACAACGCTTCAATACTTAGGGGAAAACAATTTACAGACAACATAAGAGCACAAGGGATAAAAATCTATAACTCAACGGTATAGCACCCGCCATCGAACCCATGTGAGAGATACATGAGAGACCTAGTAATATATTTATGAATTCTATGTCACAAAAATCAAACATCTTGGATGGACCACATATTCACGATAGAAAGGACGTTCAACGAAACACCGAACAGCAACACAGGTTTCACACCCCTGACTTTACTAACAGGACAAGAACATTACCTCATGGAAGGAATGCCATCAGCTATCCCTACAAAAGAAGTCACTCAGGTAGAAAAGCTGAAGCTGGCATACGAACGCATAACAAGGAAAACAGAGTTAAGGAACAAACACATGAAACGACACAATAAGACATGGAACCCGAAAGAAGGAGACAAGGTTTTATACAAGGCACACCACAAGTCATCCCTCTTGAAAAAAGGAGACCAATAAATTACATTTGATGTGGCACGGTCCGGCCGTAATCCGGAAACAATTGAGTGATCGAGCTTTTGAATTACAAAACCCACATACTCTAAAAATAATTGGTAGGTACAATTTAGCCTTAATAAAACCGTACAAAGTACCTACAAAATGACGGAAAATGAACCACAATGTACCGTTGATATGTCTCAGTAAGCACTTAAGACAGAAACACAAACAACTCAATTGAGTTATCGAGCAGGAAAATAAAAGCGGTCACTAACAGAACGACCAGAAAAGGGTAAAGGCATGACACATACGAGAATAAGAGTAGAATACTAGGATATGTACGAGTGTGATACATGTAACCCTGTAAAAGTTAAGGCAAAGAATATAAATTCATATTAAATTTAAACAATAAGCATGAAAAGTTAGTCATCTATGCAAAAGGTGTAGAGTCACAGAGAAAGGGGAAAGAAAAGCAGCAAGCAAAGACAGTAAAACATCCACAACTGTGCTGCTGGGAAGTAAATAGTTAAGGCATAACCAAAACATAACAGAGGGACGATCATCTGTATATAGTAAGTGTTAAAATTCTGATGATAGGAAACACTGAACTATGCTATAAGTGAGTGTACAGAGTTATTGTTATGAATTGAATGTTAGGATAAGGAAATAGATTAAGTTAATTGTAAATAACATTAAGACCACACTCATGAGCAAAGCTACGTACAACTAAAACGTAAATCTTTGAAAACTATGTTTACTTGCCTTAAGGTTTAGGGACTTGCAGAAAAATGTAAGGTCAAACAGACAAGTGATTATTCCCAGGTAGACTCAAAAAGGTGAATGATATCCCAAAACAGTCACCTACAAACAGTGTGAAAAGTGAAAGTGAACAGTGCGCGGAATACGTTACCGGGAAATACAAAAGACTAAAACAAGAAAACGAGGCCTGAATGAAAAGGGCGAAAAATCAATAAAAATGTGAATAGCTATAGAATAGTTTATAAGTAACAGGTAAATTATGTAAAGTAAATTGCGCCACAAGGTACCAGCAGACGCAGAAGACAGTCCCTGGAAAGAAATTTTTCTGTGTAACTTTTTCAGTTGGAACATGTAAAGGCATAATTTGTAAGTTTAAAATGTATGTAAAACAGTTCGTAAGAAATAAGTACGGAATAGCCTCACACAAGACGCGAGGGGGGAACTTTAGCGCGAACAGCGAAGAACTAGTTTCAGGGGTTTTCAGACAAGCCATTAATTTTACACATGCGAATAAAATGAATGCCTTATCTGAAGGGCATTTGAAGTGATAAGATCCGCGAGTACAATAATAATCACAGCCAGAATAAAAGTTTAATAATAATCCGCTAATACAACAAAATAAGGAAGGAAATAAGAATAATAAGGAGATATAAGAGAATATTAAGGATTAAGAAAAGGGGGGAATAAATATTATTACGAATGAAATAAAGTAAAGTAGAGACACGAATAAATAAATCAGAATGTGAAAGGAAACGCAGGAAAAGAAAAGACACAAGGAAATCTGCCAAAGGGCAAAACACTTTAAGAAATACAGGAAAGGCGAGCAGGAGAAACAGTAAGGTTCTATTGAAATCGTCGGAGACTCGCTGGAAAGCGGAACAATAAAGCGGATGCGCCAGGCACTCAGGCGGACAGAAAATCAAATCAGCCGTTAATAACGTGAAACAGAAGAGACGCTCGCAGAGCATCAGATTGCTGAAATTTACCCAATAGTAGGAAGTGCGCAAATTAGCTAAATAGCCAATGAGGAATAATAAAAGTCACGTGAATAGTAACGCAAGGAAATGAAACTAGAAAAGAGGCGTGAAATAGATTTTTGTCTAGGAACAGGAGCGAGGTTTTGACACGCGAAACATGGAACACTTTGTGTCGTGAAGAGCTAGGGAGAGGATGTAAAAAACTTAGTGTCGTGTAGAGATAGGGAGAAGAAGATGAAATATTTCGTGTAGTAAAAGATAGGGAAACAAGCAACGTGTAACATTTTATATTACAACAGAGGAAAGAGATATACGATAGGAAATCGTCATAGTATAACAGTAAGAGATAGGGTAGCTAGGAATGGCAAAAGTCATACTGTGTATAATTTAGAAAGAGAATTAAATCAAGGGTAGATGCATGGAAACTGTAACGGGGAAAAACAGATAGGAACGCGTCTTGTGTAAAGGGTCTCCGGTACGACAACACGTGTGGATCATCAGAATAAATGGGCCACTGAGAGGAGTTGTGAGTATAATTCATCTCCCATCCACACAATCCCTGAGATAAGAATCCCACAATCACTTATCCTCTACCTGAGTAGTCGGCAATAATCTTTCTGTATCCGAAACCCTAAGCCAAGTTCCTACGCACCAGACATCGTTTACTTTCCAAACCCCGCTACAAGTACCAGATCACCTTTAAAGGGCATACAGCATGAAAATGGACTACATGCTTCAAATCAGTTAGGATAATAGGTACTGAGTGCGTTCCTACTTTGTTGGCTTTAAGAAATGAGCAGGAAAGACGTTTACGCATGTTATGAAACTTTGTTTACAAATGTGACTTTATTGTGTTTGAGGCATGGACATGCTATAAAGCCGTGGCAGACTCCTTCAAGAAATGAATGCCTTATCCTTTCACTATATATAATTGTAAATTAAGTAATCTGCAATATTAAACTCTGTGTTTGATAGATGGCATTTTTAGGGTTGGAAAGGCATTACGCAATTTGCTCTTGGAGGTGTTGATCTTTCGTTACACAGCATTCAATATTAGCTTATCCCTTTGGATAAAACGTAAGAAGTGGCCTACGTTTTGCTAATATTGTCGTTGAAACGTTCAAATAAGTTGGTATTCAACAAATGAATGGATTATACTTTCACTTTATATAATAAGAAAATGAATAACCTACAAGACGAAACTTCACATGCGATAACGTAAGATAGATTTGTTTAGGACTCATATTATTCAACCTAAGTACAAGGCACAGAAAGCTTTGGGGCATTAAAATGCACCAGTAGGACGGTATTTAAAACGCTGTGGATCAGTTTCTGGATGTCTTTACTCATGAAGGTTAAAAAAATATTATTTGTCATAGATTATGATTTAAACTGGTATTTACAAACCAAATGTCACATTTACTGCATTTTTGTAGTAACAATGTTGCTAATTCATAGCTTCTTGCAGAATTATTATTTGAAAGCGCGTACCAAATTTCGCATTTCCAAGTCAATAGACTTGGTAGAAAAATGATTCTCAGCTACAAAAAATGTGTTATGCCCCCCAAAAAACAAAAAACAACAAAAAACCGCATTTTAATTAAAACAAATCTTAGTGTGAATATAGAAACATATTTACAAATTAAGTCACTGGTCCCACCTTGGGTGCTACTTCCTGCAAGGTCAACATTCAGGCAAGCCCTATCACCGATTACCATCCCCCCATCCCAAAGCGAGATGGAGAGGCCAGCGGGCCTAGCCACATCCCACCAACAGCATACCTACGGCCATGAAATACAGGCAATCTAATGGCAGAGTGAGGTTCAGCTCGCACCACTCGGCAGCTGCAGGCGTATATATAGAAAGTGGAATGGCCAAAAATGCTCCGTAAGAATAAGCTTATTCCCTTATATGAAATTTGGTGCAAAGATAACGTACTGCTCCGAAAGTGAAAAGATATGCTTAGGAAATTCAAAAAGGCTTGAATATATTATCCGAGTGAAAAGGGATGCGATTTTTACAATTTTTACTTCACATCTTTGTGAACATAAAAATTCAATATCCTTCATAACTTAGTAATTTGTTATTGTTTTGAAAAAATTGTTTAACGAAATAAAACCTAAATGTGGGATAAATTTGCTTAGAAATCATATTGCTCAAGGTAATTACAAGGCCCAGAAATGTTTCGAGTATAAAAACGCTCCAATAGGAAGTATTCTGACTGTGAATAAAGTCACAAAACTTCCAATTTAAATTATGGAGCATGTTTTAACGTGAAAACGTATAATTGAAACATGATCATACTATAAGCCGTACTAGCTTCCTTCAATGAATTAATGCCTTATATTTTCACTATAGATAATTAGAAAAAACGCATTTTAGTTGAAAATAAAATTTACTTTATGAAGTGAGTATAGCAGTATGTCACAAAATTTACAAAACAGGTCTTACACTGGATGTTTGTACCTGTCTCGTCATCATCAAGGCACGTAGTACAAACGATTATTTGATCTGGACCCTTACCGTCCAAACCTATCGGCGAAATAGAGCACCCAGCGAGCCCAGCCACACCCCACCGATAGCATACTTCCAGCCGTGAAATGGAAGCTATGTGAGGCTATGGGATAGTGATGTTCAACTCGTGACACTCTGCAGCTGGAGGCAGCAACCTTATACAGAGTGGAATGTCCAAAAATGGTCCATAAAAATCAGATTATATCGTTATATAAAAATCTCCAAATATTTCGTACTGCTCCGAAACTGAAAATATATACTTAGGTAATTATAAAAGGCGTGTGCATATGCTAGCTTAATAAAACAGAAAGAGACTTTATAAGTTTTTAAATCGCATGTTTGTTAATATGTATCGCATGAAAATGCAATATAATTCACAACTTAGATATTTGTTACCTTCTTGAAAAATAAAACCTAAACTATCTAAAACATTTATCCCGTCATAAACAGAAGATTGATATTTTACAGAATTTTCTGTTCTAGATCCCCTGAAAAGCACATACAGCAGATATAGCGGGATCATGCTTTAAATTATTTTGCATAATAGGTACCAAGTGTGTTCTTAGTTTTTTGACTTAAATAAATACGCAGAAAAGAAAACGTTAATGAATTGTATGAACTTCAGTTTACAAGAAGTATGAGTATTGCGTAAAAAATGACAAAGCTTCGTGTATAAATTATATAGTGTATTTTAACACGAAAACGGAAAGGTGAGGCATGAACGTGCTATAACATGGCAGATTTCTTCAAGAAATTAATGCCTTATCTTTCCAATACGGATAATTAAATAACAAATAATCTGGATTGTTAAACCTCACATGTGATACATGGAAGTTCTTCGGTTATAAAGGCATTTGCCAACTTCCTCTTATATACGTTGGTCTTCGTTACACAGCATAACATATTACCTTACTGTTTTTTAAAAAAGAAAAAAGGTGGCCTAAGCTTCCATAATTCTGCGGTTAAAATGCTGCACTAGGACGGTATTTAACCAACTAATGCCTTATCCTTTCAATATGGATAATTATAATGTAAATCATCTGTAAGGTTAAGCTTCGCATGTTATGACAGCAAGGGATAGATTTCATTATTAATCGTATTGTTCATATTATGCATAAGGTACAGAAAGTTTTCGGGTATTAAATGCTCCAATGGGTGGTATTCTGACGCTTGGACTAGTTTTTAGACATCTTTACTCATAAAGGTTAGAACAGGTATTATTCGCCATACATTATGATTAAAACTGTAGTGTATATAACCCAAATATCATATTTACTGTATTTATAGAAACAATGTTGTCAATGTACAGCTTCCTGCAGAATTATTATTTAAATGTGTGTAGCAAAGTTCAGAGTTCTAAGCCCATAGATTTTGGAGAAAAATGATTCCCAGCTACGGAAAGTGTTATATCCAGATAAACGCATTTTAAGTTAAAACGAAATTTAGCTCAAATAGTGAGTATAGCAGCATGTTTACAAAATTTACGAAAAAGATCTCACACTGGGTGCCTCTATCTGTCCCGTCATCTTCCAGGCACGCCGTGCTACCGGCTATTTATCCTGGACCTTCCCCGTCCAAGCCCATAGGCGAAATAGAGAACCCCGCCAACCTAGCCACACCCCACCGATAGTATACTTCCGACCGTGAAATAGAAGTTATCTGATGACATATTGAGTTCAGCTCGTACCACCGGCAACTGCAGACGACAGCTATGTATAGAGAGTGGAAGGTTCAAAAACGTCCGGTGAGAATCAACTTATTCCGTTATATAAAGTTTGGTGCAAAGATATCGTGCTATTCCGAAAGTGAAAAGATATACTTAGGAAACTATAAAACGCTTGTATGTGCTAGCTACATGAAAAAGAAGGCGATTTTAAAAAGTTTAAAATCATATACTTGTAATGGTATCGTATGAAAATGCAATATTGTTGACAACTTAGTCATTTGTTAATGTCTTTGAAAAATTCTTTCGCTCAATGAAACCTAAATTTAGGATAGATTTGCTTAAAATCATATTATTCAATCTCAGTACACGGTACAGAAAGGTTTCGGATTTTAAAATACACCAGTAGATGTAATTCTGACGCTGTGGCTCCCTTTTGTGTATCTTTACATATGGAGGTTATTAGAATATTATTTGTCATACATTATGATTAAACTTGTAGTATTTAGATACCAAATGTCATAATTACGGTATGTTTATAGTAAAAATATTGTTAATGCACAGCTTCATGCCGAATTATTATTTTAAAGTTTGTACCAAATTTCGCAGCTCTAAGTCAATAGGTTTAGGAGAAAAATGATTCCCAGCAACGAAAAATGTGATATTCCAGAAAAATTCATTTTAAGTTAAAACTTAGCTTAAAAGTCAGTAAAGTAATACGTTTACAAAATTTACAAAAGGGTTCTCACACTGGGTGTTTCTACCTGTTTGGTCTTAATCCAGGCACGCAGTACTACTGATTGTTTAACCTGGACCCTACCCGTCCAAACCCACAGGTTAGATAGAGCACCCAGAGTGCCCAATCACACTCTACCGATAGCATATTTCAGCCCTGAAATGAATGCTACGCGAGGGTATGACAGAGAGGGGGTCAGCTCGTATCACCCTGCTAAATCCCCTAAAACTTGCTCAACAGAATAAAGGTAGAGTAAATTACAATATCAGTGGCGTTTGTTGCAAGATTCTAGTGCAAGTGGTTTACGAGAAATCATATTTTGAAAATGTTACGTACCGACACTTCTACAACCTGTGGTAGCACAAACTAAACCAAAACAAAAGGGAATTACAATACTTCTGTGAAATCTTACAAGTAAACAGAACATGGCCCTTCAAAGGTTGTGTTCAAAATGACCACCGGCAACTTCAATACACGCTTCCAGTATGCTATGGAAAGACTCTGCACACGTTCTAGCATTTCAGCGGAAATTTCAGAGCAGGCAGCAGCAATGCGTCGTTTCATATCGTCTGGTGTAGTTGGTATATCCTTGTACACAGTGTCTTTCAGCCTTCCCCACAGGAAAAGGTTTAAAGGGGTCAGATCCGGCTAACGGACCGGCCAAGGTACAGATCCACTTCGTCCAATCGAACGATTTGGAAACAATCCGTTAATACAAGCTGTAGTACTTGGTGCACTCTAGGCTGGACAGCCATCATGTTGGTACCACAGGTTCCTCCTAGGCTGCAAAGGAACGTCTTCTAGCATCCGTGGTAGATGGTCCGTCAAGAGGCTGCGATACTTGTGCGAGTTCATTGTTCCTTCTATGAACAAAGGGCCTATGAGTTGATGGTTCACTATCCCACACCATACGTTTAAACTTCATGGACGCTGACGTTCCACCTGACGAAGCAACGGGGATTGTCAACGGACCAATAGTGTATGTTTCTGTGGTTTACCTGGCCATGATTAGTAAATGTTGCCTCATCACTAAACAATATACATGATGAATCTGGAGTATCATATCCTAATGCCCATGTACAAAAGTTAACACGATTCTCAAAATCGTTTCCATGCGGCTCTTGATGGAGAGAGATGTGATAGGGATGGAACCTATGTCGCTAGAGAATGCGCAGTTCACTTGCGTGACTTATGTCACTTCCACGTGCGATTGTGCGGGAACTAATTTGCGGATCTACTGCATCGGCAGCCAAAATATTAATTTCTGCCCCTTCTCCAGTCACTTGTTTGTTTCTGTTACGTTTTCTAGGTGTTACAGTACCACTTTCACGTAATTGGTTGAAGAGGTTTATAAATAATTGCCGAGATGGTTGACGTCTATTGGGATACGTTTTCGCATACACCGTACAGGAACGAACTGCATTCTTCCTACACTCTCCATACACCATGAACATGTCGACTTTTTCTGCATTAGTATACTCCATCTTCCACTCACGACTTACTGCTTGAACTGTCACAAACTAACTGACCAGGTAGTCGCAGTGCAATCAATAAACAAAAAACACAGTGCATACAAATATAACAACATCGTGCCTAGTAACTAAGCAGGTTGAATGGGACAAACAATTGTCGGTGTGGAAACTTTTCAAAATACGATTTTCGTAAACCGCTTGTTTTAGAATCCTACAACAGAGACCATTGACATTCTAATTTACCCTACCGTTATTCTGTTGATGTAACTAAGCATTTTTCCATTTAAACATTGTATGTTTGCTCAAAAAATACACTTTTTCAGTATTATTAAAATCTGTTTATAGGCTAAATGTACAAGCTTCTGACTAAATCAGTTCTGTGAAAAATGCACATCAATAGCACTTTTCATTTCGGAAATATTTGCCGTGCAAGTTTTAGGTGATTCACCTTGCATACACTTTTTTTATTCATCACAGTACTTTACTATTTGTTTTAATATTAGCATTTTGAACACGGTGTGTGTGCTTTCAAATGTTTACGCATTAATTCCGCAAGGCCATTTTTGTCAATGCATGTCCTCTTCTTCTTCTATTTCTTTTTCTAAGTATTTTCAATGGCATACACACACGTTTTTTATTCATCACAGTAGTGTACTATTTGTTTTAATATTAGTATTTCGAAATTAGTTTAATATATTTTATCCTTTTCAAATATCTATAGCGTTAAGCTAGATTCGGATATCACTTATAGGTAGTTAGTTGCCATGTATATTTTATTCCCTAACCTACCCATCCCTATGGTGTTCTCAATCTTGTGCGAGTGTGGATATGTAAGTGCAGACCCATCTTCGCGCCTTCAAAATGGTTCGCAGCTGTTAACTTTGCTTCTCAAGGTACGCATTCCTTTTTTCTCTATATATTCTTTATTCTGAATAATCAAACAAAGGGCTGAACCTAAAGTTGCGTAAAATTACCAAATACGCTACTAATATTCATCTTTTTATTTTATTTTATTGTCGCTTCAAGTTGTTTTGCATTTCTTATTTTCCTTCGCTCATGTTCTAATTCGTGTTCCGCTTTCTTTCTAGCTGGTTTTATCTACAACCGCAGACATCCTTTACCGGGCACCAGCGCTTTTACTATCAGCATCAATAGCATTTCATTTACAGCAATGTTTGCGATTTCACCGAGAAATATTTAGCATCTAATATAGTTTATTCTGATTTACCAAACATGTAATTTTCTAACTGGCAGAAACTATGTTTGCATATAGATATATTCTTTATTTGCCCATATTGTAGTCTGAATAGACAAACAAAGGGCAGAACTCATAGTTGCGTATACGTACTAACTACTCTACTGTACTTCATGGTTTTATATTATTATTATTATTATTATTATTATTATTATTATTTTATCATTATCACTTAAAATGGTTTGTGTTCTTATTTTCCTCCGCTGCTGTTCTAAGTATGTGTTCCGTTTTATTTCTTTTACATATGTCCTAAGTTTTTCTCGCCCCATTTATGTATGGTGTTATCTATAACCGCAGGCATCCATTTCCGGGCACCAAGGCTTAAAATATCAGCATCAATAGCGTTACATTTTCAGCAATATTTGTCATTTAGACAGAGCCTTATACACCGCAAAATATTTAGCATCTAATATATTGTAGCATGATTATCAAAACAAGCAATTAGCTAAAGATCAGAAACGATGTTTCCATATAGATGTTATATACGCTAATAGCCTGCATTTATGGATCTTTCGCTGTTGTTGTAAGTGCGTATTCCGTTTTACTGTCAATATTTCCTATTTTTTTCTTTTATTCCATTATTTTACCTTGCATAGTTGTATTTAATCATTCCGTACAATATTGTAGCTTCAGCCGTCAAGGTCCTGCTAGCTGGTGTTATCTATAACCGCAGACATCTGTTAGGGAGTACCAAGGCTATTATCGCTTGCCAATTTATGCTGAATATTTCTTTGCTGACGGCTATTGAGACAGAGCTTTATTTCCTCTCTCTCTCTCTCTCTCTCTCTCTCTCTCTCTCTCTCTCACACACACACACACACACACACACACTTGGCTTTCTCAGCACATGCTGTATTCTTGTCTGTCCATCGTGCCCTTCGAGTTTTTTTTTATAAATATCGTTCATCGTGTTCTCATACTTTGCGAGTGTGAATGCCTGTGTGTGCCTACATCGGCATTCCTAGTCACTTATTTCTTTCGTTCCTCTCCATCGTGCTTCCGCACAGAGAGTGTAATACCTTCTACGATTTCATCTCAGCTATTTCGTATCCATTATATCACGTTTGTCTTACGGATTAAGTGTTTTGATTTTCGACCTTCCATACCAGCATTTTGCAGAGAAAACCTATTCCCCTCTCTTTTAAGCGCTAGTGGTAACAGATTAAGAAATGAAGGCCACCAACGTGGTTCGTTTTCCCGTTTAAGATCAAAGATGGCGGCTTTTGGCACCATACTTTCCCGCCTGTTTTCTTAATCCTCACCGAATTTGGAAACAAATAAACTCGAGCACTTTTCCTCCAGAAGCCGCCAATTTGGCTCGATTTCCGCCTTAAATCCAATATGGCCGTCTTTGGCGCCACAATTTCCCGCATTTTTCTTAACCCGACGACACTAGCGCTTAATCTCCAATGACATTCCTAGTCACTCATCGCGTCTTCTCTCATTTCCTTTGTTACTCTCCATCGTGCTTCCACACAGCTTGGTCCTTCTGGATATTACCTTTCACGATTTCATCCCGGGTATTTCATAACCATTATGTTACGTTTCTCTTATGGATTAGCAACTTTGTTTTCCGATATTCCATGCCTCCTTTTTGCGGGAAACAATAGAAGCATGTTATGTTTTACATAGGGATTAATGATCATCCTGCCACTATTTTATGATGCTTTCTCCCAAATCTAAGAGATATGGCGCTATCTGTCGCCATATTAAGCAAAAGGTGGAAATTACGCCCATTTACTGCCATCTTGTTCTTTGGGGTGCGACTAAAATTTTCAGTCAATCTTGCCAACATAGTGTATTTGGAGGGAATAATTCACCAGGGGATTAAGAAATTGGCGGAAAATTTTTTGTGGTGTGGCCAAACTTTCCCACCAATTATGCAAACATGGCGGATTCGGAGGGAAAATTCTCCAGGGTTTTTCATATCACGTGCTACCTTCATGTCATCTTTGGCAGCAGAATTTCCCGCCTTCTTGTTTGAGACGCCATTTTTTACCTTCATCCAGCGTCACTAACACTTTCAAGCATCTTCTCAAGATTTATTCCCTTGTTAGTCTCCAACTTGTTTCAGGACCGCTTCGTAATGGTCGTATAGGCAATTCTCTCCAAATAATACACCTCATTCTAAAACACCGGCTATCTCTCAACGGTATTGCCTTCCTCAATTTTCACCACGCTATTCTATCCCCATACTCCAGGGTTCCACATTCTACGATTTAACTCCGGCGTTTTCGTGTTCGTTCCTACACTTAACACCCATTTAACCCCACTTCGCTTTCCTTTTTATGGATTAAGAGCTTGCATTAACTTTACTCCTACGACCAGGGGATTTTTTTTCACTTATAAGCGATGTTGTGCTGGTGTCGCCGGATTAAAGGAAAAGGCGTGAATTACGCCTATTGTCGCCATATTGGTTTTTGGGTCGCGGTCAAACTTTCCCGCAAATCGTGGCAACATTGCAAATTTGGCGGGAACCTTTCCCGCCTTTTTTTAAGATGGCTCCTTTTGGCGCCACATTTTCTCGCGTTTTCTCCTAATCCGGCGACACTAGTGCCTAATCCACCCTGGTGGCAGGGTCATCGCTAATCCAAACTTTTAATCTATGAGTATTACTACTCTCGCCTTATCCTTCCTCCCGGAGACGCCCCATATGGGGCGTAGGTACAATATCCACTATGTGGATCAGTGTCGAGCCCTTCCGTAGCCAACCAATACAAACCTATCACATAGCGATCAGCTTTGAGGGGTTTGGCTATCGCTTTATCTTAATATGTTCTATTTATACCTACAAAGAATTGTGTAAATAAGTGATGAAGGTTTATGTATATTAACATGAAATAGATACAAGAATAAGCTTTGTAAGAATAGTTTGTAGAAGAGTGAGTAGAGAAACTCATGTGAATGCAGTTTATATCTTATAGCAAAAGCTCCATATGCCTTTATGCCTGTGGGCAAGATAACTCCAAAACGAAACGTCGGTTAAATACTAAACTTGATATTTAAGTTCCGTATCTTTCATAGAAGTGACACAAGGATTTTCAAAAAAATCTCTTGAACCCCGAACAACCCTTTACATGGAAAATCTTCGAAATTTGTTACTTTCTCAAAAATTGCTCTAATGATATTGATTAAAATACTCTCTGTTTAAAACACTTTCATGTCAAACTAAATATATGTTGTATTTTCTGAGAAGAGTCTCTAAAGTCTTCTTCATTCTGAACGACTTTTCTATAACTGGTAAACTGTAAAGATAGACAAAGGTTTGCTACACAAGAAAAGCACGCAGTTTGCCATACATATATTTTATGGGATTAACCATTTCCCAGATATGTTTTGTTATTGGTTTGAATACCTTTTGTAACTGAGAAGTCACTATTCGTTTTGTTTTTGTCACGGTCATACAAATAGCATGAAATTTCAAAGCATCACGTAGTGAGATGCTTTTTAAAAATGTAACTATCGCTTTATACTACATATACGAAATGTGTAAATGTGAACTTTTTCTTTTGGTATTTAATTAAAGTCCTTTAACCGTGTAGGCCATTACGGGTGGTGAATGAACGAAATGGTTAAAATAATGCTCAAATGGGCCCGAGGTTCTAGACCTTAGAGCTATCTGACATTCATCTTCTCAGGATAAGAGGAAATCCTGTAAAAAAAACTTCATCCAGGTAACTGACTCTAGCTGATTTGAACTTTGGACCTCTTGAATTTGAGGCAGACCCCTACACTACATAGATGAGCTAAATGTGATTTGGAACTTTATCTGGATTATAAGAAGTAGACAGAAAAATAACATTTAGTAAAACTAATTTGTAGAATGGTGAGAAGAGAAATTTATGTGAATGCAATACGTTAGATTTTTCTCGTGGTAATGTAAAGAGGGTGAAGTTTCAAACGCACCACATGAAATTCTGACTATTGTTTGAGCAACTGCATTCTTCATATACATACAACGAAGCTTCTAATGGCAGTTCATCTCAATTAACAAGAGGACCCTTTCACTCAAACCGTGTGCAGGAGAAGGTTGGACAGATAGAATCAGATTGAAAAATTCAATGTCATAGACGAGATTTGAGCTACCGATCTTCCAGTTTCAGTCCAGGTGGCGCCGCGGTAACGTGTGCGACTCGCATTCGAGAGATCCTTAGTTCGCTTCCCGGCGACCGCCCACTCTGACCCACGGTTTTTTTTCGGGAGTTTTCCCGGGTCGTCAGGTGAATGCTGATGTGGTTTCTCTCAGCCGCGAATATCGTTCCATTCCTCATTTCATTCATCCTTAACCCCGTTAGGTCTCTTTCAGGGTTGGAAGTGTCAGCGATGGTGTTCCGTGCGGCGTGGCAGGAAAAAAGGATGCTCTCTGTGGAACCTAATCCGACTCTTGGTCTTCGGCTGGTTGCCGGGGTATACCGAGCGCCTCTTGAGGGGCTTTGGACCTTCTGTGTGGGGTGAGGTCCCACGGTTTGCCTGCCTGACTTTCCGGGGCGCCTCAAACTGTAAACTTCAGGAACCTTGTCATTGCTGTGCCGTCACTCCTCCTTCCGGCCGCCCGATATCTCGCTGTCTCTCACCTCGTCCCTCCCTCCAGGGGGTGCCCCTTTGAGAGCACAAGTACAATATCCTCATTCACTGGATCGGGATCGAGTCCCCTCCGTTACACAATCCATTCAATTCCAGGCTAAGGAAGAGAAGCATTTTAGTAATTCAGAACGTGAATCATAATAAAAAGTATCTAAGTTCTTTTTCCTGGTTCAGAAAGCAAGTTTATTTTTGAAAACAATTTAATTTTCAACAAAAGCACATCAACCGTTCTGTCAATTTTGAAAATTTAGCGTATATGTTATCCTAGCCGAATAAAAGAGCTATATAGAAACTGCATATTTGGAACTAAATGGTGTTTCCTCTATCTATTAACATTTTCTCCTTTTAAATACAATAACTGTTTTTACTCTATGTCCACTATACTGTTGGCACCGTTTTCCTTCCTTTGTCTTGTGAGTGTGTGAAGGGGGAATTATGTTTCAAATAAAACAATCCATATTCGTTTTTCAGTAACAAACCAAAATATATCTTATTTTGAAGAAAATTGAATGTTGTATTTAATTGTGCTCAAACTGCTTCAACAGCTTGACATTAATACTACTTTTACTCCGTATTTTTAGGACGTTACTTGAATATTATCAGGACTGAACAAGCCAACCGTATGGAACTACACACTTAGTACTAAAGGATTGTGATAAATCCCTATGAAAATTAAAAAGAAAAAACAAACTTATATTCAAGATAATAAATAACCTATGTTTCGAAGTGCGCGTAGAACAGTCTGTTGGTGGTAATTATGAAACGATTATTATTATTATTATTATTATTATTATTATTATTATTAATAGTATTTGCAAAAACCGTTAAAAACAAAAGATATACATTACGCGCACCTTGTTTCTCAAGAAAATTACTGAATAATGCATCTTAAACTTCTGTAACACCCGCATAAACAGCACAATATTTTATTCTTAAACGACATATTATGTAAAGAAAATGTTAATTTATTTCGCTTGGATAGATCTAGTAAGGAAAAAAGGATTTAGTTTCGTCTTGTTTCCTCTTAGAGTCAGGCCGCTGAATCATACGAGCATACACAAAATTAAATGTGACCTTTGAGACGATACCGGCACTCACTATCAGTTGTAGCCAGGCATGACTAGTCGAGAGGACATTTCTTCCCCTCTCTTCCTCTACAACCTATTGCCCATTGGAAAACCCCTTGCCCCTCTCTTAATGTTAATGAGATTTATTAACGATTACAAGTAACTCGTACGCAACAGCAATTTTGAATTGGTACTCATAAGATAAAAGGATTAAAGAAACTATATTCCGTTTACACCTGTTGAGGAAGCTAATGTTGAAGGTAACTAGAATAGGATGGAAGATAACTTTGATTGGCCTTTATGATTCTGAAAGAGCATAGATTGACAAGCTCGTCAAAGCTGATAATTAACTAAAAATTACCTTTGGAGCCATGGAGCTTCATGCCCATTCTGCAGCTTCTTAAACTATGACCTTCACTTGGAACATACAAATATCAAAGCTAGAAAACACACGCTTCAGGTTGTTCGACATCAGACTACACGATTGGGAGATCATTTGATAATATTAACAACTTTAATCAGAGTCCCTTCCTCAATAATGAATGTTACTCCTATCATGACCGAGCGGGATGGCTCAGGTGGTTACGTCTGTAGCCCGCATTCGGAAGGTCTCGAGATCGATTCCGAACACAGCCCACTCTAGTCCATGGGTATTTCGTGGTTTCCCCGCCAGGCGAATGCTGGAGTGGTTCATCTTCTACCACAACTCTGTTCTTGTACCCATCATCTTCCTTATCATCTATTTCAGGATTGTAGGTTCAGGCGATGGTGTTCGGCGGGTTGCGGCTGGGCGGTGGCTTGCGCTCTCTAAAGGTTTCTTCCCTGGTGTCGCTGCGGTACCACTAAGTTAGGTCTCTCCTCAGCGTGGGGCTCCGCTACGGGGGAACCTGGAGGTTGGTGGGTTGTGGGCAGGGACCGCGGCGTCGGATGCGTTCTATCTGGAAACGTTAAAGACCCCTTTCATGCTTGCGCCCGTTCGGCATCCGGAACTGGTCGCCCATTGGGTCTCTCCCCTCATCCATCCCTCCCAGGGGTCACGTTGGAAGCACAATGGGCCGACTGGCCTGCGTGCGGTTCTCGCCCTGGTTCCTGAGGCCCCTCCGTGATACGTACCGTTACATTTACCTTTACCCCTACCATGACATGAGCCTGTAGAGCCTCAAAGTGTGCATATGTTTATAAAATTAACTCTAAATTCTGGAGCTCCTGTTAAGAGAGAGAGGGGGGGAGAACAAAAGAAGATTATCTCCTCCTGAAGATCTTGGTTTTCTTTAATATGTAGCACTGCTCGTCACAAATTGCTGACATGAGCCAAAAGAGACTTTAAATGGATCCGTCAACATCAGTCTTGAAGTACTGCATATATCCAGGCCCACATATCTTCGTATTGTTTAATCATGTGTGGCAAAATGTTAACCTACAAGCGTCTAATACATGCAATGCATAAAATTATATAACTGAATGTGAAATTGTAAATTTGAGAAGTTATAGCAATGTGACTAATGGGTGTATAGACTTAGTGAAAAGAATGTAGCTGTAAATTTTTTAGAATTAATTGCTCATCCAAACAAACCGTGTGTTGGACAAGGTTAGAAAGGTAGAACCAAACGACTGAAAAATTTATTGCCATTGTTGGGATTTGAACCACGGATCTCCCCTTTTCCATTCTCGTGCTATAACCAGAGAGCTATTATGGCAACATCTCAGCACGACATTAAACTACCCAACTGATTCGCATTTTCCCCGGTAAGTCAGACAAGAAGATCTCAAGTTGTATCGAGATGACATACCCCAATATCAACTTGCAATGCTGTAAGCGTTTAGGTCTCGGGCAGAATGATTTTTTTTCTTTTCTTTTAATAAAGTGTATTTAAATGGTTTAACACAGGTTATTTATTTTATTGTATATCTCAATCATTTTCATTTTCCCTCTGCTACTACCTGAATAGCAGTAACACATTGAACTAGGAAGTTTATATAAATTAATTAAATGTAGATATTTCGATATACGGCTCAGGTCGTGTTAGATTTAATTCCTACAGACTCTCTAATTAAATTACGACGCAATGACTTTAGATATGCATATATGAAACTTGGAAAATCCACGGAATGTAAAATATCGTGTTGAAATTTATTCCAGCTATTTCACGGAGAAAAAAATTAATGTTTTTGCCATGTTTCAAAATTCTAGCTGTTATAGTTATTCAAACATTAAATTTTAATTGTATCAAATCACTGTTGTTACAAAGTGCTCCACAAGATGTATTTTTAAAGCTATTCACATAGGTCAGGTTTTACTGCAAATGAGTCTGACAAAGGGTCTATCATATTATATTTTTTTAAATATTCGCCTAATTATTGTGGAACAAATTTTGCTTTTATACGCTCCAGAATTCTTAATTTTTCCAAATTTTAATAAATTATTTGTCAAAGTTGGTAGATTATTTTAAAAATGTATATGCTCACTTGCTTTAATGTACCTTTGAGAGGAAGTATTAAAATGTTAAAAAACAAGTTAGTAAATAGTTGCATAGTGTGAAGCAGTTTAAGCATTGGAAAATCATATAAAAACGTTTGTAGAAAAACAAGGCTTAAAGTTGGGTGTGTCGATTACTAACATGCGCCTGCCCATTTATAGCTTCAGCTAATTTGTAGTCAAAATACGCCAACTGCAAAAAACAATAAATTTGTTTAAACTTTAGAATTATTATTATGTTATTTTGAAAAAATTAAGGTTACAGAATTTTGGACTAATTTGACAGATGCATTACCTTAAGCAAGTGTTCATCACAGTATTTTGATTCCTGATGAGTGGAATAATATAGTGTGCGTAAATTATACTGTCACTATATTCCATACACAGTAACTTTTCTTAAATTAGGCAGCGTTCAAGCAGTCTAATATGCTGAGATATTATGCCCTAATCTTGTTTCTTAATGAACACAAGCAAAAAAAAATAATAGATTAAATCTGTGATATGTCATCTTGGTATCTAGTTCTCCAAACTACAACGTATATTCCAAATTCGTGATTCATTATTTCATTCTTTGTACCTAGTTATTTTCGCTCATTGTTGTACAAATTAAATCTTAACCTAATTGGCTAACTAAAAACCAAAAACATAATATATACCTTCTCTATTATTCTACTACTCCTACTGGAAACCAACAGTAACACCAACTGGTTACCATTTGGCATATATTCCTTTTCACGTATATTAACTTAAATCATAGCTACTGACAGCCAGCAGTATTGAACGCTGGTAGACAGAATTCTAAACAATCTATAAGCGCAATTCCAATTATTAAACCTCATTGACCTTTTACACTATAAATTATTCCTTGGTTGCTATATACTTAATAAGTCGCTACAATATAGTTACGTTCTATAAATTTAATTTACTCTCCTAATACTTATTATTATAAAGTTCTTCTCTTTCACCTTAAAATTTTCTCAATTTATTACATTATAACCTTCCAATTTAACATTTTACGACTTTAATAATCCTTACACTCTATCACATAATAGCTTTTCACATTTATCACTTTTTATAATCTCGAATTTTATACTATTAATCACTTCAATTTTCATTAATCACTTCAATCAATAAACATTTTCCCTGAGCCATTTTTAATAACACTTATCTCTAAACACTTATTTTCCTACTTTCACCACACTTCGCTTCCACTAAAATTCCTAATCGTAGGTCCCTCTTCTTCTTCCGCTGTCATCCCTCGTCTCCCGACTACTCTTCTTTTATTCTGCCAACAATAATTCCTTCTTCCTTGGTTTCACCACCTTTTCCGCATCCCAACGCTCCATCCGGTCCCTTCTCTATCCTGATACTATCCTATAGGTACTTCCCCCTCAACTCCTCGGCTCCCTGCCCCCTCCTACTCTCCAGCTGCTGTCCTGGCTCTTTCCTCCACTCTTTTTCATCAGTCTCGTTAATTACACTAGTCTGCATTTTCAAACCTTTTGGCACATGATTTCTTAAAAGTAGGTATTCTTGAATCACGTTTCTATGCTGATTCCAGAAATAACTTCCGTTTTTTTCTATCATGTCAGGTTTTTACACAAAAAATTAATGTTTTGACAATTTTACTAATGAGCGTAGAAAAGTATTCAAATACCATTTCACACAAGGTAAGTTTTTACTCAAGAAACATTTTAAGAATACTCTCAAGAACTCCCCTAATTTATTTCATGACTACATTTTAACAAAACAAAAACCCAAAGTGTTTTCTTTATTTTATTTCAAACTTTCTCTTTTTTGACTTCCTTGCAGATCCTTGAAGACGACTGTCCCTCCTCAACATCCAACAGTAGTCGGCCATCATAGTTTCATTCCATCTCCCCTGGTACCTCCTCTCCATTTCCTTAATATGTTGGTGAAAACGTTCACCCTGCTCTTCATTATAATGTCCCAGATTTTCTGGAAAGTAGTCGATATGTGAATGGAGAAAACGCACCTTTACACTCATGTTACAACCCATCTTCTTGAAATTTTCCAACATTATTTCGACAATAGCCTTGTAATTAGCATCTTTGTTATTGCCTAAGAAGTTTTCAGTAACTGATCGTAGGCGGTCCATGCTTCTATTTCTCTCTCATTCATTGTCTTCTCAAAATCTTCATCCTTCATCAATTTCTTTATTTGAAGACCAAAAAATTAGAGTCTTTAATTTGTCCTGTGTAATGAAGGGAAATTTCTTGGAAAGGTACTTGAAGCAGGGTCCATCCTGTGGTAGAGCCCTTACAAATTGCTTCATCAAGCCCAATTTTATGTGTTGTGCCGGAAGCAATATCTTCATATCTCTATATCTCTGTATTTTTTAAGTGAAATTGTGAAAAAACTGTACGTGATAGAAAAAACTAAAAACAGTTTTGAAATCAGCATAAAAAGTGAGTCAGAATCACTTATTAGTTTTCAGTCATCCGATAACATGCAGACTAGTGTGATATTATCTTCCCTTTTATCTTCTAATGTTCTATATTATTATTATTATTATTATTATTAAAAGTTTGTGTGTATATTTCAATTAATTCTTCTTCTGCCTCCATTAGCTGCAGCTGTAATATTTCTGATCTACTAAGTGCTGTCTGAGCATTAATATTTTTCATTGATTCTAATATTATCACTCTTTCTTCCGGTGTCAGTTTACTATTTTGTTCTGTTCTATTCTACTAATTTTATTTTCTAATTTGTCTAAATATTTTCATATTTTCCTCTGCGTTCTTCCTAACAGTCTTTTAATTTGTACATTTTTCATCCTTCTCGACCACATCCCCGCCCCATGGGTTATAATTGACGAGAATATACATTTCTGGTGCGTTATAAGGTATTCAAGAATGTGTTATACTTATATTGGTTATTCTAAGTAGATCATTATTATTAATTCAACAGTATTGTACACTTATGCAGTATGTCTTCAAAAATTCAATTTTTCATCCAGATATATTCCAAGATATTTAGCTTCTTTTGACGAGGAATGTTTTTGTCTTTGTATTTAATTATTGCGTCTCTAATTAATTTTCTTTTCATGACAATTGTGCAATCGGATTTATTAATGCTGTTTCAAGGTTAAGTTGTCTAAACCTCCCTTCCAGCTGTTTTAGTTAGTTTATTAAAGCGTTGTGCAATTTCATTTATATTTGTCCTTCTATTATAAGTAATACGTAATCTGCATATGCAATGATCTTAAATATATTTGAAACGTTTTACAAACTATTCAATTGTGTTTCCAAAACCATATCCGAAAATTTCGGTCCAAGGACCGAGCCATGAGAGCATCCCTTTGTAATTTCTCTATATTTCTCTTTAATTCCTCTAACATAAACTCTCCTATCTTTATAATAATTTTTCAAAACTTCATATAAGCATCTTGGACAATTTTAACACGTAATCCGTTACAACTAAAGTTTGTCAAAAACCCAACAGATATCAGCAAAGATACCAAAGCATATTTTACTCTTAATTCTTCAGTTGTTATTAAATCATTAATTGCGGCTTCTGTTGATCTCCCCTTTGGAAAGCCTTGTTTTCTATTATCCATACGAATCATTATTTCAAATAAAATTTTCTAACTATTTTGCATATTAATGATTCTAATATTTTCCCCATATCATTAAGGAGACAAATTGGTTTATACGATTTCTCTTATCTTTACTTTTTTCAGTAATATAGCATTAGCCTCCTTCTATCAATAAGGAAATCTTTCTTGCCGAAATAGTCATTTAAAGTGTATAGGAATATAGGAATAGTGTTACACCCTTTTCTAGTTGTATAACAACTTCATGATAATGCCATTTGGTCCGAATGCCTTTCTTTTTTTGGGTTCTGGATTATTCGTCTAATTTACGTTATATCGAATGGATATAATCATTGTATTGATATATTGCTCCTTCAATTAATTTCCTTTTTAGCACGTACATCATCCTCTGTTACTATGTCATCACTCAGTAAAGGTTTATTTAACAGCAAATGTATCGGCTCTTTCCAGCTCTTAAGCACATCGCAGTTTCCTTTGTTTATAGTCAAAAGTATTTCCGGCTTCTTAAAATTCTCCATTATTATGTTATATGGCAAAACCCATACATTCTTGCTTAACGTTTCTTCCATATATTTTCCCCAGATATGATTTTTTGTCTCCTCGAACAGTTTTTTATACGTTTGCTTTGCTCTTTTATAGTTTTATACGTTAATTGCTCATTCTTCCGTCACATTCAAGTTTTGATATGTTCGACTTAATTTCCTTACCTTTCTTCTTAGTTTTTGTAAATAATCGGTCCAAATTTTAATAGTTTTCTACTCTTTGGTACTGGTTTAGCGATTAATTCTTTCACCCTGGTTTGTAAATTATACGTGTCTCTAACCTTATCATCTCCTGTATGCTTCAATTGCATATTTTAAAATTCCTGCTACACTTTGTCCAAGTTTGCTTGCTTAAACTTATAAATAACTTTTCCTCTGTTTATATTTATATTGTTATCATCCTTAGCTTTAATATCAAAATATATAAAAATATATCATGACTTGATGTCAAATTTTTCCAACACTGGAATTCCTGATTTCTTCTATGGCTCTCATGTTATATAATATAAAAACTATGCTGGATGTAGCTCCATCTGTACTTTCAAATATTGGCGTATTATTGGTTTTATTACAAATCGTTAAATTTAGTTCCGAAATGATTTCTTCTAACTTCTCTTCCCTTTGAACCATATATTAATTATGCCACCGTTTTGACTTAACATTTGCATCATAATCATGAATTATTATATTACTAGAGTGTATATTATCTATTTGCCGAATATATTCTAGACAGGCTCTATTGCATCTCTAAATCGAAAGTAGTGGTTTGCTAGTATCAAACTACCTGCTTCAGTAGTTATTTCCACGCGGTTTAAACGTGTGTTACTTAGAAAGTATCCACAACTTCAAGGGTTGGATTAATTATAACTATAGCTGCCATGGGGTTAACCCTATGTTTATACAACACACTGTGACAGCGCCAGCTATGTGATTGGAGTTGCGAGCGCCTTCCGGTGCATTACCTGCCACGGGTTAGGTTAATGGTCGGTCCTTCTCTGGAACAATACACATTGTGTGCCACTTCCACTCTCCAGAAGATTCCTTTTGGCCCTTTCTGAAAGGTTCTGTTATCGAAAGTGTTGAACGAGTCGAGTGTTGGGTTCTGTTGGAAGTGACAGTGCAAGTGGACAGTGCAGTTTAATTGTGAGTGTGACTCAACAATCGTGAGTCGTGCAGTTCAGCAGTTCAGTTGTGATTTGATTCGACCGATCAGTTGTGTTGTATTAGAGTGTCTCAAATTGACTCAATTGTAACGTTTGTGTTGCACTGTGTGCTTTGTGATAAATAAAGCGTGTTTTCGCAGCAAATGTTGTTCTGATTTGTTACAGTACGTCTGTTGGCGTATAAATTAATTTACCCCGTTTTGTGTATGGTTTCTGAATGAACAAGATGCCCAAATGTAGGTATTATATTATTTTACGAAATTCTATTAATACTGATTTACTCCTCTGGGCATTAGTTTGACCAATTCTGAATTTGTGTTTAAATCCTATTTCAGTCACCCATTGTTTCCTATAAAAGATCGTCCTCATTACTATACGGCAGTGAAGTGTGGGGATGGGAGAGGGTGGATAATGTAAATAAAATACAATGCAATTTCTGGAAGCGCATTCTAGGGTTGGGGAGGGGTACTTCAAACTACGGAGTTCTTCGGGAGGTAGGATGCTGGGAAGATGCTGTATTTGCTAAACTAAACGTAGTTAGGTACTGGCTGCGAATAATTAAAGGCGATCAAACAACTCTGAGAGGAGAGCAATATGTTATCGTCATCAAATAAACAACATAGGGCATCCAAAATGGTGGGCGGCGGGGTTGCAACGCGAATTATCAAAAATTGGCTTAAATGATATCTGGCAAAGGGGTAATGAAAATACACACAGTGCCGTAAGAAAGGTCAAAAGACGACTATGCGATATAAACAGGCAGAAAATCGAATCTGAATGTAGACAAAGATCAACATTGGAGCTACAAAATGAAATAAAAACTAGGTGGGGTAAGGAAACATATATTTTGGAATTGAGTATAAAACAGAGGACTGGAATAGCATGGCTTAGGTTGGGAGGGTGGAAAGCTCGCAAGATTGTTGATGACGATGGCAGGAGGATTTGCCCATTATGCGGGGAACAAGAAGACTGGACGCATATTTTGGCAGCATGCGTGCAGACGGAGGGTATTAGGAAAAAACTATTACCGGAAGTATTTTTGGCTTCCAACAGTCGGAGGACAGCATGCTGGGACATGATTCTAAACAGCCAAAACTGGCCAAGCTTGGGCACATACTTAATGGAAGTACGTGTACTAAGAGATAAGGTGTTTATGTAATTTTTCTTTAAACATATGTGGTGCTTGAGTACTTGTGCGCGACTGTGTGTGTGTGTGTGTGTGTGTGTGTGTGTGTGTGTGTTTGAGTGTGTGATTCAGTGTGTTTCTTTCAATTTTATATGTATGTATGTATATAGTGCGGTGATTGTAAAAAAAAAACAGTTGTTTTCTGGTTGATACTGCAAGTCACGTATACAGACCAGGTATTTATCTAGAGAGCATGTACGGTCTCATGACCCATGCGACTGTGTTATGCAATTAATGTAATACTAAATACTTAATAAATACCACCACTACTACTACTACTATAAAAGATCAGTGTTGTATAGGCGTAGGAAATATGCTTAGTTTCAGTCCTAAATGTGTGTTCCGTGAAATGCTTTGATAGTTTATTGACTGTTATTAGTTGTTGGTTTCTATTGTTGCATGTCCTATTATATGTTAGTTAAGTTTTTTATCGCTACCTGTTTGTGGTGTTGTTTTTATTTAAATGCAAAGGAAAAGATCCAATTAAATTATAATTTTCTTATTGTTAGTATTTCCTGCATTTCTTGCTGATCCTTTATTGCTTGCAAGCGTCACATTCGGTAGTTTACATGCGGAATGAGGAGTAAAAATAGTACTTGTGGCTTTAAGGTTGGAGTAAGATATTCCATCGTGGTTAGTGTGAATATAACAATTTGGCCAATTTTGACAATAATCATAAGTAACACTTCCGTGACAAAGTAAACAATATTAGTAGACTTCTTGTTTCAAATGTATCATTATGTGTACTAAAATCTGTTTCTAACAAAGTGAGTAATTCCTGCGGCTCAATTGTTATGTTCTACACTCTCAACTCGATCCGGTCAACTGCATCGGGCATAAGAAATGCAATTTTGTCACCATTGCGATGTAATTTCCTTATTATATGCCCTAGTGCAACAAGTAACGTCTGTCTCCTTTAGCCTACTTAATTGTAATGTCATATCAAAGTTATTATACATTCCAGTAATGTTTATTGGAACATCTTCTTCCCTCTTCTCATTCTCCTGCTTTCTTTGTTTCTTCCTCTTCTTCCTTCTTCTCACCTTCCTTGTCTTCTTTATGAAGATTATATTGTGTATTAGTTATTATGTCTTGTTCTTCAACTTTTATTATGGTGTCTTTTATCTCTTTATTATTCACAGTATTCTTTTTTCTCTCTTCTTCCTTTCCTACTTTATTGTTTCAGTGTATTATTGATTCGGGTGCATGTTTTCCTTTCTTTAAGTTTAGTTTATTTAAACATTTTTCTTCATTTCCACAGAAAAAGTAAAAATCTTCTTCTCCGTTATTGCCTGTTGCTGTTTAATATCCCCTCTCCTTCATCCTCATCCCACTCCGTAGTCAAATCGTCTGTCAACAAAGCTTGATAATAATCAATTTCAACTTTTCCTTCTTGTCCTACTTCTAATTCAGATTGTATATTATGTATATCAAATCTGGGAGTAGCAACATCAATACTATTTCTGTTTATTACCAAATCGAAATTTATATTATGTATTCTTATTTTCTTCAGTAGTGGTGGTCTCCGTTCATCTTAATTTTCTGCCGCTTGAATTTTAAGTAGCTCTAGAATTTTATCTTCTCAATTGTTACCTAGTTATCGTCTTCATCCTGTATTCCTATTTCTTTTACTAACATTCTTTGCTGCAACTTTTAGTTGTTTTCTAAAACTCATCGTAAACTCCTTGACTGGCAAAGAGTATTCCTCTTTCTGATTTTTTTCTATATTGTAATGTATTGGTCAAGTTAAGTTAAATTATTTTCCTAAAAGTTACTTTTGTTTAGAATTTGGTTCATGTGAAGCTTATTTCTTGCATTCTTACTTCACATGGTGTAACTCAGGCTGTACAGTGAGTCTTCGTTTAGCACTAATCATTACCTGTGGTATTATGTGGGTTGATGCCAAATATGACCATGTCCTGTTTGGAGGCGTCTATCTATAATATAAAAAGCCTACCATAAATCCATGGTACGGCAGTCCTGATAGGAACAACCCCAGGTGCGGCCGGAGGTGCTGCCCAGATCAACACCCACATTTGGGTATAGTATCCAACGTAACATCCGCCCGCTCAATGGCACTAGGTAACCAAAAACTGATCTTTCCCTTAAGTAATTCTCTTAATTAATTCTAAACATGGCTTGATTGCTCACTTTCATTGTCTCTACTCGTTTATGATAGTAAATTTATGTTATCGTTTTTGTAAATTGTGTCTTGCTATTCAGAGTTGCTCACCAATCAATGTATGTCCTCAACCCCCACAAAATTAAGGGCGTGACATTTATGGTGGATACGCCGGCTCCTCTAAAGCATTTTTCAGAAGTATGGTTCGATCCCGTACCTCTATTTTTATTCCTTAAAAGATGCTTATGGTAGAGGCGTCAGCTTTTCAAACTTTAGTTAACTGAGCAGTATGGTTCGATTCCGTACCTCTCTATCAAAGTTGCTTTAATACTCCTGTATCCATGGCTATGGTGGAGCGCTAGACTCTCTGAATTCCTTTTACTTTTTTTTAAAGTATACTTCACATTATTCGGGTAATAATTCTGTTAAGATGGGCAATACACCCCACCACCACCCTCACCCTCAGGTTCTGTCTCCCCCAAAAGTCTTAACCCTTTGGCTACGGCGTCCACAGCCGCTGCCCCCCTGTAACGGAGCAACTGCTCACCAAGTCAAAAGTTACATCGCCAGAGTCCTTAGCTACACTATTTGTTAACATATTTTAGGGGAAACCATGCGCACGACTTACAGCCGAAGAGAAATGTATATTCATAAAAAAGCTCAACAAGATTGCTGCTTCTCGTTATCGGCAGAAAAAGAAGACAGAATTGGAGTATCTTCTTTTGTAAGAAAAAAAGCTTAGAAATTCGAAATGCCGAACTGCGTATGACGGCTAGCGATTTAACGCGTAAAATTGAGCACTTAAAAGAAATTATAAGGGATGTCTTAAACAAAGGCACGCATTAAATAGTAGTGCAGAACGACATCTTCTTAGCTCTTTAATTTATTTGTACAAAGTAGACAGGAAGCCAACACACCAATGTGAATTTTCCCTGACTTAATTGGTTATCGTATTATGAATAGTGTCCCCTATGCCGTATAATAATGAGCCTTTGAAAATCATTATTTCCATTATGTGTTTCATATATTCTAGCATATGGGATAACCTTTAGCGGTAAGATAATACGTGCGGAGGTGATAATGTTTCCTCAGTTCTTGTTGATAGTATCCTTTCAGGATGTAGCACCGCAATGACGTCCCATTTCACATCTGTTTCCTTATCATTTCGTAACACATTCACATAATCTTATTTATACCTCCAGAAAGATTTGAATAAGTGTACAATTTCTGTAAACTTTTTTTTTGTAACTTTTGTCCGTTCTCCTTTAATTCTAGTATAGCTAAGTGCAGCAAAATCAGTACCAATAATGATCAATAGGAAAAGTTCAATCCTCATTAACTGTTTTCTTAGTTATCATGTGATGCATGAATTTTGTGTTATGAATTAACAGCTGCACGCTTTTCTTTTGTATACATTTTTCTGGATATTTAGTTTTACTTCATAGTTTTTAGGAAAACGCTACCTCTAATAGTGTTATATTATTTTTTAATTTCTATCTCAATCTGATGGTGTTAGTTGTAGTCTGATTATGTCAAATAATACAGCATAGACTCCTGAGTGTACTAAACATATCTTTTTGCATTTAAATCGATAACATTAATTTACGAACAAGTAAAAGTCAAACCGGGATAGGTAGTAGTAACTTGAAATTATGGCCATATTATCTTAGTTTCGCTGAAACCAGACTATATGACGCATTTATGAAAACCCTAGTGCGTTCCTACGGTTGATACCTATTTACTCCATAGGAATATTAAGTGGGCACGTAAGTCATCACTTGATACAAAAGTCTAATTTCAAAATCCACAGTTGTATTTGAATAAAACACTATAATAGATAATGAACCAATGAGATACAGTTTGTATTAATTGTGTTTGTATAGTAATAGTAATTGTCTATATATATATATATATATATATATATATATATATATATTTATACTCCACGATTTTGATCTTTAATTATACTTAAATGGCAGAATATTATTATACTTATAATGGTAATATACAAGCTATCAATATTACTTGTATGTGAAATTACACTGCCAATTATTAGCATGCTATTAATGAGAATGGTCGTACACCATCTCCTTTACATTTGAATTCTTTTTTCATCATTATAATCCATTCTTATAGTTCGTATACTCTTGCAAATAGAAATAACTTGTTCATTTATGGTTCATGCTATCAAAATATAACTCTTTAATTTTTATTACCCTTTAAAAACCGCAAGAGGGTTAGGTATTGGGT
This sequence comes from Deroplatys truncata, assembly GCA_030765065.1. Classification (NCBI taxonomy): domain Eukaryota; kingdom Metazoa; phylum Arthropoda; class Insecta; order Mantodea; family Mantidae; genus Deroplatys; species Deroplatys truncata. The sequence goes on from CM060990.1 coordinate 332,098,345, forward strand.
GGAACCTCTCGGTCGCCTTAATTTTTTTCTTCTCTTATTCACACACATCTTATCCAACTAGATTACTTCCCGCGAAAGTTTCGTTACACTCGCGCGATATTAATACGTTTGAAGTTTTAATAGTATCTTCTGGCTTCTTAAAATGTTTTATAAATTCACCTTGTGCGTTTAATTCATACACTTATCTACTGTTAAGTAGATTTACTTGCCAATCCCCCAAAAAATATTTTTCAGCAGGTTGATCTTTGTTCTTTCATTGAATTGTACACTTTTACGATTTTTTGAGCTGTTTTGTTTCTTTACTTCATTTTTTACGCCAGATTGTAAAACACGCAGCTATTTCCAATAGTTTACATTACTTTCGTATTATATTTTTAGGCATTCACTTTTATATGCTTCTAATGATTGGTTAATAGATTTGCTTGTACACGGGTATAGAAACATTTGTGTTTTCCTGTTGTCGCTTATATAATTTGCTGTTATATTTAAAATTAAACGCACCTTCACGGTTTTGACTTTACTATCCAAAATCTTTTTTATTGATTGTGTAAGTGAGTAACGATCACATAATAGCATTATCTTAAAATACAGTCATAGTCTCGCGATTGTATAGTATTTTTAAACTTCTAACATACTCTTTGTAAAGATCTTAAAACTATAACCTGTCAGTTCATATAAGAATTAATAATTCAAGGAACGCGGTGGCACGTACTAGATGTCACTATAGTTTACAAAAGCAAACACAGAAAAATCATATATGTCCGCTATGTATTTATAAAATTATTAAATGGTTATATTTCCTATTCTTATATTATTTTTATGTCGATATATTACCTCGATGATTTCCTTCGATAGGAATATAATTATATACGTTTATTTTATTGTAAATACTTGGATTACACATTTATCAATTTCTAAGCTTTCTCAGTTGAATTCTTTTTTTTACATGTAATAAGAAGTGGTCCAATCTGTAGCACTTTCTTCCCCATTATTGTAATGAAATGATTTTGTGTTTTATTGCATTTACCCATGATGTTTTCTTCTACTCCTTTTTCTTTCTCTTTTACCTCCCCCCTACTTTTCTGGAATCGTGCCATGTTTTCTTGAGTTAATAATGTAAAGCTTTGGAAACATAACATACCATGTGTTCTAATACGATTATCATTATGTGTATGCAAGCAGTAAAACGCATTTAATTTGCTCTGGGTTATATGTGCTTAAGCAAGAATGATTATTTCTTACGTGTTAAGTTGTTCATCGTGAATTTGGAACTTTGTGATAGCCCTAATCCTCTGATGCCTCGTCTGCAACGATTTACATTACTGCCCTACTCCTCTACTCTCTCTCTCTCTCTTTCTCTCTCTCACACCCTCTCCCTCTTTTCCAAACAGCTAAGAAAGAGAAATCATTTTTCATATGGTTTGACATATTTAAAGCAGAATTTTATATCATGATTTTTCCATGGGTTGTTTCTTCAGACGTATAACAGAGCCCCATTACAATATAAACCCTTGCTTATTTTGAGCAGGATGTCCATTTTAGTTTTCCTCAAAGACCGGAAATACTTATAGTTAAGTACTGATGTATTCTCGAGTTTATCACTATTAGTTTTCATCACTTGATACTTTCTTTTTCAAATTATTTTTGAATACTATACATTAACCCCTCCCCCTGTTATCTGCTAATGCAATTGCCAATTATTTAATGCTTGCAATGAAATATTTGAGTTTTAAAATGAATACATAGTGTGGATTTCCAATGATGACCTAAACATATTGCTTATCGGAATTCTATTGATTTAGACCCTTATATCACTAACATTTTTGGTTTTTTAATATTTTATTCTATTGCGAGATATAGTTTCATTTACTTTTAGTTCTGTTCACAGATTGTATACTTTGAGCTACGATTGTTTATGCTACTCCATATTGACATGCTTAAGAGACGAACACAGTTCTTTTATGACTTTTGCCAGCACTACTGAGAAATTTGATGCTAGTTCACCCTCAAGGTGTCCATAGATTTGAACGGCAACAACTTCTCTGCACTCTAATTCAGCGGTTTATTACTTTTGTTTGAGCATATTTACATCTCAAGAAAGTTTGTTTATTGCAGGTGTGCAAGATGCACCTTCTCGTCGTTGGAACATTGGTTCCCTAACTCCCGTCCCTTGGAATATAAATTATTTTGGTATAATATTAAGACACTCTGTATTTTAGTGTAGAATATGGAAGCACTTCCCTTGATTAGTTACTTAGATTTCTTTTCTAGATTTATTACTCACATTAGTAATAATTATGGGACACTCCTACGGTTTTGTTGCTGTTATTGTTCTGAGAAGCGTAGCTTCACGGGTTAGCCTGATGGTCTTGTGGATGCGCTATGACGTCATTGATTTTCATGGCATGTATGTTGTTTTTCTCTTAGGCTATGCCTGATGGCCCCTTAGAGATAACTTACAAGTGAGATGAAGAGATAATTTTCATCCAGTGCAGTGCGAGTGCGCACATTTAAAGTAAACAATCACATGTTTTGTCATTGTTTTTCACATTTAAATGGTCCACAAAGTAAAGAATACATTCTTTAACATTCAGGTTAAGATTAAACATTTTATGCACCTGTAAGGTACACCCTCTTGGAGCACCTGGTTATACTTTATCCAGGGGGAGTTATTAATATGATATTAATAAATAAAGTTCAATAAATAAGACTAAGTTAATAGTTAGTGCTCAATGTAGACGCATGCTCATTCACAGACAGCAGTAGGTAACAATGTATAATAATAACTTGTAATGCATCACAATGGTTCATATCTACAAGGTTAACAGCTTAAATTCAATACCGAACTTTGGCAGACATAATATCACTATGTGGATGTCAGTTTAAATTCCAAAGCATACTTTATCTTACTTTAATTCTGTGAAATAATTTTTGTTTTCTTCTGAAACAATATGTCTAAACTTTTATTAAGAAACCTCGAATTTCTTGTGGGACAGATTTCTACTATATTTTGTGATTAACTTTAAGATAGAAAGTAATATTTATATTTTATACATTTTATAAATCAAGCATATGTGCAATTTTTAAGCAAACTTTAATATTCATTAAATATTATATTTGGCAACAATAAGCAAGCTTCTGGTAGAATTTTGTGTTGAAAGCTGCACCGCAGGGATGCTGACTTTATTATTAAATGTCAGGAAGGCAGATAGACAGAAGCAGAAATTTTTTTAAGTAAACAAATAAATCAAATTCTCTGAACACGTATATTTTATGTATAAAATTGTAATTTTCGGAAACACACTAGCTTCTATACTTTGTTTTTTCATTTGAAATGGTTACTATTAACTTCGATATTTTTAACCTAAATCTGGTTTTCATTCCGCCTACACACATAGTAACATTAATAGAAAACTCAAAAACTCAGACAAATTCAATAATGTGTGTATAATTGAGTGAACTGATAACAGATTGTTTTGTACTTCCCTGTTACTTCATTGTAAACACGTTGTTTTTATAGTAACTGAATTTTAAGGGAGTTAAGCTGATGAAAATTAAATCGATTATGTCATGACTGTTGTGAATTGTGAGAATTTTGTGAATTCTTCTTATGTAAAAATTTTGACTTGTGAACAGATCTGCATATGTGCATTTTTAAAAAGAATTATATAAATTATATATTTATTCAAACACAAATAATGTTAATGGTTCAGTATGTTGTACGGATATTACCGTCATGTATACAACAATGTAATATTTCTTTAACGTATATATTCTTATAGTGTTATGCCATGTATTTCTTTTCTACAACTTCTTTATATTTTATGCCATACTTAAGTGAAGGTTCAGATTGCATTTTTTTTAGGAGCAAGCTTTTTCTTAAATTTGTCATAATTGTTTCTTTCTTGGTACGGGTCACATTAACCTTTTCTTCATTTTATGAAGTATTCTGTAATCTATTCTTTAGGAGTCATAAGGTCATTGAGTGCTTGCTTTTTGTGTCATCACGACTTTTATTATGAGTGTTGTGAACCTTTCGTCATTAAGTGCTTCGAACGGCTTACAAACAGTGAACCACAGTATCATGAAACTAACATATCTGCATATGTTATGGACTTCGTGCGTGTATGGATATCCTTGCTGCTAACACTACGTCGCACTTCTGAAACGCTCACTATGGACAACTACTTGGTGTAATGATTGCTGCTATAGCTTTATTTCTTCATACAGTGAATGCCAGACGTCGTTCCAAGCACTGAACAAGACTTGGAATTAACTTGTAGTTGTTACTAGACTTTAAAGTAAGATGCTGCTGCAGCCTTGGCTACTGGGCTTATATCACTGACGACGTCCTGTTGCAGTGATAACGGACTGATAGTTTTTGCAGCTTTGTCAGAGTGGCTACATACAAGATACACCACTCGGTTCCTTACTTCAAGAATTACAGGTGTAATTACTCCAACTTACGGCCCATGGTTCGATGCGTAAGGATGACCAACGTATTTCCACGTACTCAAAAACTCTTTCTATTCAATTAGTATCCCCTTTTCTTGACCTTTTCTTTGACTCACTAATGTTATTATTGTAACTTTTAATTGTTTACACTTATGTAATTATTTTTTGTGTCCGTGTGACCTTGTACCATTCTTTTGATTCATTCTTATCAACATACAGTGGTAGTGTGTTCTTTTGATGCCGGGGCAGATGTAAACGTATGGGTCAAGTTAAGTTACATTATTTTCCTAAAAATTACTTTTCTTTAGAATTTGGTTCATGTGAAGCTTATTTCTTGCATTCTTACTTCACATGGTGCAACGCAGGATGTACAGTGGGTCTTCGTTTAGCACTAATCATTTCCTGTGGTATTATGTGGGTTGATGTCAACTCATAGAGTGGAGGTTATCTCTCCATATATGGCCATGTCCTGTGTGGAGGCGTCTATCTATAATATAAAAAGCCTACCATAAATCTATGGGATGGCAGTCTTGATAGGAACAACCCCAGGTGCGGCCGGAGGCGCTGCCCAGATCAACACCCACCTCTGGGTACAGCATCCAACGTAACATCTGCCCAATGGCACTGGGTAACCATAAACTGATCTTTCTATTAAGTAATTCTCTTAATTCTAAAAATGGCTTGCTTGCTCATTTTCATTGTCTCTACTCGTTTATGATAGTAAATTTATGTTATCGTTTTTGTTAATTGTGTCTTGCTATTCAGAGTTGCTCACCAATCCTTAATCCTGCTACGCTCCCAAATGCACGTCCTCGACCCCCCTCCAAATTTAGGGCATGACAAGTATATGTATACACAGGCTGTAACAAAATTTCACGGCACAAACTGCAGGGCACATTCCTCACATGTAGACGAAGAATTTATGTTATATAAACATGAGTCTGGAAACGCTTTGTTTCAATGTTACAATTCATTTTCTCCAACTCATTAATCATGGGAAACACACACGAACAGAACGTTAGAATCATGGGGAACATACACTCTTGATTACATCCGGCTACGTTGTCATTATCGTAGGTGCACCGCCAGTATTTTGTTTTGCATGTCCCTGTTGCCATGCGACTTACGTCATTGCTTGTTTACAGGTAACATCAACTGTTCCAGTGAGCAGTATGACCTTGGTAAACACACGGATTTCTACGTACTAGTAGAATTGATCACAGACTTGGTTCGTGCAATGGCAGTGTACACAAATGCAGAGATGGCAGATGCCCATTTGATGTATGGATTAGCTCACGGCAATGGCGCTTGCGCTCAACGTTTGTACCGGGAGGGATTTCCAGGACGAAGGTGCCCCGACAGGAAAACGTTTGAAGCCACTGATCGTCGCCTTAGGGAAGATGGGGCATTTCAGCCTGATAATTGTGACCGGGGGAGGCCTAGAAGGACGAGGACACCGAAACGGGAGGCGGCAATTATTAAGGCAGTTGACGACGATCCTAATGTCAGTATAAGACAAGTAGCTGCAACAATGAATGTTGACCACATGACCGTCTGGCAAGTGTTACACGAGGTCCGGCTGTATCCATACCATTCACTGCGTGTTCAGGCACTATCAGCAGGTGACTTTCCTGCACGGGTACGCTTCTGCGAATAGTTTATGCAACAAAGTGTCAACCCTAATTTTAGTGCAACGGTGCTGTTCAGAGATGAGGCGTCGTTTCAACGAGATCAGATTGTAAATTATCACAATCGGCTGTACGGGCTGACGTCAATCCTCACGCAACTGTTGAAGCAAGTCATGAAGCAAGTATTGACAGGTTTAGGTCACAGACGACTGCGCCAGTGAAAAGATCGCTACATCAATTCATCATAAACAGAGATGGAACAAGCGACTGTGCTTTTTTCAGGATCCTGAGGAGGACGACGATGCAAGCACTAAACGCTACGTGGATACGCATACGTCTCCTACTGAAAATCAAATGCAGGACTTCAGAAAAAGAACGACATATCAGCGCATGGGCAAACTTCAAACTACGCACAGGGATCACATCCAGAAGTCGCTGGACGTGCAACATGATGCTATAATGTAATATCTGAATAAAAGTACTCTTAAACGCGACGATGGACACAACATTATCCTGGATGCTATAAGATTGAAGATAATGCTGCCACCTCAAAAGTATCACGACCTGCCGAATAAGAAGCATGTATTTGAATATATAAGTGCAGGTACACCGCCGTTCGATTAACACGGTAACGTTTCATTTAAAAAAAGAAGACTAATAGAAGTAGCAGATCCTGTCGAAGACAGTATTGGAGCAACAAAAAAGTTTGTTAAAGTTCACGTGGGAAGGAAACAAAATAAAATACATCAAGCTTTAAACAGCAGCTTTGGTGCAATAAGTACCGCCGTTACAGAAACAGTGGGAAAACACATGGAAAGTATGGCGAACCATCAGAAATCAATGGATAAGCATCTGACAACTACAACGGATACTGTCAATACCCTTAAAACACAAATGAGAGTCATAAATACATTAGTAAAGCAAATGAGAGGGAAGCATGTAATTACACTGCAGTCATTGCCTTTCAGATGGAAATTACAGAGGTGTATGTTCACAACAGGTCTTGAATACTACAAATCAAGCGTAAACGGAGTGATAATTTCTTGCTATATGACGTCACCAACAGCTCCTACTGAAGGGCCTGATACATTAATTGAAATAAATAACACGTCTGTTAGAGCTCTGCCTGCACCAATTGCAAATGGTGACAGACTAAGCTTCACTGCTCCTGCAAGTCGTGTAAGGTAAGGCCATTTTCTAAATATTGAGCTAAGAATCTCTTATAAACCGAAGTCTGCTAAATAAATAGTGTATATATTAATACGAAAGTCTAATTTCAGTGTCATTTCAAGATGGACAGCGAGTGCATACGATTTAAAGAATCTGTAGCCATGCACACGAAAGCTATAAGAGAAAAGTTACGTTCTCTTAAGGGTCAGCAGTTTGAAACCCAGAGAGTGATGAGTAAAACTCTTCAACCATTGACAAATACGCTTCAAGATATACTTGAAATACAGAAAAAGAATACTACAAGCAAGGAGGAATCGCCGAAAGACGTGAAAGATGAGAAACTCTACAGCTACCTTAATAAAGTTCGAAAGAAGGACAGAAATGAAATAGGTTCATCATATGGAGTACGATATGAGGATAGCAACTACATGTTAGGGAACAAGAATATTGGTTTCATCAATAATAACGTTCGAATAGGGGACGAAACGTATGAAGCCACGTCTGGATACACTGAACATGTCCTTGAAACATACAGTAAAATACTTAAAGCAACACTTTTTCATTGAAGAAATTTCAGTAAGCATGGGTAGCTGCGATCAGGTAATTCCTACAAGTATAAAAGCGTTATACGTCCTCTAGTAACGAAACACAAGTGATTAGGACTACAGTGGAAAGAACATCGCCCTAATACGAGGCAAGACTGCATCTAGTGGACCGACCCTAATGATATGTTGGATCGCCTTAAGCTACTTGTGGCATCCAGAGACGCCGACAATAACAATCATACTCAAGAAATTGAAGGGATTATTCAAGAACTAAAAGCGACGAAGATTATATCACGAATAAGTGAAGCAAAATATAGCAAGTGAGCTCCATGCCCCAGCCCGGAGAAACTTCATGCGTCGAAAGATTATCAGCAAGGGACTCCATGACTTGGTGCAGATCGACTTGACTGACATGATACTGCATGCAAAAATCAATAAGAATTTCAAGTACATCATCGTTGTAATCAATTTCTACTCTAAAATGGCATATGCGAGACCTCTAAAGGACAAGATGGGTCTTAAAGTTGCAAAGGCTATGGAAGATATACTGCAAGAAATGGCAACCCCATCCCAAGAACATACAGAGTGATAATGGGAAAGAATTTCATAACAAGCATTTTAAAAAGCTTAATGAAGAAATATAACATCAATCACTACAGTGCTTATACACATGTGAAGGCAGCTGCTGTTGAACGGTTAATAAGAACGTTAATGAATATGATGTATCGCGAATTTCTAGCTAAAGGATCATACAAATTGCTAGATATTTTACCTCAGATCATTGCAAGATATAACAACACATTCCACTCCACTATTCTGATGAAGCCTATAGAAGTGAAGAACAATGATCTACTTCTGACTGTATATAACTACAATCAAGATCGAAGAGAGAAGAGATGGCAAGAAAGTTTAGTGATAGTGATTATGTGAGGATATCCAAGGACAAGGGACTTTCTTGTAAAGTGGTATGGATTCCCTAATACTCAATGGATTGATAGAAAGGATTTATTGTAGAAAAAATAATAATGGAAGTAAAGAGGCTTTCATTCCACAATAATGCGTGTTGTTTATTTCATGATATATAATGAATAAAAAATGAATAAATAAAATTCATTGTGTAAATTTTTTTTAAAACAATTAATGCTTTTTTGTGATTGCAGGGTTACATTTTTAACTTGCATTTTACATGATTAAAAATCAATAAATATAGAGTTTATCTAAAAAAGTTAATGAAACTAAAAATTTACATATATACAGATACATTATTATTTGCAGTTTATGATTAAACTCCTGCGTACATACATACATGCATAAATGAATACATAAACACACAATCATTAGGCTACATTTTACTTGCATTTTATATAATTAAAAAATCAATAAATTCGTAAACAGAAAAGAGTTAAACAATTCATAAAGCTAAAAAATTTACACTTATACATATATTTATATGTACATTCAAGGTCTGTCATATATAAACAAACAGAAAGTTAAATTTTTTAAAAAAAATTTACACAACTAAAAAATTACATTACTAACAAATTACATAAGTACATTTATATATGCATATATACATCTAAGGATCAGTCATACGCAGACAATAGTGACCCCAGGCAATTGTCTGGTCTTAGCGTTCAATAAGTTTTCTCTTATTGTCTCTACCACAGAGAGCGACTTTATTCATTTCTCTGGTCGAGACTTTATGTTTAAAGCTTCGAAATGTTGTTTTTGTTTAAAAAACTTCTAATTATGTTTAGACAGCTAAAATAGTGTTTAAAATTTATGTTCCGCATGCCTGTCTTGTTGGTGCGTATGCTTTCATCATAGTTTGGTCCTCGTGCCTGTATGCATATAACTTGGACCTTTACCCAACATATTCTATCATAGGGATACCTGCAAGGTCATCCTTGAGCAGGCCGATAACTTTATTGTTTTGCGGTGTAATTTCGTAGCAGTTTTGTGTCTCATAATTTGATGTGTCAAAGTGTTCTGGATTTTTTCTGTTAAATTTATAGATGTTAGTTGAAGTTTCCAGTATAAATGAATCCGTGTCCATATAGTTCAAAATTAAATCTTCTAGGCTTGGCTTCAATTTTATTATAATAAAAACTATACATTAGATGTTTGATATGTCAAGGATGGGTTGCCATATATAGATGGGTTTATTCACGTACACTTCCTATCTGGCAAGTTCTATCCCTACAAGCTTTTCTGCAAACAAAATACTCCAAACGTAAGTTGGTCGCGCTGTCAATTTCTTGCATTTCTTCCAACTTGTAACGATGCGGAAGTGATTGTATTTGTGTACATTCTCAATAAATTTACCATATACAGTGTTTTTAGCTTTATTCCATAAATTCTGACCTAATTTGGAAGTTTCCTTTGCACGTCTCTCTGTATTTATATTAATGTAGGTTTCCAGACATTCTGACTGATCATATGCAACCACTCTATGGATCTTTTTTAGCTTCATGCCCAAATCAATGCACTGCTGGAGGTATGTGTAGTGCAAGGTATACTTCTCTTTATTATCGAGTGGTGCGAGCAGTTTTTTGTATTGGCCTCCAGGTGGTATCTTAGTTTTAGGGCAGAGAGGAAGGTTATTGTGCTCATTGCGGAGGTGCTCAGGGTACTCATGGTCAACTTCCAAAACGTATCCAGTTGGGAAATCAGGGGAAACATCAAAGAAATTTATTGTTGATGCTTCTTCTGGCAGAAGCCATCTCAGGTTCTTGTGCGGCATAGGGCGGGCCTTCGAAGCTCCATATAAATTATTGATATCGAGATAGGCCAAATATAAGCTTTTTTTGTTTTTGATCGTGTCCAGGAAGTATTCGTTGTTTGCTTTGGCATGCCTCTTTGATACAGTGCACATACCGCTCCGGATTCCTCCCTCAAGAATTTAATCATTTCCTCGTCATAAATGAGGTCAAGCCTGACCTTGGTCACCTTGAGCACTGCATCAAATGCAAGCCCTGGTAGGTGTCTGATAGCAGCAAAATCGTAAAAGATTGACACCATTTCCTGCGTACCTTCAGTCACACACGAATTTTTTATATCTCTATGTTTGCCCGCGTCTAGTCCGCTCGCTTGCGTCTTCCATGGAATTGGGCGTGGCCAACTGCCTTGCCTGGCTACGTGCCGAGTGGGAGCGGCTATCTCGTAGCATTTGAGGTCGGCGGTGGAGAGAAGTGAGCTGGGAGAGCTGCTTTCCGTGTTTGTGCAAGCGAGGTGGAAGAGAACATAATGATTTCGGGCTTTCGTCTGCGAGAGTGAGTCTGCCATTGCGTTCTGCAGTAGACTTTCTTAATCGTGAATATAAATCTACTTCTGCAGTGAATTTCTACTAAAGGTAGGAAATTGTTTTCGCAGTTAACCCTGTTTGATTTGAATATTGGTGATCGAGCTGTTTTATAATTGCTGTTAAAGCTAAACCATGAAAAATGGTGTTGGTGAGTGGCTGAAAGTATGTTAGACATAATGCAAATTTACGACTTGTGAGGGTGCTTTGCTGGTAAAGTTTCCAGGCTTTTTGGATTCAAGCCCTGCTATTATTCTTTTATTCGTAGCAACTGAAAGACAATACCATAGAAGGTTCAAGGCAGGTTAAATATAAATGTGTTGCTGGGTTTTCCAGAATTTGTGAACTTGGGCAATTTTGCCTGTTGTCTAATGGATGTGTAAACCGGGGAATAAAGTTTAAACTTTTATGCTGGCATATAAACATAATTGGGTTTCACTTCGTAGTCACCAGTTTTTGAAATTTCTAAACCGACGAATGAGTGGGATTGAAATGTACTAGGCGTTTTCCCATTTCACTGTAACAACACGCTAGACAGTTAAGATTTTCTTTGTGCTTTATTGTACTTACGATTTGAATTTTGATAGTTTGGACATACTACTTTGTGCCCACGAGGAATTGCATCCTTAATTTATTTGGGCATTGTGGAATTTATTTCTGTCATTTCAAAATTTCGTCATATGTTAGGGCTAATGTAAAGAGTTTGTTTCACATTGTAGACATTGCCCAATTAACCTCTATCTCTCGAAGTTTTAGTTGTTATAATTGCAAAACCTGTTCATAGCTAGTACCTTTGTACTTGCACTGTGTGTGTACAGATTATTATTCTAGGGGGGATAGTTTCTAAATTTATAGTTTGAACTTAGATTCCTTCTGAAGTTTATGAACAGCACTCTTGAAGGTCTTAACGCCCATTAAGTGTGCTTATGGCCTGTACTGGCTTTATTTTGGAAAATTCTGTATTTCTTATGAAAGTCCTTTGCTAATTACATGTATATTTGGGGGCACGTTTAACACAAATTTGACTACATTACTATTACTGAGAAAATTTTTGCTCACTTATTTTCCTTTATTTGTTTTCGCTTTCATGTTTAATGGTAAAACTTAGTGTTTTCTGGTTTGCATTGGTCAGGTAATTTCAATTTAGCTTTACTTATATAGTTCATGGAGTTATTTGTTTTCCCCTTTCAGAAAATATGATAAAAATTTTGTTTGTTCTTTATTAGAACTTCTTTCCTCTTTAATGCTATATTAAATATTTTTTTCTTGGACAACTTTAAAACAGGTTATAGTATTAGTTTACCCTTGCCCCAACTGTGCTTTACTTTTACAGTTGGGTTTTAGAGTATTGTTTAAGCCAACCTGAAACAAACCAAAGTTTGGATCTTGTACTGAAAACTGTTGCTTGAACTTTGTCTGTTGCTGGACTTTGATTTAATATCATTGAATATATTGGCTATTTTATTTGGCCTTTTGCTTTTGATTGCTTTCAATTAATGCTATTTCTTTATTGAACTTTGTTTTGTTTCAATTTTTCGTTCTCTTCATATTTAAACAATTCCTGTTTTTTTCTTCTCCAGTTCAAATAAATTTGAAAGTTATTGTTAATGCCAGCTTAAGCGGACTTGCCCTTTATGTAATTATATTTTCTTAATGCTAATATTTTGTGTGTTTTTGGACAGCTGATATTGTGCATTTGTTGGTCAACAGGATTTGTTGTCTTTATTCTAGTGGATGTGTTTTTTGAGAAATAGTCATTTGAAAATTATACTTTTGTCCTCTTCTCTTATTGTTTTAAGTTCTTATAGGAAGGGGGCATCAGTTATTAAAGGTATTCCCTAGTCCTACAATTTACTCAGTGTTAGTCTCCAAACTATTTTGGAATCCGTTAAGGCTTCCCTTTTCGTTTGCCGGGACTCCAAGAAGGGAACGTATTTCGTACACGGCAGCAGGGATCGGTTGGTTCGAAATTAGGGAACGTTCTTCCTAGAGTCCTCGAATCCATTGCAATAATGGCAGAAGAGCGTGGTTATATTACGTTCTGTAGATGATTATAGTACCTTTAGTAGTATCTTGGAATTGTCTGGGTGGATTGGAGGCGCTCTCATATGTTCCCTAGCTATTACTTTTCTGAGGTTTCTAAGAAACAGAGTTCTAATGGGGGTTCCAGTAATGAATTATAATAGGCTGCGAAAGGGTGAGTTATGGCTTGTGATAATTGTTCGAGGGGGTCAGTGTGCGGTTTCTACTGAGGTCTCTACAATGATAGAAATCTTTCGCCAGATCAAGGGCGCACCGTTGATAAAGATATCAACTGATCACCCTATAATTGCTAACTGTGAGGCAAATTGCTCTGTAGCCTTTTATGAGATACAAGATAGTCTGATTGACTTGGAACATGATGCTGTTCCTTCTAGAGCACAACTTGTGTGCTTCCAAGATTGTATTAGGCATTATTTGTTCTATTTGGACTACGATATTGGCAGATTCCCTGATTTAAGCTCGCGATTGGCATTGCAGAAATTAAGAACGCAATTTTTTGCATTGGCCTCTGAGGGGAAAACTACTTTTCATCAAGCCAGGCTGATGGTGGCGGCTTACCGGTGACGTCTCAAAATGTTCAAAGATGTGAGCAACCTTAAAAATGAATTCAGCTTTTCGCCCGCTTAGGCTTGTTCATCCTCTGCAGCAATTGGTGGAAAATAGGCAGCTGGTGGATATTGTGGATGTTACAGCCGTTTTTGATTTTTTTGTATTTTTTGGTACGGGTTTCTTTAATAGCAAAAAGTCTTGCCGTGCACTCTGATCAAGTTGTAGAGTTATTGTCAGTTAAGCTATCCGGCATTGCCCTAAGCTTCCTGAACCGTTGTACTTGCTGTACCGAACCGGTAACCAGTTTCCACTTGGCTATTTTAGATGTGTTTATTCCGCGTAGAGTGTGTGCTCGGATTATGCAAGATATATATTTACGACCACAGGGCCTAACTGAGTCGTTTTCAGAATATCTTACGCGAGTTAGATATATTGCTTTTATGTTAGTGTTATCTAATAGTGAAAGTGAAATATGTGATGTCATCTAGTCAGGACGTAATATCATTGGAAGATCGGCTTTGGTTTTTGTCCTCACCCTACGAATTTTCTACAGCTCGAACAGCTTATTCCCAGTTTGAATGAGACCACGTTAACTGATTGTGCTAGATTGCCTGGAGGTTCGGGATTACCAGTGGTTACTAATTCTCAGTTACATCCGTCTGCATCATCCAACCTTGTGCCGCAGGCTTTCGCTTATAATGCAGTAAAATGTTTTTAATGTGGCCAAATGGGTCATGTCCGTCAAGTCTGTCTAAAAAGAGATCATTATATAAGAATTTTTACCAACTTAATCGTAATTTAAGACCTCCTTGGCCATTATGACGCCAAATTATTCGAGGGACAATTTGCATCTCTCATCGTATAAAGGGCGTGCCTTTTTCGGTAAACCCTTGTTTGGAGTTACAGTTAAAAACTGTCTCTCCTAGCATTGTTAGATTCCGGCAGTTCAGTTTCTTTAATTCAACAGGGATGGTTTTTGAGAATCTATCCCGCATGACTTCACGGATTCAATCTTGTGATGTTCTATGCTTGATGATGAACGGACATGCCTTCCAAGTTTCATAAAGTGTACAGTGTACCATACGTTTTCCGCATTTTACTTGGAAACATGCTTTCTTCCTTGTACCAGAACTTCCATACTGTTGTGTTTTAGGAGCAGAGTTTATGTCTAGAACCGGTATGTGTCTTGAGTTTGCCAATAAACAATTGGGATTTCATTTTGCTCCGCATATAAGGTACAAGTTTGGCAGGGATTTTCAACCTAGTAAAGCTATTCTTCAATTGGGCGATATCAACCTCGTTACTGAAAATAAATCTTGTTTTTAGCTTTCTCATTTATTCTCTGATCACGCTAAACATATAGAAACTTTAGTACAAGTATTTCGGTCTTTGTTTTCCTGATTACTTGGGAGTTATTAATCTTGTCGAATATGATATTCATCTAACTGATTCGACGCCGGTTAAGTTGTCCCCTTATAAGCTTATCCCGCCCAAGATGGCAGTATTGAAGGAAAAGATTCAGGAGATGCTCGATCAGGGTTTTTTTTTCGGCCGTCCACATCGAATTACATTAGCTCCATTTTTATAATTGTAAAGGGTGAGGTTGATTTTAGACCTGTTGTCGAGAATCGGCTGTTAAACAAACGGATACGTATTGAAAGTACACCTTTGCCCGATCCTTATACTGCAGCTCATCATTTTGGGAAGGCACTTGTATTTACTACACTAGATTTAAATCAAGCCTACTATCAGATCCCGTTATCAGAGAAGTCAAAGCACCTTACTGCCTTCGCTATGCCCGGGTGTCTTTAAGAGTTTAATCGTGTCCCTTTTGGGCTTGCTACGGACGCCCAAGTTCTTACTCGTATTCTCGATAACGTATTTTCTGATTTAAAGTTTAAATACTTGTATCACTATTTAGATGACCTGGTTATTTATTCCGAGGATTTTGATTTGCATATTGAGCAGCTAAGAGAGGTTTTCTTTCGTTTACAGCGGGCTAGGTTGTCCACTAAACGTTCTAAGGTTAGCTTTGCCACCTCACAATATCGTTTCTAAGTCATATTGTATCCCCAGTTGGGATTACTATAGATCCAGATCGAACAAAGCATTAAGAAATTTTCCTGATTCTCGAAATAAGCGTGAAGTGGCTCGTTTCCTGGGAATGGTTAACTTCTTTTCCAAATTTATACCAAATTTTTCGGCTCGTGCTGAATCACTTAATAGGTTAATGCGTAAAGGCGTAGGTTTAAAATGGAGAGAGGAACAACAACATGCCTTTCCTGAACTAAAAGAGTTAATTTCTAACCCGCCACTCTTGGTGTTTCCCGATTTTGACGTTCCATTCATTTTTCAGACTGATTCTTGTGTATATGCTGTTTCCGCTGTGCTATTGCAGGAACTTCCTGCAGGCAGACTGCCTGTTTAGTACAGTTCTCGTAATCTTTCAATGGATGAGTGGAAATTTTCTACTTATTAATTGGAAACGTTGGCTGTTCTTTTTTGTTTAGAAAAATATAAGGCGTATTTAGAGAACGTTCATTTTTTCCGGAGTGTGACAACCAAGCATTGGCTTGGGCCTTAGCCGTTCCTCGCAAGACGGGTCGTCTTGCCAGATGGGGAGTCCGCATCGGATCATTTAAATTTACCCCTTCATTTATCGAATACCGAGAATTGTATTGCCGACGCCCTTACAGTTGTATTTTCAAAACCTATTGAAGAATGCCTGAAGGTGAATGAAGTTGATTCCTTTATTTCTGATATAAAGTTTGAGCCATGCCCTTTCTCGGCTTTTCCTGATATGTGAACTAGCATTTCAGAGCTTCAACTTTTGAATCAACATCCTGAGCCTATAACTCAACAACTCCAACAGGGGATTTCTGTTCCAGATCATAAGATCAAAGACGATGCCGTGATGGCTAGAACAAGTTCTCGTCGTATTTTTAAGGTTTAAGTCCCTAGGCTAGCTGTTCCTATGGTTTTAAAATATTTCCTTGATTCACTTTTGGTGGTTATCTAGGTATTGCTAAAACGAGATATAGGATTCGGCAGCAGTTCATGTGGCGTAGCATGGACCTGGATATTAAAAGACATGTGAATGCCTGTCGCGTTTGTGCGTTATCGAAGCCTGCGCAGGTCATAAATTGAAGTAAGCACACACCGGAAGTTCCTGCTCGACTTATGGAAAAATTATTTATTGATTTCATTGGGCCCTTTCCATGTTCTCTACATGGCAATACTTTTGCCATAGTTGTTGCCGATGCTTTTACTAAATTTGTGTGGATTTCTCCCCTTGTTGCTGCTACAGCATGTTTAGCGATTCGGGAGTTAAGTGCTATATTTGGATCCTTTGGTGCCCCACCTTATTTAGTTTCTGATAAAGGCTCGCAATTTAAATCCCGTTTATTTATGTATTTTTGCTTTGATTGGGATGTTACACATTTTACCACGACTCCGTATTGTCCCAATCATTCGCTAGCGGAGCGAGGTAACCGGAACCTTTAATCTGCCTTAATAGCCTTCCATTATCAGCATCATGCTGGTTGGGATATCTATCTCAAGGAGCTTCAATTTGCCTTTAATTCCGCTCGGCATGAAGTCCACAAGACTACTCCGTTTTCTTTGGTATTTACTTATCCGCCGTCTTCACCTTTATATATGTAGTTTATATCGTGAAGTGCAGACTTGGATCTTTAAACCACCTCACAATCATCGGCTGTTAAGCGATTATATTACTTCCACTAATAACAAAAATAATGCAAAGTTTCTCGGTTTGAAACGGAATGACGTTGATGTTGATTACGATAAACTTACGTCTATACTCATCCGGAACGTGGATCTTTTTACAGTTCTTTATACTAAAGGAGAAAAGAGAGCTGAGTTTCTTCGGAAAATTACGAATAGAACCATAATCAACATACAAGAATTAGGGGTTAACGACGAATCACTAGTAACGTTTAATACTTCGTCTTGCATGCATCCTTGTCATAAAATACAAACTCTCAATTGTGTTCAAGGAAACGTATTAAACATTTCTATGTGGTACACACATACCACTGATAAAAGAAGTGCATATCCATGCGATCCAAAACCAAAGGATTCACGTCTGCCTCACGAGTTAAAGCATGACTCATCGTTAAACTGCATTCCTTATGACGTATATATTAACCTTTTGTTCTAGAACGCACCTTAGGACTACTTAAACTGAGGCAACGCTAAATCACACTGCAGTGTACTTCCTCACTTCATGATGTCTAGTACAGGTACAAGCTACTTATATATCGTCAGATTCGCCAAACGGTCTAAGACGTTAGATTTAAGCTCTAATTCTTTGAAACGAGAGCGTGGGTTCAAATCCCACGACTGAAAAATTGTTTTTTTATATTTTCTATTGTAACCTCATTACAACCAAAGAAGATAAAACTAGAAGAGGACAACAAACAGCCACCGTCGTTGATAGATATTAGAAGCAATGTATATTTTCTTAGTGTGGAATTTTCTTCGCAAGCTAGCGAACTATGCACCACTATTGCTAAATGTGTAGAAGATCGTGGTATTGTGCTCAACAACTTGTGCGACTGGAAAAACATAATTACGTGTGTTTCCCTTATCGATAAAGATCCCAAAAGAGAAGCAGTAAAATGGGATTTAAGCCTAAGTGAAGAATTAACAAACACGTGTTTGGCACACCAAACATTATAGTAAAACAATATGAAGGCGACGACTCCGATAACATATCCTTAATCAAAGAAGAGTGGAAAAATTTAATTAAACTCTGCCCGATTGTCAACGATATATCTATCATCGATTAAAAGAAGTTAACGAAGCAAAAAATCTAATTATGGCCTATGATAAATATTTACAAAACCTGGAAGGTAATGTGGAAGCTATGACACTTTTAAATATACGGAATATATCTTATGCGCCACTCCTAAAGACTATTACAAAATATGATTTTACTTACACAATCAATTCGCAGCTGCACATGATCATGCGCACAAGACGTGATAATCACCTGTTTATCACTTATAGCATAGCTGTATGTAAACATCACGTGTTACTTACGCAATTAACATGTTCGTATATATACCGTATTTACTTGCCGTACCCACAGTGGTTCTTCTGTTGCTAGTGAAGCAGTTCGGAAAGAAAAACACCAAAACAACCGTCATCATGGCCAGAAATTCCGGCAGCACCGCAGCAACGTAATAGACATGTGCACCGTACTCAACAATCTTGGTAGAGGTTCTTTCGTTGGTAAAAAGCCGATATTGGCCGCCGAACTAGAGGGGGGTATGTCGTACCTTATTCAGATCATGGTTGTCAAAACCAAGTGGGGAAGAAAGATCGTGGTAACCATACACGACAGAGAGCTAATTCTGTCTCATAGATTCGAGGCGTTAACGGCGGACCAGCTGCGCAAAATACTTTTTACTGTACAACGGAGAGGAATCCCTCGGAAGCGGTAAAACGAGGCAAATGTACAGTTTTCAGCCAGCGGAAGATGTTAGATTTTAAGCTTTAAACTTTAAACACAAAACGGTTCCTTTTTCCTTTTGTCAATTCTACAAGATGAACAATAAACCACATCGGTAGAGGTTACCTTTTGCTAAACTACATGAGATTAGGCACTAAAAAAACAACGGTTCCAGAGATTAACAACGAAACAGCTGCGCAGTATTGACACTCCAAATACCGCTATCTCGGCAATAACAAAACACAGCAGTAGTTACTGTAGCATCAGTTCTAAAAGATGTTCTGCCCGCATGGGATGTTCAAGCATAATCGGTGGCAATGTCAATGCGCAGGATGTTACCACGGTCCAGCTCAATGTATGGGGCCCGACATAGAAACATCTGCATTCCAAAAAAGGAAGCGTCGACATCATCTACATGACGTCATCATGACAAACAAAAGAATTAAATATAACAGCAACGCGCTAAGCACGACGAGTCATTCAGATGGCAGCAAAAGCTCCTGCCACATCACCATGGACATTATCACCGATCCTATCAACGCCGGTCACAACATGTGGACGCAAGTTGTGTTTAATATCTCCGAAATAGGTAATATGCAAGGTAAATACGTAAACCAGCGCCTTAAACTTTTAGCAACAAAAATATATCCACATTCTCCTAATCAGAAAACTGTGGTTAAAGAACTTGGGGCAAACGACTCTTGCCCAGTTGACGCTTATATACTGCACGTCGCTTTTAAAAGCGTATTAATAAATGCATGTGATAAAGACTCCTCAAGATTAACCATCACTGCAGGCATTTAAATACGCCCACCCTAGACCAGTGCATCACTCAGCGCGTATCGTAAAACATTCTCCAGTGTGAACAACATGGGTGCAGCAATTTCGTGGTGGGCGCTCTGTATGTGCCAAAACTACAAAGCGATGTAAGTAAAATTTATTACCACCTCACACTTCAGAGCGTCGCCACCAAATCCTGTAAACAACTACGCTCTAGCGTGTTTAATGAATCCGAAAGCGAAACGTCAGATGACGACGAAAGTGACGCCAAATTCGAATGCAGCAGCAACAGCAGCAGAACTACGAATCCCGATCCCGGCAGTAATACATGTAACAAAACCGACATTCCAACCAGCATCGAAAACGCCAGCAACACTACCTCTGCAAGCGTCGGCGCCTACAACACCAACTGCGGCAGCAGCAGCAGCGACGACGACGTGGTTACTCTCATTAAAATCATCGTGTATATCACAAGTATAAATAGCTAAGTCAACTAAATACCCAATTTTTATCTTTTATTTGCAAGAAAAAATGCAACTGTTTTAATTGTAATATACATACTTTGTTAAGAAAAGAAATTGTTTCAATAACAAACTAATTGTAACACTTGTATTATATTAAAAAGAAAATAAACAAATGTGCCCCGCGGGACCGGACAGAAGAAAGTCTCCGCCCCCCGCGCCGGCGAAAGGGTGCAAAGGTCGACGACGTCATCAAGGTCGTCACGGGTGAAAGCCAAGGTCGGCGCTAAGCTTAATGCGACGTTCAAGAGGTCCTTCATGGTCAAAGATTGGCGCCAACCTTGACCACCAGACCGTGACGACCTTGATAACCTACACGACCTTTGACCTTTCATTGGAGCCAGGGTGGACTATAGCCCTATGGCTCCCGGAGGGTTCATACTACTGTAACTGCTTGAAGTATTGTACGGTGTACGTATGTGTTCGGAGATGTTCGTAGGCCTTCGTGCAGGTTCGTGTGCTTGGAGAAAGTGTACTTGTGTATCTATGTGTTCGGAGGTGTTCGTAGGTCTTCGTACAGGTTCGGGTGTTTAGAGTAAGCGTTTTAAGTATTGTGCAGTGTGTGTATGTGTTCGGAGATGTTCGTAGGTCTTCGTGCAAGTTCATGTGCTTGGAGCAAGTGTGCGTGTGTATATATGTGTTTGGAGGTGTCCGTAGGTCTTCGTACAGCTTCAAGCTGTGCTCTAATAAGGGATTTCGGGCGAAAAAAGCCTTAACATGGCTGCCTTCGGAAGGGAAGTAAAGCCGGTGGTACCGTGTCGTTGATTTACGGCACGTAAAGGAATCTCAGCCTGATAAAGGGGCCTCTGAGCAAAATTACTGGTCTTCCCCGCCCAATATAGAATGGGACGTTAAGGACCATATTAGTTAAAGAGCGTCCATAAATAAAACTCAATTTTAATTTCCTCGTTTTCCCTATTTGTCCCATATAAACGCATTTTTGGTTAAAAAGTGGCTCTCTCTCTCTTATTTATTCTACTATAATTAAGCCTCTGAACTTCTCTAGAATTTTAATTTTACTCGTATGTAATATGTCTTCATTTAACTGTATCTTAACACTGTATCCCAGTTGGAAACTCTTCTTTACTATTTCATGCTACATTTCAAATCAGTTTACACAATATGAAGAGATTTGTAGTTAGTGCTGTGTTTGCATTCTAGAAGAACAGCGTTGTTATTAGCCACATGCGACGTTGTTTCTCTAAGAACATTACAATTTTGTTAATAATCGATGAACATGAAACATAATGAATAGGTTAGCGTGAGCGGAGCTGACACTGAGTGAAGTTGTGGGAAGAGATGGGGAAAATGATGTGAAATACTAGGCAAGACAAGGTTGAGGGTCAGAAAAATGGTGATACGTGGAAGACATAGGCAATACGAGGTGCTTACACAAAGTTACATCACGTAAAACGGTAAAGAGTTGAAAAAATCGTTTACTCAACTTTTGCAATTTTTCTAAGTATTATTTCCCTCTTTGATGCAATGATCAGTCTTATGAATATAGACAAAAATGACAACAACATTTAAACAGAATGGATGAAGATTGAACAGAGAATAGTACAAAAGTATAATCTCTTAGGTAGAATGAATGTTGGTAGACCGCGAATGAGCGTGGACAGATCAGTTTTCTTGAAGACGCAGCAAGTCACAAAATCTAAGTTATTTAACCTAGGGTGCAGGTGAAAACTAAGGAAGTCATTTAAGCATCGAGGTTCGAATCAAGAACAATTTAACTCGAATTATTTGCGATATAACTTAATGAAGGAATGACATTGGGTTATGCAGTTTGTTTCTTTGTGCTAAGAATGATGCATAAGGTTGATTACGTTATTTCCAACAAAGCCGGTGTTCAGCTACTTAACCAAATTTTGCTACAGGTATAATATTGGATAAGCATTAAACAATTGCTTTCTTCTCCTGTAAAATTCACTCTTTGTTGGCTACAGCGTTCTTCAGGTAATTATTGAATTCATAGAGTGTATAAACATACACAAAATATTCGAGGCGTCATACACAAATATAGGGTGCCATTTAAAAATGCTTTCAATGAGGTCACAACTTGCAAAATAATGATATTTAGAATGGTTTTTGTCTATGAAAAAGGTCGTTTATATTTGATGTGTCGGAGTATTTTCTAAAAACATTTCTATTTAGCTGTAGCACAAAATATGCGTGAAACCTACTGGAGATTATCAGCACTGATATGGTATATGTATCAGTGTGACTTAGATTTGTATGGAACCTAACGTTTCTCTGCTTCTCGCAAACAGTCTACCACTGGGGAGGATACGCTTTAACCCGTTCTGCGTAGCCGTGGCCGCTCGAGTGTATACCTCCGGCGCTCTGCCAAGCTAAGGGTTGCGGGTTCGAGTCCCGCCATGGGTATTTGTGTGTTGTGTAATTGCGGAAGTAAGCGGTAACTAAAACAATAAGGCACAGTAAACATAAACTGGGTAAAACAAGGGAACTTTAAAAAAACACAGCTACTCGAAAGCGAGAAAAATGACTGCGCCGGGCCAACATTTACGCATCTTGCCCTGGCTTTGTCGAACGTAGTGAGTTAAATCGCGGCTCAATTAGAGATTAGTGACATCACCGCGACTCTTTCCTGCCCCAGTTTTCCACGCTGGTTCACCAGACGCTCACCTCTGGATTCACCTTAAACTGCCTACAGCTTCATTCCTTTGTTGTGGTTATTATTATTATTATTATTATTATTATTATTAATCGTAGTAGTAGTACTAGTACTGTTAGTGTTACTTCATCACGGTTGGAAGTATCAGCATCTCCATTTCATGCTTGGCGCAACATGTTAGTCATTTATATAAAATTTTTGAATGTTGGAAACTGCAGTATTTTAGAACTAATCATCCGTTTATAGCACAGCTAGAAAATCTCAGTACTTGAACAACATTCATTAAAATATTCAATGCATACTGACGCAACGTGCAGTTCTATTCTTTAGTGTTGCAGCATGTCTTCCATGCTTTGCGCCTGCTAGAATTATGGATGACATTTTATTTGAAACACCATATTCTGGGTATAGTTGCAGAATATATACTATACTAAATTCGCGTTATTCTTGTAGGGTATAACAATTTTTGCAACAATGACATATATATTACTAACTTTTCAGTTCGTTGTTACACATTTCAATTTCGACGACTGGTCCTCTAAGCTTCTACGTTATAACATTTCTGGTGTATTCTCAAAATATTGTTTATTCTTATTTGCTTAATTTGTGCTTCTAATTGAAATTGGAGCAGACTTTTACGGTAAACATTAACCATGAAGGTTGGGATGTTTTTCTGTTTTCTTTTGAGTTTTAAAATAATTATATGTCATAAAAGGTTTCATGAATGTGAGCTTATGGTTTATACAAAGATATTCTAAATGTTTGAAGTCTTTTAGTCCATACTTCCTACCATAAAATTTTTCCGAAGAAAAAGATCTGTTTTGCTTTAAAACATTTCAGATTACTTCACTTAAGTATAGATTCTACCGCATACGAAGCTTTACTTTTCATTAGGAGAGAAACAACCCGCGAATGTTTTCAAATGTCAGACCTGCGTCACGCTACAGGGGTAGAGGACGTTACAAAACGCGTTTATTGCTTGCTAAATATTGATGATGTACATTTCCTGCACTAATGTGCGTAAAGTAGCTAAGAAAAGACATTGCATAAAATCAGCCACAAAAGAATTAAATATTAGCATAATATTCAGCGTGTCAATGTTGTACTAAATTAGACTCTAACTCAGTAATAAGCCAGATCTAAAGTTCATTATAAACAAAGTTTATGAGTAACTTATGACACCTTGCTAACGACGTGATTAGGAATCTCTTGTCATGATACGGGTCATTAATACTAAAATTAGACAAACACTTTCGGGGGCGTAATTCACTATGGAGATTCCGTTTAAGAATCACATTTGTTATTTATTGACTTATTACATCTAATTCCTATGCGTAAATAATTGAGCGGCATTAAAACAAAATTTATATATGTGCTTTGAAACAGATCGACGAATAAGTAGATCATTCTACTTATATAAATTACTTTACCAAAAAGCAGGACCCAACCATTCATGTTAGTAGGATGCACCTTCAGAAATGTAACGCTTCTTGTTAGACTACGATTTATGCGTGATTACGCTGTAGTAGATATGCTTAAATTTCGTGTCTGATTTGACCCATTGGAGCAATTCATAGCTCTTTACTTCCATATTACATAAACCGGGATTGTAGCCACTTGCGAAAAGGCAAAACTAAGCCATAATATTATCGAAACTTAGGCCACATCTGCTCTTTTGCCAAACGATAAAGTTTATGCAGAAAATATGCCTTAAGGGCTAGTTCGTCCATTTGCAGGCAACTGTTTAGCTCTAACCGAAAATAGTAATTACCAACAGCCTTAATTTCGGTCGGTGCTAGTACGCATTATAGCAATGAAGAAAGCTCATTTTTCTTGAGTGCAAGTTGACTTGCTATGATGTAGCAGTGTGTTGTCCTAGTTACAGGCGACTGATGACCATTGTCCAAAACAATAAAATAACATTGAAAGTTCTGTAACGAAACACTAACATCCCAAACAGCGAACTACGTAATGCCTTTCTAGCAGTATAAATGCCATGTATCACATATGAAGTTTAATCTTGAGATTATTTATTTTCCAAATATTTATAGTGAAAGGATAAACCATTAATAATTTGAAGGAGTCTGCTACGTTTTATAACATGTCCATGCCTCATCTATATGTTTACGCGTAATAATATACTCTTATAACTTATATCGGAAGCTTTGTAATTTTTAACCATAACATTTCTTTTTGTAAACGAAAACTCATAACATGCATAAGCGCTTTCTTTTCAGCTTATTTCTTAAAGTAAACAAAGTAATAATGCACTCGGACCTATTATCCAAAACGCTTTGAAGTATTCACTGACTGTTTCTGCTGTATATGCTTTTAGGGGGATATAGTACTGAAATTTCTGTAACATAATAATTTTTTAATTATGATGGAATAATTCTATTTGAATATTTAGGCTATATGAAAGAATTTTTCAACAAGAATTACAAATGTTTAAGTTATGAACGATATTACATTTTCATGCTAATTCACGATCACAAAAATGTCATTTAGAACTGTTCGTTTCCTTTTTCAAACATCTAACATGTTCAAGCATTTTGTAATTACACAAGTATATATTTTCACTTTTGGAACAGTACGACATCTTTGCGCCATATCTTACAGAGCGGAATAAGTTAATTCACCCGACCATTTTTGGACATTCCTCTCTCTATATATGCAGAGTGAATCACCTAAAACTTTCACCGTAAATATTTCAGAAATGGAAAGTGCTATTGATGTGCAGTTTTCGCAGCATTAATTGGTAGTCAGGAGCTCGTACATTTAGCCTATAAACAGATTTTAATAATACTGAGAAAGTGGAAGTGGTTTACGAGAAATTGTATTTTGAAAAGTTTCAACCCGACAATTTTTGTACCATTCAACCTGCTTAGTATCTATATACGATGTTGCTATGTTTGTTTGCATTGTGTTTTCCGTTCATTGATTGCATTTCGACTTTCTGATCAGTTAGTTTGTGACGGTTCAAACAGTAAGTCGTGAGTGGAAGATGGGGTTTACTAATGCAGAAATAGCCGACATGCTCATGGTGTATGGTGGGTGTAGTAAGAATTCAGTTCGTTCCTGTACGGTGTATGCGGTGACGTATCCCAATAGACGTCAACCATCTCGGCAATTGTTTATCAACATCTTCAACCAATTACGTGAATGTGGTTATGTAACACCTACAAAACGTAACAGAAACAAACAAGTGACTTGAGAAGAGGCAAAAATTAATTTTCTGGCTGCCGTTGCAGTACTGCGCATTCTCCATCGACATAGGTTACCCTATCACATATCTCTCCCTCTAGAGCTGCATGGAAACGATTTCGAGAATTTTGTTAACATTTTTACATGGGCATTAAGACATGATACACCAAATTCATCATGTATCTTGTTTAGCGATGTGGCAACAGTAGTATGGAGAGCACTTTAGGCCCTTCATTGACCCCCGATGACGTCATCACCTCAGGGCATGTAACATAAACAAGGAAGGAAACAAGGCCGCTGCCGCAACTACGTGTTTTATACTTTATAACATGTACTTCTTTATACATTTACAATACCTTTTGTGGCAAAAAAAATTATTCATATTGTTAGGATAAACAAACTTTGTATATTTCTTTTACATATTAATAGGTACAATATCTTTGAGGCAAAAGATTTACACACATAGTTAGCTAAGCAAAAATTTATATTTTTCTTATATATTAATAAATACAAATAATGGTTTAGAGCATTCACAACAAAACCAATTATCTTTTGCGTAAACCATTTCTGAATAAATGAATCTTCATATTTAATGACTTTTCTATGTTTCAAAGATCTATAGTGTTCCTCTCTGTAACACAAAATGTGGCATCGTTTGTTAGTGTCGATAGGGTAATAAAAGGCTTTAATTTCAATAGGAAAATCTATAGGAATTATTTTTTTAATTGAAAGATTGAATTCCTATGCATTAAAAATTATATATATATCTATATATATATATATATATATATATATATATATATATATATATATATAAAATTATTATGTGTGTCTGCATGCAAAATATTTAACTTTGCATTTTCAAATAAAATGTTCTATGCTAAACCTTTTAATGAAGGAGGGCTCTTAATAGAGATTTTGCAATTCCAAGTATTTATGTTACTACAGTGAAGCAGGTGTTTATATTATTGTAAGGTGGTGCTTGGGCTTGACCCCCAAACATTTAACTTTGCTATAGGCTCACAAAGATACCGCATAGACAACCCAATTGTTTTGCAAGGTTACACGGTTTTTAGTATGAACATAGGTTACCTTAATTAGAAATTCACGTGTTTCACATTCCACTTTCCAAAATAAAAATGTTGTAAGTAAATAAAATAGGCTACATTTTTTGAATGGCTAAATATAAAATTAACGTTATTTGTAACGTAATTAGCACTTGAACAAAACATGAATCTTAACATTTCTTCCTCCTTATGACTTTTGTTTATAGCAACATATATGCAACACATTTAGGTTCAGTGTCCACAATTTCAACCATATAGCAAGCAAACGTGCCTCCCAGAGCACAGCAAACGTTTTCTTTTGAGATAACCGGTGTATTATCCAAACAATAGTAGACCAGTGTTCTGGAAAACGGACAGGTACAAACTCTTCAAAAAAGGTTTTGATACCAGTTTATTTTAGTAGAAAATTATATCTGTTTGTTAATTGCCTTGTAGAATTAAAGATGAAAGTATCCATCTATAAAGATGCAAAAATAAAAAGAAGTTATTAAACTTTCCCGTACTGCCAATACCATTGTTTCCCCTATAGGTAATATATACTTTTTAACATATTTTATTTTTGGTATACATATGTTTTCACATACCAATTGAGCAATTTTTTATTTTTAAGAATATGCGGTTTTTACCTGAGTTGTTTAACAATAACACACAAATTTCCCCGGTAAAATCTCTATCTATACACCCTCCTCTTATTGATAAACCTAAAAGGGCTAAGCTAGACTTTTCAGCAATGCGAAGATAAGTGTCTTTTGGGGATGTTGCAGAAATTCCTGTTGGGATCATTACGGTTTGCAGAGGTTGTATTTCATGCGCTTGAGGTGAAAAAATGTCTAAACCAACGGATTCTCCAGTGCATCTAACGGGTGTCTTAATATTAGATCTAAGTAGCTTGATCTGTTGGGTCATCTAAAAAGATAGAGAGACTTTTAGTTCTTCTGAAATAAAATATTATAACCGTTATTAGAAGCAAACCCTAAAAATAAAAACGTTAACGAAGGTTTTTCATTATTAATGTCATCAATGTCCGTTTCCTTAAACACGCTGATGTATTTTCTGGGAATGACTACTTCGACGGGGTCTTCAGAGCTTTTTTAAAGTTTAATGGATATTGCGGGTCCATACTTGGTGATGACTTTGTAGCCCCGATCACTTTATATGAAACATTCATTAATAGATCTCTAATTTATATCAAATTAATATTCTTTCCTTGATTAAATCTTGTAAGGAAATCCATTCTGTAAAGAAGATAAACATTTGCCAATAGCTACTTGAAATATTTATAGTTTTCCTTTAAAAATAATAAATAGAGTAAAATAATTTACCTTGTTGATGATTGCTGCAGCGTCCAGGAGTAATGTGATGTTTCAATGCAACGTGTGGCCTCCTTATATACAGATGTCCATTGCATCAACATCAAGGACGACAAGTGAAAGTTGCATTTTTAACTACATCTATTAGGTATACAAGGCGGGAGAAACAATCACTGCCACCGACAGTTCCACGCTACTGATAAACCTGCTACTTCACTTCAGAAAATGTAAGTAACACAAAGTTAACATATAATACGCTTTGGAAACTCAATTAGCTTTAATGGACGCTTATATTATCTTGGTCTGCTCTTTTAGCACAGAAAATATTAACCTCCTAAATAAAATGCGCAGAGCGTATAAAAGGTTCAGCGCACACGGGAGGCATTACAATATTCAGATTAATCCTGCTTCCAGAAATAAAAGTTGTATGCTTTATGTTAGAAATAGCATTCAAACAGTGTAAGATATTATTTTAAGTGGCGTGAAACCCAGTGATATGGTGGGTCTGTCAATAAGCAACTCTGAGAGTTTACAAGATAAACCGATAGGACTAAGCTTCCGCAGAAGCGATCAGGTATCTTTTGATGTATTAGTGGCTGTTATAAAGAAAGCATGCCAATCTAACACTAATTTTTATGCCACAAATACCTTATCCGTAAAAGTAGATCACGTTGAAATGGCCTTACAACATGGTAGACTCAAAACAAAAGGTAGACATTTATCCAATGCGCACATAAAAAGGTACATCGCTAAAATTAAAAGCCAAACAAAACGCTTAGCTCATGCTCTATTGTTAGCTATAGCACATTTTGATAGAAGCCCAAATTACGTAAGTTATAGAAAAGGTCGAAACATTTATCCCAAAGTCGACGAGCTTCTAAAGGCCACAAATGTTGATCTAAGCACTGATGGTGGATTAGCAGAATTGCAAAAATTTCAGGACCATCTTTCCGAATACAGAGTTATAGTTTATGAAGGATTGCGTTGCGAAAACATAATATATGATAGGAGCACAAATTCCCGAAAACGTTTAAATCTCCAGTGTGTTGCACAGGAAAAACACTATAATGTGATTGTAAGTCTCATGTGTGCCATGTCTAAAGTATATGTTTGCGAAGGATATAATAAGGCAATAATTTATGAGGGAGCGAAAACTCACAAATGCCAGTATAGATGCTCCGGATGTAATTCAGTTCCGCCCAGCATTTTTGAAGGAAACTACATATATTGTAATAAATGCAATAGGTACTTTGGAAGCCAAAGCTGCATGAATAATTATGTGCAGAATAAAATTGGCACTCAAATAATTTGCGAATGGAAGCTGCTTTGTTTAATCTGTAGTCAACATTTAAAACCAAATCATCACTGCTATATCTCGTATTGTAGATGTTGCAAAAGTAACGAGATGCCGGGCCACTTTTGCTATATGCCAACGCTTAGCGCAAAAATACCATCATCGGAAAAGGTCTTATTCGTGTTTTACGACATAGAATGTACTCAAAACACGCAAATAGGAGAAAATACATATCTTCATCTTCCGAAGTTACTCCGCTTAGAACACTGTTGTTTTCTTTGCGAGAAAAAGAAGCACATAAGCGAAGAGAGCAGCCAGTGTGGAAAGCGTAGGCATTCATTTTGTGTCAATGACTGCATTAAACAGTTTATGGAATATTTGCGCCAAAATAGACCTTTTTGTGAAAAGATAATTGCAATTGCACTTAATGCTAGAGCCTACGATCTCATGTTCATCTTAAACATGCAGGTAATGCTAGAGAGGTAAGAATACCCGAATTACCTAACCTCAAATTAGATGGTTTTCGTGAGGAGACGAGAGAGGTGTTTGAATTCATGGGTTATTACCACCACGACCATGTGTGTCTTACTAACAGAGATGTGCGCGTCGTAGACACGCGACCAGAGACGCTTGCAAATAGATACGAGCTCACCATGAATCGAATAGATAAAATTATGTCGGCAGGTTACGTCTGTCACGTCATGTGGGAGTGTGAATTTGAGGACATTCTAAAACAACATCCGGCTTTACACAACGATCCCGTTGTGAGAAATGTTCCACTCATTCTTAGGGATTCTCTCTACGGAGGTAGAACGGAAGCATTGAAAACCTATTGCAAAACCAACGAAAAAACTCGCATTAAGCATTACGACGTGATGTCACTGTATCCTTATATATGTAAATATTTTAAGTTTCCCGTAGGTCATCCCATAACTCACATTGGCGAAGATTGCGCCAATATTACGGAAATGTTTAAAAAAGAGGGGGTTATAATATGTAAGGTTTCGGCAAAAAATAGAAGTCCTTATCAACATGTCTTGCCCTTTAGATGTCGCCAAAAGTTAATATTTGGTCATTGTTACATTTGTGCGAAGGAGGAAAATGACGGTGAATGTAGCCACGGCGGGGAGCTAATTGGTACTTGTATCGTAGACGAGGTACAAGAAGCCGTTGAAATGTGTTACGAAGTGAGAGAAATTTTTGAATTTTACGAATACAAAATGGAACAGTATGATAAAGATTAGAATAAAGGAGAGCTCTTTGTAGATTACATTAATAGCGTTTTAAAATTAAAAGCAGAGCCTGCGGGTATCCCTCTTGGGTTAACAACAATGAGGATAAAGAGAAATACGTTCGAAGCTTTTTCCTGAGCGAAGGAATTCTTTTGGATAAGTCGACAATTAAAAAAAACCAGGTGCAAGGTCTCTAGCAAAATTGTGTCTGAACAGTTTTGGGGGAAAGCTCACCGAACAACGCAATCGATCGTGCACGAACATGCTTAGGGAGCCCGCAGAATTGTTTACGTTCCTGACCCCGCCCGGCATAGAGGTGCAGAATCTAATGTTTGCGAGCGACGAGATTTTCTGGCACTCGTGGAAATATGCCGAAGAAGTCGAGTTCCCCCCACTGGCGCATATCAATGAAGTGTTTGGAGCCTACGTTACCGCAGGTGCACGGCTTAAGTTATACACCTACCCAGAGGTACTGAATAGAGACGTATTATACACACATACGGATTCGGTACTGTTTACGGTTAGGGAAGGCGAGAAGTGTAGCGTCGAATGCGGCGATTACCTGGGAGACATGACGGATGAGCTCGCGGACTATGGAACGGATTCCTACATTTCAGAATTCGGATCCGTAGACCCAAAAAATTATGCGTACAAAATACGCCTATCAAATGATGATTTCAAAGCTGTTTGTAAAGTGAGAGGAATAACATTGAATTACACCTCTTTGAGGTTGGTTAATTTTGATTCAAAAAAAGATTTAATTCTTGGAGAAAACGTGGATCGAAACATTGTAGTTAGAAAGGAAAAGAAAATTAAGCGCAAAAGATTGTATTGCGTGTATATCGTCTGCGAACCGGAAGATAAAATCAATAGAATTTGTTTTCATAAGAGAAGAAGAACTTCTAACGATTCCGTCTCTTTCGGATATATAAAGCCTGACTGAACGACAGGCTTAAAATATTGTACGAACGAAGAGATAGCGCTCATTCCCTTAGAAGTATTTAATCAATATCGTCCCTTCGATGTAGATTATGTGATGTACAGGCTAACGGACAAATTGAGGGAAAAAGTAAAGATGTTTTGACGATATAATGTTTCCCGTAGTAAGATTTCAGCACCCTTTTACGCTGGTCGTTAGTGGTTATTCGGGTTCTGGTAAGACCGCATTTTGCGGAAATTTAGTAAAAGATGTAAAGCATTTGTGCACATTCGAAAATTTAAAGAAATATTGTGGTGTTATAGCAAAAAATCGGCCGTGCCAAAGTTAAAACACGCAAAATTTCATGTTGGTGTGCCGGAGTTTGAGAACCAGAAAGGAGAGCCAAAACGAGTAATATTAGATGATCTCTTAAACTCTGCATGTTCCAGAGAGGTGTGCGACTTGTTCACGAAGGGAAGTCATCATAGAAATATAAGCGTAGTTTTAATCACTCAAAATTTCTTTCATCAAAGTATCTCGTTAAACGCAAAATACATTGTGGTTTTTAAAAACGTTAGAGATAAAAATGAATTGGCTCATCTAGCCAGACAAATATACCCCAAAATTTGGAAATCGCCTTTCGAGGCGTATCTGGATGTTACGGAAAAGCCTCTCGGCTATATGCTATTCGATCTGTGCCAGGAGACCGATAGCAGATTACTATTTAGAACCAATACCTTTCCATCGGAGCTCCCTTTCTAGCATATCAGCATGAGCAAGCGGATAAGATCCAACTATCACATGCTGCACGTGCTTAAAAGCGCCAAGCCTAAGCTTAGGAAAGCCATTTTGGAGAAGTCCGACAAAGAGTTAATGTTGACTATTGTAGAATGCGCTCTAAATGTTCTAAAGGGCAACTGTAATCTAAGCAAATGCACCATTCACAATCTAGAAGATATAAAAATATTCTGAGGCGAGTGGTGGATAAATCTCTAAAGGTTAACAACAAGAGAAGGTTTTTAATTCAAAAGGGAGGATTTTTTATTCCTCTGCTGACTGCCGTACTGACCGGACTTTCGTCTCTAATACAGCGTTGGATGCTGCAAAAATCATTTTTAGTTTCTCAGCGCCACATAGACAACCACTGCTTGAAGAAGAAGGTGACGGCGAAGAAGAAGCGGAGAAAAAGGGATGCGTACGAGGAGCTGATGAAATTTAAATCCAGTAGCCGCCGACGCCACTCTCCGTATCTACTGCCGCAGCAAGCACCGCCGCCCCGAAAGTCTCCTTCTCCTCGTGTCAAAAATGGCTCGTCTTCCCTCCAGAAACGGTCTACGAGAAGCAGTAAGAAGAAGAGCAAGAAGAAGAAGTAGATGAGTTTGGCGAAGAACAAGTAAGGCCTCTGCCATTACCGGCCCACGAGAAAAAAGAAGTAGAACAGTTTACAAATAGAAGCTTAGGGTACATAGCAGGTCCTTACTTGGCTCCATATTTGCACACTCCTAGGGCAACGGACACCGTATTCGGTATTTATAAGGATAGGGACGGCAACTTTAAAATTGGCGATTCTATTATTCGTATAGAAGACAACGATTTATACGTAAAGTATAGGTATTTTAAGGGAACTCGGGGTCTCTGGGAATTGCTAACTAGGAAGAAGGTAGATCTCTCGAAAGTCACCTCTTCGGACAAGAGTAATTAAGGACAAATTCTTGTTTTGACCAACGGGCACTTGCAAAATAACGAAATCTTTAATCAGATAAATCGAACAGATGTAGTAAATATAAAGAAATAATTCCCGAGTTGTTTCCGTCCAAGACGTGGACGGATTATTAGTAATGAATAAGAAGTATTTTGACGATCCTGAAAAACTTTCAGCTTTTTCCACCGTGCAGAAACTTGCATCTCTTACGGCAAATAGACGTAAAACGGAGGACTGGCTTCTCTAACAAGATGCCTACACTTTGCACAAACCTGCGAGGAGAAAATTTCAGAGCTGGCGATTCCATTGTTCGTATAGAAGACAACGATTCTTACGTAAAGGATAGATATTTTAAAGGAACTCGGGGTCTCTGGGAATTGCTTACTAGGAAGAAGGTAGATCTCTCGAAAGTCACCTCTTGGGACAAGAGTAAATTTAGACAAATTTTTCTTTTAACCAACGGACACTTGCAAAATAACGAAGCCTTTAATCAGATAAAATCAAACAGATGTAGTAAATATAAAGAAATAATTCCCGAGTTGCTTCCGTCCAAGACGTGGACGGTTTATTAGCAATGAATAAGAAGTATTTTTACGACCCCGAAAAACCTTCGGCTATTTCCACCGCGCAGAAACTTGCGTCTATTACGGGAAATAGACGTATAACGGAAGATTGGCTTCTTCAACCAGATGCCTACACTTTACACAAACCTGCGAGGAGAAAATTTCAGAGGAACCACTACAGGGTGAATAGCGTTAACGATGTGTGGGAAATCTATTTGGCCGATTTTAAAAGCATTAGAAGGTATAACGATGGAGATCAGTATCTCCCAACGTGTGTAGATTGTTTTTTCCAGATTTGCACGTGTAAAACCCATCAAATCAAAATCTAGTACGGAAACTGCAAAGGCCTTTGAAGCCATCTTAGATTCCGTTCCCCTCGCAGTCAGATCCGACAGGAGGAAACAATTTTTAGGATCTGAATTTCCGAAGCTTTTAAAAGAGAAGAACATTGAGCATCAAGTTTGCAGAAACCCCGATGTAAAGTGCGCCATGATCGAGAGATTTAATCGTACCGTTAAGTCTAAAATATACAACTATTTCACTTACAGGGACTCGTACAGATATATATACGATCTCGAAAAATTTGTTCGCGCATATAATCGTACCATCCATTCGTCAACAGGAGTGGATCCAGCCGAAGTAAATGAAAAAAATGTGTTACAAATATGGAAAACTCTAGAGAGAAAACCAATCAGCATTAAACCCTGACCCGTCAATTTCGCCGAAGGACAAACCGAAGGAATGAGCAAAGAAAGGATGAAATTTGCCAAAGGCTACGAAAAAATTTCTCAACGGAGAATTTCAAAATTGTAAAGGTTATAAAACGTTCGCCGCAACCCGTGTATGAACTACATGATCTGAACGGAATTCCCATAGAAAGATAATTTTAAGTTACGAATTAACTCCGGTAAAAATTAACAAATCCACTTTGTAAAAAATAGGTAAAATACTAAAACGAAGCTGAAGAATGGCAGAACGCAGCATCTCGTCCGCTGGAAAGGATATGGTCCCGAATTTGACAGCAGGATCCATGCATCATGGATGAGTTTTACGTAACCGTGTTGAGTGATTCTAGCGTCGATTTGTATCTCGAGAATTTGCATGCTAGTTTTCGTAACCATTTAGCACAACCGGTCAATCTTCAGAGAGATAAGTGGGTTGTAGGTCTCGCAGAGCCTTCGTATTCTTACGATTAGGAGTCCATTGGCGAGGATGTGCTTAATGAAGCCGGAGAACTGACCAAAAATGTCGTTATAACAAGAGGTGGTAGAATTGTGTTTGAAAAAATGGAGTTTAAGAGCTTTAAGGAGCTGTACACGTCACTAAAGAATCAGGTAACAGACGATGAACTTCGGGAATTACTCCTGTCGGAGCTGCAGGTTTACCTCATTTCTCATCAGAGAGAGATAAAAGAATTGGAAAACGCCAAGAAAGAATGGGTTCCAACACATTCCATTCCACAAAAACCAAGTGAGAAGACTAACAGTATTCATTTAAAGATTACTAAAGGTAAAACGGAAACACTTTTTAACAGACAAATGTTTTTCCCACCAGAATATATTATGGTCTAGGTAATCTTGTGAACACCGTAAAAAATTATCTGCCAAATCTTGATTCCTATAAAATTGTAAATCAAAATATGCTCACGGAAGTAACTAAGGATATGAAAACCCTTTTCCTTAGAGCGCACAGAAAAATCTCTTTTCAGTTTATTTCCGGAACAATATTTAAATGCTTATTTGATGCTAAACGGAAAATTTGTAAAGCCGAATGGTACCAGCTTAGCAGCAACAGATAAAACGACGGGTGTTAACAATTTATTGCACCCCTTGTTTAGTCAATTGAGCGTTTCCCTAAATGGAACATCCATCACTCCTTCCGAGGATCTTTATCATTATCGTAGGTTTTTAGAAACCTTGTTAACCTACGGTCACGATGCATCGAAAAGCCATCTTACTAACGCTTTCTGGTACATCGACACGGCTCTCCACGGTCTCTCCGCGGTCGATGCTTCGAAAAACGGAACTCTGGAAGCCGGAGATTCTAATCGCGGATGGAAGGAACGTCATCATAGCAGCAATGCGTCTAAAGAAATAGTCATGTTTGGTAGATTACATGGGGATATTTTCAATCTACCCACTTTGTTACTACCGGGACTTACACATCAAATCAATTTGACTACAGCGAAAGACTCGTTTTATATAATGAGTGAAAGAGCGGATGTACATGCTAGATTTGGATTCCTAGATGTCAATCTATACGTGAAAAAAATAAAACCAGCTCCTAGCCCCTTAATGACCCATATGAATGCTCTAGGAGAAGTAAATGCGAGATACGATATAACGCGGGTCGATGTCAGATCCTTTACTTTTGCAGCAGGGCTTAGTACCATCTCTATAGACAATACTGTATTAGGTCCGCTACCTAAAAGGATACTCGTAGGTATGACAGAAAATACAATTTTTTTCCGGAACTCACACCACAATCCCTTTCAATTTTAAGCACTTCCATTTGGAATACTTTGTAATTTACGTTAACGGCCACCAAATTCCGGCAGTAGGTCTTTATATCGATGCCTCTAGCGAAAAAGGTTATACATTAGCCTACCAAACGCTCTTTTCCGGTTCTGGCATCCATCACACCAACAGGGAATTCAAATCACTTACGATATGTATATAATGGGTTATTTCCTAGTGCTTTTCGATTTAAAGAATGACAGTGCCGCTTCAGAAGGTCACGTTTCTCTATTAAATAACGGAAATATAAGAATAGAGCTCAGATTTAAAACAAGTTAACACAAGCGATCACGTGTAACATGTACTGCGAGTACGAAAATTCTATTCAGATAGACAAATATCTGAGAGTGCACACGGATTATAAGTTATGAACACCTTACAAATAGAACAAACTTTGCAGGCTTTTTTGCATCGGACATGTTGTCCACAGAGTTTACTAAACCTTCTACACTCGTAATAAATTTAGTTCCTCACAACATACCTGCTTCACGCTGGATAGCTGTAACTCAAAATTCAAATTCTTTTGCATGGTATTTCGATTCGTACGGCCTCCCTCCCTTTTTAAAATCCATGAAATACTTCATGCCATTTCACTTCATTGTGAATCATTGCCAACTTCAAAGCCTTTCTCCCACATCTGCAGCCAGTACGCGTGCCTCTATACTCTCTAAGTCTGCACCAGAGGATACACCATGAACGAGTTCGTAGCCCTGTTCAACTCTGCCGATCCAGATTGTCAGGCCAAGGAGATGTTCCACAGAGAATTTCCAGTCTGGCGGTGCAACAAGGGACAGCGAAGCCTACCGGGTATAAAGGTAAATGGCTCAATTAGTTTTCGGCCAGTCTTTGTGCAAAGAAGGAAGGAGGTCTTGTCGTAGATTATACAGCGCTCAGGGGAAACGGCAAAAAATTAATCATAAAGGAATTGGCAATCATTGGAAAACGGATTGTTCAAAATCTTCATTTTACAAGCCCATATCCTTGGAATATTAAATTAGATGCGTTTAACAGAGAAAATAGAAATGGAATGCATTTCAGTGATGGTTGCGTTCCTTACAGCATGCTAAAAACTGTGCTGGAAGAGGCGGCGGCGGGGTACATCTCTCTGTTCGCATATGACAAGAATAAATGCGAAGTTCTTTGCGCACCCTGCGATAGAACGTTTATCAATTTAAGAAAGGAATTTAGTTGTACCAAGCCAGAAAATCTCTATCATCAGTTACACTTCGGATTTCTTTGTCATAAGTTCTCAAACACTCACTGTGCATGCAAACACGCTCACGCCATGTTTAATTGGTTGAAGCATAATAAGCTTAAAAAACATAGCATCAGATGTCCTGCTGATAGCTCTAACAGACACGATGCTTCTTTTGTTTCAGCTGTGGAGCAGTCGACGAGATGTACTCAAGAGGCAAACAGATCAGAATGCCACTGCGCCCCGTGACTCCTCCGGAACCCGTGCTGCATTGCAGGACATACTTTCTCAACTAACATCACTCCAGATACATCAGCCTGGGTTTCTACCAAAGAAGAAATTACGAAGCTCACGTGGAAATTGGCGAAGTAAAGCAGGGAAGAGTCGTCCTCTCGTCCTACTACTTCGCGACTCTGCTGAATCACCTACCTAAACTTGCCGAGCATCTCCGCAAAGGACAGTCGTACAGATGCATCAAACAACAGTTTCGCCTCAAATCCATAAATGGGCATCGTGCCAGGATACAATGCGAAGACTCACACGTCATCCTTTGTTTAGATAATGTAAACTTTTTTGTTCAATGCAAATGTGTTGCAACATCAAGTTGCAAAATATGTCTTAGCCACAACAGATGTAAAAGACTATGTTAACAGTGCTTCAGGTAGTAGCACTTATGTACTTCCAAAAGAAAATCCTTCATATTTCGTCCTTTACGATGTTATTTGTGAGGAAATAAACTGAACAGTTGTATCTTATAAGAATGAATAAAAACGAACTTGCATTGATGTTTTTTTATTTTCCTTTACATCCGAATGTAGGGAAAATCCCCTCCCATCCTTAATTATACCTAAAAAAATCAGTATTAGTTAAAGAAAACGATCAGCTAGTGCAATTAATCTCAACCTCTTTTATTTAGATGATAAATTCATATGGCTTCGGCCTTCAATGCCAAGACCAAGGCTAGACCAAGTCCGGGTTTAAAAAACACCTGTTTAGGCGTGGTTGCGGCGGCAGACTTGGGTGATGACGTCAAAGAACGACCTAGACCAAGGTCGACGCAGCGAGTTTTAACAACATGTAGTCGCGGCAGCAACCTCGTTTCCGGCGTTGTTTATGTTACATGCCCTAAGGTGATGACGCCATCAGGGTTCAATGAACGGCCGAAAGTGCTCTCCATACCACTGGAAATATTTACTAATCATGGCTAAATAAACCGCAGAAACATCCACTATTGGTCTGTTGACAATTCCCGTTGGCTTCGTCAGGGCTAACGTCAGCGTCCATGGGTTTAAACGTGTGGTGTGGGCTCATAGGCCCTTTATTCATAGAAGGAACAATAAACTCGCACAAGTATCGCAACCTTTTGAAAGACCATCTGCCACAGATGCTAGAAGACGTTCCTTTGCAGACCAGGAGGAACCTATGGTGCCGTCATCATGGCTATCCAACCCATAGTACACGAAGTACTACAGCTTGTCTTAACGAATTGTTTCCAAATTTTTGGATTAGACGAAGTGGACTTGTAACTTGGCCGGCTTGTTCACCGGATCTGACCCCTTTAGACATTTGTCTGTGGGGAAGGCTGAAAGATAGAGTCTAAAAGGATGTACCAACTACACCAGACGATATGAAACGACGTGTTACTGCTGCCTACTCTGAAAACTCCGCTGCAATGTTAGAACGTGTGCAGCAGTCTTTCCATAGCAGACTGGAAGCGTGTATTGAAGTAGCCGGTGGTCATTTTGAACACAACTTTTGAAGGGCTACGTTCTCTTTACTTGTAAGAATCCACAGAGCTATTGTAATTCTCTTTTATTTTTCTTTGGCTTGTGCTACCACAGGTTGTACAAGTGTCGAAGCGTAAAATTTTCAAAATAAGATTTCTCGTAAACCACTTTCACTATAATCTTGGAGCAAACGCCACTGACATTCTAATCTTCCCTACCTTTCTTATGTTGATGTAACCAGGCATTGTTCCATTTTAAAATTTGTATGTTTGCTAAAAGAATACTTTCTCGGTATTATTAAAATGTGTTTATAGGTAAATGTTCGAGCCCCTGACTACCAATCTATGCTCTGAAAACTGCACATCGGTAGCACATTTCATTTCCAAAATATTTGCGGTGCAAGTATTAGGTGGCTTACTTCCAAGCTGTATTGATTATGTCTCAAAAATATCTGTAGTTGACAGTGCTACAACTTCGTGCAATATCATACTTTGTTCTACTGATTCGCACACGTGAACATTTTAACAGATAGTGTGCCATTCTGTACACCTATGTTTCAATTTTATCCAAGAGTGTATTTCATCCTATTTTTTCAGTATATTGTATTATTTACATTGTACATGTTCAAAGGTTTTATAAATAAAGATATATTAAGTATTAATTATGGATTAAAAGTTTGATTTTCGACATTGCCTGTCACCTTTATTTTTTTCCAAATTGCGGTGAAATAGATGTTCCCACTTTACTTTTTGTTAACACCTCCAAGGAACAAAAAGGCGGAAATAACGCCTTTAGCAGCCATCTTGGTTTTCGGGGTGCGGCCTAACTTTCCCACCAATCGTTTCAACATGGTGGATTTGGCGGGAACCCTTTCCGCGTTTTTTAAAGATGGCGGCCTTTGGCGGAAAGTATTCGTGCCTTTTTTCTTAATCCGGGGACGCCTGCGGCTAATACCCCTGGTGGCAGAATTATCGTTAATCCGAACTTTTAATATATAAGTATTACTACTGGCGATAAAGTACGGGACCGGGTTCGCCAACGCGTGACCACACCCTCCAACCCAGGAGAAAACTCGTGGGCCCTTCCATTAGGAGCGGTACCTATTTTATATACCGCCCCCCCCTGCCTGGTCGAAATCGGGCAAGGACACCTCCCGCACCGACCCTTCCAAGCAGGGACGGAAGTGGATACGCCACTTACGCGCGTCAGGCCAGCAGGGCGAACCCTACTGGGGGAGACTACCGATTAACCTCGGTGGGGCCGACAGTTTCTAGCTACCGTCTACCAGCTATCCCTCATGGCTGGTGCCGGAGAGTCTCGAGGCGTCTCACAACCCCGCCTGGGTGGAATTAACATAGCCAGGCGTACCCAATCACCCATGGGTATCGGGAACCACTGCCCCGCCGAGTCCAACCCAATCCGAACAACTCCCTTTCGGGAGGGGCTCAGATGTTCGGCCCAGCGTACTTCTGGTAACGTCAGAAGTACCACGAGTGCTAAGGGTCCGCAGCGCCCGCACCACGGCAGCTGAAGGGGTCGGAACCCCCCCTTACTGGGACTACTGGCGATAGCAGACACCGGGCGGCCGGAACCAGGAGTGACGGCACAGGGATGGCAGGGTCACTATGTTTACAGATAAAGACCCGCATCAGACGGCCAGGCAGACCGGGGAACCCATTCCGCACAAGGAGGTAAACACCCCTTAAGGTATTTTAGGGTACCCCAACAACCAGCCGAAAGCAAAGGGATGAAGAGAGTCATAATGTGCAGCATTTTACAATGCCACAATGCTCCGAAGTAACATCGCTGACACTTCCAACCCTTAAAGAGACCAACGAATGAAAGGAAATCAGAATGCAGATGAAATGGAGAGACAGGACATTAGGGGATGTGAGAATCCTTCCGAGCATTCACCTGTCGACCCCAAAAGATCATGGGTCGGGAAGATCGGCCACAGGAATCGAAACTACGACCTCCCAAATGCGAGTCACAAACGTGATAGCTTTGAAATTCTGTTCCCTTTGTATGAACACTGGAAAGAAAGAAAGAAAGAAGGAAACAAAGAAGAAAGGAAAGAAAGAAAAACAATAGCTATTTGCAGTTGAGAGAAGTATAAAGTATTTCAAAATTCAATCTAATATCAAAGAATATTTCGGAATACGTAAAATATAAAAATATTTTGATATAAATTTTGTGCTTTAACAAGGTCTACATTTGTTGTGCAGTAAGATTTTGTCTATCTCTCTCTTACAATCTACTAATTATCAGAAGTCATAGACAATAAAGACGAATTTACAGACTATTCCTAGAAATTTAAAGATATACATTTTATTTATCTTGAAAACAGATTAAATATATGTATTTTAATCAAAATACTTAGAGGCATTTTTTAAAGAATAAAATATTCCGAAATATTTCCAATTATAACGGCAGTTTGGAGTGGGAGATTCTCTTTAAAATCTCCGTGTCACATTCTTGGAAGAAGTTGAACTTAAACACTATGTTTGGTTTTTAACCAACTTTGCCTTTTTGAGTTATGCTTACAAGTAGAATATATAGAGAGAAGCTGGGACACTTTTTGCAGATAGGGAAAACGTGGAGAGATGTTAAGCTAGACATAGGCTGAAGAAGGAGGAATGCACTTTATACGAGATAGGCAGGAATACGCGGAGAGGTGTTAGGGTAGACAGAGTTTGAGGAGTAGAGAATGGTTTATATGGGAGATAAACAAAAAACGGGGAACGACGCTAGGCTAGAAAGACGTTGAGGGAGGGGGAATATAGGTTCAAACCGGTTAGATAGGAAACCAAGGAGATGTGCTAAGCTAGACAGAGGCTGAAGGAGGGAAATATAAGTTTATACCGGTGAGATAGGAAACCAAGGAGAGATGCTAGGCTAGAAATATACTAAAGGAGGGGATGTGCTTTATATATGAAAGGTAAAGAATTCCAGGGGATGTGTTAAGCTAAACAGATATTAAAGGTATAATGCATTTATATGTGAGAGGTAGGGAATACGAGGAGAAGTGC
The DNA here is from genome assembly GCA_030765065.1 of Deroplatys truncata. Lineage (NCBI taxonomy): Eukaryota > Metazoa > Arthropoda > Insecta > Mantodea > Mantidae > Deroplatys > Deroplatys truncata. Next base: position 332,141,209 of record CM060990.1, read on the forward strand.
TAGGATAGGAAGAGGTTGCGGAGTAGACTACGTGTTTATACCGGAAAAATGGGAATACGCGGAGAAGTGCTAGGCTAGACAGATTTTGAGGACTAGTGTAAGCTTTTATTTGCGAAAGATAGGGAGAACGTGGAGACATGATAGGCTAGCAGGCTAGGAGACTGGAAAATACATTCATATGTGAGAGGTAAGAAATACGCTGAGAGATAATAAGCTGGACAGATGTTGAAGGAGGGAGGGGAACGCTTTATGCGGAAGAGAGAGGTGAAACGTGGAGAAATGCTTGGCTAGACAGAGTTAAAAGTAGAAAGTGTTTTACATGGGGAGATAGGAAACCGAGGAGGGGAATTAGATTAGTAGGATTTGAATGGTAGAGTATGCGTTTATATGGAGCGACGGGGTAAACGGAGTGAAATCCTAGTTTTGAAGACAGTAAAGAAGAGGGAAATGCGATTATATTGGAGAGATTGGGAATACGAGGGTCGATGCTAGGCTAGAGAGAGGTCCAGGAGTAGAGTATTCTAAAGATACAGAAAACATGGAGAGATGGTGGGATAGACAGGTGCTAAAGGAGGGGAATATGCTTTATATGAAGAGGTAGAGAATACGAGGAGAAGTGCTAGGATAGACAGAGTTTGAGGAGGAGAGTATGCGTCTATATGGGAAAACATAGGGAAGCGAGGAGAGAGGCTATGGAGGTTAGTGTTGATGAATGTGCTATATTCGTCCATGTAACATAACGTAGTCTCATTGGTTTCAGAAGGGCTTAAACCGCTAACTAAGGCTATATCACATTATAGGGTCCTAGGTGCCCGGTGCCACGCACGCTAAAGCCCTGGAAGCATCATAGTTGTGTATGATTTCACAGGTATTTCAGGTAGTATCGTAGGTATTTAAGGTAACTCAGGTAGTATCCAGTATTTGAAGTAATTCAAATAGTATCGTTGATGTTGAGGGTAAGCCGGTATCACAGGTGTTCATGGTAATTCAGAGCAGCGATTCGTACCAGAGATATGTAAGCTGATTTCGCATGACTCGGGTAGTATGGCAGGTTTTTAAGTAATTTAACAGGTAATTTAGATAACGTCACATGTATTCATAGAATATAGAGAGTAATTATATTATAAAAATTTCTTATACAGTGTTGCAAAGCTTGTATATACTTTTTTCTTAATCTTACAAACTTTTTATATGTTAAACAGTTAGTATGAAAGATGAAAAGGGTAAATCAGTGTTAAGGGTTACATTGAGGGTATATAGAAGTAGTATAAACTAGACTATCAGCATGGTTGAAGAGATATTAAAACGTTTTAGTCAGCTTTATTGGTTTATATGCTTACATGTTTTGTCCAGGTGTAGCAGCTTTATTAGTTAATCACTGCTTCTTTAGATAAGGATTGTAGGGGTAGACGTCATTCCCATTTGTCTAGGCTTGAGACCAGCACTAGGATTTGCTCCTAATGGCAGGGTTAGCGTCTCCCCTTACAACTTCTTATTTTTCTTTCTTCACCAGATGTCTGCTAGGTGCATACAATGTACATAGGTAAACTTCCACTTTTTAGGATAATAGACTTGCTGATAAAATATCCTTCTTGAGATCCAGGTTACTTTCTTTTAAGCACTTTATGTAATACGATAATTTCCGCACGCATATTTAGTTATTCCATCCTTGGCAATAACTGTTTTATCACCAAAAGGAGTCAATGCGATTTTATTCACTTGCACGGTGGCAATAGGATGCTCATGATAGGATCATATTCATAGGCGTTCTTATGATTTCTCGGATTTTAAGACAGTCTGTATCTCTGCCAAATGTAATGTGCTGCTTAATAGCACTATGTGTTATGCCTTTAATCTTTTTTATCATTAAACCTTAAATATCTAGTGCATACATTTTAGGTGGTAGTCCAACAAGGCGTACAACGATCTTGCTATTAGCCTCATCTTTAAATTTTCCCAACATCTTTTTGTTCTGAGTAGAGTGGCATATGTGGTTGACAGGTAATCAGCTGGATACAGATGCTCAAGGAAACGTAGCTTATCCTGGTACACATCTTCAATTGTCACACGATGAATGAATGAATCAGTGTCCATATACATAAGCTTCCGGTTTTTAGTCCCATACTATGGTAACAACACATCATAATGATAGTGGCAGATTAATGTCTTGAATATGTGCAACACACTCTTACTAATATATGTAGGCTTGTTGAATACGATCTGTCGCGAAGCCCTATGTACAGTAGCTAGAATAGCAGCATGTATTGTCCTCTCGATAAACGAAGGCTTTTCGATCAACTTTTCCAGTGTCTTCTCATTTGTCACCAACCGTATATCCATACAGTTATGCAGGTTCTCCATAGTTTTTCCAAACATGGTGTTGTTAAAGAGTTTGTAGAGGTCCTTCTCGAAATCATTTGCAGCCTGATGTCTTGGCCCGTTGTTAAATTCTGCATTAGATTTTAGAAACTGAGACTGTCGCAGTTTTTGCACTCAATGAATTTTACTGAAACGTAAACCATGGTTAGGAGCGAGCTTCAAAGTCATGTAATGTACTAAATATTTGGTTCGAGGTCCAAGATGCGGTATCAGTTTGTTTGTAGATGATTCCTTGGGCTTCATACACTCAGACAGGAAAGGTTCTTGATCGTGAAGTTCTGCAGGATACTCGATGTCGACTTAAAATATCTATCCATGAGGATCATCTTCTTGTAGTCTTTCTAGGTTAATGTCTTCAGGTGGCACCCACTCAAATCTTCCATAACGGAGGACGTGACATATTGCCCAACCTTATTGGTTATTGGCGGAGTCGTATATAATAAATTGAGTTGGTCTCGACGGATCATACTTATCCATGCAGGCGTTGTTTTCATCAGCATACAAGTGGGAAACTTGACATAAACCTCCGGTTTTACCAGATTCTAACACGAGTAATTGAACATAATCCTGTTTCAAATCCAGCTGAATTCCAGTATACAGCAACATTGCATCCCATGTAAGTCCTGGAGAGGTAAACTAATGAGCGGGGTAGACTTTGTGTGCTTTGAGGGTTCGATTTCAAAATGTCTCAAAGACATTAGCTAGAAGAAGCACATCAGAGGTTAAATAGAGCTCGCTGTACTCATCCAGGTTTCTCACATTAAACAGTTTCCATATATTTCTAGCATGATTGTAGTCAGCATCACAAATTTCCCCAGCATTTAACCTATTGTAGGAGTCCTTAAGAGGCAAGCTGATTTCGTTCAAAACCTCTTATGACGTGACGTAATCATAGGGAAATTCTCCCTAACGAGTCATCAAGGTCAACTTGTCTTCTCCGAAGTGCTTCAGTGTTTCAGGATACGACGTAAGATTTTTCACCAGCTTATCCAAGCTCTCAACTGAGAAACTGAAAGCTATCCGCAAACCGTAGCTTTATATCTCCTACTTACTTGGAGAACGATATATAGCTTTCTTCAGAGCTAGGAATTACCTCCACCCGCTCACTTGAACTTCCCAACTCCTTAACAATTAAGTGCGAGTCATACTCCTGAGGTTGTGCATGAAGACGGGAATATTTTAGGTGTTTTGCAGGCTAAATTATATTCATTATGTAGACTTCCGCAGTAATTCACCACTGATGTGATCATGATCGCGTACTTTTTAGTTCTCTTCAATAACGCATTTTCCACACAAGTAGCATACTGTACAGGAGTTGAAATCCTTCTGATTTTGATCTTTAAGTTTCAGAGGCTTCGGAGCTCTGTCTATATTATCAATCTTTTTTTGCAATGGACGACAGGTATACCATAAACTTCTGAGCAGCATCAACACCACGATATACATAGAGATGCTAAGAAGACTAATTTCGAGATGTTTAACAGATTGAGTAGGTTTCACGTAAACACAGAAACTCATGGGTGCATGCTGATGATAAGGGGTTATATATGAAGCTTTAAGCCTTGGGTATACACGTATGACATGGAGCGAGGTTGCTTTCAAAAGTTTGCATAGATGACGTAAGGTAGATTCAACATTCTTTCAAAATCTTTAATCTGTACAATGGATTTCTACTTTGTAGGTATAACTACCCTTGCAATACCATGTTGATAACAGATGAACGCATGTTCTTGTAGTTTTTCCAACCCACTTCGCCCATATCGATCATCATAATGTGTAAAACAGCGCTTACGTTTATAAGCACGTTCCTTACATTTAGTTTCTGACCTTGAATAATTGTTTCAAGATTCTTTATACATTCGTAGTGATGTTTTCCACTACTGCCACTCAATAGTAGCAGGTCACGGTGTACAGGTAGTTATGCCTCATCAACCTTTATTGGACCTACCTCATGCTCCTCATCCAGCCCTAAAAAGCTGATAAACATCATGCTAAGCTTCTCAAACTTAAAGATTTGAGAAAGTGCAGTTGGGTAAGAACCACAGCTGAAGTCATACGTATCTTGAACTTGCTTGTGTTTGCTAACGCGTTGAGGCTTGTTGCTGCCAAATTTGACTAATAGAGAATACATGAAACATTTCTTGTCGATATAGTTCTGGATGTTTATGCAGGCATTTCTTGCTTCAACAGATGACGGTAGGAGTATGTAGCTACTTCATCGTAATGGATTGTACTTGTTGATATGAAGCCGGTCGCCTTCTACAGCAACCAGAGCCCAGTTGTTACCCTTAAGCAGTAATTCCTCCATTTTAGTGACCAAATTCCTGAAATTCGTTTCCAGCATAGAGTCCAGATCCGTTTCTAGCAAAACAGTTTGATTCCGTATTTTAAATGTTTTGTCGAAGGTTTCTCCAATAGTATTAAAACATCGACACTCAAGTAGCAAATTAATTTTCACACTTTTGAATACCAAGCTCTTTATGTACAGCCTGGATTATCCGCTGTTTTGCCTCATACAGGTATTTAGGTCCTTAAAAGATTCGCATGGTATAAAATATGACTTCAAGCGTCCATCGAATGAAGTTTCATATTCATTCATGTCACAGTCCATCATTGTAGATAATAACTGTTGTTTAGTACGTTATATTCTACTTTTCTTATCACGCATGCTTATTTCCTATAAACCTTCATGTCGCTTGCCCTTATAGCTGTCATTGGAGGTTACATTACAATTTTTACACTTCAAGAGCTTCTTACAACCCATTTTATGTCTTCTTTTATGATATCCTCGTAGACATTTCTTTCCACATTTACTACAAGAATATCCTGATGCGCTAGGAATGATATACTTATGTGCGGAGTTATTCATCTTTATTCTTGATGTAAGAACGTATTACTCCTTCAAGAAAATGTAGACCTCTTCACCTTCATAACACCTTAGAAATCCCTTTACTTTATGGGAGAACAACGAGTTTAACAGCTCGAGAATAATTAGCAGAATGAAGTCCAAAGCCCAAGCTCACCCTATTTATAGCGGAAACGCGAAGCCTTTTTAGATAAATTATATGCTAAATTTTCATTCTAAAACGGTGATTAAGTGTCTAAACTCTTATATTTCAATACGTGTTACACTGACGTGTCTAAGTTCTTCGTGCATGCTCAAGTATTTAGAGGGGCGTTCAGGGATGTTTATGTGTGATTGTATATATTCGTAGGTCTTCGTATAGCTTCGTGTGCTTGGATAAAGTTTTAGAATACGTTGAGCATGTATATCAGTGTGTTGGAGCGTCTCCGTGGCTCTTCGTGCAGGTTTGGGTGCTTGGAGAACGTTTAAGAATGTGTTGAGCATGTGTATCTACGTGCTCGAAGGTCGATTTTACCAGAAGACTGCTTGATACCTCTTCGATATATATATATATATATATATATATATATATATATATGTTTAAAATAGGAAGTGTGTGCGTGTGAGAGAATTGAATAATTAAAAATTATAGGTTTTAGTAGGTAAACAAATTGCGTATTTATATCGTACATACTCTAAAAGTACAATACGAAATATTGCACTACTTTTATTCCCCGGTGAATGGCTAATTACTTTGATTGAAATATTACAGTTAATATTGACATCAGAAATGAATTTATGCACTGAATGTTCCGTCAAAATTGCGAAAAGTCCTATTCATTCTCATTCTATTTGGTGTAATTTCGAAGGTGTAAAAGATACTTAGGGGAGACCATGACTCTTGTTAAGAATATAAAATATAACAAGTAACGTTTCTTTTTCTACATTTTTTGTTTTTTCGCGTGATGGCTACCCAAATGACGCAATGGATTTGTTTCCAGCTCTGGTTCTGAGGGTCAGGGGTTGGATTTCCGGCTCAGCCCTATCCATACCTTCACCTCTGACTTGCTCATCTGAAGTATCCCCAAGGCCCAACGTGGTTTGGATTCCACGGTAAAAGCTGTAGGCCCTCTCATTCCACAACCGTCATCACCTTACCATCGGAGGTATCGGAATCCCCCGCTGGGTGCCTATTGCTTATAAATGAGACCAGTCATCATCTGATGGAATGAGATATCTCCTGAAGGCAATAGAGCATATAAGGAGTGTGAGAAACGTCAGCGACGACATTTTTTCATATAAAAAGACATTTTTTAAATGTTTGACGCATATTTTATGGCGCGGCGTACGTTACATCTCCTGATTTAAGCTTATGGCTAGCAAATATTGATACGTTTAATAGAATGTCGATTGATGTCAGAGCCTATTGCATATTCAATGTAGTAATACTGCTATGACTTTACACAAATTAAACCCTATGTAGGTGTAAACTGCGAATAATGTGAAGCGAAGAAATAGCAATCCATATGAACGATCCCTAGAATTGTTATGGAATGGTAATCGGTTAAGAAAGTTGAGTGAGTGTTATACATAAGTTCCTTATTTCATTTCCTTTCATGGGTAGGGCCTCATAATTTAACCACTAAACTACGGTGTGTCGAGCGCTTGACAGAGAAGTAAAACTATACATTACTACACCTGCTACCACCTAAGACCACCAGAAGGCACCAGGATAATGAAAGTCAATACCTATTACTCACTAATGGAGAACGTCTGGACTGACTACATTAGCTTCACCCGCTTAAATAAAATACAAATGACCTTTGATCCCGTTGCTCCTTCAGGGTTCTGCTCTGAACCGTCACACGTGATCAACACCGTAAACTTCGCCAGGGAAGCCGTTAAACCTCAATTGGAATGTTATATGCGGTTTACGACATTACCTAAGTGATATACCCTAGTGACTGCAGGAAGCTACAGCCCGCAATGGAGATAGACCATAATGTCGCGCGGAGGCCCTAGCAATTCGAGACTTGAAGACCTGTCCCACTGTCTGTTTACGTTTTATTTTCTCAATCTAAATTAGTTCAAAAGCTATTACATTTATAAGTAAGTTTAATTGAATCAGTGTTCGAACCCCAAACTACTAGGGAAAATTTATTTATAATGTTCATTAAGCATGTTAAACATAGCGCTATGCAGTTTACGCCATCAGCGTAAGTGATATATTCTAAAATATAGAGGAAAATAAACGACGTCATTCAAATATCGGGATTCAGACTAAGGAAACTGAGCTACTAATTGTTTACGGTATTGATTACAGGTAATAGCAGGTATCAATCATGTTTTGTATTAGTTCCTTAGCGCTGATAGAGTTGGAGATATTTGCGTTTTTTGTAAACTAGAACTTGAACACATAATCATAGTCACTACGATATATAACCAAATAGAGTATCTAGTAATGTCTATTTAATTCATTTTAGTTGAATTATATATAAAGCAGTTTCAGAGCTAGTGCATTCAGAAATAAATTACATTAAATCAGTATTCCGATCTAAGGCAATGGTCATAAGTTTTTATAATATTAATTTAGCATGTTACGGACGTTAATATGCACTTTACGCCATAAATCTAAATGATATATCCGAGAGTATAGGAGGAAAATTAAGGAAGTCGTTAAAAGATCGGGATTCGGAATAAGGACCCACTCCTCTATCTTTCTTAGTTTCTTCTATGCTTAAGTTTTACAAATTAATGATAGACGATAGGACGGCAGTTACCCAAATATACATTACAAAGAAACTAGCTTATGACATAAATGTAATGTTGTTAGTGGACGTCTTTATCTCAATTACTTAAGATATTATTCGAAGATGAATTTGTATTTATTCCACTGTACTTAAACCACGGGCACCAAGTCAACTTGGAAAAATACGTCAATGCCGGACCAGTTTCCAAGGATGTAGTGGCTTTTTACCGCATTACGTTATTCGTTTTCATTCAGTAGATATAGGCATTTAACGGTATTAATAATGGCTTCTTTTTGTGACAGACCGACAACTAATATGTTCTATGATCGATTAAATTACTTCAAAGTAGTAATAAAATGGTAATTCCAGCCTACAAGACCCCGATTAATGATGTAATCAGCCTATTAGTATTTCCAAAACTCTCCTTTGTGTACTACTCTGGCACCGACAGGTACATAACTTCTCCATTAGCGATAGAATCAATAGGCTATTGTTCTGGTTCTCCGGCGAGCGGTATCAGAATAGGACACAAAATGTGTCGGGCGGCATAGAACAAAGGCTTATCTGAAACATCCTATCTGTCGGCGGCATCTTTTTGTTTGCTAGTCCGAATGCCGACTGTTACATGACACCTCCATTAGCGATGGGAACAACAGGCCAATGTTCTGGTTCTCTGGCGGGACTAGCATTCGGGACTAGCACACAAAGAGAGCGTGTGGTCTGCGGCATAGAACAAAGACTTAGCTAACACATCTTGTCCGTATGCGGTATCCCTGTATGCCTGATTATTTGTAGGTCTGTCACAAAAAGAAACCATTATTACTACCGTTAAATGCTTGTAGGTCCTGAATGAAAACAGATAGCGTAATGTGGTAAAAATAGATTACATTTATGTAATTTAGCAGGTCATTGACGGAATGTTCCAAGTAGACCTGGTGCTCGTAGTTCAAATCCAGGGGCATGAATACAAATTCATCTTTTTATAATACCTAAAGTAATTGAGATAAAGACGTCCAATAAACGACATTACATTTATATCATAAGCTAGTTTCCTTATAATATATATCTGATACCTGCCGTCCTCTCGTCCATCCCTAATTTGTAAAACTCGATTATTTCAGAAACTAAGAAAAATAGAGGAGTGGGTCAAAGCATGCTTGATGGCTCCTATGACGTAAATGTATATTGTATATAATTTTGAATCAGTTATCCTTAGTCCGAACCCACGTCTTTCAATGATTTCGTTAATTTTCCTCCTGTACTCTAGGATGGTGTAAAGTGTATATTAACATGCTTAGCACTGATTTAGATATATAATTCAATTAAAATGTATTAAATGGACATTACTAGGTACTTTATTTTGGATATATATCGTAGTGACTGTGGTTATGGGTTTAAGACCTAGTTTATAAAAAACGCAAATATCCCCAAATCTATCACCTCTAAAGAACTAAACCAAAGCACGATTGATAGTTGCTATTACCTGTAATCAATACCGTAAATATATGTAGGTCAGTTCTCCTCAGCGCGATTTCCAAACTTTCAATGCCGTCCTTAATTTTCCTCTATATTCTAAGATATATCACTTAGGCTGATGGTGTAAACTGCATACCACCATGTTTAACACGCTTAAGCAACATTATAAATAGTTTTGTCCCTAGTGGTTTGGTGTTCGAACACTGATTCAATGAAATTTGCTTATAAATGTAATAGCTTATGAACTAATTGGGATTGTGAAAATAAAACATAAACAGACAGTGGGACAGGTTCTCAAGCCTCGAATTGCTAGGGCTGTCGCGCGTCATTATGGTCTATCTCCATTGCGGTCTGTAGCCTCCTGCAGTCAGTAGGATATACACTTAGGTTGATGAAGCAAACTGCATACGCCTATGTGTAACATGCTAAGTTAGTATTATAAATAATTTTGTTCTTAGTGTTCTGAGTAAAAAGAACATGAAACTTCAAAGCACTCACATATCGACACGTTTTTTCAAAACATGGCTATCGCATTAGCTTCCTACATCCTTCTTATACTTAAAACGGAATGTGATATTGTGTATTTAAAAGGTTAACCTGATTAAAAAGGAGTAGATTGGAAAATAAATCTTTGTAAAAATAGCTTATAGAACGGTTAGTATAGAAAGTGATATGAATGCAGCATATCAGCTTTCCATATACAGTAATTTATCGCCGCTGTTAACCAAAATAAACATATAAATCTAACTGAGTTTTCAGAATGATAATGCTTGTCACTGTACGCAGTTTTCCTAAATGTATTACTATTATGTACATAAAGCCCAATGCTTGTGATAATTTTGGCACTAAATTCAGTTAATTGTGGCACTGTAACATTCCAACTAAGGAATAACGGCTTCCCTCGTGACGTTTACGGTATTGATCTCGTGTGACGGTTCAGAGCAGAAACTTGAAGGAACAACGGGATCAACGGTCATTTGCGTTTTATTTAAGCGAGTAAAGCTAATGTAGTCAGTCCAGAAGTTCTCCATTAATGAGCCTTACTATAGACTTTCATTATACTGGCTCCTTCTGGTGGTCTTAGATGGTAGCAGGTGTAGTAATGTATAGCTTAACTTCTCTGTCAAGCGCTCGACACACCGTAGTTCAGTAGTTAAATTATGAGGCACTATCCATGAAAGGAAATGGAATAAGGAACTGTATGTGTAGCAGTCACTCAACTTTCTTACCCTATTACCATTCCATAACAATTCTAAGGATCGTTCATCTGGATTGCTATTTTTTCGCTTCATATTATTCGTAGTTTACTCCTACATAGGGTTTAATTTGTGTAAAGTAATAGCGGTATTACTAGTTTGAATATGCGAGAGGCTCTGGCATCAATCGGCATTCTAATAAACGTGTCAATATTTGCTAGCTATAACCATAAATCAGGAGATGTAACGGACGCCGCACCATAAAATATATGACAAATATTTCAGAAATGGCTTTTTATATGAAAAATGTCGTCGCTGACGTTTCTAACACTCCTCATATGGTCTATTACTTTCAGGAGATATCTCATTCCATCAGATGATGGCTGGACTCATTTCTAAGCTGAAGGCATCCAGCGAGCGGAATCGGTTACCTCCGATGGTAAGGTGATGTTGGTTATGGAATGAGATGACCTACAGCATTTACCGTGTACTCCGAAACACGTTGGGCCTTGGGGATCCTTCAAATGCGCAAGTCAGAGGTGAAGGTATGGATAGGGCTGAGCCGGAAATCGAACTACCGGAGCCACAGTACTAGAGCTAGAAATGAATCCATTGCCCCATCTGGGCAGCCATTATGAAAAAACAACAAAAAGTATGTGAAAAGAAACGTTACTTGGTATAAGTTATATTTTAACAAGAGCTGTGCTCTCCCCTATTTATCTTTTATTTTTTTCCAAATTATACGAAATATAGCGAGAATGATTAGGACTTTTTGCAATTCTGACCGAAAATTCAGTGCATAAATTCATTTCTAGTGTCAATATTAATTGTAATGTTTCAATCAAAATAATTGGAGCCAATTACCGGGTAATAAATATAGTGCAACATTTCGCATCGCAGACTTAAAACATGTACGATATAAATGCGCAATTTTTGTATTCACCCAAAGCTTTCATTTTTAATATTTCATTTATCTTACATGCACACACGTCCTATTTAAAATATCTTTGGAGACGTATCAAGTAGCATTCTATTATGAAATCGACCTTCGAGCACATAGATATATACGGTCAACACATTCTTAAACGTTCTCCAAGCACCCAAACCTGCACAAAGAGCCAGGGAGACGCCCCAACACATTGATATACATGCTCAACACATTCTAAAACTTTCTCCAAGCATACGAAGCTATACGAAGACCTACGAATACATACAATCACACATAAACATCCCTGAACGCCCCTCTAAATACCATGCGAATATTTTAAGGATCTGAATACCTGTATGAGGCAAAACAGCGGATAATCCAGGCTGTACATAAAGAGCTTGGTATTCACCAAAGTGTAAAAATTAATATGATAGCTTAGTGTCGATTTTAGCAATATCGGAGAAACCTGCGACAAAACATTTCAAACACGGAATCTACCTGTCTTTCTAAAACCGGATAAGAACCTCATGCTGGAAACAAAATTCAAGAAATTGGTTACTGAAATGGAGGAATCGTAGTTTAAGAGTAGCAACTTGACTCTACTTGCTGTGGAAAGCGTTCGGCTTCATATCACCAAGTAAAATCCGTTACGAGGAAGTAGCTACATACTGGTACCGCCATCTATCTGTTGGAGCAAGAAATGCCAGCATAAACATCCAGAACTATATCGACGAGAAGTGCTTCATGTATTCTGTAATAGCCACATTTCTTAGCACCAAGTTTCAACGCGTTAGCAAATACAAGCAACTTCAAGATAAGTATGACTTCAGCTGTGTTTCTTACCCAACTTAACCTTCTCTAATATCTAAGTTTGAGAAGCTTAACAGGATGTCTATCACTGATTTAGGGCTGGATTAGAAGCATGAGGTGTATCAAATAAAGGTTGCTGAGGCAGAACCACCTGAACACCGTGACTTGCCACTATTAAGTGATAGTAGTGGAAAACATCACTACGAATGTATAAAGAATCTTGACAAACTTATTCGAGGTCAGAAAACTAAATGCAAGGAACGTGCTTAAACCAGTAAGCGCTGTGTTACACATTTTGATGATCGATATGACCGAAGTGGGTTAAAAAACTACAGGAACGTGCGTCCATCTGTAATCAAAATGGTGTTGCAAGGGTAGTTATGCCTACAAAGTAGAAATACATTGTACAGTTTAAAAATTTTCAAAGGATGCTGAAACCATACGTCAACTATGCAGACTTTGAAAGAATCCTCGTGCATTGTCATACGTGTACACCCAAAAGTGAAACTTCATATACAATCCCTTTATCATCAGCATGCACCCATGAGTTTCTGTGTTTACGTGAAACCTGCTCAACGTGTTGAACATCAGGGAACTGATCTTCCTAAGCTTCCCTATATATATGATACTTACAGATCAAAAGCAGAAGAATTTAAACTCCTCTACAGAATGCTATTTGTGTGGAAGAACCTTTATTGATGAGAGCTACCAAGTACGCGGTCATGACCACATCAGAGGTAAATATAGCGGAAGTCTACATAGTGAATGTAATTTATCCTGCAAAACACCCAAAATATTCCCAAATTCATGCACAACCTCAATGGGTATGCCTCGCATTTCATTGTTAAGGCGTTGGGATTTACAGGTGAGCGGATGGAGGTAATTCCTAGCTCTGAAGAAAGATATGTATCATTCACCAAGTATGTGGCGGATATAAAACTTCGGTTTGAGGATAGCTTTCGGTTCCTCAGTACAAGTTTGGACAAGCTGGTGAAAAATCTGACGTCGTATCCTGAAACACTGAAGCACTTCGGAGAAGACAAGTTGACCTTGATGACTCGTAAGAGAGTATTTCCCTATCATTACGCCACATCAAGAGATGTTTTGAACGAAACCTGCTTGCTTCCTAGGACTCCTACAATATGTTAAATGAAGGAGAAATTAGTGATGCTGGCTACAATCATGCTAGAAATGTATGGAAACTGTTTAATGTGAGAAACCTGGGCGAGTACAGCGACCTCTACTTAACTTCTGTTGTACTTCTTCCAGCTGATGCCTTTGAGACATTTCGAAATCAAATCCTCAAAACACACAAAGTCTACCCCGCTCATTAGTTTATCTCTCCAGGACTTACATGGAATGCAATGTTGCTGTATACTGGAATTTAGGTGGAATTGTTACTGGATTATGATCAATTACTCATGATAGTATCTGGTAAAACAGGAGGTTTATGTCAACTTTCCCACCGGTATGCTGGGGCAAACAAAGCCTGCATGGATAAGTATGATCCGTCGAGACCAACTCAATTTATTACATACGAGGCCGCCGATAACCAATATGGTTGGGCAATATGCCACGCCTTCCCTTATGATACCCCATCTTGGACCTCAAAACCCGTATGTAGTACATTACATAACTTTGAAGCAAGCTCTTACATATGGGTTACGTTGGAGTAAAATCCATCGTGTGCTGCAATTCCGGCAGTCACAGTGGTTAAAGCCTTATGTGGAATTTAACAGACTACAACATCAGATTGCAAATGATTTCGAGAAGGACCTCTACAAACTCCTTAACAACGCCATAATTGGAAAAATTATGGAGAACCTGCGTAATTGTATGGATACACGGTTGGTGACAAATGAGAAGACACTGGAAAGGTTGATCGCCAAGCCTACGTCTATCGATAGGACAATATATGCTGTTAATCTAGCTGCTGTCCATATGGCTTCGCGACAGATCGTATTCAGCAAGCCTATATACATTGGTATGAGTGTGTTGAACATCTTTAAGGCATTAATCTACCACTAACATTATGATGTGTTGTTACCATACTATGAGGCTGAAAACCTGGAGCTCATGTATATGGACACTGATTCATTCATTCATCGTGTGACAACTGAAGATGTGTGCCAGTACAAACTACGTTTCTTTTAGCATCTGTATACAGCTGATTACCCTATCAACCGTATATGCCATTCTACTCAGAAAAAGCATGCTGGGGAAGCTTAAACATGAGGCTAATAGCAAGATCGTTCTACGCCTTGTTGGACTACGACCTAAGATGTATGCATTAGATATTCAAGGCTCGATGATAAAAAGATTAAACGCATAACACGTAGTGCTATTAACCAGTATATTACATTTGACAGATATACAGGCTGTCTTAAAACCCGAGAAATCATAAGAACGCCCATGAATATGATTCTACCACGAGAGCATGCTTTTAACACCGTGCAAGTGAATAAAATCACATTGACTCCTTTTGATGATAAAAGAGTTATTGCCGAGGATGGAATAACTACACATGCGTATGGGCATTGTCGTATTACAAACAGTGCTTAAAAGAAAGTAACGTGGATCTCAAGAAGAATATTTTCTGAGCAAGTCTATTATCGTAAGAAATGGAAATTTACGTATGTGCAATGTATGCACCTTGCAGACACCTGGTGAAGAAGGAAGAATAGGAAGTTGTAAGGGGAGGCGCTAACCCTGCCATTAGGAGCAAATCCTAGTGCTGGTCCCAAGCCTAGACAAATGGGAAAGACGTCTACCCCTACAAACCTTATCTAAAGAAGTAGTGATTATCTGATAAAGCTGCCACCCTTTGACAATACATGTAACCATATAAAATGATAAAGCTGACTAAAAACGTTATATCTCCTCAACCATGCGGATGGTCTATTTTATACTGCTTCTATATACTTTCACTGTAACCCTAAACACTGTTAATACCTCGCAAACTAACTGTTTAACATATAACAAATTTGTAAAGTTTAGAAAAAAGTATATAAACGTGTTGCAACATTGGATAGGAAATGTTTATAATCTAATTGCTCCCTCTATTCCATGAGTACCTGTAACGTTATCTGAGTTACCTGTTAAAAGACTTAAATACCCGACATACTACCCGAATAATGCGAAATTACCTTAAATAGCTCTGGCACGAATGGCTGATCTGAGTTACCATGAACACCTGTAATACTAGCCGGTTTACCCTAAACGTCAACGATACTATCTCAATTACCTTAAATACTGTAATACTACCCGAATTAGCCTAAATGCCTACAATACTACCTGAATTACCTGATAACTCATACACAAATATGTTGCGTCCAGGCGTTTAGGGTGCGCGATACCGGGTATCTAGGACGCTAGATTGTGATATAGCCTTAGTTACCGGTTTAAGACTTTTTGAGGTCAATGAGACTACAATATATTATACATGGACGAACATCACACATACATCAACACTAACCTCCCTAGCCTCTCTCCTCGCTTTCCCTTTATTTTCCCATATAAACGCATACTCTACTCCTCAAACTCTGTCTAGCCTAGCACTTCTCCTCGTATTCTCTACCTCTTCATATAAAGCGTATTCTACTCCTTCGGCACCTGTCTAGCACATCATCTCTCCATGTTTTCTCTATCTTTTCTCATATAAACACATACTCTACTCGTCGACCTCTGTCTAGCCTAGCATCGACCCTCGTATTCCCGATCTCTCCAATATAAACGCATTTCCCTCTCCTTCAACTCTCTCCTATTCTAGGATCTCTCTTCGTTTTCCCCGTCTCTCCATATAAACGATACTCTACCATTCAAATCCTACTAACCTAATACCTCTCCTCGGTTTCCCATCTCTCCATATAAAACACATTCTACCTTTAACTCTGTCTAGCCTAGCATCTCTCCATGTTTCACCTCTCTCTTCCGTATACAGCATATCCCTCCCTCCTTCAGCATTTGTCTAGCTTATTATCTCTCAACGTATTTCTCACCTCTCATATAAAAAGTATTTTCTGGTCTCCTAGCCTGCTAGCCGATCATGTCTCCACGTTTTCCCTATCTTTCGCATATAAAAGCTTACTCTACTTCTCAAACTCTGTCTAGCCTAGCACTTCTCCTCGTATTCCCTACCTCTCACATATAAGCGCATTCTACCTTTAACATCTGCCTGGCTTAGCACCTCCCGTTGTATTCCTTACCTCTCACATATAAAGCGTATCCCCTCCTTCAGCATCTGTTTAGCCTGGCATTTCTCCTTGGTTTCTTATCTCACTTGTATAAAGCTATATTTCCCTCCTTCAGCCTCTGTCTAGCCTAGCATTTCTCCCCGTTTTCTCCGTCTCTCTCATATAAACGCATACTCTTCCATTGAACCCTTTCTATCTTAATATCTCACCTCAGTTTCCTATCTCCCCCATATAAAACAAGTTCTACCCATAACCCTGTCTAGCCCAGCATCTCTCTGCGTCTCTTCTATCTCCCCCATATAAAGCGTATCCCTCCCACCTTCAGCATCTACCTAGCCTAGCATCTCTCCTTGGCTTCCTATCTCACCGGTATAAACCTATATCCCTCCTCCTTCAGTTGCTGTCTAGCCTTGTACTTCTCCTCATATTCCCTATCTTTCCCGTATAAACGCATACTCTACTCCTCAACCACTGTCTAATCTAGTACTTCTTCTCATATTCCCTACCTCTCACATATAAACGCATTCTACCATTAACATCTGTTAAGCTTA
Source organism: Deroplatys truncata (assembly GCA_030765065.1). NCBI lineage: Eukaryota > Metazoa > Arthropoda > Insecta > Mantodea > Mantidae > Deroplatys > Deroplatys truncata. Next base: position 332,158,337 of record CM060990.1, read on the forward strand.
GCACCTCCCCTCGTATTCCGTAACTCTCACATATAAAGCGTATTCCCTCCTTCATCATCTGTCTAGCTTAGCATCTCTTCTTGGTTTCCTGTCTCACCGGTATAAGCCTATATTCCTCCTCCTTTAGCCACTGTCTAGCCCAGAACCTCACCTTGGCTTTCTATCTCACGGGTATAAACCTATAAGTTCCCTCCTTCAGCCTCTGTCTAGCCTAGCATCTCTCCCCGTTTTCCCTATCTTTCCCATATTAACCAAACTCTATTCCTCAACCTCTGTCTAGCCTAACACTTCACCGTGTATTCCCTATGTCTCTCGTATAAAGCGCATTCTTCCTCCTTCAGCCTATGTTTTGCTTAACATCTCTCCCAGTTTTCCTATCTTTCCCTATAAAGCTATTCTACTCCTCAACCCCGACTAGTCTTGTACCTATATGTGTTTCCCTTACCTCTTTCATATAAAGTACATTTCCCTTCTTTAGTACCATTTCCACGTAGACACTCTCCTCGTTTACCCTATCTCTCCCATATAAACGCATTTTTCTTCTTGAAGGCTCTCTCAAACTAGCATCTCCCTCGTTCTCCCGATCTTTCCCATGTAAAACGCAAAATTGTTGCCCAGCCTCCCTCTTATATTCTACACACACACACACACACACACACACACACACACACACACAAATACACACACTCGGAGCATTTTCTAAAAATATATTTATTGGATTCAGGGAGTCACAATGACATTGAACTTTTAGGTGGAACACAAGACTTCCTATACTTACAGCAGCTACATAGTAGAGAAAGCAAAGTCGTCCTCCATGGTGTAGTGGTTACCACGGTAACCTCTAGTTCCCGAGGTCGCGGGTTCAAACCCGGCGGAGGGCGATGGGTGTTTTCGGGCGTAAAAATCCTTCGCATGGCTTCCTTCGGAAAGGAAGTAAAGCCGGTGGTCCCGCGTCGTAGATTTACGGCATGTAAAAGAACCTCAAGCCTGATAAAGAGTTCTCTGAGCAAAATTACCGGTCTTTCACGCCGAACATAGAATGGGACGCTAAAGGCTATAGTAGTTATAGAGCGTCCATAAATAAAACTCCAAAAAGAAAGAGATAGTACAATGCCTACTTTGGATTCAGGTGTCCCAAATCGGGTATTTCCGGTGAATTTCGTTATTCATTTTTGGTGGGATACAATACTTGCTCTACTTACTGTAACTACGTAGTAGATAAAGCAAAAATGCTTTCTTTGGATTTAAGGTTCTCAAACGCGTATTTTCGGTGAATCTTGTTATTCAATTTTTAAGTGGAATACAACACTTTCTCTACCTCCTTTAGTTACGTAGTAGAGAAAGTGAAACGCCTTCTTTTGCATAAGGAGGTCTCATAACTTATATTTCCGATGGATATCTGTTGAATATTTGGGTGGATCACAATGCTTTCTCTACCCCCAATAGCTACGTAGTAGAGAAAGTAAAAACGGTTTCTTTGGCTTCAGGGGTCTATAACGTGTAATCCCGGTGAATCTCGTTGTTCAATTTTAGGGAGGAACGCAATAATTCCTCTACTTACTGTAGCTACATAGTAGAGAAAGTAAAAATAGTTACTTTGGATGGGTATCAAAACGTGTATTTGGTCGACTCTCGTTATTCAATTTTTGTGTGGAATACAATTCTTGCTCTACTTACTGTAACTACGTAGTAGAGAGAGCGAAAATGCTTTCTTTGTTTTCAAGGTGCCTCCAAACTTGTATTTCTGGTGAATCTCTTTATTGAGTTTTACGGTGGAACACAATACTTTCTGTACCTCCTGTAGCTACGCAGTAGAAAAAGTAAAAATGCTTTCTTTTATTTCAGCGAGTCTTAAAATATGTATTTCCGGTGAATTTTGTTATCTACTTTCTGAGCGGAATACAACACTTTCTCTACCTCCTGTAGCTATGTAGTAGAGAACGTAAAAATGTTTTCTTTGGTTTCAGGGAGTCCCAAAACGAGATTTCCGGTAATCTCTATTGGATTTTTGGGTGGAATACAATAATTTCTGTACCTCCCGTGGCTACGTAGTAGAGAAATGAAAAATGATTTCTTTGGGTTCAGGGAGTCTTAAAACGTGTATTTCCAGTGAATCTCGTTATTGTTTTTTTGGGTGGAATATAATACCTTCCTTACTCATAGGTGATTAGTAGAGAGTGTAAAAAGAAAAGTTGTGATACAGATAAACGGCTTTTTGACCTTACGGCATCTTGCATGCAACCAAATAGTAAAAGTGTAACTTAAACTGTAACTATAAATAGCTTCTGGCCTAAATTGTTGTCACGATTAAGGTAAATTGCACGAAAAAATCACACTTTATAAGGACTTTATGATACATAAGTAACATATGTTAGTTGATTATGGGCAGAGAAATCAGTGATTATTGAAAATCAAACTACTTTGTTTTAACACTTGCTTAGTAATCAATGATATGATGCCTCTAATTCCTAAAAATTAGTTTGTGTATACTGATTATGTCGCTGTGCTGTAATGTTATTCCTGCCTTCTTTTCACAGTTATTACCTTCTTATAGTCACGTCTACGGGAAATGTCTTGGAATGATATTTACTTTAGCACTATTACATTCCCTAACCTTGCAGAGCAGGTTTGAGCTAAGGCACCTGACATAACCTCTCGATAAGACACCCAGCCTATCCCCCTACAGGTGGAACGGAAAACATTTGGAGCCGTCTGTACTATCTTTCACAAAAGCAAATGGTCAACTCCAACAAGACCTGCGCGAGGAGCCACATAAATCTCAGGTGTTCTTGCATAGATGGCATGAGAATGAAATTTGTCATATGTTTCCCTTGCTGTGTAAGGCATGGCAGCTATCAGCTCACCTCGCAGCTTTCAAAAGCAATATTTCGGCAACCATTGTAAACTAGCGAGCAAATATTATTAAGTAATGGACCAGAAGTAAAAAACATTCCAGTGTTGGGTGCTTTGCTTAAAAACGTAGGAGTAGTTAGGTACCGTTTCGGACAGAACCATTTTCAAGCTCAAACAATTTCATAGGAGGGGTCCGACTCAGCCAATTTTTTTGTCAAAGGCAGACATTTTTTGTTAAAGGTGAGAATTTGTTTTAGGTGTTTCCGTTTGAGACAATTTTTTGTGAAGGCGGGACAATTTTTTGGTGAATCTGGGACAGTTTTTGAGATGGGTCCGTTTGAGACAAATTTTTTGTGAAGGTACAACAATTATTTTAGTGAAGGTTAGACGATAATTTGAGGGGATCCCTTTGGGACAACTTTTTTTTTGTCAAAGTTGAACAATTATTTGAGGGTGTTCCGTTTGGGACAACCTTGTGGTGTACGGGAAGGAGTAGCCACGGGTGGCGGGGCAGCTGTTGCGGATTAGGCCCCTGTGACGGTATGGAGGGTTTGCACACCCGTAAGGGGTAGCGACCTGTTGGTTGGTCGGGGGCTGCTTTTGGGTGCACTGCGGTGTACGGGAATGGGGTAGACATGGGTGGCGGAGTAGGTTGCCTGCGGCGCCGCTGTTGTGGGTTATGCCCCTAGGGCGCACCGTCGCTAGGTTGAGGTGGGAGTATGAGTAAGGGTAGAGCAAGGCCGGACCATTGGGCAGTGCAAGGTTGGGCTGTTAGGAACTGCAAGGTGAGTTAGACAGCTTGCGGCAGTAGATCAAGGTCGGAAAGGTGAGACGTGTGCTGCTTAAGACGTATGTTGCCCCGCGTATGACGATGATACTTACGTTTCCGGTCGGTTAGACAGATTGTGGGAGTAGAGCAAGGTCGTACAGGTGTGACGTGTGCTCCGTGTGACGTATGCTGCCTCGCCTATGACCATGACACTTATCTTTCCGGACAGGTGAGGCGCTACGCGTGCTGCTTCGCCCATGACTGTGTGTCCGCCAGGATACTTACCTTTGCTACCTTGCCAATGACCATGTGTCGGCCATGATGCATGTTTTTACTCCGCTTGCCCGTGTTAAAAGGTGGCGTTTGCTGCTACTTGGAACTTGATGTGGTGCGGCAGGGTGCTTTTGGGAGTGTTTGAGATGGGAGGTGAGGGTTTGTAAAGGGGATCTAATAGGCTGTTGCATGCGATGAAGGTTGCCTTAGAAAGTTTTTTATTTTGAGGATAATATGGGAATGGAATGGGATAAATGATTGAATGCGGATGAGACGAGAATTTGAGTTGTTTTTATTGAATCGAAAAAAGCGATATACGCGCAAAGACATTAAGGAGGTGTAAATTGACAGATGACGCAGTCAGAGACGAAGGGTGGTGGGCCGTCTATGTGATATGGATCCAAGGATTGCCATACTTAGTCGACATCTGTAGGCGGATATAGGGAAAGGAATCGATAACCAGATGTAGCAACGGCGAGCCGCTCTTCCTGTGATAAGTGTGCCCACCGACGATAGGATTGCAAGTATTTGAACAATGCGTCTGACAGAGCTGAAAGGAATGATATTAGTTCATGTGAGAAAAATAGATAGTTAGATGTGGAATTAGAACTGCCCCTTTGTATAGACCTGGTTACCCACTGGGTAATGAAACTGGAAACGAATGCATAATTTTTAGCTACGCCGAAGAACGGAACTTACCATGATGAACAGACGAGGGGAAAAACGAGAAGAGAAAAAAATGTGAAAGGGAGGGGAATATAAAGCTGAAGATGGCTGGGATTGGTTGAAACAAGGAAGACGGGAATTGGGTCAAAGAAATAGAAAGAAGAGAGTCGGAGCGCTCTGGGTATAAAAGGAAAAAAATATGGGAGGAGCGAGGACGGTACGATGGACGCGATTTGGATTATAGCGCTGTTTTTGGGGCTGTGGCAAGAAGAGAAATGTTGCGTGAGTTTTGGAAGGTGTGGGTTTGCGGTAGACGATGATACAGGAGAATTAAAGAATGCGACAATGCGTAAAAAAACACGAGTTAACGACAAACTGCACGAGCAAGTATGAAAAAGGTGTGGAATGTAGATACAATGCGACCATTATGAACATAAAGGGTTTGAAAAACATTTATAGGTGCATGAAACCCGTTACCAGATGCAATGATGGTAAACGCTGCGGTTTGTTTTATTATGGAAACGTGAAGGTGGGGCAGATGGAGTGCCCGGAAGGGTACGTAACGAGTGAATTATGCGAATGCGTAAAAAGTGGAAAGAAAGGGGCAGTTGCACGAAAAAGTATGGTACTCCCGTGAAAATGTACACGGGGGCGAACGTTACTGTGTTTGTGGAAATGATGGACTGCATTTTGATGCTGGATACACTAAATTTACCGGAAGATTTGGACTTGGATTGGAAGCTGACGCCAGAGGAAGGCAAACTGATTTTGGCCTATATCATCATAGTGTGGTGAACACATACATGACGGAATCTTCTCTGTATTTATTTGAAGATTGCGGTAGCCATGAGTGGAATTTGGAGAGAGGAGGTAGGAAGATAGCGGGTAGGGTAAAAAGGGGGTGGAGGTGGGGTAGGGAGGGTCATTTAAAAGTCTCTTCGGAATACGAAACAAGCGGAGAAGGAGGGCGCACGTCTATCGGTAAATTGAGGAAGGTGGCGGCCGATAGATGCAAGAAAAGCATTAATGGTTTGAAGCAAAAGATGAAGAAGGAGTGCAACGAAAGGATCAGAATGATGGATAGGGAGTTGAATGCTGTCATCAAGGATAAGGAGGATGGGAAGAAGAGTTGCGAAATGTGCAAGAAGCATTAGAAAGGGTAACAAAGGAGCTGGAATTGAAAAAGGGAAATGTGGCAAGTCAGCACGATTTGGTGGGAAAGATAAAGTTGAACGTGGGAAAGATGCTGGAAGAATTTGAGGGACTGAAGGGGCTGATAACGAAACTAGGAAAAGCTTACAGTGGGAGCGATGGAGAGGCGGAATACCCAAACTCCGCCGAATCTTACGACATAACCAATGAAGACGATGGATTGGAAAAGGAGGAGGAGGAAGTAGATATGAAATACATTACAACATAAGGTGAGTAAAAAGATGATGTACTAATTTAGGTAAATTTCGAAAAGATTTTTATTCATACAAACATGTGTTTTTGTGTGCCTTTTTTGTTGCAAGCATATTTAACTTAAATAAGTGTGTGAATGTGTGTTTGCATAACTGGTAATGGAATATATTGATTTGGTTTAAAAAAAGGATAATGAAAAACACAATTTTAACAGCATATAGAAAACGAAGTGGAACATCCTACGGAAAATTTGACGGAAACGATAAAAGAATGCCAAACGTGAATGCATCAACTAGAACCTTAACGTAAATTTGAAATGATGCTTCTTTTTTTTAGAATTAGCGCAATTTAACATTTTTCCTTAACATTTTGGAAAAGAAGAACATTCGTAGTTGTTCTTATATCGAAGCAAAAGGCAGAAACGCTAATGCGTTGCCCACCACATTGAAGATTTTGACACACCTTTTTGAATTCTCACATCGTTTTTGCATTATTCTTACTAAAATGTTTTTGTAAAAAGGGCAATTCACATTAAGATTCTTCTTGTTTTATTTTTTGTGTTATGACCTTCCATTATATCCTTTCAATAGGAGCAGTTTTTGCTAATAAAATTGTTAACTATGATTTAATTTATATATTAAAATTTTAAATTTAATATAGAAATTTATGTTGGCATGCATTCTAATGAAACTAAGCAGTCTGCGGAAAAGAAGCAATGATGTTTTCGGGATTTGATTGCGCTCTAACCCTTCTAGTGACGGGTTTGAGCGCCATCATCTCTTTCGTTTTGTTTATCGCCTTCCACTTATTTTCATCTTACGGTACGAGTTTCTGATTCGTGCCACTTCCTTTTCCAACATAAATTTATATTCTGCATCTTTTTGCTGTGTTTCCTTCAACATAGCATTTAGCCTAGCAACTTTGGTTTGCAGGTGAGAGATGTGGGATTCCCTGGACACGTACATGCTATAAAAGCTTTCGAAATTCTGCACCTGCCTCTAGGAGGGAGCAGATGCCGAAGCCTCGCAGGATTTCAGCAGCCTGTCGAGTTCGCGCTAGAAGTGGAGGTTGTTTTCGATACCCTCTAGTTGCTTCTGCTGGTGCTGGTGCTACTCGTAGGCCATGGTGCGACTGCCGAATATGAAGGATGGTAGGAAACCTGGAAATGTTCAAAGGAGGCTATAGCGAATTCGAAATCCAGAGATCTGAGGGAAGCGGGTGAGGAATTGCAGATGATGCACGGGCAGCCGCGGTAATCTTGCTTGAGATGAAGGCAAGAAATTTTATAGACATAAATGTTGGAAGGGTGCAAAGGGCTCGAGAATCGCGGAAGAAGTGAATTCTCAACCTGCCACGTGCATCGGGTAGACACACGACGCTAAACCTTTGTAAGGGATGGTTGAAATACATGTTAATGGAAACCAAACGATCGCACCATACGAGAGAATGGGGAACATCTTCGCAGATACCCAATGCCACGAACACGGTGTTAATTAAAAAGGGTGCCACACCGGGGCATTCCACCAACCACGACACGCACACGTGCAAGAGCAACAACGTGTCAAACACGAATGTAAAGGAGACGTTACGGTGGACGAAGGAAGCGCGAGTGTCGACGTACCAATCGTCTTTGCATCGACGATGAAAACTTTGAGTAAAAATTTGCGACGGAGAAAATTTCGAGATTTGAAAATCACGATGTAGAAAATAGGTATCGGTGTTCCAGATGGTGACATGGGGTTGCAAATCCGCGTGGAAAATTCACCCGAAATGGCGGTGCATACCTCGTCTTCGACGAAATAGGAATAAATTTTAATCAAAATGCTCCAGAAGGAGGGAAACGAAACTGGGGAATAAGACTGCAATAGCGAAAAGATGTGAAAGCGGCAGGAGAATGCGGTGAATTTAGAAGTTTCCGGAAACAAGGAGGGATGGGCAGAGAAGGGGAGACGGAGGGAAGCGACGAGTGCCATGATCTGTAAAAAATTAATAAAAACTACGATAAATTTTGATTGCAATACGGACAGAGAAAATTCCAACCTAGGGAGTGCGATAAAAAGGATAGGTCACTGCACAGAGACACGTTACAAAGCGAACAATGCACTCTCGCATAATTGGACACCGCGTGGTGCGCGGTGCACATATTGCATTCGACGTGCTCATCGCAATTTGGACAAAGACCGGAAGGGGTATACGGTCTGACAGGATTTTGTGGCATGCAAAAGATGATGTTGCAACCATGACATTCTATCGCGTAGCAGGTTGCGATTCTGGCATCAATGGAAGGCATCTGAAAAATGAAAAAGGAGAAGAAATGACCTTACGCCAAAATGGATCGCGAAGGCTAACCACTGCAAAACGGAAAGAGATTATCCCAGCTGCGGGTAGGAGCGACATAGTGGAACCATCCGCACAACGATGCACGGTACCTTGGGCATTTCACCCTCATATAATGCGTGAGGGTAAAATCGCGGACTTTATGGACGCGACCAGTAGTTTCCTCGCAATTTGAACAAAACGGGGGAGGAGAGGTTAAAGAAGAGCGCGCGCTGCAAAATAAAACATAACCGTTATAGCACTCAGTCACGTGGCAGGGGACGACGAGATCATTGCAGGCGACGGGCATCTAAAAGAAAAAAGGCAAAGAAACATAGCAACAGGGTTGGAGAGAAAAGATGTTAACACAAACGTTTACGACAAAACGGACAGAGATGGATCCATTCGTGTTTTGCAGATACATAAAATATCCATGCACATAAACAAGCCTGACAATGCGGGCAATGTATGCTTCTGCAACTAGACATTGAATAAAGTGCGTATTGTATATCGTACCCGGCAGATACCCCGCATTTGGGACATATTAAGGAAGGAGTATTCATGGGGTTTTGAGCAATGCAAAACGTTACGTCGCGCTCATGGCACTTTAATGCATAACAGGGACCAGCGTGTTGATCGCTTTCGGACATCTGAAAGAAAAAGGAAAACGCTGCAACCACAAGAATGGATGTTTTTAAAAAAAATACTTTAGATGCAGCGGGACGATGCCGTCGAAATGGTCATCGTATCACTTCAGGATGTCGTATCTCAAATATGGGATGCATTTCGACAAAGTATCGCAACGATTGCGGGCTTTAGTGTGCGCGTGATAAAACCACAAGGGACAATTTGTAGTGAACAAAACAGTATCGGACTGATCACCACGACCGCAAAACGATCTAAAAATAATTCATTAACTCGTTCGGTAAATGAGGAATAAAATACAATTTGAAAAGAGCAAATATGTTCGTCGAGAAGGTGGTGTATCCCTCGAGAAGCAAAACTACCTAAAACATTCAACTTTTCGCTTCCACAAAGTCAATGGAGATCGATGGGTATTTTATAGTGTCTTTGATGTGAAATTGGAACGGAAATTTACATTCCGGGCAAGTGATGTCAAGGTAGTAAATACCGGGTTGCAGGAACCCGCAGTCGACGAAATATTTAACGTTATGAAAATAAAAATTGGAAATTATATCGGTCCAAGAGTAAATGCGAATTTCCGCAAGTTTACCGGTAATCATGGATTTGAAAGCATTGCCAGCACATATCGAAGATTCACATAAAGGACATGAAACGGTGGAACAAGGACAACACTCTTTTGCCTCGAACGTCACATTCGACACATTCATCCGTAAAACGCGAGCAAATGGGCATGCAGTAAAAATGCGACACCTAAGAGGCATGGAGTTACTTTTTTAATTTAAAGTATTTGAAAAATTATTTTGAAATACTTACAACGAAGTACCACCACAGGAACGAGACGGCGGCAGCGCCACAGCTGGATAGATACGAGGTTCGGCAATGCAGGATGAGAAAACTTTTTGCACCGGAATGCGAAGATCGCACACTGCAGGGGAAAAAAGCAAATATGGCGCAAGTGAAGGTATATTTAAAAAAAAACAAATGTACGATACATGAAACATTAAAAAAGCTATGGAAAAACTGAATCTCTACCTGTGTGAGATTTACTGATAGAAACTAAGGGCTTCCAATACCCAAAAAAAACCAGACAGTTTGGCAGAAAGAAGTGCGTAGATTCTCAACTGTAGAAGAAAAGAAAAGAAAGAATGATAGGAAACCATTTGTTTCGTGCCAATGTCGTTTGAATTCATGAGAAAAGGCTTTTGCCCTTACCACAATCCTTCGAAACCAATGGCTTCAAAAAGCATAAAAAACTTGAAGAGAATGGCAGAAAAAATATGCGTCGTTTGACAAAAACTGTAGAAGAAAGAAGCAAAAGAACGATAGGAAACCATTGGTTTTGTGCCAATGGCGTTGGTTTGCCCAAAGCGAAAAAAAAAGTTCGAAGCCATGACCAAGTTTGTGTACTTAAAGCAATGCTTCGGTTCACACACAACTTCGTTCAGCTGAACACTACTGTAATGGATGCATGGAAAGAGCGGGCTGTATTTATTCTTTTAAAAATGGAAACGTGAGGTCTCACGTTGCTCGTTAAGCGTTCCATTTTTGGCAAGCGCATGATTTTACCTAAAGGAGAAAAACATGACATTCTCCTCGGTCGTGACTCGCTAAAAACATAGGCGTCTCTAGCGAGACGGTTGGTGGAGGGCCATAAGGAAGAAGACACGGGCACGATGTTCACGAGCCCGAAAAGAAGAAAGCGCACGGTCTCACGACGGTTGTTGATTGACGAAGTTAAGCATTCCATTTTCGGCAAGCGCACGATTTTACCTAAGGAAGAAAACATGTCTTCTTCGACGGTCGTGACTGACGCAAAAAGTGAAATGACTCTAGCGACGCGGTTCGTGGCGCGCGAAAAGGAATGGTCACGATCGTCGTTACAACGCGGTAGAAGACACCATCACGATGGAGACGATCGATGGTTGTGCCAACGCAGAAGAATACACTGTCACGATGGGGACGATCGATACTCGTGCGAACGCGGAAGCAGAAAAGCGTACTAGTTCTTGGCGAGGCAGATAACGGTTTGCAATAAGGCAACGTTGCGCATTGCTCGTTTTTTAAAAAAACGAAAGTGACATTCGAGTTTCATGGCTAGAGCAGCACGCTTGGTGAACGTGAGGCGACGGTCTATTTAGCAGTGAGCCGGAGCATTCCAGTCTTGATATCGATTGATAGCGGACGCAGAGCGCTTGGTAAGAGAAAAAAGGTAATGCAACAGTTATCGCTGGTGTCTATACGTGTGTTTGTTTTCTTTAAAAATGCAAGTGCCGTGGTAGTGGAGATCATTCAAACATGGAGGAAGACGATCTATCTGCTTACTTTACCGACGGGCACGTATCCTCGTTCCCGGAGATGCCATATCTTACGACGACGCGATGGCGGCTTAGCGGTAAGTACCGAACCTGTGTTTGATATTGTGCGGCATAGGCAGAGAACGGTGAAACAGTAGTTTTCGGGGTATTCCGAAACGAACATTGTGATGAGACCCATGTCCGAAAATGCCGATCCGCGTGGGTGGTTGCACAACATGTTTGAGGAAGTGTTAAAGCTTTCGAACGAAATTTTACTGGAAAACTTGCTCGGATGGATAGGCATGTCCATTTCAAATATGGGAACACCCGATAAAGCGTTTAGCATTAGCGTTAAAAAATTCGATCAAGTGAATTCCGAGATGTTCGTGCATTCCATAGAACGAGTCATGCAGGGTAACGAGAAGTTTTTGACTAGCGGGCCTGTGAAGATCACTTGCGTTTGGACGAAGCAAGTTGCGGGTTCGTGCTTTGAACCTTGCACCTTTTGCGAGGGGAACAAAGGCATCATACGCATTGAAAGCTCGGACCACCTGTGCCTGACGAGGGCCATAGCGGTGTGCAAGGCTAAGGCTGACGGGGATAAGCAGTACCTTTCGGTGAGGCGCAGCGAATGCAAACAGAAGCAATCGCGTTACACTTGTGCAACGGCATAGCGAACCAAGATTCGGCATTCCCGCTGTAAGATGTCAAAGCATTCGAAAAAAAATCAAAAGAGAGCCGTTTCACGTTGTTTGGCAATCACACCGGTAGTGGCGTTCTGTACAAATCCGCTGGCACCTATAACAAACACATCGATGTGCTCTATCACGTGGGTCACTTTAATGCCATCGTCAACCTGCACACCAGTTTTAGATGCAAAACCTATTACCGGCAATGCGATACGCCCTTTTTTACCAGGCGGGCGAAACACCAGTGCAATAAGAAGTGCACCAAGTGACAGCGAACCTCACGACCACTTCGATGCGTTCGTGCAGTGCGGGAGATGTTATAGGGATTTTAATGGACGGGAATGCTACGAACAGCATCTGAGGAAGGGTGGGTTTTATGCCAAGAATAAGTCCGTATGCGACGGGGAGGTTTGCCTTTTGTGCAAAAAGCTATACAACAACAAGTATAGGAAGGTGCCTCACAGGTGCGGGAAAAATATCGTAGAAACTGTAAAATGCACGTTGATGCAAAGTACATGTCTTTCATACAAACCTACGTCACCCCAAAGTTAAATAGAAGCCATTTATTTTCATATTTATCGATTTCGAATGCACTCAAAACATGGCGTATCGCGAAGGCAAGAGATAGTTACGGAACACGTACCTAAACTATGCGTGTTGTATCAGGCGTGCCGTCGTGCATCGACGAACGGTACATCGCGTATTGTCAGGAATGCGGAGAGAAAGAGTGGGTGTACGATAGGGATTGTGTGAAACAAGTATTGGAACACGCCGCCCAACCGAGGTTTAAAACTTGGGACGTAATCATCATGGATCATAATTTGAGAGGGTACGACTGTCTGTTTCTCCTGAGATACATGGTGGATACCTTAAAATGGATTCCGGAACTCGCCATGACTGGGACGCAAATTTATAAAATAAAGTACGGAAATCTGACGTTTCTAGACTCTCACAACTTCATTCCCATGCCGCTATCGCGCTTTCCTAAGACGTTTGCACTGTGCGAGTGCAAAGGATATTTTCCCTATCTGTTCAATACGGAGAAAAACCGAGGCTTCGTGGGACCCATACCGGAGCAAAAGTATTTCTGTCCAGACGGAATGGGCGTGGCCGAACGCGAAGCTTTCGAACTGTGGCATAGGGAAAAGCTCTCTTCGGGATATGTGTTTCGCATGAAGGAAAAGGATGACGGCGTATTGCAAGATGGACGTTCGCCTACTGATCACGGGTGTTTCTAAATTTTGAAAAAGGTTCATCGAAGACAACGGCATCGATCCCGTTAGGAAGTCCGTCACCATAGTAAGCGCGTGCATGAACGTTTATAGAAAAAGAGTCATGTAGAAAAACGTCATTCCCGTCCTTCCTCAATCGCGCATCGCATGTCTCTGGTTATCGTGGTTGGAGCATTTGCAAAACGCTGTCATTTAGTATGACTATAGAGGCAGGGAAATTAAAACCGTAGGCTTTAAAGTGGACGGGTATGACGGCGATAAAAAGGTCTACTTTTTCACAGGTGTTTCTACCACGGGTGTCACAACTGCTTTCCTAACAGGCATTCCGCGATATACGACACCGGTGGCAAGACCATGGCCTCGCGGTAAGAGATCACCAAAGCATTTCGAGATGCGGAATACGAGGTGGTGAAGACATGGGAGTGTTCATGTAGAAGCATGATGAAAAATGATGCCGCGCTTGCTCTGTTCGCGAAAACTCGGGAGGCGGAATTTTCCAAACCTTTGAATCGTAGGAAGTTTTTTTTGGCGGGCGCACGAATTGCACTAAGGTGTACCGCGAAGCAAAGGGCGAAGAAAAAATGTTTTTTACGACGTTTGCAGCCTTTACCTGTATGTGAACAAGACCAAGGCTTACCCGGTCGGACACCCGAGGATACACTCTAGGCTTCCCCCACCTGGAGTGCATCGAAGGCGGATTACTGCGGTGCAATATTTTGCCCTGTACGGATTTGTATCACTCCGTTCTACCCTCGAGAATCACTGGCAAGTTGATGTTTTCTTTATGTCGTACGTGTACGGCAACGGAAGCGAGCGAATAATGCGAGCACGAGGAGCACGATGGATGTATATCGGGTACTTGGGTGATAGACGAGGTGAAGTCGGCCGTCGAGAAGGGGTACAGCATCTTGCAGGTGCACGAAATTTGGGAGTACGACATGTTTCGCTACAATCGAAACGCCGGAAAAAAGGGGTTGTTCTTTGATTACGTGAATTTTTTTTTAAAGATGAAAACGAAAGCGTCGGGCTGGCCTAAGCACTGCACCACGGAGGAGGCTAAAAAGCGCTATGTCGACGATTTCTTGGAAAGAGCCGGTGTTCCATTGGATGCCGAAGACACTGAGGTGAACACTGGCAAGCGGGAGTATCTAAATTGATGCTTAATTCCTTTTGGGTAAAGTACGTTCAGCGCGATAACCTACCGTCGTACGAAGTCGTTAAAGATTACTCTAGATTAGTAGAATTGTTAAATCACTCGGAGATCAAGATTCGGTCGTACATGCCCGTTTCCGGTCAGGTCATGTGCGTGGTGTGGCAGTACGACGAATGCAGCCCCAAAATAAACCACACCACGAATGTGGTCATTGCGGCCTACACTATGGTGCACGCTCGCTTGGAGCTGTATTCCTATCTCGACAAACTCGGGAACCAGGTTTGTTACTTCGACACGGATTCCGTCATAGCAACCTACAAACCGGGGGAGTGGATTCCGCTCACTGGCGCATTTTTGGGCGAGGTGAGCGACGAGCTGGAAAAATTTGGCGCGCAGGCTTACATATGCAGATTTGCTTCCTCTGGTCCCAAGAGTTACTGTTTCGAAGTGAACTGCGTAGGCGAAGATGAAGCTCGCGGGGTGTGATAAATAACTGGGTATCACAAGCAATTCGGGTAACCTTAGAGCAGTCAACGCCAACGTTAAGCGCTGCATCGTATTGAACGATCATCTCTAAACGGTTGCGTTGAAGGGAAATCGAATAGGCAGAAAAACTTTTTGAAAGGTCACCACCGTCCTGTATACCAAAACGTTTCGCATGGTGGTGAACAAGCGGAAGCACGATTTGGATTCCTACCCGTACGGGTATAAAAGCCGCCGTAGGTACGAAGCGCCTTTTATTCATTTTTCACATAATAGAGCCGAAAGACCGGGTACCTGCGATTCCTAAAAGGGTAAAATCTGGTTCCGGAGATCGTTTCTTGAATCACTTGCGACCGCCAAAACAAGCGCGAAAGGAGAGGAAGCTTTGAAAATATAGTTGGAATTTTGAAAAAAAAAATAAAATGCGATACCGTCGCGCGTCCTACGCAGCTTAGTTGAGGAGTGCCGGATAAACATCTTGCGTCGTGGCGCAAATTGCGTTTCAATGCAGGGGAGGCCACGCTGGCCAAAAGGTGCCAATGGGGGAGTTGCACAAAAACGTGGATGCGTGGCGCAGGTTGCTTTCCGATGCATCGGCACCTCACTATCGCGTTCAACCTGTAGTGGAAGAAAATGTTTCGCTAGGCAAAGTGATGCACGATGGGGGTAGCTTTAAGCCGGTTCACCACGGCAGGGAGGTGGAAATGGGGGAAAAATGGTGCACGACAGCGATAGGTTGAAACCGCCATATACTGGCAGCGTGGTAAACTTACGAGATGTGTCGCTGGGAGAAGTGGTGTCCGACAGTGAAGCGTTTAAGCTCGCGAATCCGGGAAGGTCATTAAACATGCAAGATGTCTCGCAAGAGGAAGTGGTGGCGAATAGGGCAAGGCTTAAGCAAACCAACGCAGGAGGAGACGTGAATATGCAGGAAGCGCTCGATGCACCCCGGCAGGCGCAAGCGAAGAGGTTCCAAAATTTACTTTTCCCAGCACGATGCACGTGGCCGGGTTCTCCTGTTACAGAAAATCTACCTGCGTGAAACGCCGTCTTGTCAACGCGAACCTTATGTTCGATAAACCCATTAAGAGCGCCGTTTGGTGCCACCCACAGGAATATCCGACTAATTTTGGAAGCATCTTTCACCACTGCAACTTCAAAGCGTACACCTACGCGGGCGTGCCACCCTTAGATTTCATTAGGGAGGGGATATGCTCGTGATGGACGATATGATGCTGTAAGCACATTCCTCAGACATGGCTAAACTTTCACCAGAGATTCGCACCATCGGAACTTCAGAGTCATTTAGATCTTTCAGAACGTGTTTCAACAGGGCAAGAAGTTTCGCACGATCTCTTTGAACGCCAATTACATCGTCGTCTTTGAAAATAACAGGGATAAGATGCAGATCGAGAGATTGTTCCAGCAGATGGAAATCCGAAGCTCTAAATTTCTATCCGAAGCCTTCCAAGCGGCCACTCAAACACGGCACGGGTGTTTGGTCTTGGACTGCACGCCGTACACGCCCGACGGCTTTCGCTACAAAAACCCAAGTTTTGCCCGGTGAAATGGCTTACCGCTTCGTGCAGGTATAAATATGGCGATGCTTGACGGCTCGTGGTTCACTAAGGATGAAAAAATACGTAAGATATCATCTCCACTGATTGCCAGGCAATCCGTCAACCTCGTCGCTTTCAGTAAGGCTACATCGAAATTGCGCAAAAAGCTCTTGAAGAAAGCGAACTCGGAAAACATTTCGGAATGCATATGGAACGTTTCCAAGGTAAGGGTGCCCCTTTCTACCGGCACTGGAAAGCGTTTAAAAAGACACAAAGCGTGCTGGAGACGTCTAGTCGATAAGAAGGTGTCGCTAAATAAAAAGCAAAAGATTCTCATTCTTAAAGGCAGGCTTTTACCGGTGTTACTACTTCTCGTTCTGGGTTCCATCGCTTACGCCATCGTTTCCAGGTTCGTGTAAACATGAAGCACGCGAAGCAGATCGTGATGTATCGCTCCGAACCCGAGAGCACCAAGAGGTTGCACGTCATCGATAAAGCCATCATGCACATCTCCAACGATATCTCGAAGATCATGAATGTGGCAATGTCGCCCGAAGAAAAGTGGAACATTTTGAAACATAACTTAGGCAACTATTACGATCTTCTGCTGACGCTAGGGCCGACGTCACCGAATTCGGAAACTAACGAGGGGGCTGGTCGAGAGATCGGCGCCTGCCCGGCAAAACAACTCTCGGTAAAGATGAAGCCCGAAGACACTTATTCTTCATTCCTAACGATGAAAGCGAAAACCTAACCCAAGCGATTGGCGGAACCCTTGGGTTGAAAACAAAAAAGAGGGTTAAAAAGGCCGTCTCTCCGTCCGACATTTCCAATCGCTAAGCGTACAGTTTGTGATCCAAGAGGCGGCCACCGGAGGAATCGCAATGGGAGACTCTGTATTAGAGAGACTGTACAATAAAATAGATCACTATGTGGGTTTGGGAACGGCTGATATGGTTCGCAAGGCCACCGGTCTTTCTAGATCCGTCGTTGAAGATTTTCTCAAAACGAAAGATAGTTACATCATGCACAAGCAGGTGAATAAGCGCTATCCCACCAAACGCTACCACGTGACCAACATCGACGATCTTTGGGAATCCGCCTTGGACGTCATGGATTCCGTTAGAAGGTATAATGCACCGTTTAGGTACATCTTATCCATCATCGACGTGTTCTCCAAGTACGCTTGGGCTCTACTCTTGGACGGTAAATCTGGCGATTGTTTGATCGATGCATTTCATACCATTGTTTATAGTAGCAAGCGCTTCCCGAAGGAGCTTAGAACGGATAACGGCAAGAAATTTAGGATTTCTAAGTTTCGCCAACTTCTCAGACGGTGAAGCCACCGTGGTGGAGCACTTTAACAGAACCTTAAAGGAAAAAATGTGGAGATATTTTACGAACAAAAATACCTATACCTTTACGGCCGTCTTGCTGGTCTTGGTAAAATCGTACAACGCATTCCATTATCGTTCCATTAAAATGCCGCTAAAAGACGTTCGTCCTGACACCATCTTGCAGGTGTACTGCAGTCTCTGGAAACCCACTGCCATGACAAACTCAAAATTTAAGGCGGGCGATCACGTTCGCATTTCTAAGCACAAAATGACATTCGACAAAGGTTGCGAGCAAAATTGGACGGGCGAAATTTTCGTCGTCTCCGGGACCGTCAAGGGTTCTCCGACGGTGTACAGAATTCGCGACTTGGCAGGCGAGGAGATCGAGAGCTTCTTTTACGCTCATGAACTGCAGCGCGTCTCGCTGCCTTCGTTTTCAAGATCGATAAAATCGTGACTTCCAGAGGACGAGGCGCTAGTAAGGAAGTGTTGGTGAAGCGGAAAGGTTATCCGAACAAATTTAATTCGTGGGTGAAGTCGTCCGAAATGTCGCCATTATGATTCGAAGGAAACCTTTCTCGTTGACGCTGGTAAGCAACGCGTCCATGGAACGATTTCCCGATAACCCCACGGAGCATTTCTCTAATCCCCTCCCGGAAAGGGTGGTCCTGCAGGGCCAATGGGAGGTGTGTCTTTCGAAAATTAGACACCCCATTCGGTTTAACAATCTCTTTCTCCCACTAGTGCGTTAAGCGTTTACTATATCGAAGACGGTAAAAGTACCAATTTTTGTCTCTCTTTTAAAAGTGACATTATCAAGGATCCCGAGATTTTATACAAAGTGGTGAATAACCGAATAAAATTAGACCTCGACGTCGGCAAATTCTTTTAATATACCGATGGCAAAGTTTCTGTGAATCGCGATGTGATCTTGGAAATCCGGATAAAAACAAGCCATCGTTTAAAATGTCGGGCACCGAAACGCACCCTACCGTTCCCAAAAATCAATCGCCACTTTCGGTAGAATCGGACGTCTCGACCGCCCCTCCCGTGAACAAATTACCATTGCCGTCGTGGTCAGACACCGTCGGACTCGGGGTGTTGCCTCACAAGCACCTGTAGGTTCGCAAAGACGTGAAAGAGGTGGCGGAAAATTCTAAACCAAGGCGTCCAATGCCCCTAAACCAAACGTTCAAAGGCCAAAGAGACCCAAACAGACTACCGCCGCCTCGTTTCGTTCCGGGATATGATGGATTTCCTCCATGACTCCTTTCGCATCCTTGGGCAGGATGCTAGGTTACTTACCCAACGACGACGTCCTTCAGATCCTCTCGCCGGTATATAACGTGGATCCGTATATGGGATTTCCTTACGAGTTCTTTGTCTACTGCAATCTCGTCGTTCCACAATTGGATGGAAACACGTTCGTTCAAGTCGTTGACAGCACCGTCATCGACCACGCTCACGAGTCATCAAAACGCGTTTCGGTGGAAACAGTTTTTTCCTCAAAATTGGGTTCCCTTACTTCAGCAAGAGTTTAACGTGGTAAACCGATTTAAGGGACGGTTTCTGAAATCACTTGCCATTTGGCGATGCTTTTTCTTCTGCTTTAGACCAAGAAATAAACTCTAACGTTCAACTCAACCTTCGCTACTACCTAGATCAGCCCGGAGGCAGGTATGACGATCGAAAATTCGTTCTTTATGAAGATGCACCGTTTCAAAGGGGAAGCGCACTTTTCAGCGCACTAGGCGGTTTGTTTCGCACTCTGCTCCCTTTGTTCAAAAGCGGTGCCAAAGCGGTAGGAAGGGAGGGTTTGTAAATGTGGTCTCATGTTTTGGCAGGGATGGCCTCGTCGACCACACCACCAAAGTAGATCCTAAAATCTTGACTCAGGGAAGCCGGCTCCAATCTATTGCGAAAGACTCAGGCTAAACTCGACACCATCATCGGTTCCGGAGCCAAACGAATCAACATAAAAAGGAACGTTAGGCGTAAAAAGAAGCAGTCGAAAACCAACCCTAAGCGGGGTAAGAAGCGGACCAAGTCCAAGCCTAGAAAAGATAAGCAGATTAGAGCCAGGCGCAGTAAACGTTGCAGGAAAAATAGCTTCGACATTTTTGCGACATGAGCGCGCCGCTGTTTGCCATTCGAAACTCGACATCCTCAAACCCAAGGTTGTTCAGACCAGCATCGAAGGACACGAAGTATTTTATCTCAACCTTCAAAACAGCATCAACCTGAACGTCCCCATCACGTTTCAGTATTCCTCCAACAGCGACGATTATCTCGATTTATCCTACCTTTAACTAGAGCTGGGCGTAAAAACTGTCGATTCTTCCGGAAAAAATCTCAAACCTGAAGATAACGTTACATTTATCAACAATTCTCTAAATTCCCTATTTAACCACGTCTCGGTATCTCTAAACAATGTCAACGTATCCATGCCCAAACAAGGGTACTCTTACAGAACTTACCTCGAAAACCTGCTCCATTACACTTTCTTTGGAATGAATTCCACTCTACAATTATCGCTATGGCAAAAGGATACTGCGGGCAGCATGGACTTCGCCAAAAATGATGGGGCCAAATCTCGTTTTAATCACACCAAGGGTAGCAACTTTGCGTATCTCATGCGACCCCATCTCGTACGGTCTCTTTAACCAGGAAAAACACATTCTCAACAACGTGGACCTCGCCATCACGAAAACTCCCTTGGCATCTCAATTTCATCTCATTTCAGACAATGCGGCACTTCAAGCGCACTCGTGAATCGTTTCGGCAAAATTGTATCTCAAAAAGGGTAGACCTTCGGCCACGGTAAAGTTGGCTCATCAAAGCGGCCTTCTAAAGGCTAACGCGTTGTATCATTTTGTGGACGTCGATTTTCAATCGCTAAGCATTCCGAAACATTATTCCACCGCTCACTTTACCAACATTCTCGTCGGAAAAATTCCCGGGCGCGTCACTCTAGCCAGGACAACTGATAAGGCTTACTCGGGGGATATCGCGAAAAATCTTTATCACTTCTCCCAGTTTTACCTCACGGCTCTTCAATTGTTCGCCAATAACCGTCCCGTTCCGTCCCACGTCATGCAGGTCAACTTCACAGCAGGCGAATTTACGCAGGCATACCATTCTCTATTTCTCGGTTTAAACAAATATTTTACCCCGAAGGTCTCCCCATCACCAGAAACGAGTGCCAGAACGGATACACGGTTTTCGATCTCACCCCCGATATATCTACAGATAAGGAATACATTTCCGGCAATACCCACGGCAACCTGTCTATAAATCTGCAGTTTGCTTCGAAACTTGCAGAACCGTTGTTTCTTCTCGTCCTATCGAAAATCGATAGAAACCTCGAAATCGACCGCAATCGACCGCTCCTGTCTTCGCAAATATCCCCAGTTTGTGGGCGTCTTCGCCAGGGATCAAATTCCGAACCTCCCTCTCATACCACCCCCAGTCGCAATCGTGATCAATACTGACACCCACACGAAACCCGGAAGGCACTGAATATGCATTTTCGTCTCTAAAGACAGATATGGCGAATATTTCGACAGTTACGGTTTACCGCCTCTTTTACCCACCGTTCTTCTCTTTTTGCAAAACTACTGCGGTTCGCATTGGCGTCATGTCACCCGTCTCTTGCAAGCAGACACCTCCGCCACGTGCGGTCATTACGTCGTCGGGTTCCTATCCCACCGATGTCGCAACTTGCCGACATACTCCTTTTTTTACAAATTCAAAATTTCCGATTACCTCTACAACGACTACCTCATTACTCTATGGCATCATGCAAGGTGTTCCACATCTAACACTCAGTCTTGTCGCCTCGTCTACACCTATAAACATGTAGCCCCATTTCCTCCACACGTTATTTATCGTTTTATCTCCGATCATGTAAGTACCGGCGCTCCACCCCACTATGATCTTTTTGTTGTTGCTCTTCGCTTTTTTTCATCTGCATTTGTTTTTGTATTTTTAGGAGTACCGCTGTTCACTTTCTCAACAACGCCGAAACCAAGTACCTCGCCGTCACCACAGAACCGGAAGTGCGCGTCACCATCGGCATCTGTTGGAAAAAAAGTTGGTCGAGTTTCACTCTCTTCCAGATTGGGCAGCACTCGTCGAGAAGCGGGGGCCAAAGATCGACAATCACTTCAGCGGCATCACCAGCATTTCCACATCTAAGGAGAACCTCACGGACAAGATCGCCATCCATTTCAAATACCTCTTTGGTTTCCCGACCATCGTATTCAAACCATTCGGCATAGCCCTGTTTGCCGAAGAGTGGTCTCGTCTCAAGGTGCTCTTTACCGTTCACCAACCTCACCTTCAAACCTAGTTTCATCGTAGACCGCTCTTTTTCCTAAATCCATTCTTCCTACATGTCTAACAACTTCCTTCTCATTCTCAACAAGCGCGCACAGACTTCCGGCATTGGAAGCGCGCGCGAACTCGACCTCCACACCCCTCATCGCGTCACCGGTGCAAAGAGACATCAAACCAAGTACGGTGAAACCACCGTCGTCAGGCTCAGTGACGGCCGGGAAATATTTCTACCTTCGGCCTTTAATAGCCTGGAAACCACTGACATCAAGGACATCAAGCGCGGCTGCTACTACATCATCTACAAAGGGTCCGAGTTCCAGAAGAGCGGATTCGAAAAATTTAATATCGAATTCACCGATGATCCCATCCAAGGTTAAGCATGGCGTGCTCCACGGATTTCTTCGACATCGGTAAGTACGCTCGACCCCATATTTAACCTGCTTTGAACCCTTTCTTGAGTTATTCTTCTTGCATCTCATTTTTTGTTCCTTTATATGTATACCTGATGGCGTGCATCAACTTCAATGCATCCGGAACGGTGTTGCAGGCCGGGGACTTCGTCGCCCAAGAGAAATTCTACATCTCTTCGACCACCGTGGAGAGATTCGGTCGCATCAGAACCGTCACCATCAACGTCAGAATCTCGGATGCGGCCGTCATCGTTTTGTCGTTCGTACCTTCCAAGATCTCTTCTAACGGGTGGGAGGCCTCTTGGACGTTGTCCATCGATCGTGAAGTAATCCTATCAGGTGTCGATTCTAGCATCATCGCTCCTGTTTGTTTTCTAAAAAGCGAAAGCAGCGATAGCCATTTTCTCCACTTTTCTTTTTCTCGCGAAACCAAAAGTGTGCTTCAAGATATTCTTCCCATGATGGACTATTCACCTTGCACGATCGTGTTCAAAATAATTTTTACTCGCCAGAATAACCATTAACTTTCTCTAAATCAATTTTCCTCTCATCCATGAAAATCAACCTAAAAAGTGTATCGACCTGGGAAGGTGTCTCCTTGCATGACGGCATCTAAACGGCTTGCTATTTTTTCATGAAGTGTTCATTTCATTACGTCATGTATGCACTCTTTTTGCCCACTAAAAACACTGTAACCTCTAGTCTTATTTGTCTTTACATTTATTTTCATTCCTCATGCCATTCCTTTTTATTTACCTCACCTACTAAATGACACATCATCGCTAACAGCAGAAGCGGTTCAAAATACAATATCATGGCCGCTAATAGGCGGAATAACAAAGAAAAGTAACATGGCCGCCACACGGTCATTGGCAGATAAACCTAGGCGGAAAATCACCGCCAGGCCGGCATGAGTGGAACAGAGCAAGTCACTCCTACAGCAAATGTAAGTAAGATAGCGGCCACACGGTCATAGGCCATGAAACAGCAAGACGGATAATGGCAACTCTCTCTGTTATTAAATTTTCCTTGCTAAACGACGCAATATGCCCCGTCCATGTTATTGCCAAAAGTTGACAGCAGCAGAGAGGTCCGAGATCATAGGACATTTCTCATAGGACCAGAGTGTTTTTCAGATGTCTAGAGAACTTTCACTTAAGAAATGGCTATACCAATATCAAACGGAAAGCGTTAAATGGGCCTCGTCGCTACCAAAATCAGAAAGGCTTCGGGCAATTATCGTTGCACTGAACGAAGCATTGCTGGCAGAGGTGAGGGAGCATCCTATTACACAGATCCGTTTTGTTGGATAAGGCTGTGGAATACGGGTGTTCTCATTAAACTATACGGCAGAGACTAAAGGAGGCTGGCCTTGAATTTCGTCGTTCTGGCTCAAAAAGCCAGAAGAATGAATGGATCCAAAAAAACATCTAGCAACCGCAGGCCTACTGGGATCTATTAAATGATCTGGTCCGACGAGAAAGTATTCCTATCTGATCAGCAAGGAAGGATGTGTCTCTATAGGCAGCCTGGCAGGGGATCCGATCGCAGACATGTAGAAACTACTGTGGGAAAATGTCAGCATACTTCTTGCCTATATGACAGCATCTAGAACACGACAAATTATTACTTTTCTGGAGAAAATGACCAGTGAGGCGTAGATTGGCATCCTCCAGAACGCCCTGTTGCCATCTTTACGGGCTAATTTCACGGAACAGAAGGAATATTTGTTTATGCAAGACAGCAGTGTTGTGCACACGCCCAATTTCACCAAAGTTTGGTTAACAAGACATACAGAAATTGTGTGCATCAATTGGTCCCAAACTCCCCTGATTTAAACCCCGTTGAGCACAAGTGGGCGTTCATGTTTCAGGAGTGGGAGATGCGCAGAGAAGACAGAGTGCGGGAGGTTCTAGGAAGCTTGTCTTGGAAATGCGGCAACATCACGTGCCTAACTCTCGTCAGAACTCAAGGCTTGTATCAACATGCAAGAAAGACTTCAAGGCATAATTGACAATGGCAGTGATTACACTGGCTATTAACCTGCCTTGCATCACTGTGCATTATGGATCTCAATTTTTTATATTTGGCTTTATGTTCCTTATTGGAATGTGCAAGAATATTATAAGCATAAGAATATTATACTGTTATTTTTAAAGTTATTCTTACATGGCTTCAGTTCCAGCAAAAACGTTTTCTTACGTTTTAACTCCAACAGTTGGCTCAAATTTTTCACATATGAAACAAGGAGTATCAATAATGAACTTATATTTATCACCTACCAAAAATATACACTGTGTTTCAGAGGGCTTTTAAAAACCATGCACATTGAAAAATCTTATTTAATTAACATATATAGCACTTAAAGGTGCTTTAATGTAAGTGCCTCATTTCTTTTGGTCCACTGTGTAAACAAACTGGTTATCACAGCGCAAAATATTCTTATTAACATCTCGTAAACAGGGAGCTCAGATAATTATTTTGCTTTTATTTACATACATACTCAGAATATAGCCCTAAGTTAAGTTTTTTAAACCACCACGCTCTGAAAGTTTATTTTCGTTTAAATACCTGAAGGTTAAAGGAGGTTGGCATAGCGAAGGTATCTTACTATTTTTTAGATGAACTTTAATTTTAGGCCAGTCTAAATATTAACATCTAGAAAGTTACTTCTATTGCGTGGTTCTCATTTACAAAATGCACGTTCATGACTAGCACATACCCTCATTTTTTCTTTAACTATACTGTTAGATATAAATTATTACAATGATACTTATTTTTGGTAATAAATCATACCTAGTAACAACTCAGGTCTAACAAGGCGAATGATTGATTATCAGTGCACGAAATAAATATTGTGGCATGTGCACAGATTATAGTAATAGTAATACGTCCTCTGGTTACCCAAGTCGAAGGTTGGCAGTTTATCTGAGGAGGGGCGATTGAGGGGAAACAGTCTCATTGGTGGGGATGGCGTTAGTGACGCCAAGCTAGCGTGGGTTTTCTGAGCAGTCTGTGACGAGTCTTCGCGTGAGCTAGACGGATAACTGCACCATGGCGTCCTCGCCCGGCAGACACATGGGGTAAGAGATATTATTATAATAAATCTACTAGTTGTCCATTCCTTTGCAGTTTCTAATTATGATAGTAGAATAGAATCCTTGCCTCTCCCTTCAGCCAGGAATTATGTTGTGAATATAACTTTAGCTGCGTCCCTTCGTCGTTGCCTCTTAAAGTAAAGTTCTTTGTTTGATTAAGATCCTTCTCCTAAGCGAGTTGCTCCCATCTGAATTTCTGAAGTTAAATAACAAATAAATGTGAGGTACTCGACAAATTGGCGGAGGCGCCGAGCAATTGGTTTGATTTGTTTTGAGATTTTAAGTGCAAAATTTTTTTTCTCCCTCCAAATTTAACGGTTTCTGCCCCACGTGGTCGTGAAAAATGTAAAGTTCTTTCTGGCTGAAGGGTAAGGATTTTTATACTTTAATTTGTGATTCTCTTCTTCTAAATTTTGTTTCCATCATTTCTGAAAGTCTGGTGTCGAAATTTCAATTTTGAGTTCATTTTTGCATTTTTTTCCATTGTCTGCCGGCGTGACGCTAAAACTTCTGACTCCATTTTCCCCTTGTTTTGGCTTCATTTCCTTTAAATTATATCACTGTGTTCCGTTCTTCGCGCTGGCTGTTTTCAAAAAAAAAATGTTTTTGTGAAAGTTGAGAAGAAACGAGCGATATAGTTGTAGTTTCAAAATGTGCTCGTCACGTGTTGGCTATCTGTTTGCAAATCTTGTTTTTTGTGCTTATTAGCAGTGGTTTGGAAATGTATAACTTAATATTCCAGTGATTGTGATTTCTAGCTATTTACTGCACTTTTCTGGTTCATTTTTCGTGTAACTTTTATGTACGCACGTGTGTTGTGTAATTCCCGCGTGGTCGTGCATTTCAGCAATAATTTTTAGCTTGTGAAACCAGTATTCCTCAGCACGTGTTTTGGCGCGTTTATTTGCGTGTGCATATCAGATTATATACATTTGATTTAAGAAAAAAAGAGAAGTTTTGTGTGCTAGTTTAAATTACAAGTCTGTATTCTGCTCCTTTTTGAGAATATTCGCGGTGGTCACAGTAAGTGTGACGTAGTTTTTTTTTAACTTCCAGTTCGAGGTTTCTCACTGTAGCTATCATTTTGTTTTCTTCCATGCGTTCATTCTGCTTAAAAATCTTGGTATTGTGTCCAAGTGGCTTGTGTAGCCGTGTGTTAGTATAATTTTCTGATATTTCGCCGCGGGCGCTTAATTGTGTTCTTTCTGCAACTGTTTTATTTGGCTATGTTCTGATCTTGCTACTTACATTCATGTGATGTTATAAGTGTTTAGTTTGGTGTAATCTGTATTGCTTGGTCCTACTGTTTGTTTATTGGTTGCGTTATCTTTTGTGTTGCAATCATGCCTAAGCGACGTACTGCACAGAAATCTGATATAGCGATTGCTCCAGTTGGCGAGCACAGTGAGATGGAATCTCTGTCCAGTGTTAGTACGCCTGTTGTTACGCAGTTGTCAGTGATGCCTACTCCGCCTGTCGTGGCCCATGTCCCGCAACCAGCTGTCTGCCGCCCGGTCATTGACCCCTCGTACTTTGAGAATTCTAGTAGGATGTCGGCACATGAATTTCTGCAGAACTTTGAAATGGTCGCTGCTGCTAATGGCTGGTCAGAGGAAATGAAATTGAAATGCTTTCCATGCTATTTACGAGATACTGCTGCATCATGGTTTCAAACTTTTCGCCATCGGCACCCTCACCATGATTGGATTTTCTTATCTACACAATTTTTAAATGCATTTCAGATAACAAACCAGAGTGATATTCTGGAAATGAAACTCAGACAGCGGGTACAGTTGGATGATGAACCTGTTATTAGTTACATCTATGACGTACTATCTTTATGTGACCAAGTCAACCCAGCTATGTTGCAGTTGGAACAAATTAAACATTTGCTTAAAGGTCTTAGACCTCTATATGTACAAGCTTTATTGCCATTAAACCCTCAAACTGTTGATGAGGTGATACAAATCATTCGACGAGTGGACAAAGCACAGTTTTACATGCAGAACCGTGAACATCTAGTGTCTGCTCAATCTCAGGCTGCAGTGGTTACGCCACCCTCTGTTCTATTTAATACTGCATTTGTTCCTGCTGTTACTTTACCAGCTTCTCCTCAGCCTTCTCAGGCTTCTTCTCCTGTGGGCGTACCTATCGATCCTATGCATCAGTTGATTGATTGTGTGGAACAGCTATGTAACAGAGTTAACCAGTTTCAGTTGCCATCTTCGGAGAGAACATCCCAGCATTCACAGCTTCCACGGTCAGCTGACTTCAACCGGAGGGACTCACCCGTCACCTGCTATAGATGCAACAGGCAGGGCCACCTGGCTCGCTTTTGCCGGAGCTGCCTCCCGCAGTCGAAAAACAACTGGCGACGAGATGTAGTAGCACCACCACCACCCACCAGCATGGCTGCACCTCAACGGGACATAGCTACACCTCAACGGGATGTGTCTGCATTATCAGGTCAGATATTGCAAGTTCCTGGTCGTATTGCCCAGACAGAGCTCTCCATCTTGCTCGATACAGGAAGCGCAGTGAGTATTGTGAATGCTGCACATGTTATTGATCATTCTACACTAAAACCTATAGAGATGATGCTCCGCACTGCAGGAAACAAGTTACTTGATGCGCCTTACCACACTGTGTTAGATTTCCATATTAATGATGTTCTTTTTCAGGAGGATGTACTAGTTGTGAAAGAGTTGTCCCATGATTTGAATTTAGGCAAAGACTTTTTGCAGACCCATGATGTTATAATTGATTATGCACAAAATCTGATAACCTTGAAATCTTCTAAGAATGATGCATTCAGTATACCAATAACTCTCACACATGGACCTTTTGTTGATATGGCAGTAAACCCTCTCCTAGATGATGATTGTACAGATTCTGGTGTTAAAATGGCAGTTATGCATGATGTTAAAATTCCATCTCTGTCTATATGCTATATATCAGTTAAGCCTTTGTCAGCCATTAGTAATGAGGTTATGTTTGAACCTGCTCTCAACATAATGCAAAAGAAGAATCTTTCTATTCCACCCTTATTGTGTCATTCTACCTCTGAACTTACTATTCCAGTGCATAATAATAATTCGGTTCCACAAACATTGTTTGCAAATACAGTCTTAGCTAAAGCGTATGATGTTGCACTTGTTCAGAGTAATTCTGTTTTGTCATCCGATGTTACTCCTCTACCAGCTCCAAATTCTAATTTTAATGTTAATGGTAAACTCTTGGAAACCCAAAAGGCTGACTTACATGCTTTGTTATTGAAAAATAGTGATCTTTTTGCCACAACATTACAAGAACTTGGTACTACGGATGTTGCAGAATTTGATATCAAAGTAAATGATCCTAAGCCAATTAAGCAAAGACCATATAGAGTTCCCCATAAACAAAAAGAAATTATTGCTGAGCAAGTTAAAGAGATGCAAGATGCTGGCATTATCAAGGAATCACAGTCCTCCTGGGCTTCTCCTGTAGTACTTGTCAAAAAGAAAGATGGCTCAATGAGATTTTGTGTCGACTATAGAAAATTGAATGCTGTTACAGAGACCACCTCTTTCCCTTTACCATTGATAGATGATTTGTTAAGTTATTTGGGGGAGGCTAAATGGTTTGTCTCATTAGATTTACTGTCAGCATACTTTCAGGTACCTATTGCAGAGGATAGCCAGAAGTACACCTCTTTTGTCACTTTTCAAGGTCAATATCAATTTACACGCTTGAGTTTTGGGTTGGCCAATGCCCCTAGGTTTTTCAGTTATATCGCAGACAAGTTGTTAGGCGATTAGAATTTTAAAAAGGCTATTGCATATCTGGATGACATTGTTGTGTTTGCTAAAACCTTTGAGGAGTTGTTTCAAAATCTTGAGGCTGTTTTTCAACGTCTGGATCACCACAAGTTTAAACTTAAACCAGAAAAATGTTTCTTCGCCATGCAAAAGATCAAACTCTTAGGCTTTGAAGTTTCTAAAGATGGCATTTCACCTGATTCTGACAAAGTTGTTTCCATTCAAAATTTGCCTCGTCCTAAAAATGTTCGAGATGTGAGAAAAGTTTTGGGACTGTTTAATTTTTACAGGTAATTCATCAAGGACTATGCTAATATTGCTCAACCTCTAATTCAGTTGACTAGGAAGAATCAAAGTTTTATTTGGGGATCTGATCAGCAAACTGCATTTCAAAATTTGAAGGACTTATTGGTTTCGGCCCCTGTCTTAGCTCACTATACTCCTGGTGCTTATACAGAACTACACTCTGATGCCAGTGGATTAGGGGTTGCCTCGGTGTTGTATCAGAAGATTGATAATGTGTTGAAACCAGTGGGCTATGCTTCGAGGACACTATCTAAATGTGAACGTAATTACAGTGTTCCTGAGTTGGAATTGTTGGCCATCTTGTTTGGACTTACCCACTTCCGCAGTTTTGTTTATGGCTACAAGGTTCATATTGTATCTGATCATCACTCCCTTTGTTATTTAAATAATTTGAAAGATTTGACTGGGCGTTTGGCACGATGGAGTTTGAAATTGCAAGAATTTGATTATACCATTTCTTATAAATCTGGCAAGAAACATCATGATGCTGATACTCTATCGAGATTTCCTGTGTTACAACCTACAGAAAGTGATCTTGAACAGCTTGATGAACTCCCCACATGTTTGCTGTCATCAGTTGAAGTTGCTGACCATCAGAAGAAAGATACTGGGTTACTGGAGCTTATTAATGCTCTCCATGATCCTCCGTCGGCCCCTGCTAAGCTTCAGAGACAAGTTTCCAACTACACACTCAAATCAGGTGTTCTTTATCGTAAAAATGCTGGCTCCACTGGCCCCCTCCATCTGCTGGTTATTCCAGAAGCTCTAAAACATGAAATTCTTTCTTCATGTCATGATGATGCTCTTTCAGGCCACTTAGGATTCTCAAAAACATTTGCCAAAATTCACTCCAGGTATTACTGGGTTGGTATGAAGAAAGATATTGAACATTTTGTCCGAACCTGTCCCAGCTGTCAAACAAGAAAGGGACCGAAGAATCAGAAACCAGCAGGCTTATTACAACCAATTCCGGTTACATCTGTAGGCGAGCGGTGGGGTATTGATTTGCTTGGGCCTCTCCCACGCTCCAATTCTGGACACAAGTATGTTGTCGTTGCGACCGAGTATGCTTCTCGCTGGGTCGAGTCTGCGTCGCTTTCTTCAGCAACAATCCCTCAAGTTGCTAAATTTATTTTGCATATCATCATCTGTAAGCATGGAGCCCCTGCTGCCTTGTTATCTGATCGTGGCTCCGTTTTCTTAATTGAGGTGACACAAGAATTGTTGAGATCTTTATCAGTGTCTTCTAATTTCACCAGTGCTTATCATCCAGCTTGCAACGGACTTACTGAAAGATTTAACCAAACCCTCTTAAATATGCTCAGCCATTTTGTGGATAATAATCAGAAGAATTGGGAATCAATTTTGCCCTATGTCATCTTTTCATATAACTCGAGTGTTCAAGAGTCTACTAACTTTTCACCCTTTTTCTTGATATATGGTCGAGAACCTTCTTTACCTAACCAGGTTCAGCTACAAGCTACGTCTAATGACCTTTTTGTGAGACAGACATTGCAAGAGATTCAAAAGGCACGAGAGGTTGCTGTTGCTAACATTACAAAGCAGCAGGTGAAGCAAAAAGAAGCATTTGATGCTAAACATCGAGATGTGGTTTATAATGTGGGTCAATTAGTTAAAGTTTTCACTCCCATTAGGAAGAAAGGTAAATGTACAAAGTTGTTACATAGATATTTTGGTCCTTTTGAAATTATCCGACAGATCACGCCTGTTACCTACCTTGTTGGTCGACCTCATGCTCCCCGTACCAAACATCAGAGTGTTCATGTGTCACGCCTTTACCCTTACTATGATCCTGTGGGTCCTTATAGGCTGTAAAGTCTGAGTTTCTGATGCTTAATTAAGCCTTACGTTTCAGGAATATGTGATATGAATGTCTCTGCTAAATTAAAAGTGTGTTATTCTTGTGGGTGTAATTTAAATTTTGAATTGTGTTTTGGTAACTGCAAATCATTTGTTTGTTTTATTATGCTGCAGGAATGTGTTTCAGGTGTACTATATGCTTAATTGAGCTTTCATTTTCAGGAATGTTATGTGACAATATTGTTTTGAGTAATGATGTGATGTTGTTTTGTTGCATTCGATTTGATTTGATATATGATTTGATTTTGACTCGATTTGATTTTGGGTTTCATAATGATGCTGTGATCTTTATTTGCAGAAAATTGTTGCATGAATAGTGTTTGTATGTATGTGTGTATTTGAGGTTATGTGATATAGGTGAGATTTGCCTCGGTGGGAGTGCCAAAGTGTAACCCCGATGGCGTAGTGTGAGGTTATGTGAGAAATAAGAGTTGAGATTTGCTTCGGTGGAAGTGCCAAAGAGTAACCCCGACGGTGTTGATGTGAGATGAGGAGAGATGAGACGAGATGATGCCAGCTTCGGTGGAAGTGCCACAGTGTAACCCCGACAGTTGTTGTATCATTTCAGAGATTTTGCTTATTGGTGTTGCTGTAACGTGCCCAGTATAGCGTGTGTGATGAATTCACACGAGAGATTATATAGATGGAAGTGAATGTAATGAAAATAATTTTTTTTCTCTGTTTATGCAACAAGTTTATTACCATCTTAGATAGCAAATGTTAATACCACCTGTTTTCCAGCTTAAATTTTCATTTTGAGGATGTAGATGCAACATTATAATGTCATGTTATTTGTGTAATTCCTGAATTGTTAATGTGATTTCTTGAAGGTTATGCCTATGTCAAATGTTTTGAATTTACAGCATGTTAAATGAGACACGTAAGTGCAGATGTTTTGTTTTGGAGAGAAAATTGAAAGATGATGATGCTTGAAGTAATGATCGAGATTGCACTATTACTGCTGATGATGTTGATGATTATGATTGCGTTGATGCTAATACTGCGATGAGAAAGATAATGATGTGGACAAGAAGTTGTATTGGTGACAAGAGTAGGACACTAGTAGTTGAAAGCATGTCACGTGGCGTAGTTTAGAAATGTATTGTGGATGTAGCTTGTAGTGATGTATGCACTAGTTTGAGTAGATAGTTAAGTCAGTGTTGTGTGTAATTTGGGGCCATGGTCAGTGTGAATGAGTTCATTTCATCGTCATGTGTGACTGTCTTGTAAGTGCACTTACTTTCTTTTGTTTGTGATACCAGCTGGTTATTGAGATGTAATATTGGGATCCCAAAACAAGGTTATGTTTCATTTCTGTCATGTTCATGTATTTTGATTCTGTTTTACTGTTATTTGGATTGTAAAGCATTGTAAGTTACACTTTGGATGGCAACTCTGTAAAATTTCTTTCTTATGCCAATTTGTACTAATTTTTTTTCTCTCTTTCTTTGCCCCATGTCATAAGAATTTTTTAGTGTACATTTTTCAAACTTTAAAATCTTTAATTGTAAATGACATACCCTTCTTTTGTGTGTGATTCTTTGTGTGAGCATCCTGTTTATTGTGTGGTGGTTTTGTTTTAGTATTTTGCTGTGGCAGAGAGCGAGAAGGTGCATCAGCATCCCCAGGGCACACCAGAAGTCAAAAAACACCACAGGGAAGCTGTCGGGCAGCCACTACACTGCCGTGGCATAAGGAGCCACCATGTCGGGGGGCAGTCCAAGCCAGCGACTGCCCACCCTGTTGTCATCACCAGAGACCTGCGGTGCTAATTCTACACCAGGACAAATCGTCGTTGTGGGCACTGTCTAAACCCACCCACAAACAGTTACGGCAGTTCATCACCCTTTTGCGCAGTGTAGTGTGCCTGTGAACTAAGGCAGCGTGGTGTGTGCGTGTGCGGGATGCTAAAGCTAAGTGCATTAACAATACTAAGTCGACAGCACTTACGTTCCTCGCCTCTCGTCATCGCCCAGCAATATTGTGTCGTCGGCTGGGTGCTTACCACACATATATATTACTGTTATATTTTACTTCATCACACATTTGTATGTCATTTTTGGTATGTCTTTGTTTTGTTTTTCCTGTTTATTGTATTCATTTTCTTTCTGTCGACGAGGACGTCGACTTCGGTGGCCAGGGGGAGATGTGGCATGTGCACAGATTATAGTAATAGTAATACGTCCTCTGGTTACCCAAGTCGAAGGTTGGCAGTTTATCTGAGGAGGGGCGATTGAGGGGAAACAGTCTCATTGGTGGGGATGGCGTTAGTGACGCCAAGCTAGCGTGGGTTTTCTGAGCAGTCTGTGACGAGTCTTCGCGTGAGCTAGACGGATAACTGCACCATGGCGTCCTCGCCCGGCAGACACATGGGGTAAGAGATATTATTATAATAAATCTACTAGTTGTCCATTCCTTTGCAGTTTCTAATTATGATAGTAGAATAGAATCCTTGCCTCTCCCTTCAGCCAGGAATTATGTTGTGAATATAACTTTAGCTGCGTCCCTTCGTCGTTGCCTTTTAAAGTAAAGTTCTTTGTTTGATTAACGATCCCTCTCCTAAGCGAGTTGCTCCCATCTGAATTTCTGAAGTTAAATAATAAATAAATGTGAGGTACTCGACAATATAGCCATGTTGAAAATCCTGAAAAGTCAAAGTTACCGATTAATTGCAAACAAGATTCAATTTTGGCCTCTAGTTTGCAAAGTGAAACCCTAATGCTGCACCAAGGTGAAAAAATACCGTTTTATTTATGGACGTTCTTTAACTGTGGTGGTCCTTAGCGTCCCATTCTATATTGGGCGTGAAATACCGGAAATTTTGCTCAAAGGCCTCTTTATCAGGCTTGAGGTTCTTTTACGTGTGCCGTAAATCCACCACACGAGGCCACCGGCTTTACTTCCCTTCCGAAGGTAGCGACGCTAAGAATCTTTACTCCCGAAAAAAATCCATCGCCCTCTGCCGTGTTCTGATCCCGCGACCTCGAGAACTAGAAGCTAGCATGGTAACCACTACACTAAGGTGATAGCTGTGATTGCGAAGTTAATACTATTGAAACATAATATCTATATGTATATCATATTTGAGGTTTATAACATCGGTGGCGCTGATATATGACCACATACTCAGTATTTAATCCTCCGTCAGGTATAAACGTGAACATGAAGGACGCTGTTTTCATTTGCCTACCAACAGAAACGTGAAAGGGTTATTACATCGTTTTAATCATCCATCTTCATTTGTTTGTCCTTAATGAGAGCAACTAAAGGAACTTGTACTCCAAACTGAATACTCCGATACTCATGTTTGTTCTAGGTAATATTCCCTTCTTATTGTTAATCAATTTAATCGAATGTCTACAAACAGAAGCCAAATATTTAAGCCCTTTATCAGGGTGCTAAGAAATTTACACCTTGCAATGAAATTTGTTGCTAAGTTAGCGACAGAGTTATACCTATTGCCATACGAATTGCACGCGAAATATCCAACTGAGGAATGGCGTGAGCGTTGCAGCGCTCACCGTAGAATCCAAAAGCACCAGCTGTTGGTGGTACTATCCTCGCCTCCTGCATGCTTATTTTCTGAAATCGAAAATTGCAAACGTTCATCGTTTGTAATTTTCCCCCACAAAACGTAATTCATCTAGATTCTATTATCAAGAATGGAGAATCAGCATAAAGACATACTTCTGGAAATTGAGTTATTGGTGCAAGCAACATCGTATAGTGCTTGGAAATAAACATCATGGACACGCTGCTGGTTGCAAACGTAGCTTCACGTTCAAGTAATCTAAAACTGCACTGTTTCTGTTTAATATATCAGTAGTTATAATATAAGAGCTCAGAAACATAGGTATACCGCTAATTGATAGCATGTGTAATCCGATTAGCCCTGTAATAAGATAACCATTGGTTTCACATCTCCCGACCCTCCCATCCTTTGTGTTACTCCGACATGCCAACGAAGGAGCTGTCATGCAGCTGTCAAATTTGATTAACAAGGGTTTAACAAGGGTTTGATAAGGGATGGCAGGTGTGTAATATTATCTCGCTTCATTGACTTCAAAGGACTGAAGTCGCGGCCAAAATCTTTCGCCGCCCACCAGGACTGTCAGTCGCGTGCCACCACCTCTAAATCGATTGCATAGATTTGGGCCACAATGGCGCCGACAATTAATTGACCGCGTAATCTGATTAGTTCAAATGAGCGTGTTTACAAATGCTTGACACCCTTTGTCGGTATTTTCCCGAAACCGGAAGTCTCCCACTCCCACTCGTTTGTGTGGGTGAAGTCCCCCGCAGCTAAAGTTTTAAATATCTGGTCGCGTTGCATAGACTGATTAATATAATTAAGTGTATATTAATTGACTTGCGTGCCTTCAAGGACTTGTCACCGTAGGTGTATAGGAGTGAAACCGCGTGCAAGGATTCGTTACTCTCATCGACTAATGAGATGAATTGAGAAAATAATTCATTACATATGTAATGACATGTGGCTTACTTCCAAAAGACACTGCATTTCTAAGTGCTTGTCAATCAGTTAGATAACGATCGTCCATATGTAACATCATCTCGCCTCATGGACTTCAAAGTCTTTAACGGCTAACAAAGGCTATGTCGCTCTCTAACGGCTTAGATTCCCGGTATCACGTAAACTAAATGGCTGGACGCGTGCCATCGCCCACACACTCTCTCTCTCTCTCTTTGTCCTTTGTACTAGCACGCCGCTACCTTAATATAAGTGCCGCTTCATTCATGATATGGCAGGCTGACAACATCCTCTTCTATGTAACAAAAACGTGTTTAAGAAACGCCCACCTCTTTATCGGTATTATTTACAAAATTAAATATTACAGGTGATGTTTAATCGCAGCTTATGTTCAGAGTACATTAAATCCACAAAACAATAGACCCCTCTCCTCTTTATAATCGAAACAATTTCACATTAATATTCAAGATTTTAAGTAGAGAAACCATCACCTTCCCGTGATTTGATGCACCGCAAGTTATACTCCCGTCTTAAACATCCCTGCCATATATGTTGTATACCCCCCTGAGGATTAGAAACCTGACCTCGCTAGCTGATTGTGACGGGCCATTCCACTTTCAAAGATATTCGGAGTCCTAGGGTTTTTATTTTGCAATCATGGTACGGAATTTCCAAACAGCTCGCTTCGCTTTTCAGGTACGACAACGCTGGGGGATATATAAATCATAGAGAAGACTGGCACATAACTCGAGATGGTGGAATCGAGCTATGATAGGTAATATTCAATAATGATTGATGATAAACTTGATTGTAGAATGAAAAAAATTGAACACCGCCGGAAATTTAACCCGGAACTAAACGGATACAAATGTTTTATGAATAAATAAACTAAGTGTATATTACATGTATTCTTATAGAAAAAACTGATGTGTTACAGTCACGTGACTCTCTCGCTCTCTGTCTGTACCCGAGGCTCGATACCCGGCTATCGCATATAGTATTTTTGGAAGATAAAATCTAACGTATTACGTACACATGACTTTTCCACAAACGCTTACTCCTATGTCCACAACGCAAAAACGATTTCTCATTTGAGAAAATATATAAGTATTGAAAAATGTAAACCCTCTCACTCTCTCTCTCTCTCTCTGTCACTTCCTCTCTCTCTCTCTCCTTGGTGCTAACATGCCGCTATCTGAATATACTTACCGCTTCGTTGATGATATGACAGGCTAACACCACCCTCCTCTGTATAACCAAAACGTGTTTAAGAACAATCCACCTCTTTTATCGGTACTACTTACAAAATTAAATATTACAGGTGATGTGTAATCGCCGTTCTATAATTCAGAGTATATTAAATTCACAAAAAATAGACATCTCCCATTTTTATAATCGAAACAACTTTACATTAAATATTAAAGTCTTTAAGTAGAGAAACCGTGACATTCCTAGGATTGGATGCGCCCGCGAGGTATACTCCCGTCTTAAACACCCTTGCTAGATATTTTGCACACCCCCTGAGGTGGGGAAACCTGACCTCGCTAGCTGATTACAATGAGCCATTCCACTTTCAAAGATATTCAGAGAATTGCGTTTTTTTGCACTAATGACACGGAATTTCCAAATATCCCATTTCGCTTTTCAGGAACGGGATAACCTCTACACATCCGTGAATGCTGGGGGGAGGCATAAATCTTAGAGAAGACTGACACGTAACTCAAGATAGTAGGATAGAGCTCTAATCGGCAATACTTAATGCTGATTGATAATAAAGTTGAGTTTGGAGTTAAAAAAGTGAGAATGCCGCCGGGAATTAAACCCGGAACTCAACCGATACAAATGCTTTTATGAATAAAGGAACAGGTGTATATTGCATATATTTTTATAAAAAAGATCTATCGTGTTAGTCACATGACTCTCTCGCACTCTCTCTTGGGAATGTCTCTCCCAGAGATTTAATATCCGGCTACCGCATAGAGTATTTGTGGAAGAAAAAATCTAATGTGTTACATCCACATGACTTTTTCCACAAACGCTTATCCCTATGTCCGCGACATAAAAATATTTCTCATTCGAGGAAATATACAAGTATTCCAAAAATGTAAATAACATGGACCTGGGGGCTTTAAAACATGTACTTTCGGACACTCGAGGTAAAATACAGAGGACCTACAAAACATGTATTTCCAGTGAAAATAAGACGCTGCAGGAGAATGACTTTCTCAGGGTTTGCCATAGAAAATGTCTAGTGTATTACACACACACACACATAGCTTTCCCTACCCTTTTTCTACAAGCGCTTATTCCTATGTCCACAACATAGAAAAGATTTCTTATTTGAGAAAATACAACTATTGTAAAACTGTAAATAACATGCGGCCTGGGGACTTTAAAGCATAAATTTTAGGACACTCGAGGTAAAATACAGCGGACCCTCAAAACATGTATTTTCTCTAGAAAAAGGTGTTCTGGGAGGGGACGTTAACATGGAAAATTCTGGAGAACTTAAGACATAGGATGTCGAAGGTCGTATTCGATACCCTAGCGGGAATCGAACCACGGACACCTGAAATATAAATTTGATAGTTATACATTTTAAAAACTTTTCTAAAAATGAATGCTTGCGGTCTTCGAGAAGTGAAATCATACATCGTGCAAGACATTACTTGTAGGAAAAACTTCTCCACACATCCTATTACGCGTCTTTATCCTAAACAAGACAATCCAATACTGTGAATAACTTTAAAATAGGTCTCGAGCCCTTACGTTTGAGTGAATATTTTGGTAATTGTATAATGAACAGCGAATTTTGGTATTATTTGATG
This sequence comes from Deroplatys truncata, assembly GCA_030765065.1. Classification (NCBI taxonomy): domain Eukaryota; kingdom Metazoa; phylum Arthropoda; class Insecta; order Mantodea; family Mantidae; genus Deroplatys; species Deroplatys truncata. The sequence continues at coordinate 332,197,157 of CM060990.1, forward strand.
TCACACCTAAATAGACATTAGCAGCACACGTATTCAAACAATGGTCTAGGGTTCTATACACGGGTGGACTTTCCCTACCGTCATATTACCTATCCTTATAGGTAAAACTCTAAGTTGCTTAGACGCGTTTATTTATGAAATGCACCCTGTACGAGGCTAGTTTTCCCCATAACTCCTTGAAAAAGATGTTTCTACTCGATAGGGGTGCAGTAACTAGTCAGATCAATTTATTTTATATCGTCACGTCTCTCACTTGCAATTTTTATGTGACCAAAAAGAAAATTATATAAAAGAGACTACTTCTCCAGAAATTTTCACTATGTTTTGCGAGAACTCGTTAAGTGCTGCTTTTTACAACACCCTGCGAAATTATTTGTGTTACATTTCATCAAACACTATGCCTGATAAGTTGTAAAAGCATTTCATTTACTTTAAAAGTTAACTTATTACTCTCTGCATGTAATTTGTAAGTGTGCTACTTCTTGTTTTTTTAATGCCAGGCAATTATCTACAAATAGTTCAACAATCTACAGTTAATAGCTAGTTATATGAACTTCATTTTCTCTAATGCAACCGGTTTAGTTAAGTATTCATTTTAAGCAAACTAAGTATTCATTTTAAGCAAACTAAGTATTCATTTTAAGCAAAATTCTTATTCCACGTGTTTAAAGACGAGATTTTTAGCGGGGGAATTATATTTATTTATAGAGAAAAATACAATTATTTGAAGACCTTCTTAAATTTTTGCTTTTTTTAGAATATTACAAAACATCTGCTGTGCGAATTTCATTTTCCGCAATGCTTTCATTTAGTGCAAACTTTCAGGCTGTTTTGATTATGTTAAAATATATAGTTTCATGACCATGCTGAATGATAAACGTTCTGTGTATGCAATAGAAATGTCTACCAAGTTAAATACACCGATATTTAATATATTTCCCTACGAATACCCATTGCGTGCGCCCCATATGTTTTTTCCTTTTCGTTATTTAGTTTATTCTCTAATGATAATTATTTCAAGCTAAATACGTAATCATAATACGGGGTACATCAGTGTAAATATGCTATTGTATTTATGAGGATGTGAAAAAATACATTTTATTACAAGAATCTAAAAAATTGCTAAATATGAATATTATCTTGTATTGCTATATTGCAGCCTTTCAGATTTCTTTCGGCGAAGGGTCAGACGAAATGGAAGCCAGGTCTACCTCTAAACCCACAGCATGACCTACACAGAGTACATTGAATTCTAAAGGTAAGGATTTTTATCTCTTATTATAGATGTGTACTATGAGGCAAAGATTAATTGTTATTAAGATTATTATTAAAACACATAATTTATTTCAACTTAGTTCTCCGGGGCGCCATCAGACGCTGCTTCGAGACCCCTTTTAACGACAATCACAGTATCGCATTGTCTGATTTAGAATAAAGACGCCTAATTGGATGTGTGGAAAGGTTTTTCCGATAAGTGTTGTCTTTCACGATGTATTATTTCACTTCTCGAAGATCGCAAGCATGCATTTTTAGAAAACGGATCCTAGCAACTGTTAATGAAGTGTAACACTAAGAAGAACTCATTAATTTATTCTTGTAACGGCATGATTGAATTTTGATAGTTTAAAGTAAATGGTATAATATTATGGGAGCAAATACTCAGCTTGCGTTAAATAACAATGAATAATATTTAGTATGTATTTCGAAATTGCGACTTATGCCAAAGCGTACCCTCCGGTGGTATATCGACAACTAGCGAAGATCTACTAGATCCCTTGCATTCTATAAAATGCAGCTGATGTTTGCAATACTGGATCTAATTTTGTTGGCTGAGTATGATGTTGAATTAATTTTGCATGAAATAATGATTAAAATGTTATATAATACTGAATAAAGAGTAATAAGTGGTATATGCAAAGGTTGACGATAACAGAATATTCAAAAGTTTTTCTGCTTTTAGTAAGCAAATGTTTTGCTAGTAAATATTAACGTCGTGGTTTTATTAGAGATCTATTTACTTTAAAATTATAATTGTATATTACTTCAAACGCAGTCTTTATTTTTAGCTGCAATACTGTAAAAATAGGACGCACAATACTACATACTCATGCAGAATCTCTGTATTTTGAACTCACGCATTGCTTTTTATTTCAAATGAAACATCTTTAGAAATGTATGTTGTTTCAAATGTATCTTATACCTTTTAAAAAACATTCCTCAGGTATAAGAGACGTATCACTTGGTTGATGCTTCAAACAAATTTGCCTTAATTTCCGTTTAAGAGAATTTCTGATTAGCATAGCTTAAAGTATAAGCGAACTACACATGAACTTCTAGAGCATATATTTTAAGATGATGCTTGTATTATATAGATATGTGTTTAATTTATAAAGAGCATTACAATGTCAATTACCATACAAGCTGAGCTATTTAAGTTGAGACTGTAATATATCTCCAAATCTAAGTGTTGTAGAAAAAAGTGTTTTTAATAAAAGTTGCTTGATATAGGGGAAAGTAGATATCATTAGTCTTGTTTTGTTTGGAGGTCATTATGATGGTCATTTAGGGTGAATTTAATTTTTTAAATGGGAACCTAAACGCCACTACTGGCATGTACTTTCCCCATAATATCAAACAGCCTTTATTTAAGACATTTCCGCTGCTTTTTCTCCCACACAAAAACCTAAACATTTGTATAAAGCACTTCGCAATTGTTCTTACACCAATGTAAATAACAACGAAATTTCTGAATGGCTATGTATGAAGAGCGCAATGAATGGTTCAACCATCCATGGATGGTCGTTTGAGGGTCTAGTTACATTTCGCAATTGGGAACCAACATTTTTTATTTTGGTTCCTTGTTCCTCATCACAAAAGAAACGCCATTTTTAATGAGAAAAAATATACAAAATGTAATTTCCCATTTAAAAAAATTAAACTGACCCTAAAATGCCATCATAACGTCCTCCAAATGAACCGCGACTAATGTCACTTACTTTTCACCAATATATCAAGCAACTTTTATTAGACATTTTTTTCTACAACGCTTAGTTTTGGATATACTGTATGGTATTAACTTAAATAGTCCACTCTGTACATTGAAAACTATAATGTATCCTAAAAATTTAAAATTGGAGAGTAATTTAAAAGCTAGTGTCTATATGCTGTATGTAAGTATAACTTCCTTATATACCTTGATTTTTTTGTGCTATCTAGTTTTATTTCAAACTTTGAATTTATGTAGAACTGCAAATGTCCTTCAGTGTAAAAGAGTGTTAGAAATATAAAGTATTTTTCACGAGAACAACAATGGTGATGACCATTATAATAATAAGGCAATATTAAATCTTTTCTTAGTTGCAGATATATATATATATATATATATATATATATATATATATATGTGTGTGTGTGTGTGTGTGTGTTTGAGTCGTATTCAGTTACTGGAGTAATTTGAGATATCTAAACTGTGTTTTTTGTGAAAAACCGGTACCTGCGGGAATGCAATAAGACTAAGTTACAATTCACTCTCCTGTTTGGTCATTGTGAAATAAAATGCCAATGGCCGTAACCTCTTCGAGCTTCACAACTGAGTAATTTTGAAATTTGTATTCATTCTAATTTCCTATTGGCTGAGATATTGCAAATCAAGTTAATATGAATGAAAATAAGTTCAAATTCGCATACGACAGGTACAGCAAGCTCTTGAGAACAATGGCGAAAGAGAAAATGTAAGCATTTTATACTGTGAATTGAATATATTCTCACCACGTGCGCAAAGCTACCTGTAGGCCGTCGGTAAGCGCCTCCCAGCCCGGCGGTCATAAAAGCTATACCCCATTATGTGGACTTTTCTAGAACATTCGTCTTTATATGTGAGGCCTACATATGGACTACTCCTGCGCGGGAGTTAAGTCAAGTAACTAGAAATTACAAAGTGAAAAATTGACAGGGAAGAGCAGACAGTGAAAGTGGACAGTGCCAGTGCAGTTCAGTTTTGGGTTGTAAGTCAACCGTTCAGCTGTGAATTGTGATTCGAGGGATCAGTGGGTGTAGTGAGTGCCAAAAGTGATTCGAGTGTAACATTTGTGCTGCGCTGATTACCTAAGTGACGATTAATGTGTGTTTTGCAGTAACTAGTATGCTCATTCGTTACATTGGTGTCAGGAGTGGGATAGAAAAGCCAAGATAGTGGAAATGCTTAAAAGATTATTGGCCAAGATGGAGAGGATGGAGTTAAAAAGGAGTCTGGGCTAGAGAAGATGGAGGTAAAAATGGAATCCCGGATGGAGAACATGTAGATAAAAAATGGAATACTGAAAGAAGGAGAAGATGGGAATTGAAATAACAACAATGAATTCCACATTGGAGAAGATTGAGACAAAAATGAATTCCCAAATGGACGCAAAAATGGAATCCAGAATAGAGAAGATGTCCATAGATATCAAGTCGGGAATGTCCAAACGGAAGACGCAGCTATTAACTAGAACTGACGAACGACCGGCCGGCGTGAAGAAACACATGTAAAAGATGGGAGGAGGGATGAAAGAACTTGGTCAATCCATTGCCGCCCGGGATGACTTCGGATCAGAGTTTAGCGTCCTGAAAAGTGAAGTCGACGGCACTGTTAAGGAACTGCCGCGTTGATGTAATAAATGCTTAGTGGAAGACTTAAATATTTGAAGGTCGAAGCGCCAGGACGAGACACAGTATCTACGTGCGTTAAGCCACCCAGATATGTTCGAACGTCACCTTTCGAATGCTTTCACCGGCATTTCGCCGCCGGTGTCGCCCACAACCGATGATCAGCAGAAAAGGAAGCAGAAGACTGATAGCCAGTCTCCAGAGGCTGACGGCAGAAACTCAAAATGCTATTCCGACGTCGGTGGTGTCCAGAGACTTCTGGAAGTACCACGAAAAACTATTGGAAACTATCGCTTGGACGCAGTCTATTGTAGTCAGCTCAAAGCAAGCCTACTACAGCAAAGGGAGACGCTGTAAGTGTTCGTCGTGCAATTGAATAGCTGGTGAACAATGCTCTGGTGAACCCCCCGCCCAGTTACGTCTCACAGGAGCCTCTCTACTCCATTGTTGACGGGGTGCGTGACACGAGATACAACAGCGTCTTTATGCTCTGCGGTTACACGACCATCCAGCACGGGATTAACGGTCGAGTTGAGGATGTAGACGGCCAGTGCAACAGCTGTCACCATCCTCGGGATCAGGAGAATTCGATAAGACAGGGTCGTCGATGAAAATCTTCAAGTGGTGTTTGTTGTTGGTGCGACCAATCGTGACACCTAGTGAAGGGCTGTCCACACTAAGCCGACGGATAGATGGTACCTGTAGACGTATGGGATAGCGCAGGCCTGAGAAGGCAGCAGCTAGCGGCCGAGGTAACAGCTACTCCCTCCTTGGAGTTCATGAGTATTCTGTTAGTCGTGAACAAAGAATCACCTTAGGGACTTTGGGGAAGATCTTACGTGGTGTGTGTTGATGATGTGGCCAGGCAGGACTCCTCATGAAGGACTGTACACATTTAAGCCGACGAACGTCAACTGATGTGTGTTGGGGATACGGCCAGTCAAGTCATTTAGTGAAGGACTGCCCACAGACAAGCCCGACGAGCGTCAAATAGTGCGCGTTGGGATTTGGCCAGCCAGGTCACCTAGATAAGGGTTGTCGATAACCCAACCGACGACCATACGGGAAAGGAGTAAAGAACGGCGTGGATAAGGGCATTTCTGGGTGGTCTCATGCCACCCCATCGAGCGACATTGTGTAACTTGGGGAGAAGAATGAATGACAGTCTTGTCACGGACGGCGTCTTGTGACTCGGCCGAAACGAGATGACGATCCAGAGTCCCAAGGGATATCCCGGAATCTGCAGGGTGATCCTGACGGAGGATACGGATGTGTCGGGAGAGGTGAGCTGGCTTTGGGGACGCTTATAGTTCAAACGCGATCAAGGAATCTCGTATTTTGTCTTCACGATGCTGAGTAGAATACTCATCAACACATCCGGGCAGCTAGTAATCGGATAAAGTTCCGTTTTGACCGGAAGGACAATAGCTAAGGCTTCCATAAGGGTGATCTGGTATAGTTGTATTGCCTCAACCAGACCAAGGGCTGCAAATTCAAGCTTCATCAACCAAGGCAATGATCGTACCGCGTGGTAAGAAGGGTCATTGATGTAGACTACCTCATCCAGAGGCTGCTCCTAGGAAAGATGCTGGTGGTATACCTACACCGTCTAGCGCGCTATGATATTGTTGGACGAGACAAGCAGCTCTGAGGAGGGTGCAGTAGACTACGCGCGCGAAGCTATCTGTGGGACGCCGTAGTCAGTCCAGACTAGGCGCCTGCGTGGGGCCTTTGACCTGCCGTCGGAATAATAGCAGGTGGGGAGCAATGGCGAGTTATGTGCTGTTTTCCTGTTCAAGAAAAATTTTCAGCACGTTCTAGTGGGCTCCCTTTCTAGAACAATCCGCTTGGTATAGGAGGCCTATATAATGCCTGCTCTTGCCCGGGAGTTGAATTAAGTAAGTTAAGAAACTAATAGGTGAAAGTTGGACAGCGAAAGTAGGCGGTGGCAGTGACGTTTAGCTGTAAGTTGTGATTGTACGGATCAACTGTGTTTGGTGATGACTCAAGCGTAACGTTCGTGCTAAGCTGAGCGCCAGTTGCTAAATAAAGTGTATTTCGCTGTAACTGGTGTTCAGATTTGTTAGAGTATGCTTCTTTTCCGGAGGTGTTTGTGCCAGCTGAACTATAAAATCAGTTTATTTTAACGTAATCTTTTGTGTTAGGGTCTTGCATTCAAATGTTTGTCAAAAACGGATATTTGTATACGTCTTTTCCAGATATATTATTTTTCTTCTGGCTGTAGTATAAGCATCTTTCCCAGGATTCTTGTGCAAGTCAGACAGTTTGAAACGCTTATTTTAATGTCATATCTTTTGTGTTTTAAGTTAAGATTTTCCTTTCAGTGAAGGAACCATGCAGAAACTAGTTTGAAGTTTTGTTTGTTTCTATACACCTGACGCCAAATAGACAGAGAATTCCCACATGAATAATAAATGTATTCGTAATTTCCTTTATACGTTAATTTACATATGCCAGTCAGTTGCTTTAGAAACAAAGCAGTGCTTTAGAATGAAGAGATACTGGAGATTTTCCTCCTAGTGTAGTTGAGAAACAGAAGACATTTATTTAAATTTGCCACTAATAGTTTACCCATGGCCCATGGGAATTCTGTACAAAACAGTTTTTATTTCATGGCAAGACTAAGGCTTGTTAAACGGAGGTAAGCATACGAACGGTTTCTTCCGCGAATTGGGAAACACTTCGGTAGGTCAAGTTCAAATGTGTGAGTTGTTTTCACCCAGTTTCTAAAAACGTGGTATTTTGTTAACAATACGTATTACAGACCTTACTATTTTAACACTGGATACACTTATGTATGCCTATTTTAGAAACATACTGAAAATAGGGGTTTGTTACACTCAAGAAAAAAATATCGCTGAAAAATATTCAGCTCCACTTTCACAAACACTTCTCGATATGCAGTTCAGTGGTCTGACAATGTGTACATTTTCTGAGCGAGAAAATCTGAAGATTTCTATTGTTAAGTTAAATACCCGTGTTTCGAATCTACCCTTTTGTTTTTTGTTCTCACAAATTAATAACTGATCACCAGGGGGATTCCTCTATCAATAAGTTGTATATGGAATAGCGAAAGTCATTGACGATTACTGTTTTTCTATTAACGTACCTCTCTCTGTGACACTGAGTTTTCGAATTATATAGATAACATTAAGGTATGACTTACCTTTTAAAATGTATCCAAGTTACACAGTCTTTAAGGAGTTATGCAATTCATTTGTTTAATGACACATTCCATGTACGGAATCGTAAATAGCTCATACACTGGAGGGAAGTGATCACTCGTTTTTGTTTACATACACTACTGTGTTAGCATACATGTTACTGTGATCATTTAGCCCGAGATAAGACTGGTTTCCCTTACGCTCACCACTAAACGGTGTGGAGAAATGATCACTGCCGGTGAGGATGTTCACTCTCATCGCAGCCCTTTGTCTCAAATCGTTGTCTGAGAGTGTACTGGGAGGTTGGACAAAACGCTCTATGACGTGGATTCCTAATGTAACTTGTTACTGAATTAATTCTGTTAAGATTGCAGAGCTTGAATAATCGAAATGATGGAGCCTCCTAAGACCAGAATGTTGGAAACATTTCGTACATAACGGTAAGCTTCTTGGTTAACAGTCCAAGCAACGATGTTACGGACATCGTTTGTACTTTCCTAGGATGTCGGTTGTCCAAGCATAAGTACTTGTTTACTAATGTATATATAATACTAGAAATGTTTTAAGGTTTGACGACAACTTATAACTCAATTTCACTCCTCTAAAACGAATAATGCAACTGAGCTGTCGGATGTTACCCTAGACTCCAAATTAGTATTTTGTATGCAAATTGATATGGCGGGTGCTCGCTTTTGATATACAAATTAAAATATTAGTTATCATTTAACCAGAGTAGTAAATATTACAGCTTAAAAGTTTGGATTAACGATAATCCTGCCAGTAAGCGGGATTAGGCGCTAGTGTCCCCAGGTTAACGAAAAAAGGCGGGAACGTTTAGCGCCAAAAGCCACCATCTTGGAAAAACATCCCGCCGAATCCACCATGCAGGCGGGAAGGTAAAGACACGCCCTAAAACAAGATGGAGTCTTTTTGGGTTAAAATTTCCTGCCTTTTTGGTTAACCGTGCGACACCAGCGCCTAAACCATGCTGGCGATTTAAAAAAAGTGGCAGAGAATATAGGAAGTCAAACCGTTAAGCCAGAATAAATACTTTATGTATACCTTTACTCATAAAAGCTTTGAACAAGTACAATGTGAATTTCACAATTTAATGACAAGAAATAGAACGACATACACACTTGGATAAAATTGAAACATAAAAATACATAATGACGCACTGTTTGTTAAAAAAGTACAATATAGTTTAGTATATTGGGAACAAAGGGCGCTAGGCTGTAATTGTCGAAATACTCCCCCTACCGCCTTTATCGACAAAGATGCAGACCCAGTGCTTGCCAGGCTTTGTGCTAAGGTCGGTGCTGATGGCTACGGCTAAAGGAAAAGCTAGATGACAGGTGACCTTGGGCAACTGATCGCATGCGTGAACGTCCAGAAAGAAGAAGTACATGGACGGTCACGTGGAAAGGAAGCGCTCAAGATGAAACGTGTTCATGACACTAGGATGGTTCTGTTGGCGTCTATTTCGATCATGCGATGGATTTCCCCTAGAATGAGAAGCACGATCGTTTCTGCCAGCGGCCCGGAATAGCCAAAGCTTCTAGACACGGTGCCGTTAACCTGCCCAGACACACAGGAGGCGTTGATGCTCATATCGGCACTGAGATCGAACCCCATGATGGTATAGCCGTGTGGGTATTGCTCTCTGGAGATGGAGTGGCCCTCGTCCTTGAAGTGAATGCCGAGACCGTCCTATATGGCTTGGAAGCATTGGATGAAGTGACCTTTGCCGAAATTTGGTTGGAGCGGTTGCGCGGAGATGGGTTGCCCGCTGACGTACATCAGGAAGGAATTCATGCCAAAGTGCTGCAGGTTGTAGGGTTTGGTGGTATAGTCTCCGTTGTAGGCCTTGTGGGAGCCATGGCGATGACGACCTTCCAAGGTACCTTTCTGATGAAAACGTCATTGAACGACTTTCCGCCGAACGCTTTCGGGATGCTGAAGGAGTGAAAGCTGACATCCTTGAGATGGCACTTTGCGTTACTCTTTGCCAGCATCGCCTGATGGGCAAACTTGATGGTGCGAGACGGTCTCATCGTTTCAAAATACAGGGTGGCGGACTAAATGTCAACGGACCCCTTGAAATCCTTGGCCGTGGAGATCAGTTGAAACTGCGGAGAGGAAGGCGTGAGCTTTAGGATGACGCTGACTTTGTTTAAGAGTAGGTTCTTCTGTTTAAAGAGCGCCTTGGAAAGGCACCCCATGACCTGCACCACCTAACCGCCTTTGGTGAAGCCGTGGCGATAGATGAAGCACTCGTTGGCCTCCCATGTATCCATGAGGCCGGCCAAGTCCGTCCTACAGAGGCACGACTGAAGTCTAGTATTCATGGTATCTTCGGATGAATTCAAAATCTTCGCCAGTTAGGAGCTAAAGGGGTATTCGGGCTGCGGGACGGAGAGGAGAATGTTATTACGGGATACCTCAACTTGGTGAAACAGCGAATTCAGAGCATTGTTGATGAGGGTGGCGTTGATATCGGGCTTTGGAGCATTTCCTTCGGCATCTAGGATGGGCAGGTTAAGTTTGAGCACGACGTAGGCGAGGTCGAGGTAATCTTCAGCGTTGCCCGATAATGAAAGCTGATGGGGGCGTTCTTGATGAGCGTGTTTTGAGGATTTAGAGAAATGAAGCGGGACTCCTCTACGTTCATCTGTACGGCAAGGTCCCTAAAGAGGTCCAATTCATAGCTCATGTGCACCGATGCTTCAGCCATTAATAAAGTATGTCGTGTGCATTGCGTCTTTGGCGAACGGGTCTAGACTGCTTTTTTTCCCGACCGTGTTACGTTTAATTCTTTTGAGGCAACGCAAACCCAACCGAGCAGGGAATCGATCATATCGTCGGCCTTTCGCTTAAGATTAGAGCCCGCCTCTTTAAGCCTCGTCTTTAAAGATTCCCTCGGGGACGCGCTCGTGGTGGTCACGTCGGACAGTACGTTAGCGCCTACTTTGAGGGCCTCCTTTCCGTTCGCCTTATCGCAGCTTTTTAGGAAACGCAGGAGGGTTCTAAAGAGACCGCCAATGACCGAGAAGAGCCGCTACCCATCTGATAGCGTTTATCTCTAAAGAAAACGAAATCGCGATAGTCTAGAACCCCGCCCGCCTGATTGAGATAGTACCGGGTGATGGTCTGTAGCTCCATTAAGGATGCTTGGGTATTAACGCGAGCACTATAGTGGAGGAAAACCTGTCGGCAAATGGCAGGAATTCGCACATCCGTTTCTTAAATTTATATTGACGGTCTTGAAATCGTGCTGAACCAGCGGCACCCAGTTCATCGACGAGAACGTCTTTCGTTGGTCATGTAAGTGTTGGTGCTCTTTCGTACTCCACGGGCACACTTTCGATGACCTGGGCAAACGTGTCCCCCACTACCTGTGGCACGACGAGATTGTAGTACATTAACAGAGACGGTGTTAGGGCCAAACTGTGAATAGGACGTGTTCGATCCGCAGAAGAAGCGCTATTGACCAGCTTGCGCAGTCTGCAGTGGGCGTCGCGCTTAGGCAGCCACCTGTGGGCGGCGGTGGCGACCGGTACCAAAGGCGCCGCGCTTGGTGGCGTTCTTGCCGAAGATGCGACGGAGAGAGTCCGCTTCGAAAGCACTCTAATGGGCTTAGGCCCAGGTTTAGGTCTTGTCGCTTTCGATGACGAATGGGACCTTGGAGCATCCGAAAGGACTCCTTCGTCGGGTCGTATGACAGAGACTGGCAGAGCATTCTCTACGAAACGGGCAAAAGACATGCCGGGCAACTGGTGCGGGTGAGTGACTCTGTCGTTGACCCTCAGCGGTTTGGAGGCTTCGTATACAAACATGTTCCTAACCTGCAGATTTTCGGAGATGATGTCATTGATGCTGTTCACCAGCTCCTCTTCGGAGTCGTACACGATGGTCTGCGGCACCTGAAGCCTAAATTTCGATTGTGTGGGATTTAGAGGAGGGTGTACTTGGTGCCCACTATCTCTCCAGCGAGCTTTTAAACGTAAACTTTTAACGGGTATATCATCTTTTGCAAAGCCAATTCCTTTTCCCCAGCAGAACTATTCGCTCGGTCAGAATGTTTGAAAATTTAGAGGTGGTGTTGTCGGTGAAGTTATCCATAGAAGTATTGCTGACGAGCGTCATGGTGAACGGTCTGGTCCTGATCATGTCGGCTCTACGTGGAAAGCTTTAACCCAAGAGTTAAGCTTTGCCGGGTACCCTCACCAATACACGAGATACTGCTTATTTGCGCTTCGTCCCGTGAACTGCAATATCCCGTCGATCTTGATGGTTTGGGGAAGCGCCAAATTTGGCAACTCCTCTGCTAGAACGAGCCCTCAATGGCGTCTCCGGAGAGGTCCTTAACCGTATATACCGTAGGATATCCGTTCACAACGGTGACGGTCGCGAAGATTTCGTCGGTGAAGGTCTGCTAGTACCCCTTGTCGAACTTCATCTTCTGTTTCGATATGCGCACGTAATCTCCCGCCTTTAGAGGACGTGCCCTTGCCTTCCTGGGCCCTTGGGATTGGGCATACAAATTGTCGTACACCTGCAATATGTTAGTCGCATTCACATCCTTTGGCGCCATCTCTATGGGTCTGTGGTACGAGCTAACGTAAGACTTTACCAGAGCCGGCAGAACGTTTACGTATCTATAGGTGTTTTTGTGCGTGTAGTACTTCCACATTTTGGAATTAAGCGTGCGATTCAAACACTCTACGGCGCTGGCCTTATTATTGCTACTGGTAGTGTAATGCGCCACACCACGTTTCTTTAGAAACTGGCGAAATACCGTGTTGGTGAACTCAGTGCCCTTGTCTGTCTGAAGGATTTACGGAACCCTATCGCAAAATAGCACGGTAAACGCCGAGACCTTATCGTGCCGGTCTTCGCCTTTAATGCAAGCGTCCAGGCATAGTTGCAAAATACATTGATAACTGTTAAGATGTACGCGTAAGGTTTGTTGTGCTCCTTGATGTTGGGCAACAAGTTTGGACCGGCCGCTCAAACATCGTCAATGTAGGTCACGAGGTGAAATCGTGTTGGATAACGTTTTCTCATGATTTGTGATAGGTGTGGCTATCCTGCGTTTCGAGAAAAGCTTGTATCTTAGCCTTAGGATTGGCCGTGGCCCTCCTCAGTTTTGCCGCCGTGGAAAATCCTGCATAATGCTTGGGATCGTAATAGATGTGCTTTAGCGCCGTCCACTGCTTCATGCCATATTCCTTATGTACGGGTTCCCAACGTCGCTTTCGAAACACGTAAGGACGCGGTGAAGGGTGGCGACGAAAGCCGAACGGTCTGTTTGTCTTTATGGCGTTTTAGCGATTTCCCTGCCACCAGGCGCTTTAGTTTGGGAATGCAAATTCCGCTTTCGTGCCTAGGTTCGCATTTGTGTGTTTTCCTACCGATGTTGTCCAGCTGCTTGGTTTTTGCAGTAGTTTTTTCGGTAATATCCTCGTACCCCACGTCGTCACCGTCCTCCGATGGCATAAACGGTTTCCTCACTTGTGCCATTAACCCTAGATAGTTTACCAATTTATATTTCATTAGGCGCCACTTTTCTGGAGGCGCCATTTCGGCCCGTTTCAGTATATCAATCTCTTTTATCAAACCGGCAAGACTCTTGTCTATAACGTGTAGGCTATCCGCAGCTTTGGGCTGAGGAGCGACGACTTGGCGCCCGTACTTGATTACACAAAATTTGTCTCAAGGGCACTTCCAAGGGATGCGAGAATGGGCAACAGCAACGCCGGAAGGAGGCCGCCCGCTGCACGAGAATGCGTTTGGTTTTTTTAAGCGACAGCTTCTTGTAAACTAAACTTCTCCACCTTGCCTTGTGCTTTTTACACGATTTAGACACCTCTGAGGCAATGTCACATTCCCCTTCGTCACGTTAAGCATGCATTCCGAAACGACCTTCACCAGGTCGGGGAATTCATTCTGTGACAGGGTTACTCGCAGTGTGGCTTTCGCCTTGGCCAATACCATAAAATGGACGTGTTGCCTCGTTATAAGCGGTCTGCTCAATTTACCGATCGTCATGCATTTCCTGCCCATGTTGCCTTTGGAATGCCTCCATAACTATGAAACATCCTGTATATAACTGAATTCGATTTAGTGCTGTTCGTTAGCACGAAGTAAGAAAGGGGTTCAGCTGGAAGAACTCCGTTTCTATCCCGGAAAGCATCAGGTGTGCACTGCATACAGTCAAGTTTCAAATACCCTTGGGGAGCTTCCGTGGCTTTCTCAACCACCTCCATAAGAATTTAGACCTGCTAGGTTCCAATTCTTGACAGTCTCTGGATCTGCATCTTGTCCCTATTGTTTCTAACAGCACGATGTGGTTTGCATTCAACGATATCGTGCGAAATTTCCTACCTTGTGGAAACACTTTCTGTAAAATGTATATCACGCCGAAACGTTTATGATGTGAATCACGGCTGAAAAAATTAGACACATTTAAGCAGCCTGCACCATACATAAAGTCGTCCAGGATCACAAGGTAGCTCTCCCTACCCTATCCAGGGCCGGTAAGCCCGGGTGCGCCAAAGGCAGATCCGACAGGTCGGTTGAGTATTCCTCGGTGTGGCACCACAGAACCCTTGCAAATGTTTATCAAACATGCTACCGGCACTTCGATTAACCTTTTTCACAAAGGTCGATTTGCGACATCGCGAAGGTCCTGCCACAAGCATAGTGCATGGGAAGGTAAGCTGATTTGGACAAGCTTACTTTCAACATTGCGGCTGCAAGAATATGACCCCGGTAGTGGGGTCGTACTGTACCATATCATATTCCCACATCTCATACAGTTTCAACACTCAGTACCCCTTCTCCACAGCGATCTTCAACTCGTCGACCACCCAGGTTCTCCATAGTGCCCTGGCTTCATCGTCGTGGTGGCATCGTCCTGGTTTTCCGCTTCCACACATGTTTGGCACAGACGAAACATAATCTTGCCATTCACATGTACAGACAGCACGCGGTAGTGAAGGTGTTGCGGCGGAAGTACCTTGCGCTTTGCTAGACCTCCCCGCACAGTATTAAAGGCGGGAAGGTGGTCTACGTGTAACTTTGGATGGACCACAACGTATAGTTTGGTCTTGTTTACAAACCGGTGCAGACTACAAACGATGTAATAGAATAGTTTAGTGTTCACGGTTGCTGCGCAATACGTTTCTGTACAGTTTGTCTGGTCACCGTAAAAGACGTCTCTGGGGTCAGCGGTTCCGGCGCGGAATACATTTTCATATATCTAGCCAGCTCGTCTTTCGCCCTCAACATAGCGCTAAAGCCACACACTACATTTCGATCACGGTGAAGACTGCGTTGCGAATTTTTAGCGAGACCTTCGCTGAGCTCTTGTACCGAGAGACGATAGTCTCGTTTCCCGAGCAATACACCACGGCGTGCCTATTTGGAAAACACCTTGGGCACCCGTGAAAAAATATCCGAGTAATAAGTAAACCGTCTTGTCGTGTCTGTACCCGTCTACCTTGTGCACGGCAATTCGCACCTCACGCCCCCTCGCGGCATATATTATGGGTATCTTATGCTGCCGCTCTAGCCAACGAAGCCATATACACATTGTACGGGACTGTTTGTCCGCTAGGCGGTACCCACCTCTGGGTATTATGGCTGTTTTGCCTTTTGTCATAAAACGTTTTCTGTAAACGTTCATAATTGCCTGGACAATCGTTACGCATTCCCTAAACGGGTCAATGCCGTTCTCCTTGAGAAACTCCTTTCTAAACTTTAACACACCCTGGCACAACAGTAGTACATCCATTCTACAATAGGCTACAATTTCATATCTAATGGAAAACATGCAGTTGGAGACCTTTTGTTCGTCATGCCACTGCTGAAACGCTATTCTATCTTCCTGTGTCATTCCATTCGGGAAGTAGTACCTCTGGTCCGGAATCGGCCCGATGTAATCCCTATTCTACGCAGAATTAAAAAGGTAAGAAAAATACCAATTGCTCTCGTGTAGCTGGAAGTTTTTGAAAACCTCGACAAGGACATTATCAGAAAGGCTAGCGAGTCCAGGATCGTTACATTATTATGCTTTATTCTAAATATTTTTGTACCACACATAATTAGCTCTGGAATCCAATGGAAACTCTCCACCATATGTTTTAAAATAAATTGTCCGTCCTATGCCTTTAGGTTATCTGCAATAACGATCACGTCCCATCGGTCACATCTAGCGTGGATGATGTGCTCAAACAGCTGTTTGACCGGATCCTGCACAAAGACCTTCTTTACCCCACATTGTGTGCAGGTCCTCAATTGCGACTCATCATCTACACAGAGCGCACACGCTTGGTACATAACACACAAGTTGGGTACATGTTCAAACACGTCTACCCTTCCTTCAAACGTGGTATTCTGTGTACATTCGAAATCAATAAATATGAAAAGAGAATTGTTGTTCAAATTTCTAGACTGAAGCGGTTGTATGTAGCACAAATGGTTGGCTTCAACATGTGCTCTGCAATTCGTGCAGTATATTTCCCCACTTGTGTGAGCTGTTCTCCTATTTTAGTCTTGAACAGTTTGTTGCAAGTTACGCAAACATTCCCGACCTCACACGCTGTACGGCCCTTCAAATACAACCCACCGGATGTTACATGATTCGTAAAACACTACTGTCAATTAAAGTCCCTATGACACGAATTACATCGCAGGTATTACGCATCTGGCTGTCTGCATTGCATGTGGCACTTTCTACAAAGTTTCTCGTATCTGTGAAATTCCCTATAGTTTGCAAACGGGTAGTAACAGTTACGACAATAAAATCTGCTGTTAAATGCCATGTTTAGGTTCACTATGGCGTTCTAGTGTCCATCATGCAATATAACATCTACGTGTTTCTCACTTTAGTGCCTCGACTTAAACAACACCTCATTCCCGGTATGATCACCGAACACGGTAAGATAGTATGTCGGTAGCCGATTGTCGTAGCGTTGCACATCACCTATTACTTCCCCTACTCCTCCGTGTAGTGTCATGGACCTTTCCTTTTGCAAGTACTCGTAGTTGGCAATTGAAGTATAGTTTACTTTCTTGTCCACCTTGGCTTTCCCAACCGATAGAGCTCTAGGCAAACACAAATCGTCTCTATTTTTAATTTCTATGATGCCCTTGTTTCTACGTCATGCCTCGCATGGTTTAAAACAGTTACCAGAAAACTCCTTCGTCCTTACACAATTAAGCGTTAGCGACCCTCCAATTATAAATTCCTTGTTGCTTTGCATAACTCTTCTATGCTTTCCAAAAATACATTAAAATTAACGTGATCAAATTTACGTACACATGCTAAAAGGTGCAAAAGCATTTCGCGAATCGTGTATGGCCTGGGTCGTTTCCTAGTAATTATGTTTTCACGTATTACGTCATTAAACATAGTTCGAAGCCATTGTTGTGGGTACTTCGGGAATGGGTTGAACAGCTATTTCGGTTTCCGAAAACCCAGAGTAAAACTTTGAAAGAATTCTCTGCCTACTGGTTATGAGTTCGAAGCTAGCTCCCTGCCCTATAATTTCCTCGTGTTCGTTCTGATGTCTGCTAGTGCATGGTTGTGCTTCCATTTCGGTTCTTAGTATTGCTCGCAACTATATATCTCTAACGCAGCTACCTAGTGCTAATATCTCACCAACTATAAATCCTTAACACTTTTCCATTTTGTTCTCCTCTATCCAGTTACAATAAACTGGCTCATTTACATAACCTCAATTATATTCAACATGTTAGCTAGTTTAATTGTTCTCCTTGTTCGAGTATTCAAACTTTTGCTATTTTCTTCGCACCGTGCACATCTCTCTAAAGAGTCCAATTCTTGCTGAAGTGTAACATTATCGCGTCAGGTCAAGTTTTATTCTGGTCTTATCATCAGCACTGCGACCGCGCAAGTAAACTCGAAACCGCATGTCGTTAACGCTGGTTTATCTTACCACACAACCACATCCCAGGTGGCAATCGGGTTCACATCCGGTGGAAGTTTTGTAGGGTCTGCGCATTCGGTCCCAGCCGATTAGCAAATTATTATATTCGCTTTATCTTTGTTATCGCTTCCGTTCACAAGCCGCCATCCAGGATTCTACTCCTTTATAAGTTGTCGATACTTCCAGTTCACTTTCGTCATGAGTGCGATACGGGACTTCTGGAGTAACGTCTTCGCAAACTCTGCACTTTCTACTTCTGCTGCTCATGCTGCTGCTTCTCCCGGTATTCAGAGTTATTCTTCATCCTCGAGTGTTTCTTCGTCTTTGCTTCCACCGTGTCCTTTCCAGAGCTACTTCGGAAACCCCGATATCCGTGTTCGATTCCAACGGCTGTATAGTACCTCCTGGTACGTCAACTTCGGCATCACCTCCGACGAGGTACTAACAGCATTGAGCGTGTCGACCGAGAGTCTACGTCGCTCTACACTCCATCGTCGGGGCTCTTCGGGTCCTCCGACATTGTCGTGTCACCTCCACCTGCACCCGAGGGCGTGAACACTGACTCCGACGAAGCCCACTTCTCTGGTACAAACAACCTGTCTGAGGTCAGCACGGTTCTTCTGGAACACCCCGAAATTAACAACATTAGCGTCTTCGACGGGGCACCGTCACTACCGGACACCCTGATGGACCGCAAGGTGTTGCCTCACGACGAGGTGTCCCTCAATTTGCTGATACCATTGCCACTATTAGACCACGAGAAAGACGAGTTCGTCGAGTGGGACCCCTACCCATACATGAATTCGTCACCAGAGTCGGACGGGTTGCACCGCGAGAGCCGCTCTTGACCGGGAGGCCCAGGAACGTCTTTTGGTGACCGGGTGAATATAGACCGTTTCGGTGAAAGAAACTTTACTTGCAAGGGCTTATTACTCCACTTCTTCGTTGTCGTCGCCGTCGCCCACTAACCTATACCGCAGCATCACCTACAGCCCGGTCGCGTGAACGTAGCGGCATTAACCTGTTGATCTTCCGTCGCTGGTCCTGGATTTGTCTCTTCCTTCTTCTTTCAATCTATGGTGATTCTATTTTACGTTATTTGAGGTGTATGTATATATATACATATGTATATGTATATATATATATATATATATATATAGGAGGAATCACCTAAAGCTTGCACCGCAAATATTTTGGAAAGGGAAAACGCTATTGATGTGCAGTTTTCACAGCATTGATTAGTAGCCAGGTGGTCGTATATTTAGCCTATAAACAGATTTTAATAATGCTGAGAAAGTGTATTTTTTGAGCAAAAATAAAATTTTTAAATGGAACAATGCCTACTTACATCAAAAGATTAAAGGTAGTGTTTGTTGCAAGAATCTAGTGCAAGTGGTTTATGAGAAATGTTATTTTGAAACGTTTACGCACCGACATCTGTGGATTTTACAAGTAAAGAGAACATAGGCCTTCAAAGGTTGTGTTCAAAATGACCGCCGGCAGCTTCAATACACGCTTCCAGTCTGCTATGGAAGGACTGCTGCACAACTTCTAGCATTTCAGCGGAAATTTCAGAGCAGGCAGCAGTAATACGTCTTTTCGTATCGTCTGGTGTATTTGGTACAACCAAGTAGAGCGTACATTTCAGCCTTTCCCACAGAAAAAAGTCTAAAGGGGTCAGATCCGGTGAACGGGCCGGCCAAGGTACAGGTTCTTTTCCTCCAATCCAACGATTTAGAAACAGTCCGTTAAGACAAGCGGTAGTGCTTCGTGCACTATGGGCTGGACAGCCACCATGTTGGTATCACCAGTTCCTGCTAGGAACGTAAAGGAACGTCTTCTAGCATTTGTGGCAGATGGTGTGTCAGGAGGCTGCGATACTTGTACGAGCTGATTGTTCCTTTTATGAACAAAGGGCCTATGCGCTGATGGTTCACTATCCTACACCACACGTTTAAACTCAATGGACGTTGACGTTCCACCAGATGAAGCCAACGGAGATTGTCAACAGACCATTAGTGCATGTTTCTGCGGTTTATCTGGCCATGATTTGTAAATGTTGCCTCAAAAGTAAACAAGACACATGATAAATCTGGAGCATCGTGGCTTAATGCCCATGTACAAAAGTTAACACGATTCTCAAAATCGTTTCCGTGCAGTTCTTGATGCAGAGAGATGTGATAGGAATGGAGCCTATGTCGATGGAGAATGCGCAGTACACTTGCCTGACTTATGCCACTTTCACTTGCGATTGTGCGGGATCTAATTTGCGGATCTACTGCAACGGCAGCCAAAACATTAATTGCTGCCTCTTCTCCAGTCACTTGTTTGTTTCTGTTACGTTTTCTAGGTGTTACAATACCACATTCACGTAATTGGTTGAAGAGGTTGATAAATAATTGCCGAGATGGTTGACGTCTATTGGGGTACGTTTCCGCATACACCTTACAAGAACGAACTGCATTCTTTCTACACACTCCATACACCAGGAGGATGTCGGCTTTTTCTGTATTAGTTAACCCCATCTTCCACTCACGACTTACTGCTTGAACTGTCACAGACTAACTGACCAGAAAGTCGCAATGCAATCAGTGAACAGAAAACACAATGCAAACAAACATAACAATATCGTGCCTAGCAACTAAGCAGGTTGAATGGGACAAATAATTGTCGGGGTGGAAAGTTTTCAAAATACGATTTCTCGTAAACTACCTGCACTGGAATCCTGCAACAAAGACCATTGAATTCTAATTTACCCTGCTTTTATTCGGTTTATGTAACTAGGCAATGCTCCATTTAAAAACTGTATGTTTGCTCAAAAAATACACATTCTCAGTATTATTAAAATCTGTTAATAGCCAAAATGTACGGGCCCCTGACTACCAATCAATGCCGTGAATACTACACATCAATAGCACTTTCCATTTCCGAAATATTTGCGGTGCAAGTTTTAGATTATTCACCCTGCGTACATTTAATTACTTTATTTTAATTTTTTCTTTTAAGTATGGCGGTTGCGGTTGCAAAAATGTGCCCCTTTTGTTCGATCTCTCGATATCCTAAAAGCGGAATATTTATACACATTTGTGATTTTAATAAGTTTCGTACATGTAACCGGTTACTCTGCGGTTACTTTTACAATGCTATCTGCACGTGGAGGGCATGTAGTAGCGATTGTCCGCATTTGGGCCGACTTTGTTCATTCAATAAGTTTAAGCCCGCTTGCCTTCAATGCCAGGCAAAACAAGTGTGCGTATTAAATGGTTTTGCAAATCCATACGCTCATATTCCAATTTTTTAACAAAAAACAATGTCAGTGCGAACACTGCATACGTCGTGGTCATTGGTGTTGCTATCACTGTGGATCTTTCCACGAGATCGTGTGCGGGTGCTTCCACTGTACAAATTGTGGGTGCTTTCAGAGTTTGAGCACAGCGGTAATATACGCGAAAAAATTTGGTTGTATCTATAGACTCTGACCTTATTTTCATGCCTCATCTCTGTGGTCGTTTTTTCTTTCTTTTTATAACACTTGGAAATGCGTCCTTCACTCCCAGTGTAACCGCTTTCTGGTGTTTTGCAACATGTAATTCTTACCTACCTACACACACACACACACACACACACACACACACACAAACATATAAGTATACCATCTTCGCCTTCTTTTCCTTTTCTGCATCTGCTCTTTTCTCATCTTATTTATGTATATCTTGTGTATTTGCATTTAACGTGTTTATTCATGTTTTCATTTAATACGCCTTCTAGATATGTATTTTGTCAACCATTTGTATTTTTTATTATTTATATATATTCATATTATTTAATCAATAACAACGAAAGGTTTATACAGATATATATTCTCTCATTGCATTTCCAATACACACCCGTTTTTCCTTTTAAAATAGCACTAGTTAGTTAGAAGCTGTTGCTGTTTTAGATAGATTATAGATATATCTACCCGTAACCTACCTATTCCTATTACATTCTCAATCATGTGTGAGCGACTTCATCTACAGCAGTAGCGGACTTTAACGGTCGTAGTCTTTCCCAATAATATAGCATCATCAGTTAGTTGCTGCTGCTCTTCTACATAGTTAGATTTTATGTATGTATGTATGTATGTATGTATATATATATATGTATATAAATTTTCCTATGGCGTTCTCAATCATGGCAGAGTGTGATTTGCATCATTTTGTATCACGGATTAATTCTTCTTCCTCTTCCTCGTCCATTCCTTGAATGCTTTCGCCTTCCTCTACTTCTTCTTGTTTATTTATATTAATTCATCCTCATTATTTGGAGTTTCCTCATCGTTTGCACCATCAACACAACTCCATTTTCCCCCTTTACCTTTCTCCCACCACCGAACTTATTCTCCCATTCCCCGTTTCCACTACTATCACAACCGCTCTTCATTATGACGCCACTGCGCTCGTATCTGTTCATTTCCTTTGTTAAGTTCACATCGTCTTAATTCCTAGCCAGGGCCGTTCTTTCACTATACTACCTCCATCATGCACAGTTCGTTCCCACTTTTTGTTCTTCCACCAGGGTATTACGTACCATGTTTTCACGCTAGTGTTATAGCACTCCTTCCTAACTTTGCCATCCAGTGCATTTCATATCACGTGCTACCTTCATCACGGTGGCTTCGGCAGCAAACTTTAGGCGCCACATTTTTTTCCTTCATCCGTCGTTGCTAACGCTTTCATGCTTCTTCGCAAGGTTTATTTTCTTGTTACTCTCCATCTTGCTTCAGGTTCACTTCGTATTGCTGCTCCATTTTCACTACCGCCTTCTGTCACCGTACTCCAGGGTGCTACCTTCCAGGATTTAACCCCGACGTTTTGGTGTTCGTTCCTACACATATTGCCTATTTAACCCAGTTATATGAAGTATTTATTATGGCTTAGTGGTTTGATTTTCGACATTCTCTGCCACCAGGGGGAATAGGCGCTATTCTCCCCGGATTAATGAAAAATGCGCCAAAAGTCGCCATCTTGTTTTACGGCATGGCCTAACCTTCCCGCCAATCGTGCGAACATTGCGGATTCGGCGGGATGTTTTCCCAAGGTGGCGGCTTTTGGCGCAAAATTTTCCGCCTTTTTCGCTAATCCGGCGACACTAGCCCGTAATCCCCCTGGTGGCGGGATTATCGTTAATCCTAACTTTTAAACTGTAATATTTATACCACTAACTAGACTAGTGGCTTCTCCTTCATATAATTAATTCTGCTGTATTATTTGTAATCCTCAAAAACGGGGGTAATCTGCGAGTAGGGGTTATACTGGGTGTTTGTAAACTAATAAAGGAGCGAAATTCAATATAACATGCTATTTAAGTGTTGTAACCAGTAACCTAAGGGCTGAGTCTTTTCGTCTTGCGGTTGTAGTATTGAAAGAGGGCGTAGAAAAAGTGTTAATCTATACAGTAATCTAATTACGGCGTATCTCTGGTAATCAAAGGGGTAAGCCTTTGCCGATTTCCGTTTATGGTCTTAAAAAGTTGGGTGTTGTCGAAAGGTATGTACTAGCATAAGTAATTATTATACGCATTTTTAGTGTGGGAAAACTGATCATTGGAATGGGGTCCACTTAAGACAATGATACGATATAAATTGCCGGGTGTTATCCTGCACTAGAAATTTTTATTATTATATGCAAATGGACTTGGCGTGTGCTCAACAAATATTAAGGCATTAGTTATGTTACGCTAATGACCAACGCAGTTAAAGAGCGTCCATAAATAATTAGTTATGCTTTACAAAGACTAGCCGCTTTTCTTCTATATGCTAAACAGAATGCCAGTTTCTCTTTGATATGCTATTTTCTTGGCCTGTATCAAGGAGTTGCCTTGAACAGAGGCTTAAGCTGCTGTCGGCATCTCTTTGTGATCTAATTAAGGGGCGCAACCAAAATGGATGACCTATATAATATGCTAATTAGGATACGTAACCATTAATCAAACGGGAAAGCCGCTTCGGCTTTTCTTTATAGCATTAAAAGAGGACGCAGTGAACGGTTTGACCTATGTAATATTCTAATTATGGGGTGTCATCAGTAATCCAGGTGGTAAAGTCCTTGCCGGTTTCCCTTTGTTATGTTAAAAACGGAATGTAACCAAAAGTATAAGTTATATAACATTTTTACTAGGAGATCTTTCAGTAATAAAAATAGCAAGCCGCTGTCCGCTTCCCTTTCTAATCTCAAACAGAGAGAATAACCGAAAGGGTAGGAATGGAAGTTTTCGACATTCCTTTTATGTACTAATTAGGTGGCTTACCTTTGTAATCTTGAAGATACACTCGATCAATTTAAAGCTGACCAGCGTCTGAGAAGCGGAGCAGAAATCTGGTAGCTAAGTGAGCACTCTGGGCAGGTTACATATCACATATTCCTGTAGTTTCGGCCGTTGTAGAGAGATTACTAGTGTACGGTAATTCTAATACACGCGGTTGGCAAATGTGCAGAGTTTTAGCCACCCGCCACCTACAGCGCTAGTTGTACGTAAACACAAATAGCGTCTCTTTTGAAAAACTGCTCTCGCGAAAAAATCCGCCTGCGATATTCGATTTCTGTGTGCTAAACACGTAACTGCAACTGAAATTCACCGACAGCTGGCAGACGTTTACGCAGAGGCTGTAATGTCAGGTTAGCATCTCGCAGAATGGTGTCGAAATTTTGCGGCTGGTAGAGAAAACGCCATCGGCGATGATCGCAGTGGCACACCCAGCGGCATGACATCAATAGATTTGAACACACCTCGCGTGGAGGAGCTGATTCAGGAGACAACAGGAGGATCATTTTACGGAATATGACGGTAGAATTGCGAATGTCGTTTGGAAGCTTTCATTAAATTTTTCACGATATTCTGCAGCACCAGAAGGTTTGTTCCCGATAAGTTCCACGAAAACTGTCCAACCAACACAAAGAGAAGCGCATGAGGGCAAGTATGCATTTTTGCAGCGGTTCGCCACCGAAGGGAACAGGTTTCTTTACCACATTGTCACGGGTGATGAAACATGAATCCACTACTACACCCCAGCAGTAAGCGGTCATCAATGGAGTGGAAACTCCCTCTTCTCCAAATACAAAGAGGTTTAAGGTGACGCCATCTGCTGGGTAGGTGATAGCCACAGCATTTTGGGATAAGCATGGGTGTCAGTCATACTCCTGGAATTTTTAGGAAAGAGGGCACGCAGTGTCGCTGACAGGTACTGCGAGACCTTAACAGGATTTCGCGAAGTAATCAGGAGGAAACGGCCAGATCTTCGCACCGAACGCGTTATCTTACTTCACGACAACGCGCGACTTAATACAGCCCAGAAGACAAACACGCTGTTGAGGTAGTTTTGCTGGGACGTCATCGACCCCCCCCTACAACCCAATGACCCTCTACCAATGCCATAGTGGTTTCACATCGATTCCGATTTCCTTTCCCTTTAATTATTTTTCATTTATATCTTTTACGTGTTCTTCTAGGCTTCATGAGTTTGATTACAGTCGGCCGCCCAATCTTACCCACGGGTTTTATTTCCCAGAGTTTTCCCGGGTCGTCAGGCGAATGCCTGAGTGGTTTCTCATCGATTCCGATTTCCTTTCTCTTTAATTCTTTTTCATTTATATCTTTCATGTGTGCTTCTAGAGCCCCTGGTTTGAATCCCGATTGTCACTCAATCTAGCCTGGGGATTTTTCATGATTTTCCTTGGTCTGCAGGCAAATGCTTGAGAGGTGTATGCTATCACGATTTCCTTCCATTCTATTTCATTTACATCCTTCATTTCATTCGCATCTTTCTGCTTCTAGGTTTCACGCGCATGGTGAATGCTTGCTCAAAGGATACTTGTCTCTTGCTCGGTCGACGGATCGCTCCTCACACTCACTAGTCAAGCATCCGAATCTGTACGACTATACCCGAACAATACATCATCCTCGCAATACTTTACACTTACTCTAAGCACCCGAACCTGCACGGAGACGCCCGAACATCAATGTAACACGAATTGAAGCATAAGAGTTTAGATGCTTAATCACCGTTTTTAGTATTAAAATTCAGTATATAATTGATCTAAAACGCTTCGTGCCTCCTCTATAAATAGTGTGATCTCGAGCTTTGGACTTCATTCCGCTAAACAACTCTGAGGTCTCAACATCGCTGTTCTCTCAGAGAATAATCGGCTTTCTAAAGTGTTATCAAGGTGAAAAAGCGAACCTTTCCTTGAAGAAGGGTTAATACGTTATATAACTGATCCAAAAAGGTTCGTACTTCCGCTATAAATAGAGCGATCTAAAGCATTGGACTTCATTCCGTTAATGATTTTCGAGGTGACAACATCGTTGTTCTCTGAAAATAATCGAAATTCTAAAGTGCTATCAAGGTGAAGAGGTGTACATTTCCTTGAAGAAAGGTTAATTCGTTATTATATCAAGATAAAAACGAATAAGTCCTCATATAAGAACATCATTCCTAGTGCCTCAGGGTATTATTGTGGTAAATGCTCTAAGAACTTCCTCCGTGGGTATGATAAAAGACGACATGAGATACGTTGTACAAAGCTCTTAATGTGTAAATATTGTAATGTAGCCTTCAAAGACAGTTATAAGAGTCGACAACACAAAAATGCGTGTGAAATAAACAGACCTGAGGAGAAACGTAGTTTAGATCCTACTAAGCAAGAGTTATTTTCTACAGTGTATGACTGTGACATGATGATATATGAAATTTCATTCAATGGACGCCTGAAAGCATATTTTATACGTTGTGAATCTTATAAGGACCTGAATATATCCCTGCGGCGAAACAGCGGATAATCCTGACTGTACATAAATAGCTTGGTATTCACAAGAGTGTGAAAATTAATCTGCTAGCTGAGTGTAGATTTGTTAACAGTGTCGGATAAACCTGCGACAAAACATTTAAAACTCGGAATCAAGCTCCTTTCCTAGAAACAGATCTCGACTCTGTGTTGAAATGAAAATGAAGAAGTTGGTTACTGAAATGGGGGAATCACAACTTAAGGGTAGCAACTGGGCTGTGCTTGCTGTAGAAAGAATTCGCCTGCGCATTAAATAGTACAATCCGTTACAAGGAAGTAGCTACATACCTCTGCCTCCATTTGTTGAAGCAAGAAATGCCTGCATTAACATCCAGAATTTACTGATGAGCTATGCTTTTTGTATTCTGTATTAGCCAAATTCATTGAGAAGGATGCACAACGCGTGAGCAAATACATGCAACTTCAAAATAAATATGACTTCAAGTGTGTTACTTATTCAACTCCACTTTCTCAAATACCTAAATTTGAGAAGCTCAACAGGATGTTTGTCAACGTCTTTGACCTGGATGAGAAGCATGAAGTGTATCTGATAAAGGTCGCAGAGACTGAACTACCTGGACATCGTGATCTCCTACAATTGAGTGACAGTAGTGGGAAACATCACTACGTATACATAAAGAATTTTGCAAAAGTTATTCGACGTCAGAAAACTATGCATAAAAACGTGATTATACATGTAAGCGTTGTTTTACGCATCTTGATCAGTGCAGTCGACGTGGACTGGAAAAACTACACGAACATGGCTCCATCTGTGATCAGCATGGTGTTGCAAGGGTAGTTATGCCTACAAAGGAGAAATAAATTGTACAGTTTAAAATATATGAAAGGATGTTGAATCTACCTTACGTCATCTGCGCAGACTTTGAAAGCATTCTCGCTCCATGTCATACATGCATAGCCAATCCTGAAACTTAATATACATCTCCTTATCAGCAGCATGTTTCCATGAGTTTCTGCTTTACGTTAAACCATCAACCGACGTTGAACACCTGGAAACTGGCCTTCCTAAGCGTCCTTATGTATATCGGAGTTGATGATTTTCAGAAGTTTATGGAATACCTGTCGTTCCTTGCAAAGGAAATTAAGCATATATATAAATTTGCTACACCTCTGAAACTTACAGATCAACAGCAGATGGATTTCAACTCCTCTACAGTATGCTACTGGGGTTGAGAAACCTTTACTGAAGAGAACTACAAAGTACATGACCATGAGCACATTAGTGGTGAATATCGTAGAAGTCTCCATAATCAATGTAATTTAGCCTGAAAACACCTAAATATATCCCAGTCTTCATGCACAACCTCAGTGGGTATGACTCACACTTCATTGCTAAGGAGCTGGGATGCAAAAGTGAGGGGTAGAAGTAATTCCTAGCTCAGAAGAAAGCTATATATTATTCTCCAAGTATGTAGGAGATATAAAGCTTCGGTTTGTAGATAGCCTTCGGTTTCTTAGAACAAGCTTGGATAAGTTGGTGAAAAATCTAAAATGGTACCCTGAAACAGTGAAACACTTCGGAGAAGACAAGATAAAGTTGATGACTCGTAAGGGAGTATTTCCCTATGATTACATCACTTCAAGGGATGTTTTGAATGAAACCTGCCTGCCTCCTAAGGACTCCTTCTACAATAGATTAAATGAAAAAGAAATCAGTGATGCTTACTACGATCATGATAGAAATGTATGGGAGCTATTTAATGTAAGAAACCTGGGTGAGTACAGCGACCTGTACTTAATCTCTGATGTACTTCTTCTAGCTGATGTCTTTGAGACATTTAGAGATCAAACCCTCAAAACACATAAAGTCGATCCTGCACATTATTTCACCTCTCCAGGACTAACATGGGATGCCATGTTGCTGCATACAGTAATTCAGCTGGAATTTGTACAGGATTATGACCAATTACTCATGGTGGAATACGGCATAAGAGGAGGTTTATGCCAAGTTTCCCACCGTTATGCCGAAGCAAACAAGCCTACATGGAAAAGTATGATCCGTGAGACCAACCCAATTTATTACATATGAGGACGCCAATAACCAATATGGTTGGACCATGTGTCACGCCCTCCCCTATGTTTGATTTGAGTGGATATCACCCGAAAAAATCGACTTAGAAAGATTAAAAGAAGATGATCCTCATGGATACATATTAGAAGTCGACATCGAGTATCTTGCAGAAGTTCACGATCTACACAACAACCTGCCTTTCCTGCCTGAGTGTATGAAGCCTAAGGACTCGAGTACAAAGAAACTGATACCTCATTTTGTACCTCGAAAGAAGTATGTAGAACATTACATGGCTTTGTCGCAAGCACTTAATCATGGACTACTGCTAACAAAAATTCATCTTTTGCTACAATTCCGCCAGTCGCAGTGGTTAACACCTTATGTGGTATTTAACAACGGGCTACAACAACAAGCTACAAATGACTTCGAGAAGGACCTCTACAAGCTCTTTAACAACGCCATGTTTGGAAAAACTATGGAGAATCTGCGTAACCGTATGGATATATATGCAGCTAATCTAGCTGCTGTGCATATGGCCTCTCGGTACATCGTATTCAACAAGCCTATATACATTGGTATGAGTGTGTTGGACATCTCCAAGACATTAATGTACCGCTAACATTGTGATGTGTTGCTGCCGTATTATGGGTCTGAAAACCTGAAGCTTATGTATATGGACACTGATTCGTTCATTCATCGAGTGAGAAAACTGAAGATGTGTACCAGGACAAGCTACGTTTTCTCGAGCACCTAGATACGGTTGATTACCCCGTCAACTGTATATGTTATTCAGCTCTAAACAAGAAGGTGTTGGGAAAATTTAAAGATGAGCGAATTGTAAAATCATCCAGCGCTTTGTCGGACTACGACCTAAGATGTATGCACTAGATATCCACGGTTCAATGTTAAAAAAGATTAAAGGCATAAAACGTAGTGCTATTAATCAGTACATTACATTTGGGAGTTATACTGACTGTCTTAAAACCAGAGAAATCATCAGAACGCCCATGAATCTGATCCTGTCTCGGGAGCATGCTCTTACCACAGTGCAGGTGAATAAAGTCACATTGACTCCATACGATGATAAAAGAGTTATTACTGAGGATGGAATAACGACATATGCGTATGGACATTACAGAATTACAAACAGGGTTTAAAAGAATGTAAGTCGAAAATAAGATTTTCTCCGCGAGTCTACAATTTAAAAAAACGGAAGTTTATGTGTGTGCTGTGTATGCAGCTAGCTTACGTCTTATGAAGAAAGAAGAATAATAAAATGACGGAAGGGAAGGTATTAACCCTGCCATTGGGAGCAACCCTAGTGCTAGTCTCAAGCCTATATAAAGGGGAGAGCCACCTACAACGAACTAATATAAATGTATGTTAACGTAAAACTTTTCATTTAAGACTCTCAAATAATAAAACCTGAATAAAGCATCACAATTTCACTAAAAGAAAGTCGAGGTGTCGCTGTTTACGGAGCGGTGTTACGTCTTGTTACGTTTCTGGTTACGACATGTCGCGTGATGTTACTGGTTACGTGATTATGTTACGTAGTGTGACGTCTTGTCATGTGGTTACGTGCTTATGTTACGTAGTGTTACGCTGTTATGTTACGTTGTGTTATGTCTTGCTTCGTGGTTACGTTTGTTGGTTACGTCTTGTTACGTGGTTATGTTAGATGATGATAGGAATGAATAGACAATAAGAAGTCAAGGTAGGGATAGGTTAGGGCGTATACTTTTATATACCTTCACTGTAAACCGATATACAGTTTATACCTCTCCGTCTCGCGCACTAACTGTTTAACATATGAAAGGTTTGTAAGATTTGGAAAAAGTATATAAAAGTGTTGTAACGTTGGCTGAGAAATTTTTATAATCTAATTACTCCCTATATTACCGTGAATACTTGTGACGCTGTCTGAATTACTTGTTAAAACGACTTAAATACCCTACATTCTAGCGAGTCATATGAAAATTACTTTAAATAGCTCTGGTACGAATCGCTGCACTGAATTAACATGAACACTTGTGATACTACCCGGTTTACCCTACGTATACACTTAATCGTATTAATCGATCGACAAGCAGCGTTTAATTGCATTAATCAATCAAGATACATGCGGTGGGGATACTTCGATCGAGGGCTTGCGTCCAACCCTTTAGAGGCGCGATGCCAGGATTTTAGCAGTATAAATCCTTGATTCTTTTTTCAAAAATGTTAGACAATGTTATGCGTAGACGAACATAACTTGACAGAGATATTTTAGAACATTAGCGTCCGGGAGTTCACCCCAGTGTCGAGAAAACACCGTCAAAGGGTGTCAAATCATTTGTAAACTTTAATTGGTGGTGTCTTTGCAGTCTAAACCTCTTCCTCCTTTAACTCTGTCTATCCTAACATCTCTCCACGTTTCCCCTATCTCTTTCATATAAAGCGTATCCCTCTCTCCTTCAGCATCTGTCTAGCCTAGCATCTCTCCTAAGTTTCCTACTTCACCTGTATAAACCTACATTCCCCTCCTTCAGTCTCTGTCTAGCCTAGCATCTCTCTCCGTTTTCCATATTTTCCCATATAAATGCATACTCTGCTCCTCAACCTCTGTCTAGACTAGCACCTCTGCTCGTATTTTCCTCATCTCACAAATAAAGCGCATTGTTCCTAGAATACGATATCTCCACGTTTTTCAAATCTTCCTCCGCATAAACGTATACCCTTCTCCTCAAAATCTATCTAACCTACTACCTCTCCTCGTATTCCCTACCTCTATCATATAAAGGACGTTTTCCGCTTTCAGCCCCTGCGCTACAGATCTCTGCTCGCAGTCCCTATCTCTCTCACATAAACGCATTTTCCTCCTTGAAGACACTCTCAACCTAGCATCTACATTCGTTTTCCTCGTCTCTCCATAGAAACGCATACTCTGTCATTCAAAGCTTCCTACCTAATACCTCTCCTCGGTTTGCTAGCTCTCTCACATAAAAGTCTATATTCTACCCTTCAAGCCCTGTATAGTCTAGTACCTCTCCTCATATTCCCTATCTCTGCTGTATATAAGTTCATATTCCCCTCCTTCAGCATCTGTCTAGCCTATCACCTGTTTATGTTTCCCTATCTTTCCCATATAAACGTATACTCCACACCTCAAACTCCTTCTAGCCTAGCACTTCTCCTCGTATTCCCCCACCTCTCTCATTTAAAGCGCATCTTCAAACCTTCAACGTCTGTCTAGCCTATCATCTGCCTCCGTTTTCCCTATCTTTCCCATATAAACGGAAAAACTGCGTCAGAAGCCTCTATAATACACTACTTCGCTCCAAACCACTTTCACCTTTTTACTCACTTAAAGAAGTACCCAGGAGGCTGACGAGTCGCTTCAGATGAGGAGGTGAAACACTTCGCGACAACGTGGCTGAACACGCAATTAGAGATTTTTTACCAGGGGGAATATTTAAACTCATCCCACGAAGTGACATATGCCTAAACCCATTTGGAGGCTATGTCGAAAAATAATCTAGTGTACGTACCATCATTCGGCTGTATTGCTTCTATGAAATAAAATGTATACGTTTCACTGCAGGCGTTATAACCTAGTTTCTTATCATAGTCAATCTAAAGACATTTCAATTCTTCAGTTCACTGCCATTTTCAGTGAAAGGAGGTTCTCAGACGATTACTAAAATTTATGAATATAATGTAATAGGGTACGATTTGAAATCCCATTTAAAATATTTATTTTACTGAAAAGGTTTACGAGTTTTCATCCCTGTGACGTCATTTTCGCAACTTTCTGCATAAAGGAACAAAAGAGTCTAATGTCCAGTCTGTAACACAAAACATTCTCAGCGTTGATTGCAGCGTTGATCCAGAGTGTTAGGGATTTATTTATGCAATGTTTACTAAGAAACCAATCAAAATAAATTAGAGTGAAGTTTTGATGAACGTCTCGCCATTATTAAAGTAATAAATCAGTGATTACATAAAAAAGTAAAACTGGCCAACCGTGTAATATTAGTAAGTTATTTGTGGCTGACTTCCCGATTAAGTACACAGGACCCCAATGTAAAGTTAAATTTCTTAGTGCAAACATGCATTTAAGAAGAAACCTTCCTGCCTATGCTAAAAGGGAAAGTGTTAAAAGTGATATTTGATACAACAATATACTTTCATTATTTGTTGTGTTTTTTACGCATTGTGATGTATTACCTATAGCTAGGATCTTTAATTCTCAGATGGAATTATTATTGCTTGTTTTCTTCTTGAAACTAGGTGGCTATAACTAGCTTTGTATAACCAGTTATAATTTTATGTTTACTTTTAGGGATATTGCGGCATTAATCCTGTAGTACTTATAGTTTATAAATTTTTATTTCTTAAGGCTTCTCTTAATCATAGCTTAACCATTACGAAAAGTGAGGTAGCATTTTTACGCTGTCTATGCTTATTCTGATGGCACTGAGGAAGAATCACTATGTATTAAAACCGAAGAAAATTATTAGGCTATATATAGATTAGCAGGAAAACGATCTGTTGTGTAATTTGCTTCCCTAGGATATGAATTCAGTCAGATATACGCAAAAGTGTTCTGATAATAAACTGTTCCCTAAAAAAGGACTTAGTCAAGCGAGTTACGGCGACAATATGTGCCTTCTGGCTCAACCTTTGATGAATACGCGCTAACAATTTAGTTTAAGTAAAATGGTCAAACACATGGTGCTAATATATCTCACCTGGCTGAAATATTGCTGAATAGGCGTAAGCACTTGATATTAAGCTATACAACCCAGGAAATATTGCTGAAATCTGTTTTCTAGCGCAAATGCTGCCGAATAAGCGCGAAGAAATCACGTTATTTATATAGGCAAGTACATGGGGCTGAAATCTGTTCTCTATCTCAAATATTGATAAGTAAGACTGAATATTTCATAGAAACGATATAGCGAAGTATAGAGCTTATCCATCACACTGCGGCCACCGCACGCCTGCTCGCGAGCCGGCCACCGTAGCTCGCACTTCCGCTGAAGCAGTTGTAATATCCCCGCAACCGCATAGTTACAGCAATGATTACAAAGCTATTAAGAACAAAAATTATCATAAGAGATGTTGGAAAGTTTTCCTCTATTTGCATATTTCTGGTATCTTCTCAATAGAGTTTGATCCATAGTCGAGAGTTCAATATCCGAAACTCAGTGAATTTCTCCCATGAGATTTTTAGTTCTTCCATTGTATGTGATTTTGTTTTATACACATTGTTTTTCATTTGATCATCATGGTCAGTTAAATCCATGTAATCGGATTTTGCGAATTCTCAATGATAGGATAATTGACTTACGCTTAATATTTTTCTCCGACGAAGCATGGTTCCATTTATATTGTTATGTTTCCTCGCAAAATCATAGATGTTGGAGAACAGAAAAACCCGATTTTACACACGGGATTTCCTTGCATGACGCGAAAATTGATCTGTGCTGTGCAGTAAATGCTTACAGAATAATAGAATCCATATATTTTTTAACAATCTACAGGAATGACATACTTTCACCATTTTTTGAACAGCTGACCGACGTTGAATATCAGTCTGGATTTTTCCAAAGCTTTGCTACCGCGTATACAGCTGATGAGCCAGAGTTTAATTGAGGTTATTTTTTAATATAGGGCAATTAATAAAGAATTATGATCCTCGTGATGCCCTGATTTAACTGCATGCAATTTAGTCTATTCGAAAACTTGAAAAATAAGGTGTTTGCAACCAACCCTATACATCAGAAGAACTAAGAACAAAATCAAGCGAGAAATAAACTCAATTTCGGATATTGAAATCTCCAGTGTGAATGAAAATTTCGGAGCAGATACCAGAAATGTGTGGACAGAGGACAAAACGTCGAACGCTTCTTTGAAGAAGGTATGCACTTGTTACCAATGTTTGTAGCTGCGCATATAGGAACGTGAGGCGCTTATGGACATATTATAGCTATTTCGGTGGGACTCCTAGCCGCGGAGGCCGGCGCGCAAGCCACCGTGCGGTGGCCACAGTGTGCAAGAAAAGCATTGTGCATTAGATTAATATCTCTATCCTGGCTCAAATATTGTTGAACAAGCTGAACACTTCATATTAAGCCATATAACAAAGTACACGGGGCCGATATTTTCTATCCTGGCTCAAAAATTGCTAAATATGCCTGAATAATTCACTTTGAGCTACATAGCCAAGTACATGGGGCTGATGTGTCTATCCGGATTCAAATAATGCTCAATAAGTGTAGGCAATTCTCATTTAGCGATATAACAAAGTAAATGAGGCTGATAAGTGTATTCTAGCTGAAATATTTCTGAACAAGTGTCAACAAATAAACCTTAGCTGTATAGGTGTGTACTAGAGGATTATATTGCGCTCTGGCTTAACTACTGCTGAGCAAGCGTAAACAATTCTTATTTAGCAATGTAACCAAGTACATGTGTATGATATGTGTGTTCAAGTTCAAGTATTGCTAAGTAAGCGTGGTGGACTCTTATTTAAAGCTTTAGTTAAGTATATGGGTACAGTATGCGAATTTTGGCTTACATTTTGCTAAATATGCGTAAGAAACTTATATTTAGCAACATAGTCAAGCATATAAGGGATAGTACGTGTATTCTGGTTCAAGTATTGTTGAATTCGCGTGAGGAATTAATGTTTAGTGATATACCAAAGCACGTGAGGCTGATAACTATATTTTTATTAACTTGTTGCTAAATAAGCATGAACGATTTATATTTAGCAACATAATCAACCTAATAGGGATGATATTATTGTTTTTGCTCAACTATTGCTGAATAGGCGTGAACACATCATATTCAATAATTTTAAAGAATGAAAGGATATTGAAATATGTTAAAATTAAACTCATGTGATACCTCAATGATGCCTTCTCAATACACAGAAACTTACTGCAATGATGAGCAATATTTATATTTAATTGTGGAAATCAGATACGAAAATCCACAGTGTAGTTTCAAACACTGTATTTTGTGGCATAGAAGGCTTCCAAAATATACCATTATTTCTCAATACCAGTGAAATATGTTTCACCTCCATGAGTAGGATATTTTCTTAGTCACAATATTTTGTTAAAAATATAATGGAAATACATATCTATCGTGAAAGTGAATGGGCAGCTATCATTATGTAAACAAACACTTAAGAAATATATACAATTTTGCTTTTTGGAAAAAAAATAGGTTCCAAACGTGCAATTTTTCTCCAATTAACCATACATGCGTTTATTTCCACAACTGAATATCAAATATGTATATATTGTTGCTTCCACCTCAGAAATGGGTCCAGTCATCGCTAGGTGGAATGAGGTATCCCCGAAGGTCATAGGGCTTATGGGGAGCTTTAGAAGCAACGATATATCTATTTATAACGAACACCATGGCCAGCTCATAAATAAAAACGCAGACACGAAATAAGCACTAAATATCGGTCTTTTGTGCCCTCCTTCAGGCTAAGAGAGATTTAAACACACTTGCTAGATAATGACAAACGGTCAGTGTAACAATTGTTTGCGGAAGGCATTATTGCCAATAGTTGTGGTTGTCAATGTAAACGTCGATGAAAGCCTGGACAAGCCGAATTGCTAGTAATGCGCGTGCTGCCGAAAATCCTGCAGTTAATGTTCCAATAAAATTTATGAATAATATTTAAAACAAAGTAATCAAGCATTTAAACATAAAACTGAAAATAACACCATTAACCACTGCATCATTTACAGTGCTGAGTTAAGTCAGAAAGGAAGTTGGGTTCATTGAATTACTATGGCGGCCATCTCCTTATCTCTAGGGATTGTTACAATTAGAGCATCTGTGAGTATAAGGTTAAAGTTTTCTCAAAGGTTTCGTCTGAGATGATGCATGCAAGGTGACTGATAAGGTGAACTTTAAATGATCGCATACGGTTATTCACTCTTAAAAACACCACTGTTGAGGTTAGAACAATGTAGAAAGCGTTAAAAAGTTCGCACTGTAGTAAACACATAATATTCTTGTGGCAAAATTTGCATAAGACTTAATTTTAAACTGCCGGTTGAAGTTCCAGAAATGAAACGATTGGCAGGGAGTGCATAAAGTGCATTTTGAATCACGGTTGTTGACAACAGTATGAGCCAGATGACGGGCGAGAAAACTCATATTCATACAAATGGCAGGGATAGAGAGTTTTAAGTACATACATTCCTAAATGTAACGCAAGGCGTTTCTTTTTAAGAAAACCAGTTCTAGAGAGGTGTGAAATGCGGGTATTGTAGCATTCTATGAGTATGTTCCTAGTATGCTCTGCTCCAGGTAAATAGATAATGATGGGATTTCTTTACGTATGTTTGATATTAAATTCATATTTGCAACGTGAAGAACGAATGCGTGAATGCAATAAGGAGTAATGGTCACGAGGCTAGGATAGTCTATTAGCGATGTTAGCAATATTACTTTCCATACGCAGTGGCAGAGTTATTGCATTAATGATTGACACAAATAGATAGTGAAATGAAGCCTATCTTTTGGCATGCTTTTAATTAGCAGCTGTCCAAGTGCAAAATTTTGTGAGATTGGTGGGTTTTATGCGTACCGCTATGGAAAAACTCTTATGAATGAGTGAATCGTCTACGTCAAGAAAAGTGATGATGGGATCATTCTGGTGTCAATAGCGATGCCTTTAATTTGCAGCTAATGATGGTTGTCAAATTTAAAAAGGTATTGTAAGGAAATACAAATTTGCTCAGCCAGCAGGTAAATCTTGTGTATGGTGGTTTTTGAGGTGGTGAACGACTGTTAAGAAAAATGTAATAGATGCAATGCCCTCCCATTTGGGGGATATTGGTATGGAATAAAACATCAGTGATGGCCATGAGCATTTCATTATTTGAAGAGTGGTCTACTCTCTTTAATATTTCCAAGAAGTAATATATGAATTTATAATCTAAGAAGATGTTGAGGTAACAAAACGCTGAAGGAAAATATATGTATTAAGAGTGAAATACATTCTATGGATAAATTATAACTGCAACTATTGGACGATCAGGGTCGTTGTTGTAGTGATTTTGGGTGCGTTAAATTGTAAGTACGCATAAATTGGAACGGGTGAAGAGTATTATCCCAAATAAGCTGAGGCCTTCTGCTAAGGTGTTAGCTCGAGTAAAGTTGTTGTATCTTCATTCAAGTTTGGTGTGGGACCTGTATTCACTGATACATAATAGGTTCTGTTGTTCAGTGTCCATAGGCATTGGCGTTATGCGAAGCTCGATATAGTATTACCACTGAAGAACCCTTGTCAACAATAAGAATTAGGCGATTTTTGTTGGTCACTAGTTTGTTAAGGGGTTCAGGTTTTGAGAAGGTGGGATCTGCTCCAAAATATTCAAGTTGCTCACTTCATCTAGAAATAGATCAATAAACATCTCCAAAGCATGATTTGAAGGTAGGGATGGAGGTTCATGTTTGGACAGTGGTTGGAACTTGAGCAAACAAAGGTTAACTGGACACGTTAATTGCTGTGAATGCATACGCCAATAAAACACCCTCCTTAGTGTGGAAAAATTCTTTCAGCAGCAATGATCACCTCGAAATTACTATAAATTTGGAAAAGATACAAAAGAAACACTTTGCACAGTGACAAGAGTTCTGGGGTAGTGAGAGGGCTAGAAGATACGTTGATAACATCCAACTAATTCTCAGGAGGCATGGATTTTTATTGGAAGTTGCTGATTGAATCACTGGTGGTTAACTAGTACATCTTTTGCCGGTCGTCGTAGGTTCGTTATGGCAAATAGTCAGCTGAAGCTCACAAAATTTGAAACTTGTTGTGTAGCTTTGGAGTAAACGAAATAGGTAAACCAGTTGGCAAGTACTCCAAACACAAATACGGAGATGTTGGAAATTAATTGTGTTTAGTATATTTTTGGCATGTGTTAAAAAAATCCTTTACCCTAGAGATGAATTGAACTGAAATGTCTAAGACAAGCTTGATAAATCCTAACAATTGGGTTAGGTGAGAATGTTACACTCACTGAACGTTAGTGTAGACCATGTTTAAAACCTGCCACGATTTGAGATACTTGAAAGCATAAAAGGATTGCTTACGTCTGAATGGATGGCTAATAATGGTGTCTTTATTGTAAGTGCACTGTAGCATACAAACATGTTTATATACCAAGAGAAATAGCATAACTAGAGTATATTTTGGTAGCTGCTGTGATATTCGAATTTGTATACCAAAATTGTACAACCCCGTGCTGTAGGTTCGCGACTGTTGTTACATTGGCAATCTATGCGTACCGACAGTTTACGTCTTACCCAAAATTTACACAAAAGAAGAAAATACAATGCGGGGTGTCAAATACTTACCAGCTATAATTCGCCAATACAACGTGTTTTAGTCTTAATATATTTTCTTTCAGCCATTGTTACCTCATGATTAGGTTCATTGATGATATCATTGTTATTTGAATCCACAATGTAAAGTCTTTCAACAACTTTTTCTAAAGTTTGAACTCCAGGTATTTGGTGAAATTTACAGTAAAAGCCTTTCACCTTCACCAATTTCCTTGACATAGACATTTCACTAATTTAATAAGAGCTTTCCACAACTGTATACATGAAATCCACCAATCTCCTATAATGTTTGTACTTTGAAAGTGCCATCAAAGGACTGATTAAGTTATCGATTCCATTTTCACTTCTGTTCGTAGCAATCGTTTATTTAATAACCCTTCCTCTGTAGAAAGCTGTATTAATAACCTCACTAACAAACTATCTGAACGTGGAAACTCCAATTCGCTAATACATTCACGCATTGTTCTTTCACATTGCAAATGTGAACCTAAGTCCAAATAAACGCACAGAAATTAAATACTCTTCATCACTACATATTCTCCTTGAGTAAAGCGGATTAGAAATATCCTGGTAGAATGCTGCAATATCCTTAACTCAAACTGCGCTACAGCCGGTTTAGTTACAAAACTATCGTGTGTGACTTTCAGGGAAGCACAGAATCTCAAAATGCCTTTCGCCGCAATTTGCATATACTGAAGAGCGCCATTCTTCACCTGGCTCATGTGCTTGTCCACTACCGAAATGCAAGAATGCATTATAAACACTCCTTTTCAATCGCTTATAGCCCAAATTTCAACCGCAGTGTAGGATTAACTCTTAAGCGAATTGCGCCTAAAAATTGAGCATTGTAAGACCTTTTATATTGCCCTAACCTCGACAGCAGTCTCTTTATGAATCAATAGACACAGTGGATCAGTTATAACAAAGGATCACTTAATCCCTTAAGGAGATGGCTATACACATCAATGTGTGTGTATAACAAATTCAGATCCAGAACTATCACTATAAATAGCCGGCATATGTAAACAAACGCAGGCACAAGACCAACGCTAAATATCGGACTATAAAGCGCTTCTTCAGCTTAAGAGAAATGAAAGCACACATTCCTTTCTATTGAGCGTTTACATTTATCTTATTCTGAAAAAGGACTTTGCAGTACGATATATAACGTTTGTGTTGTGTCTGCATTTTCATTATGTATCTCGTCCATTTATAGTGATCGTTCGGGATCTGTAACTGATGTTTCCCCGCCTTGGGAAGCACATACACATACAAAAGTTGTATGTGCTACTACAATTGATTATGACAGCATCACCATCAGAAAGGATGTAAACGTAAGAATTTTACTTCTGTTACAAAAACAAGAGATCATTCTGGCGAATCCCTTATTATTATTATTATTATTATTATTATTATTATTATTATTATTATTATTAGTAGTAGTAGTAGTAGTAGTAGTAGTAGTAATAGTAGTAGTAGTAGTAGTAGTAGTATTATAATTATCATTGTTATTATTATTAAGAATAATTATGCAAGCCAAGTATTGTATTTTATCAGTTGTTTTGTGTAATAAATTAAAACGGTATTGTGTGTTTTTCCCACCTGAGCAAATTATCTGCAAGTAAGAGACCAGGGAAATTAAATAAGTGGCCGCATCTCTGCCATGTGTTTGGTTTTGTTCTAAAGGAGGGAAACCAGTTAAACCTCAATCTGACATCCAACACAGGGGTTCAGTGATACAATTTATGGTGAATCATATTCTACCGTGAGTGTAGCCTAACCATTAGGTCCATACGCCGTTTCTTATTTTATCCTCGCTTATAGGCACTTGCAGGACTGAATTGTAGGACTTGCAACATTTTGGGTACAATGTAGTTAGACATTGCGCTAGTACAGGAATGGGCTGATTTGCATTCATTTTGTTGGAAGATTTTTTTTCGTTTGTACTAACTTAAGTCCTCTTCTTCGGTATACAAACCATGAAAAGTTAGGCACAACCAGCGCTAATGTTGCTATATATGTAACAGTTTGACAACTGCACTTATATATAAAGGTGAAAGGAAAGTCCAGCTTGTGTGTATCCGATTTTTCCGTATCGAAAGGGATTGCATTGGAGCTGCCTGAAGAGAAGACAGAAACAAAGAGAAACAGGGAGGAATGGAAGAGAGGAGAAGGGGTGGGCCCTCGTTTCGCAGCCATCAAACGAGTGATTAAAATAAAAGTTAAGACGGAGCGACTTGCCCGGGGATGACGAAGGGGTAGGGGGTGAGATCGCCCTGAGGCTCAGCTCTAGGGTTGGAGGTGGGGCGGAGGCTAAGAAAAATGGGGGATTGTAAGAAAGTTTTCCTCATTCCAAAGAAGCGCATGAAAAACATCTTTTCCTTCTAGGCGTTGTCGACGAAAAATAAAGGAGTAAATACAGCCAGATTAAAAACTAAAATAGAAAAACGGTCTAATTTTTGGGACACAATTCCTCTCCAAATATCGGACAAATAGCGACGCTGTACAAACAAGAACTTCATTATCGTAGCCGCAGCATCTTAATTTGTTTCTAACATTTCTGCACCGTCTTGATCCACGAACGTCTTTTGTCATGCTGATTACAGCAGACGAGCATAATGCAAAATCTTCTGAAATAATCACTACTCCCCAAATCAATAATGTAGCCTAGATTGTCATTCATTGAACCCTGCTTAGACATAGCCATGCTCTTCTAACATTTTTCATAACAATGACATAAACTCGACAGAGCATAGCAAAGATTTGCAGCGTAGCAAAATTAACTTACAGGTACTGGGAGAAGTAGCAGAGACGATAACAGGACAGTTGACCCATTTGTCTGAAATATTACATTACATTCCAAGGGAGAAGAGGAAGGTTAAACTTATTTTATCCGGTAGAATTTT
Organism: Deroplatys truncata; assembly: GCA_030765065.1. Classification (NCBI taxonomy): domain Eukaryota; kingdom Metazoa; phylum Arthropoda; class Insecta; order Mantodea; family Mantidae; genus Deroplatys; species Deroplatys truncata. The sequence goes on from CM060990.1 coordinate 332,239,070, forward strand.
TTTCATTGGTATACTAGGAGCGCAAAGGAGCAAAATCGTGTTGATTGTGAAGCTAATATTTTAGGCTAATATTTAGGGAGCAAAAGTAGGTATGTATAAATGAAATCAGCTGTGTACATACTCTGTCATGTGAGCGGTCTGCTGAGGATGAGGGTTTGCGTGGTGAATATGTCCGGTGAAAACTCATTTTAAAACATTTAAAGAGATGATTTTGTTATATTTTCCCTATCCCCATTTATCCGTATGAGCACGTCAAAACGCTACCGGTTCCGAATAATACTAGTCGTCTATTATTCAATCGGTGCAAGTTGTATCAGGTCAGCATATTTAGTTCATTCACGATGAAGATCTCACACACTTCAGCCTTCGCGTGTACAATCTGAAACCAGATTCCGTGATGGTGTCAATTCGAAACTCTGGTGACATTCTCTTCTTTTCTACCTCCGTTTTCGCATGTTGCAGGTAGCTGAACAATGCGATTAATCCTTCTGCTGTAGGCAGAGTTCGACGAGTAAATTACTCCTATGTATTTTACGCGTAACATACGTATAACATAGGTAACCTAGAAAGCTACACTAGGAAAAAATCAACATTTATTGATTTCAAAGAATCTAAGCATGAATTACGTCATTCCTTTTAAGTTTATTTATATTCTGATATAAAAAAGTCTATCCATCCATTTTTTTAACTGTTTGATGATTAGTCATTTAGTACATAAAGTTTGGAACATTATTACCCGCATTAAATACGTTAATACAGTATAGAAATCGTAACATTTGCTTCATATATTAAAAGGTCTTTATCGCTCTTTGCTTTGAAATAAATGCACCCACTTTATTATTTTGCGGTAAATTTCTGTTGTTTTCTGTTTGTTCCTAATACAAAGAGCATTCATCTTAACACAAAACATTCGCATAAGTTCCTGATCACTGTTGGGTTTCAAAAAAGGTTCCTTTATATAGATGTCACCCGAATTCCACCATTCCAGGTTACAAAGTTCAAAGCTTAACAGGACACTACACATTCAGGTTATATAGCCGTTAATCATCACACACTTAATGTTCCATTTTAAGTGGGCAACAAACATGTACTAGATCCTTCATTTTTCAAAGGAAAGACGGCTTCAGTTAGCTTTATAGGTAAACGACCAGTTGGAAAATACCCTCTTCAACTGTGCAAATGTAGCTGGTATGTTCAGTAATTTATTAGCCAAATCTCCAGGTGTCAAATGGTGCGCCTTAGCAAAGAACTAGAATTCTTTGGGGATGTAAACCCTTGCCAAAAACATTCACCAAGTATCCTTGTATTTCCCGACACTATTGAAAGAGGACAAGAGTTTTTTCATCCAAACTTCCACTCATTTTTCATTGAGACTTTTCCCTAGGCATTGTAAGTGAAGTATATTTGGTGCCAAGCTGAATATATTTAGAGACCATTTTCTGCGCTTCTCAACAAGCTGTAGCTTGTTAATATAACCATCAGCTAACTGAAGGACCACCCATAACTTTGCTGCATCAGCGACACTGCTTTCTGACTTTGACAGGTATGAGCTGGCTGACAAGATCTAAGAGTGCATGCAATTGTTCCATTTACCTGTGAAAGAATTCTTTCTTCAAATAAGAGTGATTTTTTTCTCTTTTGATTTCAGGTTTGACGTCCTTTATCCAGGTAGGTCATATCTGATGGAAGAGTGTTTTTATCGTTGTAGAAGTTTTATTGAAAGTCACATTGGCCGCCACTTTTATGCAGTGTTGCGTTATTATTTTTCAGAGATCTTGATTACAGCACCAACGAGCATCCAGACAAATCTAATTATAGAACCATCAGTTCTGCTGATCTGAATTTTTAAATATTTTCAGCAATTTATTTAATTTTGATGAGATATTGGTTGGTAACCAGTCTTTAGAGTATATTTGCAGTACATGTGAGTTACAAGCAGAGTACCATAATTTATTAACTTGGCTCATTTTTTACGACGTTGCTTCCATTATTATCTGAGACAGTAAATCATATGCTTGTGTTAAATCGCGTTTTATGCTATTTTAGGTGCTTCCTTTCCTATATCACATAATTTATTTCCTGTGTCTGATTCACTTGACAGATTTGAAAACCTCTAGAAATATACTTCTTAGTACAGGGTGAATTGACACCGCAATATCGTGTGCAACTCGTATTCGGCAGATGCCGGATTTGATCCTCGACGACCGCCCACTCTGACGTGGTTTCCCCCTATTGGCAGGGGAATGTCGGGGTGGTTCATCTTCTACCACGACTCTCCTGTCCCTCATTTCCTGTATACATCATCCTCTTTGTCATCTGTTGCAGGGTTCAACCATATGAACGGTGTTCGCGAGCTGCGCCTGGATGGTATTTATGCGCTCTGTGAAGGTTTCTTCCTGACGTCGTCCAGGGAATGCTTGGTTGGTTACTCGCCTCTGGGTGCTTTCGAAAACGCGCTCCTTTGGGGATCTTCCGGAGGCTTAGGGCCTGTCGGGTTGACTCGGGAGGAGCTGGTGGCGTTCAATCTGCGAACATTAGGGACACCATCTGTGATTGCGCCCGTGGTCATCCGGTTCTGGTGGCCCTTCGGGTATCTCCCCTAATCCCGCACTCCCAGTGGCCCGATCGAAGCACAAGGGGCCGGAAGGCATGCGTGCGATGTTCTGCCCCGGTTTCGGTGGCCCCTTCCATTCGTCAGTACCTTTGCCTTTATACTTCTTGGTTTCCCAGTACTTGTGTACCATTATTTCAACATCATTCCGTCCATTTGTGAGTAAAACGGAGTGAGGGTCAACGTGTCTTTATTGAGATACTTCTTCGTAAACATGAAGCAGTGTGCTTGAAAGATGTTTTCGTCCAGGCAGGTGGCCGGATGATTGCGTCTCCTTAAACTGCTTGCTTTCCACAACACTAAATAGAATGTTGTAACCAAATGTTTAGCAGTTTTAGCTAATTCAGCATGCTTAGGAAATTTAGCAAAGAAAAGCTTTTTTCTGAAGCATTCATCCTCTCGATGTAACTGCTAATCGTACATCCAGATGAAGAGCTGAAGGGTGATTCTGCACTATAGCCAGCAATAAAATCAAAGTCAGAACGGGTTATTGAACTGCAAGTGCTGGTTTACAGGACGCCTGTTGCAATGGTTCATCTGCCTCCACAGCACCTTCCACTGACATGTCTGATGTAGAACGGGAACATGCTGAAAGTATTGCCTCTTCTACTGCAGACATTAAGGAGTACTTTTGCTGTGTTTTTAATAATCACTGCAGAGGTACAATATTTAGTGTAGTTTTCAACTTTCTTATGAAAATAGCTGACTTCTAGTAAACGTTGTGAATATGCTTGCTACCTCAATTTATAATTATAATTTTTTCACCAACGAAAGAAGTATATTAATACCTGTTAATATGTGCCTAGTCACTGAGTCTGTTTGATTAGAGAGCTTGTATTTTTACTTCTCAATTATCAGACAAAAAGAAGTTCCTGGGCTGTGCCTACTGACGAGAGACTTATTCTCTTCTCAGACACTTTAAATTTTTACTTGGTTTTGCAAGATTCTAGAGAACAAAGCTTTATTGAGAAGCTTCAAGACTGCTTAGAGAATAGCTTGTGCTTTTCTTTCTTGTTTCTGAAGAAGAAACGTTTGGATCAGTTTTTCAGTCAGTGCAATATGACTATGACTTGATGAGTCAATGTTTGTTTACAGCATGATGCATAAATGGTTGCCTATCATTACACCTTCTTTTATTATAGTTCAAAACACTAGGTATTAGGTAACCTGTTAGTTGATCAATATTTTGAGATCAGCACCACATGCAAGCCTTAACTAGAATTCTACATAAATGGCTCCTGTTCATGAATGTAAATACGAACAATACAGATATTAAGACTGTTGAATGTTTTAAACATGTTTTACATTTATTATGTTAATCATGCCTTAATTACGCGAATTTACTGCAATTTAGATAACCCTTTTACGCATAAAGACCCATCCGGACTGTGGGCAAAAATAAACAGGTATGAAGTATCCCATTTGATAGCATGCTGGCCTACCATCTGGGTAAAATTGAACCAACCTGATCTGAATCCTCTTGAAATACTGTTTTGGGACACATGAGGTGTATGGTGTTTGTACACCCAGTTCCTGACTTACAGGCATTGCAGCAACCTCCACATTCCTGAAATCGCAGAGATGGTTCACCATTGCATATTTTCACGCTGCAATGTTTGTACTGTTAGTTCTGTGGTGAAAACTACAAGATGATACTAAACGCTTGTATGATGAGTTTGCATTATATTGTGGACATATCATCCTGAGATGTTCGTGTTCCTTGTCAGGCCAGAAATTATCCCCTTGGAGTGTGTCTCAATAATTTGTGAAGGCATTGAAGTTTATTTCGTAAAGGAAATATATTTGCTGATAGGAAAAGGTATGTTACAGAAGTTTTGATTGGTATATAACGTTTCTGTATTACGAACGCAGAAAGCTCTTGGGCTGTCACCTAAAGCTATCTCGGGATAATAACGCTCCATCGAAGCAGTTTAATGAATCATTCACTTGACTTTCCAGTACAGTATCTGCATTTTCAAAGATCATCAACTACTTTAAGTTTTAGTGAAGAGAAGGTTGTAGCATCTGATTTATATGATAGCTCTACACGTTAAAAGTTACATTCTGCACTTGGGAATGTTAGCATTTATTTTGACAAATTTTGTTTGCCTAACCGATGGGAAACATTTATTGACGAACTAAGCAGGTAGATACGTAACACCTGAGAAGATTTTGTAATTTTTATCACTTTTGGATAAAGTTAAGGCACAAGGTGTTGCATATCAGGCTTTAGATTCTGTAGTTTATAAATTTCTAACTTTTTGTATTGTCGACTTTACAGGCACTTTTATTGAAAGATATTACAGAGGGGCACTCCATTACTTCATTTCATACTGAAGTTTTAAAGCTTATCTACGTTCTGTGCAGCTTAATTCATTACAGGCATCTATGTATTTTAGAGAATTTTCTTATGAAGAAGTAATGAATCGTTGTTGTATTTTATTGCAGATTTAAAATCAGTTGTTCATGTCTTGCAGGTTCCATTTTCTGAACGCGGTATTGTGCTGAATTTTATTCAAAATCCTAGATATATCGACAGTCCTACAATATTTCCGACGCAGTTTGATATTACTACATTTGCGCACTTGGAACGGCTACAGCTTCAATTTCCTCATTCGCCAGTGGTTGATAAGTTTTCAGTACGAACACTTTCTTCGCGTTCAATGGTAGTTAACATACAGTATAGCGATTATTAGTTCCTATTGCCATAACCCTGGAAATATTCAGCAAGATTGATTTAAGCGTATGGCTGAGATAAAACACTGTTCATTTGTTTTACAAGGACGTCATAGTCAGCCATAGTGACAAGGATTTACACAGTCCTCCGTCTGTAAATCAGGTTCAGGGAAACTTTATAGCTGAGTTATCATTTGTTTCCGCTGAAAGTAATGGGGTGCCTACCTCGGCTTTGATTGATACAGGTAACGTGACTTCAGTAGTATGTGCTAATTATGTAAAGCCTTTTCGTTAATTAATTTATCTGTTGAGTTGGGATTTCTTGCGGTAGCAAATCAGCCGTTGCAGGTTTTAGGTACTCTTGAGCATTGCAAATGTTCAGTGGAAATATAGCTACTATGTTAGTGAAACTCTTCCAGTACCGGTTTGCTAGGCGCGGATTTTATATCACATATACAGACAGTGGCGGATTTAGGGCAAAGATCTTCTTTCTTTTTGTTTTTCGGAAAACGCATACTTCAGTGTAACTTTCACGTAATGTTTTGCCTTCTGCTACTCCCTTTGCTAGAGCGGTATCTTCCATCTGTGGTTTCAACATTCTTACAGGAAAAGGTTTTATATAATTGCTGAATATTCAGATGTGTTACCCGAAAGTTTGGTGATACTAATTTATTTCAGTATATGATTCAGTTAGGGGATATTATGCTGCTCCGTTTTCTACCATATTGATTACCACCTCATCGTTTTAGTTTATTACGTTAGAAAGTGAACGTCATGTTAAAAGCTGGAGTTATTTTCCCCTCTCAATCAAACTACTCCGTGCGATGTTTTTGGTTCTTAAATCGAATATTCAAGTTCCTTTGCTAGTTGATTAGTAACAATTAAATCGATGCCTCTGTATTGATTGGGCTACTCTGCCTCATTTACACCAATAATCTCATTGCTATGCAGGAGCAAAGTATTTTACTGAACTTGATCTCAATTGTGCCTATTAGCAGATTCCTTTGCATCCTATTCTAAAGATTATGCAACTTTTGTAACGGATAACGATTTATACGAAATTAATTCCTTGCTACTTGGGTTAGCTGTAGGTATGCAGGGATTAACACAGCTATTGGACAAAGAGTTTGGTGATATCTTTAAATTTGAGAATTTATACCATTATTTGGTTGATTTGTACATTTATTCTAAATCTTTTGAGAAATACATAGTTCTAATTCGTTAGGTTTTCAACTACTTTCGAGCGGCATTGTTAATTTTTATCCGGAAAGTGTTAAACTTTCTTCTCCCGCGTTGAAATTTTAGGACACAGAATTTTGACCAATGGTGCGAGAAGAGAACCTGAAACGCAACGGGAGCGTGCGCGAGTATCCTCGCACGCATACTCTTAAGCAGGTGTCTAAATTCTTGGACATGATAAATCATTTTTCTAAAGTTATATCGCACTTTTCTCAGATTGCTTAACCTTTGAAGTTTCTTCGTAGGAAGAACATCACATTTCACTGGGGTTCTGAGCAGGAAACTGCCTTTTGTGAGCTCAAAGAGAGACCTATTCCAGCATCTGTATTAGTAGTTCTTGATTTTTCGCCTCCGCTTATGTTATAAACTGACGCTAGTGTCGCAGCGATTTCGGCGTACATGTTTCAAAATTCTGCGGAGGAGAGGAAAGTTGTGGTCTATGATTTACGTAGGTTAACTACGACTGATATGAAACATCCCGTTTATGAATTGCAGTTGTTACCTGTTTTGTTTGGAACAGATAAATTTAAATATTACTTGGTACCCGCCGAGTTGTTTTTGGAAACCGGCCGGGCTATTTCTTGGGTTATGGCCAGAACCAGGAGATACAGCAAGGTTGGCAGTGAGCCCTGAAGTTATACAGCTTTAATTTTAAGGTCCATCATATTCGAGGGACTTATAATTGTATTGCTGGTGCGTTATTCCGCATGTCTGATCATGACAGTAAAGAACAATAACCACTCCCAGTTTGTTCGCTCTTAAAATATTCTTCTATGTTTTTCAGAGGGATCTCTCAATACCAGCAGGAGGATTATGAATTAGAGTATAATCTAGTTTCTCTTAGAGAACGGGCAATAATAGGAAAATATATGCTTCAGGGTGATGTATTGCGTTGTGAGGATCGGTTCTGGAAGTTAAGGGTAGTGGTACTGTGTTATTTTCCTTTATCATTTCAGTATTTCCCTGATGCCAAGCGTGGTGCATATTCAGGAGGTTTATGATGCGTTGTCGTATTCGAGAAAAGCTTTATGATAAGGTATGTATGCGGATATAACGGCTAGGGTTAAGGATTTTAAGATATGTTCCAATATTAATCCCGCACAAAATTCAAAATTAGAGTATTTATTATACACAGTAGTGGAAAGGCCAATGCAAAAATTATTTGTAGATTATATAGCACCTTTGCCGCGTAGTAAGCAGGGAAGTAAGTATTCATTAGTAGTGTGGGTGGTTTTTCTAAATATTCCCGCTAAAACATCTGCAGGAAGCTAGCGCCCGAAGTACAATACGTGAGCTGAGTAGCACAAATACTTGTTTTGTTGTCCAAGAAATGGTGGTTATCGATAAGGCTGCTAGGTATACGTCTAACGAGCTTAGGTTATTTGTGCCGGGTTTAGGTATATTTTAACGGTGCCTTACTATACTAAACTATCCTTAAGTGAACTTGTGAACAGAAATTTGTAAACCGCATTCATTCACGTGATCATGGTAAATGGGATGGGAACTTTCACTGGTTACAGTTTTCGTTTAATGGCGCACGACATGAGAGTTATGCCCAGTGCCCATTTAATTTAATGCTTTCATTTCCTCCCAGATGATCGTTAGCAATTTTTTGGAACTTTTAGCATACATTACAAGATCATCCAAATGTTAAACATATTCAAGAGGTGTGGAAATTTGTGAAGAACACCTTTTAAATCGCAACACATATATGCTAAACACTACAATGCTAAGAGATGTTAGCGCAAATTTAAGATAGGGTATAAAGTATACTTGATTAATCATCTCCAAAGTAAAGCTAAACAATTCTTATTAGGAAGCTCGCTCATCTATGTTTGGCCCATATAGATTACTTACATTTCAGTTTGTTATGACTGTCCACTTGCAGCAAACTCCAGAAACAAACATTTTATCAACACATGTATCTCAACTAAATGTGTACTATTGTAAGTTTGAAAGTATCTTGTATATACACTGGTGTGCAAAACCTAAGGACGAAAGTAATCTTCGCATGCTGTGACACTGCCAAGTAAACTAGCACAATGAAACCTGAATCGTATATAGAGGGAACTCCTACGGTATGCTACAGTAGGCAACAAAACGAAATATATACAATGAGACGAAGAGAAATGCCACTTTTATTCATAGACCATAAGCTACAATAAAGTCAATACGACATATGATGGCTTTCTAGATTTACAGAAACAGATACATGGTGCTTAAAAGGGTGTATGATCACCACGGACAGCAATGCATGCTCTGCATCGTGCTCCCATGCTGGCCACAAGGTTGGTAAGTAGTTCTTGTGGTAGGGCGTTGGCGTTGCATTTCTCCACCAGGGCTGTTGACAACTGTTGAATGGTCGTTGGTGCATATGGATGTGCTGCAATGTGTCTCCCCAAAGCAGCCCAGACGTGTTCGAAGGGATTTAAATCGGGGGAACGGGCAGGCCAGTCCATTCGCCGAATATCCTCTCGTTCCAAGAGATCCTCCAACTGCGAAGTTCGATACGGTCGCGCATTGTCATCTATAAAAATGAAGTCAGTGCCGACTGCACCCCTGAAAGACGCACATGGGGAAGAAGTACAGTATTACAATAGCGTTGACCAGTGAGCGTATCGTGTTCAAAGACTTGGAGGTCGGTGCGCCCATGCAACATTATTCCTCCCCAAACTATAACACCCGGACCATAAAAATGATTATGCTCAAGGATGTTCCCTTGGTTCATTACGTGTTCCCACCTCTCGATAGATGAGGGTACGTCGAGAATCACTACTGAGACTGAATCTGCTCTCATCCGAGAAGAGCACGCGACCCCATAACTCGTTGGTCCAATTTTGATGCTCTTGGAACCATCGCAAACGGTGTCCCCGTTGTGCGGATGTCAATGGAAACAGCGTATGGCCGTCGGGCAAAGATACCACCTGTGTGTAGTCGCCGTGCCACTGTGTATCGTGAGATTGCGTGCCTAGCTGTCCTGTTAAATGTGGCTGCAATTGCACCCGTTGTGTTGCTTGGATCCCTTCTTGCCTGTTGCACAATGTAGCGGTCATCTGCTGCTGTAGATGAGCGTAGTCGACCACCATCTCTCCTTGGGACGGTAGTGCCTGTGGTTTGGAAGGTTCCCGATGCACGTAAAACAATGCTGTGAACAATTCCAAACTCCTGAGCAACACTCGCCACACTTCGCCCTTCTGCCAGTTTCCCGATGATTCTTCCCCGTGTGAAGTCGTCCAAGTGGTGTCTACGGGCAACGTTGCAATGAAAAACACCACTACGGTGCACCGTAACAGCTAGCTAATTGCCACACACCGTTTTGTCCTGTTTCGTCAAATGTCCTATGTTGCGGGACCAGATCCAAACAAACAAGGCAGTCCAGTAGTCCATCTATGAGAATAGATAAGCGATACATCAGAAGTATGAATACATAGGAGAGATCGAGCACAGTTTTTGCGTTTATATGGGGAAGGATAGGGAAAACGAGGGTAGATGCGAAGGCTCAAGGAGGAAAATGTTTTTGTATGGAGAAGATAGGGACTACGAGGATCGATGTTAGGCTAGACAGGGGTTGAAGGAGTGGGGATGCGCTTTATATGTGAAGGTAGGGAATACGAGGAGAAGTCCTAGACTAGACAGAGGTTTGAGATGTGGAATATGCGTTTATATGGGAAAGATAGGAAAAACGTGGACAGATGGTAGGATAGACAGATGCAGAAGGAGGGGGAATATGGAGTTATATAAAGGAGAGATAGGGAATACGAGTAGAGGTACTTGACTATACAGAGATTGAAGGGTAGAATATAGCTTTTTATATGGGAGAGCTAACAAACCGAGGAGAGGTATTAGGCCAGGAAGGTTTGAATGACAGAGTGTGCGTTTATATGGAGAGACTAGGACAGATTCTAGGTTGGAGGAGCGTTCAAGGAGGAAAATGAGTTCATATGAGAGAGATAGGGAAAACGAGTAGAGAACCGTGGTAGAGCAGCGCTGAAGGAGGGATACGCCCTTTTATATAATAGAGGGGGATACAAGGAGAGGTAGTAGCTTATACAGAGGTTGAAGAGTGCCGTATACGTTTATTCAGAGGAAGATATGGGGGAAAAACGGAGAGATCCTATGCTAGGAGAGAGTTGAAGGGGGCAACGCGCTTTATTTGAAGGAGGCGGAGAATACGAGGACAGGTGCTAGTCTAGACAGAGGTTGCGGAGTACAGTATGCGTTTATATGGGGAATATGTGGGAAACGGGGAGAGATGATAAGCTAGACAGAGGCTGAAAAAGGGGAAATGTAGATTTATACCGATGAGTTAGGAAACTTAGGAGGGATGCTAGGCTGGACAGATGCTGAAGGAGAGAGAGATACGCTGTATACGGTTGAGATAGGAGAAACGTTGAGAGATGTCAGGATAGGTGGAGTTAAAGGAGGAAGAGGTTTAGACCGCATAAACATCACCAATTAAGGTTTACATTTTGACACCCTTTGACGGTATGTTCTCGACACTGGTAGGAAGTCCCTCGGCGCTAATATTCTAAAATATCTATGCCAGGTAATGTTCGTCCATGCATAACATCATTTAGACTCATTGACTTCAAGATTTATACTGCTAACGTCCTGGCATCGCGCCTCTAAAGGGTTGGACGCAAGCCCTAGATCGAAGCATCCCCACCGCATGTGTCTTGATTGATTAATGTAATTAAACGCTACTGGTCGATATATGAATACGATTAAGTATTTTTGATTGGTTAATGTAATTAAGAGTATATGAATTGACTCGCGCACCTGGTTGCCATCGCATATGTGTGTGTGTTTGTGTTAATGTGATTCAGAGAAGCGATTCGTAACAGAGCTGTTTAATGTAATTTTCATATGATTTGTGTAGAATGTAGGGTATTTAAGTCATTTTAACAGGTAATTCGGGTAGCGTGACAGGTATTCATGGTAATATAGAGTGCTTAGATTATGAACATTTTTCATCCAATGCTACAACACTTTTTTTCTAATTCTTACAAGCTTGTTATATATTAAACAGTTACTAAGCGAGACGGAGAAGGATAAACTGTATATCGGTTTACTGTGAAGGTACATAGAAGTGTACGCCCTTACCTATCCCTACCTTGACTTCTCATTGTCTATTCAATCCTATCATCTTCGAACATAACCGCGTAACAACACGCAACAACACGTAACAAGATGTAACAACACGTAACAAGACTAACCTTACGTAGCATTACCACGTGACAAGACGTAATACAGCGTAACGAAGCCACGCAGCAAGACGTCACACTACGTAACATAAGCACGTAACCAATAAATGTAACAGTAAATGTAACAACGTAACAAGACGTAACAACACGTAATAACCATGTAAGCACGTATCATAACCACGTAACATGACGTAACACCCTGCGATATGGCGTAACCAGAAACGTAACAAGACGTAGAACCGCCCCGTAACCAGAGTTCACCTTGAGTTTATTTTAGTGAAATTGTGATGTTTTATTCAAATTGTATTGTTTGATAGTCTTAATTGAAACGTTTTACGTTAACATACCTTTATTTTAGTTCGTTGTAGGTGGCTCTCCCCTTTATCTAGACTTGAGACCAGCACTAGAATTCCTCCTAATGGGAGGATTAACACCTTCCCTTCCATATTTTTATTATTCTTCTTTCTTCATCAGGCGGCAGCTAGCTGCATACACAGCACACGGATTAACTTCCATTTTTTTAAAAAAAATTTAGGCTCCCGGAGAAAATCTTCATCTTCGACTTACATTCTTTTAAACGCTGTTTGTAATGCTGTAATGTCCATACGCATATGTCGTTATTCCATCCTCAGCAGTAGCCCTTTTATCATCAAACGGAGTCAATGTGATTTTATTCACTTGCACTGTGGCAAGAGCATGCTGTCGTGACAGGATCAGGTTCATGTGCGTTCTGATAATTTCTCCGGTTTCAGGACAGTCAGTATAGCTCTCAAATGCAATGTATTGATCAATACCACTACGTTTTATGCCTTTAATGTTTTTTATCATTGAGCCGAGGAAATCTAAGGCGTACATCTTAGGTCGTAGTTCGAGAAAGCGCTGGATGATTTTACCATTAGCCTCATCTTTAAATTTTCCCAACACCTTGTTTAAAGGTGAATAGCATGTATGGTTGACAGGGTAATCAGCTGTATCTAGGTGTTCGAGAAAACGTAGCTTGTCCTGGTACACATCTTCAGCTATCACACGGCGAATGAACGAATCAGGGTCCATATACATAAGCTTCGGGTTTTCAGATCCATAATATAGCAGCAACACATCATAATGGTAGTGGTACATTAATGTCTTAGGGATGTCCAACACTCTCATACCGATGTATATGGGCTTGTTGAATACAATCTGTCGCGAGGCCATATGCACAGCAGCTAGATTAGCAGTATATATCGTCCTATCGATAAACGTAGGCTTAGCGATCAGCTTTACCAGAGTCTTCTCGTTTGTCACCAACGGTATATCAACAAGATTACACAGGTTCTCAATAGTTTTATGAACATAGCATTGCTGAACAGTTTGCAGAGATCCTTCTCAAAATCATTTGCAGCTTGTTATCGTAGCCTGTTGTGAAATTCCACATAACGTTTTAACCACTGTGACTGACGGAATTGTAGCACACGATCAATTTTTGTTAGCCGTAGTCCATGATTAAGTGCTTGTTTCTAAGTCATGTAATGTACTACATACTTCTTACGAGGTCCAAGATGAGGTATCAGTTTCTTTGTACTCGAGTACTTAGGCTTCATACACTCAGGCAGAAAATGCAGGTCGTTGTGTAGATCGTGAACTTCTGCAGGATACTCGATGTCGACTTCTAATATGTATCCATTAGGATCATCTTCTTGTAGTCTTTCTAAGTCGATTTTTCAGGAGATATACACTCAAATCCACCATATTGAAGGCCGTGGCACATGGTCCAACCGTATTGGTTATTGGCGTCCTCATATGTAATAAATTGAGTTGATCTCAACGGATCGTACTTCTCTATGTAGACGTTTGTTTCGGCATAAAGGTGGGAAACTTGACATAAACCTCCTCTTATGCCGCATTGCACCATGAATAATTGGTCATAATCCGTAACAATTCCAGATGAATTCCTGTATACAGCAACATGCGTCCAATGTAAGTCCTGGAGAGGTAAAATAATGGGCAGGTTCGACTTCAATTATTTTGAGAGTTTGATCTCTAAATGTCTCAAAGACATCAGCTAGAAGATATACATCAGAAATTAAGTAGAGGTCGCTGTACTCAGCGAGGTTTCTACGTTAAACATTTCCCATACATTTCTAGCATAATCGTAGTCAGGATCACTAATTTCTTCTTGATTCAATCCATTGTAGAACGAGTCGTTAGGAGGCAAGCAGGTTTCGTTCAAAACAATTCATGAAGTGACGTAATCATAGAGAAATACTCCTTTACGAGTCATCAACCTCATCTTGTCTTCTCCGAAGTGTTTCAGTGTTTCAGGGTACGATGATAGATTTTTCACCAGCTTATCCAAGCTTGTACTGATAAACCGAATGCTATCCACAGACCGAAGCTTTTTATCTCCTACATACTTGTAGAATAATATATAGCTTTCTTCAGAGCTAGGAATTACTTGTACCCGCTCACTTGTGCATCCCAGCTCTTTAGCAATGAAGCGTAAGTCATACCCACTGAGGTTGTGCATGAAGACTGGAATATATTTAGGTGTTTTGCAGGCTAAATTACATTAATTATGGAGACTTCCACGATATCTACCACTGATGTGATCATGGGCACGTACTTTGCAATTCTATTCAGTAAAGGATTTTCCACACAAGTAGCATGCTGTAGAGGAGTTGAAATCCATCTACTGTTGATCTGCAAGTTTCAGAGGTATGGCAGATTTTTATATACTATTAATTTCCTTTGCGAGGGATGTTAGGTATTCCATAAACTTCTGAGCAGCATCAACACCACGATATACATAGGGATGCTTAGGAAGACCAGTTTCCAGATGTTCAACTTCGGATGACGGCTTAGCGTAAACGCAGAAATTCATAGGCCCATGCTGCTGATAAAGGATTGTATATGAAGTTTCAGGTTTGTTTATACATGTATGACAGAGCGAGAATTCTATAAAAGTCTGCGTACGGTAGTTTCAACATTCTTTCAAAATTTTTAAACTGTACACTTGATTTCTCTTTTGTAGGCATAACTACCCTTACAACAACCATGCTGATTACAGATAGCCGATTGTTCTTGTAGTTTTTCCAGCCAATTTCGACCATATCGACCATCAAAGTGTATACAACAACGCTTACAGGTATAAGCACCGCCATTATGCAAAGTTTTTGACGTCGAGTAAGTTTTTTAAAATTCTTTATACAAACGTAGTGATGTCTCCCGCTGTTGTCACTTAACAGCAGGAGGTCACGGTGATCAGGTGGTTCAGTCTCAGCGACCGTTATCGGATACACTTCATGCTTCTCAGCCAGTCCGAAGGCGTTGATAGATATCCTGTTAAGCTTCTCAAGCTTGGGTGTTTGAGAAAGTGCAGTTGGATAGGTAACACAGTGCTGAATTCATATTTGTTTTGGAGTTGCTCGTATTTTCTCACGCGTTGTGCATTCTTCTCAATGATTTTGGCTAACACAGAATACATAAAGCACAGCTCATCAGTTAAACTCTGGATGTTAATGCGGGCTTCTTTAGCTCCAACAGATGGTGGCAGGGGTATGTACCTACTCCGTCGTAGCGGATTGTACTTGCTAATACGAAGGCGAATTCCTTCTACAGCAAGCAGAGCCCAAGTGCTGTCCTTAAGTTGTGATTCCTCCATTTCAGTAACAAACTTCTTCATTTTCGTTTCCAACATAGAGTCCAGATCTGTTTTTAGGAAAACAGCTTGATTCCGGTTATAAATATTTAGTTGCAGGTTTCTCCGACACTGTTAACAAATCGACACTCAGCCAGCAGATTAATTTTCACACTCTTGTAAATATCAAGCTCATTACGTACAGCCTGTATTATCCGCTGTTACGCCTCATGGAAGTACTTATTCAGGGCCTTAGTTGATTTACAACGTATAAAATGTGATTCCAAGCCTCCATTGAATGAAGTTTCATATTCTCTCATGTCACAATCATGCATTGTAGATAATAACTCTTGCTTAGCAGGTTCTATCCACATTTCTTCTCAGGCCTGTTTATTTCACACCCATCTTCGTGTCGGCGACCCTTATAACCGTCTTTGAAAGTTACATTACAATATTTACATTTTAAGAGCTTCTTACAATGTAGCTCATGCCTTCTTTTATCATAACCGCGTAAGATTCTTGCAGCATTTACCACAAGAATATCCTGAGGCTGTAGAAATGATATCCTTATATGAGGAATTATTTATCTTTTCTGTGATGTAATAACGTATTGATCCTTCTTCAAGGAAATGTACGCCTCTTCACTTTGATAACACTTTAGATAGTCAATTATTTTCTGAGAGAACAGAGATGTTGAAGCATCAGAGATAATTAACAGAATGAAGTCCAATGCTCGAGGTCGCTCTATTTATAGAGGAGGCACGAACCTTTTTGCATCAATTATATAACGTATTAAACATTCTTCAAGAAAATGTACGCCTCTTCACCTTGATAACACTTTAGAAAGCCAATTACATTCTGAGATAACAGCGATGTTCACACCTCAGAGATAATTAACAGAATGAAGTTAAATGCTCGAGATCACACTATTTGTAGAGGAGGCACAAACCTTTTTAGATCAGTCATATCCTGTATTTTAATGCTAAAACGGTGATTAAGCGTCTAAGTTCTTATATTTAAATTCGTGTTACACTGATGTTCGAGCGTCTCCCTACTGGTTCGGGTGCTTAGAGTAAGTGTAAAGTATTGTGAAGATGTATGTATTGTTCGGGTATAATCGTACAGATTCGGGTACTTGACTTGTGAGGGTGATGAATTATTTGTCAACCGAGCAAGGGATAAGTGTCTTTTGAGCAAGTATTCACCATGTGCAACGAAACCTAGAAGCACAAAGATGCGAATGAAAGTAAATTGTGATAACATACACCACTCCGGCATTTGCCAGCAGACCAAAGGTAACCACGAAATATCCGAGGTCAGAGTGAGCGACTAACAGGTTTCAAACCAGAGCTCCTAGAAGCACACGTGAAAAATTTTAATTATATAGAATGAAAGGAAATCGTGATAGATGAGAAAGCAATCTGGCATTCGCCTGCAGACCAGGGAAAATCACGCGAAATTCGAGGCGAGAGTGAGCGGCCGACGGAAATCGAAATCCTGAACCCTAGAAACACACGTGAAAGATGCAAATTAAAAAGAATTAAAGGGAAAGATCATCGGAATCGATGAGAAACTACTAGCATTCGCCTGCAGACCAGCAAAAATCACGAAAAATCCGAGGTCAGAGTGAGCGACCGACGGGAAATCGAACCAGAGGCACTAGAAGCACACGTTAAAGATGAGAACGAAAGGGAAACGAAATCGTGATAGATGAGAAACCACCCAGGCATTCGCCCGCAGACAGCAAAAAGCACGAAAAAATCTAAGACAAGAGTGAGGGACCGACCGACCGACGGTAAGGTGACTCCTGAACCCTAGAAGCACACATTAAAGACGCGAATGAAATGAATTAAAGCGAAATGAAATGGGAATCGATGAGAAACAACTAGTATTGGCCTGCAGACCAGCGATAATCTCGAGAAACCTAAGGCTCAGATTGAACGTCCCTTCGGAAATCTAACCAGGGACCTCGGAATGCAAACCACAGACGTTAACGTCTGAACCAGACCGTAAAAACATGTTTATTCCATACAACTCATAACAATAGGCTGCCAAGCCAGATGACGTCACACCTGTAGAAAGACCCTCTGGGATCAGCCCGACATGTTGAAACGCGTAGAGAACGCACGATCAACCAGACAGATGTTTCCATTCAATGCCTACCATATCCACCACCGCAACGCATTACAAACCAAAGTTAATATAATTTCTATTATAATACTTTAGAAATAGCGTAGAAGTGTTTCTCTCCTTGTTTAATTAAATTCATGTATATACCCTATTATTTTGTGTTATCAATCCTTTTTCAATACTTCCCGCATCCCCCTCATTCTCCACAAAATCAGTACAAAATATGACATTTTATACGCTTAATGTATATTTATTAGAGAACACCACGCTTAATCACCATTTATCACAGAAAACCACGCTTAATGCGCAGGCATCACAGAAAACCGCTACATTTGACAGTAATCACGAACAAAGTAATTTTTTTCAGAGTTACTCCGATTTTAAACCTGTAGAATCGGATTCAGAAATTGATTGTATTTTTAGCTCAAAGCGTGTACACATTTTAAAGCCACTGATCCCTTGTATTTGCATTTAGTCTAGAGGATTGTCGTATTTCATTTTAAGGTCGCCTTTGTTAAAGATAATGTCTTGCAGTCAATTTTTAAATTTCTTTTAAAATCAAGTCAAGTGCGCGTTTAACGCATATAATGGCCGTCTTCAAATGTTAAATTCCCCAACATGACCGCTATGCACGTTAAACCCTCCAATATGGCTATGGCCACCCTGTTGCCCGCAGACCGGAAAGCGCACTTTCTCTTGACGAACGACAGGGCGCGCGCAAAAGAGTTGGGGAAAGGTAGTAACAGGCAGGGAAAGGGAAGGAGTGGGGATGGTAGTCCTAGCGAGAGTGGGGTTAACCCAACCTAGACACGGATACAGGAGTGAGGTTCCTTCAGTGCGTCCGAGAGGAGCGTCAAGGGAGGAATTATAGCTCTCGCATTCACTTTCAGGTACGCCAACATCTCGCATATTCTTTGAGTTATTTTACCTTTTAGTCATGCATTCATCTAAAAGATGTAATACTCGTCAGATCAAGAGTAGTCAAATATGCATTACAAAGAAACTGGTTTATAATAAAAACGTTTATTCAACGTCTATATCTTAATTACTTTTGATGTTATTCGAAGATAAATTTGTGTTCATGTCGCTGGATTTAACCCAAGACTACCAGGTCAACTTGGAACAACAGCCGGTGACGCACCACATCCCAACGATATAACCACCTTTTACCGCATATCGCTATCCCATTCCATTCAGGAGATATAGGCATTTACAGGTAATAATTGATTTTTTGTGACAGACCGACAACTAATAAGGTCTATAATCGTCATTTCATTCTGTCGCTCGCCAAGAGAAAGTGCGTTTTCCGGTCTGCGGGCAACAAGGTGGCTATAGCCATATTGGAGGGTTTAGTTTACATGGCGGACATGTTGGTGTATTTAGCATATGAAGACGGACATTATATGCATTAAACGCGCGCTTGAGTTGATTTTAAAAGAAATTTAAAAATGGATTGCAAGACATTACCTTTAACAAAGGCGACCTTAAAAATAAATTATGACAGTCTTTAGACTAAATGCAAATACCAGGGATCAGTGGCTTTAAAATGTGTACACGCTTTGAGCTAAAAATACAATCAATTTCTGAATCCGATTCTCCAAGTTTAAAATCGCAGTAACTCTGGAAAAATTACTTTGTTCGTGATTACAGTCAAATGTAGCTGTTTTCTGTGATGACTGCGTATTAAGCGTGGTTTTCTGTGATAAATGGGGATTAAGCGTGGTGTTCTCTGATAAATATACATTAAGCGTATAAAAGTCATATGATGTACTGTTTCTGTGCAGAATGGAGGGATGAGAGAAAGTATTGAAAAACGATTGAAAACACAAAATAATAGGGTATATACATGAGTTTAATTAAACAAGGAGAGAAAAACTTCTACGCTATTTCTAAAGATTTGTAATAGAAATTATGTTAACTTAGGTTTGTAATGTGTTGCGGTGGTGGATATGGTAGGCATTGAATGGATACATCTGTCTGAATGATCGTGCGTTCTCTACGCGTTTCAACATGTCGAGCTGATCCCAGAGAGTCTGTCTACAGGTGTGACATCATCTGGCATGGCAGCCTATTGTTATGAGTTGTATGGGATAAACCTGTTTTTACGTCTGTGAGTTTGCATTCGGACGTCCCAGGTTCGATTTCCGTAGGGACTGTCTCTCTGACCTTAGGTTTCTCGCGGTTTTCGCTGGTCTGCAGGCGAATGCTAGTAGTTTCTAATCGATACCGATTTCTCTTCCCTTTTGTTCATTTCATTCGCGTCTTTAACGTGCGCTTCTAGGGTTCAGGAGTTCTATTGCCGACGGTCGGGCGCTCAATCTGGTCTCGGATTTTTTCGTGATTTTCGCTGTTTGCAGGCGAATGCCTGAAAGGTGTATGCTACCACGATTTACTTTCCCTTTCATTAAAATCTTTCACATGTACAATCTGAAGGTCTCCCTGGTTCGATTCCCGTTGGTGGCTCACTCTGACTTCGGATTTTTCGTGGTTTTCGCTGATCTGCAGCCGAACGCCTGGGTGGTTTCTCATTTATTACGATTTCCTTTCCCTTTCGTTCTTATCTTTAACGTATGCTTCTAGGTTCTCTGGATGGATTTCCCGTCGGTCGCTCACTCTGGCCTCGGATTTTTCGTGACTTTCGCTGGTCTGCAGGCGAATGCTAGTAGTTTCTCATCGATTCCGATGTCTTTTTCCTTTCACGTGTGCTTCTAGGGTTCAGGTGTTCGATTACCGTCGGTCGCTCACTCTGGCCTCGGATTTTTGTGGGTTTCCCTGGTCTGCAGGCGAATGCCTGAGTGGTTTCTCATCTATGATGATTTCCTTCCCCTTTCATTTACATCTTTCACGCATGCTTCTAAAGCCTACTGGTTCGTTTCCCGTTGGTCTCTCACTCTGACCTCAGGTTTTTCGTGGTTTCCCTGCTATCACGATTCACTTTCATTCGCATCATGGTGCTTCAAGGTTTCGTTGCGAATGGTGAATACATGCTCTAAAGATACTTATCCCTTGCTCGTTTGACAAATCGTTCATCACACTCAAGAGTCAAGCACCCGAATCTGTACGACTATACCCGAACAATACATACATCTACACAATACTTTACACTTACACTAAGTACCCGAGCCTGTAGGGAGACGCTCGAACATCAGTGTGACACGAATTGAAATATAAGAACTTAAACGCTTAATCACAGTTTTAGTATTAAAATTCAGCATATAATTGATCTAAAAAGGTTCGTGCCTCCTCTATAAACAGTGTGATCTTGAGCATTGGAATTCATTGTGTTTATTATCTCTGAGGTGTCAACATCTCTGTCCTCTCAGAATATAATTGGCTTTTTAAAGCGTTGTCAAGGTTAAGAGGCGTACATTTTCTTGAAGAAGGGCTAATACGTTATATAATTGATCCAAAAACTTCGTGCCACTTCTATAAATTAAGCGATCTCGAGAATTTGACTTCGTTCTGTTAATTATCTCTAAAGTGTTAACATCTCTGTTTCCTCAGAAAATAATTGACTCTCTAAAGTGTTATCAAGGCGAAGAGGCATACATTACTTTGAAGAAGGTTTAATACGTTATATAATTGATCCAAAAAGGTTTGTGCATCCTCTAGAAATAGAGCGATCTCGAGCATTGGACTTCATTCTGTTCATTATCTCTGAGGTGTCAACATCTCTGTTCTCTCAGAAAATAATTGGCTTTCTAAAGTGTTATCAAGGTGAAGAGGCCTACATTTCCTTGAAGAAGCATTAATACGTTATTACATCATTGTAAATATGAGTAAGTACTCATATTAGGATATTATTCTAGTGTCTCAGGACATTTTTGTGGTAAATGCTGTAAGAAATTCTTCTCGGTTATGATAAAAGACGGCATGAGCTACGTTGTAAGAAGCTCTTCGAATGTAAATATTGTAATGTAACCTTCAAAGACAGTTATAAGGGTCGCCGACACGCAGATGCGTGTGAAATAAACGGGCCTGAGAAGAAACGTAGATTAGAACCTGCTAAACAAGGGTTATTATCTACAATGTATGACTGTGGCATGAGAGAATATGAAACTTCATTCAGTGGACGCTTGAAATCATATTTTATACGTTGTGAATCAACTAAGGAACTGAATATGTAACTCCATGAGGCGAAACTGCGGATAAACCAGGCTGTACATAAAGATTGGTATTCACAAGAGTGTGAAAATTAATCTGCTGGCTGAGTGTCGATTTGTTAACAGTGTCGGAGAAACCTGCGACAAAACATTTAAAACTCGGAATCAAGCTCTTTTCCTAGAAACAGATCTCGACTCTGTGTTGAAATGAAAATGAAGAAGTTGGTTACTGAAATGGAGGAATCACAACTTAAGGACAGCACCTGGGCTCTGCTTGCTGTAGAAGGAATTCGCCTTCGTATTAATAAGTGCAATTCGCTACGACGAAGTAGATACATACCCCTGCTACCATCTTTTGGAACTAAAGAAGCTCGCATTAACATCCATAGTTTAACTGATGAGCTATGCTTTATGTATTCTGTGTTAGCCAAAATCGTTGAGAAGAATGCACAACGCGTGAGAAAATACGAGCAACTCCAAAATAAATATGGCTTCAATACTGTGTTACTTATCCAACTCCACTTTCTCAAATACTCAAATTTGAGAAGCTTAACAAGATGTCTATCAAAGTCTTCGGACTGGCTGAGAAGCATGAAGTGTATCCGATAACGGTCGCTGAGACTGAACCACCTGATCACCGTGACCTCCTGCTATTAAGTGACAGTAGTGGGAGACATCACTTCGTTTATATAAAGAATTTTGAAAAAAATATTTGACGTCAAATAACTATACATAATGGACGTGTTTATGTCTGTAAATGTTTTAAACAGTTTGATGGTCGATATGGACAAAGTGGGATGGAAAAAATACAAGAACATGCGGCTATCTGTAATCAGCATGGTGTTGCAAGGGTAATTATGGCTACAAAGGAGAAATCAATTGTACAGTTTAAAAATTTTGAAAGGATGTTGAAACTACCTTACGTCATCTACGCAGACTTTGAAAGCATTCTCGCTCCATGTCATACATGTACACGCAATCCTGAAACTTCATATACAACCCCTTATCAGTAGCATGTGCCTATGAATTTCTGCGTTTACGTTAAACCGTCATCCGACGTTGAACATCTGGAAACTGGTCTTCCTAAGCATCCCTATGTAAATCGTGGTGTTAATGCTGCTCAGAGGTTTATGGAATACCTAAGATCCCTCGCAAAGGAAATTAATAGTATATACAAATCTGCCATACCTCTGAAACTTGCAGATCAACAGCAGATGGATTTCAACTCCTCTACAGTATGCTAATTGTGTGGAAAAACCTTTACTGAAGAGAACTACGAAGTACGCGCCCATGATCACATCAGTGGTGAATTTCGTGGAAGTCTACATAATGAATGTAATTTAGCCTGCAAAACACCTAAATATATTCCAGTCTTCATGCACCACCTCAGTGGGTATGACTCTCACTTCATTGTTATGGAGCTGGGATGCACAAGTGAGCGAGTAGAAGTAATTCGTAGGTCTGAAGAAAGCTATATATTATTCTCCAAGTCTGTAGGAGATATAAAGCTTCGGTTTGTGGATAGGTTTCTATTTCTCAGTACAAGCTTGGATAAGCTGGTGAAAAATCTAACACCGTACCCTGAAACACTGAAACACTTCGGAGAAGACAAGATGAAGTTGATGACTCGTAAAGGAATATTTCCCTATGATTACGTCACTTCATGGGATGTTTGGAACGAAACCTACTTGCCTCCTAACGACTCCTTCTACAATAGATTAAATGAAGAAGAAATTAGTGATCCTGACTACGATGAGGCCAGAAATGTATGGAAGACGTTTAAAGTAAGAAACTTTGGTGAGGACAGCGACCTCTACTTAATATCTGATGTACTTCTTCTAGCTGATGTCTTTGAGACTTTTAGAGATCAAAATCTCAAAACACATAAATTCGACCCTGCCCATTATTTTACCTCTCCAGGACTTACATTGGACGCCATGTTGCTGTATACAGGAATTCAGCTGGAATTGTTACAGGATTATGACCAATTACTCATGGTGGAATGCGGCATAAGGGGAGGTTTATGTAAAGTTTCCCACCGTTATGTCAATGCAAACGTCTACTTAGAGGTATGATCCGTCGAGAACAACCCAAATTATTACATATGAAGACGCCAATAACCAATAAGGTTAAGCCATGTGTCACGCCCTCCCTTATGGTGGATTTGTGTGTATATCTCCTGAAAAATCGACTTAGAAAGACTACAAGAAGCTGATCCTCATGGATACATATTAGACGTCGACATGGAGTATCCTGCAGAAGTTCACGATCTACACAACGATCTGCCTTTCCTGCCTGAGTGTATGAAGTCTAAGGACTCGAGTACAAAGAAAGTGATACCTCATCTTGGACCTAGAAACAAGTATGTAGTACATTGCAAGGCTGTGAACCAAGCACTTAATCATGGTCTACGGCTAACAAAAATTGATCATGTGCTACATTTCCGTCAGTCACAGTGATTAAAACGTTATGTGGAATTTAACAACAGGCTACGATAACAAGCTGCAACTGATTTTGAGAAAGATCTCTTCAAACTGTTCAGCAATGCTATGTTCGGTAAAAGTATGGAGTACCTGCGTAGTCGTGTTGATATGCGGTTGGTGACAAACGAGAAGACTCTGGTAAAGCTGATCGCTAAACCTACGTTTATCGATAGGACGATATATGCTGCTAATCTAGCTGCTGTGCATATGGGCTCGCGACAGATCGTATTCAACAATTCTATATACATAGGTATGAGTATGTTGGACATCTCCATGACATTAATGTACCACTATCATTATGATGTGTACTGCCATATTATGGATCTGAAAACCCGAAGCTTATGTATATGGACACTGATTCGTTCATTCATTGTGTGATAACTGAAGATGTGTACCAGGACAAGCTACGTTTTCTCGATCACCTAGATACAGCTGATTACCCTGTCAACCATATATGCTATTCAGCTCTAAACAAGAAGGTGTTGGGAAAATTTAAAGCTGAGCTAATGGTAAAATCATCCAGCGCTTTGTCGGACTACGACCTTAATCAGTACATTGCATTTGAGAGCTATACTGACTGTTTTAACACCGTAGAAATCATCAGAACGCCCATGAATCTGATCCTGTCACGACAGCATGCTCTTGCCACAGTGCAAGTGAATAAAATCACATTGACTCCGTTTGATGATAAAAGAGATATTGCTGAGGATGTAATAACGACATATGCGTATGGACATTACAGCATTACAAACAGCTTTTAAAAGAGTGTATGTGTATGTCGAAGATGAAGATTTTCTCCGTGAGTACAATTTAAAAAAAATGGAAGTTTATCCGTGTGCTGTGTATGCAGCTAGCTGCCGGCAGATGAAAAAAGAATAATAATAAAAGAATGGAAGGCAAGGTGTT
The DNA here is from genome assembly GCA_030765065.1 of Deroplatys truncata. NCBI lineage: Eukaryota > Metazoa > Arthropoda > Insecta > Mantodea > Mantidae > Deroplatys > Deroplatys truncata. The sequence continues at coordinate 332,264,038 of CM060990.1, forward strand.
AACCCTGCCATTAGGAGCAATCCTAGTGCTAGTCTCAAGCCTAGATAAAGGGAAAGCCACATACAACGAACAACAATAAAGGTATGTTGATGTAAAGATTTTCAATTAAGACTATCAGATAATAAAACCTAAATGAAACACCACAATTTGGCTAAAAGAAACTCAAGTCTATCTCTGGTTACGGGGCGGTGTTACCTCTTGTTACGTTTCTGATTGCGCCATATCGCAGGGTGCTACGTCATGTTATGTGGTTATGATACGTGCTTACATCGTTACTACGTGTTGTTACGCCTTATTGCGTTGTTACATTTACTGGTTACGTGCTTATGTTACGTAGTGTGATGTCTTGTTACGTGGTTATGTCTTGTTACGTGGTTATGTCTTGTCACGTGGTTACGATAAGTGGTGTTACGTTTTGTTACATGGTGTTAAGTCTTGTTACGTGGTTATGTTAGAAGGTGATAGGATTGAATAGACAGTGAGAAGTCACGGTAGGGATAGGTTAGGGCGTATACTTCTATATAACTTCACTGTAAACCGATATACAGCTTATCCGTCTCCGTCTCGCGCAGTAACTGTTTAACATATAACAAAGCTTGTTAGGTTTAGAAAAAGAAGTGTTGTAACATTGGATGAGAAAAGTTTATAATCTAATTACTCACTATATTACCATGAATACCTGTGACGCAACCTGAATTACCCGTTAAAATGTCTGAAGTACCCTACATTCTTACCAAATCATATGAAAATTACATTAAATAGCCCTGTTACGAATCGCTTCTCTGAATCACCATAACACACACACACACACACACACACACACACACACACACACACACACACACACATATGCGATGGCAACCAGGTGCGCTAGACAATTCATATTCTCTAAAATACATTAATAAATAAAAAATACTTAATCGTATTCATCGATCGAAATAGCGTTTAATTACATTAATCAATCAAGATACATGCTGTGGGGTTACTTCGATCGAGGGCTTGCCTCCAACCCTTTAGAGGCGCGATGCCAGGACGTTAGCAGTATAAATCTTGAAGTCAATGAGTCTAAATGATGTTATGCATGGACGAACATTACCTGACTTAGAGATTTTAGAACATTAGCGCCGGGGAACTTCACCCCAGTGTCGAGAAAATACCGTCAAATGGTGTCAAAACATTTGTAAACTTTAATTGGTGATGTTTTTGCGGTCTAAACCTCTTCCTCCTTTAACTCTGTGTATCCTAACATCTCTCCACGTTTCCCCTATCTCAACCGTATAAAGCGTATCCCTCTCTCTTTCAGCATCTGTCTAGTCTAGCATCTCTCTTAGGTTTCCTAGCTCATCGGTATAAACCTACATTCTCCCTTCTTCAGCCTCTGTCTAGCTTATCATATCTCCCCGTTTCCCACATATTCCCCATATAAACGCATACTGTACTCCTCAACCTCTGTCTAGACTAGGACCTCTCCTCGTATTCACCGCCTCCCTCATATAAAGCGCATTGCCCCCTTCAACTCCCTCCTAGCATAGGATCTCTCCGTTTTTCCCCCATATCTTCCTCCGCATAAACGTATACGGCACTCTTCAACCTCTGTATAACCTACTACCTCTCCTCGTATCCCTCTCTATTATATAAAAGGGCGTATCCCTCCTTCAGCGCTGCTCTACCACGGTTCTCTACTCGTTTTCCCTATCTCTCTCATATGAACTCATTTTCCTCCTTGAACGCTCCTCCAACCTAGAATTTGTCCTAGTCTCTCCATATAAACGCATACTCTGTCATTCAAACCTTCCTGGCCTAATACCTCTCCTCGGTTTGTTAGCTCTCCCATATAAAAAGCTATATTCTACCCTTCAATCTCTGTATAGTCAAGTACCTCTACTCGTATTCCCTATCTCTCCTTTATATAACTCCATATTCCCCCTCCTTCTGCATCTGTCTATCCTACCATCTGTCCACGTTTTTCCTATCTTTCCCATATAAACGCATATTCCACATCTCAAACCTCTGTCTAGTCTAGGACTTCTCCTCGTATTCCCTACCTTCACATATAAAGCGCATCCCCACTCCTTCAACCCCTGTCTAGCCTAACATCGATCCTCGTAGTCCCTATCTTCTCCATACAAACACATTTTCCTCCTTGAGCCTTCGCATCTACCCTCGTTTTCCCTATCCTTCCCCATATAAACGCAAAACTCTGCTCGATCTCGCCTATATATGCTACTATCAGGTAGTACATATGGAGAGATAGACAAAGGCAGTGTATTTGGTTTATCATGGGCAGTCACCTTGAAGTTTGCCTTTAGTAGTTAACTACAGATTTACTATGAGTAGCAAATTATAGTCAACGGCAGTTTAATAGTTAGTGATCTGAGTAAAAGTTAGTCAAGGATAGAGTAGGGTAGTCCCAGGAGCGGAGATACACTTAGAACCACAACCTATGCAGATCCTTTGTATCTAGTCCCCTGATGGGCGCCCAGGGAGGGAGAAATGAGGTGAAAGGAGACAGAGGGCGGGCAGACCAGGAGACACAACAACCAGAGGTCAGGGTCCATTGTTTACAGATTGAAACTCCTCGGATAGCAGCTGGTACAGCCGATTCATCCCCCCCCGTGGGCTCACACATCTTCTGAGGATCCGTAGACCGCATTCATTCCGGGAGACGAGGAATTACTCAGAGCATTCTTTTCTCCTGCCATATACACCCCGAAACCACTCGCCGACACTTACAACCCTGAAAGAGACCAACGGGATGAAAGGTGAAGGGAAATGGGAATGCAGGTAAAATGGTGAGACACAAAATTTGGGGATGTAGTGATCCATCCCAGCATTCGCCTAGCGACCCGGAGAAACTCCCGAAAAAGCAATGGGTCAGTATGGTAGTCCGCGGGAATCGTATCCACGATCTCCCGATTAAGAGCCGCAGATATTACCGCCTGAGTCATCCCGCTCGGTACAGTTAGTTAACGTCGAGATTGCTATAAGCATTCTTCACCTCTCAATCTTTGCTAGCTTATCGTTGTCGTTCTTCAACAAGCTGTATGTAAGGAGCATTTCACAGCAATACGCTTTATGTCGAAGACAGAAATACTTTATTGGCAGCACACGTCAGATTATACATAAGGGTTGAACAGCCAGCTTCCCAGCTGAGGTGACTCATAGAGACCCACGCACTAATACTAAACGACAGTCAAGACTGCCGATACAGGGAATGGAGCACACAGAAATAAAATGGATATCGCTTCATATTATTTAGCGTCAAATGATTACTAGAAATGTTTATTTTAAATGCAAGAACCATAACCATTTCTAACACAGCCTTAATGAATTTAGAATTGTACGTGAATTAAATACCTAATAAGAGACTTAATTATTTCAACTGTAATATATTGCAGAACTGTACCATTGCTGTTTAAGATTATAAATTTTATGGCTTCTAAAGCTATTAATAAAATGGCTTTGTAAAGTCAAAAAATAAACAAGTTGCTCAAATTCAGGATAATATACCAACTAACTTGTAAGCTGGATAGTGCTTGATATTGATTATTCGCAGTAATTGTTTGAGGAGTTTGATTGTGTGTTGTTACAAAGCATTCTTTGAATTATTATAACGTGTATGTTAAAATATTAATTTGGAGATTAAATAAATAACCTTTATTATATACAAATAAACCTTTAAACAAACTAGCAGTAGCAGAATAATATACAAGTTCAGCTAACGTTCCACTTCCTCGGTCCAGTTCATGCTGGAAATCTTAGTAATGAGCTTAGGTAGCAGAAGCATTACAAGCTGACAGTATGGAGAATAGTTTACTTTAAATTCAAGGCAGAAAATACACGCCACAAGTGACAGCAGAGCTAATTTCGCTGCCGCAAGTGATAGCAGAGTTGATGCTGGCGCAAGTCTTAGATGTGAGAAGACCAGAAATTATTGATACCATGAGCATTGCGAATAATTATAGTACTTTTCCTGTTTAAGGAACGAACACAACTTTCTTTCACACGGGGAAAAAAAAAAAGAGGAAAGAAAAAGCAAGTTTACCTATTCCAGACACCGAACTAGATTTTGCATGCTTATTTAGTACACAACGGGCCGCTAAACGCTACACCGCAGCACAGCTACCGGAATCTCCCTACACAGCCGTTCTTCAAAAACTGTTGGTTCCCGAGGTCGCGTGTTCAGACCCGCCGGAGGGCGATGGATTTGTTCGGGCGTAAAAAACCCTTAGCATGGCTTCCTTAAGAGAAGTAAAGCCGAAAGTCCCGTGTTGTATATTTACGGCACGTAAAAGAACCTCAAGCCTGATAAAGAGGCCTATGAACACAATTACCGATCTTTCACGCCCAATATATAATGGGACGCTAAGGACCACAGCAGTAAAAGAGCGTGCATAAATAAAACTGAATTTAATTATATTTTTCCACAAGCTGTTATACATTGCAGTGGTGTGCTGCCGTAGATTAAGTCCACGGTAACAGCAAAATCTAGAAATGTTTATTCAGAAGGCGGGTTTAACTAAGTTCCTAAAGAACCGTGCTTCATTTCTAATATAGTCCATTTACATATTGCGTTTCTGATTTTAATTTATAGATCGAATTCTATAATTACTTTCAATATACGTATCTCGGTGACTTTATCGTAGATCATTGGTCTCTTATCTCAAATTGATTGACGAAGAACAATCTACTGTCAGTAAAATCCGTGCGGTGTTATTTATTTACACCCGATATATCTCTTCAAGTCACGAAAGAGCGTATTTAATATGGCACATAATCAGCATTTCATTTGGTGGGAACGGGTGGGAACGGCGTTTCCAGAAATATATATCCTAAACTATGTCTATGTAAATGTTATTGCAATCAACAATTCTGAAATTCATTGATGAATCCCACGACTACAGTCTGTAGCTACACTACAGTGACACTAGCGGCACAAGCGATAGCACCATTTTCGTTGGAGGTCCTATATATGGCAGTGATGCAAGACAAAGAATCTAGTTCAAAGAGAGTAAAGGGCTTCTAGAAAAAATGTAACTGGATGATTCGTGATTCATATGTTAGTAATAGTACCGGCCATTAGTACCTACAATTGCGTAGCGGACCATGTATTGATTGATTAAAGGATAAGTAACTTTTTATGCTTGATAAATTGGTTGAAGAAAGGACCAACCACAGAAGATAGAGATGAAACTATAAGTAAAATGCAGTGTATGGAGAACTTAAGCAGCGCACCTGTTATAGAAAATCAATATTCAATCCATGTGACTAACACTGGTGAAAGTGTTGCATATGTGGTGACTTGTGAAACTGCAGATTTTCTTGATTTTTGGAATGAAGAACGGTACTAATATTTGACTACAGAAAATTCCTGGCTTGAAATGAAGAACGAATATCTGGGATGTCGTGTTTGCTGTAAAATCAGTGCACTTGGTATGGGGGCACAAATGGGCGTAGTAATTAAATTTTCAAAGGAGTGGATGGAATATAAGGTTAACAGCGATGGTAACAACAAAGTGAAGGAACAATGTAGTTTGAGGAAAGAAATGCATATACACAAGACTCGGTTTTCCATAATGCTTGTGAGTCAATAACAACTGAAGGTAACAAACAATATCTTCAAAAAACTGTAGACAACATGAATGCTAAACACTTAGAGTTACGGTTGGAATATTTCGCACTACGTACAAAATTTCACCGACTTTCCTTTTAATGTCCAACTATGAGAACCGAATGGTTTAAATATGGGTAGGGTGTTGCATTCAAACTTCAGTTGTGTTAATATTCTCAACCACATTACAAAAGAAATGAGGGGAAAATTGCTGAAACTATAGTGCAGAGCAATATTAGAATAAGTCCTATGATTGCTGAATCTACGAGATTGAGTCCAAAATCAATGCTAGTCTTATGTTTGAGATACACTCTTTCCGAAAATGATGAGCCCATATCTTTTGGGGGGGGGATTTAGTTAAACTTCATGACAGGACGGCAACAGGTATTAAGAGCGTAGAATAATTTGCGAAGAATTGGTATGAATGATGAGTTCTTGGGACGGTGCTCAATTTCAATAGCTTGTGATGGTGCATCTATCATGCTGGGAAGAAATACAGGAGTTGCAACTGGAATAAAAAACAATTTACAAATTTGTTAATATGTCATTTCTGTAATCGTCGGTTAGAACTAGCGCTTTGTTATACAAGAGAGGAGGTACGAGGTGTTAATCACTCTCAAACAATTTTTGATGAATTGATAAATACCAAAGGGAACTAATGGAATGTTCAGCTACATTAGATAAGAAAATGAAAAAAAATTAAAAATATTCACTATAAGGTGAGTTTCGTTTAGTCTAAAAGCTTTTAAAGCTGTATGGGATAATTACTTAGCATTGGCAACTCATTTTACCTTTGTACAGGCTGATAAAGTAAGAGAATCAAAGGAAAGGGAGAAGTAAGAAGGATAATTCACGCTTCTTGCAAAATTTCAGTTTCTAACGAATCTGGATATCATATATGATACACTAAAAGAATTAACTAAACTTTCTCTACACCTACAGAAACGGAAATTATATGACCCGATGCTAACATTGCCATGCAAAATATGTACGAGTGTTAGAGCCAATGTGCAGTTTACCAGAAGAATATATAAAAGGATCAACACAAGCCATCAGTGAACAAAAATTTCAATGTATTACTCTAAGAAAACACCCTAAAATTTCGGAAATAAACCGACAATAGTTCTTAGAAGTCTTGCAACAAATTTCAACAATAGGTTGTTTCAAAACATAAATAGATCATCACATGAAACAACAAAGATGTCAAACACAACAAAAAATGATATCATGCAAGATCTTAAGGTGTTATTTAAAAAGAATTGGCCGACAGATGTACGCATTAGATGTGATGAAGGAAACATAACAAATCTGTGGAAGTTGTTTCAGTTTCCAGAAAAAAAGACATAAATGTCTTTCGAGAATACGTTGACACAGAAAAAGCACCCAGAGAGTTGAATCCTCTTCTTCAAGCTGTTAAGACTATACCCATTTCAACCTCTGAATGTGAAAGAGCTTTTATCATAATCAATATCATGATGACCGGCAGAAGAATTTCCTTGCTTATCGAACGAGCTAGTACTATTATATTTCTGAGCTGTGTGGGCCCACCTCTAAATGAGTGGGCCTGAGCCGTACGTGAAATCTTGGCTGCGGGCAGGAGGGATACTAGCAGATGAAACAGCTTGCAGGAAGCAAGATGCTAAAGCAGAGGTTTCTTAATACCATACTCTATAGAAACTACTACGTTAAAGGTGAGTTCCTCTAAATATTTTTTTCAACTAAAGCAATGCATATAACAAATAGGATTTAAGTAGCGGTTTTCGTGTTAGTTAATGACATAAATTAGATAATTCAGCTTTGAGCGTATAAATTACCATGTGCCAGACATACCGAACGGAAAGGTAAGTGCTGGATGTATCAAAGTATGTGGGAAAGCTCTCGGGATTTGATAGAGGATCTGAACATATGATCAATTTTCCTTTGTTTCCTAAGCTTCTGGGTTTCCTTAGTTGCTGTATAAAACTCATATTTTGTGGTGTGCAGATAAACAAGCAGGTGTAATTTTATTGTCGATCCAAGCTATAGATATGTTCTTCATTTGTTGTTCATTCAAAGTCACCTGAGGCAGTTGCTATCTCAAAATAAACAATAATTTCATATACCCAAGACATAAATTAGGGGTTTTATTGAGATTGTGAAACTTTGCTTTTTGAGTGTAGATATATTACAACTAGTGGTCATAATTTAGTACTCTAATAACAAATGGCAATAATGCACCGTATGTATGGACGAGCTAATTGCAATTCAAATGAAGCAAGGCATTTCTATGCTGAACAGTTTCCTATTATACATTTACTCAAAAGACGCTCTAAATAATAAATGAACGTGTAATTTAATCAGGCTCTTTTAAAAGACGAGTTTCTTAAAACTGAAGAACAATGAGCACCAGAACACCTAACATAGAAAAACGAGTTTTCAATTATATTGAGGAAAACAGCAGGAGCAGCACCAGAGACACAGCAGCAGTAGAGAATGTGAGTTATTTGACAGTGTGAAGAATTCTACTAGAAGAGCTCCTTTTCCATATCACCTTCAAAGAATCCAAGATCTTAATGTAGCGGATTTTCCAAACGCAGCAGAATTTTGAGCCTGGTTATAACAAACTTGTTTTCAGGGTCAACCTTTTCTTTCTGCTATACTCTTTACCGATGAAGCCAAGTTTATAAGAAATAGAGAGCAGAACGTTCACAAAAGGAATGTATGGGCAGATGAAAATCCCAAAGAAGTTTTGAAAACGAGACATCAATAAGAGCTCATCATTAATGTCTGGGGTGGAATTATTAGTGTCACATAAATCGGTCCTTTCATTTACCTGACATATTGCCGCCAGCATCATACTGAAACTTTTGAATCATTCATATACATGTTTTGTTGGAGAAATCTCCACTGAGCTTAATTCAGTGCATGTGGTTGATGTATTATAGGGCACCACTTCATTTTGCTCTTGCTGCTGGAGCAACTTTAAATCAATGATTCCCAAATAAATGAATGGACCTTATGGAATCGGCATCGTTACTCACTCATTCTTCTGAACTGAGTCCAATGAACTGAACTCCAATGAGTAGTATTTATGGGATTATCTAAAGGCCATTGTGTATTTCGGACCATTTCCTATCTTGGAAACTCTTCTTCAGTGAATAGAGCAACGATGTTAGCAGATAGGGCAGACGCCTGGATCATAAAAACGAATAAGGCAGTCGATGATACTTTGCTTAGAATCCTGTATTGGAGCTCAGGGTGGCCATTTTGAGCACTTTCTGTTGAACAAACAAATTGTTGTACGCCTATGTTGTAAATTAAAGCAGTTAAGCTTTATAAAATATGACTGTTACTCAGAAACTGAGGAAAATTGATCACATGTTTACATTAACATTTTCCCTATTTTCAAGTCCTCTACCAGATCCCCAGAGCTTTCCGTCATATTTTGATATATCCGCATAGCAAAATAGTTTTGTTCGGTTCTCTCTGAACAAGATGGTAACCGAAGCGCTCATTATAATTGACTGGAAGGGGTGAACAGAGTTGCTACCCTAAATTCTAAAAAGAACATAAACATCAAAGTACAAGAGCGTTTACAGCAATAAGTGCAATAAAAAATCAACACTCCATAAACCACATTCTATGATTTTCTTGTGCTTCTGCTTAACATCGTAATCCCGAATTAAATTTAAATCATAAGCAATGTAGCTCCTTGCCTGTCTTTTCTGTTTATTCTTTTTGGTGAACGTAATACATATATAACTTCAGTATTTGAAAAATGGCGTTTTTGATAATTTATATGTTTTATTATTCTAACAAATTGGAGCCTGCGCATAATAATAATAATAATAATAATAATAATAATAATAATAATAATAATAATAATAATAATAATAATAATAATAATAATAATAATAATAATAATAATAATCAGAGAGAAGGGGGGACTCTGCAAAACCTTTATTCTTCCTCAGCTCTATCGGTGGTTACAGTAGAATTGTTTTTGTGCAGAGAATTTTTCTCTTTATGTATACATTTTGAATCAGCACAACATCAGTATTAATGGTGTAACTGTGTAAGTATATTATAGAGAGGGTAGAAGCCACTTTTCATGTAACGCATTCCGAAACTCTTCGCCAACTGGCTTTGGTTTCCATCTGCTACTAAAGCAGTCCGCTATTGGGGATACACTGGTTATCCTAGGTTTAAAAGGCTATCTGCCGCTATCTTACCTACTGTTTATTCCTATCGGCGATGTAAACAGAGAAAGGGAACATTGGAAGACGTGGATTACATTTTTGAGCCTAAATTAAAATGTCCCATGCACTGCTTTTATTATGAACATGTTGGAAGTACCTATTTATGTTCCAGAAAGTCACGAATATGTCCATTTTATAATTCTTTTTAACAAAGGAAATGGTTATTGGTTGTGTTATTCCAATAGCAATAGTAATAATAATAATAATAATAATAGTAATAGCAGTAATAATAACAATAACTGCGGTAAGAAGAAGTTGCTGCTAACTTCTTTCTAAAAGCTTAGCAAGGAAAAGCTTTTTTTTAATCCGGGCTTCAATATATGACAATGCATCAAGGACAATGCTTCAAAATATACATTACCCTTCATCAGATGAATGAAACTAATTTTTATAAGTATTTTTTAGATGTAACCTGCGATAAATTGATCATTTAAGTTACCGACACGAAAGCAAATGATTTAGAACCCAAATTATTATATTTCGAAGTTTATTATAGTATTCCGATACATGTTGCACTAGTCATAATTTACTTGTATGAAGATTCCTTGTTAAAGAAACCTTCTTTATTTTATGAGCCCAGGACTACAATAGGCGTGCTACCAAAAACGAAGCTATCACAAAACTTGCAATTAGACGTCTGTAGATTACTCACCATTTCATATTGTTTATGGTAAATTTGCGATCTCATCCATCATTGATGTGACAGTGTCTGCAACGGGACTCCAGCTTGTAAACGAAGACAGTAAATTTCTTTCGGCACTTAGGATGAAGCGTTATAAGGGGTAGAATGCCTATGGTGTATGAATATGGCAAGATAATGATTCCATGATAATGAAACGTCTGTCTGTATTAAGGACAGTGTGTATTGAGTAGTCACTAGAAGGGATTCGAGGTTATTTTTAGGCAACTGGAGTTTCGTTGCTGCCGAGCAGATGTAGGACATTTTCGAAGAGAGCATGATATGGTGCTAGAGTTCATTGCATAAGCAAATATCATTCGTTTAACTTGAGTGCTTCTGTGCCTTCATTTCTCTGAAAAGGGTTGCAGTTTATGGCCATATAGAAATGTATGCTTACAATGAAATACTGAAAAACCAGCTTGGCATTCATTTTCAAGGAAAAACTGGGTTAGTGTTTCCAGTTGTGACTACAGGCAAGATTGAAATTTTGAAAATTCAAGCGTTTACTTCTCAAAAGTACGTAATTTGTTCTTAAAGAAGAAAACTTTTTTCGTGTCAAGTCTTTCTGACTTACTTTAAAAAAATAAAAACTAAACATATTTCTAAAGAATAATTCACATGGTAAATGTAGTAAAATACTGCTCAGAGTACATATAACTGAATCCTAGATTGCATACAATCTACGTTAATGGCAGCTCTGAAAGGAGAAGGTAAGTTGTAAAGAACACCACAGCACCGCAGTGACAATAACAAGCCTTATGTTAATACAGGATTGATTATTCGCGTGTTATCTTCAATATGTCTTACTGTAAATATTTCAACAAAAAATACAATAACTTGTGTTACTGTTTTTTAAACTTGGGTACCCATCAAGCAGCTTACAAATTTAGAACAAAAATTAGACCTCTATCCTATATGGAATTTATTGAGCTTTTACTCGTTCCTTCCCTATGCTCCCAAACACTTACATATAGTATGAAGTGCTCTGCTTTGGTTATTGAGTGAAACTTTGTTTGACAACACAGATAATACACTTAAAAATAGTTTTATTTATGGACGCTCTTTAACTGCTGTGGTGCTTAGCGTCCCATTTTATATTAGGAGTGAAAGACCGGTAATTTTGTTCAGAGGCCTCTTTATCTGGCTTGATGTTATTTTACGTGCCGTAAATCTACGACACGGGTCCACCAGCTTTAATTCCTTTCCGAAGGAAGCCATGCTAAGTATTTTTACGCCCGAAAAAATCCATCGCCTTCCGCCGGGTTCATAAATAGCTTTTGGACAAATATAGTGGTAGGTTCGAAATATTGTATTTATATTGACTGCATGTTCTCTGTATAACAGAGAGACATGAAGAAAATAATGATAGCCAAAATTGGGTGTGAATGTAGATATTCTATGTTAGGAAAGAAAATAAATCATACAAAGGTTGTTAATGTTTAAAAGCAACGCAACCTGCATTTACAATTTAAGTATATAAATGAATAGCAAAATTACTAATTTTAAATTAAATATGCAGGAATGTTGGTCCTCTCTTTGCAATGATATTTTATTAGAGACGTATATTGGGGCGTTCCACTGTTTTCCTGCATCCAGAAATGTTAGCTCATCTATCAGCAGATGCATTCACATACTCATTCTCTAAAATATCATCTATAAATAAGTTAAATAATATTGGACTGAGTTTACAACCTTGCCTCAGACTTTTAAGGCGTTTTCTTAGATGTTATATACGCAGTGATGAATAGGACGTATCCATCTCAGTGCAGAAATGAGGTCCTTCTTCTGTGGATCAATCGGGAGTGACCGTAAGTGCTTCTTTTTAAGATTGATGCCATCGTAATGCTTCGTAATGAAACGTTTGTTAAAACTAAATGTATGCCAATCTTCACTATTGAATGACAAATTCTGTGGATTAACTGAGGGTGACCTTGAATACTTCTTTTGAAGTTTGTTGCGACGTAATGCTTCATAATGAGCGTTTATTCAAATTTAATGTATGCCAAACTTCACCAGTGAATGTTTTGAATACTAACAAGATCCCTGGCTGATCTGCAGTGAGAATGAGGTGTACTTTATGTCAAAGTAATAGCTTATGCCGTTCTCCAGACTTGTTCTCTTAATACAGATTTCATGTTACTCAGGTAAACAAAACCTTCTGAGTACATAATATGGACACAAATTGGTCTCTGCTGACCGCACTTCTTTAAGATGTTTATCTTTGCTCAGGCTAAAAACGAACTCAACATGTCAACGAATGTAGTTTTCTCACAACACTGAAATCACGGTCACTTGGCAAGATGGAGTATCCAGAGAGAGGAAAGTGATGTTCAAGAATGCGAAATCTTCCAGTGGCAATATACGTAACATCCAAAGATTCACAATGTTCCAATTCTATTTTTCTCCGTAGAGTTGTCTGAAATGCTCACCAATTGTTCTACTTGTATGTCGTGGTCTTCAAAATACTTCAGCAAGAATCAGCCTACTCATTCTGAACCCCTTGATGCCAATGCTTTATCTCAGAAACAAAAATATTTGGTGAGTAATCACAAGGTACACATTGAAATTGTTTATGTCCATAGCTGTTTTTATAGAACATTAGCACTTTAGATAGGTTTGATGTAGGCAGTGCTTGCTGAAGATCGTAAGTTATGTCATGAATATTTTTATCTGGAGTTGCATTCCTGCTTATATTTTTATATTATTCTGGTCAACTTGAATTTCCCTATTATATAGTTCCTTTTGATTCCCTTAATTTTTCATTTTTTTACCTTTGCAGCTATAACATATATTTTAATGCGAATCACAACCTGGGAAGGTGACTGATTTTAGTAATTTAATTTAAATATTGAATTCTTCAATAAATATGCCATGATACTAAAGAATACAGGCTTTCCTTTGATGTCAGAACAGTAATCATATTTGTAATGATTGTAGAAACTCTGAATTGAATATGCGGTTGAAATGCAGAATGTATCAGAATTACCTTTCCTACTCTAATGTTTTCTGTACTTAGGGATATCTTGCATATTGTGACTTTGTCCATTTTTTCTTATTTTTAACTGTCACTCCCTCTGTTCTCACTGTCACTGTGCTAATTGTTTATCTAGTTCAGCTTCACCGGGTGTTCACTTTGTTCGCACTTTCACTTCACTGAATGAACTAGTTCAATTCTCCGTCCCCTCACTTCCTTAGTGACATAGACTTTTCACATCGGAAGGTTCAGTTTCCAGGGAGTCAAACACATGACCTCCACAACCAGTCGCTCCGCAGTAACACTCGCTGCACGTCACAACAGCTGTAACCAACTCGCTCAGAGAATCGCTCTTGATGTCGCACTAGAGACACACTCGCTAACTCGCTCGCTCGCTCACTGACTGACTCAACAAATCTACTCACACTCGACTGCTGCGAGAGCACTCGTTTATATAGTCAGTGGAATCTTTCCACAAGGTTCTCGATCGTTCTAGAACTATTTCGATACACTTCCTGGAGGAGACGGAAAGAAGAAACTTCCAGAAGGTTCAAATCATCTGCCGATAGCGCAACCGGTGTTTGCGCTGGCCGGCGGCGGTTATCTTGTTTACTCCGAACGTCCGGCGCCGACCTCCCGATAACCTTGAGCCATAGTCGCTGCATCACAATATGGTTCTTAACAAGTTACACATCTTCCTCTGAATAGACATGTGGTCTGTGCTGCTGTTTGCCTCTTTTATATTGTTGTGGAGTACTAGCCCTTGCTCGCATTTAAGTTTGTAAATTTTCTTTTACCTCTATCGTGCTGCAAACTATGAATGCTTAAAAATGCAATTTTAAACACATCAATACTTCTACCATTTTTCATAATACTGTATTGGATTGTTTAGTTTCTTCTGGTTACTTCATTCTCTGTATACCCTCATTTTACATTTTATATTCACATGGAACCAAACAAATATGCATTTTTTTGTCGATCGAAATTTCACAAGTCCGAGAATGAGTTGCTTAGGGCCTGTATATATTTCTCCCCAACTTTTATAAAGATGTTTAGCGCATTCACAGAAAGTACTAACTATGATTTTGGGCTCGTTTAGTGAACTTTCTTTGCGAAGTATTCAAGTCCCATATTTTGTGCAAGCTTCTTTTGTGTTTATTGCTAATATTAATCTTCCGCTTTCCCGATGCTATCATTTTCATTTCCATTTGGTTTGGTCTATCTTCATTCTGGGAAAAGAAATCACTTCACTGTATAATTGCATAAACCACCAATGTGATAATGAGAAAATGGTAACCTAAAAATTCGTGCACACACATTCCATAATATACCTGAGGAATATAAAATGTAGATTAACAGTATTGTAGCATTAATATCTCATGAAAGAACCACATTCAATGAAAGCTTGAATTTTGGTGGGTTGTACAAATACAATGGTAGTCAGCATACAAATATAAATGAAGACAAAAGCAATACTTGCCTCACATGTACTAGAATAAACATTCTAATAATGTTTGTTTTCCAAGTTTATGCTCACATTTGAATCATTAGTATCATCGTCTAATACATTCCTATCACTTGAACCGTTATAAAACTAAATTTAAGTGGAAAAATTATAGTAACCTTATATGATACAAACGGCTCCAAATGTTTTCCGTTCCACCTGTAGGGGATAAGCGGGGTGTCTTATCGAGAGGTTATGCCACGTGCCTTGGCTCATACCTGCTCTATAAGGTTAGAGCACGTAATGTAAGGAAAATATCATTCCAACACATTTCCTTTAGACTTGGCTATAAGAAAGTAATAACTGTGAAAGAAAGCAGCAATTACATTACAGCACAGCGACATAAGTAGTATACAAAGTAGATTTTAGAAATGAGAGGAATCATATTACTGTATAACAAGCTAGTGTTAAAATAAAATGGTTTGTTTTTCAATATGCACTACTTTCTCTACCCATTATCAACTAAATATGTTCTTTATTTATCATAATGTCCTTATAATGAAGTATGGTATTTCTGTGCACTTTACCTTAATCGTGACAAAAATTTAGACGAGAAATTGTTTCAAGTTACAGCCTAAGTTACACCTTTCCCTATTTGGTTGCATGCAAGATGCCGTAATGACAAACAGACATATCTATACCACAACTCACCTTTTTACTCTCTTCACTACTTACCTATAATAAGTAGGGAAAGTATTGTGTTCCACCCAGACATTAAAAAACGAGATTCACTGGAAATACACGTTTGGAGACGCCCTGAATCCGAAGAAGGTATTTTTAATTTCTCTGCTACGCAGCTACAGGAAGTAAAGTACTGTATTCCGCCTAAAAACTGAATAACGGGATTCACCGGAATTGCACGCTTTGAGACTCCCTGAACCCAAAGAAAGAATTTTTACTTTCTCTACTACGTAGCTACAGGAGGTAGAGAAATTATTGTATTCCACCCAAAAGTTCAATAAAAAGATTCACCGGAAATACACGATTTTAAATTCCCTGAAACCAAAGAAAGCATTTTACTTTCTCTACTACGTATCCATAGGAGGTAGAGAAAGTGTTTATTCAACCCAAAAACTGAATAACGAGATTCACCGGAAATACACGTTTTGAGACTCCCTGAACCCAAAGAAGGAATTTTTACTTTTCTACTAAGTAGTTACAGTAAGTAGAGAAAGTGTTGTGTTGCTCCCAAAAATTGAATAACGTGATTCACCGGAAATACGCATTTTGAGACCCCCTGAATTCTAAGTAGACATTTTACTTTCTCTACTATGTAGCTACAGTAAGTAGAGAAAGTCCTGTGTTTTACCTAAAAATTCAATATCGTTGTGACACCTTGAATCCAATGAACTTATTTTTAGAATAAGGTCGAAGTGTATGTGTGTGCAAACCAAACTTAGTGTTTAAGTTCAACTTCTTCCAAGAAAGCGCCACGGAGATTTTAAAGAGAATGCTGAACTCCAAACTACCTTGACATTGGAAAATTTTCGAAATTTTTTATTCTTTCAAAAATGGCTCAAAGATTTTTGGATTAAAATACATATGTTTAAGCTCTTTTTATGATAAATAAAATGTATATCTTTAATTTTCTAGGAATAGTCTGTAAATTCGTCTTTATTGTGACTGACTTTTGATAATTAGTAAATCGTAATAGCGAGACAAAATCTTACTGCACAACAAATGTAGATCTTGTTAAATCACAAAATTTATATGAAATAACATTTTTAATTTTATGTCAAAAAGCACTCTTATATTTTATCTATTCTGAAATATTCTTTGCTGCTAGTTTGAATTTTCAAATAGTTTATACTTCTCTCAACTGCAAACAGCTATGGTTTCTGTCCTTCCTTCTTTCTCTCCCGTGTCCATACAAAGAGAACAGAATTTCAAAGCTATCACGTTTCTGGCTCGCATTTGCGAGGTCGTGGGTGCGATTCCTGTGGCCGTCCTTCCTGATCCATGATTTTTTTCGTTTTTTTCCCGGATCGCCAGGCGAATGCTGGGAAGGATTCTCACATCCCCGAATTTCCTGTCCCTTCATCTCATCTCCATTATCATTTCCCTTCATCTTTCATCCGTTGGTCTCTTTCAGGGTTGGAAATGTCGGTGATAGTGCTTCGGTGCAGTGTGGCAGGAGAAAAGGCTGCTCTTTGTGACTCCGTCCCTCGGTTTTCGGCTGGTTGTCGGGAGTATCCTAACCCCCTTGAGGGGCGTTGGATCCCTCCATGAGCAGTGAGTTCCTGTCTGCCTGACGGGCAGTCTCTATCTGAAAACTTAGGTACCCTGCCATTCCTATGCCGTCACTTCTGGTTCCGGCCTCCCGGTGTCTCCTCTCACCTCATCCTTACTCCCCGAGGCGCCCCTTGCGGGGTGTAGGCATAACATCCATTACGTGGATCACTGCCGAGCCCCCTCCGTAGCCAACCAATCCAAAACTATCACATAGCCATCGGCTTTGAGGGGTTTGGCTATCGCTTTAGCGTAATATGTTCTACTTATACCTACAACGGATTGTGTAAATGAGGGATGAAGGTTTATCTGTATTAACATGAAATAGATGCAAGAATAATCTTTGTAAGAATATTTTGTAGAGAATGTCATGTGAATGCAACACATATTTTATAGACAAAGATCCATATGTCTGTGTGTCTGTGAACAATATAACTCCAAAACGAAAAGTCGGTTAAATACCAAACTTGATATTTAAGCTCAGCATCTTTTAAAGACGTGAAACAAAGGTTTTCATGAAAATCTCTCCGACTCCGAACAACCCTTTTACATGGAAATATTTTCGAAACCTGTTACTTTCTCAAAAATGACTCTAAGGAGCTTGATTAATGTACCCTCTGTTTAAGATATTTTCATGAAAAACTAAATATATTTTCAATTTTATGAGAAGAGCCTCTCCAGTCTTCTTCATTCTGAATGACTTTTGAATAACTGGTAAACTGAAAAACAGGGACAAAGGTTTGCTATACAAGAAAATCACGCAGTTTGTCATACATATATTTTATGAGATTAACTATTTCCCAGATTTTTTTGTTATTGGTTTGAATACTTTTTGTAACTGAGAAGTCACTATTCGTTTTTTTTTGTCGTGGTCGTACAAACAGCATGGACTTTAAAACCATCGGGTAGTGACATACTTTTTTGAAAATGTGACTATCTCTTTATCTACTTATACTACAACGAAATGTGTAAATTTGAACTTTTTCTTTTGGTATTTAACTAAGTCCTTTAATCGGGTAGACCATTACCGGCGGTGAATGAACGAAATGGTATAAATGATGCTCAAATGGGCCCGAGGTTCCTAGAGCATAGAGTTATCCACATTCATCTTCTGAGGATAAAACGAAACCCTGGAAAAGGCTTTATCCAGGTAAATCACTAACTGATTCGAATTCGGGACCTCTTGAATGTGAGGCAGAACCCTACACCACAGAGATGGGCTAAATGTGAATTGGAGATTTCTGTGGATTATAAGAAGTAGACAGAAAAATAAGATTTAGTAAAAATAATTTGTAGAATGGCGAAAAGATGTGAATGCAACACGTTAGAATTTTCTCGCGGTAATGCAAAGAGCGTGGAGTTTCAAAGTCACCACATTAAAATCTGACTATCGTTTTAGCTGCTGCATTCTTCTTATATGTACTTACAACGAAGTTTGTAATGACAGTTCATTCCAATTAACAAGACTCCTTCACTCCAGCCGTGTGTAGGACAAGGTTGGAAAGATAGAATGAGATTGAAAAATTCAATGTTAAAGCCGAGATTTGAACTGCGGATCCTCCAGTTTCCATCCAGGTGGCGTTTCGGTAAGGTGTGCGACTCGCATTCGGGAGATCCCTAGTTCGCTTTCCGGCGAACGCCCACTCTGACACATGGGTTTTTTTCGGAAGTTTTCCGGGATCGTTAGGTGAATGCTGATGTAGTTTTACTCAGCCCCCGAATATCGTTCCATTCTTCATTTCATTTATCTTTAACCCCCTTAGGTATGTTTCAGGTTTGGAAGTACCGGCGATGGTGTTCCATGGGGCGTGGCAGAAAAAAGGATGCTCTCTGTGGAACCTTATCCGTCTCTCGGTCTT
Organism: Deroplatys truncata; assembly: GCA_030765065.1. NCBI lineage: Eukaryota > Metazoa > Arthropoda > Insecta > Mantodea > Mantidae > Deroplatys > Deroplatys truncata. The sequence continues at coordinate 332,283,132 of CM060990.1, forward strand.
TGGCTGGTGCCTGGGGTATAAGGACCGCCTCTTGGGAGGCGTTGGACCATCTATGTGAGGTAGGGTACCTGGTTTGCCTGTCCGACTGTCGGGGCATCTCAATTGGAAACTTTAGGAACTTTGTCATTGCTATGCCATCATAACTGGTTCCGGCCGCCCAGTGTCCCTCCCTATCCAGGGCGCCGCCTCGAGGGGCACAAGTGCAATATCCTCATTCACTGGATCGGGGTCCAGTTCCCTCCGTTACAATCCCATTCCATTCCGGGCCAGGGAAGAGAAGCATTTTAAGAATTCAGAACGTGAATCATAATACAAAGTATCTAAGTTTTTTCTTTCTTTCTTTCTTTCTTTCTTTCTTTCTTTCTTTCTTTCTTTCTTTCTTTCTTTCTTTCTTTCTTTCTTTCTTTCTTTCTTTCTTCAGATTTGTAATTTGAAATCAGGTTTACTTTTGAAAACAATTTAATTTTCAACAAAAACACCTCAATCTTTGTGCATTAAGACTCTCGAATCACTATTTTGAAAATTTAGCTTATATGTTATCCTAAACGAATAAAACAGCTATATAGAAACTGCATATTTTGCGCTAAACGTTGTTTCCTCGTATCTGTTAACATTTTCTCCTTTTGGATATAATACCTACATAGGTGTTTTTACCCTACGCCCACTATACGACTGGCACGGGTTGTCTCCCTTTCTCTTGTGAGTGTGAGGGGAATTATGTTTCGAATAAAACAATCTTTATTCGTTTTTCAGTAACAAACGCAAAATATATCTCATTTTGAAGTAAATTTAATTTTTCACTTAATTGTGCCCAAATTGCTTCAATACTTTGACATTAATATTACTTTTACCTCCATATTTTTAAAACATTACTTGAATATTATTAGAACTGAATGTACCAATTGTATGGAACTATACGCTTAGTGCTAAAAGTCTCTATCAATCTCTATGAAAATTAAAAAGAAAAAAAACAAACTTATATTCAAGTTAATAAATACCCTGTGTTTCCAAGTGCGCATAGAACAGTCTATTGGTGGTAATTATGAAACCATTGTTATTATTATTATTACTAGTAGTAGCAGTAGTAGTAGTAGTAGTAATAGTAGTAGTAGTAGTAGTAGTAGTAGTAGTAACGACGTTAACAATGAGATACGCATTATGTGAACCTTGTTTCTCAAGAAAATTATTGAATAATGCATTCTAAACTTCTGTAGCATCCGCATAAATAGTGTAATATTTTATTTTTAAACAACATATTATGTAAAGAAAATGTTAATTTATTTCACTTGGATAGAACTAATAAGGAGAAAAGTATTTAGTTTCTTCTTTCCTCTTAGAGTCAGCCCGCTGCATTATACAAGCATACACAAAGGTAAATGTGACCTCTGAGACGATATCGGCAATTACTATCAGCTACAGCCAAGCATAACTAGTCGAAAATACATTCCTTCCCCCTCTACCTCTACAACCCCTGGTCCACCGGAAAACATTTGGAGCCTGCTGTACAACAAGCTGTTGCTATCATCTTGACTTTGTGGTTTACCTTCGTTGCCACTATAGAATGAGAGATTCCATTGAAACAAGCCAAGACTGCTTGGCCATTTGTCATTTAATTGAAGTATTGGGTCAACGTGATGATTATCCCAGTCTCATAGATGGCTGTGTCTTTACATCATTTAATTTCACGCTTTGTGGGCTTGTTTACTAAGGTAGGTGAACCTATCCCGGCTAGGATCCTAGTTTTCCGTTATCTTATACCTGTACGGTTCACATTTGCTGATATGCAAGTTAGTTGAGCTGAAGTTTACATGGCTCCGAAAAGGTCAAAAGGATATGTGAAGAATTCAAAGGAAGAAAATGGAAGCCATGTGATGGACTCAGTAGAAATAGTGACCTTAATGAGAAATAAATGTAAAACAAGACCTGGTGGTGCATTATACATAAATGCCTGAAGCTGTGCATCACAACATAACCTAATTATTGACCAGAGAGCGACATACATAATTTGTTTGGTTGTGCACCCGCGTAGAAGTAAGTGAATTCTTCATTAAAAGAAAAGTTTATAAACAATGAGACCCCAATTAAGCAATCTGCTGTTAGCAGCACGTGATTTTTGACAGGGCATAAATTATAGTACTAATGCAAAGCTTACTGGTCTTTCTTTATATCGATCCGCAGTTTAAAACTACATTTCCTAACCAATTTGTGGCATTCTGAGCAAGAGGAAAGGAGAAAGTTTAAAAGTGATCCGTTCCGTTATAAAAAGCCTTTACCATGTCATTTCTGAGGTAGTTCGAAGAAAAAGAAGGAGAAAAAAACAATTTCATGGATTGGGTGGGAATGGGAGAGGGAATGGATAATTTATATTTCTTAACTGTGTTGAGTTGTAGGTAATTTATCGGGGTTGGAATCACGAAATGGATCGAAGACACGGAAAGCTCTGCCTGGTGTTTGCCCTTCACCTCCCCGTTAACCTCCACCTTCTCCTTCTCCTTCCAGCATTGTCAAATCCGGAACATAACAGTGAAATACGTGATTAATAAGGAAGACTTGATTCTGTGGAAAGCACGTCTAGGATACGTTAAACGTTCTACTGCTCCAGTATGGATGTCTGCCTCTGTGTCTACATCAGGAATACGTACCATATTGTTTCTCTGAGCGCAGATTGTGAATACTATGAACTAGTAAATTAATACAAAGAAATTATATCAGATCTGAAGAAATTACGGCATAAGTAATTTGTCAACGTGTCAGTTTATGCAGTATAGAATATACTGCCTACATAATACATACAAAATCTTTCATATAAAGTACAGGGACAGGAGGCTTTAAACTTATTTCCATAAGGAACAAAAACCCTAGTCAAATATTTGTACTCTTTTTCTTTGGTTTATATTTGCTTGCCAGTTTTTTATACTGCTTAATGTGCTTGTGTAGAACTAAAATAAATTGCCGTAGTGCTTCTCTGGCATATTCCACATTTCAGGGTAGTTTGGTCTAGAAGGAAAATTAACACATTACAATACTATGACATCCTTATAACATTAATAGGGTTAATAAGGTTAATGTTTCATTAGTTATTAAACAATTAATGATTATAGGCTTGGTTTAATTTAGTACTAATTACCAAAAAATTCACATAAAATATGCTTATAATCTTTAACACTTACATATAGATAGTAGAAAAACTCAGTATTGTGTCGCATGCAAATGTTCGATATAGAGATTTCAACGAAATACACTTTTGTGCTCCCTGAATCTAAACAATTTAGAAAATGATCCCGCGCCTGTACCTATTTATAATAATAGCAGTAGTAGAAGTAGTAGTAGTAGTAGTAGTAGTAGTAGTAGTAGTAGTAGTAGTAGTAGTAGTAGTAGTAGTAGTAGTAGTAGTAGTGGAGCCTCAAGTTGCAAAACTGCTGAGGTCATTAGCGCCCTAACACCACCATACATGAATTAACATGTCTGTCTATGCTTGTCTATCTCTCTGGCAGTATGTGTCCTTAAACAACACAGCTTAAATCCGAAAATTTGAATGAACATTAGATTGTTATTTAAGCCCAACAGCTTTCAAAGATGCAAGACGATAGTTTTAATAAGATTCTGCCATATCTGATACAACCTTTATATGGAGAAAGCTTCGTTATTTTTTATTTGCTTAAAAACTGATCGAGGCTTTTTATCAAAATAGCAAGTGTTCTATATACTGACATTGCAAATAAAATGTATCACATTTTCTGTTTAACTTCTTTAGCCCTCTCCACTCTTATAGGATTTTGTGTAACTGGGAAGCCATTAGACACAGACAAATGCGTGGTGCAAAAAAAAAAAAAAAAAAAAAAAAGCAGAAATGATTTACGGTTTGTCTTAAACAAAATTATTTAGCAATAGCCGTTCTGGAAATATTCATCCTTTTACGATTTAAGTACCTTTTTTGCATGAACTCATGCAATAGAAAATCGAATTTGTTATGTAAAGAGGTGATCACTATTCCCGAACCTTGCATTAGGCATTGAAGAATAAATATATCTGTCCATATAACGTAATCTGAAATGATTTCTAGGCAAACCTTAATTGTGATTAGGTGAAAGTGGACAGAAGAATCATTTGTATCTGAATACCATAATATATATGGGATACCTGAGAAATGTGGATGAATAGAGAAAATCATACCAGTTATAAATGAAATTAGTGTAATTCTTTGGGTCCTTTTTTATACAGCCGCTCCTAGTGATGAAGTATCGTTGTCGTCGTAAACGCTCTGCATATATGGCCTATGACCTTCGGGGGTTACCTCATTCCATCAAGTGATGACTGGACTCATTTCTGAGGTGGAGGTACCCAGAGGCGGTGTCCGTTACCTCCAATGGTGGGGTGATGATGAGGATGGCGGTGGAATGAGAGGACCTACAGTTTTTATCTCGTGCTCCGAATCACGTTGGGCCTTGGGGATACTGCACATATGCAAGTCTGAGGTGAAAGGGTAGATAGGATCAACCACAGAGCCAGCAATATAACCTCGAACCCTCAGAACCAGAGCCAGAAACGAAATGACTGCACTACCCAAGGTGCCCTGGCAGTGAAATGTTACTATTTGGAATATGAAATCGAAAAAGAAAACATAGCAATGCATAACATTTTGAAGTTTGTACAGTCTAATTAGAGCTCTGGAAATCTTATAACCCTAGAATATCCAACATTTTGTAGCGTTGTCATATTCTTTCAGGTTTTATTTAAATGGAAACTGTCATACAATTATCCTCAAAATCACTAAAACTCTTAATTTTAGAGACCGTAAAATGCAGAACATGCAAGTTATCCTAGCGTCCTAAGTAATTCAAACGGGGATAGAATAGGAATTTAATAACGAAATGCGTAACATTTGCTTTTTAGGAGGATCTGGAAACGTAGCTTTTAATAGCATTATATATCTCTTTTTATTAAGAGACATGACAAAATTCATTATGCAACTCTACACTTTTAACTTGACCTGATGGTGAATAATGGTTGCTCGAAGGAGCCCGACTTTTAAAGAATGGAAATTTTGCACAACATTTTTATTCTGAGTAAAGGAACACATTGAAAAAAGCCTTATTCAGCTGCTGATCTTAACAACGCATGGTATTCATTACACAACAGAGATGGTCTTTTTGTACTGTTCTCTAATTGCTATGTTAAGTATAACAATCACAGCTACAGTAAAATAGTAAAATTCACCATAAATTTAAAAGAAAACCACTTTTACTCCTTGCTAAATATCTTTTCAATCTACAAGGGTACATTCGTCCCAAAAAGAAAGAAAGAAAGACAGACAGAAAGAAAGAAAGAAAAAGAAAAGAAAGAGACTTCACTAAAATAAGCGAAGCTTAGAAAGTCTTATGCTGCATTACTAAAGTATGATTTACATATTCATTACGCTATTTTCCATTGATATTATTTTATCAAGTACTATAACTTAAACTAATACAGAAACCGTTAGACACAATTGTAATAAAGCACTGCAATAGAGTACGATAAAATTACACAAACATAGTGTTCTTTAGAAAGTATGTAGCTAGAATGTGATTTTGCTGCGTTCAGTAGTTTAATATGTCACCTATATGAGTATGAAGTTATTGTCACTGCATGTTCGGCTTTAGTGAAATTAGGGGTTTACTTTTCCCTAATGACAATGTAACCTATTTTCCGTATCAGTTGACTTCTTTGAAACAAATGAGAAAGGGTAATCAACAAAATAAACTTAAATTAAAAAAAATAAACTAAGTCTTACAGATGTGGCAGGGATTATATCGTAGTTATGCTTTATCGATACAAGTCGCTTAATGAAAGCATATAATGCCAGAACGTTATTAAACGTTGATTTTTAGCAAGACTTTTGTATTATTTTAAGGAAGAAGCAAGAATTCGGACCCATAACTTAGCCTAAAATGTAATATATCCCATAAAAGTAGAAATAAGTAGTGGCAACATCATATGCTCTTTTTGAGAATATCGGGCAACTGCATCGTCGCTAAATGTTGAAGAGCGGAATTCTTCTCCTTTTGACTTCTTGCAAATGAGCTGGTAGTTTTGGCAACTTAACCTATTAAGAGACCTTGTCATATCTATACCCGGAAGAATACTTCGGAGCAAACTATATAAAAATAATTAGAATGTTTTTTTATTCCACTGTGTACCATTCCTCTAGAAAGGTTTCCATGTGTTTCAAGCGTGGTTGAAATGAAAACAGCCAAAGTAATGAAGGAACAGAATGAAATACCGAGAGACCCAATAAACTATGAACCAGCTGCGCGGTGTTTTTCCACTGGGAGTGTAAACACGTCAGTAGTATATATATATATATATATATATATATATATATATATATATATATATATAAGAGGGCGAGGCAAGTTTTGCGTTTATATGGGGGGACAGGGAAAACGAGGGTAGATAATATGTTGGAAGAACGTTCAAGGAGGAAAAATACGTTTATATGGGAGAGATAGGGAAAACGAAGAGAGATGTTAGGCTAGACGGGGCTCGAAGAGTAGAATATGCGTTTATGTGGAAAAGATAGGGAATACGAGCAGAGCAGCTAGGCTAGACAGGGGCAGAAGGAGGGTGGTTGCGCATTGTACGAGAGAGGCAAGGAATACGAGGAGAAGTGCTGGGCTAGGCAGGTGTTAAAGGTAGAAGGGTTATATATATGGGAGAGATGGGAAACCAAGGAGAAATGTTAGGCTAGACAGGGAGCGAAGGAGAGGAATACCCTTTATATGGGGAGAGATAGGCAATACGAGAAGAGGTGCTAGGTTAGACAAAGGCTGAGAAGTAGGGTATGCGTTTATACGGGAGAGACAGGGAAAACGAGGAGAAATGCTAGGCCAGACAGGGCTTAAAAGGACAGAATGTACGTTTCATATGGGAGAGATAGGAAAACAGGGACAGATGCTAGCCTAGACGGGCTTGAAGGGGTAGAATATACACTTTATATAGGGAAGATAGGGAAAACAAGGAGAGATGCTAGGCTAGAAAGCTAAAGGTTAGAATGTGAGCTTTATATGGGAGAGTTAGGAAGGGTGCTAGGCTAGGCGGGGTAAGGGACTATAAAGGGCATTTATATGACTGAGATGGGGAATACGAGGCGAGATGCTAGGCTTTACAGAAGTTGACGCAAGAATATGCGTTTATGTGGATGAGATAGGGAATACGAGAAGTGCTAGGCTAGATAGAGGCTGAAGGAGAGAAATGTGTTCATACGAGAGAGATAGGGAAAACGTGGAGAGATGCTAGACTAGGAGGGGATTGAGGACTAGAAAATACGTTTATATGGGAAGAGACAAGGAATATGAGGAGGGATGCTAGGGTAGACAGAGGCTGAAGGTATCTAGGAGTGTTTTCCAGAAGGGTTGGGGAACAATTTCAAGGTATTTAGAGCACAGGCACAATATAACTATTTCGGATGGCACTTAAAAGTAATTTCTGGGTACAGTTTAGCCTACTCTGCAGGTATTCTGGTGGTATGTTGATGCAGTGGAACACATATTTTACATCCTCTTACTGGATTTAGGAAATTTTTAGACACAGAAACAGGTATTTTAGGGCGTCGGTGTAAGCATTTCGAAGGTATTTCAACCTCTGTAGTAGGAATTGTTAGGCATTTTAGCATCCAGTTACGGTCTTTTAAGGCTAAGGTACAGGTTTTTAGAGTATTCTAAAGCGTTTTATAGAAATTGTAGCAGCTATTTTGATGATATTTGCATATGGTCTTAGAGTATCCTGATTGTGTTTAGAATGGCAGGGCATTCAGGGCATTTAACGCACTTTTTAACTTCATACATTTTTAGAGGAATCTGGCGAGAGTATTTTAGGCTCTTTAATTGTATTTTAGACTACGGAATTAGGTATGGACGCAGACCTTTGGGACATTCTGGTACACAGGCAGAAGAATTTCAGACGTTTCAAGAGCATTTTCGGAAACTGGAGAAGGTATTTCAGGATATTGGTACAGGTTTTTAAGATTTCTCAGAATATTTCGAGGTATATTGTGCTGTTTTAAAGTGTTCTGGTACTACCACAGGTATTTCTTTCGAGGATTCTGGTGTGGGTATTTGAGGCTCTTTAGGAGTATTTTAGTCTATAGAGTTAGGTATATGCACAAGCTTTTAGAACATTCTGCTACACGATCAGGAGAATTTTAGGTATTTCAAAAGCACTTTGGGAACTGGAACAAGTAGTTTCAGGATATTGGTACAGCTTTTCTTAAGGAGTTTTCGACACATCTTGAATGTATTTTATGATGCTTTTAAGGCATTTTAACATCTATGCAGGCATTTTTAGGTCACTAGTGGCAGTATTTGTGGCTCTTTAAAGACAGTTTAGCCTAGGGAGTTAGGTTGTGGCACAAGGTTTAGAGTATCCTGAGGGTTTTTAAAGTGACAGTTTTTTTTAACATTTTGAGGTATTTTATGCAGTTTAAAACGATTTTTACACTTAATCAGGTATTTGTTTTCGAGGATTATGGTAAGAGTATTTTGAGGCTGTTTAAAGATATTGGCGCGTCTATTTCGAAGGTATTTTGACCACTGCAGTAGGAATTTTACGGCATTTTAGTGTTTATTTGTAGGCTATTTAGGCACAGCTGCAGGTGTTTTCGATCATTTTTGCTGTATTCTTATGGCTTTTACAAAACAGGACCAGTCATTTTCATGGCTTTGGCACCAGGTGTTTGGAGGGTTTTAAAAACTAGTACAGCTACATTAATTGCATTGGCACTGATTTTTGAGGCATTTCGAAGGTATTTTAGACACTAAAGTAGGGATTGTGCATTGTTTTTTTTTTTAGAAAAGGCTTTAGTTACTGGAGTTGAAATTGTGGAGCATTTTAGCGTTCATTTATAAGCCTCTAAACACAGGTAAGGGTACTTTCTATCATTTTAGAGTATTTCATGAAGTCTTTCACCGCATTCTGATACACAGACAGGAGAATTTCTCTCGTTTGAAGAGCATTTTAGCAAACTGGAGAAGGTATTTCAGGATATTGATACAGGTTTTAAGATTTTCAGAATATTTGGAAGTATTTTGTGCTGTTTTAAAGTGTTCTGGTACTATCACAAAGAGTTTTCGAGAGTTCTGTGGTGAGTATTTCAGGCTCTTTAGAAGTATTTTATTCTATGGGATGAGTTATGGGGAGAGGCTTTTAGAACATTCTGGTACACGAGGCAGAGGAATTTCAGGAGTATCGATGGTATTTTTAGAGGCTAGGGCAGGTGTTTTCATGGAATTGGTACAGGTTTAGAAAATCTCGATGATATTTTATGCAGTTGTGTCAAAGTATTTTACAGCTTTTTCAGACATTTTCAAAAGTTTTGCTATGAGTATTTGAGACTCTTTCATGATATTTTAGGCCATGAATTAAGAATTCTCACAAGCTTTTAAGAGCTTTTAGAACAGAATGGGAATTTTTTGGCAGTTCAGGCATTATTACTGGTATTTGGGGGGGGGTTATTTCATAGGTAATTTAGGTAGTAGCTCTGGTATTTCAGGCATTTAGTGCGTAATTCAGGTATTATCACAGACACTTTCAGAGTCAGTTTCACAGCTAAAACATGTACTAACACCAGCATGCAGGGTAATTTCATTGGTAATTCAGCTACTGTTACATGTATTTTATCCAATTTTATGAGTAATTTCTGCATTGACATGGGATTTAGTCTTATTTCAGGACTTTATGTATTTTTTTCACTTAGTTTTAAGCTTTACGAGCATTTGTTATCCAGTGTTGCAAGGCTTTTTATATACTTTTAAGCCTTTTTTCTAAATTTTATAAACGTCTATATGTTGAGCAGATAGCATGTGAGACCGAGAGGGATAAACTGTATATTGGTTTACAGTTTTAGTGCATTTAGAGGTTTTCTAAACTAACCGCACACCGAACATCCTAAACCTCATCCTACCTCACCTGGTCTGGATCATCTTCACATTGTCTATTCAATCCTGTCATCGTCTAAACTAAACTACGTAGCAATACGTAACAACACGTAACATAACCACGTAATAAGGCGTAACATCACGTAACACAACCACGTAACAAGACGTAACACCACGTAACATAAACATATAACCACGTAACAAGACGTAACCCACGTAACCACGTAACAACACGTAATATAATCACGTAGGCACGTAACACCACGTAAAATCACGTAACCACGATAACAACACGTAACATAAACACTTAACAACGTAAGAAGTCGTAACATCACATAACATAACCACGTAACCTCGTAACAAGACGTGCCAACACCTAACATAAACTTGTAACGATGCAACAAGACGTAACACCACGTAACATAACCACATAAGCACGTTTCAAGACGTAAGAGCAAAACGTAACTAACCCATTGTTAAGACAATCTAAGCTAACCCATGCTTCATAACTTAGACAATCAGTACGCGAGCCTAGCCTAACCTAACCAATCCCGGGCCATCCTCTGTTCATCTATTCCACTCACTCATCGTCTAACCTAATCTGGTGTCATCCTAAACTGATGAAAAGCATTATAACCTGAAACTAGATATCCCTAATCATCTATTCCCAATCGTATACCTTAACCTAGCACCAACATCCTAACCTAGCCTAACCAGAGCTAACCTTAAGTTCCTTTTAGTGAAATTGCAGCGTTTTATTCAGGTTTTATTATTTGAGAGTCTTAATTGAAATGTTGTACCTCAACGTAGCTTTTATCTGGGCTTGAGATCAGCACTAGGATATGCTCCTAATTGCAGAGTTAACGCCTTCCCCTTCAATCTTATTATTCTTCTTTCTCCATCAGATGTCTGCAGCACTCGAGTAAACTTTCATTTAAAATTGTATATCATAGAGAAAGCCATTCTCTTGAGATCCACGTTACATTCTCTTAAGTATTGTTTGTAATGCTGTAATGTTCATACGATTATGTTGCTTTTCCAACTTCAGAAATAAATTTCATTCTCGTAAGCAGTAAACTTTATCTTATCCACTTATACTGACGTAACAATATGTTGTTGATGTGCTATCAATGTTCAGAGGTGTTATAATGATTTCACCGCAGTATGTTCCTATGGTTCTTGCTGGGTTTTTGAGAATACGTTGAAATCACCTCATATAAGCTAACTTCAGTAATCGTTTCATCTTTTAGGCTTACTAATCATCATGCTCCATAGTAATACCATATAGTCTATTCAATTCCTTATGTTTCTCCAGCTTTTGAAGTTCGCTTCGTCCATATCGATCATTAAAATGGGCGAAACACCTCTTGCAAGTGCACATTCGTCCATTATGCTTAATTTTCTGACGTCTAATAAGTTTATTAACATTCTTTATAGTATATACGTAGTGACGTTTTCCAGTGCTATCACTCAATAGTAACAAATCACGATGGTCAGGTAGTTTACTGTCAGCAGCGCAACCTTTATTGGGTAAACTTCATGCTTCTCATCCAGTCCGAAAACTTTGATAGACATACTGTTAAGCTTCTCAAACTTGGGTATTTGAGAAAGTGGTGTGAAGTAAGAAACACAACTGAAGTCCAACTTATCTTGAAGTTGCTTGTATTTACTCACACGTTGAGGCTTGCTGCTGACCAAGTTAGCTAGTACAGAATACATGTAACATTTCTCGTCGTTATAACTCTGAATGTTTGTTCAAGTTTGTTTAGCTCCAATGGAGAGAGGTAGGGCTAGGCAACTGCTTTGAAGATTTGGACTCTTTAATCTAAAGTTCATCTCATGCCTTCTCTGGTCATAACCACGCAGGAATTTCTTCCCGCATTTAGCGCAAGAATATCCTGATGCAATAGCAATGATATCCTTATATGCGGAGTTATTCATCTTTATTCTTGATGTCATAACGCATTAACCCTTCTTCAAGACAATGTAGACCTCTTCACCTTGATAACGCTTTAGATAGCTGATTTTTCCTGAGAGAACACGATATAAACACCTCAAGACTAATTAGCACAATGAAGTCCAGTGCTCGATGCCAGCCTATTTATAGAGGGGGCACCAGCCTTTTAGACAAATTACATACTGAATTTTAATAATAAAACGGCAATTAGGCTTCTAAACTCTTATATTTCAAAACGCGTTTACACAGGTATTAGGGCGTGTACGTAAGACTTCGTGCATACTTATGTGTTTAGAGAGATGTTCATGTGTGATTGTACGTATTCGTAGGTCTTCGTATAGCTTCGTGTGCTTGGAGGAACTGTTAAAAACATTGTGCGAATGTATCTAGTGTTCGGAGGTGTTCATAGGTCTTCGTGCAGGTTCGTGTGCTTGGAAGAAGTGTTCTTGTGTATCTATGTTTTCGTAGGTCTTTCTGCTGGTTCGTGTGCTTGGAAGAAGTGTTAGAAACGTTGTGCGAATGTATCTATGCGTTCGGAGGTGTTCGTAGGTCTTCGTACACGTCCGTGTGCTTGAAAAAATTTTGCGTGTGTATCTATGTGTTCGGAGGTGTTGGTAGGTCTTCTTGTAGGCTCGTGTGCTTGGAAGAAGCGTTGTAAGTGTTGTACGTGTGTATCGATGTTTTATGAGGTGTTTGTAGGTTTTTGTGCATGTTCACGTGTTTAGAGAGGTGTTCGGAGGTGTTTGTCTGTTTATGTGCGATTGTGTGTGCGTGCATGTACTGCGTGTTTGAGCGCGTCTGTTTTGTATGTATGCGTGTACGTACGTGTATGCGTGTGAATACGTGGAATAAACACCTAATTATGCAGGAGGCACGAACCTCTCGGATAACATTACATTTCAGACCCAATCCTGTTACGCCTTTATCACTTTCCGGTTCGACGTTGACATCCATATTTTATGTATTTAGAGGTTTTAAAAAGATAATTTATATAATAAACATCATTATTTCTTGTTCTCTATGGTTTCTCTTTTGTATACTTTGGAAACAATCTTGCGATGTTTTGAGAAATGAAATGCTGATTAGGCGGCTAAAACTCTGATATTTCACTAACATATCATTACCCTTTAATGATAAAGCGTGATTGCTGATCAAACTTTTAATTTACCTACAGTAACCTAACGTGACCTAGACAACCTCCTCATCATCTATCCTATCCTTCCATCGTCTAAGCTAACCAAAACGTCACCTAAGTAACCACATAACAACACGTAACAAGGCGTAACATCTCGCAACATAACCATGTAATAAGACGTAACAAGACGTGGCACCACGTGACCAAGCGTAAACAAATTAACAAAACGAATCCAAAAGTAACAAGACGCAAGCACAAAACGTAACGAAACGTTACCAACCCGTTGCTAAGTTAACCTTTATCATACAGGTTGAAACTCACCTCGTAACTGCCTGTATATGCTTTCACACCAGAAAGAGACAAGTATTCTCACACGCTCATACCGACAGATGTTTCCATTCAACGCCTCCAACCACCACCATCACCACCACCACTAGCACCCTTTGCACCAAAGTGAACGCCTTCTCTATTACTACAATACTTTTAGAAGCAGTGCTCTAAAGGTAACGAAGAAGGTTTTCTCCACTTATTTAATTAAATTCGTGTATATACTGTATATACTTCATGCTTTCATTTATTTTTCAATTCTTCCTTTCCATCTACCCTTCATTCTCCAAGGAATCAGTATATAACATGACATTCCTATACGCTTAATACTCAGTTATCGCGGAAAACCATTACATTTGACTACAATGATGAGAAAAGTAATTTTTGTAGTGTTACACAGATTTTAAGCTTCTAGAATCAAACCAGGTAATGCTTTTAATAAACTAATTTCACTAGGTTGCTTTATTGCATCAGCATCTGCCATTTAAGCTTTATTTGAACCGGCTAAGATCCATAGTTTTGAAGATATATAAAATCACTCCTTTGGATTTGATCTGAGTACTTTAAAGTAATTGTTTGTCATGATAAGAATTCAGGTCCTACGTGCAGCAGAGGCATTTCTATATGCATCTGATAATGATGATGATGATAATAATAATACTTTAAAAATAGGAGTATAAAGTGATGAAGGAGAAGGGAATAACCATTTAAAGTAATTGAAGGAAATAGTTCTTGACAATCAATACCAGTCAGAAAATGGGGAGAGAAAAGGAGAAAACTACGAAAAATGAAGCATAATAAACGAAGAAGAAACAAGAACACAAGGGTAGGATGGTGGGGGAGATGGAGTGAATATCAGAGAGGAGGATAGTGGTCGAAGAAGCCAATGGATGAGGAGCAGAATGATCAAGGAGAGGAACTGATTTCAGATAGGAGTGGGTGCCTGGAACGGGAGGTGGTGAATGGAAGAGTTAGGGAACAGGAGGACTAGCGTTATGGTATTTAGCGAGAGAAAGAATATGGCAGCGAGGGAACGGGAGTGAAAAATGGTGATAAGTGGAGATAAAGTGAATATGGTAAGTGAAGCGAAATAGTTTGTTTAAAGAGAAAGTGAAGTAATAGCTTCATAGAAGAGTGATAAAAGGTGCGGCTAAAAAGTGCAGTGAATGGTGCCATATCTGAGCGGAAACACTGTGCATAACCATGGCTTTTCAGAGGAATGGTGAAGCGACACCTGGCATGCACTAATGTCATCGGAGGTTAGTAAACCCACTGTGGCCATTAGAACGTAGTGAGTGTGGGAGGTGGTATCACAGCGCAATAGAACAACGCATAAACATCAAGTTCTGCTTCAAATTAGGAAAAATGGCAACGGAGGCGAATGAAATGTTGGTGCAAGCTTACGGGAGCATAGAATATGTTTACGACTGGTTCAAACACTTTCGCGAACGAAAGGATACCATTGAATATGAGTCATGTTCAGGCCGGCCAATGACAAGCAGTGCACCAGAAATGGTCCAGAAATTGCGACAAATGCTGGCACAAGATCGGCGACTAACTCTACGATTGATAGCGGGGAAATTGGGCATTAGGAAGGACAGGGCGCACGCCATCATCCGCGATAATTTGGATGAGCGGAAGATATGCTCTCGGTTTGTGCTGCACAAGCTGACAAGTGAGCAGAAAATAAAATGAATGGGGGCTTCTGAAGATTTCCTTACCACGTGTGACCAGGATACATCCCGTATGTACACTATCGTAACGGGGTATGGTGCTAACAGTACGATCCGGAATACGAACGGCAGTTGATGGCGTGGTGTTCACTGACTTCCTTCGACCCTGAAAAATTCATCCGCAAGAGTCCAAGGTCAAGGTATTGTTGATCGCCTTCCTAGACATTAGGGCATAATCCGTAGGGAATTCATTCCTGCAAGTCAAAATGTTAATGCCGCGTTTTAGGAGACAGTTTTGAAGCGATAACTGCAGCGCATCCGCTGGGTTCGCTCAGCGTTTCACAGGAGTGTAAAATGGACGTTACAGCATGGTAATGCCCCTGCAGACAGTGCTATCCGCGTGCGCCAAATCCTTGCTGAGCGTAGGGTACCTAGCCACCGTACTCTCGTGATCTGACTCCTGCAGACTTCTTCCTGTTTTCCGCTTGATGAGAGTCATCAAAGGTGACTGTGTTGGGTACGTAGCAGCCATTCAAACTCGTGTGACAGCTGTTCTGATATCAGGTCCTCAGGAGGACTTTGTTGAAAGCTTTCAGAAGCTGTACGAACGTCGCCAAGGGTGTGTTGTAGTGGATGGCGACTTTTTTGAAGGGTAGTATAAGAAATTTGTTTTGTATCCTCTATTTTCTAAGTTTACTATCTAATTTGAAGGACAATAAACGAAATTTGTTTGTATCTTTTCTTTTTAAATAATTTGAAGGAATATTACTGCAGTGAACAAAGTTGTTTGTATGTCGTATTTTTTCTAACTAATTTGAAGCATAATAAAGCAAATTTGTCTCTTCATTCTACTTTTCTTATTTTTAAAGCATTTTCCAAACCTTTAGACACACCTGGTATATTATTACTGTGTTAAGTGAAGTGGAAAATTATAAATATATTATGCGAGTGTTAATTGAAGTGAACGATAAAAAGTATAAGAGAGGATAAATTTAATCCAGAGAGATAAGGTTAACAAAATTACCAAGTACTGTAATTAACTTAAAGCATATTAATATAAGTGAATGGTTAAAGTATATCTTTTTAGAAAAGTGTATTGAAGTAATATAAAGAGGATAAATTAAGACTAAAGTATTTAGAATTCTGAATTTCGACTTAATATATATATATAAAGTGTAGGTTGGATACTGCATACTAATATCTTTAATACTGGATACCAGTGGTTAGAATGTGCTTTGGGTTTGTACGGAATATTTTGTTATGTTTATCTTCCTTAATTTACTCATTGTTTACCACAAATTACCAGTTGCTGGCTTCCAGTAACAGCAGTTGAATATATTTGTATGATTGAAATCTCTAATATAATTTACACGTTTTCGATTTTTACCTTATTATTTATGGTTTACTCATTTTGATTTAATTTCATTTTATTTACTACATTATAAGCCTAACATTTACAATAATGATTTATAAAGTGAAAGAAATATTAAATAAATCGCAAACTTAGAACACACGTTCTGGTGTGTGAGAAAAGGTACCAGGATGGCGCATTGCACATTTTATTTTATCTTATTTTTTATCCGAACACCTACTCCTACATGTTTCAAGCCTGGCTGCGCGTCATTAACAAGTGTAAACGTGCATGACATACCCCTACCACCTCCCTTTGTATCCGAACACCCGATCCTGTAAGCCTCCAGCCTGGCGACGCGTCATTAACAAGTCTAAACCTGCAGTACATTCCCACCTTTGTACAAATTCCCCCGCCGTTCTAACATGATGCAAGGAACCGTTTAAGTAGGCGAGTTGTGACAGGGCATATAAATAGCTAATCTCCCTCGCACCTCATTTTTCCCAGATGGAATCATTCGGAGAGTTTCGCAATGACTAACGATGATGCGATGTCAGGAATTGACGAATTTTCGAGTGAATGCGGTGAGGAAGCTCCTAATTAAACGAATTACCATGAAAAGAGTTGTTACCGGCTCATGCACTCAATAGTCTGTAATAAGCTTTTAGACCATGATCAGATGGCTCGCGCGACGTATGTACATTCGGGTGAAAAAAAGCGTGCCAATATGAGGAACCGCCGTTGGCACGCCTCTGCCGCGCCGTATTTCCAACCCTCATTCGGTTACAGAGCTTCGAATCAATAAGAACCGGACACATTCAGGGGCTAGTATGGACAGTCCCTTGGAGGCATATTGTTTTAACCATTCAGGTGACATTTATCGATTCACCACGCCTTTCGTCAATCAGGTAGGCCTGGCTTTCTTCATAGGGTAATGCTGGCGTATCGGACTTCAGCTAAAACCACTTAGAGGATGGCTCACCTAAGGCGGGCACGGAGCACAAGTGATGAGATTATGCCAGCATTTAAGAATGGAAAACACTGAAACTAACCAAAACATCGGCAGGTTTTTTTTGCACTCGACTGTACAGAGAAATGTGCAGTCTGTCTAATCAGGAACATGCAGGTAACACATTTTCTTTGTCAGGCATAACCTTATACACCTATAGTTAACAAAAATAGTTAACTTAAAACACTTCTTGTTTTCAGAGAACTATTAGATGAAGAACAAGATCTTAGCAATGTGGATGAGGCTGTTGTCATTGTAAGAAGTCGTACAGTGAAATGCCATTCGGAATTCTGCAATGGATGTATGCATACAAGCTTATGCATGAACCCTTTAGAGCATGATCGAATGACATCATACTTATTATGCAATGAAAGCTGCGTTGTGTACCAACTTAGGAAAAGAAAACTAAAATCAGTAACAATGTATATTAAGGAATATACGCTACGATTTCCTTTATAATTAGTCTATTTAGATATAACGCGGTAAAACCATCTCTTTTCCAGGAATCTAATGACAGCGCCGGTACCTAAAGATGACTCAGTTCCTGAGAGGAATGACGGAGATTAAGTAGGTGTTCCCATCGCAGAGCAAGCTTTCCAGCCTATAGTTAATGCACAGAGGGCAGACTAATTCCTGATTATGAGAATCACTACTGCAGGAGACCCCAAGCGTTCATCACGGAAACAAGGAGAATTTCGGGAAACATTCATGTGAGTACTTCTCCTTGGCTGGAAAGAAATTAAATTAAATTGAGTTTTACTTATGGATGCTCTTTAGTTGCTGTGGTCCTTAGCGTCCCATTCTATATTGGGCGTAAAATACCGCGTCTAGGAAGAACATGCATGCACGATAATGTTGTGTTTATCGAGCAATTTACTTTCCTGTAATCTAACAGTTATTTTCAGGCAATAAGCGGCCTCCCTTGCTAAAACGTTTTCTAACAGATTCAATGTGCAGTGTTCCATGTCCAGCAAGAAACCGAGAAAGAAGAATACCTTTACTGAGCAACTTATGAAGCTGAGACTGCCGGAAGACTGAAAGAGCCACATTGACACTCATCCGGAGGGAGATGTCCCGAAAAAAAGAGACAGGAAGCCATGCTCCAAAACGCTTACATCTCTAAAAGTCAAATGTTTAACATAGGACTTCTCTAGCATATTGCAGTGCTCTACATCTAAAGAGAGGTTAAGAACTTTGTGTACATAAACCAGAGGAATTTTTACTTCTATTGTTTATTGTTCATTCTTGAAGTATATGCACCAACAATAACAATTCTAGTTTCTCAGGCTTCGATGCTCTTCCGAAGTTCCATGTGAAGGATCTAATTTGCGGCATAGCAGGTTGAGTATGTAGATGCGTGGCTCGAAGAGCGATATGTACAGGTCTGTCTGACTTGAGAGTCTTGTAAATCACAATATTTTGGCATCAGTAACGAGTATTACATTCTCCTTCCATTCTGTTTACTTAGCAATACCATCTTATCCTTCAGACCCCAGAATACAGTTTTTAGAATCCTTGGATCGAATAAGCACCCACTCAACCTTGTATCGAGTATGAGATTCCTGTGATCATCAGTAAATTCCAGAAGAATTGAGGGAGCAAAGGAAGCTCCACTCGCACAATATATAATATCCACAGGTTCTACAGGATAGCTCCATCCAGCGTTCAGCAAATGCTTGGATTCCATAGGTTTGAGCGCAGCATAGTTGCACATAGTTGTAATTCCAGGAATTCTTGTTGTGCCTATTGTGGATCCATTCATATGCAGGCGAATCTCGTAAAACACATGCAATAAAATTATTGGTAATCTTTGCACTAGCAGTTGTTCCATTAGATTTAGTATTAGAACCCGCGATGTAAAAATAACTTCTGCTAGGTAAAGTGTATAACCTTGCTGTTTCACAAGGGATTCTATTCTCGTCATTAGCGTCAAGAGCTGATGCATTATATGCTAAAACACACAATTCTCTTCTTTAACCATGTTGCTATTAAAGGTGAGTATTTTGGTCACACTGAAGATGTCCATTATAGAACTCCGTAGTTCAAAGCTTTGAGGACATATTTTATACTCGATATTAACATCCGGAGTGTCAAAACCGAGTATGGTGTTCACGACCAAGCATCGCCCTATTAAATCCTTGTCGACGTCTTTTAAAACCCAAACCCATTGTGACTGATATGAAGCCTTATACTTATATCTTTTTCCCTAAAGGTGTTGGTCTTGTCGTTTTGGTCGACTATTCGAAAAGTGATTTGGTCGATAAAGTTACTGTCTGAGATAGGCAGGTATGCGGGATTTGAAGGCCCTTGCGAAACATGATATCGTGGCGGAATGGAGGAGAAAATTCGCAGATTGTACGTCCGCTTTTACCGTGAATGAAAGAACTTGTTACAACACTGCACTCGATTCGTATGATGCTCACTTTAGGTATATTTACTAAGAAATCACATTCAGCCAGCTGATTAGTAGGAACAATCTACATTTCAGCAAAGACTAACACATATTCTGTAGAGGACATCTTAGGAAAATACGTGGCATAATGACATTTAATTTCGCCTGCATGGTATTATTGGGCCGTATGAAGAAGACATCTTCCTCCAATCCAAGCTTGTCTCTGATGATTACATTAATGTCAACAATCTCACAGGTTCCATGAAGAATATCAACAAGCGTAAGCTCATCGTGAGCATGCAATAAAACTGATTATTACTTTGTTCAACATTTGGAATGGAAGAGAAGATTTAAGAGTTCAAAATAGCAACACCATAATACTCTTTAAGATCCATCTGCATTGGAGGATTTACATATGTGGTAATTACTAGTTCTGGAGCACTAACAGCAATAGTGTAACTTATTGAGATAAAAATTGTAAGCAGAAGTGGCCACAGAAAACTGCGCTAAAACTCTTGTCTGTTGGTATTATACAACACCTTAAGTGCCTTTGGGATACATTTATATCTTTTTCTGAAGCTTCAGATTTCCAAAGATATCAAAATAAAACACAACGTAGCCCTCCTTCTTTACAGCAACCCAGTGAGTGCCAAAATTCTCTAAGCTATTGAGATTTATAAGAATTCTTCCTTTGTAATGAGCTTTGAAGGCAGCTTGTCGAACATACATACACCTCTAAAAGAAGAAAACCTTAACTTCTAGCATACAAGACGATATTGGTGTTACTCAGGGCTTTTTTCGGGACAAGTGCAGGATTAAGCCCGAGTTGTATGAGTCCTTGTTTTGCAGATAGTTTTTACTCTTCGCGTTCCTTGAGTATCCAACATTGCCTTTAGTATCCTTACTTCTTTTTAAGCTTCCAGCAATCCTAATAGCAACAGCTACTCATGTAGGCAGTGGCATTATTGGTCAAAAACCTCCCTTACATTATTATTATTATTATTATCATCATCTTAATTATTATTGCAAAGTTCCTTTCCTTCTGCCTCCATCTCCTTGTTATATCTCATGATTTCTGCAAGCTTTTTAGCTGCACCTTTCTTTTAACTTACCCCAGAGGCAAATTCAACAGCACATCCAACCGCAGCACCCAAAGCTGCGATAATGAGTATGAGGTGTAAAACTCCACCCTGTTTCTTCTGCTCTTAACCAGCACCATTCTCTTAGTAATTGTTGTTACCAGTGCGCAGCTATCTTTTCACCTACGCTTGCATCAGATGATTGAGCGCCGTTCAAGGCAATCCCTGCCAAATCTTGTCAGCAGCCTCATGTTCAGGTTTGAAGATGCGGTGCTCTTTACAGGCTTCATTTATGGGGTTATTCCTGGGTCTACACTCTTTAGACGTGTTTGTAACTTTGTACCAGCTCCAAAACACCTTTAGCCTAAAACATGTGACTCAAACGGTAACTAATTTATGAATCAAGTAATTAACCTCGAGCCTCTGAATATCTTATTCCCATAGCTCTCGTGATATTTAATCGATTATACGTTTTCAAGTCCATTTTATACCTTTACCCCGTGTATATATAGACTAGCCTAACCTAACCTAACATAGACAGCAGCTTAAGCTAATTCACCTAACTCGCCCCTGTCCTTAGACATTCAGAAGACCCCCCATTTGACCTAACCACGTATCACCATGAAATGTAACCACCAAAATGGAATCACATATAGGCAAAAGGTAACCAAAAAGCTGACCACATATGAGCACAGGATAACAAAAATGTAATCACACATAACCATAAAGGTAACCATAACGTAAGGGATTCAGATTTGTGTCTATCTAGCCCAACACTACACTACATTAAGGACATTAATTACACAAATTGAACTATACCTATTTCAAAATAGTTTGGCGTTCGCATATAAACATTTAACATGTTATATAACTAGTAATATGGAGCTTGTGAAGCAGGAGTCTTTACTGCCTATTCAGGTATTACATTTTGAAAGTGGCTAGAGAAATAATTGCCATATGAAGCTGTTTCTTGCTATTTCCAGAGTTCCTGTTTAGGTAGCTACTGTGCAGCGAAACAAATACATTACTCAATACGTTGCTAAACGAAAACGGCCTACGCTTTGAAAACTTGTACATTTATTCAAAGACCTTATATAGCCAAAGTATGAATATCTCCTTAAACTACTTGAAAAATTGACGTTATGGAAGTGAACAATTACGAAGATGGAGAAAAGGTTTACATCAATCTGTAGTTAAATGAAATTAATTGTTGGTTTTGACGCGTTGTCACTGAAAAGCAAGAGAAGATCTCCTTCTTTTACAGCATAGGTAGACATCGTAATGACTCCAATTATCTATTACAGTCCCATGCTCAAGTGCCAAAACATCTAATTCGAGATAATACGAACACGGTTATGTTCTTCAGACAAGACAATTTCTGCTTGAAGCATATACAGGGTGGACGATTTAATTTGAGACTATACAATATCTCCAAAACTAAGCGTTGTAGAAAGAAATGTAAGTAAATGTCATTATTCGTGTTTTGTATGAAAGACGCTATGTTGGTCAATTTAGGGTCAATTTAATATTTTGCATTGTGAACCTACAATTAGGGTCAAGATATATGAAGATAATGTATATACCGACATGACTTATAACGAACTTTAAGACCTGTGTAAAGGTGTTTGGTAGAGTTCTTCAGCCCTGCATGGCTAGTTCCTGAACTCCCTATGAACGATTGTCGTTATAGAAATGGATTTGATGTATATATTAAAGTGAGTAAGAAAGAAAGTGGTCAGTAATAGCTCATGATAGGTATTGACAGGTTCGATTCACACACGAGTGCTCTAGTTAAAGGAGCACTTAATAATTACATTATAAACCAGATGGAAAAGGAAACTGCCAATTCAAGAAAAAGTTACTGCAACGCTCATGATACTAAAGGTGATGATGCAATGACTAAGTACCATGTTCATTCCCTTATGTCTTCTACTGAAGATCATTTGAAGAGTTTGCCAAAAAATATAATATCATCATATGGGCAAATTTGAAGATATGCTTAGGAACCACATCCGGAAATCCCTCGGTTTTTGTACGGTACACCTGTACAAAAACTCTCTCAAGTTCGATGCTGAAAGCAACATTGTTCAGGATACAATAAGCATGAAGGTACTATGGCCGCCTGAGATTGTTCACTGTGTGTCGAGCAAGAAATATGGTAGCAAATCTTGGGGTAATTAGCCCCCGGGCATACCTACAATCAGGAGGGCGCTAGTATCAGATGGGGAGAGCGATTTGGCATCGGGCTTTGTAGGCAGGGTGCATGGGGTGAGTCGGGAATATGTATCAAATAAAAACCCGGGGTTATATTAAAACTATATACCATATTTGCGATTAATTTCCATGCTTGCTGGGGGAGTGAGGTTAACATGAGCAGGAACTTATGTCTAGTTCATCTTACCTGAGTTATGCTGATTGTCTTGAGTTTGCTAATAATTAAACGTTTAGCAGAGTTATGTCGGAGTGACGTACCCTTATTTTTCAGTGCTTTGCCGTGCGAGAGAGTTGCTTATCAGTAATTGAGCGTCTATCGCCGTGATCTAAATTCGTGTCCCTTAAGTACTTTCTGACCTGCTGACAGTACGCCCCCGTGAACTACAAAGTCAGGCTACCTAGATTTCACCATGTTGCCACATATTGGCAAAAATAAAATAATCTTGGATTCCACGTTGGAACCTCCGATTGTAGATTACTGCATTACTTTCGAAGGGAGACTAATTCTGACCCCGGAATTAAAATAAAAAGGAGAGAAAGCCTTTCCTCTTAGGGGATGGTGAAATGTCTGTTTGGACGCTCCTTAAAACGTAAAAGAAACAATAAAATAAGAATTAAGGCCTAGCAGCCTAGTCTACTGACGGACCATTACAACTTTGATTTGCTAGCCTGATTCTCTCATAGCTATACAATACTCTGGAAATGGGAACTTTCTCCTGGAGTTTAGGTATCATAAGGGTGGGTTTGGCTGCGATGTTCTGTGTTGTTGCAATGTTGCTCTTGATTGTTCACTGTTTCTCATTGTGTGTAAAAAGCTGCACTGCCCACTGCTTGCGTGACTGTGAGACTTTCTGCTGAGTTCGTGAATTTTCATGCTTGTGTCTTCCGTTTTGCTATGTTTCATTTGACGCGTTTCAGTGATGGTTATTTACTCTTCGTTTCTACCTCCTCGTTTAGAGAGCCAACCAGGGAATGAGCACTAGCACACAATGTTGGCCATGTTGGGGTATTTGTGTACCCTGGCTGCTTTATGGGTTGATCTTGTTCCTTAAATGCGGTCTATGTTCTCTGATTCCGGCCATTGATGTGCAGCGGGGAATTTCTTCCTTCAAATGGATCTGTTTTCGTGAAGGGGTAAATAGAATATGGAAGAGATTAACTTGAGGTTTTAACTTTTCCGGGGTATCCCAATAAAAGCAGAGAGGGACTAAATGCAGAAAAATAGTAAGTATCCTTGCCGATTCTGTGCCTATCTCCCAAAATTTGACAATGAAAAAACAAATAGAAAAAGAAACGTTTGCAATTCTCTCCATTCAGTTACGACGGTGTTGCTGTTATGTTCGGTTCGTACTATCTTAATTGTCTCCCTCTTGCTTTTGTTTATAATTTACAACAAATTGAACGTCTGCATCTGAACAAACAAATGTTGTGGCAAAGTGTTCTTTCTAATTTTCGCTTATTTTTCTTTTTCAGCCGGATTCTCCTTAGCTCGAAAAGTTTGGTTATGTCTCACAGTTCCCCTTTTTTCTCTTGCCATTCCTCATTTCTGCTGCTGTTTTAGCGAATTCTGCGGGGTTCTGTAACACTTCGTCGCTGCATTAGTTACTTATTCGTGGTATGTGATCCTTGAAACTAATGTCCCCCTTTCTTCATGAGCGCTTATACTCACGATAGAAACAAAATAACATCATCTCTAAAACAAAGAACTTAAAAAATCCTCTAAAATTTTAATCTTCCCTCTTGCGTGAAAACTCTTGGGGAGCGTTCCGTTTGCTACTTTCTACTGGGGTTGCAGATATGGAACATCCTGTTTCTTCTCCTTCCTCCTTCTTCTGGGGAAAAGGTACTTATACAATTATTTGTACTCATCAACCATTTTATCCAAAGACCCTATCAATTCTCGTGTCCAAGTGAATACGTGTGACCTAAACTATTCCGACCATCCCAGTTATCTGACCGGCTACTATTAACTCAGTCATTAGCATTTCGTCCTTCCGTTTCCTGCAGCTTCCTGGATTATCCTGCCGCAGCGATTGAACCCTGGTCTGCTTTGCGTGTATGCAGCCTTGGATATAGTACTAGCAAGCACAAGACCAAAAAAGAATATTTTAATAGCTGGGACTATTTACATGCAAAACTTCTGGTTGCCAATAGAACGCTATACTTATCTTATTACTAAAACTATTACCCGGAATGGGCGACTATATTGTCGCTGTTTTGTTTACTTCTCATCTTAATTTGATTGCTTATACCACTATCTACATATTAACACATCTTCATGTATCCACGGTCAGTTTGCCCGCTACTAATCAGTGCAAAGTTCATTTTTCAGCTACGGTGTGACATATTTATTCGGGTACTTGCCTTTTCTCGTCCCTTGATTGTCTTTGAATTGTTTTTATTTACCGACGCTCTTTAACAACTATCACTGTCGTGAATGACCGGAAATTGTGCTCAGAGGCCTCTTTATCAGGCAAGAGGTTCTTTCACGTGCCATAAATGTAAGACACGGACCAACGGATTCACTTTTCTTCCGAAGTAAGTCATGCTGAGGATTTTTGCGCCCAAAAAATCCATTGACCTCCGCTAGACTTGAACTCGCGACCTCGGGAACTAGAGGCTAGAGTGGTACCCTAAGTCACGGATGACAGCAATCCTGATTGTCGATACGTCTCCTTTAGCGTGAGAATTAACTGCGATGGAGGTGAAATCGGTATCTTAGCGCTCTTTAAAAAGTAACGTGACGTGTGCCGTGTTACCATCGCATCACTCTTATAAATGTGCACTATCATCTTCCACTTACTACATTTGTGTGTGAGTGTCGCTTAAGTGTACCTACTCCCTTGCAACTTTCCCTTCTCGCCTTCTCTTTTTGCCCATTATATAAACTGTGCTTTCTGTTCAGTTTTATGTCTTTGTCGCCTAACATTCGATTCAGAATGGGTTCCCTTCAATACGTAACCAGTTCTCGTGGCCAAAATTAAAATTACTTTCGCCGGTGTCTGTGGTTCTTTTACTTCGGCAGCGCCTCCGTTAATGTTTTAGTTTGTGTGGCAAAACATTTCTGCCAGCTTATACCCTATGGTGGCTATTAATTTTAAACGCAACACTAAAAAAAGAATTTCGACGATTTCGATAGCTTCCTTTTACATAACGTAACTTGGATTCGCGTTTCGAATATTTGCTGCTATAAAGAGTTCGTGTCGTCTGCTCTGTTCAAAATTTATTCTCGCCAAGTTTGCCTCTTCCGTGTTCTTTCCCCTTGAAACTAATCCTATAACATTATGCTGTTATTTAGCGCCTGTCTCCACGTTACAATTTTCAGTCTTTTTCTGATATAAAGGTTATGGGAAACTTATAAAGCTCTCATAACTCATGTGCGCATATTCCTTGAGCCGTACACCATAAACCTCCTGAAAATCTAGTTCGTCATAAAAATTGTTTTCCTTAACTTAGCTACAGGGAGAACAAAAAATCTCCGTTCAAATTTTAAATCTGAACAATTGGTATTTTAACAACGTGAAGAAAAACCAGGGTAGCATTTCGGATATCGTATTGCACCTCCCTTCAGGCATTTCCCCCTCTTAATACGTCTAAAAAAGCAACAGCTGGGTCGCGTGGATTATCATCTGCGCTATAAAAACTTATATTATGCTGGAGCTACAAAACATATAGTGCATTTCATTATGACAAATCACTTAAAGTATTTACAAGCATTCGAGAATTATTACGAAAATTCAAAGTTTAGGATCCTTCTTCTTTTCCTTACTTCCTTCTACTCTCTTTATTTTCTTTTATCATCACATTTTATTATTGCATGTGTGTGGAGGACAATGCATTTCGGAGTTCGTGTGTGCAAACAGTTTAGCTATCGTGTGCTGGAGAGTGAGAAGTCGGCATGTTTCACTGAAATTGAATGTGGTAAACATTTCCAGGCATTTCTTGAATACTCAGCGCTCTGTATGTGTGTCAAATATGGGTCAGCTAGGATTTCCGTAATCGTACCAACGGAAACTATTCTTCACAAAATACCTCGATTTGGGATAAGTAAAATGCTGCAGCAACATGTATACTTACGCATGGGGAAGCCTCACTTCCTGAAAGCCTTATATTTTATCGAAATCCGACGAAGCTAATATGGATATAACTGATTATCTTTCAATATGTTTATATAATAAGATTGTTACTTCTACAATGCAAATCTTATATGACAACTTTCTATATTTTAAAATTATTTTCTTACAAGCTCTGCTGTATGCATATATCCTTATGTAATTCCTCTGTAAAAGTACGTCTGTTAATTTTGTGTACTCTGCATGTTCGTTGTTTGCACGTCTCTTGCATCATTTGCGTCATGTGTGTTCTAACTGCACTGGTGACGGCATATGTAATTCCTTATTGTGATTTTTGCTTTTAAGTCTAAAGTAACTTCAATAATATCTACATGGTGTAGCGAAAAGGAAATCTTACATACTAAAGCTATACACCTAACTACTAAATTCTTAGAACCTTGCATGCACACAAACAATATGTTATGACACAACGGGTGTGTGGACGGGTTTCTACATGGGATCATGGCTGGGTCTACAAGGCGTCTGGAATACTAAATTTACAGATTTGACTATGACGCGCCATTTTCATTATCTGCAGAGTAGGGTGGGGGATAAAACAAAATAATGACATGTGAATTTATATATAGTGTGAGAGAGGGTGAGAGAAAATAATTCTGGGAGTCATGCTCCACGTTCCACTATTCGTTGGCGGTAACGCATAACATCCCCTTACATATGCCAAGATATAACTCCGCTGTGCGACCTAGTTATGGTGCTTTTTCCGGGGCTGCTACCCACTTTAGAGGCACCACAATTTTGGGGTGACTTCTGTGCCTTATAGCTACACATATTTTACTCCTGAACTACTCAGGTTAGAGCATGCACTTAAAAAATCATGAAGCAGATGTGGGCAAGCGGATTATACTTAGCTGGTAGGCACCATCTTGGCCCGCGTATTAACAACTGATGTACCGCGGGTGAGGAGCATATATTGGAAGGATAGGGACGAGAAGAAATTGGAAATTTTTGCCATAAGAGGGTGCTACACTTCACTAGCCATCTTTCCTACACCCGGCAACTCTATGAATAATTATACCACGTGCATCCACCAATAATTGTAGCAAACTTTGGGGTAGTTAGCCCCTGGGTTGCTCGCAACCAGCAGAGCAGTAGTCTCAGAAGGGGGAGAGCGAGTTGGTATCGGTCTGTGTAGGCAGCGTACATGGTGTGAGCCAGGAATAGGCATCGAATAATAACCCCAGCTTGTGTAAAAAACTAGGTAATATTTTTGCGATTACTTTACATGTTTGCTTGGGGTGAAAATAGCACGAGCAGGAACTTATTCTACTTCATCTTACCTGAGGTCTGCCGGTATATCTTGAAATGTTAGACTGAGTTATGTCGAGGTCACGTACTCTTGTTCCACGGAGCTTTGCCGTACGAGAGAGTCGGTTATCATTAAGTGAGCGTCTATCGCGTGACCTAAATTCGCGGCCGTTAAGTACTTTCTGACCTGCTGACGTGGGTCCCCAAGAGCTACACAGTCAGGCTACTTGGCTTTCACCATCTTACCACATGTTGTTAAATCTAAAGCAATCTTCGATTCCTCGTTTACACCTCAACCTATGGCTTGCTATAATATATGTTTGACTACATCAATCCAAGAACCTCACAGCCCGATTCAAATGACAACGAAAAACAAGAAGAAAAACAGGAATAAGAGCGATAGCCGATCCTAGCTTCTGTGTCTCAAGAAATGTTTTCAGCAGTGTAGAAAAATCTACAGTCTATGGTAAACCTTTAGAGATCCATGGATAAATAGTTAAACCCAACAATGCATAAGCCAATACTCTTAAATACCAAGTGAGCGGCATAGATGCTATATTAGGGAAAATGAGCGGCCAGCTATTTCTTACACTGCAAACAAAGCCATATAGAGGTAGCTCAGTGAAGCACATGCCAACGAAGGCACCCAAGCGCTACAACTCAACTGTAAACGGTGACGTGTTTGGATGCTCCATGATCTCATCTACGCGTTGAAATTCGATACCAGATACAATGTTTGTAACAAACTATAGAATACTTGAAGGCTATCCTACACCCATTTTGATAGGTAATAAATTAACTTTCGCTACTCCTCACAATAGAACGAAGGATTGCCATATTATAAATAGTGAATTGAAAATCTTATATAAGTTGATAACAGAGCAAGCAAATCCATATATTGGAATGAATTATTTCAGGATGGATATTAAGAGCATAAAACATAACGTATTTGTGTCCTGACTTGCAAAGCCTATGGTAGAAAATTTGCGTCCACTAAAATATCAAAGGTTTGCAGTCCAGAGGGTGATGAGTGAAGCTCTTCAACTAGTAACAGAACCACGTAACGATATATCGGAAATACAGAAAAAGAAGGTTGCTACAACACATACTGCTAAAGAGGAGGAAGATGAAAACATTTCTACCTACCTGCAGCAAGTTCAAAATAAGAAGGATAAGAATGAAATTGATGCAAGTCACGGCGTACGATATGCAAATGTAATTTACATGCTTGGGAGTAAGAACAGTGATTTTATAAAGAATGAAGTTCGTGTAGGTGAAGCAACATGCTAGGCTATATCTGGATTGAATGAACTCATCTTTAAGAGAATACTTTTAATGCGGGATAATCTGGTCACTTGTAGAGAAATATTACGAGCAACACAAGTTCATCGTCGAAACTACACCATTCATGGGCACCTGAAATGAAGAATATCCTACAAGTATAAAGTTATTATACACCATGTACTGAATAAACGCAAGAGCTTAGGTTTAGAGTGGAAGGAACAGTGTCCAGAGGGGAAGCAAAATTACATCTACTGGAAGGACCCCAATTCAGAGGTGAATGGAATAAGGTTACTCGATGCATTCGGAAACGCTGGCAATTGCAATCATATTCAAGAAACTGAGGAGATTATTCGAGAACTGAAATCGTGTACGATTGTAGCATGACGACTGTGTAGCAAAACATAGTAACAGAGGTTTACGCCGCTACCAGAAAAATTCCTACCTGATGAGATTATCAGCAAAGACCTCAATAAATTGATGTAGATCGACTTAGCTGAAATTGTACCCCATGAAAAGTGAACATAACTTTCGGATATATAGTGTTCGTCATTAACTTCTACTCTAAAATGGCTTATGCATGACTTTTAAAGAACTTCGAGTTGCAAAGACTGTGGTAAACATACTGCGAGAAATGGAAACGCAGCCCGAGAACATCCAGAGTGGTAAAGGGAGAGAGCTCTACAAGTACTTTAAAAGTTTAATATTGAAGTACAATATCAATCACTACAGCACATATAATATTGTAAAGACTGCTGCTGTTGAAAGTTTTATAAGAACTCTGAAGAACATAATACTTTTAACTCAAGGATCATGCAAGCGGCTAGATCTTTTACGTAAAATTTTGAAAAATACAATGATAATTTCATTTAACCATCCGCATCAAACCCAATGAAATGAGGAACAACAGCCTTCTTCTGATTTTCTACAACTAAAATTAGCCACGAAGAGTGAGGAGGAGCGTAAGGTAGTGGTGTTGGTGACTAACTTAGAATATGTAAGCATAAGGGATATTTTGAAAAGGGTTTGAATAGAACAGGAGCGTTGAAATCTTCCAAGTTGCTTGTGTGCAAAGCACCAAACATACTACTTAGATCCTAGCGGATAAGTATGGTGTGCAGATAAAGGTTGCTTTCTATGGACATAAACTTCCTGCTATATTATATCTTAACAATTATTTAGGAGAAAAATTGTTACGAAGACAAGGAAACAGGATTATTGTGAAATGCAAATTCCGGTAATGTATAATACTATGCTGGATTAAGATTATACATTTCCATTAAGAAATCCCTAAACATGTAATAAATATCGGCAAGTAGTAGTGTGTCGGTGTTTGGGTAAGGATAGTTTTATTCTCCGGTGTTCCTGATATGACAGCCTTACCAGTTTCTAACTGCATGTCTGCACTGCTCCTGGATGATGTCATACAATTCATAAATAGCAGGAAATGACTTCTTTCAGGTTCTTAGCAGTGTCCACGTAGGTATATGGGAATATTTCCTTACTGGTAATTAGCGTGAAATGTTCAAGGATATGATATTCCTTCCTGGTAATACTGAAGTCCTGATCCTTCAGCATGAAAGCAAGGATAGATGCTTTATCGTAAAAAATGTATAGTGGTCAAGAACACGAAAGTAAGTGTTCCTATACTTTTTACTGAATGTTATATACCTTCCACAGGATATGCAAGGCACCAATTGGCGGTCATAATTAGACAAACAATGGAAGAAATGGGGGAACGATGGATTTATTCTATTAAGTGCAGCGTCAAGGTACTTGTCTGAAATATGGCAGTTTTCCCTGAATTTGATATTCATGTCAAATCCACTTCGGCATATGTGACATTGATCAGCACTCCTAAAGTCCTTCTCATTCTTGGGTGTCATATGTAAGTCCTCCCTATTTGAGCATATGGTAATGGCATCATCAGCAATTGTCTTTAGTTGCGTGTAAATGTCGTTGATTGCCTGTGCACCCCCAAAGAGAATGAACCATAAGAGTGATGTATCATGCTATATGACCTTAAAGTATATTATATTGGTTCATGCTACTGAATAGCTCCTTTCCAGCTCTGAGTGCTCAAGGGCTCACAAGAGCAGACCTTTACTAGCACAGATTCAAACTCTATATATTACAACATGTATAGGAACACTGAAAAAGCATTGAATTCGATAACATTACCAGCATTGGGCATTCCAAGCACCTGACACTTCTTATGTTTCAGCCTGTGTGCGTTCATTAACCTATCACTATCACAACGTGTCATGCATGCTTCGCATGTAAAAACTGTTCCATCATGTTTTTGAAATTTGACTACATATTAGTCGTGATATGTTGCTGATGAAACACTAGGGAGATTTCCCATCATTTTCAACAACAGAATGTTGACATGGTGCTTTCTTTTCTCGGGTGGTTGGCGTAATGGAATAATTATCAACAGAGGCTGTGGTCGATATGCCATGGTTTTGGTTTTCAAAGTCTTCATTTTCATGAAGTGGCACAGGGAATTAAGTATTCTCATAAATAAAGCCGTTGAAAAAGCACGTAAAACTGATATGGCC
Organism: Deroplatys truncata; assembly: GCA_030765065.1. Classification (NCBI taxonomy): domain Eukaryota; kingdom Metazoa; phylum Arthropoda; class Insecta; order Mantodea; family Mantidae; genus Deroplatys; species Deroplatys truncata. The sequence goes on from CM060990.1 coordinate 332,315,400, forward strand.
CTGCCAGATTTCTATGACTCTTTGCAGGGTATATGAAAACCAGCATACTCCATGCAAAACAGCAATCATCTTTATTTTTTATATTTGTAAGAGTTTATTGCTTATTGTGTCATGCAATTCCATATGTGCTGCAATATGCAGTGAATGTATAAAGAGGCACTATTAGTCAAGCCACGGATTCCGAACAAATATTTTGATGATAACTGTCCTTCAAATATGGACAAATTTTCTAAAATATCATATACTGTTTAATAAAAAAATCAGGCTTGGTGTCTAAGGAATGATCTTGGTTATGGAATTAAAATAGGTTTAATTGATCTGTTTCTTTTTAGTCCAGACATATTTCTTCATATGATTTATTTCATTAATTACAGGATCTCTGAATACTGTTGAGAACCTGTATGGACTAACTACTTGTAACATATTTTCGATCCTGGTATTAAAAATACGTCCCTTGAACGCAGTCTCGTTAGGTTTACATTCTAAACCGGGATGAGGATGATGAGTATCACTCAACTTTAGCTTTTTGCTGCGGAGAAAACTATTTTGGATTTTCGTTGCGTTTTTCTTGACACCTGTTTGCGTGATTTTGCCTGTTTGACTCCGCAAGATGGCACTTATTCGGATCTGCATGATGCCTTCAGGTTGCTACCACGCCTGATGGTTAAGTGAAGCATCTGGTCACTGTAAAGAAGGATGTAGGCCGATACAGGAAAGCTTTTATCTCGCGGAGCGTCGATTTTGACAGTTAAGTCCGGAGCTCCTCCAGAATACTAAAAAAATTAAAATACACTAAATAAGTGTCTAGTTTGTCACTTTTTCACAAGAAAACCTATTTTCTATTACTATGTTTAACTAATTCCCATGGTGCTTGTCTATGAATTGGAGACACGCTCTGGCAGTATCGTCATCATGGCGGCTGACATCAGGCAACAGGTAACCTTGTGCAGACGCCCTGTATTCTGACGAGTTGAAACCTGTCCGTTCAGTTGATCTAGAAAAGTTAAAATTCTATAAGTTTTTATATATATTTCAACAAATAAAGAGGCAATTTTTGCTATTCCGGCTCAATTTATTATTGGAAAGGTACACAAATGTCGTCGTGGAAGAACAATTGATGCTATTATTATTATTATTATTATTATTATTATTATTATTAAATGATGGACTTCATAGAAAACAAGCGAATACAGGGATGATATTCTCTGTAATTATTTGCAAGTCATCGCTTCTTCTTAATAGGGTTCCACCTGCATTAGCTGCAGATTTACATGATATTAAACATGCAGGAACATTAAGTCTCTTTCTTTCGAATAAAGGTAAGTTTTAATAAAAGCAAACATCAGAATATTATCTGAAATTCATGAAACTCATTATTTCTGGACCTGTAGCTACATAACTGACGGAAATATCGCAAATTAAGTGTGATACTTTTGAATATAATCAAATATAACAATGAATACTTCCAATTAGTGAAGCTCGTCTTTTAGTTTTTATTTTTAACTGTAGCTACACTAGTTTCGGAAATGAGGTGCTGGGCATACGCAGAAATCGAACAACATACTTTTTAATAACAGTAATTAGAATGGTTATTTGTAATTAAAGGAACCCTTCTTGATTTCTTCAAATCACTACATGGGAATAAGAAAAATCAAACTCAATGCTTTTAAATAATTTTCAACTTAAGATTTTGCAAACATTGCAAAACTAAGGTTTTCAGTTGAGAATTATGCTGAATTAAAATACAATAACAGGTTGAATAGTTCAAGGCAAAAACATATCAGATATAAAAATTACATCACTCTCAATCTCTGCATGGATTTAAAACGAACTCTATGTTTAGCTACACTGGCATTTTATGATTATGAATACGTTACTTTTAAGTATTTTATTTCCCATTGTCGTAGGAAACACAATGCCCCCGCTTTTCAAAAGTGAATGCATAGAATAATTTTATGTTTAGATATGGCATCAAGGGTTTATATAAACGATTTCGATGTATAAAATAATGCAGCTATTAACTACTATCTGAGGGAAACTATATACCAGACTATTAATATAAACTGCAAAAAAAAAGCCTTATGTGAAAAGTAGCTGATATTTTAGATAGTAATAATGGCATATTCTCTTACGAAATAATGGATCCTTGTTATGTGGTCCAAAACACTTGGCGTTTGAGGCATTTCCTGTAATGCGACACTAGTGAATAGCAGTAGTGCGTGTTGCTTCAAACGGACTCTAATTACAATATCATGTGCGCACATACATCGTTCACATTTCGGAAAAGCAACAAATAGCTAGAATAAAAGGCAACGTTTTCCTGAACAAGTACAAAAAGAATCATACGCTTACACCCCATTGTTCACCAATAACTTGTGGTTACCTTTTGTAATGTTTAAATGGAAACTTTTAGTTTTAGTTATGCTTATAATAGTAATAAATCCATTGCCGTCGAATTATTTCATGTATTGTTATGTCATGGACTAAATTATTACTCATTAATTTTAAGGAATTCTCCATGTCCTAAGTATATTTAGAAATAGTTACCCCACGAGGTTTTCTAATACGCCTACAAACTCGTCATAAAAATTCTTTCAAACCCCTCTGACGCAGTTCAACGAAACCATACATGACGTTTTTTTAATAAACAACCTCATGTATGGTTTTGTTTCACAGAATAATACCATTGGAAAACCAGTGGTTAATGATTAAATACATTTAATGGTTATCATGCTTACTTCTGCACAATACCTAGTCCTAGAACCAAGCACGTATACGTTACATGAGAAGATCGTGTTTTACTTTTTACAACATTCAACACCACGTTACTTGGAGCTCACTACAAAAAGCTGAGCAATAAAAAGAATAAGCCAAATGAGAACTTTCAGCTAAGAATCAGCAACTGCCATCACATTCTCGAGGAAGCATTAACAATGGAATTCATCGCACCATTGTCGCGATAGCTCAAGATTAAAGAATTGTAAAAACATTGATAACACGTAAACAAACAAAAATACTGCTGGTGTACTTTTTACTGCGGGCTTGCTGGAGGGTTAAGCGACTCAAATGTGAATTTAAATGCGGTATAACCACTTCTTACATTAATACGGTTTGTCCTAGCGTTTATAAACTTAACTCTTTCATGAAAATGTCACGTAGCAATCTCAGTAGTGCCAGTGATTATAGCAGTAATGTTAGGGCTATTGTCTGCAGTGTGTATAATTTCTTTAAAAAGCATGCCACCGAAGAAAACCGCAGAAATCTTGATTCACAAAATGTCAAGAACTTACAGCTGAGGCGTACTCATTAACTGTATGAACTGTTTTACGTGTGTGTAAGGAAGCAAAAAGGGCACGCCGAGGGAGCCGTGAAATTACTTATATCGTATAGAAAGGCATGGCTTTTATTTCTCTATTTGTGTAATACATTTCTATTACTGTGCCTCTTCTTGTTTTCTTCCAATTTTTAAGTGAATATTGCGATGGCATTTATAACTAACGCAGAACGTTCGAACATCTCCGTGACGAGACGTCGTTGCTATTTAATGAGAAAGCGATAGACACTATTAGATGGTACTCCCGTGATAGCTATGGTACGCAAACATAAAACCTTTCTACAAGATAACTTAACATTTTCCATCTTTGTCGCCAAACATGAAGCTTAATGCAATACAACATTTAAAAATGTTTCAGCTTCCGGAGTTTTAATGGAAATCTTATCACTTCATTATTTTTACTGAGTATTTGATTGGTATATGTTTAAAACGTAAGTATCCGTAACCATAACGAAGCGAGGCGGCACAGTGGTAACGTATGTGACTCACATTAGCGAGGTTCTGTGGTCAAACTCCAGCGACGACTTTACAATTACCTTACATCATGTACAGTTTCCGTTTCCAAATGTTTGGATCCGCAAACTCAAAATTGCACCAAGTTTTCCAGTGTAGGCTAGGCTTCTTGGGATGATGTCGCCAAGCCTAGGCCATCTCCCTCACTAAACGGTCAATCACCAGCACCTAAGACTGAAACCAACCGTGCACATCCGTAAAAAAACGGAGCAAGATAGCACCGTGGTAACGCGCGTGACTGACAATCGGGAGGTTCTGGGTTTGATCCCTAGCGACCGCTTACAGCTGTCTTACGTTATATATCCAGATTTTGAGAGAATCCCCAAGTGGGCTGTATGACGGTAGGTTAGGAAAGTTGATCAGGCGAGGTGCGCATGCAGGTTCAGCCCTTCGGCGCTATCTTGTGTGCCAATTAAAACACATATCCTCGCTTCTTCCCTGTGTGCATATTAATGTGTGATAAAACAGTAAATATTTCTAGAATAATTATATAGTTGTACGTGAATGTCTTTCTCTTATTCGGGCTCTGACGTTATCAGCTCCTTCTTTCTTTCTTTCGCATTACCAGGCTCGCGGAATTTAGCTATGCATTCTGATGGCTTCATCTGGTCCGAAAATTAGAATCCTATAATGGGCATCTCTCGTTACTCTTGTCACTGTGAAACGCAGCAACAAAGGTTTTCTCGATTCCTTGTGTATATGTCTATCGTTGAATTCGTAGGCCTTTTCAGTAGTAATAATAGGCCGGTACGGACACAGAAGGAGATGCCGCCAATTGGTAAGGATGTAATCGTATTGACTGTGCAATCAGATATCCCTTTGTTCCATACGCCCCCGGCCACGCCACCTATTTGTGTTACTCTGGTATGCCACTAATGGAGGTGTCATGTAGCAGTCAGATTTGATTGACAAGGGTTTGCTAACGATCGTCCATGTATAACCCTTTCTTTCACTCTGCCCGCCCAGTCCCTCAATTGTGTCACAGCTAATGGATTTGTCCTGTAGCTGTCAAATTTGATTGATGAGGGTTGATAACAACCGTCCATGTGTAAGATAACATCGCTTCAAGCTTTTGCCAATCCTAGGATCCTCAGTCACGTGCCGCCACCCCTCGTAAATCGAGGGAAGAGGTTTAGGCCACAAAGACACCGCCACTTAAAGTTTACAAATGTTTTGACGCCCTTTGGCGGTACTTTCTGAACACAGAGGGTGAAGTCCCCCGGCGCTAATGTTCTAAATATCTGTGTCAATCAATCAGATAATGTTCGTCCATGTATAACATCATCTAACGTCATTGAAAAAATCAGGGATTTATACTGATAACGCCTTGTATTCCCAGTATCACGACCCTGAAGGGCTCGATGCAGGCCGTTGATCGATAAATACATATATTCCAATTAAGTATGTTTCATTGATTAATATAATTAAACGTCGCAGGTCTTTGATCGATTAATACAATTACTCCAATTAAGTATTTCTTATTGATGCATATAAAAGAGTTGTTGACGATAAGGTACCCACTCACCCACGCAAGCACGCGTGCGCCCACGCAAATATTTTTTCTAAAACTTAATTAGGTGATTATTACAAGTGTATAATTATTACGACTAGTAACACTTGTTTAATTCCACTTTGAGGAAATTTTCAGGTTTATAAGAATATTACATCTCTTAGAAGAATTAAAAATGCATGACTAAAAGGCAGAGTTAGCGTAAATAGCTACCTCGAAAAAATACGCAAGACGCTAAGGTATTTTAAAAGTGATATTTTTTCGGAAGGCTGAGCGTATACTTTCGTACTCGCCATCGAACTCACCCGGAATGAAACAGGTCATACCGACACGGCTCTGTTATACCTGCCCCAACCAAAGGGCCAGGCAGTCCCCCCAATCCTATACTGCTCTCTGCCGCACGGAGTGAAGGTACGCTTAAATACCCTGCTTGACCGCTTCATGCATGAAATAAACATTGCTGTAAGCCTTCCATGATATGCTTTTAAACATTCCAGGAAAAGATAACATGGATAAGCCGAGCGTAAATCATTTAAAGTAGGATAAGGAACTTCCCGCTTCAAGATTTTTTTATTTCTAAGGCTTCTTTATACGTGGTGTTGACTGTAAAAATAAAATATATATGAAATATGTGGCTCTCTAAACAGTCAGGACAACAAACCATTCCATTTTTGTTGTTTCAATTAACACCAGTTAAAGAGCGTTCATAAATAACACTCAATTTTTTGTATTCCCGCAACAAAATGAAAAGCCGCCTGCAACAGATCCGTGATTGTTTAGGCACTCTGCGAACCGCTGAAATTCTTATAAAGTTTTGCTCGCAGATGGAAGGTACATGCCACTTCGCGCTTGAAATAGCGTATTCCATGCATTATTTAACTATAATTTCATAATATACACATAGCTACAAGGTTAAAGATTATTCCATTGTTTTCACGTATTTAACTGCTAATTCCGAAGCTAGAATCATTGCGAAGTTATTTTATTTAAAAAACAAAACATACACAATATATATTTTAAGTGCAAAGTTTCAATCATATGTCGCCATGACATGCGGATTGTAACCTACTATCATGATTTGTCAACAGTAGTGCTGTTTTCATGCAATTAAATAGTGAAGAAATGTGGTCTGTCAAAACATTTATGTGGTTTTGGTTCCTATTAAACCCACTTTTAAATTTTGCGACATATACGTTATGTGGTATTGCCACATCCCTAACATTATTGAGAAAACAATCAGGAAAAATCGAGTAGAACTAGCAAATGAAGAGAACACATATGATAAACCAGATTAATCCAGATCATTAAAATACCACAAATATGTAAATATATCTCCAAGTAACAACAGTGTAATCTATACCAGGTGGTCCAACCGCGCCATATTTAAAATGTGTAGATATCCCTTCGTGTGGCAACAGAATTGCAGAACTCAACGGAGCAACTCCAACTAAACACAGGCAAGTGGGGAACTGGCGAATTAACGTGTGTAAGCTTCCCTTTTTAATAGTTTTTTCTTACTTTTAAGTTTCCATTGCTACACCGCTTTTAACTACAATAATATTATCGGCGGCCTTTTCTTTGGAAGATATCACCTATAAGCAACGGTGTTAACTTGTATTCGCTTGTTTTGGGGTTTCTAGCAAACTTTGGGCTTTAATCATTAGATCACACGCACATTCGCACTCTCATTCATACCTCCAGACTCCGAGGAGGATAGGGAATAATCTTGACTAGAGAAAAATTCCCACGCTCCAGCCGGGACTCGCACCCGAGACCTTTCGAACATCAGGCAGTGCTCTACCCACGTGGCCAGCCCAACTTCGTTTTACGACTCTTGCTTATCAGCAAAGACGATCAGTGGATTGCACTCATTGAGAGGCACTCTCCTGGCTTGTAATAGAGTGTACAGTCCGTGATAATTGACAAAACAGACCCTTGCACTAGAGTGTACTGTCCATGATGATAGACAAAAATAGACTGAAAGGATCTTAGAAACATTTTCCACTTCAGTTACATAGGCTGAATTTTCTAGGGAATCAGCTCACATTTTAGACTGACAAATACTTAAAATGTTTTTATTTGAAATATCCGTGTCCGAGCATAGCTATTTGTTACGTTGTATTTACGCTGTTCTTCTCTAACATTACGGACTATAAGCAACAAACATGAGAGTACGCAGTGTTTCACTGCCACTTTTTTGGTTGCTATTATAAATCCTATTTTTACTATTATTATCATAATCTAACGGTATTGTTATGCTGATTTTGCTCATTGAATAGGTGTTCGAAACTTTACCTCTGTTGATTGATACGATCTTCCAACCGTCTTCGTGTATCCCTATGGACATTTTAGGGCAATTTGTCACTTCTCCACTGACCTGTGTTTATTGTCAATTGCCGCGTTGAGTTCTGCTACTCTTTTAACGTACGTAGGGTTATCTGCACATGTCGTAAACGGCGCGGTTGGGCCATCGGGTATTAAGATTAGATTACCCTTCTGCTACAACAGGTAACTAGGCTCATCTCGGTGCAATGGAAAGAGACGGAAATCCGAGGTGAGCTTTTTTTTTTCAAAATTATGAATTTGTACGAAATAGAACTAAAATAACAAATAAACTTTAAACATTTTGCAGAATTAATTGCTATGTGACATTTGTGATCCTAGAGAATGCCGTTTCCTGTATTACAAAGCCATTTCCCCTGTCTGTAGTATGGAGTACATTCCTTGAATCCTTGAACTTTAAAGCAATTCCATTTCTCATATTTAAGATAATCACACCTGTTTTTAATGAACACACACTGCTTATACAGCTTTTGAGTTCTTTAGCGGTAATGGTGCTCATGGAAATAATAATTCCTTTACTGCTTTTTATCTGTGAGGACGGGAACAAAATCACAAGGTATTATATTTCCAATACGTTATTTTCTAAAGCTTAATTTGCATATGCAGGAATTTTACAATATAATAACAATCTACGTATTATCGCACTTTTCCCCCTTTATGCATCTTTTCATTTATCTTCGCCGGTTTGTCCTCCAGCGATTAACCTGGATAATCAACATTTTTGCTGTTTATAATGCCAAAAAATGGATAATTTGGGAACTAAGTATGAGCTATGCTTTCATATGCATGGCTAATAATAGGTGCAAGGCAATTTAGCACTTAGTATGCACAAAATGAATCTTTGAAGCCAGAAAACCAATAAAGGGCTACTGAGGATGATCAGATAGAAAATCATTATTTATAATAATTTGAAAAGCATATTAAATAAGTATGGCATCTCCAGTATCAAGACAGGATTCGCAACGACGCGCAAACTATCCATAAGATCCATCAGTGTCGGCTGGTGATTATGTTTCAGTATTGCACAACAACCCTAGTATAATTGGAGAAAAGAAAGGATACTCTAATACAAACCACTAGGTTTGCTTTTCCCTGTTTAAGTTATTTTAATCCGTATAGGTGTTATTTATTTATTCCTAAGTACCTAATTCAACAGTCTGTTTAATTGGTTGCTCTGAAAAAATATGGCAGAAGCTCAGTTACACGCATTGCCTGTTTGGTCGTAGTTTTCTCAGCTACGGTCAGATTCCTGGAGTTTGGTTATGGTAGAGAGGTTCGCTTCATATTTCCCTATCCCACTGGTTAAGCTGGCTGGTCGTTGCAAATCTACTGCATAAACTGTCCTCTTCAGTCTTCGAGAGTGCAACAGTGTTCTTTCTTTTTCAGTTATCCTTCTTCTGGAAGGACACGAGCGCAGACGCTGGGCTTACCGCGATTATCCGAACAGTATATAGTTTTGTTTCAGGCTTTCCGGTTTCTTCTCGATTACGTAAATGTACTTGTGGTTTCGCGCGTGTTTTCTAAGTTAACTCGCGGCTTTGCTTTTCTTAGTATTATCCCTTCAATGCATTGATATATGTTACATTTTAGTTAATCTTAAGCAAGGGTCAAATGTAGTGAGCTTAATTTGCAGTAAAATTAAATGTATTTTTTTCACAATTTCACGTCTGTTCAAGTTCTCATAATGAATTCCGCGAGTAACCTGAAGACCAAGGATCCTTCTAAGTTTTATACTTGAAAAACAGTCGAAAATCAAAGAAGTGGCTAGGACACTACTAGAACTAAATATTCTTAAGCAGGGATAAAATGTAGTTAGTTAAATTTACGGAAAAATGTATTTACTTTTTTATAGACAATTTCACGTGACTTCAAGTTCTCATAATGAATTCCGTGACCAGTAGACAACGATTCTTCTAGGTTTTCTCACGAATAAAAGTTGAACATCAAAGAACCAGATAGGCCACTACTAGAACTAAACATTGTTCAAGACTTACTGCAAATAAACCAGTGTTTCGATAAGATATTTATGACAATCACGACTGGCTTTGTGGCTGTGAAGTCAAGAATGCGCAGTTTTGATTTGCTTGGATTTTGCTCGGTGGCGAACAATGCCGGACGAAAACCGACATTAGAGATATAAATCACTTAATTTCAAGCAGAAAATACATGAGGCCTCCTCTGTCTACTTGAAAAATGTGTTGGAACTAGCGCTTTTCCGGAAGTCAAACTTGGCTTTACAATTAAACAATGCACACAGGCGTAGGATTACTAAGGAAAACGAAAACGTGAAGCAGAATAAATACATCTTGAACATCTTAATACATTGTATGAGACTCTTGTGGTGTGTTCGAAATGGTCTTAGGAGGTCATGATGAAACAGGGTCATCATTAAATTCTGGTATTCATAGAGGGCTAACTAATCTCAGTGCAAAGTTAGTTTCTGCGCTAAATGGCCACCAAGAAAAAGCGACGGTATTTATTAAAACGTCTAGGAGTTCCAAAATGAGTTCCTTCAAGTAACGTTAGAAGTGTGTCAAGAAAAAATTGTCAAAGAGATCCGTGAGGCCGATTTTCTAGTAATGATAGCAGATAAAACCACAGACATGTCCGCTATCAAATGACCATTGTGTACCGCTATGTTGTAATGGGGAAGCCTGTTGAAAGATTCTGGAGAATTATCTTGCCTGTAACCCATAATGCAAAAACACAGTCTTATCGTCTGCTTGATCTGCTACACAAGCCTGTGGTAGAAACGCGCGAGAATGCTTCAAAATTGATTGCATAAACCTCCGATTGAGCTTCCTAGTATGTGGTTCTTCTAAAGGGGTGCAAACCCTAATAAAAATGTATATTCTAATGCTGGGTATACCCACTGTTATGCACACCAAGTACATCGGTCATGGGGAAGACTGCATACATAAATACAAATATTAGGATCTTTGCTAGTTTGCAAGGCATTTGTACTTTTTTTCTGTTAGCTCACAGCGAACTGCAATTTTGAACCGAACAGTGAACAGAAGGTTGCCCCGGCCCAGCAATACTTGCTGGGACTTTCTCTAGAACCATGAACAACAATTTTTACTACAAAAGATATCATTGAGTGTATGAACGAAATTCTGAAGTGGGGACTAATCGCTCACTCACCAGCAATTGGCCAGGCTTCACGGTATAAGAAGCTACTTACCAGCGTGAATCCCATTCTTGATTGCCTTTAGTAGTAAATCATGCCCCTTGTGGTATTCTGTTTGTGCAACTTCAGAAAAGGTACATGCATTCTCTTACTGCTCAAAACACAATTTTTAATTTTGAACAGAACATACAATAAATGTGAGAGCAAATTGATATTGATTTGAACAGCCCTACAGGACCTAATTGCAGGCCATCAAAAAGAGGAAGGCTGACAACACAGAGTGGAAAAGAGAAGCAAAGGAACTATGTGGTGTTATAATGTGTGAAGCTAGAGCCCGCTTTACTTTTTCGGGACATGTTATAGCATCGAACCTCTTCTGCCCGGATATGTTTAGGTAATATAGTTCAAAATTTGCGGAATGGTAGTAAAAAAGGTGTATATAATATACAGTTACTTTGAAAAAGTAAAGCTTTCACATGAACTCATACCCATCTACTCAACAGGGTAATTTCAGACACTGTACGGGTCAGTAAACCTATTAGAATTTATATTAAAGATTAATTTAGGAAATATATTCACTGAATCAACAAAGCTTTCAAAATTCATATTAACTGTGCCTATGACATCAGCGGAAGCCAAATGATGTTCTACACTAAAAGAAGTAAAAACGTCCTTCAGAAATTAAATGTCTCAGGAAATATTGACGGCTTTAGCTATGTTGTCCATTGACAAGAACCTCAATGCAGAAATGCCAGACTTTAACCAAGGCGTGATTGATAAGTTTGCGGCAATCAAAGCGAGAAGGATGCATTTTTCTATTTAAATGAGGTGAGTGAACTTCTAATAATTAAAGTAGCTTTAATGCTTTTAAAACATAACAATAAAATGTTATTGTAGCGTAAAATAGGTAAAATTAATGATAAACATGCCGACTCTCGTCAATGTGTGTAACACCAAAACTTAAAACTTACCAACCGCTACAAAGAGCCATTGTACATTCGTGGCGTGAGAACTACCGTAATTTAATCAGTAAATTATTTTATTATTATGAACACTGTGAATTTTCAGTGAGAGCATTTCACAATTGTTGAGTGTAATGTGAATTTTTGACGAGTAAGAAATATAAGCCGACTTACACACTGCACAGCACTGGAATAATCTTCCCTTCCTGTTAGTTCCGATAACTCCATTTCACTCAGTTAGCATTATGTACAACCTCGATGATGGTAAACACCAGACTGAAACATTATTGTCCCGCTAGTTATTATAATATAATACTTTGCTTACCTGATGGGAAAAAAATAATTCCTGCATTGATAGTCAATAATTGAAAAGTAATTTCTGTAAAGAGCATACTTAATAAAAACCGCAGGACAATAACATGCAGGCGGAGGAATATACAGTAAGATATATAAGGAGAACAAAATCTTGAAGTATGGACCCTAATCGCCCATACTCAGAACTGAATGAAGCCTAATCTTTCCCCAAAAGCACATGACATACTTAATGTACATTTTCAAGGAATATGTTCATTTCAATAAAATTTTAAAATAACATACCGTGATATCCCTTTTCTCCTATAATAAGGCAGTATTTCTATATTTCTGTTTCTGTTAGACATTGATCTATCTTCCCATCTACCGTTTGAGTGTGAAACTTCAAATGCTTATCAGGATTAGATATAATGATGAATATGAGATCGTGTTTAAGATGAGGTATTGGTAGTATGAACGTTACATTTAATTACCTTGGCAACATGTGTAGTTAATTATAAGCTCAGTTATTTTCAGATTGGACATTAAGTATGCACCACTGGCTAGCACTACACAATTTCGTGATTCGTATTTCTATATATAAGCAGGAATCCAGGTTGAGCATGGTGTCAAACAAACTAATAATTTTGTTCCCTGGCGAACAAAGGTAAACTGTGTAGCTTAGCGAGCGGATATTATATGGACCCAGGCCGCTTAGCAATTTTGAATTGATAAAGACGCTCATTCCATCAGAGAGTACAAATTAACAAACAGCACTGGCCAACTGATTTTATTCAAACCTTACGTTGAGAAATGTTTACATAGAAGGATTTAAACCAAAACGAATAAGCTGAAATAGTGTAAACGGGGTTCCGAGTTGTCGCTGCTTGTTTACCAAAACTATGAGCAATGCTGTATATATATAGGATTGACCATTTAATTTGACTCTGTACAATATCTCCAAAACTAACGTTGCAGAAATAAATGTCTTTCATAAAAGCTGGTTGATATGATGGGTGAAAGTAAATGCCATTAGTATTGTTTGAATGAGGTACTGACGGTAATTTTAGAATAAACTAAATTTTTTAAATGGAACCTACAATTACGATCGATTAAAATTGATACCAAAATGACCATCACAACGTCTTCCAAATAAAACACGACTAATGGCATTTATTTACCCCCACAATTTCAAACAACTTTGATTCAAGACATTTCTTTCTACAACGCTTAGCTTTAGAAATATTGTACGGTTTGAGCTTAAATGCTCCATTCTGTATATATGTGCTATTATATTACTCATTTCAGTTCATCAAGTATATTAGAGAATTAATTTAGCGCAATTTTCAATTTTCTGTGTAAATTACATTTTATCTCTAAACTTACTTTTTCTCAGCTCTTCCCTCTGAAGTCACAATTCGGAAGGCTTTGACCGCAACTGTGTAACATTCATATTCCATGCAAAGATCTTATGTATTTGCATATTTTGAAGCTTTGCGACTGTTGAAGAGACCGAATAATGACTGGGTATTTTATTACAATGTCACATACTGTATGTAACTTCGTCTGAATGCCTTAAGCTGCAATTATACAATGTACGCTGCTTAATATTCATACTCCATGAAAAGATGTTACGTATTTACATAGTATGAAGCTTTGTGATATTTGAAGTGTTTGGCTCATAATTGTGCAATTTATTACGATGTACGTAATTTTAAAACATGCTTAATTCTATAAGAGATGTTACAGAGTGTATATTTGCAATTTAATCCGCATTGTTCCAAATGTATCTAGCGGGCCGTGTCATAATAATCTATTCGTCTCCAAGACTTTCAATACTTCGTTTTATACACTAACCCCCCTCTCACACACACACACACACACACACACACACAAACACACACATGCATAGCACACCTACATAAACATACATACATACCTATACACACATACATGAATGCATAGATACATATACTTTGTGGTGTATGGGTGGCGTTACTTTCCTCCCCACCATCGCATTCAAAAGAGCCCGAGTTCGAATCCCAGATGAGTGGTGACTAACGCGCTTGACCGTTAAGAGATGTGGGTGCTACGTTATACCGAAAAAGCCTTAGTTAATTCGACTTCATTTCAAATACGATGGCAGGTTTTTGAACGTGTTACTGGGTGTGGAATAAACAACGGCATGAAAAGGTATAAGCATTATTTCTGCCACCTCCAATATCTAACCTAACAACAGTTGCGCTAAGTATTATGTTACTATGCTAATCCTTTACAAATGAAATATCTTTCACTTATAACAGTACAAATTGTTGGAGTAGTAAATATGTGCTTCTATTAAGCGTCCTTATTTTGCTTCCGAAATGAAGTTTGCAAGGTATCCCAGAACATGTGCGGTGTTTTAAACGAACAGCTTTTTAATATAAACATCAGGTATGCTATTAGGAATAGCATTAAACCAGGTGTAACATCAAAAGATCTCCACAAGCTAAAAAGGCAGTGAAGATATTATTTCACTCAAAAACTCAATCTCGAGATTTGCCATAAATACATATTTTGAGGTCCTTGAACCCCACCAAAGCACTATTAGAGAACAGTTCCTGTATGCGCGTGTGTACGTGCACGTATGTGTGAAAAGCATAACTACAAAACGAAAGTTCGGATAAATATGTTTTTAATTGCATTTAGGTCCACCATTTTCAGCTAAGGAAACGACACGAAGAATTTCAAGAAAATACTCTGAAACAAACTGCCCTTACATGAATAAAAGCGCTTTAATTCCATTAGATATCAAACGTTTAAGATGATTTTTTCTCAGGGTCATGCAAAGAGTAGAAATCCAGCAAACAGCGATCCGTTTAATTTTAGCTTCATCCTCACATATCTACCTTGTATTTAAAATGAAATATGTATCAGAAGCATTTCTGCAAACGCTTATAACATGAGGTATACAGAAAATTGAATTCATTTTAGTAATAACTTATAGAAGAGATGAATAAACGGTAATGGCTAGAAAAAGTCGTGTGAATGTAGAACGTCAGAATATTTGCTACCCATATTTAAACATTTCTCCTTCGTTTCAGCCTCCTCTATCCCCCCTTGTACCTATCCGCAAGGAAATCTGTGTACATTTTAAGGAAGACCGAAAGATAGGGAGAAACAGTGGGGAGAAGGAGAAGAAAGAGAGCACATTTATTGTTTCACCACGCGTGCATATGCAGACAGAAAAATCGAGGATATGCAATTCAGCGGCAGAAATAGCGTGTACGTGGAGTGTATTAAGAAAAAAGCTGGGTGTAGATATGAATATATACCGGTGGATGAAATTCAGACTAAATGTATAATAACCAACAATAATAATAATAATAATAATAATAATAATAATAATAATAATAATAATAATATAATATGTTCATACATTCCTTAATCAAAATTAATCTAAATGTAGAATACCCTAGAATAGTAATACAAACAATAGTAAAAATAGTAGCAATAACAAATCCATCATCAATGTGTGCATGAAGCAAAATACTCATTTGACCTACACATTGCAGTGAAAAATAGAGAAAGAATAATGATACTATATAGACATATAATGTAACATATAGGCTGTGCTCCATCCATTCTTTTCGTATGATGTTGACGTAACGTCTTTAATACATAAGTTAAATAATTGTAGGCTTCCGAAAAATAATTTCATAGGGGTTTAAAACTACATTCGCAAATTTTCCGAACAGTCATTTCATTTCCTTCTTGTTCACCAGCATACCAGGCACTGGGCTTAACCACCATCATGGTTCTGAGATGATCTGTGGTCTGCTTGCTTCTCGACAGGATACTGATTCAAGACATTGGCTTGTAAGTCCTTGAAAGTGATCCGAAATAGTAGTACTATTAAAATCGAAATAAAAATTTAATAATGCATATGATTGTTTAAACTGGAGAAATTCGGTAGTAGACTTACCAATGAAATACAACAGAACACCAACGCTTTTTAAACCATATTTAAAGTCCATACAATACTTTTTGGTCATTGCTTCTGTTCTCTAGTAATTTACGCGCTGTTTAACATTCATTCTTCAACACACGGTACCTTAGGCGGTGAACACTGATGATAAATATAATGAATGATAATTAGGTAAGTATATTTGGGGAAGGAAACGTTCTAGGGTACCTCCTGCACATTTGCCAATTATGAGGATTGAGGAAATCCTTAGAAAGGATCTTTCAGGGAGGACGTTCCTGGCGGGATCTGAACCACGGGTCTCACGCTCACGAGGTCATACCTTAACAATCCCGCCTACCTGTGTCACGTATCGCTGTGACGTCTTGTGCTATATATACTAATGTGCAATACAAAGATCTCAGTTTTAATATACGAAAATAAGCATCTATATTACCATTTACATGATATAGCAGATTTCGGATGTTTAATTAGTTAGTATTGTCCCTTTTAAAAATGTAATCCATCTTTCAAGTATCCATGTGTGGTGTTTACAAAGTTATTCTATGTGCATTTAGTGGAAAAAAATCTTTTCTTAAATAAAATATGTATGCTTTAAAATATCCATGTAATTCAGCGCAGGCCTTCCAAATTTGGTTTCATGTCTTTATAAAAAATCGTATATTATAAATTTAGAAAGGTCCAAAAAGGTAGACGGGCTTATTCACATGTACCTCCTCGCTGCCTAGTTCGATTCCTACAAGATTTTCCTCGAATATGATAGTGCGTAGATATGTGCTGCGGGCTGTCAACTTCCTTGCCTGTTACCATTTATTTACTATTTTAAAATCAGTGTACTTCCTTACATTCTTGATGAATTTCGCGTATACGGTACTGTTTATCTTTTTCCAAAGCTATTGTACAAATTATGATTTTTCTTGGGCTCTCTTCTCTGTATTAACATCGAAATAGGTCTTTAGCCAGTTACACTGGTCGTATCACACGAACCTGTGAATATGTCTCATAGTTAGACCCTGTTCGATACACTGCTGCATTGCCCTGTAATGCAAGACATATTATGTTTTATCATCCAATGTAGCAAGCAGTTTCTTACATTGCCGGTTTGGTGGTGTCGCGCTCTGTGGGCAGAAAATAAGCTCGTTATGGACGTCGTGGATATGCTCAGGGCATTCAATATCTACTTCTAGCACATAGCCTATCTCCGAATCTTCTTTGACGTCCATGAAATTTATACTGTCAATCTCTTCTCTGGTGAGCCATTTTCGGCTTTTATAAGGAAGGGCCGATATCATTGAGGCACCTTATAAGCTATTTATGTCCCAATAGGACAGATACTTTACTGCTGCATGCTGATCAAAGCTAGACATGTACCTGTGGTTAGCTTTGGAGTACCCCTTCAACACAGTGCACAGTCCACCTCTAGTACCTGACTCGAAAAACTCCAGCCTGTTCTTGTCGGATATTAAAGAAGGTTTCCTTTTTATTCTTCAACATTGCTTCAAAGGCAAGTCCTGGTAATGTATAAAACCATGCTGGGTCAAGTTTATACTTTCACTGCATGGGATTACGAAACTTTTCAAAAATATTCTCCAAGAGCAGTATATCTGTTTTGAGATATAGGTCACTATTCCCCGAGATTCCGGATATTAAACGAATTCCAGACTTTTACAACATGCCTGTATTCCTCATCGGTGATGTGCTTGCCTTGTAGAGTAATAAACAAGGCCTCCTTTGGTGGCAGAGTTGTTTCCTCCAGCTTTTCAAAGCTCGACACATAGACTTAGGGAACCATCCTCTTGCTCGTTGCCAGGTTAAAATGCTCTTCAACAGGATATTCTGCTTAGATTATTTTCAACTCACCCTCCTGAAGCATGTCAGCCAAGCTGCACAGTTTCTCATCAACAAATTTAAAACACTTTGAGCTATGCACGATATGGTCGTTTTATCATATGCCAGATGACTTATCTGGAAGTGACTGTCATAATTAGATAAGCAATGAAAAAAGATCGGTATGAAATCAGGGAACTTTCTATTCAAATTACATCGATTACGAGCAGCACCCAGATATTCCCCATTACGTGATCGTTATCCCTGACGTGCAACTCGCTCATAGTCAAAGCCCCAAGGCATATATGAAATTCTGTAACATTATCGAAATTCTGTTGCTCTTCAGGGGATAGATCTATAGGTTTAGGATTAGAATACACATCGATGACATCATCAGCAATTGATTTTAATTGCTGGAAGAGGTCATCGATAGCATTTCGACCTCTAAAGAGAAAGAATTTCGACAATGTCTCGTCACGTCTACAAACCAGATTTAAGGCAATAGACATTGCTTCATGTTCTTGAAAGGCTTGGTTTCAACTCATGCTGCTTGAGAGCTCGCAAGAGTGGACCTTTTCCAGAACAGATTCGGTTTCAGCATATATGACAAAAGCTACAGGAACGCCTTTGGAGAATGCCTTAAATTCAATGCAGTCATCCTGTTGAGGCATTTTAGGTAGCTGACACTTTCCACATCTTAACCAATCTGCTTCCAGTCTTCTTATTGGCACATCTCTTGAGACGTGCTTCACATGCCCACATTCTATGCTCTTGTTTCGTGACCTGACTGCTTATATGTCTGAACAAATTATTAATCAGGCAGTAGTGGAACTTATCCTCCTGTTCAATATATAATAGAGTGGCGTGGTACTACTTCTTTTCAGCTGTATGGTATACAGGAATAACCTTCTCATTCGCCCCTATACCAAACACTGAAATGAATTCTCCATTATTCTGCTTTTCAAATCATTCAATACCCTCATAATTAAATTCTTTGAAAAGCAGCTCAAAAGGGTATACTGTTCTTCCATATCCATCGCGTTTAGCAGGGTATTTAGACGTTAGCAGACACCATGCGAAGCAGAAATTGTCGTTATTCTTGATATTTATCACCGCATATTTATTACTGATTTTCAGAGGCAATTCAATAT
This sequence comes from Deroplatys truncata, assembly GCA_030765065.1. NCBI lineage: Eukaryota > Metazoa > Arthropoda > Insecta > Mantodea > Mantidae > Deroplatys > Deroplatys truncata. The sequence continues at coordinate 332,334,425 of CM060990.1, forward strand.
AAGACGCTGAATGAGTAGGGTCTTAATGTGTAGAGCCAAGTATGGAAAACTATGATTTCGACGAAGCACCCCATTCAAATTTGGAAATGTTTTCTAAAATATCCCCCAATTGAAGTGAAATTCTGATTGAGGTCGCTTGATGGAAGTATCAGCACAGCCTTAGAATTAAAGAAGGAAGAACCTTGCGTATCTTCTTCAGGGTTATGGACTAAATATGAAAGTTCCAGGAAGCAATTCATTTTCAATGCAGACCTGCGTTTCTGCAAGACGTTTTCCACCTCTTTAATTATAAGCCCCCTTCACTCATATAAAAAGACTCTGGGTCGAGTATTTCTAATGTATTTTCCATTCTACTACTAAAAATACGTCCCTTGAATGGCGATTGGATGGTCTTGTATTCCAGACCCTGACAATTGCTAGCACTAACCTTTTCCTTTTTAACATTGAGTTGCTCGCTCCCGTCCAGCGCCTGTCCTCTCTTATCGTTCAGTGGTGTCGAATCCCTGGATGATGATTTCCCCACTATGTTGGACGATGAGGATGCTGACGGTACAGCGGCTACGGTTTCAACAGCCGCGTCGAGTGATGAGGAGTTTGGCGCTGCAGCGGCTTTGGCATCAACAGGCATGTTGGGTGACGGGGTAGCGGCTGCGACTTTATCAATCCTTTTGTGTAATGTAGAGCTCTGTGTTGCGATCTCCATGGACTGACATCCCTCGTCCGCCAGAATATTTCCTGGAATAACAATAATGATAATAGTATAGCATGTGTAGAAGCTGTCAATATGATTTGTTACATTCATTTATATAAATAACTGAAAAAAGCCTTACCATTTGTTGGTTGCTGCTGCATATCCTCGATTTTTCTGTCTGCATATGCATGCGTGGTGAAACAATAAATGTGCTCTCTTTCTTCTCCTTCTCCCCACTGTTTCTCCCTATCTCTTGGTCTTCCTCAAAATGTAAACAGATTTCCTTGCAGATAGGTACAAGGGGGGATAGAGGAGGCTGAAACGAAGGAGAAATGTTTAAATATGGGTAGCAAATATTCTGACGTTCTACGTTCACACGACTTTTTCTAGCCATTACCGTTTATTCATCTCTTCTATAAGTTATTACTAAAATGAATTCAATTTTCTGTATACCTCATGTTATAAGCGTTTGCAGAAATGCTTCTGATACACATTTCATTTTAAATACAAGGTAGATATGTGAGGATGAAGCTAAAATTAAACGGATCGCTGTTTGCTGGATTTCTACTCTTTGCATGACCCTGAGAAAAAATCATCTTAAACGTTTGATATCTAATGGAATTAAAGCGCTATTATTCATGTAAGGGCAGTTTGTTTCAGAGTATTTTCTTGAAATTCTTCGTGTCGTTTCCTTAGCTGAAAATGGTGGACCTAAATGCAATTAAAAACATATTTATCCGAACTTTCGTTTTGTAGTTATGCTTTTCACACATACGTGCACGTACACACGCGCATACAGGAACTGTTCTCTAATAGTGCTTTGGTGGGGTTCAAGGACCTCAAAATATGTATTTATGGCAAATCTCGAGATTGAGTTTTTGAGTGAAATAATATCTTCACTGCCTTTTTAGCTTGTGGAGATCTTTTGATGTTACACCTGGTTAAATGCTATTCCTAATAGCATACCTGATGTTTATATTAAAAGGCTGTTCGTTTAAAACACTGCACATGTTCTGGGATACCTTGCAAACTTCATTTCGGAAGCAAAATAAGGACGCTTAATAGAAGCACATATTTACTACTCCAACAATTTGTACTGTTATAAGTGAAAGATATTTCATTTGTAAAGGATTAGCATAGTAACATAATACTTAGCGCAACTGTTGTTAGGTTAGATATTGGAGGTGGCAGAAATAATGCTTATACCTTTTCATGCCGTTGTTTATTCCACACCCAGTAACACGTTCAAAAACCTGCCATCGTATTTGAAATGAAGTCGAATTAACTAAGGCTTTTTCGGTATAACGTAGCACCCACATCTCTTAACGGTCAAGCGCGTTAGTCACCACTCATCTGGGATTCGAACTCGGGCTCTTTTGAATGCGATGGTGGGGAGGAAAGTAACGCCACCCATACACCACAAAGTATATGTATCTATGCATTCATGTATGTGTGTATAGGTATGTATGTATGTTTATGTAGGTGTGCTATGCATGTGTGTGTTTGTGTGTGTGTGTGTGTGTGTGTGAGAGGGGGGTTAGTGTATAAAACGAAGTATTGAAAGTCTTGGAGACGAATAGATTATTATGACACGGCCCGCTAGATACATTTGGAACAATGCGGATTAAATTGCAAATATACACTCTGTAACATCTCTTATAGAATTAAGCATGTTTTAAAATTACGTACATCGTAATAAATTGCACAATTATGAGCCAAACACTTCAAATATCACAAAGCTTCATACTATGTAAATACGTAACATCTTTTCTTGGAGTATGAATATTAAGCAGCGTACATTGTATAATGGCAGCTTAAGGCATTCAGACGAAGTTACATACAGTATGTGACATTGTAATAAAATACCCAGTCATTATTCGGTCTCTTCAACAGTCGCAAAGCTTCAAAATATGCAAATACATAAGATCTTTGCATGGAATATGAATGTTACACAGTTGCGGTCAAAGCCTTCCGAATTGTGACGGCAGAGGGAAGAGCTGAGAAAAAGTAAGTTTAGGGATAAAATGTAATTTACACACAAAATTGAAAATTGCGCTAAATTAATTCTCTAATATACTTGATGAACTGAAATGAGTAATATAATAGCACATATATACAGAATGGAGCATTTAAGCTCAGACCGTACAATATTTCTAAAGCTAAGCGTTGTAGAAAGAAATGTCTTGAATCAAAGTTGCTTGAAATTGTGGGGGTAAATAAATGCCATTAGTCGTGTTTTATTTGGAAGACGTTGTGATGGTCATTTTAGTATCAATTTTAATCGATCGTAATTGTAGGTTCCATTTAAAAAATTTAGTTTATTCTAAAATTACCGTCAGTACCTCATCCAAACAATACTAATGGCATTTACTTTCACCCATCATATCAACCAGCTTTTATGAAAGACATTTATTTCTGCAACGTTAGTTTTGGAGATATTGTACAGTCTCAAATTAAATGGTCAATCCTATATATATACAGCATTGCTCATAGTTATGGTAAACAAACAGCGACAACTCGGAACCCCGTTTACACTATTTCAGCTTATTCGTTTTGGTTTAAATCCTTCTATGTAAACATTTCTCAACGTAAGGTTTGAATAAAATCAGTTGGCCAGTGCTGTTTGTTAATTTGTACTCTCTGATGGAATGAGCGTCTTTATCAATTCAAAATTGCTAAGCGGCCTGGGTCCATATAATATCCGCTCGCTAAGCTACACAGTTTACCTTTGTTCGCCAGGGAACAAAATTATTAGTTTGTTTGACACCATGCTCAACCTGGATTCCTGCTTATATATAGAAATACGAATCACGAAATTGTGTAGTGCTAGCCAGTGGTGCATACTTAATGTCCAATCTGAAAATAACTGAGCTTATAATTAACTACACATGTTGCCAAGGTAATTAAATGTAACGTTCATACTACCAATACCTCATCTTAAACACGATCTCATATTCATCATTATATCTAATCCTGATAAGCATTTGAAGTTTCACACTCAAACGGTAGATGGGAAGATAGATCAATGTCTAACAGAAACAGAAATATAGAAATACTGCCTTATTATAGGAGAAAAGGGATATCACGGTATGTTATTTTAAAATTTTATTGAAATGAACATATTCCTTGAAAATGTACATTAAGTATGTCATGTGCTTTTGGGGAAAGATTAGGCTTCATTCAGTTCTGAGTATGGGCGATTAGGGTCCATACTTCAAGATTTTGTTCTCCTTATATATCTTACTGTATATTCCTCCGCCTGCATGTTATTGTCCTGCGGTTTTTATTAAGTATGCTCTTTACAGAAATTACTTTTCAATTATTGACTATCAATGCAGGAATTATTTTTTTCCCATCAGGTAAGCAAAGTATTATATTATAATAACTAGCGGGACAATAATGTTTCAGTCTGGTGTTTACCATCATCGAGGTTGTACATAATGCTAACTGAGTGAAATGGAGTTATCGGAACTAACAGGAAGGGAAGATTATTCCAGTGCTGTGCAGTGTGTAAGTCGGCTTATATTTCTTACTCGTCAAAAATTCACATTACACTCAACAATTGTGAAATGCTCTCACTGAAAATTCACAGTGTTCATAATAATAAAATAATTTACTGATTAAATTACGGTAGTTCTCACGCCACGAATGTACAATGGCTCTTTGTAGCGGTTGGTAAGTTTTAAGTTTTGGTGTTACACACATTGACGAGAGTCGGCATGTTTATCATTAATTTTACCTATTTTACGCAACAATAACATTTTATTGTTATGTTTTAAGAGCATTAAAGCTACTTTAATTATTAGAAGTTCACTCACCTCATTTAAATAGAAAAATGCATCCTTCTCGCTTTGATTGCCGCAAACTTATCAATCACGCCTTGGTTAAAGTCTGGCATTTCTGCATTGAGGTTCTTGTCAATGGACAACATAGCTAAAGCCGTCAATATTTCCTGAGACATTTAATTTCTGAAGGACGTTTTTACTTCTTTTAGTGTAGGACATCATTTGGCTTCCACTGATGTCATAGGCACAGTTAATATGAATTTTGAAAGCTTTGTTGATTCAGTGAATATATTTCCTAAATTAATCTTTAATATAAATTCTAATAGGTTTACTGACCCGTACAGTGTCTGAAATTACCCTGTTGAGTAGATGGGTATGAGTTCATGTGAAAGCTTTACTTTTTCAAAGTAACTGTACATTATATACACCTTTTTTACTACCATTCCGTAAATTTTGAACTATATTACCTAAACATATCCGGGCAGAAGAGGTTCGATGCTATAACATGTCCCGAAAAAGTAAAGCGGGCTCTAGCTTCACACATTATAACATCACATAGTTCCTTTGCTTCTCTTTTCCACTCTGTGTTGTCAGCCTTCCTCTTTTTGATGGCCTGCAATTAGGTCCTGTAGGGCTGTTCAAATCAATATCAATTTGCTCTCACATTTATTGTATGTTCTGTTCAAAATTAAAAATTGTGTTTTGAGCAGTAAGAGAATGCATGTACCTTTTCTGAAGTTGCACAAACAGAATACCACAAGGGGCATGATTTACTACTAAAGGCAATCAAGAATGGGATTCACGCTGGTAAGTAGCTTCTTATACCGTGAAGCCTGGCCAATTGCTGGTGAGTGAGCGATTAGTCCCCACTTCAGAATTTCGTTCATACACTCAATGATATCTTTTGTAGTAAAAATTGTTGTTCATGGTTCTAGAGAAAGTCCCAGCAAGTATTGCTCGGCCGGGGCAACCTTCTGTTCACTGTTCGGTTCAAAATTGCAGTTCGCTGTGAGCTAACAGAAAAAAAGTACAAATGCCTTGCAAACTAGCAAAGATCCTAATATTTGTATTTATGTATGCCGTCTTCCCCATGACCGATGTACTTGGTGTGCATAACAGTGGGTATACCCAGCATTAGAATATACATTTTTATTAGGGTTTGCACCCCTTTAGAAGAACCACATACTAGGAAGCTCAATCGGAGGTTTATGCAATCAATTTTGAAGCATTCTCGCGCGTTTCTACCACAGGCTTGTGTAGCAGATCAAGTAGACGATAAGACTGTGTTTTTGCATTATGGTGTGCAGGCAAGATAATTCTCCAAAATCTTTCAACAGGCTTCCCCATTACAACATAGCGGTACACAATGGTCATTTGATAGCGGACATGTCTGTGGTTTTATCTGCTATCATTACTAGAAAATCGGCCTCACGGATCTCTTTGACAATTTTTTCTTGACACACTTCTAACGTTACTTGAAGGAACTCATTTTGGAACTCCTAGACGTTTTAATAAATACCGTCGCTTTTTCTTGGTGGCCATTTAGCGCAGAAACTAACATTGCACTGAGATTAATTAGCCCTCTATGAATACCAGAACTTAATGATGACCCTGTTTCATCATGACCTCCTAAGACCAATTCGAACACACCACAAGAGTCTCATACAATGTATTAAGATGTTCAAGATGTATTTATTCTGCTTCACGTTTTCGTTTTCCTTAGTAATCCTACGCCTGTGTGCATTGTTTAATTGTAAAGCCAAGTTTGACTTCCGGAAAAGCGCTAGTTCCAACACATTTTTCAAGTAGACAGAGGAGGCCTCATGTATTTTCTGCTTGAAATTAAGTGTTTTATATCTCTAATGTCGGTTTTCGTCCGGCATTGTTCGCCACCGAGCAAAATCCAAGCAAATCAAAACTGCGCATTCTTGACTTCACAGCCACAAAGCCAGTCGTGATTGTCATAAATATCTTATCGAAACACTGGTTTATTTGCAGTAAGTCTTGAACAATGTTTAGTTCTAGTAGTGGCCTATCTGGTTCTTTGATGTTCAACTTTTATTCGTGAGAAAACCTAGAAGAATCGTTGTCTACTGGTCACGGAATTCATTATGGGAACTTGAACTCACGTGAAATTGTCAAAAAAAAAGTAAATACATTTTTCCGTAAATTAAACTAACTACATTTTATCGCTGCTTAAGAATATTTAGTTCTAGTAGTGTCCTAGCCACTTCTTTGATTTTCGACTGTTTTTCAAGTATAAAACTTAGAAGGATCCTTGGTCTTCAGGTTACTCGCGGAATTCATTATGATAACTTGAACAGACGTGAAATTGTGAAAAAAATACAATTAATTTTACTGCAAATTAAGCTCACTACATTTGACCCTTGCTTAAGATTAACTAAAATGTAACATATATCAATGCATTGAAGGGATAATACTAAGAAAAGCAAAGCCGCGAGTTAACTTAGAAAACACGCGCGAAACCACAAGTACATTTACGTAATCGAGAAGAAACCGGAAAGCCTGAAACAAAACTATATACTGTTCGGATAATCGCGGTAAGCCCAGCGTCTGCGCTCGTGTCCTTCCAGAAGAAGGATAACTGAAAAAGAAAGAACACTGTTGCACTCTCGAAGACTGAAGAGGACAGTTTATGCAGTAGATTTGCAACGACCAGCCAGCTTAACCAGTGGGATAGGGAAATATGAAGCGAACCTCTCTACCATAACCAAACTCCAGGAATCTGACCGTAGCTGAGAAAACTACGACCAAACAGGCAATGCGTGTAACTGAGCTTCTGCCATATTTTTTCAGAGCAACCAATTAAACAGACTGTTGAATTAGGTACTTAGGAATAAATAAATAACACCTATACGGATTAAAATAACTTAAACAGGGAAAAGCAAACCTAGTGGTTTGTATTAGAGTATCCTTTCTTTTCTCCAATTATACTGGGGTTGTTGTGCAATACTGAAACATAATCACCAGCCGACACTGATGGATCTTATGGATAGTTTGCGCGTCGTTGCGAATCCTGTCTTGATACTGGAGATGCCATACTTATTTCATATGCTTTTCAAATTATTATAAATAATGATTTTCTATCTGATCATCCTCAGTAGCCCTTTATTGGTTTTCTGGCTTCAAAGATTCATTTTGTGCATGCTAAGTGCTAAATTGCCTTGCACCTATTATTAGCCATGCATATGAAAGCATAGCTCATACTTAGTTCCCAAATTATCCATTTTTTGGCATTATAAACAGCAAAAATGTTGATTATCCAGGTTAATCGCTGGAGGACAAACCGGCGAAGATAAATGAAAAGATGCATAAAGGGGGAAAAGTGCGATAATACGTAGACTATTATTATATTGTAAAATTCCTGCATATGCAAATTAAGCTTTAGAAAATAACGTATTAGAAATATAATACCTTGTGATCTTGTTCCCGTTCTCACAGATAAAAAGCAGTAAAAGAATTATTATTTCCATGAGCACCATTACCGCTAAAGAACTCAAAAGCTGTATAAGCAGTGTGTGTTCATTAAAAACAGGTGTGATTATCTTAAATATGAGAAATGGAATTACTTTAAAGTTCAAGGATTCAAGGAATGTACTCCATACTACAGACAGGGGAAATGGCTTTGTAATACAGGAAACGGCATTCTCTAGAATCACAAAATTCACATACCAATTAATTCTGCAAAATGTTTAAAGTTTATTTGTTATTTTAGTTCTATTTCGTACAAATTCATAATTTTGAAAAAAAAAGCTCACCTCGGATTTCCGTGTCTTTCCATTGCACCGAGATGAGCCTAGTTACCTGTTGTAGCAGAAGGGTAATCTAATCTTAATACCCGATGGCCCAACCGCGCCGTTTACGACATGTGCAGATAACCCTACGTACGTTAAAAGAGTAGCAGAACTCAACGCGGCAATTGACAATAAACACAGGTCAGTGGAGAAGTGACAAATTGCCCTAAAATGTCCATAGGGATACACGAAGACGGTTGGAAGATCGTATCAATCAACAGAGGTAAAGTTTCGAACACCTATTCAATGAGCAAAATCAGCATAACAATACCGTTAGATTATGATAATAATAGTAAAAATAGGATTTATAATAGCAACCAAAAAAGTGGCAGTGAAACACTGCGTACTCTCATGTTTGTTGCTTATAGTCCGTAATGTTAGAGAAGAACAGCGTAAATACAACGTAACAAATAGCTATGCTCGGACACGGATATTTCAAATAAAAACATTTTAAGTATTTGTCAGTCTAAAATGTGAGCTGATTCCCTAGAAAATTCAGCCTATGTAACTGAAGTGGAAAATGTTTCTAAGATCCTTTCAGTCTATTTTTGTCTATCATCATGGACAGTACACTCTAGTGCAAGGGTCTGTTTTGTCAATTATCACGGACTGTACACTCTATTACAAGCCAGGAGAGTGCCTCTCAATGAGTGCAATCCACTGATCGTCTTTGCTGATAAGCAAGAGTCGTAAAACGAAGTTGGGCTGGCCACGTGGGTAGAGCACTGCCTGATGTTCGAAAGGTCTCGGGTGCGAGTCCCGGCTGGAGCGTGGGAATTTTTCTCTAGTCAAGATTATTCCCTATCCTCCTCGGAGTCTGGAGGTATGAATGAGAGTGCGAATGTGCGTGTGATCTAATGATTAAAGCCCAAAGTTTGCTAGAAACCCCAAAACAAGCGAATACAAGTTAACACCGTTGCTTATAGGTGATATCTTCCAAAGAAAAGGCCGCCGATAATATTATTGTAGTTAAAAGCGGTGTAGCAATGGAAACTTAAAAGTAAGAAAAAACTATTAAAAAGGGAAGCTTACACACGTTAATTCGCCAGTTCCCCACTTGCCTGTGTTAGTTGGAGTTGCTCCGTTGAGTTCTGCAATTCTGTTGCCACACGAAGGGATATCTACACATTTTAAATATGGCGCGGTTGGACCACCTGGTATAGATTACACTGTTGTTACTTGGAGATATATTTACATATTTGTGGTATTTTAATGATCTGGATTAATCTGGTTTATCATATGTGTTCTCTTCGTTTGCTAGTTCTACTCGATTTTTCCTGATTGTTTTCTCAATAATGTTAGGGATGTGGCAATACCACATAACGTATATGTCGCAAAATTTAAAAGTGGGTTTAATAGGAACCAAAACCACATAAATGTTTTGACAGACCACATTTCTTCACTATTTAATTGCATGAAAACAGCACTACTGTTGACAAATCATGATAGTAGGTTACAATCCGCATGTCATGGCGACATATGATTGAAACTTTGCACTTAAAATATATATTGTGTATGTTTTGTTTTTTAAATAAAATAACTTCGCAATGATTCTAGCTTCGGAATTAGCAGTTAAATACGTGAAAACAATGGAATAATCTTTAACCTTGTGGCTATGTGTATATTATGATTTTGTTCAGCTATTATTTTCCGTCGCTTTTCTACGTTCTCACTATCACTTCGCCAATATCATCTAGTTGAACTTTTCACTGTAACTTCACCAAGTTCTCCATATCACTCCCCTTTCTTCATGTGTAGCGGAATAACGAAATACCCATGACGTTGCCTCTTTTTTATGAATAGTTCACTCGCTAAGGAGTCGAAACCAACACTTCCCAATTCCTTCTGCAGCAGTACTCATAGCACGTTACAGAGCTATCACAAACCGGCTAGGAGAAGGGAACCTTTCGTCGCACCAAAAACGCACTCGCTCACTCACTCATGACATCTAACTGGAGAGAGCGTTCCCTTATATAGCTTCTGGGAATTTCCACACAACAGCCTAGAATGCTCTGGAAAGAGGGAGAAGGGAAATGTCCAGAGGAATGCGGTTGTCTGTCGACAGTTCTTCTAAACGGGATCCCACCCGTGTCTACCTATCCTTGTTTATCTCTCTATTGCCCGGCTCAGACCTCCTGATAATATTGGGCCATAGCCGCTGTATCACACAGCTCCCTCCTCGTATCGAACGTCTCCGCGATATCCAGCAAGGTGATGAATATGTACTACCATCACATTCCTTCGGGGTTGATGCTGAATGCGGTATACCACGTTGTTGATACAGGAACGTTGCAGTTTGCGCGACTTCCCTTTAGCCCTCATGGGACGAGAGCCATACGATTTCACCCTTCTGAAATCTGGCACTGTCCGCCAGACGGTGATAGCGTACCTTTATGATGCCACCTTTTATAGTGTCTCCCAGTATGTCAGTAGGCGCCCCAACACCATGCCGTTGCACTTGGCCCAGACTGTATGACGGAGGCCTACGACCTACCGCGCAAATACTGCACTGCTGGCAGTCGCTTCCCAAGTCGCTTTGGAGATTCAAACAATAGATTCGGCGACACAGTTTATGAATTATGTGATTTACACCACTCAGGTACTCTCTGGTAGTATCAGCATGCTATTTCCTCGAAGACTTCCTACATCTTACACCTCAGGCTTACCAGCTGTTGCACCTAGGTTTTCCGTTTGGAGACTCCAGAACTCTCTTGCATACACCACTGCTGACAACGAGGAAGTTCCATTGTCTCCAGTATTTCTTATAGATCGGGCCTCTGGAAGCAACTTCCGCCCACGTGGATCGTAAACCAGATTCTTTATCCTTCAGGATCGATCCTATGTCTCGAACCTGCAGTTACACCCTCCTTATGGTATCCTCGTCCCAACTGACTGCAGGTTGCACAGAACCAAGCGTAAAGCTGGAATACTCTCCTTGAATTTGACCTTCAAGCATTGCCTGGCATTTGCTTGGCAAGGTCTTCGCGAGAGGGCGTCTGCGCTAGAATAGCTTCCTTCCGCCCGGAGCTCCCAGGTGAAGTGAAGGGAACGCGATGAGGATGCCAAATTGGTCCTCTAAAAGTCGCTTCTTAGCAACTTTTCTCACATCTCGCAATTTTCCCCTAGGTGTCCAGGATTTCTGTAACTCCAGAAATCAGGTCTGCAGCCGTCGGCGAAGCGTTGTTGTTGGCGGTGGTTTCTGTCGTTTGCATCCGTTACCGGGGCAGCTCTTCTAGCCGGAATCTTTGCCGCTTCAATGCGGCGGAGAGCCGCCAAAGCGATGTCGATGTTACGTTCCTCGTTTAGGAGAGGTTGCTGTTCATCTCCCTGTCTCTAATCTCGCCGATAAATGATTGGGCTGACCCTCTGGGAATATAGTGTGGTGGTTAGTACGTGAGAGATAGATATGTAAGTCGCTCCACCTCCAATGAGAATTCTTGTAAGTTCTCGTTTGGTTGTTGCACTCTTGCCTTCAGCTAGGTCCAGTAAGCGGCGGCTAGCCGATACTCACTATAACGTCCCTCCAACAGTTGAAGCAAATCGTCGGTCGAGCCTCCGGTGGGGGAGGTGCAAAGGGTTTGCGAGGCTCCTAACTGCAGGGCAGCTAATAGCTGTGCCGTCTTCTCCTCCAGCGTATATCCATTGTGGGTAGCAATGGCCTCAAACTGCCACTTGAATACCGCTCAGAAGAAAATACCGTCGAATTTGGGAGGCTTCAATTTTGTTGTATTAGTCGCTCTCATGGTAGCAGAACCCTATCTAATATTGGTACGGATATGGATTCTTAGGTCGTGGCCTATCTCCTCCACTACGGTGTCCACCATTTTTATAATTTATTATTATTACTTTTTGCTTTCCTTTGTCAGCAGTACTTCCTTCTGATTTAGACACTCTTCCACCACATTAATTTTTTCATATCAGGTTTAATTTCTGTAACTGCTTTGCAATATCGTTTTTAAGCCTTTCATCGTTGTATTTATGTAAGATTTTACGGTGTCAGTGTCAGAACCTAGCTGGGATCTCACTTTCTGTATTTAGGTCTTCATTTCTGATTTCTCACTTTTCATCTTACCTTCCATTTTTTTCACTCCGGATTACATGTCCGTGTCCATTTTCTCCATTTCATTTGCAATGTCATGGGTAAGTTCGGATTTAATTTTCTCCATTTCGTTCTTAATTTCCTTTTTTACACTCTTCACTTCCGTCTGCAAATTATAAATTGCAGAATTCACTCTCGTCATGTCACTTCCCAGAATTTATTTCCTCCATCCGAATTTCACGATCTTCTTGTTACTTAATAAGTTTTTAAATATTTCTTCCATCATAGCGTTTAAATTCCACTTCTGACACCAATCTGTTTTTACTGCCACTTCTCTAAGTTTTCACTGTCACTTCGCTAATGTGATCTATTGTCCATTCCAAACCAAAGTTTCCTCTGATGTAAACAAAGCACGCGCTTCAGCTTGTCACAAAGTTAAGCACATATGCTTACGCCAATGTATATAGTTCCTTAATAAATGTATTGTATCATGAAATATTGGGGTAACAAATCTATAGAACCGCACATTGTATTGCGGTTAGCATAAAAACCCATTCCTAAAGATAATGAAAATATACTAACTGTTAAGATATTACAAAATATGATTTTCGTATTGGTGTCTGCTACAGAGCTGACGCCGAGAGCATCTTGCTTGTTAATTACCAACTGTATGCATGACTGCTTTTGACTTGTATATACAGAAATGCAGCAATGAATTCATAGGTGTGCTATCTGAGCACCGTATTAACACATTGCGTTACACAGGAAATGTGATACGCGATTATTCATAATATGCTAGTGCACGTATGCTCAGCTCAGGTCAAGTCTTGCGATTAGTTGGTGTATAAGATTTTATGGCAGAGGATGGTGTATGTGGTGCGAATAAGGTATTCAAGCACAAAAGTGGGAAATCGTTAAAAAGTGGCGAAAAAAATAATACTTAATGCAGTAGTGTATATTACGAAACCAACATCCGAGTTTCCAGGCGTTTCAGCGAAAAGTGTACCCAAAGCGGACAGAGAATATGAATAGACTGGTGTCGTAAAACCCACCAAGCAAGAAAAGGTATCAAACCACGTGGTGTTACACCACAGATAGATGATTTCGCAAAGGATGCTATTAGAAGTAAAGTTTCCCAATTTTTCTTTAAAAACGAGTCACCGATTTTGGATAAAGTGCTTCCTGCTGTCAACAGTGATTGTGATGTTCCAAATTTTAAAGAACCATACTTTATAGGTTATTGTTAGAAATAGGTTTCAAATTTTCAAGGAAGAACTGACAATAACGTGATGATTGATAGAGACGATATCGTGTTGTGGAGAAGAAGGTCCTTTAGATTTGTGCGTCAGTATCGGGCGGAAGGTGGAAATTTTATTATTCAGAGGAAACTTCGATTAACGAGGGGCACACAACTTCTAAAGTTTGAATAGACACTACGGTAGGTTCAAAAGAAGAAGCTTTCCGGGCAGGTATATCTAAAGGATTAAAACATCCAAGTGGCAGAGGCAAACAACTAATGGTCACCATATTGGCAACAACAGTGGTTTTCTGGACGGCGGAATACTAATTTTGAGTCTAAAATACGGGTGATTACTATGAGGAGATGAATGGCGATGCTTTCGTAATTGATTTGAACGTGTATTGCCAAAACTGAACCCAGTAGTTTAATAGTGATGGGCAATGCACCCTACCATAGCGTGGAACTTTATCGTCGCCCGAACAGTTCTGTGCGTAGGCAAGATGTGATAGAGTGGTTGCAGGGAAGAGATGTATCCTTCGACGAAGGTAGTGTAAAAGCTGAATTAGTGCACATAGCGCAGGAAATTGCTGACAAGCATGAAAAAAGTATGTGATAGACAATCTCGAATTCAAAGCTGGACATTGAGTGCTAAGATTACCTCCCTATAATAGCAATTTAAATCCAGTCGAACTGGTTTGGGCATTTTAAAAAGGTTATGTCGCTAGAAATAATAAAACATTCAAACTGGCTGAAGTGAAACAAAACTTCAATAGTGCAATCGCGAAAGTTAAACCCGATAAGTGGCAGGCGGATATTAGGCACACAATAGAAGAGGGGAATAAAATGTGGGAAATCGATTTTGTATGGGACAGTGTTGTGGATAAGCTTGTCATTAACTTGAAGGATAGATCTGATTCCTATATGGTGGCTGAGTCATCTTCGGAGGATTCTGATTTGGGTGTTGCACCTTTGCCTGAGGATTGTGATGAACTTAGGTAAAATGTACGTTTCTGCTTGCTTATAAAATCGATTGTTTCTTCAGGTTGCATTTTGAACTATGAATCTCACGCAGGGCAACTTTTTGTGGATTGAAACAATGCTCAGCTGTAAGTGATATGCAGCAAGCACGTGCGAGATGAAGAAGCGGTCTTTAGGGGTGGGGATTGCAAACTGCTTTCGCGCGGATAATACAGAAAGTTTGTTTACAGCGAGAGGTATTGTGATTTGAAATGGACAGTAGTTCAGCTTTTCATTGTCACTTCTTTAAGATCTCACTATTACTTCAGTTTCTTCCTGAAGTTGCGGCGTAACGAAGTAGGTACGACATAGCCTCTCTTAAGGATAGTTCACTCCATGGTGGAATCATAGTAATGGTGTTGGACGAACACTACTTATTTTCGTTCAGTCTGCGCAGTGACGTCACCTTTACTGTAACATGTGGAACAAGACTACGAGTCAACTGATGACTGCGGCGAGGACAATAACACAGTTATTAATGGAAGCTCGAATGCCTTATTTTTCTGATTTCTAATACAAAAGAACAAATAGAAATAACATGAAGCACAGACAATCATGCTTAGCGTATAAGTACAAATAAATGACTAACTTTTTACTGTAAGCTGAAGCAGAACTACTCTGTTAGTCCAACACACTTGTATTTATTTATTCAAGAAAAACTACATTATAGAGAACAGCTATATAATTGTAATAAACAAGAATATTTATCAATTAAAATAAAAGTACAAATAATCTGAATAGCGTAAAATTGATTGCATTTTCGTTGCAATAGTAATAACATTTTCCTGTATGGAAAACAAGATAAATGGTAACATGGCATATGAAGTAACAACCACGTTTTTTGTGCTTCTTCCATCCAAATTGGCCTTAAAGGTATTCATCGATGAAAATAAGTTAAAAAATATGCTACAAATAATAAATATGTATTTTGTTCTATTAAATACAACAATCGTCTTCCTTTAGCTCTATACAGTCTTTATAGCCATATATAGTCGTTTAAACCATGGGAGATGCACATTTAACTGTCTGTAAACCCAGGTTCCTATAAAATTGTGATAAAAAAAATAAGCTTTACCTACATTGAAGTGAGCAAATCATTCAAGGAATCCGCTAGAAGTTTCAAATGATCAACTTAACTGCAGAGGAGCGTAGGATGAACGAGGGCCTGTACATATATTAAATGTTTTTAAACAGCTTAAAGACCAGAAACAGCATAGGCGTCGTAGTATTAAACTCTGTTTTTGGGGGAAGGGGGTTTCAGATATCGGATGTTTTGAAATTATTCCACATACTGTAATTTTCGGTATGCAAGTGTGAAATTTGCTATACTTCCTCATACATAGCAACATCCAAAACTATAAGAAGATTACTTGTTAACATGGTTAGTTGTGAGTAATTAAACAATAATATCAATGTTGTGTAAATGTTTATTCTAAAAATTGAAGACTATATTAACATTGTCTCCCAACCTAGTGGGATAACTAATTTAACATTCATCTGTATAGTTTATTCATATGCTTTTGAAGTGTGAAATTATAATACATAATTTTTAAAAACTATAACTGCATTGTGTGGAGCATTTTTTCCAGAACTGTAAAACAAATATAAAGAAACTAATAAAAGACTCTCTCGGGAATTAACTTGAGCAGATGCATGACCTTTATATGCATTAAAACCCTAAATACTATATTAAATTTTGAAATGAATCGTACTGAAATTTATTTCAGAAATTCCACAGATGGGCATCCTTAAGTAATCTCTTTCATTCTGTTTGCGATTTATTGGATGTTTTATTGTTTTATTAAATTCGTTTAATCTAATAAACGTTTGTGTTTCAACCAGTTCTCTCATTACTTCATATGGAATAGAATAAGCTATTTCCTAATTGTTTTTTTCATAAATTTATTGATTAATTCCACGGTTCTTTTGATTATATGTTTATAATGGGCAGCAAAGTGCCTATTCACGTTTAAAAATATGCTTTCCATTACAGTAGCAATCAGCTGGAGTTTCATGCATGGCATAGCTAGATTTCCTCTTGAAATAGTGATAATCCGGTCATCTTTGTCAGTTCGCATAAATTTTGTGTATATTTCTAAGTCGGGATGTTAATTAGTGCGTTTAAATGCTTTATTTAAATCCCTTCTGAAATATTCGCTTTTATGCCGATATTTAAGTTTCAGTGCATTTTCTCATGTTCTTGAGCTTCTAGGCAATCTGGTTGCAGATTCCTTTAAATAATTTCTGCCGTTGCACAAAGCTCCTTCTGTAATGGATGTACGCTTTTTTTCATTGGTTATTTCATAAGTATTAAGCATTTCCTCCCCGTTTTCAGAAAGATCAGAAGTATTATTACTTTGACAAAGTTCAAACACAGAAATATTCCTGAAATATAGCCAGAATTAAACAATATCCCTAAATATAACCTTGTAAAGTAATTATGTAATAATATGCTACTGTTACTCATTATTTTAGAGTGTCAAGTTAGACGTTAGCTTGATAAGGAGGTCTTGCCTTAGACATCAGTGTTCCCATTTTTAGGAATGTGTTGATGTTTCGGAAATGAGAAGTATTATCTATAGTATATGACATATTTTCTTTGTCTTCCTATAGTAATTATTACACCTATACGCTGCAAAATGACACATTTTAAAATTGGAGCTCACAGCAGCGAAACAAAACCTACCAATCCAGTCTTTGTAAAATCGTAAACCTCCCATTAACGCGCATAAAACACTAAAAACACCAGTAATGAATTGTCACCAAGAGGGTTTGCAAACAAGATGCGTTACCTTCACTCGCGTAATTCCGCCCAGCATGCGCAGGCCTACACCTTTACTGTAATTCCAGCATGGCTCACTCAATGGGGAGTCAAACACAATACTTCTCCAATACTTTCCGCTGCAGCAGTACTCACTGCACGCCACAGCAGCCGCCACAAGCCCGCTAGGAGAACAGCATGTCTCGTCACACCACAAACGCACAAGAAACTAACCAACTCACTCCCTCTGTCCAACTAGCGACAGACATCGCTTATATAGTAGCTGGGAATTTCCATAGAGCAGTCTAGAATGTTCTTGAAGGGGAAGAGGGGAAACTTCCAGAAGATTATGGTTATCTGTAGATAGCACTTCTGGTATTTACGCTGAGCGAAAGCGCTACCGCGTTTGCCTATGTCTATTTATCTCGCCATTGCCCGGTACCGACCTCCCGATAATCTTGGGCCATAGCCTCTGTGTCACAATATATATGTGTGTGCGTGTAAGTATGCAAGTATAAGTAAGTGGTGGATAGGTAAGATACATAAAAGCCGTTATTTGTAGTTGCGCCACTCATCTGCTGGTAATGATGTGTCCCCGCTGCGGCGGAATATCATGAAGACCATCATCGCCCATTAGACAAGGTTGCTGGAAGTCTAACCAACCTTTTCCTTTGAGATTGCCTTCCAATAATACAGGATTTAGCTTCCACCTAATATGAACGTTTCCATTACTACAAAAGCTACTTTTCCTTATAAAAGGATATGTCGTATGAAATCCAGCTAATGTAGAGGTCAGCGTAATATCGCATTGCATTAGATAATCGTGTTTTCAGAGTTATTTTCTGCTGACACACGAACTACTAGCATGTTTATTGGTGCCACTTGTATAATATTGAAGTATTTTATCAGGGTAGGTCCTGATAAGTTCTAAATGGACTGCGGCTTTTTTCAAGACTACTTCGACGATTTTGAGGATTAATAATCCTTTGGATTAAAATCCACTGAATCAGCAGTTTACTCCCCTAGTGGAAAAAATTATTAACTCCATAGAACAGAAAGAGAAGTCTATAGGTTTATGTTTGGATCTAACCAAGGCGTATGACGTGATAGATCATAATAAACCACTGGGTAAATTAGAGACATACGGTATTAGAGGAACAGCCAATACTTGGTTCAGATCATATTTATCGCAGCGAACACAAATAGTAGAAATCAGCAATTTGAATAGTGAACTTCTCAGTATAAAAGGATGCAAATCTATACAGAAGAGGTTATTACAGGTGGTACCGCAGGAATCTATATTGGGGCCGCTTCTTTTCCTACTTTATGTAAATTATCTGCCATTGTGTGTGCAGGAGTCTGAAGTGGTGTTATTTGCTAACGATACGAATCTACTGATGAAGGCAAACAGTGAATCAGATCTACAGCGGAAAGCAAGTGCTAATAAATATATATAAATTGATACCCTGCTTTAAGGCAAATAGGCTGCTAACAAACACACACAAAAACCTTTGCCATGAGCTTTCGTGCAAGCTATCATAGAAATATGGTAAAACCGCAAATAAAGCTAGAAATTGAACGTATAAGATATCACGAAGAAACCAAATTTTGGGGAATCATTATAACAGAAGACCTCAAATGCGGGGGATCAATAAATATGTTAACCAGGAAAACAAGTGTGGGATGCTACATATTAAATACATTGAAAAGGGTAACAAGCACACAAGTCCTTATACATGTATATTATGCAGATATTCATACTCATATGGGGTATAGAATAATGTTCTGCGGGGCCTCAGCAGAATTGGAAAACGTTTTTCGTTTACAAAAGAGAGGTATAAAAATAATGACTGGTGAATCTAGTGGATCATCTTGCGGAGAATGGTTCAAAAAATTATGGGTCATGACTGCAGTGAGCATGTATATATTAGAAGTTATATATCATACCCGAGTAATAAGACATCACCTACCAGATAACGAAGAGATTCACTCTCATAGTACAAGGCAGAAAGAAAATTTACATGTGGAATATTTTAGAACAAGCCTAACAAAAAATAATGTTTATCATGATGGAATAAAGTTATTCAACAGGTAACCCCATAACATAAAGAATATAGAAAATGTAAATGTGTTAAAAAAGCTTATATCATACGAATTTGTACATGCATTATATTCGGCTTTGGAATATGTAAATACATAAACTTGTATGTTGTAAATACTTGCTATAGTGTGTGTGTGTGTGTGTGTGTGTGTGTGTGTGTGTATGGGTGGGTGGGTATGAGAGAGAGGAGAGAGGGTGAGTAGGTGTTTACATATTTGTATCGTTTCAATTCCAGGAAATGTTTGTAAGCCTTTTTTGTTATTTGTATTGTATTAACTTTGTTATTGTATTGTAAGCCTTGACGATTCCATATCATGTATACATGATCTTCAGGATGAAATGAATGAATATGAATACAGAAAAATAATTCCTTACACTCTTCAGCAAATGGCCTGTATGTCATAACATGCCAGCATTCCCACGTCTAATAGAGACACAGGACTTCTGTAAGTTCATTATTAAAAAACGAGGAACGCAGTACGTTTCAGTATTATTAATGCATACAGATTGCTATATTAAAAGGGTTATCATTAGGACTAGAACTAGGGCTATAGGGCGGAGGAGGACGTAGCACCTCGACCTACAAGATCGTTTGTGCCTAAGCCCTTGAAGTGGCGCCCTGGGAGGGGCTGAGGTGAGAGGAGACAGCGAGTGGCCGGACCATGAGGTACGGCAGGGCAGACGGCACGATCCCTATTCTTTATAGATTGAAACTCCCTGATGACAGCTGGTGCAACCAGCTCTCCTCCCCCTGTACCTTCCACTTCCCACTGGTGGCCCGGGACTCGGAGACCACCCCCATTCCGGAAGACGAAGGGTGACATAGAGCATAATTTTTCCCTGCCATTGCAATGGACAAACTCCCGCTGACACTTTTAACCCTGAAAAAGACCAAGCAGGCGACAGGTAAAATGAAACGAGAATGAAGGTAACATAGAGGGCCAGGTAATTCAGGGGATGTAATGAACCTTCCCAGCTTTCGATTAACGACCAGAGGAAACCCTAAATAACCCATGGGTCAGGAAGGTTGACTATGGGAATCGAGCCCACGACCTACCGAAGGCGGGCTACGGACGTTACTGCTTGTGCAATCCCGCTCGGTTTCACCATTAAATATATTGTTCATATTTACAAAGGTTTTCTGAAATCATATTAGTTAGGAAGTTATGAAGTTTCGAAACACGTAGACATAAAGTGGCAAACCTTAACTTCATATAATATATGAGCTTAGACTAACAGCCCACTACCAATCGAGGCATGCGGTAATATCGAAGACTTCGCAACTTCGTAGGTTAGAAGGAAGCAGAGCATAGATGCACTTGTGGTGTATTACTACTTTGGTTTTAATGTCTATGAGTATTTGTAGTATTAATATTATTAATGCTATCTCTAAAATGTATTGTGACAGAAAACAATTTTGGAATTAAGTAAACTTCATGGCCAACAGGCTAAGTTATAATCCAAAGATATTAAATTATATCGTATCCTAATTTATCGCCAAAATCCTAATGAATTTTTTCTATAATATCGACAAGCTTAGTTTAACTTAATTATTATACTGTGATACCCAAATGCATAATAATATATAGAAGCCGAAAAATTGTCGTTAATGCAATGCCAAAAGCTATATATAACAAACCATTGATCCTTCAGCTGTTTTAATGTTAGTGACCAGCGCTGACGTACCTGTTTATTTTTCAATTCTGTTTAACGCCCGTTTTTAAAGCATACGGCACTACAGGCAACAAGGACATACTGATAAGTAAAAGGAAATAGAATAGGCAATGTCTATCCAATTTCTTAGAGTGTATTTAGGTATTTCTATGCATTTGTCTTTAGATTTGCAAAATGTAGGTTAAAATCATAAATATACTTCTCAGATGGATTCTGTACAAACTTCCCGCTATCTATCCTAGGAAGCCCTAAGATCATATCACACCATGCTGTAGCGTCTACAGATATATGACTATTTTGTCAATTTGTATCATATATACAATGCTTTAAAAGGATAATATTGCTAAAACCGTTGAAATTATGTAGTTTACAGGGAACTAAACAAGGCATTGAGTGTGCATGCTTATTATGTGAAGCTACAGTAATTTTAAATATTGTTACTTCTGTGCTTAAGACTTTTAAAACGTAATCTTAAAATACAAGCGATTATAATTTTCTGCCTATGTTAATCAGATGATAAGCATCAAATGAAATAATAGTAAGACAATGCTTCTAAAAACTCCCAGAGGAAATAAATAATTATGGGACTAAATGTGTATTTAAGGTTTAAAAATCTATAGATTAAATAGGAATTCAAACTCGTCTTGTGAGTTAGAAGCCCGTCGACCAAAAAACTATGGATTTAATAGGAATTTGAACGAAAGTCTTGTTAGAAACCCGTCGCCACAACACTCGTACAGAATGCATAGCTGCGGATACCTCGTATTTTTCTGCTACTTCTACAACACTCCATTCTCATATATGTGCTTTAATTTCTTTGTTTATAATTTAAACTTATCTTGTTTTTTCGAGCATTGGTCTTAAAAATTCACACTGGTGCGCCAATATAAATTTGTATTTACTTCTCAATTAAGTCATTCCGCTAGCACATTAGATCTCAATGGTTTAAGTCATACAAGTTCAGAAATTCAAAATTGATAGAACAAAGTACCCAACTATTCTCTGTCACCATTATTCTCATGCTAATGGGAAAAGCCTATTGTAATATATATAAAAGAAGGCGTAAAATGAATGGCGTCATTCTTACGTAGGAAGCTCTAAAATAGATATTTTAAATAGGAGTTTGATGTCTATTCAGAAAAAACTTTTCAGATTAGCACCTGGAATCTTCTCTTGTGAAAAACACTTTGGAAGGAATATTCTTAACTTAGCACACAATGGTGCCGTATTAAATAACGTGTATTCTGTTTCAGAGTGACTGGCAGAACACACTTCCTCCTAAGTCACAGAAAAGAGGACATTATTCTTTTCTGATATAGTTTTGTTCTTTAGTGCTATGAAATACGAATTAATTTTCCCCATATTTTAAGGAGATGTTTGGAAACACTGGAATTTTAAAGCGAATACGTGTTAGTTTCTAAGGGTACAACCACCAGATCCTGGGAAAGTATTCTCCTTTATCTCAAAGAGATGTTTACACCTCCTTTGTTTATACACGGTTTAGGCCTCATACAAGAATGAACTGGTGTTATGGCTCATTCCAATACAAATGCTCGAAACCTAAGCAATGCAAAACCAGAAATATTTTCTAACCGATCACCCTTCAATTTAGAAAGATCAAAGAGGAGAAGGATATATGTAGTTGAATGTTACCAATCACACGCTTGAGGGACTATGCAATATATTAACCCAAGTTCTCATACCTGAATCCACATTTGAACACAGAGTCGCCGAGATTTTTCGTTGTTTAGTTTTCTACATCAACGTTAGTGAAATATTCATTACTCACTATGGAAGGAATTCAAGGCTACACATGTTGAAGATAAACTTTGCAGCACTTTAAAAATTAATTATTATTATTATTATTATTATTATTATTATTATTATTATTATTATTATTATTTTCTTTGCTCCATTCATAACCGGCAACTCCTCCGCGAATACGCATCAGTGATATGTATTTTCTTTTTCTTTTTTTATGTTAAATATAGTGGCATCTATGAAAGCCGTACTTTTACCGTTAAAACGGACCATCATTTTTCTCTGAGAGTTAGTATAAGCTTGAAATTGGCACCTAAACCTCTATGTTTCTGAACTAATCTGTGTCCTTTATTTTTTTATTTTTTTCATGGTTGCTTGCCTCAGAGAAACTCCTTTCTGCTTAAATATTACTACTACTATCCTGCAAAAAGTAAAATATGCAATGGATTGCATTTTAGGGCTATACAACGTTTTTTAAGCTTTTAATCTATTTATTTAGTGTTTATAACAGATATAGAAGCATTTGTGTAGGTTATCCTCATCAGTTTGTAACATACGCCACTTTCTTTTAATATTGTGGTTTCGGTACAATAGTATTAATTAGTGACCTCAAAACGGGTGATAAAGGCCTGCATTTAGGGGATGAATCCGGACTTTAGCAGCTTTCACCGTTAATGCCTCAAGAAGTCGAACCATTCCGCCCTCTTTGCCTCATTGTTGACATTTAGTTTAAAGATCCAGTGTAACGTTCCCGTTACCAGCCAAATCAAACAGCGTTGGAGGGCCATATTCTGGAAGAGAAATTCCAGGATTTGGAGTTCCTCAAGACATTGCGGGACCCAGGTTGGCACCATCCTGATATGTAGTTCCTTATCAACATCCAGATGTCATCAACCTGCCGGCAGAAGGCAATCCGGTGCTCCAAGGTATCAATTCCTGAGCAGACTCTACACTGATTAGATTGCATTCGTCCATGTCGCCAGAGTTTTTCGGCTGTCGGTAGGGTCTCGTTTAAGACTTCATAGGTTGTCTCTTGCCAATCAGTTGGAACATATTTGCAGAGCACATTCTGCCAGGTAATCTTCCATGTTCGACTATGCCTCTCTTCAGTCCTAAGAGTAAAAGGAAACAAAGTTAACATGCGATATTGGCTCCGGATACACTTGAACGTTTAGATATCATCGCTGGTGTCCAGAATGCCCTGAAGATGATTAACGATGCATTTTAATCCTTGGAGTACCATATATGGGTTATGAACTTGTTCCTCCTGGAACTTTTTTGTCGATGGAAGAACCATTTGCACTCAAGTGCCGGACGGCAGTTTTCCCCAATAGTGCCATACATTTCTTTTCGATGTCAAATAACCCACATACACCAAACGTAGTTGAGATCTGCTCACCCGATACACCTTACTAGATCACAAAAAGGTAACCAAGGAGTCCCTGAAGTTTTTATGTGTCATGTTTCGTAATCGGCAGAATCTGTGCTAGGTACCAAATTTGGCTGAGGCCATAGGTATGTGTGTACCAAAAGCGCTGCAGTAAATTCAGATTCCGTGTCTTCTCCAAGTATAAGAAATATATTATGTGATTGATTCTCCCTCGCCAGTTTAAAACAGTTGTTTCTTCCATATTTTCCAGGAAGGAAATGCAAAGTACTCGTATAGTAGTCACATGTTGCATTTCCAAGGTATGGATTTACCCTGGCCAATTTGCTATCACCTGTAGCTCCGATTTTGCTGCATTTAATACTGCGCACGACATCCCCGTATACAGCTCCAGCCCACGGCGAAGTGCTGCCATTTCGTGGTCATCAGCAGCTACAATGGTCACTTCATCAGCATATGCGGTTACTGTAAATGGCACATTGTAATCAGTGACCCCACGCAGAGTGTCTTGCAGCATCCGTAGCTAGAAGTTTAATGAGAGGGAAAACAGTCCCATTGATAATGGGCATTCTTGTCGCACTGACCGTTTTATGAGTATCGGAACAAAAAGCCATCTGTTCCATAACTCTCGAGACTTTGCTGTTCTACAGAACCCTTTAATAATGGAAATAACCTGCATAGGGAGATGCGCTGCCTGTAAGCATTGCCAGAGATAGCCATGGTACACCCTGTCAAAAACCCCTGGATATCGAGACCAATTAAAACCGCAATATCATGTTCCTGTCGAAGGTGTATTAATATATCACACAATTTTGCTAACGTAACAATAATATTCCTTTCACACATCGCCGCTTGAATATAATGTAGGAATTCGGCATATGCTCCTTTCATTCTGTTCGCCAACACATTGACAAAGATTTTATAATCGGCGTTCAACAAAGTTATTGGGCGTTAGTCGTTCAGTGTGGTAGCCCTAGAGGGCTTCGGAAGTAAAACTATGATACCACCACAAAGGTGTCGAGGAAATATGCTGTTTCCTACAGCTCCACCAAAACTTTCATAACTGCGTTTTTGATAATGGGCCAGCAAGTTCTATAGAATTCATAGGATAATCCATCAAGACCCGGGGAAGTGTGTTTACTCGCTTCCACAATGGCATCTAGCACTTCCCGTTCAGTAATGGGTCTGGTGAGCATATCGGCAGTTGCCTGTGTAATCCCCGTTATAAAGAACTGATGCTCAGCACATATACTAGGTCTTTTCAAAAAAAATCCGGAAGTTTGTCCACAACATCTTTCTACGCTTACCCTTTACTTATTGTGCATGGTATCCTTCGAAATACTCTCCTCCTCAATTGATACACTGCTCCCAAAGTCGTTTCCACTTCTGAAAGTAGTCTTGGTACACCTCCTTCCGGATCGTGCGAAGCGCCGTCTACGAATTTTCTTTTATTTCGTATATGCTTGCAAATCTTCATCCTTTAAACGAGGATTTCAAGTTTGCAAATAAAAAGAGTCTGCAGGGGCGGGTCTG
This sequence comes from Deroplatys truncata, assembly GCA_030765065.1. Lineage (NCBI taxonomy): Eukaryota > Metazoa > Arthropoda > Insecta > Mantodea > Mantidae > Deroplatys > Deroplatys truncata. Next base: position 332,360,229 of record CM060990.1, read on the forward strand.
GGGAGTACGAAGGATGAAGCAGCACAGCGATATCGTTTTTTGTACAATAGTTACGCACCAACAGGGATGAATGTAAGGGTGCGTTATCGTGATGCAAGAGCCATGAATTGCCTCGCGACATTTCAGGCCGTTTCTTTCTCACATTTGCTCGCAGGCACCGCAATACGTCCCGATAGTACCACCGATTAACAGTTTGTCCCCTGTGGCACAAATTCATTATGAACTAATACTTCAAATTCATAGAAAACTTTCAGCATAGCTTTGACATTTGACCTGACCTGACGAAATTTTTTGTTCTTGGAGAACTTTCCTAGCCCATTGTGAAGCTTGAACCTTGGTCTCAACATCATAACCACAGAACCACGTCTCATCAACAGTTATGATTCTCTTAGGGAACATCATCTTCTCGTTTGCGCGATCCAAAAGCTCTTCACAGATTGCGAGGCGATGGTCTTTCTGGTCTTGACTCATGAGCCGTGGGACGAAGTTGGCTGCAACAGGATGCATTCCAAAATGCTGTGTCAGGATTTTATGACATGAACCAACTTAAATGTTACATTCTTCTGTAACCTCTTGGACAGTCAGTCTTCGATTGCCATGCACAATTTGGTTGACGTTCCTGACATGAGCGTCGTCGGTAGACGTCAAAGGGCCTCCACAACGAGGGTCATTTTTAACTTCCATCCGGCGATTTTTAAACCGCGTGAACCATTTGTAACACCGAGTACGACTTAAGCACTCATCACCGTAGGCTTCCTGCATTATTTGGTGTATTTCTGTAAAGGTTTTCTTGAGTTTCACGCAAAATTTAATGCAGACGCGTTCTCCTCTAACTCTACCATCTCGAAATCCGCAAACTGTGCGACAGAACGTTCGACTCAATACAGCATTGAACGATAAATAACAGATATAGAATAATGAAACTTCCGGCAGTTACACATTAAACATAGCCGTGTGCAGGGATGCTAACCGCATTTCTCTCCAACATTCCATTGGCGCGAAATTACGAATGTTTCAGAATTTTTTGAACAGACCTCATATCATCTGAGGTTCTTTCGGGTCCCTCGCGAAACAGTTTCTGGAAATTACCCGCTATAACTTTAAGTAGAGCTCTTGTCGCATAGCATTCGGCTCCAGTGGTAGCATTTTGAAGTGTATGTGAATATTTTGCACGCCCCTCCTTCCTGTCCTTTGCAAAATAATAAAAGGAGTGCCGTTCTCGGTATGTGCGTGTTGAGCTTTAGATCGAATTTGATACCCATCTAGGCGCTGTATTTGTTTCCACTTAATAACTTCTTTCACCTGATAGAGTTTCGCATTCACATCGTAACCTCCCGTTACCTCGTATACAGAGCCCATATGGCCTCACTGTAGAAAAGTATCAACTTATTTCGCGCCTGCACCCACAAAATACTGGTGTAATTAAAAAAGACACATATCGCAGGTTAACAGTTTCAATCCACCAGACGTTTCCGGGGTGCACTTCTGAAGGTTGAGTATAACTGGTGCCATTTAGCCTTAAACTGCTCCAAAACCTCCGTGTCCTCCAAAATGGAATTACTAAGCTTCCGATGTTGCCTTCAAACAATCTCAGTACTGAGTGTTGGAAGTTGGAAGTTGGAGTTGGCAGAGTATGGCATAATGGTCACTAAACGCCAAAAGAAAGACGCAAACTCGATGTTCAGATGTAGCTATACCCAGAGAAATATAAACACGATCTATGCGAGATGCAGAGGTGTGTCAAATAAATTTAAATTCTACGCTAGTGCCATACTTCATTTCCCAAGCATCCTGAAGCTGCTGCTGAGTTACTAGTTGCTGCAGGATACGGAAATTTGATGCTTCTTTTTCGTCTTTAGATACAGCGTACAATTAAAGACATCGGCAACGAAAGCTTCCTTGCTGTGCAGTAGATGGTTTAAATCATTTCGATAGAACCGCTGTCGCTCGTGTCTATGTTGAGTACCTGCGAGAGCGTATATGTTCACCAACACTGTTGAATCTAATGTTGCTGATAGGATCCGGCCTGAGGGATCCATCTGAAAATTCTGTAGAGAAAGGCCCTTCCGATAGGTAATAGCACTGCCTCATCCGCCGAAACGTAGATTAACTTTATAATCAAAACCATAGAGAGTATCCAAATTTTAAGTGTTAGCTTCTTGGAGAAAACAGATACGAAGATCATTCACTTGGAGGAACGTATTTAGGAGCTTCCGTGTCACAAGATTTCGACAACCGTTCACATTTATAGCTACGATAAATCAAAATATATCATAGTAAGGAGCGTGGATCGAAAGGTATTTACAATGAAGGACATCAGGCTTTAATGCTCGCTATCAGGGCTGCGATTAGGTTGCCGGCCGTCTCCGGATATCCATCTGGAAGAACCGGTGGCAGATGTTTCCCTTGCAGCTGAGAGTCACTAGAAGAAGCCTTCCCCTGCCGTGCTAGTGGAGGAAGGTGCGCCGGTTACGATTCCTTATCCACTTGGGCGAACTGAGAATGTGGGTCCCCATCGGTCGCCACTGCATGATGTAGCACTACAGGCTTCTCGGCAGTCTCCGGGATGCTATCTATAGGGTTGTGTTGCAATTCACGTACTTTGAGCCGAGGTTTACGCAAAAAAATAGACCCCCGCCATGCAGGAGGTGTAGCGTCTGGGAGGACAGAAAATGCTTTGGGGAATTCCGCCTAAGAGCGGGCGTCAGCACCAACCTCCATTGTCTGATGCACTTCACTCTGCGATCGCTCTGGTGCTCTACCAACATCCTAGAGATGTTTTCCCGTATCCTCCTTCTCTGTAGGTCGAGAATCCCAGGATGACCTGTTTGCTTCCTCCTCTGTAGCTATGATGCTATGCAATGCAGAAAATGATGCCCGCTGCTGTGCTCACACCTGAGCTGATGCTGCAGATGGCAAAAGTGGTTTCAAATGCTGTTATGCCTCAATAACTATTTCAATGTCTTGCCCCAGTGCCATCTGGCTGCTCCAAGATGTCACTTCACTACTCGTTTTGCGACTCTTTTTCCACTTAACACGCTTTTTCTCAGTTGGGCGATTCTCGACCTCCGAAACTGCTGCAGCCACCAGTGGATCAAGGCCAGCCGGCGCCTTCCCATCTGAAGTGTGCTGAAGTCCACGCTTTCCCGAAGAATCGCGGAGCACCGTTGCATAATCCCTGTGCTGTTCATGCATCGACTCAACCTGCTGCTGTTCACCAGCCAATGTAGTCTGTGTGTCACCATCTATATGTTGCGAACGCTCACGCTGCAGACCCATGGCCAGAAAAGCGGGTTGTCTGTCATTCGGCCGTCCAGCAGCCGCCAGGCGTACAGCGGTAGATCTGTGGGGACAGACCTCCTTGAGATTCTCCGTGCTACTGCAGACATAACAGGAGCGGGGTTGTCCAACATACTATAGCTATCAATTACAATAAAGCTGGGAACGTGCGTCATCAATTGCATTTTTACCGCACGTATACCATTGAACACCGGAACACGATAGTGGCGGCCCCATTGTTCCTTCCGGACGTCATACACCGTCCCGTAACGCTGCAGAGCTCGTTTCAAAACCTCATTTGGGATCCGGTGGTACGTCAAAAACACTCACATTTATGGTTCTACCGGTTACATGTTCCATGATCACGTTATTTTTTTCACCATTCATATATTTAAAAATTGTTTCTCCCGAGAAATGATTTAAAATCTTCTCTAATAGGAGTACAGATATATGTTTGAAGTAAATTGCTCTTTCACTGACGATTAACTGTATCGTGTCAACTTGCTCCGCATTTAACTGTAAGGTATCTGCAACAAAGTCATGCACCTCATAAGCCGTCGCCCTCATGACAGTCAGCGTAAATTTAACCCTTCTGGTATTTTTTCTGGCGTACATTTGCATTTTCCAAAGCTAAAATGCTCTGCTACACGCACAATACACTCAAAAGTGTTGTAATAGTATTATAGTCAATGCTGTTTGGGTCGCTCTTACACACACGCACTGACACAGCAACATCACCTAGTACACAACAAACTGGTCCTCAACTAAGTTCGACCTGCTCGGACGCTCAAACCAGGCTGCTTTAACTCGAAGGTATGTAAATAATTTATTAAAAATATATGACAATTTTTGAAATGTTTCCAAATTGTTACGGTCTTGAGACAGAATGCGCCCGAATTAATTTTATTATGTGCTAATTTTTTTAGTGTTTAATTAGATATATAAATGATATATGTGTACAACGTGTACACCATGTAAATACTCATTTTTTGTATAATGTAATATTCGCTTTGTACATAATGTTGCTGTTTAACTAAGTTTAGAATATCTTGAACTCTGCAGTTAGGGTAGAAATATGCTGTTCGCATGCGCAGCGAATAGGGGATCTTTTGTGTTAGAATTGAAGGGTAAGATCTTAGGACTTTATTTGTCTCGGCTGCGGAAGTATGGAGTGAAGGAAAATAACACAGAGCGACAGTTTACTAAGAGAAGCCCGGGTAAAAGGTCGCATGATATATACAAACTAGCCAATAGGAATCTATATAAATTAAATAATACTTAGCCAGGCTGTGAGAACCGCGAAAATTCCGCCAATGAGAAATCAGATCCCAAAATTTTAGGTGGAAGATCGTGGTCTTTAAATAGTCGAGATTTACCACAAAAATTGAGAGTGGACTTGTAGATACAGACAAGGAATCCAGGTTTCTCCGTCACACAAAGTTGGCGACCAAATGGTGTTCTATATAAAGTGAAAGGGAACAGGAACATTGTGTAGTGTTAGAGTGAAGTGACAATAAATAGCGATAAACCAAACAATATGATGAGTAGTGAATTCACCTCTGAGCTCTTTTGTGCCACAACAGAGATCAACGAGCTTATTAGCAATTCTGATAGGCAAAGTCCATGCAAACATCTCCGCTGAGAACCAACTAGCCAGGGCAACAGCGAGAATTACCGTACAATTAAATCAACCAACCAGGACAACAAGACGAAGCCACGTCTAATGGAGAACATAAAGTAGGTACAGTGAATTCTAACATTACTGCTCCTGTATCTTCCACTACACCGCGTTCGACTCCAACCCGACCGGGCATCGAACCTGGGACTGCCACCAACGGCGCAGTCTTCGAAGCATAGAGCGGTGAGGACTGACGCATAAATGTCGCCCAACCTAGTGGGGCTTGAATAGAGCAAATGAGGAGAAAACAGGAATCATCAAAAAGGAAATTGATTCGTGGGAAAGGAAAAAGCAGAGGCCGAGAAGAAGACGACAACAAGACAGCGAGCAGAAGAGAGGAGCACTACGAGAACAGCATGACTTGAAAAAAAGAGTATTGTGGAAATATTTAGTGCCGTGTTGTGATATGTGCCTTAGGAAGGGGCATAGAATTAAGAAAAATAAACATATCAAGAGAATAAAACCGCTACATGGTACTGCAAGAAGGAAAAAAATGTCAGATTACACTACATATTGTAAATCTAGTTATAGTACTATATAATCTATGTTATTACGTGGTAATAAGATAATACGTAGGAAAATATCTGATAAGGGTGAGAATTTTTACGGAAAGTCTGGAGGGTAGGGAGAGCTATTCAGTTCGTAGTATGGAAGTTGGATACGGTCAAACGGAAGTAGTAAATATACCCTGGAGTAGTATTTTCTCAGTGTTGAATTTAGATGAAAACCCAGGTGGTGGGTATAGTGACCCACTGTCAAACGTAAACATTCAGAGAAACCCCAGTCCAGAGCAGGTAGATAGAGTAGATGTCAAACAAAAAATAGTGCTTAATCCTCCACAAAAAACATAGAGCAAAGATTTTTCAAGCTGCTTATGCTTATGATGAAACAAATAAATAGTGAAATGAAGGCTATTAAAGGGGAAATAAACCACAAATTACGTAGTGAAATGAAAGATATTAAAGAGGAAATAAGTCAGAAATTGAGTGAAAAAATGAAACAACTAAATAAGAAAACTGACAAGCAAAATAGTGATTTTCAAGAACTAAGAGGGGAAATAAGCCAAAAATTGGACCAAGAAATAAGTGAAATGAAAGGGAGGGCTTAAAGGACAAATGGATGCAATAAATAATAAAGTCCAAGGAGAAGTTAATCAGGTTAGAAAGGAAGCTAAGGATATGGAAAGCAAAATATCTAAAGAGATAGGGAAACAATCAGAGAGGGTAGATAAAATAATGCTGAAACAAGAAGTACAGATAAGGAAAGTCAGGGAAGAAGTAAACAAAATGTATGTAAGTGTTACCAATAGTGTAAGACAGGTGAAAGAAAAGACATAAGTGCCAAACAGGTAGAGAATATGCAGATGTGGAATGATAAGTTGCATTCAGTTCGTGAGGAAATGTGTGAAAAAATGCATAGGTAGTACTAATGATGAAATCTTAAGTAAAGTAAAAGATATAAATAATAAGTTGGCAGAGAAAATTAAGAAACAGAATGAAAATTGTCAGAATACGCAAAAGGCTGTTGATGTGTTACTACATAAAATTACTAGTATGCATGTAAATAGTAACAGTACTTCTATGAACAATAATGTCACCAATGTAACTAAAAGTGAAGGTAATGGACACAGGGTAATCTCTTCTGTATTTTCCAACAATGTTAGTGAAGTAACAGGGGTGCCATTAAAAGTTCTGAATCTAACAATGTAATCTCAGGGATTTCAGGTCAAACAATAGATTCCGGTATGCAATAATAGCAACGTGTTGAGTGACCTACCTCTACCTACTTTTTCGGACGCCAATGATGACGCCAAATTACTTCCTAGAGCAATTTCAAGAATACCTTAGACTCAAAAATGTTCCAGAGGGATTAAAGATGTTGATAACTCGAAAATGCGTGGACAGAGTACTTTGAATTGGATGATGATCTTGATGGGTTATGAAAATAATTTTGAATATTTTAAACATCTGTTCCTCAATAGATATTGGAGCGTGAGCAAAAAACAAGAATTAAGAGTAAAACTGTTCTATGGTTATTATTCTCCCAGAGAGAATGTGGGCATGACAGATTACCTTTTGCATAATACAAGGTATATTAAATACTTAAGCTCTGCTGTACCCGAAGTAGATCTCGTGGATATATGGCAAAACATTTCCCAATTCATATTCAACGTTCTTTGTTGGTCGCGAAGCCTAGAACTTTGATTGAAATGGTAGATCTAGTTTCTGCATTAGAAAATCAAGAAACTGAATTGTCAAGTTCTTGGGAAAATACGCCACACAACTCGAACTTCAGCCGAAACAATTGTCACCAAGAACGTAGAGGACAAACAGGGAGAGAAAATAGATCTCGTAACAGATATCAAACTCAGATCCCTCAGTTCCAGCATGGAAATCGAGTAGATAGCCGAGGAGATCACAATGAACGCATAAACGTCATGCAATTCGAGAGGAGATTTTCTCCAAGGCGAAGATTTCGTGGCTGAAATGAATTTTCACATAAGAAAGGGGACGTGCAAATAACTGTAGATCTGGATACAATGGATATCATTCCGATGGTGAAAGGTCAAATGGATCAGTACGAGCAACAAACCGTGGAAGAATGCAACCGTTCAAGATCAACGTGATGGGAGACAGGAAATCACAGTAACACCTGTTCAAGATGGCCGCCCTCACATGGAGAGTAATAAACTAAACTAAACTGTGATGTAATGGTTAGGGGTCACAGAAACGTCACATAGAATCAGCTCGTGAGGTATCCCGCAGAAGGATCAATGGAAGTAAAAACCGGGGAAATTAAAATTGAAAGTAATAAATCCGACGAATCTGAAGTGCCATTAATCTCTATTAAAATAGGTGAAAATCTGTTAACATCAATTCTGGATTCAGGCGCTACTACATGTGTATTCTCAACAAGACTATACATGCAATCAATTAATAATGGAATGCAGATAATGAACCTTCCCACTTCTAATCTAATATGCAGGGTCGCAGTTGGAAAATCTGGCCAAATAATAAAGAGGCAATGTTTGTTAACAGTAAACTTTGAGGAAAAAATCTTTGAAATAATGTTCTTAATCGTAAATAATTTAAATAGCGATATTATTCTGGGTTGTGATTTCTTAGAGGAACATAGAGTTAAGATTGATTTTGAAACCCATAGTGTTTTTATTCAAAAGGAAGATCGCATTTTAAGTGTTCCTTTCATTAAGGAACGCACGCCTGAAGAAATGGAACTTGTTGACTCGGAACTCTTTGTACAAAAAGTAATGATGGACAACACCGAGATAGTAAATATGCGTAGTGTGGATGGACAGAGAGACCTGTTTATTCATGAAGGGACCGCTAGGCCGACCGATCTCCAGGTAGTAAGCCAATGTATGACCCAGCAATGGGAAAATGATGGGACAAAGGAAGAAATTCTTCAGAAGTGCAGTGATGCCAACGGCCTAAATAGTAAATAAAAGGAGCAATTGAGGATAATGTTAAATGACAACGCAGAAGTATTCTCAGATATTCCCGGAAAATGCAATATTTATACACACAAATTTCAGGTTGACGGAATTAAACCTTTTTGCACCAATATAGTAATTTACCGATAGGCCTGAGACAACAAGCTAAAAAGGTAATTAATGATATGATAAAACACGACATCCTGGAGGAAACTTACTCAAGTTTTATAAGCCCTTTGTGTTGGACTTTGAAGCGTGGATCTCCGACTTCATTACGTCTTACTCTCGATGCAAGGGAGTTAAATAGTTACATGAAGCAGAATCACTTCCAAAATGAAAGTGTTAATCAAATACTCACCAAGCTATCGCGGGGACGATATGTATCGTCGATCGATTTGGTCCAAAGCTACTGGCAAATCCCATTAGATGAGAGTGTACACAATTACTGTTCTTTTATTATGGAAGGCAAAGTCCTAAGTTTCAAAAGATTACCCTTTGGTGTAAGGAACTCTAGCAGCGAATTTTTACGTGCATTAAATGAGGTATTCAACAACTCAGAGATAAGTTTCTTAGTTAATTACATCGATGATTTTCTCATTATCTGCGAGAACTTCGATGAGCATCTAAGAAATTTAGATTTTGTATTGAGAAGATTAAAAGAATGTGGTTTCACAGTGAACCTAGAAAAATCAAAATTCGGAGCTCAATAAACTGAATTTATTGGATTTATAATTGGTAAAGATGGCATGAAACGGGATTCTAAAAGAATCGAGGCTATAAGGAAAATTCCAGCGCTGAAAAATATCAAACAGCTACGCAGAATTTTTGGAATCTGCAGTTGTATTAGCAGGTTTATCCCCAGGTATGCAACCGAGGCGGCTCCTTTACAGAAACTACTTAAAAAGAACCGTAAAGGGACATGGAGCGATGAGCTACAAAATTACTGTGAACGAGTTTAGGAACTCTTCGCTTCTACAATACTTCTTGAACGTCCATGTGATGAATGGTCTTACTAAGTCTACGTCGATGCTTCGACAGGAGGTTTTGGGACAATTCTCTGCCAGAGAAGTCCAAAGAATGAAATTCAGGTCATAAGTACCGCTTCGTGAGGTCTGTTTCCAGTAGAGTGGAACGCTTCAGTTACTGAACTGGAACTAGGAGCACTTCACTTCGCGCTGAGTCGATTCCGAACGTACATATACCAGCAGCATGTGAAGGTATTTTCTGACCATATTAGTCTCACTTTTATAAGGAAATGTAAATTAACATCTACAAAACCATCTTGATATGTGCATGCTATCATGAATTATGACATTGAAATAATCCACATCCCAGGGAAGCAGAATACTTTTTAGCGATCTATTGTCAAGGCTCAACTTTGTGAGGGGAATTTCAGAGACAATAGTAAAACCAAAAAGGGAAGTAACCGTGCTTCAGTTAGATATAAAGTTAAGTAAGGAAACTGAGAAAAGGATTAAACAATTAGCCAAGCTACAGCAGGAGGATAGCAAGTTAAAAGAATTAATAAACAAAGCTCCTCAAATTATCAGAAAGAGAGGAAAATATTGTCAGGCATGGTGGTCTGCTATATAAAAAACATGGAGGATTGGTTAAGAAATGGAAGGTTATAATGCCTCGCGGCTAGAAAGAAATATAATAATAATGGATTTTCATCAAAGTTTACTGCACTCTGGAACAGATAGAGTTACCGCATCACTATTAGAGAATGTATACATATCAAAATCGAGAGAGAAAGTAAGAAAATAATTGCTTGCTGCAACTTATGTCAACGGTGTGAACAAAGAAATGTTAATTACCAATTTGAAACTAACCCTGTAATTAGAGAAAACCCAAAGAATTAATTTGTCTGGATCTGCATGGACGCCTCCCGTCCTCATCATTTGGCTATAAATACATCTTAGTCTGTTTTGATGTTTTTAGTAAATATGTGAAGAAATACCCATTAAAGAAAGCCAACAGTCAGGTATGTGCAGGAAAGCTGTTATATCAATACATTCCGAAAGAGGGACCGATTAAATCAATACTTACTGACAATGCTTCGATATTCAGGAGAAAGAAGTTTTCAGAAGTGAAGAGAGCAGGAATTACCCATGATTGCTGTTCTAAATATTATCCCAAAGCAAAGCCGAGCGAGAGAACTATCAAGGCTGTAGGCGTGTTTTTGAGATTATTATGCCACAAGAAGGAGAACGCTTGGTTTAAATATATCCAGCCTATTGAAACCTTGATGAACGAAGTTCCTAACAGTGTCATAGGATTCAAACTTATAGAGATAGCCCGGGGACAGCCCATGAAAACAGTGACCGTGAAATTACCAATCACTATCTCTGTTTATGATGAGCAATTAGAAGCAGAAGAAATATTTCGAATTGCTTCAGAGAAAATAAATAAAGTGGCGAGGAGAAGGAAGGAGAGACACGAAGCTAAACAACAAGGAATTAAGTGGAATATTCAGATTGGTGATAAAGTACTATTTCGTAATAAATCGTTGTCCAATAAAATAAGGAAGGAAACCAAAGATTAATGATCTATTACAAGGGACCATATAAAGACATCAAGAAATTTAGTACGGATACTGTGGAAATTGCTGATATCAATAACGAAAAAAGCTTAGGAATATTTCATAACACATTATTGAAGCAATACAAATAACTATCAGAAGAGCAACAACTAAAGGATATAGAAGAAAATGAAAAGTAAAACTAAAAGCCAGTTAGGTATAATACGGTTGCTCAACTAGGTTGCTTACTGGGATTGTAAATAAAATTGTACCAAGGTTGTAAATAAAAACAAAATTGCTTAACATTGTGCTGTATATAAAATAGAACATTAGGAACATTGATATATAATATAAATGTGTAACTTATATAGTTTATATTAGTTGTTAGTCTCATATGGACATGTTAAAATCTAGCATTATACTAACATTACACAGGAAAGAACAACTAACAATAAGCGTTCTTTGGGGCGAGAAGTAAATGTCAGAAGTATTAAGTTAGGAATAAAGAAGAATGTGTGTGTGTGAAATATTTATCAAGGTCAAAGGAGAAACGATGTATTGTTTCTATGTAGTGTATAATAGACAAACTGTTTTTTTCTACCAGTACAACTATTATCCCAAAATGTCAGATTGACGAGGGTAGACTTCAGGACAGCAACCCTCGTATAGCCGGACAATCATGCTTTGTATATAGGTTAAGTAACCAGTAACAATGTCAAAAGGAATGCTGTGTATATGATGAAGTGAAGTATTTTTGTATTAAAATTAAGGTATAAATGTCTAGCAGAGGAAGGAATCATTAGAATGTAAAGAAAGAAACAACGGTTTCAAATTTCCTTTAACATCCACGATTGGGGCATTGTGAGACAGAATGAGTTCAAATTAATTTTATTATGTACTAATTCATTTAGTGTTTAATTAGATATATAAATGATATATGTGTACAATGTGAACACCATGTAAATACTCATTTTTTGTATAATGTAATATTTGTCTTGTACATAATGTTCCTGTTTAACTAAGTTTAGAATATCTTGAACTCTGCAGTTAGGGTAGAAATATGCTGTTTGCATGTGCAGCGGAAACGGGGTCTTTTCTGTTAGAATCGAAAGGTAAGATTTTATGACTTTTCTCGGTTCCGGAAGTACGGAGTGAAGGAAAATAACACAGAACGGCAGTTTACCAAGAGAAGCCCGGGAAAAGAGTCGCATGATATATACAAACTAGCCAATAGGAATCCATATAAATTAAATAATATTTAGCCACGCTGAGAGAACCGCGAAAATTCCGCCAATGAGAAATCAGATCCCAAAATTTTAGGTGAAAGATCGTGGTCTATAAATAGTCGAGATTTACCTCAAAAGTTGAGAGTGGACTTGTAGATACAGACGAGGAATCCACGTTTCTCCATCAAACAAAGTTGGCGCGCAAATGGTGTTCTATATAAAGTGATAAGTGAACAGGAACATTATGTGGTGTTAGAGTGAAGTGACAATAAATAGCGATAAACCAAACAATATGATGAGTAGTGAATTCACCTCTGAGCTCCTTTATACCACAACCGACATCGGCGAGCTTATTAGTAATCCTGATAGGCAAATTCCATGCAAACATCTTCGCTGAGAACTAACTAGCCAGGGCAACAGCGAGAATTACCTTATAATTAAATTAACCAGCCAGGACAACAAGACGAAGCCCCGTGGGATGGAGAACATAAAGTAGGTACAGTGAATTCAAACATTACTTCTCCTGTATCTTCTACTACACCGCGTTCGACTCCAACCCGGGACTGCCACCAACGGCGCAGTCTTCGAAGCATAGAGAGGCGAGAACTGACGCAGTCTCTAGATGTTTCATTGTATGAACGCAAAGTGAAATGCACTTGCAAGTAGTCTGCATTAAGTCAAAGGGCTCGCACATATAAACCGATATATTGAATTGAATAATTGTATGTATATAAAATATGTTTAATCACGTATGTTATGCAGCTAGAATATATTGTACTGATGAAAGGCGTTCTGCTTGTTTTGAATGTAAACTAATATGCAAACTAATTTTAGCTGTAAACTGCCCTGTGACTTATTATTTTTTTTATTTGTTTGACGAAGTTGGATATATTTTTTTAAAGGTGCTTAGCGTGTTGCGAATGTAAAGTGATGCGGTAGCAATTTTTTTGTTTAAAGTGCTAAGCGTTTCACATTGTACTTCTTTAACTGAAGCACATACATTTTCTTGGATGCATAAAAAGGCGACATGTGATTTAACACAGTTATTTGGTAACTGCGATTTGAACCTTGAAATTACCAAAGGATATAAGCATACAAATGTTACTGAGGTTTTAAGCTATAAGCCAGATCCGAACAAGTCCAAACACGTGTTAACGTCTTGAAAATTCTTAGAAAAGCAATGCAATTAGTTTAATTTTACTTTTAAAAAGCTGAGCTATGAATTTAATTAAAAGAATAGCATGTTGAAAAGATAGCATGTTTATGAAGTTATGAATGTGCTAGTGGTTCCAATATTACTTAAAATCCTGCAAACAAATGATAACTAAAATAAAATGCACATTGTGTAAACGCTAGCATGACTCACGTATCGAAAGAGGGTTTAACAGAAATGGAATAGTAGGGTACAAGATGTTCTTAAAAATTGTAGTCCTTAAGATTACTAGTATAGCAACAAGAGTTCTGGATTATGCCATTCGAAATAAAATATCGGAATTGCCTCCTACAAGAAATTATATGCTTTAAATTAATTATGTTAGTAAGCATATAGCAAAAGTACTAAATACAAACCATAAAGTAATCTTTCAAAGCATTCAAAAGTTGCTAAATATTTTATTTTCAGCAATATACTATACATAACGTGTAAAAGAGCTTTATTTTTCCACGATTTAAATATAGGATGAATCACCTAAAATTTGCACCGAAAATGTTTCGAAAGTGGAAAGTGCTATTGATGTGCAGTTTTCACAGCATTTATTGGTAGTTAGAGGCTCCTACATTTAGCCTATAGAAATATTCTAATAATACTGTGAAAGTGTATTTTATGAGCAAACATAGAATTTTTCAAATGGAACTATGCCTAGTTACATTAACAGAATCAATATAGGGTAAATTAGAATGTCAGTGGCGTTTATTGCAGGATTCTAGTGCAAGTGGTTTACGAGAAATATTATTTTGAAACTTTTACGCACCGACACTTGTACAACCTGTTGTAGCACAAACTAAAGAAAAACAAAGGAGAATTAAAATACGTCTGTGGATTCTAACAACTAAGGAGAACATAGCCCTTCAAAGGTTGTACTCAAATTGACCACCAGCAGCTTCAATACACGCTTCCAGTCTGCTATGCAAAGACTGCTGCGTACGTTCTAGCATTTCAGTGGAAATTTCAGAGCAGGCAGCAGTAATACGTCGTTTTATATCGTCAGGTGTAGTTGGTACACCCTTGTAGACAGTGTCTTTCAGCATTCCGCACAGAAAAAGGTCTAAAGGAGTCAGATCCGTTGAACGGTCCGGCAAAGGTACAGGTCCTCTTCGTCTAATCCAACGATTTGGAAACAATTCGTTAAGACAAGCTGCAGTACTTCGTGCACCATGAGCTGGACAGGCATCATGTTGGTACCATATGTTCCCTCTAGTATGTAAAGGAACGTCTTCTAGCATCTGTGGCAGATGGTCTGTCAGGAGGCTACAATACTTGTGCGAGTTCATTGTTCCTTCTATGAACAAAGAGCCTATGAGCTCACACCACACGTTTAAACCCATGGACGCTGACGTTCCACCTGACGAAGCCAAAGGGGATTGTCAATAGACCAATAGTATATGTCTCTGCTGTTTACCTGGCCATGACTAGTAAGTTTTGCCTCATCACTAAACAAGATACATGATGAATCAGCAGTATTATGTCTTAATGTCCATGTACAAAGTTAACACGATTCTCAAAATCGTTTCTATGCAGCTCTTGATGGAGAGAGATGTGATAGGAATGGAACCTATGTCGATGGAGAATGCGCAGTACAGCTCGTGTAAGACGTCGTGACAGTCCCCACTCCTGAGACAAAGATGCGCAATAGCACTGTCCAGCCCACTTGCAAAATAAGAGAGGTGGGGGTCAGTGTTCCACGTGTTGTGAGTGCGATAATTACTTCCAGAGCAATTCCGATCGCTGTTTGTTAGCGCATCTCCTTTCTTTCCTTGTATTGCGTAAGACATGTTCCCCATTCAGAGTAAACTTAGTGGCAAAGTGCTACATTCTCAAAACAGGGAAATCGTGAGTAATGTGTATACATATTTTAAAAATATACGCCAAAGTAATGCCAATGCTCTACCAGGCAATAATGTAGTGTAGCTAGTAGCAGAACCCACAGTTGTTTCAGAAATTAGTGTATGGCGAATTGTTAGAGAAAAGAAAGCAATTGATTTCGGCGTGTCCACCTCATTTTCCACCCCTCATAAAGAAAGGCCAAGGAAATCAAGATATCGGCTTTGGACAGCCTTAATGAGGCGGTAGTCCGCTGAACCGTAAATGACTTTTGTGTAACAGAAAAGGAGAGGCCTTCTTTAAGAAAAGTGCATGCAAAGTTTCTAAATTCAATCGATTTCAAGGGATCCATGTCAGCATTGCGCAAAATCCTCCTAAAACTAGAATTTCGGTGTTGTAAACCAAAAAACAAGCGCAAAATCTTGATCGAGCGTCATGACATACAAGACATGCGTATAAATTATCTAAGGCAGATCATTAAATTTCGCAGCTAAGGCCGACCCATTGTATACATTGATGAAACATATATTAATTCCTCACTTACCACCCCACATTCCTGGAGCGATGATTCCTTAGAAGGTTTATTTTGCCTAGTCTCAAGAGGTCAAAGGCTAATAAGAATCCATTGTGTGGAGAGCAGGGTTTTATCCCTAACGCTTATGTCCGTTTTAAGTCCCATCAAAGAGCAGGAGACTACCATAGTGAAATGAACTGCACTAACCATGAGAGATGGCTAAATGAGAGATTAACACCCAATCTACCTCTAAATTCAGTTCTGGTAATGGATAATGCTCGCGACCATAACGTGCAACTAAATAAGGTTTCTTCATCTAATTAAAAAGAGACACTATGATTTCCTGGCTACAGTCTCACCTTCCAGAAGAGGAATTCCTTAACACAGATTTCCCTTTCCTCCGCAAACCTGAAATATACAATCTCATAGAACCTCTAAAACCCAAGCATCGTAGATTTAAGACAGTCTGTTGGAAGAGTGCAACCACAGTGTATTAAGACTTCCCCCATACCATCCAGAGCTCAATCCAGTTGAGCTTATCTGGGCTACCGTAAAGAATTGTTTTGCGAACAAAAACGTAACATTCAAAATGGATGATGTGGGACTGACCGATGAAAAATTCGACTCCATCACTGCAGAAGAATGACAAGACCGTTTCAGTCATGTAAGAGATATTCATCACAAATATTTGGAGAATGAGGGACTCTTGGATGAAGGACATGAAATAATTATTAATTTGGGTAACGATTGTGATAGTCAGGAAAGTGAAAGTGAAAAAACCTGTGATGGTGACGAGTCTGATTACGAAGATGAAGCTGTGCCACACACACGGAAATCATTCTCGGATATTTCTGGAGTTTCCTCGTTGCCCTTGGATGAGAGTGATTAATGCCGAGTTCAATCGCAGGTAAGCTTACACAGTTGTTTACAATGCGTTGTGTATGTGTATGCGACTTCCTACGAGTTCTGATATTACTTGTAGTCTCTTGCTCCCCCACCATTCTCACCACATCTCCTCATTTATCCTCTCTTGCTCATATGGAGCGTCACGACGTATTACACGAGCTGTGCACTTGCCTGACTTCTGCCACTTCCACGTGCGATTGTGCGGGAACTAATTTGCGGATCTACTGCAACGGCAGCCAAAACATCAATTTCTCCCTCTTCTCCAGTCATTTGTTTGTTTCTGTTACGTTTTGTAGGTGTTACAGTACTACTTTCACGTAATGGTTTGAAGAGGTTGATAAATAATTGCCGAGATGGTTGACGTCTATTGGGATACGTTTCCGCATACTCCATACAGGAACGAACTGCATTCTTCCTACACTCTCCATACAGCATGATCATGTGGGCGTTTTCTGCATTAGTAAACCCCATCTTCCACTCACGACTTACTGCTTGAACTGTCACAAACTAACTGACCAGAAAGTCGCAATGCAATCAATGAACAGAAAACACAATGCAAACAAACATAACAACTTCGTACCTAGCAACTAAGCAGGTTGAATGGGGTAAATAATTGTAGGGGTGGAAACTTTTCAAAATACGATTTCTCGTAAACCACTTCCACTAGAATCCTGCAACAAAGACCATTGACATTCTAATTTACCCTAACCTTATTCTGTTGAAGTAACTAGGCATTGTTCCATTAAAAAAATTGTATGTTTGCTCAAAAAGTACACTTTCTCAGTATTATTAAAATATGTTTATAGTCTAAATGTACGAGCCCCTGACTGCCAATCAATGCTATGAAAACTGCACATCAATAGCACTTTCCGTTTCCAAAATATTTGCAGTGTACGTTTTAGGTGATTCACTCTGTATTAACTATTATTCCATGGGAAATAAATACACCTCCCTGCCCTGCGGCCATTGACATACGTGGTAATGGAAATAGCAGAGTTAAGACAGCCGAAGCAGTTTCAGGTTGTACCTAATTATCCGTTTAGCGTGGCGCTATATGATGGTGATATTTTTTAAACTGTATAACGCTTGCTTCAGAGTGAACACTTAAATGATTATTCTTTAAAATGTAATGCATTCTAAATCTTTTCTTCTATAATATTTAATTTATTTAAAGTTTTTGCATTCAATCATGGTGTTGCAAATACTAAATGTTAATTTTTTTACCACAGTTGAAAGCAATCGCTACGCTTGACCGCCAGGTCAGGCAACAACAGCACCATACTGCTGGATTTGACGGCTGAGAGAACTCCAGAGTTCGTAATACTGTGCCATCCTGCACAAGGCTTCTCAAGCACTGCATTGAGGACGGAGTCTGTGGAGGTGAACGGGCTTTCAACTTCAACAGCGACTCTTATACCGCGCCATTCAGGTGCAGTTGTGAGGGCGCAGTCGGTGAGAATGGTGAACGAGTGTTCTTCTACAAACGGCGAATTGTACTGGATAATACTCGTTCTCGGGATTCATTCTGGAGCCCGTGACGCAGAAATCCATTCTGAAGACGAGTTAAGATAACAGCCGATGAGCTAATCGGCGTACTATCTATATCAGCTAGAAAGAGAAGTTTCAACCAGATCAGCGAAAACAACTACAGAAGTTCAGCCATAAGTGCCTAGAATGTGATGCTTTGAATCGGCTTCTAAAGAACATCTTTTGAATAGCGAAATAGAAAACATGCTAGATATAGTTAACCATAAGGCATTTCGAGAGCAATGTAGAAGATTTATGTTGAAAGAGTTGGGAAGAAATCAGGATCCGCTGTTCTTTGGAGGCATCGTACATTATGAAAGCTACGATAAAGGGTATACTGATACTATCTATTTTAATAGTATCTTGAATTTTGGTCTTCCTTCACCTAATTTACATGCCCTATTTACTGCTATGTTGGAGGAAATGTCACTAAATACCTTAAAATTCAATGGGCCTCCAACCTCTAAATCTTTGCTGGATGTTCATGTTTTGGTTAATAACTATAAATTTTATCCTCCCCTGAATGCATTAAACTTCATAGAGCTACATGCAGCAATCAAGCACAATGCAGTTGTGATAATTACTAAGAATGACAATTAATACTGCTTTTGGTACAAACTTGCTCCGAAATATCCTGCATAATATAATACCCGAACAATAAAGAGTAACCCATCAGATCAACTACTCGGTGCACTCAACATAATGAAACAGAATTTTCAGTTAGCTCACACCAGATACAGGAATTTGAGGCTTAAAATCCGGAGAACCTCAATTACAATGTTTAGATTAGACGAAGATGGTGCAGTTCTGTGTATTTATCAACCAAGTTCAACAGACTTTCGTGTCAATCTGTTGATAATTGGAACCTTTGAACATTCAAATTACTGTATGATTACATGTATTTTCAGGCTGACATTAAGAAAATGAGCAAGAATAATGACAAATAATGAATATACGAACCGCAATCAAGATACACTGAAAATCCAGCAGCCCAAATGTATGTAGTGCTAGATTTTGAAAGTGCTGAACTTCGGTGATTTATCTAGTTTTCATCCTACTCGCAATGTATCAGTTTGGGTGTCGGTAACTATGGTGAAACGAGAGTGTGGTAGCTCGAGTTCAGTATTGCTAGCCATCGGCTAAAAGAGCTGGATCCATCTATTAACACTGTCAAGGAATATCAATACCTCTAAACCTCGTATGTCGCCATGATGTTTCACTATCAATATTTAAGCTTTTTAGAGGACCCGAAGAAATCAACAGATATTTCAACGAGTTGAAAGGCATTGCCGATATTGCAAATGCTAGAAACTGCAAAAATAATAAATGAGCTCCCTGCTCAGCATAAAGCGGCTTTCTCCAATAGCCATTATTGCCATATACAGAGAAGGACGTTGGAATGTATGAAACCAATGTGTTTGGTCACTGTTATATTGCAATATATTCCTAGGGTGGAACATAACGCTTGAAATTTGTATAAAACGGTATCCCAACTGATACGGAGATTTTTTTAATTTGCCTGAGCAATTACGATAGTCATTTCTTGGTGCAATTCTCGGCATATTTCATGATTCTAAAACTCTTCAAGGAACTATGCAGCATTCATGAAAAATATAGGATCATATACTTAGGTTACTAAATAGCTTTAAGCTCGTGGCCGATAAGTCATCTAGCCTAACTAGTATGTAAACTGGAGATAAATTCAACATAACCAACGCAGAGTTCCCCAATTCAGAAAAAACAGGATATTGGACATCCAAGAGTATTCGCCTAGACCTTGCTAGGTCTTCCCTCCAACCTGGAGGAGAATAAACTGTTCACACAAGGATAAATTTATTGCCGTCACAGATACTGAATTTCCGCATGCAACTGAAGTACGGAAGGCCTTCAACCTAAACACACTGGGAGAGTATAGCAACATTCTCGGAGGCTCCGATCAAGTCAAGTAATTGATTGCGCGGACCAATTACCTTCACAGTATTATGTTTCAAGACAGGTAGGGACAGAGTTTAGCAGGAACGAAGTGCTCATTTCGGCAAGCCGATATTTTAAAGCCTGTCTTGTACACGTTTTTATACAATGTGTTGAAGTATAAACTATAGAATCTGACTTTAAACCACATGGACATAGACTTTTTCATTTTTAAACGTCGTGAGAAATCTACAAATTCATCAGGGAAAGCCATCATTATTTCGACTCCTCTAGCTAGGAAGGGAACAATAGATATGGGATCAAAAAGCAGAATAAGAAGGTAATTGGTGTGTTCAAAATGAGTTTGCAGTAAAATAATGAATGAATGTGTGGATCTAACGTTTAACTGTACATTTATAATTATGGGAACCAAACGGTTATGAATGCTAAATAAATAAGCAACCGGTATGATAATCATAAGTTTTGACCCCCATTTTAAATGTGTGCATAATTAAAGAGAAAAGCACTACACAAAACAGGTAGCGTTTTGGGGTTGTAAGCATAAATGCACGGCCATGGAAATGAACAGAGTTTCACTCTATGCGAGAGGTGATAAAATGAAGTCAATGGACGCTTCTGACCACATCCTTGCATTCGAGTACCATTATCCGGTTATGGCTAAGTTGTAAATATGTGTACGTAATGTATATTATTTTCAGTTGGGGTTTAAAATTAATTGCATATCCTTCCTTCCTTTTTAACGGATTACCCTCCTCTTTGTAGGATATACACCCCAAGGACTGCTTACAAGAAATGCCTTAAGTCAGCAGCCTGTCGAGGAGCAAGCAAACTTTAGATAAAAGCATTCCAAAATGAGTGATCAGGCCAAAAGACTGGCATAGCGGTGAAGAAGAAAGAAATGGAATGTAATGATAAAGGGGATGGTGGGAAAATTCGTTGATAAGGTTATCCAACCCAGCATTTGTCTAGCGGCCGAGAAAAACCGCGAAAAAACTTCGGTCAGGTTGGTCAGCCCCTGGGTCACAACACGAGACCTCCCGAATTCAAGCCACACAAGTTACCACGGCGCCACCTCGTCACTGTATGTCCTTTCCCGGGAGTACCACTAAACATTTTAAATCTGGCTCATCTCTCTATACAAGATACTGGCAGGAAATATAACACTACTACGTGGCATGCCCTTAGCAGAGTACTTTGAGAATATCTAATTACTTACCTATTGTAAATAACAATGTACTCTTTAGAATAAAATACATATGCGAAACTTAGAAAACCTGCAACATATGTTTGTTCGCCACAGTTTGTTACCACACGCAGTAGTCGCGATATAACCAAACTGTCAAAGCTACCTAAAGCAAATAATAAATATTAATATCCTGCAACTTACGTACACTTAACTTATACGGTGAAATAGGCCTGCTTTTTATTACGTACGGGTATAACGCTGATTAAGACACTCGAGCTAACGTGTGTTTGGCAACCATTTTATCAATTATTATTTTTTCTAGCCGATTTTCAATGTCAATTGTCTGTGCAATTTGATCTTTTTATCTATAAGGATAAAAGGTGTATCATTATTGCTAATTGAAGGCATTATTCATTTAAACAAATTTTTATGAAGTTTTTCTTTTACTTTTTAAGAAATTTAAAACGTTTGACACAGGCAGCTATAAACATGCATCAAGGAGGAGATTTATTTTTGTAAAAAACCTGAATGTAGTGATTTTTGTAAGAGTTGAGGCCTAATTGTATACATGTATCACACACTTGTTCATCATAAAATAATAATAGCAATAATAATATAAATAATAATAACAATAATACACTATTTACCTAAAAATGAAGTTGGTGCAAAGTAATCATTTAAATAAAAGTTAATTTTATTTTGCCTGTGTTAGAATTCATGACTAAATGTTTCTCATATTGCTCAAACTTAAAACAAGCTTTTCCCATATACTAGGATTACGGGTCACTCACATCCCTAAGAAACACCTAGTCAATGACATTTATCGACCTATCGTTGCCCCAAAAAATTAATCATTCCAGTATTTAAGTATCCTTTATCCAAACGATTGGATGAAATAAAAATACTTATGAAAATCCTTAATTCGTTAAATTTTAAAGGTTTGTACCAAATTACACACACTCACACAGTGTATACATAACCCGCTGCTAAGGATTAACTTATGAGCTATTCTTAATTCCTGTTAATTCTTCTAAGTTCTGACAGATTCTTCACTCACAACTAAAGAATTCTTGCAATAATAAACAGGAAGAGTGGCAGACAGCAAGTCTGAAATGTATATTTCAATAACTATGTATGCAGTTATCAAACGTAATGGACTTAGAAAAAATGTGCGTATATAATGAAGTTAAGGCAATTCTTTTCATGAATGACAAATTTGCATTTCTGTCAGTTTTGGTATTTTCCTTGGAAGTTATATTGTTTTCCCATTTAATGCTGTAGCTCTCTCTATTCTTACAATACATAACCCTTCAAAATCTTTTATACATACAGAGGATTTTTTTTTAGTTTTGAGAAGTCGTGGGAATGTTCCTTAACCAGATCTTAGAACGGGTTTTCCCTTTGGATGGTGAAAATGTTCCAACGCTTTTAGTTTCCGTGTCATAATTTGAATGAAATCCACACACTACAATGTGGAGGCATTTCATCTATGTTTCTACCTATGGAAAAGAAATTGAAGTGTACCAAATTTCAAAATAGTTATTTGGTTTTTTTCGGTAAAGTTGTTTAATGCTCTACCACAAATATTAAGAGATCTCCCTAACTTAACCCTCAAGAGGACTATACGCCATGCATTGGTGGTCAATCCATTATATAGTTCTAATGTTTTTTAAGATTTCTTTGTTCTACTGACGCTGCTATACTGTAATAGTTTCTGGTAACAAAGCTTAAGTATCTGCCTAAGCCAAAGCAAGTACGGTACCTTTCTGTATCCATGTTGATGGCAAAAATAAGTTATATATTAAAACACGTGGGGAAGAAACCAGCTTAGTATGCACCTTGAGGCACACAATGAGTTATAATAAGTGATGTAATACAGATAATGTAAGTTTATAAGTCGCAAGACATATAAATTACTAAAATCAAGCAAGCAAATAATGCTGCGCTGTTTAACATTGTTAGGGGCTTGCCGAAAAATCAGGACATTAAGAGGAGACGTAGGTTAGAATGCAGAGGCACAGGTAATTATTTGTATCTCATAAACTGTTGCAGCTAGAGTTATGAAATGTTGCACACTTAGTAAGCATAACCTGTTGGTGTTTCAGTAATTTTTTAAGTTTTTTATTTTTTGGGTAACCGGCATAGAGATTTTTATGTTTTTCACGACATCGCTTATCTTATGCTCTTTTTTTATGGAAACTACTCAATGCAGTACTCTGAAATTTTATCTACTAATTTTGAATATATCAGTACAACTATCCTTGTAGCCATTTCCTTTTTATTTCTCACCACTAATTTTTTTTTAAAAAGAATCATTATTGAACAAAACCTAAGCATTGAAAAACAGCTCACTTTATAATGTAAATAATGGAATAATGCCAATATTGGAATTCTGCTGCAAGCAAATGTTTATCTTATTATGCTGAATAAGTGTGCAAAATTTCATGCATTTATCTCCAGTGGTTTCTAAGAAAAAGGTAGATAAATACAGAAAAATTAAAGTTTCGGTAAACGTAGAGCAAAGATAAACCATTGTGTTATAGTACCTAATTGTCCTTAGATGTGTTAAAACTGCACATAAATATAATCAGCACCCTCCTCCTTATCTTCTTTCTGCTTCCTTTTCTCTCTCCTATCCTGTCTAGCATGCTGGTGTACTTTTTGCAGTGCGGCTTCTGCAGATTCTATACGCTGCTTGTCAATGTTTTGCAAAATTTTTTTGTAAATGGCCAGTTTCCATACCAAGCCCCTGAAGAAATTTGATTCTTCCTGCATTCCCATCATTGAAAACAAGAACTGCATCATATGCTCCAATTTCAACCACCGTTTTGGACAGAAATCTTGTTTTGGGGCACCGATTCCAAATTAAATTATTTAAACTTTCATTGGCATTCTGAGTGCCACCATTTAGGCACTTTTTCAGCAATGTAGGATTACCTGATGCTCATAATACTGGCTCTATTGCAAGTAATACAGGCTCAGGTAGACCATGCACATGTTTGTATTCTTCATGAGTATCCTTAGCCCTCCTGAATCCCCACCAAGATGATGCACTGTCTGGACAAAGAGCATGTTGTGGATGCTCATCTGTGGACAGTTTGTGGAAGTATATAGTCCACACAGCCTTTTGCATATTATTCACACTGTCATTATTATCCCTTATGGCTTTACCATAATAAACTTGCAAATTATTTATTTAATTTTAGTTAGGCAATGAAGTCCTCCCAATTGTTTGTCATCTTCTAATAGCACACCCCTCAACCACGAACTCAATTTTACGTTTACTCTACTATTTTGAATTAAAATACAAAACAAACTCTATACACACAGCTGGTTGGCAGAGCCTTCTATATACTACGGTGATTCAGGAGAAATTCCTGTCAGAAGATTTTTCTTTTGGTTTTATGCATGTAAGAAACGTAGAGGGTGTTGGCATTGAAAACTCTACAGAAATGGGACGTAACCATTGGAAATTTAATTTTTAAAGGGCATTTGCAGTTTGAATTTTGACCTACAATTTTTGTGGTTATTCTAGAAGCATATTACTATCAAATGAGACAATAATTCTTTTTGACCGATTCTGACCTACATCTCCCCTTAATACTCACTTGAAAACGGTGTTAATGTATAAAAATTATTGAAAACCAAGGTAAGTATAATGTAATCACATCTTAAAACATGTTTCCACTAACACGTGTCACTAGTTATATACAATATTCATACTCCACACTACAACAACATACGTTACAGTAACCATTTTAGCTGCCACGCAGTTGCAAGCATTCTAGGTCAGACTATTACAGCCAGCTGACCGCTACGTAACAAAGCCTGACATTCTCGTTAGCCACGACAGCGAGAATTTATCATTTTTCAGTGAATATTAGCGGGAGTACAAACCACACCAGCAAAAGGTCCAGTAACTCCAGATGCATTGGAATTTTTTACTCCCCGTTTGCATGAAGTTTTTGATAACTGCAAAATCACCAATAGAAGCGGGGTTTATGCCTTAATGGTGGCTACAGAAGTCTTCAGGCATGAAACTGAAACTTCCTTTCAACACCTAAGAAAACAATTAGAGGGGGAGACACGCAGAACTTCAGGAGAAATTTAATTTGAACTATTGGCAAGAATTGGTGCTGCACCGGGAGTAAGGTTGCTCTCAGTATTCAAAGGTGTCAAAAAGTTGATAATGTGGCAGGAATAGTAGCTTTTGAAGGCAAGGAGCAATTATTGTAGGGCGTCCTTGAAATCCTAATATGCTCAGAGGGAGAGCAAGCCCTAGCTATTTACCAGTAGTACGGAAGTGGAGTATAACTAACAAAATTCAGGCACTTTGCTGTACTCTGACAGCGAGCTGCACAGGTCGGGTAAAGCTGCCTGTACAAATCTAGAATGGATGTTCAGCTATGACCTCTTGTATCTCCCTTGTCATCAGCATGTTTTTGAGTTGGTTATGAGGAGCTGTTTTGACTAACTGATAGATGTAGCTTCTAGTACAGAGATGACACTTTACAAACGTTTGAGAGAAACCTGGACGAAACTCGACAAGAACGTCTACACAGCTGGTAGCAACGAACTGCATAATAATGGCCGTTCTACTATTTTTGGATTTCTTGAACATCAACTTTCTGCGCACAAACGACGAGATGATTAACGAGAATTGCTGGAATTAACGATGATCCTTCTTGGCCGGCATTACGAAGAACGGGATATCGTTTCCTATACCAGGAGATGTAAGTAATTCTAGGTGGATGACAAAGGCTATGCATGTATTCAATATACACCTGTTTGAAAATAAATTTTAATTATCTCATGGGGAGAAACACGCTTTAAGAAGAATGTGTATTTATTTTGCTCGAGTGTACATCCGAGACTGGTTTCTGTCACAAGAAACAATTAATGCGCCTTATCATTATTTTTACTCATGTGCCAGTTGTCAATTATCAGGATATTGATCCAGAAATCGGTAATGCTGCTGAAAAGAACATTTAAAACTATCTCTAGTACTTAGCTCCCGAAACTGTGGTTCCAGCCTTGTTTTATAATAGTGTTTCAACAGTGCTAAAGGAAACTGTGTTATCCTGTAATTAGACAAATAAAATGAAGAAGAGCAAAAAGAAAATATTAATTGAGGGGATACATTCCGCACAAAAATTAACTTTCTTCCTTTACGAAAACGAAATTTCGTCCTTTGTAACTACTGTCATGAAAATCTTCTACACAAGATTTTACATAGTGCCGATTTTTTCGACTACAACGCTTCAAAAGAGAAGGATGCTCCTGGTTACAAAAGTGGAATAGAAGAATTTGAGGACACAATTATTGTGAATGTTGCTGTAGATAGGGGTGTCAAACTCATTCAGGATTACAATCACATTATCACAAAACTTGAATCTGAGCAACAAAGGGTTTTATAGATCTTTCCGGAGGCCTAAAAACACCCAATTGTTATTCAATTTTCTGTTAGGGAGAAATTATGTTCAATGTTAATTCATTCTAATTATATTTTTATTGTACAGAAATGGCTGTTGTAAATAAAAGCGTGTTTTTGGTAATAGTAGGTGTTTGCGTTATCAAAAGATAACATTTGTTATATGAATCATTTTATTGCAGGAATTGTTCTAATGAAATTTTGAGTAATTGAATTCAGGGTGTTTTAAAACAATTGCTAGGTTTGCCTGAATGTACCACATATATTCCTATTAGAAGAGAAAAAAATGGTCTAGGTAGAGACAAATATACCGCTTTTTAACGGTATTAGTTTCGTACACTATGTTCCAAATTCTATGTGTTAGAGAGTCGCCTAAATGTTGCCGGATTAAGTAAGGAAAAGTCTTGCACAGACTGTCCCTCTGTCGATTGCAACAGGAGTACGGCGTAGAAGCAGCGAAATTGTAGCGTTCGAAAAATTATCTATAGCTGAGTGTGAGCTCTATGTTCTAAAAGAGCGCAATCAATGTTGGCTATCGTTAGTAATATCCTAAAGTACAGATATTGAATTTTCTTTGCCCTCAAATGGTTGAAAAACATTCTAATCGCTAATCAAGGTGCAGAAGTCTATATCTTCAACGTTTTTAAGTAGTTTTAAGTGGTATTTTGTCAGATCAAGAGATTTGAATGACTACATATATTTTCAGAACATAGATCATCTTCGTGTAGTACCATATTCATTAGTGGATTAGTTTTCCCTGCACTATATCTATCCAGAGTTAGTGCTCTGACATTAACAGGAAAGAGCCTGTAATGTCGGTAATTTTAATACAACCTTTAAAGTCAAATACCTATATAATTAGGGAACACTGTTGCTTCAAAGACTGTCTTAACAACTAAAGATATAATGGTAACAGGTGACCGAGAAGTCGCTCCGTACCTCTGGTGTAATCAAGATTTCCCTAGAGTCAGGAATTCCAATAGCAGCACTGGCTGCCGCGAGCATATAGCATCCGCCAGTTAAGAAATCTGTTAGGTTCACGTATGCCATTAATGAAAAGTAATGTAGATAAATAATATAAACTCACCTGTTTAAAGAACATGTTGAAAATGTTTACCATCTTCTTGAAGACGCAGATTCACTCGCTTTAATTTATTTTCAAACACTGTAATTGATGTCTCTTTCATCACAGATGTTATGTAATCTGTAATTACTGTTTTCAGCTCATCAATTGTTTTTGGATTGTCCTTGTAGACGGAAGCTTTAGCAGCTTCCCAAAAGAAGGTAATAGTAGGAGGGTCAGATCAGAGGACCGTAGAGGCTACAGACTTTGAGAAATTATTCTTTCCCCAAAAAGTCTACTAACAGCCCCATAGATTGGTATGATGCATGAGTAGTGGCGCTATTTTGTTGAAAAACTGCACCAATCACCTCATCATCATTTAGCTGTTCAATAATGTAAAAAGAATATCCGAGCAGTAAACGTATGAATTAACTGAGGTGTGGAAAATAAATTTGGCCCAATAATTAGCGAGCGAGAGATCGCACACCATACTGTAATTTTCTCGAATGTAATGGCATTTCCTGAATGGCATTAGGTTTTTCAGTAGAACATATTTGTGTATTTTGTGAATTTATGCAAGTGAAAGCCTGCTTCATAAGTAAGAATGTCCTACCTAATACGTCAATTCCCTGGCGCACAATAAACCTCTGAAACCATACTCACTGTTTTTCCGTGATCTGTGGGTTTTAATTAGTGAATGACTGACACTTTATATGAATACATACCAAGTTCTTTTTTTACTGCCTTGTATGCGGAACCGAAAAAATATCACATTGTTGGGCCAATTCGTTTATTGATTTGTATGGACTTTTAAGCGTTCTATCCGATATATCTGCCAGTTTTTCTTCGTTAAGACACTGCGTTTACCACTTCTCGCAGCCTCCTGCACTGAACCTTTCTCCGAAATTTATTAATTCAATGACGCTGAGTATCTCAGTGCGGTAGATTTGAATTGGTAAACTCGGCAAGGAAATTTAGTCTCACTTTCTCTGTGCAATTTCCACGTTCAGAAAATAAGAACATTTCCCACTAGAAACACACCTTCATGTATAGCATGCATTGCTGTTATATCATGCACACGTCAGTACTCATAGCACAACAAAAAACACCAAAGTAAGCAGCACAATAGCAACTGAACTGCTGGCAGCTGGCGAAAACAGGCTGAAAACCATAACATGCGGTCTGAATGGAATGCAGAAAATCTAGGAGCACCAGCCTTCTGTCGAGCGTAAGGGACCAGCACGGTGCGGAAGGACTTATTGATGACCCGTTATTTGCAGATATACATACAATTGACAATATTTTAGAAAATGAACATTATCAGATTTAGTCAGGTGTCATGGTTAGGCTAGCTGATCTGAGGGCCCTTTTAAGACATGAGAGCTTCCATTTGCATATTGTAGGGGTCCATTTAAGTTAGGTTAGACTATGTTAGATGTTTATGACTGAAAATATCCTCAGAAATGTTGTATGTTCAGTTTAATTTACCCTGTCACATGCTAGATTGCCATGTATTTATGCAGCACTGTATAAGAAGTGAAACAGTTTACCTTAAAAGCGTAAGACGTTATTGTAAGATTATATCCAATTTCTGGAGAAGTGTGAGGTATTACTGTAAACCCGTAGAAAATTACTGTAAGTGCGTAGGAAATGACTGCCACAAAGTTGAGCGAGATTAAGGTTTGGTTAAATTATTTTAACTTAGTTTAGGTTAGATCAGAAGCCGAAGAAATTAAAGGAGGTTGCATGCATATAGGGAATTGGTATATAACATGATGTAGGAGAGGAACGACATCATATAAGAGGCGCTCTTGATTATAAATTTAATAACGAATTCGCTCGACTTTGAAACTTACTTAGCTTGTTAGACATACTGGGTGTCTCGCACTAAACTACAAAAACGTCTGTAAACAGGAGATACAGGAGTAACACATTAGACGAAACCTTTAAACAGCATGACACCACGTACACTGTTAATAAGTACACGTATTCGAGACATTTGGCCAACAAAACCTTTGGACAAAACCTGGAATGCATACAAGTTACAGAACTTCTGGATAGAAGCTAGCAGCGAGACTTCTAACTTCAGTCATGTAGTGGATGATTGCACCGGTTGTAGGAAAGACGACGAAGAAGAGAGCGGGATTTAAAACGCTCATGCCAATCATCGCCGCTTAAGGTTCTGGGACAGAATGTGATACTCAAATTGCTTCTGCTGTCAATCGGAGAAATTCTGCAGATAGACAACTAACTGAAGTCCTAGGATATAGTGAGATGAAAGCTAAATAAGTAGGACTGAGGAAGAAGAATTAGAAGAAGTAAAACAAAAAGAAGAACAGAAGGGATTTTACTACTGCTGCCATTGATGACGTCTTTAGCTGCTGCAGATAAAATTCCAATTTTTAGAATTAAGGGGTCCATCGTGAAAGGAAAAAATCGAAAGAGATCAAAATCATAGGAAGGGGATGGTACATAAACCGGAGAAAGCCTTAAGCAAAATCGATTGAGATTGAAAAGTATTCTAAAGGTTTAAACTTCCCCCATTTTATAAGGATATACATGCTTTATAAATTACCTTCAAAACCGTATTCAAAGATAGGACTATTGATGCATTAAAAATGAAGAAACTCACTGCTTTGCTTTAAAGAAACAGGACATTATGGCATACTACTTAAATAATTTTCGTGCCATCAAAACAGCACCTGATACTAAGAGTTACCTGGATATGTTTAATTTTATGTATAATATTGTGATACAGCTCCTATGACCCAAGGCTATCAGGAGGTCGGCATCAGTAAGTCGGAGATAAACAAAGATAAGTCACACGCTCACCCAGCGTAAATATCGGAAGCGCTATCAGCAGATAACCAGAATACTCTGGAGATGTCCTCCTTGCTTTCAGAATGCGTCTCCAGAAACTTCTAGAATTTTCCGTGGAACATTTCAATGGGTATATAAGCGAGCGTTCTTACAAACGCGAGTCAGTCGGTGAGAAAACGTTTGAGTCGGTCAGTGAGTAAGCTATCTGATAAGCACCTTTCTGCTGCGACATCAAGTGCGGTTCTCCGAGCGAGTGCTACTGCGGAAAGCGAGATTGTAGAATTCTTGTGTTAGACTCCCCAGTGAGTGAACCTTCCGGAAAAACGGTTACGTCACGAAGAAAGTAAAGTGACGCGGAAAATAAGCAACTTCACATTAGTGAAGTGAGTGCAAAATAAGTGAATTCCCAGTGAAGTTGAACTAAATTAAGACAGTCACAGTGAAAACTAGTGAAATGACAGCTAAAAATTGGACAATGTTCCAATATTCACAGCATCAGAATTTTCTTTCAGATATCTGCGGACGCCTGTACCTGAAATTTCTATGGTTATAAAAACTGTTACGTTATCAAGATGAGACATATAGTTAATGTGAGTAATTCAGACAGTATCATTTACACTTATATAAACCACTCTCTACAGCTGGATACTTCGGAACATTACAAGTCTGCAATCTTGAATTTTCAAACATTATACTTGATATCCAACTTCATTGCAAGGAATAGTCTATTTCATAGCACATACAGGAGAGCTTGAAGTCACTGAAACTCTTGTGCAATATACATGTTGTGTGCTGGGCAACATCTCCTTGGTAGCTATCTCATTAGGAACTATTTATTACACACTATTTGTTAATCTAAATTTACGTTCCTTAACATTACGTCTATTCCTTGCACTACACAATAGCCCACTCTTAACAAACACACAAGCCTAGCTTGCTCATATTCCTTTTCTCTCCATCTTTGTTGGGCCCTGCTGCTGTCCTCCTTTGTGATTGTGTACAAGACACAGCTAATCCCTAGCATTGCGTCCTCCTACTTTGTATCACAAACTACGGTAATTTGCATTAAGTCTCAAACTAGAATTCTGAAACACAATCCTGGTGGAATGGGCAAACCTTTGCAACGGGTTGCTTGTAGGTACTCTTTGCAGTGCGTATGGTCACTACCCAAACTAAGCCGTCACTCTCGGGATGCGTCTCCTCAACAATACCAATGGGCCACGTGAGAGGAGAAAGATTGTCCTCCTTCAGCAGCACGCACTTCCTAGCCCGAAGATTTGACCTTTTTGCAGGCATTTGGAGAGCTGTTAAACCTGGTTCAGGTAGTCCATTCACCAGCGTTTTCAGAGGACTTCTCAATGCCGCTGGATCATTTGCCAACCAAGGATTAAAACGAGTACTCGTCCAGACTGTTGGGCACAGGAGTAATGGGACGAGAATTTAAGCGTACCTCAGTTTGTATTAGTAATGTCATCATGTTTTCGAATGTGAGAGTATTGTCGCAAGCTGTTTTCGTCAAATGGGTCTTCACCGACTTAATCCCAGCTTCCCATAACCCGCTAAAGTGAGGAGAGTGAGGAAGAATAAAGTGCCATTGTATCCCTTGTTGCGCTGCGAAGGTAATTACTACTGTTTTGCGTTTCTGGGAACGAAGCAAATATGGCAGCTTGTTTAACCTGTTTCTTGCACCTATGAAGCATGCGCCATTGTCAATGTACATATGCTAGCAGATCCTGCATTTGGAGATAAAACGCCGTCAGGCAACAATGAAGGATTCAGTTTTCAAGTTGCTACACAACTCAATATGCACAGCCATGGTTGCCTAGCAAACGAAAAGCGATACGTAGCTCTTTCTCAGCACATTGCTTTTGGATTACCTTGCTTAATGCACAAGGGCCCGCCATAATTAACACCAGAGTGAGAGAGTGGCTTGCTTTCATTGACCCTGGACGAGGGTAAATGTCCCATAAATTGATTGGTTGCTCTATCTTTCATCCCGACGCAGATCATGCGTTTATTTATCACTTCCGGAACAACAAATCAGCCATTAGTCAGTCAAAATCACTGTCGTAAAGAAGCCAATAGAATTTGACTCGCAGAGTGCATCAGGCAATGGTGCTCGTGGCATGTGAGCAGTTTGATCACATGATGTTTAGGAGGCATTATCATAGGATGTTTCTGAGGAAATGGTGCAACAGTATTTTCTAGTTTACCGCCCACCCTCAACAGGTTATTACAGTCGAGAATGGTATTTAACGGTAGAGTAACTTGCTCTCAGAAGGAAGTGATCTCCCTTACAGGAGGAACTGAATCTCCTGAAGGTACGCTGACTTGCACGGGGAGAATTGTGACGCTTAGATAGTAACTGAGCTCCACCCGGTTCAGCGATCCGCGATATGTAGTTATTGTCTGATGTCTTGAATTGTAGTAAAATCCGAGTACGTAGGTAATGACTCACTGAAGTGTAGACCACTTCGAAAAGTTTCTGCAGGCTTGCTCTAGCTCTGAATGAAAATTGATAAAAGAGATTCTTGCTCCCTTTTGTTCAGGAATGTCGCTGAAACAGACGACTGCTCCCTTTATTGATGACCATGTAGAGCTCTCCTGAGTAAGTCAATCGGGGCCCGCCTACCATACAAGACTGTGTCGTAGTCCTTGTGGACCTGTTTACGCTGAAATTAAATCGTCGGGGTTTTCTTCTGACAGTACGTGTCTGCACATCGCTTGAACTGTAAGACGTGGAATTTCCGTAACCCTGTTTGACACGTAAGTCTTCTAGGACAAGAAGAGCCAGTAATCCAGGCTAGCACTATTATTGAATCAGTCCAGTAATATTGGGGAGTATAGTTTAGGTTGTGTACTTTCCCCATCAGCTGACTAAGCAGTAAGGCACCATTTGACTCCACAATCTTGGAAGAGAGACTTGCTTCAGTAGTGCGACTCTAGACTTGGAGCGGAGCAGAGCAGTGGTGATATTTCCATCACTCTTCATACAACGCAGGTGTATATACGTGCCAGATGTTCTTTCAGGTCCATCTGAAAATCCATGAAGCTCTATGAAGATTCCCTCTTCGGTGGCAGCTACACTTCGAGGAATATGGATGTTGTTTAATTCAGGAAGGTATCCAAGAAGCACCTTCCACTGCACCTCCAAACTAGTGTTAAGCATTTCGTTTCATTCCATGTGTTTTCACCAAAGACCTTGAGTGAAAAGCTTGCACCCTACAATCACAGTACCCAGCAAACCCAAGGGAACGAATATAGAGGTGACTTTAGCAAGTACCGTTCTTCTAATCGACTTAGAAATTAAATGCTTGGTATCAGACTCAGTAAATTGTAATAAGTCGCTCCCAGGACGCCAATTGAGGCCATGAGCATTTACCGCGCCGTCTTCTCATCTAAAACTCCAACTTGGGTCACCCCAAATAAATTCTGCTAGTGGTTGAAGCATTAAAACATCCGAACACAGCAAATGCCAAGCTAGCATGAGAAGCTGCAACATACGTGCTGAGGTCCCATGCCCTATATCAGAAAAACGCAGACAGTACGGGTGATATGTATTTACTGGTTGTACCTAATAGTTTAAAGAAGGAGATACTTTGTAATAACCATGACGATCCATTAGGAGGACACCTAATGTTTCCCAAAACCTTTCATAAATCAATTCACACTATTACTGGATAGGAATGAAGGACATATAAAGTTGTGTAGAAAATGCACTTCTTGACAACAACGAAAAACACCAATTAATCAGCGCGCTGCAGGATTAACGCAACTCACAAAGATGAACTATTTAGGAAAAATATCTTCCATGAATATTTTGGGGCGTTTTCCAAAATAAAAATAGGGCAATCGTTATGTTGTAGTCGCGAGAAAATTCTTGTCAAGGTACTTGGAACTAAACGCAATCCAAAGGCCTCCATAGGACACCTAGCCGAATTTATATTAGATGACGTCATCTGGTGTCACAGAGCACAGAAATATCTGCTATCCGACAGAGGGTCAGTGTTTATGAGCGAGAAGCCGCAATAGTTACATATGCTAATAGGAACAATTCCATATTTCTCAATAGCCTAGAGACGACGAAAAACGGTATGATAGAAAGGACTATTAGGACCATTTAGTAATAATCAGTAATTACGTGAATTCTCAGCACACGGACTGGGATAATAATTTACACCAAATTCGGTTTACCATAAATATATGCAGAAATTTAAGTTCAAAATTCACACCATTCGCACTCCTATATGCACGAAAACCTCGTAATCCACGAACGCTAATTGCAGAGTACCATTCAGAATTTGTTTGCGCAACAAACGAGAGATGGAATTTTGAAGGCAAATGCCCTAGCATCTAAGAAAAACAACATCAACATCAACAACAACAATAATAATAATAATAATAATAATAATAATAATAATAATAATAATAATAATAAAATAAAGGATGTGATCGCAACAGACGTACTTTGAGTATACGATTGGCGACAACGTGAAATAATATTCACCTAGGATAAGGATAGGAAGAGCCACAAAACCTTTAATGAACTATACACGACCGTGCAAAATAGTGAAAAAAAGAATTCATCTAAGTTATGTAGCAAAAACAAGGAACTCCGCAAAACAGCAAAATGCATATCAACAGAATTTCTCGATACTACGCATAAGCAAAGTAAAATAGGGAAAGACTGCAACAAGTATACCACAGACGTAGGGCATGTAATAAATTGCCATATCATTGGCACCGAACACGAACACAATAGGCATTTCTAGGGTATCACTTTGCATATCTCTCTCTCACACACACATACACAAAGGAAAGTGTTGACATTAAAATTCCAAAATGCATTGTCTTCTACACACATACAACAATAAATTATAGTAATGAAGAAAAATAATGGGGAAAGAGGAAAGATGTTAAGGTTTAAGTTTTCATAAAAGCTCTCAAATACTGGAAAATTATTTAAATATCTTGTAATAGAATGTATTGTATGTTTTTGTACCTCCAGCATCATTTTTTGTAATACAGATGGTAACCCAGGCGACCCAACTGTGTATGTTTTTTTTAGAGTTATGATAGGAAAGAATGTCTTAAGAAAGGTGCAAAATATAATCCAATGTGCACCCCTTTTGTGTCCGCACGTATTTAAGACACCAAATGTTTGGATTTGAACAAGGTATATTTGTTTTCCTAGAAGCTAAGTTTGAGAAGACAATTTTGATGACAAGTTGATTTTGAGAAGTTTATGGTGTACGCCTCAAGGAATATGCGTACATAAGTTATGAGACTTTTATGAGTTTCCCATATCTTTTATAGTAGGATAAAGGCTAAAAATTATCGTTGGAGTGTTTTATGAATTCTAAGATTTATCGAATGTTAAGTTTAATCTTAGCATTTTTATGAAGTTAAGTTGTTTCGAAAATAACTTATGACAAGTGTTAAGTCAGTATGAACTAATTTCTCCAAAAACAAATTTTGCAGGCGAGAACTATAAATAAATAACTAAATAAAACGTTTTGACAACAGAAAGATAACACAACACAGTGTCAAGGGTAATAAATGCTAAATAATTAAATGAATGTTTAAGAAACAATATTAAATGTAGTTTTGCAAGCAAGGGAAATGCCATAGCGTAATGCTGCAGTAGTAGGTGGAAGGGAAAAACACATGAAAGAATACGGAAGAATAAACTTGCAAAGATAAATTTTGAACAGCAACTTGTTACTAGAAATCCCACACATAAATTTTTCACAAGCTCCACCCATAATAGCGATGAACGTAGTACGTCAAGAAAGCACTTTAACTTCACCCATGCTAATAATACTGTACGCTTGGACAGCCCTGTTAACCCTGTTAGTAGCAGCTGGGTGATGAGAAATTCCGATCTGATAGTGGCAGCAAACATTCAAACAGTGAAGGCGAGCGCATTAAACAGAATAAAATCCTCGAAATTATTGAGATTTTGTTTGTATTGTTATGTTTAACAGTAATGACCGCGGTAGCATACAAAACGTCTAGGAAAAATTTGGCGTAAAACCACTAATGGCAATAATTCGCCCGCAGAGGTACCACAAACACAGACTTCGACGGGTCGAATTTTTATTGTAGCAACATCTACAAATTCTGTGTCGGAAACAGCCTGACTTAAACGAAATACTAATGCAAACGCAAAAAGAGCGAAGGCACACGATAAATAAGAGCAGATATAATACTTAGTAAGTAGTAAAGGGAAAGGGAAGGTTACACTTAATCACCAAGGATACACAGACGCTTATACAAGCGTGACACACCAGCAAGCCACGCGCGACGTTACGCGAAATGAAAATCTTTAAGCAGCACAGCGATACGCGTTGCGTCTAGATTATAACTTATTCTCATACTGAGAGATATGTATCGACAAGCAGGAGTTCAGAGGAGCATACACAATATTGAGCTAATTGCTGAAGAGGGATCCCTCGCCAAAATGTGTAAGGTGAACTTAGCACCCAGTAATGGCGAGTCGCATAATTATGAACGGAGAACATGCGAATATAAATAGAAGTAATTAGGAGGAATATACAGGCCTCCTAATATTAACTATAATAGAAGAATGAAAATAACAAGAAGTTAATTACCAAGAATTAAAAGCAGATACACAATCTTAGTGAAATTATAAGAGGTTTTTCGTGTTTGGTTAATATGTGCTGTTGATAGGTTTTATGTAACATAATGGTATTTAACAAAAAGAAGTATGTGGACACCGCGAAGGGGAAAATACTGGATGTTCCATATGAGCAGCCGCTTTAAAAGGGAGAATGAACATGCCGCCCTTAAGAGTTTTTACGTTCAAAGGACACCGGAGTATTGGAAAAGATATTGACAGTTTTACGTAATATTGGTGTTTCGTTTAATCATAAAGGTTAAGGCTTATGAGAAAAGTGAGAAAAACGACAACATTTGGATAGCTCTTCCATGTAATTAGCAGAATAAATATAATGTTTCAGGATGCCTCAGAGGACAACCCACCTGGGAAGGTGGCTGTAACAAGAATTGAAAAGCAAGACAGAAAGGGACCACTTGAAAAAACCAGTCCCGGACTGCACATTCATACAATAAAAAGGGAAAGGAAAAAAAAGGATAAGCAATATACAAAACAACATACCATTGCACAAAATATTGTTATTTTACAGTTACAGGCTGTTAAGCATTATAAATTATAATAAACAGCATTAATGCAGTTAGCATGGAGCGAGCAGAATTGAATGGCGTCATACCTAGCGAGTAAGCCTTAAAATTTTGTTGTTGTTAATTCTCTCGTTCCATTACCTCTTTCAAAATTCGGAAATAAGCTGACAATCGGCAGGACACTCACTTGTTTTATAAATTTAATTCTCCCAGTGCCATTGGATGTCTCATTCCAAGGAAATTAAAACGCCCTAACCCGTTCGCTGCGCACCGACAAATGGCAGAAGCAAGACTACATAAATCACAGCTGAATGAAAAGAAGGACCCACGGATAAGCGAGAGTAGAAAATACCCCCAACAACATCACTGAGGCACAATAACACTCATAATTTGGGTGGAACCTCTCAGAACTAACACGCAAACTACCGAATATGCCATCCAGCGAAACCCCTCAGTCGGTGGAAACCACATACTCATGAAAACGCAAAATACAGCTCCAGACATAAGAACACCAAGCAAATGATCAGCCAAGAATATGCAACAGCCGGAGATTTGCAGCCAGGCCAACCCCTTAGGATTTCCCAACCATTATAAAAAACCTTTTCCATTATTTCCGAGTTTCGGACAGCAGAGAAAAGATCTCGGTGCTAATAGTCCCAATTTGTAATAGTCGATTTTTATTGATTTTTTTCTCTCTTTCTCTAACCAGCGTCTATAAAGAGAAACCTACTACCCCTTACAATGGTTGATTTTGATACGGTGACCCTTTTTAAATTCCGAGGTCGAAATTTGCCGGTAGCGCAGGTAATGCAACGAAGCAAGGTAGGTAATTTCGCACAAAGTATCGAAGTATTGCGTGAGCATTTCCAATACGCCAGAAAATTTTGAAACCTTGGATACGACGATGTAAAACGCAAGACCGTATAGTCAGCAGTCAAAATAGTATTTAAGAACCATGGATTTAGGTCACGGCGCTCTTTGCTTTTTCTCTCGTCTAGAGGCGGTACTGGACGAAGAAGCTCCAAGCTGCAGGGTGTGCCCCTCACTCCACCGTAATTTAGTTAACATTTCCATTGTGCACACATCAATACGACCGTATCCCAGGTAAGACGCTCTAGCATTAAGTTCTTGACCATGCGGGCCGCTATGTCAAGCAACGAACAGCCACCAGCTGCAACTGTGTACCTTAGACGCAAAAAGAGCACCTAGCTTTAATTCAACCCACGGGCATTTTATTCAATGCTTCTCGCTGTGACTCACGCGCACGAGTGCACCCTAACCACCGCGATACCGATTCGTCCTACCAACTGAGTTTACTGTCCCCCTAGTGTAAGCTACTCTTGGGGTTAACCACCCCTCAGTAGGGGCGCTAAAATATATATTTATATCTACATATACAGTTTTTCCTGTTCTTTCCATGTTCTTTCAGGAAGAACCTTTGAATACAATATATCTAAACTTCAGAGAACCAACTACATAGATCAAATCACGATTCGAGTGAAGTACTAACACGGCAAGAAAATTAGTCCCAAAACGTAGACTATGACTACAGGTTTACACTTAAGAGGCAATACTCGTAACATTTAAAGGTCTTCAAAAATTGCAAGAGATTACTCTTTGCATGTTTGTGTCATTTTATGTCCTCGAAATTCAAGGAGTTAATATCGGTTAATCGAAAGTTCCCCGAGAAGCCGAGAAGCCAGACTACAAAGTGGCATAATAAATATCTTACACTTAACTGAAGTTCCTATCATTGATTATAAGGTAACCAAGGAGAAGGAGCTTGACTTTCATCGACTATGGCTGTAAATTATGAAATAAGAATACCTTGTCAACCGGGAGATCTGCACATGTTCCTCAAAGGAGCTAATTTTACATCAAGTGGGCTCTCAACAATTGTTTTTTTTTTTTTTTTTTTTGGGAAAACAGGAATAAAGGTCTGAAGGAAAAACAAGAGTATGAATATAGGTATAGAAAGGAAGAAAGGAGAAGGAAAAGAAGGATGTAATGCTGTGATGGCGCAATTTATTGGGACATAGTGGTAAACATGGTGGCTGGTACCGCCGAAGCAAACCCGCTGATTGTGGGCGAATACTTAAATTGGCGGAATTCTCCGCTGTGGTGGTCAGGTAACTGCCATGGCGATGGCCCTGACAGGGACCTGTAACTTTGGTGAATTAACAGGAGATGCTGGCTCCAATCCCGGGCCTGTTACCTCCGGGAGTTGGCACGTTGTTGATGATGGTGTACTGGATGAGGTGGTTGATGCAGCCTGTCGATCTGAGTTCGGGTTTCCAGTCTGGTCTCGTTGATGCGTGTGATAAGATCGTCGAATTGTGTCTTCATGGCGTTGAAAATCTTCTCATACATCTTCTCCTCTCTCAACAAGACAAACGGACCTCCTTAAAAGCAAGGCTCACCAATTATGCTATTGCATTCATGTTTGATAAATTTAGACTAGATATGAATGTTGCAACTACAGACAGAACTGTGAAAAATTATTTTGCACTCATCTATATGGAATCGAATCCGCTATTCAATTCTGGATAGACCTATCCAGTCAACATACCTATACAATACATGCTGCAAAGGGAACCTTCAGTGCTATAATTTCCCTCTCAGTGCTTCTTGAATTAAATTGAGCTTTATTTACGGACGGACTTTAACTACTATGGTTCTTAAAACCCATTCTATATTGGGCGAGAAAGATTGGACATTTTTGTTCAGAGACTTCTTTATCAGGCTTGAGGTTCCTTTGCGTATCGTATTTTGTACGACATGAGAACACTGTCTTTACTTCCCTTCCAAAGAAAGCCATGTCAAGGATGTTTACGCTCGGAAAAACTACATCGCCCTCCACCGAGATTGAACCCGCATTGGAGATATGGTGTATGCAAAAGGAATTTAATAGGATTCATTTTTGAAATAAATTGCAATTGAATACTCTAACAATGCATGATGTGCTCGTATTTTATCGTACACTTAAAGCGTTTCGTTTTTTTTTGTTCTGGTTCCTGGATAGTTACATGTCCTTGATTTCTGTCCTTCATACAAATTATTGAAGTGTCCTTTAATTTACGTTAAAGTTGTTTTGGATTTCCTACAACTTGACTGCTTAATAATATTTGGATGAAGTGAATAAAATAAGTAAATGATAGCTAGTAAACACTAAGTAGTTTTCAAACTTACTAAAATTAGGTGAATAATCTTTTACTAAAAGAAGATAGTAAATATTAGGCTGCCCGGAAAAAACTTGGCAAGCACTAAGACCAACTATTTGCTAACCTATAGCATTTACTAATTTCTCTTCCAAGTAATACTGAGTCACCAAGTTCTTCGTTTTCCCCTCTTAATAATTTCTCGCATGTATTGTAACACGCAGTTGTTTATGGAATAGTATATACTTTAATTTGGTTTTGCAAATATTTACATATTTGCCGCATTAAATATTTGGGAAGATAGTTGTTGTTACATTTTTCATAAAATTAAATTGAGCTTTATTTATGGATTTTTTTAGCTACTGTGGTTCTTAGCGTCCGATTTAATATTGTGCGTGAAAGACCGAAAATAATGCTCAGAGGGCTCTTTATCGGGCTATAGGTTCTTTTACGTGCCATAAATGTACGACATGGGACTACCGACTTTACTTCCCTTCCGAAGGAAGCTATGCTAAGGATTTCTACGCCCCAAAAATCCATCGCCTTCTTCCGGGTTGGAACACGCGACCGCGGGACCCAGGGACTAGAATGGTATCCCTAGACCACGGAGGACGGCACATAGTCCATAGAACCGGTGTAATATTGCCACTGTTACCTGCATTAAAGTTAGCACTAAACCTTAAAATACCGCCTGGGTGACAACAGTGGGAACTTAAGTCACTTCGGTGTAACGTGTGTTAGTTGTTGGAGCAATGGCCTCGTGTGATGAGACTTTTGATGTAGAAAATGGAAATGAAAAACCTCTGAATAGGGCCTTGATTGTGACGTTGGTTGGTAAACATTCCTTCATACTAGATAAATCACAATTACCTGCTGTTGTTTGATTAAAAATAAGTGACTGGAGTATGTTGACTGAAGAGTTATTGAACACAATTGTAAAGAATGTAGAAGTTGACCACATTAAGAAACTGTTGCATAGCCTGAAATCGTCTCTGAAGAAAAGTGTCTGAGTGATATATTCGCATGACTTTCTCTACCCTCTATCTTTATTCGTGAGTATAGAAATTATTCCAACTCAAGCTTATTTTTCTATCTACTACAATATAATCCGCAAAAATAAATCTATACAGAAGTAGCTACATTACACATTTCGTTATAGATACAAAGAGAACATCGATAGTCAAATATTTAAGAACTGGATGCTATAGGCTGGCCTTAAAACTCCATATTATTTCCATATAATCGCGAGAGACTACTGAATGCCGAAAGCACTTCAAGAAAATGAGTAAGAAATGAGTAATTCAAACCTTTAATAAAGGATATCTCAGAAACGCCGTATACCACAACAAAACTTATTTTAAATAAATTGTGTGTCTTAAGGAGATCTCCATCTTTGTGCTGTACACCTTTATCCGACGCTTAACGTTTGCCAATTGTACAAGATTATACAAAATTTCCTGGAAATGAAGTGGACTTCACAGGCAATTCTCGGAGAATTCAAGATATACTTTTAATTTCTCATGTAAATATCTTTAATATATGCTATATTAATAAAAACTGTGAGAGCCATTTTTAGGAAACCAAAATTTTTGAAATACGTTCCATTTAAGGGCTACTTGGGTTGGGGGAACTTTCTTGAAAGTCTTCGTGACGCATCCTATGTTGAATACTGAAATTAAATACAAAGTTTGTTACTTATCCACTCTTTGTTTTTGAGTTATGATGTTCACAGACACACAAACACACACGGAACATTTTGTAAAAATGCTTTTCTCTTTGGATTGAGGGGGTTTTAAGGCATACATTTCCGGTGAAATCTCGACATGCATTTTTGTGTGAAATACAATAGCTCCCGCACTTACTATACGTAGTAGAGAAAGTAAAAATAGTAATACTTCGAAAAGTCAATAAAACTGAGGATTCTTGATAAGACCAAAAACATTCAGTTTTCCACAAAAGACCAGATGGCTTATTTGCCGGGTTCAAAAGAAGCGTTGATGACACAACCCTAGTAGAAGAAGATGTAGGTCAAGGGAGGAGTAGCCAAAATGACAACGCATCGGACAGTATGGAAATAAAACCTCCCCTCAAAACATAGAAGACAGAACCAGTTGCGGTACACGAAACTGTAGAAACAAAGCTGCTATCCAGAATTGCAGAGTGTAGTTTTACTACCGCAATTCAAAGTAAACAAAATGAAAATTGAAGTAATAGCAAAGGAAATGAAGAACGTTAAGCAAATATCCATGGATAAATGGACGCAGACCGATGAAGACTTGGAGGAATGTTTAGTTTTTACAAAGTTGTAAAATAAATACATTGAGCATGCTCACTCGTTAAACCTTGTAGCAAAAAAATAAGATTAAAATAAAGGTTAAGGTAAAATAAAAGTAAGAAAAATAATGAACCTGCTTTAAGCAAATGCACTTTAAACGTGTGGAACACGCCGCTTATGTTTGTACATTCGTACAACCGTGAATGCGAATGCCCGTAAATTTGTTAGTTTATATTTTTTCTCTATTTTACATAACATCTGGAAGTACATTTTATTTTTGTTCCTAATGCATGTATGTTTATTATCAGCATATTTGACGAGAGTCAAACCACGTAACAAGAAAGCGACACCACGAAATTGGGACATTAATCCTTTAATAGGGCTGATTTGCCATACCTTGGCGTCATGAACACTTCCAGGCTATTCAGCAGACATACTTGTAAACTTTTCAGCCGCATCAGAAGTAGCCTGTAGGTACATTTATACTGGGGTACCCTTACGGTTTATATACTTATCTCTATGGAAGTTGGGTCTTAGAATTTCTACATGTGTATAATTCAGTGCTCCGATTGCTGTAGGCATTGTAAATCAGGTTTGCCATAGAACCTCATTGTTTGAGCCTCATTCATTGCTTGCAGCGTTGAAGGGCACTTTATCCAATTGTTACATTTATCGATAATGCGATCCATGACCATATGCACAGTTTTTCTTAAGGTACTGTGATGCATGCGGAAATCG
The DNA here is from genome assembly GCA_030765065.1 of Deroplatys truncata. NCBI lineage: Eukaryota > Metazoa > Arthropoda > Insecta > Mantodea > Mantidae > Deroplatys > Deroplatys truncata. The sequence goes on from CM060990.1 coordinate 332,404,138, forward strand.
TTGGTAACCCCACCTGCAATGAAGGTATTTCAGTCATAATAATTATAGTTAATAAGTGCTGTCATAACATTATAAGAATATATCTACATTTTACGACTTAATTAATGTCACCTATGTATTTTAACTTATTAGGATTGACAATTCACCAAAGGAATGTAGAACTGTGTATGTGCTCACCTCAGTCAGCAAAGTAACGTAACAATATTCCCATCTTACTTTTTGGAGTAAGCGCGCTGCCACTAGTGTCGTACTCAGGCAAAACTTCAGTCGTTAAAAGTTCATACTATGTTCTTCGAATCGTAATAATCTTTTACAATCATCAGTTTGCACATACTCAAGGCACACCTTCCTTTTGCGAACTTGCATGAACATGGCTAAGCAAAATGCCTGTTTGAAGTCTTGAGAAAAACTTAGCATTTACTACCCCATCTAATATTATCTAAGGTTTATTCACCCTTTATGCCTAGCAAACACTAGATCCCGGAAAAATCTTAGCTTTTGCTAAGCTGAGTATACACTTACATTTTTATTCACACAAAACACAAGGAAATACTTAAAATCTGAGTAGTACAAGTAAATGCTAGCGTTTATTCAATTCACCCATTGCATGCTCGTTTAAATTTGTGTTTTTCAGAGTAATTGGATTCTCAAGGAATATAATGATATTTATTGCTTAAATTATATTGTCACTATATTCAACACTAATAACCTTCCTGAAAGCTGCAATTTTCAAGCACAGTGAAGCTTTGAGATATGGTATCACAATCTGGTTTCTTATATATTAAAAACTGTTATCACACTCACAGTTTATGCAAAACGAGGGAATGTCAAAATGCAGAACAATGTTCGCGCGGTTTGCTGGGGAGAGACTGACGTTAGCAGGCATGGAGACTTCAGTTTTCTGCCTTTCATTCTGGTCTGTTGGATCTTACCTGCTGAAGAAGGTTACATAAATCATTGCGAAATTCCTAAAGTGGTTATTACTCTTTCTTATTTCTGTACTGCTTCCTGCTTCTGATATTCCTCTTCTTCCTTTGATCCCTCCTTACAGCTCTGTAAAAAAACTGCAGTAATTTTAGAAGTCATGGATAAAATTAACCCATACAACTGAAAGAGAAATACAGTTATTAAGAAACTCCCTTCAATCTCTCTTTCCTCGTGTTTTATTATAGAAATGCATACTCAAGTAAATTACGCGCTTCTGGTTATACCCAAGTTGTACTCTGGGTTTCTGATTTAGACTGTCATCAGTTGGCATAGGCTTCTCCTCAAGCATTGGTCCGCAGCAGACGCTTTTATAGCACACTCCTCTAATAGTCTCGTCTGCTGACGAAGCGATACTCGTTTATAGTTTGAGTATGCTATTCCGTTACTGGAACATTTACTTTATACGTATATCACCTGGTCTCGGCACGCAGATCTGCTATAGGCACAGAATCAGGTGGCGTTATGTGAGTTCTGCCAAAAGAGAAAGTTTTAGGTTAGATGTACACCGATGACATTAAGAATAATTTGCAAATATAACATTTTTGGTATTGCTCACTCTAGCTTCCTCTTCCAAAGCTGGTGACCTCCACAATTCCAGTTGCATAAGAAATGATAACATGCGATAGTTTTGCAAAGGGTCAATGCATATTACAATATGCCTATAGCTGTTGCACAACTCTTTATAGTATTGAGATACATGGTTTACAACAAATACATTTACTTCATCCAAGTCGCTAAAGCAACCTATTCCACAGGAATTTCTCTGAAAAGAAGAGGTTCACGTTAGCTATATTTTTAAAGCATTACCTCAGAAATGATACGCATAACGAAAATACATTAATTAAGAACTCTGCTTTCGCAGTTCTTGGTACATACATCCAACGAGGACATCTGGTCGTGATACTAAAGTTGATTGCACACTATGGAATACATGGACCTATTAAAGCTTTTGGCATAATACGTGTAATAGTGAACTTCCTCGGAACACTCGCCCAGAAATTATGCTTGTCTGCCATCGTATTATCGTTTGCCATTGCAATCTCGCCAAAGAAAGTCGTCTCAATAATAAATGCTAAGCTAAGGTCGTCCTTTTTGCATGCTAAATTTTTTTTAATGACTTTCCGCCTGGTGGAAGTGGTAACGCTCAAGTTTAAACTTGCTAATGACGTTCCAAACATGTTGAAATCCCAGCTGTTCTGAGTTAAATATGTGGTTTTCCATGCATACTGAAACGTGCATAAGGCAATTAGTCACTCTGACATGCAGGCGAACAAGTTTTTATAACCTGTTCCCCTCTCGCTAGCATTCACCACAGAATGGAAGTAGTGTCTGAGAGCAAAACATTCCTGAAGCAGTTGGAGTGAGAACATCTGTTGAGAAGTTCAGCTTTCCTGCTCTGCTCTGAAGAGACCCACTAAATGATCGCAAAGGACGCAAATAGGCGATGCATACATGATCAAGCGTGGATCGATTTTTCTCAAGGGTTTTATAGCTTTCTTATGCAACTTAATTACATTAGTGATACTGTTATTAAATTTGCTTTGATTAAAGTCAAGATTTATTATGATAATTAGAGGCGTTACATTTTTGATTAGAAATGTGTTTTGAGTTGCGACTTTCCATTTTTTCAAAGTGTTCTATAGCTTATGTCGCTCATATCTGTTTTACAGAGATACTCTCCTCGAATTAATAACGTGTTAATTTAGTATTTTTTCAGGGCGACCTTTCAGATTTAAGTTATTTTTGCATACAAATTAATTTAATCGCTAGAAGTCTGATTACGCGAATCCATTCCTCTGAAAAATCTCAATCTGATGTATTCTATTAGCCCTTTGTATAGAGTTTTAACATTTTGATATGCAAATCAATTACATGAATTAAATTTTATTGTGCCTTTTGGATGAAAATTCAGGTATTGGTCTCATTGGTTGCTTCTACTTAACGTACAAGTGATCTAACGGCTTCCTTTGAGGGTTTAAATTATGGGGTGTAATAGAAAGAGTTGACTAACGGGGATACACATTCAAAATACACCATGGTCAGTTTTACGCATTACTGGAAATTCTTCAATACCCACTTATTAAAAGCGCACAACGCTGTAGGTAATCACGAATTCTTGGAAATTTCCTATACGATGCCCTCAGCAACAAAGTGAATTCAAATATGACATACAGTTATGTTAATGATATAAGAACGGATGTTCATCGGGAATGGAGCAGGAAACTTCCTCAAAACATAATTACATTTCAAAATGCCATAAAACATGAATATTTTAAAGAATAAAAATGAACGGTTTTGTTATCGATTTGACGACATAGTATTACCACATGTGGCACTAATCGAATACTTTAGTGAAATGTGAAAAAATTGTCTTAGTGGATGAAGTATTTTATACAAGTCCACGATTTTTGCAACAGTTGTATACTCTACGTGTTTGCTGCAGTGAAAAATTGTCGCAGTATCTCAGTGAATAATGTTATATTTTTTGTCAGGCGCTTATTCTTTAATTATTTTTAAATTTGGGTTCTTTGTCCTCCGGCTAGCTATTGTAATTTAGTGGAGCACGTATCTCTAAGCAGGGTGTGTAACAGAAAGGAGTTGTTAATAAAAGATAACACTGATGTAAAACATCTGAATCGTAATTTTTATTGCCGTCACGCTTAGTTAATAATTGACATTTTAATTGTTCTACATGATTGACTGAAACTGTTGTATTTCTGAACGTAACTACAGTTCATTTCAGTTGCCGCGCACCAATTACTTAGTGTACTTTAAATTTTTAACTAACTCTGCGACGTGCACCTCGTGAGAGATTCTTCAAAACTGTGTGACACTTCCTCATGACTTGAGAATATATACTCTTTCATTTCGAATTGCCTAAATATTCTAATGTAATTCCTATTAGTTACCAAATTGCGCCAACTTTAGCGTCTCTTTTGGTCAGCGAATGACTACAACTGACATATCTACTCTAGGGAAGATATTCCCTCCATTTCTGAAAAAGACATGGTACCCTCTGTCCTCAATTCCGGCTTTCTCTTCTTAGTGACAAACAACCACCCCCTCAGTTTATTGTTATCCAACTTCTGTTCTCAGTTTCAGTTAGGCAGTGCAAACTTATTTCCTAATAAGTCCCTACACTTAACAAACATCCAAAAGCATGTATATACAATAACACTGTGCACACAAAGCTGGTTAAAGAATTACTTTCTAATATACACTATAATCACTCTGGCATTCATAGCGTGTTGTGATATAAATACTGCCTTAAAGTACTAACAGATGGTTTTGTTGCTTAACATCTAAACTAACCAATTGTTATGAAAGAAAATAGAAACGGATTAACCCTCTATGCTGCGCATATTGCAAACAAATGGTATTTCATTCCGTCATGATTATGGCTGCCAATTTCATTTAGGATAAAGCCGGTACCATAAAATTTCAGAGTTAGAATTGTCAGCTTGTACACGAGTAAAGAGGAAGTAGGTGAGCGGTTCAAGTTGATTCTTGGGTTGCTTTATTTGATTTCAACTCATATAGAATAACAAATATGTGGACGTGATTAGCGTTTAGCCGCAAATGAAAATAATTAGCCGTCTTTCCGACTACATTCTTTAAAAGCCACCTAAGCTAAGGATATTTTGCTTTCTCCTAAACTTTATACTTTTACGAATTTGGATACTACTAATTTAGCATTGCTTTTTCACTAGCACTTCAATGAGTATATTTATAAGTTTAATCCATCATTCCACGTGGCCACTGACATCTTAATGAAATTTCCAGCTGAGAGCTATTTTAAATTCCAACGTAGAATTATGGGTGGACAATTTCAAGTTTGCACAATAAGAAGGAGAATTTAGTGCGTTTTTCTTGCGCTTTCAAAGTATTTTGACCGTTATTTCGGTGCACATTTTATTAAAGACATAACACTTGATCGTGGCTTTCAATGCGGTCTGGACCAATAGAATATACAAATTTATATCTATAACAATCAAATTAGTGGAGGAGGAACACCTAATGATTGACAGGGTTTTACTAGTGATTGACAGCTCTATCCTTTTACTTGACGGATGATTAATAGGTGATAGATACGCCTATTGTTGCACTTGGACGATGATTGATAGGCAATCGAGCATAAACTTGAATATTAAGTATACCAAACACCTCTTTTTCATCCTACTAAATCTCGTATCACATGCTATGCCTGGATCACAGGAAGCAATAAATGACTAAAATGTCCTCACTTCTTACTTTGCTGTTCCCAAGTTTTAATTAATTCTAGCGATAGGAGTTGCAGAGGTCTTTAAAACAAGGACTCTTATACTGGAGATCTACTGTTTGAATTGCACCAGTTTTTTCGTTTCTGACTGAGGCTTTTATCAGGTTTACCTCGGTTCACTCAAATTAGAAATGCCATGGAGGTGCCCGAGATATCCGTAGTTATTTGTTTTAATTTGCCAATACTTGGTCGTTTTTTGAAGTGCTATCAGCATTGAGTTCTTTGCGCCATGGCAGCGAAAGAGAATGATTTCAAGCGACTAGCTTTTAAACATTTCACTATCAAGATTACCCCTTTACCGATAACAAAAACGTGTAATACAAGTATTTATACAACGGTTTATCTCTATTAGCTTGCAGTAAATAGAACAATATGCTTTTGCAAGAATATTTTGTTGAACCTACATAAGAATAATCGATAGTGTGTAGAGAAAGTAATGTAAACGTAACGTGCGATGTTCTACAGTAATGGCAACCTTCAGTTGTTTTTCGTGATGGTGTGTAAGAGCACGGAATTTCAAAGCCTGCATGTAGCCAGCTGTTTTTATATTTCTGACTGTGTCTTTTGTTCCCTGTACCCATCCTATAGCTACAACAAAATGTGTAACGAAACCGTTTCTATAAAAGTTTATCTCGATTAGCACAAAGTAAGGATAAGATGAAGATTTTGTAAGACTAGTTTGCAGAAACTACATAAAAATAACGATAGTGGGTAGAGAAAGTCATGAAAATGTAACACATAACCTTTTTTTAAATAAAGCAACACGAAATATGCAAGAATGGAAGTATAATGAAGAGTGAGCTGCTAGCAGAGGCATTGAGTTTTTTTTCATGTTGCACATGTATGCAGAAGCAAGTGAAGTTGGTCGTAACCTCACAAATCAACTAATATAGACAGGTTGGGAATCCCGCTTAAAACCTTATTATTATTGTTATAATTATTGTTCTTCTTCTTCTTCTTCTTCTTATTATTATTATTATTATTATTATTATAATCATCATCATCTCACACTAGAAATGAAACAGAAAAGTTTAAAGAAGATAATCGTATTATATTGTTATAATTTTCTCTCATTACTCTGAATCTTGTTAGGAATTGTAATGTAAACGATGTTTGAGAAATAGAGGACACAACTTCAAGTATGAGTTTCCCATATGTTAACAACAGAAAAACGTTCTTACATCATGGGTCCGAAAATGCTTGGTTTCGAGTTATGCCATTCAAAACTGTGATATTCACCGGAACTTGTTTCTTCCCGCAGATAGCTGCTGTTACAGAAGACGTTGAAAATACCCACCCCCTAACCGAATGCACGCCTCACGTCAGTGTCTCATAGCACTGTGAGCACGATACAAATGTCCAGGGGTATTGCGTATTTCCTCGCAACCTACCACTGTTCGATTCCGAAGGATTTCAACTTCAGGCACGAGATGAATACACAATGACTTTAAATTACCCACCAAGTATAAATCAATAGGGCGAGTGTTGTAGCGTTCTTTGCTTTCTTGATGACTGGTTATGGATTGATCGTGTCTGGTTCTGTGATTGACCTCTTGACCTCCTCGTAGTCTTGCGTATGGAGACATTGATATCAGTGTCGGTCCTTCTCGACCATATTATTCTTTGCTTTAAATGAAGGAGCGTGGTGGTGGAGAGGAATTTTGGGATTACCGGTGATTGTCGGAACACTTGAAGAAATAATACCGGCTATACTTATCTAACACCAATCCCGACACTTTGTTCCTGCGAAATTCACTTTTGTGGGTTCGTCACCCGCATCAGCACCTACGCTGTGTCCCATACCAGACACACGTGTTGGTGTAAACTGATCGCTAGTTATTCACTGTTCTCAGCCGGCGCTACTATTTAGTTTGCCTTGGCACAAATTACTTTCCGGCCGTGTGTTTAATCGTTCTTTAAATGTGAAAGTTTCCTTTGCGTAATTTATCCGATTTAGTTCCTTCGTCAACATACTTTGATCGCCGCTTATCTACACACACTCTTGCCCCAGTAAGTTTTAATCAATAGGAAGCGGATAGCTGAAAATTGGTTTTTATTTCATACTAACTTCGGTGATTAACTTCTAACCGCGTTCCATCCTCTTCTTTCTCACAACATGCATCTTCAAGCATCGGAATTACCACAGTGGCCCTGAATCTCACTGATCTATATATGAATATCCTACGGTGATAGACTCGTGATATTCTCCTAGAAGTAAAATCTTCCTATACTATAATTGGCTAACTTAGTTACAATGGGACATTATTAACAGTGAAGTCACAGAGTTATTTTTAATTAGAGTCGACATGTATAAAAAGCCTCCACTTACTTCATGATGGTCTGGATAATTGAACGAAGTTTTGAGGCATCAACGGCCTCATCCTCAGCTGGTTGAGAGTTCGACTAACTTGCAAAGTCAGAAAGAAAAACATGTGAAGCCCATGGAGTCTAATGGAAGGACCTCAGGTGAAACTTTCCTGATCTGGTATAGGAAGACCAGGTTGCTGCAGCACTACCCTATACTCCAAGGTCTCCAACTTATCAATAGAGGGCAGTACTATTCTATTATTAGGCAGTCGTCCTCCGTGATGTAGTGGTTACCATGCTAGCCTCTAGTTCCCGAGGTCGCGGGTTCAAATCCGGCGGAGAGCGATCGATTTTTTCGGGCGTAAAAATTCTTAGCATGGCTTCCCTCGGAAAGGAAGTAAAGCCGGTGGTCCAGTGTCGTAGATTTATGGCACGTAAAAGAACCTCAAGCTTGACAAAGAGGCCTCTGAGCAAAATTACCGGTCTTGCACGCCCAATATAGAATGGGACGCTAAGGACTATAATAGTTAAAGAGCGTCCATAAATAAAACGATATTCAATTCAACTTACGAAGGCAGGTCGCCATAGAGTTTGTCATTTCCAGTGAGATGCCTTGGTGGTCTACCTTGGAAACAACATGAGTCAATTGGGGAATTTAATGTCGCAGTTGTCACAGTAGCTCAATACTTAGAGCAACGCCATTTAGGGCGGGAGAAGTGTGTTCAAATCCCGGTTCTGACATTGAATTTTTCAGTTGACTTTATATTAAAAACACGCCAAGGGCAAACTTAGCTCTCTAAAAAGTATAATTAATTTCAGATAATTATTTATGATTATAATATTTAAAAATAACACCTTAAGAATTCCATAAACACTCAGTAATAAGGTGCTTGCGATAGCAGGTCACCATTGAGATTGTCATTTCTAGTGAGATGCCTTGGTGGTCTATCTGGGAAATAACTAGAGTCAGTTGGGGAATTCAATGTCCCAACGGCATGTTATTACAGTAGCTCAATGTTTAGAGCAACCGCACGGAGAGCAGGAGAGTTGTGTTCAAATCCCGGCTGCGACATTGAATTTTTCAGTGGGCTCCATATTAAAAGCATGCCAATACCAGACTAAGGTCTCTAAAAGGTATAATTATTTTAAATTAATTATATATAATTAAAAATAATAATATTTAAATACTTTTCATGCCTCAGTACATATCGCCTCAGCGTGAAGGCCAAGCAATTGCCTCACCTCCACATTTCAGTCGAACAGGCAACCAATCGATCCAAGCATCGGTGAGCACTATGACTGAAATGCGCAAGAGCGCTATCATGCATAAAGTGTGTTTGTTTACGAATTAACAGTGGAGTGTCCTCAAATGCATCAACCATGCGTTTCTCAGAGAGTTTGTGTACTCCTGCTCGTAAGTCTGTGTGGAACCTCATTGGATCCAACTAACCGATCAACGATACCGAACACATGTTAAGAGAAAACCGCACCTGGTGATGCTATGATAGAATTGCATGGGTTTTCGTGTCCCCATGCATACTGGTATTGCAAATGTATAATGCCATCTCATGTGTAGGGTGCTTCATCTGTGAATCATCTAAGGCAGGAAAGTTCGAAATGTATCACGCTGCTGCAAGTACCACTAGTAGAACACAACTCGTGCATTGTAATCTGCTGGTGACGGGACGGTACACGACGCAAATGATGAGGATACAACTCTTGCCCTTGCAGTAGTCTCTAGACAGTCATATGAGGAACATTCACTTGTATCACTAACATTCGTGTGTTGATAAAAGGAGCCGTTTGCACAACATCTAGAATTCTTTGCTCTACATCTAGATTTGCATATCTCGGTCGTCCCCTTTCGAAAACACAAACTGCAAACGTTCCATTATCGCAAAGACGATCAAATGTCTTCCGATCTGGACGTCTTCGTTGTGGGCCACCTCTGCTGCTACAAACTATGAGCCACTCAGTATTGCCCTCCCCCCTACCGCACATGAGGTGCATATCTGTCAACTCCTAATTTGAGTACATATCGCGAAGTACAATGCCAAACACGACACTCAATGCAACCATTTTTTATTTATACTGCATTATTTATAATCCGTGTTTCACCGTTAGGTATATTACGGGATATTTACAGTATTTATAGCACAATTATACAAAGTTTTATCGTTCATATCATTTTGTAGCTTAAGAAAGACAGTTCTTATAAAACTTCAGACTTGTACAGTATTTATAAGGTGTTTTATCACTTAAGACAGCGGAAGAGCTTATGTCGTCGTAGAGAAGAGTAGCTTGATCAATGGGCATTCCACCAGAGATTTCCTGTAAAACTTGATTGAATACTTTTCTATAGGCCTTTGTCACAAATAGGAGAAAATATCTTTGGATATGTCTTAGCTTTGTTCTAGCTCTTACTAATATGGAGATATGCCAGGGCTCTGCTGCGTATGCTATTTCTGGAAGAATAGCATGTGTGTAGATGGCTATCAGGTTGCGAAAAGATAGACCTCACTGGATTTTGAGCAACGAACCAGGTAGTTTCGAAGTCGCAGTATTCTATTTTCAGTGTACATTGTATGAGGAAAGCAGTCCATTTTGCAATCCATCATCACCCCTAGGTATTTCATTTTAGCGATCACTTTCAACTCCCATTTGGTGATAGTGGGATGCTCTTTATACGCTCGTCTATTTCTTATGTACATGGGCATTACTGCGGGCTTATTTTTGATATCTGTTGTTAGTTGTCCCTACACTATTTGCTTGTTAATTCAAGTACTTTTATTGTCGATAGGATGTGTGTATGAGAGGTTCATCTTATAATGATCTGCGTAGACTATACGTTATCTGCGTATACTGCTTCCAGACCTTGAATAGGGGTAAGCTGCTCGATTTGAACACTGATTAGGATGTTCCAACCTGATAGAAATCCTTGAGAACACCCTTTGGTAACTAATTTTGCGTAGGATGCGTTACCCGCTCTGATGTTGACGATTCGATCCCGTAAGAACTCTCGCAGAATCTTGTAAACGTTGGTTGGACTCTTTAGTTTCCATAATTGAACCAGGATTCCTGGGTGCCATCCAAGGCGCCTGCTTTGTCTAGTGCAATATGGCAGCACTTCAGTTCTTGCTCTCTGCAATGCCAAACTATTTTGTAACCATTCATCTAAGAATGAATATTCAGTGTCTCGGTTAGTAGTCCTCTGTAATGGCAACTATCTGGGAAGAAACAAGTTCAGACGAAAATATAGTTTTAAAGGCCATAACTCGGAAACCGAGAAAGTACAGACACACGCTGTAATAAGCTGTTTTACTGTCTACACACCGGAGATTCATACCTAAATTATGCCTCTAATTTTAAAAGACCTGTATATACCAGGTGAATCAGGCGCCCTTATCCTTCCAGTTTTATGCAATCCACAATTTACGCTTTAACATGAAAACATCGGCCCTAAGGATATCTAAGGAATTATTGTAACATTGACTTCTTTGGTTTCACACTAGCAAGACGACTAATATGACAGATGTTACAGTATTGCTTTTAATGTATTTGCAATACAAGCTGACGTTAAGTAAACGTTTTCACAGCTGAAAATGTGTACTGTGACAAGCACATACTTCAGATTATGTTAGCTTGTTTAGCAAACTCCCGTGCTCCTAGAGAGCTTAGTTAGAAGGAGTGCATAGTCGTAAAACACTTTCTTGTAATAAAGGTGGTTCGTATCACTTGGGTGGGCTTATTTTTAATGTGTTGTAATGTTCATAAATAATCTTGATTTATACGAATATTATGTTTCGTATTGTTAAAAGCATTCTAATTTGCAATAGTTTTATTGTTATTTAATAGCTTATTACTTTTTGGTGTTCCTTTTTGCTAAGCTACAATTAGGAAAGTGTTTAAACTCACCATATATATTACATTTGATGGTGATGGAATAAAGATTTTTCACATTTGATCTCGCACAATAAGCGGATTACAAGTCACAACGTTTACTGTAGAGTTCTTTGATGCAGTGCACAGAAATGTATTTTGCAGTAAATATTACTTCGTTTGGTATGCTATGGTAGCTCTAGAGGGACTTTTTTGTATCTAGCTTTTGAAATCACTGGTGATTGCCAATGCTCGAACACAACTCATTTAAGGAAGTAGGCACTCAAGCTTATGTTCTTGTTGGTTAAGGCACACCTGAGCACACTGTTGCAAGGAAATTATAACTCGGTGTAAGTTGGCGGGTGTGATGAATTTACAAATCACCGTAATAAGCTGGTAAATGCCCTCTGGATTTTCGGGCTCCTCTGCAAGAGCTTGTTGCTTTAAACCACCCCGGAGGAAGAATTCCAGAGACGATAGATCAGGTGATCTGGCCGGCCAGAAGACTGTTCCCTGTCTTCCTATCCAATGAACAGGATGTGCCACAGGCCAATGATTTCAAACGATCATCGGCCTGTGTGGTGGAGTACCGTCGTGCTGATACCACATTGTTAATAGATCTTGCAGTGGTATATATTCTAGTAGCAAGGGATGTTCATTACGGATAAGTTCCAGGTAACATGCTTCTGTAAGATGTCCCTCGAAGGCTGGATCAGTAAGGTGGTCGTCCAAGACTCCGCATCATACATTCATTCCTCACTGCTCTTGGAAAGCTGCCTCCCTTATCCCATGAAGTTTATCAACACTTCAAGATTGCATATTGTGACGATTTACGGTCGCGTTGTTGTGGAATCTTGATTCACCAAAAAAACGGGATTCTGGAGACGAACCCCACATGATTTGTCACTGCGCCCAGCATCCATTCGCAGAAGTGCACCCGAGCTTTTGTGTAGCGCAAATTATATGGATGAAACTTATTGGCTCGCAGTACTCGCACCACAGAAGTTTGGCTAATGTTTGTCTCTTATTAAATTGTCCGTGTACTGGTACATGGATTATTTTGTATGGCATTCAAAACAGCCTCCACATTAAGACTGGAATGTAACGCATGTGTCTCTCGCAGAAGGCATCCCTGTAAGTGGCGATGTTGTACGTAGACGTCTTTCCATATTCTGGAAGGTTTTTGATGTTAGTTGCCGCCTGTTTGGATATTTCTCCTAGTTATAAATGTTGAGCTTGATGCGCATTCGCTCTCGTCTCTCCGTAGATAAGGAGCATAGCAACGTACTTGCTTGCCAAATACATAGCGAAGGACTGGCGCAAATGTTACTGTATGCTGTCACAACTGCATACACATGAGGAGTGAACGCAGTCACATTAAAGACATCACTTTGCGGTGTAATATCGGTCAAATGGGACAGATAGGTATAAAATCACGGTTCGTGCTTAAGTTATTATACCCATTGCGTTATAAAATCTATAAAATCAGCTATTTGGAATATAATTTCTTTAAAATACAGTGAAATTCTCATTATTATGTAATTGATTTCCAAGTTTTAATGAGAAGAAAGAAAGAAAAATACAAACATCACTAAGAATCGAACCTATGTTACGGGCGGCTAACGCTCACCAGTATAATTCCACTCCCTTACTCGGACGCTTGGAAGAGAAGGCCTTCGCAGTTAAACCGTAGCTCTTGCCTGCCAGATGCTGCGCATGTGGCATTTCGCTACTTTGCATGTATGTTATAACCTTTTAAGAGTGCTTTAATTCTTTGTTGTACATCGGCCATGATTATCTAACTTGCATAAGTTATTATGTATGCTATTTGAGATGTACGTGTAGTAGTTTACGTCGAAATTTAAGTAAACCTTTTTTTTTAATAACTTAGTATTTTGACTGCACAGCGTTCATTTTTGATATAGACATGTCTTTAATTTATCGTAGCCTATCCTATCTCTATTTACAAAATTCCGCCATTTTGTATAATGGGTTTTATACTGAACACATACGATTGGTTCATTTTATCAGGGGGTTTAATCAGTTGAGTAGGTATGTACACTGTAACGTAAAAGCTTGTAAAATCTGCTGGAATTCTGGAATCTGGTGTCAGTATATAAACCCTATGTTTTTTAACTGTACTTTGGTGCAGAGTACCTTATGTCCCTTAAGTCGCTTTTCTACTGAATTTTCAGTCCTCATGTATCTAAAAACACAAAAGACAGTAACAAGTTCGTTAGCCAAAAAAGGGGCTTAAAGCGCAACTGCGGTTTGATGGGTGGCAAAATCGGTAGAGACAGCTGACTTACCTGATATGTAGTAGCTGGCTTACAGGATACTGCGCGGTTGGATCTTAAATTCGAATGAGGAATTAATTTCGTTTATCTTTCCCCGTTCTTTATGAAATTACTGTACAATGATATAGGAGATTTTTTATGACTAATCCTCTTTTTAAACGTTTGTAATAGTAATGTCACACAGCTCCGGCTATTCCTAATAACGGATAAAAAACTCCTAATATTCATGCAAAAGAATGTGAAAGACCAGTGAAACCTCTGACTTCCTTAACCTCCACTAGACGGTTTTGCAAGCTCTGGAAATAGTGCTTTACGTACCCTTTGGCGGTGGAACAATCATCGATCGGAATGATCCAGTAATTCTTTGGACAACTACAGTAGGTGAAAATTTAAAGCTTTGTACCTTCTCTTTGGTCCCGTAACTATTTAATAACATAAAAGCCACATTATTTTCATATAACGTGGAAACTCTTAACATATACATACAAATGACGTTAAGGTGGTGAATATGAGTTTTCGCACTCCCAGGCTACCAAGTTAACCATTTTGGAAAAGACACATAGTCTGCGACCATCGACAAAATTAATCTTCTATGCTGTTAACCTTAAAATGTCGGTTCACTGATTTCTAATGCTAGCAATTTTTTTATCATTATAGAAGTATTTATCCTGCCCTACTAGCGATTTTGATTACAACGAAATACGAACGAAATAAAGCAAAACTTTCTTACGCGAGGGTTGTTAAAATATTTTGGCATTGGTATCGCATGCGAGTAGTTCGTTATAAGAAGATTCGATTCTCTTATGTTTTGCTGCGTCTTCTGTTTTCGTACTTGCTAAATCGTGATCATTTGCATAACATATTGTTTGAAATGATATATCGGCGCCACTTGTCCCATTCTGCATGCATTTTTGTGGAGAAATAACAGCTATTTCCTACTCCACTGCAATCTCAACTGAAAGCCAAGCCTTCTTCTCAAGTACTTATGCTATTTTATAACTGAAATGTATTTCTATTCTAGCACACAGCCTTTGTAAATATGTTTTAGTCTTTTAATAATTTATGAATTTAAATTAGAAAACGTTTCATAGCGCTTGTCTAACAGAAAGGATATGGCTTGGCAACGGCGAAACAATGATCAAAATCGGTGTAGCGGTTTTTGTGACTATCCTATTTATATCATACATGCAGGATTACAAATTTTCTATTTATAATATTAGTGTATATATCAGGTGAGTCAGCCGCCACTACCTTTGCAGTTTTAAGTAATCCCCAATTTGTACCCCAAAATGAAAACATGGGCTCCTATGGTAGGATCTACTCAAGATGTGTAACATGGAGGTGTTTGGTTGCGCACTCAACCAAATTAATAATAATACAACTGATACTATAGCATCACCTTTGAATACACTCGTAATTAGAAAGCTGACGTTTACATAACTGAATATGTCTACAAGCAAATACTACATATTATGTTCAATTGACTATGCATCTCTCATGTTTCTATATAGTTCAGTAGAAATGAGCTTGTGGTTTGTAAATAGTCCATCTGCAATTAGGTGGCTCGAATCACCTGCGTGTAATAATTCTTTTACTGTATTGTAATCTTTATAAACAATCTTGGTTTAAACCAGTATTATGTTTAACTTCTTTATCATTTTAATTTACAATTCCAATTTTTTGTTCACAATTAATGTGTTATTATTGTTAGTGTTTCTTTATTGGTAAATTGCATGTAGGTAAACACATCATAGGTGCTTTTGAAGTAGATGAAATCAGGATTATACTCATTTGATCTAAGACAATATGGAAATTGCAAGTCACAGCTTAGCACGGAAGTTTTTATGGTTTCACGACTTTTGTTATTTTATCCAACGCTTAGATTTTTTTAGTATAATACTATCTCGCGTTGGCTTTAATGAGAATTAACACACAAAAAGTGTCCAACGTTTAGACGCGAACTCGTGTTTCCGGTAATTAGTGCATACCATACACACAGGATTGCACTCATCTACCTGAACGCTTGATTGAGGTCATATTCTGGGTTTAACCTCAGAGGCTGTTTGCCAGGCGCCACGCCAATGTAATCTCGTGAGCTTTCGTGTATATTATAACCTTTTGGGATAGCCTTAATCCTTTGTTGGACGTTTTAGCATTATTATTTAAATGCCATAGAATATTATGTTAGTTATTTGTGATATACGAGACCTAGTTTACGCCAAAACTCAAATAAACCATTATTTGATAATTTGCATGCCTTAATGTACAGCGTCCATTCTGGATATAGACGTAGCTCTAATTTGTCGTAGCCTATCTCATCCCTAATTACAACCTTTCGCCAGGTTCTTTTCAATTGATTTTGATAGTGGACTCATATGATAAGTACATTTTATCAGAGACGTTTACTGAATTGCGTGGCTATGTATGCTGTAATGCAATAGCCTGTAAAATGGATTGGCTACCCGGAACACACTCTCAGTAGCCGAGTCGTATGTTTTTGATTTGTACTTTAATGCAGAGTATTTTGTGTCGCTTAAATCGCCTCTCCTCTGAATTTCGAACTTTCGTCTACCTAAAAACGTCGAGAATAGCTGTTGCTAAGCGAATAAAATGGACTTAATGCACAATGTAACTTGAGGGGTGACCTAGCTTACAAAAACGAAAGAGGCAGTTGACTCTCCTGGTATATATGCTAACCAATAAAAAAAGTACACTACTAAGCATACTTTGGAATGCCAACGCAACTTTCTGTTTATAAAGAGTGTTATGTGTCTAGATGTGCTTTTATGGAAAAGCTGTTTCCATTCTGTCGAGCTACATAATCATATTCTGCATTAAGAATGCCTTACCTTAACAGGTAAAAATGTATTAATACTTATATGCACCAGATTTTAGACAGAAGCAGCAAAAGTATCCCTCCAACATACCCGCATAAACACGTGCAGAGTCTTCAGCAAACTGAGAACCGTAGGTGGAGTTATATTATACTTGTAGACGATCTCCACGATTTGGCATATGGATACATATTCAAACATTCTAGCGAAAAATAATTGCGTAAATGTAATTTGTAAGTGCAAAAGAACTATTTGTTTATTATCCTTAATGGTAGCGCCCATGTACTATCTTTAAGGAAACCTTATGTGCATTTTTTGCGAGTCAGTGTCATTCAGGCGTTTCGTGAGTAGGGGGTATGAAAACTAAATCGACCATGCATGTAGATGTATACTCTCGTGGTTGTCATTTTGACCTGTCACTCACTTAGAAGTTTTCTACGGATATATTAACCCAGTATAACGAAATATGGACTAAACATTACAAAAAGTTGCAATTCTGTTGCTGCTGAGGTAATGACCATATGGCATTGGAAAATATGGAAGAAAACGGAAATTACGTGGAATGATGATTTTAATACAACCAGAATCTATGTTCTATATAACCCACACACTAACATCTACTGTCGTATCTCAGGATAAAACGCACGTTGTTTCAAGTGTGCCGAGGATTCACGTTTCGAACCGCAGCATATGGTCATACTTTTCATTCCAAACTTTTCTTCTTGCATCTTTCTTGCGCATCCGCAAAGTGTTGCTGGAAGTTCTTTACCCACTGCATTCGAAGATTTCCACTAAGGTTTTATCACAATAAAGCAGCATGCTACGTCCACGAGGCTGTGTGGAGCCGACTGTAGCTCAAAGGTGTGAAATTGTAGGTCGTGCTAGTCATAGTGAACTCGCCTCGGAAACCGCCAGAGAATTGGGTTGTGACCAAAGAACAGTGAAAAAATGGTTAGACCGACATCACGAGGGATAGGTTGAATGGGTCACGCAGGCGTTCAAGTAGGCATCTTGCAACAACACTTGCTCAAAACGAAGTTTTGGTAGAAGGTGTTAGGAACCAATCTTTAGGATACAGGTCTGTCTTTCTGGACAAAGCAGTTGAGTATGGTTGCTCATATGAAACCATACGCCAATGATTAAAGGATGACGATAATACATCGCATCGTACTGCCACTAAGCTCCTTCTGACTGAGGCACACAACGCAAGAAGGTTACAATGGACACTGTGTAATACTGATCCTCCTCAAGCTTGCTCAAGTTGAGGTAATCTGGAGTGACAAGTAAGTATTTCGATACGACCAGCAAGGGACCCTATGTCTGTAACCACCATAAGGAACTATATGCGTGCCTTAGCACGTCGCTCGAGAACATTTGGGAAGAATTGGAGCACATTTCTTGGCCTATATGACAGCATCAAAACCAGGGGAGTTAATTCATATTCCAGAAAGAATGACGAGTAAAGCCCTTGTAGATATTCTCGAAAACACTTTGCTGACATTCCTTCGTGCTACCCCCCAGGGGCTCGCCTTATGTGAGTACGGGTTTGGCGTACCCGGGGTGCCCGAGCATTTCATCGCCGTCATCATCCTTCCACCCTCGTCCGGTCCAGGTGGGTTCGTCCTCGTGTCCGGGGGACTCAAAGTAGGCTCTCGTGCGTTCTGTGCATTTCATTCCATGACGCCCCTCGCCATCGTTTCTTACTTCTCTCTTCCAACTACGCACATTTTCGCCCCACGTCCATTCATTTACACATCTATTTTCCTTCCTTGCCGGCCTACCATGCGTGCAAAACGCCCACACACTTATTGTTTTATTTTACCATTGTATTTATTTTAATTCTCCGTGGACACAGCATGATGGATACCCGCACACTGGGTGCGCAGCTGGGTGAGTGGGTAATGGCGTCATTCCCACCACCCGGGGTCTTCAAGTAGGGCCTGTGTTCGTATCCGCTGCTGACTTCCGACGGCCATTGGGTCCCTCTGTCTATGTTCTGGGATGTGTGACCCTGGGGTGAATCTGGTATAGATAGACCACTCACCCAAGCCGGTGTAACGCCCGGGAAGTCAGAGTTCGAGGTCGGAGACGGTTGGAATGGTGGAGGATTTCTTTCGCTATGGAGCCCCCTTTCTTTATTAATTCGAACAAGCGCCAAAAAGTTTTTGTAACAGAAGTAGCACCATCGACATCTGATTGTTACTCAGTCATTACGCGAACAGAGGAAGGTCAAGCTTTCGAGAAGGTGAACCCTTTTATTATCCAGAAGGGCATTGACTCAATTGCTGGTCCGGTTCATTCCTGCACTCGCCTTCGTAATGGTTCATTGTTAGTACAAAGCAAGTCCGAAGCACAAAGTAAGTCCTTGTTGAGCGCCACGCTTCTCCACGGTTATCCCATCCGTGTTGAGAAGCACCGCAGCTTGAATTCCTGTCGAGGCGTCGTCACCACGCATAGCCCTGATGGTATATCGGACTAAGAACTATTCGAATATCTTTCCAACCAAAAGATAACGGCAGTTCATCGAGTGCAAGTCAAACGTAACGGAGTGTTTGTACCCACTCGTACCCTGTTTATCACTTTCGATGGCGTCGATCTGCCCACCATATTTCAACAGGGTACGACTGGATTGCGGTGAGGACCTATATTCCTAGACCTCTGCGTTGTTTTAAATGCCAACGTTTTGGGCATACGCAAGTCTCTTGCAAGAGTGCCGTTTCCATCTGTGCCTCTTGCAGCCAGCCCTCACACGATGGTACCTGTTCATCCGCCCCCGTCTGCGTGAATTGCAAAGGCTCTCATTCTGCGTCATTTGCCGAATGTCGCGGTACTTGAACGAAAAGGCGATCCAGGAGATCCGGGTAAAGGAGAAACTCTCCTTCGCCGAAGCCCGGAGGCGTTACCATGCGTGCCAACCTTCGCTTCTGCGATCGGGAACATTCAGTTCTGTTGTTGCCTCCCCAGTACCCCGGAAGAATGCCGAAACACAGAACTGGACCATGACTGCTTTGACCGCCACTACTATCAGGCTGACTATTTCTGGCACAGTTATCAAACCATCTAAAACTGGTGAAAAGGTACTGAAGTCGCAAGGCGCTGAAAAGAAACTAAAGCAGAAACTTCGTAGAGAAGGTTTTCTGAAAGACCCTCCGCGTGCGCGCGGTAAGAAGAGTTCACCTTCTCCTCCTCGAAGATCGCAGTCCCAGGATGCTCCTGGGACAAGCCGCATCGGTTTCTGGCACTGATCGCGTGGGCCCTCCCTTCGATGATGATGATGATGATGAGATGGGGCTTAAGGGCACTCAACAGCTAAGGTTATTAGCGCCCTTACAATGTATGAAATAGACCATTTAAAAGTAAAAAAACTAAAATACAACACACAAACCCGCTTGGTCAAAAACACTAAAAAAAACACAACTGATCAAATTCTAAAAACTACCACAATAAAACCAAGGTCAATAAAAGAATAAAACGTGTCAAGAACCCTCCCTTCGAGGAGGCTATGGAGTCTGACTAACACCATACCAAAAGCCCGAGCCCCAAGGCTAAGCAAAAGGTTACTTTGAGCCGCCCTTCTAAGTAGACAGTTTATCCCTTTTATTCATGGCTATCCTGACCTGGAATTTACGTGGTGTACGATCGCATAGGGCGGAACTGCAACTTTTATTGCGAACACATTCACCTATGGTCGTGTGTTTGCAGGAAACTAAGCTTCGCCCTCACGATCCTTTTGATCTCCGAGGGTATACTCCGGTTCCCTACGATCTTGAATCGGATGAGTGTACTCCTGCTCACGGAGGTGTCATGTTATTAGTGCGTAACGACGTTCGTTTTCAAACTCTAACTCTTACGTCCAACTTGCAAGCTGTTGCCGTTAGGCTTAAATTATCCGGCTTTTTCTTTTACGTTTGCTCTGTGTATTCACCTCCATTGTCTCCCCTCGCTCATGCGGACATTCGAGATCTCCTGTCCGCTCTCCCAACACCATTTCTTCTGTTGGGAGATTTTAATGCCCATCACCCCCTGTGGGGTCCACCAAGGGCTTGTGCTAGGGGAACTCTTCTTTCCGACATTTTTGGTTAGTTCAACCTCTCCATCCTCAATACAGGTGAACCTACGTTTCTTTCTGATTCTTCTTGTACATTCTCTCACTTGGACCTTGCCATTTACTCCATCCAACTTGCTTGTCATCTGCAGTGAAACGTCGTCGTTGACACCCGCTCCAGCGACCATTACAACTGCGTCTTTTCTCTTTTGTCTCACCACGCCCAGCCTTCCAGAGCACCCACCTGACAATTCTTAAAGCCGCCTGGGGACTGTATTCCAGCCTCGTGTATTTTGTGGACCAGCCCTTCACTGACGTGAACCAAATGGTGCAGCACCTTACGTCTACGATGCTATCTGCGGAAAACGCGCCATTACCCGTTCGTCCTCCCACCCTCGGCGTATTCCTGTACCGTGGTGGACCAAGGACTGTCGGGACACCGTTCGTGCCCATAGAGCTGCACTCAGGGAGCTTCGGCGACACCCTACACTTGATAATTTGATTACTTTTAAACAATCGCGCGCCAGGGCTCGTCGCATTATTCAGGATAGCAAGAAGGCATCTTGGACTCGTTTTGTCGAGTCTTTTAATCGCTTCACGCCTTCTTCTGTTGTTTGGGATAAACTTCGTCGCTTCTCCGGTAAAGTGTCGCATTGTACTGTGTCTGACCTTCAGGTTTCCAATGCCACCATAGTGGATCCGGCCGCCATTGCTAACACTCTGGGTGCTGCGTTTGAGGCGGTTTCCAGTACTGACCATTATTCCGCCGGCTTTCGCACTCACAAAGGCCGGTTTGGTTACGTGACCTATAGTTTTCGGTCCCCAAATCAGGAGTGTTATAATGAGCTTTTTACAATGAGGGAGCTGGAGCACGCCCTCTTTTTATCTAGGCACTCCGCTCCTGGGCCGGACGGCATTCATGTCCTGATGTTAAAGCACCTTTCAACCGACCGTAAACTCTTTCTCCTACAGGTCTATGACCGTATTTGGCAAGACGGCGTTTTTCCTTCCGTTTGGCGCGAAGCCACCATTGTCCACATCCTTAAACCTGGGAAGGATCGCCAACTACTACCTTCCACCTAGTGCACTATCTCCCTCACCAGTTGCATTTGCAAGGTGATGGAGCGCAGGATCAATGGGTGGTTGACATGGTGGCTTGAGTCTCAGAAACTTCTAGCGAACGCTCATTGCGGATTTCGTCGCCACCGCTCTACCGTTGACCATCTGGTCTCTCTGTCGACGCATACCATGGATGGGTTTCTGAGAAAGTGTCAAACAGTGGCTGTGCTTTTTGACCTGGAATAAGCTTATGACACTTGGAGGGGCGGCATTTTACGCACACTTCGCGCATGTAATTTATGCGGTCGTGTGCCCATATTTCTTCGGGAATTTATGACGAATCGCGTCTGTCGTGTGCGTGTGGGCTCGGTTTTATCTAGTCGTTTTATTCAAGAGAACGGTAAACCGCAGGGCTTGTACTCAGTGTCACACTTTTTGCGATTGCTATAAACCCCATTGTTGATTGTATTCCACCTGGCATATCATCATCCCTTTTCTTTGACGATTTTGCCGTTTATTGTAGTTCACGGCGGACCTGTCTGCTCAAACGCCGTCTTCAGAGCTGTATTGACCGTTTCTACACCTGAAGTAACGCCAATGGCTTTAATTTCTCCGCCGAGAAATCCATCTGTATCAATTTCTGGCGCTGGAAAGCTTTCCCTCCGCCCTCTCTCCATTTTGGGCCGGAGGTCCTTCCATTTGCAGACGAGGTGAAATTTTTGGGGTTGATCTTCGTTCGAAAGCTGAGCTGAACTTCACACATTTCGTTTTTAAAAGCAAAGTGTGACCGTTCTCTTAATCTTCTACGTGTTTTAAGTGACACATCATGGGGAGCTGATTGGACTATCCTTCTGCTACTATATCCCTCCTTGGTCCGATTCAAGCTTGATTACGAGTGCACTGTCTGTTCTCGGCACGTCCGTTGGTGTTACGTCGCCTGAATGCCATTCACCATCGTAGCATAAGAGTCGCTAAGGGGCCTTTCCAAACAGCCCTGTACCCAGTCTGTATCATGAACCTGCAGAGCCTCCGCTGTCCTTCCGGCGTGAGGTGCTCTTGTGCAGCTATGCCTGTCGACTCTAATGCTTGCCTGACCACCCATCCTTCGACTTATTTGGACGTTACGCCAGCGGCGGCACGTCCCAGGGGGAAACGCGTTTTCCTCCATGGTTCCGCGCTGAGGTCCACTGTCACCTTGGGTTAACGTCGATGCCGAGGAATGAGACCCCTTCTTCAGTTCTTAGATCCGCGTTTTTAGAACTTCAGGCGCAATTAGAGAACCCTCATTTTATATATACTGATGGGTGTAAGACTGATGTTGGAGTAGGGTGTGCCTTTGTTTTTGGTTAACGTAGTTTTACCTTTCGTTTACGCGGGCAATGTTCGATTTTCACCGCCGAGCTTTTTAGTATTTATCAGTCTCTTTTATACGTCCAGCGACACGACTTACGGCAGTGTTTTATTTGTTCAGACTCCCTGAGTGCTCTTCAAAGTATTCCCGCGCTTTACACTTATCGCCCGCTCGTACAGCGCATTCATTACCTGCTCTACTCGCTTGATGCTTCTGGCATCAGCGTGTCCTTCGTGTGGATTCCAGATCATGTGGGCATCTCAGGGAACGATAATGGCGACGCCGCTGCCAAATCGGCGATTTTGTTCCCCAGGCTTTTTACCTCTGTTGTTCCCTCGTCAGATTTGTGTGTTATTTTACGTCACCGTTATCCTGTCGCTTTGGCGCGATGAGTAGACGGCCCTCCGGGGGAACAATTTACGGGAGGTTAAACCTCTCCCGTTAATCTGGAGTACCTCTTCTCGTTCTTCTCGTCGGGAAGAGGTGATTTTAGCTCGTTTACGGATCGGACATTGCCTTTTTAGTCATAGACACTTGCTTATTGGTGACCCCGCACCACTCTGTGAGCGATGTGCGGCACCCTTATCGGTGCGTCACGTTTTAACAGAGTGTCAGGTTTTAGCTCAATTGCGCGTACGCGTGTCTCTGCCTGTTGGTTTAGCCAACGTTTTGGCAGACGACGCGCATGCTGTAGAACGTATTTTACGTTTTATCAGTGACAGGGGTTTTAGTAAAGCGCATTTGATGCGCTGAGTGTCTTTTAGTTTTGTGCTTTTAAATTGACAGTTTTAATTCGGCGCTCTTTTTCCCTGGGGACATATGGCGCTCTAATCCCTTGACTTCTACAGTTCCTGACACGTAGTTTAAGCTTTTATTGTTTTATCTACCATGTTTTTAGTATGCTGGTTTTTATACTCTGATATGTTTGTTTTTACTGTTTTAGACTAAGCGGATTTCTGTCCCGTGTTTTAGTTTTTGGATTTTATTTTTTTTTACTTTGTAAGGGCGCTGATGACCTTAGCTGTTTAGCGCCCTTAACCCAAATTCATCATCATCATCACTTTCGTGCTAGGTTCCCTGAACAAGAAGTATATGTATTTATACACGACAAAATTGTGGGAATACCTCAAATATCACCCGGTATAGGCTAACGAGACATCCAGAAATAATCTGCATGGACGGGCCTTCAAGATCTCCTGATCTGAAACCCATTGAACATGTATGGGCCTTGATGGTAAAAGAATGGGAAGAAAGTCCACCAGACTGGGTACGAGTAAATCTGGTTGCGAACATAATGGAGCTATAGCAACATTATCAGCTGAACCCAATTCGATGTTCTGCACTGATTGAAAACATGCACGAAAGAATAAATGATGTAATAAGTAGGTGGGGGCCATTATACCAGGTTCTAAAACACAAGGTTTCATTTTCATTTTCCATTCTTTGTTTCGACAAGTTGCTTGTTCCAGCAGAAATGCGCTTTCTATAAATCTGAAATGCTTCAGAAATTAATTTGTTTATTAATATATGAACGTGTATTCAGCTACGACGGAGCAGCAGTTTAGTTTGCTTTTTAAGCATAATTATCCTTGGCTATCGTCTTCTTTGTGTTATTTCCAATAAATGGAGTAACTATATTGTAACTAGCGGCTACACATGGTACGCGTTTTTAGTTTTATCTATTATACTCCATTGGATTATACACAATTATTTTTGCAGCTGTAAGTTTTGTTTTTCTCGAAATGAGAACTCATCAATTTATTTTTATGTTACATGTTAGCTTATTTTTATGAACAGATGGGGTATACAGTATTTAGAGGTCGATTCCATTAAAATTATCTTTCAATCTCGTGGCATCCTCTTCGAAACCATGCAGTATTAGCTTAGCTGCAAGAGAACTGGAAATTGTTTTGTTACTGTCTCTTACAAAGTAAACAAGTTGAGATAAAAAGTATGACCGTATGCTCGGGTTCGAACCGTGAATCTTGGACATACTTGACTCGCGAAAAGTGTACATAAGCTTTCCTCAAAGAGAGGACTCATTGAAAGCATATCGTTCTTCCCCTACGATCCTGTTGCCTTCTTCTATTCCCTTCTTATTCTCCTTCAGTGACTACTGTTCTTCAACACGCAATAAGTCTAACAGAGTCACTCTGAATAAAGCAAGCAAAAATTGTGGTTAATCAACGCGACGGAGATTCGTGTTGCTGTTCGGCGCGCTTTTTAAACATCTAAAGCGCTAAACGAATGCTCGAGTTTAGACATCCGTCACTTCGTCGATCATCATTTAGTACACATAATCTGTCTAAAAAGATTACTTTATACCTACCACTAATCAGGCAGTATAGATTACCGCAGTGGAACCTATAGCCCACTGATTTCTGAAATCATTGCGTTTTCACCTCATAATGAACATAGCTGACGAATTTTTGGCACTGGTGACCATGCCGACTGGGTAATTGTGATGCGTGTCATAAGTGTTTTGTAATCTTGAGGTTTCCACTGCTGCCGTCGCCGGCCGGGTCGATGCTCTTCCTCTCATAAATAAAGGATTTAACTTTAGTATCCTTAAGCATTGTGGTGTGTCAACTCACATAAAGGGCGATATCTTGCATTTAGTAATACATGATAAATGTTTTAATATTTAATCATTTTTAAACGTTTCAGTGTTCGGCATAACTTTTAAAAGAGACAATTCAACTATGAAGTTAAACTGGACAGATTAGTTAAATGAAAGCCAAAAAATAAACCACATTTAAAATTAGGGACACGTGCTTATTACTTGAAAGTAGGAGTAGGAGTGCATATCACGGAAGGGTCGTCGAAACCGGGATAGAGTACCGTAAGTAGGCCATAGTGGCTCGTTTTGCTGCTAACGTGACCTCTGGGAGGGAGGGATGAGGGAAAAACACTAAGGTTGATGAAATCCGTGTGACAATGTGAGCAAGCATGGACGGGATACCTAACGATTGAAGTTAGAACGCATCAGGACGCCGGTGAGCCCTTCCACAAGCTCCTTCTTCCGGTGGGCCCCTGCGGCCGAGGGATACCCCAAGAAATTGGATTCGCAGAAGTCCAACCAATGCCATAAAGAGACCTTTCCAAAGCTCATATCCACCGCCCAGCCGCAACACACAGAACGCTGGCTTTATTCCTACAACTGTAAAACAGATTATAGGAGCAGGAAATAATAGACTGGAAATTTGTGGTGGAAGAAGAGCCACCATAGCATTCGCCTACCGACTGGGGGAAACCATGAAATACTCATGTCCAGAGTGAAAAGGGAAATTGAACCCGCGACCTCCCGATTAGGAGCTTCACGCTTTATAGTGCAGCCATCTCATTCGGTATTTCTAGCTAGTACTATTCTGCAGGCAAACTAGCTTTCACAGGAAATGTATTACCCATTTTAATTGTAATATTTCAATATAGCGGATATATTTTTTAAATTCTTCTTCCTTCACCACTCAAGAGGTACTTCTTTTGTATACCTTATAGTCGTAAATATACTAAAAATACTCAGTAGAGACTAAATGAAATGATGAGTACATCAGTGGTTTATGCAGCCAGCGATAAGATGTTGTGCATATTGCTCAGATATTACAGATCATGGCGTAGGATAATACTTGAATTGCTTGTACAAAATTATTAACTAAGGTATGAAATTTATACAACATGTTTCAGAAATACTTTTACAAACTTCGGGTATGGGTTCCTTATACCCCAAGAAGGAATAAAGTTCATATGAACATATATCCCATGATTCTTTGTTTTCTCGTTAGTAGGTGTTCAACACAGTGGTATACTTATAACACACAAAACTCATTATAAATGCTCGAAATGTCCTCCTCTTACTTCTATGTATGCCTGTACTCGTCGAATCATGGAATGTCGCACCCTGTCAAAAACTGCGGGATGGTGTCGAATGGTTTCGGAGGCTTCCATGACACGTCGATGAAGCGTTTCTGCATCCGGGATGGCTGCTCCATAAACCAATGATTTAAGATTCCCCCAGAGGTAAAAATCCACAGGATTGAGGTCGGGAGAACGTGCAGGCCATGGAACTGGTCCTCCTCTGCCTATCCATCGGTCATGCTAGATAGCAGTCAGTGCATCTAGAACAATGCGACTAAAATGTGCCGGAGCCCCATCATGCATAAACCACATGTTTTTTTCATTATTTGCAGGGCACATCGTGAAGTAAGTCGGGAAGAGTGTGCTGGATAAAGTCCCTGTAGACAGCACTAGTAAGACGTGCTGGTAAAACGTATGTACCTAACAGTCACCTACAATGCCAGCCCACACATTCAGACTAAACTGTTGCTGATGTCTAGCCTGAAGTACAGCATGAGAAGTACGATCTGCCCATACGTGTACGTTGTGGAAATTAGTAACTCCATCTCTCCCAAACGTTGCTTCGTCTGTAAACAAAACTGACCAGACAAACAATGGATTGGCTGTTTGTGCTACAAACCATCGGCAAAAGTTATCCCGTGGTGGATAATCGGCAGGCGAAAGGCCCTGCACACGTTGAATATGATATGGATTCAGGAGCTGCTCGTAAAGTACCCTCCATGCTGTCACGTGTAATGTACTAGATGCCACAGCCAATTGTCTTGTACTGATACCTGGATCGTCTTCGACAAACTTTAACATCTGTTCTTCGCGTTCCGGCGTACGAACAACTCTTGGTCTTCCTCGATCAATAGTCCGTGGTGCAACGGTTCCTGTCTCAGGAAGGCGACGTAAACAGCGACAAAGGTTGGATGACTCGGTTGTCTTCGGTCTGGAAACTCCATCTGATAGAGCCGTGCAGCCTCGCGTCCATTACCATTCGCGCTACCATACATAAAAATCATGTCTGCCTGTTCACGAAATGAATATACAGCTATGGTGGAACGAAACACATGCAGTTAACTCACTACATGTACAAAATTGAAACGTTGAAGACAGACTAATGACAAACGACAAACGTAAAACAAGTCTCCATGACAACACTTCGCCATCTACCGTATGTAGTACAATGGGTCAACGCCTTCTATGAATGCATAGAGAAATGAAGTTGTGAGGTTGGACCCGAAGGCTGCCGGCCATCGTAGCCGTCGTGGCTCCGGCGCTCCGCTAAGCTGAGGGTCGCGGGTTCGAGTCCCGCCACGGACATGGGTGTTTGTGTGTGTACATGTGTTGCGGAAATAAGCGGTATGAAAACAGTAAAACACATTAGCATAAACTGGGTACAACAAGGGAACTTTAAATAAAAAAGAAAAGAAAAGGCCGTTGAACTCACACTTTCATTGTGACAGGAATAACGCGAAAACCAAGGATTATGGGACATGTGTTCATATGAAAGTTTTTCCTTTTTTCCTGCTTTTGGTATGATGAACCCATACCCGAAGTTTGTAAAAGTATTTCTGAAACACCCGGTATTATATAACCGAGAAAATCTCAAGCAGGAAACAATCTACACCCTTTGGTTTCAAACTCAGGTCAGTCTGATAGTAGAGCGGTTCCAAGACTGAATAACCTGAAGTAACTTGTTCTAATTATTTCTTTATATGGACTACATCCATGGAAAAACTTATTTTAGTTGTTGAATAAGTATAGGGGTGGCCGAGTGGTTAGACCGCTCGCCTCTCACCGAGGCGGCCCGGGTTCAATCCCAGGAACCCTTATTTGGTGGACTCTTGATGATTATTCTCCAAATAAGGGAACGATTAAGCCATGGAAATATTGGTTAGGTTATTATTTATGAACCCATCTTTCATTTTTTTCGGATATCTGCTGAAGAATATATATATTCTCTGAATGGCTGCGGAGAAAGGTACATATGAATCAAGAGTTAAATCGTGAGGTTTAGATTATCTCCTGACAGTCATTAGTGAATGTATATACTAAGATAACAAACAAGTCCTAAATAAGTGTTCTGCTGCTTAGTTTATGTACAACTGAATGGGCACATTTCTTCCTTCATGAAAAGTAAGATTTTGTGTGGAATTGTAGATATTGTGTTAATACCTAATAGGAATCTAGGAACGTGCACAAAGAACATCACAGGTCAGCAACGTACAGGGTGGATCATTTAAGTTGAGACTGTACAATATCTCCAAAACTAAGCGTTGTAGAAAGAAATATCTTGAATAAAAGTTGCTTGATATTATGGGGGAAAGTAACTGTCATTAGTCGTGTTTTGTTTGGACGACGTTATGACAGTAATTTTAGGGCCAATTTAATTTTTTAAAAATGGGAACCTAAAATTAGGGTCAAATTAAATTGACCCTTAAATTACTATCACAATGTCCTCCAAATAAAATCTGACTAATGGCATTTACTTTCCCCCATAATATCGAACAACTTTTACTCAAGACATTTCATTCTACAACGGTTAGTTTTGGAGATATGGTACAGTCTCAACTTAAATGGTCCATCCTGTATAACGGAAACGCTAACCTGTCTTATGTGTTGTAATATTCAACGCATACCTGAAACTTCTCCCGAATGCAGAAAATGACCTTTTGAATCTAGAACAATAAAGTACTTAAATCACTCTAGACTTTCGTTTCCATGGCGAATTTTCATTTAGAAAATATGTTTACTGCGCAATTCTAAAGAAAACCTAAGAGTATTAATACGAAGTACTTATAAAATACAGCTCTTACAGATTACTAAATGCGTTAGTGTTTCCTTTCACGCATGCAAAGTAGTTTTCGTCCATTGGAATATAAAGAGTTAAACGGCGAACATTACTGTTCCACTTCTTATGCGGAGAACCTGGGGTTACTTACGATTAGAAAGCAACAGCTCTTCGAAAAAGCAAATACATTCGATGCCATTCTTAAAATAAGTATCGCTGTATCATACAATAGGGACGAATAAATCAGGTTTGCCCCTGCCCGTTGCTAGAGATAAATAATTGGGCTTATATAGAACAAAAACACTTGTCGCTTTGCCGAAATACCTAGGATAGGATAGGATGGACTGCGGAGGGGACTTGGCACTGATACAGAGTGGACATTGTACCTACGCCCCACGCGGCGAGAGGAGACACCGGTCGGCCGGATCAAGGAGCGACGGCACGGTATTGACAGGGTACCTAAGCGTCCAGATACAGACATCCCGACAGACCTTGGACCCCACCCTGCACAGAGGTGGTCCAATGCCCCTCAAGGGGGTGCGGATATACCAGCAGCCAACCGAAATCCGAGGAACGGAGAGAGTCACAAAGAGCATCCTTTTTCCCTACCATGCTGCACAGAAACACCACTGACGACACTTCCGACCCTAAAAGAGACCAAGGGGATGAAAGATGAATTAAATGAAGAATGAAACAAAATGGAAGGGCAGGAAATATGGGGGATGAAACAAACTACTCCAGCAATCGCTTGAGGACCCTGGAAACCCCAGGAATAACCCATGGGTCAGAATGGGCGGTCGCTGGGATCGAGCTCGGGACTCCCGAAAGCGGACAACAGACGTTGCTGCGTGAGCCATCCCACTCGATGCCGGAATACATTACTGACAGGGATTTACCAAAAGTTTAAGACACCTTGTTTTCTGGAGGAAATCTATGTCTTTTGCATACTGTTGGGGAGCATAGTTATGTTTCGCCTTGGAGGAATATAACTACCTTAATTAGTGGTGTACCTTTGATGACGACTGTCCCACTAATTTTTTATCATTGGGGAGAAAAAAGAACGATGCAAGGAAAGGGAAGGCAAGAAGAGAGCGAGAGTGTAAAAATTTGTAGGAAGAGGAGACCACACCCTATTCTGAAGTGAGGGTACGTACATATATATTATATACATATATATGGCCGTCTTAATGACGTAAGCAGCGCTGGGCACAAAACAAAGAAAACACGTTGCTGGTTCCTTCCTTGGCGTACCGAGAGCGCTGCTGCTACCACTGCATCTTCGTTTTTTCCCTCTCTTCTTTCCCCGCCCTCCTTCTTCTATATATTCAAGCTTTTCATTTTCCGCCCCTCTCCTGTACTTCTTGCCACAGTCTCACTCACATGCGCGCAAATGAAATCGATTAAAATGCGAGCTTGGGCATGGCAAGGGGAAGTAATAAAGGACTTGGGGGGAAGGGGTAGATTTTTTCAGAAAAGGAGAGAGTACGTATACAGGGTGCAACATTAATTACGTTCGTCCCTCAACAAGAAAAATCAAAATTTCGTGCAATAACGCAAGGATCCTAGAAATCAAATGCTTTGCATTTATAATTAACACAAACATAGCGGAACCCAAGTCTTACTACACCAGCTTCATAGTTTGACATATGTGACTCCGATTTCATGCTGGAAGGCCGGGAATAAGAAAGCCTATGTTTATTCACAACTTTTCCTTCTAAATCTTTAGTAGAAGTCAATTTATTCATTTGGGCCATGCTTACGAAGATGTTTTAAGCAAAGCACTAGCGGGTGTTGTCCGTTTCATCTATCAAGATAAGATTGCAAAGAGTTATTCCCGCACTATTTGACTCATGTTTGAGCGATGGAAGGTTCGACCACGCGCCCTTCAAATTACAAGTGAAGTAGACTCATGGCTTAGTCGATTATAGCGCGGTTTCTGGCGAACTTATTGAATCTTCCTGGTGAGCTTACCTTCTCAGCAGAAGTAGTAAAAATTGCATCAGATAAGATTAATTTACCAGATGTCCCAAATTTTACACATTTTCTTTTATTAGAAGGTTATATGTCCTGCTGCAGAATTTGGATTTCAGTATTTTCTAATTAACGTATTATGCAATTTGCTAAGATATTTTTCTTTAAATAGTATTTAACGCCCGATTTTACTATATACGGTAACACAGGTGGTGAGCACTGATGATCCCCATAGGAATTTCTAAGTATTAAAGCAGGACGAAACGAAATAAACCTGAACTGTTGCTGGACTATATGGACAGCGACGCCGCAGATGACAAAACACCCACATCCCTCGTACAGACTTTTGCGTTTCTAGACACACTAAGACCGGTTTTTACCTGCCTGTTAGTGGCCCTTGGCCGCTGTTGTTTACGTTCTGTTTAGTGATAATGGTTTGAGTGTAGATAGCATGAGGCCTATTATTTAAGAATTCCTACGCCTACTGATGATACACGAAATGAATTGCGAAAGGTATAATTGGTAAAGAAGTGTTTCAGGACTAAGCTTAGTATACCTCTCCAGCATTTGTGAATTGTGTGGTGGAAAACCTGGAAAAAACTCACTCAGGGAGAAAGGTCCTAGCTGGATTTGAATAGCGGACCTTCCAATCACAGTTTGTGCCTTAACGACCTCATGTTAAGATATTTTATAACCAAAAATTTTGGAACCAGTGTATAAATTTTTCACAACTAAATCATATGCATGTAAACCATTTCATATTTTCTTTCCGTTAGCGCACTGTAAGCTCATTCAGTTTATGTTAGTTAAATCTGACGTTATATTTGAGAGAAATAATAATAATAATTTATTTCGTTTCCGGGTAAATCAATATTAAACACTCGTAAATCTTTTTTCACGCAAATTTTCGTTTTTTTAATAAGCAGATAAAGTTACGTATACAAGAGCTTGGATCTATCTACTTATACATTCAAAAGTGCTTCAATTATAACACAAGATTCAATAGCGTATTATAAGTTAATTTTATGCCTTAAACTTCTGTACCATCCTGTCGACAAAAACAGAAAATTAATACGTCATGGTTTCCATGCTGTATTAGACTTGAGAACCGTCACAGAATATGTGAAGTATATAACTAAACGTCATTTTGTTCTATTCTTTTCTGCTGTTTGTTGCATGATTTAGGGGAATTTTTAAACGATCCAAAGATAATTATTTCAAAACACTGTCGATTTATGACTTTTCTTTGTGAGATAACTTGCAGTAGTTCTAATAGAAATTCGAATAATGGATGAAACTATTTGCTTGATTATTAATGTCATTCTTAACATCCAATAATGTGACATCTAAAGATTTATAATAAGATAGTTTAATGCCTTAAGGATCTCTCTGGTTTATTTGGGGTGCGTAAATTTAATGTTAGCGGATGTAGTGCTTTAGACAAAAATAAAGACATGATATGTAAGACTTGTCTATAAAACGTATGTAAATTGGAATTTTATCAGATGTAGTTCTTTTGGCAGAAATATAGACATGATGTGCAAGTGTCTATATAAAACAATGTAAATGGGAATTGTAGCAGGTGTAGTGCTTTTGGAAGGAATATAGACATGATGTTCAAGTTTTGTCTATATAAAACGTATAAAATCGGAATTGTAGCAGATGTAGTGCTTTCGGCAGAAATGTACACATGATATGCAAATTTTGTCTGTATAAAGCGTATATAAATCAGAAGTGTAGCAGATGTAGTGTTCCGGCACAAATACAGGTGTATCTTTATTGGTATCATATATTTGGGGGACGTGTTCTTGACATCAAAACAGTAAAAACGTTCATATGAACATGGGTCTGAAAATCATTTATTTCAGTTACAACACAAAATTGAAAGTTACAAAAATTGCTCGAAGTGGCTTCCTCTTGCTTCGATGCATGCAGTAAACCTGCGTTCCATGCTCTGGCGTACTCTGTTGAAAATTCCTGCTGTGTTTCGTATTAGGTCAAATCCAGTTTGGATACGCCATCAAAATGTCATTAGGTACAGGAGTCGCATAAACCAAGGACTTCAAATGTCCCCAAACAAAGAAATCAATTGGATTCAAATCAAGCGATTGAGCAGGCCATGCAATGAGTCCCCCTCGACCAATCCATATTTGCGGGAATCGATCATTCAAAAACTTACAACTATCATACTGAAATGAGCTGGAGCACCATCGTTGAAAAAACCACATTCGTTGGATGATGTCCAGAGGCACATTATCAGTGAAGTGATGCAACAAATTTCTGAGAAACTGGAGATAGGTTTGTCCATTCAGACGCGGAAGGAAGGAGTAGGGACCAATAAGGTGATCATGAATGATTTCACCCCAAACGTTGAGATAGAACCTCTGTTGATGGTTGTCCTGTCGTACTTCATTAGGATTTTCAAATGCCCAGTTATGAGTGTAATGAAAATTGAAGATGCCGTCGCGAGTAAAACCAGCGTCATCCGTGAACAAGATACAGGCTAGGAAATTGATGAACAGAGCGCACTGCTGTAACATGCGTTGACAGAAACGTCTTATTGGCTCAAAGTTCGCCTCATTTAACCCTTGCACACGTTGAAGGTGATACGGGTACAGAAGACTTTCATTCAGAATTCTCCAGATACTCATATGACTAAGTCTTTCTCTTACAGACATACGCCTTGTGCTTTGTGATGGGTCTGCATCCATAGCGCGAAGAACTCGTTCTTCAAGCTCAATGCCTCGTACCGCTCTTGGTTTTCTAACAACCCTGGTACTCCTCTCAAATGCGCCATTCTCTCTCAAGCATTGGTGAATTCGTGCAAATGTTCTTGCACACGGTAACGGCCTGTTAGGGTAACTTTCTGCATAAAGTTCACGTGCTCGTGCTCCATTGCCATCTGCGCGGCCATACGTGTAGTACATATCCCTCTGTTCACTCATGGAATACATCTTGTTTGACCTATAACAACGAACCGGTTGATTTTTAGACCCATGCACATATGAACTTGTTTTACTGTTTTGGTGTCAGGAACACGTCACCCAAATATATGACACCAATAAAGATACAACCTGTATACACATGATATTCAAGTTTTGTCTATATAAAACGCATATAAAACGGAATTGTAGCAGATGTAGTGCTTTGGCAGAAATATAGCAATGGTATGCAAATTTTGTCTATATAAAACCTATGTATATCGGTATTATAGCAGATGTAGTGCTATTGGCAGGAATATAGGCATGATATGCAAGGCTTGTCTGTATGAAACGTATATAAATTGGAATTGTGGCAGATGTAGTGCTTTTGGCAGACATATGCACACGATATGCAAGTTTTGTCCACATAAAGCGTAAATAAATCGGAATTGTGGCAGATGTAGTGCTTTTGCCAGGAATATGGACTTGGTGTGCAAGTGTTGTCTGTATAAAACATATATAAATCGCAATTGTAGCAAATGTAGTGCTTTTGGCTGAAGCCATCCAAGATGAATACCTATAAACGTTTTATTTGCTGACTATTTAGCATTAAATATACGTATGTTGTAATAACAATGATACTTTCAAAAATAAAGTTAAAGATAAGTTGAAAAGTAAATCACTGGTGTGACTTGAATAGATTAATACTTAATCAAGATAAGACTGTGGATCTCACTTATGCTAACTCTACTCCTTCAACAGTCAACTTCCTAGGCATTCATCTTGAACCTAAATTAGGATGGAAAACCCAATAGATTACATCTCTGGGAAACTGAGTAAAGGAATGTTCATGTTACGTGTACTGCGCCAAACAATCAATAAAAGTCATTACTGTCAGTGTATTACAGTAACACATACTCTCTTATAAATTATGGTGTCTTACTCTGTGGCAACCATACCTAGACAAACAAGCTTTTTATTTTACAAAAGAGAGCAATAAGAATTGAATATGGATTCCGTCAAAAATGCATTGCAAAGCTCATTTTATTGAAACTGGAATCCTCACTCTTCCTTGTATATACATTTTAAATTGTATATTGTATATTAAGAGAAATCTACAAGGTTATAATATCTGTGACACTAACCATAATTATCCAACAGGAAGTAGCAGCTATTTATTTCAGTAAATGTAAATATAGAAAGACGAAAAATAGCTTTGAAGTAGGGTGCATTAATCAATTCAATAGTTCACCTGATAAAATAAAGAAACTTGCATATGAAAATTTTACAAGACAGATTTTAATGATATTGAAGAAAAACCCTTCCTATAAAGCCCAGGAATTTTATAAGATCGAATTTTTGTAATGCTTAACATTTGACGTTGCTATACATGTGTAAATGTGTTTCAGCAATAACCATCTATCTATCCATCCATTCATTATATTGCTAGTTTTTTACACCCTTCATATCTCCCATACTAGTCCTATGCTAACCTTTGTCAACAAAAGCTCTCCTGAAAACCCATTCAGTGGTGATAAACGTTAAATTCCTTCCTTTTTGGCTTTTCCGTCATTTTTATTTTCAATTCATCTAACGTTTTGTTAAGCTCATATGTATTTATGTCTTTCACAACATGTTTAGTTACTGTTTCATTTATATGTAATAAAATCATAATCTATGTTACGTATTTATGTTTCGCTAAGCAATGCTGGTCAGCATTATAATAATACTTCTCTGAATATCCCCTTTTACTTGCCTAATCCATTATTATTTTAATTTGCACATTCGTGTTGCTTGTTTTACTATTCGGTGTGCCATTACGCCTTCGGTTTCCTTTTAGAATATAGCTTTATTGATGTGTGCATAGGTTTTCGTCAATATACATGTTCTAATAATGTTATAAAGCTTAATGCGTCTATTTGATGTGCAACATCACAGACTGTACTACCTCTTCCCTTCTTCCTAGCTAATTCTATCAGTGTTTCTACATTTTTTCTTAGATCAGTCTTGTCCTTCGTGGTGTCACCTGTTGCCTCCGTCATGATCAGATTAGGTATATACAGCTCAATGCTATTTATACCTTCTTCATCGATGTCACTGTTTTTGGTGACACTGCATATGCATGTTTTCCGGCTCTAATTTGTTTTCATCCAACCTCTTTTCTAAACATGGATTTGTAATCAAAACGTTTTGCAGAACTCATTCACTTGTATTGTACTCCAGTTTCTGGTAATTTTGATGCTGATAATAATAATAATAATAATAATAATAATAATAATGCTATCTTCATTCCTTTGAGGTATGTTCTACGTATCTTGTTACAAATTATTGCTTGTATACTTCTTTGGGTCATATTCCATCAAACGTATATACTTTTCGTGTGTAGAATGATTATTTAATTCTGATACAATCTTTGCCGCGAATCATTCAGGGATGATTTATTTGTTGATCTACATGATTCTATACCTGCATCAGCAACCTGTACTTCCTTTTAATGTAATTGACGTCCACTTTTTTCAAGTGTCACCATAGGTGGTGACATTGGTGATACATGAAATGAATTAATGGTAATTTGGAATTGAAACGTTCCAGGAACAAGTTTAGGATATCTCTACATTTGTCCGTCATGAAGACTAAGGAAAGCCTGGGAAAAACCTCAGTCGTGGAGGATATTCCTGGCGGGATTTGAACTGCAGACGAGTTAATGAGTTTGTGCCTTAACGACTTCAAGCAATCTGCATAGGCATGTGTTTATGCCCTTTGACTATAATGTCTACTGATTCCTTCAATAATTCAATTACAAAGTTGGCGGCTTGGGCAGAATTT
Source organism: Deroplatys truncata (assembly GCA_030765065.1). Classification (NCBI taxonomy): domain Eukaryota; kingdom Metazoa; phylum Arthropoda; class Insecta; order Mantodea; family Mantidae; genus Deroplatys; species Deroplatys truncata. The sequence continues at coordinate 332,441,525 of CM060990.1, forward strand.
TGGAGCATTAAGCCAACATGCGGATTGCTTCTTTAATGTCCTTCTTTGAGTTGGGTAATTCCGCAAACGCTTTCCTAAATATCGAAGTTTCTTTATTGGTTTTCCTGATAAGTTCTTTAAAGATGTTCTCTTCTCTTTCCAATCAAATCATGAGACAAGTGCAATCATCATAAATCTTTTCCGGCGATGCTAACATTTTCCTTCTCTACTTTCCTGCTATTTTGAGTTGTGCATATCAGAGACACTAACACCTACGAGACTACCAGTCGATTCTGGTTCTAAATGGATGATGATCAACTATGCAATGATCGACGATTTTTAAGAGATCCGGCATCGTGCGAGTCGTCCTGAAATTCCATATCTATTTCATATGTACGACTGAAAGTGTGTACGTTTTCCTGCATCTAGGCCTTGAGTTCCACCGGTGATGCTGAAGGATCCGTGAATGACGGTCAGGTGGGGCTTACTGTAGACCACCACTTCTGACTGGTTATCGGGATCGGACACCCCTTTGCTCTAGGCATTCCTTATTAAAATACTTCTCATTGGTTGCCTCAGAAACTAGTCCTATATCATAGCCCGTCCGATAACAAAATGTCATTGAGGGAGAAGGAAAATTCGATAGAGCAGAGAACGCAGATAAAAATGAGAAAAGTCTCACCCAAAACAAGTAACACAATGAGGATCCTTTTGGGGACCTAGAAAATCTCGGGTTCTTCCAATCCACAACAACAGACTGATAACTCATGTGGTTCGTAGTACTAGTAACAGTAAAAGCAACAGATTAAGAGTGGTCGTCATAGCAGTAGTTTTATAGTAGATAATAGTAGTAGCAGCAACATTTATAGTGGTTATTGAGTTGTCCTGGTTGTAGCACAGGTAGGAGCAGTAATAATGGTGGTTGTGGTGGTAGCCATCGTTTTAGTAGGGATATTGGCAGTATTAGGAGGAGGAGGAAGAGAAGATTTACTAATAATGGTGGTTTTAGTGGTGAGGGTCGTAGTGGTACTAGTAGTGGTGTTAGTAGTAGCAGTAGCAACAACTATAGAACAATAGTGGTGGCTGTGCTGATGGTTGTCGTCGTGGCTGCAGTAGTAGTAGTAGTAGTAGTAGTAGTAGTAGTAGTAGTAGTAGTAGTAGTAGTAGTAGTAGTAGTAGTAACAGAAGTAGCAATAGTAACACTGGTGATTGTGGTGATAATCAACGTCGTAGAAATTGTAGTAGTAGAAGCATGAGTAATATTGTTGGTTGTGATACAGTGGTGACTTGTATTAGTGGGCGCCACTGTTACACTGTTGAACGTCGTGTGTCACTGTGTTGCCGTTTGCCTCGGGCTAATTCAGCTCGTAGGTGTGAGTAGCATTGTGATTCTGAAGTAATGACATGTTATTGCCTTTTGCCGCTATACGTTTTGTTTATTTGGCGGAGTCCAGCGAAAAAGTGAAAAAGTGTTAAATTACATTACGTCGAGTCAAGCTTTACCGCGTTAGATGAATAAGCATTTGACTATTGCGAACGTTACTTTCAATGCACTAATATCACTTATTAGATCCTCTAAGGAAACCTGCATCGGTTTACATTGCTGCTAGTCAAGTGAGTTGAATACATAAGAGGCGTGATCTGGTTTCTGAATGCTGACTGCTGAATCACTGAGTTGGGGCGACACATGCATTTCTATTCTATTTCGCTCCGCCTCTCAGTTTAGGACATTCTCTTTATATTGACACGCTATTCTATTCTCATAGTCCTAGTTTTAAGTGCATCTACCTGGAACTTACTTACGCAATTAAGCTATGAAGAATACTTAACCTGGAATTCTTTGGTACCTGACTACAATCTGAGCCGAGCCTCTAATTATTTCCCGCGTATCAAAATACTACTCCTTTCCAATCTTTTGTATCTATTATTACGCGAAACGTTATATGAATCTTTAAATAATAATTGTAGATAAATATGTAAATGGTTGTACTCATGTTTTGACGTATTAATAATTTGGGGGTTTATATTGTTGTTCTACATTGTCATTACCAGTCACATTGTTGTTTACGTCACTCTTGGCTGGTAGCTTTGCTAGCCATGAGTAGTGGGGATAGCGTCTGTCTCAGTTAGGATTCCGTGAGAAACGGACCGCGCGTGTAAGCCGGGCTTTGGATCGGTGGATATCTCCTCCCACCTTCCATTTTTAATACTGTAGGAACCCCAAACTGTTGGGAAATAAATCTAGGAATGTGTGAGTAGATTTGTGTTATGGATATTTTACAGTGAAAAACCCACGACTTCCTCTTAACCTCCACACCACGTTTCGGTCCCACGCAGCCAAGTAAGTAGGTATACGTCCCCTCAATATACGTGCTGGGTACTCAAAATTAATTCAATGAACTTTTAGACCATCTACCCAGTATGTAACATTTTTTGTGAAGGTCGCCGCGTTTTTTGGTGTGTGAGTGTGTATGTGAAGTACTAGTCGTTGTTTGTGTTCCACGTGGCAAAGTGTTGCATTTGAGGTAAGTTTGTGAGATGTGAAGAAAAGTGGTGTGTGTTGTGATTTTTTTTAAGATATCAGTGATTTAAAGTTTTGGGGATTGTATTCCAGCTTCTGCAGCGTGTTTGGCTTCGTAACGTAACTATTATGTAGAAATTCAAAATTGTTCCCCAGAGGTCGGCGTGTTGGTTTTCTTACTTTGGCGTAGCAAAAATGTTACTTTTTTTTATATTCACCATTTCGGCCTGAAAATTCTTTACTTCTTTTAGTATGTTTCCAATCCTTTTATATGATGGCCACGTAAACCTTTGGCGTTTCTGCATTATTTCCCTCCCCTCTCCGCTCTCTCCCCATCTTCCAGCCCCCTCCTACCCTGTCTTTATCTTTTCTTTTCTCTTCTCCATACCCTTCTGCCACTTTGTTTTCTGTGTTTTTTTCATGTGCTAACATGTGTATCTTTATTGTATATTTTTGCTAATAATTCAATTACTGCTTTCATTTAGGTCTGAGGACAATGCTTGCAGCCTGGTGTGACTTTGATATTTAGTGCTATGGTCTCATTACAGCTATACCTTCTTTCAGTCTTGCCTGCTTTGTTTTTAATTTTTTAAACTATTACATATTTTGGTAATGCAGCATTAAGCTTTCGCGACATCTAATATGATGGTTATAATGATGATAATGTGTCTGTGCAGTGTCTCAGTATTTTCTGTGTAGTTTCTAGATTCTGTATACTTGATACGACTACAGTAATCTTTCAAGTTTGTTCTCTACCTCACAATAATAATAATATTATTATGCTTTATATGTAATTCAGTTTGCTAATATAATTATTTGTCACTGACATATATGTTTCTGTCAATTACTACTGACACACATTTTTGCCTATATTGCTTCATATTGGGTGATTAATTATTATCTGTGTAAAATGCTGAATTTTGTACATGTTTTACAGCTGATTTTTGCATTGTTTATGGATATTCATTTTGAACTCTGCTGTTCTTATGCATGTAAACTGTACTTGTTTTACAGCATTGATAATAATTTTACATTGTCTATGTCTATTAACTGATATTATTACAGGATTTTTGGGTTCTCTCTTGTATTATCAATTGCCTGGTATTACAGATTTCATGTGCATTACTTAGCATTGTGGTTGTGCTGTATCTTAATCATTAGTGAATTATTTTTCAGCACCTAAACCTGTAGCTTTCCACTGTTTCTTTCTGCTTGCATTTCTGTGCTAGTATTGTAATATATATAATATATATAGTTTCACTATGCCACAAAAAGGTACAATTTTCAGATATGCCTGTCGTCGAGGCTGCCCCCTCTCCTTCTACTAGTGCTGGGTCAACGATCTCGTTGATCAACAACACTGAGTTGGTAACAGTAGTGCAGTCAGCTGTTCACAGCGCTCTGGTCAATATGCAACCACCTACTGCTCGACCTTCTATCGAACCTTCTCTTTTTAATGCTGCAGTAGATAACCCTTCTGATTTTATGAATAATTTTGAAATGGTAGCCTTTGCCAATAACTGGTCAGATTTACAAAAATTGAAGTATTTACCTTGCTACCTTAAGGATACTGCTATACAATGGTTTCAGACATTCTGTCATAGAAATGCTTCTCATAATTGGCCACTCTTAAAACCTTCTTTTCTTACAGATTTTCAGGTTGCTCACCAGGATGGGTTACCAGAAATTAAACTCCGACAAAGGATTCAGTTGGATTCTGAACCTGTTCTCTCCTTGTGTGGTAGCTTTTTTTTACACACTTTCCTCCATGTACTTTGTTGTGACACTGCATTTCGCTTTAGTCATAAGTGTGACATGTGCTTACCATGATGCTTTAATGTGATTTTCCAGGTTTGTGAGGGTATTTCACTGTTATGATAGATATAAAAGAGAGATGCGTTTTTTCTTTGCTCACTTGCTAAATTGCTCTTGTGTGATTAGTAAGTTAATTCTTGAAGTTTTGGTGTACTCGCTGTGCTTGCTATATGTCCACAGTGATGTAGGATGGATGTTTATAGAATATATGAGCTTGGTTACAGTGACGACGCGATTCGTGTCCACTGTGCTAGATGCAATGTACCCTCTGTTCACAGCAAGTTTGTCAGCTTCCGGAATGATGGAAATGGTTGAAGTGTCATCCTGGCAGTGGCAGGGATATCAAAATTCTACAGTTTATTACTCAGGTGGGTACGTGTCTCTCGAAATTTTAAGAGTATCTTTCAGTTTGTTGTGTGTCACAATGATTATTTCTGATAATTTCTTTCTTTTGGTCAGTTCCAAATGTTTTCAATATACTTTTTGTTTTATGGATATATTTGCAGAATCATTTTGACTGGGGTTTGGTCGACATTTCCACCATGAAAGCAAATGCATATAAAAAGAGTTCGAACTAGTTGCTTGCTAACTACGCATAGGGCGTTGTTTGGGAGCACGTCCTTAGTATAGTTGCCTATAGTAGGCTCTGTAGTTTTTTGTATTCCTGTAGCTATGTTGTAGTTAGCTGGTAGATTGACCTGGCAATTTTTATAGTGGCATTTCTGATACAAATTTATAAATGTGCTTTGATCTTTACTTGTGTTGATCGTTACTGGATAATACAATTACTACCTCTTTCTTTATCTACAGCTTCAATTGTTAAGTTTCAAGACGCTTAATTTCATAAACATAAATGCTCAAAATTTTAAGCATTTAGTTCTGTTTTGGTAAGTAGCAGTTTTTTAAAATATACTGATCAGTATTTGCTTAATTGAATCACATAACAGCTCGTTTAATGTATTTTTATGCAAGGCCTTGCTGTAGGTTTAAGTTTAATTTGCTTTTGTGCGTCCCATGCAAGTCCTGATTGCTTCCCTGAATATTGTTTCAGACATAATCCTATTAGACACAAGTCCACACCTCCATAGAGAAGGAGATCTACAGTTCATGACTAGAATGGAAGTAGCAGATCAACAATTCCCGCATATGCGTTCGTAGCACACCATCAGTGCCTGATTGTTGTTTGGCACCCCACCGACTCCAGGAGACACTTCTTCCTTCTTCGTCTGTGACACAGAACATGTACCATGGGATTGCGTAGCAGGTTCCTCCGTGCTTCGTCGTGTTGGTACCTTATGAACCTTAGTGCTGCAAACTGTGGTATGTCACATTATTTTTTTCAGTTTTGCATGGACCTGCATCGCTTTTTCGGCGGGTGTGATATTTATATATGTATTCGATCTGCCACAAACAATGAAAAATCTTCTTCGCCATTCTTTGATATATTACAATCCTTGTGCATCAGACTTCTAGTGTTTAGAAGGGATTTTGTGCGCCGGGGAGTCTCTAGTGATCTACAAATAATTCATATATCAATTTCAGTTATATTTGGGCATTTCCTTTTTTTTTCTTCGGCGGGGGAAATGGGGGAAATGTTACGTATTAATAATTTAAGGGTTACATTATTGTTCTACATTGTCATTACCAGACACATTGTTGTTTACGTCACTCTTGGCTGGTAGTTTTGCTAGCCACGAGTAGTGGGGGATAGCGTCTGTCTCAGTTAGGATTCTGTGAGAAACGGACCGCGTGTGTAAGCCGGGATTTGGATCGGTGGACATCTCCGACCTTCCATTTTTAAGAATTTAGGAACCCAAAGGGTTTGGAAATAAATCCAGGTGTGTGTAAGTAGATTTGTGTTATGGATCTCCCCTCAATGTACGTGCTAGATACTTTAAATCAATTTAATTTCCATGTGAACTCTTAGGTCATAAACCCAGTATGTAACAATATCATGTAACATTAATAATATTCAATGTTTCACTTCCTGTTCTTACCATTATTCTTCTGCATTACTATTCGTAATAAATCCCTTGCATAAACATTTAGTTTACACATTTATTACTGAATTTGTTACTGATATAGTCTATCTAAGTAGAGTAGTTAGGGCAGCAAGCACAGGGTGAAACGTGCATATATAGGTGAAATAGGGAATACGGGGGAGAAGGTCGAGAGATCAGGGGTATAAGGTACTCAAGGCGGTTATGGGAACAATTTGGCGTTCATTTGGAGACGAATAGCAATGTGCATGTTTGTTGTGAGAACATGTACGATGTACCTGATGTATATTGTAACTTAAGAGCTTACTACGATGAATACATCTAAGCCTACCCTACCCTAGGCCTTCTTCTCACCACTTATTCTATCCATTAATTACCCTGCATAAACAGACTTCACCTCAAGCCTGATAAAGGGGCCTCTAAGGAAAATTACCGGTATTTCACGCCCAATATAGAATGGGACGCTAAGGATCACACCAGTTAAAGAGCGTCCATGAATTTAAAGAAAAGAAAAAGAAAAAAAAACATGGTACCCTAGTCTAATCTAGATCATCCTCTAATTATCTACTCTATCCTGCCATAGACTACCCAATCTGACACCAAGCACGTTAAGCTAGCCTACCTTTCACCCCTGTAGACCTAATCTCGGGCATTTGTTTCATTTTCACTGTGGTTTGGTGGTGTTTTATAGTAATTTCTCTAATTTTGTAGGCGTATTGAGTATATTTACATCCATTTTGCTACCCTTTGGAGTAGTTATTTTGTTTTACAGTGATTTTGGGCACTCCTGTGGACATTTTGGGTCCAATTTGAAGGCAACTTCGCGACCATTAAACAGCATTTTAGCTACTAAGGCAGGTGTTTTCGGATATTGGTGCAAGCTTTTGGCACTTTAATAGTAGTTTGTGTTGCTTTTGTGACCATTTTTAAGATTTTTATAGGTATTTCGTGCATTTTACGATCGTCCGGGGCATTTTTGAAGTATTTTGGACCCTGAAACAGGTATTTTTGGTGCTTTTCCAGAGATGTTAGTACACTGGGGAATTTAAGGCACTTTGGAGGTATCTGGGACACTTAAAAGGCATTTTAAGCTCTGAAGCAGGTGTGTCTGTGTATTATTACAGGCATTTCGGACATTTTAGGCCACTGGTATTGGAATTATCCGGGCATTTTGGAAGTATTGTGGTCTCCGGAACAGGTATTTTTGGCACTTTTCCAGACATTTTGGACACTTTTCTGGGCTCTTTAGGCACTTGTGCAGGTGTGTTTGTATGATGGTTAGGTTGAATTTCTTGTAAATGTACAGTTAATCTTAGTTATATTGTGTTTTATAAATATGCATAGCTTATCCTAAGGTATAATAAAATGCAGTTGAGTTACTTTGCTAAAGCAAATACAGCACACAGGAAATGGAAGTTTTGGAATAGTTGTTAGCGTACTTTAATTGGGTGAGCAACAAAGTACACTTAACACAGAATACAGCGACAAGTCGACCGAGCTCATTGTCAAACTGAATGTCGTGGCTTGACTGTTCCTAAACACACAAGAATTGGAGTGTTGAACTATCAGGTAACACTGGCACTCTGGCGTCACCGTATATGTACTCCCGTACCTGGTATAAACTATTTCCACGACCTACCCAACCAAAGCGCGCTATCTAATTACTAGCACAATTTTTTTAAGTCTCAAACCTTCTATTACGATATTTTCGAAGAAATTTATAATCGCTAAACGGGCAGCGTTTTATCTTTGTTAACGACTACAACTGAAATTTCTTAAAGTTATTTTATAGCTAAAGTTTATAATAAAAATTATAAACTTTAGGTACTCTCAATTTTTTGTACATGAGTTCAATCCTTCGATCCTTATCCTCTGCGAAGACTTTGATGGCCCTTTCCACAAATTCATAGCTCCTTCATATAGATGAAAATTTAACCGTGTTTTTCTCAATTGATAAAGTTGAAAAATTGGACAATCCTGCATTAGTCATTGTGTTTCGAAATGCTTTCACACGATTCAAAGTACTTACAATTCTTTCACATGAAGCTTTCGTTGCTGGAATGCTCAAAATCACGGAAAGTAATTTCACAGTTTTTGGCGGAACTTCTTTTAATCAGTTGATTATTAAATACTTAAAGCAGTTCTTGGGCGGTAACCGTTTATCCTACAACTCTATATGTATACTAACTATCCTTTTAATTAATCTTTTAAGAAGAATGGGTACTTCTTAACCCTCCGCCAGGCGCGCGCTTTGCTAGAACGCCGTTAGCCGCGAGGGGCCTAGTAGACCCGCGCTATATTTTTGTTGTTATTGTTTGTATTTTTGTTTTCTTTCGTTTATTTTCTTTTTTTCTGTTTTACCTTTATTTAGATTAAGCATACAAGGCTTTCATTAATAGGTATTATCTTACAACATAAAAATACAAGCTAAAATATGAGTACATATACGTTATAAATTGTATTACAGTAAGTATAAAGAAATGCATTGCCATTTCCAGGTATACATACAACTTGTAATTTCAAATGTTCAGTTACTCAGAATCATCTACTATCCCACCCGTGTTTTCCCCGACTAAGCAACTATCGCAAATAATTTTAGCATGTTTGCTCAAATACAGGGGGGTGTTGCATTTCCCACATGCATATTTAGTTTTGCAGTTCATTTTGTCTTTGTTGCTGGGTTCACATCGTTTCCTTCTCAATGTGCACAGTGGTATATTTGACAATTCATCTACGCCGGGTTCTTAAGGTTTATATTTTGTCAGAAGGCCTTTCAAATCATCGGATAGATTTGATGCTGTTGCTCTCCTTTGTAGCTGTTGCAACAGTAAAGCTAAAGATACTGATTTCAAATACACCTGCCTTGTGGAATGTTCATTTTGGTATCCAAGGAAGATAACCCTAGAATTAATACCTGCAATGTTCGAGATATGGTCAAAAATTACCATGGGCCACCTTCTCGTTGTTCTGGCTACATTGTATGTAGCACACAATTTACCTACTGCATCAACTCCACATTTAGTGTCGTTGTAATGCAGGATTATTTCAGGCTTTTTCTCAGCACCTTCTGATAACTGTATGGACGGAAACCTGTAGACTTGAGAGCAAAACTACTGTTTTGCCCTTTTTTGGAACATATGAAACAAGTGTTTAATTTTTTGTGAAGCCAAATATGCTTTCGTACTGTCTGCGATCTTTTGGAGAAGTGAAATTAGTGGGTAACTCTTTTTTGTTCTCTCGCACTGTACCGACGACAGAAAGTTGTCTTTTGCGCAATTCATTCACCAGCGATACACTGGTAAACCAATTATCTGCAGTAACGTTTCGTCCAGTGCCAGAGATTGGTTCAGTTAGTCTCAGCACTACAGCCTCTGCCGAGTTAGTTTGCAAATATGGTCCGTCCGGCTGCTGTCCACAATAAATCTCCATGTTAGTGGTATAAAACAGCTTTGCATCACTCAAACGGAATATCTTTATGCCATACTTGTTTGGCTTGGATGGTATATATTGTCTAAAAGCACATCGACCACGAAATGCCGGCAACCGTTTGCCGACGGTGACATTTTGTCCAAGAGAATAATGGTTCTAACAGTTGTTCAGAAACAATGTAAACATTTCTCTAACAACAGCCAATTTATCCAATCTTCGTCGCTCCAGCCTTGAGCTTTTGTCATCAAAGCGAATACAGCGTATTAGAAAACTGAATCGTTTTTCTGACATAGCCATTCGGAATAGAGGAATTCCAAGATCGGTTCTCCAAAACTCATGAATATTCTGGCTTCCACCACGAAAAATTCCTGCCAGGTACAATAAGTCTAGGAAAGCTTTTATTTCTATTACATCTGTATGTCTGCTGTCTCTTTCACAATCAAATTTGTGCTGCACACTGCTAATGTAAGTATTTGAGCTTTCAACAATCAAATCAACTATATCTTCGGTAACAAAAAGGTTCCAACAATCAATTTCCATTTTCGCATTTTTGGCAGCTCCTACCACACCAGGAAGTTTTGTCAATGTATTGTGAGCCCTTGTCTGTGTTATATTTTCAAGGGTGTTTTTTTTCATTTTGTTCCATCTCTTCCTGTGAATAACAACAGAATGTATTGTCAATAATAATAATAATAATAATAATAATAATAATAATAATAATAATAAGAAGAAGAAGAAGAAGAAGAAGAAGAAAAATAAGAATTACTATGATACGCATATAATGTTACCTATAAAATACATGTTATCACACAAGTTGCTTTTATCGTCTTTCTCTTCATCTTCATGGTCAGTTTCTGAATCTAAAGATCTCGTATCGAGTTTATCTTCTGAACCAGTCATCTTATTCATATAAGTTGTCATCCACGGGCAAGGCATCATCATCGCAAAGTAGGCGATGTACTTCTTCCAAATCATTCGGATTTTGTGGATCGTACCTTTTACTCGTATTCATGACGAAGCAGTAGGAGCTCCTTGCAATAGTAAAGCAATATTGCACAAAAACTAATGAGAAACAAATGTGTCAACAATATGTAACGAGAGCAGGCGCGCGGGGCCTGGTTGACCTGTGCGACACGTAACTGTTGATTATTCATTCCTCCAGCCAAACAAATGAACAGATAAGGTTATCGCTGCAGCAAATAATCGCGCAAGGTGTAATGTTGGATGTCCTAGTCAGGCAATTGCATAGGTGCGTTCGTTCGAAAATTATAACATTTATATAATGCCAGGGGTCTCTCAGGCCCCTAGCGACTGACGGAGGGTTAATTAAGCTTTCAAAGCTAATTTCTGGGAAGCCCTCTGGAAGGCTGTATTGTGCGAACGTTTCTTTTTTCAAAAGTTCAATGAAATTTTTTCCTGAAAATCTTTAAATGTTATTTCCATTTGAAGTGTGAAATGATCCGATATTTCAAAAGACAGTCTTCTTAACCTGCTTGTGTGTTTCTGCGTGAACATAACTTCACCTTCGTCCTCATTGTCTTCGTATCCATGAGAATTGCTGTTCATAAGATTAATAGATTTTTCTACGCAGTCAAGAATTACTTCATTGCATCTCAGTTGTCTAATAGATGGAAGACAATTTTGTATTTGAATTTTACATCTATTAATATCTGCACTCTCTTCTGAAGAATGTCAAAGCACTTGAATATACAAATATTCTGTTGAAAAAATGCAGCAAAAATACAAATGCACGGTGATTCATATTTTAATGATCTCAATGCAATATTTATAGAACGGAATCCCAACCTTCAGATTCCATTACATTTTTCAAAGCCGCCTTTAACTCAGCAGTGTTCTAGAACTGCCATAACACCCCGTAAATGGTAGTTTCACCTTGTTTCACTGGGATTATGTAATTAAAATCCCATTCTTTGAGTAATTCACTTCTAAAAGAAGTTCGGCTGAAAAATGTATGTATTCCAGTAATCCTACAGTGAATAGTTTTATTTTTGTAATTCGTTTACAATAATGAAGCAAGTCAAGATTCAGGTGATGAGCATAGCAATATATAAACAATGCATTGGGGTAGAGTTCTTTAATAAGAGGGTGAACGCCTGCAGACCTTCCTGTCATTACCGTGCAACCATCATATGTTTGTGATATTAGCTTATTTTTCTCTATTTTCCAATTGTGTTTACTACTTTTAAGAGCACATCTGCTTAACCATTTGCTATTCTGTCTTTTGAAATATCATAAAATTCAACAAACGTTTCTTGTACTTTATTACATTGAACATTAGCATAGCGCAAGATTACACTCATTTGGGTTTTGATAGACACTTCAGTCGTCTCGTCTGCTTGAAGTGATACAAAAAAGTTGTTTTTAGTTTTGAACAAAACTTGTTCATTAATTACATCAGTAATACATCGAATCAGCTCATTCTGTATCTCAGAAGAGGTACTCTTAAATGAGGTACAAATACAATTCAAGTGGTTTCATAAGTAATTTTCTTCACAGCTGAAAATTCTAAAGTCGCTAAATAATTTCCATTGCTCTTAGATGATTAGGATTCATCATTAACACGAAATGCTAGTTCCTGTTGCGCCGAAAGGCAAACTGTCGAATTTAGTCTCTTTAGTATATGTCTGTTGTGATCAACTTTCTCATTGTGCCTTAGGTATCAAGACGCGCGACTTCTGAAAGTGTATGCTCTAGTCTAGTTTTTCCCAGCTCGTTAAATTAACCTCTGCCGTAATATGTTTTGTGGATGACTCATGTTTATTTGTTTTGTAGCAATATTTTTCAAACTCTCATCTCCTATTCCTAACTCACACCATTCTGAGTTGCCTTTTCCAAAAAGTAAGCAGTAAAAACAACATTCTATTTCGCTTAGAGCTACCAGTTAACCAGTTTTTTTTTGTGAACTATTGCGTTTTATTTCGCCTCACATGTTTACCATATTTCTGTTCCATAATTAAATTACGTGTCGGTCTTTTACCGTTAATCTGTAACTTGTCTTCGTAATGAAAAATAAGTTGTATCCTTCATTAGAAGATCCACAATGTCCTCCGGTAAATCCATTCTTGTTAAACTATCACGATACTTCACAATCACAACAAATACAACTGCTGTTATTCCTAACGCATGATTAGGCTTGCCTTCACGGCAGCAGGCAGCAGCTACAAATTCCCCCCCCTCTCCAACCAACAAAACTTGAGCACTGGGACACATGCGTGAACAAGGCAAACCGTTTTTTTTTTGTCTTCGTCTGCCTTGACAAGCTACCCCGCTGCCAAAAGCGCTTTCCTGTGAATTGCACGGAACTCAGCAATGAATCAGGAATTACAGTAGGAGTAGAATGCGATATTTAGAGCACATTAAAATGAATCCAAAAGGATGTGGATTTGATATTTCAGGATAGGCTTAGCCTGAAAGCCTTAATGCACGTGCGTTAAGGTGTTTAGTCAGTTTAGGGTAATTCGGAATACTTTTTAATCAGTTTTCTCCATTTACGGGCATTTTAAGCATTGTAGCAGGTACTTTCGGGCATTAAGACAGGTTTTTCTCGCACTTTTATAATAGTTTGTGCTGTTTTCATGACCATTTGTCATTTTTTACAGATACCCCTAGGGTTATATTTTAATTTTAAATCTTTCCATTCCCATTGGTGACGCTTCACAGCTATTGTTTCGTTTTACAGCATATTCTTGTGTTACACAGTACTTTTATAGATTTTTAGTGTATTTTTACAGTAGTTGATGTATTTTTTCCATGCTTTGCATACGTTATGCGTATTTTTCATAGTGCTACACTTTCTTTTTATACTTTTAAGGTTTTTTTCTGAATGTTTCGTAAACATTTGTATGTTCTAATAGTAACACGTGAAGCGAAGGGAAATAAGCTGTGTATGGTTTTCAGTCTCTCTGAGGCATATGGAACTAGCCTAACGTAACCTAACTGGTGCTTCAAAGGTACACTGTTACGTTTTTTTCAGCTTTGTTGTTTTGCTGTCTCTCTCATCTTTTATTAAAAGTTTTGAGACTAACACTAGAAGCTTTAACCCTTATTGCAAGTACGTATGTTTTAGAGCTCATTAGAATAATGATTATTTACTTGATGTTATTTACAAAATTTATTATTATTATCAAGTTATTCAGTGTTTAATTACATTAGGATTGTGAGATTCTCTTTTATCTGGACTTGAAACTAACATTAGAAGTTTCTCCTAGCGGCAACTGCTTAATGGCATTATGGGTTATGCCTTTAATTTCATTCTTACAGTACCATGGATATCAAGCGCAAACATCTTGGGTCGCAGTCCGACAAAGCGTTAAAGCATTTTCTGTTGCTTCATCTTTAAATCTTTGGCAATCTTTTTGTTTGTTTTGCCTGGAGCGACATACATGGCTTTTAGAATAATTAGCTGTATTTTGGGGCTTAAAAATCATAGTTTGTTCTGGTATACTCTCTAGTTGTAAGTCAATGGATGAAGGAGTCTGTTTCCATGTGCATAAACTTCAGATTTTCAAAGCCGTAATACGGTAACAACACATCATAATGGTAACGGTACATTAATGCCTGCGAGATCTCCAACACACTGATTCCAATCGATACAGGCTTCGTGATCACTACTTCACGTGAAGCCATATTTACGCCAGCCGGATTGGTATCATATATTGCTATGTTGAGGAATGTGTTTGGCAATCACGTTTTTCAGTCTTCTCACTTGTGACAGGTGGTTTATTCATACGATTGTGTAGGTTATCCATGGGATTTTCGAATATTGCATTGTTGAAAAATGTGTACGGTCTAAAAATCAGTTGTAGCCTGCTGTAACTTGTTAAATCCAGCGTAATATTTTAACGATTGTCAATGATAAAATTATAGGGCACGATGAATTTTCCTCAGACGAAGACCATGGCTCAGAGGTAGTTCCAAGATCATGTTACATACTTCTTCCGAGCTTCAAGATGAGCAACTAGCTCCTACGTAAACGACTTCTTCGGTTTCAGGCATTCGAGCGGGAGTGGTGTATCTTTACGTAGTTCGTGGAGCTCTACAGGATAATCCACATTATCTTTTAATATATATTCGCGAGGATGATGTTCATATAATGTTTCTAGAGCAACATCTTTAAGAGAAACTCAATAATACCCTCCATAAGGAAGGGCGTGACGCATCGTCTAACCGTATTCGTTATTGGCGTCTTCATTTGTAATAAACTGAGAAAGTTCCAGCGAAAAAAACTTCTTCATGTAAACGTTGTTCCCTTCGGCGCAATATTGGTACATTTGACATAAACCTCCCCTTATGCCAGATTCCACAATGAGAAGCTGATGGTAATCCAGAAGCAATTTGAGTTTAATTCTAGTATACAGGTGAGTTTGAAGCTCATCGACAAACTTCAAGGAGTGGTTCTTGACTGGAAATGGAGCACCTCAAAGGAACCATGCTCACACAAACACCGAAAAATTGCTCCAAATTTTGTGTGATGTGGATGGTGCTGTGTGTCAGGGTACGTGACTCGGTAAATCCGTGCTGCCTCTCGACTCTCTCTACCTGCTTTGCCATACAGGAACACAATCTCGGCTTATTCCTGGAATGAATACCGGGGCATATGCTTCTACGTTGCTTAAATCACGTGCCTGCAACACACAAAAAGCACACTGCTAGTTGTGAGACAATCTCATCAGTGCCATCTCCCGTGGAAGCTATGCATTAGCTTTACCATTCTAGCCTCTAGTTCCCGAGGTCGCTGGTTCAAATCCGGCGGTAGGTGATGGATTTTTTGGACGTGAAATCCTTAGCATGGCTTCATTCGGAAGGGAAGTAAAGCCAGGATCCCGTGTCGTAGATTTACGGCACGTAAAAGAACCTCAAGCTTGATAAGGGGTCCTCTGAGTAAAATTACCGGACTTTTACGCCCAATTTAGAATGTGACACTACGGAACACAGCAGTTAAAGAGCGTCCATAAATAAAACTAAATTCACTTTCATGTATTTGCTGACGCAAGGTGATATAAAGTTGTTTTCGTCTCTGAATGTTACAAAGGCATATGTGAGGAGAGGAACATCTGAAGGTAAGTAGAGGTCGTTGTATTCACCTAAGCCTCTCATACTAATTTTATTCCATACATTTATAGCATGCTCGTCGACATCATCGCTAACGTCTTACTCAATCAATTTATTGTAGAACGATTCCTTCACTGGCAGGCGTGTATCGTTCAAGACATCACATGATATAACATAATCGTAGGAAATTGTCTTTACAGGTTATCAAGCTACAATTGTATTCTCCAAAGTACTTACACGCATCAGGATGTGCTGTTAAGATTTTTAGTAGCTTATCCATGCCTGTACACAGGAAAGGATAGGTATACATAAACCTGAGTTTAATATATCCAACATGCTTCGGGAATGCAATGTAGCCTTCTTCAGAGTTCAGTCTTACCACTAGTCTTTTGCTTGCGTAGCCTAGCTCCCTAACAATGAAATGTGAACCATATCCGCTGAGATTATGCATGAAGACAAGAATATAATTAAGTTCGTTGCAAAATAGCTATTATTTATTATGCGGACTTCCTCGTTATTCGCCCCTAACATGATTGTGACCTCATATTTTCCAATTCTGGTCAGTAAACTTTTTACCATACAGATAGAACTCTGGAGAAGACTCGAAATCCTTTTTCTGTTCATCAATAAGTTTCAGAGGCTTAACAAATTTTTATATAGTATTGATTTTCTTCGCAAGGGAGTTTAGGTATTTCATGAACTTATCGGCTGCATCACAGCCACAATATACATAAGGCTGAGTACTAAGATCTGTTTCCAAATGTTCAACAGATATGCGAAACGATAGGTTTCACATATGCATAAAATTTCATTGAAGAATATCTTTGGTATAGAGTTGTATAGAAGGTTTCAGGATTAGCGCTGCGCGTATAACATGGCGCGAAAATGCACTCAAAATGTGCATAGATGATGTAAGGCAATTTGAATAACCGTTCCACATTTTTAAATTGGACATTGGAGTTCTCCTCATTAGGCATAACTTTCCTAGCGATAGCATATTGACTGCGCATAGTAGCATATTCTTATGGACTTTCCAGGTCGCTTCGTCGGTACTAATTACCAAAATCGGTGCAGCAGCCTTTGCATGTTTACATTCGTACTTTATGCTTTGCTTTCAAAAGACGAATAAGCTTCTCAGAGTCCTTTAGGCACACATAGTGATGTCGAGAACCAAGTTCACTTAACAGCAACAGATCACGATGGTCGGGTAACTCTTGATCAACTACGTTTATAGGAAACATATTTATGAACATACTATTGGGTTCATTAAAGTTTGAGATTTCTGCCAAGCTCACAGGTGAAGAAACACGGGTAAAGTCGTACTTATTTTCATGGATCTTGTATTGGTAACACTGAGCGTTCATGTAGATGAATTTGGGGAAGACTCAAAGTATTTCTCGTCACTTAGTTTTATATGCCTAGCTCCAACGTACGGCGGCACAAGAATGTAGCTGTTCCCTCAAAGGGCATTATACCTATATTTCACCATCAACCTAATGCTGCCATGAGTTAGTAATGCCCAGTTACTTCCCTTAAGCAGACACTCCTCCATTTTCGAAATCAGTTTCTTAAATATGGTTGCTAGCATGATACCCAGAAGAGCTTCTAGAAACACTCCTTGGTTACCTGCTTTGAACGCCTTATCACTAGTTTCTCCTACAGCATTCACTTATCTACATTCTGCCATAATATTAACCTTAACTCTCTGGTGAAGGGTATCTATTTCTGAATAGCTCTAATTATTCTGTTCTTTGACTCCTCTGGAACCCTTTAATATATGGATACTCTCTAACCAATATGGTTTTTAGCGTCCCATCCTGGACATGTAAGATCGGAAATTTTGCTCAGGGGCCTCTTTATCAGGCTTGAGGTTCTTCTACGTGCCGTACATCTACGACACGG
Source organism: Deroplatys truncata (assembly GCA_030765065.1). Lineage (NCBI taxonomy): Eukaryota > Metazoa > Arthropoda > Insecta > Mantodea > Mantidae > Deroplatys > Deroplatys truncata. The sequence goes on from CM060990.1 coordinate 332,459,243, forward strand.
GCTACCGGCTATACTTCCCTTCCGAAGGAAGTCATACTAAGAATGCTTATGCCAGAAACAAACATCACCCTCCTCTGCGTATGAACCGGTGACCCTCCTGGAGAATAGAATTTAGTTTCATACATGTAGAACGCTGGAAGGAATATGATTTCAGACGACTATGAAAGGACGTTTCATATTCTAGGAGCCATTAAGGTGTAATCAGATGTCATTAAGAATAATTTAAGTATTATAGATTCAGTCTTGAAGTTCCTGCTAGAGATGGTTAATCAACATATATTCTCATATCGATGTCCCTTACAGCTGTTGATGAAAAAAGGAATTGCAAAGTTTACACTCGAAAAACTGTCCATATACCATATTTTTCCACCTCTTCTCATAGGTTCTCAAAAATATTTTTACATTTGCTATAGTCGTATCCTGCAGTAGAGTTAAGAATTTCCTGCTATACAGTGTCCCAAATTTCCACAAACCTCCAATTATCGTAAAATTCTTAATAAATATGCTTGTCACGAAATCCATGTACGCCTTATTAAACTGGTGTACACTTCTTCCCCTTGATAACTTCTCGACGCTATTGAAAGTTTATTTGACTAAGAGAAGCTGATCTACTCGACGACTCGAAGCAAACTGACATAACGAAGATCTCGAAAGGTAGAATCAGACGACTGCAAAATTCAATGCCATACCCGGGATTTTAACTACGGATCTTCCGGTTCAAATTCAGGTTGTGGCATTGAATTTTTCAGTCGTCTGATTTGACCTCTCCAACGTTGTCCTGTACACATGGTTAGTGTGGAAGAAGAATTAATTCTAATGAAGATATGATTTTTTTTCGAGCGGAAGGAAATGCAGTTACGTACTTACCCCTGCCAAAGCTCAGACCATGGGACTCGCTAGTATGTGGCTGTACCCATTAAAATCCCTCCATTGGAAAGGAACAAGGATATAAAGAAAGATAGTAATTCAAATGTAAAAGTAGGGTGGTTCCGCATAGCGCCCTCATTAATCGGACGAAAGATATAGAGCTGCCACCCTATGGGATAGAACGGATGAAGGGTAAGGTTCTAGGCTGCAGCCATGATAAACTGCTCTGGCTGCAGAGAGAGATAGAGAGGTTCGAGGGTGACAATGGGAAAGGAAAGGTGGAGGGTGCTGTTAGTCTCAAAGATGTCGTTCACACTGCATTTGCGGGTGTAGAGCCTGCCACTTCTCCAGGAGATGTTGGTACTCTGTTTGGATGACGAATGGTGGACGGGAATCTTGAGTAAGCTCTGTACTATTGTGATGGGATGGCGGTTACTTTATGGAGTGTTGCTGGTGGTGTCCTCCAGGATCTGACGGCGTTTAATGACGTTATCTAGCCATACTAACAACTCCGTGGTGATGAGAGTTGGTAGCGGTGGTGATTACTTGTAGGATTTGGAGCTTCTGAATAATGGTGCCGGCGGGTGCCTCCTCAAAGCTGCTAAACGGGCACCAATATTTGGAAGCTCTACGTGCAGGTCATACATGGCGACCCTGTAGCCGCTCCAGTCTCGAGGCTGCCGGTGATGTGGCAATATTCTGCTGAAGGAGGTCTGTCTGAGTTGGTGCCGAGGTTTCCTGCTCCCTGGGAGAGAGAGCACTGGGCTGGTCGGTGTAATGTGTGCTACCAAGCGGCGGTATCGGCAAAGGTCATGCCGAGCACAATCTACTGTGATGGCGTATGTAGCACAGTAGTGGCACCCCGGTGGCAAGGAATAGGATTCGGTGGCAAGGGCCTAGCCGTTCCTGTCAGCTAGCCTTTATCCGAAGGTACAGACTTAATAAGATTAGGCTCAAAGTTATGGTAGCCACCAGATCTGCACTCCTAGCTAACTCCAGACGTAGGTCCCCAGGGGGAAGTGATGATACTGGCCTTCATTGCCTAGGGCCACATTTGCTGCGCATTTGTAAGCAAGAAGCGTACTGGCAGGTCCCGGGGAATACATCAAATAACCACAGTGTGACGACTGCTGCGAGGGGGCTGCGTTGCAAGCTGAGAAACAGTAATCGGTTGCCCGGCTACTGGCAGGGAATCGAGACCGGTTACAGGCTGTGATAGCTGTGGCTCCTTGACAACTTCACGGCTAGGGGACACAGGTGCGGCGGATGAAGTCTGAGTTCTTCCAGGCATTTTCTTTCCCATTGCTGGTACTTGTCACTTCGGTGTCTCGAAGTCAATTGTGGAGATTTAGGCTCCTTGGATTTCTGTTTATACCAGAGGCACAAACCTATTTTATGGTCATTTAATTTCAGGTTCAGTATTATATCGGTTTTCTTTTTGTTGCGTTCGACGTTAATGAGCCTATTTTGTGTGTTTAAGCTTTTCAGAAGGTAGCTTATATACCTGTATGAAACTTTATACTCAACTATCTATTTGTGCTCTCGTTTTCGTATAAGTTCCACTTAATAACGTCTTAAATTTAGCAATGAAACGGTGATGATGTGTCTAGAACTCCTGTATTTCACTAGCATATCCATGTCATTTTAACGATATAGCACTCGATCTGAGATTCAAGTAGTTAATTCGGCTCTAAACCTTGACATGAAAAACCACGTTTGCTATATACCACTCATATTGTTGCCTCTAAATCCATTAACCCTCCCGTATGATTTCATTTCAAAAGGAGCTGAAATTTTTGCCACCTTTCACACGTTGAAACTCGTCTCATAACTCACCCTAAATTACGTTACACCCAAACAGAGCCAAGTAGTCTTTTAGGCATTACAATAGAAGAATCCATAACAACCGCCATACCACCACCACCACCCCCCACTACAACTCCGATAAAACCCACCATCACTACCACAACCATCATCATAAATCTCGTCATAACAATTACACCATCACCACAATCACCATAAGAACCGCCATCGCTACCATCACCTCCATTAACACCATAAACTCCGTTGTACCCATGCTAATCGCTTGCATTGCACCCACCATCACTACCATCATCATCAAAACTAACTTCACCACCACCGCTATCACCTCTATTGCTTCCATTGACACCATAAATCCCCAATGTCACCATCATGACTGCCCCTATCACAAACACCATTACTAGCACAATCACCATCACTATCACTACTTTAGAACCACCATTAAAACTGGCACCAGCACCACCACCGCCAGCAACAGCAGTCGTTCTTCGTGGTCTGGTAGTACCACTTTAGCCTCTAGTTTCCGAGGACATGGTTGAAACTCTGCGGAATACGATGGATTTTTCGGGTGTAACGTCCTTAAAATGACTTCCTTTTGAGGCGAAGTAAAGCCGGTGTTCTAGTGTCGTATATTTGCGGCACATAAAAGAATATGAAGCCTGATAAATGGGTCTCTGAGCAACATTTCCGGTCTTTGATGCCCAGTATAGAATGGGGCGCTAAGAGCCATAGCAGATAAAGGGCGTCCATAAATAAGAAAGCACCACCAACAGCACAGCCACCTCACAACTACCGTAATTACCATTAATACCTTCTCCGTCATCAACGCCATTCATCACATCACCAACTTCATAAGAAATGTCATAACCTAGCGTTATAGCAAACGTAAACACCATGGATACTACTACAATGCCTTAGAATCAGTAGCATATAGAGTAATGTACACAATTAATTGTTCTTCAATACTAGCCATGTGCGTAGGGCAATTTTGGAAAGGTAGAATCATTTGCCTGAAAATTTCAATGCCATAGTCAGGATTTGCCATGGTAGCTCAATTGGTTAGAGCACCCGGACGGAAGCCTGGAGATCCGTGGTCCAAATACCCGCTAGGGTATTAAATCTTTCATTCGTCTGATTCTACCATACCAAACTTTTCTTACACACATGGCTAGCATGGTGGAACGATCAATTCCGTAATTGGCCTAATAGTGGTTAAAATATGAAGTTCCGGACTTAAAGTACTTACGGCATTGTAAGTTGCCATTGGAGTATGTCATCTCAAAACAATTTGAAATCCTGAGAGAACGTAGTGTTTCACGGCCGGAGTCACTATAACTGTAAGTTATTTCCGGGCTGTTTTGCTATGGTCTGTTGGAGATATATGTTCCAGAAGTTTCGTCTACAACTACGGTGGACATCTTCAGTGGTGCTGTCGAAGTCTTCCAGGAGAAGGTTGCTGATATGCAACAAACACAATTTTTTATTTAATGACCATATAGCAACACTATCTACTCGTATCTCCGATCACGTTATGGATCGTTGAAAAGTCATGGGTATACTAGTGAAATACGGCAGTTCTAGACACATAATAAGTATTTCATTGCTAAATTCAAGGTTTTATTCGGTTGAAAGTATACAGAAGGCGAGAACACGTGTATATAGTATGTGCATAATTAGCTATATGTCATATCTCAAACATTAGTTATCTTCTTAAATGTTTAAGGATGGTAAATATATGTGATTAAGTGGAATAAAGCAATAAGAAAGACTCTAGATAACCGGACCTGAAATCATGTGACGTTCATATACGTCCAGGTCTCTGGTACAAATAGAGCTCCATCTACTTTAAAACTGAGACCTGTACACGTAGAAATTAGCTACTGTGGTTTACTTCCCTAAAAAGGGGAAAATCTGTCCAATCCACAACTACAGGCCAGTTAGTCTACTTATCACACTACGAAAATTGATAGAAAAAGTAATACTTAGACGGCCCAACACACAAAGTAATCTAGAAAAATATCCTAATTCCGGAACAGTTTGGTATCTGCGTCAAACATTCAGCAACCCTACAGTTCATCAGAGAAACTGAAAGCATCACCTACGGTTTCAGCATAAACAAATCAACGGGCGCACTATTGTTCGACCTCGAACAAGTATTTAACGAAGTATGGCACGCTGGCCTACTTAAAAACTCAAAATACTAAACACAAACGACTCGCTAATCAAACCAATAACAAACTACCTCAACAACCGACAATTAATATACAGGGTAAACAATCATCTCTTAACCAAGCACCCGATCCAAGCAGGAGTGCTACAAGATATTCTACTTGGGCCAACTCTATTTAACATGTACATAAACGACATGCCAAAAATAATTAGCAAAAGCTTATAATAGGACAGTCCCAGAAGTACCCGACCGGACATATATATGCTGGTTGTTCTTTCAAACAAATGACTATGGTAAAAGGTACCACACTTATATAGCTTAAGTTTGAAGTTCGACGATTCTACGTTGTTCAGAGTAGTTACAACACCCCCGGGGACGCACCGAATGATGACGTCACTGGCGCCAGTGCTAAGAAGGTGTACGTATTAAGTAGGTGTAAGAATTGGAAATGTGTATGTGATGAAGGTATAGGGTTGTAGGATGTACTAAGTAGGTGTAAGTATTAAGTAGGTGTACGTTTTAAGTAGGTGTAAGTATTGAGGAGGTGTAAGAATGTAAAAAAAGTGTGACGAGCGGAAGGTATTGGTTCGACGGGGGGGGGGGGAATGGTGCAGAAGGCGGGGCGCGCGCGCGTGCGTGCGTTGGTTGAGAGGATGTGGTTTTTTTGGTGGAATAGCATGACGTCATAGGTAAGGGATGTTGGGTATTGGTGAAGGTGCGTGAAGAGGGGTATATAAGGAGGATGTGAGGACATGGGAGAGCAGGTTAGGTTTTTTGAACGTTGGATGGAGGTTTCTTCTGGAGTGGATAGAGAGATGGGGCGTATATTTGGATGGTTATTGTTATGCGTGGGCGGGTTTGCCGCATTGGGAGCGGAAGAGAGTTACGTGAGTTTCGGTCGCTGCGGTTTTAGGGTGGACGAGACGACCGGGTATCTGAGGAACGCGAGCATGTGCGGGAAGAACGAGGAGTTGACGACGGATTGCTTTTGCAGGTATAAGGAAGCGGCGATGTGCGATTTTAATACAACGGTGATGAAGATGGATGGAATGAGGCACGAGTACGAATGTTTGAGACCAGTGACGTGGTGCGAGAGAGGTAAGAGGTGTGGTTACGTCTATTACGGAGACTTGGAGATGGGTAAGATGGAATGCGAGGACGGATACGCGTTAAACGAGAGATGCGAATGCGAAAAGAGAGGAAAAAGAAGAAGGAAGGAGGATGAGGAGTGTAACTTTTTGGATGGGGCTGTGACGATGGAAGCGGAAGGTGGAAGGAAGGTTAGGGTGGAGATGTTAGATTGCAGCGCGATGATGGAGGTGATGAATTTGCCGGATGGGGGTTTGGATATGGACTGCAAGTTGACGGCGGAGGAGAGCGAGTTGCTGATGGCGTACGCGTTGATGAACGAGATGAACAGTTACCTGACCGAAAGTTACGTGCAGGTGTATGGGGGTTGCGGTAACGCGGAATGGGATGTGAGATTGGACGATAGGCAGGTGAAGGGTAGGGTGAGGCGCGGATCGCGTTGGGCGTCGGAAGGAAATTTGACAATACATTCGGAATGTAGCGGAGGGGAATCGAGTCCGGACGCGGGTAGGGTTGCGGTGAGCAGCGTGAGACGCGTGGCCATGGAGAGATGTAAGAGCGCGGTGGGAACGGTGAAGCGTAAGCTGAAAATGGAATGCGAGGATAAGATGAAGGAGACCAAGAGGGAGTTGGAGGTAGCGGAGAAAGATAGGTAGAGCATGGAGGAGGTGAAAATATTGAAGGATAAGTTGGAGATGATGCATAGGGCGATGAAAGAGAGGGATGGAAATTTGACGAGACAGGGGGATAAGGTGCAGAGAATGAAGGCGATCGTGGATAAGATGTACGACGAACTGCAGAGACTGAAGGAATTGGTGGGAGAATTGGGCAAAGCGTGTGGGGGAAGCGACGCTGGCGCAGATGACGAAGACGCCCCTACGTACGAGGACGAGTTGGCGGAAGTGGAAAGAGGAGAGAACGATGACGCAGAGTTGGAGGAAGAGGAGGAGGACCGGGAGGAGGAACACGGAGACTTTGAATACCATATCAGCAAGCGATGAGGTAAGTAAACCATAAAAAACCACAGCATTTGCACTATGTAGAGCTCTCTGTATATAAATTCTAGCTGAAAACACGAAGGGCACAAAAGAAACCATTACGTATGTACAGCATATGGAAACCTTTGGAGTCTTTTTTAAGAAAATTTAAAAAACAACAATGTACATCGTTCACGCACACACACACCCACACCAAAGTTTCTTTTTAGATAAATATATGTACATGAATGTGGAGCCATGCAGGGCTATGCAATTGATTTTTTTATGGAAATGTTTATGTACATTGCAATTAAGAAAGGGGAAAAGGATTTTTTTATTTATGCGTAGGGTCTAAATGCTCTCGTCACTTTCTACACAATGTGATCCATTTTCTGGAATTATGGCACTTCGCATATGCGTGCAGAAAGCTAGCGTGTTGCACAGATAGCAGCAGCACGAGGAATGAGGCGTCTGAACGTTGTTGTCGGCCTCGACATTGAAGGCGGTGACGCGCACTTTTACTTTAAGTTGATTCATCATCGTCATAATTATAACGATGACCTGTAGAGATACGTAATCTTGTGGCACACGGTGAATGTCTAAAGGGGTGTATTTGATGACGCTGCGGGATAAACACATGTTATTGGAAGCCATAAACTGGGCATACATGTATGCGTTGTTCTTGGAAGTTCTGGAATGAAAGTTGCCGACGATGCTGTCGGGATCGTGCTTGAAGTGGTACTGGTGAACGATGACGCACCTGATCGTTTCGCTTTCGTCGCCGTCCGCGCAGAGGGCGCTTCCGCGGAGGTGAGGTATGCGAAGCGAAAGGGTTAGGCGAATGGCGTCGTATTTTGGATGCCGAAAGTTGCGCAGATAATTCCGACAATCGACGCGAAGAAGTTTCCAGAAAAAGTGAAAATTGCTCCATGTTCCCAGCAGGCACACGTCATGACCAGAATCGGTCTCGTGAGCATAGAGTCTGTGAAAATAGCTCGTGTCCATCACTTCGTTCAAGGCGCTGCACACTCGTTCCAGTTCGGCAGGACTTTCGAAGCTGGGCGTGGTGCCGGTGACGATGAAGATGTCTGCGTGAATCTCCCGATTCTGGCATTCTCTGTACCCTAAAGGTAATCCACGTAATCGCCCGCCATGATGACGTTAAGGTTTCTGGGAGGTTTTTTGGATGCAGCATTCAGCTTTAGCTGCATGAAGTGTTGCAGCCTTAGCAATAGGGCTTTAGCCTCCAATAGACAGGTGCATCTAACGTCATGGAGCTTTTTAAGATGCGCAGCGATTCCTGTTTCTCGATGTTGGCGGCATCCAAACAGTTGACCTGGTCCTTGCAGGATGGGAGGTAGGTGTATATCTGTTCGGTGACGTGTGGGATGGTGACGGCCCAGTTGTCCATGGCGATTAATTGTTGCAGTAGAACCGGGTGCAGCGTCGTTGAGCGGGAGGAAGGTGTGAATAAGGCTTTGGCAAGTTATGGCTCCTTATCACGTGCATGGCTTGACACCGTAGGCATTTTGGATAGTAGTGATGAAATGGCTTCTCGCAGCTATACCATAGGGAATAATGAAGGTAGCTGTTGTCCCAGTTGTATGCCCGCGGCCAAGGCGATGGAGGACGTGGATGCCGGATCCTTCGAAACTCTGCAGAAATCCAGTAGCCATCAAGATAGGCAGGAACTGGCAGCAACGGCACTCCCGCAGTTTCAATTCTGCATGCCCCTCGAGGGGAGAAAAAGAGGGGACGTGACGTATCGGAAGAAGGAGGCAAAGAAATTTCTGAAGAAAAAAAATAAATAAAAAGATAGAGTGAGTAGGAGAAATATCTAAGAGGAGAAACAAAGAAGGTTGACGATGACCGTTGATGTGTACTTGGGGAAATTCGAAAAAAACACTAATCGTGGCAATAATACCGAATGTGATGGTCCAAAATGCTAGCGATCACCGTAATCTTGAGGGACAGCGGGCTAGGTCAGCATAGACTGCACCGACCACAAATGAGGGCGAAACAAACTTGCTCTAAGATGTATTTCTTCATTTTGGCATCATCCGCGAATCCAGACCATACGTACCATCCGCCTTTGACGGCGAAGGTTTCGCGTATGAAATGTACGCGGAAACGCCCACGGGAGTCGAATAGGCCGATGACGGCATGCTTTTTGAAATGAACAGGGTAGATGATGTCAAACGCGTATCGCATGATATCCACCCAAGCGCCAGTGTGAGAGGCATCCTCGCTCTCCAGAGAAACGGCGTGAACCTTAAGAGGAAATAGAATTCCACTCTCTTCTGATTCTATGTTCCAATATATTGCTGCACCGAACTGCGTTTGCGCCCTTCGCTGAAAGGTGAAACGCATACCTAAATGAACAAAATTTTGTGTATCGGTGATTTGAACCGCCAAGGAGTTTCTCTGATATTTTCCGCTATACTTGATGGCAATGAAGAGCAAGGGTTACGGCGCCGATATTTTTGTGACGCCCGCCATGTGCGCACAAAATTTGCCGACGAGCATACAGAAGACGTTCTCGCCGACACATAATGCGTGCGAAATGGTCCACAGCAACGGTGCATAGTCGGGAGTATGGACGGGTTCGTAGGTTTCGAAGAGGCTGTGAATAGGATAGGTGCGCAGAGGATCGTTGATCACCCTCGCAAGGGGCATGCAAGCATTCTGCCCTTCGGCAGGAACGAGGGGAGGAGGAGGCTTGCCGCTGGATGAGGAGCTCATCTAAAGAGAAACAGATAAAAAGAAAGAAAATCACTTTGAAAGAAAAGCACTTCTTGCGGATTGAATTAGAATAAAAAAAGCATAGAGCGAACAAAGAGAGAGATCTTTATCATGTGCCAGAGAAATATATGAAAAGAAACGGAAAAATCTTAAAGTTGGAATGCATACCTTAAGTTGCTACAGAAAACAGAGGATGATGTACCACAAAGCGTAGAAAACACTAACGTTCTTTTTTATTACAGCCAGGTCTCTAGGAATTTGCAGCAAGAGATACAGCGCGTGATCCACTCCAGTCGACCGCCGAGCTAGCTCTGAGGATAAGCGAGTGTTTTCATGCATCCGTATATATGGTAGAAGTGGCGGGGCGAATGATAAGCGTAATCCTGAATGCGGGGAGGGAACCATCGAGGTTACACCACAAAAGAATGTCGTGATCGTGTGTCATCATCACATGCGGGATGCGCAATAAGGATAAAATAGCGATTAGCATTGCAAATAGAATATTTTTTCCGGCAGCGTGACCGTGAGCCAGCATCCGGGTCGGCCGTCACATCGAGGTCATGCCGGCGAAGGCCTGGCGCGTGCAGATAAAAATCATCCGGTTTGGCAACCACATCGAGGTTGTGCCGCGAGCGATAAAAAGGTATCCGGGATGGCCACCACAGCGAGGTCACACCGGCGACGGTCTGGCGCGTGCAGATAAAAAAGCATCCGGTTTGGCAGCCCCATCGAGGATTGCCACGCGATAAAAGTCATCTGGGATGGCCGCCACGTCGGGGTCACGCCAGCGACGGTCTGGCGCCTGCAGATATATATATATATATATATATATATATATTATCTTCGTCTGCAGCAACGTCACCATAGAAGGTTTGCAGAATCCGTTGAAGAGTGATAGCAGAATCCGGCGGAAAAAACAGCAAGAGTCCGGTTGGATGGGGAGGCGTGACGTGTTAAGCTGCAGCAAGAGGTAGAAGCTCTAATCGCCAGTCCTAATCTCTGTTTTCCGCCTCTCTCGGCAGTCGTTGTTCGTTCTCCTCGCGAGGCGGACTCCGTGGTAGTGCCCGTCGCGCTACGGGTGGTTTGTGCACATTTCCCTTGCAGCCATGAGCGACGCGGTCCCGTTCGAAATCGTCAGAAACTGTGTGAGAACGTTAGATAGGCTATATTCGGGTTTTTCGAAAACCGAAATCGAATTACAATCCATGGCGGCAGACGTCGACCCATACGTGTGGATATCGGAAATCTTTCGTCAGTTTTTGGACTTTGCCAATCGCACGCTTCTTCAAGGACAACCGGGGTATCTGGGGCTATCCATCTCCAATGCTCGCGATCCCAGGAAGCGCTTCAACGTTAGCGATAGAAGAATGGACCAGATGGATCCCGTGGCCGTGTTGAGGAGCATCGATAGACTTCTTCAAAGAAACAACGAGTTCATCGTACACGGTCCGCTTAGATTTAATTGCGTGTGGACCAGGGAGAATAGGGGTTAGTGTCACAACGAGTGTCATGCATGCACCGCTAACAGGAGCATCATCGTGATCCGAAACAAGGACCGATTGTGTCTGTGGAGAGCCGCCGTGGTGGGCGTGGCCAAGGTAACCTACGTCGCCGTGAGACGGTTCGAAGGTCGACAGAAGCACCGAACATTGGAGCTTTGCGAAAGAGTGGGCAAGGATTCAAATACGGGATGCACCCTCGGCGGACGTTCGCCGCTTGGAGGAGACGCTGAATGGCATCGCCGTCAGGGTGTTTGGCGATCATTTGGGCGCGTCCGTGCTCTATCGATCGAAAAGAACCAACGCCCAAATGCAACTGGATCTTCCATATCACGACGGACACTTTAATCTCATCGTTAATGTCAACGGCGCATTTTGCTGCAAGTGGTATTGTCGAAGCAGCAATCGACGCAACAGCAACGCGAAGCACAGACATCGCTGCGACGGAAAGTGCTTCAAGTGTCACCTACCGTCGTGTGCCGGGCCTTTCGACGCGTATAAGCATTGCGACAACTGCAATCGCGACTTTAACGGACAAAAGGTGTTACGAGAATCACCTAAGGAAAGGTGCGTATTACCCAAGGGGAAAAGCCGTGGAAAAGGTGTGTACGTCGTGCTCGAAACTTTACAACACGAGCGGAAGAAGGAGACCCCACGAGTGCGGAGAGAAGCTTTGCATCGCCTGCAATTCCTTCGTCGAAGCGAACCACATGTGTTTCATACAGCCCATAGGTCCCCGAAACTTAAACCCAACGTCGTCTTCCTGTTCGTACACTTCGAGTGCACGCAGACCGATCCGCACGACGTCGGCGGCCCCACGACGTCTTTCGAGCACGTACCCAATCTATGCGTGGCGTCCCAAGCGTGCAGCAGATGCATGGATTCGATCTCCAGCGGCCTGTGCGAGCAGTGCGGAGTGAGGGAATGGGTGTTTACCGAAGAACCGGTGACGGAACTGTTTGTGTACACCCAGGCCATTCGAAAAGTGTACGTCAAAGTGGTGGTGATAGCGCACAACATGAGGGCCTACGACGGACAGTTTCTACTCAGGCACATGGTGTGCGATTTGGGTTGGACTCCTAAGCTGCTCATCAACGGAACGAGCATCTGCAGCATGAAGTACGGAAACGTTAAATTTCTGGATTCTTTGAACTTCATTCCGATGTTCTTGGCGAGCTTCCCCATGACGTTTTGTCTGCAGGAGAGCAAGGGAAACTTTCCGTATCAGTTTAATACAAAGGAAAACCGCAACTACGTGGGACCCGTGCCCGAAAAGCGATTCTATTGTCCGGAACGCATGACCGTAAACGAACGCAAAGCGTTCGAGGAGTGGCACGGAGAGATGGTCGCCTCCGGATACGTCTTCGCAATGAAGAAGGTGATCGTGAGTTACAGCAAGATTGACGTGCAGCTCTTGCGGCAAGGTGTCGCGAGGTTTCGCAGAGAATTTCTGGACGACAACGGCATCGACCCCTTCAGGGAGAGCGTCACCATCGCTCAGGCGTGTATGCAATTGTATAGGAAGCGGTTCATGCCATCGGAAAAAATTCCGATCCTACCCCAGGGTGGATATAGATTGGCCGATAGACAGTCGCGCATTACGTGCATCTGGCTGACTTGGCTCGAGCACATCGAGAAGGAGGCCATCCAGCACGCCTTTCACGGACGGGAAGTAAAAGTCATGGGCCAAAAGGTGGACGGATACAGGGAGGAGGAAAACGGAGACAGGTGGGCGTACTTATTTCACGGCTACTTCTATCGCGGATGTCCGAGGTGTCACGCCAATCGCCACGCGCCTATCTACGCGAGCGGGCACGAGACCATGGCCTCAAGATAAGAAGAGACGGAGAGAGTCAGAAGAATGATGGAGAATGCGGGAGCGAAGGTGATCGAGGTGTGGGAAGGCGAATTTAATCGGCGGATCAAAGAGGATGAGGCGATCGCGGAGTTCGTTCAAAAACTATGCGAAGTTCATCCGGAGCCTCTTAAACCCCGAGACGAGTTTTACGGAGGAAGAACCAACTGCACCAAGATTTATCGCGACACGGAATGGGAGGAGGATAAGATCTTCTACTACGAAGTATGCAGCAACTACCCTTACGTGAATAAAACCAAAGCTTACCCCGTTGGTCATCCCAAAATTCACACGAGCGACTTCCCGAATCTCGAAGACGTCGAGTGCGGTTTGATCCTGTGCAAAATTTTACCCCCGCAGAACCTCTATCATGCCGTGCTTCCCATACGTCTGCGCGGTAAGCTGGTAATTCCGCTGTGCATGGCGTGCGCCATAGAAGAGACTCAAGAGGAATGTCCTCACGACCAGAACGACAGGTGCATCAAGGGAACGTGGGTATTGGAGGAGGTGAAGGTTGCGATCAACGAAGGTTACGTCCTGAAACACGTGTTAGAAATTTGGGAATACGAGATCGCCAAGTACGATCCCGCCACCGGCGCGAGGGGCCTCTTCGAGGGGTACGTGAATCACTTTCTGAAAATGAAGACGGAAGCGTCGGGCTGGCCGCCAGGAAGAGAATCGGAGTCCGGTAGGCTGGAGTACCTCAAAAACTTCGAAACGAGGGAAGGCACTAAATTGGATGTCGACGTCATCTGCCAGAATATGGAAAAATAATCTATAGCCAAATTGATGCTCAACAGTTTCTGGACAAAATACGGGCAACGGGACAATCCCCCCACCTGCGAATTGATCCGGGACTACGACCGATTGATGCAACTCCTTGAAGACCCAAGCTTGGAGGTGCAGTCTTACGTTCCCGTCCACCAGAACATCATGTACGTGGTTCACAAGAACGTCGACGAGGTGCCCAAATTGAACCGCACCTCCAACGTGGTCATCACCACATTTACCACGGCGCACGCGCGTCTCGAGCTTTACGCCTAGCTGAAGAAATTGAAAAGGCGCGTCTGCTATTTCGACACCGATTCGGTGATCACCACGTACCGACCCTCGGACTGGATGCCGACCACGGGCCCGTACCTGGGAGACATGACCGACGAACTCGAAAGGTATGGAGAAGGCGCCTACATAAGCCGATTCGCCTCCACCGGCCCCAAGAGCTACAGCTACAGCGTCCGATGCGTCGAAAGAGAGGTCGCTTCGGTATGCAAAATTAAAGGGATAACCCTAAATTCGGGGACCGTAATCAGCGTCAATGCCGACGTCATTCGCGAAATTGTATTGAACGATCGCACCAGAGCGATTGCGCTGCAAACGAGCAGAATCGTGAGGGTGCCCATGGGGCGAGTCGTGACCAAAACGATGAAGAAGACGCTTCCAATGGTGTGCAGCAAGAGAGCGCTACGAGATGACTACGATTCGTATCCCTACGGGTATAAAAGATGCCGAACAGATCCGCTCGCAGAGCACTTCCGGGAGGAAGATGGCCACGAAGAGCAAGCACGAGAATGACGAGGAGGACGACCGGGAGGACAAAGACGGCCTCGGCCTCAGCGTCCGGAAGCGCTCCAGATGGGACGCGTCGCAGACGGAAAGAGCGATTCTAGGTCGCTCGTCTTCCATTCCACCCTTTCGGAGCGCAAACGATGGCGGTGGTGGCGTGAGACTTTCGGCAGTCAACGAGCTGCAACGACTCTTGACACCGTCGTCGTCTTTCAAGCGCAGAGGCGTCAAGAGAAGAGCAACGCTACCCCCGGGATATTGCCTGGATCGCACGCTATGTCCGAGAAACAGCGCGAAACGAAGCGGAACCAAGAGACCCTCTCTTTCGCCGCTAGAGGCGCTGGTGTCTTCGACTGAACGAAAGATGGCGCGCAGAAGCGGAAGAAAGAGATGCTCCCTTACGCCGCTAGAGGCGCTGGTGTCTTTGACCAAAAGAAAGATGGCGCGCTGAAACGGATCGAAACGAAAACTTCAAGTTTCAACGCATACTAACGCCGGCGACTTCAATGGTTTTCGTCCTGCCAAGATCCCCATGGGAAACATTGTCACGAAGCGCGCTATCGCCCTGGTCCAGCAGGCGCTGCGATCGCCTCCTAAGAGGGCGAGACGAAGCGCGCCAAGGAGGCAAGGCGATGAGGAGAGACCACCCTGGTACCGTCTCAAGATGCTTAAAAGATGTTCGTTTCGAAGATCGGCGCAAGTTCCCGTTCTCGCCGCGAGCGACCAACCACCTAAGAAGAAAGGCAGAGTCTCCAGAAACGACGCCGAACCTCTCGCGCCTTCCGCAAGCAGATCGATAAATAAGAGTAAGAGCGGCGTCTTCGAGGAAGAATATCCGTCTTCTAGAAACTCGAAGCGAAGCTGTGCAAACAGAGGGAGGGAGGTCGAAGAAGAGGAGCCTCTAGGACCGCCTCGGCGCCGAAACAAAATGGAGAAGAAATGCGCGACGTCATCGGCAAAGGCGCCCTCTTTCGACCTAGAGGAGGAACCGCTTAGGTGCAGGCACCAACGTAGCAGGAAGAAGAGAAGAACCTCGCACGACGACGAAGGCCACGATATCTCCAAAAGAGGATGAAGCGTTTCGCCCATGGAATCGGGTTCCGCTGCAGAGGAGGAGGGAAGGACGAAGCCGATGGACGCATCTGCCATGGAGTTGCGCTCCTCTCCAAAGAGGACGAAAGAAGAGCGCCGACGGCGAGAAGGATGATGAAGGCGATGACATAAAGACGAAGTGTATCCCCGGCAGAGGACAGGGACGGGCGCGAATGGCCTTTTCGAAGAAGAAGAAGACCGATCTCTCAGGGAACGGAAGGAGGAGTACGCACCTTTGGCGCACCTCATTGGGACTCCGGATGGCCCATCGCGGGCGATCGCGACGAGGAGGCTTCATCTCCTCTCGCCTTGCCGAGGGAGACGGTGCATCCCGACGTCGTTCGCTTTCGATTTCCTAGCACCATGCAGGTCGCCGGCCGTTGGCGTTGCGGGAAGTCTGCCTTCGTCAAAAATCTCATGCTGCACGCCGATCGCACCGTTAAGAGGGCCTTGTGGTGCCATCCCCCGGAATATCCTCCGGCCGCCGGCAACCCCTTTCGCGATTGCAACTTCAACGTGCTGACGCACGCAGGCGTCCCCGCTTTGCAGCTCATCAAGGCTGGCGAACTTTTGATCCTCGACGACCTCATGTACGAGTCCGACCGCAGCGACGTCTCCAGCTTCTTCACCAAGGACTCGCATCACAGAGACTTCTGTGTCATATACATCCTGCAGAACGTTTTCCCGCAAGGTAAGACGTTTCGTAGCATCTCTCTCAATGTGAACTACATCGTCGTATTTAAAAACAGCAGGGATAGGATGCAGATTGAAAAGCTGTGCCAGCAGATGGAACCCGGAAATTCCAAATTAATCCTGGATGCCTTTCAGAAGGCCAACGAAAAACCCCACGGATACCTGGTGTTCGACTGCACGCAATATACGCCCGACCGGTATCGATAACGAACCGGCGCGCTGCCGGGCGAAACTTCCTCCTGTTTCATGGCGGTATAAATACGACGATGCAGATCGGCAACGCTCCACTTCATGTCCCCGTTCATTTTCGGACGGAACGCCATAAAAGATGAAGAACGATGTTCGCTCAAAGATTCAAAAGCTCAACTCCCCCGCCATCGCGAAGCAGTGCGACAATCTCATCGTGCTCTGCAAGGCCAAACCTCGACTTCGGAAGAATATGCTCAAGAACGCCAGTCCCGAGCTCGTCCGTGCCATATCCGAATGCGTCATGAACGTCACCAAGGGGCGCATACCCATATCTGCCAAGTGCACGAAACGCTTAAAAAGGCACCGTACCTCCTGGAGAAGGTTAGCTAACAAGAGGCTCCCGTTAAAGAAAAAGAAGTACATCATCGTACAGAAGGCGGCTTCCTACCGGCCTTTCTGCTTCCGGTGCTCGGGTCGCTGGGCAGCATCCTGGCCTACAAAATTACGGGTTGACGCGAACGAAGCAGATCGTGCTGCTGCGCTCTCAGCCCGAAAACGCCAAAAGACTTCACGTGATCGATCCAACCATACCCCAGAGAGCCGAAAAGATCAAACGCTTGGAACACTCCCGTATCCGGCGCACGATAAGTGGACGCTGCTGAGTCACAAATTGAGTAACTACCTGGATTTGGTGTCCACGTTACGTCGCTACAAGTGCACCGCATCCTTCGTCAACGGCGGAGACGACGACGGCGGTACCCACGTTGCGACGAGCGGCGGCGCGTCTCTTAAAATGTACAAGGAGGAGCAGCGTGAGGGCGAAACTAGCGCTGCCAAGCGCGTCAAAAAGGAGCCAAAGCCGTTATCGTCCAAACCGTCTACGGCGGAGTCGGCAAAGACGAAGAAGCGCGCCGCAACTCACATCACCAATCGCTACGGTTTAAGGCCTATAAGCGGAAAGCGCAGAGGTATCGCCGTCGCCGGCGACGAAGTAGAACTTCAGCGGGACGCGATGCCGTCCACGTCACCCACCGTTAAAGAGAGGAGCGTTTTGCGACGGGTTTACGCCTCCTTTGGACACTTAGCCAGTTTGGGCGACGTCGAAAGGCTTCGTCGAGCCACCGGCATTCCTCGAGCGAAGATAGAGGCCTTTCTGCGAGGAGAAGAGATCTACACGCTTCACAATGCGGCCAGAAAGCGCTATCCCAGAGAGTGCTATCAGGTCACCAGCATCGAAGACCTGTGGGAAGCCGATCTAGTCGTGCTGTGCGGGCTTAGGGCGTACAACGCTCCTTACGTTTATCTCCTCACCGCGATCGACGTGTTCTCCAAGTTCGCCTGGGCCGTGCCCCTGAAGACGAAATCCAGCGACGAGGTGGCTCGAGCCGTCGGCCGCATTTTTTCGTTCCTGCGGGCGTCGCCCCAGAGTTCGGCAGACCGATAGGGGCGCCGAATTCGTCAATGCTGCTTTCCGAGCCTTTCTGAGAAAGCGGTCCATCCAGCATTACGCGACCATAGACCACGTAAAGGCCAGCGTCGTGGAGAGGTTCAACAGAACTTTGAAAACCAAAATGTGGCGATACTTCATCTTCAAAAACATCCACAAGTACCTGGACGTGCTACACGTGCTGCTCGAGTCCTACAACGCGACGCTCCATTGCTCCATCAGGATGGCTCCGAGAGACGTCGACGAATCCAACGTGTCTGGTGTACCGCAATCTGCACGGCAACGCATCCATCGCGGTTCGATCAACGAAATTTCGAGCCGGAGATCACGTGAGGATTTCGAATGAGAAGATGACCTACAAGGAATACGAGCAGAACTGGACGGACGAGATACTCGCCATCCTCAAGATCCTATTCAAGACCTCTCCCGCGTCCTATCGCCTCAAGGATCTCGCCGGAGAGGACCTAGAGGGCGTCTTCTACGAGCAAGAGTTGCAGAAGTTGGATCTTCCGAGAGCCTACAAGATAGATAAAATCCTGGCGTCCACGAAGCGCGGAGGTAGAAAGGAGCTTCTGGTCAAGTGGAGTGGTTATCCCGAAAAGTTTAATTCCTGGATCAAGGCCTCGGACCTCATCTCGCCAAGATCAGGCATAAGCCCTTCTCGATCACGCTCGCTAGCAACGCCTCCGCGGTTCGATTCCCGGACAACACCACCTCTAGCTTTTCCAACGTTTTGCCCGAAAGGGTGGTGCTGCAAGGAGAGTGGGAAATGGCGCTGACGAATGTGAGATATCCCGTCTGATTTTTCAACCTTTCGAAACGATGCAGATTTCGCGGCGAGGTGCACGCGGTCGATGCCGACGACCAGTCGCATCCGTCCAAGGAAGCCTACTTCTTCCTCGAATTCGACGACGACATGGTGACGGACGCGTCCGCCCTGGTGGTCAAGGTCAACGAATGTCTCGCCGAAGTCTGCTACGAACTCGAATTTTTCATTCACGACGCGGATGACGGAATGGTCGTCGTCAACCACAACGCCGTCCCCAAGAAAACGCCCGTCGTGGAGATTCTCGACGTCGAACCTCCGGTCGAAGGGGTCGTGGTGGAGAACGCTTTGCCATACGCCGTGCTCGGACCTCCCTCCGAAGTAGAAGAGAAAGGCATCGTCGAAATCAAGGAGAATGACGAACCCATGCCATCGGATTCCACCTCCAAAGTGAAGAAGCCTCCCTTGAGAAGATCCTTCCAGAATCCATCGGTGCCCAAGCGCAAGGGCGAATCGATTTCGTCGGCAAGGCCTACGTCGAAACCTAAGCCCTCGCCCGCAACGTTTCTACCACCGCCGAAACCGACGCCACCCGTCGCCGCTCCGAAGACGCCACCTCGACGCCCAAAGTGTCTGATACATCGTCTCTTTCCATCCATCGCACTAGCGAAGATGCTGGGATTCGAACCGAATGTCGACGTGGTAGAACGCATGCAGGGGCGATACCCCGTGGATCCGCAGAGGGGTTTTCCTCACGAAATGTTCGTCTACTGCAACCTGGTGTCACCGCAGATGATTGGTGACACCTTTGCTCAGATCGTGGACAGCACCGCCATAGAGTTCGATAGCCGGAACGACAGGCTCGCGAGGGAAAAGTCCTTCTTTCCCCTCAACTGCGTCTCCCTCTTGCCGCAGGACTTCAGAGTCGTCCACGTGGATTTAAGGGACGGTCAGGGCGAAGCGCTGCCATTTGTGCGCGGAATTTCTTCCACCCTGGTTCTCTCCTTCAGGCCCAAATCTCATCATCATGACTTTCGATTGTGACGCTCAGGTCATCTATCGATATTACCTGAATCAGGCCGACGGAGGAAACCACGATCGAGATTTCGTACACTACAGGGGTAACCACTTTCAGAGGGGCAGCGGTCTCTTCAGCGCGCTCGGCGGTCTCTTCAGGAGGTTGCTTCCCGTTCTAAAGGTCGGCGAAAAGATCGTCGGAAAAGAGGCCGCCAAAATGGTCGCCAGTGTTCTCACCGACGTTTCCACCGGCGTGAAACCCAAGGAGGCCTTCGAGGCTCGTCTAAACGAGGCCGGGCGCAACCTGAAGCGAAAGTCCGAGGACAAGATAGACAACATGATGGGAGCGGGGATCAAACGACCGCGCCGAGCGGCGAAGCGTCCCAAGTCTAGAACGAAGAGAAAATCCGGAAGGAGGAAGAATCGCCGACGCTCCGTTGCCGACGTCATCCTCCGAGGCATAAAAGGCAAGAGGCCGAGAAGAAAGCGTCACTTTGGAAGAAAACCCGCGGGAGCCAGAGTGACGCATGCGCAACCGACATCTTTGCGTGATGACGCTGCACATGAACTCCGAGCTCGACGTCTTCAAGGAACTTCCCGTTCAGACGAACATCGAGGAGCACAAGTACGTGTCCCTCAATCCGCAAAACATGCTCTTGGACTCTTCTCCGATCACCTTCCACTACCCTGGTAATGCCGACGACTACCTGGACATCCCTTACGTGCTTCTGGAGGTGGGCATCAGGATCCTCAAGCAGGATGGGAGCGAGCTGGGAGAAAACGACAAGGTCACCTTCGTCAACAACTCCCTAAATTCTCTGTTTCAACAGGTGACGGTGTCCCTGAACAACTTCAGCGTATCCCACCCCAGGGCGGATACCCTTTCAGGACCTAGTGCGAACAGCTCCTCAACTACGGCTCCGACGTCATGAATGCCAAACTGCAGTCCACCCTCTGGCAAAAGGACGCGGCCGGATTCATGGACTATTTCGCGCTCAACCAAGGTTTGCAGTGGCGATACCAGTTTACGAAGAAGAGCTAAGTCGTGCACATGCTGGGACCCCTCTCCAACCCGCTCTTCGCTCAGGGCGCCCTTCTCCTCAACAGCGTGAAGCTCCACATCACCCTCACTCCTTCCTCACCGGACTTTGACCTGATTTCCGGCGAGGCAAATTTCAAGGAGCTCACCCAGTTCACCTATGCGACGTTGCATCTGAGAACCTTCAGGCCGAGTCCGACCGTGAAGCTGGCGCATCAGAAGGCACTCGCCAAGAGCAACGCCAAATATCATCTCAAGGTCCTCGACTTTGTCGCCCTCAACATTCCCAGGGGCACGGGAAGCATCACTTTCAACGACCTTCTGGTGGGGCGTATCCCCCGAAGAATGATCATTTCGCTCGTGTCCGATACGGCCTACACGGGTCACGTTCAGAAGAATCCCTACAACTTTCAACACTTCAACATGAACTACTTACAAGTGTACGTCAACGGTCGCCCCATTCCCACCCATCTTCTGCAACCCAAGTTTGCCAAATCGAGGTATTTGAGATGCTATTAGACCCTGCAGGACGGTCTCGGAACCTACCTGAAGAACAAGTGGCACACCATCTCGAGTTCCGATTATCATCAAGGATACACCATACTCGCCTTCGACTTCACCCCGGACCTTTCGGGCAACAAGGGCTACATCTCGGGGTCCCATCACGGCACTTTCTCTATAAGCATCGGTTTCGAGTCGCAGCTCACAGAATCCATCAACCTGCTCGTCTTGTCGGAGATGCATCGCACATTGGAAATCGACGAGAACAGATCCGTGCTCGTGTCATGAACACGCATCAGATTCATCGTATCCTATCCAAGTGCCCTCACTTCGCCGGAGTCGTCCCCTCCGACATGCTACCGGCAAGGTCCCCCAACCGGCTTCTCGCCACCTTCGTCGTCAACACGGATCCCAGCACGCGTCCTGGAAAGCACTGTGTGGGCATCTACATCTCCCTGACGGACGCGGAAGTTACTTTGACAGCTACGGTTTACCCCCTTTCTCAACCGCCATTTCCTGCTTTCTGCATTGATCCTGTGGGTCCAATTGGCGCCACAACACTCGTCGCCTGCAAGGCCATCGATCCGCCACCTGCGGGCACTACGTGATTTCCTATCTCCAGCATCGCTGCCGTCATCTTCCGGAACGCGACTTTCTGTCAAAATTCAAGATATCCAACTTCAACTACAACGATCGCCTCATCCTAAACGCTTTGCGAAACGTGCGCGTCGCAAGCTGCAAGGGTGCAGGCGGATATCAGCGCTGCAAAACTCTGCACGTGGGTATTTTTGTTTCCACATGATGTCTGGCATCGCTTCCCTCTTTTTCCCAACCCCCTGTTTTTTTATCTTGTAAATGTTGCTTGGATTTTTTTCTCATGACTTCGTCCTCAACGTGTTCTTTTTTTCTATCGTTCTAGAAGGCAACGCCCGACGACGATGACGACGACGGCGCAGTATAAATACGGCTAAAGCATCCATCGGGGCCTCCAGTCGACGCGCGGACTTTCGTCTTCTCGGAATGAAAAGATAGAAACATGTAAGTACCTCTTTATTTTCTTCGTTCGGTAAAAAAGACTTTTTTCTTTGGGCAACATTGCTTTCATTTTTTTTCTTCTCGTTTCAGGTCCATGTCGAAGAAGGCTCGCAAGGTCAAGGAGGAGGAGGAGAACGGCGTTGGTCCACCTAAACGGATGCCGGCCTCGGTGGAGGAGGCCAGACCCGTTTCCTCCGCCGCCACTGCTGCCTCCGTGGCCGTTCGCTTGTGACCGGCCATCATGGGTCCCTTCTCCAATGTCCTGTTCGTCAACCGAGCGCAGACCAAGTTCGTGCGCGTCGGCTACTCCGCCTACCCGCCGTACAACGCGGTCATCGCCCTATCCAGGTGCGGAGATTTCGTCGTCGTCGAGCTTAGCTCCGCCGAAAAATGGCAAGAGCTCATGGCCCCATCTACCATCGTCAACTCCTACTACCAGAAACTCACCCAGATAGGCAGAGGCACGCGGTTGCGCCGAGGATTTCCGTTCTCCTCAAACCGATATTCGGCGTACAAACGGCCGTCGCCGAGACCAACGCCGGCGCCAGCATTTCCCTCACAGAATGGGAGTAGAGCGTTTTGGAGCGTCTCGCCAGAGTCGTCGGCGAGCTCTACTGCCACCTAAAGAACAACGAGGGGGAGATGCGCCTGCTGGTGGCGGCCTTCGAGAATTACGACCTTCACGTGGCCCTCACCGAAGAGTACTACTTCGGCGACATGAACTTTTCCCACTTCACCAGGTGTTCCCTCGTCGCCACTCCCAGGGCCTTCTACGAAATCTCGTATCACCTCGGAGCCAGGCTCATACAGGAGGCCATCGATCGCGCGAAGATGGAGCGTCAGAACGGCACCACGAGCATCCTTCACACGCGCCTCGTGTCGCCCAACGACCCACGCTCCGGCTCCAAGGTCAGTCCCAAGACGTTCCGCGAAGCGGTCTAGAAGATGCAGGCGGACATCGCTTCCGCGACGAGCTGATGCTTCGACCGCCCCCTCTCGCGGCTCGACCTTTACCAACACCGAATGCGGGGAGGTAGGCCTGATGGGATGCGATACGGGGCTCCGGATGGGATGTGGATAGCATTTCCGTTGCAGATGGTTCCATGGTTATCGCACGCGGCAGAAGAAACATAACAAACATCTTCCCGCCGGATGACGGCGAGACGCAGATAAAAAATGCATCGGATTACTATTTCCGGTCACGCAACCGAACTTCCTTCTCCTCCCCACTCCCATGGACTCCTCGCTATATATCTGCAGCTCTGCTCGGCCATCCTAACAGTCGTCGAGGAGCGGGTCATGCTGCTACCCTGCCCCATCTACCACTGCTCGCACTGCTTCCACAGCGTCTGCTCCTGCAGCATACGCTACCGAAGGTCCTTCTGCTGCGCCCGCTGCCAGGTCGGAGTGTACCGAGACCTGAGGGAGCTGAACGCCCAAGTCAAACACTTCCTGAACTACCTCGCAAGGGTTTCGCAGCGACGCCATTGCCAGCCGTTGCAGCAGCAGCAACGATAGTACCAGGACGTCACCCATGTCACGCAGCGGACACGTCGGCACAACTCGCAAGAGGGGTCAATCGCGCCAGCAGCAGTCCCGCGCCCCAGACGCCTCCAGAGGCCCTCTGCGCGAAGACGCTTGCGAAGACGCGGACCTGCCGGCAGCCGAATCCAAATATACGCCGCGCCAGGTCCACAACCTCGACGCCATCGAGGAGCTGAACCTCAGGGGTGACGCCTCCGGTTCCGGCTTCGCCGCTTCCTCGCTGAGAGATCTCCGCGAGAACGACCCGTACTTCGTCGATGTCATCAGAGATGTTCGCACCAAGTTTGGACGAAGACTCGTCGTCAGCATTGATGGACAAGACTAGTTCTTGCCCACGAGGTACAACGACTACCCGCAGTATCTCGTCGACAAACTCAATCAACAGCCGTTTTACCTCGTCTTCCTCGGAGAGCAACGTACCGCCTCAGGATTTGTCACCTTCGGGCTCAGGTTCATGCAAGATACAGAAAACTAAACCAGGCATGTTCCGCACGGATGCCTTCGACGTCGGCAACAACGTCTCCATGCGGATCGCCTTCGACGTCGCCTTTTCCCTCGCCAGAGACGGAAGCTTCGCTGATGAAGCAAAATTCGAAATCTTATCCACCCACATCGAGTCGCACCGCTTCGACAGGTTCAAAACCATCACCGTCAAAGCGTGCGTCTGCAACGCTGATGTCATCAGCATCAACTTCGAACTTTCAAAAGTGGATGCCAACGCATCCGATGCCAAGTGCACCGTCTTCGTCGGAACGAACAACATACCCACCTTAAACTGCAGGGTCCACAACGCAGGGTGCACCCCTTTCCCCAACCCTACTCGATCCCATCACCTCGTTCTTCCTCTTCACATACCTTCTCTCGAATTTGTGCAAGATCAAAACTTTAAGCATGCCCTCATCCTCTGCATCACCAAGGCGCAGGAATGTTTCATCCCTAACCCTCCCAACTCGCCCACCTAAGGCTGCAGCAACAGCATCGGCATCGCCAACATCTCCACGCAAGACGATTACGTCGCCCCGCTCCTCCCGCCGACGGAGTTCTCCACCTTCGTCCACTTGCTCCTCGTCACCAGCTCGTGCATATAAGAAGCGCAACGTAGCCATTCAATAATGTCCAGTGTTTTTTTTCCTCGTGTTTGTAGTACTATTGAGTGCCACTTTCTTATGTAACTGCCACGTTTAACAAAAACTAATGACGCCCCTCCCTCTTCTGTGCTCCAGTGGTTTTTTTCTCAATTGTTTCAACGTGCCAGTAACTTATTTAAGTGCAAAAACAAAGCATGAAAAGAAAGAGAGAATAAGAAACAGCAGTCCTTTTCGTGGTGAAGGTATCTATACTATATATATCAATGTAGTTCCAAATAAATATATCGTGTGCTTAAACGTGCTACAAGTATTCCTCAAGTGTTCCAGCTGACTATATGTATATCGATGTGGTTCAAAATATATATCATGTGATTAAACGTTTATTATTGCTTCAAGTATTACCCAAGTGTTCATATATCATGTGCTTAAACATTTATTATTGCTGCAAGTATTACCCAAGTGTCCATATATCATGTGCTCAAACGTTTATTATTGCTTCAAGTATTACCAAAAGTATGCCTGCTAACTGTATGTATATCAATGTAGTTCAAAATATATATCATGTGCTTAAAATTTATTATTGCTACAAGTATTGCCCAAGTGTCATTATCGTATGTCTGCTATTGTTTGCTAACACACTTATGTCTTTTTAAAAGGGGTGTCATATACCTCTGAAATGCATTTCTGCTTCTCTTCTGGTCAAAGCATAATAAAAATGCACTTGCCATGAGCGCACAAAAAAATCATGTTCTTTTTCTTTAACCTTTTCCTTCCCTAACCGTTTCCTCCTAATTCTCCATTTCTAGTCTTAAAAGGAAAAGCTACATGTATAAGTTAGGTAGGTTAGGTCAAAACTAACGCCATAGCATAAAACAACAACCATCCCCCTCCAAAAAAATCTCCACGTCCAAAAAGGACACGCGCGCGCGCGCCCCGCCGCCTGCACCATTCGCCCCGTCGATCCCAATACCTTCCGCTCGTCACACATTTTTTTTACATTCTTACACCTCCTCAATACCTACACCTACTTAAAACGTACACCTACTTAATACTTACACCTACTTAGTACATCCTACAACCCTATACCTTCATCACATACACACTTCCAATTCTTACATCTACTTAAGACGTACACCTACTTAATACTTACACCTACTTAAAACATCCTACAACCCTATACCATCATCACATACACCTTTCCAATTCTTACACCTACTTAATACGTACACCTACTTAAGACGTACACCTTCTTAGCACTGGCGCCAGTGACGTCATCATTCGGTGCGTCCCCGGGGGTGTTATAACTACTGTTCAGTAATTGTTTTGCAGCCGTTAATAGCGAACACCCTCAGAGAATTTGTAAACACGGATAAAACTGGTCATCGTCATGCGATATCACACTTTCATTTGCAAGGTCTTAGTTCAACTAATATTAAAGGTGAGCTAGATTCTACTCGGGGGAGTCTGCTTCTTCGTTTACAATAGTAAAATATTGGGTCGCAGAGTTTAATCGAGGCAGTATTAGTTGCCAAGGCAAACATCGCAGTGGTGGACCAAATGCGGTGACCACGCCAGAAATTGTGAAGAAAATCCACAATATGGTATTGAATGCACGTCTACTGAATGTGCGCAACCTAGCAGATATCGTAGGTATTTCAAAAAGTGCTGTACATCCCATAGTAACTGAAAATTTAGACATCAGAAAGGTTTGCGCAAGATGGGTGCCGCGGTTACTCACAATGGAACAAAAACAGCGTCGTGAGGATGTTTCAGTCGAGTGTTTGACGATGTTTCGCTGCAGTAAAGCAGGTTTTTGCGTCGATTCATAACCATGGATGAAACACGGGTCCATCACCTGAGACGAAGAATACTCAAAAGAGTGGGTTGAAACGAGAGAGTCGGCTGCAAAGAAGGCAAAGCGAGTTGCATCTGCAGGCAAGGACACGGCATCAGTTTTTTGCGATGCGCGTGGGATAATTTTCATTCATTATCTTCAAAAAGGAGAAACAATCAATTGCGAGTATCGTGCAAACTTATTGCAACGTTTGAATGATTAAATCAAGAAAAAACGGCGGCATTTAGCGAAATAGAAAGTTTTGTTTCATCAAGACAATACACCAGTTCTCATACACATTATCGCCATGACCAAAATCAATTATTTAAAGTTCCATTTGCTTCCTCATGCGCCGTATTCGCCAGACGTAGCCCCCTTTGGTTATTCTCCGTTAACAAACTCGAAAAATTGCTTGGTGGTAAAAGATTTGCCAACAATGAAGAGGTGGAGTTTGCAGTTGATGGCTATTTTGCATAACTCCCACCACCGCCACTAATAATAGTATACTACTAGTACTACTACTACTACTACTACTACTACTACTACTACTACTACTACTACTACTACTACTACTAAAATGCATTTAATATTACTCTGGTTACTATTACCTCCACCCCTGCGGCAAACACTACTACCACTACCACTATCATTACTACTCGTATCACTACTACTTAGACGACCACCACTGTCCCAGCTGCTGCTACTGTTATTACCGCTGTTCCGGCTGCTCATAGTACTATTTCCACTATAATGACCGCCATCACCACCAACAACAATACTACTACTACTGGTAGCTGGCAGTACTACTTCCATGCCGTTACTATTACTACTACTAATACTAGTATTACCACCATTTCTACTACCAGCAGATATCATACTAATATGACGACCACCACCGTTGTTACTACTGCTGCTCTTACTTACGCTGCTGCTGCTACTACTACTACTACTACTACTACTACTACTACTACTACCACTACTACTATTACACCAACTACTGTTGCTTTACTTGTAATATTGGGCGCCATTTGTAACGATTGTTGAACGCTGTGTGTCATGGAGTAAAGGAAACCGTGAAACGTTCTGTAGGGCACTACACGAGGAAGTACAGGAATGTAAAAGACAGAACTAGAAGAACTATAACTTTAGCAGAACTAAAACAAAAGAAAGATGAACATTATTATATTTGCAGTGCAAGTAGCAAGGCATAAATAGACATGGCAGAAGGTAGAAAAACTTCTCACACAAAAACTAGGTATGTAACTGACGGACTGGGAAATCTTTGAAGTACTCAGAATGGCAAAAGCGAGATTAAAACCACGACCAGTAATAGTGAAACTCGCTACCATGAAATTTAAATGGGCAACCACATCAGACGCAAGAACCTAAAAGACTCCCGTATATTTATTCAAAATAATTACGGGAAGGAGGAAAAAGAGGTAAGAGACATTAAGAGTTATGAAAAATAATAAAAAAACAGGGCAGAGGGGAAACCGGCAGTTGTTCCAGGACTTGATCTATGGCTAGATTGCAAGAACACAAAATTAGTCAGCGGAATTTAGATCAGAAACCTAAAACGCAAGAATCAAAAGCGTCAACGTATTCACTGGTAAGAAGCTAAATCAAGTTAGAAATAGAAATATGAGATGGCACATGTGCAAGAGGGGGGGAAGGAGGAGAAATAACGTCACCAGCCGGAAGAGTGACACCAGATAGCCAGCTTATAGACGACACACGCAGAATGGTCTTGGGAGCAACTGTTGGATGCACGTGTGGCGGGAAACCGGTTTAAGTATTGTGTCTACACTGGGAGAAGCATATTGGAAGTGAGAGTTGACCAGCATACGAGCAAAATGCCTAGTCGCGGAGCTAAATTGCAGGAGCTTAGAATTAAGAGGAAGGGCTCAGTATAGGGGAGTTGGTAGTTGTATACTGGAATGTTGAAGGTCTGCCAACAGAAGTGATAAATGGGGAAATAGAACAGTTAATTAATGTGCTTGTGGCAGTAGAAACATGGTTGGAAGAAGATAAAAGTGTTTAGTTAAATGGCTATAATTTCTATTGTAAAGCAGGTAGTATAAGGAAAGAGAAGGGCCGGTTATCAGGTGGAATTGGTTTTTTATAAGGCAAGGTTTGTCAGTGAAGGTGTTCAACGAATTAGGGGACAAAGCAATTCTTTGGTGTGAGATATGGGGTATTGAAAATGTGTGTTTAGTATTAGTGTATAACCCATCCAGCGCTTCGGAGTTTTATAGTCCAAATCTGTTTTATAGCCTAGGAAAGCATATGGAGGCTCTGCAAAATAAACAATGACATAAGAATTTTATTATAGCAGGTTATTTTAATGCAAGTATAATGGAGGGCACAATAAACCTTGTAAATTTAGAGAATGATATTTGGAGAGAAAGAGGGTTGGAAGGGGCCAGCAAAGATAAAATATATAACAGGGAAGGAAGTGATTTGCTAAACTTAAGTGAATAACCCAACTTCATAATTTGTAATGCCACTAGAGCAAAAGCTTTATGGGTGAGTTTACGCGTGCAAATACCAATGGTCAAAGCACACTTGATTATATGTAACTATCTTTATAGTCAGATATATATCGGATAGTTTTCAAGGTTATGGTGTTAATGTGTACTAGCACTTATTTTTCACTGACAGGGAAATTGAAAGGTAAGCATAGCAAGGTGTTGCTACCCAAAGAACATGGTGGAATCGGAATTGATAGATATAAATGGAAATACGAACCAGTAGCAGAATTTATAGGAGAACTAGAAGCTAATTTTGGAGCATTTAACGATAATATAGATACACTAATGAAGCAAAAGAAAATAGGGGAAACAATTGAGAATTTTGAGAGGTTGGTCAAACAAGCAGGCAACAAGATGAGAGTTAAAGTTTTGGTAACATGTCAAAGATGGCTGGTGTGATAATGAATGTAGAATTTATAAACGGAGAATAGAAAGAGAGTGAAAGAAAGTGGAATAGAATGTGAAAGAGTGGATAGAAAGAAAGTGGATACAAACACGGGGACAACCGAAAGGGAGAATTTTGTGGTTGAAAGACGGTGATATAAATTTCTAATCCAGGAAGAGAAGAAAGAATGGAGGAGAAAATTAGCAAGAGAATGGAAGCAGCAGATAGAAAAAATGACAATAAAACAATATGAACGAAGATTAAGTGATTACATAGGAAGAGAAAAAATGAGGATAACATTAATCCCAAGGAATGGTGCGTATTTTTAAAAATAATCTAGGGGTCTACGAGATAACACACAAAGGCAGTTGGCTAAGCAAGGATACATTGAATGTAGTGTATTTGAACAGACAGATTGGTATAGAGGAAATAAAATGACTAAAAGGCAATGATGATAGTGTTGTTGATGGAATTCCAGGGGTATTCCTGAGGGCATGGGGCAAAAGAAAAAGGCACGTTATAGGCGAAGATATTTAATACAATACGGGAAATAGATAAAGCTCTTAAAGCGTGGAGAACCTCAGTTATTTTTCCAATATTTATATTTAAAGGAAATGGTGATATAAACAAGAGAGTTAACTATAGAAGAATTAGCCTTTTATCGGTTATAGGTAAGTTTTATACTGACATTCTGGCAGAAAGATTAGACATATCGGCTGAACAAAAAGATAAGTTATCAGAATTTTAAGCAGGTTTCAGGAAAATAGGAAAACTGTGTACAATGTTTACATAATAATGACTATTGTAGGGAGATATGTGAGTCAAAAAAGGGGCGTCTATACATGTTGTTTGTGGATTTTGAAAACATTTGACGCTACTAATCGTAATGAACTGTGGTTAAAATTGTATGGGATAGGAGTGTATGATAACCTTATAAAAACACTGTATAACTCATACTGGGAAAATGAGTACCATAGTACCGCATTAAAATTACAAACGATTAGGTGACTGCAAGTAATATGAACACATACGTCTTAGACAACGGTGTCACTTAAACGATACAAATTTCGAATATACCTTTAAAGATAGGTGGGCCCGGTAGTAGAACGACCGTAATGTTGAAACTAGACGGGCCATTGTTTACACAGTAACTCTCGAGAAAGAGTCACTCATATTTAATATTGTGGGATTTTCTTTGTATGGTCAAGAGATTGCAAAGTAATATTATATACGAGCGGTGATCAGAACCTAAGGTTATAGGGCCGTTATTCCTAGAGGTTTGTCCGTTATAGAGAAATTAGTAGTGTGCTATAATTTTAACAATGCGGTTGGCAACACTGCAGGGTTTCAGCCACCCGACACCTATAGCGCTAGTTGCAACTAAGCACAAACGACGACTCGTTTGGAAAACTGCTCTCCCGAAGAAATCCGCTCCGTTATTCCATTTCTGTGGACGAAACATGTCTCCGCGGCTAAAATGCATCGGACGCTGGTAGAGGTTTACGAAGGGACTGTAATGTCTCGTCAGCATGTCGCAGAATGGCGCCTAAAGTTTGCGCCTGGTAGAGAAAATATCACCGACGAGAATCCAAATGGCCGCTCCAGCATGGAATCAACAGAATTGAACACAGCACGCATGGGGAGCTGATTCAGGACAACAGGAGGATCATGCTACGGCATATGGCGGTAGAAGTGGAAGTGTCCTTTGGAGCGTTCGTCACATTATTCACGATACTCTGCAGTACCGGAAAGTTTGTTCCCGTTAGGTTCGAAGAAATCTGTCCAACCAAAAGAAGGAGAAACGCATGGGTGCAAGTCTGCAATTTTTGTATCGGTGCTTCACGGAAGGGCACAGTTATCTTCACCACATTGCCACGGGCGACGAAACATGGATCTACCACTACACCCTCAAAAGTAAGCGGTCTTCAGTAGGGCGAAAGCACCCTTCCTCTCCAAAGATAAAGAAGTTTAAGGTGATGCCATCTGCCAATAAGGTGACGGCCACAGTGATTTGGGGCAGCGCGGGTGTCATACTCCTGGAAGTTTTGGAAAGAGGGCACACAGTGACCGCCGACCAATATTGCAAGACATTTACAAGATTGCACGAAGCTATCAGGACGAAACGGCCAGGATTTCTCACTGAGGGCGTCATCTTCCTTCACGATAACGCGCGACCTCATACAAACCAGAAGACCACCGCGCCCTTGAAGCAGTTTTGCTCGGATATCATCAACCATCCTCCCCAGAGCCCGAATCTCGCTTCAACCGACTTTCACGTTTTTCTTCATTGAAGGAGCACCTAAGAGGCCGCAATTCGCTTCAGACGAGGAGGTGAAATACACTTCGCGACAATGTGGCTAAACAGGTAAGGACAGCCAATATGTGTAATCTTTCTGCCAGAATGTCAGTATTCAACTTGCTTATAACCGAAAGAAGGCTAATTCCTCTACAGTCAACTCCCTTGTTTATATCACCATTTACTTTAAATATAAATATTGGCAATATAATTGAGATTCTCCACGCTTTAAGAGCTTTATCTCTTTTCCGTATTGTATTAAATATCTTCGCCTATAACGTGCCTTTTTCTTTTGCCCCATGCCATCCAAAATACCCCTGGAATTCCATCAACAACACTATCATCATTGCCTTTTAGTCATTTTATTTCCTCTATACCAATCTGTCTG
Source organism: Deroplatys truncata (assembly GCA_030765065.1). Classification (NCBI taxonomy): domain Eukaryota; kingdom Metazoa; phylum Arthropoda; class Insecta; order Mantodea; family Mantidae; genus Deroplatys; species Deroplatys truncata. The sequence goes on from CM060990.1 coordinate 332,491,672, forward strand.
TCCAAATACACTACATTCAATGTATCCTTGCTTAGCCAACTGCCTTTGTGCGTTATCTCGTAGACCCCTAGATTATTTTTAAAAATACGCACCATTCCTTGGGATTAATGTTATCTTCATTTTTTCTCTTCCTATGTAATCACTTAATCTTCGCTCATATTGTTTTATTGTCAATTTTTCTATCTGGTGCTTCCATTCTCTTGCTAACTTTCTCCTCCATTCTTTCTTCTCTTCCTGGATTAGAAATTTATATCACCGTCTTTCAACCACAAAATTTTCTCTTTCGGTTGTCCCCGTGTTTGTATCCACTTTCTTTCTATCCACTCTTTCACATTCTATTCCACTTTCTTTCACTCTCTTTCTATTCTCCGTTTATAAATTCTACATTCATTATCACACCAGCCATCTTTGACTTGTTACCAAAACTTTAACTCTCATCTTGTTGCCTGCTTGTTTGACCAACCTCTCAAAATTCTCAATTGTTTCCCCTATTTTCTTTTGCTTCATTAGTGTATCTATATTATCGTTAAATGCTCCAAAATTAGCTTCTAGTTCTCCTATAAATTCTGCTACTGGTTCGTATTTCCATTTATATCTATCAATTCCGATTCCACCATGTTCTTTGGGTAGCAACACCTTGCTATGCTTACCTTTCAATTTCCCTGTCAGTGAAAAATAAGTGCTAGTACACATTAACACCATAACCTTGAAAACTATCCGATATATATCTGACTATAAAGATAGTTACATATAATCAAGTGTGCTTTGACCATTGGTATTTGCACGCGTAAACTCACCCATAAAGCTTTTGCTCTAGTGGCATTACAAATTATGAAGTTGGGTTATTCACTTAAGTTTAGCAAATCACTTCCTTCCCTGTTATATATTTTATCTTTGCTGGCCCCTTCCAACCCTCTTTCTCTCCAAATATCATTCTCTAGATTTACAAGGTTTATTGTGCCCTCCATTATACTTGCATTAAAATAACCTGCTATAATAAAATTCTTATGTCATTGTTTATTTTGCACAGCCTCCATATCCTTTCCTAGGCTATAAAACAGATTTGGACTATAAAACTCCGAAGCGCTGGATGGGTTATACACTAATACTAAACACACATTTTCAATACCCCATATCTCACACCAAAGAATTGCTTTGTCCCCTAATTCGTTGAACACCTTCACTGACAAACCTTGCCTTATAAAAAACCAATTCCACCTGATAACCGGCCCTTCTCTTTCCTTATACTACCTGCTTTACAATAGAAATTATAGCCATTTAACTAAACACTTTTATCTTCTTCCAACCATGTTTCTACTGCCACAAGCACATTAATTAACTGTTCTATTTCCCCATTTATCACTTCTGTTGGCAGACCTTCAACATTCCAGTATACAACTACCAACTCCCCTATACTGAGCCCTTCCTCTTAATTCTAAGCTCCTGCAATTTAGCTCCGCGACTAGGCATTTTGCTCGTATGCTGGTCAACTCTCACTTCCAATATGCTTCTCCCAGTGTAGACACAATACTTAAACCGGTTTCCCGCCACACGTGCATCCAACAGTTGCTCCCAAGACCATTCTGCGTGTGTCGTCTATAAGCTGGCTATCTGGTGTCACTCTTCCGGCTGGTGACGTTATTTCTCCTCCTTCCCCCCCCCTTGCACATGTGCCATCTCATATTTCTATTTCTAACTTGTTTTAGCTTCTTACCAGTGAATATGCTGACGCTTTTGATTCTGGCGTTTTAGGTTTCTGATCTAAATTCCGCTGACTAATTTTGTGTTCTTGCAATCTAGCCATAGATCAAGTCCTGGAACAACTGCCGATTTCCACTCTGCCCTGATTTTTTATTATTTTTCATAACTCTTAATATCTCTTAGCTCTTTTTTCTCCTTCCGTAATTATTTTTAACAAATATACGGGAGTCTTCTAGGTTTTTGCGTCTGATGTGATTGCCCATTTAAATTTCATGGTAGCGAGTTTGACTATTACTGGTCGTGGTTTTAATCTCGCTTTTGCAATTCTGAGTACTTCAATGATTTCCCAGTCCGTCAGTTGCATACCTAGTTTTTCTGTGAAAAGTTCTTCTACCTTCTGCCCTGTCCATTTATGCCTTGCTACTTGCACTGCAAATATAATAATGTTCATCTTTCTTTTCTTTTAGTTCTGCTAAAGTTATAGTTCTTCTAGTTCTGTCTTTTACATTCCTGTACTTCCTCGCGTACTGCCCTACAGAATGTTTCACGGTTTCCTTTACTCGTTTACTCCATGACACACAGCGTTCAACAATCGTTACAAATGGCGCCCAATATTACAAGTAAAGCAACAGTAGCTGGTGTAATAGTAGTAGTGGTAGTAATAGTAGTAGTAGTAGTAGTAGTAGTAGTAGTAGCAGCAGCAGCGTAAGTAAGAGCAGCAGTAGTAACAACGGTGGTGGTCGTCATATTAGTATGATTTCTGCTGGTAGTAGAAATGGTGGTAATACTAGTATTAGTAGTAGTAATAGTAACGGCATGGAAGTAGTACTACCAGCTACCAGTAGTAGTAGTATTGTTGTTGGTGGTGATGGCTGTCATCATAGTAGAAATAGTATTATGAGCAGCCGGAACAGCGGTAATAACAGTAGCAGCAGCTGGGACAGTGGTGGTCGTCTAAGTAGTAGTGATACGAGCAGTAATGATAGTGGTAGTGGTAGTAGTGTTTGCCGTAGAGGTGGGGGTAATAGTAACCAGAGTAATATTAAATGCATTTTATTATTAGTAGTAGTATTGGTAGTAGCAGTAGTGGTAGTACTAGTAGTAGTGGCGGTGGTGGTAGTAGTAGTGATAGTAGTATTGGTAGTAGTAGTTGTGAATGCTGTTTATAGTAATTTTCATTGTAATGGTGCTGTGGCATTTCCAATTATATCACATGGGTTTAGAATCATTAAATGGTGTAAGAATAACACCCCTGCGATAACAGGTAATTAATTATTGCATAAAGAAGATGCCAGATACTGAAAGTGAAATAAAAACAAGGATGGATATAATCAATAAACAGTATAAAGAATGAAATGTGGGAACACGTCAATAAACAGCAGATTACACTAGTCACATGACATAATATTATAAGAAACAAAAGAAATTCATTGAGCTGTGTTTATCTACTCCTTGTACACGATTTTAACTTAGTAGCTTATATAGGACAGACCTGGCGCAGTTTTTTGGGCATATATGGGCAAGGATAGGGAAAACGAGACTGGATGGGGAAGTCCAAGGAGGAAAATGGGTTTATATGGGAGAGATGGGGAATACGACAGTATTAATAGAAATGTATGTTCAGAAACAAAGGAGATGTCGACAACTGATAAGGTGTAGTAATAGAAATTTATGTATTTCTCCTCACTTCCCCTCTTCCCCACCCCACAGTAGATATAACATGACGACTTAAGGCCAAAGAAAGATGCCGACAAGCGATAAGCTTCTTTGTTCTACGCCGACAAGCCCACCGGTTCCCTTTGAGGCCTCACATGCCGCCAGGTCTCGTGTCGCTAGGCCCCGCCCCCTCTCTGTTTGTGGCCTTACCTAATGCCGACCGTGTCTGCGCCGACAGGTCCTACCCCCTCCCCCACGCGGTCTAGTCGCGTGCCGTGACGTCCTGACTTGAGGGATTTGTTCTCTCGAGGCCTGCCGCCCCTCGGCAAATTAATTAGGTAATGTTTGTCAAACATTTTTTATGACTACTAATGCCTGAACATTGCATCCTCGAGCAATTAAGTTTTTTTTTGATTAATTAATTGTATATGAATTGACTCGAACGCAAGTGGTGGCTTGTGCATAAGTAGCACGCTCACGGAACAGCCCGCCATGTAATGAAAACCCTGCAACCTACTTCACGGTAATGTCCATTAGCTGACAATGTTAGACGCTTTCACCACATTAATAGACTTTTAAGTTTGCATTCCGGATCTGTTTACATACATTAGCGAACAACAGCCGGATATGTAATGAAAAACCCGCAACCTACTTCTGCCTGATGGTAACTGTAACATCCATTAGCTGACAACGTTAGACGCTTTCACCACATTTGCGAACAATGTCAGTAATTGTTTTCCTAAGTGCTCTGCACAACTCTCACCACTTCAGCTTTTAGCGTAGGAAATGATATAAAAGCAGCAGCTTCTCCAATGTTTTTCACAGTATCGTAAGAACACAGCGATCTAAGCACTCTGCAAACTTTATTCTTTCAACATGGAAATTACATCGAACATCATGTCTGGTAAGTTGTATCACCAATTCATTTTCATTAAAAAAGTTTACTTATTACTTAGTACATTTAACTTATATTAGTGTTCTTGTTTTTAATGACGGACCTTTATTTGTAAATAGCTGAGCATTCTAAAAGTTAATAGCTAGACAGTTGAATTTTCTGAAATGTGAACAGTTTAGATAAGTATTCATTTTAGGCAAGCTTATTCTACATTTAATAGCTAACTGAGCGATTTCTCAAAAATGTGAACAATTTAGTTAAGTATTCATCTTGCAGAGTAATTATTATTCCAGATATTTAAATACAGGATTTCACAGTGTGAATTATATTCTTTCTAGACAAAATACAATTACTTGAATATTCTACGATTCGAATAAAAAATGTTCTGTATAAATATTCTTCCGAGGGTAACCGGTGGTAATCGATCCTGGGACTCCATGTTTGCATGCATTGATCGAACATTCATCAGTTAATGTTTCATTCCTCTTGTGCATTTTTTTTAGTAAAAAACTTCCAGTCTGTTTCCATCACGTTAAAAAGAGATATTTTCCATGAGTGTGTCGAATAATACAAGTGCTTTATTTTGTCATAGAAATTTCTCAGGTGTATAAAAATACATCGGCATTTCCCTGTATAAGCTATTCGCAATAAAGTAAATTAACTTAATAAAATAACTTTTCTTAAAAAAATAAGTAAATAAATAAATAAATATCTAACGTGTAAATTAATTACGTTTTCAGCATCCAGTTCTGCTAACGTACCTGAGGCGTACATCCAGCTCCAGCAGGATACCAGCCACCGGGTGCAGGATCGTTCCTCAAATACAGACATGATTCAGGCACCCGAACACCCGAATGGTAAGCATTCTTCAGAGTTTAAAAACTTTCGAGGGTAACCGGTGGTAATCGATCCTGGGACTTCATGTTTGCATGCAATGATCGAACATTCATCAGTTAATGTTTCATTCCTCTTGTGAATTTTATTTAGTAAAAACTTCCAGTCTGTTTCCATCGCGTTAAAAATTAACGTTTTTGCTTTGGAATATTACAAAAAGTCTGTTGCGCGAATCATTCACTCTAACAAAGTAAATGTTTACATTATACTAAAACATTTAAATCGGAAAATATAGTACTTAATGAACTTCATTAGTGAATCAGAACCTCAATTATATTTACACATATTATCATTTTTATTATTATATTATACAGAAAAAAGTTAATAATTTTGTAACTTTCAAATAAATGAAATTTAGTTATGCAAAACATTCTCTAATAAAGAGTATGTTTTATTTCTCTTCCTAATGCAGAAAGTTTGACATCTCAACTTAACACATTGGCTGAGGGTAGCATTTACCCGACCGTTCAAAGACTACAAGATCTTCAGCCAGAGGAGCCTTATAGTATAAAATCCATAAGAAAAATTGATACGAGATACGGTGCTAGAGTGGTTGCAGTTTTAGACAATAAGCAAGTGTTTCTCCCTACAAGATATTCAACCCTAACAAGCCAAGTGTTGGAGGAAATGCCAGGAAAGTTTCAAATGGTATATCATGGTGTAGTACCATCCGGCAAGTTTAAGACATGTAAATTGTCTTTTCTTCCTGTTAAGGTTTGTAGAAATAATTCAGCTATCCTTTCAAACCTTCATTTAGTGTTACATTCGTTGAGTTTATAAATTCACACTTCACTAGGAAAACATTCATCTAAAGTATACATCACTGTGTAAATAACGCCTAGGATGTAGTCTGGGCGATGACCTGCAGAAAGAAGTTTAATAGTCTATTCACTGATTCTTTACCTCAAAGCAGATACCTACAGCAAGTTGCAAATAATTTCCATTAGGGTAGCAGTTGTCAAAGCATGCATCACTGTATTAAAACAAATATGTGTAAATAATGTCTAGATTGTAGTCTGAGTGATTTCATGCAGAAAGAAGTTTAATACCCCTTGCATTGATTCTCTGCATCGAAGTATATACCTGCAACAAGCTACAAATAATGTGAATGTTTGTTACAGGAATGTCCAGATGAATGTAAATGAAGAGGAAAAAGGAGATAGCTTAAAACAATATGAACAGAAATGTAATAGGAACATTCTCAACATGAGGAATTGCAACACCGTGCAGAATCGAACATTCGCGTGTGTAGAATATAGCAATAATATATAAATTATGTACTCATTATTACTGCTATACCTACCAATACCATTGATTTCATAAATAATTTCATAATTTTTTAAAGAAGAATGCATTATCTTAAAACATTGATGCTACATGAAATCTAAACAAAAAAAATTATTGAGCTATTACTGAAAGAGACTTGAATAAATGGGAATCTAGAAGCCAGAACCATCTTAATATTGGACTGTGTGATATGAGGTGTATAAAAAGATTAATAAAAAAATGAGGCCTATGTAATATAAACAACACTTATTTTTTATAAAACATTATACTATTACATTCCTTCACAAAAAAAACCCGAACATCATATTTACTAAAGACAAAAGTGATAGTCTAGACCTTCTAAACATGCAGTTATAGGGGAAGGGATGCTCTCCTGAAACATTAGGCCTCTAGACAGAAATTGTTCACAGAGACGGAGACGTCAGGACGGATGGGACAGACTCCAAGTTCAAACCTTTAAACGGTAGGGCCGCCCCCTTTTTTGCCTATCATGTCTCCTGAACCACCCTTACAGCTTAACATTTCGTTACAATGCCACGTAACCAGATTAACGATGGTCAGTCGCTCAGATCTTTGATTTTTTTGTGGTTTTCCCTGGTCTGCAGGCGAATGCCTTAGCACCGTATGCTACCACGTTTTTCATATTATATCATTCTATCTTAACCTACGTGCTTCTAAGGCACTCTGATTGGATTACCGTCGGACACTCGCTCAGACCTTTGATTTTTTCGTAGTTTTCCCTGGTCTGCATGCGAATGTCTGCTCAAAAAGATACTTGTCCCTTCCTCGGTTGGCGGTTAAGGAGTACGGTATACGATTATATGAGGAATATATGGAAAACGGAGACAGACTGTATTATAGACAGAATCTGGTCCACTTTTGCGTTTATATGGGAAAGGATAGGGAAAACGATGGTAGATGCGACGGTTCGAGGAGGAAAATGCATTTATAGGGGAGAGATAGGGAATACCAAGGCTGATGCTAGGCTAGTCAGATGCTAAAGGAGGTAGGGATATGCTCTATACGAGAGAGATAGGGAATACAAGGAAAGATGCTATACTAAACAGGACTTGAAGGGTAGAATATAGCGATATAGCGAACCGAGGAGAGGTATTAGGATAGGAGTTTTGAATGGTAGAGTAGGCGTTTATATGCGAGAGATAGGGAATACGAGGGTCGATGCTAGGCTAGACGGTGTTGAAGGAGGGAATGCATCTTATATAAGAGAGAGGTAGGGGAATATGAGGAGAAGTGCTAGGCTAGTCAGGAAGGTTTGAATGACAGAGTATACGTCTATACGGGAAAAGATAGGGAAAACGAAGGTAGGTGCTAGGTTGAAAGAGTCTTCAAGGAAGAAAATGCATTTATATGAGAGCGGTAGGGCATACGAGGAGAGGTGCTAGTCTAGACATGGTTTGAGTAGTAGAGTATACGTTTATATGGGAGAAATATGGAAAACGGGAGAGATACAAGGATAGACAGGGTTGAAGGAGGAGGAATGTAGGTTTATACGGTAATATAGAGTAATTCGATTATAAAACTTTTCTCATCCAGCTTTACAACACTTTTATATACTTATTTTCTAAACCTTACAAACTTTATATATGTTAAACAGTAGTGCGCGAGACGGATAGGGACAAACTGTATAACTTGAAGGGTAGAATATGAGCGATATAGCGAACCGAGGAGAGGTATTAGGATAGGAGTTTTGAATGATAGAGTAGGCGTTTATATGCGAGAGATAGGGAATACGAGGGTTGATGCTAGGCTAGACGGTGTTGAAGGAGGGAATGCATCTTATATATGATAGAGGTAGGGGAATACGAGGAGAGGTGCTAGTCTAGAGAGGGTTGAGGAGTAGAGTATACGTTTATATGGGAGAAATACGGAAAACGGGAGAGATACAAGGGTAGACAGTGATTGAAGGAGGAGGAATGTAGGTTTATACGGTAATATAGAGAGTAATTCGATTATAAAAGTTTTCTCATCCATCGTTACAACGCTTTTATATACTTATTTTCTAAACCTTGCAAACTTTATATATGTTAAACAGTAGTGCGCGAGACGGAGAGGGACAAACTGTATATCGGTTTACAGTGAAGTATACATCCTAACCTATTGCCACCTTATTTGCTCTAGATCTTCTCATTCCTATCATCATCTAACGTAACCACGTAACAAGACGTATCACGACGTAACGTAACAGCATGACAAGACGTCATACTAAGTAACATAACCACGCAACATCACGTGACATCTCGTAACCAGAAACGTAACAACGCGTAGCAACTATGTAACCACGTAACAAAACGTAAGAACAACACGTAACCAGCCCATTGCTAAGGTAATCTAAACTATTTCATCCTTCATAACTTAGACAATAAGTACGAGAGCCTAGCAAATGTACTGCTTAATAGCGCAACGTTTTATAGCTTTAATCTTTTTTATTATTCAGCCTTGAATATCTAAGGTATACATTTTAGATCGTAGCCCTACAAAGCGTTGAAAGATTTTACCATTAGCCTCATCTTTAAATTTTCCCAACACATTCTTGTTTAGAGCTGAATGAGGCAGAAAGGCTGATCACAGGAATCCAACCCACGACCTCCGAATGCGGACCACAGACGTTACCGCCCGAGCCATCCCGCTCGGTAAGTTTTGATTAAAGCATCGCATATTCAAATATTGATTCCGGAAAATAAAACGCATAGGTACCTATCTTTAGTTTCCTAGATCGAATTTATTCCTGTTCAGTTCTCTACGATTAGGAAACCATACGAGACTGACAAAAACTTAGTACATAAATAAGGCAGATGTAACCCATAACTTATGTAAACAAACTCTGGCGTTCTACAGTTCCGGAATATTACCTGTTGTTCGTTTGAATGTTCAAATTTTAAGCAGTATATTCTGAAACGTTAAATGACTGTTCTTTTGTTTTTATAAGACCATGCAGATTATTTAATACTAAGGCTCTTTTTAAAGAGTTGACCATACTTTCAGTTTCCTGTGAGCTCCTGTTTAGCTAGAACAAAATGTGTACTGAAACCATTTCTTGTGAATCTTTGTAATGATTAACTATAAGCAGGTTAGGGAAAGTAAACGACAATGAGTAAAGAATGTTCTAGAGGTGTAGATATACGTGACTCAACGGAGGGAAACACCTCGCGCGCCGTGACCTACATTGTATTACGGCTTGCAGCCTCCTGGAGGAAGGGATGAGCTGAAGGAATCCAAGAGGCTACAGGCCGTAAGCAGCCAGGCTACAGACGCGACAAAGTCCCTAACATTTCCAAGCTCGCGGGCCCGACCCACTGGTTAATCGCGGAGAGAGAGCGAAGAACGGCCTACCAATGGTGACCACGGAGAATACTCTTTCCATTGAGCACGCATCAGCACCATCTGTCCGGCACCGCAATACGCAGCGATATCCAGGAGCACATAAATAAAAATCTGAAATACTCCATCCCGATACCAGGTTTTCTACACTGGGACGTGCATTGCAAACCTTTATTTCACATTATTCAAAAACATGTCATTTACATTATCGATTTACAGATGTCACTTATTACTAGATAAAACAAAACAAACTTATAAAAGTAAAATAAAAAATAAAATTATTAACATCCAAATAATATATCCATATTTTAACTAATTTCTAGCTGCAGAAACAAATAACTGGAACCCCGTTACTAATCCCCTAACTAAACTATTTATTTAAAAGCACACCTCAAAGATGAGAAGGAAACGGAATGAGTAAGGAAATTGTGATAGAGAAGAACCACCCCTGCATTCAACTGCCAACCCCAGGGAAACCGCGAAAAACCCATGGGTCAGAGTCGCGTGTCTCGATCTCAGGACATCGCATACGTTACCACGGTGCCACCTCACTCGATAAGAAAGTTGTTATACTGCAACTGGTTGTTGTGATACAATCAAAGGAGACTAGAAAGTAACTTTTACAGTAATAAATTCAAACCAACTAGCGCCACCTCACTCGATAAGAAAGTTGTTATATTGCAACTGGTTGTTGTGATACAATCAAAGGAAACTAGAAAGTAACTTTTACAGTAATAAATTCAAACCAACAACAGCTCGAAAAATATCAGTTTCAGTGTAATTTGCTTGTTTTGAGGAAAATCAATCTGTGTTGAAATAATAATCTATTTAAAAATCTTGTATAAATGACTCTGCGAAAATTCATATCATTTTAAGTCGCTATAAATTGTATAGCTACGGAGACACCACCGAATGTAAATTTTTTTAAAAAAGAGTGTTTTGAATTGTTTTATATTTACTTTGTTACAAGCATAACTAGCTTTTTCTGTACTAAAACATTAACGACTATATTAGAACTACTACGGTACATTTTAATTTGCAAACAACGATTACATTTCAAAATGCTGGTATTCGGACGATCCAGTGTTAATTATGATAGCTACAGAAGTGTTTCTCAAAATCTAAAAACGCTTAGCAATTTAAGATATCTATGTATTAATCTTTAGAGAGAAACTGCACTTTTACTCAATGTGTTTAATAACTTATAAAGCTAGAGAATGTCATTTAAGGTTTCCACCTCCCAAAAAATTCTGATTTCTCAGAATTGCGCAATTTTCATTACCTTTTGTTATTTATTTTCGTAACTATTCAAAAAATTGCATACGCGAGCTTTTTTCCCTTAATTGCATTCAGTTAATCATACATTCCATAATACTTACACATTGCCTACACGAGCTCAGGAGAAACATGGCAAGGCTACTTAATACTCCAAAAGTATCCCTTAAATTACTGGGGAATTCCTGCGAACAGGAATATTTCGGAAATGGTTAATGTCACAAAAATATTTATTTAAAATGAATTGTATTTATCTAATAAGATATTCATTTCTTCAGCAGTAAGTTATACAGATTCCCTGGAAATAAAGAAAACTTTATAGAACTTTTGATACTCATTTTATTTATTATACAAATATAGCTATTTTTCAGAAAATCAAATATAAGGAATCGCATTCACTGGCATCTTTAAAGAGCGGCCAACTCCAGAATGAAATTTAGCATTTATCTGGCTTTTCTTATGATGTTACGCTGTTCACAGAGATTTACGAGGTGAAAGACTAAAAACACGTAAACATGTATATGCACAAGCGCGCGCGTACGCGCACACACACACACACACACACACACGCGCACACACACATATGCACGAAGCTCTTTGCTTTCGTTTACAGGACCTCAGAACATTTCCGGTGACCTTTTTATATCGAATTTTTTGATCAAATAAATATTTCAATTATCTTAGATACCAAAGCATTACAGAAATAAAACTGTACGTATAACATAGCGGTTTGTTATTTTTCAAATACTTAGCATTGGTATATGTTCAGTTTATTCATGAAACTGTATCTTCTTGTATGTTTAGTGTTTGAACGAAGAGCTTTTGGATACACTAATTGGAAGTTTTGCAGTTCTGTTTTCTTTAGCATTAAATACATTATGTACATTTATTTTTAAAATACATATCAACCATATTTTTATGGTTTTGTAAGAGGTGTAGGTAATTCATGAAATAGTTTATGCTTTATGATTTAATTTGACATCTGATTTAACTTTGTAATTCAAATGCGAGAGGCTTGTTGCAGTTTTAATGTTCGAAAGTATAGATATTTTCATGTTTTGGAAATGCAAGGTAAAATGTTACCAATAATAAATTAAAATTATTACCAAAATTAAATTAAATTATAATAAATTATGAGTATTAAAACATTCCCTCGGTTAAGGCTATCCTTGAGGACAACAAAGAAATGTGCTAACGTGAAGCTATGAAAAATTAACCAGAAAGTTAAAGCAATACGGATGAAATAATCCCACCACCATGTCTAAGTAAACGTAAACATTTTTAGAATATTTAAATAATCCTGACATCGTTTTAAATAGAATAAACTTATGTTATATACATATATTTTCTCTCTATTTGTTTTATATCGCTTTAATTACGTGGTCATATCGCGATGGATCTGTTAGGAGATACATCGTGGCTTGGTGTGTGGTGAACATTTAGCCTCCTCGGTCTCATGCCTGTGCCATACAATCTCACTTCGCCACGTACCCACAAAGGCCTTAGTGCTAGACAACTGTACCTCTGCTTCTGTGACAGGCAGAGTGCAGTTTCGAACCTGATTCTTCTAGACTCGGCATTTGCTGCACATTAGTTTTGTAGGCGTCCATCATCATATTTACATTTTCCTCCACTTTCTTAAGTTTATCATTGCAGCAATCAGTTTTGAGAGTATTCAAAACCTCTGTCTTTAACTGCCCGACTGTAGCCTCTAAATCTGAAACTCGATTCATCGCTAACTTTTCTAAATTACTAATTTTCTGATTGCAAAGATTCTGAAGATTTGTTTTTTCTATATCAAGCTCTGCGGTAACTTGTTTAATAGAGTCCATTACAGAATCCACTCTGTCCTTTGTAGAGGTTGTTAGAGTATCCACTTTACTCGTAGTTTTATTCAGATTTGCTGTGATGTCTAGCAGCTTCTTACCTATTTGCATCTCGATTTCCTTTGGCAAGTATCTGTTTAACTGCTGTCGCGTCTCGTTCGATTTCCTAATGATCATACCTCTAGCATATCTTTTATTTACAGCATCCATATCTCCGAGAGGATCAGCTATATCAGTGATTCTCTTATTGTCGAATATAATGTTACCATTACCATCTCTCGACTGCGTGCGTGAATTGACATATCCAGTGATGAACTTTTTATTCACAACATCATTATCGTGAACAGGATCTAGCAATACCTTCAATCTAACTTTATCAATCACTATGTTATTTTCCTTATCTCTCTTGAGGATATATCATGAAATGAATTCATTGATCAGGGTCTTAGCTATAACCTCAACATTGTTAGCAGCTTGCTGAGAGAAATCATGCATCCTAATTTCGAGAGTATCCACATAATTCTTCATGATTATCTTCAGGATCGTGAACATTGCACAATCTCTTATTCTTGAATTGATAGTTCTCTATTTATGATAAAACGATCAAACACTCTTCTAACGGGGTCAGTTCTCTGAGAACCGAACCTATCGATGCTCATGGTTAACTACGAATGATCATTTTCTTTTTTGTCGAGCTTAATATATACATCAAAACCATTCCTATATCGCCCCTCATTCATGTGAAATTCAGGAACTATCACAACAAAGGGTCTTCCTTCTGATACACTCTCCCAAACGCTCTTACATAGATCTTTAAATTCATTGTAGGTCATGGCGGTATTTACATAATCTTCGTAAATGTGCTTTAAGTTTAAATTGTCTTGTCTGAAGAGTATTATCATGTTTGTATTATCGCGAATTAAATGTTTTGGAACTTTAGCATAGGACTGCGCTAGATATACAGGGTCGACATTTCGATGTCTACCCATACTGTAAAAGGATGCTATCTTTTCCTGCTTTTCAGTGATGACGTCATCAAATATAAAGATTGAATTTTCTTTGACTTCAGAAGGGTGCAAAACATCATTCCAGTTGTCGAAGGTGTTCACTTCTATACCTTCGATGTTTCCAAGCACTTTAATTAGGTATTGGTACTTTGGTTGATAGAGAGACTTTGAATAAATATACAAATTTTCAAAACGTAGTCCATTCTCATGGAGTAGCATATTGAGTAATACGTTTGTTTTCCCTGCACTGGAACTCCCTAAAATAAGAGCTCTGGCATTAGATGGAAATAACTTGCCATGACGATCACTTCATTATACAAGATTTTTAAACAGATTATTATTTCAACACAGACTGATTTTCCTCAAAACAAGCAAATTACACTAAAACTGATATTTTTCGAGCTGTAGTTGGTTTGAATTTATTACTGTAAAAGTTACTTTCTAGTCTCCTTTGATTGTATCACAACAACCAGTTGCAATATAACAACTATCTTATCGAGTGAGGTGGCGCCGTGGTAACGTATGCGATGTCCTGAGATCGAGACACGCGACTCTGACCCATGGGTTTTTCGCGGCTTCCCTGGGGTTGGCAGTTGAATGCAGGGGTGGTTCTTCTCTATCACAATTTCCTTACTCATTCCGTTTCCTTCTCATCTTTGAGGTGTGCTTTTAAATAAATAGTTTAGTTAGGGGATTAGTAACGGGGTTCCAGTTATTTGTTTCTGCAGCTAGAAATTAGTTAAAATATGGATATATTATTTGGATGTTAATAATTTTATTTTTTATTTTACTTTTATAAGTTTGTTTTGTTTTATCTAGTAATAAGTGACATCTGTAAATCGATAATGTAAATGACATGTTTTTGAATAATGTGAAATAAAGGTTTGCAATGCACGTCCCAGTGTAGAAAACCTGGTATCGGGATGGAGTATTTCAGATTTTTATTTATGTGCTTCTGGATATCGCTGCGTATTGCGGTGTCGGACAGATGGTGCTGATGCGTGCTCAATGGAAAGAGTATTCTCCGTGGTCACCATTGGTAGGCCGTTCTTCGCTCTCTCTCGGCGATTAACCAGTGGGTCGGGCCCGCGAGCTTGGAAATGTTAGGGACTTTGTCGCGTCTGTAGCCTTGCTGCCTACGGCCTGTAGCCTCTTGGATTCCTTCAGCTCATCCCTTCCTCCAGGAGGCTGGTAGCCGTAATACAATGTAGGTCACGGCGCGCGAGGTGTTTCCCTCCGTTGAGTCACGTATATCTACACATCTAGAACATTCTTTACTCATTGTCGTTTACTTTCCCTGACCTGCTTATAGTTAATCATTACAAAGATTCACAAGAAATGGTTTCAGTACACATTTTGTTCTAGCTAAACAGGAGCTCACAGGAAACTGAAAGTATGGTCAACTCTTTAAAAAGAGCCTTAGTATTACATAATCTGCATGATCTTATAAAAACAAAAGAACAGTCATTTAACGTTTCAGAATATACTGCTTAAAATTTGAACATTCAAACGAACAACAGGTAATATTCCCGAACTGTAGAACGCCAGAGTTTGTTTACATAAGTTATGGGTTACATCTGCCTTATTTATGTACTAAGTTTTTCTCAGTCTCGTATGGTTTCCTAATCGTAGAGAACTGAACAGGAATAAATTCGATCTAGGAAACTAAAGATAGGTACCTATGCGTTTTATTTTCCGGATTCAATATTTGAATATGCGATGCTTTAATCAAAACCTACCGAGCGGGATGGCTCGGGCGGTAACGTCTGTGGTCCGCATTCGGAGGTCGTGGGTTGGATTCCTGTGACCAGCCTTTCTGCCTCATTCAGCTCTAAACAAGAAGGTGTTGGGAAAATTTAAAGATGAGGCTAATGGTAAAATCATTCAACGCTTTGTACGGCTACGATCTAAAATGTATGCCTTAGATATTCAAGGCTCAATGATAAAAAGATTAAAGGTATAAAACGTTGCGCTATTAAGCAGTACATTTGCTAGGCTCTCGTACTTATTGTCTAAGTTATGAAGGAGGAAATAGTTTAGATTACCTTAGCAATGGGCTAGTTACGTGTTGTTCTTACGTTTTGTTACGTGGTTACGTGTTGTTACGTCGTGTGACGTTTCTGGTTACGTGATGTCACGTGATGTTGCGTGGTTATGTTACTTAGTATGACGTCTTGTCATGCTGTTATGTTACGTCGTGATACGTCTTGTTACGTGGTTACGTTAGATGATGATAGGAATGAGAATATCTAGAGCAAATAAGGTGGCAATAGGTTAGGATGTATACTTCACTGTAAACCGATATACAGTTTGTCCCTCTCCGTCACGCGCACTACTGTTTAACATATATAAAGTTTGTAACGTTTAGAAAATAAGTATATAAAATTGTTGTTACGCTGGATGAGAAAAGTTTTATAATCTAATTACTCTATATTACCGTATAAACCTACATTCCTCCTCCTTCAACCCTGTCTATCCTTGTATCTCTCCCGTTTTCCATATTTCTCCCATATAAACGTATACTCTACTACTCAAACCATGTCTAGACTAGCACCTCTCCTCGTATGCCCTACCGCTCTCATATAAATGCATTTTCCTCCTTGAAGACTCTTTCAACCTAGCACCTACCTTCGTTTTCCCTATCTTTTCCCGTATAGACGTATACTCTGTCATTCAGACCTTCCTGACTAGCCTAGCACTTCTCCTCATATTCCCCTACCTCTCTCATATATAAGATGCATTCCCTCCTTCAACACCGTCTAGCCTAGCATCGACCCTCGTATTCCCTATCTCTCGCATATAAACGCCTACTCTACCATTCAAATCTCCTATCCTAATACCTCTCCTCGGTTCGCTATATCGCTATATTCTACCCTTCAAGTCCTGTTTAGTATAGCATCTTTCCTTGTATTCCCTATCTCTCTCGTATAAAGCATATCCCTATCTCCTTTAGCATCTGACTAGCCTAGCATCAGCCTTGGTATTCCCTATCTCTCCCCTATAAATGCATTTTCCTCCTTGAACCGTCGCATCTACCATCGTTTTCCCTATCCTTTCCCATATAAACCCAAAAGTGGACCAGATTCTGTCTATAATACAGCCTGTCTCCGTTTTCCATATATTCCTCATATAATCGTATACCGTACTCCTTAACCGCCAACCGAGGAAGGGACAAGTATCTTTTTGAGCAGACATTCGCATGCAGACCAGGGAAAACTACGAAAAAATCAAAGGTCTGAGCGAGTGTCCGACGGTAATCCAATCAGAGTGCCTTAGAAGCACGTAGGTTAAGATAGAATGATATAATATGAAAAACGTGGTAGCATACGGTGCTAAGGCATTCGCCTGCAGACCAGGGAAAACCACAAAAAAATCAAAGATCTGAGCGACTGACCATCGTTAATCTGGTTACGTGGCATTTTAACGAAATGTTAAGCTGTAAGGGTGGTTCAGGAGACATGATAGGCAAAAAAGGGGGCGGCCCTACCGTTTAAAGATTTGAACTTGGAGTCTGTCCCATCCGTCCTGACGTCTCCGTCTCTGTGAACAATTTCTGTCTAGAGGCCTAATGTTTCAGGAGAGCATCCTTTCCCCTATAACTGCATGTTTAGAAGGTCTAGACTATCACTTTTGTCTTAGGAAATATGATGTTCGGGTTTTTTTTTTGTGAAGGAATGTAATAGGATAATGTTTTATAAAAAATAAGTGTTGTTTATATTACATAGGCCTCATTTTTTTATTAATCTTTTTATACACCTCATATCACACAGTCCAATATTAAGATGGTTCTGGCTTCTAGATTCCCATTTATTCAAGTCTCTTTCAGTAATAGCTCAATAATTTTTTTTGTTTAGATTTCATGTAGCATCAATGTTTTAAGATAATGCATTCTTCTTTAAAAAATTATGAAATTATTTATGAAATCAATGGTATTGGTAGGTATAGCAGTAATAATGAGTACATAATTTATATATTATTGCTATATTCTACACACGCGAATGTTCGATGCTGCACGGTGTTGCAATTCTTCATGTTGAGAATGTTCCTATCACATTTCTGTTCATATTGTTTTAAGCTATCTCCTTTTTCCTCTTCATTTACATTCATCTGGACATTCCTGTAACAAACATTCACATTATTTGTAGCTTGTTGCAGGTATATACTTCGATGCAGAGAATCAATGCAAGGGGTATTAAACTTCTTTCTGCACGAAATCACTCAGACTACAATCTAGACATTATTTACACATATTTGTTTTAATACAGTGATGCATGCTTTGACAACTGCTACCCTAATGGAAATTATTTGCAACTTGCTGTAGGTATCTGCTTTGAGGTAAAGAATCAGTGAATAGACTATTAAACTTCTTTCTGCAGGTCATCGCCCAGACTACATCCTAGGCGTTATTTACACAGTGATGTATACTTTAGATGAATGTTTTCCTAGTGAAGTGTGAATTTATAAACTCAACGAATGTAACACTAAATGAAGGTTTGAAAGGATAGCTGAATTATTTCTACAAACCTTAACAGGAAGAAAAGACAATTTACATGTCTTAAACTTGCCGGATGGTACTACACCATGATATACCATTTGAAACTTTCCTGGCATTTCCTCCAACACTTGGCTTGTTAGGGTTGAATATCTTGTAGGGAGAAACACTTGCTTATTGTCTAAAACTGCAACCACTCTAGCACCGTATCTCGTATCAATTTTTCTTATGGATTTTATATTATAAGGCTCCTCTGGCTCAAGATCTTGTAGTCTTTGAACGGTCGGGTAAATGCTACCCTCAGCCAATGTGTTAAGTTGAGATGTCAAACTTTCTGCATTAGGAAGAGAAATAAAACATACTCTTTATTAGAGAATGTTTTGCATAACTAAATTTCATTTATTTGAAAGTTACAAAATTATTAACTTTTTTCTGTATAATATAATAATAAAAATGATAATATGTGTAAATATAATTGAGGTTCTGATTCACTAATGAAGTTCATTAAGTACTATATTTTCCGATTTAAATGTTTTAGTATAATGTAAACATTTACTTTGTTAGAGTGAATGATTCGCGCAACAGACTTTTTGTAATATTCCAAAGCAAAAACGTTAATTTTTAACGCGATGGAAACAGACTGGAAGTTTTTACTAAATAAAATTCACAAGAGGAATGAAACATTAACTGATGAATGTTCGATCATTGCATGCAAACATGAAGTCCCAGGATCGATTACCACCGGTTACCCTCGAAAGTTTTTAAACTCTGAAGAATGCTTACCATTCGGGTGTTCGGGTGCCTGAATCATGTCTGTATTTGAGGAACGATCCTGCACCCGGTGGCTGGTATCCTGCTGGAGCTGGATGTACGCCTCAGGTACGTTAGCAGAACTGGATGCTGAAAACGTATTTAATTTACACGTTAGATTTTTATTTATTTATTTATTTACTTATTTTTTAAGAAAAGTTATTTTATTAAGTTAATTTACATTATTGCGAATAGCTTATACAGGGAAATGCCGATGTATTTTTAAACACCTGAGAAATTTCTATGACAAAATAAAGCACTTGTATTATTCGACACACTCATGGAAAATATCTCTTTTTAACGTGATGGAAACAGACTGGAAGTTTTTACTAAAAAAAATGCACAAGAGGAATGAAACATTAACTGATGAATGTTCGATCAATGCATGCAAACATGGAGTCCCAGGATCGATTACCACCGGTTACCCTCGGAAGAATATTTATACAGAACATTTTTTATTCGAATCGTAGGGTATTCAAGTAATTGTATTTTGTCTAGAAAGAATATAATTCACACTGTGAAATCCTGTATTTAAATATCTGGAATAATAATTACTCTGCAAGATGAATACTTAACTAAATTGTTCACATTTTTGAGAAATCGCTCAGTTAGCTATTAAATGTAGAATAAGCTTGCCTAAAATGAATACTTATCTAAACTGTTCACATTTCAGAAAATTCAACTGTCTAGCTATTAACTTTTAGAATGCTCAGCTATTTACAAATAAAGGTCCGTCATTGAAAACAAGAACACTAATATAAGTTAAATGTACTAAGTAATAAGTAAACTTTTTTAATGAAAATGAATTGGTGATACAACTTACCAGACATGATGTTCGATGTAATTTCCATGTTGAAAGAATAAAGTTTGCAGAGTGCTTAGATCGCTGTGTTCTTACGATACTGTGAAAAACATTGGAGAAGCTGCTGCTTTTATATCATTTCCTACGCTAAAAGCTGAAGTGGTGAGAGTTGTGCAGAGCACTTAGGAAAACAATTACTGACATTGTTCGCTAATGTGGTGAAAGCGTCTAACGTTGTCAGCTAATGGATGTTACAGTTACCATCAGGCAGAAGTAGGTGGCGGGTTTTTCATTACATATCCGGCTGTTGTTCGCTAATGTATGTAAACAGATCCGGATTGCAAACTTAAAAGTCTATTAATGTGGTGAAAGCGTCTAACATTGTCAGCAAATGGACATTACCCTGAAGTAGGTTGCAGGGTTTTCATTACATGGCGGGCTGTTCCGTGAGCGTGCTACTTATACAGGAGCCACCACTTGCGTTCGAGTCAATTCATATACAATTAATTAATAAAAAAAACTTAATTGCTCGAGGATGCAATGTGCAGGCATTAGTAGTCATAAAAAATGTTTGACGAACATTACCTAATTAATTTGCCGAGGGGCGGCAGGCCTCGAGAAAACAAATCCCTCAAGTCAGGACGCCACGGCACGCGACTAGACCGCGTGGGGGAGGGGGTAGGACCTGTCGGCACAGACACGGTCGGCATTAGGTAAGGCCACAAACAGAGAGGGGGCGGGGCCTAGCGACACGAGACCTGGCGGCATGTGAGGCCTCAAACCGCACCGGCGGGCTTGTCGGCGTAGAACAAAGAAGCTTATCGCTTGTTGGCATCTTCCTTTGGTCTTAAGTCGCCATGTTATATCTACTGTGGGGTGGGGAACAGGGGAAGTGAGGGGAAATACATACATTTCTATTACTACACCTTATCAGTTGTCGACATCTCCTTTGTTTCTGAACATACATTTCTATTAATACTGTCGTATTCCCTATATATGTCCCATATAAACCCATTTTCCTCCTTGGACCGCCCCATCCAGTCTCGTTTTCCCTATCCTTTCCCATATATGCCCAAAAAACTGCGCCAGGCCTGTCCTATATAAGCCCCTTAGCTTCACACAGGTATAGGATGTGAAATATGTGTGTGTCAAATTTTCCATTTATGTGTAATTCCGCTTTTAACCTATGACGTAAAACCTTTTCGTTTAACATGGAATCATTGTAGAATTTGTGCTCCCATAATATTTATGTTTACACATTCACTTATTTTGCTATTCCACTTTCGGTCAGTTTTCATATTTTTATTCTAAATTTGGTGTAAGTTAATTTCAGCAGTTATACAAAAATTGAAGGTTTTAGAAACAACCCAAGTCCGATTTTTAAATAAATACTCAGCAGCTTAATTACGTAATAAAGGGAAATGCTCAAAACTTCTCCGACTCTTTGAGCGTGGTAGGTTGTGAGACATCTGAAATCTAGCTTTCGAGGGGCAATCCAAAACCCTGTGGTAAACATATTAATATAGGTAACTTTCCATAACTGGAGCACTTGTATATATTTCCTACGGTCGCTCTACGCCTATTAGTCCAAGAGTTATTTAATTTGGAAATACATTTTTTCCAATCCGTATTCGAAAATAGCCCTTTTGGAATAACATTATTGTTATCTTGATTTTTTAAGATAACCGTAGATGTTTACGCTTTACCGCGTTTTCCTTCATATTAAAATGTAGGGTACAGTTGAAAAATACAACAGTAACTGAATTGTCTGGATACGAACAAAGATTATTTTGACAAAGTCATTTAATAGGTTAATCGCTTTCACACTTTGGTTAAAGTCTCTAGAGCTGCTAGTTCTAGAGATGAATTAATTTTGAAAACACTCGAAATCAGAGTTTTGGAAAACCATGTGTTTACCAAACACAACCTTTACCATGACATTAATATATTAGAGTTCATCCCATATCTCTGTGTACAGTAGTTCAGGATCTATGCGCCATGAAATTATATAAATCCTCAGATATATGTGGTCCTATGATTTTCTAAAGTTTTTTATTAAAGTTGTATGATAAGCTGCACGCATTAGAGTTCATTACCCTTTATTTTTATTGCTGTAGCTAATGGCATTCAAGAGATACAAGCCTTTAAAAAACATCAGGAGAATGGATATTTAGAATCAGCAAGGATGCTGCCGTTTGTATCATCTAGCGTTTCGGGCTGCTTCTAGCAGAAGTAATTATTAAATATATTTTGAAAACCAGGTGAAAACTGATGTCGTTAATGAATTTTTTTAAAGAAGTAGTCCGAGATGATTGTCAATTCTTTGCCGAGTTTTCAAGAATGTAAATATTTTTTCTACAGAAAAACGAAAGCACTTCATTCTAAAACGACTAGATTATGTTAATTCCTTTTAGGTTTTCAAAAACCGTGAGTCTAAGAATTTTTATTAGAGAATAAAGGTGATCCTGAAAGATGCCTTCTTTTGTGAGAATTGTGAAACGCTTGTTTTCGTCCGCTGGCATACATACATATAGGCCATTTTCGCTAAGTCACTGAACATGTGTATCTATAAACAAAATTTCTATAGAAGAACACATTTTGACTTCAGTTAACTGCTTTTATTAAGGAAGTATATATGTTTTCTGGTTAGAGACAGACTTCATCAAATCCATAACGAAGTAATGAAATCTTTTGGGAATATGCGAAGTCCTTATAACACATACACATAAATGTTGCTTACTAGGTAGTGTATAAGAGATGTTTTCCCTTTAAAACGTTAAAGACCACACCAAGTGCATGGTGTATGAATGGAAAGCTAAAGGTGATTTCTTCACTAATTTTATAGAAGCTGCGTAATGTACATTGTACAAGGTGGACCATTCATGTTGACACTGTACAATATCTCCAAAGCTAAGGTTATGGAAAGAAATATCTTTAGTGAAACTTGCTTGATATTATGGGAGGAAATAAATGTCATTAATCCTGTGTTGCTTGGAGGACGTTATGATGGTCATTTTAGGTTTTGGAGATATTGCACTGTCTCAACTGAAGTTTTCTGCCCTGTATAAAGAGAGGGACGATGCATTGGGGACAATGAATGACCATTAGATATCCCTCTTTGTTTGATATCAGGTAAGGTCTATTTGCCCCTACAATCAGGGAGGTGCACTCTCAGAAACTTAACAGAAGACAGAGGGAGCGGAAAAGGTGTGGCTAGTCCTCTTTTTAGTCCCCGTGTGGTACTTTTGCCTTTTTAGTTGGCGAAAAGCCGCTGGTGCATGGTATTGGTACTCCATGGTGAAGCCCATTTTGACTCTAATGCCAATCGCGCGCAGAGGTGTGTGTCCTAGGAAAATTTACGTCTCTCTCTCTCTCTCCCTCCGTTAGATTTCTGCAACATAAAACTTGCATAACGATACGAGTGTGGTAGGTGAGTCAAATATGTTTTCTAATAAGTAATGTATTATTTTGGTTTTGAGGCAACGTGACTCTGGTTCAGTTGAATTGAATTGCTATGCATATAATCAGAATTATCATATATATACTGTATGTATACAATTAATAATGCAAAACTGTGACTTTCGAAACCAGTAGAAGACACTGGAAAAAGAAATATTACATGCAGAATGGTACGTTCTCAGTAAGCTTCTCCGATAATTACCGGAGCTGACAACAGAGTGTTAGCCAACCAATTTGTAAGTTACATAAGATCTCCATATTAGTATAGCATGGAAAATAAACAAATGTGTACTCCATATCAATATCCCGGTTTATTTATCATTTTTAACTATAGTTAGGATAAATCAGAACTCATGTTACCATTAAGTGCCATGAAAGGAAATCTGATGGGATATGTCACATATTACCCTTATCTCTAATGTTTTCAATGTTAATATGCACACTAATTTGTTTAATCGAATTTAATCAGATGGGGCAGCAGCCTGTGTACATTTTAAAACTAGGCGTAACCTATGAGTTGAGGTTTAAGATTGCATTCGTATTCTTTTTTGTCTAGAAATATGTAAATTATGTAAAGGCGTCATAATATAATGAAAATAAGAGTTTCGACTTTCCTTTGTGGCATATAAAGAAGAGAGGCTAGCTGTCGAGTAAAGGCGACTCCCTTTGTGCTTTAGCAAAGCGCAAATGATAGAGGGCATAGCAGGGCGTTATCTATTTGACGCTCTGAAATATGGAAATTACGAGATATGTAGTCTATATATTAAGCAATTAGAGTGACGGTATCCTTTTGTAGTGCTTTCAAATGCAGCTTAGGGGTATAACTCTATCGCCACTCTCTGTGGCTCTGAAATGTGCAGGTACAGCTGAGTAGTATCCCTTATTGGTCCTGAGAAATGGGGGTAAGAGGAAACTAATCCTTTCCGCATCGTTTGTGGTAGGTATTAAATGGAATTTAAGAGAATAAAAATACAAAATTAGGGATGAGGTGTGAAAATTGTGGGTGTAACATGCAAATTTAAAGGCGGCTTCCTGTCATATAAAATTTTTATTGTTGCAATTAGCAGGCGTAGTTGTGCACGCTATGGAGGCACTGCCTAGTGGCTTTAATGGGTGACTGAGCATGGCTTGAGGTCAAAATTTCAGATTTAGCTTTTGTGATAATAAGGTATATTCATGTTTGTGCAATGAATACAATATTTATTTTTCCAGATTCTCATTATTATATATCTTATTTTATGTCTTAAATACGTGATGCAAAAATACTTACCCCGCTTTGTACATATATGAATTCATTTGCGCATAACCTGGCAACTATTAAAACAAAATTTGTAACGCAACCCTTGTTCTGGTCGTTATATATGTAACTTCTTTAAGTTTAACATGCTGTTGCAGAGATAACTGTGGAAGTTTGTGGTTTAAAACGTCCTGTTTAAGTTTGGGGTTTCTTTGGCACAAATATACTTCATATTTTTCAGCCTCTTCACCGACTCTCGAAAATAAAGGCTTGAAGCTTGAAGATTGCAAGGTTTTAGGTGGTATAAACCGACTTTTGGGAAATGCAACTAATTCACTCAGAACTATATTGGAATAGCAATAATGTCAAATAGTTGTGGAAATATTGAAAATATGAGAAAAGTAGTTCTGGTCAGTCTGTATGACAAATTCTCAACATTGGAAAACCTTGTCAAGAACTTTTCCTTAATGTACCAGATTCATTGTGCCAATACCATAGAAATTCAAATGAATATAAGCAACCTAGTCCTCTATTTGCTGTAATACAGAAAGAAAAATCCCAATAATGGGAACTTTCTAGTGGAAATCTTCCCAAAAATACCTATAAGGGAAAACATTAAGTACAAATGAATGCTTTAATAATTTTATTTCTTATCGGAATTCTCAAATTTCTACATCTAGCAATAAAATAATACAAATGGGAGTGTATGGTACAATTATATTCCTCAATATGGGTAATATTAATAGAGAATGAAACTACCGTAACATCTTGTTATGGAATCGTGTCCAAACACACCAACACACTACTATTCCTACATGAACGAGAATAAAAATGCAAAAGAAGTAATTGAAATCCTAAAAAGCAATGCAAAAGGAAGAAAATGAATAATAAATTTGGGAAAGAAGGACACAGAACCAAGCTTATGAAACGTACGCTTTCTAAGAGGGATTTGTGGGGAGTGGAAGTAAAGAAGTTTAACAGTTTCTCAAATTTACATTTTCTGGGACTTAGGTTTCAGTTTCTTAAAAGCGTTTTAAGATAGGAATCTTAAATTTATATACTGAATGAATGTGTGGCTATACACTGAACCAACCCATAATACAAGTTAATAGCAGATATTGAAACTAGATTGCTATTTTGTTAAGTTTGAGAACAAATTCATTATTTACTTCAGTGTGCTTTAAACCTATAAGGTTAAAGATAACAAAATTACGCTCAGTGGGTAAGAGGTCATACTATATGTAAAAATTTCAGTGTGGTCCTGGAAATTGTTTTTGAGAAAATGAAAACTAAGGTTAAAAGGCTTAATTTATACTGATCAGTCTCCCCCTAATCTTCCTTTGTCCTACTATATTTATAGATATATTTCTCTTGAATGGCACCAGCTATAGCAATGAAATAAAAGGTAACAACTTCCTGTTTGCGAAATCACTTATATTTTGCTACCTCTGTTTGTGGAAGCGAAAAAGCATGCATAAATACATAATCTCAAACACGAGGAATGCTTTATGAGAGAAATTCTGGCAAAATTCGTGGATAAGGATCCAATCCATGTCAATACATACTGGGATATGGAAGAAAAGCAGCACGAGTATATTTCACATGTTTTATTTCCCATGATCTTAGCTGATATCCCAAAATTCCAGAAAAGGAGTACTATGCCTGTCAATGTGTTTAAATTGTATGGTAATCATGAAATATTCCCACTGAAGGTTGTCACTAAAGGGTTTCCTGACCACCACAATCTGCTACTGCAAGTGATGGTACTGTTTGGAATCACCATGTGTATATGTTTTTTTAAAAACTTATATGACCCAGAAAAGCAATCATGGGATGCACATATACACATGCAAACATTGTTTTATTCACTTCGAAAATAAATATGGTTGAAGCAGATTGAACAAATTGAAGGAACTTACTGCTATGCGCAATCAGTATGCTATCACCAGTAGAGTTATTCCTAATAAGCAAAGCTTTATTGTCGAATATAAAAATGTGAAGAGAATACCGAAATTTCCTTATCTCGAATGTGCAAATTTTAGGAGAATTTCTACTCAATGCTAACCACTCTCTGCAAATCCTGAGATGATTGAGATGAGTTATGAGTACCATACCAGAACCATACTCCAATGAGCATTTGCGCTCTTGTGAAACTTCAAAGTGTGTGGCTCACTTATAAACTGATGTCACTATGGAATTGTATGATTATAAAGAGATACAGCTGGAAGGTTTATGGAGTACCAAACATCCTTAGAAAAGCAAATAAGTAGGATGTATAAATATGGCAAAGGCATTAAAATCCCACAACAACAAAATGAAATTTTTGAGTCGTCGACAGCGAACGGCCTGTGTGTAAAAGATTTCGTAGAACGGAACTGAAAGATAAAAATCATATAAGTGGTAAATATTGTGGAAGTTTATGTAATAAGTGTAATTTAGCTGTAAATATATCTGACTACATACCAGTTTGATGAATAATCTGAATGTCTGTCATTCACATCTTATAATTAATCAACTAGGTAATACAAATGCAAGAATGGTTGTAATGCTAGATTCAGAGGAAAACTACATTCTGCAAAAATATTGGAAATATACTCACGTTTGTAGAAACATATAATTTTCTCAGAATAAACATGAATGAACTAGAAAAAGCTCTGACATAATATCCTGAAACAATTTTTATACAAGTCGAGTTTGATGACACATAATGATGTATCCCGCATCAATACGTAACTTAATGGGACGCTTTGAAAAGGACACGCCTGCCGTTGAGGGAAGTGTTCTACAATAAATTGAATGAATTATAACTACTGGTGGTGACTATGAACATGCCATAATGCATGGGAATAGTTTAACATGGCTGACTAGGTGAATATAGCGATATTTACCTATATTGGTACATATTTCTCCTCCCCAGTGCTTTTAAACATTCCAAGAGAAAACAATGGAAATTCAAAAAGTTGATTCCGCACACATTTCTACCTCTCCTGGACATACGTATATTTCGATATACCGCAATTGGGCTTAAGTGGTTAACAGGCTATGATAAGGTTCTCGTGGTGCAGTTTGGTTTAAAGCGATATTGTTGCCAATTTGCTCCTCAGTGTGTGAAAGCTAAAAAAATTGCTAGGAGCATTTCGATCTTCAAGCCATCTCGATTTATTCCTTAGGAAGAAAATGACTAATATTGCTGGACTATGTGATATCCTCTACGTTAAGGAGGTTTAAGTATATTTTTCCAGGCAATCGATATAGAAACACTAAAAAAAGTTCACTCTCTTGAATTTATTTTAGAAGTCTATGTGGATTGTGCAACAGAGGTCCGTGGTATCCATAATGGTTTTCCTCTCCCGCCTGAGTGTATGGATCATATGCAGAAATTTCTAAAAAATACTGATTGCAGATCTTGAAAGTCGGAAGAAATATGTAATGTATTACAAGACTTTAAAACAGGTAATTTTGCAATCGCTACAACTAGAAAAATTGCGTAGAATACTTCAATAAATATAGAGAGCTAAAGCACTACGCTTCTTCATTGAATTTGGCAAGCTACGACAACAGTCAAGAAATAATTTTGAAAATTATATACAGATTATTCAATAATTACATACATATATTGGCATGAGTATATTGAAAATCTTTTCATCGCTAATGTAGTCATATAAATATGACCGGCGTTAAGTATATTACGGAGTTGAAAGCCTCAAGTTCATTTACACGGATAAGGACCCCTTTATTCATCAAATGACGACTAGAATTATACTCTGGGAGAAACTGCACTTTAAGAACATCGAGATACCACTGATTAATACATAGATTACTCTGTAATTCTACACAATATCAAAACCTTTTGGAACATTTTAAAGATGAAGTTAACGGCAAAACAAAATTGAACGTCTTGTCGGACTCGGACCTGATATACATGCTCTAGATATTCATAGTGGTGTAATGTAATAGGTTAAAGACATCAAAAGTAGCAGTATTAAGCGATAAATCGCTTCTAGTAACTACATGGGTTGCCTTAGAACTAATTAAATCATAGGAACTCGATTAACTCCTCCAGCCTCAATATAACATTTCTTTTTCGCCAGTAAAGGTTAAGTAAATCGTTCTAATACCTAATGATGACAAGAAAGTGTTTGTATATAATGGTGGATCCACATGTAGTTATGGATATTATAGCACTGTGGACACTGTATAAGAGAATGTGACATCGGCTTCAGGTAATAGTTCTTTACGTGAGTTTAGCTATGAAAAATGGGATTTTACTAATTAACCTCTCTGCCTCTCTCTTACACACACATAAAAGACGCATGATGAAGAAAAAGACGGTAGCAGAGTGGCAATTCCTGTCACTAAGAGGCCTTCTGTTTCTGATCTTAAGCTCAGATAAAAGAGGAGAGATATCAATCAATAATCCTGAATAGAGCGTGCTTTATTATTACCACTAATAAATCACTAGTTAAACCTATATACATCGGAATAAATACATAAAGTACAAAAAACTAACCCAAATATGCGTAATGAATTGGAAGCTGTAAGTAATTCGACAAAATCAATAAGCAAAACTCAAATGAACTTGAATAAAACGCAAAAGTACCTTCCACAAACCTCCAGTTCAGGTTAGTGTCATATCAATGAAACCTTCCTCCGAAAGGTTGTTAAGTCCTATTTAATCTACCCTCTTACTTCATATGCTATCAAATGAATGTGCAGAATTTTACAAAATGGCGTAGAATGACCGCAAAAGGTTAAAACTGAACGTTAAGGCACAATGAAATACTCAGAGGTGTAAATAAGTACTTTAAAACGTAAGCAATTACTGGTGCAAGATTGAACCATGACCGTATCTAGTTAGGTTAGTAAATGGTAGGGAAGGTTAAGTGATGAAAGGACAGTCTACGTGATCAGAAGATCCCTTTAGATAATGAAGGGCCGGTTTAAATGATAAGTTGGCTCGTTTAATCGATGAAAGATACCATTTATACGATGAGAGGTCCATTTAAATAACGAGAGGACCCACTTAGTTGATAAGAAACCCATTTGCACAATGAGAATGTCCGTTAAGTGGTCAGAGGGCAGTCTAAGTGATGAGAGAACAGTCTAGGTTAGGTTAGGCGAAGGAATGTTGAGGGAATTCCAAGTTGGGTTGGGTTAAATTTGTTTAGGTTAGGTTAGATTAGATGGTGTGAGTTCGTATCAGGTGACGAGAGGGCCATCCTAGTTAGCTTAAGTTAGATTAGGTTAGCGTGGTCTAAAGCCATATTAAGTTAGCATAGCATGGCTGGAGTCAGGTTAACTTAGGTAGCTTAGCTTTGCTTACATTCATGCTAAGTTAGCATGGCTGGAACCAGTTTAGTGTAATGTATTACATGACACGTTAGGCGATGAATGAATGTTAAGTTTAGATTAGCTTAGATGCCTTTATCACAATTATCTATTAAGTTATAAACCATGCATTCGTTGCATATAATATAACTAAGCCTTATACATAATATAGTGTACACACGACATTCATCATACAATGCATTTTACATTGGACATAAAGAATCCGTCGTATCTCATTTACGAGTACTCTATACATGTAATGTAATTAACATACATTATGCATATGTACTCCGCGGTCCTCCCTCATACGAACACTAAATTGTTCACTGAACTTCCCCAACACACATTCAATCTCCCTCTCGACCTCCTCACCTTGTGTTGTACATCCATCCAAAACATACGTTTTTTCATCATGTGCTAGCCTTGCCTTAACATACCTACTTGTAAGGATGTGTTATATAAGTATTTTGAGATAGGCAATTTATGGATCACGACTAAATATAATGCACCTTTTTGCCATCAATTTAACATCCGATTCTGATAAGACGATGTTAAAGCCAAGCCGTGTAAAGATTTGTTTAGAATGTCTGGAAAAACTGCTTGGCGAGTATAGAAATATTTATTTTCAGCGCCTCGTTATTAGATTTTTCAATATTTAGTGCCATAAATACCCCTCAAATCTGCAACTAATAATTCGATTGTACTACACTTAATATGGATTAACTGCTCTCTTGCGTTATATAGCCTATTCTAAAAAATCTCCTAAACTGCTCCTTTTACTGCATACATAGACAAAATTGTGATGTTCTTGAGGACCTGGTTTCGACTCTTGTAATAGGTAATCATTTATATAAATATATGCAGCGATACGCATACCCGAGAGCACGATTCTGACTTTTAAGTCCGTTAACAATTACTACCATTTCCTTGTTTAGGCTCCCTGCTGTTAGAAGTTTGATAATTGTCTGTGAATTAACACGGAGAACATCTGGGCTTACAGATACACTTCTTGTAGAAATTTCTCGCGCTTCCGGTGTAGGCCGCGTTATAATGTTGGACGATTTGCCAACATTTCGCTCCACTTATAACGAGGTTCTTTATGGGCTATTGTCGCTACTTATCAACAATGTTTCACTGCTCGTATTTATAGGTAGTCTGGGCCCACCTCTCCATCTCTCATTGAATGATGAATAACCAATAGCAGCTTGCTCTGTTAGTAACGCCTTCATGTCACATGAAGTTTTTTGCCGCTGTCTTTCATTAATTTGCTGTTCGCATTTAGTTTTTCAACATTTTCTCAGACTATTTTATAGGAAAATTGTTCACATACTGCCACAACTTTGATGTCTTCAAAATATATGTGATGCCGGGTGTTTACAATATGCTCAGCTAATGCTGATTTCTATGTTTGGGAATACTTCATGTATTTGATCTGCTTGTTTCCACGTGTTTGTATTGACCTTCCTGTTTGCCCGAAGTACGCATCACTCCAGTCGCACTGAATCTTACTAACCACAGGATTTAATAGATGAGGTACTTTGTCCATAACGGGAGCTATAAGAGTGCATAGTTTCTAAATAGAGGTATATTTGGCTTTCTTTTTGTGTTTTTGCAACACCTTAGATATTCTTTCGGAAAGAATGTAGCCATAGTGACAGATAGGTATTGCTCTGTGGTATATGGTATTTATCATACTTCGTTTCACCGCTGCAGTGAGGTATGATCTTTCTGATGTATACGTTTTGGTGCCTGTCTGTTTTCTGTAAACAGAAAAGCGTTGCAATGTCACGTTCCACCAAGACATCAAAGAAAGGCAGTTTCCCATTGCTTTGAGTTCCATGGAGAATTTTATAATTTTATGAAGGCGCTTAAGGTGTTGCAGAAGATCTGTGACCGCGGTTTCTCCATGTGACCAGATAATGAAAGCGTCGTCCACATTTGGTAGTCAGAATGTGGGTTTCAACGGATATGTGTGTAGTGCTGTAGCTTCAACTTCTTCTAAAACAGGTTTGCCATAACGGGAGATAGATGGTATACCATTGCTGCATTACCTGTTCATATACCGAGCAACGAAAGATTTCCGATCACTAGCGCTAATATCCCATAGCAGCAGCTTGACCCAAGTGGACCTAAACGTACACAAATTGCCACTAATTTTGAGCGGCCTACAAATGGAGCGCAAGAAATCTCTGCAACAGATAAGGACTGTAGAATCCTGAATAGCTATATATAACTCTTGTTTATCGTAAAAGAAGAAAGAATGGTATAGGAGCTTGAGCAAATAGTTACCATCTGTTTAAGTTTAATAACCTTTGGTGGTATACTTTTACGTGCAGTTATAGGTATATGTCACTAAAGGATTAACTACACGTCAGCTTTTAAACAGATTTCCCTAGAGGACGTTGTTCGGACCCTACCTTGGCATATATAGGGTAGTTAAACTATATTCGAACCCACTCGCGGCCTCTCTCTACTGCGCGAGACACGCGACAGCCGCCGGGGAAATTACGCCGGCAGAGGCGGACTAAAATTCTTATCTTATAATCAATTCCGGAAATGTTGACCTTCTGCTCTCAAACAGGCAGCATATCTCGCGTAAATATTCTCTCTCACTCTCCGAAGCTCAGCAAAAGGAATTCTTGTGATTGGTGCCGCTTTGGAGCGTTCGCCTCGAAAATCGCTGAAAAAACTAGCGCAGCAAACAAGTGTATCTCGATCTTCTGCGAGAAATGCTACACGTCTGTTGAAACTGAAGCCCTATCGCTACACACGAGTGCAAGCGTTAAAGCCAAATGATCCCGTTAAACGTGTGAATTATTGTAACTGGTTTTTCCAATCCGTAGAAAGCTGTTTCATTGACTCACAGCTGTTGTTTTTCACTGACGAATCTTGGTTTCATCTAAGTAGTGTGAATACTCACAACAGTCCATACTGGGGTTCAGAAAAACCTGTGCTTCCGGATGAAATGCCTCATTATGATCAGAAAATTGGAGTATGGTTTGCGATAAGTGCTAGAAGAATAATAGAGCCCATATTCGTTAATGAAACAATAAATAGAGAGATATCAGAGATTAATTCTGAGGCCATTTTGCAATCGCTTCACAGAACAAGGGAAATCGTATGGTAGGTTACAGCAAGATTCTCCAACAACACATACGGCTGCCGAATCATTACACGCAATAAGAGAGGTGTTTTATGACAGAATAATTAGTGTTGTTTTGCGGTCCCCTCGTTCTCCTGACCTAACCAGTTGTGATTTTTATTTATGGGCTCTTTAAAAGACAAAGTGTATCGCTCCAATCCTCGCGCATTACAGGAACTTAGAGAAAACATTGTGCAATAAATCACAAGAATTCCTGCTGCTGAGCTTCGGAGTGTATATTTACACGAGATATGCTACCTGTTTGAGAGCAGAAGGTCAACATTTCCAGCAACTATTATAAGGTAAGTATTTTAGTCCGCCTCTGCCGACTGTCTCGCGCAGTAGAGAGAGGCCGTGAGTGGGTTCGAATGTAATTTAAGTACCCTATATAAAGGAAAAGCTGTATTTACAGTATTCACTGTTCTAGAACATACCTCTCCCTTTATTTTCTAACTCTTACGTTGTGCCTGCAAGTATATTTTTTTCTCATTATCAGAACTCGGAATTTTAGTGTCAGTTTTCTCTCACACAAGATTATTTTCACCATTAACTTTGTACGATATAATAGCTGAGCAACAAACAACTTTGCAAATTCAGTTCAAAGCTCTTTCACAATTTTAATTATATATACATTTCTATAAATTCAACAATAATTTGCAATACTTTGTTACCTTAACAGTATGTATACAATTTGACTCCTCTCGCAAAACTTGGGAATTCAAATATTCCTTTTATTGTAAACTTTATAGTATTAACGTTTGCTTAAAACTAATTCCCAAAACGGTTCTCTTCACATGTCATATTCCCTTTACATTTACATGTAAATATGTTTCGTTCTCTCACTATGCACCGTGGCATACCATTACGAATCTTTGGCAATAATTCTGAAAGTATTACTCACTGCAACGTGTAAATTACGAACATTTTGAAAAAAATTAAAAAAAAAACATGAAATACATCTGAAGCATCTCATATACCACCGCGAATGTCGCCCAGACCTGTACGTAATCGGCCTCTCTTATGACGACTAACTGCTCTTCTTGGACCTGCCGAGAAAGTCCTCTTCTCTGGTGTTTCTTGCATCGTCCGCTAGGGCTGCCGCCGTGTGATTGGTCCTCAACTTGACCAATCAGAATGCATTATAGCTGGATGTTAATAGGTACACTTGACATCACCGCTACTGCAGATCCAAAATCTCTGGATGTAGAAAAGCTACAGTGATAACTAGGCGAAATGGGGAGAAGGAGCATCCAAACGGCTCAAGCTGCAACAGTCCACAGGAACGATATCCCGATGGACACCAGCCGCATTAATCCAGTTTGCAGTCCATCAATTGGTGTTTGTCAGAGTATGGATCCTTCAACGTAAATACGTATGTACGAATATTAGACGAACTCGATGCACATGGAAATTGAGTAAGGCTTTCTGCTTAGAATTGCAGCAAAAGCAATCGCAAGTGCACCGGGTACTTACTACGTTAGCATTTGCCAAAACATACTCAATGAACTACGTCGTCTCTTTCAATATTATAAGGCGCAAGCGCAAAGTCTGGCAGACGCTCGCTATACCAGAATTTTGAAACTTGGCTTAAATGTGGAAGACAGAATTGTTTTCATCGCTATTCTTTACTTAAGAGGCAGCGTTAACTGGCGACCTTGTTCACCATTTTAGACCATGCCACTTGCCCATATATTCTTCCCCCTCGGGTAAGTGGGAATATTTATATTCATTTACTGCAGATGATTTTATCTGTGTTTCTGAAAGATGAGGGTCCACATATTTGACATCCAATGTGCCTGCAACATGATATAGCTCCTTCACATTTCCCCCATGCCCTTCTTGCCAATGGATGGGAAGAGGGAGCTGAACTTATTTTGGCCACCACGCTCTCAGGACCTGAATCCAAATAATCAACATCAAGTCTATAGTGTATGAAACATCTGTCGAATCAGAAGAGCTGTTAAGTGCTGTAACATTGGAACCAGTGATGACATTCGACACACACGGGATCCTAGACCGAGTACTGGAGTCGATCTAGTGCCAATGTCAACTTTGCTGTGTAAGTGTAAGTGGTCATTTCAATCTGTTTGTCTAAGAACCTTTGTAAAGCCTTAGATATCCTGTTCTTTTTTGCATGCGTTAAACCCCCGGTTTCAAGGAGAACTGTAAATTCTAGTGCATTTTGTATGGCCTACACTACTCAACAATAAATATAAGAACATAAATAAATAAAGAGAAAGAAATGTTAATAACTTTACTCCAACTCTATATAAGCACGCTTTGCTCAAAAGCCTATGTAGGAGCCATTGCTCCAGAGAGACACATTCCGAAGTTTCCGTCTGTTATCATGTGTAATGATTTGAAATCGCATATTCATTAGTCAGTAACGTAAGTTCAGAAGCCTATAGCCCAAAGTTTACAATTTTAACATACAGGCCATACGTTTCCTATCTTACATTACCTGTCTAATTTACTTCAACCCTCTCTGGAAGAATCTTATGTAGTTCATCAATATCCTCTATCTATACGGGTCTTGAGATTTATTCGGCCGTTTTCTTCAATTGGTTGTCCGCGCATGACATAAATACTTTGAAGCGGGTTTATCACCAGCGCCTCGAGCAGAGAATTAGCGAAATATGAGTGGAAAGGGCCATATCAACAGTTTCGAGGTCACGTTAGTTAATCGAGACTTGTATTATACATTTCCAGTATTTACATTAGGAAGTTCTTTCGCTTGCGTCTCGTATACTCGCAATCTTAGCATTTATTCTGATAGGAAACCCAAATAATTGAACCGTTTTAGTAGCATGGGGTGTGCCGGCTATAATTGCACTACTTTATGTTTTTAATAAAAACAACTAATGTAACCTTTATAACTATTTAAAAGATTTTTAAATTTTTAGTTGTTTCTTCTTAATTCTTGTTACTAAAAACAACTGCTTCTTTTTGTTTTTTATGTTTTGTCTCTGGACTTGATGAAATTCTGCAAGAACGGGAAAATCATTCACACAGTGGTCAATAACCTAATGATCGTATCGTCTCATTTCGGAAGTAGTACTTAAACATGGCCGTTCTGTGTCCGGTGGTCACATCACGCGTGCAAAGGACGCATAAAAAACCCTAGTGAAAAGCAGTTCTGCACCGCTGCAATACATCAAAATGTTTACGAAGTCGGAAATGTATGCAGTTCGAGTTCAAATTGCACATCTGTCCATTGAAGCAAGAGGTTCGCCGAACTAATGATGGCGTAATTCATTTAAACCGACTGGTGGCAAAAACCGAATAAATCTGAAGACCCGTTATATGTATGCATTCGCTATGTCCCAATGTGTTTTCTTTTCTGCAACCAAAAGTACAAGAATTGTGGAGCCAAAGATGAAATTTGAAGGGTGAGAACGAGAAAAAGAGGATAACGTCGTAAGTAGCATAGACAAGAGGGAGCAAGGCCCCTTTAGCGTTTACATAGGAAAAGATAGGGAAAACGAGGAGAAATGCGGTGCTAGGAGACGGTTCAAGGAGGAAAATTCGTTTATATGGGAGAGATACGGAAAACGAGGAGATTGGCTGCGTGGAACATGGGTGAAGGAGGGAAAAGCGTTTATATGGGAGGGATAGTAACATGGGGAGAGATCCCAGGATAGACAGGTGTTAAAGGTAGATTGTATTTTACATGAGAGAGATAGGAAACCAAGCAGGGGTGCTAGGCTAGATAGATGCTGAACGAGAGGAATACGCTTTATATGAGAGAGGTAGAGAATACGAGGAGAACTGCTAGGCTAGACAGAGGTTGAGGAGTAGAGTATGCGTTTATATTGGAAATATAGGGAAAACGTGGAGAGATGATAAGCTAAATAGATGCTGAAAGAGAGGAATACGCTTTATATGTAAGAGGAGAGAATACGAGGGGAGGTGCTAGGCTAGAGAGGGATTGAAATGTAGAATATAGGCTTTTATATGAGTGGCAGGGAATACGAGGAGAGGTGCATGGCTAGGCAAGACTTGAAAGGTAGAAGTTTTTATATAAAGATTTTATGTAAGAGATATAATGAAAAAGAGGATAACTTCTAGGGAGGCTGGTGTTGATGCATGTACAATATCCAGTCTCCTCTAGGATAGCACCAACCAGCATTCAGCAGGAGAGCATATCCCAGGGTTTGGGTGCAGCATAGTTGTATATATTTCGCACGTAATTAAGGTAATATCCTAGGTATTTAGGATAATCCAAGTAGTATCGTAGGTATTTAGGATAATTCAGGTAGTATCGTAGGAATTTAGAGCAATTCAAGTAGTATCACAGAAGAGTAGATCCCATGCTTGGGTGTGTACAGCTCCGTATTATTCACAGGTAATTCAAGTAGTATAATACGTATTTAGGCTAATTCAGCTAGTATCACAGCAGGACGGATTCCATGGTGTGGTGTGTGTAGTTCCGTATGATTTCAAAGGTAATTCCGGTAGTATCGTAGGTATGTAGGACAATTCAGGTAGTATTGCAGGTATTTAGGATAATTCAGGTAGGATCGTAGGAATTTAGGGTAATTTAGGTAGTATTACAGGAGGGTATATTCCATGGTTAGGGATATATAGCTGCGTATAATTTCACAGGTAATTCAGGTAGTATTGTAGTATTTAGGTTAATTCAGCTAGTATCACAGGAGGACAGGTTCCATTGTTGAGATTGCATAGTTCCGTATGATTTCACATCTAATTCAGCTAGTATTGTTGGCATTTAGAGTAAATGGCGTGGTATTCCAGGTTTTCGTGATAATTTGGATCAGTGATTTACATCTCAGTTGTTTAATGTAATTGCAGGTAATTCAGGTAGTATCAAAGGCATTTGAAACATTTTAACAAGTAATTCAGCTAGAATATTTGATATGCAGGGTAATCCGGGTAGTATTACAGGCGCTTACGGTAATTTCGAGCAGCGATTCGTACCAAGGTTCTTTAAGGTCATTAAGCAAATCTCGAGTAGTATCATAGGTACTTAAGCCATTTTAACTGATAGTTCAGATAGTATCACAGATATATGACAATATAGAGAGTAATTCGATTCTTTATAAATATTTGTAATCCAATGTTACAACACGTTTACATACTTTTTTTACAAATCGTATAAACTTCTATGAGTTACACAGTTAGTGTGTGCGACGTAGAGGGCTAAACGGTGTATAGCGTTAGTCAGGGCATATAGAAGTAGTATAAACTAACCCATCCGCATGATTGAGGAGATATTATAACGTTTTATTTGGCTTTATGGTTTTACATGTTTACATTTTTTGTGTAAGTGTAACAGTTTATGAGTTAAGCGTTGTTTCATTAGGTGAGGATTGAAACGGGTGACGTCTCTCCACTTTGTGTAGGCTTGAGACTAGTACTAGGATTTGCACCCAATGCCAGGGTAAACGCCTCCTCTTACATATAATTCTTCTTCTTCTTTCTTCACCAGGTGTCTGCTAGGTGCATTCACAGCACATAAGCAAAAGTCAATTTTTTCAAATTGTAGACTACAAGAGGTTCATCATTTTCAGATTCCACTCTCTTAGACGGTGTTGTAATACTGTGATACACATATGCATATATTGTTATGCCATCTTCGGCAATAACTCTTTTATCGTCAAACGGAATCAATGAGATTTTATTGACTTGCACTGTGGTAAAAGCGTGCTCTCGAGACAGGATCAGATTCATGAGCGTTCTGATTATTTCTCGGGTTTTAAGACAGAAGGTATAGCTGTCAAATGTAATATACTGCTTAATATCACTACGTTTTATGCCATTAATCTTATTATCATTGAACCTTGAATAACTAGTGCATTCATCTTAGGCCGTAGTCTAACAAAGCGTTGTGTGATTTTGCTATTAGCCTCGGTTTTAAATTTTCCCAGGTCCTTTTTGTTCTGAGTGGAGTGGCATATATGTTAGACATGGTAATCAGCTGTATCAAGTGCTCAATCAAATGTAGCTTGCTCTGGTGGACATGTTCAGTTGTCACCCGATGAATTAATGAATCAATGCCCATATGCATAAGCTTCAGGTTTTCAGTTCCAGATATGGCAACATCACATCGTAATGATAGTTATACATTAATATCTTAGAGATGTCCAACACACACATTCCAATGTATATAGGCTTTTTGAATGCAATCTGTCGAGAGGCCATATGCACAGCAGCTAAATTAGCAGCATATAATATCCCATCAATAAACGTAGGCTTGGCGATCAACTTTTTCAGTCTTCTCGTTTATAACCAGCCGTGAATGCATACGATTACGCAGGTTCTCCATAGTTTTTTTAAACATGGCGTTGTTGAAAAGTTTGTATCGATCCTTCTCGAAATCATTTGCAGTCTGTTGTCGTAGTCTGTCGTTATATTCCATATAAGATTTTAACCACTGAGACTGTCGGAATTGCAGCACACGATGGATATTGCTTAAGCGTAACCCATGGTTAAGAGCTTGCTTCAAAGTCATGTAATGTACTACATACTTATTTTAAAGTCCAAGGTGGGGTATCAGTTTCTTTGTTGATCACTACTTGGTCTTCATACACTCAGCCAGGAAATTTAGATCGTTGTGGACATCGTGAAGTTCTGCAGGAAATTCGATGTCAACTTCTAATATATATCCATAGATCATCCTCTTGTGGTGTTTCTAAGTTGATTTCATTAGGAGAAACACACTCAAATCCTCCATAAGGGAGCGCGTGGTAAATTTCCCAACCATATTGGTTATTTGCATCCTCAAAGGTGATAAATTGGTTTGTCCTCGATGGATCATACTTATCCATGTAGGTATTGTGTGCTTCGGCATATCGGTGGGAAACTTGGCATAAACCTCCTCTTATACCGGATTCTATCATGGATATTTGATCTTAATTCTGTAGCAATTAAGACTGAATTCCAGTATACAGCAAAACAGGTAAGTCCAGGAGAGGTGAAATAATGGGCGGGGTCGATTTTCTGAGTTTTCGTGGTCTGATCTCTAAATGTCCCGAAGACATAAGCTAGAAGAATAACATCTGAGGTTAATTACAGATCAGTGTACTCGCCCAGATTTCTAACATTATACAGTTGCCATACATTTATAGCATGAATGTAGTCAGCATCACTCATTTCTTCTTCATTTGATCTATTGTAGAAGGCGTCCATAGCAGGCAAGGCAGGTTTCGCTCAAAACATCCCATGAGGTGACGTAATCATGGGGAAATATCCCCTTACGTGTCATCAACTTCAATTTGTCTTCTCCGAAGTGCATCTGCATTTTAGGATATGATGTTAGATTCTTCACCAGGCTTATCCAAGCTTATACTGAGGAACCAAAGGATATTCGTAAACCGAAACTTTATATCTCCTGGATACCTGGAAAATACATACAGTTTTCTTGAGAGTTAGGAATTACTTTCGCACGATCACTCGTACATCCCGGATCCTTAACATTGAAATGTGAGCCATAAACACTGAGGTAGTGCATGAAGACGGGGATATATTTGGGTGTTTTGCAGGCTGAATTACATTCAATTTTATAGACTTCCACGATATTCACCAATAATATGATCATGATCACGTTCTTTAGAGTTCGTTTCTGTAAAGGGCTCTCCACACAAGTAGCAAACGGTAGAAGACTCAAAATACTTCTGTTGTTAATCTGTAAGTATCCGAGCCATGGCAGATTTGTATATACTATCATATTTCTTTGCAAGGATTGTCAGATATTTCATAAACTACTGAGCAGCATCATAGCTACTATTTACATAGGACTGCTTAAGAAGACCAGTTTCGACGTGTCCAAAGTCGGACGACGGTTTAACGTAAACACAGAAGCCCATTGGTGTGTGCTCTTGATAAGGTTTTGTATAGGAAGTTTCAGGATTGCGTATACACGTATGACACGGATGAGGATACTTTCAAGGTCTGCATAGATGACAAGGCACTTTAAACATCCTCTCAACATTTTTAAACTGCACGTTTGATTTCTTCTTGTTAGGCACACCTACCCTTGCAGCATAATGCTAATTACAGATGGTTGCATGTTCTTCTAGTTTTTCCAGAACACTTTGTCCAAACTGATCATCAAAATGTGTAAAGCAGCGCTTGCGGGTATAAACACGCCTATTATGTTTAGTTTTCTGGCGTCGACGAGCTTTTCAAAATTCGTTATATTTACGTAGTAATGTTTTCCACTATTCTCAATCATTAGTAACAGGTCACGTTGTTAAGTTAGTTCAGTCTCAGCAAACTTTATTGGATACACTTCATGCTTCTGTTCCAGTCCGAAAGCGTTGATAGACATACTGTTAAGCTTCTCAAACTTAGATATTTGAGAATATGGAGTAGGGTAAGAAATACAGCTGAAGTCGTGCTTATCTTAAAGTTGCCGATATTTGATAACGCTTTGGGGCTTGGTGCTGACAAATTTGTCTAGTACAGAATACATGAGGCTTTTATTTTCAATATAGTTCTGGAAGTTAATGCAGGCTTCTTTAGCTCCAACAGATGGCGGTAGTGGTATGTAGCCACTTCCTCGTAACGATTGTACTTGTTGATACAAAGTCGAACTCTTCTGCAGCAAGTGGGGCCCAGTTGCTACCCTTAAATTTCCAATAATCCATTTTAGTAGGCAATTTCTTGAATTTTGCCTCCAAGGCTGACTCCAGATCCGCTTATAGAATCAGATGCTGATTCCGTGTTTTAAATGTTTTGTCACAGGTTTCTCCGATACTATGCACAAATCGACACCCAACCAACAGATTAATATTCACACTCTTGGGAATACCAAGCTCTTTATGTACAGCCTGAATTACCCGTTGCTTTGCCTCATGCAGGTACATATTGAGATTCTTAGATGATTCGCATGCTATGAAATATGATTTCAATCGTCTGTCGAATGAAGTTTCATAATGTTTCATGACACAATCTTCCATTGTATATAATAACCGATGTTTAGTAGGCTCCAATCTGCTTCTCTTCTCAGGTATGTTTATTTCACATACATCTTCATGCGGCTGTCCATTATATCCGTCATTGAAGGTTACGCTAGAATGTTTACAGTTGAAGAGCTCCTTCCAAACCATCTCATCCTTCTCTTATCATAAACTCGCAGGAATTTACTACAAGTGTGTTAGTAACTCTTGGAATGATGTCCTTATATGCAAAGTTATTCATCGTTATTCTTGATGTAATAACGTATTAATCCTTCATGGGAAATATAGACACCTTCACCTCGATAACACTTTCGAAAGTTGATTATTCTTGGATTGAACACGATGTTAATACCTCAAGACTCCCTAGCACAATGAAGTACAGTACCCGAGATATACCCTATTTATAGAAGGGGCATGGGACCTTTAGATCAGTTATATACTGAATTTTAATAATAAAACTGTGATTAATCGCCTAAATTCTTATATTCCAATACGTGTTTGCACAGGTCATGGAGGGTGTCCGTAGGTCTTCGTGCTGGTTCCTGTTCTTGGAGGAAGTGCTAGAACGTGTTAAGCATGTATATCAATATGCTAGGAGTTGTTCGTAAGTCTTCCTGCATGTTTATTTGTTCAGAGAGGTGATCGGCTTTAAAGTACTCTAAGTACTTTAAAGTACTCAGATCGAATCCCGAAGAGTTGATTTCATATATCTTCAAAACTATGGATCGTATCTGGTTCAAATAAGGATAGTTGCTGATGCGGGGAACTAAGTTACTGAAATAAATTTATTAAAAGCATTACCTGGTTCGATTCTAGAAGCTGAAAATCCGTGTAACTATGGAAAAATTACTTTGCTCATGCTTTTA
Organism: Deroplatys truncata; assembly: GCA_030765065.1. Lineage (NCBI taxonomy): Eukaryota > Metazoa > Arthropoda > Insecta > Mantodea > Mantidae > Deroplatys > Deroplatys truncata. The sequence goes on from CM060990.1 coordinate 332,534,609, forward strand.
GTCAAATTTAATGCTTTTCTGCGATAACTGTGTATTACGCGTATAGAAATGTCATATTGTATACTGATTGTTTGGAAACTGAGGGAAAGTTGCATAGGAAGAATTGGAAATGAACGAAAACTTGAAACAGTACAGTATATACATGGATTTAATTAAACAGGGGAAGAGAATCTCTGCGTTACCTTTAAAGCATCTACTTTTAAAGTATTGTGATAATAGGGATTGTGTTAACCTTGTGCAATGGGTGGTGGTGATGGGGGTAGTGGAGTTTGATGGAAACATCTGTCGGAAATAGCGTGTGGGAATACTTGTCCCTTTTTGTGTGACACCATATACAGGTAGTTACGAGACGTGTTTAAACGTGTATGATAGAGCCATACATCCTGTCCTCCAAATGTGATGTCATATAGAGCCTTTCTCTGGGTGTGACGTTATGTGGCGGAGGTTATTACGTGCAGAGCGATCATATACAGGTAGCTATGAGACAAGGTTAACTTATCTGATAGAGCTAAACCTCCTGTATCTCGGTGTGATGTCATATGACGGACGTTAAAACGCGCAGAGGATTAAAATGAGTGGTATGCAACAAAATAGTTTTATGCCGTAGTTTAGAGTTGAATTAAACGCGTGATCAGCGATAACGTAATATCACTAAAAGGCATTGATATGTTAGTGAAATACAAACGTTTTAAACAGCTCATCAGCATTTAATTGCTCAAATCCTTGCACGATTGGTTTGAAAGTATATAAAAGCGAGAAAACAAATAGAAAATAAGAAATAATTATGTTTAAAATAAAAACTATCGTTTTAAAGCATCTAAAGACATAACATATGGGTATCAACGTTGAACAGGAAACTAATAAAAGCGTTACAGTGTCGGATCTGAAATGTAATGTTATCTGAGAGGTATGTGGCTTCTCAATACTTAGGGGTTCCTTCACATGTATGCACACGCCTACACACATATAAACTCTCACTCACATGCACACACATCGCACTCACACCCACACAAAGCTGACGCGCTCACACACAAAGGACACATGGGAACACATAGGTATGCATACACACATACATACGCACACTTACACACGCATACAGACTCAAAGCACATGTATGCACGCGCATGCACACACATGCCGTACACACATACCCCTCGCATAGACACAGGCACGTACACACATACAGCCGCAGTTACACACACACGCTCACACATACATACTTACAGCACGCGCATGCGCGTGCATACACACACATTCCCCTCACACTTATACGCGCACAAACACATACACAGGCTGGTACTATATACACCCACTCACACGCGTACACACAGGCACGTACACACTTAGACCCACTCACAAACAATCACGCGCGCGCACACATACACAATCACACATAAACAGACATAAGCACCTCCGAACATCTCTCTAAACACGTGAAGATACAAGAAGTCCTACGACAACCTCCTAACACATTGGTATGCATGCTTAAAACATTACAACACTTCCGCCAAGCTCACGAGCCGGCACGAAGACCTACGGACACCTTCGAACATCTGTGTAAACAGGTATTGAAATATAAGAATTTAGGCACTTAATCACAGTTATATTATTAAAATTCACTATATAATTGATCTAAAGGTTCCGTGCCCCTTCTATAAATAGGGTGATCTCGGGTATTGGACTTCATTGTGCTAATGAGTCTTGAGGTATTAACATCGTGTTCCCTCCAGGAATAATCAGCTTTCGAATGTGTTATAGAGGTGAAGGGATCTGCATTTCCCTTGAAGGATTAACACGTTATTGCATCAAGAATAAAGATGAATAACTCTGCATATAGGGATATCATTCCAAGCGTTACTGGACACTTGTAATAAATGCGGGAAGAAATTCCTGTGACGTTAAGATAAGAGAAGACCTGAGATGGGGCTCTTCAAATGTAAACATTGTAGCGTAACCGATGGTTATAAGGGACAGCCGCATGAAGATGTATGCGAAATAAGCATACCTGAGAAGAGAAGTAGATTGGAGCCTACTAAACATCAGTTATTGTCTACAATGGCGGTTTGTGACATGGAAGAATATGAAACTTCATTCGACAGACGGTTGAAATCATATTTCATAGGATGCGAATCATCTAAGTATCTGAATATGTACCTGCATGAGGCAAAGCAACGGATAATTCAGGCTGTACATAAAGAGCTTGGTATTCCCAAGAGTGTGAAAATTAAACTGTTGGCTGGGTGTCAATTTGTGCACAGTATCGCAGAAACCTGTGACAACACATTTTACACACGGAATCAGCCTGTGATTCTACAAACGGATCTCTAGTTAGCCTTCGAAGTGATATTCAAACAATTGGCGTCTCAAGTGGAGGATTCGCAGCTTAAGGCTAGCAACTGGGCCTAGCTTGCTGTGGAAGGAGTTTGACTTCATATCAACAAGTGAAATCCGTTACGATGAAGTTGCTACATACCACTACTGCCATCTTTTGGAGCTAAAGAAGCTTCATGTGAGCTAAAGATGCTTCATGTAATGTGTACTAGCCGAATTTGTAAGCACCAAGCCTCAACGTGTTAGCAAATATCAGCAACTTTAAAAACAAGTACGACTTTAGCTATGTTTCTTACCATACTCCGCTTTCTCAAACGTCTATCAACGCTTTCGGACTGCATCAGAAGCATGAAGTGTAGCCAATAAGCGTTGCGGAGACTGAACTACTTTAATACCGTGAACTCTTACTAATGAGTGACAGTAGTGGAAAACATCACTACGTGTATATAACGATCCTTGAGAAGCTCTTTCGACGTAAGAAAGCTCAACATAATGGGCGTGATTATACCTGTAAGTGCTGGTTCACACATTTTGATGATCAGTGTCGACGAAGTGTACTGGAAAAACCAGAAGAACATGTAGCCATCTGTAATCTACATGATGTGCAAGAGTAGTTACGCCTACCAAGGAGAAATCAAATGTACAGTTTAAAAATGTTGAGAGGATGTTTAAAGTGCCTTGTCATTTATGCAGACCTTGAGAGTATCCTCAATCCGTGTCATACGTATATACGCAATCCTGAAACTACCTATACAGCACCTTATCAAGAGTACACACCAATGAGCTTCTGTGTTTACGTTAAACCGTCATCCAAATTTGGACACGTCGAAACTGGTCTTCTTAAGCGGTCCTATGTATATCGTAGTTATGATGCTGCTCAGTAGTTTATGAAATATCTGACAATCCTAGCAAAGAAAATTGAAAATATATACAAATATGCCATGCCTCTGAAACTTACAGGTCAACAACAAATGCATTTTCAGTATTCTGCAGTATGCTACTTGTGTGGAAAGCCCTTTACAGAAATGATATATAAAAAAACGTGATCATGATCATATTATTGGTGAATAACGTGGAAGTGACTAAAATTGAATGTAATTCAGAATGGAAAACAGCTATATATATCCCCGTCTTCATGCACTACTTCAGTGGTTATGGCTCACATTTCATTGTTGAGGACCTGGGATGTACGAGTGAACGTGCGGAGGTAATTCCTAGCTCTGAAGAAAGCTATATATCATTTTCCAGGTATCTAGGAGATATAAAGTTTAGGTTTGTGAATATCCTTCGATTCCTCAGCACAAGCTTGGATAAGCCTGGTGAAAAATCTAACATCCTAACCTGAAACGCCGAAGTACTTCGGAGAAGACAAATTGCAGTTGTTGACAGTAAGGGGATATTTCTCCATGATTACGTCACGTAACGGGATGTTTTGAACGAAACCTGAATTGCCTACTAAGGACGTCTTCTACAATAGATCGAATGAAGAAGAAATGAGTGATTCTGACAACAATCATGCCAGAAATGTATGGGAACTGTATAATGTGAGTAACCTGGGCGAGTACAGTGACCTGAAGTTAACCTCAGATGTTACTCTTCTAGTTTATGTCTTCGAGACATTTACAGATCAGACTCTGAAAACTCATAAAGACGACCCCGCTCATTATTTCACATCTCCTGGACTTACTGTGTTTCTGTATACTGGAATTCAGCTTGAATTGCTGTAGAATTATGAATAACTACTCATGATAGGATTCGGTATAAGAGGAGGTTTATGCCAAGTTTCCCACCGATATGCCGAAGCAGACAATACCTACACGGATAAGTATGATCCGTCGAGGACAAACCAATTTATCACCTATGAGGATACAAGTAACCAATATGGTTGGGAAATTTACCACGCGCTCCCTTATGGAGGATTTGAGGGGGTTTCTCCTAATGAAATCAACTTAGAAACACCACAAGAGGATGATCAACATGGATACATATTAGAAGTCGACATCGAGTTTCCTGCAGAACTTCACGATGTCCACAACGATGTAACTTCCCTGGTTGAGTGTATGAAGCCAAAGTAGTCATCTACAAAGAAACTGATACCCCACCTTGGACCTCGAAATAAGTATTTAGTACATTACATGACTTTGAAGCAAGCTCTTAACCATGGGTTACGCTTAAGCAATATCCATCGTGTGCTGCAATTCCGACAGTCTCAGTGGTTAATATCTTATGTGGAATATAACGACAGACTACGACAACAGACTGCAAATGATTTCGAGAAGGATTGATACAAACTTTTCAACAACGCCATGTTTAAAAAAACTATGGAGAACCTGCGTAATCGTATGCATTCACGGCTGGTTATAAACGAGAAGACTGAAAAAGTTGATCGCCAAGCCTACGTTTATTGATGGGATATTATATGCTGCTAATTTAGCTGCTGTGCATATGGCCTCTCGACAGATTGCATTCAAAAAGCCTATATACATTGGAATGTGTGTGTTGGACATCTCTAAGATATTAGTGTATAACCATCATTACGATGTGACGTTGCCATATCTGGAACTGAAAACCTGAAGCTTATGCATATGGGCATTGATTCATTAATTCATCGGGTGACAACTGAACATGTGCACCAGAGCAAGCTACATTTGATTGAGCACTTGATACAGCTGATTACCATGTCTAACATATATGCCACTCCACTCAGAACAAAAAGGACCTGGGAAAATTTAAAACCGAGGCTAATAGCAAAATCACACAACGCTTTGTTAGACTACGGCCTAAGATGAATGCACTAGTTATTCAAGGTTCAATGATAATAAGATTAATGGCATAAAACGTAGTGATATTAAGCAGTATATTACATTTGACAGCTATGCCTTCTGTCTTAAAACCCGAGAAATAATAAGAACGCTCATGAATCTGATCCTGTCTCGAGAGCACGCTTTTACCACAGTGCAAGTCAATAAAATCTCATTGATTCCGTTTGACGATAAAAGAGTTATTGCCGAAGATGGCATAACAACATAAGCATATGTGTATCACAGTATTACAAACAGCGTCTAAGAGAGTGGAATCTGAATATGATGAACCTCTTGTAGTCTACAATTTGAAATAAATGACTTTTGCTTATGTGCTGTGAATGCACCTAGCAGACACCTGGTGAAGAAAGAAGAAGAAGAATTATATGTAAGAGGAGGCGTTAACCCTGGAATTGGGAGCAAATCCTAGTGCTAGTCTCAAGCCTACATAAAGTGGAGAGACGTCACCCGTTTCAATCCTCATCTAATGAAACAATGCTTAACTCATAAACTGTTACACTTACAGCAAAATAAATGTAACCATGTAAAACCATAAAGTCAACTAAAACGTTATAATATCCCCTCAACCATGCGGATGGGTTAGTTTATACTACTTCTATATGCCCTGACTGTAACCCTGTACACCGTTTACCCCTCTACGTCGCACACACTAACTGTGTAACTCATAAAAGTTTATAAGATGTGTAAAAAAATTATGTAAACGTGCTATAACATTGGATTACAAATATTTATAAAGAATCGAATTACTCTCTATATTGTCATAAATATCTGTGATACTATCTGAACTACCAGTTAAAATGGCTTAGGTACCTATGATGCTACTCGAGTTTTGCTTAATCACCTTAAACAATCTCTGGTACGAGTCGCTGCTCGAAATTGCCGTAAGCGCCTGTGATACTACCCGGATTACCCTGAATATAAACTATCCTAGCTGAATTACTTGTTAAAATGTCTCAAATGCCTTTGATACTACCTGAGTTACCTGAAATTACATTAAACAAATTGTGATGTAAATCACTGATCCAAATTATCACGAGCACCTGTGATTCTACTTTGAATACCCTAAAATACCAACAGTACTAGTTGAATTACCTGTGAAATTATACGGAACGATACACATCCAACCATTGAATCTGTCCTCCTGTGATACTAGGTGAATTAGCTAAAATACCTACGATACTACCTGATTATCTGTGAAATCATACGAAGCTATACACTCCCAACCATGGAATATCCCTGCTGTTATACTACCTGAATTACTCAAAATTTATACGATACTACCTGAGTAATCGTAAATACTCACGATACTACCATAATTACCTGCGAAATCATATACAACTATGCTGTACCCAAACCCTAGGATATGTTCGCCTGCTGAATGCTAGGAGGTGCTATTCTAGAGAAGACTGATATTGTACTTGCAGCAACACCAGCCTCCCTAGAAGCTATCTTCGTTTTCGATATATCTCTCATATAAAAGCCTATGTTCTACCTTTCAGGTCCTGTCTATCCTATCACCTCCCCTTGTATTCCCTACCTCTCACATGTAGAAACCTATATTCGACATTTCTAGCCGTATCTAGCCTAGAACCTACCTTCGATTTCCTTAACTCTCACATATATAACATATTCCCGTTTTTCAGCATCTGTCTAGCTTATCATCTCTCCACCTTTACCTATATTTCCCATATAAACGCATACTCTACTCCTCAACCTCTGTCCAGCTTAGTATTTCTAATCGTATTCCCTACCTCTCTCATATAAAGCGCATTCCCCCTTCTTCTACCGCTGCCTAGCCTAGTATCTGTCCTTGGTTCTCTATCTCTCTCATGCAAAACACATTCTACCTTTAACACCTGTTTATCCTAGGATCTCTCCCCGTTTTACTATCCTTCCCATATAAATGCATTTCCCTCCTTCACCCATGTTCCACGTAGCTAATCTCCTCGTTTTTTATATCTCTCCCATATAAATGCATTTTCCTTTTTGAACCGTCTATTAGCACCGCAACTCTCCCAGGTTTTCCCTATTTTTTCCCATATAAACGCAAAAGTGGCGCCGGTCTCTCTTATCTATACAACTGTCTTAAGTACAAATCAGGACAAATATAGGCATATACTACAACGTCAAATAGCTTTTATAATACCTGTCAAATTCATTTAGCTTCGCGGTCACGTGATGTAGCTGCAGCATACGTTCTTCTATTACTGCGGATCTGATTTCCAACATTATTTGTAATAATCTGCATGGCCAAGTATTTCCCTCAGGCAATGGGATGAATAACTAGTACATGTGAGCTTTAAGATTATAGCTCCTTGAACTTATAATAGCCTTTAACTCATAGATGGAGCGAAATTAAACATAAGGTTTGTTTTACCTGGCTATGATACAACACGAATTCACATAATGGAATGTTAGATACTACAGTTCTGCTTATTTTATGTTTTGCACCAGAGCAGAGGGATCTTAGTGAGTAAATAGAGCAATCTTTTTACCGCACGGGGTATAGGTAACGTCAAGTACACAACGAATATTGTCCTTCCCTTCCGTCGACAACAGCCTGTTTCGTTCCGACTGCTTCATTTATTCGCCGCATACAAATCAATGGAGAACTGTAGTAGTGTGCCTAAAGTAAGGAAGAATCACACACAAAGGCCGTCATCACAATTAGTATTTTTTGTGTTGGAATTTGGAAAGGAAAACTTCAGCATAATTGGCAAATCCATCTGGAATCAAGGTTTTTATCAGGGCTCACAACCAATTGTAACTCGGTGAGGGACATCTCCTCAGGCTGCAGTATACTACGCTCAATATTGCGATATAGCTGTTAATGTAAATAATGTCTTTGACTAAAGAAAAATGTCGCTATAAGTGTAGGGAAGGAAATAGTTTCACCACTTTGTTTTTACATCTTTCATATATTCATAATGATTTCAATAATATTGCAACCACAATAACATATGCACTTGCAGGCATAAACACTAAAAATACCAGAAGCTCTTGAGGGAAGAGAGCACGTTTCAGAAACACCAAAGGACAAAGAAGCTTAAAGGTATTGTAGAGAAAAATTCAGGATATGCAGAAATGTAAAGCGGGGGACGCTTTACTGAGGCAGGGAATCCCAAACAAGCCTAATATCGCGTTATTTATTTGCTCTCACTACGTATAGTTATCTGGAACGTAGTTTTACAAAATATAACTGATATCTACGTGCTAATCGCATTCGATTTATGTTCCACGTATTTCCAAAACACATCATTGTCCATTGTAAAACTCACTATGTAACAGAAAAGTCATTGCAGCCCAGATTTCTACACCTTAATACCATAATTAAATAATGAAACAGCTTTATTTTGCACTACCAATAGCTAAATATATTTATATTGTTTCTTTCCGATATTCCATAATCTTGATTTACCTTCTTTTGAAGCAGGGTGTACCGCCTTCAAGTGTTCATATTTGTTTACAGAGAGCACATGTTCGTATTCACCTCCATCTTTCCTCGCCACTAAACCTCGTTGCTTTCCTAACTTGATGGTATACTTACTAAAACCCCTCCCTGTTTATATTAATATGTTGCTTCACTTTAATCCAAATATCCCACAAGCTTTTAATTTTATGTTGTGGTTTTCCGTTTTGACATATTTAATTCTTCTAAACCATCTGGTTAGAAGAGCATTATTAGTTTCAGCAGAGCAACCAGATCATAAATTCAATTCAAGATGTAAAGTCAAACACATATATACTTAGCAGCGCCTACAGCAGTATTTCAAGTATAATTCTGGCAGTGCAAATGATGATCCTAAAGGGAAACTAACGCTCATAAATAAGAATCAAGATATACCATTAGATATTGATTAGTAAAAAATACGAAACTAGTGGTGTAAAATCTCCACGTTTGATGTAAACTTTTACTGGACGTTCGTAAACAGTCACCTGCACAATTAATGACATTTACTTTGCCCCATAATATCAAGCAACTTTTATTAAAGACGCTCCTTTCTACAACGCTTAGTTTTGGAAATATTGTACCGTCTCGACTTGAATGGTCAGCCCTGTATATACCAGGTGTGTTAGCTGCTGTTAGGTATTTGTGTCTCTATAACTCGCGGTTTATTGTCTAATCTGAAGTCTTTGACCCTTTTAACATTCAAACTGTTATTGTAGCTCTGCCCTTCTATTCGGTATTATACGCAATCACCATTAATGATTAAAGGCCTGAATGAGAACCAAGGAGTCGCAAAAGCCTTAAAAAAGACGGCTGTTCATAAATATAACGCTTGCAAGGAGATAAAATAATGTTCTCCTGAAGAGCGAGAAAGAATACGTGGATTCGAGCCGAGTGGGATAACTGACGGAATGGGATGAAGCAAAGGTTAGCTACGAAGATTCGAATCTAATACTTACATCAAATTGTTTTGGTTCCCTTTTTTCCTTTCTCCTTGTGTTTACTTTCTGTATTTTAGTATACTAATTAATTAATTTATTTTTATTATTGGCTCTCCTGTGAGCCAAAGACACAAGAATTATAATCAGATAATAACTATGGTTCATATAATCTGTACCATATCTGGTTTTGTAAATTGTGTTACGTAGTTATATTTCATTCTTTTGGGCGCATGTCGATACTATTAAATCTAACAGTTTTTGTTTTATGTTTATATCTTATGTTTTACTTCTACTGACAAATCGGTTGTAAATGTGCTAAGTTCACGCCTAAACAGGATAATAAATTATTAAAGAGCGTGGATTTCATCAACGAAGTAGTTGTTCAGAATGATGGCCCCTTCATCAATGCTCATTTGGGTACGATGACGGAGAGATCTTCTTGCATGCTGTAACATGCACGGTGATATCTGCCTGCATCCTTCACGTATGTGTGCTCGTAGATGATTTGGGTTTTGCGGTTCTTGAGGGTAGATCCGTTCCTTTAAATTGCCCTACAGAAAGGAATCCGGTCAGGTGATCTAGTGGGCCATGTTATTGGGCCGCCTTGGCCTATCCATTTTTGCAGATATGTTCTATGTAAGTGATTGCTTACAATCAGTGACCAGTGTGGTGGAGCTCCATCCGGCTGGATTCACATTCTTGTCCTTTTCACTAGTGACATCTTCTAGTAGCAATGACAACTCCTCTTTTAGAAATGCAAGGTACCGTGGTCCTGTGAGTCTGCCTTCAAAAAAGTGCGGTCCAATTAGCTGGTCGCCTAATATTCCGCACCAGACATTGATGCTCCAGTCTGGAATGGAGCTTCTCACATCCAGTGGGGATTGCCTATACTCCAGTAGTGCATGTTATGGCGGTTAACAGTTCCGTTATTGTGGAATGTGCCTTCATCCCTAAAGAGAACATTTCCTAAAAACTCTGCATCCATTTGCGCTCGCTGCTGTAGCCATTGCGCATATATCACTCGCGCTTGAAAGTCCGTCCGTGGAGAACCTGGTGTAGTTGTAGATGGTACGGGTGGTATTTATTATGGTGCAATATGCGCATTACTGAGGGTCGACTTAGACTTATGTAGATCTTGTGCTATAGCCCTTGAACTGATATGTGAATTGTTTTCTACTGCGTTTCGCACAGCTTCTTCGTTGCGTCCATACGTTGCTGAAACAACAGAGCAGGTGGTGCTCTTCCAAATCATCCTGTTTCACGAAGGCGTCTTTCCACCCTTCGAAAAGTGTCTGCAGTAGGTACCCTCCTTTCCGGAAACCGTTCCTCATACAGGCGCTTTGCTGGCAGTGCATTACACCTTGTTTCTCCATAGATTAGCAGGATGTCAAAAAACTCATTTTGTATACATTATGACAGCAGCTGTGTCTCGTAGAAGGGTTTCAAATACTCAATAGATAATAGAGAGTTTATTCACGCCAAGCATTCATTGACGGAAGCGCAAATAGGTAAAGCCACTTTACATGTGCGAAGTGCTTTGAACTTGGTTGAATGAGTCAAGCATAATACCGAGCACAATAAAATACCTACTATGAAGTATAAATTATCCACCTGTCACTGGAAGACATGACTATTATTCTATTTTGTATACACTTATAATATCATAAAAATGTTCTCTGTATCAGAATATTTTATTATAGACTCAAAGAGATAAAGAAAAACGTAATAGAAAGTTTGAACCTAGCAAGAAGGATATGAACCCGAAATAAAGTAGGACAGTGGTAAAGCAAGCATGATAATACCAATCGGCCAATGCTACCTTGCGAGCTGGGGTTCCTATACGTATAAATAATTGCAGAACTAAGGCCCCACCTCAAATCTTTACAAGATTTTTGCAGCTTCATACAGTGTTTGGAGTTCGTTTTGGTAGCTTTAATGCAAATAAACAAATTGCATCAGGCATTTCAATTACTGCATGAACTGAAATATGCTATAATTTGTGACAGAAGCGAAATTATCTACCTAATACTTAGCATTTTTCGACAAGGCTGTACAACGAACCTTTGTTGGCTGACGGTTAAAATCTAATTGGTCGCACTGCGTAGATCTGCCACTTTGTTTTCAAGTAGTTTTGTCAACCGATGCATGTGATAAGTTGTTCCATCGGGGGCGTTTTAAAAGGTGTGTATTAATGTATGCTAAGGAATACAAATGTTTAAAATGAGCTGAAAGTTCCACTGCAGCTCCCAGTGTCAGGGTGGGATGTTTTTGGCATCGACATACATGGCGATTGCATTCTGTCCCTTAAAACACTTATGCACTGAGTTGTCTATTCCTCTTCTATAAAGTGTTACGCAAATCAGCCATTAGACGGCATTCAAGAAAGACGTAAGTCACATATGTCCGTCAGCACGTTGCATGAATTAAAAAATAAATAAGAGCAGCTGACTCATCTGGTACACTAGCAATCCTCAAAGGCAGTTTTGTAGTTGTTATTAAGGTTCTATTTTCTGTTTTAATAAGGTATCTAACATATACGCTCATGTGTAGATACCATTTTACAGCGTTATTCAGTTCTCGCCATGTATATCAATTTATATTTAGGGCGAAGTTAAGAAGGCACAAAAGTGAAAAAATAAAATAGCATTTAAAAATAAGTTGTGCGCTTAAAAGCACTTAAACCCTATTGGACCTCATTGGTAATATACACCATTGGCATGTATTCCTTTAACGGTTTCTTTAAACTGTTTGTGCTAACCAAAAAATCTTGCCTCCTTTCGCTTTTCCATTATATGTGTGTGATTACTACTGCATACAAAGGAACATCAGAGAAGATTATAGTTATAAGATAACGTTTTATCGAAAAGGATGGGGATAGACGTGAAAGATAATTAATTTAGATTTTTAGGAATCTTGTTCAGTATGATGTACAAAGTACATATCACCATTAAAGTACATTTGCAAAGCCAGTAAAATTGAGTATACTAAAATATGTGGCGCGGACAAACGTCTTCAGCACAAAGTTTTGAAACATTCTGACAATATCAAGATGCATTAAACAGCTTTTCTTGGTACACGTGGAACCGAAATAAAAGAGGAGGGGTGGAAGGAATTTCCAATGGAGTATCTGAAGGAATCAGCACATATAAAATAGATAAAATATCGTGTCATAATATAGGAGAAACATACTTACAGAACACAAATTCATCCTATACTTATATTGTGACGTAACCCCAACCTGAAAACCGGCGCTTGCCATCGCATGTGACGTCTCTTATTTTTATACCGGTGACGCCACCAACAACGAATGGTTAATTCATATTTCAAGATTGGCAGGGCTTCAGGGAACAGGGTTGGTGATGGTAGGCAACAGCCACCTGTATCTCTGGTTCCAAGTTGACTTTATCTAAGGTTATGCTCTACATTATAATAACATATCAAGAGATAATAAAGCTGCCTTATACAGCCAGAGTAAGCATTTTGACTGTGAAGGAGGTACGACGTTCCATGTTGCGGCATGCGTAGTTGGTAGCTGAAGATTAAATAAAGGATGGAAGGACTGAGTGGCAGATATTCCTGTCAGCACGGGTCTGGCAGAGAGAGCGACGTCAAAACAAGCGCTTTAAATACTACTGGAGTAACCTGAGATTACTCTTCGATCAGCGCTGATATAAGCGGCATAAGCATGATCTCCGCATCTCAAACTGTCTGTGTTCTCACGAGCATACGGCAAGAATTCCTCTTTAAATCACCCGATCCTCCCCTGCTGACATAAGCATCCGATAACTTATAAAGGAAATTTGATCGTGCGTCTTAAACACTTTCGTTCCGAACATCCGTAGCCTTATAAAATGCAATCTGTCACAACAATATAATATATAACTGTCACAGTATTAATGAAATTCTCAAGTATGAAAGTTTTTATGGCAGGCAGCACAATAAGACCAATTGTGTACTAGTCACAATTATTCTGTGATTCCTTTTATATGATGATTACCATGATGTACTTTACAAAATGATGTGTGTCATTACGATTTGAGATCAATGCGCTTCGAAGCGCCAGCATTATTTATCAACCTCAATGGGTGATATCTACAAATCGTATGGTTCTCTTCATATGAGAATTAAAATGTCCGCATGGATTTTGTGCCAAAATAATTATAAGCCCAGGAAGCTACTAAGCCTAAAAGAGTTGCGCCTAAGAGAGGTGAAACGAGGGGCGAAAGATATTATAGTATTAAGGTTTTGAAAATAAACTGAGTTGAGATTATGAAAGTTTATAACCGCATCCGCTCTTACTTCTTGCCGTCATATTAGATGTGTTTATTTTCGGTATTAAATTACATTGAATAGCTACATTATTACCTAATTAACAATCTCTGTAATATGTTGTTGCAGCTAATTCTAGGCTCCACCAGTACTATCGAATATATGTAACGTTGCCATTATGTATGCATTCCTAAACTCAAAATAGTAATATAAAGGAACACATAATAAACTATGCAGTAGAGAATGAATACAGTCCTGTATATGCCATTAGTTTAGCGCAAGCTCCCCCATTTTCGAATAAGAATACGGCTTACCTTTTAATGCATGTAAATATGGGGCTTTAATCTGAGTACATAATGACTGAAAGGCTGGAAAGGAAGAGATGTAATTCCGGAATAATCCAAAGCAGGTAATGATACAGAAGAAATACTATACAAGTGTAGCAGCACCTCCTTATTTGTGAAAACTCTGAAAGTCTGCGGAAAATGTGCCCTGTGCTTTCCTTTTGGGTATAGTTAAATGGAATCAATCATTTTGACGTCGCAGAACAGTATTTTCACCATATCTGCGAACGTTGAGTGTTTCTGGCCAAGTTGAAAGTCATGTTCAAACAGGTGTTTACCTCAAATTACTCTCATACTTCTAGACAGGTCATCAAATGTTCAAACTACAACGTTTCTAAGTCTTGGTTCGCCTTTCTGTTCAAGGAAACAAAACTGGGGAGATTTTCCAGTGTGTTTTTTATTAACACATATAAATCCCTGTAGCTGGTGCATTTAAGGCAACATTACAGGTAAAATGTACATCTAATTGTGTAGGGACCCGTAATACCTTGTTAATACCTTGATTGGTAGTGTTGAGCGGGAACCGAGCATCTGTTCCTCCCTTGCACACTTCCGATTCAGTAACAAAGTATCTTGGATAGCTAGCAAATCCAATTCATTAGACGGCAATGTAGTGCCAGGCGAGTTTAGCAGCAAACAACAGCCGCTGACGACGGGCAATAACATGATTCACGTCTGGTTAAAGATGGTGCAGCGTGGGCTGAAAATAGAGATGGCGGCCTTCGAGACATCCGTATTCAAAGAGGTTGTAAAGACGGCAAAAGCAGTATCAACGTCTCTGGGTGAGGAACATCGGAGCTGAAGTTCAGTCAAACCGTAGTTCCAACAACGCGCTGGCGGAACGGTATTGAAGGAAGCTGAAGAGAAATAAGAAAGTGGACTGGTGAATGGTCCTAGTCCACATCATGTAAGATCGTGAGAACAGGTGAAAGAGGAAGAAACAGAAAGATGATGTCCAGAACATCTGGGTGGTGGGTCACCGTAGCTCAATAGTTGCAAACCTGTGGTGCATTATATCTTAGGTTTAGCCTGAATAGAAGAAAGTTAAAAAGCTTAATGCTGGGAAATTAGGAGACCAGTAGTTCCAAGTCGGTCTCTTTGTGTTAAGATCCCCAGTCAAAATAATGCGTCCAAGCAAAGCTTAAAATATGTTTGTACATCGTGTGTTATCCCATATGGAGTCGTGTCGGGGATGATAATCAACAATGGAAGTCGTGAATACACGGCTAATAGGAAAACGCAGCACTGTGTACTCGGAAAACCAAGCGGAGGAGCAGGATGAAGAAGCAAATAAACAACATGGCGTCTCAGAAAGCAACTTTGTTTCCACGGGGTGCCCATCTGGACGATATGTACAAAATATAGTGTAATCCAGAAGGGTGAAAGGGAGAATAGGCTAAATTTCGTCTCTGGCACACAGATAACATCGATGCGACTCCGGAATATGTAATTATGAAATGCAAACGGAGGTCATTAACCTTCCACAACGCGTTACGAATCTCAGAGATAAGCATGAGTAAGCAATTCATTGACATTTAAATCCTTATAGTAGAAAGAGTCTGCCTCAAATCGGAACCTAACGCTGTGTTTGACCTGCAGGGAGTGTCAACAGACGGACCAAGACAGGCGGACTCAGCGCCACAAAGGCCGAAATCCTGTGAATAAGAATCGCCTGGCTGGACATAAGTAGAACGGCTGGTAGAGAAATAGGACGGGAGTTGGCTTGGCCAATCTGCTTATTAATTTCGGCAACCTGCTGAAATGTCTGGCAGCCACCGTAACTGGCCGTGGGGTAGAGCAACAATTAATATACAGCGGGTAAATAATTAGAACCCTTTGTGGACAATCTTGAAGCATGCGGAGTCACTACATAAACACGAGTATGAAGGATGAACATTTTAAAGGTATGACCTATCTTATTGCCGTTAAAGCATTTTGTGCTGCAATACTCAGTACGAAAAGAATCAATATGTACCAGAGCTTCAGCAAGATTACGCTCCTTAAAAAAATACTTGGTAGTCTCACAATGCGAAAAGGTGATCAGAAACAGCAGAAACTTACACCCAGACTCCAATTGTTTCCATTGTAGGACAGAGTAGCCCTGGTGCTTCACTGGATCTAAAACATCCTGCGTATCCATAGCCACAGACAATGCCTTAACAAAATAAAAGACTGGCTGTTTACTTTGGGCCCGAAAGGTGTAAGACATCAGGTTGGCCTCTCGAAAGGCGGCCAGAGCTACATGGAAATGGTCCAGACGTTAGAGGAGGAACTTAACGCCGTCAGGAGCGTCTTGTAAAGTAAAGATTTCGCTTTCGCTGATATCACGAACAAGATGGGGCATGTCCTTGAAACTTTTTACCTCCGGCAATATCATGATGGGAGGGAGTGGCTCGATAATGCTAGAGGTAGAAGTGAGCGCCTCAGACGTGGAAGCAACCAAATTCGAGGAAAGAAGGCGTGGAGTAGTAGGAGCAGATGGTGAAGACAGACCAGGACGTCTCGGTTTAGGAGGGTGACAAAGTGCTTTAGGCCCTGGAACAGGAACATTGCCGTTTTCATTATGGTCGTCATCATTATCGGACAAAACATCGTAGCGTTTCTGAGTAGTAACACTAAGGTAGGCCGTAAAGTTTAGTGATATTGTGGCCTGCTGACTGTTGCCGTCATCCGCACTATAACTGCTTTTGAGAGAGTGTTTGTTGCGAGATTAGTCCATTCCAAGATTGCAAAGGATAAGGTTTGTCGAGTTATACCAACTAGTTAAAATAAGCTAGCATTCTCACTATGACATCCAACAAGCTTTTCGCAAATACAGCTAGTTTACTAAGAAGTACGTGCGCTAGATGGACTAAATCACACCGAAGGATTTGTAAGCGAATCAATAGTATTTACAGACCAAGAAAAACTTGACACAGTAGCAGACGCTCTTCAGCACACACTAATCCTGAACGAAGTTCCCTGTTGTCCGCAACTTTTTGCGGATAAGCAGATGGAAACAAAAGACGGTCATAAACATCAGGCTCACAATCTTTAAACCAAACCTGCCCTACCGAAATAAAATGGTTAATCAAATGTTTACCTCAAATAAAAGCCCCGGGGCCCGACAACATTCCCAATGTTGCCCTCAAACACCTACCTGATGATACGATCGTTCTTCCCATCCAAGGAAGTATATCCGGACAGACCCTAAAACGACGATTGACTAGTACAAAGAATTCTTTTAGGCAACCTTAGATTAAAATTATTTCACTTTAAAAGTAGATGTAACCACTACTGCTCGGCTAATGAATGGCGCATAACATAGCTATCCATTCAGGAGATATGCTCTTACTGCAAGAACATAACACCAATAATCACTCTAATCTACAAATTTACATTTATGGGAAGCATAATATACAACTAACCACTCGGAGTTACTCAGGGCGCAAGTCGTATGCAATACCGGGTAATTAATATTTGACATTCTCGCACGCAATGCATGCCAACATTTCATTTTTAATTGACTAACCGGTGTACTACATGAGACCCCACTAACTTGCACGACAATAAAAATAATTAATGCCTACTAACATGTGCAGAAGTGTTAATGATAGGGCCAATGTGTGATTTGGCGATTCTTACACTCTCGACTTATCTGAGACAAGTGAATAAAAAGAATTTCTCCTCCACAATGAAAAATTGTAAACGGACAGAGGTGGGCCGCTTACGGCTCAGGGGACAGACCCAGTACCAGGAAGAAGCAGCGCCAGCCACACCGGACCGGAAGGCAGAACCGCCCGAGGAAACCCGAGGACCCACGAGAAACCTATTAGTCGGGGAATGACCTGGATGTAGTAGTCCTGCATGGAATGAGCGACGAAGATCTGACAGAGCTGCACATGTATGCTGCATTCATATCTCGAGGGTCCATAAGAGTCGCGATAATTCTGAGCAGCTTAGCTGACTTCTTCCAGCCCCTAACCACTCTTGACTTACTTAATGTCCCTTAAATCTATGCTTAAAGCACTAAATTGTAATGCTAGAGGCTTAAGTAGACGAAAGACAGAATTGGCGGATTTTCTCAATGCAAAAATAATACACTTGGTACCTGTAACTGAAACATATTTGGGCAATTATATTTGATATAAGATGCCGGGGTATGTTTTACATAGCAAAGACCGTTACAACTGTAAAAGGTGTACAGTTATCATAATCAAAGGAGATACTGCATAAGATGTGGCAATACTGCTACAATTGCTGATTCTAGAAGCAATCGACGTATTTATCACAACTGAGAATACCCGAACATTAGTAGTAGTGGCATAAAACCCACTTGGGTCCTTAAACACAACGGATATTGACCAAATCTTAGTAATAAGAAATAGACTCCCAATAGCAGAGGACCTCAATACCAGGCTCCAAATTTCAAACTGTAGGCACAATAATGCAGCGGGAGCTGTAATACTACAATACGAAAACAATTCCGCCTATGTAATTCAACACAAAACGAGCCCACTTTTATTCCCTTCGTCAGAAATCAAGGCTCAGACATCCTGAACATACAGATCACCAGGCAAATAAACCAACGAATTCAATTAAGTTAGAAACGGACTATCGCCTTCCCTTCTCACAATAATCATCTACTTAGAAGGTTTGATAATGATAATAAAACCGTTACCAGGGCAGAATTACACAAAACCCATCCGAGAAACTTTTGAATGAACTAAAAGCGAAAGTCTACCGCATGAGTATATGCACTCCCAATAATATCTCCATACTGCCGTAACGCAGGTTGAAGATGCAATCAGGTTGGCAAAAATCACTGTAGTATACACACAGGAAAAGAAAGCACACGAAACTCCCAAAGAACCTTCAAGCGCCTCAGCAGAAGCATTCCAGAAAAGCTGACACATAAGGTTTCTCTAAACTTTCCAAAATCTCAACGACCTAGTAAGGAAAAGAACATCACACTTCATGGCATAAACGTGTGAACACACATTAAACAACCCAGGCTATGGACATAACCTTGTTTAGTGTATAGCGAGATGGCTGGCGCGAGACAAAGTGTACAAATACCGCATTTGGATTTACTTGTCCCATGCCCAAGAAAGAGAAATAGATATGTTGAAAAGAGAATCAGGTACCTAACCTCTGTCTCTGTTGTTATGGCGAAGGTGGGTTGGACTGCTTCCATCCAATCAGTGCTAAACTGTGAAAAACCATCAGTCGTTCCATGCTCGGCAGTGAAGAAAGTAGAATGTTCGATTTTTTCTCAGTCCACTTCTTCTAAATTAATAATGGGATTTTCCAAAACTTCATTATAAGAGCATATATCTTCTAGTAGAATTCTTCTATGTTGCAAACGAGGACTTTTTCAACTTTCTGAAGCAATTTTCGCCACCATAAATCTAAACAGTCCCTCCGTATTCCTAATTTTGAAGTTTATGTTGTATTTAGCAACATACGTTTTTATTTGCCCCATATCAACTCTTATCGTCCTCCGTGGTTTATTGGTTCCATGCTAGCAGCCAGTTCCCGAGGTAGTGTTGAAACCAGGCGGAGGGCGATGGATTTGTTTGGGCGTAAAATCCTTATCATGGATTCCTTTGGAAGGTTAAAAGAACCTCAAGCCTGTTAAAGAGGCCTCTGAGTACAATTTTGGATCCTTCACGCCCAATATGTAATACGACGCTAAGAATCATAGCAATTAAAGAGCGTCCGTAAATAAAACTCAGTTTAATTTTTCCCAAATCAGCTCAATAGTATTTAAGTCACAGTGATATGGAGGCAGACGCACAATAGTATGTCCATGTTGTGCAGCAATTTGGTCAATTTCATATGTTTTTTATTTATTTTTAATAGTACCATATTGTAATATAGTACAGGTTTGGTGGAACATGGATCATCATTGTAATTATATTGACGTAAACAATCGTGCATTGCGGCTTTTCTTGTGCAGGAAATTGGAGCTTTATTTAGTTCAGCTGAATGAAAGAAGCGTTATCCGTTACAGTAAATGAGTTCAAAGGGATGTTTGGAAGCAACGTGTTGGCGAATCGATTCTTAAAGGCATTTCCGTCCGTTTCTTCATCGTAGCCTTGCGCCGAATTGGATTTAAAGATCAGAAAGCCATGTGGAACAAAACCAGTCTTAGATACAACTTGAGGAATAGTAAACCTCAGCCGTTGCCTACGGGAAGATCCAAGTTTGAATCCAATCCCCTATCAGAATTGTCACACATTCATATATTCTCTTTAGTGCAACTCACATTATTCATATCTCATGTAGATAACAGTAATTGCTTGATTTGGATTTCCCAAACATTTAATATTTCTGAATTAATTAAATCTTTTCACTAAAATGTCTTTCCTTTCCATTAGAAATTTCTGCCTTTTGTATATTTCACATAACGAAATTTCATATACTTTAATACTTCACGGAACAGTCCATTTGCTGCCGTCAAACAATTTCTCTTTCCTCAGAGTATCCCAGATATCCCGCAAACTTGTCAAGAATTTTATCTGCCACAAAGCGTAAATTTTGCGGCCATTAGCAGATTTGGTGAATGCATTTACGACTGTTTCCTTTGGTGCTTTATTAGGTTTCCTTTTTTCAGGAGTTTTAAGAGTAGCTTCAGTTTCTTGACCGAGTTTTTTCTCATTTAAAGTATTCGAAAACAAGGTCCTGCAAGTCGCTCTCAAGGATTTGGTGATCGCTCTTACGGACATCTTAAACAGCACATCACAACCCTTTAATACACGACTTATGCAACTACAACCAAGAGGGATGGCTCAGGTGGCAATATCTGTGGCCCGCATTCCTGGGTTATATCCCCGGCGACTAGGCACTTTGGCCCAGGGTTTTTCGGATTTCCCCGTGTCCTCAGGCGAATGCTGCGGTGGTTCATCTTCTACTACGACTTTTCTCCCTCTCATTTCCTGTACCATTGTCTTCCCTGTCCTCCCTTTCAGGGTTGTAGGACCAGGCGACGGTATTCAACGAACTGCGGCTGAATGGTGACTTGCGCATTATCGAGGTTTCTTCCCCGGCGCCGCTGCGGGTTCTGCTCAGTTAGGTCTCTGCTTCTAGTGAGATCCACTCCGGCGACTCCGCAGTAGGTTGCAGGCTTATAGGAGGTCCGGGGTGGGTTATATCTGGAAATTTTAGGGCCCCGTCTGTGCTTACGCTCGTCGTCATCTAGATCTGGTCTCCCTTAGGGACTCTTCCCCTCATTCCTACCTGCCGGGGACACATGTAGAAGCAGAAGGGTCCCACTGGCCTGCACGCAGTGCTCTGTAGCGGTTTCGGGAGCCCACTCCGTTGATTCGTACCTTTAATTTTACCTTTTATGGAACTACACCACAGAAGCTAAAAAGGCAAACCGCACCATCACTGCTTTACAGGAGTCTTCTGAATGACACAACAGAGTGAAACATCCAAGAATTCCTAGACAACCTCCTACAATGTTCCTAATTGACAAAGACACAACTCGCCAAATATTACCTTCTTACTGTTAAGGACCTCCAGCACATTGCAGTAACCCTCCAAGTCCTTGTGGTACCCAGCCAACGAGGACCAGTGTGCCGAGTGTCTCACTGAGAGGCACTCGAGTGCAGCTGTGAAGTAATTGGTTTGGCTGCTTAGCAGTGTGCGCAAATACACAATACGAAATATCCTGTACACCGCGATGGTAAGCAGCAGCACAATGGGATACCTATTAAGCGATTCGCCGAAGTTGCCAAACAATCTAATGTGTGCACTTGTACATCAGCACTTATTTGCCTTTTAAAGTACCTGCATGGTCACTACAGTAGACTAATACATGCAAAATATTATATAAATCTAATTTAGAGAATTGCACCAACTGTAAGCATATATTACTACTAATCATTACAAACTACACGTTTACAATAATTGCAAATATATTATACGATTATCTAACCTGGATTTCTCAGGGCATATATTGTAGCATGTGAGGTTGGCAACACTGTAAGAATATGTGGTTATGGTAACATTGTATGGTTAACTCTTAGGTTGGCAATGCATGCAGGTAGTGACGTAGTAGAAGGGGAGAAGTGAACTGGTTTTATCTTGTGGTGGCCTGTAGTTCGCGTCCTCTTTGGGCCTTGTCTGTGGGACTGGCAAGACGTGTGCGAGGCATGGCACTTCGCTGAACAAGAACGTAAACCGTATCACTTTTATTTCATATAATATATTTCACATCTAACTTCATACTATGTGAATTATTTATGTAGGCGGTCCCTTCCTTCCTAGGTCATGATGATTTAATAATGTTTTGGTGGTTTTTTGGTATTTTTGGTACTTTGTTAGCTTGCCCCTGTCGGATCTCGTATTAGGAAAATGTGTTGCTTTAGATCCCGGCCCTGTGCCCTACCCCCCGTGATGGAGTGAAATAAAGGAAGTTTTGACAATTGGTGTGAGTTGCCGGGTATAATTTAATGTTTTGGAGTGTAGAACTTTTTCTCCGCTTTGAGAATGTAGTTTTTAACGTAATTTGGTTCTCCACGTGTTCCGATGTAATCTGTAACTTTCCAGTTTCAGCTTTCTGGTAAGGGCTTCGTTTTTAAAATTGTCTTATTGTGGTTTAAATTAAAATACAATTATGTGCTTAAAAGTCACGTGTTTCTAGCACTATTACGAGTACACTTTGAATTTTTTACAATGTCTTTCTGTTGGCGGAACGTCATTAACTTTGGCTTCATTCTTCCTCTTACCATGGTTTAAATTCTTTTGTATGAGAAACTTTCTGCAATTTTCATTATAGATTTCTTGTGTTTTGAAGTATTTTTGAAATCTGTGGAAATTTGCGTTGTATCTGGAACTTTGCTAATGTAGTTGCCACGTGTTATCTTGTGTTTCTAAAATTTATATTTTCAGTGCTAGATACTAATACTTCTTAGAGCTTTCATTGCCTTTTGCATTTATTCTAGCTTTCTACGCATTACCATATTTTGGTGTATTTTTCCTGTTGCAACTTTTATGTAAGCACGTGTGTTGCTTTCTGTTGCATAATCTTGCTTGGTTAGTAAATCAGAAGAAATTATAGATTGTGAAGTAAATTTCTTAAGCTTACGTGTTTTGTGCATAAAGTTGCGTGTGGTTATATAGAAAGTGAAGTGGATATATTAAAAGTTCATATTTGTGCATCACACTCAGGTACGTATAACTACGTTGTGTATGGCGTTTTCTGCTTCTTATGTGTTGATCTGAGTGCTAGCCGCAGTAGGTGTGACGTTATTTTTTTACCTCCAGTTTGAGTTTCCTCACTGAAGACATTATTTTTGCTATTTTTTTGGTTCATGTGTATTGTCTGCTTTAAAATCTTGGTCTTGTATGCAAGTGTCTTGGGTGCCAAGCCTGTGAAGACATAGTATGGTGTTTTAGTCCCCGTAAACATTTCGCCGCGGGCGCTTAGTTGTAGAACTACTGATGAAATTGGTTCTTAGTTGGCCCGTTGTGGTGTTTCTAGTTGAAGTCATCTGGTGATATAAGTACTTAGTTTGCTGTAATTTGTAATTTTGACTTTAAAGGCGTTGTTCTCATTTAATGGTTGAGGTTAAAATCATTTTATACTGTAAACTGCTTATTGTCTGCTATTCAAATGCTTAAGCGACGTACTACACAAACGTCTGATATTATTATCGCACCAATTAGTGAACACAGTGAAGAAGAATCTATTTCTAGTGGTAGTACACCAGCTATTACTCAATTGTTACCAGTAGAGCCTATTCCGCCTGTTCCTGTTAGTGCAATGCAGCCAGCAGTGTTTGTGACCGTTCATTGAACCCTCTTATTTTGAACATTCTAGTAAGTTGTCAGCATATGAGTTTCTTAAAATTTTTGAAATGGTCGCTACTGCTAATGCTTGGTCTGATGATATGAAATTGAAATGTTTCCCATGCTGTTTGAAAGATACGGCTGCAGTGTGGTTTCAAACCTTTTGTCACCGGCATCCTCGACATGATTGGCTTTGCTTAGCCAAACAGTTTTTGAGTGCATTTCAGATTACTAACCAAAGCGATATGTTAGAAATCAAACTCAGACAACGTGTACAATTAGATGATGAACCTGTTATTAATTATGTCTATGATGTGTTATCACTGTGTGATCAGGTTAATTCAGATATGTCTGAGGCGGAACAAATTAAGCACTTGCTTCAAGGTCTTCAACCTCTCTATGTGCAAGCATTGCTACCATTAAATCCCAAAACTATTGAGGAAGTGATGCAAATAATTCGACGAGTTTACAAGGCACAATTTTATATGCAGAATTGACAACATTTAGTGTCTACCCAATCACAGGCTGTAATGTTTACAACACCTTCTTCTGTGCCTAATATAACATCTGTTCCTGCTGTTGCTTCTCCGGTTCCTGGTCAGGTAGCACATACCTCTCCTGCTGGTGATGTACCTGTCATTCCCATGAAACAGCTGATTGATCGTGTGGAACAATTATGTAACAAAGTGAATCAGTTTCAGCCACCATCTGCTGTACCACCTTCTCAGAGACCTACACAGCTTTCATGATCACCAAATATGGATCAGCGAGACTCGTCCATCATATGCTACAGATGTAATCGACGGGGCCGTATAGCTCGCTTTTGCCGCAGCCGTTCTCCACATTCAAAAAACGACTGACGCCGAGCCTCGCACGACCAGACCTAGCGGTACTACAGCCGCCTAACCTCCTTGGTGTCACCTCAACAGGATATTGCTGCTTTATTACGTCAGATCTTACAAGTTCCTGGTCGTATTGACCAGACAGAAGTTTCCATTTTGCTCGACACACAAAGCGCAGTTAGTATTGTAAATGCTGCTCATATTATTGATCTCTCTGCATGGAAACCCATGGGGATGTTACTTAGAACTGCCGGTAGGAAGTTACTTGATGCGCCTTACCACACTGTTTAGAAAGTTCATATTAATGATGTTCTTTTCCAGGAAGATATATTAGTTGTGAAAGATCTTTGTCATGACTTAATTTTAGGTTTTGAGAATATAATACCCGGTAATTAATGTTTGACGCGTATGCAAGCAATGCATGCCACGTCTCATCCTTAATTTTACTACCTGGGAGATATGCGGGACCAGACTAATACGTGCATGACAAACCAATACTTCTGCTTATAAACGCATGCGCACGGGGAGGATGTAGCTTCAGGAGATGATCTCCACTTTAGGCGAAGGTAGGGGTGGCGCCCTCAGAGAAAAGTGAGCACAGCACGACCCAGGTGCGACTGCTATTTTACCGCCACACTCACCTATAAGTCAACAGCACTCTATTTGGAGAACGAGCGCCGGTACTGAGCTATCTGCGATGGCTTCGGCATTTCACTTGTAACACGTACTCTCCTCCCTACCCAAGCAGTCGCCGACAGGCACATACTTCCGCAATGAGTTCCCAGGCAGCTCCAGCTCCGCCGGCCTACAAACCTCCAGAGGAGCTGTCAACTCGGCAGTCCCCGCTGTAGGGAGAGCTTTCTAGAATCTGCATGTGCAGGGACGAATATTAGTTCCTTCTGGGCCATCACAGAAGATAACCTCGCCAATAACAGCGCAGCCATCATCAGCGTAACCTCAGAGGTTCCCACGAACAGATCCTGACTGGGCACAAAGCATAGGCATCACCTGCACCTGCATCACAAAAGCCATCACAACCGTGCACTTTGACAATTGGCTCCGAAGTTTGAACAACATAGAAACTGAACTAAAGGACCTTAACGCCATAACCGCAGCCTCCAGATCACGAGTATCTGTATATCCCAACTAGGTGCAGTTGTCATTTCCATTGACTCTGTGCACCGGCTCAATCGCTGGACAATTGTATCAAATCTACAATTCATAGAAACGATCTTCACCGAACCACCTCATCAGCTTTCCATATCGTCATACGCTGCAGGATTCAGAAGCCGAATCACAAGATAGAGAACCCGAAAATTGCACCATAAGTCCATATCACTTGATGCAAATTCCCTTTGCGGCAGCCAAGGCCTCATGGTTGCAGCCCAGCGCCGACACTTCAACCACTCCCTTCCATTTAAGTCAGCTGTACGCATTGCTAAACTGACAGAGGTGTCTATGAGAAACTTTTCGGATAATGCTCCTCTTACTTCATCAATATTGTATGATAATAAATTATGCAGAACATCCGTTCGCTATTTACTGCCCAATCCGGCGAAATAAACCACTCTAGTATCTCGAATGATTTGGTATCTTTCTCTTTAAAAAGCATAAAAATTGTGTAAAGGAATTAGAGGGTTCGAGAGGAGTGAGGACCTGCCAGATGAGACAAACAAGCAGAAAAGTAGACGCCAGGCAGTGAGAGAGGTTAGCTTGATACACCAATGCGTCAAAGCTTGGCCGTGCTACGTCCCTGATGCCGTTTGGGACCTCTTGACCGTACCGGACTTTTTCAGCATATATCCCTCAATCTTTCGGCTTTCACCACCTGTAGTTCAACGACCGCTTTGGCAGTCATTCATTCTTTTAGGCAAGAATAGTAGCAAAGTCATTGCTACCTTCCGAATGGAAACGGCTAACGGCGCAATCGCAGAGCTCGTCCTCTATTTCTCGCATCTTTAGGCAACACCCCTACTTTCAAATCGGCCCTATTTATTTGTTCATTCATGACAAATTGGACCTGGCTAAGTTCAAGGACAGAAATAGAAAGACTAACGTTCACCCACAGAGTTGTGGACGACGAGAATGGCACATTTGAAGACACAGCTTGACTTCTTGGGAACTCCCAATCCAGTCGTATTCTCCAACTCAACTTCGGCCAATTATTGTGCAATGGAGCAGAAATGTACGACTTGTAACCGTATTTCCCCTCCGCCTTCTCCTGCGTCCACGGTCAAACCCTCTTCACCATTCCAAACCTACTCCACCGAATATCCCTCTATCTGTATCCCGAAACTGTTATACGGATACCACTCTTCCCTCAACCTTTCCAAGGCCAGTGCTCCTCCATCCACTCTATCCCTTAAAACCTGTGTAACTACACCTCACTCCCATAGCAATGTCCACAATTCCTACGTCTTTTCCGCTGTCCCCCAGATGACCCCTCTACAGTTCCGGATATACAACCCAGGACATACACTGACGCGGCAAACCAGAGATTACAGCACCGCTTTATGTCTATATGCACACTCCTGACCTTTCAAGGATACTTACTGAGTTCGAGAACGAACACGACAGCACAGCAATCGTCGTCTACAGAGGTCCCATCTCCCGTTGTTTCATAATCCGCGCTAGAAATTTGGAGGATTTCGAGACCTTGGTTATGCTCTTGCGTGGGAGGGAGTGAGCTTTCAACCAACCTTTCGACACGAGGTCCATATGTACCGGGTCTAAATAAAGAAATGTTATCACATAGCCGAGGCTGCTATACTCACCCAGTTGACGTCCTTGGGTCTGTCGGTGGGGCAACTAAGGCACCCTTGGAAGTTAAATATCGCCCGTCCTCCTCTTCCGATTATTGTGGTGGAGTTGAAGCCGTCAAAGGACCTCGAGAGTTTACGGTTTTGCATTTCCCAGTGAGGGAGAAACTATACCGCTCATCCGGTTCAGTGTAACCCTGTAGCAGATTGGGCAACAGGTGGCAAGCTGTACGCCAAGGGTGGTGTAGTTTTCCAAGTGTATGGGACCTCATGAATTCGCTACGTGAGACGTCTTGCTCTTGATAGGAAGTATGCGCTCTACCTGGGATGGGCTATGGACTTTGTTACTCGTCCTGAACGCATCCTCAGCTGTTATTTTCCCTGATAAGCGACCTTCAGGGCTTTTTAGCGAGGGGCTTGCGACTGGGGCCTTTTTGTACTGGGGTGCTCCGCCACCGAGGCCAACAGCTTCCGCTCCAATTGTTGACTGTGGCCTTGTGGTGGCTGGCGCAGTTTCTGACCGTAAATACACGGGGCGTGGTGCAGAACTGGAACCTAGGATATGCCGAGACAGAAAGTTTTGAAGAAAGCATCAAAGTATGCTGCATCAGGGTATCAGGCCAACAGAGGTGCCAATAGGGGAAGTGAGAGAATAATGTGCCCACATCCTGCGAATAATGTTGCAGTGAACATTGCAGGCACCTTCCATCCTGCAGTCGCTCTCCATGGTGGAGTACTACCATGCTATCCTCTAGTTCCCAACATCGCGGGTTCAAACCCGGCGGAGGGCGATGGATATTTTCGGACGTAAATATCCTTAGCATGCCTTCCCTCAGAAACGAAGTAAAGTCGGTTGTTCCGTGTCGTATATTTACCACTCGTTAAGGAACCGAAATCCTGT
Organism: Deroplatys truncata; assembly: GCA_030765065.1. NCBI lineage: Eukaryota > Metazoa > Arthropoda > Insecta > Mantodea > Mantidae > Deroplatys > Deroplatys truncata. Next base: position 332,563,046 of record CM060990.1, read on the forward strand.
AAAAACGGCCTCTGAGCAAAATTCCCTGTCTTTCACACGATACACAGAATGGAACGTTAATAAACATAGTAAATAACATCATACAAAAATAAAGCTCATCTTTTGCATGCTGTTTTGACACAGCGTCTATAGCCCAATATCATCAGGAGGTAAATGGACCAGTCAGAGCTAAACTGATAAAAGTAGCTCTCTCGTCCAAAGTAAACCCCCAAAGCGCTACGATAGATAACCCGGGTCTTCGGGAAGTTTCCTCCCTGTACCCTCCCGCCTTCAAAACGTGTACGTAGAACATTTAGAATGTTGTGTGGAAAATGTCATTAAATATTTCAGCGACAATTTTTTGCGGCGAGAGTAAATCAGTGAGTGCGCGAGATAGCGAGTGCACTTTTTGTTTGTCGAAAATTGCAGTGTGTCTACGTCTTGTGTTCGACTTCCCAAAGAGTGAAGTGAAGAACCCAAAGAAGGAGCCGCGTTGTACATTTTTCATTACGTCGCTACGTTCCGAATAAAGTGAAGTGATAGGGAAAATTAAACTATTTCACATCAGTAAAGAGACAGTGCGGACTAAGGGGAGTCTCATATTCAATCTCGTTGTTGTCATCGACTATTTAAAATTCACATAAACACCACAATGGAATATTTGAAGAACAACATTACACGGAAGTTAAAAGAAATAAAATCTGACAAGAAAATAAAAATGAATGCGTCTGAGGAGGGACTTAATCAGTGAGAAGAACTATTAATTAGCAAACGACAGAAAATAAGTCGAGGATAGCGCGTCTAAATCATCAGGTGCAACTGTACAACTAGCAGACAAAGGAAAACTAGACCATGATAAAGAACGCAGTTGAGGAGTATCTCGGCCAGGAGATTAAGCAAATCAAGAGGATGACAGTGGAGCGGATGCGTTGCAAACTAGAAACCAACATCCGCACCGAAGGTGTACGCGTGCCCATTATTACTAGATGGCCTAATGCAGAAAGCTAAAGCCACTGAAATTGGACGGCACGTCATCTTGGGCAGTGTGTAAGTGACAGTTTCTGGTCATTGCCACCAACAATGGTTTGACGCCGGTGGAGATGGCGATACAGTTTTTGGCTGCATTGCAGCAGCAAGTAGGGGAAACCCTTCGCAGCTTATATGCCGGAAGCTTGGCCCCGGATTTAGCTAACCTCCTAGAGGGTGCTATGGTAAATATTGCCTGGCTGCCGCTTACAGAGATCAGCTGAAAACAGGAGTGCAGCAACTGTGTCGGAGCTTACAAAAATTCGTCATTGAAGTGGAGCAACTGGCACTCCAGTGGCTGAAAGATTTACCACGAGATTACATTTTCGAAACAACATCCCACGCATTCATAGCCTGGGCTAAGGATGGGGAGGTGAAACAACAGCTCCTCCTAGGGGAGCACCGTTAAGTCAACGTTCTGGAGGCTGACCTCCGTAATAAAGCTGCAAAGCTGATAGCCGGAAGAGCCACCCCTGTACCGCGCAGAGCTATGACGGCCTTCGATTACATGCTCCAACCACAAACCCTGTACATCTTTGACCTGGTGAACGTGAGGCATAATTGCTGGAGTTACGGAGAGCAAGGGCACCTAAGGGAGGAATGCGAGAGCACATCAGGTGAGGATCAGGAAAACTACTAACGATAGGCGTGAATGAGTTCTCGTCGGCTCCCTCATTATCTTTCCCTCACTGCAGTTAAACGCCGTGGATAATAACGACAATGATGGCCTGCTAGCATACGGTGGATCCGGAACTGTCCCTGCAGAGTATTGGCATGGCAAAGTGGGCCTCACTAATAATCGCCAGGCGCGTTATGGTACGGGGACTATGAAAATGCCACCTATGAGTAGCTTCGGGTGAAATCCTTTTCGTGACTTAGTAAGCTTACTTGAAGTTCTCTTGGCAGGTGCAATCTAACAATGTGGGCGTTCATTTCTGCAATTTTCGGTGAAGTTATTTTGGGCCTGGACGTTCTTCCGATCTTCGATGCCAAAATGTACTTCGGGATTGACATATTGCACTTGGGCCGCGACGAGAACCTGTTGGACCATTCGGAGGAGAGATTGCAGCCGGCTTGGCTTTTCGTGCCTAACAAGAAATGATTCCAGCATGGAGTGAGAGGGTGGCGACGGCTCGGGCAGGAAGCTCTAACGAGGAACATGGTTGTGAACGGAGGACTCCAACGAGATGGGGATTCTATCCGGAGGACGCCTCCTCTTACTCGGTTGACCGTCCTAGTGAGAGCCATAAGTACCACCAACCGGAACTAGGAGCTACTTAGATGGAGTATTTTTGGGGACGTGGGAGTCGGTCGCCTCTACAATAGCTGCGACCATAGACACGTAGAGCCGATCGAACATCAAGAAGCTCGATAGTTGTATGAGTAACTTTGTCCAGGAGACAGATCAGAGCCTCTCACAGGGCGATAAAGGGTACATCCTTAATCTGCTCGCAGAATTTCAGTACATGTTCACCCTGTTAGAATATGTTTTTGGCTGAATCGACAAAGTGATGCATCGCTTCTACACCGACGATGCTCGAAAGATTGAACAGCTGTTTCTGTGTATCTCGCTAACGAATTGGAAGGAAATAGGCAACCGGATGGTGGATATGAAGATCTAAGCATAATACAGGAATCTGACAGCCACGGTCATCGGCGGTAGTGCTAGTGAAACGAAAGGATGGAGATATGCGATTTTGCACTGACTACCGGAGGCTGAACGCCGTGATCAAGAAATACTGCTTTCCGCTACCACGGATTTACGACATCCTAGAAAGCTTATCTGGAGACCAGTGGTTCACTACCCTTGCACCTGAATTCAGAGTATTGGCAAGTGGTTCTTCACGCCGACGACAAGACGACGAAAAATTTAACTAGTTCACATCCATGTAGCGACAGTTTACTTAGTGGAATCTCAGAAAAGGTTGAACTATATTGCATCAGTGATACTGAAAATTAGTGAAGTGACAGAAAACACTGGAGGTCAAATCGTCTTCTAATGCCGATTTCCTTCACCTCTTAGTAGACTCGGTCTTCCTCAAGAGAACCTAAACAGACATCCAACAATATGACGTGTAACGCTCGGGGAATTACACGACGCAGCACATCATACAGATTTTCCTACCTAAAATGAAATTAATGCCCCGCTCATGAAATAAGCACACCTTAGCAACACGAATAGGTTACACATACAAGAATACGAAGCGTAACGGAACGGTAGGAACAGACGTGGGGGAGATGCAGCCCTCTTATTAAAACGCGACATAGTGCACAATATATTCCACGTCCAACATTTAAACAGAATTAAGTCCACTGGAGTATATGTAACCTTAAGCCACCATTGTGTTCTCATCGTAGAAATGCGCAATACCCAAGGTTCCTTAAATACAGCAGATCTGGACAGCATACTACAGTTAAACAGCAGCATACTTATAGCGGGCGACTTCAGTGCAAAGTAGCAAATTTGGAACTGCAACGAAACGAATGTAGCGGGAAAAGAGCTACTACGGCACAAAATTAACTCCGACTACGTAATAGGCACACCGAAAAAATCCATTTATGTCACCTTTATTCGGAATCACAGCCAAGACTTACAGAATATCACAATAACTAGGTGCATTACAAAACAACAAATCTGCGTGTCAAGAATTATCTTGTTCTTAAATCTCCTCCTTTTAGAGATTACCTTAGAAGAAAATATCCAAAAGTACCACAATTTCTTCATTAAAATTATATGAAGGAAAACTGGAACTTATTTGAATATACAGTGATGGAAAATCTCGCGCCGGAGAACATTGCCACAAACTCCGAGATAAATAACGGGATAACACAGCTGGAGCAGCATTTAATTGTGCTACACTTACAGCTATTGCTGCACTTCGTCCGACACAATTCAAATTCAAACTCCCAATTGACATAAAAGCGTTAATAGCAGAGAAAACCGTACCAGGTAATAATGACAAACATAGCTACACGCCGTAGACTTCGAAGGATTTCATAACTTGAATACGCAGATCAGTTAAGAAACGGATAACTTTATTTCACTATGGCAATACACAATAGATAATCCTGACAGCGAAGAAATGGTATAGCGTACCACGTGGTGTGTAAATAAAGACGAAGTATGTAGTACAAAACCAATACTTCAGAATGACTTAATTGCCTACTTTGACTAAGTAAAAACTGATATATTAACTGGTGCGTTAAAACAAACTCTACCCGAAAACTTAAAGCCCCTCGTGCGTGCATTTTAACGAACAAACAGCAGGAAGCAAAACCTACATGAGACACTAACGCATACTTAAATACTTAAATCTTGCCCGTAAAAAAATGGTTGATGAGGCACTTAACTCGAAAGAAGCGACACAGAACCGGAATAAATACCTAACATAGTCCTAAAGGACCTATAGAATTAATGCAATCTGTCAACAATTTTTAATTACGTTTTAACACAAGGCTTTTTTCCCAAAAAGGCGAATAGTTGCAAATGCACGTCACTTTCCGAAACAGCACGAAAATCGATCTAGACCAAATAATTACGGGCCAATCACTTTTTTAAACTCTATAAGCAAACTATTATAAAGGTAATACATAAAAAACTGAACAAGTTAATTAGGAAGTACAATATCCTCATTCCGGAACAATTAGCCTTTAGGAAAACACATTCCACAAGTTAGAGACACAGAGAGCATAAATGATTTCAAAGTCAGGAAATTTACTGGAACAGCATAGAATGGGCCTTCAACAGGCAATGCCACGCCGAGATCCTTAAGAAACTCAAGTTCCTCAATGTACAGGACACGCTAATAAAATTATTTGCTAATTACTTGAAGGACCCAAAGTTTCAGTAATGAGTTAACAATTGTCTCTCTACTTCAAGCGTACCGAGCTAGGTAGCGCCGCGCTAACAAAGCAATTCTATTCGAGAAGACCCAATTTCATCTCCGTTGACTACTTACTCTGAACCATGAGTTTTTCGCGGTTTCTCTGGACGACAGGCTAATGGAGGTTTATTTTCTAGCACGAACTACCTGCGTCTCATTTTCTGTATCCATCATCTTCCTTGTCATCCATTTAAGAGTTCTAAGATCAGGCGACGGTGTTTGGCGTGTTCTGACTGAAGGGTCGATATGCACTCTGCGGTGGTTTCTTCCCTGGCATGGTTGTAGGCTGGAACTAGTAAGTTAGAATTCGCATACGTATGCTCTCAGGCGGGCGCACCTTTGGGAGACCCCAGGAGTTATGGGGTTTTGGGTGGGTCCGGGCGGCGTCAGAAGCTTTGGATGCATAAACGTTAGGGATCTCGTATATGCTTGCACCTTTCGTCATCCTTGATTTAATGGATCGTGGGTTAACAATTACAGCTAACGTATACTGCGCAACGCTTACCAAACTGAGAAATTCGATCCAAAATCGACGCCGCGGGAAACTATCTTCTGGCATCAGCATCCTGCACGACAACGCACGCCCGCACACCACTGGCTAAACCAAGAAAATATTCGAGATTTTCGTGGGGAAATCATTGACCACCCTCCGTACCGTACCGACCTGGCACCAAGCAAGTATTGTCTTGTCTTGCATTTGAAACGGTGGCTAGGAGGACAACGATGAGCTGAAGAAGGTTCAACTGGTTCAAATTCTAGGCGGCAGACTTCTATGCCGAGAGGCTAAAGAAGCTGGTGAAGCGTTACAGCAAGTAAATATATGTGAACGGCGATTATGTGGAAAAGTAAAGTAAGTATATATCTAGACACATATTACGGTGAATAAAAGCCTTGCGATGAAGGTGAAGGTGAAGGTTTTAAGCCATAAAGGATAATTGCCAGGAGTTAAAATAAAAATAGTTAATACTTTGGGATGACATGCCTTTCAAATTCTGCATGGTGATGAAGTTTGAGCTATACCGAACACCATGCAATACGAAACTGTAAAAAAATGTCCATGAGAGAGGATCGAAAGACTGGAAAACGGGCAGATCTTATACATCCCTTATGCAAGGAAAGTGCAGCATTGCATATTATGCATGTCATACTAGAGTTTTAGAAGTGTGCCATAAGGACTATTGCCGCATATTTTAGTAGTAGATAGCTTTACGAAGTCCGTTTGGCTGTATCTATCAAAGTCTACTACTACAAAAGAAGATATTCATAATTTGGAATCACAGAAGTCAATTTTTGGAAACCCTACACACACACACATACATACATATATATTGTAGTCGTGCTCCGTGGTGTATTTGTTACCATACTAGCCTCTAGTTCCCGAGGTCACGGGTTCAAACCCGGTGGAGGGCGATGGTTTTTTCGGGTGTAAATATCGTTAGCATGGCTTCATTCGGAACGGAAGTGAAGTCGGTGGTTCCGTGTCGTAGATTTACGGCACTTAAAAAAACTTCAAACCGGATGAAGAGGCCTCTGAGCAAAATACCGGCCTTTCCCGCCCAATATAGAATGGGACGATAAGAATTACAGCAGTTAAAAAGCGTTCATAAATAAAACTCAATTTCTTTTCCAACACATATGGTGGCTGTATCCGGCCAGGATCGCATTCACTGACATGAGTATGAAAATTACTGTAAAAGTAAAAACAAAGCACTTGCTTTTTACTCTTGGGCTATCTTGATCAAACTGCCAAGTAGAGAGGCTCAATTCTGTAAATGCATTAGTTATTGCAAAAGTTGCCAATGAAGGTGGCAGCATGACGAGTCTGTGTGACAGATCATCAACTCCATCCACCATCGTACCTTTGGAATGACAGATTTTTAAATACTGCCAGGCGTTGGAATGAGACATAAGTCCAACTTAAGGATCGTGATTCATTGACGAGGAAGCATTTGAAGAAAAAGAAAACCAGGAACATCCGAGGAAAAATACAAAAACAGGAAATTCTGTAGCTTCTGCAAGAAAATAAGAAGCCTCTAATATTATATTATGGCGGCTAAAATTCTCAAATTCAATTTTAGAAACATAAACTTGATTGCAAAACATTAAGTTAAAATTCATGGGTACACAACCTATTGCATCCTAGCCTACAGGAGAGCTTAAGAGAATAGAATTCCAAATTTAAAATCCTATAAAGAAAATAACCTTGAATGAAGAAATTTAGGTAAAAAATTATAGGTGTGCAATCTATAGTATCTAAACCCACAGTGGTGCTTTGGAGGTTACATTTCCGAATTTCAGTTTCCTTAATAACGAATACGATTAGTAGTAGAATGCGATTTTAAGCCAAATGGACGCCGAACGGTTTTGCCGCTAAAGTGGTAGTCTAATCTAATTTCCATACCCCAAACCGACTCCAAGTCTTCCTCTCCCTCCTCCTCTCTCGTATATGTGTCGTGATTGGTCTATGTGTTATTTCAACTGCTTTTAGTGCAGTGATATTTCCTGTATGTTTCTATACTGTCCCCATTATTTTTTTATAAAACGAACTCGCCTAATTTGCATGTCGAAAGAGGCCCATGATATAAGTATGAAAGAAACCGGCCCTGTGTAATTTGTATGTGAAAAGAGGGGGCCGTGCGCATTTCAAGGTAGCCGATGGGTGAATCAGTTCAAAGGCTGTGTGTTAGAGAGCCGAATGTACTGTTTTTCATAACCTTCTTACTTACTTCCTCTTCATGGATAATGCATTAGTCAATTCCGACCACACACCACCTCTTCAAATGTCGAACAATATTTATTTTTCCATTAGGATTGTAGCTCTGGGAATCTGATGTTGTCCATCTATTTTGAACTGCCCTAGGGGAAGGCAACTCAGATAACAAATCCAAGGGCCTGCTATTTGGGAGCTGTGCAAATGCTTGGTAACCCTTCAACGTAAAAGCTGCAGTTAAATAATTATGTAGAACAATTCTGTGTTTTAAGATTGTTTTGGCAGTTTAAATAATATATGCATAAAAAGGATAGTTCCTCCCTGCCCCTATTGTCTGAAATTTGCTGACATAACTGTATTTGCATATCTCATCATCTGGTTTGAACTTTATTAATTTAATTCATTTGCATTAATTCATTATACAGTATATATACATAAATAAGATGAAGTGTATCTTCGTATGTTAAAAGGACCTCCTATTTTAACGGAATGTATATTCCTTTAAATTTGATTGATTTAGTTAGTTTGCATTATTCAAAGTGTATCTTGATACACCAGCTACATGTGAATTCAGATCCGCGATAATTGGTGAGTTTGTCTAAACATTTTATTCATTTCATCCACCCTTAACAAAATCAATTTGTCCAAACGGATTCAAGATGTTTAGACATGTCGAAAGTAGGCTGTGAATTTCTGCGTGCTATGATTCAATCTACCATTATTAACATACATTATGTAAATATCCATGTATTTCAAGTGTGTAGTGATCCGGAGGCTGTTGATATATAGCTTTATCTTTTTAAACATGGCACGCTCGTTACGTATGTAAGAGAGAGTTGTAACCCTGAAGTTTCACTCACTGATGCTCTTCATAGTGTAGCATCTGGAGTGGAGGCTTCTACATTTACAGGCCTGATTTATAGGAAAGTCCAGCCTATTCCAGACAAGCATACTTCTTTCTCTTTCTCTAACGTAGGGATGATTCCTGCCGGACCGGTGCTCAGTTCTGCCCCTCTATCTATCCGTTTGTTTCTAATTCAGTACTAGTGAAGAGTACATTCTTGTGTAGGGTTTCCATTAACGATTCACCCTTCTGCACTCGTTAGAAAAATAATTAATCTGCAGTTTCTCTGGCACAAAAGCTACATCCAGATAAATATGAAATTTTTTCTGCCGGATAGAATCTTACCATACATAGATTTAGATTCAGCGATACGAATATGGAAAAATGCTGGTTTACTAAAAGACTAATTCATTTTACAACTTCAATTTAAAGTGACCATTATATATATTTCATCCAGATAGACTTTAATAGATACCTTAAATGGGTGCCTACGTATATGCAAGAATTTTTTATAAACCCACAAGGGATTGTAGTGAAAATGTGCGTAAGATATAAAAACATTCCATCTAGGCAGCTTTTGGAAGAGGGTTGTACAGTGTCCCCGATGAATGACTGGGAATAAACGACTTAGAGTTCATTAGCTTAATAGAAAATATAATACAATTTTCTAAAAGATACTGCTCCCTGATTTAAAATAATATCCTATGGGTGTAAAAAGTGTCACAATTTCAGAGAAACTCAATGTCGCACAGATAAAAAATGTTGACGTGTACACAGTAAGCCATAACTCCAAAGGCGATTGCAAGTCAAGGAAATTATCTTACGTCTGTAAAAGAAAGACGTTTTTCTCACAACCTCTCAGAATTGTTTATGCAAACTTGCGCGTGAGCGCAAGGGCCTCCAGATCATACAAAATATGACAGTAATGAAACGCAGAGTTAATTTTTAGTTCACTAAGCATTTGGTGTGGCGTTATCTACATGTTTCCTTGCTTATGGTACGGTGTATTCAATCGTGCATCATAGATGGTATGTATCTGTGACATTAATATACTCCTAGAGAGCAACTATTAAAAACTTACAAAAAGTTTAAATGAATTCCTTTCTAAAGTGAAAACGCCATTTTAAACGGCAAATTTTGCAGTATTTTCCTAATCATCATTGGAAATTCTTTGCAAGTATTGGGTTTTATCTTTATTTAAATGTATTGATCCCGAATTCCGTGTGTGATCAACATCATAGATTTGATGCATTAAGGTGTCTAGAAATTTGGAAAAAAATGATTATGAGTTTCTCTCATTACAAACAATATTTTCATAATGAATGTTATTGAAAAGTATCAGACTGATTTCCTGTGTATGTTTTAAAACGAAAATGTACCGGAACTAATATAGTTAGTGATGTGAAAGAAACTACAAAGTGCTTTTATAATTACAAAGGCTATTAAAGTAGTGAATTTTATTCAAATCCATTCGGCTCATTTCCGTGTATGTTCATAATTCTTCCCATCTAATGTGGCTAGCAATGTGGAAAAATATTACAAGTTTCTTTAATTAAGAGGAATCATTACAGCAATGAGCTTTGTTTCAAGGTATCGAGCTGGATTTACACTGCATGTTTAATAATATAGGTCTGTGGAGCTAATGCAAGTGTAATCTTGAAAGCAGCAGCGGTGACTTGCACTAAGTTCCGAAAATGTAATGTTTGTAATGTATGTTTTCTACGGCGTCCATAATTTTAATAATAATGTTATTATTATTGTTGTTGTTGTTATTAAAAATTTGGAATGTACTACAATTTTATATTTGATACACTTAATTTTCATAAGACCTTCTTTAACTCTTCTAGGCAAACTCCATGGTCCAGTCTCAACATCCTGCTTTGTATCAGATAACGGGGTATCTGCACTCGGTTAGACGATGCCTATAGCCATCGATACTTCACCAGTATATAACCAGACAGCACAACACCGTTCCTCAGAAACTGCCAATACGGTTTTGCTGCGGCACCTGCACCGAGACGCATGACGCCACTAGAGACGGCCGAACTTCATCTGCGTCTGATCCGCTGACGACCTGATCCGTCGACATCGGTACTGCGGCATCTGTTTTGCGGCGGACGGCTACATAGGTCAGAGTTAATGTCAACTCTATCCGCACAGCTCAGCACCACATAAACCATAGATTTCACTGCCTGCCGAAAAAATGGACCTCAACGGGCACATGTGATGGAAGCCTCACACTCAAACGGACACTTTTGCCCAGTGAGAGGGCCGCACTGCACAGAAGAAACCGCCGATCATACCCACGATATATGAGTACCTGCAGTTGTCCACTGGCATCCAGGTAGACATCTCTGTGACGAACCAACGGCTGGTGACCGTCAAGGTTACAGACATCAAGCGCCTCAAGGCTGTATCGCAAAACTACGCTGCAAAACGAATGTCATGTTCAACGCAGCTAGACAACTGAGCTTGCTCCAAACTACAATCAAGGGCATGAACCCCATAGACAACAACTCTCTTCAACACTATAAACAACAGCCAGTTACAAACGATTAGCAGCCAGCACCTGGTGAACAACAGCGACACCACATCACTAAACAAAGAAGCACCAGAGGAACACTCAACTAGGTGTACCTTAAGAACTATTGTTCCCAGCAGACGGCCGAATCTCCATACCATCCCATCAATATGCCTCCACATGTCAGGACAGTCCTTGACATGTGTAAGCAATATCAAAACGCCAAAAGACAATGGATAAAATTAGAGCGGGCTATTTCCAATGGCGATCCTACGGGGTCATATTCAGGACGTCATTCATGTCTGTGTATCCTGGAAGTATTCAATCCAGTGGACGGTAGTCTTTTCTCCATGGAAGCTATGTGGCACTGCACTATGCTCACCCCTTAGCCTCTACCTTATTCTATGTTCATTCTTCAATGCATGCCCTTGGCAATATAAGCCAAACTTTCACTTCCCACTCTCTGCGGACCTTCCCCTTTAAAAGAGAGAGAGAGAGGGAGGGAGATAAAGCGATCTTCATGCATCATTATTATTCTATGCTTACGATAAAACCTGATTACTGGTACAGCAAATGGAAGCTCTAGGAATCTTTTGAAAGTTAAAAGCTTTACATCCTTTTAATAAAGTGATCAAGGATGTATTTATAGGTATTGACACTTATTTTATGTGATTTAGCAGATTGTAGAGATACAGAGCCTTACGTTTCAAGAAGAATTCCCAAATATCAATCCTACCCAAAAATATAGTAAATATGAAAGATGTTTTCCGAGAAGCTATGAAAATAGAGGACCTGAGATTTCCTGCGGGCAGCTCTGTAAGCATGAACACTGTGTTAGATCCTTCAATAACAGAAATAAGGGACAACGGTATGTAAAGATGTAGGTTTATCCGCTCTGGCAGGAATTATAACTGAGTCTAAGAGGCATTGGCTGTTGTTGATTGTGGATGAAGAGTGTGACATGGTGGAATATGATGCAGCATTTTTGGGACGTTTGAAGCCACATTTCTTTGCTACAGTGCATCTAATGTCTAATATTCATACCTCAAAAAGCCTCAGCAACAGGAAATTCAAAGTATTCAAAATAATTGAAGACTTTCAAGTCCCTAAGGGTTAACATCGTAGTTGAATGTCGATTTTGTAATCGCAACACTTACTTTAGACACAAATTCTTTAAAACATGTAACCATGCTGTATTTCTAGAGACCGATTTAGACGTCCTTTTGGAAGCACAAATAAAGAAAACGAGTAGAGAAATGGACGAGCATAAAATTAAGAACATCAGTTGATCTTTGCTTTCCGTTAAGGAGTTTCGACTCAAAACTCCCTCTTCGTGGAGTTAGTTATATTCCATTACTATCTGCACAGAATTAAACAATTATGAATATCTTTATCTATGCCAAATTCCGGTACAAGGCTGTTCAACGGGTTTGCAAATATAAAGAAGTTAAGTATGACTTCACGAGCACCTAGATTTTTAGAACTTTGTAGAAATCAAAAAATAGAATCGTATTCATAAACCGTTTCCTGTAATTAAGGTCAATGTAGAGATTCCTGATTTTCGTAACATGCCACTGTTAAGTTCCAGTACTAATCCACGGTGCTATGTGTATATTAAACGTTTTGTGAATCTTATTCAACACCAGAGAACAAAACATGGTGGAAGAATGTACACTTGTATATGCTGCTGCAGTCATTCTGATTACGGACGTGGAAAGAGTAGAGTGAAAATTTGGAAGAGCATAAAGATCTTTCCAGACATAATGATAACCTAGGTATATAATGCCTAGTAAGGAAAGATTGTCACGATCTTACTAGAACGCATATGATTTAGACTATAGAGCAAAAAGGTCAAATGGTATGCCATGTCATTTATTAGCCTGTATGGAATATTATACGTATAAAGTCAAAACTGTAATGCAAGGACCTAACTGTGAAATTGATTGTCAGAAATGATGGTCTAGTAGTAGCTAAGATTGATTATCAATTGAGATTCCATAATGCAGTTATCTTATTCTTAGGAGTATGTCACACTACTGGAGGTCTAGTTGCGGGGGAGTCCAACAACGGTCCGGACGGCATTTTGGCGAGCAGCACGGGGCAAGGAGATATCTCGCAAGTCAGAAGTCAAAGAGAGAAGAGAATGGAGAGAGGCGAGCTCTCTAACCTACGTGTTATATAGTGCCGTGTTTGCCTGCGGAACAGAGCAAAATGTGACGCAGGATAACCATATGTGACAAACCAACACCCACCTTAAAGTATCGGTACTATCTTTCAAGATAGATTCGTAATTGAAAGTAAATTTGTTTATTACTGCGTCTCACAAGGTGAAAAATTTGGAATAAAATGCATGACCACATGCGGTAATGCGAACCGTGAACTCTCGGCACACTAGAAATAAACGTACGGGTTACCAAGGAGCTACAAAGCAGATGTTAGTAGTGGGTTATATTATATAACATAGATGTTGGTTCTATGAAAATCATCATTCCACGCGTTTTCTGTTCTTTTTTGGCCAATGCCATGTAGTTAATAGCTCAGCAGCAAGAGAATTGTAACCTTTTGGTGATGTTTAGTCCATGTTTCGCCATACTGGGTTAATATAGCCATAGAAATCTTCGAATTGAGTGACAGGTTAAAATGGCAACCACAACAGTATAGATCTACTACCAGGGTCGATTCAGTTTTGATACCCTCTCCTCACGGAACGCGTGAATGTTACTGACCCGCGAAAAGTGTACATTTACTTTCTTGAAAGATAGTACCTACAGACTGTGCTGAGTTTACCATGATTCTGCTTATTACTAAGCGGAAAATTCTTTCACTGTATATTCTCATAAAGGTAATCAACGGAAGAAGTAAACTAGAAAGTTCTGTTTAGGAATGTCTCACCTCAAGAAGGTTAAGTGAAACTTTAGAATATCTAAGCTCAAACGAATTTAGGCTCTTAATATATGCTAATAAACATTTTAATCCATATAATTTCGTAAATTTCCCAGTAGCACGTGAGACAGTGTCAGTTCTCCAGTTAAAACTGTCAAGAGAATGTTGCAAAAAACTTACGTCGTCTATTCTGATGTTAAGAGTATCCCTCTCCATCCTATATTGGACACGCAGTCCTGAGTTGAGTTAAAAGGCATAAAAACTATAAAATATGTAACAGCACTATAAAAACTCCAATGCACTTTTATGCTTAGTTAAATGTTTTAAGTCTGTTGCTCACCTAGAAGCTCACCCTCCTACAGAACACGCATTGATTTAGGTTATGAAGCAGCTGAGAGACTTATGGCGTACCTAACTTCCTTATAAAGAAAATCAATATTTTATATATCTAATCTAAAGAACCTTTGAAACTCATAGATGACTTATAAAAGGATTTTGAGTCATTAGTAGTGCGCTCTGGTGTGGTTAAAAATTCACGGAATGGAACTGGAAAGTAAGAGTTTATGATGATGTAAGTGAGAATATCGTGGAAGCCTACATGATAAATACAATATGGTATGCAATACACATGATAATGTTCCTGTATTCATGCACAATATGAGCAAATATGAATTACATATCATTGTTATGAAATTGGGATGTAAAGGTGAAAAAGTAGATGCAATTCGGAATTCAGAATAAAATTATTTCTCATTCTCAAGTTAGTAGATATTAAGTTCAGGTTGGACAACACCCTTCGTTTTCTCAGCACAAGCTTAGATAAACCACTAAAACATCTAACATCATATTCTGAAACTCTGAGAGAAGGCCAGGTGTATTTGATGATACATAAGGAAGGAAGCATTAGCGTATGATTATATTACTTCATGGGATGTTTTGTATGATATACACCTACTGTTGACGAAAGTATTCTGCAATAAATTGAACGAAGGAGAAATTATTGATAAGAACTCTGAATGGGTTAAACTGTATGGAACATTTAGCCTGAGAAATTTATGTGAATATAATTTACAGAAATTCATATGAACTTCTGATAGGAAAAAAATTTAAAAAATCGGAGATAAGAGATTGGAAATTCTCAACGTTGATCCCATGCATTATTTTACATCCCATTTCAGCTATAGGTATTACTGGATCATCATGCGCTTGTCCTGATCGAGTCCGACATGTGAGGCAGATAATGTTAAGGTTGCCATTGGCTTTCTGAAGCTACAGGCATCTCCATGGTGCAGTTGCCTACTTCTGGAAGAAATAAAAAAATAACATACAAAAATAAATATGGCAGGGCCATCTGACATCTCCTACCTTATAGAGGATTTCAGTAGCTTTCTCCAGACTCGATTATTGTAGAATTACCAAACGAAGGTGACCTTCTTACATGTACGTTACAAATTGATGTGGATTATCCTACAGAGCTTCATGATCTGCATAATGATTTGCCTTTTCTGCTTAAGTGCATGAAAGTAGGAAGAAGTAGTTAGTTGGCTATAAAACACGCTTTCTCTCATGGACTACGACTAGAAAAGGCACAGAGAGTACATCAATTTCGTCGTCCTCTGTGGTTATAACCTCACTAGACCTTAACAACAAGCAACAACAACAGCAAAGAAATTATTTGCAAAATCTTCTATGTAAGTTATTTTACAACACCATGATAGGAAAAATTATGGAAAATATATGTAATTGAATAAGGATACCTACTGTATCAAACAGCAGGACGCTGGAAGGGTTTATAGATGAACCGACATTCATGCATAAAAGCATACATGATCCTAACATAGCTGATATTAATATGACTTCACCCAAGCTCATGAAGTATGTACAGGTGGATCATTTAATTTGAGTCTGTAAAATATCTCCGAAACTAAGCTTTGTAAAAAGAAATGCCTTGAATGAAAGTTGCTTGATATTATGGGGGAAATAAATGCCAGCTGTGTTTTATTTGGAGAATGTTGTGATGATCATTTTAGGGTCAATTTAATTTGAACCTAAATGTAGGTTCTCATTTAAAAATTAAATTGGCTCTAAACTATCATAACGTTCTCAAAACAAAACACGAATAATGGCAGTTACTTTCCCCCGTAATGTCAAGCAACGTTTATTCAAGACATTTCTTTCTACAACGCTTAGTTTTGGAGATATTGTACAGTCTCAACCTAAATGATCCATCCTGTATACAGGTATGAGTTTTGTAGATATTTCAAAATCTCTTATGTAGTCATATCAGTGTTACTTCCTGTTACCGTATTACGGAATTGAAAACCTCAAGCACATGTGGCATCTCCGTTGTTCAAGTGACAACCCGATATGTATACAAGAATCAATTGCACCTTCTAGAGCATTTAGATAGCTCTGATTTACGTGTAAACTTCTTTCCATACAAAATTTAGACACTTATAAGCAAATAGCAATATCATTTAAGTTTTCGGCCTCAGTTCAAAGGTGTATGAACTTTATATTAATGGTAGTGTGCTTAAAAACTAAAATGTGTTTTACATAGCGGTATTAAGCTATTAGGGCTAATGAAAGCATAAAAAATCCAATGAATTTGATCCAGTCTCACCAGCATGTTGCTTCGGCAGCAAAAATTAACAAAATCACACTATCGCCTAATTATGACAAAAAATGATTACAGATAATCAAGCACCTGCAGATGTGTATGGATATTACAGCATTGTGAACAGTGAATAAGAGAATGTATTACTTTTGCTTGTAATGTTACCTATAGATAAAGGAATTGTACCCAACTATCCTTCACATACATAAGATGCACGATTAAGAGTGAAAAAGGGAAGTAAAGGTGTAATGACTGACGATAGGAGCACCTTCTATCGCTTGCCTTAAGCCCAGATGGAATAGCTGAAGAGCCTGTCAATATCTCTGAATAGAAGTAAACATACCGCTAATAAAACACTAATTATATGTATATGAATAAAAGTGAAACAGTCTTAAAACTTTATGAAATAACACAACATATCCTAGAATGACTCAAGCTACAAATAATTATAATTAGAAATAAGTCATAATTGAACCTAAATAAAACTTTGATAAGACACAAAATACCTCAAAAGAGAATTCAGCCTTGCGTAAACTTAGGGTGGCTTAGATGATAACAGATTAAACTAGTTTGGAGCTGTTCTAAAGAAATACAAATATCAAAATGTTCTTTGTAAGTGTTATTTTGGTGTGGGGATTTTCTTGAAAATCTTGTGTTGTATCTTTGGAAGATTCTGAAATTAAGTATTAAGTTTGGTATTTGTCCGACATTTCAATTTTGTGTTATGTTGTTCACATACATACAGAAGATCGATAAAACACACACACATGGACCTCTTTCAGAAACAGCTTTCCTTGTATTCAGAGTTACTGAAAGCATGTACTTCTGCAGAATTATCATTATCGAATTTTTGGGAAATCGGAAAGACGCTATGAGCTCTATTAAATAACATACTCTGAAAAGTATTACCTAAACGGAAACGAGCTTCCTTGTAGTCTGTTAGATTAGGAATACACTTACATGCACTGCTTAGCATAGTTACAAGTATGTACTCACAAAAATTAGTTTTTCCCCTTTTTTAGAGTGGCTGTTGTTAATGGAAGAAGCTAAAACAAAACTTTTGAGAAAAATACCCAATATTTTATGCGTAATGCACTGATAATACAATTATAGTTAACAGTGTACAAAGATGTGTTTATGTTGCATTCCTAAACTCTTAAGCACTATTATTAGATAAACTTCCATTATCAGTAGAAAAAATACACAACCACTGCTAAAAGAAGTGGTAGATTTTAAAAACAGAACTACAAAGCAAAAAATATAACATGTTGTATGACGATATTTAGGTTATAAACACGTCTGGAAACACTTGCTGTGAATTTACAACAAACCCATTAGCCTATCCTGTGGCCTACACTTTTATAGATAAGTAAAGCCACTGCGCTATTGGCAATGGAAGTATCAAAATAATCATGTCCAAGGACACATACCTTAAAATTTCTGTAAAAATTATGTGTGGGATATGAGACAATGTATTATGTAGAAGTCTTTACGTTTCAAATGTAAGCTCTCAATATCCAACCCCAAAGCCTACAAATGACAACCCGTATGTCAAACATATGGATGTCTCTGCTTAAAGTAAAGGAACTGTGCTAAGACAGAAACAGAGCACGCATATTACATTCTCTTCTCTCGCGCCTACTACAGCGTTTAGAAGCAAGTTTTTCCTATACAGCCAAATGTAATGGGATTAAGTTTACTTCGGAAAGTTCATTAATCACATGTAGTAGGTTATGAGTTTCCGGAACAAGAGGTTTGAACAGCTGGTTAGTTACTTTCAACGTTACTCTTTTTGCCATAACAACATTCTTAACCCACATTACTATAGGAAGTACTCGATCTCCGCGCCTTGCTTTAATGACCGAATGCTTCAGTGACCGAAAATTCCAGATAAACCTTTACTTGAAGGCCCTCCATGTGAGAATTTATCACCATTATTATTATTAGATAATTTAGTATAATTCCTTAGCCGATATGATTTGTTAGTTTCCGCAATGCCGCTGCCTTTTTGTTTGGTTAGATATCACTGTAACGGTAAAATAAAAACCTTGTTATCAAGAACCACTGCTATGCAAAAACACTCACTATGTTTCATGTATTATGCTATGTCGCACCAGGAACTGAAAAGCATCATTGCTTCGTTATTCTAGTAATTTTTTTATTAAGTGAATGCTGTTCTCATAATGGTAGCTGCGTATAATTTTTACCTTCATCATTTTCACTATGTTGCCCTCTAAAGCTTTTTTTCTGTTATATATTGTGGATATTCTTAAGTACATTCCTTATGCACAATTTGATATTCAGATGTGTTACTTTTGCAGTAAGTCAGCTGTAATAGGTTTCACATAAGCAAGTTAAACCAATCATTGATGCGCTTACTGACTAGTAAACTAGCGAATTAATAATATGTATACTACTTAGGTCAGATTTAAATTGAAGGAATGGGATCAGAAAATAGTAATCCTGTAGTATGACAAAATATGGGCTATTAACTAATACAAGCAATAGGAAGGGAGATTATTATGTGGTTCGAGATCATATGACTCTATTAAATAAATCGAGTATTCCTCAAGAAACGTGGCTGCGATTCATCCGCAATTCTTCAGCTTTCATGCACATCTTGTACAAACATTTGATTTCCATCACTGATCACCAAGTTTATGCCCAAATATAATTTACTCAGGAGTGGAGACCTGAAAACAGGTACATTTGTCTAAAATATTCCCTATCTGCCTCCAATTAAGCGGCTTCGTATCAATTTGTAGGTTAAGGAACCATTAATTAGCTAACGATATATTCGTAAGCGGTACCAAAGACGGAAATCATTTCTCTCAGCTCTGTTCGGAGACCATGGACCTGCATACAGAGTGCAAACGATCTGAAAATATCAAAAAAGAAAACTAAGACCATTGTCAATATAATGTGATTCAGGATAAATAAAAGAAACTCTTATAGATCTTTCCATGTTTGTATGGTTTTTCTTTACCGATATGATGTCTATTGGTTTTCTTTGTATTACAGGATGGGAAACACATGCCGTTTACCCTGCAACATTTCGCAGAGCCAGTATGTCTATCGGAAAGGCAAATCAGACATTAAATTTCACTGTAATATAAGTACAGCTGTCAGTTTAACAATTACAATAATAACCTCTACTTGTGGATATCATTGGTAACCTCAAAGATACCGACGAAGACAATACATTATATGATCAAAATATCCTGTGTAGAACATTTTGCAACATAATAAATAGCATTAACGGTGTATAGCCCTATTGCTCCGTCCTGCATTCACAGAAAGTCAAAAGGAAGCATATTAACAATAAGAAGTGCTGGAGCTGCAGGTGTAACTGCAAACGTAAATGAGAGAAATAATATAATAGTGGCCAATGACCACTGGGAGATGGTTCGCAACAAGGGGTAGCTGTTTCTTTCACTCTACAAGTTATGCCTTTATTTCTGGCTGGCTTCGCCGAAATGCAAGATATTGGTGATGAGCAGGCTGTACCCTATGAGTTTGTATATGCTATGGCCGTGCCCGAAAAGTTTTCTGCAGGCCGCCATTGTGATCTAATGTGGACCCGTTTACTTTGACGCCTTGTTGGGGCTGCACCCGGCCCATCAGAATAATGGCCGTGCAACAAACTCGCCATTTGCAGCCTCCCAACACCTTTGGTAATTTCTGTTCCAGAAGATTCCTTTCGAGAGGTTCGACAAGCTTCTCCCCTTCCAGAACGTTTCTCTTTGTATGTGGGGCCTATACTAGGAGCTCTAGAGCCTTGTTGGACGCTTAAGTCAAGAAAGTTAAGCTGGTGAGTATGGGCAGGTAAAAGTGGACCGCTAAGGGTGACAGTTAAGAATGCAATTCAGTTGCGAGTTCAATTATGGGTTGTGATTCCATGGTTCAATTGTGTGCTCTTCTGAGTGTGCTAACAGTGACTCAAGTGTGCTACAATGAAAGTCTATGTGATAAGTAAAGTGCGTTTCTCAGCAATTGGTGTTCTCATTTGTTAAAATATGTTGTTTATCACCCTGTTTGCTGTGTTTGATAAAGAATAGGAAATTAAGGATTCTGAAATATCCCTCCCTAAACATTAATAGACGATTATTTTATTTCCTCCTTTTTGAGCTCCCTTATTTATTTTACTTTTAATTAACTGACATTTTCTCTTCTATTAGTACTACATATCTTGTGCTGCAAAGACAAACGGAGCATGGCTGTGTCCTTTGTAAGCTCAATCCGATTATAGTAGGGTGTACGTTACTGTTGTGTACTGTTCCGAAGTTAACCTAAAAAAATAATGTTAGTAAAACACTTCATCACATTCTCCTTCGTATAATCAGTACAAGGTTTGAAAACTTTAACTTAACTGTAATGAAAACCATCATGTTTTAATTTTTTTTTAAATATTACTGGAGGATAAAGAAGAAGATTCATTATAAACGTTCCTTCAATTGTGATATGAATGTGCATCCTTCGCAGATAACTATAAAAGAGTTATGCTCCTTACACAATTGCATAACCTTAAAACCAAAGTCTGCAGACAACCACCTGTTGGCAGAAGCACACGTTGTTTAGGATAGTCAAAAAAAAAATAAACGCATGAAATATAAATGTAACTTTTATTAGAGATAGTGGAAAAAATTTTAGCTTCATATTTCTTGTTCTTATGTATAAGGTATATTAACCCTCCGTCAGTCGCTAGGGGCCTGAGAGACCCCTGGTATTATATAAATGTTATAATTTTCGAACGAACGCACCTATGCAATTGCCTGACTAGGACATTTAACATTACATCTTGCGCGATTATTTGCTGCAGCGATAACCTTATCTGTTTATTTGTTTGGCTGGAGGAATGAATAATCAGCAGTTACGTGTCGCAAAGGTCAACCAGGCCCCGCGCGCCTGCTCTCGTTACATATTGTTGACAGTTATGTTTCTCACTGACTTTTGTGCAATATTGCTTTACTATTGCAAGGAGCTGTTACTGCTTCGTCATGAATACGAGTAAAAGGTACGATCTACAAAATCCGAATGATTTGGAAGAAGTACATCGCCTACTTTGCGATGATGATGCCTTGCCCGTGGATGACATATGAATAAGATGACTCTGATTCAGAAGACAAACTCGAAACGAGATCTTTAGATTCAGAAACTGATCATGAAGATGAAGAGGAAGAAGATGAAAGCAGCTTGTGTGATAACATGTATTTTATAGGTAACATCATATGCGTATCATAATAATTCTTCTTCGTTTTCTTCTACTTATTTTTATTATTATTATTATTATTATTATTATTATTATTATTATTATTATTGACAACACATTCTGTTGTTATTCACAGGAAGAGATGGAACAAAATGAAAACAAACACCTTTGAAAATAACACAGACAAGGGCTCACAATATAGTGACCAAACTTCCTGCTGTGGTAGGAGCTGCCAAAAATGCGAAAACGGAAATTGATTGTTGGAACCTTTTAGTTACCGAAGATATAGTTAGCTGATTTGATTGTTGAAAGCTCAAATACTTACATTAGCAGTGTGCAGCACAAATCTGATTGTGAAAGAGACAGCAGACATACAGATGTAATAGAAATAAAAGCTTTCCTAGACTTATTGTACCTGGCAGGAATTTTTCGTGGTGGACGCAAGAATATTCACGAGTATTGGAGAACCAATCTTGGAATTCCTCTATTCCGAATGGCTATGTCTGAAAAACGATTCAGTTTTCTAATACGCTGTATTCGCTTTGATGACAAAAGCTCAAGAATGGAGCGACGAAGATTGGATAAATTGGCTGTTGTTTGAGAAATATTTACATTGTTTCAGAACAACTGTCAGAACCATTATTCTCTTGGACAAAATGTCACTGTCGACGAATAGTTACCGGCGTTTCGTTGTCGATGTGCTTTTAGACAATATATACCATCCAAGCCAAACAAGCATGGCATAAAGATATTCTGTTTGAGTGATCCAAAACTGTTTTATACAACTAACATGGAGATTTATTGTGGACAGCAGCCGGACGGACCATATTTGCAAACTAACTCGGCAGAGGCTGTAGTGCTGAGACTAACTGAACCAATCTCCGGCACTGGACGAAACGTTACTGCAAATAATTGCTTTACCAGTGTATCGCTGGTGAATGAATTGCGCAAAAGACAACTTTCTTTCGTCGGTACAGTGTGAAAGAACAAAAAAGAGTTACCCACTAATTTCACAACTCCAAAAGATCGCAGACAGTACGAAAGCATATTTGGCTTCACAAAAAATTAAGCATTTGTTTCATATGTTCCAAAAAAGGGTAAACAGTAGTTTTGCTCTCAAGTCTACATGTTTCATCCACACAGTTATAAGAAGGTGCTGAGAAAAAGCCTGAAATAATCCTTCATTACAACGACACTAAATGTGGAGTTGATGCAGTAGATTAATTGTGTGCTACATACAATGTAGCCAGGAAAACGAGAAGGTGGCCCATGGTAATTTTGGACCATACCTTGAACATTGCAGGTATTAATTCTAGGGTTATCTTCCTTGGAAACCAAAATAAATATTACACAAGGCAGGTGTATTTGAAATCACTATCTTTAGCTTTACTGTTGCAACAGCTACAAAGGAGAGCAACAGCATCAAATCATTCCGATGATTTGAAAGGACTTTTGACAAAATATAAACCTGAAGAATCCGGCGTAGTATAATTGTCAAATACACCACTATGCAGATTGTAAAGGAAACGATGTGAACCCAGCAACAAAGACAAAATGAACTGAAAAACTAAATATCCTTGTGGAAAATGCAACACTCCCCTTGTGTTTGAGCAAACATGCTAAAATTATTTGCGATAGTTGCTTAGTCGGGGAAAACACGGGTGAAATAGTAGATGATTCTGAGTAACTGAACATTTGAAATTACAAGTTGTATGTATATCTGGAAATGGCAATGTATTTCTTTATACTTACTGTAATACAATTTATAACGCTCATATTTTAGCTTGTACTTTTGTGTTGTAAGATAACACCTATTAATGAAAGCCTTGTACGCTTAATCCAAATAAAGGTAAAAACAGGGAAAAAAAGAAAATATACGAAAGAAAAGAAAAATACAAACAATAACAAAAAAAATATAGCGCGGGTCTACTAGGCCCCGCATGACTAACGGCGTTCTACCAAAGCGCGCGCCTGACGGAGGGTTAAGGAATACTACTTTTAGTCTGAGAAATTAGAGAAAACTAATATAAAGTGCTGACGCTAACCTAAGCATGCTTTCTTGCTTTCGTAGAGTACACCAGCTACCCCGTTGTTTATGGTATAGGAACACAAAGCTGTAGAAAATGCTCTTATATAACTCGTGTGCTTTATTTTCGTGCCTCTTTTCCTAAGAAATAATGGAGCATTTTTGTAAAACTATCTCTTGATCACTGAATCCCATCTAAATGTAACAAAATGCAGGACTTTGTATTCCTTCTTTGTGGAATTTAGTTGCATCAGGGTGTCATTCAACATAATGTTGTTTAATTTTCAGCAGGTTTCAGAAGTACCTACTGAAAAAAGAAATCGGTTAATGATGTGGTGATATCATTCTAAAATGAGGCACTACGATTTAGAAAACTTTTTCGAGAAGGCCGTTATGTTTTATAATACTTCGACAATCTTTGAGTACAAAGCAGTCCACAAATTCCCGGCTAACAGTGATTATTTCATTTTTGCTTCTTTATGTAACGTTAGGGCTGGATTTTATTTTGGAATTCAAGTTCTGGTTGCGACAGGCACATTGTTACAAGCTAAATGGTCTTCCTCTGCACATTACATCAGATGAGTGTAAAAAAACGCAAACATTTTTGAATGGTTTATGCAAGTTTTGGTTTAAAATTAAGGCCAAAAACATATATATAGCGCATAAATATCCAAACCACAATTGAAGGTATAACAGCAACAGGGTTCCTTCCTCATTAAACGCTGAAACGGAGTCAACATTATGCTGTAACGGAACTCTGTAACATGTATATTTCCACAAAAATGGTCTGATTAAACCACATTTGTAACACAATTTAATGCAAAATGTCAAGAATGGTGGAGTAGATTATTTCGTTAAAGCCACAATTGTTTACGATCCACTGTATTGTGGCTTTCTCCAGTTTTCACTGCCACTTAATAACTTTATTTAGTTCCAATGTTTTACTGCTACTTCACTTAGTTTTCAATGTCACTTCACTTTCTTTGCGGGGTAATAAAATACACACGACATAGCCTAAACTTCCGGACGGTTCACCCGCTGGGGATTTGAACACAAAATCTCTCTTAATCCCTCGTAGTAGCAATACTTACTGTACGTCGCAACTGCCAGCACAACTTCACTAGGTGAACGCGTTTTATGTTTCACCTGATACTTACTCACTCACTAACTGGATGACTAACTAACTCGCCCACTCGCAAGAGTGCTCGCTTATATAGCAGCCGGAATCTATCATAAAATTTCGAAAGTTTCGAGAAGCGGGAAGAAGAGATTTCATTGGAAATACCTGTTTTGAGCACTCCTGAATAAAGCAGCGTTTTTAGAAAACCTTCCGCATGGCACAAAACCCAAAATTGGTACGAAATTGGTATTTCAGTTTAATATCTTCCAAGGATGGGATACCAAAATTTGAAAGAAAATTCGCCACCACGAAGTACCCTTAACCCTGAAAATCTGTTGATAGGTTTTGTTTTCTATCAAATGGTTTAATGATTGCTATTAAATTAATACACATTTTAAATATTTACATGACAAATATATACTTTTAATTTCCTGGGAATAGCCTGTGAAGTACTCTTGATTCTAAATGACTCTTGTATAATTGCTAATCCCTAAGGGATAGGGGAAATCTTACTGCAAAAAGAATGTGCGTCTGTTATATGCAATTTTGAGGAACTATTTTGCCTTTTAGCGTTACCATTTCTGTTATGTTCTTTGTTATTATTTGAATTTTGAAATACTTCCACTTCTTTCAAGTAGTAAATCTTCATTGGATTGTTTTTGTGCGCATTGAATGAGCTCGGAATTTGAAAGCCATGAAGGCTTGCCTTTTAGAAAATCGGACAAGCTTATTTGACTTTTTAGACGTACAACGCAGTATCAAGTATGGAGTGAAAGTTTATTTCGATTAACGAAAGATAGATGAATTAAGCATTTTAAAGAATAGTTTATAGAATAGTGAAAGGGGAAACCCTTTTGAGAAATCCGTTATATAGCTTCTCAGGGCTATTCAAGGAACATGGAATTTCGAAGCCACTGCATATCCTTCTGCTTTTTAAAAATCCGACCATTGCTTTAGCGTGCTTTAACCTTCCTTTAGCTACACCACTAGTGTAAATGTGCAATAAAAGTTTCTCCCACTTAACAAGAAACAGGGACAGGAATAACGTTTTATAAAAAAGTTAATAGATGAGCGAGTAGAGAGAGCACTATGAAAGCAGCATGTCATATACATTTGTTAAATGTAAACTCAATGTACCTTTATTGTTTACTCGCTAAAAGCGGTTAGTTATTGTTTAAGGTGGGGCAGATTTCACACACCAATTCAACAGTACTTAAGGAATGCTTTACTGCATTTGAAAATGCTGCACCAAAAGCGAATTTATTTCTAAATACGAGACGCAATATCTGAAACTAAGGTTACAAAGCCTGCAGTGAAAAGTGTATATTTTATTTCACACAAACGAATACAGCCAACTGATAGTAAATACATTACGTTATTTTTCCACATGGTTTCCATATAGGTTTAAGTATTTGTCTCCTTGTGGGATGAGTATGAATATTCCCTCCTGGTAAAAATTCTTTCCCTGCGTGTTCAGCCACGTTGTCGAGAAGTGTTTCAACTCCTCGTCTGAAGCAAATCGTCGGCCTTCTAGGTGCTCTTTCAAGTGAGAAATAAGTAGTAAGTCGCCTGGAGCGAGCAAAACTACTTCAACAGCAGGTGGTCTTCTGGGCTGCATGAGGTCATGCGTTGTCGTGAAGGATTATGACGCCCTCGCTGAAAACTCCTTGCCGTTTCCTCCTGATTACTTCGCGCAATCTTGTCAAGGTCTCGCAGAATGTCTCAGCGATCACTGTGTGCTTCCTTTCCAAAACTTCCAGGAGTATGACACTAGCGCTGTCCCAAAACAGTGTAGCCATCAACTTCCCGGCAAATGGCGCCACCTTAAACTTCTTTGTATTTGGAGAGCAGGGATGTTTCCAATGCACTGAGGACCGCTTACTTCTGGAAGTGTAGTGGTGGATCCATCTTTCGTCACCCGTGACAATGTGGTGAAGATACCTGTTCCGTGAAGAACCGTGATAAAAGTTGTATACCTGCCCCCATGCGCTTCTACTTCTGTTGGTTGGACAGGTTTCGTGGAACGCATCGGGAATAAATTTTCCGGTACTGCAAAATATCTTGAACAATGTAACGAATGCTTCCGAAGGACGTTCCCAATTCTACAGTCATGTACAGTAATGTGACCCCCTTGTTGTGCTGAATCACATCCTCCACGTGAACTGTGTTCAAGGCTTTTGATGCTGTGCTGGGTCGGTCACTGCGACCCTCTTTGGTGAAGTTTTTTTCTACGGGCCACGAAATTTAGACACAATTCTGCGACATCTTGACGAAACATTACAGTCTCTCCGTAAACGTGTACCAGCTTCCGGTGAATTTCAGCCGCGGTTACATCTTGAGAAATATGGGAATAACGGAGCGGATTGTTTTCGCGAGAACGGTTTTCCAAACGAATCGCCATTTATATTCACCTACAACTATCGCTGCAGGTGGCTGAAACTCCCCGCAGTTGCCAACAGCATGTACTAGAATTTCCCTATAACGGACGAGACTCGAGGAATATCGGCCTTGTAAGTTTAGTTTGCGATCACCCCTCCTAGACGCACGTGTCCATTTTCCTTTTAACGATACAAAGCACTATGTTACATAATTTGACAGCTTAACTCAAGGGTATTGCCAAAAAAGGCGTTTTTTGTTGTCCTTATATGTAAATGGCCGTCTCGGTTTTGTCCACAGATAATTCTGTTGTTTTGTATTGGGAGCTCTATTATCCACCATTCCGCTTGGAAATACCAATGGAAGTAGCTTAGGCAATTGGGTTAACCTGCTCTCTGCTGTCTCCATGAGCTGTTAACCCTCTGCCGGCTAAATTGGTTACTGTTTCCACACCTCTCCCCAACCGTAGTAAGTGACTGCTGAATCTCCTTGAGATTCATAGCCGATGGTCTATAGCGAGGCGTCGAAGCAAGTAGAACCAGTCTGCTTGGCTTGCTACTCCTTATATTTTACGTAATTAAATGGGTGCTTGCGCTTTATCGATCGCACATATTTTTATAAATGTAATAGATGCAAGCTTGAGATTAGGCGATATACACGCTTTTTATCTCTGTAATGGACTCCTAAACTCCACTATTTTGATTTACGGCACGTAAAAGCACTTCAAGCCTGATGAAGAGGCCTCCGAGCAAAATTTCCGGTTTTTCACAGCCCAATATACAATGGGACGCTAAGAAGCAGTTAAAGATCGTACATAAATAGAGCTGAATTTAATTTTAACTCTACCAGCTTGAAAGATTAGGCAAAGAACTCCAGTCTTGCACTTTTTATCGACCATATACGTTTCTATAGATGCTTTTTTCTAATAACGTTTAAGTTTTATTACTTCAGGGTTGAGAGGGTTTTAAGCACGTAATCACTTGAGTTTCTTTTACCATTTCGAGTTGATTTAAAGGAAAGTATACAAACGCTATCTCTGAATATTTGAATGTCGGAACCGTTCATAATAGAAGGCGATGCATTCTGCTTATACGTCCGTAAACCAACCTCAGAAAGGTTATAGTGATGTAAATGTGCGGCAGTGAGCTTTGTGATATTTCCTCTTAGCGCGCATTATATATACATTCGAATCGTTCTATTAACTTAGATCAAAATGTATTTCACCGCTGAACTTCCTTGAAAAATTCAGTCTGATATGATAGGCCGTGTAACATTTACTCTGATCTCTAGTTTGTTTTATTTTCAGCTTAATCGGATCCGTCTAATTTTAATCGAAACTGCGGCATTTTCTGCATCTAAAAAGTGAGTAACTGGTAAGCAAGGGGCAATGTAATTGTGAGCTACTCTTTTGCATCTAAAAATGCAAATTACGGAATTAATTTACAAATAGCATACTTAATTAGGGAGCTGTTCTACGTCAGTATTATTTTTCTGTTTAAAAATTGTTGTATAACTGTTAATGAAGGGTTAAAATGGTGTCACCTTTCGTTTTAGAATTAAAATGTCTAATTATTGAAGTATTGACATATTATATTGAAATTAGGGGAGCGTATTTTCTGCCCGCTTCGTTTGGGCGTTTAAAAAGGAGGGTACGAAAGTGTTGATCTATATTACAATCAGATTGGGAGTGTATACTTTGAGGCATCCTTTGTGCTTTAAAAACGCGTACAACTGGTAATCAAAGGCTTGTGTATTCGGCATCACCTAGTGTACTTAAAAACATAAATCAAGAAAAGGATGACCTGTGTTATAATCACCTAGAGAGAGTGCATCCTCTGTAGGCACACTTTGTACGTTTGAAAAGGATGCGTAACTAAACGGATTATGCTATATATTAGGCAAATTAGGGATATAGATACGCAAATTTGGGACCTGTTTAACAGGTTTTGAAGGGTGGTTGACAGTTCTCTAGCTGGGTTTGACTGATGACTGACAGATCAATTGTTTGGTTTGTAGGGTATTGGACAGGTATCTTTTACAGAGATATTGACAACCTTTTTACGCTTAAACAAACACTATCCTCCTTTTACCGTCTTAGGTTTGCGTTTTCAGTAGGAAGATGTATTTAAGGATAGGCTTTATTAAATGAAAATGCTTGAATATACTACATCCCATAAATGGGGGCGTCCACTCTGGAGCGCCCTCAAATATTTTTTAAAAAGTCGTATAAATCGTTTATTATTAAAGCTAGTGATGTAACGGTTCCATTTCGGTGTTTCTATTTACTTCTCGTTCCAATCATCTTCCTCAGGTTTAATTTCCTCAGATGTATTAATGACCGGTCATCACCTACAGACAGGTTGTGGAACAAACTGAAACTAAAGCGGCAAATTTGTCATTTAATTCAATGTAAAAATCGCCTAAGACCACTATCAATTAATAGTTTGTGCTAATGTATAATTATTTGAATTACAGTTTGGGAAAACGTTTTGGTGAAGTTAAGCACCGAAATGCATTTTCTCCTCTTCAATAACCTAGTGCAAGAAACTTGGTGGTTGTGTACTTAAGTGACAGCTTATTTCCTAAAAATAGGTCCTATGTAGTTTACATTATGCTTTGCAAGAGATCTCAACCAGTCAATTTAAAACATACATCATATAACTATATTTGTTTGTACTCACTTTCCTAGTGAGCAATTACGTTTGCTGGCAAGAGGATGTCTTATCACTGGAGATGGGTATAACCGCAAAATTTAACTTCAAATATTTCGAAAACTCGTATTTCTGGAACTATATCCCAGAGAGTAACGACTACCCTTACATAACCAAATTTTCTTATGTAAAAACGACAGAAAAAAACTGGGTGATGCAGCCAAGATTATCCTGGGAACACATACGAGCAGATTATAACTCATATTTTTTCAAATTAAGGTTATATGATATATGGAATTTTATACATTTAAATTATCCTAAATTTTCAGATTCAGGTTGGTTTTTATATTGTGACGATTATAAATTTATTTCAACAGATTGTGATATATATGATTTTATATAGCTGAGCTATTCAGGACCTGCTTTCTTTACATAACTCAAAGAAATTCGCAGTACAGTTATTGTCAGTCATTTTCCGGGTGTTGAAGTAAGCAGAGATTAGCTGACACTCGGTTCAGGGCGAAAGGTTCACTTCTTGTACGACACGTTGGTGAGTTACGTAATTCTGCTGACATACGCTTAGGTCAGTTACCAGCTGGGCACTAATCAGCATTTGGTCGGATATTTCAACTTAGGGATTTTTGACAGCTCTCTCTCTCTCTCGACCAAACACGTGCCTAGCAGGAACCTTTGCTGGACTGATTTTTAAATTCATTTAGTGTTAATTTGCAATCTCGAAGTAGGCGCTAGGCCGATGACGATGGAAAGCCGGTACTCCTCTGCCACGCAGGTAAATCCATCAGGTGTTTAATTCTTCCTGTTTGGAATTGTAGTTTAAGTTACATTAGATAAGTTTAGAAAAATTGGGTGCCGAAATTATATGTCTTATAACGGCAGCTTTTTTAACACACTTCCAATTGCCGCAAACTGTAACCCTCTCAAAGCCACCTTGTGCTACGTTCCCCCATCTTTGCATTACTACTGATGAGGGCGCCGATGGTCGTCGTCGGTCTTACACCACAGTTCTTGGAGGCACCGTTCCTTACGTTTCTTTATTAGCGCTGTGTTTCGATTCCTACACTCCCATCCATGTCTGTACTCTGGCTCTTTTTTTACCTATGCTCTGTTTTCTTCGGTATGGGTGTGTTCCTATTAATTTATGGTTCCACTAATCCTTTATGTGTGCTGGGAACGTCCTATGTGTTTATATTTAATGAATCACTTTCCCCTTCTGTATTGCCTTCTGTACATGTAATTCCGCTTCCACTATAGGTCAATCCAGATTAGGTTTGCATCTTTCTTCTTTTCAGACTCCCCCTCCATTAGTAATGTTGTTGCCACGGTCCGTCTCTACTTCATTTTCTTGACTTGTTTATTATGTATATCTTTTTTTGTATTACATGGAATTTCTTAAGACTTTGGACGCTGGTAGCCCTGTTTTTCGAGAAATAATGGGCTTATATGAGGATTTCTGTGATAACCTACATAGGACTATGACTACTCATGAGCCAGCGGTTACTGATATTCAGGTCCTGTCCAAAGACCTTGCTAGAATATATGTCTCACGTTCGCTTAAGGATCGGGAAAACCCTTTTTCCTCGGGCAATTGCTGTGCTGCCCTGTGATACTGCAGCTGACACCCCGTCCCCTTCTTTGTCTTTGCATTTCCCTTGGACCCCTACCCCGGTCCAGCGGTGATTGTCCTTTCCTGCTAACCCTGATCCTCCTCAGACGGATGAACATCGTCCTCACCATGGCTAAGGAACAACAACCGACTAATAGTTTCACCCGTCCCTTTATTGTTCCTTGGTTCTTTGAGGGTAAACCGGGGCAGGCCATTCCCTCTTTTCTGTGTAATTTCGATTCAGTTGCTAATGAATGGGGTGAGCCACATAAGCAGAAATTCTCGTCGTGTTACCTCCGTGACGCAGGCGCCACGTGGTTTCAAAATTTTTGCTTGGGCAGCCCGAATTTATTTGGGCGTGGCTGCAAATTTGCTTGCACAGCGCTTTTACTCCCACCACAGAGGACGATGATTTTGAGTATAACTTACGGCAAGGTATACAAGAGTTGCCTGAGCCAGTAGAATATTATGTTTGTTATATGTTGTCCCTAACTGACCAATTTAATCCATAAAATGGAAGAGGGGGAACAAATTAGGCACACTGTGCGGGCATTAAACCTCCCCTTTTAGAACTTGTCTTGCCAGCAGAACCGACTTCGATCGATATTGTTACATTATGTTACAATTAGTTATTAGTTACAAATGCAACTAAATTGTTACATTTAGTTCGGCATGGCACCTGGCAAGACGTAGGGTTCATTTACTCTCCACCCCGCCCCTTCTAGTAAGCGGGACCGTCAGTAGGCTGATATGTCTCAGCAGTTACAAGGTCTCCAGCAGGAGCTAAATAACTTGAACTTTCGAACTCCACACAATGCTTACCCTCCGAGTGGTAATAGGTCTGCCGGCGACAGTTCCAGGTCTACTCTTGGTAATTGCACTGCCCTCCGGGGTAGTTCTTGGGATACTTCCTGCTGTCCCCTGAGGACTGATCGTACCACTGATGGGAGTCCCATCTGTTTTATTTGTAACAGGACCGGGCATATCGCCCTTAATTGCTATCGCTGGCCATAGAATTAAAAAAACCTTCTAAACCTCCCGCGAGCATATTACTCGCGGAAGCAAATCCCCCTCTTAATACCGTTCAGCTTCTAACGTGTTGTACATTCCTAGTCAAACTGACCATCAGCCTATTAGGTCCTTACTGATACGGAGAGTGCAGTCAGCTTGATTAATGTTTGTGTTAGTGAGTACTGTTAAGTTTCCTCTTCCGGACGATTTAATGCTGCACACAGGTGATAACAGATTACTGGATGTTTCCTATCGTACTGACTGTCAGTCTAAACTACAATGCCATACTTTCAATGAGCACCTTCTGGTGGCTTCGCATTTGGTCCCGATTTGTTGTTAGGGATGGATTTTCTGACCCGTTGTAAGGATGTTCTGAATCTTGCTACATGTGGCATCGCTTTGGAATTGCGAATGAACTACCCCATGAAATTTCTTGTTGGAGCAACTCATATGCCCCTGAATCAAATTATCTTGGAACCGTAGGTGGCTGATTTTTCTGACAAGGCGCAGTGTGTCAAACATTTTCGGCTTCCACCCTTTAGTATCACGTATGTTTCTGTGAGTTTTCACCCCACTCTGGCTGACCAAATTTTGTTTGTACCCAAGGATGCAGTTATGCAAAAGAAGCTTATTGATGTATCGCATATTTTCAGCCAATCAAAAGGGAAATTTCAAATTCCGATACGTAATGTTACTGCCGAATCAAAAACTTGTTTTCTGGGGCAGTTTTGTGTGCTACTTTTGACGTTAACTCTAATCCTTCCGTGGAACACAGAACTCTCTTGTTGGATCTTTTAAGCAGCTTCCGGAATACTTTTACCGCCAACTTGCAATAACTGGGTACTACAATCTTAGACGAGGTTAATATTGAGCTTAAGGATCCTAGACCTATTAAGGAACGCCCGTATCGTACCCCAGAAGCAGCGTGAAGAATTAACACACAGGTTGAGAAAATGTTACAGGCAGGCATAAATCAGGGAATGCTCTAGCCTCTGCTCTTTGCCTGTTGTGTTTGTTAAACGCCGGGACAGTGGTTATCGTTTTTGTGTTGATTATATAAAGCCTAATGCTGTAAATTTATACTCCTTAGTTTCTTCCTCCCTTAAGTGACGACTTTCTCAGTTGTTTACGGAAAGAATGCTGAATGGTTTTCATACCCTAGATCTCAGTGCGTATTTTCAAGTCCTGATGTGGATTTCTAATAACAAATATGCAAGTTTTTCCATTTTGGATGCACGCTTTCAACTTCACAGGCTCTCATTTGGCTTAGTGAACGCCCCCGACAATTTTTCCGATAGACAACAAGCTTTTGGGGATATTAAATATAACAAAGCCATTGTGTATTTAGATGACATTCTCGTCTTTGGTTCTACATTTACAGAGAAGTTTTCCTATCTAACCGCTGTGTTTTTTAACCTGGAATACTTCAATTTCAAATTGAAACTTTCTAAGTGCTATTTTGCTATGCAAGCAGTTAAGCTACTGGGCTTTGAAGTCTCGCATCGAGGCATAGAGTCTAATGAGAACAAAGCTAAGACGATTAGTGATTTCCCCATCTCTAAATCTGTTAGAGATTTCAGGAAAATTTTAGAACTCTTCACCTTCTAACTTCGTTTTATTTGCAATTTTCTGAATATTACACACTATCTGCACATCATTACCAGGAAGGACCAACCCTTTATTTGATCAGATGAGCAACAGCGAGCTTTTCATGAGCTCAAGTTATGCTGAATTCGCAACCAATTTTGGCTGATTATACGTCGGGGGCGTATTCTGAAATTCATGTATAGGGTTCTACAATTGGCATTGGCGCCATATTCTATCAAAAAGGCCCTGTTGGTATGTTATCTCTACCTTCCTATGTTTCTCTATCCCCTAACAAGCTTAAAATAGTTACTATGCCACTGAGTTGAATTCATTGGGGCTCGATTATGCAATTACGCACTTTCGGCCACTTCCGTTCTTTTATCCGGCACATGTGGTCAGTGACGACCATGCCTTATGCTATCTACGTTTCATGAAAGATGTCACTGGTAGACTGCCGCGTTGAGCTTTGAAATTGCAGGAATATGACATTACCGTCATTTATATAGCTGGAAAATTACAAGGGGACGCTGAGAGCTCATCTCGTTTTCTCGCCAGTTCCTCAACGCCCCAGGATATGCCCACCTGTTTGTTATTACCAAATGAGGTGACGACAGAACAAAAAACAGATCCGAGATTATGTACTTTAAGTCCGTCAATGAAACAGCCTGATCCTGCTTCTTCTTCATTACGCCGGCAGGCGTCAGGTTGTAGCTTGAAATTGGGAGGGGGATTCTAACGGAAAAATGCTGGTACATTAGGTGACTTGCATCTTCTGGTCATCCCTTAGCCTGTTAAAAACAAAAGTATATTCCCAGCATGATGAACCCATGGCAGGATATCGAAGTTTTACTAAAACGTTTTCTAAAATTAATTCCCGCTTTTACTGGATTGGTATGCATAAAGATATTGAAACGTTTGTTAAGTTTTGCCCCTTCTGTCAATCGCAGAAAGGGCCAAAGGGTTTGCCATCTGCCGTAGTGTTGCAACTGATCCCTTTTGAACGCTTTGCTGTAGATATTATGGGCCCGTTGCGTAAGAGTATGACTGGAAACACTGTAATTACTGTTGTGAGCGATTACTTAAGTAAATTTGACAAACGTCAAGACATTCTTCTGTTTCCGCCGCATATGGTTAAGTTTATATTCGAAACTATTCTTTGTCGTCATGGGGCTGCTACTGCCCTGTTATCTGATAGGAATACTGTATTTTGAGTGGGGTTATTCAGGAACTTATAAAAACCTATGGGAATCAAACACGCTGTCACTACGGCTTATAACCCTGCTGTAATGGCTTTATGGAACGCTGTAGTCAGACTTCTGTTAACATGAGCAATTACGTAAGCTCTGGGCATGATGTTTGGGATGTCGCCTTCCTTATGTTAGCTAGGCGTATAAGACTTCCAAACATGCATCCACAGATAACGTATCTTATTTTGTGATGTATGGGAGAAAGCCGACTCTGCTGATAGAAGTTCAACTTAAATGTAGCACACTTAATCCTTTTGTTCATGCTGCACAGAGAGATGTTCTTTAAGTACGTGTACCTGCACGTGCTAATATTACTGCCGCTCAAAGAAAACAAAAACTCCTTTTAGACAACAGGCATCGATACGTGAATTATACGTCCGGCGATCTTGTTAGACTAAATGCCCCTGCGCGTAGGAAAGGTTTAACTGCGAAGCTTCTTCATCGGTACTCCTGACCTTGTGTGATTGTAAGGAAGCCTTCACCTGTTACGTACCTTATTCGCGATCCCCGTCGCCGAAAAGATCCAGAACGCACTGCACATGTTAAGAGATATTGATTACTATTTAGCGTATGGTCACAGTGAAGCATGGGAACTGTATTTGCTCGTTCACACTCGCCTTGAGGGCCTGCGTTTCTCACGGAAGCGTCAGGGAGCATGCTCAAGGTTCAGTCGCGCTTATTTTGTTATGTATGGTTCTTCGAAAGCCATCCGGCACCTTCTATCAGGTGACAATGCTGTTATTTTTATGCTCATTCCTCTTTGTTCTTTTTACCGTCACTAATAATGTTCTTACTTAAACTGTCTGTTTATGCTTCCTTCTGCGTTGTGACTCACATAGTGGCTTGTTGCTTTTCTGTATCAGTTTTGTTGTTTCTATATGTTATCGTCCATTTTATGGGATATTTTGTGTTATATAATTCCGATATTATATATGCTGACTGTTCTTATACATTTAATGGTCCATATGCTCTGCATGGATTTCACCTCCGGAGATTTTTACTGTCTACAACTGCAATTCTGATATGCTGTTTTCGGGGGCCTTCGCCCATTAAAGCTCTATTTCGACCATTTTTAATCTAGTCCCTACTCTATATATTTTACAGTGCGTCACCAGTTGTTACAGACCAGGAATTTCAACAAGCGCTTATAGCTACTTCGACCGTGCGACCTTGTTGCTTCCTCATGGAAATGCTACGTCTTCAGTTCTCTCATTACTTCCTGGTTTGCAATTTATTTTCTCAAAACACCTCTTGCAGGAATGAATTACAGCTATGCGGGCTTCTAGACCACGGCCTACAAACCCGGATAGTTGTAATTCATTTATTAGTTATGACGCCGGCCGTGAAAGCCTCAGTATGTACACTTCTTACAGCCTAGTTAGTTATGATCAAAACATGTTCTTTTCGTGCTCTTTTTTCTCTAGATTGTTTATATGCGTTTTAAGGTTCTTTTAACGCCTTTTTCGGATACCTTGCCGTTTGTTCCCTAAACTCCCGGTGTTGCTATATAAGACTACTGGTTGTTTTTGGCCTCTATTCGTTTCCTTAACCTCTTTTACCGGACCCGTTGCTCCTCGCTTCTGCCCCTTCATATCTGTTGTGCTAACGTATTTCTTATTACTTTTCTTTCTGTCTCTAGTGGCAAGGTTCTTCAATTGTATTTTTCCTCGTCGTCCTTGCGTGTACCTTTTGGCGCTTCTGTATTGCCGGAACCTGTCGTGATGCTGACCACTGGAGGTACTTGGAGAATTTTATGGGAAACCCTCGCTCACCAGGCTACCATTCCCATAACTTTTAAACTGCTTAGGGAAAGGTTTGATTTTAAAAACACCTCACAGTATCCCGAGTAGCGAAGAGGCGATATGCAGGGCACCCAATTACGAAACTGGAGCAATACATCGATTTTATTGGCAGCATCCTCGGCGCTGAATTCAGTGGATAGACTATATACTTTTATTTTGAACTTAACTAGCCTGCACGAATCTTGCCGAAGGCGAGGCATTGCTTTTCTTCAATTTCAATTGTGATATAACCACTAGTAGTCAAACTCACAAGCTTGCGGTGATTGATAGGAGGCTTCTAGATCATTATGAAGCTCAGGAGGTTATTGTCTTTCAGGAGCAGGCATGGTTCGCTTCTACACAGGATACGCTAAACGCCTACAGATCTCAGGTTAAGACTTCCTTTGCGAAAATCGACACGCGTCTTGAACAAATCGTTTCGGCGGCTGACTCAATTTACAATTCAATTGGGACCCACATTCAGTGACTACCTGACCATCTGATTTTCACCCTGTAGCAGCAGCTGCAAATTGCTTAACTGTCGGTTCAAACTGTGTTACTTCTTAAGTATATCGATGCTATGCTACTGTGCAGAAGCCACCTGTGTCCCCTATACATCGTTCCTTAACATATTATTGTTCCTGAGCTTCAACCAATTTGCAATTCCTTTATAAATACAACCTTGGAGCTGGTTATTAACGTCTATGACGTGTACCGCTATTGTGATTTGGCAATCGCATTTAGTAATTTAGTCATCATTGGACACTGATAACCATTAAAACTCCTGTCCGACAGCACGGGATATTTTGTACTATATACGATTTTATTTGTAACCATTTGCTTGTGGCAATTCCACGTGCACGATAAGATGCTAGTGACCGTCGGTGGTGATTTAATTCGCCCAATCACGGGGAGAGCCCTGAACGGATATGACCCCTCTCATAGCAATTTATGTCTTATTCTT
The DNA here is from genome assembly GCA_030765065.1 of Deroplatys truncata. Lineage (NCBI taxonomy): Eukaryota > Metazoa > Arthropoda > Insecta > Mantodea > Mantidae > Deroplatys > Deroplatys truncata. The sequence goes on from CM060990.1 coordinate 332,601,106, forward strand.
CGTTTCGGCAATGATTTATTATTTAGCCTCCTTTCTGCCACGAAGATGTTCCAGGTTTTTACAGTCCGAGGGTTAAATGACTTTTGCTCTTTTCAGTGTCAGAGCTCAAACAGGATGATTATCACTGAGGTTGCCAAAGACAAATCCTCCATCCTGTGAACCACTTGAGATTTTCTGTGATAACATCCTGCTTCCGCTCTCCCTATCCCATAGACACCCCCGGTGCCCTCAAGGACACTGTTCCTTGTACCTGCGAATTATGTGTTAGCCATCGCATACAAATTCCCTTGTGTTTGCCCTGCTTTCGTGATATTGGCCCAGAACCCCAAGTAATTCATATCCTTCTGGCTGGACGGTTCACCCTCACCTCTCTCAGAGTTGATCCCCTGTCCCAGTCGAACCAGCTGATTTTTACCAATTTGTCTCAGTGTTTAAATGCTAACTGGTCACTGGATATTCTTCATCTCAATTTATCACATAGATCCTTCTGGTCGTTTTCTAAGCCACCCCCTTCCCGTACGGATAGCCTGTGTACGGTATCCCTTTTGTTACTCATTTGGTGCTCACATTGGTTCTCATCCTTATGATATTTCGTCGTCCGGAGCTTGTTGTAGTGACATGGTGCCTGCCGCAGCTGCTTCTGCATCAATCACTCATGAGCTTCTGGAAACCTCGCTCCTTCTTTTTACGAGATTCTTTTTTCTTATAGTTTTGAGAAGTTCTTTATAAAGCTTTTAAACTCTAGTTACAGATGTTCCGGCTCCGCCGGCATACGAGATCTTCACTTTCGGTCAAGCCCAGCCACAAGCCTGAAAACTGCCTGATTCCCGTTATGTCGTCGCTGCAGCAACTTCCTCGCTACAGAGCTTGCTACAGCTGTTTCCCCGGTTACCACCTGCTAGACGTAATTTGTCTAATAAGGATTTCCTTCTGTTTTTAATGCCAGAACAGAAAAAACCACAGCTAAAATAGTAAGCAGGTATGCAGATTTTATGCCCCACATGTTATGTTTGACTACCTTTTGGAATTTAGTTTCTTTGGGTTTCCCTCCCTCACATACCCGTCACTTTTGTAGAGTTATGAACACTACGTATTAGGTTTCTATCTGATATTATCTTTCTTTTCTTGGTTAGGTTATTATGTTTTTTCTTTAACATAATAACCCCAATAACGTTTTTGTGTTTTTGAGCGTGGGAAACCTTACGGTCCATGCGTATTGTTTGTTGAGGCACTGTAATGTTGAACGTTTGTCCCAGAGTGCCAAACCTAGCGGTCTCTGGTGATGTTGTTTATTATTGTTGTGATGATGTTGAATACACGTATTCTGGTAGTGTTCAAGGAACTAATGCTACGTTTCTTTTTCAGTTCACTTAAATTAAAACTGCAGGGTCTTCATGTGATCTGATGTTGAGATATATGGAGCCAATACTATGATGTTATTCAGTTTTGAGCATATTTGCCATTGTTTTGTATTTGAATGATGCGTTGGCGTCTCTGATGGACCCATAGGTTCTGTGGCCAGGGTAGGATGTGTGAGCTCCAGTTTTTACTCAGTAATTTTGTTTTATATATGAAGTATTACACAAAGAATTGCTATGTTCAGCTAACGCTAAAATATGTTTTATTGTTAATAAAAGACAACTCATGGGGTTGTAATAATTTGGGGTACCATCTGTTATTACTTATTTGTGATTTTGGCATTATAATTCACGTCCTGTATGCTACCTGCATCTTTTGTTTGTTTGGCATAATTTTATTGCACAAATGTAAACTATATGTTACCTAAGTGAAATCACATAGCTAAATATGCAGCCTACGCAATTGTGGCGCAGCTACGCTCAGACGTCACTCAGGTGGGGACCCCTGCCCAGGGACGCCTTGACTCCAGAGAGCAAGAACTTGAAGGACCACTGTAGTGAAGTCAGATAGCATGACCATACCATGGCTATTGTGTGAGTAATATATTTAGTTACGTTAGTACTAGAGCGTATAAGAATTTTTGGATGTTAATCTCTGGTTCCCACAAGCCAATGCGTCTATTAGATAGCGATAGTGCTCTTTTGTACTTATCTCCCCCGTTATTGTACATACCTAAATCGCGAATAGGGGGGTTATAATTTTTACCTTCTCTGGTGTATTAGTTAAAGCTTTGTAGCTTAATGAACTCTTTTATTGAGTGTAGTTTTAGCTCCTGGTGTACAAGATAGGAGGAAGGAAAAGACGGGAGCTTCCCTAAAATTGTAATTATTCTGTTTTGGAGGGTTTGTAGTCTGTGTAAGTGTGAATTTGCAGCATAACCCAAACTAGAGCTGCATATGCCATTATCAGTCTCCTTAAAGTCTTGTGTATCGTGGTATCGTGAAGCACCTATTTAGTGGTAGTTGGCTATTAATATTAACAATTGCGTAGAACTGGTTTAGTTGGCAATTGGCCTTGCCCGTACGCCATTTCCTTCCAAGTGAGACCTTGGTCCATAGTGACGCCTAGATAGGTTACCTTATTTACCCATTCTGTCCGCTCGCCCTTGTAAATCAGAGACGGTTGTGCATGCTTAGGTAGTCTGTTTTGTACTCTTTTGCTAAACATTATTGACTGAAATTGGTTAGTTTTTATTTCAATTCGCCATTTTATATGCCATGGCTCTAGCTGATTACCCTAATTCTATAGACTACCCTGATTCTGTAGACGTAGGTGTAATATTCTGGGCTGTGTGGACTACGTTACTAGCGCTGTATCGTCGACGTATATATATTTTTCCGTAATCGTAATTTCGGGCATATCGTTCATGTAGAGATTGAAGAGTGTCGGTTCGAGCAAACTTCCTTGTGGAACCCCCGCCCTAATAGGTCTAAGGAAGAAGGAAGGATCCTTCACCATCGCTAGAAATTGACGTTTGCTGATGTAGTCTTTAATATGGATGATCATTGAGTCTGTAAAGTTATATGACTTAAGCTTGTAAATGAGGTCCGCATGCCGCAATTTATCAATAAGGCAACCTGTATCTAAGAATATGGCACCAGCTGATTTATTCGTAATGTACCATTTGGTAGTTAATTCGGTTAATCGTAAGAGTTGTAGTTCACTTTTGTGACTCAAATCCAAAGTTCTCTGGGATTAGGATGTTGTTCCTTACTATGTGTGAATTAATTTTTTGCATAATTACCCTTTCTAAAACGTTCCCGATTGACTTAATAGGCAAATTGTACTGTAGCTGGTGGATAATAAGAGATTTTCTTTTGGTTTTGTTAGAAATGTTGTTTTTACCGCTTTCCATTGTGGTGGAAATCTACCTTTTTCAAAGGAATGGTTGAATACTTTCGCAAAGAGGAGCAGCGCTCCACGCGAGGATTCTTAAGTACCACACTGGGTATCTTTTCAGGCCCGGGGCCTTTCTATTAGACAGGTGGGCAATGATCCAGCTTATTTCACCTGCATTGGTTTTTCGCATTTTATTGTGTGTGATCGAGCAACCTATTTCATTTATTTCGTTATCTATTTCCTGTAATTACTTTTGATTTTCCTGCCCCCCAACACGATTGGGATTAAAGGTTTCTTCGAGGGTCAAAGCAAAGCCCCGGCTTTGGCCCGAGGATTGTCAGTGGATGCGTTGTTAAGGTTATTAATTAAAGGTGGTATGCTTGTTAATTGGTACGAGTCATTTCGCTAGTCGCCAAACCGAATTTGATTGCGGATTGTGTTTATCGAACGCTTAGTTCCATTCATTTACTATGTATTTTCTAGTCCGGGCGGTTGTCGCATTTCTAACCTCAAGGTATTCTTACTGATGAATGGGGTTTCGAATTCTTTGCCATTTATTTCTTGCTCTGTTGCGATTTTGATGCAACATTTTAATATCTGTTGGCTTTTGGGCTTTGATTGTAAGCTTACATTTCAATGGTACACATTTAAGTGTCACTAGTTTTACCGCCACATCTAACTTGTCTATCACTCCGTCTTGAGATTGAAGCATGATGTGTGTCAACTTTCTTTTATATGCATGGAACTTTCTAGTTTCCTGCAGAACAGGCTCTCCCTCGCAGAAAGCTCCCAATGGCTGTTCCGCCCACTGAGAATATCCTTTGCGGCTCTTCCTTTCTCTGACGCCCGTGTCACTGTCGAACCGTATTGGCATAATGGCAACTTACGAGAAAACTGCAGAGTAAACAACTGTTACCACCCCCACAGAATCATAAACGGAGGAGTTTAAGATCCACAGGTATCAAATCATTTCCTCTAGTTTCTTCAGTTCCTCTGCTAAAACTTCGAAAATCGGCATGACTTATCCTCTATGGACTGAAGTAAGACTTACTGCGTACCTCTCTCCTTAAAGGAACACATAACATATCTTTGATCATAATCGCCACAAATGTTTTTAAACTACTCAATACTCAATATTGACACGAAGCGGAACACAATCTCAAGCATAATAACTCACAATGGCTTCACAAATATTAAAATATACACTTATTTTTTATACTATGATACATTGCCACGAATAAACATATCACCTGGAGCTAGTTGTAACTCGACTGAGACCGGAGATTAAGAATTCACTATCTTGTACGGACCGAGATATCAAGGAGCGGGTTTGGCGGTAAAATTTCTAACAGCCTTGGTTTGAGAATGACTCTGCAAATAAACGAGGGTCATTTCTTTAAATAAGAACCGCTTTGTTACAGCACACGAAATAGTTTATTTGTGAACATCACTTTTGTAGGAAAAGAAGATATGAACGTTATTTCATTTTTCTACGTAGTCACCATTCATGTCTAAACACTTCTTTAGTCGTGGCATCGGCTTTTCGATACCGTCATCACAGAACTCTGTTGCCAATCCATCGTGCACAAAAATGTTTCTATTGAAGTTTGTCACTCGCAATTGCAGTGTATGGGAAGGTGTGGTGAATGATGGAAATGTGCGCAAGTGGTATATACTGTTCGATGAAGAAAGGACGAACGTTCATAATGAGGCTCGATCTGGACGGCCCACTGTCATCGGTGGAAGGGTTGACACAAAATGTTGATGAGAAGATTCGTGAAAACAGACGCTTCGCTGCTGACGAGTTTCATCAAAATTTCCCTCGAGTTTCAAGGTCAGGAATTTAATCAATTTTTACCGACAAACTTAAATACCTAAAGTGTGTGCAAATGGGACAGGCGGCAGTTCTTGATGACGGAGTCCAAAAGCTGGTGCCACAGCTGAACAAGTGTTTCGACATTAAAGGTGACTGTAGAAAAATAAAATAATGTTCATATTTTCATTTCCTGTAAAAGGTATGTTCAGAAATAAAATATTTCGTGTGATATAACAAACCGGTTTTTAAATAAGAAATGACCCTGGTGCATGTCCCCAACGTGAAATTTGTACTACCGTCTTTTGGCATTATAATGCTATGCATACCGCTGCTGTGACTTCAAAAAATTGTATTTCACTGATTCCGAAGCATCCTTTAACGATTTGGGATCAGGGTTATCAGGAAAAATGCCATTTAACTGCAATAAATTAGCTAATGGACACTTTGGTAAAGAATAAGGAATGAAATTAAGCAGACGTTGGTAGAATTTAATATTTAGCACTATTAAATGAATGAAAATTATATACCACCTAGTGTGGTCCTGTGAATGGTAGATAATCAGAGCATTTTTGAAATGTCCATTAACAAGTTCACTCACGGACGGCTTAGGATAATAGGGCGAGATATAATACATTTAATTCCGACCATGAAACAAAATAATAGAATGATATTACAAGTAAAACATGTAACTCTTATATCGTCATCCCTGGGACACCAAAACAATAAAACATATTATTTAATTCCCTAATTGCACTTTGGGGTTAGCTTCCCATACAAGCTTCCACCAGTCACGTTACGTATTTATTCCCATTCTTACTTCTCAGACAAGACCCTATACAATCGACAAATAATTGCTATGTAGGCCTATCCGCTATTGTGGGTATTAACCAACCTACATTCATATACTGCATCGGTAAAAAACCAATATCCTATATGCGCATCCACGTCTGTACCAAATACCAGTAAATTTATCTCGATTGAGGTGTCGAGTTTTAAATACTGCTAAATGTGCTGCACATGGGCAATCATGAAAATATTCAACAAACTGAGGTATAATAATAATAGATGCCACAATTTTTGGATTTCGTTTTCCATAGTTACCATAGTTAGTCAGTACAGCATCTTTGCTTTGATATATCGTAATATCCTGAAATTGGAGGGGACAATCCTGTAATATCGGGCAAACCGCTAAACCTTCTTGTAATACTGTCGTTAGCATCATTAATGTTATGGGAACCCGGTAACACAAACTTACGCGATAACGCAACAGGAATGCAATTTTAAGTGTCTCGGACACATTGGACATGAAACTTAAAACTTCATAATTTAAGGCCCATCTGGCAACCTTGCCGCATTTCCTGGTTCTGGCCAACATTCATGAATAGCCTGGTTATCTGTTTCTAATAGAAACTCAACATCTTCTAGATAAAACTTAAATTTCTGTACCAAACAACATCGTTAACTCTTCCAATAAGTAGATGGAATATTTTGTCTTAGAGTTGGTCAACTTACTCGAAGCATACGCTACGTCCTTTCTATACCTCGCAAATGGTTGCAAGAGGATTGCTGAGATAGCTCCTGCAGAAGCTTCGGCTTGCAAAATAAACTGAGGAGAAAAACCCGGTACCATAAGTACAGGCGGAGAAATAAGCTACAGCTTAAACTCCAAAAATACACTCTCCTTTTCGGAATCCCAATTAATTTTAACCCTTAACTACTACACCTTTTTCAAATCACTCCAATACTACACTGGGTTAATTTTCACCCATACCTTATATTTGCATTTATATGTGTAACAATTGTTAATTTTTGACAGCTTTAATTCTAATAGATTGAAAATGCGAATATACCGCATACATATAACTGAAAAGGATCTGTTTTAAACCATATCAACGGAGTTTATACTAGGTTTATAGCGTTCTGCTCAACATGATCTCACAAATACACAATTTCTGAATCATTGCTAAGTGCACTGGCATTTACGTCTTCCTTCAGAGTAATTTCTCCATTTCACTTTTGCTTACATTTTTGCCGTTGTACATATAACTAGGCATTTTGAATCCGAGTTTTATCAAATGTATGAAGAACACCAAAATTACATTACTTTAAAATAGTAGCGCAAATACATCAATGGGTGAATAATCACGCATACGCACAGAAAACGATGTCGCTATAACCATTGACTGGCCTCAACAATAAGAAACTATCAGGAGAAGAACATGGCAGGAAGCGGGTGCAATACCGGTTAGGCAGCCAAAAACAAAGAAACAAAACCTCCCTGGGTGAATTCTCACCCAGAGTAGTATTTAAGCGTTAAAGGCCTTTTTGATAAGGAAATTTAATTGTGTGTCCATTTGAGCAAAACAGGAATAAATTTGGAAAAATAATTAAACATGCTCAAAAATCGAGCCACGCGTTTAACCGTGCGTGGACGAGGATGACCATGCACGTGCACAACTCTACAACTTTTAAATCCGCCGCTCTAAAGTGACTCCAAACCTCGCCTACATGTTTAAAAAACGTTTTCGAATAAATACATAATTGAAATAGAGATACACATACTCAAATTTAATGTCGCCAAATGATTTATCTAACAATTCAGTCAACATCTGCCTAGGAACAACCAAACGCACTGAATTAAATTCATACAAACTATAATCAGTGGCAAAAGCAATATATCGTGATGAATCGGGATGCAATGGAGTTTTGTAGCAGACACTATTAAGGTCTAACGTAGTGAAATACTGAGCGCCCGGAAACCAATAAAACGAATAGTGCAAGTGAGAAAGTGGAGTAAAATTGATACGTAAACTACGATTCAATTGCAATAATTCACCACTAAATAAACTTCATTATTTGGTTTGGTACCGAAAATACAGGGATGCAGTGACTCAATTGCGAAGGAGAAATTACTCCCGGATATAACATTTTATTTACGGATTGACGTAACAACATCAAAGGATGCGGCGGTAAACCAATAGGTTTATGATCTTTTAAATGAATGTGATACTGAGTCAAACCTGTGCGACCCAATTTATCGGTTAAAATATCTCAGAATTCAGCCTGGAGTGTAACTAACTCCTGTTATTGTAAATCGGAGAAAACTAAAATTGTATCTCTAACTGGAAAAACGTTAGGACAAGCCAAAATTTCAATACCCTTCTGGGAACGAAAAGGAAAATATGCTAACCGTCGGGTCAAATTCATCACTAACCGTGTATGAGTCACAAAATCAGCTTCAAACACTTCCGGCACCGGAAAAGATTTGTTAACATAAAACCTATATATTCCATCTAACGGTAGCAATGCGGACATCAGTACAAATGGCGCCTACAGCTTTCAAAAACTGATTAGTTACGTAAAGCTTACACATAATTCACATGCCCAAGGAAATAACACTACCCGAGTCAAGTAAAGCAAAGCTAGAATGTGTATTAACCTCAATAGGAATATACGGTAAACTTGACGTACTAGTGCCTCGAATATGATTTACAGATGAACACCTACATAATTCCTCTGTCATAAAGGTAGACTATACCGCTCAGGTCTAATAGAAGCACGGAGATTGAAATTAGCCGAACGTTGAAAACAATGTTTCTGAATGTGCCCTGCCTAATGGCAATAACACTCCATGACACGCGAGGCTGACAGAGTTATCTGGCGACAAAGGTCTTGGAAAATTTAAAGCATTCATAACTAAGGGCAAAAGCGAAAATTCCAGTGTTAATTGTTCCAATTGATCAAAGGTAACTAAAGATTACGTAAGAAAAATGCACGAATTTTAATATATCTTGTATTTTGATAATATTTAACACTACATTCCTCTTAGTATATGAGAACTTCAAAGCATCAGCTACGGACTTAATGTCCTCAAAATAAAGCAAAAATGATTATTTTTGGCATTGTACTCCAAAATAATACAAACGTAACAATTCAGTAAACCGAGCACGCAAAAGTTAAGCTTCCAGTATTTTAGAATGAAATAAATCCGGTGTAAATTGCATGTAATAATATCACCAATATGCCAGGTTAGTCAGCTGTTTGTATAAAGTTTTGGAATACAAGCTACCCTTTAAAACGCAATTGCTCGTTAATTTCATTGTCTTGGCTTACGAACGTGCTATCTGACGTTTTAGATAGACGAAGGCTCAACATTTAGCGAGAAAACAGTTTAAGGGAACTAAGGTACTCCACACTGATGTATAGCTCAAAAACATAACATTCATTTACTGGCAATAGATTCCGGGATTCCAGCAGATTTTAGATACCTTTACGTTATAGTGTAGGTACATACTCAGTTCATTAAACCCTCCCTGATAAAATGGACATATCATACATGCAGTCAGTATCAAAACCACTAAAACAACATGGCGAAATTCTTTCGATTGAGACAGGAAAGGCTACGCTAAATTAGGCACACGGCTATATCCAAAATACGATGTATAGTACACACACAAAGATTATTAATTAAAGGTTTATTTCAATTTCGACCTAAGGTATGACACGTACATCTCAAATGGCATATCTTATGCAAGTTAAATAATCATGATTGAAGGAAAACAACGAATTAAAACACTCTTAAAGTTACAAAATACAAGGAAAGAAACAAGATGGTCCCTGCGTGGCGTCTCGCAGACAAGAGCTAGGTTTTAACCGCGAAGTTTCTCTCAACCAAGCGTCCAAGTGGGCAAGTGGAATTATACTGGTAACCGTTACTGGCTAGTAGCGTAGGTTCAAGTCTTCGTGTTGATTATTCTATTTTTCTTCTCATTAGCGCTTGAAAGTCAAGTACATAATAGTGCAGCTTTGCAATTCCAGAGCTGTAAAGAATACTATAATCTAAATAGCTGTTGATTGTAAAATTGTTGCAATGAAATGTGTATAATAACCTAAAATAACTGTGATTATATAACTTTATGTCCCACTTCACGATATTATACCACAAAGTGATCTTTTTTAATGTCGACTGCCTTCACTCCTCATGCGTATGCAGTGGTGACAGCATACAGTCTCATTTGTGCTAGTCTTTTACTATGTATTCGACAGACGAATACGTTATTATGCTCCTTATCAACGGAGAGGGCAGAGAAAATGTGCAACAGGCTCAGAGTTTATACCAAGAGAGATATCCAAATAGAACGCAATCAACATCAAAAACTTTTCAGAATGTTTAAAGGCGTCTGCGCACAACGTCATCACTTGAAGGATGCCCCCTGTGAGAGACTCACCAGTGAAAACATAAAGTATTAATGCGGAAGATGTTATGAATGCATACGAAATAATCCGCATTCTAGTATATGGGCAATTGTGCAAGAGATAAACATTAGGGAATTTTCTGTGGTGCCAGTACTGCGAACCAATACGTTTCATACATATCATTTACACGTACACCACGCACATCACGGGAGAGATTTTGGGTGCACTTCTGTGAATGGATGCTAGGCCGAGTTGCAAATGATAGGTGTTCCACTCCAGAACTCTGTTTTCGGACGAATCAAAATTCCACAACAACGGGACCGTAAATCGGCACAACATGCATTATTGAAGTGTTCATAATCCTCAATGCGCAAGGGGGGAAGCCTTCCTAGTGCAGTGTGGAGTGAATGTCTGGTGCGCAATCTTGAGCGACAATCTTATTGGACCAGTTTCATTCGAGGGGCGTCTAAAAGGAGCGCGGTAGTTGGAAGTTCTCCGTAATGACTTTCCCTTGCTACTAGAAAATGTACCACTGTAAGAGCGATTAACGATGCGGTTTCAATCCGATGGTGATGCACCGCACATGTCAACTTTTGTCCGAAATCATCTAAATGTGGCACATCCTGTCATTGGATAGGAAGACAATCCCAGTGTCCTGGCCAGCCAGGTCACTTGAATTAACGCCCCTGAACTTCTTCCTCTGGGGTTATTTAAAACAAGTTTATGTAGAGGATCCAGGAGATCCGGAACGTCTTACGGTGATTTGTAGATCCATCACACCCACCATGTTATAACCAATTTGAATTTCTATGCAACAGCGTGCTCAGGTGTGCATTAACCAACAGGGACATCATTTTGAGCACTTGCTTCTTTAAAAGAGTCATATTCGAGCATTGATAAACGCCAATGATTTCAAGCAAGTAGATCTTTGTTACAGAAGAGTCCTTCCAGCGGCACCATGACATACCAAGAGGAGGTAATGTTAGTAGATATAATAGGTCGATTCTGAAACAAAGCAGATGCCGAAAACTGATAAGATTCTTTGTTCTATGCCGGCAAGCCCCGCCCCCTCTTTGTGTGCTACTGTTTCCCGCCTGGTCGCGTGTCGCTAGGTCCCGCCCCCTCCCTTTGTGTGCTTACCTAATGCCGACCGGGTCTGTGTCGTCAGGTCCTGCCCCCTCCCCCATGCGGTCTGGTCGCGTGCCGGTGTCCCCTCCCTCCCCTTTGTGGTCTGATTGGTTCCCTGTGGATAGGTGGGAGAGTGTGTATTGTTTCCATACGCTGGCTGCGTACCCTCCCTCCCGTTTGTGGTCTGATTGGTTGCCTGTGGATAGGTGGGAGAGTGTGTATTGTTCCTATACGCTGGTTACATTCCCGTCCCCCTCATTGTGACTTCTCTAAATCCCTCCCGTGTGATTGGTTCCCCTGCGGATAGGTGGGAGAGTGTGTATAGTTCCTATATGCTGGCGACGTCACCCCGCTCTCATAGCGTCCTCTCTAAATCCCACCGCTGGTGAGGTGTGTGGTAGGGGAATGGTTTTCACGATGCCTGCCAACCATTGGCAAATCGTTTGAGTACATAATTGTGTCAATCAATTAGGTAATGTTCGTCCATGCATAAAACATTATTGAAAAAAATCGGCATTTTATTACTACTAATGTCCGCACATTGCACTTCTAATGAAACGATGCTCCTCGATCGATGAATGCAATTAAGTATTATTGATTGTTTAATGTAAATAATTGTATATGAATTGACTTGTGCAACTGGAGCTATTTCCCCCATTTTACACCTACTAATGACATCGCATTTGAAATTAAACGCGGCTCGTCGATCGATGAAAAAAATTAAGTTTTTTTTTGATTGATTGTATATGAATTGACTCGCGCACCTGGTTGTTCTCGTATATGGAGGTGTTCAGGTAATGATTAGGTGAATATAATTATTACATCTAATAACATTTGTTTAATTCTTATTTTGAGCGGAGGGCTTATAAAAATATTAAATTGCTTAGACGAATTAAAAAACCGACTGAAAAGGACGGTGTAAATAGCTAGAGTGGGACGTTAACACGAGAACCCTTTACGAAAACCAAGACGCATGCGACCGCTGTGCATCGTCGAATACAATGAAACTTAAGAAGCGGTTAAACCAGGAACGCTAGGGTTTTTCCCTGGTACCTGCTCCTAATGGCTTGGGGTTTCCATCACGCCATATGCCAGGGTACACTTCAGCTGATGTATGTCCATGTATACCTCATTAGCGGACAATGGCAGACGTTTCCACTACATTAAACATCTTAAGAGACTTGAAGAACGCATACTGGGTCCTGTATACCCTCATTAGCGGACAATGGCAGACGTTTTTCCCTACATTAAACATCTTAATTGGTTTCCTAAGTGCTCTGCAAAACCCCGACCCTCTGGGTAAATAACTTTAGCGATACAATAGATTTTCTTAATGATTAGCTTAATGGGTTCCTACTTCCTCTGCGCAGAATTTCCATCACAAACCGTAGAAAACCCAAGCCAAGTCATGTTTTAAGCTTACTACAACAATTTTTCCCCGATAATTAATATAAATTCTACATGAAGATTATTAATGATTAAGTTTCATAGCTCTTATTTCTTTCAATAAAATATTGAAAATGACTCTATGTCAGGAAAAATTAAACGGAGAGAAGCGATATTTTCTTTTTACGCTGAAATTATAATTACACGCATAGCGTTCTTACAGGAAAAAACACTGCTCATATAGATTATAGGAATGCCCTGTGTTTAAACGTAACTATCGCAATTATTTCCAAGTATTATATCCTTCTCAGAGACAATCAAGTTATTATTATTACTATTATTATTATCATCATCATCATTTTCGTTAAGAAAGCTTACTCCATTTAAACAGATCGACGTATCACCATTCATTACTAACAATTTTATATGTGGAAACAATACATTATTTTCACTCTGCGATTATTTTGGTAATGTAACAATAATTAACAATGAATTTTAGTGGTGCATCTAAAAAAATAAATAAGCGTCTCGCTGATCGATGAATACTAGATACGTTATTAAAAAATAAAATAAATACGGTTTACATTATAGTTAAATATTATAAATGTTATTAAAGAATAAATGATTCGGTGTACATTATAGGCGAATATTACATATGGTATTAAAAAATAAATAAATAGGTTAACATTATAGTTAAATATTACATACGTCATTAAAAATAAATAAGCGTCTCGCTGATTGATGAATACTACATATGTTATTAAAAAATAAAATAAATACGGTTAACATTATAGTTAAATATTATAAATGTTATTAAAAATAAATAATTCGTGTAACGTTATAGGTGAATATTACATATGTTATTAAAAAATAAAATAAATACGGTTAACATTATAGTTAAATATTATAAATGTTATTAAAGAATAAATGATTCGGTTTACATTATAGGCGAATATTACATATGGTATTAAAAATAAATAAATAGGTTAACATTATAGTTAAATATTACATACGTCATTAAAAATAAATAAGCGTCTCGCTGATTGATGAATACTACATATGTTATTAAAAAATAAAATAAATACGGTTAACATTATAGTTAAATATTATAAATGTTATTAAAAATAAATAATCCGGTTAACGTTATAGGTGAATATTACATATGTTATTAAAAAATAAATAAATACGGTTAACATTATAGTTAAATATTACATACGTTATTAAAAATAAATAATGGTCTCGCTGATCGATGAATACAATTAAATATTTTTACTTAATTAATTGTATATGAATTGACTTGCGCATTTTGGTTGCTGTCGTATGTGTTATGGTGTTAAGTTGATTATTACGCGTGTATAACTATTACGACTAATAACATTTGTTTAATTCTAAATAAATAATTAAATATGGAGCCTATCCTAAACAAGACGCATTCCTTGTTACTCTTCATTTATTCCATTTGAAAATATTGGCTTATTCTCTTAGTAAACATAGTACCCCTCCCTTCGAGAGATATTTTTTGAATATCCCAGCAGAGAGATCGAAACATATTTGTTTAAAAGCTTTTTTCTATAGATGAATGAAATATTTTATGAATAACAGCTTTATTTAACATGGGTAAAAGGTGTTTAAAGGTTGTTTTCATAACAATTACGTTGTGGTAACGTGCGAGGTTTGAACAGGAGAGTTCATCGGTTCGATTCCCGGTGACTACCCTAGCAAACTTACATTTGTTCTCTGGAGCTAGCCTGCTTTTACGTTCTAGTTTATAGATGAATGAAATATTTAATGAATAACAGACTTATTTAACATGGGTAAAAGGTGTTTAAAGGTTGTATTGATAAGAATTACGTTGTGGTAACGTGCGAGGTTTGAACAGGAGAGTTCATCGGTTCGATTCCCGGTGACTACCCTAGCCAACTTACAATTGTTCTCTGAAGCTAGCCTGCTTTTACGTTATAGTTTATAGATGAATGAAATATTTTATGAATAACAGACTTATTTAACATGGGTAAAAGGTGTTTAAAGGTTGTTTTGATAAAAATTACGTTGTGGTAACGTGCGAGGTTTGAACAGGAGAGTTCATCGGTTCGATTCCCGGTGACTACCCTAGCCAACTTACAATTGTTCTTTGAAGCTAGCCTGCTTTTACGCTTTAGTTTATAGATGAATGAAATATTTTAAGAATAACAGCCTTATTTAACATGGGTAAAAGGTGTTTAAAGGTTGTTTTGATAAAAATTACGTTGTGGTAACGTGCGAGGTTTGAACAGGAGAGTTCATCGGTTCGATTCCCGGTGAATACCCTAGCCAACGTACAATTGTTCTTTGAAGCTAGCCTGCTTTTACGATCTAGTTTATAGATGAATGAAATATTTTATGAATAACAGCCTTATTTAACAGGGGTAAAAGGTGTTTAAAGGTTGTTTTGATAAAAATTACGTTGTGGTAACGTGCGAGGTTTGAACAGGAGAGTTCATCGGTTCGATTCCTGGTGACTACCCTAGCCAACTTACAATTGTTCTTTGAAGCTAGCCTGCTCTTACGATCTAGTTTATAGATGAATGAAATATTTTATGAATAACAGCCTTATTTAACAGGGGGTAAAATGTGTTTAAAGGTGGTTTTGATAAAAATTACGTTGTGGTAACGTGCGAGATTTGAACAGGAGAGTTCATCGGTTCGATTCCTGGTGACTACCCTAGCCGACTTTAGAACCATTAACGATTTTTTATAAGCGCGGTTGTTGCCTTACAAGGAAAATTATATCAACAGAAACAATACCTTCTTTTTCGTTATTTTCACTCTAAATTTCTTACTAAATAATACCTTGGTGCTAACCTCAGTGTCGCTATTCACATTCATATCATGTTAGAATAATTCTTTGATTGCAGACGGTCAAATGGAGGTCCACGAATATATAGTCTACACATTAACGATTTTTATAAGTGCGGGCGTAGCCTTACAAGGAAAATTATATCAACAGAAACAATACCTTCTTTTTACGTTATTTTCACTCTAAAATTATTACTAAATAATACACTGAAACTAACCTCAGTGTCGTCATTCACATTTATAGCGTGTTAGAATAATTCTTTGATTCCAGACACATGATTCAAATTTAATACTCTGACCCCTGGATTTCTCGGTTTCACTGGTTGCTAGGCGAATGCTGTGAAGTTTCATTACAACAGCGAATTGTTTCCTCCACACCGTTTCACTGATACTCTCCTTTTACTCAGGCTTTCATCTCTCTGGCTCTGACTGGTAATATTTGCTACTGAACGTCGGAACTCATGTGATACAGATGCTTTCTGAATAAAGAAACTTATATGTATGTAGCTAAATGGACAGGAATGTCGTAGTGTTTAAAACACCCTCGAGATAAAAAATAGAGTGAATACCTCAAAACAAGCATCCTGAGAAGTTAAGTGTAAATGTCCTATATATAGAGTGTTATCCTTAAACAGACGCATGAGGAAGGGAAAGCCATTCGAGGGTACCGTTTATAATTCTGTTTTTGATGTGGCAGAATATTCAGATACCGGAGATTTTTCGCGGTTTTCCCTCGTCTGCAGGCAAATGCCTGTGCTTCTAAGCCCTCTTTTTTGATTACCGTCCGCCATTCGCTCAGACGTTTGATTTTTTCGTGCTTTTCCCTGGTCTGTAGGCGAATGCCTGTGCTTCTAAGACCATCTGTTTGGATTACCGTCCGCCAGTCGCTCAGACCTTTGATTTTTTCGTGGTTTTCCCTGGTCTGCAGGCGAATGCCTGAGCACCGGATGCTACCATGTTTTCATGTTATATCATTTGCATCATAACCTATGTGCTTCTAAGGGCCTCTGTCTGGATTACCGTCGGCCACTCGCTCAGACCTTTGATTTTTTGTGCTTTTCCCTGGTCTGCATGCGAATTCCTGTGCTTATAAGGCACTCTGACTGGATTACCGTCGGCCACTCGCTCAGACGTTTAATTTTTTCGTGGTTTTCCCTGGTCTGTAGGCGAATGCCTGAGCCCCGTATGCTACCATGTTTTCATTGTATGTCAATTGCATCTTAACCTATGTGCTTCTAAGGCCTTCTGTTTGGATTACCGTCTACCACACGCTCAGATCTTTCATTTTTTCGTGGTTTTCCCTGGTCTGCAGGTGAATGCCTGTGCTTCTAAGACCATCTGTTTGGATTACCGTCCGCCAGTCGCTCAGACCTTTGATTTTTTCGTGCTTTTCCCTGGTCTGTAGGCGACTGCCTGTGCTTCTAAGACCATCTGTTTGGATTACCGTCCGCCAGTCGCTCAGACCTTTGATTTTTTCGTGGTTTTCCCTGGTCTGCAGGCAAAAGCCTGAGCACCGTATGCTACCATGTTTTCATGTTATATCATTTGCATCATAACCTATGTGCTTCTAAGGCCCTCTGTCTGGATTACCGTCGGCCAGTCGCTCAGACCTTTGATTTCTCGTGCTTTTCCCTGGTCTGCATGCGAATTCCTGTGCTTATAAGGCACTCTGACTGGATTATCGTCGGCCACTCGCTCAGACCTTTGATTTTTTCGTGGTTTTCCCTGGTCTGTAGGCGAATGCCTGAGCCCCGTATGCTACCATGTTTTCATTGTATGTCAATCCCATCTTAACGTATGTGCCTCTAAGGCCTTCTGTTTGGATTACCGTCCGCCACTCGCTCAGACCTTTGATTTTTTCGTGGTTTTCCCTGGTCTGCATGCGAATGCCTGTGCTTCTAAGGCACTCTGACTGGATTACCTTCCGCCACTCGCTCAGACGTTTAATTTTATCGTGGTTTTCCCTGGTCTGTAGGCGAATGCCTGAGCCCCGTATGCTACCATGTTTTCATTGAATGTCAATTGCATCTTAACCTATGTGCTTCTAAGGCCTTCTGTTTGGATTACCGTCCACCACTCGCTCAGATCTTTCATTTTTTCGTGGTTTTCCCTGGTCTGCAGGTGAATGCCTGTGCTTCTAAGGCACTCAGACTGGATTACCGTCGGCCACTCGCTCAGACCTTTGATTTTTTCGTGGTTTTCCCTGGTCTGTAGGCGAATGCCTGAGCCCCGTATGCTACCATGTTTTCATTGTATGACAATCGCATCTTAACCTATGTGCTTCTAAGGCCCTCTGTTTGGATTACCATCGGCCACTCGCTCAGACCTTTGATTTTTTCGTTGTTTTCCCTGGTCTGTAGGAGAATGCCTGAGCCCCGTATGCTACCATTAAGATTCCGAATCTGCGCAATTATACCCGATCAATACATACATCTTCAGAATACTTTACTTACTCTAAGCATCCAAACCTGTACGGAGACGTCCGAATACCGCCGAAGAATACATTATGGTTGCAATATTTTGCTCACTCACTCTAAGCACGCGAAGCTATACGAAGACCTATGAATACATGCAATCACACATAAACACCGCTGATCACCTCTCTAAATACTCGAACATGCAGGAAGACATACGGTCATATGCTTGTCAGAACCCATAATCAGATCGGAATGACAGGCTTTAATGTAGATATTTATTTACAACCATAACAAGAACACATCACATCTAAACAATGTCTTAGACAGGAACTTTCTCTTTAAGACACGTTATGTATGCTATTCGCTTGTTTAGATTCAATGGAGATTCCAAACTTTCATCTCGGAAAAAAAATTGTAGGCAATTTAGGGTGCTCTTAAAGATAAGATAATTTTATCGAGGATTCTCTTAAAGGAACACCTGACATGTAACATTTTACCAGATAATGCTGCTTACAATAGCGAGTTCGCGACTTCAGATGCATGTATCCTACAATCAACTAATTTGTTCACGGTTTTTGCTTGAGAAATCTTATTGGGCGTGAAAGACTGGTAATGTTGCTCAGAGACCTCTATCAGGCTTGAGGTTCTTTTACGTGCCGTAAATCTACGACACGGAACCACAGGATTTACTTCCCTTCCGAAGGAAGCCATGCTAAGAATTTTTACGCCCGAAAAATCCATCGCCCTCCGTCGGGCTTGAACCCGCGACCTCGGGGTCTAGAGGCTAGCATGGTAACCACTACACCACGGACGACGACACACACCTAAGGTCATTTGTGTGCAACTCACTAACTAATCGAGTGGAATGGCTCAGGCGGTAAGTCGGTGACTTGTATTCGGTTCAATCCCACACCCCCTCTGATTCCCAGAGGTTTTATCTTCAAGGTTTTCCACTCACTAGACGAATGCTGTGAAGGCTCGTTCCACCTCTGAATTTTCCCTCTAACCCTTACCTCCATCCTCATTTTACTTTTTTCATCTTTTTGGCTGTTATAGGGTTGAAACTAGCGAAGAGGCGCTATCGGCATAAGCAGAGCTTATGCTCTCTGTAACTTTCATCCATGGAATGTGTGTGGCCCCAGAATCCTGGACCTCTCAGAGATGTGTAAGTCGGTAGTCCTCGAGAGGAGCCATAGATTGCGGCAACTGCCGCCAGGGAATTTTTTTTATCCGTGGAAGGTAGGGGCCCTGTCCCCTACCCTTTGACTGTCGCACGTCGTCGCCTTGCTTGACAACGTCGTCACACTACGCTACTACGTCGTCACGCTATATAACAACATTCAGAAGGCCCCTGATCATCAACATACAGCTGATGAAGACGCGGCACGAGTTGGAACGTTTCCAGATCTCGGATCGTTCCAGCTAGTTTCGCGCTTCTACCATCTACCTTCTAAAGTAAAGTTTGTTGGTTGGTTTAAACCTGTACAGCTTGCATTGCCCTGTGTCTCACTAACGTTTTTCAGATCTCGGATCGTTCCAGCTAGTTGCGCGCTTCTACCATCTACCTTCCAAAGTAAAGTTTGTTAGTTGGTTTAGATCTGTACACCGTGCATTGCGCTGGATGTCCCTAACGTTTCCAGATCTAGGATCGTTCCAGCTAGTTGCGCGCATCTACCATCTACCTTCTAAGGTAAAATTTGGTTTTTGGTTTAGATCTGTACAGCTTGCATTGCGCTGGATGTCCCTAACGTTTCCAGATCTAGGATCGTACCAGCTAGTTGCGCGCTTCTACCATCTACCTTCTAAAGTACAGTTTGGTTTTTGGTTTAGATCTGTACAGCTTGAATTGCGCTGGATGTCCTTAACGTTTCCAGATCTAGGATCGTTCCAGCTAGTTGCGCGCTTCTACCATCTACCTTCTGAAGTAAAGTTTGGTTTTTGGTTTAGATCTGTACAGCGTGCATCGCGGTGGATGTCCCTAACGTTTCCAGATCTCGGATCGTTCCAGCTAGGTGCGTGCTTCTACCATCTACCTTCTTAAGTAAAGTTTGTTGTTTGGTTTAGATCTGTACAGCTTGCATTGCGCTTGATGTCCCTTACGTTTCCAGATCTAGGATCGTTCCAGCTAGTTGCGCGTTTCTACAATCTACCTTCTGAAGTAAAGTTTGGTTTTTGGTTTACATCTGTACAGCTTGCATTGCGCTGGATGTCCTTAACGTTTCCAGATCTAGGATCGTTCCAGCTAGTTGCGCGCTTCTACCTTCTACCTTCTGAAGTAAAGTTTGGTTTTTGGTTTAGGTCTGTACAGCGTGAAAGGCGCTGGATGTCCCTAACGTTTCCAGATCTCGGATCGTTCCAGGTAGTTGCGCGCTTCTACCATCTACCTTCTAAATTAAAGTTTTTTGCTCGGTTTAGATCTGTACAGCTTGCATTGCGCTGGATATCCCTAATGTTTCCAGATCTAGGATCGTTCCAGCTAGTTGCGCGTTTCTACAATCTACCTTCTGAAGTAAAGTTTGGTTCTTGGTTTACATCTGTACAGCTTGCATTGCGCTGGATATCCCTAACGTTTCCAGATCTAGGATCGTTCCAGCTAGTTGCGCGCTTCTATCGTCTACGTTCTGAAGTAAAGTTTGGTTTTCGGTTTACATCAGTACAGCGTGCATCGCGCTGGATGTCCCTAACGTTTTCAGATCTAGGATCGTTCCAGCTAGTTGCGCGCTTCTACCATGTATCTTCTAAAGTAAAGCTTGGTTTTTGTTTAGATCTGTACAGCTTGCATTGCGCTGGATGCCCCTAACGTTTCCAGATCTAGGATCGTTCCAGCTAGTTGCGCTCTTCTATCATCTACCTTCTAAACTAAAGGTTGGTTTTTGGTTTAGATCTGTACAGCTTGCATTGCGCTGAATATCCCTAACGTTTCCAGATTTAGGATCGTTCCCGCTAGTTGCGCGCTTCTATCATCTACCTTCTAAAGTAAAGGTTGGTTTTTGGTTTAGATCTGTACAGCTTGCATTGCGCTGAATATCCCTAACGTTTCCAGATATAGGATCGTTCCCGCTAGTTGCGCGCTTCTACCATCTACCTTCTAAAGTAAAGTTTGGTTTTTGGTTTAGATCTAAACAGCTTGCATTGCGCTGGATGTCGCTAACGTTTCCAGATCTAGGATCGTTCCAGCTGGTTGCGCGCTTCTACCATCTACCTTCTTAAGTAAAGTCTGGTTTTTGGTTTAGATCTGTACAGCTTGCATTGCGCTGGATGTCCCTAACGTTTCCAGATCTAGGATCGTTACAGCTAGTTACGCGCTTTTACCATCTACCTTCTGAGGTATATTCTGGTTTTTGGTTTAGATCTGTACAGCGTGCATCGCGCTGGATGTCCCTAACGTTTCCAGATTAGGATCGTTCCAGCTAGTTGCGTGATTCTACCATCTACCTTCTTAAGTAAAGTTTGTTGGTTGGTTTAGATCTGTACACCGTGCATTGCGCTGGATATCCCTAAAGTTTCCAGATCTAGGATCGTTCCAGCTAGTTAGCGCTTCTACCATCTACCTTCTAAAGTAAAGTTTGGTTTTTGGTTTAGATCTGTACAGCTTGCATTGCGCTGGATATCCCTAACGTTTCCGGATCTAGGATCGCTCCAGCTAGTTGCGCGCTTCTACCATCTACCTTCTAAAGTAAAGTTTGGTTTTTGGTTTAGATCTAAACAGCTTGCATTGCGCTGGATTTCCCTAACCTTTCCAGATCTAGGATCGTTCCAGCTTGTTGCGCGCTTCTACCATCTAGCTTCTGAAGTAAAGTTTGGTTTTTGGTTTAGATCAGTACAGCGTTCATTGCGCTGGATGTCCCTAACGTTTCCAGATCTAGGATCGTTCCAGCTAGTTGCGCTCTTCTATCATCTACCTTCTAAAGTAAAGTTTGGCGGTTGGTTTAGATTTGTACAGCTTGCATTGCGCTGGATGTCCCTAACGTTACCAGATCTCGGATAGTTCCAGCTCGTTGCGCGCTTCTACCATCTACCCTCTAAAGTAAAGTTTGGTGGTTGGTTTAGATCTGTACAGCGTGCATCGCGCTGGACATCCCTAACGTTTTCAGTTCTAGGATCGTTCCAGCTAGTTGCGCGCTTTTACCATCTGCTTTCAAGTAAAGTTTGGTGGTTGGTTTAGATCTGTGCAGCTTGCATCCCGCTGGATGACCCTAACGTTTCCAGATCTCGGAACGTTCCAGATAGTTGCGCGCTTCTATCATCTACCTTCTGAAGTAAAGTTTGGCGTTTGGTTTAGATTTGTACAGCTTGCATTGCGCTGTGTCTCCCTAACGTTTCCAGATCTCGGAACGTTCCATCTCGTGCCGCGTCTCTGTCACCTGTATGTTGATGATCAGGGGCCTTCTGAATGTTGTTAGGTAGCGTGACGACGTAGTAGCGTAGTGTGACGACGTTGTCAAGCAAGGCGACGACGTGTGACAGTCAAAGTGTAGGGGACAGGGCCTCTACCTTTCACGGATAAAAAAATTCCCTGGCGGCAGTTGACGCAATCTATGGCTCCTCTCGAGGACTACAGACTTACACATCTCTGAGAGGTCTAGGATTATGGGGCCACACACATTCCATGGATGAAAGTTACAGAGAGCATAAGCTCTGCTTATGCCGAGAGCCCCTCTCCGCTAGTTTCAACCCTGAAACAGCCAAGAAGATGAAAAAAGTAAAATGAGGATGGAGGTGAAAGGATGAGAAGAAGAATTCAGAGGTGGGACGAGCCTTCACAGCAGTCGTCTAGTGAGTGGAAAACCTTGAAGATAAAACCTCTGGGAATCAGAGGGGGTGTGGGATTGAACCGAATACAAGTCACCGACTTACCACCTGAGCCATTCCACTCGATTAGTTTGTGTGTTACACACAAATGACCTTAGGTGTGTGTCGTCGTCCGTGGTGTAGTGGTTACCATGCTAGCCTCTAGACCCCGAGGTCGCGGTTTCAAGCCCGACGGAGGGCGATGGATTTTTCGGGCGTAAAATTTCTTAGCATGGCTTCCGTCGGAAGGGAAGTAAAGCCTGTGGTCCCGTGTCGTAGATTTACGGCACGCAAAAGAACCTCAAGCCTAATAGAGGTCTCTGAGCAACATTACCAGTCTTTCACGCCCAATAAGATTTCTCAAGCAAAAACCGTGAACAAATTAGTTGATTGTCGGATACATGCATCTGAAGTCGCGAACTCGATATTGTAAGCAGCATTATCTGGTAAAATTTTACATGTCAGTCGTTCCTTTAAGAGAATCCTCGATAAAATTATCTTTACTTTAAGAGCACCCTAAATTTCCTACAATTTTTTTTCCGAGATGAAAGTTTGGAATCTCCATTGAATCTAAACAAGCGAATAGCATACATAACGTGTCTTAAAGAGAAAGTTGCTGTCTAAGACATTGTTTAGATGTGATGTGTTCTTGTTATGGTTGTAAATAAATATCTATATTAAAGCCTGTCATTCCAATCTGATTGCGGGTTCTGACAAGCACATGACCGTATGTCTTCCTGCATGTTTGAGTATTTAGAGAGGTGGTCAGCGGTGTTTATGTGTGATTGCATGTATTCATAGGTCTTCGTATAGCTTCGCGTGCTTAGAGTGAGTGAGCAAAGTATTGCAACGATAATGTATTCTTCGGCGGTGTTCGGACGTCTCCGTACAGGTTCGGATGCTTAGAGTAAGTAAAGTGTTCTGAAGATGTATCTATTGATCGGGTATAATCGCGCAGATTCGGAATCTTAATGGTAGCATACGGGGCTTAGGCATACGCCTACAGACCAGGGAAAAACACAAAAAAATCAAAGGTCTGAGCGAGTGGCCGATAGTAATCCAAACAGATGGCCTTATAAGCACATAGGTTAAGATGCGATTGACATACAATGAAAACATGGTAGCATACGGGGCTCAGGCATTCGCCTACAGACCAGGGAAAACCACGAAAAAATCAAAGGTCTGAGCGAGTGGCCGACGGTAATACAGTCAGAGTGCCTTAGAAGCACAGGCATTCGCCTGCAGACCAGGGAAAACCACGAAAAAATCAAAGGTCTGAGCGAGTGGTGGACGGTAATCCAAACAGAAGGCCTTAGAAGCACAAAGGTTAAGATGCGATTGACATACAATGAAATCATGGTAGCATACGGGGCTCAGGCATTCGCCTACAGACCAGGGAAAACCACGAAAAAATTAAAGGTCTGAGCGAGTGGCCGACGGTAATCCAGGCAGAGTGCCTTAGAAGCACAGGCATTTGCATGCAGACCAGGGAAAACCACGAAAAAATCAAAGGTCTGAGCGAGTGGCCAACGGTAATCCAGACAGAGGGCCTTAGAAGCACATAGGTTAAGATGCAAATGATATAACATGAAAACATGGTAGCATACGGTGCTCAGGCATTCGCATGCAGACCAGGGAAAACCACGAAAAAACCAAAGGTCTGAACGAATGGCGGACGATAATCCAAACAGAGGGCCTAGAAGCACAGGCATTCGCCTGCAGAACACGGAAAACCGCGAAAAATCTCCGGTATCTGATATTCTGGCACATCAAAAAGAGAGTTATAAACGGTACCCTCGAATGGCTTTCCCTTCCTCATGCGTCTTTTTAAGGATAGCACTCTATATACAGGACATTTACACTTAACTTCTCGGGATGCGTGTTTTGAGGTATTCACTGTATTTTTTATCTCGAGGGTGTTCTAAACATTACGACATCCCTGTCCTTTTAGCTACATACGTATATGTTCCTTTATTCATAAAGCATCTGCATCACATGAGTTCCGACGTTCAGTAGCAAATATTACCAGTCAGAACCGGAGAGATGAAAGTCTGAGTAAAAGGAAAATGTCAGTGAAACGGTGTGGAGGAAACAATTCGCTGTTGTAATGAACCTTCACAGCATTCGCCTAGCAACCAGGGAAACCGAGAAATCCAGGGGTCAGAGTATTAAATTTGAATCATGTGTCTGGAATCAAAGAATTATTCTAACACGATATGAATGCGAATGGCGACACTGAGGTTAGCACCAATGCATTATTTTGTAATAATTTGAGAGTGAAAATAACGAAAAAAGAAGATATTGTTTCTGTTGATATAATTTTCCTTGTAAGGCTTCGCCCGCGCTTATAAAAATCGTTAATGTGTAGCCTATGTATTCGTGGACCTCCATTTGACTGTCTGCAGTGAAAGAATTATTCTAACATGACATGAATGTGAATGGCGACACTGAGGTTAGCACCAAGGTATTATTTACTAATAATTTTAGAGTGAAAATAACGAAAAAAAGGTATTGTTTCTGTTGATATAATTTTCCTTGTAAGGCTACACCCGCGCTTATAAAAAATCGTTAATGGTTCTAAAGTCGGCTAGGGTAGTCACCGGAAATAGATCCGATGAACTCTCCTGTGCAAACCTCGCACGTTACCGCAACGTAATTTTTATCAAAACAACCTTTAAACACCTTTTACCCTCTGTTAAATAAGGCTGTTATTCATAAAATATTTCATTCATCTATAAACTAGATCGTAAAAGCAGGCTAGCTTCAAAGAACAATTGTAAGTTGGCTAGGGTAGTCAACGGGAATCAAACCGATGAACTTACCTGTTCAAACCTCGCACGTTACCACAACGTAATTTTTATCAAAACAACCTTTAAACACCTTTTACCCATGTTAAATTAGGCTGTTATTCATAAAATATTTCATTCATCTATAAATTAGAACGTAAAAGCAGGCCAGCTTCAAAGAACAATTGTAGGTTGGCTAGGGTAGTTACCGATATTCGAACCGATGAACTCTCCTGTTCAAACTTCGCACGTTACCACAACGTAATTTTTATCACAACAACCTTTAAACACCTTTTACCCATGTTAAATAAGGCTTATTCATAAAATATTTCATTCATCTATAAACTAGAACGTAAAAGCAGGCTAGCTTCAAAGAACAATTATAAGTTGGCTAGGGTAGTCACCGGGAATCGAACCGATGAACTCTCCTGTTCAAACCTCGCACGTTACCACAAGTAATGTTTATCAAAACAACCTTTAAACACCTTTTACCCATGTTAAATAAGGCTGTTATTTATAAAATATTTCATTCATCTATAAACTAGATCGTAAAAGCAGGCTAGCTTCAAAGAACAATTGTAAGTTGGCTAGGGTAGGTACAGGGAATCGAACCGATGAACTCTCCTTTTCAAACCTCGCACGTTACCACAACTTAATTGTTATCAAAACAAGCTTTAAACACCTTTTACCCACGTTAAATAAGGCTGTTATTCATATAATATTTCATTCATCTATAAACTAGAACGTTAAAGCAGGCTAGCTTCAAAGAACAATTGTAAGTTGGCTAGGGTAGTCACCGGGAATCGAACCGATGAACTCCCCTGTTCAAACTTCGCACGTTACCACAACGTAATTTTTATCAAAACAACCTTTAAACATCTTTTACCCATGTTAAATAAGGCTGTTATTCATAAAATATTTCATTCATCTATAAACTAGAACGTAAAAGCAGGCTAGCTTCAAAGAACAATTGTAAGTTGCCTAGGGTAGTCACCAGGAATCGAACCGATGAACTCTCCGGTTCAAACTTCCCACGTTACCACTACGCAGTTTTTATCAAAACAACCTTTAAACACCTTTTACCCATGATAAATAAGGCTGTTATTCATCAAATGTTTCATTCATCTATAGAAAGAGGCTTTTAAACAAATGTGGTTCGATCTCTCTGCTGGAATGTTTAAAAATATCTCTCGAAGGGAGCGGTATTTAAAAACGTTCTCGTCCTATGTTTACTAAGAGAATAAGCCTATCCTTTTAAATGGAATAAATGAAGAGTAACAAGGAATGCGTCTTGTTTAGGATAGGCTCCATATTTCATTATTTATTTAGAATGAATCAAATGTTATTAGTCGTAATAGTAATACACGCGTAATAATCAACTTAACACCCGAACACATATGACAGCAACCAAAATGCGCAAGTCAATTCATATACATTTAATTAATAAAAAATATTTAATTGTATACATCGATCAGCGAGACCATTATATATTTTAATAACGTATGTAATATTTAACTATAATGTTAACCGTATTTATTAATTTTTTTAATAACATATGTAATATTCACCTATAATGTTAACCGAATCATTTATTTTTAATAACATTTATAATATTTAACTATAATGTTAACCGTATTTATTTTATTTTTTAATAACATATGTAGTATTCATCGATCAGCGAGACGCTTAGTTATTTTTTATGACGTATGTAATCCGCATTTATTGATTTTTTAATAACATATGTAATATTGACCTATAATGTTAACCGAATTATTTACTTTTAATAACATTTATAATATTTAACTATAATGTTAAGCGTATTTATTTTATTTTTTAATAACATATGTAGTATTCATCGATCAGCGAGGCGCTTATTTATTTTTTTAGATGCACCACTAAAATTCATTGTAAATTATTGTTACATTACCAAAATTATCGCAGAGTAAAAATAATGTATTGTTTCTACATACAAAATTGTTAGAGATGAATGGTGATACGTCGATCTGTTTAAATGGAATAAGCTTTCTTAACGAAAATGATGATGATGACGATAATAATAATAGTAATAATAATAACTTGATTGTCTCTGAGAAGGATATAATACTTGGAAATAATTGCGATAGTTACGTTTAAACACAGGGCATTCCTATAATCTATATGAGCAGGTTTTTTTTTGTAAGAACGCTATGCGTGTAATTATAATTTCAGCGTAAAAAGAAAATATCGCTTCTCTCCGTTTAATTTTTCCTGACTTAGAGTCATTTTCAATATTTTATTGAAAGAAATAAGAGCTATGAAACTTAATCATTAATAATGTTCATGTAGAATTTATATTAATTATCGGGGAAAAAATTGTTGTAGTAAGCTTAAAACATGGCTAGCCTTGGGTTTACCACGGTTTGTGATGGAAATTCTGCGCAGAGGAAGTAGGAACCCATTAAGCTAATCATTAAGAAAATCTATTGTATCGCTAAAGTTATTTATCCAGAGGGTCCGGGTTTTGCAGAGCACTTAGGAAACCAATTAAGATATTTAATGTAGGGAAAAACGTCTGTCATTGTCCGCTAATGAGGGTATACAGGACCCAGTATGCGTTCTTCAAGTCTCTTAAGATGTTTAATGTAGTGGAAACGTCTGCCATTGTCCGCTAATGAGGGTATACATGGACATACATCAGCTGAAGCGTACCCTGGCATATGGCGTGATGGAAACTTCAAGCCATTAAGAGCAGGTAACAGGGAAAAACCCTAGCGTTCCTGGTTTAACCGCTTCTTAAGTTTCATTGTATTAGACGATGCACGGCGGTCGCATGCGTCTTGTGTTTCGTAAAGGGTTCTCGGGTTAACGTCTCACTCTAGCTATTTACACCGTCCTTTTCAGTCTGTTTTTTAATTCGTCTAAGCAATGTAATATTTTTTATAAGCCCTCCGCTCAAAAGAAGAATTAAACAAATGTTATTAGATATAATAATTATATTCACCTAATCATTACCTTAACACCTCCATATACGAGAACAACCAGGTGCGCGAGTCAATTCATATACAATCAATCAAAAAAAACTTAATTGTTTTCATCGATCGACGAGCCGCGTTTAATTTCAAATGCGATGTCATTAGTAGGTGTAAAATGGGGGAAATAGCTCCAGTTGCACAAGTCAATTCATATACAATTATTTACATTAAACAATCAATGATACTTAATTGCATTCATCGATCGAGGAGCATCGTTTCATTAGAAGTGCAATGTGCGGACATTAGTAGTAATAAAATGCCGATTTTCTTTCAATAATGTTTTATGCATGGACGAACATTACCTAATTGATTGACACAATTATGTACTCAAACGATTTGCGGATGGGTGGCAGGCATCGAGAAAATCATTCCCCTACCACACACCTCACCAGGGGCGGGATTTAGACAGGACGCTATGAGAGCGGGGTGACGTCGCCAGCGTATAGGAACAATACACACTCTCCCACCTATCCGCAGGTGAACCAATCACACGGGAGGGATTTAGACAAGTCACAATGAGGGGGATGGGAATGTAACCAGCGTATAGGAACAATACACACTCTCCTACCTATCCACAGGGAACCAATCAGACCACAAAGGGGAGGGAGGGTACGCAGCCAGCGTATGTAAACAATACACACTCTCCCACCTATCCACAGGGAACCAATCAGACCACAAAGGGGAGGGAGGGGACACCGGCACGCGTCCAGACCGCATGGGGGAGGGGCAAGACCTGTCGACACAGACCCGGTCGGCATTAGGGAAGCACACAAAGGGAGGGGGCGGTGCCTAGCGACACGCGACCAGGCGGGAAACAGTAGCACACAAAGAGGGGGCGGGGCTTGCCGGCATAGAACAAAGAATATTATCAGTTGTCGGCATCTGCTTTGTTTCAGAATCGGCCTATTATACCTACTAATGTTATTTTACAAAATACATTTCTGTGCACTGCATCAAAGAGCTCTGTCATTACAACGTCTACACCAAACACTGTGCGATATGTGCTTTGCTTACTGTCTGAGATCAGATGTTAAGAATCCTTATTCCACCAACATCAAAGGTGCATACCTAATGTAGCATTTAAATACTTGCTTAACTGTAGTTTGCCAAAAAGAAACACTAAGCAATAATAATCTATTGAATAGCATTAATACATAATTGCCAATTAAAGCTATATTACAATGTTAAACATAATATTAGCTTAAACCAACACTTTTATGAATATTAAAGAGCAATAAGTGCACCCAGGTGCTTCAAGCCACCTTTAGCAAACAGGTTTTGACGACTATACTTATCTTTCAACTGAGGTCTCTAGAAGCACGAGAGTTTGCTAGCCAAGTTAAAACAATATGAAGTTTGTGTTTATCACAGTATGCTTCCTTAACGTCACCTTTGTATTATAAATGAAGACCTCGCTAAAATAACGTTGTATATCTCTTTTTGGAGATGTTGAGTTAGCAGTAGAAGAACGTTTTGTATCATTAAATGCTTCTTTGCCACAGATGAGAGGCAGTTGGTAGTCCTATTAGTCCAGTATATTTATTGGTTGAAAAGTTGGTGTACGTAGAAGAACGTTGTATATCGTAAGTGAAATGGCAGACTTGAGTATGAGACCACAACAAGCCATATTAGATATTTAAATAAAGGCAGGACCTTCAACACTGCTCCCTCGAATTGAAAACAGAGTGATGAAAAGAGACTAAGGAATGCCTGGAAAAGCCACATTTTGCAAAGCGGACAGTGCCTAAGAAAACAGCTTCAGATAAGGTAACTGAATGAACGTTTTACGTCTTCCAACCTACAAAAATATTACGTTTCAAATCTTCCATACTCTTTTAAATGATACTTATAATTTACAGCATTCTGTAATTAAGAAATATGTATGCATAACTGTATTAATTATTAATAATTTAGGTTGATAATCCAATATTTTGTCACTGTGGATTAGGGCTTATATCACAAGGAATTCCCACTTGACTGAAATTCATTGTGTCATAAACAATATCAAATTTTTCTGGCTACTTATGATTGCATATATGTTAATTTGTTATAATTATAATACTTTTGATTGTTAATAATGCGTATTATTACATTGTTATTCATTACAACTTTGGTTCATTTCATGTTTTGGTACAGAGTATCTAGCCCCAAATATGTTTCACTACAGGCTGCAGTTTACTAAAAAGGACATAACAGAAGAACTCTTCGTGGAATTTCATAAACAGGACTTCAACGAACTGGACTTCCTAAGCAAGAGTATGGCAATTTCAGAACCACTGAAAAGGAGAGTCAGAAGACGGAGGCAACCTCACGAAGGAATTTGAAAGTAAACATGCAGAAGTATGTTTGAAAACTTTATGCGACACATTGGTTGTAACTCCTCGTCGTATACAAATCTTCCAATATAAACTTAAGGTTGGAATAAACAGCTCTTCTGATGGACGTGGACGGCATTTCAATCGTCCTGGTGGGTTTACTGGTTTGGTGAAAAATGAAATTAGGGAGGGTATGAAAAATCTGACAGAACATCCTAACCATTATAATGGGTACAAATCTGAAAAAGAATATCCATCCCCTGAGTAGAACTTAAGTAATATGTATAGATGTTTTACAGAAAAACATCTCAATAGCCCTGTGAGTGAACATCCTTACCGAGACTTATTCAATTCAGAATTTAGTCTAAAATTTGGTAAACAAAGGTCTGACACATATATAAGCATTCTAATGAACTATTTCGCCAGTTAATTGAAGCGGAGGATGAAGAAACACATAATAGAATTCAAGTACAAACTCATTTCCAAAAAGCTGAAGCAGCATACAGCAATCTCAAATCTGATATTGAGAAATTACATTGCAAAGAAGGTATTGTTGTCCCTTCTGTAGATATGCAAGAAATTTTATCTTGTCCTATAATGTAGCATGTACTATCAGAGACAGCCTTCCACTTAAAGGTTTGGTATTAACTGTGCTAGAGATAGAAATACCACCATACACCTGTGGCATGGGTGCTGGGCAAAGCGTGGAGCATCATAAATCGCATTTTGTTTGCTTCAATATGCCACAGATGAATACGACATACTGGAAAATGGTAAAGAAGGACATTTGATTTTCTGGTCAGTCGGCCGTATCGGTCAAAACAATAACTGGTAACTAATACAACCATACAACTACTTTGTTCTAAGAGGCTACTTTACACAACTGCAGCAAAGCTTGTGGTTCAGGTCACAGCTTTTTGCCTTACGACTCCACCTTTGTCTTATTAGAAAGGAAAAAGGAATCTATGACTGCAGGATGGCTGCTGAGGGGAAATTTGTTATAGCAGAAGCCGGCTTAAATACACCAATTACAATAAAGGAAATGGATGAAAATTACTTTGTTGACTTGAATATCCTTACCAAGATGACTAAACGTGATACTAACTTTAAGATAACTGCAGTAATATGGTTCAAGTTTATGTCAGATGATCGCAATGAGGTTTCTGTAAGATTGAGTGACAATAATGTTCAGCTTAGGCAACGTTCATTTCCTAGCAAAAAGAACAAGAGGAAACCAGCTACACAGCACCAACATACCACTTCCACCCCTTCAGTTTCTCCATTTATACATTGCATCGATTCCTTTAACGTTGGAGAAACGAAGGACCCTTTAGGTATGTGTAAGCACATTGATGGAAAACATAGACCGTTTTATGTGTATTTACCATCTTTATAAACAGATAAAAGACGTGTCATTTCGCTGTTAACATGAAAGGACCATTTATTGATCCTCAAGAGAAAATAGTGTTTTATTTTATGGAAAATTTATCTAAACTAGTTATAAGTGTTTGTGGGTAACTCTTGCCTGCATGTTGGCATTACTTTTAAGGTGTAAGAATAAATTGAAAACTTATATCATTGGCACCGAACCTGAGGACTGGGGTAAAGAGAGAATGCGCAACAGTATTGTAAGCATTGCCGAATTTAGATAAATGACAAGATGTGTATCCAAGAGATACAACAAATTGGCTGCCGAGGGAAAGTGAAGGTAGCAGTGCAACCATACATTATTTTGTCGCTTTGCTTTATCAGAGTAAAGACATAAGATAATTTTCGCCCGAGAGAGACAGCTTTATGCAAGGGAGCAAATTATCTCTGTTTCAGTATAAAATACTTATGTATAATTGATTTATGTGAAATAAAATACACTAACCATATTTAATCGTCTCGGAAGTCGAAACCCAAAATCAGCTAAAGCAATCTTTATTTTAAAACTCAGGGTAGACATGATGTATCCTGTCTCCCCTGTTGCTACATCACCGCTCAGAATAACGGAAAGGGCCAGAAAATGAAACTATCCAGGAGACTGAGCACAAATCAAATTCCAACTCGGATCCTCTGGAATGTGAGAGAGATATGCTAGTCGCAAACCGCAGAGACGGGCTTTCAGTTTCTGTAACCCTGTGCGGTGCTTTTCCTTCACATTGCGGCTACTGGACGGCTGCTCCCGCGCCGGCCGCCGCAACTCCCACTCCCGTCGAAACAGTTATAATATCAGCGCAACCACCTCACATTCTCACATGTATAGTTAAAATTAAAATGATAATAAGTACATACCTGAAGAGATGTTGAAAATGATGTCCTCCTCTATTCACAAGCTTCTGGCATCCTCTGAAGAAATTTGATTTCACAATCAAGAGCTCAGTATGCGAAATCAAGTCTGGTCTGATGTTTTCCTGTTATTTTTTCTAATGTATGGCTTTTTAACACATGCTTTTTCCCATAGACGAAAATCGCATACAGTTAAATCTTGGGATCTTAAATGCATAATCCCTTACTAATTAACCTGTCTCAAAAATTTCCTGAATTAAACTTAATGACTGTATGCGCGGTAGCAAAAGTCTTGTTGGAAATACCCAGAACTGACATTTAAAGTCCATCAGCTGATACAAAAAAATTCTGTAAGTCATTCCTAAACTCTCTGCGTTTATTTTTGGTTCAGAAAATATAGGACATATAATTCAGTATGCATTTAATGCACACCACAAAACAATTTTCGCGTTATGTAAAGTAATATCGTATGTAAAATACAGCTTCTGTATACTTCACAGAACTACGCTTGGTCAGAGACGAAGTGTGGGTCAATTATTCTATCACTGACACTTCGCAAAATCTAATTGCGGAAATGTACTCGACTCTGATGGTCACCTGAAAAATACAGTGTATGCAGCAAATCCTATACATTTGAAGAACTAAACGAAAACGTCAGACGTGAAATCCACTCAATTTCAGATATTGAATTCTAGGGTGTAAATGAGAATTTTCTGAGAAGATGCCAGAAATGTGGATAGTGCAGGACATTTCCAACATCTCTTATGATAAGGTATGTTCTTGTTATCCTCGTAGTTGTGACTTTGAGGCAGTTGCGCGATATTATAACTGTTTTGGCGAGATTCCGAGTTATAGAGGCCGGCCTCGCGAGCCGCCGTGTGATGGCCGCAATGTGAAGGAAAGGCACTGTATTGTAACGCCCCGTATAACAGTATTTATATAATAAGTACATTTAAGTGAAGAATATATATATATATAATGTTTACTTTAATAGCTTTTCATCTGGATCCGGCGTGGCCTAAAAGTCACTTGACAAATGCAGTAATATGGAGTGATATCGGGCACCTTTTAGAATCTGATTAACAGCAGTTACTTTTGGCTGCATCAGTTGACAACATGATAGCAATGCAGAGATTGCCCAGTTTGTCAAAAATACCTTAAAATGAAGGAGAGTTATAAAACAAATTCAGAAGACACACTATTTTATTGCACATGGAATGTATTTCAATTAAACCATTTCATATTTATCGTATTCATCCCTGAACAGCGAGTTGAGCTTATATTGCTTTGTGGTGCCAGCCATAGAACTGTGAGACAGACTACAGAGCAGTTTCATAAGCGACGTCTTGGAATTTGTAAACCATAATTTCAGACAGTAAATAACATTTGAAATAAATGTAAGAGAAGCTTTTTTGTGCTGGATACAAAACGTTGTGGTAGGTCGAGGTCAGCAACTAATGAAGAAAATACCATTAATATGATTGCAAAGGTCACAGTGAGCCCTAAGTGATCAATTGGCTATGTTGTAAGGCACAGTAGAGTGAGCAAATAATTTGTTCGGCGAATTTAAAAAACTGCCCACTTTCGTCCTTACAAGTTGCAACATGTCCACACAATGCGAGAGAATGGTCGTTTACACTGGCAGAAATTTTGCATTTGGATCATCGACCGTATGCATAATCAAGATGATTTACCAAAACACATTCCTTTTAGTGATGAGTGCCCATTCTACCTAGATCGCCATGCCCATACTCAAAATGCAGGATATTGGTCTGTGCAAAATCCAGCTTGGGTAGGTGCGATTAATGACCCAGGTGCTCCTAGAGTTGTTTGTTGAGGTGCGGTGTGGCCTTTTGGTGATGTAGTGTTGGACCCACATTTCTTGATGGTAACGTGAACAAGTATTCATATAGTGAATTACTAGATTACATCGTATTGGATTTCCTAGATGATATGTCACTGAATAGGCAGCAGTGATTATGTTCTCGGCAAGACGGAGCTTCCGCTCTGTATGTCATAATTGTTAGATGAATGGACGATTTGTTTGGTCGTCAATGGGTTCGATGTGGTGGTCCATGGCCTTGGCCTTGGCCTGCCCGCTCACCTGATCTGACACCCCTAAATTTCTTTTTCTGGTGGTATGTGAAACAACATATTTTTTTACTCAACCAGCACCTCTGGAAGACCTGCAATAACGGGTCAATGATGCCATCTATGGTATTTCACCGGCTACACTTTCAAATGTGACTGATGAGCTGCAGGATCGGATAAGACACTGTGCTCAGGTTAATGGACAGCACCTTCAACATCTGCTTTGTTAGTTATTATTATTTTTTATCAAGTTCCAGTTACTTTAAATATCTGCGTTAGTTTGATATTATTAGGACTAGGTTTATGTTATAACAGCTTCTTTATTTTTAATTAAAACATGTGCATTGCAGGGAATGTCTTCCGAGTCTGCAAATCTAAATGTTATAATGCATGATTTTGCCTATTGTACATATATTGATAATCGCATAATATTGGTGGGTATCGTCACCATTTTAGATATTTTTACATAGCTTTCTATTTTCACAGGAAAATATTTAATATATAATATAATTTATTTACTAACAATTTTAAAAATATAAAAAATGATTCCAAATTGGATTCATTCCTGTTGCATATCGCAAGCAAACAGTAATAAACAGACATATCTTGAATGACTAGCAATCTCAGCAAACATAAACGCCGTGACCATAAAAGACCTTACTCTAAATGTTTCTCTAAAAAGATAAGATACGTCGGTTTAATAGCGTACTAAGAATAACTAAGATTACCAATACTGTGTACTCATTGCTCTTTTATATAAGTATTATTTGCACATCGGTCTTCGTATTTGTTGTATTCAAACTCCACCGTTCCCATGTAGAAAAATGCCACCAGTGAAATTACGGATATCTACTCAACTCAGTAGATATGTACGTGAAAACGAAGTAATGCAAAGATGGGCTCCTGTTATATTCTGTTGCGTGTGTAAGACCCATGAGTGCGGAAATTCGTTTTCAGGACACGTAGCATTTGAACACAGCAAATGTTTAATAAATGTTTCGCTGATGGAAAGTTATAAACAGTATATGCCCAAAGTAAATACTCCAAACGAAGCAACCACGAAGCAACGTATGCTACCACGACTTCCTTTCATTCTATATAATTTGCATCTTTCCTATCATTCACATCTTTTTTGCTTCTATGTTGGTATAGTGAATGCCTGCTCAAAAGGATACTTGTCCCTTCCTCGGTTAACCTCACGAGTTAAGCACCCGAATCTGCGCGATTATACCCGAACAATACATACATCTTCACAATACTTTACACTATTTGCGAGAATGGGTCACCTTTACGCGTGAGTGGGTCACCTTACTGCGAGAGTGGGTCATATATTGTCGTAAGTGGGTCAACTTTTCGCGTGAGTGGATCACGTTTTTGGAAGAGTGGGTCATGTTTTGCGACAGTGGGTCCGCTTTTTCGTGAGTGGGTCTCCGTTTTACGTGAGTGGGTTGCCTTTCTGTGTAGGTGGATCACCTTCTCTGCGAGAGTGGGCCACCTTCTTGCGTGAGTTGGTTACCTTTTTGCGTGAGTAGGTCACCATTTTGCGTGAGTGGGTCACCTATTTGCATGAGCGGGTCACCTTTTGCGAGAGTGGTTTACCTATTGCGAGAGTGGGTCACCTTTTTGCGAGATTGGGTACGTTTTTGCGAAAGTGGGTCACGTTTTTGCGTGTGTCAACTTTCTGCGTGAGTGGGTCACCTTTTTGCGTGAGTGGATCACCTTTTTTGCGTGAGTGGGTCACCATTTCGCGTGAATGGTTCACTTTTTGGGAGAGTGGGTCACTTTTGCGAGATTATGTCAAATTTCTGCGTGAGTGGGTCCCCTTTCTGCGTGAGTGGATCACCTTTTCTGCGAGAGTTGGTCACCTTTTTGCGTGAGTTGGTCACCGCAATTTGTGAGTTCACCTTTTTGCGTAAGTGGGTTACCTTTTTTGCGTGAGTGGGTCACGTTTTTGCGTGAGTGCGTCACCTTTTTGCGTAAGTGGATAATTTTTTCGCGTGAGTGGATCACATTTTTGGGAGAGTGGGTCACATTTTGTGTGAGTGAGTCAGCTTTTTGCGTGAGTGGGTCACCGTTTTACGTGAGTAGGTTACCTTTCTGCGTGAATGGGTCACCTTTTCTGCGATAGAGGTTCACCTTTTTGCGTTAGTTGGTAACCCTTTTGGGTAAGTGGGACACGTTTTTGGCGTAAGTGAGGCACCTATCTGCGTGATCGGGTCACCTATTTGCGTGACTAGGTCACCTTTTTGCGAGAGTGGGACATCTTTGCGAGAGTGGCTCACCGTTTTGCGTTTGAGTGTGTTCTTTTTGCGTGAGTGGGTGACCTTTATGCGTGAATGGGTCACCTTTTTGTAAGTGTATTTCACTTTTTTGCGAGAGTGGGCCACATTTTGCGTGAGTGAGTCACCTTTTTGCGTGAGTGGTCAGGTTTTTGGGAGAGTGGCTCTCCTTTTTGGGAGAGTGGGCCAACTTTTTGCGTGAGTGGGACACTTTGCGTGAGTGGGTCCCCATCTTGGCGAGAGTTTGTCATCTATTTCTTTGAGCGGGTCACCTTTTTGCCAGAGTGGATCACGCTTTTTGCTTGAGTGGTACACCTTTATGAGGGTGAGTCACCTATTTGAGAGAGTGGGTCACCTTTTTGTAACAGTGGGTCAGTCTTTTGCGTGAGTGGGTCACGGTTTTACGTGAGTGGGTTATCTTCCTGCGTGAGTCGGTCACCTTTTCTGCGAGAGTGGTTCACCTTTTTGCGTGAGTTGGTCACGTTTTTGCGTAAGTGGGTCCACTTTTTGCGTAAGTGGGTCACCTATTGGCGTGAGCGGATCACCTTTTTGCGAGAGTGCGTCACCTTTTTGCGTAAGTGGATCATTTTTTCGCGTGAGTGGATCACATTTTTGGGAGAGTGGGTCACATTTTGTGTGAGTGAGTCAGCTTTTTGCGTGAGTGGGTCACCGGTTTACGTGAGTAGGTTACCTTTCTGCGTGAATGGGTCACCTTTTCTGCGATAGAGGTTCACCTTTTTGCGTTAGTTGGTAACCCTTTTGGGTAAGTGGGACACGTTTTTGGCGTAAGTGAGGCACCTATCTTCGTGAGCGGGTCACCTATTTGCGTGACTAGGTCACCTTTTTGCGAGAGTGGGACATCTTTGCGAGAGTGGCTCACCGTTTTGCGTTTGAGTGTGTTCTTTTTGCATGAGTGGGTGACCTTTATGCGTGAGTGGGTCACCTTTTTGTAAGTGTATTTCACTTTTTTGCGAGAGTGGGCCACATTTTGCGTGAGTGAGTCACCTTTTTGCGTGAGTGGTCAGGTTTTTGGGAGAGTGGCTCTCCTTTTTGGGAGAGTGGGCCACCTTTTTGCGTGAGTGGGACAATTTTTGCGTGAGTGGGTCCCCTTCTTGGCGAGAGTTTGTCATCTATTTCTTTGAGCGGGTCACCTTTTTGCCAGAGTGGATCACGCTTTTTGCTTGAGTGGGACACCTTTATGAGGGTGAGTCACCTATTTGAGAGAGTGGGTCACCTTTTTGTAACAGTGGGTCAGTCTTTTGCGTGAGTGGGTCACGGTTTTACGTGAGTGGGTTATCTTCCTGCGTGAGTCGGTCACCTTTTCTGCGAGAGTGGTTCACCTTTTTGCGTGAGTTGGTCACGTTTTTGCGTAAGTGGGTCCACTTTTTGCGTAAGTGGGTCACCTATTGGCGTGAGCGGATCACCTTTTTGCGAGAGTGCGTCACCTTTTTGCGTAAGTGGATCATTTTTTCGCGTGAGTGGATCACATTTTTGGGAGAGTGGGTCACATTTTGTGTGAGTGAGTCAGCTTTTTGCGTGAGTGGGTCACCGGTTTACGTGAGTAGGTTACCTTTCTGCGTGAATGGGTCACCTTTTCTGCGATAGAGGTTCACCTTTTTGCGTTAGTTGGTAACCCTTTTGGGTAAGTGGGACACGTTTTTGGCGTAAGTGAGGCACCTATCTTCGTGAGCGGGTCACCTATTTGCGTGACTAGGTCACCTTTTTGCGAGAGTGGGACATCTTTGCGAGAGTGGCTCACCGTTTTGCGTTTGAGTGTGTTCTTTTTGCATGAGTGGGTACCTTTATGCGTGAGTGGGTCACCTTTTTGTAAGTGTATTTCACTTTTTTGCGAGAGTGGGCCACATTTTGCGTGAGTGAGTCACCTTTTTGCGTGAGTGGTCAGGATTTTGGGAGAGTGGCTCTCCTTTTTGGGAGAGTGGGCCACCTTTTTGCGTGAGTGGGACAATTTTTGCGTGAGTGGGTCCCCTTCTTGGCGAGAGTTTGTCATCTATTTCTTTGAGCGGGTCACCTTTTTGCCAGAGTGGATCACGCTTTTTGCTTGAGTGGGACACCTTTATGAGGGTGAGTCACCTATTTGAGAGAGTGGGTCACCTTTTTGTAACAGTGGGTCAGTCTTTTGCGTGAGTGGGTCACGGTTTTACGTGAGTGGGTTATCTTCCTGCGTGAGTCGGTCACCTTTTCTGCGAGAGTGGTTCACCTTTTTGCGTGAGTTGGTCACGTTTTTGCGTAAGTGGGTCCACTTTTTGCGTAAGTGGGTCACCTATTGGCGTGAGCGGATCACCTTTTTGCGAGAGTGGGACACCTATCTGCGTGAGTGCGTATCCTTTTTCCGTGGGTAACCAAATTTTTTGCGTGAGTAGGTCACCTTTTTGCGAGAGTGAGTCACCTTTTTGCGAGAGTGAGTCACCTTTTTGCGAGATTGGGTGACATTTTTGCGAGAGTGGGTCACCTTTAGGCGTGAGTGTGTCAAAATTTTGCGAGACTGGGTCACCTTTTTGCCTGAGTGGTTCAACGTTTTTGGGTGAGCATGTCACTTTTTGCATGAGTGGGTCACCTTTTTGCGAGAATGGGCCACCTTTTTGCGTGAGTGTTCACCTTTTCTGCGAGAGTGGTACACCTTTTTGTGTGAATGGGTCACCATTTCTACGAGAGTGGGTCATCTTATTGCGTGAGTGGGTCACCTTTTTCCGAGAGTAGGTCATCTTTTTCGAGAGTGGAGCACCTTTTTGTGCGAGTAAGTCATCTTTTCGCGTGAATGGGTCACCATTTTGGGAGAGCGGGTACCTATTTGAGAGAGTGGGTTACCTTTTTGCGTGAGAGTGTCACCTTTTTGTGTAAGTGGATAACCTGTTCTGCGTGAGTGGGTCACCTTCCTGCGTGAGCGGGTCACCGTTTGCGAGAGTATGTCAATTTTTTGCGTTAGTGGGCCTCTTCTTGCGAGAGTGGGTCGTATTTTGCGTGAGTGGGTCACCTTTTTTCGTGAGTGGGTCATCTTTCTGCGTGTTTGGATCACCTGTTCGAGTGAGTGGGTCATCTTTTTGGGAGATTGGGTCACTTTTTTGAGGGAGTGGATACCTTTCTGCGAATGTGGGTCACCTTATTGCATGAGTTGGTCACTTTTCTTCCTGAGCGGGTGACCTTTTTGCGTGAGTGGGTCACACGTTTTGCTCGAGTAGGACACCTTTATGAGAGTGGGTCACCTTTTTGCAAGAGTGGGGCACCCTTTTGCGTGAGTGGGGCACCTTTTTTGCCTGAGTGGGTCACCCCATGCGACGGAGGGTTACCTTTTGCGTAAGTGGGCCACATTTTTGGGTGACTGTGTCACCTTTTTGCATGAGTGGGTCCCCTTGTCACGTGAATAGGTCGCATTTTTCGAGTGTGGGGCACCCTTTTGCGTGAGTGGTCACATTTTTTGCGGAAGCGAGTCACCTTTTTGCGAGAGTAGGTCACCTTATTCTAGAGTGGAGCACCTTTTTCCGTGAGTGAGTCACCTTTTCGCGTGTGTGGGTCACTATTTTGGGAGAGTGGGTACCTATTTGCGAGAGTGGTTCCCTTTTAGCGTGAGTGTGTCACATTATTGCGTGAGTGGGACACCTTTCTGCGGGAGTCGGTCACCTTTCTTGCGCGAGTGGATCACCCTTTTTGCGGAAGCGAGTCGCGTGAGTGTGTAACCTTTTTTGCGTGAATGGGTCACCTATTTGCGTGAGCGGGTCACCTTTTTGCGAGAGTGGGTCACCTTTTAGCGTGAGTGGGTCAACCTTTCTGCGAGAATGGGTCAGTTTTTGCGTGAATGCGTCACCTTTTCGCGTGAGTGGGTCACCCCTTTGGGAGAGTGGGTCACCTTTTTGCGAGATTGGACCACCTGTTTGCGTGAGTGGTTTACCTTTTTGCGTGAGTGGGTCAAGGTTTCGGCAGGAGTGGTTCAAATTTTTGCGTGAGTTCACCTTTTAGCGTAAGTGGCTCGGCTTGTTTGCGTTGGTGGGTCTCCTTTTTACGGGACTGGTCATCTTTTTGCGATATTGGGTACCTTTTTGCAAGAGTAGGTCACCTTTTTGCGTGTCACCTGATTGCGTGAGTGGGACAGCTTTCTGCGTGAGTGGGTCACCTTTTTTGCGTGAGTGGATCACCCTTTTGCATGAGTAGGTTACTTTTTGTCAGAGTGGGTCAGCTTTTTGCGTGAGTGGGTCACCTTCTTGTGTGAATGAGTCACATTTTTGCGTGATTTGGTCACTTTTTCGCGGGAGTGGGGAGCTTTTTGGGAGGGTGGGTCCCCTTTTTGCGAGGGTGGGTCACCTGTTTTGCGTGAGTGGGTCACCTATTTCCCTGAGCATGTCACTCTTTTGCGAGAGTAGGTCACGCTTTTTTATTGAGTAGGACACCTGTATGAGAGTGGGGCATCCTTTTGCGAAAGTGGGTCACCTTTTTGTGAAAGTGTGTCACCTTTTTACAGGAGTGGGTCACCTTTTCACGTCAGTAGGTCACCTTTTTGCGTAAGTGGGTCACCTCTTTGCGAGAGTGGGTCTCCGTTTTGCGAGAGTGGGTCACATTTTTGCGTGAGTTGGTCACTTTTCGGCGTGAGTGGGTCACTTTTTTGCTAGAGTGGGTCACCTTTTTGCGTGAGTTGATCACCTTTATGAGTGAGTTCACCTTTTTCCGTAAGTGGGTCACCGTTGTTGTGTGAATGAGTCACCTATTTGCCTGAGTGGGTCACCTTTTTGCGAGAGTGGGTCACATTTTTGCTAGAGTAGGACACCTTTATGAGAGTGGGTTACCTTTTTCGAGAGTGGGTCACCTTTTTGCGTAAGTGGATCAACTTTTTGCGTGAGTGGTACACGTTTTCGCGTGAGTGGATCACTTTTTTGGAGAGTGGGTCAGTTTTTGCGGGAGAGGGTCAGCTTTTTGCGTGAGATTGCCAGCTTAAATGAGTCACCTTTTTGCGTATGTGGGTCACCTATTTGATGACCAGGTCACTTTTTTCAAGAGTGGATCACGTCTATGCGTGAATGGGATTCATTTGCGAGATTGAGTCACTTTTTGCGTGAGTGGGTCACCTTTTGCTAGAGTATTTCAGTCTTTTGCGAGTGGGTCACCTTTAAGCGTAAGTGGGTCACCTTTTTGCGTGAGTTGGTCAGTTTTTCGCGTGAGTATTCACCTGTTTAAGGATAGTGGGTCTCCTTTTTGCGAGACTGAGCCACGTTTTGCGAGAGTGGGTCAACTTTTTGCGTGTGTGGTTCACCTTTCTGTGTGAATTGGTAACCTTTGCGTGAGTCCACCTTTTTGCGTAATCGGTTCAGCTTTGTTTTGCGTCGGTGGGTCACTTTTTTGTGTGAGCGGATCACCTTTTTGCGAGATTGGGTACGTTTTTGCGAAAGTGGGTCACCTTTTTGCGTGTGTCAACTTTCTGCGTGAGTGGGTCACCTTTTTTGCGTGAATGGGTCACCTTTTTGCGTGAATGGGTCACCCTTTTTGCGTGAGTGGGTCAACTTTTCGCGTGAATGGTTCAGGTTTGGGAGAGTGGGTCACTTTTGCGAGATTGGGTCAAATTTCTGCGTGAGTGGGTCACCTTTTTGCGGAGTGGGTCACCTATCTGCGTGAGCGGG
This sequence comes from Deroplatys truncata, assembly GCA_030765065.1. NCBI lineage: Eukaryota > Metazoa > Arthropoda > Insecta > Mantodea > Mantidae > Deroplatys > Deroplatys truncata. Next base: position 332,644,307 of record CM060990.1, read on the forward strand.
TCCCCTTTTTGCATGAGTAAGTCAGCTTTTTACGAGAGTGGGACAACTTTGTGAAAGTGGCTCACCGTTTTGCGTTTGAGGGTGTTCTTTTTGCGTGAGTGGGTGACCTTTTGCGTGAATGGGTCACTTTTTTGTAAGAGTATTTCACTGTTTTGCGAGAGTGGGCCACATTTTGCGTGAGTGAGTCACCTTTTTGCGTGAGTGGTCAGGTTTTTGGGAGAGTGGCTCTCTTTTTTGGGAGAGTGGGCCTCCTTTTTGCGTGAGTGGGACACTTTTTGCGTGAGTGGGTCCCCTTCTTGGCGAGAGTTGGTCATCTATTTCTTTGAGCGAGTCATCTTTTTGCCAGAGTGGATTACGCTTTTTGCTTGAGTGGGACACTTTTATGAGGGTGAGTCACCTATTTGCGAGAGTGGGTCAGTCTTTTGCGTGAGTGGGTCACGGTTTTACGTGAGTGGGTTATCTTCCTGCGTGAGTCGGTTACCTTTTCTGCGAGAATGGTTCACCTTTTTGAGTGAGTTGGTCACGTTTTTGCGTAAGTGGGTCAACTTTTTTGCTTAAGTGGGTCACCTATTGGGGTGAGCGGATCACCTTTTTACGAGAGTGGGACACCTTTCTGCGTGAGTGCGTATCCTTTTTCCGTGGGTAACCACCTTTTTGCGTAAGTAGGTCACCTTTTTGCGACAGTGGCTCACCTTTTTGCGAGATTGGGTGACATTTTTGCTAGAGTGGGTCACATTTGGGTGTGAGTGTGTCAAAATTTTGCGAGAGTGGGTCACCTTTTTGCCTGAGTGGTTCAACGTTTTTGGGTGAGCATGTCACTTTTTGCATGAGTGGGTCACCTTTTTGCGAGAGTGAGCCACCTTTTTGCGTGAGTGTTCACCATTTCTGCGAGATTGGTACACCTTTTTGTGTGGCTGGGTCACCATTTCTACGAGAGTGTGTCATCTTATTGCGTGAGTGGGTCACCTTTTTCCGAGAGTAGGTCATCTTTTTGTAGAGTGGAGCACCTTTTTGCGTGAGTGAGTCATCTTTTCGCGTGAATGGGTCACCATTTTGGGAGAGCGGGTGCCTATTTGCGTGAGTGTCACCTTTTTTGTGTAAGTGGATAACCTGTTCTGCGTGAGTGGGTCACCTACTTGCGTGAGCGGGTCACCGTTTGCGAGAGTATGTCAAGTTTTTGCGCTAGTGGGCCTCTTCTTGCGAGAGTGGGTCGTATTTTGCGTGAGTGGGTCATCTTTTTTAGTGAGTGGGTCACCTTTTTGCGGGAATGGGTCACCTTTTTTGCGAGAGTGTGTCACCTTTTTGCGTTAGTAGGTCACCTTTTCACGTGAGTGGGTCATCTTTCTGCGTGATTGGGTCACCTGTTCGAGTGAGTAAGTCACCTTTTTGGGAGAGTGGATCACTTTTTTGAGGGAGTGGGTACCTTTTTGCGAATGTGGGTCACCTTATTGCATGAGTTGGTCACCTTTCTTCCTGAGCGGTGACCTTTTTGCGTGAGTGGGTCACACGTTTTGCTTGAGTAGGACCCCTTTATGAGAGAGTGTCACCTTTTTGCGAGAGTGGGGCACCCTTTTGCGTGAGTGGGTCACCTTTTTGGGTGACTGTGTCACCTTTTTGCATGAGTGGGTCCCCTTGTCACGTGAGTAGGTCGCATTTTTCGAGTGTGGGGCTCCCTTTTGCGTGAGTGGTCACATTTTTTGCGAGAGTGGGTCACCTTTTTGCGTGAGTGCGTCACCTTTTTGCGAGAGTAGGTCACCTTATTCTAGAGTGGAGCACATTTTTGCGTGAGTGAGTCATCTTTTTACGTGTGTGTGTCACTATTTTGGGAGAGTGGGTACCTAGTTGCGAGAGTGGTTCATCTTTTTGCGTGACTGTGTCACATTATTGCGTGAGTGGGACACCTTTTTGCGTGAGTCGGTCACCTTTCTTGCGTGAGTGGATCACCTTTTTGCGGAAGTGAGTCACCTTTTTGCGAGACTGTGCCAGCTTTTTGTGAGAGTAGGCCACCTTTTTGCGTGAAAGGGTAACCATTTCTGCGAGAGTGGGTCACCTTTTTGCCTGAGTGGGTCACCTATTTGCGTGGGCGTTTCAACTTTTGGCGAGAGTGGGTCTCCTTTTTTGCGTAAATGCGTCACCTTTTGCGTGAGTAGTCACCTTTTTGGGAGAGTGGTTCACCGTTTTGCGAGATTGGACCACTTTTTTCGTGAGTGGTTCACCTTTTTGCGTGAGTGGGTCACCTTTTCGGCAGGAGTGGGTCACCTATTTGCGTGAGTTGGTCACCTTTTCGTGTAAGTTCAACGTTTTGCGTAAGTGGTCCAGCTTTTTTGCGTTTGTGGGTCACCTTTTTGCGGGAGAGGGTTACCTTTTTGCGATATTGGGTACCGTTTTGCAAGAGTGGGTCACCTCTTTGCGTGTCACCTTTTTGCGTGAGTGGGACAGCTTTCTCCATGACTGGATCACCTTTTTCTAGTGAGTGGGTCACCTTTTTGCGTAAGTGGGTCAACTTCTTGGGAAGTGTGTCACCTTTTTGCGAAAATGGGTCACATTTTTGCGCCAGTGGGTCACCTTTCTTAGTGAGTGTGTCACCTTTCTACGTGAGTGTATCACCTTTTTTGCGTAAGTGGTTCACCTGCTCTCGGTGAGTTGGTCACCTTTTGCGTGAGTGGGCCTCCTTTTGCGAGAGTCGGTCACATTTTGCGTGAGTGGGTCACTTTTTTGCGAGAATGGGTCACCGTTTTGCGAGAGTGGATCACCTTTTTGCGTTAATGGGTCACCTTTTCGCGTGAGTGGTCACCTTTCTGCGTGAGTGGGTCACCTTTTCGCGTGAGTGGTCCACCTTTTAGGGAGATTGGGTCACCTTTTTGGGAGAGTGGGTAACTTTTTGCGAGTGTGCGTCACCTTGTTGCGTGAGTGGGTCACCTTTTTGCTTGAGTTCGTCACATTTATGCGTGAGTTGACCTTTTTCCGTAAGTGGGTCACATTGTTTGCGTGAGTGGGTCATCTATTTGCATGAGCGGGTCACCTTTTTGCGAGTGTGGGTCACCTTTTTTGATTAAGTAGGACACCTTTATGAGAGTGTGTCACCTTTTTGCGGGAATGAGACACTTTTTGTGAGAATGGGCCAGCTTTTTTCGTGAGTGGGTCACCTTTTTGCGAGAGTGGGTCATCTTTTTGCGTAAGTGGGTCACCTTTTCGCATAAGTGGGGATCACTTTTTTGGGAGAGTGGGTCACTTTTTGCGAGAGTTGGTCAGCTTTTTCGTGAGTTGCTCAGCTTTTGCGTAAGTGGGTCACCTATTTGCGTGAGCGGGTCACTTTTTTGCGAGAGTCGGTATCGTTTTTGGGTATCTAAGAATACCATGCTTTAAAACATCGTAAGGACATAAAAATTTAATTATTTTTGTTATATACATTTTATTCTCCCAGTGCATGCTTCCATAATTTAATATTTATTAAGCATTAGAGTTTCGCAGCGTAAAATTCGAACTCGGACCTCTGGATACACGTGAACGTCTTTCAATAATCAGGGTGCTCACATAATAATGTTTTACCCTATCAGAATGTCAATGTTTTCATTAGCAATCAAAGCATTAAATTTTTGCATGCAATAACATTCGAACACACATCTAAGGATGTCTATGTTTACACACGGATTTAATATATGTAATGATATACGTCAAACACGTTTTTGATATCACTGTTTGAAAAACAGTCAATAGTTGCAGAAACAGAACATATAACTATGCTCGGTGATTCTCGTTGTTTATCGTGCAGATCCGTGTGCTTGGTTAATGGGTTAGACTTATTACGAACATATATATGTATGCTCGGGTATACCCATAGGTCTTCGTGAAGACTCTGCTGCTCTCGGAGAGAACTAGCCTCAGGCAGTGCCGGCGCCGTAATTGCGGAGTCGAGCGGTGTTGGAATTTATGGTCTATCAGGTATATGAAACTTGCCTCGGGGGAAACGGCTCTGTCTCTCTTTTCCTTCGGCCAAACAAAGACAGGGCCAGGTACAAAGCCTCCACTAGTTTCTTTTGTTATCGCTACGCCAGACTGACTCTTTGTTATATTCACCTAACATGTACACGCACGGAGATTCAATAGAGTTGGGATAATGACGTCTCTTGTTTCCTCGGCTCCAGCCCGTCCTTTTGTTATATGGCTGTGGAAGCGGGATGCTACACGGTTGGTCTTTCTAACGAACTCTTGCGCAGGGCAATGGAATGGAGGACAATAGAATCTGCTCCCTTTGTCATGCAATCTTTTGTTATCTCGGGTCCAGCATGTTCTATTGTTATTTTGTACATGGTCATCAAACAATGCGACTGGGTGTTTGGTTGTTGCAGGTGGCATTCTTAAAAGTGCACACGTGCAGGGAATTCAATAGAGCTGGGACAATAGCGTCTCATCTTTTTTTACAAGGCTCCAGCCTTCTCTATTGTTACAAGCGTAATTTATTATACCATTTGTTCATTTTGACAGGTGAAGGACAACATTTGTTCTTTTGCACGTGTTCGTTAAACAATACGGCTAGCGGTGGGTTGTTGCAGGTGCAGAATTGCACATGTGCAGGGAATGGAATGGGTAGAATGGCGTCTCTGCCTTTGTTAGAAAGCATAATTTATTATCCTATTGTTCACCTTGACAGGTGATTGACAACCTTAATTGCTTACCTGTCAAGCTTTCCATTATACTCAACAAACTTTATGACCCCAGCTGCTACCAAAAGGTACCAGGGGGCGGGGCAAAGTTGGGGGAGACCTCATTAGTATATTAATTGCACATCAAGCGTGCTGGCTCCCGCAATTCTATACTACTGGCTCTTAGGTGGTTTTTCCACTAAAGATCCTCCTTGAATATCGTACAAATGATTAATACTTAGATGCTTCTTTGTTAAAGTTCTTGAACAATGCGATTCTTTGTATTACAATTTTAACCGCAATTCCTGACACCCATCATCGTTTTCCCTACCTGTCCCATATAAACGCATTTCCTCCTCTCCTTCAAGTGGCTCCCAGCACAGCATCTCTCTCTCTCTCTCTCTCTCTCTCCGTTTTCCTCGTCTCTCCCATATAAACGCATACTCTGTCATTCAACCCTTGCTATCCTAATACCTCTCCTCGGCTTCCTATCTCTCTCATACAAACGCATGTCAGCCTTAACATCGATCTTATCACCTCCCTCGTATTCCCTATCTCTCCCGTATAAACGCATTTTCCTCTTTGAACCGCCGCATCTAGCCTCATTTTTCCTATCCTTTCCCATATCACCGCAAAAAAGTGGCTTCGCTTTTTCTATATCATCTACTGGTGAGCTTGATTCATTAGATACGTTTAATCATCTTCAAAAATATTTTGTTTCTCAGATTACATATGGGGTTGATATACGCATTTTTTTTAGTCCTTGACTTTATTCGCGAGAATATGGATAGCTGCACTGTTGTAAATTGTAGTGTTTGATAACTTAAAAAATGAAATTCTCCCGCAGAAGAGCATGTCAAATATGCATCATAGAACGAAATATATAGTTGTAGGATACACACAGCCACGAGGAATAAATTGTCACCAACACACAACACGATTTTGCTCCGAATGAACCGCAAAGATCCTGTCATGTAATTGTCACAAGTCAGCTGATACACACCAATACCGTCAACCGAACTTGAGAATGAACCTAGCGATAGATACGCCCATTATGGCTGAGTACAAGGTAACTCTAATTTAATTCTAGATTACCGATAATGCTGTAACAGATTCCGTGGAAAACAAACGTTATCCCCAAAATGTAACGATGTTCACAACAAATATTAAGAATATAAAAGACATGCAGTCAGAATGTAACAAACCCAGTGTTAAGATTTTCAGTTAATAATGGTCAAACTTCCCAGACTTCTAAGATCCGTCAGCAGTGTATGGTATTATCTTTCGTTTTTCTAGAAATACCCTTAGTAAACCAAAAGTCCTAGTTAAATACGATATGGATGTTTTTAACTCTTGAACCAACTTCATGAAAGAGTAGCATTCCCAAGAACTTATGATTACAATATTGTTTTTCTTACTTTAAGTAGGTGCTCGTAAATATTTTAAATCCATTTGTTTGTTTCGGGTGGTTTTTCAATAACCGGAAGAGAACATGCATGACTACCATTCTGAGCTCCTTTGGGTGCGCATTACGCTCTACCAACCTACAAGTTGCTATTTCTCTGTAGCGTATGACTTCACCTGCTCCCAAAAATTTCTTGAAGCTGAATGCATCCTTTTCCATACCTTCGGAATCAAGACCTTCTATGTTAAATGTGTATGCTATATGGGTCTCGTACTCCACAGGCTGCATCTCTATGACATAGCTTCTTAAATCCTTTGTATACGTTATTAACCAGTATTATGACGAGGCAGTTTACTCCCTGATTGCTTACATCTAAACAAACCCGCTTTGGTTTGGGTTGTTGGTCATTAGGAAGCAGAGGATGATTTCCTTACCTGTCGTCCTCCGTGGTGTAGTGGTTACCATGCTAGCCTTTAGCTCCCGAGATCGCGGGTTCAAACCCGGCGGAAGGCGGTAGATTTTTTCGGGCGTACAAATCCGTAGCAGGCTTCTCTCGGAAGGGAAGTAAAGTCTTTGGTCCCGTGTCGTAGATTTACGGCACATAAAAGAACCTCAAGCATGACAAAGAGGTCTCTGGGCAAAATTACCGGTCTTTCACGCCCAACATAGAATGGGACGCTAATGACCACAGCAGTTAAAGAGCGTCCCCCCCCCCCAAAATAATTTTTTTACCTAAGCGCGTTGTTCGCCTTTGTGCTTCTGGAAACCTCCATGAGGAAGGAATGAAGTAAAGAATACCGATAAAGACCGTTCCGGGGCGGCAATTTCGGACCAGACAGGAGTAAGATAGCTAAGAGTACTCTAAGGCTACCGCCAAATAGCACACTTTTATGGATTAATAGCGGATCTCTTTTACTAATTTAGCGGTTAGTATTTAGCGTATTTCTTGCAGCTATTTTGCTAGCCTCTACAACATTTGTGTACCTCTTCAGTAATATTTATCATTTTAGGTACCTTGTGACTTTTTAAGGTATTTTGGGGGGATAATTTGATGAATATTTGGGACCCTTCTGCAGCTATTTTGGGCACGTTTATGGTTATGTTGGGCACCCTTACAGGCATTTTGGGGACTTTGGAGGCGTTTTTGGACATTAGCGTGCATTTTAAGCTCCAACACAGATAATTTGTGTACTTTGAAACCATCTTTGGCACTGGTACAGGCACTTTGGGTACCTTTATTTGCATCGGGGCACTAATGTAGGTATTTGGCTACGTTTTTACACTCCTTTTACTATACTTTATAGTGATTTCTCTCGTTTTGTAGTAATTTGGAGATGTGTTTATGGACATTCGTTGTATTCTACAGACGTTTGTTCCATTGCTGGATCATTTTTGTATGTTTTAGGGTGATTTTGAGCGACTTTAAGGCAATTTTCTGCATCTTTACGGACATTTGCTCTGTTTTGCCATAATTTTGGCACGCTTTATTATCATTTCAAGCACAAGCACTGTCATATCTACCTCTAAAACAGACACAACCAGACAAAGCTACTCAGCATCGATTCTATACAGTCACATTCTGCCCCTAACCTGTTACTAGGAATGCTAACCTAGCTAGACCATACACTCATCATGTATTCTACCGTTCCATAACCAAAAACTAGCCTAACACCATTCTAACCTAAGCTGTAATACGTATGTAATTACATTTAATATAAAAATTAAGACTATATATATTTATTTATATAACTTTATTGTAACCCGACTTGTATTCCAATATTGATTCCGTAGAGTTTAAATAACTCTTAAACTAACTGGCTTAAAGAGACCAGCTGGAAAGCAAACATATTGTATCATCTTGGAAAAATAGTATAACTAAAATGCTTAACGTAGGGGATCTGAATCGATCCCTCGAAGGGTCATTTTTAGACATCATGAACTATGCGTGTTACAGACTAATAGAAACTGAATAATAATCTTTATTACATAGTACTAAATTGTTAAAGTACCTTTACTGAAAAAGTGACCTTGGTTTGATTCTAGAAATTTTAGTATTTATAACTCGGAAAAATTACGTTACTCAGAATTTGAGTAAAATGTAATTGTTTCCCCTAGTTTTAAAGCTAATGGCGTCGAAGCAAGTTCATATGGCATAATACTTCCAAGAAGAAATAAGAATAAAAAGGAGAAATGAGGGAATAAAAGGGCTTGAAGAATAAAACACTAGAAAATACCGAAACAATTCATTGAAGAAGGAAAATCAATTGCATTAATGGTGATGCCGTTACTCCCAAAACGGAGTAAATTTCTTGCAGTTCCTTCTTTTTTATTTATTTTAATTTGTTGTATTTTATACTTATGGTAAATAGAGCTCTTTGCGGTGACTGTATTGGTGGTGGTGGTGGTGGTGGTGGCGGCGTTGGCGACGGCGGCAGCGGAGGAAGTGATAGTTTTTATGGTAATGGTGGTGGTGATGGTAGTGGAGGTGATAGTATGGTGAAATATAGATAATTACTTATAAATTGTTTTGGATATATATTTATCCTCCTAAAACCTCAAAATGCATGAAATATGCGTGTTATTGTCCAACAGGAAAACAGCAGAAGCGTTAGAACATGGGATCCGAAATTACATAAGTACGTGCCTCTGATAGGAGTCCATAGAGCTTAGATCATTGTATAAGTTTGCTTCAAGTGGAGCGCATCAGATCTTAGTGAAATTAGCTTTCAATAACGCGAATGCTTGTGAAGGTGGGAAAATGTGTACACATTTGAATAAAGGTAACAAGGATTTACTCACCAGCACCTATAAGGAATTTACGGCATTTGGCATACTGTGGAAATGCAGAAGTCTTCACACCACCAAGTGCTTCCAAATACACACACACAGCGGTTCTATCAGTTGCGTCTGTGTAAAGAATTTTTGCCCTACGTCTCCTTGTGCGTATATAATTTTATAGGCGAAATAGCTGTCGGTGCATTCATTGAAGCTTAACAACACCTTTGCTTGTCCACAGTACAGCTTCGTTCACAATGCGCTTGTGGCTGCTGTCACTGCTCTTCAGTAATGTTCATATTCATGTATAAATACTGTAGCGAGCTATAGAGAAGGATCGAACAGGGAATCAAAATTTAAGCCAGTTTTGCCAATATTCAGAAAGACGGTGAAACAACGGATACACGACTTTGTGGGACACGGGACTGCCCTGTCAGCAGAACAAATAATATTTAAGAGCCACGGAATTAGGTCACACTTTCACTCAATTCGAGATTAATGTACGACGAATCTCTGGCCAACAGAGGTGCGTAACCATAACTAAGTTCTACTTTTATCAGTGTGAACCTCCAGATTACCGTAAAATACAGGTAAGATGCATAGTGATAAGCTACTGTTCGTAGATCTATCAGTCTGTCTGCCTATCTGCCCTCCTCCGCTAACCATGTAAACTGAGTACAAATATAGCAGTTAGATTTTATTTCACCCCCGGGGTATTATTCGATGCCTCCTCCCCAACTCACCAGCTGCTCCGCCAATCCCGACAGGTCCCGGACCACCAGCTCAACCGTTTGACGTTACCGTCCTCCTGGTTGTAAACATCCGCTGGAGCCATCACCCTACGGTACTACAATACTAATATTATAAAGGGAGAAATTTTGTGTGTTTGTGTGATGTGATTGTGCTAGTGTACTCATATTCAACAGTTGGATCCAAGCACAATCACGTGCAGTTCTGTATATTATAAAGGTATGTAGTTTACTTTTAATACTCCCTTTATTTTAGTCAATTCTTATATTCATCACCCAACAAGTCCGTGTTTGCCAGCTTACCTCGCTCATGTACATATCTATTCCCTGCTATTTTTCGCAGTCTGTTGCATCCTAATTTCCAGGATTTTGTACTTATTATTTTGCTTGTAAGTAATTAACTTATATGGGTATATGCTCTTGCGATTGGACGTGTTCTGTGCGTGGGTGTGTGTATAATCAATGGCATCATAATTATTACTAGGAGCTTTCTATATAATTACTTTGCATTCACATTGTGATGTCTGCTCTCTCTGTCTCTCACACACACAGACGTGGAGATTGGAAGGACAAAAATACAAGGAGTGATTCTTTCTCATTATTTCACCCCTTTTCTGAATCATCTACCTAAACTGACGGAGCACATCTCCAACGACCAATCTCGCAAGTGCGTGGAGGAGAATTTTCGTCTTAAGTTTAACGCACAATAGTACGAAAAATTACATGTACAAGATTCACGTATAGATTTAAGACTATGAAATAAATTATCTATTATGTAATGGTAATATTCTGCAGCATTAATTAGACAAGTATAATTTGGCATTGTGTACAATTAGCTGCTAATTTTAAAAAATTGCTATGCCTAATGAAAACGCATAATGTTTTGTTCTATACGATGCAATCGGCGATGAAGTAAATTTTACATTATTCAAATATAGAATATTATTAAAATAAATATTCTGTGTTGTTTATGTCTCACCTTCATAACCCCTTCATACTCCCTGCACCTGAAGCTTATTGCATTTCCATTGCATATGCTTTAACCACTTTCTAGAGTTATTTATATTCATTGGGGCATCAAGGTCGTATACTTGCAAATTTGTAACATGACATTTGTATTCTGTATCATAAATAGCCTTTTATGGCACATGACATATGAAGCGCAAGTAAAAGGGCGTCATTATTATTCAGCAAGTCTCATGGCATTAACAATGATTTAAGCTTCGGATCTAGAGAGTGCAATCAATCGGTTAAGAATGGAAACATTGAATACTCTCCATACTAATTCATCCAATGATACACTGATGGCATATGAAGTAAATGCAAATACCCTGACGGACGACCACAGTAAACAAAACCAGCAAATTAAAGGTCTACTGGAGTCCATCAGAAGCCAGTATACGAATACGACAATCTTTGCTAAAGCCTTCAAGGCTCATACACAGGGGCATAATAATAATAATAATAATAATAATAATAATAATAATAATAATAATAATAATAATAATAATAATAATAATACTGAACAATGATAACTTCGATAGGTATTATAGCTAAGGCTACCGATACATTGAGATCTCAATGAAAGCAAACTATAAATTAAATGCAATTCGTATTTCAAATCCTTTGCAAGATGAATAGTGAAAGTATAACACATAAAGACTTTGTAGCTAGATATATCAAGGCTGTAAAGGAAAACCTGAGGGCTCTAAACTGTCTCAACTTCGAGACTCAACATGTAGTGTCCAAAGCTTTGAAACCCGTAACCATACTTCTCAAGGATATTTTAGATACTCAACGGAAATCGACTGTGAAGGATGGCAAGAATGAGTATGTGGATGAGTATGAGTCTACAGGTATATCTACGTGCGTACAACAAGTTGGCTCAAAAGAGAAGAATCACATTGATACATGATATGGTGTTAGATATCAGACTGGTAGTTATATGCTTAGAAATAGGAATATTCGTTTTATAAATAATCAAATAGTTATAGGTGATGAAACGTATGAGCTACTAAAGTTGTGAGAAGCTCATGTTTAAGCGAATACCCCAGATATCTGCATACTCCAGCGAAGACTTGGAAAGGTACGCTAGGATTATGATAAACGCTTTTCTTCATACAAATGGTTACTACGGGCAGGGATATTTGAAATCTGGTACATCATATACATATAAGATTATAATACGTCCTCTACTAAACACCCATTCAGGTCTAGGACTGGTGTGGAAGGAGCATAAGCCTGATATGAAGGCTGACTACGCTTTCTGGAGAAATGCTAACACTTAGTGAATAGACTGAAGCTACTAACTGGATCGAGAAATGCCGGTAAGAATAGTTATAGTCAAGGGATTGATGAAATCCTCCAAGAGCTGAAAGAATCTAAAATTATAGCATGACGGCTAAGCAAAATTAGCTTCATAGACCAGCGAGAAAAAACTTTTTACGACGCAAAATTATCACCCAGGTTCCCATTGTATTGTTACAAATTTACTTGGTAGAAATAATACAGTATGCAAGAGCCAACACAAATCTCAAATATATCCTGATCGCTGTCAACTTTTACTCTAAAATGGCCTATAAAGGACCTTTAAAGGATAAGGGCGGCGTTAATGTTGCAAAGGCTATGAAAGATGTACCACAAGAATTGAAGGTGGCATCGAGGTCATTCAAAGTGATAACGGAAAAGAATTTTATAACGGGTTCTGTGAAAGGTTAATGATCAAGTCCAATCCTGCTACATAGATGCTAAAGAACAGGGATAGTGAAGTGATAAAGCGTGCCTTTTCTGGACATTAACTAAAAAGATTGGTTATTCCAATACTCATTTAATGGAAAACGTTATACGTAGAGGAGGGGAGAGTTGTTGAAAAGTGGTATGGTTTACAGATGCGCAATGGAACAATAAAGAACGATCTGGTGTAATGTATGAAGAAGGGATCAATAAGAAAATGTCATCTGACTGTAATCCATTTGTCTTTTCATTCATTTATTTATAAAATCACTACATTGGAGTAACGACTCTGTGTAACATACACTTTGAGGAAAGCTGTAAATAAACAACTTTTTTTTTACAAAAAATCCTCATTAACGCTTGAACTGCGGTGAATCTAATACCTAGAACTGCGGGAGGGGTGATTTTGACTTCTGCAATAGTGTACATACACAAATGGTTTACATTGAAACTGAATCACTTTAATCCAATTTAGAACATTATTCACAACAATAAATAGAGGCATTTAATATTTTGCTTTAAAGATTGAGGTATTGTAGTTCTAGTTTGAGCACTTTGCGTAACCTATGGTATTAGCTCTTGTTTTATGCGGTATTTTGTTTTATCCTAAACGCACTTTACATATATGATTTCTACTTTTCGTGCACATTTCCCACACACACAACTTTTTGACACCACAAACATGAATGGTCTCGTTTCCCTTACACACAGACTGATCTGGCATTTCCTCCGCGTTTTGGTCGGTGGTCGTCCTGTTGCCTCTTCTGGTTTTTTCCCTTCTGGTTACTTTTCCTTACTTAGTTCAGTTACAAGCTAAAGGATGAATTTTTCTTTTCACGTTTGTAACCCTCACTTGATTATAAATGACCGACGCATTTATAGCAGCAATGTCCAATACATTGTAGAAAACATGCACTGTTCTTCTCCAGTATGCTACTTTAGTAGCATATTTACTCATCCTTTGATCTGTCACACCTACCTCATATTTAGTAGCGTTGTAGAAAGTCGGTTTCTGGTTTCTCCTCGCTTTGCTCACTGCTACTTTGGCGTGTAGCGTGCTAAGAAGAATCACGTTCTTATTTTCCTTTGCTTGATAAACTATCAGAGTGTAGTCTCTGTTGCCAGTCTGCCACAATATTGTGCTGGAGTATAATTTAACAATGATTTTCTTTAGCTCATCAGGAATATAATGGCGAATTTTGTTTACTGTTCCCACTATTGACGTCTTCTTGCTTGGAGCTCTTTGGCAAGTTGAAGAGAGGTGAAAAAATGGTCTGTTGTCACATTTCCTCCTTGGTTTATAAATTATTCCATGAGGTGTAGAACAAGGTGATCTACCAGAGTTTGTGTCTCAGATCGAATTCTATCCTTACGCAGGTAAGTGAAGGCATTCCAGATCTATCTTGCTGCTACATTGGCAGCAAACTAGAACTTCAGTCCGTATTTGTCAGATTTATTTGTCATAAATTTCGTAAACTTGCACCGTGTTTTTCTTGGAAGCTACTGTTCGTCAATAGTTAAATTTTTACTTGAGGGGTAACGGTGAAAACTGTTTCCCACAAACTTGCTCCAAATTTCTGAGACAAGGGCGAACTTGTCAGTCGGCAGACGTTCACCCCGTGTTGACATCCAGTCAAATGCGAGAAACCTTATTGGCACCTGATATTTTTATCGCGGCATTGTGTCCTTGAATATAGTGGGATCCCAGGAGCTCAACCAAAGACCATACAGGATGGCACAATTTTTTCCAGCTTCTCGAAATACACAGATCAGTTGTTATTTTCAGTTCCCTCCTAGCTTTTGATTCTGTGTATCTCTTCACGAGACGAAGAATGGATTCATCAAATAACAAACAAAAAGCACTGACTGGAGAGTCACCCACTCTTGATAAGCATACGTAGTGCGTCCTCCTTGCTTCTATAGGATGTTTACAGCAACCCTTCTTCCAGTCGAGTTTACGACAAGTTGATAATCTCCCACTCAGTTCCATCTCTACATCAATTTTACTGTCCTTATATTTGAGCCTCACTCTGTCGAGATGCTTGAAGCAAGATTTCGGAGACATAAGTATTTCCGTGTTTCACAGCCAAAGATCTAGTAGTACCACTACAATCATCCACGCTAGTTTCTGACTCAACATCCTTATCTGCGTCGGCCAAACAAACTTCTGATTTAGCATCAGAGTCCTCTAGAAAAATATGTAACTCTCGTCGTCCAAGAAGCCACATTTGGGCACATGATTCAAAACGACCCTCTTCAACAAATAACACTGACTAAATAAGCTGGCACTATACAATAACAGTGAAATGTCTATACAAACTGGTAAAGTGCACGAGTAAGGACCCAACAATGTACTGCTATTTGACACGAAAAATTGATTTATCTGTCTGTAAGTGTTGTGTATAGCCCACCAAATAGTTCATACCAAACTTTAAATATACGGAGAACAAAATTATCCCTCTCACTGTTCTAGGTAGCGAACTTAATAAAACGGATTAAATATACAAATGTGGTTATTGACATGGATCACCTTTGACAGCAAAGTAAATTTGTAAAAGTGGTGAAATTTGAAGAAAAAATTTAAACACCTACAAACAATACAAGGGGTTATATTTGAATAGGGGTCCTTTTGACCGCTTCCGCTGTTCTAGTGTTAAAAGAAAGTATATGCAAAATTACTAGATGTTTAAGAAAGAAGTAATAATACATTAATTTAAAAAAACCTATTGATGAAATATATGTACAACAAAATTATTACAGCATAAATTGAAGGCGAAAACCTTAGTAATGAAGTATATATCGAAGAATAATAAAGTAGCAGTAAAATAAATACATTAGAGTAATTTACAGGCTCATTTACAACTTAACAATAACAATCGTCAGGTCTAAGGGAGTAATGATCTCAGGCGAGAGTAATATATGATTCTGTAATCGTCTTCCTCTTGTTATCTCCTCCCCGCAATGCCAAATTATTCATCTCAATCGTTAAAATGCTGTGGTTTTTACTACGAACTATTTTCTGGGTGGGAAAGTATCTCTGACCGAGGTTGTAGTTAAAATCCAATGATTGCATGCCTGCTCTGGTGATACCCTTTGCATTTTGACTGTCTGACCAGAATATTTGTATGCATATAATCTTGCTTTCAATCCAATATACTCCTCCATAACCATGCTGCCCATTCCTGTTTGAACAAACTAATCCTTTTTTATTGGTTTGCTGGATGCCATATGTATTATCTTTGTGTACTTTGATGTATCAAAATGATTTGGGTTATATTTAATGAATTTATAGGTATCAACACTAGTTTCGAACATGAAAGAGCATTTATCTATATAATTCAATACCAAGTCCTTCAAATTGGGCTTTATTACATTATAAAAAGAAATCTTACATTATAAATTTAGAAATGTTCAAAATCACATGACCAACGCAGAACGGTTTGTTCATATGGACATTCTCTCTAGCAATTTCAATTCATACAAGATTCTCATCAGAGATTAATGACCTGGGATACGTAATCCTGGCTGTAAGAATCCTAGTCTGATCCCATTTGGAGGCAATTTTAAAGCCTGTATGCGTAAGGCCATTCGCTATAAATTTACCGTACACGGCATTGCTCATCATTTTCCACAGGTTTTGACCGAAGTTCGAATTCCCTTGGCCTCTCTTCTCTGTGTTCAGGTCAATGTAATCTTCAACCAGTTAGACTGTTGTGCGACAACAATGTGTGAATATGTCTCACTATTATGCCTTATTCTATACACTGCTGCATGACCCTGTAGTGCAAGATATATTTACTTTTGGATTCTAAAGTTGCTATCAGTATTCTTCTATTGCCCATTTGGTACTAAAGCAATTTGAACGCAAAAAGGAAGCTATTTATGAGCGTCATAAATCTGCAGGAATTTTCATGAAGTCGATTGCATTGATCTCATCAGCTCTTAGACATCGAAGAATTTCATAGGATATAGGTGAAATCATCGCCTTTCCGTTTAAGTTGCTAATATATATGATAAGTACTTAACAGGATGTATCTGTGGTTAGCCTTAGAATAGTCCCTCAACATAGTGCACAATCCGCCCCTAATTCCAGACTCGAAGAATCTCAGCATGCTCTTGTCATGGATTAAGGAGAGTCTTGCCTTTGTCGATTTCAACATGCCGTCGAAAGCAAGTCCTAGTAATGTAATAACCACGCTGGGTCAAGTTTATACATTTTCAGTAAAAGATTACGAAACTTTTCGAAAACATCTGCCATGATCAGTATATCGGTTATAATGCCCCTGCTCTCAGAGCGATAACGCGCCCTCCGTTCAGAGGGAATGTGGTCGTCCTCTATTCAGGAAAGGTTTCAAGAAGTAAATACAAACATGTAACACTTGAATAAAATATATATTTAACTTTAAGAATGTAAAATAAGAACATTAATACAAGTATTGCATAGTCGACATATAATCCGCCCTTAATTGATTATTTAGAGGTTTAACAAGCTTTAAGCAATAATATAAAATATTAACTATCTGGTTGAGATTTTGCTCTCCCCTTTGATTTAGCGACGCGAAATATTACCTCTCTTTAAACTATTAAAACAATCTTGAATATTTGACATAATTGTTACCTTTAGTTAACAAGAAAATAAGTGTATTAGAATAATACATATATACGTGAACAACTCCCCCTCTCTGTTTTAGCTTTTTGAAGTTCCCACTTAAATATTAAATTGTTAACATTCCCCAACTTTTGGTATGATCTTTAAAAGTTCTTTAAATGTTCCCAACTCTCTTTATCTGGTCTTTAAATGTTCCCAACTCTCTTTATCTGGCAGTATCTTAGGCTAAACAACTCACTCACCTATCATAGTGATTGTAAGAAGGTTGGCCACACCCATCATGGCACTCTCTGTCACAGGCTCCTAACACCCCGGCTCAAAATAACAATGCCCAGTAATGGCACAAACCCAAGCTTATATATTGCTAATGAAATGTTAGTACAATTGCACAACATTGAGCAAAGGTTCTGCAAAGCGACATACGTCAGCTTCCTTGCTACTTATCTGCACGAGCTGGCTGCAAGCTTATCACTAACCACGTCCTGTTACAAGCTTCACGATGTGCTCATTTCTGTACAAATTAACACTGCTGAAATTTAACATGTATAATGTAATAATGTAGTAAAATGTTGCAATAGATATTCTATTTCCCCAGATAACCTGATATCTGCCATTTATTTATTAGAGAGTTACAATGGTCACTATACAGTCTTGAGTCACACATCGTTTTATTCTCGGAGATTCTGGATATTGGAGATATCCCAGAATTTTTCCAGAATTCCTGTAATCCTCGTTGCTAATGGCCTCTCCCTGCAGTTTACGGTAGAATGCCACTTTTGACAGCAGTTGTATCTCGTTGAACGTCTCAATAGAAGTCATATATTCTTAGCGGCGTATGCCTTTGTTTGTTGCAAGCTCAAAATGCTCTAAAACAGAATAAACAAAAGCGGTCAATTCGATTTCTCGTGATATAGTGAAGATTTTGGTTGGGGAGGATGCTTTTCATGTAGAAAGCTACACGCCAAAGTGGCTTCTCCGAACTTCCTTTCCGTATAGGGTAGTGCTTCAGAGACTCTAAAACATGCTTTTGTAGTAATCGCTTCCGAAATGGAAGTCGTCAATGTGTAACACACTTACCCGGATGTTGGTGTGCGATGGGTAATAACGTTTTGTCTACTACTTAGGGTTTACAAGTTATAAAAAGTTAATTCATAATGTGGAGAACTTAAACAGCTATTCCCATAAAGTTTAAGACATAAATTTAATTTATGATGCAAATATGCTAAACATATAGTATTATAATCATAATCTTTACATGGATTTTAG
This sequence comes from Deroplatys truncata, assembly GCA_030765065.1. Classification (NCBI taxonomy): domain Eukaryota; kingdom Metazoa; phylum Arthropoda; class Insecta; order Mantodea; family Mantidae; genus Deroplatys; species Deroplatys truncata. Next base: position 332,662,487 of record CM060990.1, read on the forward strand.
TGAAAATAAAAATAAACAGCATCCTAACCCATAGACTATTACAAATCGAAGTTATTTAATTTATGCTTCTGCAATCTTCTTCTCTTTCTTATACCATCCATGTCTTCAAGAAATCTAGTTAATTATCTGTGTTATTGGTATTACTATAATATATACTACAAGATGAACGCATATTCGTTGATTGTTTGTTAAAGTGTATGCGAACTGATATGTTTCTGTTCTTTAAAAGCTTTTATTCTTTTTCTTTCTTCCTTCCTTTTAAATCGTATTTCCTGAAATTCTCTCTAAGGCACACAGGTAAGCAGTGGAGAAAATAGTAAACGAAAATGTTTGTATAGATCGTACTGTGAATGAGAACATTCGGATAAATAAAAAAGCTTAAATTTTAAAGAAACTTTTCGTGTGGATACTTTTGAAGCCGAAATTATGAGGTCAATAATTATCATAATAATTTGAGAAGGATAGTGATATAAAATAAATAATAAAATATTTAATTTCAGTGTATGTATAAAAAGGAGAAGCATTGTGAAAATTGTTGACTGTTAAAAGCGACAGAAAGACCAGACAGGCACAGTTTAGCTAATTAGGGACCAGCCCCAGGTATAACGGGTAAAATAGCTGAAGCCAGTTTCTCTTGGAATTAATGGGTGCAGTTGCACTGGCCGGGATGTGGAGGTCATTAGACGCTCCATGACGCTACGTTTGAGGAGAGTTTTGAGGGGAGAGAGTGGAAGTTAGGAGTTTTTCCTCTTTGTAGCGCGGTGATGAAATTCATTCTGTCCTGAGCGATTGGTGAGAATGGGACGACATTCTCGTCGAGTTGTGAACATTGGCGGCGAACATGCAAGAGGGTAGAACGTTCAGCTGTAGTTAATAATCTTCAGTCTTGGTAAAGACACAGTACCATCGTATGCATTTAAAAGTGATCGGCAAACCTTAAGTTTTATGTTAGATGGTGAAAATAAAAGTGTTCCAAGAAAGCGTTCGTGTTTCTCTGTACACATCCACGCATACCCAGAGATTAAGATCTCATGCTCGAGCAGCCGTGGCAAAGTATAAAAAAAACATGGAATTAATTGTTCTTTCACACAAGCCGTGTGTTGGACAGGGTTGGAAAGGTAGAATCAGATGACTGAAAAATTCAATGCCATAGCCGGGATTTGAACCACGGATCTCCCGGTCTCCGTCCGGTTGCTCTAACCACTGAGCTACCATGGCAACATGCCGACACGACATTAAATTCTCCAGCTGATTCGCATTTTTCCCGGGAAAAATGGCTGGAGCTGGAGAATTTAATGTCGTGTCGGCATGTTGCCATGGTAGCTCAGTGGTTAGAGCAACCGGACGGAGACCGGGAGATCCGTGGTTCAAATCCCGGCTATGGCATTGAATTTTTCAGTCATATAAAAAAAACAATTAGGAGGAGAAACGCAGCAATCGTGAGGCAAAGGTAGTGCTTCATTGTTGGAGGACGTAGCGTGGCTGCGTCATATGGCGTCCTAGGCGTGGGGCCCGAACAACGGAGAAGCTAAACGACGGAGACATCAAGGAGGCCCGAACAACGGAGAAGCTAAACGACGGAGACATCAAGGAGGCTCGAATAACGGGGAAGCTGAACAACGGTGAAATCAAGGAGACTGGGACAACGAGAAGGACAACAAGAACAACATCGAAGCAGCATTGCAGGCAGCAGATATAAAGGTACTGAGTCTAAATTTATTTACGTGTTCCAGTGATAAATGCAGTTAAGGAACGCTAAAATGTTTGAGCAATATGATGCAAACATGGAAATACAGGACGGTGATAGTAGAACTGTGCAGGACCTGAATAGTAGTCTAAATAAGGTAGTAGAAATAGTAGACGATAGAAATGTACAAAAACAGGTAGAACAGCCAGGGGGAAGTGCGGAAACTAACGAGATTTTAAAGTTAATTATGTCAATGATCCAGGGCCAGAAAGATTTAACAGGAAAATAGAACAGGGTCAGAAAGAATTAAGGGATGTAGCAGAAAACCTGAGAGAAGATTTAACAGGAAAGATGATACAGGCTCAGAAAGAATTAACAGGAAAGATGATACAGGGTCAGAAAGAATTAACAGGAAAAAATGGAAGAGGGTCAGAAAGAATTAAGGGATGAGATGAAAGCTAACCAGGGTGTAACAGAACGAGGTCAGAAAGAATTAAGGGATGAGATGAAAGCTAATTATCAAAGTTTAAGGGAGGATTTAACAAGTAATTTAACTGAAATTGGGAAGAAAATTGAGAACCAGCAGAAAGTCTTAGAAAATTTCCAGGAGGAGGCTAGAAATGAAATAGAAAACGTGAGAATTAGGTTAGGGAAAATCAGGAACAGGTTAGAGAAGAAATTAAAATTGTAAGGCAAGAGATTAGTGAAAGAGTAGAAAAAGAAAACAGAAAATTGAGGGAAGAATTAAGTCAGGAATTAGTTAGAGAAAGGGAAGCTACTAGTAAAGAACTAGAAATATACATAAACAGGTTAGAACAGTCTGAAAGAGAAAGTAGGAGACTTGCTGTAGGGAGAGATGATATAAATGATAGACTTAAGGAAGGGTTAGAAAATTGTGCATATCAGACAATATTGGTAGTTCAGCATGTAGCAATGTAAGCAGTGCAACAGTAAGGAACGATGCAGCGCAGAATGCGTCAGCTGACCTTCCGATGCTGAATTTAGGTCCAAGTACCTCCAGTAACAGTACTTGTACAAATGTAATTAGAAATGGCGGTCCACCTTTTCAATGGCCTAACCATGTTCTCAGTGAAATTTCACCGCCAATTTTTGAGGACGAGGAATCAAATAATCCAAAAGCATTTATTAACAACATGCAGGAATATTTTAATGTTAAGGACATACCAGAGGAATACAAGATGACTGTAGTACGAAAATGTTTTAAAGGTAATGCTTTCAATTGGCTAGAATTGTCTGTAGGGCTAGATAACGATTACGGGGCTTTTAAAGAGCTATTTCTGAACAGATATTGGGGTGCAAGCAGGCAAGTGAATATAAGGTTAGAGCTCAGTAATGGCAAGTACGATTCCCGTAAGGACCAATCTATGGTGAATTATTTCATGGTAGTGGCAAGAAAATCTAAGATGGGAGAAAATGAATTAATAAATCTAGTAACCGCATACTTTCCGGAAACAACACAAAATTATATAATTATTGCAAAACCGGTTACAATAGCAGCCATGATACATTTGTTGATCGCTTTGGAGAGGAAGAGAAATCAAGACGGCGTCATTAAGGATAGGAATTTCACACAGAAAGAAAGAAGTCCTACAAAATTTTTCGGGCAGGGGGCATATCAAGGAAATGACAGAAATTTTGATGTTAAAGATAGATACCATGGGCCTGTACCGAAAAATAACTACAATGATAACAGAAGGAATAACTTTGAAAACAATTATAGGGGAAGAGGTGAAAATTACCGAAGAGGACGGAACGCACAAATAAATTATGTACATACTCACAGGTATAATTATGATAGAATGGAAATGTATCCTAGAAACAGACGCTATTCTGGAGATAATTGTAGCAATAACTATGAAAATAGGTATAGACCAAGTTCACCAAGACAGGAGGCGAGAAGTAGAAGTGGTAGGAATTCACCAGTTCAAGAAGATAGGATTGACGCAATAAATTCTACAAGGAATTTTGGGAAATTTTAATGGATAATAAGGAAGTGTTTTCAGAAATGCCGGGAAGGTGCATAAATTACACCCATTCGTTTGAAATGACTGATATTAAGCCATATGCACATCGTAGTAAGATCTTCAGGGAGACCATAAAGAATCAGAATATAAAAGTCTATCATTGTTCCTCTTATTTTCCATCTGGGAATCCCGCAGAACGCATATTGAAGGACATTGGAATCTATTTTCGTGTACTGACTCATAATAACCACAGAAACTGGGTAAGGTATTGTAATGTGATAGAAAAGAAAATAAATAACACCATCAATACGACGACAGGACTCGCACCAATACAATTAACGCAAGGAATTGAAATTGAACCGATTTTTAAAGGAATACCAAAAACGATTGAAGGAAACCAATCACCATTTTCCGAAGAAAAAAAGGCTAAATTTGTTGTTGACAGGTTGAAAGAAAAAGCAGAAAAAAGGAAATCTAAAGTAAAGAAGCGAAAGCATAAATGGGAACCAAAAATAGGAGACCTTGTGCTTGCCAGAGATCACAAATTATCCAGCGCATTAAAAGGAAGAAATCATAGGTTAGAGCTCTTATATAAAGGCCCGGTAATTATTACTGCTAAATTTGGGGAACATACTTTTGAGTTAGTAGATATAAAATCTAATAAATCTATTGGTATATGACACAAACAACTATGAGACCTTATAGAAATTCATTGAATGTTCCTGATAAAATACAAACGGTGTGAAATTTCTGAGAAACATTTTTATGAATTTAGAAATGCGATTAGTTTATGAGAATTGTAAAATGCATATAAGAGAAACAGTGAAGTGAAAGTGATCAGTGCATAATGTGAAAGTGAAGTGAGAAAGAGAATAATATTCTCAAAAAAAAACAAAAACAGATATACCAATCAGAATAACAGAAAACTAAATATAATTATTGTTTTAAATCGAATACTCTAAGTTATTTAGTGTAAATTTTGTATAATAATGGTTTGAATTTAAATGATGATATTAATGAATGTAAAAACATTGTATCATAATGGTTAAGCTGAATCATGTGAAGGGTAAGTCATATTTATGACCAACAGAATTGTTGAAGGAACATAATTGTAAACAGTGTAGAAAAATTATGTGTTGACAAATTGTAAAAGAATCTTGTAATCAATTCAAGGTTTGCCGATCAATCACGAAATTACTGAGAGTGAATTGTTTCGGGCAAGACACACACATTGTAATATTATTGTATAATATGAAATGTATATGGGGGCGTTTGAAGCCGAAATTATGAAGTCAATAATTATCATAATAATCTGAGAAGGATAGTGATATAAAATAAATAATAAAATATTTAATTTCAGTGTATGTATAAAAAGGAGAAGCATTGTGAAAATTGTTGACTGTTAAAAGCGACAGAAAGACCAGACAGGCACAGTTTAGCTAATTAGGGACCAGCCCCAGGTATAACGGGTAAAATAGCTGAAGCCAGTTTCTCTTGGAATTAATGGGTGCAGTTGCACTGGCCGGGATGTGGAGGTCATTAGACGCTCCATGACGCTACGTTTGAGGAGAGTTTTGAGGGGAGAGAGTGGAAGTTAGGAGTTTTTCCTCTTTGTAGCGCGGTGATGAAATTCATTCTGTCCTGAGCGATTGGTGAGAATGGGACGACATTCTCGTCGAGTTGTGAACATTGGCGGCGAACATGCAAGAGGGTAGAACGTTCAGCTGTAGTTAATAATCTTCGGTCTTGGTAAAGACACAGTAGCATCGTATGCATTTAAAAGTGATCGGCAAACCTTAAGTTTTATTTTAGATGGTGAAAATAAAAGTGTTCCAAGAAAGCGTTTCTGTTTCTCTGTACACATCCACGCATACCCACAGATTAAGATCTCATTCTCGAGCAGCCGTGGCAAAGTATAAAAAAACAACTAGGAGGAGAAACGCAGCAATCGTGAGGCAAAGGTAGTGCTTCATTGTTGGAGGACGTAGTGTGGCTGCGTCACTTTTAACATGGAGTAGAATTAACTTATGTCGATGAATTCACGAGATGAAACCCATTGAATATATTGCTTTTATAATATTGTATTATATATATTCAGAAAGCTTTGAAATATAATATATCGTAATTTACATAATGGTTCATAGATGTTGCCATTCTCTGCTCACCATCTGGCGCTCGGGGAGTGAGGGAGGTGTGACAGGGGGCGTGGCTATCGCCGTCTTGAGCTTCGCTACCGTGTAGTGTGGTAAATCGTGAGGCAGCCACAGTGAAGGGGGTTGTGTGATGCACGGTATGGTGAAATAAACTTAATGTACTCACGTTATCTAATATACTATATACAATTAAGTGTTTACTATGAAACGGTACTGTATGCGTATAGATATTTTGTGTATAGAATTTGCTATTTGTCACTAGGGATTTGTTATATTTATTTTACGATACTAGCTATTGTATTATTACAGAACAGTAATGATTAAGTACATTTCTTGAAGAAATTAACGGAGCCAATTTATATGTTTTCTTTGACGACTCACATTTTTCGGCCAAATCACACTTTGAAATTCTTGACAAAGCAATAATCTATCTAGGATTGCGGTAGATTTGTCTGATACTCACAGTTCCCTCATAAATTCAAGATCTCGTTAAAATGTGTATAAGTAGTGTAGTAGGACGTGTCGGGATTTTTTTTGTCTTGCCCTTGTGGACATGTAAATGAATATACACAGCTTCCGATAAATACCGTCCGGCTTGCGGTACTGGAAGGTATTTAATTCAATTATTGTTCAGTTAATTATGTTAGGAGATTCAATGACATCCAAATTTTATTGCCGCTATACCTTTAAAACCAGCCAAATACACACAATTATAACATTACTTTATCAAACTGGCAGGCTAACAATAGAATAAATATAACACTGACATTAAATTCAGCGGGAAAAATCAAATTAAGTTGATCCGAAGCATTATCCTATATAGTCATTATTAAGCAATTTGGTTAATGAACCTATTTAATTCTTCAATCAAAATGTCTCGCGTGACAATCTAATTATACAAGGCGTGTATGAACCTCAACTTTTCCACAGCATTGAGAGCAGGCCAGTCCATTAACGCAAGAGGGTACACCTGTAGTTCCTTATCTAACTTCCAGATTGCTAAAAGCATTCAGGCTTTCCTGATCCAAATCCCTGGAGTGTTTACGTCAAAGGCGTGGGAGGGTGGAGGCCTGTCATGACGTCATAGTAGCTCATTAAATACGCATATCGGATTCAGAGTGAACATTATACCCTACTTTATGGATATTCTGTTATTTCTAAAGAATGAAATCATACTGCCTTAAGAGATAGTGAGGGACATACAATATTTGGTTACTTGTGGAGATGTCTAGATTAGCTCCTGAAAACAATTATTATTGATGAAGCACTTTGAAAAATTTGCTTCGCTTACATATGCGTTTAATACCTTTGTGATTTGTTCACGTGAAATATAAAAAATAAAACTGTTTGCTAAATCATACATGACTTGAGTACGTAAGGCTAATTAACGCCTTGGATATATCACTTGTATTTATGCACCAAATTTGGAGAGCAATGAGAATTGGGCAATATGTTTATAGTTTTGTAAACTTATTGTGTTCTGCTAAACATCAGTTGATTACTAGATTACAAAGCGCTACACGTTAAGAAAAAGTTATATCAAAGTGCGTTTTGTGTAACCTATGCATTGGCAAGCCTAATCATGCACATCTATTTAGTTACTCAAACACACAGGCATAAGGAGGTACTGGAACCCAGAAATCTGAGGGCACCGAACACGAGAAGGAAACACTTAGGGACAATGTCTAAGGAGACCGTCGCCATATAAACACCTTTTCAGCAGTTTTTTAATCATAAAGCTTTATTATCCTTCTGACCTAAGTATGGAACGGTTGAATAAACTTTGGTAGCTTCAGTTTCAAAACAAAAACTCGAACTAAGGATTTTCGACTTTGGGTACCAACATAAGCTTGCGGTGCTACAGTAATGGATATCTGATTGGGCATTTAGCTTACCTCTACAGTGTGGAACTTTGACACGGATCCGCGGTTCAAGTTTGGGCTGAGGCAGTAAACTCTTGGTATCTGATTTAATCTTCCAAAATTAGCACACACTATCCAGTGTGAAGGATATAAAAGGATATTATATATATATATATATATATATATTGCTTGTAAGCATTATCCGCATCAAATGTCATGCAGAACTTTCTTACCTATATTTTATGTTTCACAAATACCATTCGAACCCAGAAAAAGTAATCAGAGAAGAAAATTCAATACGTATTGTTCTCTCTCGTCATGGTAGTTCAGTATTAGAGACCCGTCACCGATAGCCGGAGTCCCGATCTTGGCACTCAACTTTCCAGTCCACACAACAGAACTGACTGAACAATTCTGCACAAAAATTAAAACTATTAATGTGGCTAATGAATATTCCGGAAGTTAAAAGTCCTTGGAGCGTTGCAAAAGCTGCTTAAGTGACGATATCTCAGGGATACTTCATCGCCTTTATGACGTCCCGGATTACATGAATCGGACAATAAGGTGCGCTTGCGCTTTTCTGCCTCGTCACAGTAGTTTAGAAATAATGTTCTCACGGAAAGCCGAAGGTTCGTGGCTCAAGTTTCGGCCATGGCATTCAATTTTTCAATTATGGTTTTCAGTTTTTCAGCATTAAATGTAAACTAACATACATATGACGTTTTGCAGACACTGTAGAATATTACCTGCGTCCCTTCAGGTCCTTGAAATTCTTTCCTTTCTTTGTGTTACAGGTCCCATGAACTGAGCATTTGCCATTGGCTGAAATCTGAGATCTTGCTATTCGTCTATGATAATTTAAAAACCTGTGATTCAAGTTGAGTATATTTCACATGAAAAAGCAATTAATATATGTATTCAGAAACCTCTCTAGCATATGCTCAGTTTTCAGCAAAGCCATTTCGCGGAGTAAGAGATAGAGGGGAAACGAATTAATTTTTTCAGACGTTTTAACTTTAATAGTTTTACTTGTTAATATATTTCTACAACACACACGCATCTGTCAGCATACAAGCATATATTTAAATGTATCACATCCGATCCTTCAGTCCAACTTTTATTGTGAATAGTTTTGTGCTACACTCTCTAGAATTAACTCAGCGAAAAATCATCACTATCGGACCAATTAAACGAATATCGACTCATCAGTTGCGACGGCATCACTTCAACTGTTCAAATTGTACTTTTATTCAAATGGGTTGAGTAATAACACCTGCAGGCAGTTAGAGTGGTAATAAAGTAATTCCGATATGCGGAATGCAGTAAATAAATAAGTAAGATGGGTTATAAATACAACTCTCACCACCAAATATGTAGCAATTTATAATAAGGAAACATGAGCAATGTTTTTTTTTATTTTTGGGCTGACATTGGGTTAAAAACAAAAGATGTAAGTTAATGGCAGAAACTCTACTCTGAAAACAAATATAAGGGGTCTACTTAAATAAACACTTACATGGCATCCTCAAAAGTGTTTATGGTATGAATTGAAAATCTGAACACGTGGCATTTGTAATTTAAAGTGAGGATTATCTAGTACTTTTAGAGCAGCATATTTTCCACATACATATAAGAAATAATTTTGCTCATTCTTTTGCGAAATTTCGATGTAGTTTTTGGATGCGGAATAAATTGTAGGGAACGCAGTTAATGTGCCACCCTGTGTGTGTTGGTGGGTCGGTATATAGTACGATGAGAGGAATGGGAAGGCCGAAGATGGGTAAGGTAGCGCGAGTGTGTGTGTATGAGTGTGTGTGTTGTTGAGTTTTTGCCACGTATCGTCTTTCTCACTCTCACGCCAAAACTCTTAGCATTCCGTCTTTGTCTTCCTCTTCCTTCCCTTCCATGCACACATTTCTTCTTGGGCCAGATTTTAACGATTGCCAAGACCAGATAGACAGACAGACGTACGTACGTACTGCTAGCTGTATAGAGGAGGGAGGTTTGATGAGGGAGGGCGGGCATGTGAGGTAAGGAGGGGGTTGAGGGAATAGATGAAGAAATTTCCAGCAACATTTTCTTAGCAGCAGCAGAAGAAGGAGAGTAAGAAAATGGGTGAGGTTGGGGGGTGCGGAGTAGAGGTCTTCATGCAAAAAGAAAGGAAGGGTGGAAAAATCCTCATTTCTATGACTACCACTGAACAGACTATATAATGGTGTGTTGTGCATACCAAGAATGTACCTAGAACTTAATAACCCATAATGTGGCCTAAATGAGACACCAAATTGTTCTTCAGTTCCAAAGAATGGACACAGAACTGGATATAGAAATATTGATTTCATTTAAAGCAATAAAGATTAATTTCGTTGCTATATTTCACATTAAGACAACGTATTTGTGAAGTTTAGTATGAAATATGAAAGTGTTTGATTTTTTTGCAGTTTATTAACCTTATAACGTTTACTTTCGTGCCATAGAATTGGATTTGTATACAAAATATTTTAAAGCCACAGATGGCTATTCAAATAGTCCTGTAGCATTTAACTAAGCGGTGCGTTTAACTTTAAGCTCTAGTTTTCTTAAACCATTTTTTCAGCATTTTTCACTTTTCAAAATGCTCCTTGGATACAGTTTATAACTTATTAGTTTGAACCTTTGCGAGGAGTTTCAGAAATTACGGATTTGAATATTGTTGTGGACTGTTAAAAATATAAGCTGGTTCAGCAGAAATAATTTCCAATAACTGCCAATGAAAATGCTTAAAACTTCAATAAGATTGTTAAAAACAATTTTCTGTTACACTAATTGAAATTTAAAATGCCTGCAAAACAATTTCTTTGTTTCTATACAGAGCTGAAACTAATAACTTGGTAGTGATAAGGTAAACCGTATGGTCAAATGAGCGCTTCATACTATCACAACAACAAATAATTAATAAAAAATGTTGATGTGAATAGCGTATTAAGGGGAAGCTGGGCCACTTTTTGCATCTATATGGGAAAAGATACGCAAAACGAGGAAAATGCGTTTATATGGGGAAGATAGGGAATACCAGGGCTGATGCTAGGCTACACAGATGCTGAAGGAGGGCAATGTGCATTATACAAGAGAGATAGGGAATACGAGGAAAGATGATATACTAGACTGGGCTTGAAGTGTAGAATATGGCTTTATATGGGAGAGATAGGAAACCGAGGAGAGGTATACGGCTAGGAGGGTTTGAATGATAGAGTATGCGTTTATATGCGAGAGATAGGGAATACGGGGACCGATGCTAGGCAAGACAGGGGCTGAAGTAGGGGAATGCGCCTTATATGAGAGAGGTAGGGAATTCGAGGAGAAGAGCTAGGCTAGACAGAGTTTGAAGTGTGCAGTATGACTTTTATGGGAAGGATAGGGAAAACGCGGACAGATGGTATGATAGGCAGATGTTGAAGGAGGAGAAATATAGGTTTATACGTGAGAGATAGGGAATACGAGAACAGGTGCTAGACTAGACAGGGCTTGAAGGTTAGAGTATAGCTTTTATATGGGAGAGCTAACAAACCGAAGAGCGGTGTTAGACTAGGTGGGTTTAAATAGTAGAGTATGCGTTTATATGAAGAGACGAGGAAAACGAGGGTAGATACTAGGTTGAGAGAGCCTTCAAGGAGGAAAATGCGTTTATATGGGAGAGATGGGGAAAACGAGGTGAGATCCGAGGTAGAGCAGGTGGTGAAGAAGAGGGAACGCCCTTTATATGATAGAGGCAGGAAATACGAGGAGAGGTAGTAGGTTAGACAGCGGTTGAGGAGTACCGTATTCGTTTATGTTGGGAAGATATGGAAAACGGATAGAGATCGTCGATCGAAGTACCCTGCCGTGTGTATTTTGATTGATACGGTATAAAAATAGTATCGTATATATGTAGGGTAAACCGGGTAGTATCACAAGTGTTCATGGTAATTCAGAGCAACGATTCGTACCAGAGCTATTTAAGGTAATTTTCAATGATTCGGGTAGTATGTCGGGTATTTAACTCATTTTAACAGGTAATTCAGATAGCGTTACAAGTATTCATGGTTATATAGAAAATAATTAGATTAAAACATTTCTCATACAACGATATATCACTTTTATATAATTTTTTCTAATCTTACAAACTTGTTATAAGTGAAACAGTTCTGCTGCGAGACAGAGGGGGATAAACTGCATATTAGTTTAGAGTGAAGGTATATCGAAGTATTCTAAACTAAACCCACACCGAACGCCCTAACCTGTCCCCACCTTGACTTCTCATTGTCTATTCAATCCTATCAACGTCTAACAAGACGTAACATCACGTAACATAACCTCGTAACAAAGCTTAACATAACCAGCAAATATAACCACTCAGCAAGGCGTAACATTGCGTAACATAACCACGTAACAAGACGTAACGTAAGCAACAAACGTAACCACGTAACAAGACGTGACACTACGAAACATAGCCACGTAACACAAAATAACATAAGCACGTAACCACGTGACAAGATGAAACACCGCGTAACATAACCACGTAACGAGATGTCACACTACGTAAAATAGCCACGTAACCACGTGACAAGAAGTAACATTACGTAAGAATACGTAACACCACGTAACATAAGCCCATAACCACGTAACAAGACGTAACACCACGTAACCAACGTAGCATCGCTTAACATAAGCACGTAACACCACAAACATAAGCACGTAACTACGTAAAAACACGTAGCAACCATGTAGCCCCGTATCATAAACACGTAACCGCGTAACATGACGTAAACGTAACATCACCTTACACCGCCACGAAACTAGAGATAACCTCGAGTTTCTTTTAGTGAAATTGAGACGTTTTATTTAGGTTTTATTATTTAAGAGTCTTAATTGAAGAGCTTTACATCAATGTACCTTTATTTTTTGGTTCCTTGTAGGCGTCTCTCCTCTTTATCTGGGCTTGAGATTAGCACTAGGATTGCTCCTAATGGCAGGGTTAACGCCGCCACCCCTTCCATCTTCTTTTTCTTCTTTCTTCACCAGGTGTCTGCTAGCTGCATACACCGCAAATGAGTAAACTTGCATTTTCTTTTTAAAATTGCAGACTCACGGAGAAAATCTTCATCTTCAACTTACATTCTCTTAAGCACTATTTGTACTGCTGTAATGCCTATATGCATATATCGTAATGCTATCCTCGGCAATAAATGTTTTATCATCGTTTGGAGTTATTGTAATTTTACTCACTTGCACTGTGGCAAGAGCATACTGTCGCGACAGGATCAGATTCATGCGGGATCTTGTTATTTTCTGGTTTTATTACAGTCAGTATAGCTCTCGAATGTGACGTACTGCTTAATAGCACTACGTTTTATACCTTTAATCTTTTTTATCATTGAGCTGTGGATATCTAGTGCATACAACTTAGGTCGTAGTCCGACAAAGCGCTGCATGTTTTCACCATTAGCCTTATCTTTAAATTTCCCAAGCACCATCTTGTTCTGAGTAGAGTGGCATATATGGTTGACAGCGTAATCAGCTATATCTAGGTGCTCAAAAAAACGAAGATTCTCCAGGTACACATCTTCAGTTCTCACTCAATGAATGAATGAATCTGTGTCCATATACATAAGATTCAGGTTTTTAGCTCCATAATACGCTAACAACACATCGTAACGATAGTGATGCATTAATGTCTTGAATATGTCCAACACACTCATTCCAATGTATATAGGCTTGTTGAACAAAATCTGTCGGGATACCATATGCACAGCAGTTAGGTTGGTAGCATATATTGTTCGATCGATAAACGTAGGCTTAGCAATCCACTTTTCCAGGGTCTTCTCATTTGTAACCAGTCGTATATCCATACGATTACGGTTCTCCATAACTCCTCCGAACATAGCATTGTTGAACAGTTTGTAGAGGTCCTTCTCAAAATCATTTGCTGCCTGTTGTCGTAGTCTGTTGTTAAATTCCACATACGGATTTAACCACTGCGTCTGTCGGAATTGTAACACACGATGGATTTTTGACAGCCGTAGTCCATGATTAAGAGCTTGCTTCAAAGTCATGTAATGTGCTAGTCCATGATGGGGTATCAATTTCTTTGTAGTCGAGTCCTTAGGCCACATACACTCTGGCACGAAAAATAGATCGCTGTGTAGATCGTGAAGTTCCGCAGGATACTCGATGTTAACTTCTAATATGTATCCATGAGTATCATCTTCTTGTAGTGTTTCTAAGTCGATTTTTACAGGTGAAACCCACCTTAATCCACCATAAGGGAGGGCGTGGCACAAGGCCCAACCATATTGGTTATTGGCGTCCTCATATGTAGTAAATTGGGTTTGTCTCGACGGATTATACTTATCCATATAGGCGTTGTTTGCTTCGGCATACCGGTGGGAAACTTGACAGAAACCTCCTCTTATGCCGGATTCCACAATGAGTAATTGATCATAATCCTGTAACAATGCCAGCGGAATTCCTGTATACAGCAACATGACGTTCCATGTAACTCCTGGAGAGGTAAAATAATGAGCAGGATCGATATTGTGTGTTTTAAGGGGTTGATCTCTAAACGTATCAAGGCCATCAGCTAGAAGAAGTATATCAGAGGTTAAGTAGAGGTCGCTGTACTCACCCAGGTTTCTTGCATTAAACAGCTCACATACATTTCTAGCATGATTTTAGTCGGCATCGCTAATTACTTCTTCATTTAATACATATATGAATTGGTGCGAGAATGCTTTCAAAGTCGGCGTAGATGACGTAAGGTGCTTTCAACATCTTTCCAATGCTCGAGATCGCCCTACTTATAGAGGAGGCACGAACCTTCTTAGAGGAATTATATACTAAATTTTAATACTAAACCGGTGACTAAGCGTCTAAGCTCTTATATTTCAATACGTGTTACACAGATGTTCGGGTGTATCCGTAGGTCTTCGCGCATGTTCGTATGCGTGGTGGTAGTGTCAGCAGCACATTCTATGCATTCGTAGACCTTCGTGTAAGTTCGGGTGTTTAGAGTGAGCGTTTGAAGTATTCCGAGAATGCATGTGTTGTTCGGAGATGTTCGTTCATCTTCGTGCACGTTCGGGCGCTTGGTGGAAGTGAACGCGTGGGTCTATGTCACCATAGCTCTTCGTGCATGTTCGAGTCTTTAGAGAGGCTTTCAGAGATGTTTGTGTGATTGTACGTATTCGTAGGTCTTCGCACAGCTTCGGATGCTTAGAGTAAATGTTTGCGAGGGTTCATGTAATGTTCTTAGGTCTTCGTGCAGATTCAGGTGCTTGGCTCGTGAGGGTGATGAACAATCCGTAAACCGAGCAAAGGACAAGTATCACTGAGCAAACATCCACCATACGCCGCAAAACCTAGAAGCACAAAGATACTAATGAAATAGAATGAAACGGAAAGGAAATCTTGGTAGCATACCCCACTCCGGCATTCGAATGCAGACCAAGGATAACCACAAAAAATCCGAGGCTAGAGTGAGCGACAGACGGGATTCGACATCGGGGCCCTAGAAGCACACGTGAAAGACGCAAATTAAATATAATGAAAGGTAAAGGAAATCGTGGTAGCATACGCCACACCGACATTCGCTTGCAGAGCAGCGAAAACCACGAAAAATCCGAGCTGAGAGTGAGTGACCGACGGGAATCCTTCTCAGGACCCTAGAAGCACACGTGAAAGATGCAAATGAAATAGAATGAAAGGGAAAGGAAATCGCGCTAGCGTACACCACTCCGACATTCGCCTACAGACCAGCGAAAACCACGAAAATCTGAGGTCAGTGTGAGTGACCGGCGAGGATCGCCTCCAGGACCCTAGAAGCAAACGTGAAACAGGCAAATGAAATAGAATGAAAGGGAAAGGAAATCGCGGTTGCATACACCTCTCCGACATTTACCTGCAGACAGCGAAAATCACGAAAAATCGGAGACCATAGTGAGTGACCGACGGAAATCGAACCCCGAACCCAAGAAGCACACGTGAAGGATGCAAACGAAATAGAATAAAAGGGAATGGATTTTGCGGCTGTAATGAAGCTTCGCAACATTCGCCTAGTTACCAGGGAAAACTGCGAGAAACCTCAGGTGAGTGACCGTCCCTACGGGAATCGATCCCTGGACCTACAAATGCAAACCACAGACGTTATCGCCTGAACTAAGCCGAAAAAACAGGTTTATCCCATACCTCACTCGGTAAGGCTTACGCGCATTAACTTTCACCATATGCCGTCACACCTGTGGACAGACTGTCTGGTCACAGTCCGACATGTTTAAACTTGCTTCATTTCTACCTGTCACACAAAAGAGAAGTATTCATCACACGATCCTTCAACAGATGTTTCCATTCAATGTCTACCACACCCACCACCGCTGTCTATTACACCAAAGTTAACATAATTTGTATCATAATACTTTAGAAATAGCGTAGAAGTTTTTCTCGCCTTATTTAATTAAATGCATGTGTATACCCTATTATTTCATGCTTTCAATCCTTTATCAATACTTTCTTTACATCTGGCCCTCATTCCCCAAAAAATCAGTACACAATATGACATTTGTATACGCTTAGTATCCATTTTCAGAGAAAACCTCACTTAATGTCCATTTATCACAGAAAATCACGTTTAATACGCAGTTATCGCAGAAAACTGCTACATGTGACTACAATCACAAGCAAAGTAACTTTTTCTAGAATTACTCCGATTTTAAGCTTGTAGAATCGTATTTGCAAATGGTTTATTAAATTTATTTTATTTTTAGCTCAAAGTGTCTACACATTTTAAAGTCCCTGATCCCTGCTGTTTGCATTTAGTCTAAAGATTGCCATATTTCATTTTTAAGGTCGCCTTTGTTAAAGATAATGTCTTGCAATTGATTTTAAAATTTCTTTTGAAATCAAGTCAAGCGCGCATTTTACGCCTACAATAACTGCCTTCATGTGCCCAAAAACCCAAGATGGCAACTTATGCCTCCTTCCTCCCAGGCCGGTAACCTTCCCCTAACGCTCGCCAGGGCGCTGAAAAGAAGTGCGCGGAAGGCAGTGATAGGCCGGGTAATCTATGGAGTGCGGAGGTAGGAGCGAGTGCGGAGTAGGGATGACCTGGTCTAGCCTTGGTTGCAGATCCGAGAGTACATCATTGCGCGGGAGTCCGCTACATAGGGCGGAGCTATAGGTCACGCATCCGCTTTAAGGCACGTCAGCGTTTTCTGTAATTTTTGAGTTAGCTATTTAAACTAACTTCACTTTTAGTCATGTCAACGTCTTTGTTCTCTAGAAAATAATCGGCTTTCTGAAGTGTTATCAAGGTAAAGAGGCGTATACTTCCTTGAAGAAGGGTTAATACGTTATTACATTAAATTAAAGATGGATAAGTCATCATATAAGGATGTCATTCCTAGTGTATCAGGATATTCTTGTGTTAATGTGGAAAGGCATTTTTACATGGGTATGAGAAAAGACGGCATGGGCTAAGTTGTAAGTTGCTCTTCAAATGTAAATATTGTAATGTAACCTTCAAATACGGTTGTAAGGACCGGCGACACGAAGATGCATGTGAAATAAAAAGCCCTGAGAAGAAACGTAGATTAGAACCTACTAAACAAGAGATATTATCTACAATGGAGGACTGTGACATGAAGGAATATCAAAATTCATTCAATGGGCGCTTGAAACCATATTTTTTACGTTGTGAATCAAATAAGGACCTGAATATGTACCTGCATGAGGCAAACTAGCGGATAATCTGAGCTGTACATAAAGAGCTTGGTATTCACAAGGGTGTAAAAATTAATCTGCTGGCTAAGTATCGATTTCTCAACAGTATCGGAAAAACCTGCAACAATACATTTAAAACCCGGAATCAAGCTGTTTTTGTAGAAATGTATCTGGACTCTATGCTGGAAACCTAGATGAAGAAGTTGGTTACTGAAATGGAGGAATCACACCTTAAGGGCAGTCTATGGGTTCTGGTTGATGTAGAAGAGATTCGCCTACGCATTAACAAGTACAATCCGTTACGAGGAAGTAGCTACATATCCTTGCCACCATCTGCTCAAGCAAGAAAAGTCTGCATTAACGTCCAGAATTATACTGATGAGCTGTGCTTTATGTATTCTGTATAACCCAAATTCGTCAGCATCAAGCCTCAACACGTGAGCAAATAAGAGCAACTTCAAAATAAACATTACTTCAGCTGTGTTACCTAACCAACTCCACTTTCTCAAATATACAAATTTGAGAAGCTTAACAGGATGTCCATCGTCTTCGGCCTGGATGAGAAGCACGTAGTGTATCCAATAAAGGTTGCTGAGACTGAACTACCTGAACACCGTGACGTCCTACTATTAAGTGATAGTAGCGGGAAACATCACTACGTTTATATAAAGAATTTTGAAAAACTTATTCGACGTCAGAAAACTAAGCATGTCTATACCTGTAAGCGTTGTTTTACACATTTTAATGATCAGTGCCGACAAAATGGACTGGAAAAATTACTAGAACATGGAGTCATCTGTAATCAACATGGTATTGCAAGGGTAGTTATGCCTACAAAGGAGAAATCAATTGAACAGTTTAAAAATCTTGAAAGGATGTTGAAAGTACCTTAGGTCATCTACGCGGGCTTTTAAAGCATTCTCACCCCGTGTCGTACATGCCTCCGCAATCCTGAAACTTCATATAAACCACTTAACAGTAGCATGTACCTATGATTACGTTGAACCGTCATCCGACGTTGAACATCTGAAAACTGGTCTTCCTAAGCATCCCTATGTATATCGTGGTGTTAATGGTGCTCAGAAGTTAATGGAGTACCTGTAGTTCCTTGCAAAGAAAATTAATAATACATACAAATCTACCATTCCTCTGAAACTTACAGATCAACAGCAGATGGATTTCAACTCCTCTACAGTATGCTACATGTGTAAAAAACCCTTTACTGAAGAGAACTACAAAGTACGTGACCATGATCACATCAGTGGTGAATATCGTGGAAGTCTACATAATGAATGTAATATTGCCTGCAAAATACCTAAATATATTCCAGTCTTCATGCACAAACACAGTGGGTATCACTCACACTTCATTGCTAAGGAGCTCAGATGCACAAGTGAGCGGGTGGAAGTAATTCCAGCTTTGTAGAAAGCTATATATCATTCTCCAAGTATGTAGAAGATATAAAGCCTCGATTTGTGGTTAGCTTTCGGTTTCTCAGTACAAGCTGGATAAGCTGGTGAAAAATCTAACATTGTACCCTGAAACACTTCGAAAAAGACATGCTGAAGTGGATGACTCGTAAGGGCGTATTTCCCTACGATTACTTTACTTCATGGAATGTTTTAACGAAACATGTTTGCCTCCTAAGGACTCCTTCTACAATAGATTAAATGAAGAAGAAATTAGTGATGCCGACTACAATCATGCTAGAAATGTATGGGAGCTGTTTAATGCAAGAAACCTGGGTGAGTACAGCGACCTCTACTTAACCTCTGATATACTTCTTCTAGCTGATGGCCTTGAGACGTTTAGAGATTCAACCTTTAAAACACACAATATCGATCCTGCTCATTATTTTACCTCTCCAGGAGTTACATGGAACGTCATGTTGCTGTATACAGGAATTCCGCTGGCATTGTTACAGGATTATGATCAATTACTCATTGTGGAATCCGGCATAAGAGGAGGTTTCTGTCAAGTTTCCCACCGGTATGCCGAAGCAAACAACGCCTATATGGATAAGTATAATCCGTCGAGACAAACCCAATTTATTACATATGAGGACATCAATAACCAATATGGTTGGGCCTTGTGCCACACCCTCCCTTATGGTGGATTTAGGTGGGTTTCACCTGAAAAAATCGACTTAGAAACACTACAAGAATATGATCCTCATGGATACATATTAGAAGTTAACATCGAGTATCCTGCGGAACTTCACGATCTACACAGCCATCTACCTTTCGTACCAGAGTGTATGGAGCCTAAGGACTCGACTACAAAGAAGCTGATACCCCATCTTGGACCTCGAAAGAAGTATGTAGCACATTGCATGACTTTGAAGCAAGCTCTTAATCATGGACTACGGCTGTCAAAAATGCATCGTGTGCTACAATTCCGACAGTCTCAGTGGTTAAAACCGTATGTGGAATTTAACAATAAACTACAACATGTAGCAAATGATTTTGAGAAGGACCTTTACAAATTGTACAACAATGCTATGTTCGGAAGAGCTATGGAGAACCTGCGTAAACGTATGGATATACGACTGGTTACAAATGAGTAGACCCTGGAAAAGTGGATTGCTAAGCCTACGTTTATCGATCGAACAATATATGCTACCAACCTAAATTCTGTGCATATTGTATCCCACAGATTTTGTTCAACAAGCCTACATACATTGGAATGAGTGTGTTGGACATCTCCAAGACAACAATGTATCACTATCATTATGATGTGTTGTTACAGTATTATGGAGCTAAAAACCTGAAGCTTATGTATAGGACACTGATTCATTCATTTATCGAGAGAGTAGTGAAGATGTGTACCACGACATGCTACGTTTTCTTGAGCACCTAGATACAGCTGAGTACCATGTCAACCATATATTCCACTCTACTCAGAAGAAGATGGTGCTTGGAAAATTTAAAAATGAGGCTAATGTAAAATCATCGGCGCTTTGTCGGACTACAACCTAAGATGTATACACTAGATATCCACAGCTCAATGATAAAAGCGTTTAAAGGTATAAAACGTAGTACTATTAAGTAGTACGTCAACTTCGAGAGCTATACTGACTGCCTTAAAACCAGAGAAATATTAAGAGCACTCATAAATCTGATCCTGTCACGACAGTATGCTCTTGCCACAGCGCAAGTGAATAAAATTACATTGACTCCATACAACGATAATAGAGCTATTACCGAGGATGACAATGACATACGCATATGGGCATTACAGCATTATAAATAGTGCTTAGGAGAATGTAAGTTGAAGATGAAGATTTTCTCCGTGAGTCTACAATTTAAAAAAAATTGAAGTCTACTCATGTTCAGTGTATGCAGCTAGCAGACACCTGGTGAAAAAGAAGAATAAGAAGATGGAAGGGGAGGTGTCAACCCTGCCATTAGGAGCAATCCTAGTGCTAGACTTAGGCCTAGATAAAGGGGAGAGGCGCCTACAACGAACTAAAATAAAGATATGTGCATGTAAAGCTTTTCAATTAAGAACCTCAAATAATAAACCCTTGATAAAACGCCGCAATTTCACTAAAAGAAACTCCAGGTTATCTCTGGTTACGTGGCGGTGTAAGGTGATGTTACGTTTATGTCATGTTACGCGGTTACGTGATTATGATACGTGGTTACATGGTTTCTACCCGTTGCCACGTGTTGTTACGTGGTTACGTGCTTATGTTTCGTAGTGTTACGTGCTTATGTTACGCGATGTTACGTTGGTTACGTGGTGTTACGTCGTGTTATGTGCTTATGTTCCGTGGTGTTACGTCTTGTTACGTGATGTTACGTCTTGTCACGTGGTTACGTGGCTATGTTACGTAGTGTGACGTCTTGTTACGCGGTGTTACATCTTATTACGTGGTTACGTGCTTATGTTGCGTTGTGTTACGTAGCTATGTTACGTTGTGTTAAGTCTTGTTACGTGGTTACGTTTGTTGCTTACGTTACGTCTTGTTACGTGGTTATGTTACGCAGTGTTACGTCTTGGTGCGTGGTTACGTTTGCTGGTTACTTTACGTCATGTTACGTGGTTATGTTACGTGGTGTTCCGTCTTGTTACGTTGGTTAGGTTAGATGATGATAGGATTGAATAGACAATGAGAAGTCAAGGTAGGGATAAGTTAGGGCGTTCGGTGTGGGTTTAGTTTTGAATACTTCTATATACCTTCACTGTAAAGCAATATGAGGTTTATCCCTCTCCGTTTCGCACACTAACTGTTTAACATATAATAAGTTTGTAAGATTTAGAAAAAAGTATATAAATGTGATGTAACGTTGGATGAGAAAATTTTATAATATAATTTCTCTCTATATTACCAAGAATACCTGTGAGCTATCTGAATTACCTGTAAAATGAGTTACATACCCGACATACTATCCGAATCATATGAAAATTGCCTTAAATAGCTCTGGTACGAATCGTTGCTCTGAATTACCATGAACACTTGTGATACTACCCGGTTTACCCTACATATATACGATACTATCCGATACGATACTATCCGATACGATACTATCTTTATACCGTATCAATCAAAATACACGCGGTGGGGTACTTCCATCGACGATCTCTCTTCGTTTTCCATATCTTCCCCACATAAACGAATACGGTACTCCTCGACCTTTGTCTAGCCTACTACCTCTCCTCGTATTCCCTTCCTCTATCATATAAAGCGCGTTCCGTCTTCTTCAGCACCTGCTCTACCTTGGATCTCACCTCGTTTTCCCCATCTCTCCCATATAAACGCATTTTCCTCCTTGAAGGCTCTCTCAACATAGCATCTACCCTCGTTTTCCTCGTCTCTTCGTGTAAACGCATACTTTACCATTCAGCCTCTCCTAGTCTAATACCGATCCTCGGTGTGCTAGCTCTCCGATATAAAAGCCATATTCTACCCTTCAAGCCCTGTCTAGTCTAGCGCCTGTTCTCGTATTCGCTATCTCTCCCGTATAAGCCTATATTACCCCTGCTTCAGCATCTACCTATCATACCATCTGTCTGCGTTTTTCCTATCTTTCCCATAAAAGTCATACTACACACTTTAAACTCTGTCTAGCCTAGCACTTCGCTTCGTATTCCCTACCTCTCTCATATAAGGCGCATTCCCCTACTTCAGCCTCTGTCTAGCCTAGCATCGGTCCTCGTATTCCCTATCTCTCGCATATAAACACATCCTCTATCATTCAAACCCTCCTAGCCTAATACCTCTCCTCGGTTTGCTATCTCTCCCATATAAAGCCATATTTTACCCTTCAAGGACAGTCTAGTATAGCATCTTTCCTTGTATTCCCTATCTCTCTTGTATAAAGCACATTGCCCTCCTTCAGCATCTGTCTAGCCTAGCATCAGCCCTGGTATTCCCTATCTTCCCCATATAAACGCATTTTCCTCCTTGAATGCTCTCGTTTTGCCTATCTTTTGCCATATAAATGCAAAAAGTGGTCCAGTTTCCCCTATAATATGCTACTGATTTGCTATACTTACATTGATTTCTCGACTTATTATTCTACGAAAGATTGTTGCAGAGGGTAATTCTCTCTAGTTCTTGTTAATGTCCATTATTCATTTACACATTTTTCTTTAGGTGTAATAGAATGTTGTAAGCTAAGGCGATAATCAAATCTTTTCAAAACTAATAGCTAATTATTGGCTTAGAAATTCCCTTATCTGTCTACGAACAGGAAAATAAACAGGAAATTGAACAGATAAGAAAACTAAAATAATGGCAATTTTAGTTGAGAAAATAATGAAGTACTTGACAATTGAAACAATAACAAAGAATATTTCGGAAATTGGATAACGCAAGATTCATTTGGCATAAATTGTGTGCTTTAGCAAAATCTACATTTTTGTATGATATTGTATATCTTATTTTTTGCCAATTATAAAATAGTCACTCAGAACTGTGTGGACTTTAAAGGATTTTCTCAGCAAATTAAAGATGTATATTTTATTTGTCATGTAAATACCTTAAACACATCGTTAGAGAAATTTCTGAGAATACAAAAGAGAGAGACAGAATTCTTCTACCCAAAGTGTAGTTTGGGTGGGGATTTTCTGCAAAATCTTTGTGACGTATTGGAAAGTCCTGAAAATAAAGAACAAAATTCATGTTAAAACGACTTTTAGTTTTTGGGCTATGATGTTAGTAGTATAAGTCCCGGATGAGCCAATTGGCTTAACGATAATCCTGCCGCTAGGGGCGCTAGTGTCGCTAGTGTCGCTGCGTGCGACGGCGGCGGCGGTAAGTTTGAAAAGCGCCCTGAGCGGGAGGATTATCGTTATTGCAATTGGTTCATCCGGGCCGAGTTAAAAGAATTGAGGATTAGGGAAAGGTGAAGGAAAAAGAGGAAGTGACGTGGAGCGTTTTGATTGGTTCGTTAATTCGGGTGGAAGATGAAGGAAGGAAGATGAAAGAGTATGGAGGTCGCGTGATGGAGAGGAGCGGGGTGGCGAGGTGTTGTCTGTGCGGAGGTCGGGACTGAAAGAGGCAAAAGATGGGGAGCGAGGGATAAAAAGTATAACAAAAAGTGACGTGTGAAGTTGTGATTGGTGGGAATAAGAAGTGATGTTATTGGTGGAAAGGAACAAATGAAAGTTGTTGATTGGTAAGAATAAGAGAGATTATGATTGGTGGAAAGAAAAAGGTGTGGGAGTGGGGTATGTTGGAGGTGATGGGAAAGGTAAGTTTTGCTAGCAACAAGATTTGCAAAAGCCTGTCGAGAACTGATCAGCAATTTTTGAACGTTGGATGGTAGTTTTCTTGAGTGGATAGAGAGATGGGGCGATATGAGATGCGGTGGCGAAAATGGGAACTAAACAAGATGGTTGACACAAGAGGTTTAAGGACGAGGAAATTTGGAGGTTAGTGGTGAACATGGCGGTCGCAAGAGGGGGGGCAAGGAGACGCGGTGGTGAGAATGGGAACTAAAAGAAGATAGCGGTAGCAAGAGCTAAGAAGAGCAGATTTTGAGGTTAAAATACTGGGACGTAAAAATGGCGGAGGGTCTGCGACAAGGAGATGCGGTGAGAACTAAACAAGATGGCGGACGCAAGAGGAGGGTAAGGAGATTTGAGGTTACAGTACCAAAACACGAAAGGATATATTCCTACGCCAAGCAGGTCCGAAAAATAATTATGCGTGTGGTACTTACCTGTTACCGGTGTGGATGCGTCACCAAAAGCGCGGCAGCTTCACGCGACGCGAAAAATAAAAGCAAACTGTTTTTGAAAATGCTTAACCAGCTTTAAGATCAACCAACATCACTACGCACTGATATACCTAGGTTTTTTAAAGCGGTACAGACGCCCTTTGCAGAGGCGTAACTTAACTATACCAAAAACCTGCTACTGGACCATCGTGATGGTCGCTAGCGTACGTAGGAGCAGGGTTCTCATAGCCGGTCGAAAGCGGTCAAAAAAGTGTACGTCGTAGGTGTTCACAGTAGCTGCTGTCGAGTCAACCGTCGAGGTGTGAATGAACGAGATCTGTTCTTGCCGGCAATCTGGTTTGGAGATGAGAGGCGCGGTGGTAAAAATGGGAACTAAATAAGATGGCGGAGGCATGAAGTTGAGGTTAAGGAGCGGTGAGGTGTTGTCTTTGCGGAGGTTGGGGCTGAAAGAGGGGAAAGATGGCGAACGAGGGATAAAAAGTATAACAGAAAGTGACGTGTGAAGTTGTGATTGGTGGGAATAAGAAGTGATGTTATTGGTGGAAAGGAACAAATGAAAATTGTTGATTGGTAAGAATAAGAGAGATTATGATTGGTGGAAAGAAAAAAGGTGTGGGAGTGGGGTATGTTGGAGGTGATGGTAAAGGTAAGTTTTGCTACCAACAACATTTGCAAAAGCCTATCCAGAATTCATCAGCAATTTTAAATAACTAGTGTTTCGGGGTTTTCTCTGGTTGGTAGACGAATGCAAGCTGTTTCTGCTTTTTCATAAGTTTTCCCAAAATTGAAAATGCATATATTGTAACACAAATGTGTGCAGTGCAAAAGAAAATAAAATGTAAAGAGGCACACACACACACACACACCCACCCGTTGCAGTTGCCATACTTATATTATTCGTCTTTTCCTTTTTTTCTTTTTTTTAAAAAAATAACTAGTTTTTGGGGGTTTTCTGCGGTTGGTAAACGAATGCAAGCTCTTTCTGCTTTTTCATAGGTTTTCCCTGGTTGGTAGGCGTTTTCTGTAGTGGTTGACGAAGCCGTTTCTAATTTTCGAGGTTTTCTCAGGTTTTTAGTGGTTCTCCCTGCCCGGTAGGCAAATGATGAAGTTTTACCTTGTCGGCGCACGGATACTAGGCACATACTCGCACACACACAACCGTTGCAGTTGCCGTACTTATATTATTCGTCTTTTCCTTTTTTTTCTTTTTTTTAAAAAATTAACTAGTTTTGGGGGGTTTTCTGCGGTTGGTAAACGAATGCAAGCTCTTTCTGCTTTTTCATAGGTTTTCCCTGGTTGGTAGGCGTTTTCTGTAGTGGTTGACGAAGCCGTTTCTAATTTTCGAGGTTTTCTCAGGTTTTTTAGTGGTTGTCCCTGCCCGGTAGGCAAATGATGAAGTTTTACCTTGTCGGCGCACGGATACTAGGCACATACTCGCACACACACACATTTAATAGTAGCGTGTAGCAAACTGTTTTTGAAAAATGCTTAACCAGCTATAAGATCAACCAACATCACTACGCACTGATATACCTAGGTTTTTTAAAGCGGTACAGACGCCCTTTGCACAGACGTAATTTAACTATACCAAAAACCTGGTCACTAGCGTACGTAGGAGCAGGGTTCTCATTGCCGGTCAAAAGCGGCAAAAAAGTGTACTTTCTTGTTTTCATGGGTTTTCCAGATCGGTAAGCGTTAGAATACTCTTAGAGCTTTTTTCAGGTTTTTCGCGGTTGTCCCTGTCCGGTAGGCAAATGATAAAGTTTTTCTATAATGGCGTCGTTTTGGCTTGTGGCGCACGGATACTAGGCACATACTCGCACACACACACACACACTAAAATAGTAGCGTATAAAAAAAACAATTTAACAAACCGTAGATTTTCAAGAAAATTCCCACACCGCAAACTACACGTTTAGTGGAAGAAAGTTCGTTATTTTTATGGTCTTAAAAATGGCTCTAACCCTTTTGATTACGGTACGGTAAGTTTAAGATATCTGCATGACAAATAAAATGTATAACTTCAATTTTCTGGGAATAGCTGTGAAGTAGTCTCATTGTGAATGTCTTTTGTACAACTGTTAAACCGTAGGAAACGAAGCCTTACTGTACAAGAACTGTACAAGAACGTTAAAGCACACAATTTATGTGTATTATTATTATTACTTTGTAGCGTTGTCTATTTACAAAGTTTCCATGTTGATTTTAATGTTTAAAAGCTTTAGACCTTTCTCACTAAAACTCGTCATTCTTTTATCTTTTCTTTTTTCATTTTCATACAAAGAAAACGGAATTTCACAAGTGAAACAGTACTGTGATAACGATACCAACAAACTAATTATTATTCACCCACTAAAACACATAAAAACAATAAGTAATAATCACAGACCCAGTTTGTGGGTATTTAAATGAAACATCATACACAATACAAGCCAATTATGTAATAAGTTGAAATGTGCAAATCTATAGATGTATTTCTGGTGAAATCCCGGTATGGAATTTTTGAGTGCAATGCAATTTCTCCTGTATCTGCTATGTACGTGGTAGAGAAAGTAAAAATAGTTACAGTGACTATACAAATGTAACAATAGAGAAACCCACTTGAAGAAAAAACGGAATAAAAATAACAAGGCGTCAGACTCAACTTTCGCGCCATTCTCCGAATATCTGAGAATATTCTTAATATGAGACAAGCATTTTACCTTAAGCAAGTAGTTTTAATCTTACTTTTATGAAAATCAGAGTTTTCTCTATAACCTTTATTTGTGACAACAACGCTAAGTTTCGAGCTAGCTATACTCACTTTTCTTGCAACTATATACGTTTAAACTAATATTAACAAATTTCTCGTAATCCCAGAATTTATAAATCATAGCTGTAATATTTTTCACAACTGCATGTAATAATATTGATTTAGGGGCTTTTAGTAATTTGCTATTCGTTCTAAAACCTTTTATATTGTCAAGCTGGACAACTGTGGACCTGTTGCTGAAGAGGTTGGTATTTCTACTCTCTCTACCACGTAAAATAGTAGGTAGAGGAGGTATGCATTGCATCCAAATATTCAATATTGAGATTTCACTGGAAAACTAAATACTTGTTTTGAGGTCCCCTGAATAAAAAACATTTTTAGAAAATTCTGTGTGTATGTGTCAGAGCAGCATAACTCAAAAATGAAAATTCGGATAAATACTAAACTTGGTATTTAGGTTGAGTACCTTCCAAAGATACGACACAGAGGTTTTCAAGAAAGTCCCTCCACCCCAAACTACCCTTTACATGAACTATTTTCCGAAATGTTTTATTTTCTAAAACTGTCTCTGACGATTTTAATTACAACACCATATATTAAAGACATTTATATGAAAAATAAAATGTATATCTTGAATTTTGTGGAAATAGCCTGTGAAGTCCTCTTGATTCGGAAGAAATTTTCTATGATCTTGTATAACTGCTAAGGGTTGAGAAAAACATACAATACAAAAAATTTAGATCTCTTTAAAAACACACACAATTTATTTGAAATAACTTTTTTGTGACGTCAGCCATTTCCGAGATATCTGTTATAAATGGTTCGAATTGTACAATGCTTAGCCATTCTTTTTTAAAGGCATGTCGCTTTTCAGTTCTTGCTCGCCATGTTGATGGAAAGAATTTAGAATTTTAAGGCCAGTGTATAGCGTCCCTTTGGATGTATAACGGATGTGCAATGCAACCATTTCCCGAAAAGTTTATCTGGATTAAAATTAAGTGGATATGAAAATAAACTTTCGTACTCACCTATAAGAGATAGGGGGTAGAGGTCATACGAACGTAACACTTGAGAATTTTTATTCAAAATTTGGTGTTACTCCTTAGAAAGGAAGTATCTGCTGATTCTATTTAATTCTTACATTTTACATAACACGTATGCACGGCACAACACAAAAACACTACACACGACACTCATAGTTTTAAATATTGCACTAATGGGTGTGCAAGCGTTACAACGCTGCTCGCTTCAGTCATTCTCACGCACAGCACTGCGCGCAAAGACCGTGTGCTGATGTAAGTGAAAATTGAGCGTGAGAAACGGATGTTCGTCAGCGATAAAATGCAGCTTTATTGCCTATGGTAGGGATCGCGCAGTGGCGGATCGTGACAGGATTACTGCGTTTTTACAACTTGACAATTTTGTGGCGAAATGAGGCATTTAACTCGACGCGCATGTTGTAATTGCGGTTGCGATAAGCGAGCTTATAAAAACCCGGTGCCAAGAGCAAACGGCCGTAGTGAGAAACGGGAGCGATAGTGGGTTTCTCTACAAAATCGTTCTATTTGACGAAAAATAGTTTAAAATAAAAACAAAATAGCAGCAGCACTTTGCAGGGAAAGAGCGATCGGTGCATTCGGACGATAAGATGGTGTCGCAACCCGGGGGAAGTCGCGATGGCACCTTGCAGCCTACGTTCGAAATTATAGGGCACAAGCAGAGATGGCTGCCAAAGCTTTTTTCCGGCTTTACAGAGTCTCAAATTACCGTAAACCCGGTCCCCAGAGATGTTAACCCGGAGCAATGGGTATCGCATTTGTTTAACGATATTCTAAACTTTGCGAAAGAGAACCTGTTAGAAAACGAACCCGGATATTTAGGCATATCCATAACAGACGAAAAGGAGACGTCCAAAGCCTTCAACATGAGCGTGAGGCGCGTAGAGCAATTGAATGCGGATGTCATTGTTGGAAGCATCGAAAAAGTAATGCAAAGTAACCAACAATTCTTGCTAAGCGGGCCTCTTCATGTGACGTTTGTGTGGACCAAGGAGGTCTCGGGTTCGTGCCACCAACCTTGCGATGCCTGTAGGGACAATAAAGGCATTGTCGAAATAGCCAACAAAGACAACTTGTGTTTAGCAAGAGCCATTGTTGTAGTTAAAGCCAAAGTTGATCGCGACGTCAACTATAAAACGATGACGCGCTCCGACTATCTGCAAAAATCGAAGACCGTAGCCTTGTGTGCGAGCAGCGGTCAAGGCCACGACAGCTGCACGATAAATGACGTCAGACGCTTTGACGCTGCGTTAAAGGGCTACGCTGTGACGGTGTTTGGCGATCATACGGGGAAGCACGTGCTGTACGCGTCGGATAAGAAATGCGATAAATACATCGACGTCATGCTCCACGCCGGGCACTTTAATGCTATCGCGAACCTTCACAAGTGCTTTAAATGCAAATGGTATTGCCGCCGGTGTCATCATCCCTCGGCACACAAAAAAGAATTTCACAGGTGCGACGCCAGGTGTGCTAAATGCCATCAGCAGTGCGATGCGCGATTTGACGCCTACATACGCTGCGCCGGGTGCAACAGAGATTTTAAGGGACCGACATGCTTTGCAATCCACGCAAAGAAAGGCGTTTTTTACCCAAAGGCGCTGTCGGTGTGCGATGCAGAAAAGGTGTGCACGTCTTGCAATAAGCTCGTGAATGCGAGGCACAGAAAAACCGCGCACGAGTGCGGGGTAAAGTACTGCTATCATTGCAAGACACACGTGAATTCTAGCCACATGTGCTATATGCAGCCGTATGCCGCAAAGAACAAAAGAAACCGGTACGTGTTTATGTTTATCGACTTTGAATGCTCGCAAAACATTCCATATACCGGCAAAAAGGACACATACGAGCATCTACCTAACTTGTGCGTGTTGTACCAAGCCTGCCCGCACTGCATCGACGAACGCCACAAGACGGCACACTGCACCGAATGCGGTTGCAAAGAATGGGTGTTCATGGACGAACCCGTGAAGCAGCTTTTTGAGCACATCGCGCAGGCGAGGTTCGAAGCCTGGGACGTCTACGTCGTGGCGCATAACCTCAGAGCTTACGACGGGCAGTTTTTATTAAAGTACATGGTGGCGCACTTAGACTGGGCGCCGGAGCTCATCATGAACGGGAGCAAGATCTACAGGATGAGGTACGGTGACGTCACATTTCTAGACTCGCTCAACTTCATACCCATGCCACTCTCCCGCTTTTCCAAGACATTCGGATTGAAGGAATGCAAAGCTTATTTCCCGTACCTGTTTAACACGAAGGAAAACGAGCAGTACGTGGGTTCGATTCCCGACAAAAGGCATTATTGTCCGGAGGGCATGTGGGCGGAGGGTCGGAAAGCCTTCGAGCAGTGGCACGAAGAAAAGGCGTCCTCCGGGTACGTCTTCGACATGAGGGCGGAAATGGTGGCGTATTGCAAGATGGACGTATTTCTACTCAGTCAGGGAGTTTCCAAATTCAGAAGGGAATTCTTGGACGAGAACGGAATAGACCCGTTCAGAGAATGCGTCACCATCGCGCAGGCGTGCATGTGCGTGTATACAAAGCGCTTCATGCCGCTTAAAAAAATTGCCCTCTTGCCAGCGGGCGGGTATCGACTAGCGGACCGGCAGTCTCGCGCCGCATGCATATGGCTAACTTGGTAGAGATGCAAAACGGCATCGTCATCCAGCACGCCATGCGAGAACGCGAAGTCAAATCGCGGGGCACAAGGTGGACGGGTACAGAAAGGCCGAAAAAACCGCGTACTTCTTCCACGGCTGCTTTTACCACGGCTGCAGGCGGTGCTTTCACAATCGCCATGCGGCGATATACAACTCGGGACACGAAACCATGACCTCCAGGTTAAAGAGCACCGAGAAGGTCACGGCCGAGATCAAGGCCGCCGGCTACGCCGTGGTGGAAATGTGGGAGTGCGAGTTCAACGCCGCGATGGAGGCCAACCAGGACCTCGCGCGCCACGCAAGGGACTTTGCGGTACCGGAACCCCTGAACCCCAGAGACGCCTTCTACGGAGGTCGCACCAACTGCACCAAGACGTATTGCGAGGCGAAGAGGGATAGCAAGATCTACTACTACGACGTATGCAGCCTGTACCCGTACGTGAACAAGACGAAGCCCTACCCCGCGGGCCATCCCAAGATCCACGTGGATCGATTCCCGCGCTTGGAAGACGTGGGGGTCGGCTTGGTGAAGTGCGAGGTTCTACCGCCGCAACACCTGTACCACCCGGTGCTACCGGCGCGCAACGGCGGCAAGCTGATGTTCCCGCTATGCCGCGCTTGTGCGGAGGCGGAGAGCCAAGACGAGTGCCACCACGGCGAGCGCGAGAGGGCGTTGTCGGGTACCTGGGTGGTAGACGAGATGAAGGTCGCCCTGGAGGAGGGGTACCGCCTCCTCCGGGTCCACGAGATCTGGGAGTACGACGTGGTGCAGCACGAACCGACCACCGGAGCCAAGGGCCTCTTCGAGGACTACGTGAATCAGTTCCTGAAGATCAAGACCGAAGCCTCCGGCTGGCCCTCGGATTGCGACGACCCTGCCGCAAAGCAGCAGTACGTGGAGCAATTCTTCGAACACGAAGGCGTAGCCCTGGATCCCCAGGCCGTCGCCACCAACCCCGGCAGGCGGGAGCTGGCCAAGCTGATGCTCAACAGCTTCTGGGGCAAACTGGGGCAGATGGAAAACCTCCCCACGTGCGAGCTGGTGGACCGGTACGACCGCCTCCTGGAGCTGCTCAACGACCCTGGCGTGGAAGTGCAGACCTACGTGCCCGTCACCGACCGGATCATGTACGCGGTGTGGAAGTACTGCGAGCAGCACCGCAAGGTCAACCCCACCGCCAACGCCGTCCTGGCGGCCTACACCACGGCTCACGCGCGCCTGGTGCTCTACTCCTACCTCAATAGGCTGGGAGAACGGGTCTACTACTTCGACACCGATTCCGTCGTCGTCGCCGCCACTCCGGGCGACTGGACGCCGTCCGTTGGACGCCTCCTGGGGGACATGACGGACGAGCTGGAGAAGTACGGGCGGGGCTCTTACATCGCCCGGTTCGCCTCCGCGGGGCCCAAGAGCTACTGCATGGAGATCGTTTGCCCCGAGACGGGCAATACCTTCTCGGTGTGCAAGGTGAAGGG
Source organism: Deroplatys truncata (assembly GCA_030765065.1). Taxonomy (NCBI): domain Eukaryota; kingdom Metazoa; phylum Arthropoda; class Insecta; order Mantodea; family Mantidae; genus Deroplatys; species Deroplatys truncata. The sequence continues at coordinate 332,695,045 of CM060990.1, forward strand.
GATCACGCTCAATTCGGGCAACCTGGAGCTGGTGAACGCGGAGGTGATTCGCGACGTGGTGCTGAGGGACAACGACCGTGCGGTGAAGCTTTCGGGCACGCAGATTTCGCGGAAACCGTCTTGGACGGTCGTCACCGAACCCAGCTCGAAGACGTTTAGGATGGTGGTCAACAAGCGCGTACTCGCCGGCGATCACGATTCCTATCCCTACGGCTTCAAGAGGAACGCATAAATGAGAGGTCCAAAACCGCGCCAAAGTCATTTCGAACCGGGCGCCCCTGAGTAGACGATGCCCGTTCCCCGAGACCTGGGGCGATTCGAGTTTCCCAGCACGATGCTCGTGGCGGGACCGTCGCGCTGCGGCAAGTCGACCTTCGTGAAAAACCTGTTACGCCACGCGCACCGGATGTTCGACGTGCACCCCAGGAGGGTGCTGTGGTGCCACCCTCCGGAGTATTCGCCGAGACTCGAACCCTCGGCTCTGCGTTGCGAGACCCACGCGGGCATACCCGAACTTGCTTCGGTGGGCGAGAACGACCTGGTCGTCCTCGACGATCTGATGCTGGAGGGTGGCGGGAAGGACGTGTCCAATTTTTTCATCAGAGACTCCCATCACAAGCGCTTCGGCATGGTCTACATCCTGCAGAACGTGTTTCCGCAGGGTCAGAAATATCGCAACATCTCTCTGAATGCAAACTACGTCGTGGTCTTCAAAAACAACCGGGACAAGATGCAGATCGAGAGACTGTGCCAGCAGATCTAACCCAGGAACTCTAGGTTTCTCTTGGAGGCCTTCCAGAAGGCCACCGAACGCTCTCACGGGTATCTCGTGTTGGACTGCACTCAGTACACGCTCGCCCGATACTGGTATCGAACCGGCGTGCTGCCGGGGGAAAACCTCTCTTATTTCGTACCCAACTGAGACCGCCGAGAGGACTCGGGTTCGTTTCGTTCTATATTATCCCGGCAGAGTCTTGCCCAAATGAGGCCATTGAGTCTAATTAAAAAAAATACCGCTTTCGGAGCGAACGTCATTATCGCACAAGCATGGCTAGAGGTAGGTTAAGGCTTGCCACGCTGACCAGTCCTCGCGTAGCGAGACAGCACGGTAATTTGACGGCTCTGGACAAGGCGAAGGCCCCTCTGCGCAAAAAGGTGTTAAAAAATGCCGATGGCGATCTGATCAAGGCCAATAGCGAATGCATGCTCAACGTGTGCAGAGGTCACGTGCAATTTCCCGCAAAGTGCTTGGGTCGCCTAAAGAAGCACAAGGCTTCTTGGAGGAAGTTGACGGATAAACGGGTTCCTCTGAAGAAGAAGAAGAGTATCTTGGTTCAAAAAGGAGGTTTTTTGCCGGCATTTCACCTACCTGTCTTGGCTTCGCTTGGCGGCGCGCTAGTGACGAAATTAACAGGATGAAGTACGGCAAGCAGATCCTCGTTGCACCGCAACCGAAGACCGTCGATAAGCTTCACGCTAAAGACCGCACCATATCCAGATTGGCTAAAGAAATTCAGAACCTGCAGAGCGCAAAGCTCTCTGCCGACGAAAAGTGGCGGCTCGTAAAACATAAATTGGACAACTACCTCGATCTCGTGGCACGAGTCAGAAAGCCCTTCCTCGGCGACGACGACGACGACGATTACGAAGACGTGCACGAACGCGTGCCGGTGAAGCAGGAGGTCGAACCCCGAACCATAAAGGTCAACCTCCTCTCGCCTCGCAAAAAGTAGAGGGCAAACCCTGCCACTCCGAAAAAGAATTCGAAATCGCCTTCCGCGTCGTACCATTTTCGCAAACGCATCTGGCAACCCCTGTACAAGTAAAGCATGAAGGAATGGAAGGCGCTAAGGCGATACTATGCCAAACCGGAACACTATGCCGGTTTGGGTACGGTCAAGCCCCTTCGAAAGGCCACGGGTGCGTCTAAGGCGAACGTCGAGTCCTTCCTTCAAACCCAGGACAGTTACACTCTGCACAAACCGGTCAGAAAGCGGTTCCCCACCAGATGTTATCACGTGACGAATATGGACGATCTTTGGGAGGCCGATCTAAACGTCATGAACAGCGTGAGGGAACATAACAAACCTTACGTGTACATTCTGACCGTTATCGAGGTATTTTCCAAATATGCTTGGGCCGTACCCCTGAAATCGAAGCTGGGTACCGAGGTTGCGCAAGCGTTTCGCTCCATATTCTCCCAACGCGTCCCCAGGGTCCTCCAAACGGACAAGGGAACCGAGTTTACCAACAAGACTTTTCGCGACTTTCTGAAGAAACACGACGTGAAACATTACACAACCAAAAATAACGTTAAAGCCAGCGTCGTGGAGCGCTTCAACCGCACCTTAAAAACCAAGATGTGGAGGTATTTCACGCACAAAAACAGTTACAGATACCTGGAAGTCCTTTCGGCCTTACTCGAGTCCATAAAATGGCTCCGAAGGACGTGAACGAATCTAACATTTTACGAGTGTACCGCAATCTCTACGGAAATAGGACCCGACCTCGCGCAGGGAAACCCACATTTTCCGTCGGCGATCACGTGCGCATCTCTAAAGAAAAAATGAAATTCGACAAGGGCTACGAGCAGAATTGGACGGACGAAATATTTCGGATAGCCGAGGTGGTGCGTGGTCGGCCGGTGGTATATAAGTTGAAGGATCTGGCCGGAGAAGCCATAGACGGCACATTTTACACCGAGGAGCTACAAAAGGTCGCGCTACCTCGGACGTTTAAGATCGAACGCGTTTTACAGACCAAGGGCCGAGGGCGCCACAAGCAGGTCTTGGTAAAGTGTAAGGGGTATCCGGCAAGGTTTAACTCGTGGGTTCTGGCTTCGACCATCGATTCGACATGATTAAGACCAAGCCCTTCTCCATCACTCTCGTGAGCAACGCTTCCATGGAACACTTTACCGACAACACCACGGCCAGATTTTCTAACATCTTGCCCGAGAGAATCGTTCTGCAGGGAGAATGGGAGGTCGCCCTGCAAAAGGTCAGGTATCCGGTGAAATTTTATAACCTTTCGCCAGACGATGCCCGTCTGGCGGGCACCAAGCACACCATGACGCTCCTCCCCACGCATTCCAAATTCAGTTTGCAAATGCCGCAAGGCATCGTGCACAATCCCAAGGACTTGGTGAACCTCGTCAACGCCGTTCTACTCGAACACTTGCACGTGGAAAACTTCTTCCTCTTCGACGAGCTCAAGCAGACGGTGGGCGTGAATGCCGCCGTCGCTCATCCCGAACCACTACCCGACATTCCGTTCGACGGGTTTGTGGAAAATGTCGCGCGCACGGTCGTACCGTACGCGGTCGGCGAATACGAAGCTCTCAACGATGCGCCCCTCCAGAGACCCAAGCCGAAACCGAAACCGAAGCCCCGGGCTTCGGGCAGCAGAAACTCGCGGCGGCTCGTTCCGTCAGACCCAAACGAGACGTTTCAAAATCGGAGGACCCTCCGGGACCTCTACACCGCATCCACAGTTTGCTCTTAACGCCCGCTATGGCAAAAATGTTGGGTTTCGAGCCCTACGTCAACGTCATTCTCGTAAAAGCTGCTAAACACCCGTAGATCCTTATATGGGGTTTCCTTACGAAATGTTCATCTATTGCAATCTAGTGTCCCCGCAAGTCGTGGGCGACAGAGAGCGCGGCCGTGGAATACGAAAGAAGCAACAACACTTACATGAGCGACGAAAAGACGTTTTTTCCCCAAAATTGGGTACCCTTGATTCAGCAAGACTTCAAGACGGTCAACATAGATTTAAGGAACGGTTACGGCGATCTCTTGCCATTCGCCGACGGATTTTCCTCTACTATAGTTCTCGCTTTTCGTCCGAAACAGGCGTAATGGACGTGCACGCCGTAACGCGGTACTACCTCAATCAGACCGGCCGCGCGTTCCACCATCGCGATTTCACTCTCTACAGGGGCAAGCGCTACCAAAGAGGCAGCGGTCTCTTTTCAGCCCTCGGAGGACTCTTCAGAAGGTTGCTTCCGTTTTTAAAGAGCGGAGCAAAAGCAGTTGGAAAGGAGGCCTTAAAGGCGGGCGCTCACGTTCTGTCCGATGTGACTGCGGCGTGAGCAGCGCCAAAGCAAGCGCTCCAACGGAGGATCAAGGAGTCCGGATACAATTTAAAGCGAAAAGCCGACGAAAAGCTCGATGCCATGCTCGGTTCCGGCGCCAGGCACCTCAAGAAAATAAAACCGAGCAAATCCAAAAAGAGCAAGCAGTCCAAGCTGAAACGCTGTAGGCGTAAGGTGCAAGACGTATTTTCGTAATGGCAGACGCGGCCGTCCACATGAGTTCCGAACTGGACCTCTTTACAGATGTGCCGGTTCAGATGAGCATCAAGGGAGTCACGGTTCCTATACCTAAACCCTCAAAACACTTTAATGAAAAATGCCCCCATCACCTTTCATTATTCCGGAAATGCGGACGATTACCTAGACTTGAACTACGTCGTACTCGAACTCATGGTGCGCATTGTAGATGACAAAGGAGAGGCCTTAAACGCTGACGCTAACGCCACTCTGGTCAACAACGCCTTAAATTCCCTGTTTCAACAGATGGAGGTAACCCTCAATAACGTCATCGTCTCCATGCCGCAAGCCGGTTACCCCTATAGAACCTACCTCGAGACGCTTCTCAATTACTCCGAAGATGCCATGAACACCAAACTAGAATCTACCCTCTGGAGAAAGGACACGGCAGGCATCATGGACACTTTTATCGCCAATGCGGGTTTTCAGTGGCGTCAGGGGTTTACCAAAGGGAGCAACGTCGTACAGCTCATCGGTCCTCTGTCCAACGCTCTTTTTAGACAGAAGCTGCTTTTGAACAACGTTAGCATGACCGTCAAGCTCACTCCCGCCTCTCCCCAGTTTTATCTGTTTTCCGATGTAGATACCTTTAAGGGGTACGCCGACATCGTGTCTGCCACGCTGCGCTTAAAATCGGTGCGGCCCTCGCCGACCATAAAGCTCGCGCACCAGGCCGTGCTCGCAAAGGGCAACGCAAAGTACCATCTCAAAGACGTCAGCTTTCACGCTCTCAGCATCCCCAAGGAGTCCAGGGCAATGACGTTTAGCGACGTGTGCGTAGGGCAAGTTCCAAGGAGAGTGGTAGTAGCCATGGTCACCGACAAGGCCTATTCCGGCCTTTTTAACTCAAATCCGTACAACTTGATACATTTTAAAATGAACTTCCTTCAGCTCTACGTGAACGGGCAACACGTTCCCTCCCAAACTCTGCAACCCGACTTTACAAAGGGAAACTATTTGCAATGCTTTCAAACCCTGCAGGACGGCTTAGGCATTCATTTCAAGGACGAGGGACACTCCATCTCCAGAGAAACCTACCCGCAAGGGTATACGATAATGGTTTTCGATCTCACTGCAGACATGAGCGCTAACGAGTCTCACATCTCGGGTCAGCGCCACGGAACCGTCTCTATAAGCATCGGTTTTGCCGATAAATTGACAGAACCGGTCATACTTCTGCTGCTAGCGGAAATACATCGCACGGTCGAAATCGACGCCAACCGATCCATTTTGGTATCATGAACACCTTTCAAATTCAACGGTTTCTATCGACATGCCCCTCTACGCGCTCTCACTTTTTAGGCGTCTACCCCTGCGATAAACTACCCGTACTTCACGGCATTCGAACGCCTCCCTTGGCGCTAGTGGCTAACACCGACCCCAGCACCAAATCCGGGCAACACTGGGTTTGCATCTTTGTGGACAAAAACTCGCATGCAGAATATTTTGACAGTTACGGCATAGGACCGCTTTCGCCCCATTTTCTCCGGTTCTTAAATTCGGTCTGCGGGACGCGTTGGTCCACCAACGCCAGAAGGCTGCAGGGTTTCGACAGCACCACTTGCGGTCATTACGTCATCGCCTACCTCACCCACCGCTGCTCCGGCTTACCTAAGCATACATTCTTCTCAAAATTTCACGACAGCAATCACGCGCATAATGATGTCGTCATTCGCAAAACGTTCAAAGACGCATGCCGCGCAAAGTGCTCTGACGCTCAGCAAACTTGTCAACCCTTGAAGGTGAGTACGTGTGTGTGTGTGTGTGTGTGTCACTATTTAGCACAGCTAAGCTAATCCATCGTCTTGCACGTGCTTTCAGAAGACGCTCCTGCTCATATAAAAAGCAACGTCACGTTGCCGCTCGCCTCATTCAGACTGTACCATGCAGCACGCGGATACAGTCATGCTGCCATGCAGCACGCCGACCAGGTAGGTCCGCACCTATATATTAGCTTGCTTTTTTCTATCCCGTTTATCTCTCTATCTCTCACATTATTATTATTGTTTTGTGTGTTCCAGTATAACCGGATGTCAAACCCCGACCACCTCAAAACCCAGGGAAAAAAGGAAACTACCCATCTTCGACCTCCAACAGCATCCCGACAGCCCTGCTCCGCCAGCACAGTTCCAACACAGTGCAGTTGTGGGTCCTCTGGCGGATATCTACTTCCTCAACACGCAACAAACTAAATTCGTCAGTGTGGGATTCTCCCCCCAGCCGCCGCACCATCTCGTCGTCACCATTGCCAAATGTGGACAGCACAACGCAGTCGTCATGAGTTCCTCGCAGTGGCACAAACTCGTCGAAGCCATCCCCATCATTCACAAACGCTTGAATGACCCACAGGGACGTCTACAGCAATTTCAGTTCAGCGACAGCGTCACGATCGTGTTTAAGTTTGTGTTCGGAAAGCTAAAGCTCGTTTTCAAAGAACCGCAAGGCGCATCCGTTACGCTCAACCAACAAGAACGGCACGTGTGGCATACCCTACAGCGCATCATTACCGACATCATGTATCACAACAAGAAGGAAGAGACGGACGTGCAAAATCAAATCATGGCATACCACAAGTACATGCTTCACAACCATGCCTCCAACGTTCCCTTACATAACATGAATTTCACGCAGTTCACCAAGTACATACGGTGCGCCAATTTTAGAACATTCCTCGAGGTTCATCATTTCCTCAACACCCATTTCGCACTGCGCATCTCACAAAATAGTCCTTAGTGCGCATGTATTTCTACCAGCGTTCCAACCGCACCTCACCCAAACATCTCGCGCCCTTCGCTCCCGCATCATGGGTTACAGAAATTACCTGTCGGTGTACTACCATGACAGTAAGATGTTTAAAAACTACGAGGTGGACGATCACCCCTATAAAAATACACCTTATGCACTTCGCTTCGTCGACAGCACCTACGACGGAAAATCCGTCTCCGCCAGAGTTCACAGCTGCGAAACCAAAATTCATTTTGTGCTATCTAACATGTGCTTCAACGATATCCAGTTTAAAGCAGATAAAGAAGACGTACATCATCAGTGGTTCCAATTTGTGCCCGCAAGAGGTTTATACATCGTTTTCTACGAACAGCAATACATTTCCACAGACAAAATGCAGCAAATGTTAAACGAAAACCCCATGTGCTACGGCACGTGCTTAGCGGCGCATTTGGGTCGCGAAGCATCCTATATCATACCCGATCACATTCACGGCGTTTGCATGTTCAGCACCGTTCAAAACAGAGTTCTCCTCCAAGTCGAAAACCCTTAAATCAACGGACACAGTGTTTTTCCTGCGGATGTTGTGCAATAATCGCTAAGCGCTTCCGGCGGATGTAGTGAACCTCCAACGAACGTTTCCTCACCAGTGCTTCCCCTGATGTGGTAATTCTCCAACCAACTTTTCCCCCACCAGTGCTTCCCCCTGATGTGGTCGTTTGCATGTTCAGCACCGTTCAAAACAGAGTTCTCCTCCAAGACGAAAACCGTTAAATCAACGGACACAGTGTTTTTCCTGCGGATGTTGTGCAATAATCGCTAAGCGCTTCCGGCGTATGTAGTCAACCTCCAACGAACGTTTCCCCCACCACTGCTTCCCCCTGATGTGGGTTTCTCCAACGAACTTTTCCCCCACCAGTGCTTCCCCTGATGTGGTAAATCTCCAACGAACTTTTCCCCCACCAGTGATTTCCTGCTTCCGGCAGTTGGGTTATATTTATGCACGCGCATTCTTTTCCCCTTCATTCGGTGCTAGCCAGCCGTGGGGAATGCCAGGACCGTCGTGTAAAGACTTCCACTGCTCGTTTTGCTTTCACCAAACGTGCAGCTGCGAACTTAAGCACCGTCTCACCCGCCTGTGCACGCATTGTCAACTCGGTTTCTACGAAGACCTCGATCATCTCAACAAGCAAGTTCAACAATTCCTTCGAAGGTACTCCGCTAGAAACACCACATGAACTGCTGCATCGTGCTCTTTCGGTATCTCGATAACGGACGAAGGATCCACCTGCTACTGCCCAGGGAACGCCAAGTGCTGCTGCAGAACGGCATATACATCTTCGAACGTTATCCCCCAAGCGACGTCGAAATTGTGTGGAACCAACTTCCCACAGACGCACAGGTAGTTTGCGCACCTTATCGCAGGTGTAAACAACACTACAATCTTCCTCATCAAACCACTCATATAAACGGTCCTCCCCCGTTTATCAAAAACTGCCATCTGTGCCGTCATAATGTCACAGGACGTCCTTAAAGAGCTAGAAGAACTTTCCAGCAGCGCCCACACTCTCAGCGTATCTACGCTTCAACAGCACGTACCATATCGTGTCGTCGGCGTCAAAACAATCGACACCGTTCACGGTACAAAGCTCGTCGCCAAACTCGACAACGACACAGAAGTTTTCCTACCAACAAGATTTGCAAAAGCCTCTCCAGAACTCATCAACAAACTCAACTCTACCTCATTCTGCATCATATACGCAGGCGAGGAAAAACTACGCAGCGGTTTCAAACGTCACATCGTCATGTTCTCCCCATATAAACCTAAATAATGTCCGACGAAACCTATCCCGTCCCCGTGGGGAACAATCTTAACCTACAACTCATTCTCAACGCAGCTTCACCTATCCGTATCCTCTGCATCTCCAACTCCTATTTCCGCAACAGCAGAGTTGTCACCATCACACTCGACGTCCAAGGGGCTCACGCCGTCCACGTCAAATGCGTACCTACCAAAGTGCACCAGCATCAACAAGACGCACTATGCATCATATACCTCGGCAACAGCAACATTCCTGCTCTAACCAACAAAGTCACATCCACAGGATGCTTCTCAACCAGCCATTACAACGAATTTACCATCCCCATCTATATACCAACCTTCACCGAGTTCGTCAACGAAAGTTTCTCTCACCTACTCGTCACCTGCATCACCAAACCTATCCACCAATTTACCGTCGATAGCAGCAGCAGCGATGACGAGGACTCAAAGTGCACCACGTACTTTAAAATCATTGTTGTGCGCGAAATCTGTGTGTCCTAGTGCCTCAACAAACTATGAATTTTAATGTGCTTTTTTCTCCTAATATTTCTTATATTGTCCATTTATTGTATATTCATATGTTAATCTCCTGTAATCAAATAATCCATTATGTTATTCTCAAACTATGTATTCATATGTTAAGCAAATAATACATCATGTTAATCAAAACTATGTATACATATCTTTATCCAATGTACTGTATTCAAATTATAAATAAAGAAAACAGTCCCGGATGAGCCAATTGCATTAACGATAATCCTCCCGCTCAGGACGCTTTTCAAACTTACCGCCGCCGCCGTCGCACGCAGCGACACTAGCGACACTAGCGCCCCTAGCGGCAGGATTATCGTTAAACCAATTGGCTCATCCGGGACTTATACTACTGATGTTCATAGTTACACAGGCGCACACACACGCAAACCAACATACACACAAACGTTTTCTCTAAAAATCGTTTTATGGTGTTCAGAAGGTCATAAAACATGTTTTTCCAATTTAATCTCGGTATCGACTTCTTGAGGCGGAATACAATGAATGCTACTCTGCTTACTGTAAATACGTAATAGAGAAAGTAAAAATGAATATGTTAACAACGGTTCCATACAGCTCGTAAGAATGCTGTGTACTCTATATGCTTTATGTTCTAAGGATGTGGTAAAAAAAGCAAAGCAGTCAAAGGAATACTGTGAATTTTTGTATTTCCATAGGTACACTGCCATAAAAGTAGGCATTATAAAAGTTTACCATAAATAATTCTGAGAAGATGGTATGCAACTAAAGCCAAAATATAAAATTGTAGTGCCAGGAATAAATAATTCTGAGAAGATGGTATGCAACTAAAGCCAAAATATAAAATTGTAGTGCCAGGAACTTGTGCCATGGCTGTTAACCCTGTCGACCTATACTGCTCCCGGATATGTAAGTAAACAATGTTGATGTTTCTAACTTATCAGAAGAATGGCTTTGGCTGCAGTACTCACACCGGGGATAAAAACAGAAAGTATGGTTTGGGTCCAATTCAGCTAAGGTTCAGATCGCTTATGTCTAATACTATTTTGCTTCAATAGAAACAATGGTTTCCGGGCTAGTAGGCCGTGGTCTATTGAGAAAACTCTTCTTTCCAGACGTTTGGTTCGTAGCTGCGACGAACATCTTCAGCGGCGTATCCGAAGTGATCTCCTGAGAACCTCGGCGACGACTATTTCGGAGCCTGTTTTTTTTCTTTTTGATGATGGGTGAGGAAATGGGGTTGTGATGAGGGTACGAGTTGACGGCAAGTAAAGGTGAGGGATGTTGGAGTCCCGCATTATCACTTCGTTAGTAAATGTTCGTGCTAACTACCGGCACATATAAACGGTATAGTTAGACAGGGTTAACAGCCATGACACAAGATTCTGGCTTCCACCCGGGGGGTTAGAGGCAAAGAACGGAAAGGGTTCCTTATTGATACTTTATTTTGAACGTTTTTGCATTAATTTGCCGACTTTTATGGGAGAGGGGTGGAAGCGGAAGCACATGTGCCTCCATATAGTTTCGAATGAGGAGGTAGCCTTCCTGAAATACTTGTGGTTGTCCTGCAGTTGCTGCAATCTCTGAAGAATAGTGATTTGGGATTTCAGGTGCTGCTCTCGAAGCCCAGCGAACGGAGCATCGACGACACTCAGCCGCGTGGATCGGTCGTCGCAGTCGCTGTCAGTGGGATCTTCTGGTTCCATCAAGTAGTGCTCGATGCGCATAAGCTTAGGCTGAGACGACGCGAGGACCTCCAAGTTGTCGTCATCTTGTACTACCTGGTGGAGTCGCAGAAACTGTGAGGCCATCATTGAGTGGTGCCAATCGGTGCTGCGATTCTTGGCCTCCATAGCCGTGAGGCGCGCATTGGTCGCCCGTTGCAACGCCTAGAGGCGAAGACCGAGGCCCCGTAGAGCTTCCTGGATGCTCTGAGTGGCGTCCTGGAGGTCTAGTGTCATGGTGGCGCAGGAAGGCTGTTGGTGTTTTGATGTAGGTGGTGCTGGTGTGCTCTGTTATGTGATGATATGCGCTGGTGGTGTGCGTGACAGAGCTGGATGTAATGGCTGTTGACGGAGGTGTTGTGGTGCCCTTGGGTAATGCGCGAAAGAAGACTGGCCCGTTAGCTGGTCACCGCTACCACAAGTAGCGCAGTAGTGGCGATGGAGTGCCAGGTTACGCCCGGTTCAGTCAGATGCGAGTGAGGGCAATCTGAAGTAGTGATACCGTGATTGCGCTGTGTAGGTGGCCTCTACGTGTCCGTATTGGCAGCGGTGGCGGCAAGGTAGTGGCAGTTGGTTTGGCTCGCCTCATTGTGGTGTGAGTGGCCAGTCGTTAAGCCAGTCATGAGAGCTGCGGCGTAGTGCGCTATGTCAAGGAATGTCAGTCGCAACAGTGCCTTTGACCTCTGCTGGAGAGATACTGGAAACGCGGATCAGCCAAGGCCAGAGCGACTGCGCAGCCTCGAGTACAATCCGCTCTTACAACAGGTGGTGGACTCCACATACCACAGCGCTGAAGGCGTCATAGCGACTCTTGGAGTCGTCCCGCGGCGAAGCAGAACCCAGGTATAGGACATCAGTAGCTGGGGTGAGGGAATAGGAACGACTGGTGAAGTGTGCGGTCTCGGCGGAGGTGTGCTGGTGATCGACGTGATTATTTACCGTGGTGGCGGTGTGATGCCGGCTGCGTTGCCAGCTGGGGCATGAGTGGTTTCAGCAGCTGCTGCTGCAGCCACTTGTGCAGGCAGAGTGCTGTCGGCACCAGCGGCGAGGCAGCGTCTCTTCCTCTTCCCCATGATGATCACACTTCGGAGTCGGGTGAGCGTGTGTGAGCTCGAAGCTTGTCGGTAGCGTGCGGTATGTACACCCTGGTTTGAGCGGAGCTTGTTCCTCATTGGTTTGAGCCAATGTCGGCTTGCTTCTGATTGGACAGGGCGCGAAGAGGGTTGGAATAGCCCTGGGCTGCATTTAATGACCACATTGCGGGGACTGTCTTGTCTTTGTGTTTGCTGCATCGTCATGTCGTTCGAGTGTTTCATCTGAAGCTTCCGGATGATGTTTTGTAGAGCTGGATGCCATGCTTTATTGAGCCTTAATGACTCCTTCCTGTTGAAGTTCTTTTTGCGTTTGAAGATTTCTATTGCTTCCCTATTTAGTGGGTGTGGTAGTGTCGAGTGGATGAAATTACCTTGGTATCCTTATACTGCTCTATATGTTCCCCTCTTCACGTAGGGCATGTTCCGCTACGGCGGATTTCTCGGATTGCCCTACTCGGCAGTACTTCTTGTGCTCTGTGATGCGAGTATTGACACTCCGTTGAGTCATGTCAATGTACACAGCGCCACACGAGCAGGGTATTTAAAAAAACCTGCTGCGAAAAGCGGATCTAATTTGTGCTTAGCTGTACGGAGAATGTTGAGGATTTGTTATGTTAGTGTGTAGATTTTGTCAACACTTCGGCGTTTTAGCAGCTTGCCGATGCGATCTATCACCCCTTTAATGTAAGGAAGGAAAGTTGTACTTTTCTCCTTTTGCTCTTAGTTTCGGTCCTGGGCGTTAGTTTCTTCTTAGGGTGTAACGCTCTCTTCACTTCCTTGGTGATATAACCATTGGTTTCTAGAGCATCAGTTAAATGATGGGTTTCTGACCGGAGGACTTGTGGCTCACAGACGTAGGTTGCTCGGTGTATGAGAGTTTTGATCTTGACACGTTTCTTGGCCCCATATCTTTCCATGAATTCTTTAAATTCAGTATTTTCTTATTTTTGAAATAGAATATCCACTAATGTTAACTTTTACACAAATGGTTTCAAAACTTTGAAATATTAGAAAGTCAGAAGTACAAGACACTTCCATGCCATTTCAACAGTTATTTTACAGCTGTTTTTATTTCTATATTGCGTACCTTACAGGAGAAGCTTTCTTCTTGTAAATGGATTGCCGGCTACCAAATGCTTCTTTCGGAGCAGTGACTGTCAAGTGCCTATCTTTGTTCCTTTTTGACCACCTCTGCAGACGAGGAATGGTGTCTTGGAGTTCATATACGCGTACGCTGTTGTGGGTTGCCTTAAGCTATTAGGAGACCAAAGACAGGGCTGTAGTTATCACTAGGCTTGTGTTCTTGGAGACCAAAAGAGCAAGTTGAATGCACAATAATATATCAATGCTTTCACTCCTGCATACTGGGCTACATACTCCATCAAGCAGGTAGGTAATCTGAAACCACAGCATTCCGTGTCCCAAAGATTACACCATCTTTAAGCACAAAAACAGTTGCCTCATTGTAAACACTGAAGGCCACAGAACGGGCTACATTTCGAAATTAGTCACTATTTGCCTCTCAATCTGAGAAAGCCGCAATGAGCTCTAAACTGTCACGGGTTGATAGATACAACAATAATAACTAACATATTATTCAGTAGATACCTGTAATTTATCTTTAACCCTTTTACTGCTAACGTATATATACGTCGATAATTTGTTTTAATTCATCGTTCTCTACGATTAAATTAGGTTTTGTCTTCCCTCGTGAGGTTAACAGCGTGCTCTAGGACGTGTATTTATGCTTAGGTTATAGATTGTGGCTTTGAGTTTGCTTAATGATACGATTTCGGATTTCACTAATTACGAATAAAGTTCTCATAAATATATGCATGATATATAGGTGTTTTTATCTTGGTTTAGCTTGCTGGTGAGTTTCCTGACTCCACTGAAGGTTGACGTGCTCCTGCTGACTTTCAGAGCAGAACAAACAGAAAGTTAATAAGTCATATCAACAATCAGCAGAGCTAGCAGACTTGTCGGTAAACTAACCAATCAAGTAATGTGAGCATGCGCTTTCAAATCGCCTAGAAGCATTCAAAATGAGCCAACAAGTTCAGCACAGAGGAATCAGCAACACGCGGTCGCTAGGTGCACGAAGTATGTAGCAGACAATAAATTTTGACGTAGGCCAGTAATCGTTTCTTTAAATCAGCGGTGGCCAAACCTGAACAGCGGTAATTACACGTGAGACACGCCCTATTCTCTTTGACTGGTTGCAGACAGTAACAGCGACACGCGTTTTTGACACATCCTAGATCTATGTCTGTTCAACAATAAAGCAGACATGATTAAACAACGAAGGCTTTCACGGCCGCTGTCAATAGTAGAAAGTTTGGTATCCGAGCTTGTGGTCCGTGGTCTACTGGAACAACTCTTCCTTCCAAAACTTCCTTTTGCAGCAACATTACGTAGATATCGGTAGTAGTGAAATACAGACTTTAACACAGGAATTCCTTATGCAATTATTTCCTGATTAATCCCGATTTAATGTCGATTAACTATCTCTTAATACTAAAATGGTTCTAAATTTTTATTTTTAATAAGAACTTAATGAAATTATAGACATGTGGTTCCATTTGTTGGAAGGCTGTTCAAATTCCGACATATTGTACATGAGTTATGATTATGCGATACGTTTCGGAAGTACATATATTCTAATTATTCTGCAGAGAGATATACCCCTGTGGCATTTGGTTGAGCCTGACTTATATATAAGGTTCAACTTGTGAAATAATATGTTGAAATAATGACAACATATTTCGATCTGAAATAGGCATTGTTGATGTTCTGTATTATGGATGTATTTCAAATCCCCAACGTGTGTGAACATGTGAAAGTTAATTCCATTTTTGCTAAATTAGATAACACGTTATAAAATGATTTAAGATTTCTCGAGTTGAATTTTATAATTTATAAACGCAAACTAAAATACTAAAATGTTGAAAATAAAATTAATTTACTGGTGTGGGATACCCCGTATAAGTATTGCTCCTCACAATGTGTATCTTGAAAAGCAATTGATAAAACAAAATGACGAGTATACCACACAACCCGACCTAATTATAGTATATTTATTAAAGGAAAAATATTCCTGAATGATGAATGCTGGATGCCTTACAATAAGTTTCAATGTTACCAAATGTAATGGTCTACAATTAAAATAATATTTTGTGTAATATAATTTACCCTGCATAGCTTCATATTCTGAGTTGTGATGGCAGCATGAAAAATACCGCAGTGAGAATACCTGCTGTTACGAGGCTAGGAAAGAAAGTTATTCTATTACTAACTGGGATACATAGGTGGAAAACACTTGATAGAAGATTTAGCAAAGACGTATGCCGACGCGTTAGAGAAGTCGCGTAGACAAGCTATACAGTATAGCAAATCCATAAGCAGTACGCAAATATGCTTTATATAACAATTATAGGAACCGGTGAAATACTGTGCATAAGTGCTAAATATAAAAGAAAACCGGAACTTAAATATTAGGAAAAACAATGTGAATATTATGATGGATACAAGATGACTTCCAAAAGAGTAATTTCCAGGTATGTGACCAGGCTGAATATCGTAAACGTTATTACATCGTCGACATTTGCCGTGTTTCCTGTAAGTTCTTTTGCATTTCAGCTGCATAATAGTTGTCCTCCGTGGTATAGTGATTATCATGCTAGCCTCTACTTCCCGAGGTCGTGGGTTCAAACCGGACGGAGGGCGATGGATTGTTTTTCGGGCGTAAAAATTCTTAGCATGACTCTTCGGAAGGGAGGTAAAGCCGGTGGTACAGTGTCATAGCTTTACGGCACATTAAAGAACCACAAGCCTGATAGAGAGGCCTCTGAGCAAAATTTTCTGTCTTTCACGCCCAGTACAGAATGGGACGCTAAGGACCTCCGCAGTTAAAGAGCAACCATATGAAGAAAAAAGAAACACTCTGCTGTTTCCTCCAACATTATTCATAGACATAATTTGCTTATCGTTTTACTTTCTTTTTTTAACGTGAATGACAGTGGTGTTTGCTTAAATGTATAATGTAACTCATATACCCAATATTCGTGCGTGTAACCTATTTTACAAGTAGCCTTTGCGAAATAACAGCGAAACTTAACCTTACATTTCAAAAGGTTCTATTTTCCTACTAACCTATACGAAGGCGAAAACAAAAATCCATACAAATTAATACTCCGAAATTCAACATATTTCCACACTAATCTACGTGAGTGTATTAACGGCGAAATCCTAAGGTATTTAACACAGGCTTTCGATTTTTTGTTAGTTTGTTTTTTGGGTTTTCTCCTAAACGTAAGCATTTATTAATAACTTCATTCACACTACGCCAAGGTGTTAACAATGAAACCTATATAATGTAATATTGTGAAATCTTTTAATCTAGCGAAAGCCCTACATTATTCCTTTTGCAGCGATGCTGAAGTGAATGCTCAGACATTATTTATATAATAGGCATAAGATCTCGGGAATATAAATTCGAGGAGATGGTTGAGGAAGATGGAAAGTGATTCAGGTTAACGAAAATTGCACTATGGCTCTATTTTCTATCACACTTATGCGCTGTAATAATTTGTGGTATCTCTTGAGATTATGGTCTTATTTTAACTCAACAAACTTGCCGAAATTTTTTCTTAAATGTAGCCATCACGAACTTCAATATAGTGGAGTAAGCCTTACGGCCAATACCTCCATGCCATCAAGTACCTTGCAGAAATAAAATAAGTACGATGCTAATGTACATCAGGTAACCCATGTCATTCATACTCCAAACCGTTTAGTATGTTTTAACAGCAACACTAATGCAATATGTGTTAGCATATTTTAATCAAGACAGACTCCATCAGCTACCAAAGCGTTCTTATAATACATACAAAATCTATTTTCCATTAACTTGTATCACATAACCTAATACTCCGAAAAGCTCTAACTTATTTTCAAAACTACGCACCGTGTAGTTATCCTATTTTACACTACCTTCAAGAACTATATTAACGGCAAATCACTTTTCTTAAATATACCGCACTCACTTAACCTATTCCAATGCGAACTAATGGCATAACCGTTAGAAATGTGCCGCTACCTGAACTATACAAATCGCAATATTAACAAGCATGCTTTATTACGTTCTTGAATGCACCCAGCGATCAGAAACGGTCCATATTAATCACGAAATTCTTCAAACTCATTTAATGGAAACCCTCTGTTTTATTATATACAGAAATCAGATGGTGAACTCAAGAAAATTACAGCAGAAAGATTATTTTAAAGATAAAATGTAACAAGTTTCCACCTAGGTGGCGTGAAACCTCGCACGAAAATTTTGCCAACCTTATCAAATTCTTAACAGACACCAACTTAGCTATCCTACAGATACCTTGCGTTCGTAATACGGGGAACTCCGATTAACAAACATGTAGCAATACTTACAATTTAGAAAACATCAGATTTTAGCCGGAGATCGTAATACAAGCCATAAGTCAATTAGTAGCCTAAAAGTCTATGACTAGTAGTATATGAATAGGGCTACATGCCCCAGTAAAAGTACGAATAAAAATGCATGTTCTATACGAAATACACAAAGTTAACGAAAATTGGAAAATTAAAGATTAATGCATGCTCTATTGCTATAGATAATAAAGGTAGTAACAAACCATGACTTCAGAACAAAGGGGTGCATTTAAAGTTTTATAGAGTGTAAGATGGTTTAACATTCTGTAGATTGTAAAACTGTGGAATGAATATGACTCAACATTTATTTAAGAAATGTAAGAGAAGGTAATAAACAATTTTTTTAAATTATCTATCTTCAAGTAAAACAAGTTTTGATCAAATGCAAAATATAATTTTTCTATAGGACATATAGTGGAAGCAGTAAAACTCATACATGATGTACACAATTTCAACATGTAATGAAATGCAGCAGTCTTGAACAGTGGAAACATCATAACTAGAATTGATGTTTGGAAGAAAGTGCATATTAACTAAATAAGGCTGGAAGGGAGTAGCTGCATTAGATCAAGGGTGGGCTTTCCAACTAATAGGTTTTAAATACTAAGTAACGTTAGCACAGAGTAAATCCTCTGAAGTTATAAATTAATACATAATGGTTTGGAGCCAGCAGGAAATTTTCTAAGGAAAAATCTAACTCTAGAACATTGAAATTTTGTGCTTAAATACGTATGTAAAAGATTTTCAAATTAATTCTTACTTTTAAAATAAACAGCGATGCAGGATGAATCAAAAGTTACAAAATTCTCATGACAGCCTTTTTACAGGAAGCGCCAAACTCCTCACAGAGAGAGTGAAAACGAGGTGAGTATTAATGGCAAGCTTGGAATGCTTTGGAAAATCAAATAGGATTTTATACGTTTTTAATACATACATCCGATAGTAATGTTATATGTTCCAGATAAGCTGAACTATTATACCGCCAAAACGTTGGCAACACCACTCCAGGCAGAACACAAATAAACGTCACAAAGCCCATAAATGGATTACAGACATATCAAATGTAGAGGTGTATTGCATCGCTTCATTTATACATGTACATGTGTACTGAATCGCTTGATGAAACAGCCGGTGTTAAATGAGAATGATATTTAATAATATTAGAATCAATAAATTTCTGTACATTGTTATAATAGACAATCAGTTACATCATTGTACTCGTATAATCATTATTTTTAATCCACGATTTAATTTAACTATTCTGTTGCAATATTACTATTATTACTATTTCCAGAACAATGTGAAACATTTGATCTGTTGATTCGAAGAATGAAACGGCTTCTTGAGGATGAGGAACCCAAAGCACTTATATACCTTGAAACCCTTTACAGAGTCTCTACATGAATACACCCGCAAGCAAAGAGATATGTCAAAATGATCACCATGACTTAGATTGTATGATAATTGAATCAGCATTCAAGGATCATATTTTAATACTATAATTAAAAACATGGTTGAAATAATGACCGATGCCAGTTCATGAATGGATACTAGTATATTGCAATAATAAACACATTCTATCCACTTTAAGGGAATGCATATGTGAAACTTCCAAAATCTAAAATTTTCAGGCAAATCAGCTAACATTTTAACCACCGGTCACTTTTCCATTAAAATGCACATATTTCAGTTTTCATGGATATCTCTTTAATAATAAATCAGATGAATAGGTTTAATTAAATTTTATATTCTAATAATCTAAATGCTCTACACAATGAAGGCTTAAAACCTTTTGGAAGAAACAAAAATACTTACTCATTAAGTGCAAAATTAATTATAGCTTAATAACTTTAACGAAATAAAAAATTAATAAAATAAAACATAAAATGTAAAATACAAATCTGCTACATTCTATTCTGTAATATGTCACTTTTGCCTCAGAATAAATTCACAAAGGTTACAGATTGGAAATTTTCTGATATTTTCAACATTTATTATAGTAAATAAATTATATTTTCAATGCAACATGCATAGAAGTACCAATGCAGCAATTCTTTCAGTTAATCTCTTTTAGAGTAATTTTAAAATCATTTGGACTAAAAATCATCGTATAGAACATCTTGAACAATAGAATATCTAAGAAAAGTTAAATCGAGAGAAAGCCAAATTGAATATTTGTAACTGTTCTAGAAGGAAAAGTGTAACTCTACATAAAATTGAATGTGATGAATTTATTCACATGCCCTTTTCTGAGTTATTTCTTAAAATTTTAAAGAAATTCGAAAGAAACTGCAACATATGGATTAATTTGCATAATGAAGCGAAAAAACAGCAAAATAAATAGAAATTCCAAAGGGAGTAGAGCTAATCTTTTTTCAGGAATATCTCTGAATATAAAACCAATGCAACAGACACTGCAATATATCCTTCATGAAGTATTTTTGTAAAGTTTGAAGCTAGCTAGTTAAAAATTATTGTGTGTATCTCCCTTTAAATTATATAAAGATTTAAAAATTGTGGAAAAATAACTGAATACAAAAGAATCTTTTCTCTGCAAACCTCTTTCTGCAGAAGAAAGCTTATGCAGCATATAGTTATACTAAACAGTGTTAGAATATATTTGAAAATATGCAGAATATTGGACAGACATAAGCGATGGTGTTCTTTAAGTATTGTAAAATATAAGAATATAAGTAATAAACCACATTATTCCTTAAACTATATCCATTTTCTACCTAAAATGCTCCATCATCATATGTCGGTGCTTCCTACAACATCTTGTTCTCCTCTGCCCAATATGTCTCCAGTATTAGCTAGATACATTCCTGCTGTAATTGATTCCTGTATAGGGCGTTTGCCTTTATTATGTTTATTATGCGCACAATTCATTTTGGCTGGCTGAAGCTAAAATTCAGAAAATCTATATAAATGACTAAAACTAATAATTATATTGTATACTTGTAATAATTTTTTCTTTTTTAGCCGATCCACGTAGAGCAGAAATGACACCTATGTGCAATATGCACAAGGGCATTTAAACGTGCCTCAGACCAATAATGAATCTAGAAGTTTTGGAATATTTTATGAGCACGAAAGCTAAACGTGAACTTTTTAAAGATATTTCCCAAATTTTACTTGAGCATTCCCTTAAATAGAAGTTCTCCTGGAAGGGAAAATGACGTACTCCTTGCAAGTGACATATATCATCCAGACAGCTGAAAGGCAATAGGTGGATGCATTCCAATTTATTCAAAAAACAAAGATATATAAAAAAAGAATCAAAAGGAAAAAGAAACGAAATTTGTGATGTCTTTCATGTTAGAAATTTTACACAGATGCAGGATTTAAAGCATCATAATACCTGGCGGAAGTACAGATATTGACTGTGCGTTCTTTGTTTGTAAGAACCATAAACTTAAATGAAGATATTCTCAGAAGAGAGTTGGCCAGAGAAGAAATATTCATTCACAAAGTAATCTACATAGAACCTGAAGTTTTGTGTGTGTATACAGGATGAATCATATAAAACTTGCACCGCAAATATTTCGGAAATGGAAAGTGCTATTGATGTGCAGTTTTCACAGAATTGATTGGTAGTCAGGGGCTCGTACATTTAGCCCACAAACAGATTTTAATAATACTGAGAAAGTGTATTTTTTGAGCAAATATACATTTTTAAATGGAACAATGCCTAGTGATATAAAAAACTAAAGGTAGGGTAAAGTAGAATGTCAATGGCGTTTGTTGCAAGATTCTGGTGTAAGTGGTTTACGAGAAATCTTATTTTGAAGCTTTTACGCACCGACACTTCTACAACATGTGGTAGCGCAAACTAAAGAAAAACAAAAGGGAATTACAATACTTCTGTGGATTCTTACAAGTAAACAGAACATAGCCCTTCAAAGGTTGTGTTCAAAATGACCATCGGCAACTTTAATACACGCTTCCAGACCGCTATGGAAAGACTGCTGCACACGTACTAGCATTTCAGCTGAAATTTCAGAGCAGGCAGCAGTAATATGTCGTTTCATATCGTCTGGTGTAGTTGGTACATCCCTGTAGACAGTGTCTTTCAGCCGTCCCCACAGAAAAAGTCTAAAGAGATCAGATTCGGTGAACGGGCCGGCCAAGGTACAGGTTCCCTTCGTCCAATCGAACGATTCGGAAACAATCCGTTAAGACAAGCTATAGTACTTCGTGCATTATGGGCTGGACAACCATCATCCTGGTACCACAGGTTCCTCCTAGTCTGCAAAGGAACGTCTTCTAGCATCTGTGTTAAATGGTCTGTCAGGAGGCTGCGATACTTGTGCGAGTTCTTTGTTCCTTCTATGAACAAACGACCTATGAACTGATGGTTCACTATCCCATAACACACGTTTAAACTCCATGGACGCCGACGTTCCACCTGACGAAGCCAACGGAGATTGTCAACAGACCAATAGTGCATGTTTCTGCGGTTTACCTTGGCCATGATTAGTAAATGTTGCCTCATCACTAAACAAGATACATGATGAATCCAGAGTATCATGTCTTAATACCCATGTACAAAAGTTAACACGATGCTCAAAATCGTTTCCATACAGCTCTTGATAGAGAGAGATGTGAATGGAATGGAGCTTATGTCGATGGAGAATGCGCAGTACACTTGCCTGACTTATGCCACTTCAACGTGCGATTGTGAGGGAACTAATTTGCGGATCTACTGCAACGGCAGCCAAAACGTTAATTTCTGCCTCTTCTCCAGTCACCTGTTTGTTTCTGTTACGTTTTTTAGATGTTACAGTACTAGTTTCACGTAATTGGTCGAAGAGGTTGATAAATAATTGTCGATATGGTTGACGTCTATTGGGATACGTACCGTATACAACGTACAGGAACGAACTGCATTCTTCCTACACTCTCCATACGCCATGAGCATGCCAGCTTTTTCTGCATTAGTAAACCCCATCTTCCACTCACGACTTACTGCTTGAACTGTCACAAACTAACTGACCAGAAAGTCGCAATGCAATCAGTGAACAGAAAACACAATGCAAACAAACATAACAACATCGCACCTGGCAACTAAGCACGTTGAATGGGACAAACAATTGCCGGGGTGGAAACTTTTCAAAACACGATTTCTAGTAAACCACTTGCACTAGAATCCTGCAACGAGGACCATTGACATTCTAATTTACCCTACCTTTATTCTGTTGATGTAACTAGGCATTGTTCCATTTAAAGATTGTATGTTTCCTCAAACATACACTTTCTCAGTATTATTAAAATCTGTTTGTAGGCTAAATGTACGAACCCCTAACTACTAATCAATGAAAACTGCACATCAACAGCACTTTCCATTTACGAAATATTTGCGGTGCAAGGTTTAGGTGATTCACCCTGTATGTGAATTTATCTTGCATGGCCTTCTTTATAGCGTAATTAAATTCAAAATGATTGATCTAGGCCTGTAATGCACGGAAACAGATTCACCTATTTTCGAAACTAGTGTCCACACCTATGTATAAATGCATCGAAAATAATCCTCAACATTTCGACACAAGAATTATGCCAAGGATAATACATACCACATTGAACAGGCCAAGAAGAAAGTGATTCATTTGTTCAAAGATGAACTGGGAGTCTCATTTATGATAGAGTATATAGGATTGCGATTAAGATTATAAATAGATACGACAACCATGCTGTTATGAAAATTAAGGGGATCAATAAGTGCGGGATGCAAACCATTGATTTCCAAAAATATTTCTAAAGCCTTAAAAAAACTAGCAAATACCTTTGGACTAATCAAATTACATTCCTAAGCACTCAGCATAGCATTTCAAACATTCAGAGGAACAAAATTGCATTTCACACAAGAGATGACAAAGTAAACTGCTTAAACTATTTAATTCAACAGTAGCATGGGGTCATTGTTTCATCAGATCACAGCGATTTTTTTTGACTATCCAACTGGCTACATACTGCAGCGATACATTCTCTGTAACGTTGCAATTTATTGCATAGGAACTGTAGGATCTTAAACAGCTCTATAATGCGTGAATGAGGAAAGCGTAAGTACTGGAATTATTAGAGACTACTGGAGGAAGTGTACTAATATAATACCTAAGTAGCTGATAAAAACTATTATTGAAAATATAATGATAAAAGTTTAACCATATTTTAAACATGTAAAGGTTCATGCATATATTTAAATGCATAAGATTTCATTAGTAAATTTGGCTGCACAATTCTAGGCTGAAAATGATAAGTGTGCAACTTTAATCTCTTTGGCCATTTAACTATTACTAATCGAAAATCACACAAAGCATAAAACCATTTCAAATATATATATATATATATATATATGAATTCAACTGGGGACTTCTAAAATGATTCACTTGATTCCTTACAACTCCTGCATTTTTAAACTATGCACTTAACTCAGGTACTAAACCAATGAAAAGCTAATGTCACACTGAAAGCTAACTTGTGCAATCAAATGCCCCATTCAACCTTAAGGCCAATATGTGTTAGTTCAAGCATATCTGAGCAACGGATACGTTCCATTCATTAAGAATTTAGACAATACTTAACAGAACTGATACTATGCTGATGAGAGAGCTTTTTGTCCGTACCTAATGAAAAGCTAAATAGTTCACCAAACTTTAAACAGAACGCAATCGTATACTGGGCTTAATATGATCTGGATATTTGCTTCGTAAAGGCAGAAATCGTTCTCTCAGAATTCGGCTGATGCAGGTCAACAGCAAACCAGAGTAGCGTTGGAGAGGCAGGCAATAGTAGTGGAGGGCAGAGACGGCTGGCATTCCTTCTTGCTACATTCTAACACGATGTATACAACACAAAAGTGGGGATATTTAATACCGCTACAATCCATACTTGAATAATACACATATAATTCACTCCATGCATATTTATATTCCAATTTATATTATATATACGAGGTGAATCAGCCGCCCCTATATTTGCAGTTTTATGCAATCCGAAATATTTTATATGTTCTCCTGTTTTCCCCGCTTTATTATTACCGTGTTTTCTCTGTTTTACCCTTTACCGCTTATTGCAGCAATTACTATCACACACAAAGCATACAGACACACCAACAGCAACACCCATGCTCATGACGGGGCTCGAACCCGCGACCCTCAGCTTAGCGCAGCGCTGAAGCCAAACGCTCTAGCGACCACGGCTACGAAGAGAGGCACAATTTGTATTCCGTCATGAAAACATCGACTTCTATGGTAGGATCTACCCAGGTGTGTAACATGGATGACTTTGGCTGCACACTCGACGAAATTACTAATAATATAGCCGATGTTATACCATCGCCTTTGAATACACTCGTAATTAGACAGCTGTCGTTTGCACAGTTGAAAATATGCCTATACTGGGCAAGTACTCCATATTATGTTAAATTGACCATGCATCTCTCTGAGTTTCAGAAACTCAGAAACTGAGTTATCTGGGTTTCTAGATAGCTCAGTTGGAACGCGCGTGTCGTTTGTAAAGTAAATAATTCATCTGCCATATAAGTGGCCAGAATCGCCTGCGTGTACTAAGTTTCTTACTGTATGATAATGCTCATAAATAATTTTGGTTTAAACTAATATTAGTTTAATATTGTTATTAACATCCTAATTTGCAATTCTTATTTTTATTTGCGTTTAGTATGTTATTATTAGTATTTGGTAAACTGCATGCACGTATCTGTTTAAACGCGATATAGTTACATTGGAAGTAGTTTAAAACAGGATTATACACATCTGATCTAAGAATATAAGGAAATCACATATCAAGTTTAGTACGGAGGTCTCGGTTCCTTGATACGGTGCATAGAAATGTATTTTTTATAATATCATCTCGTGTTGGCTTTAATGAGAATACAAAGAAGAAAACAGGCAAACAAACGAAAGGAAAAACCCACATGTATAACGCCTAGACGCAAACCCGAGTTACCGGCGATTAGAGCATAACACACAGTCAGAATTCCACTCAGCTACTTGGATGCTTGGATGAGAGCATATTCTGAATTTAACCTTAAAGCGTTTATGCCAGATGCCACGCCAGTGTCACCTTGCGACTTTTCGTGTACATTAAAGCCTTTTAAGATAGCTTTGTTGGAATTTTAACATTCTTACTTAAATGACGTAAGCTATTATGTATGCTCTTTCGGGTATACCCGATGAATTTTGCGCGAAAATTCAAAGAAATAGTTATTTAATAATCTGCATGCCGTGATTGTACAGCGTCCGTTGTGGAGATAGACGTACCTCTAATTTGTCGTAGCCTATCCCGTCTCTAATTACGAAATTCCCCATTTCCTTTTCAGCTGATTTTCATAATGGACTGATATGATACGTCCATTTTGTCAGAGGTGCTAACTGAACTGCTTGTATATGTATATGTAATGTAAAATATGTAATATCGGCCGGAAAACTGGAATCCGCTCCCAGAAAGGAGTCGTATGTTTTTGAGGTGTATTTTAGTGCGTAGTACCTTGTGTTCCTCAAATCGCTTTACCTCTTAATTTTGAACTATTGTCTACCTAAGAATGTCAAGTAATAGCTGTAGACTTAAACAGCAATTTAGCTTGCTATTTTCCAAAAACGGAAGAGTCGACCGACTTACCTGAAGACGGACGGACAGATGGATGGACGGATGGAGGGATGGGTGGATGGACGGGTGGATGGATGGATGGATGGACGAACGGACGGATGGATGGGTGGAGGAAGGGGTGGATGGAAGAAGGGATAGATGGATGGAGGAATGGATGGAGGGAGGCAGGAAAGGATGGAGGGTGGAACAGATGGAGGGAGGGATGTAAGGGTGGATAGGTGGGTTGATGGATGGAGGGGGATGGAGGGAGGGATGGAGCGAGGGAGGGAGGAATGGCTTGATGGATGCATGGAGGGATGGATGAATGTATGGAAGGAGAGAGGGAAGGATGGAGGTTGAGATGGTAGGACGGAGGAATGGAGGAGGGATGGAGGGAGGGATGGCGGAAGGGATGGAGGAATGGAGAGAGTGAGGAAGGGATAGTAGGAAGGAGGGGTGGAGGGAGGGACGGAGGGAGGGATTGATGGAAGTTGATTGATATTATGTGGTAAAGTAAAGGCCATTAGTCGTGTTTTATTTGGAGGACATTGTGATGGCTGTTTTAGGGTCAATTTAAATTGATCCTAATTGTAGATTCCCATTTTAAGAAATTAAAATGGCTCTAAAATGACCATCATAGCATCCTCCAAATGAAACACAACTAATAGCATTTACTTTCCTCCAAAACATTAAGCAATATTTATACAATGCATTTCTTTCTACAACGCTTAGTTTTGGAGATATTATACAGTCTCAACTTAAATGGTCCACCGTGTATGTAGTTTTGGTGACAGTGCCCCTTTTATTTAGATATCCTTATATAATCAGCAACACAAAACTTCCATGCACTCTTTTACTATCTCCTGGGATGACTGTAGCCACACACTTGTGACAAAAGATTTTTATTTTTAGCTTTAATTGTGCTTCATTTGAGTTTCAGATTTTCTCGATATACCATATTCTTCGTAGTCCTTATCAAACCTTCAACAGCTTCAGCATTAACTGTGGTGTAATTATTAATATATTTCTGCATTAAATCTTTAAAGAATTTGTTTTAAAATTCTTTGCCATTATCACTTTGTATGTTTTTTGATGTGGTATGCAGCTCTTGCAATATATTTCTCAAAGCTTTAGTTACAAGGGCACCAATATTGTCTTTTGAAGGTGTGCACATGCCATTTTAGAATAGAAATAAACTGTATTCAAGATATTTTTTTCAGTATATTCACTTTTGCATATAGAATCATTTCAATCAAATCCAGTTTTACTAAATCAATCGCTGATGATTTTCCTTCTCGTGAAATCTCTATGGACTGTGATAAGACCTCTGTAGCAACGACACGATTAATCTTTTTATAATTTTTGAACAAGTCAAATCTTCTATGATTTATTCAGTCTCTGATTATTATTGTCTTTTGTTTCCAGCCTCTTGTGCTGCTATAGGTAATCTTGATCCATTCATCAATACATTTGGATTGTGTTAATAGATGATATCCTTTTTCTCATCTAGGGGATTTTCCTTCCACTTGAGACCTAGTCTTTTAGGTTCTTTTTTCAGTAGAGCACATATAATGTTTCATACCTATACGCATAGGTTGATTTCACACGTCCTCTTGTACTGAAGCCTTGTCTATTGAAGCCGTTCCGGTAGTGATGGTGTATTAAATCAGACCAATTACATAATCTAAGCAAGATGATATGAAATTAATGGCGAATGTTCTGTATTTTTTGCTCTTTTAAATGAGTTATATGTGTTGAATTTGGAACAGAGGCTGCGTTCCCTGAAGTTGCGAAAGCCAGAAACGAGGGCTGTTTCACGCTGCCGACATGAAGCTTGCATCTGCAGCCGATGGCAATCGCACCCTCTGGAACGTGGGCTTGTCATGCCAGGCAGTCGCTCGGGGGAGAGCAAACGGTCACCAAAAGTTAAGAGTAGCACGAAAACAAGAAAGCAGTGCTATACACATTTCCGTGTGTGTGGGAGGTCATCGCGGAATGGTCGTAATTAAGCATTGTGAGGTGGTGGTGAGCGCGATTATGAAGACGTGACAATCAAGTTGGAAATAAATTCTTGGCGGAAGTGAACACGTGTTACTTATTACGTACTTGAGGATTATGCTATTCCGTGGGAATCAAAGGAGCTTGCATAGCTCAAGATAACCAGGCGACGCAAGGAGAACGGAAGGTGCAATGATTAATCCGATCACCTTTCCTTCCCCCATCCACGTCTAGCTCCCAGAGACCAGTTTCATATGGCTCCCTAACGTGGGACTCGAAAATCCTAAAAAATAGTAATAATAAGAATAAAACCGAAATCACATGGCATCCAGCATCGAAAGAGAAAGGGGGGCGACAAATCAACACCACAGAAGGACCTCGAGCAATTGAAGGCAGCTCTAGCACGACCTCAGGACACCACTTCCCCGACGGCCGCATGATCACTGCAGCATTACAGTACTCCACTTCTTGTTTCTGATCTACAAGCAACAGCCACCATTTGTTTTGTGATAGTGAAGTGCGGCAAATTCCGGATAAACTGTTGGATTGCTTCGTCGCAGCAGATAGCTCGCATGCACTGGGTGAGTCACGGATTGTAACTTGTCGTGGAATTCTTTATATATTCATCTCTTTGGTTGAGAGTGTACTCAAATTAGTCAGAGGTGGACAGTTTTACGTCTTGAAGTACATATTGCTATTGTATTGCTTCAGGGGATAAATGCTGTTAAGGAGTAATAAGATAACGGGGAAAAACAGAACGTTAAGCCTGAGTCTTAATTCATTGGAGGGAGATAGTATCCCAGAAAGTGGAGAGAATAGGTCAGGGACTGGTGGAAATGCCAGAAAGTTATGACAAGCAGACTGAAGGGACAGAAATTTGATAGGAAAATATTACAATTCAGGGTATCGTTATGCAGGAAAATAGTAGCGCAGTACGGGGTGAAACTAGTCAAAATGTCCATTCCACTAATATGGTCAATTTTGTAAAACAAATGATGACGCAGCTAGACTCGCTGCAACAACTGACTGCACAAATCTCGCAACAACTGACTGCACAACTGTCAAGTCAAACAGAGGCATTGCAGCGCCAATTGGCCCAGCAGCAACAACGGATCGGTGGTAGTTTAGATGCACAACTACTGAAAGTAATTTCTGAGATTAGGTGAAACCGAAGTAACCCCCAGGAGGGCGTGGCCACTATTAGAAATGGGTTGGCAGCTACCTAGTCCACTGTGGAAAGCAGCAGCTGTCCTTAGAAACAGATAACATAAGACAAAAAATTATGTAGATAGACAGTAATTGCTTAGATTAAGAGAACACATTCAAGATGAGACCAGGGCCACCTGTGCTGTATTATAAGGCCGCCAGCGTACCTTCACAATAGAAATGAACACTGAGTTTTGTCAAATCAAAGCCGTAATTGCGGGGCGGGAGATCTCAAAATTAAGTGAGGTAGCACAGGTTCAGGACGGACTAACGTAGGTTGCCGCCGTGCAGAAAGAAACTGTTAGCGCTCTAGAGGAGAAGTCCAGGGAGCTGGCGGAGATGCGAGAGACAGTGGGGAGAGTTCACATGACTCCCCAGCTGAACACCGTCTCCTCGCCTCCGTCATTTCTGGCACCTAGCGGTAATGATGATGCGAGGCCAAGTGACAGCCTACACTCTCCCTCGGTTTGCATCAAATAAGTGGTGGCTATGAAGGTGTAAATGTACCTGATGCTCAGACTCTAGCGTCAATGCCCGTGCAATTCTTAAATGAGCTGCCCATACCAAAATTTGATAGCGCATCTGACAATGGGAAGCAATTCTTGAATGATTTAGAGTAGTATTTTGTGTTAAGTATTTTGTATCCCGATAGATACAGAATGGTTTTGGTAAGGGGAAGTTTGTCAGGCCCCTCGCTTAACTGGTTTCGCTTAACCGTGGGAGAACAAGCGCAATATAGTCACTTCCGTGCCGCGTTCCTTGAGAAATTTTGGAGCTCCAACACGCAATCACAGGTCAGGAACCAAATTAATAACGGCAAATACCATCCGATTACCAGTGACCCATGGTGGACTTCTTATTGCGCTTGGGGCAGCTGAGTAGGTTATTTGAACCTCCACTAGGTGAAGAAGAATTTATAACTTTACTGACCAGGCAATTCCCGGAAGCAATCAGACATCACTCAGTTGTGGCACGCCCGAGGACAATGGGTGACACCATAAATTTCCTCACAGCTTTGGAGGGTCCCGGCAGCCAAATGACAGGAAATAGGCCTCCAGATAGGCCCGAACTAAGACCTTGGAACGTACAGCGAAATAATAGGTCGAGGGCAACAGACTTTTAAACCGTAACATGGATGAAAGTTGTGATTTTAGGCAGCGATATGCAGATCCGTACATGGGAGGCCAAATTAGGCCCTATAGGCTCCGGAACAGTTGGAACCAGCACCACGGGAGCAGACCCTCCGAGGCAATTTCAGGAATACCCGGTCCAATACATGAGGTTTACGCGAAATTCGCATCGAAATAGGCCGCGGCGGAATAGTGAAAATTACAATAGGACCCGAAATATGCCTATAGGCTCACCGCACAAAATGAAGAAGATGAGTGGGCAGAGAGGTCCATGAATAGGCGTAGTCCGACTTTCCACGGAGGTAGGTAACCACGCCCACCTACCCCTGTTTGCATGGTTTCCGGACAGGACAACATAGGCCCAGCTATAGGCCCAACCCCCGTTATTAGGCAGGCGCAGGCGGAACGTTGGAGGTGGCCGGAATTATTGCCGAATTTGGCCCAGGGTGACGATGTATTTGTGCGATCTCTGCCATCAGAAACACAGTATTTGGCCACGCTACTTGAGTTACATAGAATGGATTTGCAATCACAGCCGGAAAAATTATACAGGTTACACCCCTATACAGCTCCATACAGGTGATGAACCTACTCACATAATTCACGGCATTCCTGTACCCATTCGCCTCATAAATGAGTCAGACACCGTTAGAATACAACAGGCTTTCGAGAGACTAAAAGCGAGGGCGGAGAAGCGTAACAGCAAGAAGAGGAGATACCAACACGAGTGGGGTCCAGTTGTAGGAGAGAAAGTCTTAGTGATGTCATTTGATAAGTCTTCGCTTTTAAAAAGCGAAAGCAGAGGCATGAAACTTGCATGGAAGGGGCCACCCAGGGTGGTGGAACAGATAGGTGATAGGGTCTATCTTCTCCAAAATTTAAAGACGGGAAAGATGTTGGGCAAATACAATATTGCTTTGATCAGGCCGTATAAAGAGCCATTGAATCCTTGCAATCACTAACAGTACTATTTCAAGTTGTCAGAACGTTTAGGTTTATGCGCCTGTTAGCAGGCAGAAACGTAAGCGGTGCGAGAATGTTTAATTAGTGAAAGCAAAATGGGGCACAGCAGTGACATTGTTATAGCTTATTTAAATATTTCTGTATGCTTGTTGATTGTATAAGGTGTGGAATTGTAATTTTAACTCTGAGTATAATTTGATAGAGCAACGAGTTAACAAGAGCACTGAGCAAATTGCGACATAGCACAAAGTTTTCATGATTATCTTATAAGGCTGATGCGCAATTCATTGCTAAAAGAAATTACGTTAAAAAATTCCAGATCACATGCACAGGGTGACGTAGGAACGTAGAGATGCATCAAGTACTAGTAATAAGGAAATGAATGAGGGATTGGCTGAAGAGTTGGAGAAATTGTAAGCATTTCACACAAACTAAAAACGTGTGAAGTGAAGTGAAGCAAAGTAAAGTGCGTGAGTGTGCGATCCTCGCGTTTGTATGAACGCCAGGGATGAGGGAATTAAGGCCCAAGAGGCACGCTTGAAAGCCTCAGACAATAGACATATGCCAAACAAGAGTGAGTTGAGACGATTGTAAAAAGAAAGTCGAGCATTGACCATCGTCATGCAATCACGTAGTGTATTGTCAAACTGCAAATGTCATGTTATTACGCTAGCTTAAGTCACCGAGTGCTTTTGTTCTTTTTTGATTTGTTGTTCTTTGATTCTTCTTTAAAGTAATAGCTTTTAATGTACACCCCATCAAATATATGTAAAATAATATGGATACATGTGATGAAAGCGTCCATTGACCAAACGATGCAGGAGGGAGCAGCAAAACTATTGCACAATATGGGAGTATCTTGTGTAATTATTACAATTGAGTGTTGTAACTTATTTTATTAATTGTCAAACAGGATAAATCGAATGTTTTGTACTGCCTATGTAAGAATCCACGGTATAATGTTCTATTTACCCATCACGCATGCATACAGATTACGCCATAATAGGGAAAGAGATGTGGAAGTCTGATAGTACTGGATGAAACATTGTGAGGTACTTAAATGTTAAGTCGGAAGGCAGACGTCTGAATGGGACATCACAAGAAACTTTTATCCGGCTTGTTAAGCCGACGTACAGTTTCTCGTGAGGGTATATGAAGCCGTTCCGCTAGTGATGGCGTAGGAAAGCAGACCAATTGAATACACTAAACAAGATGATATGAAATTAATAGGAAACTTTGTGTATCTGTTGCTCTTTTAAATGAGCTATATGTACTGAATTTGGAACAGGAGCTGTGTTTCCTCAAGTTGCAGAAGCCAGAAACGAGCACTGGTTCACGCTGCCGGCATGAAGCCTGCATTTGCAGCCGAGGGCGATCGCACCCTCTGGAATTTGGGCGTGTCATGCCAGGCAGTCGCTCGGTGGAGAGCAACGGTCACGAAAAGTTAAGAGTAGCAGGAAAACAAGAAAGCAGTCTCAAGTACATTTCCGTGTGTGTGGGAGGTCATCGCGGAATGGTTGTAATTAGGCATTCTGAGGTGGTGGCGAGCGCGATTATAAAGACGTAACAATCAAGTTGGAAATAAATCTTTGTGCAAGTGAACATGTGTTACATTATTACGTTCTTGAGGATTATCCCACTCCCTGGGACTCAAAGGAGTTCTCATAGCTCAAAATAGCCAGCCGACGCAAGAAGAACGCAAGGTGTAATAATTAATCCGATCACCTTTCCTTCCCCCACCCACGTCTAGCTCCCAGAAATCAGTTTCACTATAAACTCGAGCATTTTCCAAAGTTTCTGAATAAGCATCCAAATCTTGAGGATTATCCCACTACTTGGGACTCAAAGGAGTTCTCATAGCTCAAGATAGTCAGCCGACGCAAGAAGAACGGAAGGTGTAATAATTAATCCGATCACCTTTCCTTCATCCACCCACGTCTAGTTCCCAGACATCAGTCTCACTATCAGCTCGAAGATTTTCCAAAGTTTCTGAATAAGTATCCAAATCTTTAGTGGTAAAGCACTCCATTTGAAATATATATTTGGAGATGAGTTCAGTCACTCCCAGAATAGCTTGATAAGTTTCATTTTGTATTCGAATCTGAGTATGTATAATATGAGTTCTGTTATTACCTATCATGGAGCTCCCAATTTCATTGCTTGCACCAAGCTATTTTTCTTTGTGTAAATTAGGTAATCATATGTAGTTTATTTCTCCTGCTACCAGCTGGAGTGTAATTGTTTCTGAATTTCCAATATATCGTTTATTTACTGGATTGCTAGCTGAAAATCTTCAGACATTGCACCTTGGGTTTCAAATTCCCAACGTTCTAGAGCACACACATTTTCTCTTATCATTTGTCACGCCTGACTATAGATTCCTTAAATCTTATGTTCTCTGAATTCATCTTCAGTTAGTTTTTGAATTTGAATTATTAATTTGTGTTCAACATGAATTCTCAAAGTATTAATAGCCTCAGCTATCTTCTTAAATGAAGTGCTCGCTCACTATCAACTTTGATATCCTGTGTTTTAGTCTTGATGGTATCAGCAAGGTTTGTCGTATTATTATGTAGATGTCTTATTTACTCTTCTAAGCTTATCATTTAATTCACATGATTTTTGTGGTTATCGGTAAACATTTCTCCATTCATTTGTAATGCATTCGGTTTGTTACGCTCTAACTTGGATATCAGGTCTCTGTCTTTAGCTGTTTGATTGCATCTTTTGGGCTTCACTTTTTCACGTGGTACCTATACAAATTTTCCATATATTTCTCATGTTTTCAGTTTCTGATTGCTTAAATTCTGAAGCTTGTTTCCTCCATATCATCTGTGTCTTTAGTTACTTCCTCGAATTTTTTAGAGTAACCAATGACACTTTTATTCATACCTGACTTTGCCTATTTTGGTAGAACTAGTTAGTTATCCTTTGTGGTCTTATTTATGTTTGTAGTGACGACTTCTAGTTGCTTGTGTACACGCATATTGATTTCCTTGGGTATCTGTTTAAATGTTGCAAAGTCTAATTTGCATTCTTCACAACTAGGTTGTAGTTGTAGTTTGAAAAAGGGGTGGGTTTTATGCCCAAGCACTGCGACTTTAACGATCTATTGCGCATCCCCATTTTCATCAGTTAAGTAGTCTGTTGCTCGTTATGAACTTAACCAGACTGCTAACTGAGGCTTTCGATAGTTCATCCATCTTTTGGAAAGTGATTGCCAAAAATACCTGCTCTTTGATTAGCAAGAGCAGGGCAATCACATAGCAGATGAGTAACAATCTCATCTCCTGCTAGGCATCTACTACAGATAGGGTTGTTAAACAATCCCATTCTGTATAGATTAAACTTTAAGGCAGAGTGTCCTGTAATGAATCCTGTTACCCATGTTAGCTTTCTTCTACTAAGACCGCGCAGGTACTTTGCGCTGCTGTTATCCAGGTCTGTAATAAACAAGTTGGAATGTCTGCAACGCTCAATGGAGTTCCAGTAGTTCTTGTGTTCTGCTTGAGTCCAGCACTTAATAGCCTGTTTCACTGGTCTGTAGGACACCCCCAGTACAGGCTCCGGACCCAAAAATGGGATTTTGCTGCCAATCTTGGCTGCTTCATCTGCGTTCTCATTGCTTGGTATACCTGTATGTCCTGGCACCCACATAAGTTGAACCTTATTGTGTTCAGCCCGTATCATTAAGGATTCTCGGCATTCTGAGACGAACTTTGATTTTACTGATGGTGATTCAAGTGCTTTAAGAGCAGCTTGACTGTCTGAGAGGATAAGAACACTTCTATTCTTATATCAATTTTAATGCTTTCCATGACACTGGCTAGGATTGCATAAACCTCAGCTTGGAAAACTGTAGCTAAGGTACCCAGACTATAAGAAATCTTGGTGCCATTACCGTAAAGTCCAGCCCCCGTTCCTGATTTGGTTCTAGAAACATCATATACCAGATTGGGCCTTTGTTATTATGAGGTTTTACCAGTCTTTCCCATTTACCCCGCTGTGGATATAGGAGACCGTAAATTTCAACTCAAACCTGAATCTTGGTTCAAGAATGTCAGTCCTCATGTTGAGTATGTTGTACATTATTATCTCAAGGAAGCCTAAGATGATTAATATGTCCATTATTAGACACTTTAGTTTGGCGACAAATACGGTGATACGCGATCATAGCTTCTGCCTTCATCCATATGTGGAGACGTGTGAGCCCAATCAGCACCTCCATTGCTGCAGTTGGAGTAGGTTTGAAAGCTCCCATAATTTAAGTGCAGAAGGTCCTCTAAAATTTACAGAGTTTCTTTCTGCACACCTTTAAATTAACTCTAGGCCACCACATCAGTGCTACATAGGAGAATATAGGTCTCAGCATGACAGTGATATCCAATACACCATACTAGGTTTTAGACCCCAGTCTTACCAAGCATACCTCCACATGTCCAAAAGACTCTGTAGGCGTTGGCAATACATAATTCCATGCGATGTTTCCAAGTTAATTTCTTGTCTAATACAAGTCCAGGATATTTAACTTGCGTTGAATGGGGCACTATTTCACCAAAGGGAGAGAGTCTGGTTAAATCAGGCCCCCTTCTCCTGGTAAAGGGTACCACTACTGTTTTGCTTGGATTAACAGTTAGATTATTCATCTTGCACCAAGCTTCCACTTTCTTAAGTGTCATTTGTAGCATTTGAGGAACTATGTGAGGAAATTTCCCTCTTATGATTATTGCAATATATCTGCAAAACCAACTGTGAAGTAACCATCATTATTGAGTGCGCAAAGAAGTGTGTCCACTACAAGGTTCCATAGCAGGGGTTATAAAACACCCCCCTGCGGGCAGCCCCTCTACGTGGACACATCCAGCGTCTCCCCACATAGATTCATGGTTATCTTCCTATGTTGTAAGACAAAACATATCCACTCACAAAGAAGCGAAAGTACATCGTGTCCATAAAGGGCGCTCGACATTAAATCACAAGATGTCCTGTCAAACGCACCTTCAATATCAAGAAAAGCAACAATGGCTGTTTCTCTACTATTAAGCGCCTTCTCAATAGTCGAAACCACTTGATGAAGTGCTGCTTCCATTGATTTCCCTGTTTGATAGGCAAATTGGCATTTGTTTAATGGATGCTTCATCAAAACAATATCCCTAATGTGCCTATCCACTAGCCTCTCCAAACTTTTAAGCATAAAAGATGAGAGACTTATAGGGCGATAAGCCTTAACCTGGGCGTAACTAGGACGCCCTGGTTTAGGTATCAACACCACCTTTGGTTGTCTCCAAGCCATGGGTATATATCCATAGGCTAGGAAAACTCTAAAAATAGTACAAAGCAGGGATTGAACTGAATCAATACCATATTGTAGAAATGCAGGAATGATTAAACCAGCACCTGCCGATTTATATCGTCCAAACGACTTAATGGCCCATCTTATTTTAGTGACATTGACTACGCTCCTGATTAGGTCCCAATCCTCTCTGTGCAAAGAAAGATGGTCCAGATTTGGTTGCCCCTTCACATAACTTCTGTCATTGTCTACCTTAAAGTCTGGAAAGTGAGCCCTTGCAAGTTGTAGGAGCGTCTCAGAACCAGACTGTGTGTACGTGTCATCAGGCAGTTTGATAGTGCTCACAACTCTTTTAACACCCTTTGCCATATGTTTCATGAATCTTGCACTGCTGGGAACATTCTCCATCCCCTGGAAGTACTCCTTCCACGAAATCCTTTTGGCTTTGCGTATTTCTTTATTATAATTGGTGAGGGCTTGTCTATATGAGTCCCAATCACCCGTTCTTTTTGCAAGCCTAAATAATTTCCTTGCTTTCTTCCTAAGTTTGCTTAACTCTTTTGTCCACCAAGGCACAAGCCTTGGCGAGTAAGCTACCTTAGGCTGACAATTCTGATGAGGGTAGGAGAATTGTCCATTGTAATTCATCAACGGCAAACTCCACATCCAATATCGAACGAATGTTCCTTGAGATATCCGATATCAATCCCGTTATGTCTCATCTATATCCATCCCAGTCAGTTTTCCTCGGATTTCTGTAAATCATTGGTAGAGTGATTTTTGCTTTAATATTGAAGCATACGCATCTATGATCAGAGAGAGTGATCTCCGATGATACATGCCACCCTGAAATTAAGTTCTCAATAATATTAGTCCCTATCGATATATCAATGACTTCCTCCCTTCGCAAAGTTACAAAGGTAGGTTCATTACCTCGATTTAGAATATTAAGTTTTGTACTCACCAAGTACTCCATTATCTTTTCTCCTCTGGGATTGATATCATTGCTCCCCCACAATGTGTGGTGTGCATTGGCATCAACCCCCAAGATTAACTCCTTTCCATTCTCTCCGCAGTGGGTCACAAGGTCCCTCACCGCTATCGATGGTGGATCAGAGCCTTCATAAGGGAGGTAGACAGAAGAGAGTATTAAAATTCTTCCCTCTCCTGCCTCCTCCAGTGTTGTTTGGATTGTAGTAACATTCCTGGAACAGTGCTCAATAAGCAGCAATGCGTTTATCCAATTCTTTGCGTAAATGGATGATCTTTGATTATTATTACTAGATCTATATAGTGACCTTAGTACAACTGATCCCTTTAATTGAACCTCTGTAAAGCCAAGGTTCCTGTATAAGAGCAATATCAACATTGTCCTCAACAAGTCTCTTACTTAGAATGGCTGAAGCTGCCTTACAGTGCTGCAAGTTAATTTGAACTATTTTCATAATTGCAGTCAACCCACAACACTTATCTAAAGCAGTACCCGATGCGGATCCTCCAGAGTCCCCTATTTCCATCCTCTTCGGACTCTCTCCGCCATCGCTGCCTGTCTTCTTCGCCTTGTCGGAGTCTGCCTTCCTCTTCGGATCAGACAGGATCTTAAAAAGGGCTCTGTCTACCCCGGTATAGGCCGACATAACAAGTTCCTTTATCTTCTTAGCAGACTCTTGGTCCACCATTAAAATTAGGCGTTGACCAGAGGAGTCTGCCTGCTTGTCAATGATTTTCCAGTGCTCTATATTCAGCTCCTGGTTTAATCTCTGGATGCGTCTTAGCAGCACCTTAGGATCATCGGTTGTAATGGCCCGAGTCCTAAGGTCCACCTTGACTGGTTTAGGTAGATATTTTTGATCTACTGCTTTAAGAACTGATGTTTCCTTGAGTTTAGCTCCTTGAATATGTTTTTGGAGCCAATTGTATGACTGTTCATCATCACAAAAATATATCAGAGCCCCATCCTGTGGAGAAAAGGACCTGAGTTTAGGTAGAGATTCGCTAGATGGCGCTACATCAGTCTTCCTCAGAATCTCAGCCTGAATGGGTCGAATGTCATCCCCAATCAGCTTTCTCTCAGGGTAGGATTCTTCAACAATTGTTATCTTAAAAGCGGCCAAAGCTCCCTATAAGTGATATCAGGTTCAGTGCCCCTAGGCCTCTTAACAGGTTTGGCTTTAAGAAGTCCCTGTATCAATACGGACCTCTCGCTCTCTGCTCTGTGGGTTTACATTGCCTGCGCCCTCACTCATTTTTTAGCTTGTTTTAATTCTTCTTCTAGCTGCCCTGAAAACCTGTTGGTGTCCAGGTGCATTCTATTAATTCCAGATGCTGTTGCACCCACTTGTTTATCTAGTGACAGATTTATCTCTACTGGAGAGTCTCTGTCACTTGACTTTTCTTTGTCAGGTGAGAGATTTCTCTCAGCTGGAGTGTCTCTCTCACCCACCTTAGAAATATATAATTTCATTTGGTCCATCTTGTTCCCACGAGTAGCAGAGAAATAAAAGTCACCCAATACAGAGCCCTGTATATATTGGGAAGGCTAATTACTTCAGGGTGTCGCCTGGTGCCCTGAAGAGATTGTTCGCGACACTTCATTTTTTTCACCTCAGTGCCATTCATTCCTCGGCACGATGCATTCCTACCTTGGATTGGGTGGACCAGAGCCCATGGAAGGTCCTCCAGCTGGGAGTCCCTCAAGATTCTCCAACTGGGAGTCCCTTTGGGTTGGATTTTCTGTTGCGCCACTTCTTAGTCTGGTACCTCATTACGAACCTCTCTGACATGAGTACCTCTACCAGCAGAGCAGAGTAAATCACTGGTACACGGAAGTCTCCCCACCAACTACAAGGTCTTGTGACTCCTAGGGGAGGTCATCTCTAGGTTACCATTATCCTTTATTTACAGCATCTATACCATTAAGTGTATCTCCCAAATCGGTTGGATCTTTTTGCGAAATAAAATGCTCTTCTTAGCATCCTGAGGTTGAGTTAGAGATTTAACGTATTCAGTGATGAATGTTCTGTTTGGTACATGTTACTCATATATATTACATGCAATGACACTGTAAATCTAAATTTGTTAATAAAAATTTTATTTTTAAAATCTATCTTGAGAATGCATTTAACAAATCAGTTCATCGAAATAATTCTTAGACAGATCTATAACCGTAACCTCAAATTCGCTGGCATGTTGACGCCAAAAGGCAGGCATCCAATTCTTAAGCGTATCCACATGGTTTTTATTGAATGTTCTTCAAGATCTACAATCTTGTGCGTTCTCTTGTTCCTAAGCTGATAGTTTCCTTTTCCATCCCTATTTGTTATATATCGATGAATAACCCCTCTTTCGGCGATCAGTCTTTGAGTTACAAGCTTATCAATACTCATGGCTAAAAGAAATGATTGTT
Source organism: Deroplatys truncata (assembly GCA_030765065.1). Classification (NCBI taxonomy): domain Eukaryota; kingdom Metazoa; phylum Arthropoda; class Insecta; order Mantodea; family Mantidae; genus Deroplatys; species Deroplatys truncata. The sequence goes on from CM060990.1 coordinate 332,735,318, forward strand.
TTCATTGATTCACACACACACACACACATATATATATATATATACATAAAATCCATTTCAACAATGTCCATTGTTCAGAGGGATTTCAGAAACCATAACAAAAAAGATCTTCCGCAACGCAACCCCAAACATTTTTACTCAAGTCTTCACATTTTTATTATGCTTGGATAATTCATATGACTGTACTAGATATGTAGAATCAATTTTACGAAGTCCAGCTATGCTTTCATAGTCATTTTGACCTTGCTTTTCATTGCTGACATCAAACATGAGTATGGAGTTTTCTTAAGTATCTGTCGGTGGCACAATCTTACTGCCATTCTCATAGGTATGCACTCCAATATCGGGTAATGTTTCAGGCACAGAAAAAGCTTCGAATGACTACATAAATTATCAAATCCTAGACCACTATTCTTAGCCAGTAAATGGAGTAACACGTTTATTTTTCCTACATTTGAGCTCCACAGCATAAGTGCTCTGACACTACCTGGAAAGAGATCTCAATGTCTTCCATTTCTAACCTCGCTTTCAAAGTCCAACTCTTGTATAGGGAGAGCAGGTTATTGCTTCACAACACCTATCATACTGCTATATATACAGGATGTTGATGAACTACACCGAAATAACTTCAGAGAATATAGACATGCCTAAAATGAGCAATTTGAGATATGGACTGTATGGTCCACGGATAAACATAACGCAGATATATGGTGTTAAACACATTGGTATCAGATGATGATAAATCAGTGTTAAAGCAAAACCGGATTAAAAATTAGCCTAAAATGTGTTTAAAATTGCTGCAAGAGTATAGAAATATCGATTTTTAGCAGCTGGTGATTAGGATTATCAACATTAAAAGCCATAAATATCTATCAAATATCAAACTAATCACTTCACAGTGCACACTGAACATGAATTAACTGTCTTCTTGTGTTATGCAGCCTACTCTAGAGGTATTCCTTTAAATGCTCGCGTGGCTTAATGCACAATGTCAAAAGCTTCTACCCCTACGTACTTTGGAAGACATTGCATTCAGACTGGAAGAATCTTGCACACGACAGAAGGATACAATTTTTATTAGATATGGAACAGGAACTTATAAAGCCGCATGCAAAGCAAAGAATGCGGAGGCTGTCCGGAATGCCTGCAAACACGATAACAGTAACGAAGGAATTTCTTGGTGAAGTTGCAAGAGTAGAGATACAGCAATCAAGTTCAATGGAACCTCTGCAAGGGACTACCGGTGTTGGACGTTGCAAACTGTGCCATAGCAAAAAGACCGCGAGAGCAAAACAAAACGTGGCAAATGTTATTATTTTTATATGTAGTGAACATACAATTATGTACAAAAATATGCAGAAACTGCACGAACTGAAACTATCTAATTGTAATAGACACCAATTCTGTAAAATTGTAAAATATATACTTTTTGCAGTAAACAATATAATTGTCAACTGCAGCTAAATCTTGATTTAGAAAACATATCCCGTGCATTATAAAGTTACTGAATATGATTACCTTTGTTTCTGAACATTTATAATGTCTAACAATACATTCTGCTTTGGGGTACTGTGGTACCCCTCTGGGCATTCTGTGTTATTCTTTTTACGTTTTTTATAAAGTTCCCTTGCTTTACCCAGTTTATGATATTGTGTTTTTACAACACACATACACGCACACAAACACCCATGCCCATGGCGGAACTCAAACCCGCGACACTCAGCTTGGCGAATCGCCGGAGCTATACACTCCAGCGACCACGGCTACGAGGGCCAGCTACCTTAGTATGTAGAAGGTTAATTCCATATGAAGAAGTTCTGCGATGCGTACATTCAGGACACGATTCTAATTGTACTGAACAGTGCAATAACACGACTATAATTTTCTTGATTCGGCTCACTGAGGTTAGTATGCTGAGGATTACCTGTGAGATAACATGGAGAACATGTGCACCTACTCTGAACTTGTAATCACCGTATTTACGATGATTCAGGAAATAGTGGTTTAGCTTTTGCTGCAATGTAGAGAAAACGGTATCTGTATAGGCACCAACCATATCACTCCACTTTTCAGTCCATCGGTAGGCGTTTGCGAGAGTGTGGAACCCTTGAGGTAAAGAGAGGCGATACTGGTGTTACACCAGCTTGACGCACAGTGCAATTTCAGGAGAATCTTTTGCAAAGAATTGTAGAAGAGTCATCTATCAGCACATACGCTATTGCATATACACTGGATACTAACCATGTTAGCGTGTGGTAAGCCATTCAAGAAGAACAACTTCACCCATTTCATCAATCAAAGGTACAAGAAATAAGTCCGGAGGCTTTCGTCTTCGGGTGCAATTTCCTATCTCGGCTTTGTTGCAGCGGCCTGAATTCTTTTCGTCGGTAATGTAAACTGATGAGGCCTTTGTTTACCAGGGATGGTCTAGCTTTCAATTCAAGAAACAGCCATGTGTGGGACTATATCAATCCACATACTGTTGTGGAGAAGAGTCACCAGCAGACGTTTTCGGTGAACATATGGGTCGTAATTATTTCATATCATGTCATTGGCCCATATCTGCTTCCCCCTCGGTTAATTGGACTTATTTATTTGTTGCAGAATATTGTACCTGTATTTTGAGAAAATGTACATCCGAGGAAGAAGAAATGAGCCATGTCTTAAACATCAAATTTTGTCTAAGTCCTACACGGCACAGTGCCTTGTTTACACGATACGCAATACAGTCGTATAGGCGCTGCAGCAATTTTTTTATTTTGAAAGTTTTTAGTCACTTTAACATATTAGTAATATCGCAAGTTGTAGTACGGCATTATTAAACACATTACTTTCCACATATCTTCTCTGTAGCGCTGTGGCAAATCGTGGGGTACTTCTGGGGTTACGACTGCAGGTTTGCTTCCCGCATGTAGTAAACACTTTACTTTTGTTCTGTTAATAATGTTTAATCAACACATAGGGACTACTCATTTTCAATGTGCTGCATTTTGTACACGACATTTTGTAAAGTTCATAATAGAATAGTTATTACGTTACAAAGTACGTGATTTCACTATTTCATCATCGTGGCCGCATAGCTGTATCTTGTTGGATATCAGGGGACGGTCTGGGTGTGTTGTGGCAGCTTGATGATACACTGAACAATGTGCAATACACGATAATGCCTGAGAATATTTTTATTACCTTTGTGAGGATTGGATATCCTGATGGAATTGTTAAATTCATACTGGATAATCATACTGTCCACATATGTCGAAGGGTTTCAATTTGCTCCTCAGAGAGGCAGAATAAAGTGTGATAGACTCGCTTCCCCGCTCTACCAGAGTTGAACCTAATTGAAAATGTGTGTGCCGAGGTGCAAAGGTAGCTGTGCTCGAATTTCCTGCAAATGCATGAACGACAAAAGATGGCTTCTGGGCAAAAATTCAATCCTGATATGTTGTAGCTTCTCGTCCATGTTACTACAGGGATTTAGCTTTATCTATAACCCAAAAAGTGAGGGCAGTTAGAGGTGTTAAGGGTTCAAACACCCGTTATTAGTTTTCTTTATTGTTTTATGTTGTTTAGTTTTTGAAGATACATTTATTTGCATTTATTTGTTTAGTTATTTCAAACGAGCGTTTTAATAGAATTATGTCTTTGTGTGCGTATATATGCCTAAAACGTAAAATCCTAAAGTTATATTATTGCATATTATGTTATACACATGCAGTCATATAATTAACAACATAAAAATAACAATAACTAATGCATGATTTGAACGGAGGAACTTATGAGCGCAAGCAGTACCTTCGTAACCACTCGGCCAACGAAACGTTGCGAAAGTACACGAAGCCCTCCCATCACATGGAATCTGGGGATAACTAATATTTTTTGTCCACGGGTGTTCCTCTGCTTATTCGAAGTTGAATGTGGCTACAACATAATGAAGTACGGCCCCATTTCTCCCTGGCTGTGCGAGAGCATTTTAACCAACTTTTTTCTTCCCGATGGATCAGAAGAGGGAGTCCAACAATAGCTTAGCTAACATGCTCTCCAGACATCTATTCAATTGATTTGTTTTTCTGTGGCCACCTCAATCTCCTACATCCTCCACATTCTCTGAATATCTTTAGGTGTAGTCATTAGCAGCCTATACACGCACACACATATACGCTTTAATTTTTCTAATAACTAATCTAAGCTATATTCTAAGAGAGAGAGAGAGAGAGAGAGAGAGAGAGAGTTGGATAGCCTTTGGGTTTACCTGGTTGACGGAAAACGCCAGACATTCTGTCTTCGTCGTGCCTAAGACCTATATATGTGTGTGTGTATGTGTGTGGGATTGAATAATAAAGACTAGTAAATGGTGAGATAAAAGGAAGGGCAACATCTAAAAGTGATTCTGTAAATATAGCAATTATTAATTCATCATCCTTAGAGGCTAACTTGCCTCGTTACGTACAGTGTAGATCTGATACGAAGTTACACAAAAGTCTACCGAGATGTGTTGCTGAAATTCACCAAAAGACCGAGGCTTGTAAAGAACATGACATTGGATACGCAGAGTATAAAAATACCAGATCGAGACACTTGGTAGGCAAATACCTAGATGATTAGTCCTGGAATCGTGTACAATTTGCTGAAAGTTGATTAGGCGAGAAGTTTGCAGTCTGACTTGTAAACTAGTCCTCATGAAGAGGAAGATTGCTGTATGGGCTTGAAAGTAAAATAAGATCGGTGGAATTTTACGCTTTATTCCTATAATTGCAGCGTTGATGCCGGGGATGGAGTAGTTGCTTATATTTCTTCCGCTTTTAATAGGAAAAAGGCTAGAGATAAATAGTTGAATTCATGACATATAATAAGGCGGTGGAGTGTAAAGGAAAAGTACTTAGGAAGCATGGTGGATTCTTACCAACGCTACCGCGAAACCACCTTGATTTGCTGTTAATGCTTCAAAGGGGAACGAAACACAATAATCATGTTGCATCTTACAGGAAAGAATTGCCCTGTAAAATGCAGCGATACAATTATTTATACACACTGTCGCACCGCCATTGCTGCGTAAGCTAAATAAAATCTTTGTCAGACATCTTTAGTGCACGCCGAGCGTTGTAGGGAGGGTTGAGATTACAATTCAATCGCAGTCACATATGCGATAATAACCTTTATCTTCATGTTGCGGAAAAGAGAATTCTTTTCTGTAGTGCATATTCCTTGGTATAGTGGTTACCATGTGGTTACCCTAGTTCCCGAGGTCGCGGGTTCAAACCCGGCGGTAGGCGATGGATTTTTTCGGACGTAAAAATCCTTTGCATGGCTTCCTTCGGAATAGAAGTAAGCCGTTGGTCCCGTGTCGTAGATTTACGGCACGTAAAAGAAACTCAAGCCTTATAAAGAGGCCTCTGATCAAAATTACCGGTCTTTCACACCCCATATAGAATAGGACGCTAAGGGCCCCAGCAGTTAAAGAGTGTCCGTAAATAAAACTAAAAAAAAAGATGCGTAAAGCAATTCACACACCGAAATCATTTGCATATTCATTCAAATAGAGACAAATGTCCCAAAGTATAGAGTATATATGTATCATTTTGGAAAAGAAAGAAATTTTGCGTTTTGAAGAAAGATAAAAGAAGTTTTTTGATTAAAAGGTGGTGGTAAGCGCATATGGTTGTCAGGGGATAGGTCAGTATACCTCTCCAGGATTTTCAGCCAAATAGTATATTTCGTCAAAGATTTAAATTCCCGCAAAGCTATTGATTTTGAAGTTCTTCAAAGACGCATGGTGAAAGCCGAGTTGGAAAAGGCTGCTTGTGAGATCATAATGACTAGTCCTGCGAAACAGGAAATGTGGAAAACTAAATGTTTTCTCTCTCACAGACTTGAAGTATACGTTGGCTGTTAAAATCTCAGTATCCAAAAGCTGAACATGAATAAATTAGACGTCTGAAATATTTGTTAAATTCTATTGAAAAAATTGAAATCAAAGAAAAATGCACAATGCTGACGGAATGGAAGCCAGCATAAATAATCATTTGTGGTAGCTGTACAAAACTGTAATCAGAAGGCGTTTTGATTAAAAGTTTCGCTTCTGTGTTTCATTATATAAATACGAATATAAACAGTTGAAAAATGCTGAATGGAAATCTTGTGAACATGACGAATTGTTAGAAGAAGGCAAAATAAATAAATTGCGAACTAAAGGACAACCAAATGTCTATAACTCTTGAACAAGGTTATTTTGTATAACACATTCTTAAAAGATTTCACTCATATTTAACATTATATACCTAGGTACATATTGGTAGTTCAGAAAGTTAATGCAGCCGTTATCTCTGATATGCTCCGAAAGGAATAAGTTTTCCATATAATGAGCTTTAACTTAGATTCATGACTGGTATCAAATATCACCACTCCAAAGCATCTGGATCTTGCATAATGATAAATGAAAATGAGGGATCCAACGAATAATGGAAACAGCTAATAATAGGTGAAAAAAACCTTGTAATCACAACGTGTGGATCCATTACGAGACGCATCAATTGATCTGTCATTGTCAAAGATGTTTAGTGAAGTTTGAAGCCTATATACACTACGTGATCAAACGAATCCGGACACCTGGCTGAAAATGACGTACAAGTTCGTGGCGCCCTCCATCGGTAATGCTGGAAATCAATATGGTGTTGGCCCACACTTAGCCTTGATGACAGCGTTCACTCTCGCAGGCATACTTTCCATCAGGTGCTGGAAGGTTTCTTGGGGAATGGCAGCCCATTCTTCAAGGAGTACGGAACTGAGGAGAGGTATTGATGTAGGTCGGTGAGGCCTCGCACGAAGTCGGCGATCCAAAACATCCCAAAGGTGTTCTAAAGGATTGAAGTCAGGACTCTGTGCAGGCCAGTCCATTACAGGGATGTTATTTTCATGTAACCACTTCGCCACAGCCCGTGCAGTATGAACAGGTGCTCGATCGTGTTGAAAAATGCAATCGCCACCCCCGAATTGCTCTTCAACAGTGGGAAGCAAGAAGGTGCTTAAAATATCAACTTAGGTCTGCGCTGTGATCGTGCGACGCAAAAAAAGGGGTATAAGCCCTCTCCAGGAAGAAAAACAACCACACTATATCACCACCACCTCCGAATTTCACTGTTGTCACTACACACGCTGGCAGATGACGTTTACCTGATATTCGCCATACCCACGCCTTGCCATCGGATCGCCACATTATGTACCGTGATTCGTCACTGCACACAACGTTTAGGCACTGTTTCATGGTCTAATTTTGACGCTCCTTACACCAAGCGAGGCGTCGGTTGGCATTTTCCTGCGTGATGTGTGGCTTATGAGCAGCCGTTCGACCATGGAATCCAAGGTTTCATACCTCACACCTAACTGTCATAGTACTTGGAGTGGATCCTGATGCAGTTTGGAATTCCTGTGTGATGGTCTGGATAGATGCCTGCCTATTACTCTTTACGACCCTCTTCAAATGTCGGCGGTCTCTGTCAGTCAACAGACGAGGTCGGCCTGTACGCTTTTGTGCTGCACATGTCGCTTCACGTTTCCACTTCACCATCACATCAGAAACAGTGGACCTAGGGATGTTTAGGAGTGTGGAAATCTCGCGTACAGACTTCTGACACAAGTGACACCCAATCACGTGACCACGTTCGAAGTCCGTGAGTTCCACGGAGCTTCCCATTCTGCCGTTTCACGATGTCTAATGACTACTGAGGTCGCAGATGAGTACCTGGCAGTAGGTTGCAGCACAATCCACCTAAGATAAAAACATATGTTTGTGGGGCTGTCCGGATACTTTTTATCACATCGTGTATGTACTCTACCATGTTCCGATAACACATTTTTAATACTGAGCACTACGCCTGATGGTATGACGACGCTTCTCCTGTGCCCATTAGCGGTCCATCAATTAATTCGCGGTGAAAACTGTAGCAGGAATAGGTTTTATTGGAAAGGTTATTGGTAGTGAGTAATTTCATTTACCTTAGAGTTTTTGCTTTAAATGTCAACTTATGCCTCAAGTTATTCAAAGCATTATTATGTATAATTAATTTGTGAAAATTAGGGTACTTTGCTATATAAGTAAGTTCACATTTCACCAATTTTGTGTTTTCATAATCGGAGCAACACACACTTTCCTCATAATTATTAATGGGTATACATCCATTGTACTTACACCAATGGATAGGACTAGCACGTTTATTGGTGTTGAAACTAACTATATCGAAATTGTTGTTGGAATGTGTAATTCTTCGAAATCGGGTTTTCTTTTATTCACTATAAGGTTTAAAACACGTTTACTCATTTTTTAGAACGTGGTGCATAATGCCTATCGCCTAGTATTAACTGATTTGTGATAACTGATTAGTTAGTTTCCCAGTTAAATCACATGGGAACTCGTTTGTTAGTTTAATACACCTGATAATTTTACATGTGTTTTTATAGCATTTATCTCGTTTCTCATCACCTTGGTGATCTGAGTCATCTCGCGTGTATTGAGGAAGACGCTGCAACGTGATAACTACTGACTTCAGGATGATGGGACTGGGTATGGATTTTTAGAGAACCGTCTTGCAGCAAAACCAGCTTAGAAGTTTACAATAAAGCGTTTTATTACATGCCTTTGCATTTAGATCGCCAACAACCACATAAGCTGCGGATGTCATTAAAACGCAGACTTGTAAAAGGGATATTCGCGGTACAAATTCTGTCAGGAGGGTCCTCCCTGACTTAGGTATTTCCAGTTTTTCCTCAAATGTCGCATATGCAGGGAAGGTACACTGAAGTTTGGCCTGGAACATATTTCCTTCCCAAAATTCCTTTGCCAAATGTCATTTCATGCATGTATCGTGAATGTTAACACCTGTGGTGTCGTATGTCAGGCCTTAAGCACTACTAAAAATCACAAGCCTTGGGAAATTTAAACGGTGCCTATTGACTTTCACTTTAGACAGGAACATAAGCATGCTGTGCACGGTGAATGGTTTGTTTCATAATATTGTTTTATTCTGATTTTTACATTGCGGCGCGGAGCCGCACTGTCCCATCCAGTATTCACAGAAGTCCAATATCAGTCATGTGAACATAGCGAAGACCTAGTGCGTTTATCGGCAATCCATAACTCCGTTGTGACTAGTTGCCTGGTTACGCTTTCTTCTGGTGTGTTTCTTTGTTTTGAAAAGGCAAATGGATAGTAATAAGCAGTTCTTTGTACAAGGAGCGCCAACGAAACTTTCACTGCACCTCGCGTCTATGTCACATTATTTATCGTTGTACGTGGCCTTGGGCAGCTATGGCCACTTCATTGGTTGCCTAAGGCCACGGTGCAAGGGTGCGCCACTCCTGCTAAACAGTTACACCAACAACCACAACAAATGTTACAAAATTGTGTAGAAAAAAATGCATATTTACGCTCTCAATCATATTGGCTAAAAGAGAAAGAAGTAGAGTGAGTGCAATTAGTTTGTCATACAGACCTACTATCGAGAGTAGTAGCCCATACTTTATCAGCTAGCGCAGAACACGCCTTTGAAAGGGTTAAAAGCTAAGGAGAAAACTTGATGAGCGCCCGGGTTAGCAAAATGTAGTGTGTGTAGTGTAAGAAGATTTTTAGGGGGTGAAAATTAAAGCATGAATGGTTTTCATTAAATACATAGCAAGGCAGCACTTTATAACAAAAAATAAACCGAACTGTATTCTCACAGTGATATCAATGCTTTTTGCTACATAGAAGCAAACATAAGTAAAAAATAATAAATAAATAAATAAAGGAGCATGTTTTCCCTCTAATCCAAACAATAATTCGTTAATATACCTTTACAACATATTGCTGATCATAGGAATGCAACAAGATTATAGACAAAAATATAACCCAACTTTATTGCCATAATATGCATGGCATATTCGGTAAACCATATACATATGCGTATTTATCTCTAGTTTCTAAACATGACCAGTAAATTATAAGAAAAGGGTAATGTGCCTTTAATAAACGAATATCATCATCTGCAAATGTTATTCGGGGAGCGTCCACTTTCTGATGAGTATGTAGACCGTCTTCCTCACTTTCCTTGAACACTTTTATCCAGTAATTTGCTATAAAGACACTTTTATTCACCGCCGTTGCAACTGCTGTAACGGTGCGACCAGCCTCACACATACCAACGATACGTCTACAAGTAATTTCGCTAGTATACGGCATGAGTGTTTCTGTGACAATAAATATGTTTTGGTTTCAATAACACCAGGAAGAGCAAAGGCATCAACCTCCCTGTGTTATCAAGCCGCCACGCTCAGCAATGCATAAAGTTAAGGACACGCCTAAAAAACCCAGAAAATGATACAGAATCCACCAGAGATTTTCTTTGGTACTCTGTGTACCTTAGAATATTTGAAACTCATTAATCAAAATCAATGTGTTTCACTCTTTTATAGACCTAAGATGTAAACGGAAAAGGTTATATATGAAATAAGATAAAGGTAAAAGCACATTAGTAGCAGGGAATTGCGGTGGCTGGGCACCTTAATCTGCAGGAATTTGTATTCATATGCCAATTAAGTCTCCCCACCCCCTGACATGCACCCTGGTACCTTTTTGGTTTCATTTGGGGTCATACATTTTGTTGAGTATAATGGAAAGCTTGACAGCTAAGCAATTAAGGTTCTCCATCACCTGTCAAAATGAACAATGGCGTAATAAATTATCCTTCTAACAAAAGAGGAGATGTTATTGTCTCCATTCAATTTCCTGCACGTGTGCACCTTTAGGAGGACCACCTGCAATAACCCCACCCCCAGCCGCATGTTTTGACGAACACGTGCAGGTATTAAAGGCAGTACCTTTTTCCTGTCGAAATGAACCACGGCAAAATAAATTATGCTTGTAACAAAAGAGCGGACCGGAGCCATGGAAGTCAAAGATGAAACGATATTGTCCCAATTCTATTGAATTCCTGTACACGTGCATTTTTAGGAATACCACACCTGTAGCAACCCCCTTCCCCAGCCACATTGTTTGACGGTGGTAAAAGAGAGAGAGAGGACAGTTCCCACGGAGACAAGCATCCTTTACCTGCTAGACCATAAATTCCACTCCGCCCGAAACCGTTCATCCTGGCGCCTACTTTGCCCCAGGACAACATTCACTATATCGGCCGTAGTTCTCTCCGCGCATCTGCAGCCGAGGCTTCTCGAAGACCTACGGACATTTCGAACATAGATATACACGATCTATCAAGTCTAGCACTTCTACCAAGCACACGAATCTGCATGACAACCTACGAGAATCACCGAGCATAGTTATAATGCACTTTTCCTGCTTCTATTGTCTCTTTACAACAGCGATATCAAAAACATGTTTAACACATATCATTACATATAATAAACCTCTGTGTATACTTGGATATCCTTAGGTGTGTGCTCGAATCTTACTGCAAGCAAAAGGTTAATGTTTTAAGTGCTAATGAAAAAATTGATACTTTGATAGGGTAATTAATAAAAGGCGTTCTCGGCTATCCAGAGACACAAGTTCGAGGCTTAGTGTAGTAAAACATTACTGCTTAATAACTAAAAAAATTTAGGAGCATATGCGAATAGGGTAAAAAATGCCAATTTCTTATATATCATTACGATGTCTAAATGCAAGGCATTCTCAGATACCCAGAGGTTCTAGTTCCAATCCTACCCTGCGAAACCCTAATGCTTAATAAATGTTAAACCTTGGGAGTATGCGAGGTCAGATTAAAAAATGTATTTTAACAAATATAATTATTTATATTAAACGCTGGTGTATACTTAGGTATCCCGATACATAGACACGATTCTTTAATTTCTTTCTTCTTCTCTCTTTATCTTTCTATCTATCTCTTTCTTTCTTCATGACTGGCATACATTCAAGCATTCATATATACACGAGCACATACACATACCTACAACAGTGCACGCTCACACACATACACCTACAAACATACACCCATACACCATTTAACACATACACACACGCACACAGAAACACATACACAGTGCACGCACACATGCTAACACATAGATAACATACTTACATTTCCTCCAAAAGACGAATCTGAACGTGGACCTGCGAGAATCACCAGGCATGGATTTACATGTACAATGTATTCTAACTCTCTTTTTTTGCACCAATTGTCTCTTTCAAACAGAGATATCAAAACATGTATTTAACAAATACAATTATTTATATTAAACCCTGGTGGGTCACTACTGTTTAATCGCTTATATATCCTGAATAAAAAGAGATAAAACGATGCAATAAAACAAAATATAACAATGGAATGCGACACATCATTTTTGCATTGTTCCAAGTTGACCGTGATGCCAGGGTTCGAATCCTAGAAGCGATTACAAATTCATCTTACAATAACTCCGGAAATGGTTTAGATAAAAACCAAAAATAAACTTTATTTTGTTTACGTCATTAGGTAATTTCTTGGGAATGTATATTAGGGTATCAGACGTCGTGGATTCGTTCCTTAATTTCAAAATATCCATTATCTCAGAAACTCACAGAGATAGAGGTGTACACCAAAGCATGATTGATAGCTACTACGATGGACAATTAACACTGCATATAATTGACAGTTAGTAGTCCTTAGTTCGAATCCCGATATTTCAATGACTACGTTAATTTTCCTCTATACTCTAGGATATATCACTTAGCTTGATGTCATAACTGTATACAGCTCTTTTTACACGTGAAAATAATAGTACAAATAATTGGTATCCAGGAGGTCAGGATTCGAATACTGATTAAATTAAGTTTTCATACAAATTTAATAGCAATTGACATAATCTAGATAGACACGTCAAATGAAACGAAAACAGAGTACCTGGTCTCGAAATATCGTTATCAGGACAAAAAGTACTTTAAAGTACTCAGATCGAATCCCGAAGGGGTGATATCATATATCTTCAAGCCTATAAATCATAAGAGCTATGAGTAAAGATTATATGGTGGATGATGTTGCAGGGGAGCTAAATTACTAAAAATAGATTTATTAAATGCATTCACAGGTTCGATTCTAGAAGCTTAAGGTTTGTGTAACTCTGGATAAAACTACTTTACTTGTGTTTGTAGTGAAATGTAATGTTTTTTTTGCGATAACTCAGTATTAAGCGTACAGGAATGTCATTGTATACTGATTGCTTGGAGAATAAAGGAAAGGTGGAAAGGAAGAACTGAAATGGTAATGAAATCACGAAATAGTGCAATATATACATGCATTTAACTAAACAAGGGAGAAAATCTTCTACGCAGCCTTTTAAGCGTATTCTTCTAAAGTATTGCGGTAATAGAGCTGGAGTTAACTTTGGTGCAATGGGTGGTGATGGTGGCTGTTGTGGTGGAAGTAGTAATGGTGGTTACGCTAGGCTTTAAATGAAAACATCTGACGGGATGAGAGTGAGAGAATGCTTCTCTTGTTGGTGTGACATCATATACAGGTGGCCATGGTACGAGTTTAAACGTGTTTGATAGTCAGACATCCTGTCTGTGAGTGTGAGGTTATAAGACTGAATTTAATACGCCCAGTGCATTGAAATGAGTGCTGTACAAAAAACCGGTTTTCATGCTATGGTTTAGAGATGAATTAAATGCTTGTTCAACGTTCACGTTATATCATTAAAAGACATTTATGTGAGTGAAATGCCAGAGTTAAACCGCTTAATCAGTATTTAAGTGCTTTAGTCATCTCAAGATTGGTTTGAAAGTATATAAGGTACAAGAAAACATATAGAGGGTAATGAATAAATTACGTTTTATATATAGATTACCTTTTTAAAACCTCCAAATACATAAAATATAGATGTCTACGTCGAACAGGTAAGTAATAAAAGCATAGGGTTCCTTCACACGCATGCATACACAGACACAGATACTTACACACACACCCCACACGTATAAAAACATAAACAAACACAACGTCACAAGCAGCTACACATTCTCGTACAGAAACAGACACACACACGCATAAACAATCGCTCTCACTCCTACACACAGCAGATACGTGTGCACACATACACATACGCCTACAAACTTACACGCATATACCACTGCAGGCTCACACATACACGCACACACTCACACATACGCCTGCAAGCATATACACAAACACCAGAACACTCGCAGACATACACACACAGAAGAGCACTCGCACATATACACATGATCATGCACGCATACACAAAATCACATTAACATACCCGAACACTACAGAACAAGTAGCTACACATGCACAACATATTCTAACACTTCCTTCAGGCACACGATCCAGTACGACGAACTACGTTCACGCCCGAACAATGACAAATATTCTACACGTTCTAAAAGTTTCTCTGGGCACCCGAACCTTCATGAAAACCTGAGAACATACTCGAACGCCTGTATAAAGACGTATTGCAATATAAGAGATATCGTCATTAATCTTCGTTTTATTATTAAAAATTCAGCATTTGGTTGTTCTAAAAAGGCCCGTGTCACCTCTATAATTAGGATACCTTCAGTCACTAGCCTTTATTGTCCTAATAAGTGTAGAGGTGCCTGGATGAGGACAAAATAAGATTTTTACACTAATGTAAATGATTATGAAATACTTTTAAATAACGATGAAATTTGCACCCTTAAAAGACTTGAATCCTGTATACATTAACAGTATCACGACTATTTGCTACGTAGGAATAAAATTTTTGAAAATAAAGAGACTCTCATTTAAATAATAAAGAAAATTTGCATAACCTAACCATTACAAGGGAAACGACATATGCAGGAACGAGGAGCTGGAGTAGGAGAGTACTTGAACTGTACGATAAAAATAATAAGAAAAGCAAGAACGTATGCTTATACATCATATTTTATTAATTAAAAATCCTTATACTCCCAAGCAAAAAGAAATCTTCGCCAAACAATGATTAGTTTAAAATATAAGCTGCATGACACGAGTCAGAGGCTTGCATGTAAATAATTTATCATGAATTATTAAACAATACAAGGAGGTCTGTGCAGGGATATTTGCACTAGGTTGAACTTCTAATCTGATGTTGACACCACCATTTACAACTTCCTCTGGTTGACGAGAGCAATCTATAGCAAATATAGGAGCATATTTAAGAAAATCTTTTGTCTTCAATAAAGGATTATTCTCTTCTTCATAATAAGAGCTTGAGTACATATCATACAATGATGCAAATCTCGAGTTTCCAAAGTCAAAGCTCCTATAGTGATAGGGATAATACTACTAAGATAAAGTCTCAAATTATCTTGTTACAATGATCAAAAAGAGAGCAGTCTTTAGTTGCATTACTCGATCTTAAAGTCAGCTTCTTTCAGTCTCCTTTATCGATGTTAAAGGTGGAAACTCGATCTATGATTTTTCCCATCTGTTGCGCTTGTATATGATATTTCACAAGAATCATCAAATCCGATTTATCTGCTACTCATAAACACCCCCTTCATAGAGCAAATCTGCCTTCGTATATGAGACAATAGCAGTAATATCATTGACTTCAGAAACAATGATATAAGCATAATACTCATAGATTTTGGAAGAAGTTTTCAGAGGCTTCGAGGATATAATAACGGGTTGATTCGACGCCCACTCCATGCTCTGCCATTGACAACCAGTGTGTTAACGCCATTTAATTGAAAGTTCCTTTAGGCATTGAGCTTTAGAATCCTATAATCTTGGATATCGCCAGTGTTACCAAGACGCCGAGATTCGACGATATCGCTAAAGAGGACCATGTGTTTTTACCGTATAATACATCAGCTCTGGACGCTAATAACGAGATTAGAATCCCTTGTCAAGCAGAAGATTTATATACTTTACCTAATTGAAGTAATCTATACATCAATGGAAGTATTACTAAATCTAATGGAGTAGCTACTACTGCAAACCTTGCCAATAATGCTATTGCATTAATGCTTGAGGGGAGTCGATTGGATATGAACAGGTCAACTATTGATCGAAACAGAAACCCCTTTATCGTATCAACTTTACGCAACTATGCTGCTCTCATCCCTCAATAGAACCTGGTCGTCTGTCAAATGCTGGATGGTGTTATCCTGGAGAAGACATGAACATTGTACATGCAGCAAATGGAACCTTCAATGCTATAGTACCGCTTTCGATGCTTCTGAGGTTTTGCTGGCGAACCCAAGGAGCTCATACCTAATAGCCAGTTGGTCTTGGTGGTAATTCGATCCAATAACTCTAAAAACTATATTATAGTCCCTCAGGGTAAAGAGAATGCTGGTGTTAAACTTGTACGAATCGAGTGGAGAATGCCAGTGATTCGAAATTCTAATGCTGAAAAGGTTGAAATCCTCAAGACTGCCAAGCTGGATAAGACTCTGTTTCACCTATTTAGGACCATGCATCTGCATACTCAGCCTGCTGTGCCGCAAGCATTTACCTGGAATGCCGACACCATATCAAAAATGGAGAAGCCAAGATTTGTCATTTTGGGTGCTCTGACATTAAGATCAAGTAATGCAACTAAAGACTGTTCCCTTTTGATCAATGTAACTAGCTAATTTGAGAATTATCTTAATAGTGAATGATATCTCAATCAAGATAGGAGCTTTGACTTTGGAAACTCGAGATTTGCATCATTGTATGATATGTACACAAGCTCTTATTATGAAAAATAGAATGATCCTTTATTGAAGAGAAAAGATTTTTTAATTTTCTCCTATATTTGTTATAGATTGCTCTCATCAACCAGAGGAAGTTGTAAATGGTGGTGTCAACATCAGAATAGAAATTAAATCTAGTGCAAATATCCCTGCACAGTCCCCCTTGTATTGTTTAATAATTCATGAACAAGTATTTACATACAAGCCTCTGGCTTATGTGATGCAGCTTATATTTCAAACTAATCATTGTAATGTGAGGATTTATTTTTGCATTTGGACTGTAAGGATTTTTTAATGAATAAAACATGATGCGAAAGCATACCTTCATTCTGTTTTATTATTTTTATCGTACAGTTCAAGTACTCTCCTGTTCCAGCTCCTCCTTCCTGCATATAACATTTCACTTGTAACGGTTAGGTTCTGCAAATTTTATTTATTTTATAAATAAAATTCTCTTTAGTTTCATCATTTTTATTCCCAAACAGCAAATAGTTTGATACTGTTAATGTATACGGGATTCAAATCTCTTTGGGTGCAAATTTCTTCGCTACTTAAAAGTATTTCATAGTCATTTACATTAGTGTCCAAAATCTTATTTTTTCCTCTTCCAGGCACCTCTAGGCTCATTAGCACGATAAAGGTTAGTGACTGAAGGTATCCTTATTATGTAGGTGACACGGGCTGTTTAGAACAACCATATACTGAATTTTTAATAATAAAGCGATGATTAATGACGATATCTGTTAAATTGAAATACGTATTTAAGCAGGCGTTCGAGTATGTTCGCATGTATTTTTAAGGTTCGGATTGCTCAGAGCAAGTTTTAGAGTGTGTTAAGTATTTATATCAATGTACGGTCGTGACCGTAGCTCTTCGTACCGATTCGTGTGCTTGTAGGAAGTGTTAGAATATTTTGTGCGTGTGTAGCTACTTGTTGTACCGTGGTTTTCGTGCATGTGTATGTAATTTTGTGTGTGTATGTGTGCAAACACTGGTGTATGCGTGTAAGTTTGTAATGTGTATGTGTGTGAGTTCTCTGCTGTATGTGTATGTCTGCGAGTGTTCTGGAGTATGTGTATATGCTTGCAAGCGTGTGTGAGTGTGTGCGTGCATGTATGAGCGTGAATTGGTGTGTGCGTGTACGTTTTTAGCCGTATGTGTATGTGTGCACACGTATCTGCTGTGTGTAGGAGTGAGAGCGATTGTTTATGTGCGTATGTGTCTGTTTCTGTACGAGGGTGTGTAGCTGCTTGTTCCATTGTGTTCGAGTACGTTTGCATACGTGTGCGTCTGTGTATGCATGCGTTAGAAGGAACCCTATGCTTTTATTACTTTCCCGTTCGACGTAGATATCTATATTTTATGTATTTAGAGGTCTTAAAAAGGTAATTTATATATAACATTATATATTCCTTATTCTCTATATCTTTTCTAGTTTTTATATACTTTCAAAACTATCACGAGATGATTTAAATAATTAAATATTGATTAAGCAGTTAAACTCTCATATCTCACTCACATCAATGTCTACTAATGATATAACATAAACGTTGATCATGCATTTAATTCATCTCTAAACCATAGCACGAAAACCGGTTTTTTGTACAGCACTCATTTCAATGCACTGGGCGTATTAACGTCAGGCATATAACCTCACACTCAGAGACATGATGTCTGACTCTATCAAACACGTTTAACCTCGTGTCATGGCTACCTGTATATGATGTCACACCAACAAGAGAAGTATTCTATCACTCTCATGCCTTCAGATGTTTCCATTCAAAGCCTAGCGTAACCACCATTACTACTTCCACCACAACAGCCACCATCACCACCCATTGCACCAAAGTTAACTCCAACTCTATTACCGCAATACTTTAGAAGTATACGCTTAAAAGGCTGCGTAGAAGATTTTCTCCCTTGTTTAGTTAAATGCATGTATATATTGCACCATTTCGTGATTTCATTACCATTTCAGTTCTTCCTTTCCAACTTTCCTTTATTCTCCAAGCAATCAGTACACAATATGACATTCCTGTACGCTTAATACTAAGTTATCGCAAAAAACATTACATTTCACTACAAACACAAGTAAAGTAATTTTATCCAGAGTTACACAAACTTTAAGCTTCTAGAATCGAACCTGTGAATGCAATTTAATAAATCAATTTTTAGTAATTAAGCTCCCCTGCAACATCATTCACCATATAATCTTTACTCATAGCTATTATGATTTATAGGCTTGAAGATATATGAAATCACCCCTTCGGGATTCGATCTAGTACTTTAAAGTAATTTTTGTCATGTTAACGATATTTCAGGATCAGCTACTCTGTTTACGTCTTATTTGACGTGTCTATCTAGATTATTTTACAAGCTATTAAATTTGTATGTAAATTTAATTTAATCAGGAACACCAGGATACCAATTATTTGTACTATTAGTTTGACGTATTAAAAAGGAGCTGTTTACAGTTATGACGTGAAGCAAAGTGTTATATCCTAGACTATAGAGTAAAACCAAGGAAGTCATTGAAATATCGGGATTCGAACTAAGGACTACTAACTATCAATTATATGCAGTATTATTTGTCCATCGTAGTAGCTATAAATCATGCTTTGGTGTACACCTCTATCTCTGTGAGTTTCTGAGATAATAGATATTTTAAAATTAAGATCGAACCCATGAGTCCTGGCACCCTAGTATACACTACCAAGGAACTACCTAATGACATAATCGTAATAATGTTTATTTTTGCGTTTTCTTCTTAACTACTTCCGGAGTTATTGGAAGATGAATTTGTAATCACTCCTAGGATTCAAAAACTGGCATTCCGGTCAACTTATACCCATACAACAATGATGCGTCGCATTTCAAAGTTATAATTGGTTTTATTGCATTGTTTTGTCTCTTTTTGTTCAAGATATATAAGCAATTAAACAGTAGTGACACAACTGGATTTAATATAAATAATTGTATTTGTTAAATACATGTTTTGATATCTCTGTTTGAAAGAGACAATTGGTGCAAAAACAGAGAGTTAGAATAGATTGTACATGTAAATCCATCCCTGGTGATTCTCGCAGGTCCTCGCTCAGATTCCTGTGTTTGGAGGAAATGTAAGTATGTTATCTATGTGTGTGTGTGCATGTGTGTGCGCGTGCACTGCGGATGTATATATGTTTTAGGCGTGTGTGTGCACGTGCGCTGGTGTATGCGTGTCTGTGCGCGTGTATGTATGTGTGTAATGGTGTATGGGTGTATGTTTTTAGGTGTATGTGTGTGCGTGTGTGTGAGCGTTAACTGGTGTATGTATATGTATGTGTAATGGGTCTGAGTATGTACTCGTGTATATATCAATGCTGTATGTATGCAAGTCATGAAGAAAGAAAGAAAGAAAGAGAAAGACAGAAAGGAAAAGAGAGAAGAAGAAAGAAAATAAAGAATCCTATCTACGCATCGGGATACCTAAGTATACACCAATGTTTAATATAAATAATTATATTTGTTAAAATGCATTTTAATCTGACCTCGCATGCTCTCTTAGTTTAATATTTATTAAGCATTAGCGTTTCGCAGGGTAAGATTCGAACTAGAACCTCTGGGTATCTGAGAATACCTTGCATTAAGACATCGTAATGATATATATAAAAATTAGCATTTTTTACCCTATTTGCATATGCTCCTAAATTTTATTAGTTATTAAGCAGTAATGTTTCACTACACCAAGCCTCGAACTTGTGTCTCTGGATAGCCGAGAACGCCTTTTATTAATCAGGGTAATGATATAATAATGTTTTACCCTATCAAAGTATCAATTTTTTCATTAGCACTTAAAACATTAAACTTTTGCTTGCAGTAAGATTCGAGCACAGACCTAAGGATATCTAAGTATACACAGAGGTTTAGTATATGTAATGATATGTATTAAACATGTTTTTGATATCGCTGTTTGAAAGAGACAATAGAAGCCGGAACAGTGCATTATAATTATGCGCGGTAGGTCTTCGAAAAGTCTCGGCTGCACAGGCCCAGAGAGAACTACGGCCGATATTATAAATGTTGCCCTATGGCAAAGTCGGCGAAAGGATGACGGTGTCGGGTGGGGTGGATTTTATGGTCTAGCCGGTCAACGATGCTTGTCTCCGTGAGAACTGTCCTCTCTTTCTTATCTCACCGTCAACCAATGTGGCTGGGGGAGGGTGTTGCTACAGGTGTGGTCTTCCTATAAATGTACGTGTACAGGAATTCAATAGGGTTGGGAGAATAGCGTCTCATCTTTGGTTTGCACGGCTCCACCCTTTCTTTTGTTACAAGCATAATTTATTTTGCCGTGGTTCATTTTGTCACGAAAAGGTACTGTCTTTGTTATACTGCACGTGTTCGTCAAAAATGTGGCTGGGGTGGTGTTGTTGCAGGGGTGGTCTTTCTAGCATGCAGGCGCACTGGAATCTTTAAAATTGAGACAACTGCGACTCTTTTCTTTGCAGGGCTCCAGCTTGCTCTTTTTCTACAAGCATAATTTTTTATGCTATTGTTCAATTCGATGGGAAAAAGGTACAGTCTTTGTTATACTGCACGTGTTCGTCAAATAGTGTGGCTGGGGTGGGGTTGTTGCATGTGGCCTTCCTAAAAGTGCACACGTGCAGGGAATTGAATGGAGATAATAACATCTCCTCTTTAGTTAGAAGGCATAATTTATTATGCCATTGTTCATTTTGACAGGTGATGGGCAACCCTAAATGCATAGCTGTCAAGCTTTCCATTATGCTCAACGAAATTTATGACCCTAGTTGCAACCCAAAAGGTACCAGGGGGCGTGACAGACGGTGGGGGAGTCCTATTTAGCATATGAATACACATCCCTGCGTATTAAGTTGTCCAGCTTCCGCAAATCTCTACTACTCGCATTATTTTTGGGAGGTGTTTATAGAAGAATAAAGGAACTCAAATATATCCATCTTTACAGTGTAAATGTCATAGAAAGTATTACTTCCAGCGTCAGAATGAAATCACACATTAATTAAATGTGGGATTTCACAAACGTTAGCAAATTACACCAGCATTTTCGTGTGACAACTAGACCTCGGATTTAAGGCTAAATACATATTTTGTTATGTGAACAAATAATCTAAAACTATTTAAAGTTCTTTGCATTTTAGATCAAATATAAATACATGGAAGGCCTAAAATGACTATTTTCATAATTTAATTTTTACAGCATAACAGTGCCTATTTTTTGCTATTTGTGCTAATACATTATCCTTTTCATGCACCCTAATAGGACAAAGTCCTGAATACCACGGTTTTAGTTGTATTCAAAGACTTGACTTGCTATAGTTTCTTTTTAGGTATGGTAAATTCCAGGATAAAGACTAGTTTAATTTGGCATTAGCAGACGGTGGGTTTAGCAACTTTATTGTGTACTTGTCAGACGCGTTCTATAGAAAGCGAAAGAGAAGAAAATACTTGATCTTCTTGCCTTTGTCATTCGCTGGTGTCGGTCATTGTTTACAGTATGACAGGAATCCCTTCCAAAGAGCAAGAAGTGGCAGTTCCTCATTTCTCGGCGTTACCTGACTCACATACCTAGTGCTCCCTACTACCACATGTTTCAAGTTAATGTTCATTGTTGACTGAGTTTTCCAACAATCTAACTCCGGCTGTAAAATTATCTATTTTCCTATAAAACCAGTGAATTTTATACTCATTTTCTGAAGTATACTCTCGCGGGTGGTCCGTCATCGTCTGCATCCCTGCATAACAGACCAGAAGGTGGTGATATTAGTAGCACCCCGCCGCCAATCTTATCGGATGTTGATTATAACATACCGCCGCCTCCAGGGTTTGAGGATGTTACTGCCGTTACACACATGCATGCCAACACTAACATCGCTACAGTGGAGTATTGCACATGCGTTAACTCTGAAGACAGGACTGCGCTAATACAGATGCTTAACGATGTGAATGGCAAGTTGAGATATTTATTGCACTTAAACGTTTTTTGTGAAAACGTTCAACTTTATTTAGGGTACATAACCCCGTTATCAATGCGCGTTTCCTTCAGAATTTTTAGTTATTAAACATGCAACATTATTTACCATTTAAAATATTCTGCGTGCAACTTGTATAGTAGCTAATTCGGTTTCTTGCTTCTATTTTTACAGTTCCTGAAGCGGGTTCGTCCTTGTCTGATGCGGTGAGCGACGAGCATAGCTTACCTTCGCCCAGCTTCTCGCAAGACTGTCTGTCTACACCTACTCCTGGATTTGAGAACGTTACCCCGATGTCTGTAGGGGATACCTGGATGGCTATTCAGCTGAGGGGGCGTGAAAATGCGCGAATTGTGCTTACATGACCGTGTTCTTCCAGATGTTTCGCGAATTGAACGGTGAGATTAAACCTCATTTTTATAACTACTGCAGCTATGCAAATAATTAGCGTAAGTTAACGCATAACTTTAATTTATTTCCTTCAATTATGAAATAAATATACAATTGTATCAATAATTAGCGTAAAGTTAACTCATTACGTTTTAATTTATTTTCTTCACAACGTTAAATAAATATATATTTTCACATTTCTTTAACTTAAACTTGCATTCCAGTTGATTTTGTTTTTTATTTTATGGTATAGAACCAACATTAATGGTCACGAACCCGAAGCCTAAGGTGAAAAGATTCAATCCATTCTCCGGGGTTCCAAGAGACCTCGCAAAGCTGAAGAAGAGGAGCACGGTCAAAGAATGGCCCCCTCTCATGTCCAGGACATACCACTGCTACGATGTCGCCAATTGAGGGACCATCAGGCGTCGGGCAACGTTATCAGCACCAAACCAGCAAAAGCAACAGAAAACCTAAGGTTAGCTATGCACAGTTAGAATACAAAGTTATTGAATCGGCGTTCAAAGGACGGCTTTTCAATGGCCGAATTAAGAACGTTCTAGACATAGCTGAACCCGTCAATTTCTGCAGGAATGCAGGCAACTTGTATTGAGGGAGATGGCTTCTCTGTTCAGGAGGAACCCGTCATGTTCAAAGTAGGTTCTTCAACAGAGGTAGTATATTTAACTCCATCTCCTGAAAAGGAGCACGCCGAAATCATCTTTTGAAAAGCAAGACCAAGTTGGGTCTTCCCTCAAGTGATCGTGATGCCTTATTCACCTCTAAAGTCGACGAAATCATAGAAAAAATATGTAATTTTGAGGTGGCGCGAGCTCAAAACCTATGCTTACAGTCCTTTCTTGTTATTGGAACTAGCTTTTAAGACCAGTTGAATGCCTCGTGATTTATAGAGCTACCTGTCGCAATCAGTAATGAGCACGCTGTATTACATATAAAAACAGTGATGAATACTACTTTGCGTGGTGTTTGCTCACTACAAGGTATTCAGGAAAGACTCACGGTCAAAGGACAAGCAAATACCCTGCAGAACAGTAATTCACTGCATACAATTACAGTGGTAAAGATCTCCCAATAAGTCTGCATCAGATTCAAGATTTTGAACGACAAAACCAAAGAATTTGAATTTCTGTATTTGTAGTAGAGTGCGAAAGCTCAATTATAGCCTATTTAGTCCACCTCACTACTGTCTGATTAAGTATATCTCAATGCTGACAAGTTCACAGTTCAGTAAACATAATGGAAAACATTGGATGTACAAGCCCTGCCTGAAGCATTTCATTAACGAAGATGCTTTTAAAAAGCATCAGTTGAAGTGCATGCAGTGTCAGTTGCTCAAAATGCCTAAATAGGTTGAAGTGATCGAGTTTTCATCCTACACAAAGGGTACTTCTGTGAATTTTATATATGCCGATATTGAGAGCGTGTTAGCCCGAGATCAGTCCTGCGAGCCGTTGGCTCATCAGAGCTGGACTCGGGTTATCCTTAATCATGAGGCTATACCGAAACTCTCAAGCTCGTATACCGCCATGATGACTCATTGTCGAGATTTAAGTTATTTAGAGGTCCTGATACTATTAAGGAGTTCTTTGTTGTGCTTCGGCAACAGCCGATGTGGCCATTGCACAATATAATCGCAATCAGTAATTGACTTTGAGTGCACAGGATGTGACTGATTTCAACAATGCTCTTCATTGCCGAATATGCAAGAAGGAGTTTGAGGCGAGCGATTTCAATGCCCGCAACCACTGTTACGGGAGCGGTGTATTCATGGGGGCTGCTCATAATGCATGCAATTTAAGTAGGTGGGTACCTAATTTTATACCCGTCTTTTTTCATTGCCTTAACAATTATGACCGTCATTTCCTGATGCAACACCTGACATATGATGTCAGCCCATTTCGTACATCTCAAAATCCTCAGAGAGATATGTCGCATTCAGTAAAAAGTACAAGAGTATCTCATTCAGGTATCTAAATATCTTTAAGTTTTTGGACGATAAGGTATCTAGTCTAGCCTGTATGACGAGTGGAGATGAAGTCAAGATCACTAACTCTGAGGACCCCAATCCTGAACATCACCAGTTAGTGAGATCTACGGGGATATTCGCCTACAGCTATGTAGACCACCAATCAAAACTAGACGAAACCAAGCTGCCTGCATTCGAAACATTTGACAACATAATAATGCAAGACTATGAATACACCGTCAAACTCTGGAATACCTTCAAAATAAAACATTTGGATGAATACAGCGATTTAATCAAGACAGATACGCTCTTGTTAAATGATGCTTTCGAGAAGCTTAGGGACCTCTTTTTGGAGATCTATAATTTGAATCCCTGCTACTACACCGTGCCAGGTCTTGCATTCGACGCTATGCTCAATGTCACCAAGGTCAAGTTGGACCTCATCAATGATGAGGATGTGATCAAATCCTTCGAGGCCGGAATCAGGAAAGGTATGTGTACTGTATCGAGGAGGTATGCAAAGGTGAATAACGCATACCTACCAGGACATGACAAAACACAGAAAGATAGCTATTTAAGCTCTTTAGACATCAACAATTCATATGGATCTTCCATGACGAGTCCTATGCCACACAGAAACATAAGATGACTTACAGAACAAGAAATTGAGATGATGAACTTTTCTGCAGTTGCCCCTGATTCCAAAACTGGATGCGTCCTGGAGGTTGATCTTGAGTACCCTGAGTATCTCCACGACGAGTATAATGACCTTCCTCTCTGCCCTAAAAGCGAAATACCAACAGGAGGCCATAACAAGAAGCTGCTGGCAACACTAGAGAATAAAGGGAGATACACTACTAAAGAAACCTGCAGCTGCGTATTAATTTAGGCCTGAAGCTAAAGAAGATAGAGTGATGGCATATTCGCAACCTGAATGGCTGAAACCCTACATTCAATTAAAAACGGAGAGACGTGCAAAGTAAACTTACAAATTCTGTCATAATTTATGGAAGGGAATGAATAACTCAGTATATGGGAAATTCAATGAGAATGTGCGTAAAATATAATGACCTTCGAATAGTTTCAACTTGGAAGAAGTGCAAGAAACTGACTGCGAGACCAATTTACGTTCGGAGAATTACGTTTATGGAAAATCTTGTAGGGGTAGAACTCGCAAAAGAGGAAATGCTCATGAACAAACTCATCTACATAGAGCAAGCCACCTTTGACATCTGGAAAATAATGATGTACAACCTCTATTATAATGTAATAAAATTCAACCTTCAGTACCTACCATTAATTTATATCGACACTGATTCGTTTATCTTCCAGACGTTAGCTTAAATCTACAAATTCGTAAAGGAAAATCCACAGTACTTCGACACATAAAAATACATTATGGACATCTATGGAACTACTTGGAAAAAAAATTAATTGAGTTGTTCAAGGATGACCTTTGAGGGATGCACATGATTGAATATGTAGGGTTAAGGTCCAAATTATACTCCTACAGATATGAGGACGAAACTGTCTTGAAGGCGAAGGACATTAACAAGACCAGCATGCAAAACATAAATTTTTATCACTATTTTCACTGTATAAAAGACAATAGAGAAACAATTTTAACAATAACAACGACATTTCGAAGCTTCAAGCATAAAGTCTCGACCATGAAGGTGATTAAGGTCGCTCTCTGTGGTAGAGAGGATAAAATAAAACTCATTGAAGGCTCAGACCGGACAATGCCTGGGGTCACTATTGTCTACGCATGGCTGACACTTACGTGTACATATGCATAAAATGTAATTTTTAGTTTTTTATTCTTACTTAACATGGATTTTAATGAATTTACTTTTCAAGTTTTTGTGAATATTGCATTGTTCCTATTTTTTAAATTTTAGTTTTTTCAGTTTTCGTATTCTTAATATAGTATTTTAATTTGGGTTTTTCAAGTTTTGTGTATGTTGTATTGATTCTATTTATTGAAAGCATTTTAATGAATTGTTTTGCATGTATATGCACATACTAACTGTCATCACAGGAAAGATTGAGGGAAATAAAACAATGTTATTGCGAAAATGAAAAGTCTCTTCATTTTCATCATTTTTCCCCTACAGCAAATCCTTTTTATGAATCCATTGAGTATTAGGGCATCCATACATCTATACAAGAATCTCATTTCCTTGTCGGCGTAACACCTTCTACACCAGAAATGTATTAGCGTACAGAGTAGAGCGAAGTTCATGTCCATAAAAGCATACTTTTATCTTCTCTTCAACATCGCTTTTAATATTTATGTAGCAGGATTGATGTGCTTCACACAATCAACTTGAAAGCTTTCAACACACCAATTTGCTTCAAACCCCTTTACAAAATGCCGTATATTCTTAGATATCCTCTCGTAATCACAAACACAGAGCTTTCTTTCACTCCTGTTCTATCTTCGATATTGATTGTAGTTATGTAAAGTCAGAAGAAGATCACTGTTCTTCACTTCGGTAGGCTTCATGCGAATAGTAGTGTGGTCAAGTGTTCTTGTACTTTGGAATGATTTGTGGTAAAAGATCTAACCACTTGTATGATCCTTATGCTAGAAACTCCCGATAAATCATATTCTTTAAAGTTCTTATTAACCGCTCAGCAGCAGCTGCATACTTGTGTATAGGCGGTGTAGTGATTGATGTTATATTTTGGCATTGTATTCTTAAATTGCTTGTTATAGAATTCTTTCCCGTTTTCACTCTGTATGTTCTTGGGTGAGGTTACCATATCCTGCACTGTATCTTCCATAGCCTTTGCAACTTGAAGTCCTGTGTTATCCTTTAGCGGTCTCCCGTATGCCACTTTAGGGTAGAAGTTGATTTCATTGAGGATGCACTTAAAATCCTTATTGGTTTCTGCATGCGGTATCATCTCAACCAAGTCGATCTGTACCAGATCGTGTAGTCTTTTGCTGATAATCTTTAGCCGCATGAAGTTTCTCCGTGCTGGAACATGGGGCTCGATTTGTTATATTTTGCTTCACTGCTGTCTTGTTATAATACTTGTCGAATTTTAGTTCTTGAATAATCTCTTAAATTTTTTGAGTATGATTGTTATTACCGGCGTCTCTAGATGCTACAAGTAGCCGCAGGCGATCCACCAAATTATTGGTGCCGGTCAGTAGATGTAGTCTTGCTTCGTGTTAAGGTGATGCTCTTCCCACTACTGGCCTAATCCCTTTTGTTTCGTTACTAGGGGCCGTATAACGCTTTTATACTTGTAGGAATTGCCCGACCTCAGTTATACATGCCTGCTAAGGTTTCTTTGATGAACTTGCGTTACTCTTGAAGATGAGCTCCCTCAATCCAGGAGTGGTTTCATACGTTTCGTTGCCTATTGGGACCTTATTAATGACAAAATCGATTATGTTGTTCCCTAGAATGTAGTTTCCACCCTCGTATCTTAGCCCATATGATGCATATCTTTCATTCCTAGCATTCTTTCGACCATTATTAACGTAGCTGGAGAGTTTCTCGTCTTTCGGTGATTCCCCTTGGTTGTAGCATTATGTTTATGTATTTCCAGTATATCTTGAAGCGCCTCTGTTACTGCATAAAGAGCCTCACTCATTACTCTCTGGGTTTCAGATTGAGAGAGCGCAACTTTTCTCTTATAGCTCTCGTGTGTTTGGCTACAATACTTTAAGTCGTGTGCTCTCGCTGTCCAACTTGAAATGACACTGAAATTAACATTCACGTCAATGTATACCCTATTTATTTAAATGTCTTCAGTTTATAGAAGATTTTCAGAACAATATTTAGAAAATTACCACTGCCGGAGTAGTGAAGCTTAGTCTATCGGCATTTGCAACCGGTGCAGGCAAGGTATTTTGTTGTTTATTTCAAATAATGTATCGCATCTTACAACAGGCGGTGGTGGCGACGTCATACAGCAGGAGATTATCTCTCCCTTTACGCCTGATTTATAGTATTCTAGTCCCGATGTTAACATATTGTCACATGAGCAATGGCAAGACCTTAAATTATCTGATTTTATTGTTGAGATTATGTCATTAATCATTTTATGATACTTGAATTTAGCTTGGAAATATCTTTATATTGTAAAATGCAGCAGTTTTGCTAAGTTCTGTAACTAACTGGAAATTCTAAGGAGTGCCATTTCCATGAAAGTCCCTGTGGACTTTACCGATACGTCAGCTTCCTGATAGAAGCTACTGAAACAATCCTGCAGAAACGTCACCTTGCATTGTGCAACTTCAAGGTGGTTCCACATCATATTTGGTAATGTCCGCCCTGTCAATACCGACACCCCGATAGGAGCTCAAGATAATATATAAGTACGTTAGAGACGCCCGCTACGGGTTTCGTGTTGTGTTGTTGTCTTGTCTTGTGAGTTCGTCTTCTTTTGCTGCTCACGACGATCGGGGCCTAGCTCCTTCGGCTGCGCTGCACCCAGATCCTGCAGGCCTCCGCAGGATTCAATCGGATCACGCCCGCTGCCTTGCCATGACACAATTCGACATAACTTTCAGGTGAGCACTTAAATTCTTAAACCTCTCTACTAAACTAAACATTATGTTCCAGTTAATCATTCAAGTTAGGAAGCCTCCATCATTGTAAACCGACATCAGCCAACTCGATATTTACGTCTATTGCAGAATGTATTAGTTTAGTAGAGGAGTTGCTCTGTTTTTTGTTTCTCTCTCACCCCTTCTCCTTTCCTCGTCCTTTTTCCATTTTTCTTTCAGGTATTTTTATTTGTTGCAACACTACATTTTTGTCATCATATGTAACGTTAAAACAATTTCGTATTAAGTATTTTCCATTTGTAATTGTAATGTTTTATTTTGCATTTGTAATTGTAATGTTTTGTAATACGTATTTTCACTTAGGAGTCTCACATTTCTGGGAACAACTCCTTAAATTTGTAATTTTTTGTGGTCTGCGCCCTTCTGGCTGAGTCTTTCATACTTCGTTTTTTTGTAACACTGAGTGGTGTTCTTGTATTTTGATGTTCAATCCATTGTGTCCCTAACTCTATGTACTCTTGATATAGCACTTATATATATTAGTCACTTATTCATCAATTTTTATCTATATTTTGTAATCATGAATGTTTATCTCAAATTTTATGTACATTATTTGTAGCATACCGCCTTCAGGTAACTGATTCTCACTAACCTGTTGTTTTTTATTTGTTTTCGCCGAGGCCAGCGACTTTTTTAGACGTTGGGGATATGTCACGAGTGCTGCTGAGGAGCCTAAGGATACACAGAGAGGTTCAGACATACATTTTTGGTACACCTCTATATTTTGGATTAAATTATATATACACTTCGTTATTTCGGATGAAAGTAGGCATTTATTGAAACCTTTCATTTTCTCACATTTCGCAATCATGTTGACGCACGGATCGGGACAGCCAGCGTATAACAGGATGTACGCGGCTAACCCCTTCCGCGGATAATTCTCTAGGAATAACCTGGGGAATAATAGTAACATCAGCTTCTTCGAGCCTACGTGCAGATCTGAACATCGCTCAGAGGATGTGCGTCAGATATAATGTTCCAGAAAATCCGGTTTTGCTTAGTAATCCCACAGGAGATGACCCACAGGAAGCCACGAACTATATAAAGGCTCACAGAGTCAGGGTTCGTGGGTTGTCCTTGCTAGAATTGCCTTCGATGGTGTGTATTCATTCTGGTCACACTGGCCGAAGTTACCACTCCGAAACTACGTGAGTAGTATAAGAGGCTCTTGAGCCCGTTCGTTGACCCCTGATGACGTCATTACCGCAGGGCATGTAACATAAACAAGGCCGCCGCTGCCGCTGCTGCGTCCACGTGTTGTTGCGTCGACCTTGGTGTAGCTAGCACGTGATCACCCTATGGCATGAAGGCCGCTGCGACCACACCTAAACAGGTGTTTATTACAACCCGGCCTTGGTCTAGCTAGCACTTTCTTGGCATTGAAGCCTGAATTTATCATCTAAATAAAAGATAGCACTAGCTGATCCTTTTCTTTAATTACTACTGATTCTTCTGGGTATAACTGAGGATGAGAGGGGATTTCCCCTATATTCGGATGTAAAGGAAAAAAGTTGGAAAATAAAAGACGTGAAGGTAAGTTCGTTTTTTATTCATTCTTATAAGATACAAGTGTCGAGTTTATTTCGTCACAAATAACATCGTAAAGGACGAAACATGAAGCATTTGCTTTTGGAAGTACATAAGTGCTACTACCTGAAGCACTGTTAACATAGTCTTTTATATCTGTTGTGGCTAAGACATATTCTGCAAGTTGATGTTGCAACACATTTGCATTGCACAATAGAAAGTTTACATCATCTAAACAAAGGATGACGTGTGAGTCTTCGCATTGTATCCTGGCACGATGCCCATTTATGGATTTGAGGCGAAACTGTTCTTCGATGCATCTGTACGACTGCCCTTTGCAGAGATGTTCGGCAAGTTTAGGTAGGTGATTCAGCAGAGTCGCGAAGTAGTAGGACGAGAGGACGACTCTTCCCTGCTTTACTCCGCCAATTTCCACGTGAGCTTCGTAATTTCTTCTTTTGAAGAAACCCAGGCTGATGTATCTGGAGTGATGTTTGTTGAGAAAGTAGGTCCTGCGATGCAACACGGGTTCCGGAGGAGGAGTCACCCCGCGCAGTGGCATTCTGATCTGTTTACCTCTTGAGCTCATCTCGTCGACTGCTCCACAGCTGAAGCAAAAGAAGCATCGTGTCTGTTAGAGCTATCAGCAGGACATCTGGTGTTAAGTTTTTTAAGCTTATGATGCTTCAACCAATTGAACATGGCGTGAGCGTGTTTGCATGCACAGTGAGTGTTTGAGAACTTATGACAAGGAAATCCGCAGTGTAACTAATGATAGAAATTTTCTGGCTTGGGGAAACTAAATTCTTTTCTTAAATTGATAAACGTTCTATCGCAGAGTGCGGAAAGAACTTGACATTTATCCTCGTCATAAGCGAGAAGAGAGATGTGCCCCGCCAGCACCTCTTCCAGCACAGCTTTTAGCATGCTATAAGGGACGTAACAATCATTGAAATACATTCCATTTTTATTTTATTTGTTAAATGCATCTAATTTACTATTCCAAGTGTATATGCTCGCAAAATGAAAGGTTTAAGCAATCCCTTTTCCAATGATCGCCAATTCCTTTATGATTAATTCTTTGCCGTTTCATCTGAACGCTGTATAATCTACGACAAGACCTCTTTCCATCTTGCACAAAGACTGGCCGAAAAATAAATGAGCTACTTACCTTTATACCCGGTAGGCATCGCTGTCCCTTGTTGCACCGCCAGACTGGAAACTCTCTGTGGAACATCTCCCTGCCCTGACGATCTGGATCGGCAGAGTTGAACAGGGCTACGAACTCGTTCATGGTGTCTCCTCTGGTGCAGACGTAGAGAGTATAGAGGCACGCGTACTGGCCGCAGATGTCGGAGTAGAGGCTTTGAGGTTGGCAATGATTCACAATAAAGTGAAATGGCATAAACCTTTTCAAGAATTTTATAAAGGGAGGTAGGCCGTACGAATCGAAATACCATGCAAAAGAATTTGAATTTTGTGTTATAGCTATCCAGTGTGAACCAGGTAGGTTGTGAGAATCTAAATTTATTACGAATGTTGACGGTTTAGTAAACTCTGTAGGCAACATGTCCGATGCAGAAACGCCTGCAAAATTTGGAATGCCTCGCAAAGTTTGTTCTATTTGTAAGGTGTTCATAATTAATAATCTGTGTGCACTCTCAGATCTTTGTCTATCTGAATAGAATTTTCGTACTCACAGTACATGAAACACGTGATGGTTTGTGTTAACTTTGTTTTAAATCTGAGCTGTATTCTTATATTTCCGTTATTTAATAGAGAAACATGACCTTCTGAAGCGGCACTGTCTGGCGATAAATCGAAAAGCACTAGGAAGAAACCCATTATATACATATCGTGCGTGATTTGAATTCCGCTGCTTTTGTGATGGATGCCAGAACCGGAAAAGGGCGTTTGGTAGGCTAACGTTGAACCTTTTTCGTTAGAGGTATCGATATAAAGACGTTCTGCCGGAATTAGCTGGCCGTTAACGTAAATCGCAAAATATTCCAAATGGAAGTGCTTAAAATTGAAAGGGTTTGTGGTGTGAGTTCCGGGAAAATTTGTATTTTCTGTTATACCTACGAGTATCATTTTAGGTAGCGGACCTAATACAGCATTGTCTATAGGGATGGTACTTTGCCCTGCTGCGAAAGTAAAGGACCTGACATCGACTCTCGTTATATCATATCTCGCATTTACTTTTTCTAAAGCATTCATATGGACCATTAAGGGGCAAGGAGCTGGTTTTATCTTTTTCACGTATAGAGTGGCATCTAGAAATTGAAATCTAGCATGTAGATCCGCACTTTCACTCATTATATAAAACGAGTCCTTCGCCTTAGTCAACTTGATTTGAAGTGTAAGTCCCTGTAGTAACAAAGTAGGTAAATTGAAAATATCCCCATGTAATTTACCAAACATGACTATTTCTTTAGACGCATTGCTCCTGTGATGACGTTCTTTCCATCCGCGATTAGAATCTCCGGCTTCCAGAGTTCCGTTTTTCGAAGCATCGGCCCCTGAGAGACCGTGGAGAGCCGTGTCGATGTACCAGAAAGCGTTAGTAAGATGGCTTTTCGATGCATCGTGACCGTACGTTATTAAGGTTTCTAAATAGCTGCGATAATGATAAAGATCTTCAGACGGAGTGATGGATGTTCCATTTAGGGAAACGCTCAATTGGCCAAAAAAGGAATGCAATAAATTGTTAACACCCGTCGTTTTATCTGTTGCTGCTAATTTGGAACCATCCGGCTTTACAAATTTTCCTTTTACCATCAAATAAACATTTAAATCGATGTAGTGTTCCTTATCTCCAGGAATAACAAATTCAAATACGGATTGATCTACTGGTGCGATGGGTTTGATTAGGGTAGTGAAGTTTCCTAACACTGCCGACTGAATTGGGTTTTTTGCAAAAATATCAAATTCGGATTTTGTGCAGGCGATCATGTTGCTATCTCGGGAGCATGTGCTGGTGGCTTCGTGTTGCACCCTGTATTTAATAAAAAATGTCTCTAGCTTTTTTGGCTTTATATGGAGCTGATCTCTTTCTCTTGCCCTTTCCTTGTTGTAACCTACCAACTAATTTTTTGTACCTTCCGTGACTCGTTTTGCCAAGATGTTTTTGACTTTGGTACCTTCCTGTCGTGCAGCAATATCGGTCATGATGTTTGCACCCGTGGTGAGGGCTTTCCTACCCAAAGTTTTTGCCCAGGATAGGAGGATGGGCTTAACAATTCTGAATACACTACCCAAAAAGTTACCTATGCCTCTACCTTGCTGTACGTATGGGCTTCCTACGTACAGAAGTCCGATGTACTGACCGAGGCGCCCTCCACTCTGGTTTACATAGTACGCTGTAAGCGGGTCCATTGTCAAATGCATGGATTTTAAATTTAGAGGCCTAATTTATATTGACCCGCTTAAAGAAAACCATTGGGAATGAATCTAAATTTAAATATTAAATTCCCAACGGTTTTCGTTTACCCATCTAGCTATACCTAGTGCCTCCAATCTGGCACACCTGACGGTGTTAAACTGATGCCACCGACAGGCAGGTGCAGTAACTAAAAATTCAATATTTAGGTTGCAACCTAGGTTTTCTATATTGTGACTCTAAAGTCATCTTCAGCTGTGGGTTGCAATACATTACCAAGCATGCTCCCCTTTACAAACAATATTCCATTTGGAATTTTGGGATCAAACTCGACGTGGCCTGAACTCCATGGTATACCGTGAAAATTTTCGGATAACCATGTGTTAGTCCGTCTAAACTTTATTGGCCATGCATTTTGCGGAAGATTTGGTTTACGAATCAGTTGGTGCAACACCACCTGTTCCGTCTCAATTTCCACGACGGCCAATTCTTTTAACATAACTTTTCCCTCTGGATTATAAAATCCTTGAAATGCTGAAGAGTATTCAACGGCGATCTGAAAAAAACAAAAAAAATTATTTAACTTTCTTAAAATGCAGCACAGCAATGGTAGGCATAACGCTACTGCTCAAGCAAGCCAGATGACCAAACTTGTTAACCATTTCAATTGCTACGGTTCGAAAATGATTAAGTTCTACCGGAACGTAAAATATGTTTTCAAACTTGTGATGACTAGTGTACGAGGGAAACTGAATAATTCTTATGCACCTAACGTAGGAGCTACCGAGCAGCTGCGGTTCAATGAGATTGCAGTAAACAAAAATTGGTTCGGTTCCAGAAAGAAACTGAAAAGAGCTTTTTCTGTGCAATCTAAGGAAAAGGGTTTTCATATCGTTAGTTACTTCTGTGAGCATATTTTGATTAACAATTTTATAGGAATCGACATTTGGCAGAGAATTTTATGGTGTCCACAAGATCGCCTAGACTATAATATATTCTGGTAGGAAAAAATATTTTTCCGTTAAAATTGTTTCCGTTTTACTTTTAGTAATATTTAAATGAATATTGTTAGCCTTTCCGCTTGGTTTTTGTGGATTGGAATGTGTTGGGACCCATACTTTCTTAGCGTTTTCCAATTCTTTTATCTCTCTCTGATGAGAAATGAGGTAACCCTGCAGCTCCGACAGCAGCAATTTCCGATGTTCATCGTCTGTTACCTGATTCTTTAGCGAAGTGTAGAACTCCTTAAAGCCCTTAAACTCCATTTTTTCAAACACAATTCTACTAGCTCTTGTTATGACGACATTTTTGGTCAGTTCTCCGGCTTCGTTAAGTATGTTCTCATCTATGGACTCGTAACCGTAAGAATACGAAAGCTCTGCGAGACCTACAACCCACTTATCTCTCTGAAGATTGATCGGTTGTGCTAAATCGTTACGAAAACTAGCATGCAAATTCTCGGGATACAAATCGACGCTAGAATCGCTCAACACGGTTACGTAAATTATCCATGATGCATCGATCCAGCTGTCAAAGTCGGGACCACATCCTTTCCAGCGGACGAGATGCTGCGTTCTGCCATTCCTCACCCTAGTTTTTAGTATTTTATCTATTTTATACAAAGTGGATTTGTTAATTTTTACCGCAGTTAGTTCGTAACTATAAAATTGACCTTCTATGGGAGTTCCGTTCAGATCGTGTAGTTCGTACACGGGTTGCGGCGAACGTTTTATAACCTTTACAACTTTGAAAATCTCCGTTGAGAAATTTTTTTCGTAGCCTTTGGCAAATTTCATCTTTTCTTTGCTTATTCTCACGGTTTGTCCTTCGGCGAACTTGACGGATCTGGGTTTAATGCCACCTCGTTTTCTCTCTAGCCTTTTCCATATTTGTAACACGTTTTTCTCATTCACTTCGGTTGGAGCCACTCCTATTGACGAATGGATGGTGCGATTATATGCGCGAACAAATTTATCGAGATCGTCTATATATCTGTACGAGTTCCTGTAAGTAAAATACTTGTATATTTTAGACTTAATGGTACGATTAAATCTCTCGACCATGGCGCACTTTACATCGGGGTTTCTGCAAACTTGATGTTCGATGTCCTTCTCTTTTAAAAGCTTCTGAAATGCAGATCCTAAAAATTCTTCTCCTCTGTCGGATCTGACTGCTAGAGGAACGGAATCTAAGACGGCTTCAAAGGCCTTTGCAGCTGCCATACTAGATTTTGATCTTATGGGTTTTACACGTGAAAATATGGAAAAACAATCTACACACGTTAGGAGAT
This sequence comes from Deroplatys truncata, assembly GCA_030765065.1. Classification (NCBI taxonomy): domain Eukaryota; kingdom Metazoa; phylum Arthropoda; class Insecta; order Mantodea; family Mantidae; genus Deroplatys; species Deroplatys truncata. Next base: position 332,772,147 of record CM060990.1, read on the forward strand.
ACTGAACTCCATCGTTATACTTTCTAATGCTTTTAAAATTCGACGATGTGTGGGAAGTCGGCCAAGTCGACTTCCCACACATCGTTAACGTTATTCACCGTGTAGTGCTTCCTCTGAAATTTTCTCCTCGCAGGTGTGTGCAAAGTGTAGGCATCTTGTTGGAGAAGCCAATCCTCCGTTTTACGTCTATTTCCCGTAAGAGATGCAAGTTTCTGCACGGTGGAAAAAGCCGAAGGTTGTTCGGGATCGTAAAAATACTTCTTATTCATTGCTAATAATCCGTACACGTCTTGGACGGAAACAACTCGGCAATTAGTTCTTTATATTTGCTACCTCTGTTTGATTTTATCTGATTAAAGGCTTCGTTATTCTGCAGGTGGCCGTTGGTTAAAAGAAGAATTTATCTATATTTACTCTTGTCCGAAGAGGTGACTTTCGAGAGATCTACGTTCTTCCTAGTGAACAATTCCCAGAGACCCAGAGTTCTTTTAAAATAACTATCCTTTACATACAAATCGTTGTCTTCTATACGAATAATGGAATCGCCAATTTTAAAGTTGCCGTCCCTATCCTTGTAAATGCCGAATACGGTATCCGTTGCCCTAGGAGTGTGCAAATATGGAGCTAGGTAAGGACCTGCTATGTACCCAAAGCTTCTATTTGTGAACTGTTCTACTTCTTTTTTCTCGTGGGCGGGCAATGGCAGAGGCCTTACTTGTTCTTCGTCAAACTCTTCTTCTTCTTGGTCTTCTTCTTCTTCTTCCTGCTTCTCGTAGACAGTTTCTGGAGGGAAGACGAGCCTCTTTTTGACCCAAGGAGAAGGGGAGGTTCGGGGAAATGGCAGTGGCGGCGGCAGCGGTTGCGGCGGTAGATACGGTCGGCGGCGGCGGGCACTGGATTTAAATTTGATCAGCTCCTCGTACGCATCCCTTTTTCTCCGCTTCTTCTTCTTCGACGTCGCCTTTTTCTTCAAGCAGTGGGTGTCTATGTAACGCTGAGAAACTAGAAATGATTTTTGCAGTATCTAACGCTGTATTAGAGACGAAAGTCCGGTCATTACGGCAGTCAGCAGAGGAATCTAGAATCCTCCCTTTTGAATTAAAAACCTTCTCTTATTGTTAACCTTTAGAGATTTATCCACCACTCGCCTCAGACTATTTTTATATCTTCCTAGATTGCGAATGGTGCATTTGCTTAAATTACAATTGCCCTTTAAAACATTTAGTGCGCATTCTGCAATAGTCAACACTAACTCTTTGTCGGACTTCTCCAAAATGGCTTACCTAAGCTTAGGCTTGGCGCTTTTAAGCACGTGCAGCATGCGATAGTTGGATCTTATCCGCTTGCTCATGCTGATATGCTACGACAGGGAGCTCCGATGGAAAGATGTTGGTTCTAAATCGTAATCTGTTATCGGTCTCCTGGCACAGATCGAAAAGCATATAGCCGTGAGACTTTTCGTAGTATCTAGATACGCCTCGAAAAGCGATTTCCAATTTTCGGGGTATATTTGTCTGGCTAGATGAACCACTTGATTTTTATCTCTTACGGTTTTAAAAACCAAAATGTATTTAGCGTTTAACGAGATGTCTCTGCAATACCTGCCTTGATGAAACAAATTTTGAGTGATTAAAACTACGCTTGTGTTTCTATGATGACTTCCCTTCGTGAACAGGTCGCACACCTCTCTGGAATATGCAGAGTTTAAGAGATCGTCTAATATCACTAGTTTTGGCTCTCCTTTCTGGTTCTCAAACTACGGCACACCTACATGAAATTTTACGTGTTTTAACTTTGGCACGACCGATTTTTCGCTATAACACCACAATATTCTTTAAATTTTCCAACAGCGCACAAATGCTTCAAATGTTTTACTGAATTTACACAAAATACAGTCTTACCAGAACCCGAACTACCACTAACGATCAGCGTAAAGGAGTGCTTAAATTTTACTATGGGAAACATTACATCCTCGAAACATCCTTAGTTTTTCCCCAAATTCGACCGTTAAACTGTACATTACGTAATCTACATCGAAGGGAGGATATTGAGCAAACACTTCTAAGGGAATGAGCGCTATCACCTTGTTCGTACAATATTTTAGGTCTCTCTGCCTTCTTCGGTTTTCCACGTACTTGGATACTGCTCGTTCCACCTCGGAATCCATAATGAGAGGAGGCGGCTCGTTCAGTCAGGCTTTATATATCCGAAAGGGACGGAAATGTTAGAAATTCTTCTTCTCTTGTGAAAACAAATTCTATAGGTTTTATCTTCCGGTTCGGAGACGATATACACACCATGGGATCTTTTGCGCTTTATTTTCTTTTCCGTTCTAACTACAATGTTTCGATCCACGTTTTCTCCAAGAATTAAATCTTTTATTGAATCAAAATTAACCAACTGTAAAGAGGCGTAATTCAATGTTATCCCTCTCACAATCAAAACAGCTTTGAAATCACCATTTGGTAGGCGTATTTTATACGCATAATTCTTTGGGCCTCCGGATACGAATTCTGAAATGTAGTAATCAGTTCCATAGTCCGCTAGCTCATCCGTCATGTCTCCCAGGTTATCGACGCATTCGACGCTACACTTCTCGCCTTCCCTAACCGTATCGAATCCGTATCTGTATGTCCGTATTCAGTGCCTCTAGGTAGGTGTATAACTTAAGCCTTGCATCTGCGGTAACGTAGGCTCCTAAAACTTCATTGGTGTGTGCCAGTGGAGGGCACTCGACCTCTTCGGCATATTTCCAAAAGAGCCAAACTATCTCGTCGCTCGCAAACATTAGGTTCTGCACCTCTATGCCGGGCGTGGTCAGGAACGTAAACAATTCCGCGGGCTCCCTAATCATTTTCGTTCGCGACCGATTGCTTTGTTCGGTGAGCTTTCCCCAAAAACTGTTTAGACACAATTTTGCTAGAGACCTTGCACCTGGATTTTTTCTAATTTTCAACGTATCCAAAAGAATTCCTTCGCTCAAAAAAAAGTTTCGAACGTATTTCTCCTTATCCTCATCGCTCTTAACCCAAGAGGGATACCCGCTGGCCTCTGCTTTTAATTTTAAAAAACTATTAATGTCATCCACAAAGAGCCCTTCCTTATTTTCATTTTATCATACTGTTCCATTTTGTATTCGTAAAATTCAAAAATTTTTCTGACTTCGTAACCCATTTCAACGGCTTTTCGTACCTCGTCTACGAACCAAGTACCAATTAGCTCCCCGTCGTGGCTACATTCACCGTCATTTTCCTCCTTCGCACAGATGTAACAAAGACCAAATATTAACTTTTATCGACATCTAAAGGGCAAGAAGGGATGATAAATACTTCTATTTTTTGCCGAAACCCTACATTTTATAACCACCGCTTTTTTAAGCATTTCCGTAATATTGGCGCAATCTTCGCCAATGTGAATTATGGGATGACCTACGAGAAACTTAAAATATTTACATATATAAGGATACAGAGACATCACGTTGTAATACTTAATGCGAGCTTTTTGTCGGCTTTGCAATAGGTTTTCAATGATTCCGTTCTACCTAGGTAGAGGGAATCCCTAAGAATGAGTGGAACATTTTTCACAACGCGATCGTTTTGTGGAGCCGGATGTTGTTTTAGAATGTCCTCAAATTCACACTCCCACATGACGTGACAGACGTAATCTGCCGACACAATTTTATCTATTCGACTCATGGTGAGCTCGTATCTATCTGCAAGCGTCTCTGTTCGCGTGTCTACGACGGGCACATCTCTATTAGTAAGACACACGTGGCCATGGTGGTAACAAACCATGAATTCAAACACCTCTCTCGTCTCCTCACAAAAACCATCTAATTTGAAGTTAGGTAATTCGGGTATTCTCACCTCTCTACCATTACCTGCATGTTTAATGCAAATACCGCTTTTAATTTCTTCATACTTAAGCCACATGAGAGCTTTTATGTATTATTTATCGGCTTTCCTATAACCTCCACAAGGAATAAGTCCTATAGTTTTCGGTTTCAAATATTTTTTTCTAAATACTTTGTTGCATGCCGAAGCTATCGTAATAGATTCTTGAAATACGTCAATACTTCCGATATCTAGGAAAGTATTTATAAATATAGAACACGCTTCTCTCAACACTCCAACATCTGCCATACAGTAGGCTTCAGTCGCTTTTCTAAAATAAAAAATGCCATCTTTTTCCTTTTCGTACCATTCGAAAAATTCTCTGCGTTGTCTTGCATTATGTAATCGATCCCGTAATGAACGGGGTCGGGATAACAACCTAAATAGTTCATATTTTCAGGAGTATTAAAGTAATGCGGAAAGTGGCCTTTTGTCACACAATCTATTCCAAAAGCTTTCGGTAAACTTCTCAATTTCATGGGTAAAAAGTTCAAACTATCCAGAAAGGTTATGGGTTCCATTTCATGGATAAAATTTTCGCACCATTCATTACTAAATTCGGTACCCAACCCTGTTTTATTGCATAATCTAAGATGCACATGAGACCGTAGGCTCTGGCATTATGTGCAATTGCAATTATCCTTTCACAAAAAGGTCTATTTTGGCGCAAATATTCCATAAATTGTTTGATACAGCCATTGCCCCAAAGTGAATGCCTGCGCTTTCCACACTGACTGCACCCTTTGGTCATATCCTTGTTTTTTCGGAAAGAAAACAATAGTGTTCTAAGCAGAGTAAATTTGGAATATGAAGATATGTATTGTCTCCTATTTGCGTGTTTTGAGTACATTCAATGTCGTAAAATACGAATTAGACCTTTTCCGATGATGTTTTTTTTTTGCGCTAAGCGTTGGCATATAGCAAAAGTGGCCCGGCATCTCGTTACTTTTACAGCTTCTACAATATGACATATAGCACTGATGATTTGGCTTTAACCGTTAACTACAAATTAAACAATGCCGCTTCCATTCGCAAATTATTTGAGTGCCAGTTTTATTCTGCACATAATTATTCATGCGGCTTTGGCTTCTAAAGTAACTATTGCATTTATTACAGTATATGTAGTTTCCTTCAAAAGTGCAGGGCGGAAGTGAATTACATCCGGACATCGATAATTGCACTTATGCGTATTTGCTCCATTGTAACTCATTCCCTTATTGCATCCTTCGCAAACATATTCTTTAGACATGGCACCCGTGAGACTTACAATCACATTATAGTGTTTTTCCTGTGCATCATACAGGAGATTTAAACGTTTTTGTGAATTTGTGTTCCCATCATATATTATATTTTCGCAACGCAATCCTTCATAAACTATGATTCTGTATTCGCAAAGATGGTCCTGAAATTTTTGCAATTCTTCTATTCCTCCTCCATTGCTTAGATTAACATTTGTGGCCTTTAGAAGCTCATCGACTTTGAAATAAATTTTTCGACCTTTTCTATAACTTATGTAATTTGGGTCTCTATCGAAATGTGCTATAGCTACCAATAGAGCATGAGCTAAGCATTTTGTTTTGCTTTTAATTCTAACGATGGACCTTTTTATGTGAGTCAATCCGGATAAATGTCTACCTTTTGTTTTGATTCTACCATGTCCTAAAGGGATTTCAACGTGATCTACTTTTATTGATAAAGTATCTGTGGCATGAGAGTTAGCGTTAGATTGGCATACTTTCTCTATAACAGACATTAAAGCATCCAGAGATACCTGATCGCTTCTGCGGAAGCTTAGTCCTATCGGTTTATCTTGTACGTCCACAGAGTTGCTTATTGACAGACCCACCATATCACTGGGGTTCGTACCATCTAAAACAATATCTAATACAGCTTGCATGCTATTTCTAAAGTAAAGGATAGGATTTTCATTTTTGGAAGTAGGATTTATCTGAATATCGTAATGCCTTCCGTGAGCGTTGAACCTTTTATACTCCCTACGTATTTCATTTAGGATGTTAATATTTTCCATGCCAAAAGAACAGACCAAAATAATATAAGCGTGCGTAAAAGCTAATTGAATTTCCAAAGCCTGATAACTTTGTGTTACTTACATTTTCTGTCGTGCAGTAGCAGGTCTAACAGCAGCAGGGTTTAACGTGGAACTGTTGGTGGCCGAGATTGTCTCTCCCGTCTTATATAACTAATAGATGCAGTTTAAAAATGAAACTTTCACTTGTCTTCCTTGGTGCTGATGTAATGTGCATCTGTACGTAAGGAGGCCATAAGTTGCATTGAAACATCAGTTTACTCCTAGACGCTGCAGCAATCATCAAGGTAAAGTATTTTACTCTATTTATTATTCTTAAAAGAAAACTAAAACTATTTCAAATAGTTATTGGTGCATACTTATCTTCTTTACAGAATGGATTTCCTTACAAGATTTAATCAAGAAAAGAATACTAAATTGATGCAAATTAGGGATCTATTAATGAATGTTCCATATAAAGTAATCGGAGCTACAAAAGTCGCCACCAAATATGGACCCTCAATATCTATTAAACTTCAGAAAAGCTCTGAAGACCCATCGGAGGTCTTTCTTCCAAGAAAATATACCAACGTGTTTAAGGAAACGGACATTGATGACATTAATAATGAAAAACTTTCGTTAACGTTTATATTTTTAGGTTTTACTTCTAATAACGGTTATGATATTTTATTTCAGAGGAACTAAAAGTTCTCTCTATCTTTTCAGATGATCCTACAGATCAAGTTACTCAGACCGAATATTAAGAGACCTGTAAAATGAACTGAAGAATCCGTTGATTTAGACATTCTTTCACCTAAAGCGCATGTAATACAACCTCTGCAAACCGTAATGATCCCAACAGGAATTTCTGCAACACCCCCAAAAGACACTTATATTTGCATTGCTGAAAAGTCTAGCCTAGCGCATTTAGGTTTATCAATAAGAGGACGGTGAATAGATAGAGATTTTACAGGGGAAATTTGTGTATTAATGTTAAACAACTGAAATAAAAAACAACATATTCTTAAAAATCAAAAAAATTGTTCAATTGATATGTGAAAAAATATGTATACCAAAAATAAGATATGTTAAAAAGTTAAGTGTTACCTATAGAGGTAACAACGGTTTTGGCAGTACGGGAAAATTCTAGTAATTTATTTTTATTTTTGCATTTTTATAGATGGATACTTTTATCTTTAGTTCTACAAGGGAATTAACAAACAGATATAATTTACTAAAAAAAGAAACTATCTTCAAAACCTTTTTCGAAGAGTTTGTACCTGTCCGTTTTCGAGAATACCGGTCTACTATTGTTTGGATTATGCACTGGCTATCAAAGAACATATTTTCTGTGCTCTGAGAGGCACATTTGCGTGCTATATGGCCGGAATAGTGGACATAGAACCTAAATGTGTTTGCTTATATGTTGCTATAAACAAAAATCAGAAGAAAGAAGAGATTTTAAGATTCATGTTATGTCCAAATGCTAATTACGTTACAAATAACGTTAATTTTATATTTAGCCATTCAAAAAAATGCAGTCTATTGTATTTACCTACATATTCTTTATTTTGGAAAGTGGAATGCGAAACATATGAGTTTATAATTAAGGTAACCTACGTTCATACCAAAGAACCTGTAACCATGCAAAACAATTGGGTGGATTTCATGTATTTTCTTTTTAGAAGTTTTAGGTTTGACTTTCAAAAACGTGTAATGTTTGGTTCATTTCACAACGATCTGTTTTCTATGCAGTATCTTTGTGATCCCATAGCAAAGTTAAATGGTTGGGGGTCAAACCCAAGCACCACCTTACAAAAATATAAAAACCTGTTTCATTGTAGTAACACAAATACTTGCAATTGCAAAATCTGTATTAAGAGCCCTCCTTCATTAAAAGGTTTAGCATCGAACATTTTATTTGAAAACGCAAAATTAAATTTTTTACATGCAGACACACATTATAATAATTTTATGTATATAATTTTTAATGCATACGAATTCAATCTTTCAATTGAACAAATAATTCCTATAGATTTTCCTATTGAAGTTAAAGGCTTTTATTACCCTATCGACACTAACAAACGATGCCACCTTTTGTGTTACAGAGAAGAACACTATAGGGCTTTTAAACATAGAAAAGTCATTAAATATGAATATTCATTTATTGACGAAATGGTTTACGCAAAAGATAATTGGTTTTGTTGTATATGCTCTAAACCATTATTTGTACTTATTAATATGTAAAAAATATAAAATGTTGCTTTATGTACTCAAAGATATTGTACTTATTAATATGTAAGAAAAATATTAATTGTGTATGCTCTACACCATTATTTGTACTTATTAAAATATAAATTTTGCTTAGCTAACTATATGTACTCAAAGATATTGTACTTATTAATATGTAAAACAAACATTAATTGTTCTTTGTGTATGGTCTAAACCATTATTTGTACTTCTTAATATGTAAAAAGATGCAAATATTTGCCTCAAATATAATGTACTTATTAATATGTAAAAGAAAATATTATGTTTGCTTATTCTAACAAATGTACATATTATAAAATACATATGTTATACTCATAGCTTACCTTATTTATTCCTGTTCCTATCTGTTCCTATTCCCCCGTCAAAGTCATAATCTTACAAAGACAGTGCAAGCTTTATATACATTGCAACAAGGAAATGAATCTAGCCTTAACAAAGTAAAAGGCGCGTAACCTTATATGCAATCCACTGCATATAAGGAAGAGAAATCTTGAATCGGCACGCGTAACCTTGTATGCAATACGCTGCAGCCAGGAAGAGAAATATCAGTTGATCTAGACTTGGCAATCATTCACTTGCTGCTGTGTATTCTTATAAGCCTACTTCACGTCAAAAGGATATCGCAAGGCCTTCCCTAAGGTAACGAAAAATTTTGTTACCAAAAATATTGATATTTCCATTGCAATGGTATCAAATAAACAATATTGCTAATATCCAATAAATGATATTTACTTATTCATGCTTTTTATGAGTACTTTATGAAATATAAATTTATATTGTGTTGTCGCGACCGAGACCAACACAACGGGTTTTAAAAACACCTGTTTAGGTGTGGTCGCGGCGGCGGATTTGTCTGCGGCGTAAACCAAGGTCGACGCAACAACACTTGAACGCAGCAGCGGCAACGGCGGCGGCCTTGTTTATGTTACATGCCCTGCGGTGATGACGTCATCAGGGGTCAACGAACGGACTCAAGAGCCTCTTATACTACTTACGTGACTCCGGTGCCATTCTCGCTCCCGGCTCAACGGTTCGCTCCGGCCTAACTTCTCTGACTGCCTGAACACCTCAACAGCAATCGTGTCTACTTAACAAGCTAAGTCCCTTACGGGAATTTATTGTATGTCTTTCTTAAACATCTTTGGTCAAACCATACCCACTAAAATAATTAATAAAGTGGACCATTCCGTAAAGCAGAGTGCTCATTAGCATCTAAAGGTGAAACCCCCTGTCATTCTCTAGCACTAGCTTAGAGTAAGGTGACAATATACCTCTGCGAATTCCCTCCGAAAGCCTTCGTCTGCAATGTAATTATGTGCTCCCCTCTTATTTGCTCTACCAATGTATTTATGACATTTATCTGTGACTTAAATGTATTGACATTATCCATAGTAGTTGTCAGGTGTTTATCCATTGATTTCTGTCGGCTCGCCATAGTTTCGTTGCATTTTCACTCTGTTTCTGTAACATTGTTATTTATGGGATCTAGTCTGCTGTTTAAGTCCTTCTGTAATTCATTTTGTTTATTTCCAAATAAGGCTTTAACAAACGTTTTAGTTGCTACATCGATGTCATCGATAGGATCTGCTACTTGTCTTATTCTCCGTTTTTCAAATGAAATGTTATGGTATGAAACGAGCGGAGGCGTTCTTGCATTTATATATTCTAATACACGTCTCTTATTCGACACGTCGTGATATTCTTGAGATGTTAATATTATCTTCAGTCTTATCGTGTCCAGGATGATATTATTTCCAGCGTCGCGTATAAGAGAATTTTTATTCAGATATTCCATAAGAGTGCCAAATTGCACATCTAGCGACCTCTAAATGTGAATCCTAAGCATATTTTGAAGTTCGCCCATGCGCTGATATGTCTTTTTTTAATGAACACTTGCATTTGATTTTCAGTAGAACACGTAAGTGCATCCACGTAGGGTTTAGCGGTTGCATTGTCGTATTCCTCAGGGTTCTGAACAATGCACAGAGTCTTGTTTCTGAGCTGGTAATTTCCTGTTTCATCTCTGTTTATGATGAACTGATTTAATGTCCTTTTAACTGGCGCAGTCCTCTGTGATCCGAACTGTCAATACTCATGAGGAACTATGAATGAGCAATTTATTCACTATCTACTTTAATATACACATCGAATCCGCACCTATAAAAACCCTCATTCATTGAAAATTCGCGAACTATCACCAGTAACACTCTTTCTTCTGAAGAACTCACTCATACACCTTTGCACAAACTTTAAATCCTGTATAGACATGTCTGTCTTTACGTAATTTTCATATACGTGCTTCAAGGTTAAATTGGCTTGTCTGAAGAGTGTAATCATGTTCGCATTATTTCGAATTAAATGCTTAGTACTTTGACATAGGATTGTATAGATATATGGATTCCATATTTCGATGCATGCCCATGCTGTAAAAGGAGGCGATATTGTCTTGATTTTCTATGATGACATCATCAAATATAAATATTGAATTTTCTTTAATTTCTGATGTATGCAAGATACTTTCTCCGTCTTCAGGAATATTCACTCCTATACCCGCAATATATTCAAGCAGTTTAGTGAGATATTGATACTTTCGCTGATACAGTGACTGAATAAATGTGCAAGTTTTGAAATCGTCATCCATTCTCGTGAAGTTTCATACTCAGTAATACATTTCTTTTTCCAGTACTGTAGCTGCCTAGAGTGAGCGATCGAACATTGCCAAGAAAGAGCTTTCCATGACGATCGCGTCTAAAGTCGCTTCCAAAGTCTAGCACCTAAATAAGCAGGGAGCAATCTTGCTTCACAAGATCCATTGTAGCAACTGACATAAAGTAAATTATGCTTTATGTGTTTATATGCTAGTAACCGTAAAGCGATGATAGACAGAGTATAAAAGAACAAATCAAATATAAAATCAATTAGTATACCATGAGAACTAAGGAGTTTAAGATTGCAAGAGGTTCCGGTTTAATTAACTCTCTCATTTAATCGACTGCCATTTGAAGCACATTTGCCTTAACACATATTCTGCGGGCATGGGACGAAGCTATAAAAAAGATTAAAGGGAGTTGGCCCCAGAACCAATCCCGTAGATGAAGCGTGCAGAGTTCACGACATTACCTACGCCCAGCATAATGACTCCGCTTCGAGAAACATTGCCGATAAGACCTTGGTTGAAAAGGCGTGGAAAAGAATGCAATCGCATGATGCTACATCAGGAGAAAAGTTGAAAGCGAGATTAGTAACATCAATTATGAAGGGAAATGTGGCTCCTAGTGCTGGATCCCAGAAGAAGAAACGCGGGGAATTTCTGCCTCTCATACCAATCATTGCGCAGATTTAGATGCTGCGGCTGGAGGGGCAGCTCAAATTGTTACAGCAATGAACAAGATAAAGGCTGCAGATAAACATTTTCTGTAATTATAAGGCATAACAGAGAAATTGATGCAAGAGGGAAACATCAGTGACAGAAGAATAATAAGGTGAGAAACGCCAAAAGGAATAGGCGTCAGAGCAAGAAAGGGAATTAAAGAAACTCGAGCGTAGGTCTGTACTTGTTCCGATAAAAACTTTGAGTAACACTGATCTCAAATTGTATGTTCGACGCTTAAAGATTCCTCATTTTAGAGGTGTATACATGATCGATCAGCTACCTTCGAGACATCGTTACAGAGAGAGAATTATCGTCAGTCTCGATACTTCAGAGAATAAAGGCATATATTGGGATGCTGTAAAGAAGAATGGTGACGTGTCATTTTATTTCGATACCTTTGGAAACTTGAAGTCACCAAAAGAGATAGAAAGGTACGTCACAGACGTTTAAGGTGTTGTATAATACTAATTGGTTTCAGAGTTTCTGCTGCCATATGTGGGCAATTGTACTTGCAATTTCTATCGCAATGAGCTGCAATATCGATGTCAGCTGCAACAAATCTGTTCTTGCTACACATCTGAATCCACCTCTGCAGATAGATCCTAAGGGAATTATAGAATGCTCTATTGAATTTTGAAACTTTATATTCTATCCCGATTTTTGGTCGGAGTAATAATCAATTTCAATATATTTACGATGTTGAGCCTAAGGTCATCGATATATAGAACTTATGAGATTGCTGATATTAATGACTACATCAGAGAAAAGCTAGGGTTGGATGAGATTGCCTTCTTTATTAGGTCGAATACTAATACCATGAAGGCTGAAATTAAATGCACTTTAACCGTTAATTTTGCCAATGATCTTTCTATAGGTTTCACTCTTGGGCTTCAGGAATAATAGCGTTATCCCGGCTAATCAGCTGGTTGAATCTGATTTTCTGGTAAATATATTTCAGGTGACCATCATACAAATCGAGTGCAGTATTGCAACAGGCTCTTCCATAGATGGTAAAAGCGGGCACTTGATCTACGAGTTTTTCCCATCTGTTCCGCCAGGATATCATATTTCTCATGAACCATCATATCAAATTTACCCATGATCATAAACACCAACATTGCAAACCAAATCAGTCTTCGTGTAGTAGACCAAAACGGAAATATGATTGACTTTAGAAACGAGGATATAACCGTATCCGTCGCAATGGCAACAGACTTTAGAAGAAGTCAGCGTCGCCGAGGATATAATAATATACTGATTCTACGCTCACGTCATACTCTGACTTTGAAGCTCCGAGTGTTACGTTCGCGTAATCGCAAGTTCCTTCTTACATTGGGATATAGAATCCTATAATCATGAACATCTTCAATGTTAACAAGACGCCCAGATTTGACAAGATCACCAAAAATTAGGAACAGGTGTTTCTGCTATATAATATATCAGCTCTGGATACCAATGATGAAATTAGAATCCCTGGCCGAGCTGAGGATTTATATACTTTACCTAACCGAAGTTACTTAGACATCGAGGGAAGCATTACTAAACCTAATGGAGCAGATACTACTGCAAAGCTTATCAATATCATTATCGCATTCGTGTTTGAGGAGATTCCACTGGACACGAACGGATCAACGATTGGTCGAACCAGAAACCCCGGGATCGCATCAAATTTGCGCAGCTATGCTGCACTTAACCCCATGAAATCTGCTTGCCTGCTGAACGCTGGATGGTGCTACCCAGGAGAAGACTTGGACATTGTATATGCATCAAATGGAGCCTCAATGCTATAATGCCGGTTTTGATGATTCTGGGATTTCTCGACGACCACAAGGAGCTCAAACACAATAGCAAGTTTGAAATGGTGCTGATTTGATCCAAGAACTACCAAAAACTACATTTAGCGCTTAGGCGGGAAGAGAATGCCAATGTTAAACTTGGACTAATCGAGTGAAGAATGCCTGTAATTCGCCTTTGTGATGCTGAAAAGGTTCAAATCCTCAAGATTGTCAAGTCGAACAAAACACTGTTTCTCCCATTTAGGACCATGGTACTGCATACTCAACCTGCTGTGTCGCACACTAAATCATTCATCTGGAATGTCGCAACCACATGAAAAATGGAGAAGCCGAGATATGTCATTTTGGGTGCTCAGGCTTTGAGATCGAGTAATGCATCTAAAGACAGTTCCCTGTTTGATCATTGTAACCTAACTAATTTGAGGCTTTATCTCAATAGTGAATGTTATCCCTACCACGACATGAACTTGAATTTTGGAAACTTGAGATTTGCATCATTCTATGAAATATATTTAAAGTTTCAAAACTCGTATTATGAAAAAGAGAATTACCCTGTATTGAAGGGAAAGGATTTTCTTAAATATGCCTTTATATTTGTTACAAACTGCTCCCATCAACTCGAGGAGGCTTTTAATGGGGCAACGACATCAGAATCGAAATTCAAGCTAGTGAAAATATCTCTGCACAGACCACATTGTATTGCCTTTATTTTATGATAAAATGCTTACATACAAACCTTTACCTCATGAAATGTAGGTTTTATTTTAAACTATTCATTGCAATGTAAAGATTTCTTTTTATTAGGAATGTAAGGATGTTTTAAAGAATAAAACAAGTTGTGAAAACATGCCTTCATTCTTTTTATTATTTTTATCTTACAATTCCAGGACTTTCTTCGTTCCTACATATGGCATTACACTTGTAATGGATAGGCTACGTAGATGGTAATATATACACGACTCAAGTATTTTCATATTACAAATTTCATCCCTATTTAAAGGTATTTCACGGTTACTGAACTTAGTGTTCAGAATTCTTATTTTGTCCCCCTCCATATAAGCAATGGCACTATAAGAGAAAACAATATTTTCGCTATTTTCCACTCACGGGCAGTTTTTCTATTGGATGAATATTTGGAATATAGAGAGAATCTTTCGAATTATCTCCCTGTTAGGCATTGCGATGTATACAAAATTGTTTGCGTTTTTCATTATAAGCAATGGAATGTAGAAGAACCCGATTTTAGGGCTGTGGCTTCTCGAGATGCCGACGTCTCGGAGCGCGTTTCTTGCCTGCATGTTTCTTAGGGGTGCTGATGCTGGTTACTCTATACTTATAGAACTTCAGCCTACTTTGTAGATCTGCAAAACTGTTCTTCTCCGTATTTCCTCGTATGAAACATTCAACAATGAAAGCCTTAAAACATGTTTTTTGGAACTCCAGATAGCCTGAAAAAGAATTAAGGTTATTACCTTACAGGAAAATGAAACACAAAGATTATTTTGTCTCGTAGTTATGAAAATACTCACATCAATGTTTTCTTGGGCTCTGCCAATTTCAGGGGGAAGGCAATTGAGTCGCCTGTATTAGATCCCCGTCTACCAGGGTATTGGACTCCTTCTGATCCCCGTCTATATGATTAAAAGCCTACGCTGGTACTCCAAGAGTGTAATCTAATATATCCTCTGCTCCTGTATCCCATGAATCTATCTCGTTTTAAGGTACAGACGACGTCATTTGAATTCTGCAAAGACATAATGACTTCCGGGTTTAGTTATACCTAGATACAAATGGAGGATAGTGCTAGTGTATCGAGATATCAATGTATGATAGTATTGCATACGCAATTAACGTTTTACAATAATGATCTGAAAGGCTAAATATAGAGTGGGAGCAATGCACGATGATACTAATGTATTGATATATCAATGTGCGATACTTTGCGTACGCAGTTAATTCTTTACGTTAATGATTTCCAAGGTTACTGGTACAGAGATACCCTTGTACGATCGTATTGAATATGCAATTAGTTCTACACTGCTACTTGTTTTAAATTTCTTTGCCTGAACATGTATACGCCACAGTTCTCATTGCACAAAAAGTGCGATGTTATCTGATCGTGGACCTCCGGTCTGTCCCATAGAACCGCGTGAGTATATCCATTGCAGTACTCTGAATGACACAGAGAGGCGTAGCTTGGAACAATACTGTCCATCTCATACTCAGTTTCAGAATCAGCATCCCATTCGATGTGTCGTTTTATTTTCTCTCTTTTCATAAAAGTTATAAGCTTTTTTATAAATAGCATAAAAGAAAATCTGTACTTACTTCCTGCTGTTTTGTAGACGGGACAGTTGTCCATGTATATGCCGCGAGAAAACATCTGATCATGATTTTACACACTATAGAGTGCATGATGCCATTGCACGACTCATTATGATAATAAGTGCAATAATGCGCCTCTTCTCCGCACTCGCTCCAAAAATCGTCCATCGTATTATCGTCCGGATTACCCATCAAATAATATTCGAGGCAGGGTAAATGGTTCATTATATACCGTGATAGAAAACCGGTTCATTACGTTGCATATAATGTCATGCGTTGAGTGGGGCCGAGAGGGGACGTTCTACAGGGAGGGGTGTGTTATTTTTAGCGATACAAGATAATCTTGAAGAGGCTTGGTCATGGAATGCAGGCTGAAATGTACAGGGGATATTAACTCATATTGTAGAGAGGAATACACGAAGAGATTTTTTTATATCGCTGTTTGGAAGAGTCGAGTGTGCAAAGTAGAGAATGGAATGCAGAGGGGGAGGGACATGATACGCGTTTCATGATTCACACAGGTGTTTGGAGTTGTTATTGAGGAATGCAGAAGGGGGATGATGCAGGTGCGTGTTTGGAAGAGTCTGACGGTGCAAAGCAGAGAATGGAATGCAGAGGGGAGGGACATGATGCAGGTGCGCGTTTCATATCGCACGTGTGCTTGGGTATTGCGGAATGCAATGGGCGGAGGGAAGAATGATTCAAACGTGTATGTTCGCAGATGTTCAGGTCACAGTGAATATAATCGCGTCTGCCTTTTGTCGGAGGGAATAACAAAGAAGGGAGGTCAAAGGAGGGAATCCATTGTTCGCCAAAACAATCTGCAGCTGACGCAATGAATTGAATCTAGTCTCCCTTTGTTGGAGAGGATAACCAAGAGAAGACTATGTAGTCAGGAAATCATTCATTGTTCAACAAACAATACAGGTGGGGGAGGGCTATAACACCTGAAAATATCAACTGTCATCGTTTTGTTCGACACACAATACAAAACTAATGCCTCACAGGGGCTCTCTGTAATGTAAGGTTGGGGTATACTAAATTTGTTCCTCGGACAAGTTTCGAACTCACACGTTTTGGTCTAACTCTCTCCTTTCCACATTACTCAGCACAGGTAAAAACGATATTTTGATGCAAAACCTCATTTAATGGAATGACATTACTTCAACATTAAGAAATCGTAATTTGGAAAAAGAATTAAATGCGCATTTTTTGCAAAAATTAGTTGAGATATAGATTTTATTTCACACTCCTTAAGTAATATATGGTGTAAACGAGAAGCATGTCCTGCATTAATTGTGAATCCAATGCCAGATTAAAATTTGCATTTGTTTTATAAAGGAAATAGGTTATGGACGCATTTTCCACTAGCATATCGTATGCGGCTTTGATGCTAGTTGCTTAATATTTTCATAATACAATTTATTTAGTTCATTAGTAGAGCATATTGGTAACACTTTTAAATATTATTTTAGTAATAGTTGCCTGTGCATATTACATTGTTTGCTATTTTTGTGCTGATTTTAATAGTTGCACGTGAAAGTGAATCGCCAAGAAAAATAAGCGAAAAGAGTTCGAAATATTCTGCATTATGCTCGGAAGAGAAAAACGCTCGTTCAGTTTGGAAGGGCTACGCTACTGTGAAGGGTAGGATTATGAACATTAGTAAACTGGGTCTTCTTTGCAGCTGATGTGCAACAATAACTTTTCTGGTGTTCATAAAACAGATATTCTGTCACATTATTATGGATCTGCTATAACGGAACATGATGTCTTTCTAATGAGACAAATAGAGAGTAAACCAGAACAGAGATGCCGGCCCATCATCTTTCAAGTGCTGTTAATGAGTAGAAGAGCTCGTGTTTATAAACAATCACCTCTGAACTTTTACGCTACCGCTGGGAAATCTGTTTATTGCTTAATATTCTTTCTAGGAAGGTTTGCTGTTGCAAACTGTGGGAAGAATGTTAATATTGGCATTGAAATTCCTGAAACTTCATAAAAAAGATTATCACATAATCGAATATGTACACATCACATAGATTACCCCTATTTAACTCTCATATACCTACACCCCAATTAAATGCTAAAAAGGTATATTATGGCTTCAGCAAAGAGAACAGGGACTTAGCAAACACTATGAAATTTTATTAGTAGTGTTTTACGCCCGTTCATACTTCATACGTGAACAAGTACGAAGTTGGATTACTAGGGCTCAGAGTTTTATGGCTTATAATATACTAAATAATGGATTTTGAAACATGCAATTTGAGCTAAAATCTCAAAGTAAATACTATAAAATATTTTAAAAATGCCATTAAAAACTAAAAACTTTATTCTCATATGAGTTTAAGATAAATTCAACGCTACACAACATAACGTAATAGAATAAAGCAAGGAACAAGTTTATTTAATGAAGCTACACAAATTAAAAAAGACGTTTTCCTGTAAACAATTGATCTGATTTGCTGGATAATTCTGAGTGTTCATTTCATCAGTCCTGAATTTCAGTGCACACTAAACACCATTTGTAGATTTTCAAAGGTAAATGACTGCCGATTATCTGCTCATAAGGCCTTATGCTTAGAGAAACTCCTTTTCACTGGTGTTTAATTTAAAGCTTCCCTTATTGAGAGGCTGCCTCTTGGACAAAGCATAGCAAATATAAGATTACCAATAAGAACGTGCGTGAATGGTTGAACAGGAAAATAAAGACAGAAAAAGGTCGTAAAACGAAACAATGTTAAAAGCAGGTAATAATGTTACAATTAGAAAAAGAATTAAATTGAATACAAGTTTAGAGGTTTCGAAAATGTCCATAGCAAATAGATTGAAATACTAGAGTAGCATACTTAAAATAAACGGTGTCACTTGCTGCCAAGACCCTTGGTGGTTCTTTGGAGAAGACTACTCATCCGGCAGAACATCTGCAATTGAAGATAATGTAGCAAAAGCTTTATTTTTGCTCAAAATGTGCATTAATTTGTTCACTACAGACTTCCGCACATTCCAATTCACATTTGCTAAGAAACCACTTTTTTCACTAATCTCTCTTCTCCACTAATTAAACATTAGATTTTTCTAAGCAAATTGTAGCACCAGGTTGGAATCCAAAGTTTTGAATTTATGTTCAAAATCTACCTGCAAGTCCTCTGTTGGAAAGAAGTTCCTGAGCAACTTTGATTGAGACCACATCACTACTATCAAATGCTTAAATGATTTTTTTCACCACTTTTATATTCTTGCAGAAGTAGCTTCATGCTTCTAGTCAGGTGCCCCATCTGGTCAGAACTGGGAAAGGAGGCAAAGGAACATCAGGAGCATTGAACTTGAATGTTTCTACTAGAGAAGCAGCTTTCAAGAAAATTTTCTTGATGCATCCTATTAATCGGCCAACTTCAGGAAACTGACTACGCAGCTCTATGTAAAGGTTGTCCGTGGCACGTTACATGTACTATTTTCGAGTAAAGAGTTAACAGGTTTTGCCATGTATGTTCAGTGTCGGTCAACAACATTACGTTCTCATGCTGAATGTCACTGAGATATATTAAACCTATCAAACGTTTTGCTAATTGTTGAAACATTTACTTTATCCAATTGCTTCAATTGATTACCAATTGTTCTCCTGAATCATCCGCTTCCATTGTGCCCAAAACATATGCCACATAAAGGCCTAGTAAGTCCATACATTCATCAATGCATACTCAATTTTTCCCTGACACCTTTGGTTTAATTTTCTTGTTCCTTGGTAGTATTTACTCACGTGATGTTTCCTTAATGTTGAAGAATCTCATAAAGGCTTCACAGTATGTTTTTACAGCAAGGCGCGTAACTTCCGCACTTTCTTCAGTGGAATATCTGCACAAATGAATGCGTCGAAGAAAGGTGAAACCTTCAGCAAGTAAAATATAGTGTGCTATGTTTTTAACTTCAAGTACCTGTAGATCTTGAAGGTGTTTTTCTCTCTTCACGTGCTGGTCTATAATAATCTTCTTTTCGGACACCACTGTTTCTTTGCATACCTTGCAAAGAAGTAAATTCCGATCCACGGAGAAAGCTACTCGTATTCACCGTAACACGAAATGAAATTGTCTAATTTATGTGCCACACATTGCATTCCTTTAGGCAGTATGAATTGCACAATCTTATTTATAGTCTTTAAAAGACATCTAATCTGTAACTGCTGTTCAGAAGACATCAATAAACACAATGAGCCATCTACTAATAAATGCGTCTACCTGCTACTTGTGAAGCTTTGTTTCTACTGGTGACAGGAAAAGCTCATGTTTGATCATTGAAGTCAAGGAAGGTAGACTTTGTCTATTTTTCTGGAGCTTAAGTATAATTCTAAATCTGGTACTGTTAATAAAATAGGAAAGTAACTTGGTAAGGAATGAAATGTAAAGATCGGAAGTGTCCCTCTGCTCTTGAAAACGGAAAACGTCAAAATGTACCGAAGATTGATTTAAAAATGCATAAATATGCAAAATAAACTCCCTACAGTATTTAAAAATGCATAAAAATACCTTAAGAACCCTAAAAGTGACTTATCCCACCAAATTAGCAGTAGGGCAGTTATGGGGAAGCGAGCCCAATTTTTGACCAAAAATGCGCATACATGGGTAAGATAGGGAAAAGGAGGAGAGATGCAAGGCTAGACAGGGTTTGAAGCTTGAATATGTGTATATATGGCAGCGATTCGGAATACGACAAGCGATGCTAGGCTAGCAGGGGTTGAAGCATAGAATATGGGTTTATTTAGGGGAGATAAGAAATACGAGGAGAGATACTAGGCTAGACAGGGCTTGAAGGGTAGAATATACGTTTATAAGTAAGAGATAGGGAAAACGAGGAGAGATGCTAGGCTAAGCAGGGCTGGAAGGGTAGAATATGCGTTTATATGCGAGAGATAGGGAAAAAGAAGAGAGATGCTAGGCTAGACAGGAGTTGAAGGATGGATTGTGTATTTATATGGGAGAGCTAGTGAATTCGAGGGGAGTTGCTAAGCTAGATAGCGGTTGAAGTGTAGAAATTACTTTTATATGGGAAAGGATAGGAAAAACAAGGAGAGATGCTAGACTAGACAGGGTTGAAGGTTAGAATATGCGTTTATATGGGAATAGATAGGGACGACGAGTAGAGATGCTAGGGTGGACAAGGATAGGGGCTTTAAATTGCATTTCAAGGGGAAGAGATTGAGAAAATGAGGAGAGATGCCAGGGAAGGCAGGGGTTGAATATACTTAGTCATGTTTTCAGGAGGTATTTTAGAACACTGTTGTAGTTATCGATATTTCGGGAGGCTCTAATAAGCCGTTTTGGGGACAGTTTAGCTTACTCTGAGGTGTTCCGATGGTATTTGGTTGCAATGGAATGGGCATTTGGTATTTTTACAGGATTTGGGACAATTTTAGAATACAAAGAGGTGAATTCCGGGTGTTTCAAACGTACTTTAGCCATCTCTGTAGGTATTTTCATGACTTGGGCACTGATTTTGGTGTATTTTGATGGTTTGTACAAAGAGGAGGAGGAATTTTTGAGGTATTGGCACTGGTTTTTGGAGTATTCTGAAGGGGTTCTTTTTTTTTTACAAATAGCAGCTGATGTTTTCATGGTATTGATACTGAGTTTCTTTTAGGTATTGACAGTGAGTTTCTTTTAGGTATTCTGTAGGTTTTTTGAAAATGAATGTAGCTTTTTCATGCTATTGGTACGGGATTTTAAGGTCTCCGGGTCGTTTTTACAAACACGAGCGTATATTCTCATGGTGTTAAATTGTTAGGGTATTCTGATGAATTTTAGAAAAGAGGAGCGAGCATTTTTATGATATTAGCACTGGGATTCTTTTTAGGTATATTAGGGTCTTTTAGAAACTGCTGCTTGTATTTTCACGCGTGACACTTCCAAAGATATTTTTGGAGGGTTCTGGTAAGAGTATTTGAGACACTTTAAAGGTATTTTAGACTATGGAATTAGGTATGGGCCCAGGGTTATTAGGGAATTTTGATAGACTGACGAGAATTCTTTGCAAAGATATTTTGGAAGGTAGAAGGGGTATTTAACATACTTTAAGGCATTCTCTTATGTTTTACAGAGATCTTCTCTGTTATACGTGGATTGTGATGTTATACAATCATTTCAATTGTTTTAATCATATCGGCTTTTTATATTTATTGTTCTGAGCATAACAGGCATAAGCCCAATTACAATGTTCATTACAAAATATAGTAACATAATTATTTATAACTCTAACTTATACAGAAAAAACAAACAAAAATTATAAATAACAATAAAATTTTCGAAGAAGACGATCTAAATAAGAAAAAATAATAAGGATTAAAAACAACTAGAAAAGAAAAGATAAGGGGGTATGGTAACTATACGACTGTTTCTAATTTAATATATCTATTAATTTACGAAAAAGTTATTATTCACTGTTGCATTTTTGAACGGAGTTTCTGACATGTTGAAAATATCTACATCGAAATAATGAAGCTTATTATATGAATGAACAATTCAGTTTAACGGTGAATTTTTATGGAGTTCTGTTTTTGCTCTTGGGTTGAAAACGGCTACTTAAATGTACTTATTTTATTTGTTACATAAAACAATATATTTGCGATAGTATTAGTATAATTAATAATATAATTTAATGCTTTATACAGAAATAGTAATCCCGCAATGTCTCATTTGAAACGTAAAACTTTAAATTTAAATATATCGTAATTTGTGTACGTAGTATAACATCCAATTCTTTTAAATAGTAGATGTTTTAAAAATTTCGATTATAGTTTTTTCTATTCAGTTCATATACTTTGTGGTCTTAGGATTCCAAATAACAGTTGCGTATTCGAGATTTCGTCTAACAAAGGAGTTGTAAAGTAGAATTAATGTTGTTTTCTTTAAATGTATATGAAATCCTAATAATGAAGCCTAGGCATTTTAATGGTTTAGTAACAGTTGATTCTATGTGTCTGTTAAATATGAGATTTGTTGCAATATGTACTCCTAAATTTTTATTTTCAGCGACTTCAACGAATGGTGTCCTATTGATGTTGTAAGGATATTTAAAGGGATTTTTCCTTCTGGTGAAGGACATTTTTACACAGTTATTGATATTAACTGGACGTTTGTTCGTTTTGCTGCATACATATAAAGAATATAGATCATCTTGAGGTTCTAAACAATCCCTGATACTCTGGTATAATTTAACCTCATCAGAAAACATTAATATTTGGGAATGTTTAACGACACTAGGTAAATCATTTATAAAACACAAACAAAAGTCCTAAGTTTGAACCTTGGAGGATCCCTGAACTAACACTAAACTGGTGTGGCACGCAGTTTTTATAATACGCTACCTATAATACGCAAGTTAACAGTCATGATCAACATTATCGAATGCCTTTTGGAAATCTGTATATATTACATCGACTTGCTTAAACCGGTCTAGTTCTAATGATACAAACTCAGCAAAATTAAAAAGATTGGGCATGAATTCATGCTAAAAAGGTGAAATCGCTAACTTGGTGTGATTAAATATGTGTGTATAAATAATGCTTTCAATGATTTTTGCTGGTGTAGACCGAACAGCAATAGGCCTATAGTTGCTTATCATCTTAGTATTTTTATGGACTGATCTATACTCCAATGCAAACACGTGATAAACTGAGTACAAACTAGTCATATTTTTATGGATTTATCTATACCCTAATACTTACATGTGATAAACTGTGTACAAATTAGTCTTTCTACACCAGCCTTAGGTTGCTTTAATGATATTAGTGTGTTATACAGCTTTCTCCTTTTTATCTGGTTAATTTTTTTGTACAGCTGTAGTAGCTTTACTAGTTAATGGATACTTCATTAGATAAGTATTGTAAGGTTAGACGCCCCTCCTCTTTTTCTGGGATTCAGACCAGCGCTAGGATTTGTTCCTAACGGCAGAACTCTCGCCCCCTTTCGTCTTCATATTTTTATTCTTCTTTCTTCATCAGGTGTATGCTAGATGTATATATAGTATTATAGTAAACTTCCATTTTGTAATTATAAACTCGTGGGAAAAAATCATTATTTTGAGATCTTTGTCACTTTTTCTTATGCACTGTTTGTAATGCTGCAATGTCCATACGCATATGTTCACATTCCCTCCTCTGAAATCACTCTTTTGTCATTGTAAGGAGTCAACGTGATTTATTCACTTGTACTCACGTAACACTATGCTCTCGTAACAGGATCAGATTCATCTGCGTTCTTACTATTTCTTTGCTTTTAAGACAGTCTGTGAGCTGTCAAAGATGATGTACTGCTTAATGGCACTACGCTTTATACCTTTTAAGCGTTTTTATCCTAGAGCCATGGATATTTACTGAATACATCTTTGGCCCTAGTCCCATAAAGCGCCGGATGATTTCACCATTAGCGTCATCTTTAATTTTTTTCAGTACCTCTTATTTGGAGCGGTTTGACATATATGGTTAGCAGGATATATAGTGTGTAGTTTATTTCGGTAAATATTTTTAGTCGTCACACGAAGTATCAATGAGTCTGTATCCATATATATAGGTTTCAGATTTTTAGCACCGTAGTGCCGTATCAGCATATTATAATGGTAGCAGCACATGCTTTTTTTAAATATATATATATATATATATATATATATATATATATATATATATATATATATATACATACACTGGTTGAATGCACTGCAGCAACAATTGCATCATATATTTCTCTATCGATAAACGTAGCTTTAGCAATTACTTTCCAAATATCTTCTCACTCGTATACGCTGTGATAAAAATCTTTACATAGGACAACTGCAAAAGGCGCCATCAAGATTACGTCAGGGGGCGAATACCGCAAAAGTGTTCATCGTTAATGTAATTTGGTCTAAAAAATACCTAAATATGTTGCTGTCTTCATGCATAACCTCAGCGGATATGATCCTTATTTCATTGATAAGGAGTTAATATGTACAAGTGAACGAGTGGAGGTAATTCCTAACTCTGAATAAATCTATTTCTCATTCTCCATGTATGTCTGAGATACAAAGCTTCGGGTTGTGGATAGTTTTCGGTTTCTGAGTACAAGCTTAGAAAAGCTAGCAAATTATATCATAATATCCTGAGACATGCAAGTACTTCGGAGAAAATAAGTTGATGTTCATAACACATAAGGGGGTGTTTCCCTACGGCTATGGTGCATCGTGGGATATCTTGAACGACTCACGCCTGTCTCTTAAGGACGTTTTCTACAATATATTAAACGAAGAAGAAATTATCGATGATGACTACGATAATGCTAAAACGTGTGGGGCAGTTTAATATGTGAAAACTGGCTGAATATAGCGATCAGTACTTAACCTGTAATGTTCTTCTCTTAGTTGATGTCTTTGAGACATTTAGAGACCAAACCATAAAAACGCATAAACTTGACCCTGCACACTATTTCACCTCTCCAGGACTTATCTGGGATGCCATACTTGTGTTCACTGGAATTGAACTTCAACAGCTTGAGGATTATGATCGGCCACTTATGGTAGAGTCCGGCATTAGGGGAGGTTTATGACAAGCTTCTCGCCGTTATGCCGAAGCAAACATCTACATGGATAAGTTTGATCCATCAAGACCCACGCAATTTATCACGTATGGGATACAAATAACCAACATGATTGGGCAATATGCCGCGCTCTTCCTTATAGCGTATTTGAGTATGTTTACCCCGAGGATATTGACTTAGAAACATTGCAAGAAGAGAACCCTCATAGATGCATATTAGAGGTTGATATCTAATTTCCTGCTGAGCTCCATGACCTGCATTATAATTTACCATTTCTGCCTGAGTGCATGAAGCCCGAGAGGTCGTATAGAAAGAAACTAATTCCCCATCATGGAACACGGAGGAGGTATGTAGTGCATTACTTCACCTTGAAGGAAGCTCTTAGTGATGAGCTACAACTAACCAAAATCCATTGTGTGCCACAATTACGAAAGTCACAGCAGTTAAATCCACACGTAGAATTTATTAAGGGATTATAGCAGCAGGCTGCAAATGAGTTTGAGAAGGACCTCTGCAAGCTGTACAACAATGCCATGTTTGTAAGAAACCATGGAGAACCTACGTAATTGTACGGATGTACTACTGGTTACGAGTGAGAACACCTTGGAAAAGCTAATTGATAAACCTACGTTTATCGATAGAACAGTATATTATGCTAATCTAGCTGCAGTGGTGCGGCCTCGCGACGGATTGTGCTCAGTAAACCAATATACATAGGCATGAGTCTGTTAGGCATTTCAAAAACAATCATGCACTACAATTATTATGGTGTGCTGATACCATACTACTGTTATAAAAATCTGAAATTTATGTATATGAATACAGACTCATTCATATATCGAGTGACGACTAAAAGTACACACCGAGATAAACTACATATGCCAGAGTGTCCAGATATATTTGATGGTCCTGCTAACCATATATACCACACCACTCAAAACAAAAAGGTGATATTTAAAGATAAATGATGATGATGATGATGATGATGAGATGCGGTTTAAGGGCACTAAACAGCTAAGGTCATCAGCACCCCTACAAAGTATAAAATGTACAGTCAAAAACAAAAGTCCGATAAAAAACAGCATAATTAAAAAACGGGACACAAACCCGCGATGTCCAAAAGGTAAAAAAAGCCAACAAATTCCAAAAACGAACACACTAAAACCATGGTCAATAAAAGAGTAAAACAACGTGTCAAAAACTGTAGAATGCCAGGGACACGAGCGCCAGATGTCCACTGGGGAGGAGATGCCCCATTAAAAAGACAATATAAAAGCACACAGTCAAAAGACTCTCAGCGCATCAAATGCGTCTGGTAATCCAATGTCACTAATAAAACGTAAAAGACATTCTACAGCACGCGCGTCGTCTGCCAAAACGTTGGCTAGGCCAACAGGCAGACCAACACAAACGCGCAACGGAGCTAAAATTTGACACTCTGCTAAAATGTGACTCACCCTTAATGGCGCATCACACTGCTCACAGAGTGGTGCGGGGTCACCACTGAGCAGGTATCTATGGCTAAAAAGACAATCTCCGATTCGTAAACGAGCTAAAAGTACCTCTTACCGACGAGAAGAACGAGAAGAGGTACCTCAGACTAACGGAAGAGGTTTAACCTCCCGCAACTTGTTCCCCCTAAGAGCCGCCCACTCATCGCGCCAGCGCGAGAGGATACGGCAACGTAAAATAACATAAAAATCTGAGGAAGGAACAACACAGGTAAAGCATCTGGGTGACAAAATGGCCGATTTGGCAACGGCGTCGGCAGACTCGTTGCCTGAGATGCCCACATGACCTGGAATCCACACGAAGGAGACGCTGATGCCAGATGCACCAAGCGAGTGGAGCAGGTCATGAATGCGCTGTACGAGCGGGTTGTAACTATACAGCGCCTGAATACTCTGAAGGGCACTCAGAGAGTCCGTACAAACAACACAGCGCCGTAAGAGGTGCCGCTGAATGTATAAAACCCATTGATATATACTAAAAAGTTCGGCGGTATAAATCGAACATTGTCCAGGTAAACGAAAAGTAAAACTCTGTGCACCAAAAACAAAGGCACATCCTACTCCGTCATCAGTCTTAGACCCATCGGTATACATAAAATGACAGTCCCCGAACTGCGCCTATAGTTCTAAAAAAGCGGATCTAAGGACGGAAGCAGGGGTCTCATTTTTCGGTATCGACGTTAGCCCAAGGTGACAGTGGGTCGCAGCGCGCGACCATGGAGGAAAACGAGTTTCCCCCCGTGGAAGGGCCGGCGCTGGTGTAACGTCCAAATACCGAAGTAGCAGTCGAAACCGAACCCCTGGAGGGTGCAATGCAGAGGAGCTAACTAAATATTGTCGATCAAGCGAATCCTCGTAAAATATCGCGAAGGACGGGCGATCAGGCAAGCTGGAGAGTCGACAGGCATAGCTGCATAAGAGCATCTCACGCCTGAAGGACAGCGGAGGCTCTGCAGCCTCAGCATATAAGCTAGGTACAGGGCTGGTTCGAAAGGCCCCTGTAGCGACTCTTATGCCACGATGGTGAATTGCATTCAATCGACGTAATACAGACGGACGCGCCGACGAATAGACAATGCACCCCTAATCAAGCTTGGATCGGACCAAAGAGTGATAAAGATGTAGAAGGACGGTCCGATCAGCTCCTCAGGATGTGCCACTTAAAGCACGTAAAAGATTAAGAGAACGGTCACACTTAGCTTTTAAAAAGGAAATGAGCGAAGTCCAACACAACTTCCTATCAAAAATCAACCCCAAAGATTTTGCCTCGTCTGCAAATGGAAGTATCTCCGGCCCAAGATGGAGAGAGGGCGGAGGGAAATATTTCCGGCGCCAGAAGTTGATGCAGACGGATTTCTCGGCGGAGAAATTGAAGCCGTTGGCGTTACTCCAGGCGTAGAGACGGTTGATACACCTCTGAAGATAACGTTCGAGTAGACAGGTCCGCCGTGAATTGCAATAAATAGCAAAATCATCAACAAAAAGGGACGATGAAATGCCAGGTGGAATACAATCAACAATGGGGTTGATAGCAATCGCAAAAAGTGTGACACTAAGTACAGAGCTCTGCGGTACTCCGTTCATTCGAATAAAACCACTAGATACAAGTGAGCCCACACGTACATGAAAGACGCGGTCCGTCATAAACTCCCGAAGAAATATGGGAAGACGACCGCGAATATTCCATGCGTGAAGTCTACTTAAAATGCCGCCCCTCCAACAAGTGTCATAAGCTTTCTGCAGGTCAAAAAACACAGCCCCGGTTTGACACTTTCTCAGAAATCCATTCATAATATGCGTCGACAGGGACACCAGATGGTCGACGGTAGAGCGATAGCGACGAAATCCGTACTGGGCGTTCGCTAGAAGTTTCTGAGACTCAAGCCACCATGTCAACCGCCCGTTGATCATGCGCTCCATCACCTTGCAAATGCAACTGCTGAGGGAGATAGGGCGGTAGCTGGAAGGTAGTTGGCGATCCTTCCCAGGCTTAAGTATAGGGACAATGGTGGCTTCGCGCCAAACGGAAGGAAAAAGGCCGTCTTGACAAATACGGTTATAGACCTGTAAGAGAAAGAGTTTACTGTCGGCTGAAAGGTTCTTCAACATCAGGACATGAATGCCGTCCGGCCCAGGAGCGGAGTGCCGAGAGCAATGAAGAGCGTGCTCCAGCTCCCTCAGTGTGAAAAGTTCATTATAACACTCGGTATTAGCAGACAAAAAATTAAAGCTGGCAGAATCCAGCAGGTCTTTGATAGAGCGAAAGCCGACGGAATAATGGTCTGAACTGGAAACCGCCTCAAAGGCAGCACCCAGAGTGTTAGCGATGGCAGCCGGATCCACTATAATGGCATTAGAAACCTGAAGGCCAGAAACAGTACAATGCGACACTTTACCTAAGAAGCGACGAAGTTTATCCCAAACAACGGATGAAGGCGTAAAGCGATTAAAAGACTCGACAAAACGAGTCCACGATGCCTTCTTGCTATCCTGAATAATGCGACGAACCCTGGCGCGCAATTGTTTAAAAGTCACCAAATTATCAAGTGTAGGGTGACGTCGAAACACCCTAAGTGCAGCTCTACGGGCACGAACGACGTCCCGACAATCCTCGTTCCACCATGGAGCAGACATTCTCCGAGGTTGAGAGGATGAACGGGGAATTGCGCGTTCGGCGGCAGAGAAAATCGTAGACGTAAGGTGCTGCACTAGTTGGTTAATGTCGGAGAAGGGCTGGTCGTCAAAATGCACGAGGCTGGAATACAACCTCCAGTCGGCTTTTGTGAATATCCAGGTAGGTACTCTGGAATGCTGTACGTGGTGTGACAGAAGAGAAACGATGCAGGGGTAATGGTCGCTGGAGTAGGTGTCAGCGACGACGTTCCATTGCAGACGACTAGCAAGCTGGAGTGAGCAAACGGCAAGGTCCAAGTGAGAAAATGTACCGGAAGAATCAGAAAGATACGTAGGTTCACCTGTATTCAGAATAGAGAGATTGAACTGGTAAAAAATGTCGGAAAGAAGAGTTCCCCTCGCACAAGCCCTTGACGAACCCCACAGGGGGTGATGGGCATTAAAATCTCCCAACAGAAGAAATGGTGTTGGGAGAGCGGACAGTAGAGCTCGAATGTCCGCGGGAGCAAGGGAAGACGATGGAGGTGAATACACAGAGCAAACAGAAAAGAAAAAACCGGGTAACTGCAGTCTAAGGGCAACAGCTTGCAAGTCGGACGTAAGAGTGAGACGTTGAAAATGAACGTCGTTACGCACCAACAACACGACACCTCCATGAGCAGGAGTACCCTCATCCGGTTCAAGGTCATAGCGAACCGGAGTATAGCCTCGCAGATCAAAAGGATCGTGAAGGCGAAGTTTAGTCTCCTGAAAACACACGAATATAGGCGAATGGGAAAGCAATAAAAGTTGCAGTTCCGCCCTATGCATCGTACACCACGTACATTCCAGGTCAGGATATCCATTAAGAAAAAGGGATAAACTGTCTACTTAGAAGGGCGGCTTAAAATTACCTTTTGTTTAACCTTTGGGCTCGGGCTTTTGGTATGGAGTTGGTCAGACTCCATAGCCTCCTCGAAGGGAGGGCTCACGCGCTCAGAGCCAGAAACCGATTCAAGCGCCGTGAATCGGTTCTGGGTGGCGACGGGTGAGGGGAGCCGCTGAGCGTGGCTTGTCCCAGGAGCTTCCTGGGACTGCGACCTCCGAGGAGGAGAAGGTAAGCTTTTCTTACCGCGTACACGCGGTTGGTCCTTCAGAAAATTTTCCCTACGAAGTTTCTGCTTTGGTTTCTTTTCAGCGGCTTGCGACTTGGGACCAGGTTTATAGGGGTTTGTAACTGTAGCTTTAATGGACGGCCGGATGGTAGTGGCGGTTAATGCAGTCATGGTCCAAGTCTGAGTTTCGACATCTACTCGTGGTACTGGCGAGGCAACAACAGAACTAAATGTACCAGATCGCAGGAGGGAAGGTTGGCGCGCATGGTAGCGCCTCCGGACTTCAGCGAAGGAGAGTTTCTCCTTTACCCGGATCTCTTGGATCGCCTTCTCGTCCAAGTACCACGGACAGTCGGCAAATGACGCAGAATGAGACCCTTTGCAGTTAACGTAGACGGGGGCTGTGGAACAGGTACCTTCGTGTGACGGCTGGCTACATGAGGCACAGATGGTAATGGCACTCTTACAGGAGACTTGCGTATGCCCAAAACGTTGGCATTTGAAACAACGCAGAGGTCTAGTTATATAGGGCCTCACAGCAATACGCTCGTACCCTGCTGAAAGACTCGTGGGCAGATCGAAAGTGATAAACAGGGTACGAGTTGGCACCAGAATTCCGTCGCGTTTAGCCTGCACTCGATGAACAGCTGTCACCTTTTGTTCAGAAAGATAGCCGACAAGTTCTTCGTCCGACATACCATCGAGGCAATGGGTGGTAATGACGCCTCGACAGGAATTCAAGGTGCGGTGCTTCTCGACACGGATAGGATAACCGTGGGGAAGCGTGGCGCGCAACAAGGACGTACTTTGCTGTTCAGTTTTGGTTTGAACCAACAATGAACCAATTCGAAGACCATTGCAGACTGAACCGTACCTGCAATAGCGCCAATGCCCTTCTGAATAATGAAAGGGTTCACCTTCTCAAAACTTTGTCCTTCTTCTGTACGTGAAATGACCAAGTAACAACCAGATGTCGGCGGTGCTACTTCCGTTACATAGACTTTTCGGCGCTTGTTGTTAGTAATGGAGAAAGGGTGCTCCATAGCGAAATAAATCCTCCACCATTGCAACCGTCTCCGACCTCGGGCTCTGACTTCCCGGGCGTTACCCCGGCTTGGGTGTGTGGCCTATTTATACCAGACTCACCCCAGGGTCACACCTCCCAGAACATAGACAGAGGGATACAATCGCCGTCAGAAGTCAGCAGCTCATGCAATGCCCCCCCCGCGGGACTGCAGTTGAACAGCGGATAGAAACACAAACCCTACATGACGACCCCGGGTGGTGGGGATGACGCCATTACCCACTCACCCAGCTGCGTACGCAGTACGCGGGTATCCGTCAAGCTGTGTCCACGGAGGATTAACATAAAAGGTTAAAAGAAACTAAAAGTGTGTGGGCGTTTCGCACTCAAGGTAGCCTGCGAAGAAGTAAAAGAGACGTGTAGATGAATGGGCGTGGAGCGAAATGTGCGTAAAGAGAAAATAAGAAAGAAGCGATGGCGAGGGGCGACATGGAATGAAGTGCACAGTACGCACGAGAGCCTACCTTGAGTCCCCCGGTCACGAGAACGAACCCACCTCGATCGGACGGGGATGAAAGGGTGAAAATGGCTATGAATGGCTCGGGTACCCCGGGTGCGCCTAACCCGTACTCACAAAAGGTGAGCCCCTGGGGGGGTTAAAGATGAAGAAAATGGTAAAATCATACAGCGCTTTGTGGGACTAGCACCAAAGATGTATGCACTAGATATCCATGGTTCTATTATAACAAAAATTAAAGGTATAAATCGTAGTGCCATTAAGCAGTACATCACATTTAACAGCAATACACACTATCTTAAAACCAAAGAACTAATATGAACGCCAATGAATCTGATCCTGTCACGAGAGCATATTGTTACGTCAGTACAAGTGCATAAAATTACGTTGAGTCCTTACGACGACCAAAAACTCACTGCAGAGAATGGCACGTTAACATATACGTATGTACATTCCAGCATTACAAACAGTACTTAAGAGAATGTTACCTAGTTCTGAAGATAATAATTTTCTCCAGCAGTCTATAATTATAAAACTGAAGTTTACTATAGCAGACACTTGAGGAAGAAAGAAGAATACGAAGATGAAGGAGGGGTGTTAACTCTACCGTTAGGAACAAATCCTAGCGCTGGTCTGTAACACAGAAAAAGAGGAGAATCTTCTTGCCCTACAGTACTTATCTAACGAAGTATCGATTAACTGGTAAATCTACTATGCCTAGCCAAAGAATGTAGCCACATGAAACCGGGAAGAACTGAATAAAACAGTAATATCGTCAAAGCAACTTAAGCCTGGGTTTGACAGACTATTAGCTGTACATGAATTAGAATTTAAATTTTGGATTTAAATTTATTGTACAATTTGTTATACAATTTGGTTTACAATATATACAGTGCATATTGATATATTACTGTAACACTACATCTTTTGTACAGTTTGTCTGGTGCTTGTTTTCTTATTGAGGCACTTAGGTTCCTCGGCTGCCTGGCTTTGTCGCTCACTGAGCGGCCTTTGCTTCTCTTACTTTTCTAGGCCATTTTTCCTTTACGTTCCCTAAACATTCTCCCATTCCCTTGATTTTGTTTCTTAAAACCTTTTGCTGAGTCAGGCATATCTTTAACATTTCACCTTCCTCCATTTGCATACATCTAAACCAAAATTTTAAAATTGTTTCCACTATTACACCTTTCCTCCTCGTTCTTCCTAGTTCTACTAATGCAACCTCTCCTGGCGCTGCTCTTGGTAGTCCAATTAATTCTTTACAAAACATTCTATACATTTGGTCAATTTTCCTACTTAATTCTCCTCCCCCCATATTTCCACCACTTACACCATTTTTTATTCTATCAATGCCTCGTACATTCTCTCCAATCATTTTGTCAACATTTCTAATTTATATTTTCATATTCTTATTACTGCCATAGCTGCGTTCCCTTTAGCCAACATCTTCCTGCCATGTGCTCCCCATTCCCCACTGTTACTCAACCTTACACCTAAATAGTCATATTCTTTGACTACCTCAGTTCTTGACCACCTAGGAACCAGTTTTTCTTCCTTCCTCAATTTATTTCCTTTTTTAAACACTAAAAGTTTTGGTTTATTTATATTCACCTTAATTCCCCATTTTTCACAAAATTGTTGAGTTTGATTTACTGCTTCTTGTAACCCTATTATCGATATGGTACCTACCATAAGATCGTCTCCGTATAATAAACCTGAAATACCCTTATCCCTTATTACTGGACATTGCTGATTTAGCTGTACATAGTTATCACATATTGGCAATACAGTATACAGAAGTGCATAAAAGGAATCGATATGGATTTAAAACAATAGAAATTGTTGTAGAACTTCACAATCCAAGTGCAATACCAGAGAAATCTCTATAAAGCATATGAAAATGCTTTAAGGTATGTTAAATACCCCTTATATCTTCCAAAGTACCGTTTCAACGCTCGGAATTCTTCTGTCTATCAAAAGTGTCCAAATAAGCCTGTGCTCATATCTAATTCCGTGGTATAAAATATCTTAAAGGAGCCTCAAATACTCTTACCAGAACCCTCGAAGAAAATACCCGTGGAAGTATCAGAATACATTAAAATAGCATAAATACCAGTAGATATAGTATGTATGTTCTGGCACAGTAGAGAGATGCCGACAAGCGATAAAGTTCTTTGTTCTACGCCGACAAGCCCGCCCCCTCCCTTTGTGTGCTAACATGCCGCCAGGTCTCGTGTCGTTAGGCCCCGCCCCCTCTCGCTTTGTGCGCTTACCTAATGCCGACAGTGTCTGCGCTAACAGGTACTACCCCCTCTCCCATGCGTTCTACTGTGGCGTCATGACTTGAGGGAATTGTTTTCTCGAGTCCTGCCGCCCCTCGGCAAATTAATTAGGTAATGTTCGTCAAACATTTTTTTTATGACTACTAAGGTCTGCACATTGCATCCTCGAGCAATTAAGTTTTTTGAATAATGAATTGTTGACTGGAGCTTGAGTATAAGTAGTCTGCTCACGGGGACAGTCTGTCATGTAATGAGAACACGCAGCCTTCTTCTATCCGGGGAAAGCGCTTGTCCATTAGCTGAACATGTTAGACGCTTTCACAACATTAATAGGTTTTAAGTTTACATTCTGGATCTGTTTACATACATTAGCGAACGACCTACTTCCGCCTGGCGGTAACGGTGACCTCTATTAGCTGCCAACTTTAGACGCTTTCACCCCATTAGCGAACAATGTCAGTAATTGTTTTCCTAAGTGCTCTGCCCAACACTCAACACTTTAGATTTTAGCGATGGAAATGATATAAAAAGCAGCAGCTTCTCCAACGAGTTCCAAGTTGACCAGGATGGCCGGGTTCGAATTACAAATTCAGCTTCTAATAACTCAGAGACTAATTACGATAAAGACACCAAATAAAGTTTATTACATTAATGTCATTACATAGTTTCTTGTGAATGTATATTTGGGTAGATGTCTCCAGGGTTCGAATACCGATAAAATGTAATTTAATTATAAATTTAATAACTCCTAAACTAATTAAGATAAAGACGCCAAATAAACTTAATTGCCTTTGTGTTATTAGGTAGTATCTTGTGGAGGTGTAATTAGATACCTGACGTTCTGGGTTCGAGCCTAATGTTTAAATCGTCATTATCTCAGAAAATAAGAGAAGTAGAGGAATTGACCAAAGCATGACTGATAGCTCCTATGATGGGTAATTAATACTGTATATAATTTTCAATCAGTTGTCCTTATTTCGAATCCCGATCTTTCAATCACTTACTTATTTTTTTCTATACTCTAGAATATGTCACTTAGATTGATGCTGTAACTGCATACAGCACCTTTAAACATATCAAACTAATATTGTAAATAATTTTGTTTTTGGTGTCCAGGGTTCGAATAGCGATAAAATGTAATTTAATTATAAATTTAATAACTTCTAAACTAATTAAGATAAAGATGCCAAATAAACTTTATTGCCTTTATGCTATTAGCTAGTATCTTGTGGAGGTGAAACTAGATACCTGACGTTCTGGGTTCGAGCCTAATTTTAAATCCTCGTTATCTCAGAAACTAAGAGAGGTAGAGGAGTTGACCAAAGCATGATTGATAGCTCCTATGATGGACAATTAATACTGTATATAATTTTCAATCAGTTATCCTTACTTCGAATCCCGATCTTTCAATCACTTACTTATTTTTTCTATACTCTAGAATATATCACTTAGATTGATGCTGTAAATGTATACAACACCTTTAAACATATCAAACTAACATTGTAAATAATTTTGTTTCTGGTGTCCAGGGTTCGAATACCGATAAAATGTAATTTAATTATAAATTTAATAACTCCTAAACTAATTAAGATAAAGACGCCAAATAAACTTTATTGCGTTTATGTTACCAGGTAGTATCTTGTGGATGTGTAATTAGATACCTGACGATCTGGGTTCGAGCCTAATGTTTAAATCGTCATTATCTCAGAAACTAAGAGAGGTAGAGGAATTGACCAAAGCATGATTGATAGCTCCTATGAGGGGCAATAAATACTGTATATAATTTTCAATCAGCTGTCCTTACTTCGAATCCCGATCTTTCAAGCACTTACTTATTTTTCTCTATACTCTAGAATATATCACTTAGATTGATGCTGTAAATGCATACAGCACCCTTAAACATATCAAACTAATATTGTAAATAATATTGGTTCTGGTGTCCAGGGTTCGAATACCGATAAAATGTAATTTAATTATAAATTTAATAACTCCTAAACTAATTAAGATAAAGACACCAAATAAACTTTTATAGGGGAAAGGATGCTCTCCTGAAACATTAGGTCTCTAGATAGAAGTATTTATAGTGGAGAGATAGGGAATACCAGGGCTGATGCTAGGCTAGTCAGATGCTAAAGGAGGGAGGGATATGCTTTATACGAGAGAGATAGGGAACACAAGGAAAGATGCTATACTAAACAGGACTTGAAGGGTAGAATATGAGCGATATAGCAAACCGAGGAGAGGTATTAGGATAGGAGTTTTGAATGATGGAGTAGGCGTTTATATGCGAGAGATAGGGAATACGAGGGTCGATGCTAGGCTAGACGGTGTTGAATGAGGGAATGTATCTTATATGAGAGAGGTAGGGCAATATGAGGAGAAGTGCTAGGCTAGTCGGGAAGGTCTGAATGAGAGAGTATACGTCTATATGGGAAAATATAGGGAAAACGAAGGTAGGTGCTAGGTTGAGAGAGTCTTCAAGGAGGAAAATGCATTTATATGAGAGCGGTAGGGTATACGAGGAGAGGTGCTAGTCTAGACATGGTTTGAGGATTAGAGTATACGTTTATATGGGAGAAATATGGAAAACGGGAGAGATACAAGGATAGACAGAGATTGAAGGAGGAGGAATGTAGGTTTATACTGTAATATAGAGAGTAATTCGATTATAAAACTTTTCTCATCCAGCCTTACAACACTTTTATATACTTAATTTCTAAACCTTACAAACTTTATATTTGTTAAACAGTAGTGCGCGAGACGGAGAGGGACAAACAGTATATCGGTTTACAGTGAAGTATACGTCCTAACCTATTCCTACCTTGTTTGTTCTGGGTCTTCTCATTGTCTATCATCTAACGTAACCACGTAACAAGACGTAACACAGGAAATCATACATATGGCACATTAAAAAAAATAAAGGTATATATAATGAAACATAAACAAGTAGACAGAGGGTCATCGATACATAGAAAACCAGGAGTTGTATGTACTGAGACCATAGATTAGTATAGGCAAACAACAAAGAAGTGAATTTATAGTGTAAATAGCCTAATATTTTCAAATAGTATTATAGTCTAAAAGTATATAACTTAATTATGTATCGAGTATTGAGAAATAAACGTTATTCATTATTCACTAATCTCAGATCACTGCAATTGTATTGAATCAATTCACAATTGCTAATGCCATTCAACTTTCATTCGTCTCTGATACATAAAGAAATTGCAAAATGGAGAAGGACGAAAGTAATAAAAAGACTCAGGCAGCAAATTTTAAGAAAGAAGAGAAAGATATATGACCGACATTGTTTTGGAACACAAATTAGTGTTGAAAATAAAATGACTGATAGCTCTGCTAAGCGTACGGAAGAGACATGGAAATAAATTGCAAATGAATACAATTCTAGGTTAGAAAAAAGAAGATAAACAACATTCATGTAAACCAATTTTTAAAAATCAGTTTAACTGAATACATGTAAAAAAACATATCACTTTACAAAAAGTAATGCAGACAACATTTATTTTTTATAAACATTATCCTATTACATTCCTTTACAAAAAACCATACATATTTCCTAAAGGCAAAGGTGATAGTCTAGACATTCTAAACACTCAGTTATATAATCATATACATCACGCAGAAAGAGACCTGCATTCTCAGTAAAAAAACTAAA
This sequence comes from Deroplatys truncata, assembly GCA_030765065.1. NCBI lineage: Eukaryota > Metazoa > Arthropoda > Insecta > Mantodea > Mantidae > Deroplatys > Deroplatys truncata. Next base: position 332,810,132 of record CM060990.1, read on the forward strand.
CATCTCAACAATGTCTGAATGATGTATTTTATAAGTACAAGTTTTTTGATATTTCAAAGTTCCTGTTAACCATGGCAGTAATTGATTAACACAATTTCTCGATCCTGTCATGCTATAACTTTAGATGCTTTCAGCTTACTTATAATTTCCTCAATCTCTTGTGTGTGACTATTATTACCAGCATCCCTCGACGCAATTAGTAACCTCAATATATTTACTAGTCTATTTGGATTTTCAAGCGTTGATATCACTGAATCATCATCATATGAAGATTTCATATTCTCGCAACTTCCGATGTATCCAGATTTTTCACCAACAGTAGTCTCCAGTGAAGGACAGAGGCTTGATCCGGTATAACATTCCCCTCTATACATCTTCGGATCTTCAAGTGCAGGTGAGAGAGTCGATTCAGTATAACATGTTGCTCTATGAAACTTAAATCTTGACAAAGAACGATTCTTAAAAATCCGCCCGCATACACAGCATCTAATAACGCGTTTTCCTTCATGTGTAATGTATGAAAAATCGAGTTTCTCATTCGTCAGTTGCACAGATTTTCTCGGGCAGTAGCTCATGCTAAAACTAAAAGAAATTAAATGAATACGTGAATGCTAACGCTCGAAGGAATTAAAAGCGAATGAATGAATTGATAACACGCACCTATGTATATATCCAGGATGAGGACGACGGAGGGAATTGCGATCAATGCATAGCAGGGAGAAAGGATACTCTCTTGAAACATTAGTCATCTAGACAACTATTGTTCACGGAGCCTGTAGACGTCAGGTTGAATGGGACAGACCTCAGGTTCAAATCTTTAAGGGTACGGACCCCTGGCTTTTGCCTGGCATGTATACTAAACCATCCTAACAGCGAAACATTACATTACAACGACACGTAACCAGAACATGACGAGTGCGAGCATGGAAAAAGGATGCTCTCTGGGAACATTAGTGGAAAAGGATGCTCTCTGGAAACAGTCGCCATCTGCACAACGGATTGTCCCTAACATTTCCAGATTTCGGAACGTTCAACATCGTGACGCGCTCCTGTCATCTAAATTTCGACGAAATTTTACCTCCTGAATTAGTTTGGTGCTCTGTATAGAACCTCAGAATATGCATTACGCTGCGTGTCCCTAGCGTTTCCAGCTCCTGAATCGTTCCAGCCAGTGGAATGCCTCTACCATCTTCATGTCAACGATCTGTTACTCTGAATTTAAGTTTGGTGATCTGTATAGACTTGTACAACATGCATTACGCTATGTAACAGGCTCATCACGCTATGTAACAACACGATCACGCTATGTAACAACATGTTCACGCTATGTAACAACATGATCACGCCATGTAACAACATGATCACGCTATGTAACAACATGATCACGCCATGTAACAACATGATCACGCTATGTAACAACATGATCACGCTATGTAACAGCATGACCACGCTATGTAACAACATGACCACGCTATGTAACAAAACAATCACGCTATGTAACAACACGATCACGCTATGTAACAACACGATCACGCTATGTAACAACTGATCACGCTATGTAACAACATGATCACGCTATGTAACAACATGATCACGCCATGTAACAACATGATCACGGTATGTAACAACCTGATCACGCTATGTAACAACCTGATCACGCTATGTAACAACATGATCACGCTGTGTAACAACATGATTACGCTATGTAACAGACTCATCACGCTATGTAACAACATGATCACGCTATGTAACAACCTGAGCACTATATGTAACATTATCACGCTATGTAACAACATGAACACGCTATGTAACAATACGATCACGCTATGTAACAACATGAACACGCTATGTAACAACATGTTCACGCTATGTAACAAACTGATCACGCTATGTAACAACATGATCACGCTATGTAACAACATGATCACACTATGTAACAACATGATTACGTTATGTAACAACCTGATCACGCTATGTAACAACATGATCACGCTATGTAACAACCTGATCACGCTATGTAACATGTTCACGCTATGTAACAAAAAGATCACGCTATGTAACAACATGTTCACGCTATGTAACAACATGTTCACGCTATGTAACAACATGATCACGCTACGTAACAACCTGATCACGCTATGTAACAACATGATCACGCCATGTAACAACATGATCACGCTATGTAACAACATGATCACGCCATGTAACAACATGATCACGCTATGTAACAACATGATCACGCTATGTAACAGCATGACCACGCTATGTAACAACATGACCACGCTATGTAACAAAACAATCACGCTATGTAACAACACGATCACGCTATGTAACAACACGATCACGCTATGTAACAACTGATCACGCTATGTAACAACATGATCACGCTATGTAACAACATGATCACGCCATGTAACAACATGATCACGGTATGTAACAACCTGATCACGCTATGTAACAACCTGATCACGCTATGTAACAACATGATCACGCTGTGTAACAACATGATTACGCTATGTAACAGACTCATCACGCTATGTAACAACATGATCACGCTATGTAACAACCTGAGCACTATATGTAACATGATCACGCTATGTAACAACATGAACACGCTATGTAACAATACGATCACGCTATGTAACAACATGAACACGCTATGTAACAACATGTTCACGCTATGTAACAAACTGATCACGCTATGTAACAACATGATCACGCTATGTAACAACATGATCACACTATGTAACAACATGATTACGTTATGTAACAACCTGATCACGCTATGTAACAACATGATCACGCTATGTAACAACCTGATCACGCTATGTAACATGTTCACGCTATGTAACAAAAAGATCACGCTATGTAACAACATGTTCACGCTATGTAACAACATGTTCACGCTATGTAACAACATGATCACGCTACGTAACAACCTGATCACGCTATGTAACAACATGATCACGCTATGTAACAACATGATCACGCTATGTAACAACCTGATCACGCTATGTAACAACCTGATCACGCTATGTAACAACATGTTCACGCTATGTAACAACACGATCACGCTATGTAACAACACGATCACGCTATGTAACAACCTTATCACGCTATGTAACAACATGTTCACGCTATGTAACAACATGTTCACGCTATGTAACAACCTGATCACGCTATGTAACAACATGATTACGCTATGTAACAACTGATCACGCTATGTAACAACACGATCACGCTATGTAACAACACAATCACGCTATGTAACAACTGATCACGCTATGTAACAATATGATTACGCTATGTAACATCATGTACACGCTATGTAACAATACGATCATGCTATGTAACAACCTGAGCACGCTATGTAACAACATGATCACGTTATGTAACAACATGAACACGCTATGTTACAACCTGATCACGCTATGTAACAACATGATCACGCTATGTAACAACCTGATCATGCTATGTAACATGTTCACGCTATGTAACAACACGATCACGCTATGTAACAAAACGATCACGCTATGTAACAACACGATCACGCTATGTAACAACACGATCACGCTATGTAACAACTGATCACGCTATGTAACAACATGATCACGCTATGTAACAACCTAAGTACGCTATGTAACAACATGATCACGCCATGTAAAAACTGATCACGCTATGTAACAACATGCTCAAGCTATGTAACAACTGATCACGCTATGTAACAACATGATCACGCTATGTAACAACCTGAGCACGCTATGTAACAATCTGATCACGCTATGTAACAACACGATCACGCTATGTAAGAACTGATCACGCTATGTAACAACATGATCACGCTATGTAACAACCTGAGTACGCCATGTAACAACATGATCACGCCATGTAACAACTGATCACGCTATGTAACAACGTGCTCAAGCTATGTAACAAACTGATCACGCTAGGTAACAACATGATCACGCTATGTAACAACATGATCACACTATGTAACAACATGATTACGTTATGTAACAACCTGATCACGCTATGTAACAACATGATCACGCTATGTAACAACCTGATCACGCTATGTAACAACCTGATCACGCTATGTCACAACATGTTCACGCTATGTAACAACACGATCACGCTATGTAACAACCTTGTCACGCTATGTAACAACATGTTCACGCTATGTAACAACATGATCACGCTAAATAACAACCTGATCACGCTATGTAACAACATGATTACGCTATGTAACAACTGATCACGCTATGTAACAACACGATCACGCTATGTAACAACACGATCACGCTATGTAACAACTGATCACGCTATGTAACAATATGATCACGCTATGTAACATCATGAACACGCTATGTAACAATACGATCATGCTATGTAGCAACCTGAGCACGCTATGTAACAACATGATCACGTTATGTAACAACATGAACACGCTATGTAACAACCTGATCACGCTATGTAACAACATGATCACTCTATGTAACAAACTGATCATGCTATGTAACAACATGTTCACGCTATGTAACAACACGATCACGCTATGTAACAAAACGATCACGCTATGTAACAACACGATCACGCTATGTAACAACACGATTACGCTATGTAACAACTGATCACGCTACGTAACAACATGATCACGCTATGTAACAACCTAAGTACGATATGTAACAACATGATCACGCCATGTAAAAACTGATCACGCTATGTAACAACATGCTCAAGCTATGTAACAACTGATCACGCTATGTAACAACATGATCACGCTATGTAACAACCTGAGCACGCTATGTAACATACTGATCACGCTATGTAACAACATGATCACGCCATGTAACAACATGATCACGCTATGTAACAACATGATCACGCTATGTAACAGCATGACCACGCTATGTAACAACATGACCACGCTATGTAACAAAACAATCACGCTATGTAAAACACGATCACGCTATGTAACAACACGATCACGCTATGTAACAACTGATCACGCTATGTAACAACATGATCACGCTATGTAACAACATGATCACGCCATGTAACAACATGATCACGGTATGTAACAACCTCATCACGCTATGTAACAACCTGATCACGCTATGTAACAACATGATCACGCTATGTAACAACATGATTACGCTATGTAACAGACTCATCACGCTATGTAACAACATGATCACGCTATGTAACAACCTGAGCACTATATGTAACATGATCACGCTATGTAACAACATGAACACGCTATGTAACAATACGATCACGCTATGTAAAAACATGAACACGCTATGTAACAACATGTTCACGCTATGTAACAAACAAATCACGCTATGTAACAACATGATCACGCTATGTAACAACATGATCACACTATGTAACAACATGATTACGTTATGTAACAACCTGATCACGCTATGTAACAACATGATCACGCTATGTAACAACCTGATCACGCTATGTAACATGTTCACGCTATGTAACAAAAAGATCACGCTATGTAACAACATGTTCACGCTATGTAACAACATGTTCACGCTATGTAACACATGATCACACTATGTAACAACATGATCACGCTATGTAACAACATGATCACGCTTTGTAACAACATGATCACGCTATGTAACAACCTGATCACGCTATGTAACAACCTGATCACGCTATGTAACAACATGTTCACGCTATGTAACAACACGATCACGCTATGTAACAACACGATCACGCTATGTAACAACCTTATCACGCTATGTAACAACATGTTCACGCTATGTAACAACATGTTCACGCTATGTAACAACCTGATCACGCTATGTAACAACATGATTACGCTATGTAACAACTGATCACGCTATGTAACAACACGATCACGCTATGTAACAACACGATCACGCTATGTAACAACTGATCACGCTATGTAACAACATGATCACGCTATGTAACAACCTAAGTACGCTATGTAACAACATGATCACGCCATGTAAAAACTGATCACGCTATGTAACAACATGCTCAAGCTATGTAACAACTGATCACGCTATGTAACAACATGATCACGCTATGTAACAACCTGAGCACGCTATGTAACAATCTGATCACGCTATGTAACAACACGATCACGCTATGTAACAACAGATCACCCTATGTAACAACATGATCACGCTATGTAACAACCCGAGTACGCCATGTAACAACATGATCACGCCATGTAACAACTGATCACGCTATGTAACAACATGCTCAAGCTATGTAACAACTGATCACGCTATGTAACAACATGATCACGCTATGTAACAACCTGAGCACGCTATGTAACAATCTGATCAAGTTATGTAACAACTGATCACGCTTTGTAACAATATGATTACGCTATGTAACAACATGATCACGCTATGTAACAACATGTTCACGCTATGTAACAACATGACCACGCTATGTAACAAAACGATCACGCTATGTAACAACAAGATCACGCTATGTAACAAAACGATCACGCTATGTAACAACACGATCACCCTATGTAACAACACGATCACGCTATGTAACAACTGATCACGCTATGTAACAACCTGAGTATGCTATGTAACAACATGATCACGCCATGTAACAACTGATCACGCTATGTAACAACATGCTCAAGCTATGTAACAACTGATCACGCTATGTAACAACATGATCACGCTATGTAACAACATGAGCACGCTATGTAACAACATGATCACGTTATGTAACAACTGATCACGCTATGTAACAACCTGATTACGCTATGTAACAACATGATCACGCTATGTAACAACATGTTCACGCTATGTAACAACATGATCACGCTATGTAACAACATATTCAAGCTATGTAACAACATGATCACGCTATATAACAACCTGATCACGCTATGTAACAACCTGATCACGCTATGTAACAACATGTTCACGCTATGTAACAACACGATCACGCTATGTAAAAACACGATCACGCTATGTAACAACATGTTCACGCTATGTAACAACATGATCACGCTATGTAACAACCTGATCACGCTATGTAACAACATGATTACGCTATGTAACAACTGATCACGCTATGTAACAACACGATCACGCTATGTAACAACACGATCACGCTATGTAACAACTGATCACGCTATGTAACAATATGATCACGCTATGTAACATCATGAACACGCTATGTAACAATACGATCATGCTATGTAACAACCTGAGCACGCTATGTAACAACATGATCACGTTATGTAACAACATGAACACGCTATGTAACAACCTGATCACGCTATGTAACAACATGATCACTCTATGTAACAACCTGATCATGCTATGTAACAACATGTTCACGCTATGTAACAACACGATCACGCTATGTAACAAAACGATCACGCTATGTAACAACACGATCACGCTATGTAACAACCTAAGTACGATATGTAACAACATGATCACGCCATGTAAAAACTGATCACGCTATGTAACAACATGCTCAAGCTATGTAACAACTGATCACGCTATGTAACAACATGATCACGCTATGTAACAACCTGAGCAGGCTATGTAACAATCTGATCACGCTATGTAACAACACGATCACGCTATGTAACAACTGATCACGCTATGTAACAACATGATCACGCTATGTAACAACCTGAGTACGCCATGTAACAACATGAACACGCCATGTAACAACTGATCACGCTATGTAACAACATGCTCAAGCTATGTAACAACTGATCACGCTATGTAACAACATGATCACGCTATGTAACTACCTGAGCACGCTATGTAACAATCTGATCACGTTATGTAACAACTGATCACGCTATGTAACAATATGATTACGCTATGTAACAACATGATCACGCTATGTAACAACATGTTCACGCTATGTAACAACATGACCACGCTATGTAACAAAACGTTCACGCTATGTAACAACACGATCACGCTATGTAACAAAATGATCACGCTATGTAACAACACGATCACGCTATGTAACAACACGCTCACGCTATGTAACAACTGATCACGCTATGTAACAACATGATCACGCTATGTAACAACCTGAGTATGCTATGTAACAACATGATCACGCCATGTAACAACTGATCACGCTATGTAGCAACATGCTCAAGCTATGTACCAACTGATCACGCTATGTAACAACATGATCACGCTATGTAACAACATGAGCACGCTATGTAACAACATGTTCACGTTATGTAACAACTGATCACGCTATGTAACAACCTGATTACGCTATGTAACAACATGATCACGCTATGTAACAACATGTTCACGCTAGGTAACAACATGATCACGCTATGTAACAACATGTTCAAGCTATGTAACAACATGATCACGCAATGTAACAACATGATGACGCTATGTAACAACCTGATCACGCTATGTAACATGTTCACGCTATGTAACAACTGATCACGCTATGTAACAACATGATCACGGTATGTAACAACTTGAGCACGCTATGTAACAACATGATCACGCTATGTAACAACATGTTCACGCTATGTAACAACACGATCACGCTATGTGACAACACGATCACGCTATGTAACAACCTGATCACGCTATGTAACAACCTGATCACGCTATGTAACAACATGTTCACGCTATGTAACAACACGATCACGCTATGTAACAACACGATCACGCTATGTAACAACATGATTACGCTATGTAACAACTGATCACGCTATGTAACAACACGATCACGCTATGTAACAACACGATGACGCTATGTAACAACTGATCACGCTATGTAACTATATGATCACGCTATGTAACATCATGAACACGCTATGTAACAATACGATCATGCTATGTAACAACCTGAGCACGCTATGTAACAACATGATCACGTTATGTAACAACATGAACACGCTATGTAACAACCTGATCACGCTATGTAACAACATGATCACGCTATGTAACAACCTGATCATGCTATGTAACAACATGTTCACGCTATGTAACAACACGATCACGCTATGTAACAACACGATCACGCTATGTAACAACTGATCACGCTATGTAACAACATGATCACGCTATGTAACAACCTAAGTACGCTATGTAACAACATGATCACGCCATGTAAAAACTGATCACGCTATGTAACAACATGCTCAAGCTATGTAACAACTGATCACGCTATGTAACAACATGATCACGCTATGTAACAACCTGAGCACGCTATGTAACAATCTGATCACGCTATGTAACAACACGATCACGCTATGTAACAACAGATCACGCTATGTAACAACATGATCACGCTATGTAACAACCCGAATACGCCATGTAACAACATGATCACGCCATGTAACAACTGATCACGCTATGTAACAACATGCTCAAGCTATGTAACAACTGATCACGCTATGTAACAACATGATCACGCTATGTAACAACCTGAGCACGCTATGTAACAATCTGATCAAGTTATGTAACAACTGATCACGCTTTGTAACAATATGATTACGCTATGTAACAACATGATCACGCTATGTAACAACATGTTCACGCTATGTAACAACATGACCACGCTATGTAACAAAACGATCACGCTATGTAACAACAAGATCACGCTATGTAACAAAACGATCACGCTATGTAACAACACGATCACCCTATGTAACAACACGATCACGCTATGTAACAACTGATCACGCTATGTAACAACCTGAGTATGCTATGTAACAACATGATCACGCCATGTAACAACTGATCACGCTATGTAACAACATGCTCAAGCTATGTAACAACTGATCACGCTATGTAACAACATGATCACGCTATGTAACAACATGAGCACGCTATGTAACAACATGATCACGTTATGTAACAACTGATCACGCTATGTAACAACCTGATTACGCTATGTAACAACATGATCACGCTATGTAACAACATGTTCACGCTATGTAACAACATGATCACGCTATGTAACAACATATTCAAGCTATGTAACAACATGATCACGCTATGTAACAACATGATGACGCTATGTAACAACCTGATCACGCTATGTAACATGTTCACGCTATGTAACAACTGATCACGCTATGTAACAACATGATCACGGTATGTAACAACCTGAGCACGCTATGTAACAACATGATCACGCTATGTAACAACATGTTCACGCTATGTAACAACACGATCACGCTATGTGACAACACGATCACGCTATGTAACAACATGGACACGTTATGTAACAACATGGACACGCTATGTAACAACATGAACACGCTATGTAACAATACGATCAAGCTATGTAACAACCTGAGCACGATATGTAACAACATGATCACGCTATGTAACAACATGAACACTCTATGTAACAACCTGAGCATGCTATGTAACAACATGATCACGCTATGTAACAACCTGATCACGCTATGTAACAACACGATCACGCTATGTAACAACCTGATCACGCTATGTAACAACATGATCACGCTATGTAACAACATGATCACGCTATGTAACAACATGATCACGCTATGTAAATAGGGTGGACCACTTAAATTGAGGCTATACAATATATCCAAAACTAAGCATTGTAGAAAGAAATGTCTTTAATAAAACTTGATTGATATTATGACGAAAGTAAATGCCGCTAGTCGTATTTCGTTTGGAGGACGTAGTGAGGGTCATTTCAGGGTCTTTTTAAATGGGACCCTAATTGTAGGTTCCCATTTAAAAAAATAAATTGACCCAAAATGACCCTCATAACGGCCTCCAAACGAAACACGACTAGCGGCATTTACTTTCGTCATAATATCAATCAAGTTTTTTTAAAGACATTTCTTTCTACAACGCTTAGTTTTGGATATATTGTATAGCCTCAACTTAAATGGTCCACCCTATTTACATAGCGTGATCATGTTGTTACATAGCGTGACCATGTTGTAACATAGCGTGATCATGTTGTTACATAGCGTGATCAGGTTGTTACATAGCGTGATCGTGTTGTTACATAGCGTGATCGTGTTGTTACATAGCGTGATCAGGTTGTTACATAGCGTGATCATGTTGTTACATAGCATGCTCAGGTTGTTACATAGAGTGTTCATGTTGTTACATAGCGTGATCATGTTGTTACATAGCGTGCTCAGGTTGTTACATAGCTTGATCGTATTGTTACATAGCGTGATCGTGTTGTTACATAGCGTGAACATGTTGTTACATAGCGTGATCATGTTGTTACATAGCGTGCTCAGGTTGTTACATACCGTGATCATGTTGTTACATAGCGTGATCAGTTGTTACATAGCGTGAACATGTTACATAGCGTGATCAGGTTGTTACATAGCGTCATCATGTTGTTACATAGCGTGATCATGATGTTACATAGCTTGAACATGTTGTTACATAGCGTGATCATGTTGTTACATAGCGTAATCAGGTTGTTACATAGCGTGATCAGTTGTTACATAACGTGATCATGTTGTTACATAGCGTGCTCATGTTGTTACATAGCGTGATCATGTTGTTACATAGCGTGATCAGTTGTTACATAGCTTGAGCATGTTGTTACATAGCGTGATCAGTTGTTACATGGCGTGATCATGTTGTTACATAGCATACTCAGGTTGTTACATAGCGTGATCATGTTGTTACATAGCGTGATCAGTTGTAACATAGCGTGATCGTGTTGTTACATAGCGTGATCTTGTTGTTACATAGCGTGATCGTTTTGTTACATAGCGTGATCGTGTTGTTACATAGCGTGATCGTTTTGTTACATAGCGTGGTCATGTTGTTACATAGCGTGAACATGTTGTTACATAGCGTGATCATGTTGTTACATAGCGTAATCATATAGTTACATAGCGTGATCAGTTGTTACATAACGTGATCAGATTGTTACATAGCGTGCTCAGGTTTTACATAGCGTGATCATGCTGTTACATAGCGTGATCAGTTGTTACATAGCTTGAGCATGTTGTTTCATAGCGTGATCAGTTGTTACATGGCGTGATCATGTTGTTACATGGCGTACTCAGGTTGTTACATAGCGTGATCATGTTGTTACATAGCGTGATCAGTTGTTACATAGCGTGATCGTGTTGTTACATAGCGTGATCAGATTGTTACATAGCGTGCTCAGGTTGTTACATAGCGTGATCATGTTGTTACATAGCGTGATCGGTTGTTACATAGCTTGAGCATGTTGTTACATAGCGTGATCAGTTTTTACATGGCGTGATCATGTTGTTACATAGCGTACTTAGGTTGTTACATAGCGTGATCATGTTGATACATAGCGTGATCAGTTGTTACATAGCGTGATCGTGTTGTTACATAGCGTGATCGTGTTGTTACATAGCGTGATCGTTTTGTTACATAGCGTGATCGTGTTGTTACATAGCGTGAACATGTTGTTACATAGCATGATCAGGTTGTTACATAGCGTGATCATGTTGTTACATAGCGTGATCAGGTTGTTACATAGCGTGTTCATGTTGTTACATAACGTGATCATGTTGTTACATAGCGTGCTCAGGTTGTTACATCGCATGATCGTATTGTTACATAGCGTGTTCATGATGTTACATAGCGTGATCATATTGTTACATAGCGTGATCAGTTGTTACATAGCGTGATCGTGTTGTTACATAGCGTGATCGTGTTGTTACATAGCGTGATCAGTTGTTACATAGCGTAATCATGTTGTTACATAGCGTGATCAGGTTGTTACATAGCGTGATCATGTTGTTACATAGCGTGAACATGTTGTACCATAGCGTGATAAGGTTGTTACATAGCGTGATCGTGTTGTTACATAGCGTGATCGTGTTGTTACATAGCGTGAACATGTTGTTACATAGCGTGATCAGGTTGTTACATAGCGTGATCAGGTTGTTACATAGCGTGATCATGTTGTTACATAGCGTGATCATGTTGTTACATAGCGTGATCAGGTTGTTACATAGCGTGATCATGTTGTTACATAGCGTGAACATGTTACATAGCGTGAACATGTTGTTACATAGCGTGATCTTTTTGTTACATAGCGTGAACATGTTACATAGCGTGATCAGGTTGTTACATAGCGTGATCATGTTGTTACATAGCGTGATCAGGTTGTTACATAACGTAATCATGTTGTTACATAGTGTGATCATGTTGTTACATAGCGTGATCATGTTGTTACATAGCGTGATCAGTTTTTTACATAGCGTGAACATGTTGTTACATAGCGTGTTCATGTTGTTACATAGCGTGATCGTATTGTTACATAGCGTGTTCATGTTGTTACATAGCGTGATCATGTTACATATAGTGCTCAGGTTGTTACATAGCGTGATCATGTTGTTACATAGCGTGATGAGTCTGTTACATAGCGTGATCATGTTGTTACATAGCGTGATCATGTTGTTACATAGCGTGATCATGTTGTTACATAGCGTGATCAGGTTGTTACATAGCGTGTTCATGTTGTTACATAACGTGATCATGTTGTTACATAGCGTGCTCAGGTTGTTACATCGCATGATCGTATTGTTACATAGCGTGTTCATGATGTTACATAGCGTGATCATATTGTTACATAGCGTGATCAGTTGTTACATAGCGTGATCGTGTTGTTACATAGCGTGATCGTGTTGTTACATAGCGTGATCAGTTGTTACATAGCGTAATCATGTTGTTACATAGCGTGATCAGGTTGTTACATAGCGTGATCATGTTGTTACATAGCGTGAACATGTTGTTACATAGCGTGATAAGGTTGTTACATAGCGTGATCGTGTTGTTACATAGCGTGATCGTGTTGTTACATAGCGTGAACATGTTGTTACATAGCGTGATCAGGTTGTTACATAGCGTGATCAGGTTGTTACATAGCGTGATCATGTTGCTACATAGCGTGATCATGTTGTTACATAGCGTGATCAGGTTGTTACATAGCGTGATCATGTTGTTACATAGCGTGAACATGTTACATAGCGTGAACATGTTGTTACATAGCGTGATCTTTTTGTTACATAGCGTGAACATGTTACATAGCGTGATCAGGTTGTTACATAGCGTGATCATGTTGTTACATAGCGTGATCAGGTTGTTACATAACGTAATCATGTTGTTACATAGTGTGATCATGTTGTTACATAGCGTGATCATGTTGTTACATAGCGTGATCAGTTTGTTACATAGCGTGAACATGTTGTTACATAGCGTGTTCATGTTGTTACATAGCGTGATCGTATTGTTACATAGCGTGTTCATGTTGTTACATAGCGTGATCATGTTACATATAGTGCTCAGGTTGTTACATAGCGTGATCATGTTGTTACATAGCGTGATGAGTCTGTTACATAGCGTGATCATGTTGTTACATAGCGTGATCATGTTGTTACATAGCGTGATCAGGTTGTTACATAGCGTGATCAGGTTGTTACATACCGTGATCATGTTGTTACATGGCGTGATCATGTTGTTACATAGCGTGATCATGTTGTTACATAGCGTGATCAGTTGTTACATAGCGTGATCGTGTTGTTACATAGCGTGATCGTGTTGTTACATAGCGTGATCGTTTTGTTACATAGCGTGGTCATGTTGTTACATAGCGTGGTCATGTTGTTACATAGCGTGATGATGTTGTTACATAGCGTGATCATGTTGTTACATAGCGTGATCATGTTGTTACATCGCGTGATCATGTTGTTACATAGCGTGAACATGTTGTTACATAGCGTGATCGTGTTGTTACATAGCGTGATGAGCCTGTTACATAGCGTAATGCATGTTGTACAAGTCTATACAGATCACCAAACTTAAATTCAGAGTAACAGATCGTTGACATGAAAATGGTAGAGGCATTCCACTAGCTGGAACGATTCAGGAGCTGGAAACGCTAGGGACACGCAGCGTAATGCATATTCTGAGGTTCTATACAGAGCACCAAACTAATTCAGGAGGTAAAATTTCGTCGAAATGTAGATGACAGGAGCGCGTCACGATGTTGAACGTTCCAAAATCTGGAAATGTTAGGGACAATCCGTTGTGCGGATGGCGACTGTTTCCAGAGAGCATCCTTTTCCACTAATGTTCCCAGAGAGCATCCTTTTTCCATGCTCGCACTCGTCATGTTCTGGTTACGTGTCGTTGTAATGTAATGTTTCGCTGTTAGGATGGTTTAGTATACATGCCAGGCAAAAGCCAGGGGTCCGTACCCTTAAAGATTTGAACCTGAGGTCTGTCCCATTCAACCTGACGTCTACAGGCTCCGTGAACAATAGTTGTCTAGATGACTAATGTTTCAAGAGAGTATCCTTTCTCCCTGCTATGCATTGATCGCAATTCCCTCCGTCGTCCTCATCCTGGATATATACATAGGTGCGTGTTATGAATTCATTCATTCGCTTTTAATTCCTTCGAGCGTTAGCATTCACGTATTCATTTAATTTCTTTTAGTTTTAGCATGAGCTACTGCCCGAGAAAATCTGTGCAACTGACGAATGAGAAACTCGATTTTTCATACATTACACATGAAGGAAAACGCGTTATTAGATGCTGTGTATGCGGGCGGATTTTTAAGAATCGTTCTTTGTCAAGATTTAAGTTTCATAGAGCAACATGTTATACTGAATCGACTCTCTCACCTGCACTTGAAGATCCGAAGATGTATAGAGGGGAATGTTATACCGGATCAAGCCTCTGTCCTTCACTGGAGACTACTGTTGGTGAAAAATCTGGATACATCGGAAGTTGCGAGAATATGAAATCTTCATATGATGATGATTCAGTGATATCAACGCTTGAAAATCCAAATAGACTAGTAAATATATTGAGGTTACTAATTGCGTCGAGGGATGCTGGTAATAATAGTCACACACAAGAGATTGAGGAAATTATAAGTAAGCTGAAAGCATCTAAAGTTATAGCATGACAGGATCGAGAAATTGTGTTAATCAATTACTGCCATGGTTAACAGGAACTTTGAAATATCAAAAAACTTGTACTTATAAAATACATCATTCAGACATTGTTGAGATGTTTAGTTTTTTTACTGATAATGCAGGTCTCTTTCTGCGTGATGTATATGATTATATAACTGAGTGTTTAGAATGTCTAGACTATCACCTTTGCCTTTAGGAAATATGTATGGTTTTTTGTAAAGGAATGTAATAGGATAATGTTTATAAAAAATAAATGTTGTCTGCATTACTTTTTGTAAAGTGATATGTTTTTTTACATGTATTCAGTTAAACTGATTTTTAAAAATTGGTTTACATGAATGTTGTTTATCTTCTTTTTTCTAACCTAGAATTGTATTCATTTGCAATTTATTTCCATGTCTCTTCCTTACGCTTAGCAGAGCTATCAGTCATTTTATTTTCAACACTAATTTGTGTTCCAAAACAATGTCGGTCATATATCTTTCTCTTCTTTCTTAAAATTTGCTGCCTGAGTCTTTTCATTACTTTCGTCCTTCTCCATTTTGCAATTTCTTTATGTATCAGAGACGAATGAAAGTTAAATGGCATTAGCAATTGTGAATTGATTCAATACAATTGCAGTGATCTGAGATTAGTGAATAATGAATAACGTTTATGTCTCAATACTCGATACATAATTAAGTTATATACTTTTAGACTATAATAATATTTGAAAATATTAGACTATTTACACTATAAATTCACTTCTTTGTTGTTTGCCTATACTAATCTATGGTCTCAGTACATACAACTCCTGGTTTTCTATGTATCGATGACCCTCTGTCTACTTGTTTATGTTTCATTATATATACCTTTATTTTTTTTAATGTGCCATATGTATGATTTCCTGTGTTACGTCTTGTTACGTGGTTACGTTAGATGATAGACAATGAGAAGATCCAGAACAAACAAGGTGGGAATAGGTTAGGACGTATACTTCACTGTAAACCGATATACTGTTTGTCCCTCTCCGTCTCGCGCACTACTGTTTAACAAATATAAAGTTTGTAAGGTTTAGAAATTAAGTATATAAAAGTGTTGTAAGGCTGGATGAGAAAAGTTTTATAATCGAATTACTCTCTATATTACAGTATAAACCTACATTCCTCCTCCTTCAATCTCTGTCTATCCTTGTATCTCTCCCGTTTTCCATATTTCTCCCATATAAACGTATACTCTAATCCTCAAACCATGTCTAGACTAGCACCTCTCCTCGTATACCCTACCGCTCTCATATAAATGCATTTTCCTCCTTGAAGACTCTCTCAACCTAGCACCTACCTTCGTTTTCCCTACATTTTCCCATATAGACGTATACTCTCTCATTCAGACCTTCCCGACTAGCCTAGCACTTCTCCTCATATTGCCCTACCTCTCTCATATAAGATACATTCCCTCATTCAACACCGTCTAGCCTAGCATCGACCCTCGTATTCCCTATCTCTCGCATATAAACGCCTACTCCATCATTCAAAACTCCTATCCTAATACCTCTCCTCGGTTTGCTATATCGCTCATATTCTACCCTTCAAGTCCTGTTTAGTATAGCATCTTTCCTTGTGTTCCCTATCTCTCTCGTATAAAGCATATCCCTCCCTCCTTTAGCATCTGACTAGCCTAGCATCAGCCCTGGTATTCCCTATCTCTCCACTATAAATACTTCTATCTAGAGACCTAATGTTTCAGGAGAGCATCCTTTCCCCTATAAAAGTTTATTTGGTGTCTTTATCTTAATTAGTTTAGGAGTTATTAAATTTATAATTAAATTACATTTTATCGGTATTCGAACCCTGGACACCAGAACCAATATTATTTACAATATTAGTTTGATATGTTTAAGGGTGCTGTATGCATTTACAGCATCAATCTAAGTGATATATTCTAGAGTATAGAGAAAAATAAGTAAGTGCTTGAAAGATCGGGATTCGAAGTAAGGACAGCTGATTGAAAATTATATACAGTATTAATTGCCCCTCATAGGAGCTATCAATCATGCTTTAGTCAATTCCTCTACCTCTCTTAGTTTCTGAGATAATGACGATTTAAACATTAGGCTCGAACCCAGAACGTCAGGTATCTAATTACACATCCACAAGATACTACCTAGTAACATAAACGCAATAAAGTTTATTTGGCGTCTTTATCTTAATTAGTTTAGGAGTTATTAAATTTATAATTAAATTACATTTTATCGGTATTCGAACCCTGGACACCAGAAACAAAATTATTTACAATGTTAGTTTGATATGTTTAAAGGTGTTGTATACATTTACAGCATCAATCTAAGTGATATATTCTAGAGTATAGAAAAAATAAGTAAGTGATTGAAAGATCGGGATTCGAAGTAAGGATAACTGATTAAAAATTATATACAGTATTAATTGCCCATCATAGCAGCTATCAATCATGCTTTGGTCAACTCCTCTACCTCTCTTAGTTTCTGAGATAATGACGATTGAAAAATTAGGCTCGAACCCAGAACTTCAGGTATCTAATTACACATCCACAAGATAGTACCTAATAACATAAACGCAATAAAGTTTATTTGGTGTCTTTATCTTAATTAGTTTAGGAGTTATTAAATTTATAATTAAATTACATTTTATCGGTATTCGAACCCTGGACACCAGAAACAAAATTATTTACAATGTTAGTTTGATATGTTTAAGGGTGCTGTATGCATTTACAGCATCAATCTAAGTGATATATTCTAGAGTATAGAGAAAAAATAAGTAAGTGATTGAAAGATCGGGATTCGAAGTAAGGACAACTGATTGAAAATTATATACAGTATTAATTGTCCATCATAGGAGCTATCAATCATGCTTTGGTTAACTCCTCTACCTCTCTTAGTTTCTGAGATAATGACGATTTAAACATTAGGCTCGAACCCAGAACGTCAGGTATCTAATTACACCTCCACAAGATACTACCTAATAACATAAAGGCAATAAAGTTTATTTGGCGTCTTTATCTTAATTAGTTTAGGAGTTATTAAATTTATAATTAAATTACATTTTATCGGTATTCGAACCCTGGACACCATGTACCCAAATATACATTCACAAGAAACTATGTAATGACATTAATGTAATAAACTTTATTTGATGTCTTTATCGTAATTAGTCTCTGAGTTATTAGAAGCTGAATTTGTAATTCGAACCCGGCCATCCTGGTCAACTTGGAACTCGTTGGAGAAGCTGCTGCTTTTTATATCATTTCCATCGCTAAAATCTAAAGTGTTGAGTGTTGGGCAGAGCACTTAGGAAAACAATTACTGACATTGTTCGCTAATGTGGTGAAAGCGTCTAAAGTTGGCAGCTAATAGAGGTCACCGTTACCGCCAGGCGGAAGTAGGTCGTTCGCTAAAGTATGTAAACAGATCCAGAATGTAAACTTATAACCTATTAATGTTGTGAAAGCGTCTAACATGTTCAGCTAATGGACAAGCGCTTTCCCCGGAT
Organism: Deroplatys truncata; assembly: GCA_030765065.1. Lineage (NCBI taxonomy): Eukaryota > Metazoa > Arthropoda > Insecta > Mantodea > Mantidae > Deroplatys > Deroplatys truncata. Next base: position 332,829,587 of record CM060990.1, read on the forward strand.
AGAAGAAGGCTGCGTGTTCTCATTACATGACATACTGTCCCCGTGAGCAGACTACTTATACTCAAGCTCCAGTCAACAATTCATTATTCAAAAAACTTAATTGCTCGAGGATGCAATGTGCAGACCTTAGTAGTCATAAAAAATGTTTGACGAACATTACCTAATTAATTTGCCGAGGGGCGGCAGGACTCGAGAAAACAATTCCCTCAAGTCATGACGCCACAGTAGAACGCATGGGAGAGGGGGTAGGACCTGTTAGCGCAGACACTGTCGGCATTAGGTAAGCGCACAAAGCGAGAGGGGGCGGGGCCTAACGACACGAGACCTGGCGGCATGTTAGCACACAAAGGGAGGGGGCGGGCTTGTCGGCGTAGAACAAAGAACTTTATCGCTTGTCGGCATCTCTCTACTGTGCCAGAACATACATACTATATCTACTAATACCTAACAATGTATTGGCTCAAAGACTTTGCCGAATGCATGAAGATACGTGCAGCAGTTTTTATAAAACCATTAGAATACGTCAAAAACTGAGTGGCAATATCATGAAAATACTTGCTCCTGCTTTGTAAATCCATCATAACGCTCTAAAATCCTGTGACAATACATGAAAATACCCACTCGTGGTTTGTAAAACCCATAAGTATACTTCAAATTACTCTACGAATAGCATGAAAATACCTACCTTAATTCCTAAAAACCCTCCAGAATACCTAAAAACCAAGTGAGTATACGATGAATACACCTGGTCCTCTTTGTAAAAAATCCCTCAGAATACTCCAAAAACCAATGCCAATGTCATCTAAATACCTACAATGGTGGCTAAAATACGTTTGAAACCCATGAATTTCTCCTGTTCGAGTACAGAAAGTGTCACAAATCCTGTAATTGAATGTTAAATGCTTATTCCACTGCATCCAAATATCATCAGAAAACCTGCAGCGTAAACTAAAGTGTCACTAAAATGGCTTATAAGTGCCTTACGAAATATCTATACTACACCAGTGTTCTACAATGCTTCCTAAATCATTCCATCCTTCCTGGAAAACATCCCTATGTACCTTCATTCCCTGCCTTCCCTTGCATCTCTCCGCAATTTTTCTATGTCTTCACATAAAAACACATTTTATAGTGTTCTACCCTTATCTAGTCTAGCATCACTCCTCGTTTTCTCTATCCTTTCCAATATAAACGTATTTTCAACCCCTTCAACCGCTATCTAGCCTAGCATCTCTTCTCGTATTCCCTATCTCTCCCATATAAACACATATTCCACCCCTCAAACCTTGTCTCGCCTAGCAAATCTCTTCGTTTTCCTGACTCTCTCATATAAACGCGTATTATACCCTTCAACTATTGTCTAGCCTAGCCTCTCACCTCGTTTTCCCTATCTCTCACATGTATGCGCATTTTTTATAAAGTGACCTCGATTCCCACCAACTATCCTGCTAATAGCAGAAAATGAAAGAAAAAGTTATCCTAACAAATTTATTTAGTTAAACACATTCTACTCTGAAATAGATTTATATATAACGCATTGATGAATTACACTTACCTCCAAAAAGATGCAAAGTAATCGAAATCCTAGCCCCAATGATTACCATCTAAAGTACTGCCATGAAAATTCTGGGCGACTTCAGGTGAGTGTCTCTTCGAAGTGAGAGGATTTAGATGTATTGATAAACTCAGTATCTCTGAACCAATACACATTTACATAACTAACGGTATATAAAAGAAGAGCAGCTAGGAAATCGGAGGGAGTAAAGAAAATTTGCCAAGAAAATAACAGCGTTGGAGCTGCAGTTATGAATTAAATACAGAATATCAAACTTCCAGCTTTGCCTATGTAGGAATTTTACCTATGAAAGAATTTGGCTTTACTTATTCTGTATCCATTAAACCAAGGGTGACAATGCACAAATTTTATATATCATGAAGGTGAGGCCAGAACAGGACCAGATGAGGTTTGTACCTGTTTGCAAGGTTAACTATATACACCAGCTCCCACCAACCCTGAGTTTGCCATATTTCTTCAGCGATTCCTGCAGTGGGCAAAACGGAAACCACACAGTTGCAGAACTTTTATTGTCATTAACGATGACACGAATATTTAGTATCATACAACAATGCTGAAAAAGCGTGTGTTCCGTCGTCATGTACGAGTGTACACTCCGATTAAATATATCTCTCTAACATTATAAACTGGATTTAGAGCTAAATTTCGTTTTGCTGCAGTTACTGACATTTGATGCATTTCTATAATGTTGTCTTGGAAGACTTGAAGAGACGTAACTCCTCTTCTTGAAGTTCTCTTCTGGTAACAATTATGTAAATCGTACAATTATTGCGCCAGCCATTGCAGTGGCTCAAAAGTCGCAATGTAGTTTCCAACGCAACAGAATACCAGATTCTGTAACTTGCCATAGTTTAATGCAATGGTATCTGTCTGATTGTAAGTTATTTTCAAGCGGATGAGAAGTTGTGTCTATATTTGCCCTCTGTAGAAACGTCTTTTCTGTGGAGGCATTGTGCAAATGCTTTCATGGCAACACTAGTAAAGTCAAGAGATATTACGGACACCGAAACGTGTTGACTGATGTATTTTAAGTGGACAATCAAAGCTATTCCTCATCTTGGCAGTCCTAAATGTGACCGTGCGTTAAGGCTTTCAAAGTATGGAGAAAAAACTGAAGGTAGCAGTATTTAAAGAAAGATTAAATGACAGAAGTGTTGAAAAATTCCAAGTATTAATAACTGATATAGTTGTGTTGTGAAATGGTTATTTGAAATAAATTGTTATTTCTATAGAAATCCACATATTTTGTCTAGTAAAGTTTTACCCATTATTATGGTTTGCCAGTTATACAAAATAATGTAAAATTCTTTCTGAATGAAGAAGACATTTTCAGTTCAAGATATGCATTTAACTTGTGAATTCATGATCTCAAATACATATGTCATTTTCATCACAATCCATATTGCCATTTCTGAGGAAAAAATACAATTTTCCACATAAAGTGTAACTTGGGGTTGGAGAATTTAATTGAAAATCTTCTTATCGCATCTTTGGAGAATACTGAACCCAAATACCAAGTTTGGTACTTATCTGAGATTTCGTTTTTCAATTATGGTGTTCATAGATACATACGCGCACACATACACGAGACCTTTCTTTTTAATGCTCTTCTGGATTTAGGGAAGTCCGAGTAATGTATTTCCAGTGAAATATCGATATTAAATTTTTGGGTGGAATGCAATAGTTCCTCCACCTACTAGGTACTTTATGGAAAAAGTAATAAAAACACTTAGGATTCCTCGAAGGAGTAGGTACATTGATGGCATTATCCAGCACCCTTTTAAGTGCGCAAATGGTAATCGAAGCCCAAGTCTGTTTTACCAAAAAGCATATGATACAGCTGTTGTTCCAATCAATAAATATAAGAGAGTAGATGTTGGGAAAATTGTTTAGTGTATTCCAGACGAACATCAGTACTCGTACCCAAAAGGTCACTTATGGCAAAACTGATATTGGTACTGATAACTTCACCTAGAAGGTTATAATTTAGTGAGAGTATTGTTAAAACGTCCGCATAACAGAATACTATGTTATTAGAATGAAGATAAGTATATTTGAGGATTATCTTGTTTAATTGTATGCAATTAAAGTAATGAAAACATTTTACCACCTTACGCGTGAAGTCGTAGGACTATTTTATAAAGCAACAAGTCCTAAAAATGATAAGTATTCTGAAAGTCTGAATAATTCAAAATTTAGGTCCATGGATATCGAAAACACTCAACAGTGATTAGTTCTATATGTTTGTCATACAACATACATTTCTGTGAAGCCAACTTAGCAACGTAGAAATATCTTTATTCCCTCAAATCTATAGATACCGAACTTGCTTCTGTTTTCAAATCACTGACTCTAGGCTCCAATAACATTTTATATCGGAAAAGTGTAGCAAGATAATAGATACTTATGTTAAAGGAGCATTCAGATATAAAATTATACATAAAACACCTATATAAAGAAGGCCCTTTAATAAAGAAGCGCAATCTTCATTCCCACGCAAAAGTTCAAAAATTTATTTCGAGATACACAGTTATGTTTTGAAAGTTGTGACACCACTTCTACTATTCATTCCGCTCTAGACCAAAGAGTTTTACGTGAACAAAACAATAACTCTAAACCTTTAAGGGGAAACCAATGTGCGAAAATGAGAAACTTGGAAATGTATTTCCTGAGCAATTACTTAGATTTTATCCAGATCATTATAAGGATTTGTACAAAATGTGTGAAATTTTCAAATCAGTTCATTAACTCCTGAGAAAAAATTTGTTTTTCTTAATAATTTATGTAAAAAGGACTCGGTGTTACACTTCTCAATATCTCGGAACAGCATTTCAAGTATAGATTTCTGATATACTTTTATCACAACTTTTTCATGTGATTTGCAAACTCAATATTAATTTCTTTAAAAAAATATGCGAGGCGTATTTAAAAATTAAGGTTCTTTTTGCCATAATAGCAGCATCGATCATGAGACAAGGTTTTAATTCACAATAATATGTGCCTACACATATACTTTAGTTTTCCACATAATCGCCGTTCACATCTATATACTTGTTGTAACGCTGCACCAGTTTCTTTAATCCCTCGGCATAGAAGTCTGTCACCTGGGACTTGAACAGTTGGTAACGCTCGTCTTGAGCTCACCATCAGTTTAAAATCGTTGTCCACCCAGCCATCGTTTCAAATGCAAGAGAGGATATAGTCGCTTATAGTGATTATACGGAGAGTGGTCAAAGAGTTCCCAACGAAAACCTTGAATCCTCTCTTTGGTTTTGTTAGCGGTGTGCGGGCGTGCGTTGTCGTGCAGGAGAATGATGGCAGATGACAGTTTCCTGCGGCGTCGATTTTGGATCACACTTCTCAGTTTGGTAAGCGTTGCACAATACACGTCAGCTGTAGTTGTTTACCCATGGTCCATTAAATCAATCAAAAGGACGACCTTTTTGCCCCAAAACACGGTAGCCATCATTTCGCGATTTGTGTACGGCGATTGCTTACACTTTTTTGGTTTGTGTTAACCCGGAACGGGCCCCACTGCATCGACTGTTGTTTCTATTCTGCGTTGGTATACGCTATCCATGTCTTGTCACCCGTAACAGTGTGGGAAAACAAATCATCTCCATCTTGTCTATAGCGCTCCAAAAACTGCCGTGCACTACGCATTCGTTGCTCTTTGTGCTGACCGGTGAGCAGTTTTGGCTCCCACCTCGCACAAAGTTTCCAATAACCAAGCTGTTCAGTGACAGTCCTGTAAAGTGAGGTTCGAGCAGCATTTGGGAATTCATCAGCCAGACCACTAATCGTCAAACGCCGATCACTTCGAAGTTTTTGGTTCACTTGCTCAACGATGTCGTTGGCCCGAATACTGGGCCTAACACTCCGCCGTTCATCGTGCAAATTTGTGCGGCCATTTCGAAATTATCTACACCAGTGTCGAACCTGTTTGTCACTCATTATGTCCGGTCCATGCACGAGGCATAACTCACGACGGATATCCGCAGCTGACGACCCTTTTGCCAGCAAAAATCTAATCACACCACGCAGTTCACAATTGGCCGGATCTACCATCTGCTCTCACCGACTGGCAAACTCTTACTGCGTCATACCAACACTCCTTTAGGTTCCTCAGGAGTCGGTAGACAGCACTGCAGGCGTGAAACTTCATTCAGGCTTACCATCCGTTAAATATTGTTCACCGGACCTTAGTTTTGGAATACGCCTGGTACAACATAATGTTCTCTATTCACAGTGTTTTATCATAGAATTAATTTCTAAATAATCCACTTTGTTAATTTATTTTTTCTGGATGGCTTTTGCGATAACGTCTATTTTGTGTTACTTTTAGAATCCTGAATAGCACCTTAAAATAACTGATTAAAGGTCCCATCAACAAAAAGGAAAGGAAAGGGGGATGTATCACGAAGGACATTATTTTTTATACTAAAGTGAAGAAAGCTGAACTTATGTAATCCTTGAAACTGCAGTGAGTGCTGGCATTTTGTTGATTTCTCTGTTCTGCACCATTATGTATATTTAGGGTAGTTAATTATATTCGAAACCACTGGCGGCCTCTCTCTACTGCGCCAGACAGTCGGCAGTCGTCGGGGAAATTACGACAGCAGAGGCGGACTAAAATCCTTACCTTATAAAAGATGTGGGAAATGTTGACCTTCTGCTCTCAAACCGGCAGCATATCTCGTGTAAATATTCTCGCTCACTCTCAGAAGCTGGGCAGCAGGAATTCTTCTGATTTATTGCACAATGTTTTCTCTAAGGTCCTGTAGTGTGCGAGGATTGGAACGATACACTTTGTCTTTTAAAGAACCCTATGAATAAAAATCAAAATTCGTTAGGTCAGGAGAACGGGGGGCATCAAATCAACACTAATTCTTCTGTCATCAAACACCTCTCTTAATGCATGTAATGATTCGGCAGCCGTATGTGCTATTGCAGAATTTTGCTGGAACCAACCATACGATTTCTCTTCTTCTGTCAAGCGATTGCAGTGGAACCGTTGATGCAGACAAGTTCACACCTGTTGCAGTGCTCCAGCGTCGAGCCAACACTGTGGATGAAGCTGTACGGTCCGTTATGACCATGCGGACACGATGACTCATCTCGTGGTGTGGTCATGCTCCTCGCTGCGTACTACTTTCATCTATCCAGTGCTTCCACACATCCATCACTGTCGTAGCAGCTTGCCCTTTACGAGCCGAAATGTCACGGTATGACAAACCCGCTTCCCGGATACCGATCATTCTGCCGCGTTCGAACTCACTCACATACCGATATGGCTCCCTTTGACGTCGACGAGGCATATTGGCGCTCACTTTATTGTTTTCACTTTGTTTAACAGCTCTGCACTGACTGCACTGGGTGCAAAACTGACCTTGTCGGACCGACACAAGACGGCACTGCTCGGCCTACGTGTACCCCATCTCTCTGAAAACCTAATCACTTATTGCTTGCACACTCTTCTACACTTCCACCAAGTTTGGAGTTGTTCGGGAAATTCCTCCTTGGTGTTGCAATTTTCACAAACGGCAGTGTATATATATATATATATATATATATATATATATATATATATATATATATATATGTGTGTGTGTGTGTGTGTGGTGTGTGTGTGTGTGTTTTCATTCTCTTTTAAGAAATAAAATCTAATTATACACAAACTCAGGGCTTTCTTCAGAACTTTTAACAATATTTGTAGGTAAAGTCCCCCTAAAACAGGATAGTTACAAGATGCCGAAGTGTTGTGTATTTGACTGCACAAAATCTAGCTCTGGAAATATCAATCATTTCTCTGCTCATCGATGTGTGATTGTGAAAAACTACTAAAACGGTTTATGCCCACGGGTCTTAAAATAGCTGGAAGAATACCTAAAACAAGCACAGCATGCTCAAACTTTTGAATCTTTGATATCCCATTAAAGCAGACTGCTATATTTCCTTAAAACCAATGGTTTCCTCATACAAAAAATTAAGGGTCTAAAGAACTGTGCTTGCTACAAAGGATCATTGTAGCATAAACCGGGAAACGTGAGAATTACGTCTCCATAATTGTAGTTGTATATAAGGGTTAACCACAAAAGGAACAGGAAAGATAGATACACACCGAAATCAAATACGTCGCGCGAATACATACAAACTAATGGTTTAGACATTTCCGCGTTTGTTCCCAAGAGTGTGTGAATGTCTGTATTATACGAAAACACTGCAACATATTTATAGCACCAATGGCTGTTCTTACAGAGAACTTCCGGTTGCTCATTCAGTTTCTCATATCCGCTTTATTTTCCGCACGGGTTTCGACTTTCAGCCATAACAACAACATGTATTTTTTTCTTAATGTCTACCATGGCATCATGGCCCTCTTAGCACAAGCTGAAGATGGATATTAAATTGACTGAAGTAAAGCTAAATAGTTCAGAACAATCCGATGAAAGCTATGCATAATCAGATAAAGATGAGTTACAATTTCATAAACAAATTGTTACCTTAATGGAAGTAATCGTATTTAATGTTTTAAACTGAAAATGCCATTCCAGTACCAATTATCTGTGTTGTGTTGCAAAACGTAAACAAAGTAATAAAGTCTATAGTCTATCTTTTAATAAAATACTGCTTTAGCTGCTTTATTAGATCAACTGATTCTTGATGCAAAGGTATTTAAGTACAACACGATAGAGCCAGGTGGCAATACCTATCACTAGAAAAGTTGTGTACATTTTTGCTTCACATAATCGCTTCGGGTACAGATAAAACGGCGTAAACGGCCATTTCTTTTAATAGAATATAATGTTTTATATCACGACGATAACAACTGATTTCGGAACAGTTATTCATTTCATAGTAAAATCTGTATTATTTTGAAAAAAATATATGCGTTTTAAAAGTCCGTGTTTATTATTATGCAGCGTATGTCATCATTTGTGAAACTCTAGTTATTTTCTATGGCAATTAATGTTCAGCTTACCCTTAAAAAGTTTAACCGAGACATAGCTTCGTTTAGTGTTTTACAGATATAGAAGGCATGATTCCGACTCTACTGTTGTGATCCAAGTTAAATTAATCTCTGAATTCTAAACGAATTCAATGATTTTACATTAATAAGGCCGTTAAGCTATAAACTGGCAAAAATATTGAGACCTGGACTTATGTAATGGCCACACATAGCCCATTGAAGGATAATTACAATGTAGTAGATAATTACAATGTAGTAGTGAAGGGAAAGATACCTAAGAGAGAGAGAGACAGAGAGAGAGAGGGAAAGAAAGAAGGAAAGAAAGAGGGAAGGAGACTTGGTCGCGTGGTAAGGTGTTTGATCAATATTAACGTTATGTTAATATGCAGCTACGGAAGATTTGAGAATATGCTGCGATGAAATGTTACTTTGTACTGTTTTGTAAAAGAAAATACACATGAAGTTACAAACAAAGGCTTTATGTCTTAATAATTGGCTAAAGAGTTTATAAGGACCATGGGTTTCCTTTTAAGGAAGGCAAATATGAAGATCCGGAATGAAGTCTGTGAATTTGATTATACTCAGCTTTTGTTAACTGAAAAGTTTCGTTTAGATTCCTCTGGTTTCATATAGGATTTTAGTTAAAACACTCTGAATTCTTTTAATCACCACAGCTCTATGATGCAATCATTTTAATAATCTCCTAATTGATTTACTTCTTTTCTGAACTGGGATTTCAAGTTGTATGTCCTGAAAACAAGTTTTTTTTCGGAAGTCGTATTAAATGCATTTTATTATTCAGCAGATATCTATTACATTGCCGTTATTAACAACTGGAGTACTTTCTAACTAGGCATTTGTACTACTGAATCAGGTAAAATCTTCTTAACATGCGAACGTTTGCCATTTACAATTTGCATGCACTTATTTTATTTTAAAATCTTAAATGCTTGTGATGCCAACAATCTGGATGTTTCCGTTTATTGTCACTATTAGGCAGGATATAGTTTCCAGTGCACTGCATTTTATTTTACTTTTAATCCAAAATTGATTTTGATAAACAGAATCAGATGCAAATGACCAAGTTACTACATTGTTTTTAACCCTTTCCTCCAGTCAGGCTGTAGAACTACATAGATCCATAAACAATATCTATCACACAAACAGGTGGCTAAAGGCAAGGTACTGATCACTTATGTTAGGAAAACAGAACTGTAAAATGCACGGGAAGTTATTATATTTTACCTCAGCTGTTACACCCTAACATTTATTTTGTTTCGTGTGCTCGGAAGTCTTGTTAGGGGTTTCGTACATCTTTCAAAGTACAGGCGACATTACCAGCTTTTTACTCACTAATTTTAAGTTTAAACTTTATTGGCTGTTTCCTTATCAGCTATTTTTATTAAAACGCTCCCCTATGCTTTAAAATTTTTGATGGACCGTGTGAAAGTAACAGTTGCAAGTATGGATTGAGAACGAACGACTGAGTCTCCTAGTACTAGTTATACACGTACTTGACGGCGTGAAGCATTATGCAGTATAGTAACTAGTATGTATATAAGCAATGGTTATTTGTGGCATTGATATTTTTAACGGTTTCTTATAAGATCACGTTCATGAATAAACAGAAATGAATTGCTAATAGCCTATAGTTTCAAGCAATACAAATACTAATGCCTCTTGTGGTTGAGTGTATACTGTCGCAGGTTTTATTTATGAGAATTTGTTGAGGTAATGATTGCATATTCTCTCTGCACAAGATCTGTTATATATGTTTGCAACATACATCTAATTAAGCAGCTTCTTTTCACAGTTTTTCAAATTTTCAATAAAATCATACTTCTTGTTATGGCAGCCACAATGACGGTCTAGAATTTGGTAAGCTGAGAACTTTCTGCGATTATTCGATTCGGTACTGTGAATGTTTATTTTTGGGGAGAGGGTTAGTTTAATCATCAATACTATATGATTTTGCTGCATTAGAATTCATTTCCTTTAAAGAAAAGCTTTTAATTGTTTTTCTGCACATATTTGCAAATTAAACTCGTTAGGCGTCAGATTAAAATGTTATATTGAGATATGTAAAATTTCTGTAAACACAAGCGTGATCTTTTCATCTAATTATGATCTTCGATTTGGCACAAGTGTTTATTAAATGTAGTAAATTTTTCAGCGTGATAATTAAGGTTTAAGAACACCTTTGTCCTGCAAATAACTTCATGTTTCTATAATTTTTACTATTCCTAAGTGTTTTAAGCTTTGTATTTAAATGTAGGCTGCTTACTGTTTCTAACATCTTCAGGCATTATACTGCCTAATATGTTTGTTTACAGCATCAAAAACATTTCGTAATCAATAAAAGCTGTATAGAAAGGGCTATTCAAAAAGAAGGAACAAATTTTCAATATTCATTTTTAATGAACGGCAATAGATAACGACACATACGACACATCATTAAATACAGGAAAAATCAACATTTTAAGCCCCACCTTTTAGTTCCATTCGGTGCCTACAAGCAGCACTGTGTTTGTTTACGAGAAAATGGCGATGCCACAGGAAAAGTCTTTTTGTGTGCTGCATTATGCAAAGAGAATCCATTGCTTAATGCAGCGTGCATTTCGTTGTACGTTCAAAAACGAGTCGCCTTGTCATAAAAAATTATATTTGATACAATAAATTCGTAAAAGATTGTTGCATATGCAAATGGAAAAGCACTGGTCGTCCTCGCAAAACAAATGGTGCTCATTTTGAACACATAACATAAACATTTGAAATTTTCTCTATTCAGTGATGCTTTGCATGTGTCGCCATCTATTATCGTTCATTAGAAATAAATATTTAAAGTCTGTTCCTTCTTTTTGAATAACCCTGTATAGGAGTATTCTGTTTCAAATACTTTTATCCTAATTGAGCACATGCAAAATTACAATATGTACATAACCTGCTGGTTATGTTTGACGGTAAGTAGTAGCGAATAAGCGGTTTATCCCCACTTAATATGCAGGAATGTCTATTCATATGCAAAACAGCACCCCTCCCCCACTTCCCCCTCCCAACCCCAGCTCCTTGGTACTTTTAGTTGCAGCTGTGGGCCATAAACGTTGTTGAGTACAATGGAAGCTTGACACTTAAGCAATTAAGGGTATCCTACACCTGTCAAAACGAACAAAGGGGTCATAATTTATGGCTCTGTAACAAAGGCGAGATGTTTTTCCTACCCATTCCACATCCGGCCACTTAGCAGTTACCCACCCCCACTCCCATTGTTTCTCGAACACGTGGAGGAATCCATCCATCAATGTCAAAATGAACAAAGAGCTTGCTGGACAAAGGAAGAGATTCTATTGTTTACTTTTAGAAAGACCATCTGGCATACTCATTCCACTAGCTTTTAAGAAAAGAACAATGCTTGCCCTTCAGCTGTCAAATGAACAAAGCCCATGATAAATTATGGTCGTGACAAAAGAGAACCTGAAGCCCGTTAACAGAGAAACAAGTTCTATTGTATTTTCTCTCTATTGTCCGGGGCAAGGCATCTTTCTGGCATTTCTCATTCCACAACCTATAACAAAGCCGGTCCCTTTCCATTGTTTCTCGAACACCTGCTAGCTTAACAAAAGAATCTGAGGTGGCCTTATGCTCGCTCTGTCCTTGTTCGCGTGAAAGAGAGAGAGAAGTCTGTTTACCTACTATACGTAAAAAATTTAACGTCAGCCATCATGGTTTTTGCCTTGAGGGGCTGTTCTCTCCGATGTTTTACGAGATCCTACGAATATATCCGAGCATAGTTAAACAAGCTCTCTGTTTATGTAGTTGACTTTTCAATCGCGATATAAGAATGTATTTAACCTATGTCATTACATGCATTGAACCTCTGCGTATACTTGGATATCCATAGATCGGTGTTCTATTCTTACTGGAAATCAAATGTTTATTGCTAATGAGAAATTGAAGATTGATATTATTGTATCATTACCCTATTAATAAAAGGGTGTTCAGAGGCTTGCAACTCGAATCTTACTAGGCGAAACTCTAAGGCGTAATAACTATTAAATTATGCAAGGTCAGATTAAAATGTATTTAACAAATATAATCTAATTTTTTATATATCATTACCCTCATTAATAAAAGGGTGTTCAGGGGGTCCGGGATCGAATCTTACCCAGCGAAACTCTAATGCGTAATAACTATTAAACTATGGAAGTATGTGCGGTCAGATTAAAATGCATTTAATAAATATAATTATTTACATTAAACACCGATGTATACTTAGGTATCCAAATTGATACTATGTTAGGGTAAAACTTTATTATATCATTACACGTATTAATGAAAGGGTGTTCAGAGGATCCTAGCTCGAATCTGCGAAACTCTAATGCTTAATACATATTAAACTATGTGAGTATTGGGCGGTCAGATTAAAACGTGTTTAACAGATATAATTTAATTTATATGACATTACAGTGTTTAACGATCTGTATTCTTAGGAACCCGGAGCACCTAGTTCGAATTTTACCCAGCGGAACGCTATAATAACTATTAGATTATTGACGCAGGAGCGGTCAGATTAAAATTGCATTTAAAAATATAATTTTTGATATTAAAACCTGAAGCATACTTAGATATCCCGATGCCTAGACGCCATTCTTTCTTCTTCTCTCTTTTTGTCTCTATCTATCTATCTCTTTCTTTCTTCTCGACTTGCACACATTCAATCGTTCACATATACATGAGCACTTGTACACACATCAGCAAACATACACCAGTTCACGCACACATGTACATGCAAGCACATACACACACACGTACATGAAAGCACACACACATGCACATACACGCATATACATGTGTTCACTTACACACACTAACACATTCCACGAACACACACACGCAAGCACATACACACACGCACATACATACACCAGTACAGACACGCATTTACGCACCTCATGCGTATACATACATACACACACCAGTGCTCTTACAGTCACACATACATATACATGGACGCACACACACACGCATACACACACATAGCGCACACACTCACTTACATACATAAACCGTTACACTTGCACATACACGTACGCACACGACCGCGCACACACACACGCAAGCACATACACACACGCAATAAATACACCAGTACACAGACATTCACGCACCTCAGGCGTATACATACATACACCAGTGCTCTTACACTCACACATACATATACATGGACGCACACACACATGCATACACACATACACGCACACACACTCACGTACATACATACACCGTTACACTTGCACATACACATACGCACACGACCGCGCACGCACACACACGCAAGCACATACACACGCACACGCACTTACACACCCGCACGCATACACAAATGCCTGTTCACTTACACCCAACAGCACCAAACCACACACGCACACGCAAAAACACACGCACACTCCAACTCACGCGCATGTCCTGAATGAAAAGGGATAAAATGATGCAATAAAAACTAATTATAGCTCGGGATGCAAGGCGCCATTTACGAATTGCTCGAAACTGGTCTGGATGCATGGGTTCGAATCCTAGGACTGATTACAAATTCATCTTCTAATAATTCCAAAACTAATTAAGATAAAGACGATAAATAAACCTTATTACTTTCATGACATTAGCTGGTTTCTTGTGGACATATATTAGAGTACCAGGTTTCATGGGTTCGATCCTTAATTTTAAAAAATCAATTATCTCAGAAACTAGCAGGGATAGAAGAGCGGACCAAAGCATGATCGTTAGCTCCTATGATGGACAATTAATGCCTGTATATAATTTCCAATCAGTTGTCAATATTTCGAATCCCGATCTTTCGATGACTCCCTTTATTTTCCTCTGTGCTCTAGAATATATCATTTAGATCAATGTTGTAACTGCATACTCTTTTAAACACATCAAACTAATATTATAAATAGTTTTGTTTCTGGTGTTCAGTTTTCCCATTTGTTACGCTTGGATACCGTATTTCATAAGAACCATCAAATCAAATTTTACCTGTTGTTCATAAACTTCCGCTTCATAGAGCAAACAGCCTTAGTATAGGGGAGCATAACAGCAATATCATTGCCTTTAGATGCAAGGATATAAGCGTAATGCCTATAGATTTTAGAAGAAGTCAACGACGTCGAGGATATAATAATGGAATGATTCGACGCACACATCATGCTCTGCCCCTGACGCCCATCGGGTTAACATCACGCAATCGCCAGTTCCTACAGTTATTGGGCTTCAGAATCCCATAATCATGGGCATCTTCAATGTTACCGGGACGTTGCTTTTGCAATGACACCGAGATTCGACGACAAGGTCACTAAGAAGAGGAACATGTGTTTTCACCATATAATACATCAGCTCTGGACTCTAACAACGAGTTTAGAATCCCTTGTCAAGTTGAACATTTATATACTTTACCCTGTCTCAGGTGAAGAGAATGCGATTGTTAAACCTGTACTCATCGAGTGGAGAAGGCTGTGATTCGACTTTCTGATGCTGAGACCTTCAAGACTGTTAAGCTGGATAAGACTCTGTTTCACCTGTTTAGGACCATGGATCTGCATACTCAACCTGCTGTGTTACAGGAATTCATCTGAATAGTGACAACACATCTAAAATGGAGAAGCCGGGATTTGTCATTTTTGGTGCTCTGGCTTTAAGATCGAGCAATGCGTCTAAAGACGGTTCACTTTTTTATCATTGTAACATAACTTAAACCAACCATTGCAATGATTTATTTTTCATTAGGAATGTAAGGATTTTTAATGAATAAAAACACTATGTAAAAGCATACCGTAATTCTTTTTATTGTTATTATTTATCTTACATTTCTATCACTTCCTCATCCGACTCATTGTTTCTGTATATGTCATTACACTTGTAACAGCAGGTTATGTAAATTTCTTTATTATTTAAATGAAAGTCTTTTTATTTTCATAATTGGTATTCCAGCGTGGCAAACAGTCTTAATGCTGTTAATGTATACAGGGCTCAAGTCTTTTAGGGTACAAATTTCATCTCCATTTAAAAGTATTCCACAATCATTTAAATTACTGTTCACAATGATTAATTTCAGCTAATATAGGGAGACTCGCTTGAGCTAACTCTCAGCTATGCATTGAATTTTATATACAATTGTCCGTGTTTTTTCATCGTATGCCCTGTGATGTTATATAAGTATCCTTCTTAGCGTCTTTTGGTGATGTAGATGTCTCAGCACCCGCTTCTTACCAGCATGTTTCTTGGAGGTGTCGATGCTGCTTATTCTATCCTCCAATAGCGTCAGCCTCCTTTGCATGGCTGCAGGCTATTCCTCTTCTTCTTCTTCTTATTGAACAGTCAGAAACATTACACAATGAAAGTCTTAGAAAACTGATTTGGACTAGTAAAGGCAACCTGAAAGAATTACATTTTTTGTTATGATACATGTAAAATGAAACACAAAAGATGTGTATAAACATTCGGATATTTATCGTTATTTCAATGCATTAGATATAACTACATTCAAGCATGTGATTTCGTAAATTTGTTTATAAAAATTCTATAACATTCATCTTTTGTATCGTTATATGTAATATCAACGAGTCAGTTGTTTTATTTATGAATTTTTTTCATGTTAAAATAGGGGAAGATTCAATACTTAAGTTTATCACTTCTACACACCTTCTCTGAATATAAAAAAGACAATTTATATGACTTAAATTTCCCCATCTCTGCCATACCGTTAATATAGCGCTCTGGCAAGAACACTTGACAATCCTCCAGTGAATATACGATCCTGATACCATATCTTGTTTGAACTCTCTTTAAGGACTTTATCTCATAGTTAAGACCTATTTCGAGATCTTGAACTCGACGAGTCGGTAGGAAACTACGTTCTTCAACCATCTTGTTAAGTCTATCTGTTAAACCATCTGAAACAGTCATTGACATGAATTATTGTTTTCACTACATTATTCAAGTTGTAGAACAAGTTATACTCTTCTTTATATTAGAACTATGGTGTGTGTATGTTTTGTAAGTATGCTTATGAATGTGTAGAGAAACAAAGAACGAATGGAGAAAATCGTGTGAATATTAATAGAAGAATGTGTAGCAAAAATCGTATGAATGTGAGGAGAAACAAAGAATAAGTACAGAAAATCATGTGAATGTTCATTGAAGATGAGCTAGCAGGGAACCAAAGAATGAGTAGAGGAAATCGTGTGAATGTATAGTGAAACAAAGAATGAGTGGGGAAAATCGTATGAATTTTATGTAAGAAGAATGTGTAACGAAGATCGTATGAATGCGTTGAGAAACAAAGAATGAGTAGAGAAAACGTATGAATGTTAATAGAGTATGAACCTGCAGGGAAACAAAGAATGAGTGGAGAAAATTGTGTGAATGTTTATGGAAGAGGAATGTGTAGCGAAAATCGTGTGAATGTTTATAGAAGAAGAATGAGTAGAAAAAATCTTGTGAACTGGAGAAGAGTACGCAGAGAAATCCATGTGAATGTAAAGCACAGATTAGAAAATATTATGCTCCTGCAATGAATCGTCTTTCATGTACTGTAACGTTTAAACAAAATTAAATGTATTGTAAAACCCAACACTGATTTTGTATAGTTATGTAAAAACTCACCTTGCATTGTTACGTGTTGATATGTGCTGTACGTGTAGATGGTCTGCACCTCACGCTGCTTTTAAAGTCCTTTAAAACTTAAATATAAAGTTAATAAGTACACAATAGTTCTAACAGGCGCAGATATCTGTTTATATAGGGATCTAAACACCCTCCAGGCGACACTAGCATGTTATCATGGCAGTGATGCTTACACATCATGTGATTATTACACTCATGGAATTATCATCTCTTGCTGCGTATGCGCAGAGATTTTCAGCACTTCTATCCCTACTTGTTTCACTTCCTCTCGCTCTCTTTCTCTCTCTCTCTCTCTCTCTCTCTTTCTCTCTCTCAGAGTACATCCATAATGTCTTTACACAAAGCTGCATGCAGTTTCAGTATCAATCTAACTGATGTATTCTAGAGTACAGAGGAAAATCAGGGAAGTCATTGAAAGATCGGGATTCGAACTAAGGTCAACTGATTGGAAATTATATACAGCATTAGTTGTTCATCGTAGGAGCTATCGAACATGCTTCCTTCCACGGCTCTATATCTGCTAGTTTCTGCGATAATTGAGATTTAAACTTAAGGATCTAACCCTGGACGTTAGGTACCCGAATATACACCCGCAAGATATTATCTGATGACAAACGTAATAAGGTTTATTAGGTGCCTTTATCTTAATTATTTACTAAGTTATTAAATTTATAAGTAAATATCATTGAATCAGTGTTCTAACTCAGAACACCAGAAACAGAATTATTTATAATATTAGTTTGATGTGTTTAAAATACCTGTATGCAGTTACAACACTGATCTAGATGATATATTCTAGAGCACAGAGGAAGATAAAGGGAGTCACTGAAAGATCGGGATTCGAACTATTGACAACTGATTGGAAATTATATACAGGCATTAATTGTCCATCATAGGAGCTAACGATCATGCTTTGGTCCGCTCCTCTATCCCTGCTAGTTTCTGAGATAATTGATATTTTAAAATTAAGCATCGAAACCATGACACCTGGTACTCTAATATATGTCCACAAGAAACCAGCTAATGTCATTAAAGTAATAAAGTTTATTTATCGTCTTTATCTTAATTAGTTTATTAGAAGATGAATTTGTAATCAGTCCTAGGATTCGAACCCGTGCATCCAGACCAGTTTCGAGCAATTTGTAAATGGCGCCTTGCATCCCGAGCTATAATTAGTTTTTATTGCATCATTTTATCTCTTTTCATTCAGGACATGCGCGTGAGTTGGAGTGTGCGTGTGTGGTTTGGTGCTGTTGGGTGTAAGTGAACAGGCATATGTGTATACGTGCGGGTGTGTAAGTGCGTGTGCGTGTGTATGTGTATGTGCTTGCGGGTGTGTGCGTGCGCGGTCGTGTGCGTATGTGTATGTGCAAGTGTAACGGTGTATGTATTTACGTGAGTGTGTGTGCGTGTATGTGTGTATGCGTGTGTGTGCGTCAATGTATATGTATGTGTGAGTGTAAGAGCACTGGTGTATGTATGTATACGCATGAGGTGCGTGAATGCGTGTGTGTACTGGTGTATATATGTGCGTGTGTGTACTGGTGTATGTATTGCGTGTGTGTATGTGCTTGCGTGTGTGTGCGGTCGTGTGCGGATGTGTATGTGCAAGTGCAACGGTGTATTATGTACGTGAGTGTGTGCGTGTATGCGTGTGTGTGCGTCCATGTATATGTATGTGTGACTGTAAGAGCGCTGGTGTGTGTATGTGTGTATACGCATGAGGTTCGTAAATGCGTGTCTGTACTGGTGTATATACGTGCGTGTGTGTATGTGCTTGCGTGTGTGTGTACGTGGGATGTATTGGTGTGTGTAAGTGAACATGTATATGCGTGTATGTGCATGTGTGTGTGCTTGCATGTACATGTGTGCGTGTACTGGTGTATGTTTGCTGATGTGTGTACAAGTGCTCGTGTATATGTGAACGATTGAATGTGTGCAAGTCGAGAGAAAGAAAGAGATAGATAGAAAGAAAAAGAGAGAAGAAGAAAGAATGGCGTCTAGGCATCGGGATATCTAAGTATGCTTCAGGGTTTAATATCAAAAATTATATTTGTTAAATGCAATTTTAATCCGACCGCTACTGCCTCAATAATTTAATAGTTATTATAGCGTTTTGCTGGGTACGATTCGAACTAGGGGCCTCCGGGTTCCTAAGAATACAGCTCGTTAAACATTGTAATGTCATATAAATTAAATTATATCTGTTAAACACGTTTTAATCTGACCGCCCAATACTCACATAGTTTAATATTTATTAAGCATTAGAGTTACGCAGAGTCGAGCTAGGATCCTCTGAACACCCTTTCATTAATCAGTGTAATGATATAATAATGTTTTACCCTAACATAGTATCAAATTGGATACCTAAGTATACATCGGTGTTTAATATAAATAATTATACTTGTTAAATGCATTTTAATCTGACCGCACATACTCCCATAGTTTAATATTTATTAAGCAATAGAGTTTCGCTGGTTAAGATTTGAGCCAGAACCCTCTGAACACCCTTTCATTAATTAGGGTAATGATATATAAAAAATTAAATTATATTTGTTAAATACATTTTAATCTGACCGTGCATAGTTTAATAGTTATTACGCATAAGAGTTTTGCTGGGTAAGATTCGATCTCGGAACCCCTGAACACCCTTTTATTAATGAGGGTAATGATGTATAAAAATTGAATTATATTTGTTAAATACATTTTAGTCTGACCTTGCATAATTTAATAGTTATTACGCCTTAGAGTTTCGCCTAGTAAGATTCGAGTTGTAAGCCTCTGAACACCCTTTTATTAATAGGGTAATGATACAATAATATCAATCTTCAATTTCTCATTAGCAATAAACATTTGATTTCCAGTAAGAATAGAACACCGATCTATGGATATCCAAGTATACGCAGAGGTTCAATGCATGTAATGACATAGGTTAAATACATTCTTATATCGCGATTGAAAAGTCAACTACATAAACAGAGAGCTTGTTTAACTATGCTCGGATATATTCGTAGGATCTCGTGAAACATCGGAGAGAACAGCCCCTCAAGGCAAAAACCATGATGGCTGGCGTTACATTGTTTACGTATAGTAGGTAAACAGACTTCTCTCTCTTTCACGCGAACAAGGACAGGGCGAGCATAAGGCCACCTCAGATTCGTTTGTTAAGCTAGCAGGTGTTCGAGAAACAATGGAAAGGGACCGGCTTTGTTATAGGTTGTGGAATGAGAAATGCCAGAAAGATGTATTGCCCCGGACAATAGAAAGAAAATACAATTGAACTTGTTTCTCTGTTAACGGGCTTCAGGTTCTCTTTTGTCACGACCATACTTTATCATGGGCTTTGTTCATTTTGACAGCTGAAGGGCAAGCATTTTTCTTTTGTTAAAAGCTAGTGGAATGAGTATGCCAGATGGTCTTTCTAAAAGTAAACAATAGAATCTCCTCCTTTGTCCAGCAAGCTCTTTGTTCATTTTGACATTGATGGATGGATTCCTCCACGTGTTCGAGAAACAATGGGAGTGGGGGTGGGTAACTGCTAAGTGACCGGATGTGGAATGGGTAGGAAAAACATCTCGCCTTTGTTACAGAGCCATAAATTTATGACCCCTTTGTTCGTTCTGACAGGTGAAGGATACTCTTAATTGCTTAAATGTCAAGCTTCCATTGTACTCAACAAGATTTATGGCCCACAGCTGCAACTAAAAGTACCAAGAAGCTGGGGGTGGAAGGGGGGAAGTGGGGGAGGGGAGCTCATTTGCATATGAATAGACATTCCTGCATATTAAGTGAGCATAAACCGCTAAATCCCTACTACTACGGTACTATGTTTAAATAAATATTGACTTGTGGTAACAATATAATTACGTTATCAGTATAAAACTGTTCTTAAAATTGATTCTGAAGAGATCTACAAAGAACAATCCATTTAATTTCGGCAATATATTTTAAAACAACTTCGATGTATTATGATTAATACAAAAACGGGTGTTCTATCCGATATTTAAATGGATATGAATACATGTATTTAAACATTATACCATACGAAACACATAAATTAAAATTAGAGAATTTATTGTCCAT
Source organism: Deroplatys truncata (assembly GCA_030765065.1). NCBI lineage: Eukaryota > Metazoa > Arthropoda > Insecta > Mantodea > Mantidae > Deroplatys > Deroplatys truncata. The sequence continues at coordinate 332,850,895 of CM060990.1, forward strand.
TAATTAAATGCTAAGTAATTTAACTGTTTTTTGAGAGATTAAAAACATATTTTCATATTTGCACATATACTCTAACGCATGATCTATCTTTTGTAAGCTAAAGAAATGGTGAATGCACACTTGAACCTTTTAATGTAAATACGTTGGTTATTAATTCCGAAATGTATTGCTACTTACAATGGCAAGCCAAATCCAGGAACTTTCACAAGTCACTGCTTTCGAATTTCTTCTGACTGCTTGCTGGCCAACGAAGGAGGTGACAAGCAAACACTGAAGAGACATAGAGGATGGGCATTTAGTTCAGTTGTAGAAGGTTATGTAGAAAATTTCAACTGTGAGAAGAAATTAAGAAATTTTGCAAATATTGTAGTTAATGCAATTAATATGCAACTATCTGTAGATGACTTCTTGACATTATTTGAATTTGAATAATTGTACGTACTAGAGGTAAAACAAGTATTAGCCACATTACTGTGAACTTCATAAGCTTTCAGAGTGCGTAACCTAAATGGATACAATTTGACATGCACGAGCAAATGATGTAGTAATACAACTTCTAAAACTACAGCTAATTGGCACTGTTAAAAGTAATTGATATAATCGGTAGCACTGGAAATGTTTTAGAATTTGTAAAACTATGATCCTACTGAAAACAACCTGTGGATTACAAATTTGATCTTTCACAAAGAACTATCATTCTATTGGAAACGGTTGAGATAAAATTACTAACACTTTTCAGTGGTTATGTATTACTAAGCTAATAAAGAAATCAAAACCAGAACTATAACAACAAGGTAAGTGCAGTAGTTGAGAATTAAACTTCCATCTGGCACACGCACTTATTATGAGGAGCGAATGGTAGACATTTCTAACACCGAAAATTCCATAAAGTTTTACCATATTATTCACAATTTGTGCTTATAAGAACTAATTAATTTCTTCATTAAATTAGTACTTTAGAAACTACAATAGTGTTCAAAGCATTTTCAAGGGCAAATACTTTTAAATGTAATAGGCACACCAAATGCATATTTAAAACTGACTTGTACTTTCAGAAAATTACGATTTTCTCACTTCAGAGAAAAGCAATGTATGAGTTGCATCACACTAATTTGTTAACTTACTTCCAAATCACATTTTTACAAAGAGTGCATACAGAAGAATGTGTCGCTTTTTCCCTATACTTTGAGAGCATGTATAGCAAATTTTAAGTGTATTGGAATTAATGGTTCTTTCACACAAGCCGTGTGTTGGACAGAGTTGGAAAGGTAGAATCAGATGACTGAATGTTGCCATGGTAGCTCAGTGGTTAGAGCAACTGGACGGAGACCGGGAGATCCGTGGTTCAAATCCCGGCTATGGCATTGAATTTTTCAGTCATCTGATTCTACCTTTCCAACCCTGACCAACACACGGCTTGTGTGAAAGAACAATTAATTCCATTAATTCACCTAATAGTGGTTGCAACTATAAAGCCCGGGACTTAAAGTACTTACAATGAATGTAAGTCGCCATTGGGGTATGGCATCTCAATACAATTTGAGATCTCCTTGTGGTTTACCGGAAAAAATGCGAATCAGCTGGAGAATTTAATGTCGTGTCGGCATGTTGCCATGGTAGCTCAGTGGTTAGAGCAACCGGACGGAGATCGGGAGATCCGTGGTTCAAATCCCGGCTATGGCATTGAATTTTTCAGTCATCTGATTCTACCTTTTTAAGTGTATTGTTTAATATATTTCGTAAAAATGGTGCTTCAAAGATGCCAAAGGTTAAAACGTTTGAATGCTAGAAAATACAAATGAAATAGAAAACCTTCCACATTTTCCATGAATCTTGACAATGAACAGGTTTAAATTTAGGCGAAAAGCTGCCGAAATTTTGGAATGTTAGAACTACAATATAGTTTCTAGGCAATAATTAGCTAGTAGATTAATTCTAGACTGCTTTTACTTATTTCACAACTACTTATTTAGCTTTAGTAACAAAATCCATGATAATGTCAGTAAGAATAATGGAATGTTTACTAAAGAATAAGTAAACAAATAAACTCAAATGACGCGAAATGACAGTACTTTAACACAATGCTAATCTAGGAGTAGGAATTTCCTTATGATACCTCATGTTTATAGAAAGAATGAATAAATCAAGGATTTATACCAGCAACAAATGGGCTCTGGGTATAAAGAACTGAGAATTATCCGGTATTTGTGATATAAGAATAAGGAACAAACCCATAAGGCATTTATTTCAACAATTAATTAAGGGCGTAAAGACAAAATAATAAATGTGTGCCATCATGCCCTCATCTTAAGAAGGAACCAATATTTCTTTTAGAATAATGTAATATAAAACCTTAATGGTAACTATGCAGCATATGGCCTTTAATCACATTCAATAATACGATATAAGGAATGAGAGCTTTAAAATCAAACTTACCATTTAACTGAGTTATTTAGCCTTCCTCGTCTATGTTAAACTAATTAATTTCCTTATACCACAAATTTAATTTGAATTTAAAGCTTATACAGTACCTGAATAAAGAAATACTCTGGTTAAAGAAATTTATTTCACTTTGCTCTCGCTAGTGTCTTAAAATAGCATAGGAGGCACTTCGTCTCCAGTAAAGCAAAAGTAGGAGAAGGAATTATGATTATAAGTATTATTCAAGAGTTAATGGCTTTTATCGACATACCTTAAGCTTACAGCTGATTTTTCTGCTTCTTTGTTATAAGGTGTAGTATAGCTGTGAGCTGGAAATGAAAAACGGTCTGCTGCCATATGGTATTACATACTGTACACGATGTTTCTTCCGTATACGAGCGTGATGATGGCATTCATATGTGATTGGCTTCTGGGAAGTAAAGCATCGAGAATCGCATACTTCTGGAATGTTGCTTTTAGAGTATACATTTTATAAGTCTTGCAGATGTTCCTTTCTTCTTCTTTCCTCCCTTGGAATTATTTTGTACTCTTTGCCCCTGTGTCTGTGAGATAACCACTGCACCTCTTGGTCAGCGACTGCGGTTCTGTTAAACAACCTTCTTTGCACCACGTAACTTAAGTTTGCGTTGCCTTATCAAAGCTCAGGACATTTATTTTTTGTTTAACGGTTACCCTCTACTACTTTTCTTAGTTCCTGTAATACTGGACTCTGTTCTGATGATATCCGACTGTAATTCCCACCCTGTACTCACATTTAAGACCATGACATTGTCCAACAGTAATAAAAATTGCGTAAGTGTCTAGATATTCGCTTAATTTCGCGATGTTTACAATATTTAACCTCCGATCAATTTCCTGGGTATTCTGAGTCTGTAATTGGCGTTAATGGTATTAGGGTAAAATTAAGTCCTTTGGATTGTAGCATTCTGTTTTTCGCAGAAAAGGAGCAAATAGCTTCTCGGTTCGGTGGATTACTATATCTGATTGGAGTGGAACTCTAGACATTGAATAACAAGTAAACATATTACAGTTTTTGGTAACCGGTAGATGGTCGACAGAAAAATATATAGTTAATTTTGCTCCTAGAAGTCAAGGAAAGGAAATGCTTCGGAGGTAATGATGAAGCCGTAGAAATATCACAAAGTTGTACTTTCTGAAGGCGAACTTGGGTGCAGTGTAGTTAATCGAAGCTCAGACAGCACGAAAGAGGAATTCGGATACCATTGGATAGTTTTTCTTCACCATAAGACAACTCACTGGTGTATTCTACAGCCATAATGTATGAAGAATAAACTACGAGTACTTTAGTTTAGGTATTTCCTACATTCACAATTCTGCAGTGCAGCTGTTGCTTTCAGGTTATCTGCATTCCATAAAGCGGATTAGTGGTTGTGGTTTCAACGAGGCACTGAGCCGTAACAACACAAGCTTGCGTGCTTGGGTCAGACGGATTATGTACTGTGAAACATGCGCCCATGTTTGATTGGAGAATGGTATTATACTCAGAATAGCGCTATATGTCTTAGCTGGATATGTTGTAGGAAAGCAATCGACAAGGGATTTGCGAGTACGCTTATTGGTAACGTGGAGAAAACGAGCCTGTAGCTTAGAAGGGAATGCAACATATTTTCTTGGTAGCTAAGCAATTTATTGCTTATACAGAGTTATAAAGTAAAACGATTTTTCAGGGGATGATAGTATGCATCAAAACAAGAAAAGATAAAATAAATATAGATGCTGTAAATCGCATGTCCTGACATATAAACGCTTTTTCATAAAAGGTGCTCAATGTGACAACCCTTTATGTCAATGCATCCCTCTGCCCTTCGGCGTAACGAATCACCGACCCTTCACAATTGACGCAGCCACGATACGTCCTCCAACCACTGAAGCAATACCTTTGCCTCAAGGTTGCTGCTTTTCTCCTCCTAGTTGGTTTTTTTTTTATACTTTGCCACGGCTGCTCGAGCATGAGATCTTAATCACTGGGTATGCGTGAGTGTATGTACATAGAAACACGAACGCTTTCTTGGAACCCTTTTGTTCACCATTAAAATAAGGCTTAAGATTTGCCGATCACTTTTAAATTCTTACGATGTTACTGTGTCTTTTCCAAGACTGAAGATTATCAATTACAGCTGAACGTTCGATCCTCCTGCAAGTTAACACCCAGAGAATATTGTTCCGCACCCCAAGAGGGCCACAACGATAGTGGTGTCCTCACCACACGAGCGTCCCCGCGAGAATGTCCTCCCCACACGCGCGATATAAAGAAAGGACTTCTAACTTCCCCTCTCTCCCCTTAACCATTTCGTACCAAAACTCAGCGTTATGAAGCTTCAACTGACCTTCACATCCTGGCCAGTGCAACTGCACCCATTAATTCCAAGAGTAACTGGCTTCAGCGGGACTTACCCTTTATACCTGGGGCTGGTCCCTAATTAGCTAAACTGTGCCTGTCTGGCCTTTCTGTCGCTTTTAACAGTCAACAATTTTCCCAATGCTTCTCCTTTTAATACATGCACTGATTCTAAATAATTTAGTATTTATTTTATTTCGCTATCCTTCCAAGATTATTTAGATAATTATTGACTTTATAATTTCGGCTTCAAATACCCCCATATGCATTGTTATATTACAAAATAATATGACAATGTGTATGTCTTACCCGAAACGGTTCCCTCTCAGCAATTTCGCGATTGATCGGCAAGCATTGAATTGGTTACATGATTCTTTTACATATAGTCAACATATAAGTTTCTTTACACTGTTTTCAATTATGTTCCTTCTACAAATATGTTGGTCATATATATAGCTTACCCTTCACATGATTCACTTTAACCATTGTTATACAAAAGTTACATTCACTAACATCATTCAAATTAAAGCTATTATTATACGAGATTTACACTGAATATGGTATAGTATTCAAATTAAACAATTATTATATTTTGTTTTCTGTTATTCTGATTCGAGTACATGTTTTTCGTTTTTTTCTTTGAGAATATTATTCTCTTTCTCACTTCCCATTCACATTGTGCACTAATCACTTTCACTTCACTGTTTTTCTTATATTTATTTTACAATTTTCTTAACCTAATGATATTTCTATATTCATGCGCTAACGTTTCTCAGAAAATTCACACCGTTTGCATTTTATCAGGAACATTCAATGTTTTGCGATAAGGTCTCATAAGTTGTTTTGTGCCATTTACCAATAGATTTATTAGTTTTTATATCTACTACCTCAAAAGTATGTTCCCCAAATTTAGCAGTAATAATTACCGGGCCTTTATATAAGAGCTCTAACCCATGATTTCTCCCTTTTAATGCGCTGGATAATTTGTGCTCCCTGGCAAGCACAGGGTCTCCTATTTTCGGTTCCCATTCATGCTTTCGCTTCTTTACTTTAGATTTCCTTTTTTCTGCCTTTTCTTTTAACCTGTCAACAACAATTTTAGCCCTTTTTCTTCGGATAATGGCGGTTGCTTTCCTTCAATCGTTTTGGGTATCCCTTTAAAGATAGGTTCAGGTTCAATTCCTTGCATTAACTGTATTGGTGCGAATCCTGTCGTCGTATTGATGGTGTTATTTATTATCTTTTCTATTACATTACAATACCTTACCCAATTTTTGTGATTACTATGAGTCAGTGCACGAAAATAGACTTCAATCTCCTTCAATATGCGTTCTGTTGGATTACCAGATGGAAAATAAGAGGAACAATGATAGAGTTTTATATTCTAATTCTTTATGGTCTCCCTGAAGATCTTACTACGATGTGCATATGGTTTAATATCAGTCATTTCAAACGAATGGGTGTAATTTATGCACCTTCCCGGCTTTTCTGAAAACACTTCCTTATTATCCATTAAAATTTCCCATAATTCCTTCTTTTGTTTCTCATTCAGTCTATTAGATTGATCCACCTTATTTTTCCACAATTTTTCTATTTCGACACAGTTATTCACCCTATTGTATTTAGTTAGATTCTTATTGTTCAAGCCTAATTTGGGATTTCCTTGGGGTTTCTCTTCGCCGTTATTAATACAAAATTTCTCATGTTCTCCGTATACTATATTTTCCTCATTAATTTCATAGCAATTCTCTAAGCCTACTTCCGCTAATTTCATAGCTCCAATGTTTATAACTTCCACAAATAATGTTTCCCCTTTTATTTCTTCCTTCCACCGGAACCCTGGCAATTATTCCTGAACTACTGTCCTCCAACAATGGTACGACTATGGTGTCTTGTTCTGTTTCGAGTTTCAAAATTTTATTTTCAAAATCTATAATGGACTTCCATGCGTATAGGCTATCACAACCTATTATTATGTCTGTTACAAGCCTAGGTACTACTAAAAATAACATCTCAATAATCTTCTTTTCGATCTCAATATTCATCACAGCCTGAAACCTTACTCTTTCTTTTCTTTCACCCACTGCTACTGAACAATATATCCCATGTACTGGTAAATACATCAATTTTAAACCACTGTATATTAATTCTTCGTATGTTTCTCTATCATTAGTTGCCTTCCATTGTTCCTACTTTTCGTGTACTTCTCATTATAGGAATTATTCCCAATCTTCACTGAAGGCGAAGTTGATTGAGTTTGGAGTTTTCCGACACTTTGCTAATTGCTCCTGTCCCAATATCGTTATGCACATGTCCCGGGTTTGTTTCATGACGGTAATTATTTCCCATTATTTGTCAAGTAGAGATTATCGCGTCAGCCCTATCTTCTTGAACTGGTGAATTCCTACTACTTCTAAGTCTCGCATCCTGTCTTGGGGAACTTGGTCTATACCTATTGTCATAGTTGTTGCTATAATTATCTCCAGAATAGCATCTGTTTCTAGGATACCTTTCCCTTCTATGATCATTATATCTACGAGCGTGAAAATAATTTACCTGTGCGTTCCGTTTTCTTTGGTAGTTTTCACCTCTTCCCCTATAATTGTTTTCAAAGTTATTCCTTCTGTTATCATTGTAGTTATTTTTCGTACAGGCCCATGGTATCTATCTTTAACATCAAAATGTCTGTCATTTCCTTGATATGCCCCCTGCCCGAAAAATTTTGTAGGACTTCTTTCTTTCTGTGTGAAATTCCCATCCTTAAACACACCATCTTGATTTCTCTTCCTCTCCAAAGCGATCAACAAATCTATCATGGCTGCTATTGTAACTGGTTTTGCAATAATTATATAATTCTGTATTGTTTCCGGGAAGTGCGCGGTTACTAGATTTATTAATTCACTTTCTCCCATCGGTGGGTGTAGCATCTTAGATTTTCTTGCCACTACCATAAAGTAATTCACCATAGATTGGTCCTTACGGGAATCGTAGTTGCCATTACTCCGTTCTAACCGTATATTCACTTGTCTTCTTGCACCCCAATATCTATTCAGAAACAGCTCTTTAAAAGCCCCGTAATTGTTATCTAGCCCTACAGACAATTCCAGCCAATAGTAAGCATTACCTTTGAAGCATTTCCGTACTACGGTCATCTTGTATTCCTCTGGTATACCCTTAACATTGAAATATTCCTGCATGCTATTAATAAATGCTTTCAGATTATCCGATTCCTCGTCTTCAAAAATCGGTGGTGAAATTTCGCTGAGAACATGGTTAGGCCATTGAAAAGGTGGACCGCCATTTCTAATTACATTTGTACAAGTACTGTTACTGGAGGTACTTGGACCTAAATTCAGCATCGGAAGGTCAGCTGACGCATTCTGCGCTGCATCGTTTCTTACTGTTGCACTGCTTACATTGCTACATGCTGAACTACCAATATTGTCTGATATGCACAATTTTCTAACCCTTCCTTAAGTCTATCATTTATATCATCTATCCCTACAGCAAGTCTCCTATTTTCTCTTTCAGTCTGTTCTAACCTGTTTCTGTATGTTTTTAGTTCTTTGCTAGTAGCTTCCCTTTCTCTAACTAATTCCTGACTTAATTCTTCCCTTAATTTTCTGTTTTCTTTTTCTACCCTTTCACTAATCTCTTGTCTTACAATTTTGACTTCTTCTCTATCCCGTTTTTGATTTTCCCTAACCTCAATTCTCACGTTTTTATTTCATTTCTAGCCTCCTCCTGGAAATTTTCTACCTTTCTGCTGGTTCTCAATTTTTTCCCCAATTTCAGTTAAATTGTTTGTTAAATCCTGCCTTAAACTTTGATTATTAGCTTTTATCTGATCCATCAATTCTTTCTGACTCTGTTCTATTTTTCCTGTTAATTTTTCTCTCAAGTTTTCTGTTAAACCCCTTAATTCTTTCTGACCCTGTATCATCTTTCCTGTTAATTATTCTCTCAAGTTTTCTGTTACACTCCGGTTAGCTTTCATCTCATCCCTTAACTCTTTCTTACCCTATTCCATTTTTCCTGTTAATTCTTTCTGAACCTGTTCTATTTTTCCTGTTAATTCTTTCTGACCCTGTATCATTGACATAATTAACTTTAACATCTCGTTAGCTTCCGTACTTCCCCCTGGCTGTTCTATCTGTTTTGTACATTTCTAACATCTACTGTTTCTACTGCCTCATTTACACTACTATTTACGTCCTGCACAGTTCTACTATCACCGTCCTGAATTCCCATGTTTGTATCTGATTGCTCGAACATTTTACCGTTCCTTAACTGCATTGACGCCTGGAACACATAAATAAATTTTGCACTCAGTACCTTTATATCTGCTGCCTGAACTGCTGCTTCGATCCTGCTCCTGTTGTCCCGGTCTCCTTGATTTCTCCGTCGTTCAGCTTCCGTTGTTCGGCCACACGTTGTTCGGCTTCTACGTTATTCGGGTTCCATGTTGTTCGGCTTTCACGTCACTCGAGCCCCGCGCTGCGCGCCATATGACGCAGCCACGCTACGTCCTCCAACCACTGAAGCAATACCTTTGCCTCAAGGTTGCTGCTTTTCTCCTCCTAGTTGGTTTTTTTATACTTTGCCACGGCTGCTCGAGCATGAGATCTTAATCACTGGGTATGCGTGAGTGTATGTACATAGAAATACGAAGGCTTTCTTGGAACCTTTTTATTCACCATTAAAATATGACTTAAGATTTGCCGATCACTTTTAAATTCTTACGATGTTACTGTGTCTTTTCCAAGACCGAAGATTATCAGTTACAGTTGAAAGTTCAATCCTCTTGCAAGTTAACATCCAGAGAATGTTGTTCCACACCCCAAGAGGGCCCCAACGATAGTGGTGTCCTCACCAGACGAGCGTCCCCGCGAGAATGTCCTCCCCACACGCGCGATATAAAGAAAGGACTCCTAACTTCCCCTCTTTCCCCTTAAACATTTCGTACCAAAAACTCAGCGTTATGAAGCTTCTAATGACCTTCACATCCTGACCAGTGCAACTGCACCCATTAATTCCAAGAGAAACTGGCTTCAGCGGACTTCCCCTTTATACCTGGGGCTGGTCCCTAATTAGCTAAACTGTGCCTGTTTGGCCTTTCTGTCGCTTTTAACAGTCAACAATTATCCCAATGCTTCTGTTTTTAATACATGCACTGATTTTACGTATTTTATTATTTATTTTAATTCGCTATCCTTCCCAAATTATTTAGATAATTATTGACTTTATAATTTCGGCTTCACAATTGAGTTGGTTGATTTTGAATATGCTGAGCTGCGTTGAAGACACAATTGTTTAGTGTTTGCATGTTGTTATTGAAGCGGCATAGTCCAATTCCTTCATGTATCCCCATAACTAAGAATCTAGGGGATTTAGGTCAGGGGAACAGCAGGCCAAGGTATGGTACCCTAGGTACTGGATATTTTTCATTGTAAAGGGCACGGGCTCGTAGACTCCTCCCATCTGCTAAACCATAGCAGAAACTCGTATCCGCCAATTCCCTTGTCAAATAATAGGCGTCCGTTCCTACCAGTAAGTCTTCAAGGGAGAAACATGCTTTACTGTACCATACAAACATCACATGAACTGTAAGTAGGCCAGACATCAAAATACTTATCTGGAGTTAAGAGTAATGCACACTAACGAAAAGCAACACAACTACAATTACCCAACTTGACCCGAAGAACTGACTGCAGACTACTGCTAAAAATGATATTTACGTTGATACTGCAAGATATCCAGCACGCGATTTACCCATGCCTTCCGAACTTGTAGTATTCCATGCCAGGGGTGGTAGCTAATGTAATTATCTGGTAGTATGCCGTATTGTAGGGCAGCGGAATGCGTTGCAATGAATGACATCACATCAGCACCTCCTATGTACAAGTGTTGATATCTCAGAGCATATGATTTATAGGACCCTTGTTTATTAGATATTTGCTTCTTGTTTTGAAGCATACAATTATCTCCGGAATTATTAGATATTTAGTTTTTAACACCCAGTACTCTCACAAGAATTTCCAATGAATGCAGGTTTACAGGAACGTTACAAACACAACAATCTATTTACTATTGGGTGTCAATGCAAACTTTATTCACTGGCAGTCCGAACATAATCCCTATAATACCTGTTACCCAGAAGAATCCTAACGGCGCTAATGAAGATAACTTTAGATTATTTTGGAGGAGCGTTTAAAGGAAGCTTGTATGAGTTACGAATCACAATTTATATGAAAATTGAACTAAGCACATGTGTTGCTTTATAAATAAAAACTTAAGGTTGTGTTGAAGACTCTTTTGCTCAAGGGAATCATAAAAGGAGTACTGAAGGATAGCCACAGTTCCAGTATTCCTTAACCATTTGAACAAATGTTTGCGCCCTCTCCCATATTAGGCACATACTAACAAATATGTCCGCTTTATCTGAATTTATGCCAGAAAACATGACAAATTACTAGCATTACAATACAATTAAATCATTATACAAATGGTTAGAGGTCTTTTCACCAATAGGAAAAGCTAAAAAACTTAGTAATTTACGTGCTGTGGGGAGAACACTGTCATAAATATCAGTAATTACAAGAATTACATGCCATCAAATATTTTTAACATTTATTGAACAGCAAAAATCACGTCATTATACCTGCATGATTTCCTCTCATAAGAAGCATCAAATTCCTATGATACGGATAAAAGGACCATACACCTATTCCAAAAACTACTGGATTTTACAGCTGCCAGTTCCCGAAATCTTTCAGATGAGAAGCAGGAATAACACACATAGGATTTCGCTGGTTAAAGGAGGGAGAGCTACACTATCCACCAATCAGAGTGTACCACATACTCCACTCTTTCGCTTACGACGCAACCTTCAAAAAGGCAGTTAAGCCAAGCAAACCAGTGAATAAGCTATACCAGGATTAACGTTCATTACAATCATTACTAAACAACCCCCTTACTACGTAGATAAGTCGGATTGCTCATATCTCCTTGTACCGGTTGATACCTCTACCTTTGTATTTCCTACGAGATAACATGTTTCAGTCTGGTAATAACAGCGCAAATGGTGATAGCATGTTGAATACGTCTTCCTTATAACATCAGGATTATTTCTGAGCCCTTGGATAACGCCATCACGCTCCAAGACACCTGATCGGCTGCGTGGCGGACGACGGCGATAACAGCGCCAACGGTCAGCGGCCTACCTGATCATCTCCCGGGCAAGTAAGGCAGGACAGTCCACACCTAAGCACCAGCTAGGTGACTTCATTTTCCGAGGCTAACAGCTCCTGGCGGTCAGGTGGCGTAAGTGGTGTGGACGGCATATTTTCGGACATTTTCCAAGTTTAACACAACACTATTTGGGTGAGTAAATACCTACATTTAATCTTTGTGCCGGAGAAGTACACCTCATTGTCGCCCGAAGATGGAATATATTTAGGCTCGGGTTTGTGATAAATAGTATGCTGTTTTACGTCGAACTTTAATGAGACAGAAAATATAGAGGCTTTTCGTGATTCATACTTACTATTAAAAAGAAACTTACAGTGAAAAATTTAAAGTTTGAATGCTGAAATCTAATAAAACGTTAAAATGGTTAACGGGAAACTTTTATGTGATTGTCATGAGAACAAAATGTTACCCACAAATTAATAATTAATTCTCAATGTTCATTGTTTTCTACGAATTAATAAAATGTAGGGAACTGTACTTGTTTGTAATTTATCCATAATTCCTTGTCACACTATAACTTTAGTCATCTCTGATTTTACGTCCTTTGGGAGAAAGCGAGATAATTCTATAAGTAGAAATATAAGGTACATTATACGGTAACCCACTCGTGGCCTCTCTCCACTGGGCGAGTGAGCCGGGATTTGCGGATGAAATGGTGCCGGAAGATACGCAATGAAATCTTTACTTTACAGTAAATGCTGGACATGTTGACCTTGTGCCCTTAGACAAGTATCATATCTCGTAAAAATATTTTCACTGACTCGCATAAGCCCTCCAGAAGGAATTCCTGTGATTTCTTGCACGATGTTATCTAGTGTGCGAGGATTTGAATGGTATCTCAGAATTAGTTTCTGATATAGTTCTGCATTAATTGTTTTATTATAGAAAATAGGACTTTTTTCTTCTAGCACTTATCGTACAGCACACTCCGATTTTGAGGTCATGGTGAGGCGTTTCATATAATAACATAAGTATTTTCTAAAACCCAATTTTGCTTTTTGAGTGTTCACTCGTCCATTTAGGTGAAACCAAGATTCACCGAGGAAAAACAAAATCTATGTGTTAATGAAACCACGTTCTACAGACTGGGCAAACCAATTGCAGTAATTCCCTCGATTGCCGGATTCATTTGTTTTCAACGCTTGCACTCGTGTATAGCCACAGGAGTTTAGTTTTAACAGACATGTAGCATTTATTTCGGAAGATTGAGATAGACCCGCTTGTTGAACTAGTCTGTTTAGCGATTTTCGAGGTGATCGTTCTAAACTGGCACGAGTTTCATCTAGTTTATGCTCAATTAAAACTGATCTCACCCTAGAATGTTTCTTGTCTAACACCAAAACCTAAGCTTTGAATTTATTGACGATTGCATTTATAGTTTTTCTTGCAGTTGGCACAGAGTTTGGAAATTGTTCAACAAATTTCCTGTGTGCAGGGCGAGCAGATTCATGTTGAAAATGAACTTTGCAAATAAACACGCGTCCTTCCACAGAAAAGTGACGTACCATGTTTACGGTAAAAACAGAGGACCTAACTGACTCAACCTGACGTAGCAACACATGTGAGACAATGTCGCCATGCACTTTCGAGCGCGAATCGACAGTTTACGCTCCGGCAAATTGCGAGGGAATAGTGAAGGAGAGAGGTGCTGTGAATGGGTTATTAATTAATATAATGACCTTCAAATTGGCTTCAGTACGCCAATAATTATCGTAGCAAACAAAGAAACAAAGAAATGCTACATCCTTCATGTTTTCTCAGCTATTGCAAAACAGAATTTTACACGAAATAAAGCTGATGGTTGCTATGTACAGATTTTAATGCTTCAGCAGAGTATTATTTTGGAAGTTTCGTGATGTTGAATCTAACTTCTTTGTGAATTTGACTTCTCTAAAACAGGATTACCAATATACTGGCCCTTTATTTATTGTCCATAAGCTCTTTGTGCCATACAACAACAGATTCACGCTCAATAAATTGCTTTTTAATCTGTTCAAAATCTATAAGCTATGTACGAACTTCCCTTCCTGCTTAATGAATTTAGTACTACAGAAAAGCTTGGGACGGATACCAAATCTTTCTTAAGGACTAATGTAAGTTCCGTTAAAGTAAAATAGCGATATCTAGTAAAACTTACCTCTTCCAATTTAGAACATGTGTCTTTCTTTGTGTTGTAAAACGCAAATACCAGGTGTCCCACACAAGCCGCACTTAGTTGAAGTTAGTTTATACCGGATAGCGCGGATACCAAAAGGTTTGCCTAAGCAGAACTGCATAGGGGACTCCATACCGACAGAGAGGAGACCGCAAATGAAAGATCAATGTTTGAAAACGAACGCTCTAACTGTTTTTACTGCTCCCAGAGCTCATTCGGTACACAACCGCCTGCTATAACAGGTGCTCAGGATTTGCTTCCCGACCGGGTACCAGGAAGTTGTCTTTAAACCAAAGCATTTCACGGTATGCCCAGAGTGTGGTGTTGGAATGTGAAACTATCTATGTGTGGGGAGTGTTGTTGATTATTTAATAAGCAATTCGCTCATTAACAGGAAATCAGGATTGTCGCTTGACGCAAACCAGAGCACACGTGTTAAGTCAATTAATTCCATTATCAGTACAACTACACAATCAGTACAACTATATGGAACCAATTAGTCCCGCAGAGTTAAGAAGATTAAATAAGATTCTGTTTTAATTATATATATGTACTCTTAAAGATGCGATAGAATTAAATTATTTTCTATTAGTGCATTAATCATAATACGCATGTGCATAAGCATCTCCACCTTGCTGGATGGATTAATTTAAGAGCCTCACAGGCCCACGTTCTACGTGGAATGTTCCATTATTTCTTAGTGTTATTTTTGTACGTGAAAAAAGATCCTGTGCAGAAGACACGTGTCGCGTCTGAAAATTTTCAGAGTACAGACTTCGAGCCTCAGCTGCATTTTGGTGCGCCTCCACACGGATCCTTACCGTATCCGTGTGTTTGTTATTTGTGAAGGTTACTTTTTGTCTGAATGATCTGGCTCGAACTGCATACAGGTGAGCACGCGACGTTTATCAGTACGAAACTATCACGTAAACACCTGCAAACAGCAGCACTACTTCAGTCACCTTTCGCTTTGTACCTGTACTGCCTCTTTGAACAATAGTGATGCGGAAACTTCTTTTGCACCTATGTTTACGGGAAACATATAACTCCAAAAGACGTCTATTTGCGATATGCGCTACTGTCTTGTTCAGATATGGATATCAACCACAAGAACCGTTTCCTATAATGCTGCAATGATATAGGCAAGGGAGTTATAATAAGGATTATCTTTGTCCGAACTAAAAATTTATATTTTATTGTTTTACTTGTGTAACGAAATGTTTAATATTTGTCAAATTGTATTGTTGCCTGGAGCAGCACATTTCACAGTATACACGCAATAATATCGCATTGGTGACTTTGGTTGAAAGTGAGCACAGACATTAGGGAAAAGAGGCTAGGCATAATGGACAGTGTAGGGCTATCTTTGAACCGAAAGTCCTTAATCACTTCATCTTTAACGGATAAATCCTTCGGAGCGCTGTATTCTTTCCTAGTCGTTAACTGCGGTTAGATTTTGATCTCTCCCCCTTGGCGATAATTCTATGCTCTGTTATATACTGCCTAAATGGCACGTGATTATGAAAATAGCTATTTGGGGTTTAAATTAGAAACAGAAAGTTTTGCTATCACTATTCACGCAATAAACCATATTTGCATATATACCAGTCAGACAAGGGTGTACGTCTCGTTTGAATTTGCTATAAGACTTTCAGCTCCACTGAATTTTGACTGGGTTTGGGTTGGTTCATTTTGAACGTAATTAGGCATAATAGAGGAGATCAAGAACAGGGTTACGTAAGCACAGTGGGGAGATATGAGAATACGAGAAGTGCTTGAAAGTGGGTGGCTGAAGGTGTACATGGGAGGCTCAATGAAAAATTTGGAGTATACAGCTGTATGTGTATGCATGTATGTATACATGTATACAAGATGTTTAAAATAGAGGGCATAAATTCCGATATGAGTTCCCAATATGTAGACAATAAAAGATATCCATAACAAAGTGTGTGCGTAAATGCTTGGTTTCTGAGTTATGGTCTTCAAAACAGTGATATTCGCCGGAAAGTTTATCTTCCCGCAGATAATTGCCATGAGAGAAGATATTAACAGGACTCTCTAAAAGTTCATTCCGAGGCAAAGGGAATATTCAGTGTTGTCTTTGGCGTTCGACTGAGCGACATGTACTCAAATCAGAAGCCGGCACATATGCACTTCATGTACGGTAAGGCGGACGGCAATGCTGCGATGGCTCGTCGTTTATACGAAGAGAGGTACCCACAGCGAAGGTGTCCAGATCGGAAGACATTTGAACGTTTCCATCGCCATATGTACTCTCATGGGAAGTTTACACCTCCTGATTTGGGGAGGGAACGACATAGATCTACAACTCCAGATGTAGAGGAGGAGATTCTGGATTCTGTGCACACGATTCCTTCTCTTAGTACACGAAGGTTAGCGTTGCAGGTGAATGCTCCTCAGACTACAGTATGGAGACTGTTGCAAGAGCAACAGTTATATCCCTATCATTTGCAGGTCCTGTCACCAACAGATTACCCTGCTCAATTGATGTTCTGCCAGTGATTCGTGCAGCAGCGTGCTACAGATCTGACATTCCTTCCTTAGTATTAATTACAGATGAAGCACAGCTCACACGAGATAGCATAAAAAATTTCCACAATCAGCATGTATGTGCATATGAAACCCACATGCAATTGTTACATCTCATCACCAAGCGCGGTTAACTCTCAACATGTGGGCCGGTATCATTGGTGATCGGTTAGTTGAACTCCATGCGCTTGTAAACAGGCTTACGGGGCAGGCGTACAAAACCTTCCTGGAAAATAATACATCTGATGTGTATGAAGACACTCCACTGAACAGTCTTCAAGAAGCTCACTTCTTACATGATGGCGCTCCTGCACACTTAAATCGTACCGCTCGCCGGTACTCGGATCGAAGGTTTACTGATCGATGGATACGTAGAGGTGGACCAATTGCCTGACCACCACACTCACCTGATTTGAATCCTGTCGGTTTCTACTTGTGGGGCCATTTAAAGCTATGGCGTCTTCGTCTCTGGTGCCGGACCTGAAATCCTTTCAGGATCGAATTTTGACAGGCTGTGAGGAAATACGCAATACACCTGGAATTTGGGGTTGTGTTCGTACGGTCATTAGGCGTCGATGTGAGTCCTGTATTCAAGCAGGAGGTGGACACTTTGAACATCTTCTGTTAAGAAAGCTACCTGCGGTAAGAAATATGTTCCGGTATATATCACTGTTTTGAAGACCATAATTCAGAAACCAAGGATTTCCCTACAGTGATTGTAATGAACTTTTATTGACTATATATGGAGAATGTATACCTGAATTTATGCCCCCTACTTTTTAAACATCCTATGTAAATGTATATATATATATATATGCATGCAACGTCCGTGCGTATGATATATGATGCATGTATGGTGTACAAAGCTTGATGTATATTATGCATGACGTATGCTTGATGTATAATGTAAAAATTAACGTACTGTAGAATATATATATATATATATATATATACATATATGCATGTAACGTCCGTGCGTATGATGTATGATGCATGTATGGTGTACAAAGCTTGATGTATATTATGTATGACGTATGCTTGATGTATAATGTAAAAAATTAATGTACTCTAGTATACCTGACGTGTGTATTATATTTTATGCTGTATAATGCTTGATGTAAGTGATTCACGACGTATGTGTAGTGCATAACGTAAGAGATTTCTGCGATGAATGTCTTTAACCTAATCTATTCTAAAACCATCTAAGCTACCTGTTGAAGCACTGTCAGTGACCTGAACATAACCTAGCCTAAATAACAGCTAACGAACGTAACCACATAACCTAAACTCACCTGACGCTATATAAGTCACCTCCTCTAACACTAAAGGACGGCAATCTAACCTGGCCTAACTGGCATATCGTTTAGTCTAATGGCATCGAAGCCAAAGTAAACAGGAGCGTCTTATTTAGAGGTAACGTTTTAGTAGTATTCAGGATTTATTTAGGTTTGGTTATGGCTAATTTCGTATTATTTGCAGTTGGAGTTCATTCGAGGATATTTTGGTTAGTTCATAATATTTTAGGTTATAATTTCATATTATATTGTTAACTAGAATTCTATTAAGGTTATTTAGAGCTTTATTAATGTTTATTTTCCGGTGTCTCTCTTACTTTATCTGGGCTTGAGACCAGCACCAGAAGTTACTTATAGCGGTGGAGTTACTAGCCTTCTATTTTCTTTTCATCATGTGTCTTATATGTGAGGGATAGTTGAATAGAATCCCAAATTCCAGGTGTAAGCTCGCAGAGAAAACCACTATCTCAAGGCTGTGTCTCATTCGCTTATGCTCGTCTCACAATGCTGCAATCCTCTCATGTATATGTAGACACGGTATCGTTTACAACCGCTTTCTGGTCAGCGTTAGACAATGGCGCGATTGTATTAGCTCCTACTGATGAGACCGCATCAAATTCATTGGAGTTCATATGATTTCACTAGCTCTAAAGCAATTTGCATAACTATCAAGTGTGGTGTACTGCTTAATAGCGCTACGTTCGATGACTAATTTATTATCACACGAATATCAATATCTAGTGCATACACTTTAGATCTGAGGCCAACAAAGAGTTTATTTGTTTTACTATTCTCTTCAACCATAAATTTGGTCCAAAAGATTTTGTTTTGTGTACATGGCATACACGATTTGCAGAATAATTGGAGCTATCTAGATGCCACAGGAACTCTAGTTAATCTTTGTGTACATCTCGAGTAGTATACTGCTGAACTATATACGAGGTACGTCCAGAAAGTAAGTTCCGTTTCAATTTCTCTCCGCTACAGCGCTGCGATCGCAGTTCCGCACATGCGCGGTAGACGTTCTGTATCAAGGAGAAGAAACGTGCGCCATTTTGAGATCGCTGTCAGCCACGTACGCTTTGTTGTGCTTGTTTACAATTTCGGTGTGGATTGAAAATCCCGCCGCTTGTGAAATCAGATCTGTGATTCGTTTTCTGAATGCTAGCAAAGTGAAACCAATTGAAATTTATCGGAAAATTTGCGAAGTTTACGGACAAAATGCGCTGAGTGATTCAATGGTGAGAAGATGGGTCCGACAGCTCAATGAAGGACGTAGTGAAGTGCACGATGAAGAACGAAGTGGGCGTCCATATTTGGTTAGAGAAGAACTTGTTCACGCGATTGATGACAAGATCCAGGAAAACCGCAAGTTTACAATTAGTGCTCTCGCTATGGAATTTCCCCAAATCTCACGATCACTAATTCATGAAATTGTTACCGAAAAACTGAAATTTCGTAAATTTTGCTCTCGTTGGGTACCAAAGATTCTTACTGAGCAACACAAAACAAACCGGATGGGTAGTGCACTTCAGTTTTTGACCCGTTATGATGAAGGCGGCCAAGAATTTCTGACACATATAGTCGCAGGAGATGAAACTTGGGTTTCTTACGACACACCTGAAAGTAAGCGGCAATCAATGGAATGGAGGCACACTTCATCCCCAGCAAAGGTTAAGCCGAAACAAATCTTGACACCTCGAAAAATGATTTGCACAGTGTTTTGGGACTGGAAAGGCATCTTACTCATTTATTTCTTACCGCGTGGTCAAACAATCAAAGCAGATGTTTATTGCTAGACACTTAGGAAATTGCGCCGCGCAATACAGAATAAGCACCGAGGATTGCTGCCAAAAGTGTTGTTTTTCTTCACGACAACGCACGACCACACACTGCAAATCTGACGCAAAACCTCCTACAGGGATTTGGCTGCGACGTGTTTGACCATCCTCCGTACAGCCCTGACCTTGCTCCTAGCGACTTTCATCTGTTCTTACATCTCAAGTCTTTCCTTGGCGGTCAACACTTCAACAATGACGAAGAGCTGAAAGAAAATGTTTCCAACTGGTTGAAGACACAGGCGGCAAACTTCTATGAAGAAGGTATACAAAAAGTTGTGCCACTCTATGACAAATGCCAGCAAAATTTTAGCAATTATGTGGAAAAGTAGTTTAAGAGTTTAGAATTTTGTGCAATAAATAATTTTTCTGTATCTGTACACAATTTAATTTTATTACCAAACGGAACCTACTTTCTGGACGTACCTCATATATATATACATATATGTGTGTGTGTATGTATGTATACCGCGTGAGTGTTCTCATCTTGCGGATTGGTAACTAGGCAACCAGGCATTTCACAGACGATGCGAAATGCAGATGCTGACACCACATTCACCAGCCCGCTGATTGGGGCTACGGTGGTGCTCGTTGCTAACGTGCTCTAGTAGCGCATAGTTAACATGCTGGAAAGTCATGGTGAAAGTCGGAAGCTTAAATCACGTCTACGAATAAACGCGTTTTTTATTCATTTCCGTTCATGTTTCCAGAACGTTCTAGCTAGTTGTAATTTCCTTCCGAATGCACTAGAAAGTAGATTTACCTATATATACGAAGTTCCAGCCATTTGTGCTCACTTTGGAACAATGTTTTTGATTATAGAGTATCTGAACATGCTGTTAATATACTGGAAAGTGCAGCGGAATGCAACGGAAGCACGTCATCTATACCAACAGATTTCCGCACAGAACACTCTCTTCAAATCATAGGTTTTTGCGAGTTGCGTAACTCTTTCTGGAATCAGGAACAGTGCTCAAGACACCACATCTACGAAGAGATCACCCTGTCCGTGACCAAGCAACGACGGATCGTATGACTGACTACGACATTCAGCATCCGCATTGTAGTACGAGGGATATTTACAGGCATTTCAATATTAGCCAATCTTCTGCGTGTAGAATACTACATCATGCAAAGTTTCACCCTTATCATCTTCAACTACACCAGGAGTTACTATAGCCGGACCACGAACGGAGAATGCCGTTTGCTAGGTGTATCATATGACTAACTGATCAAAATCCACATTTGTTAGCAATTATTTACAGTGTGTTTACTATTATTTACAGAGGAAGCAGGTTTCCACAACACAGGTCATGTAAATCGTCACAAATTGCATTGCTGGAGCACCGTAAACTCACATTGGATGCGAGAGGCGGCCTTACAAGTGCGATGAGGTTTCGATAATTGGGCTGGTATATTCGGTGATCATCTAATAGGCCGGAATATTTATGGTGTCTTACTCAATGGGAATCGCTGTATCTACTTCCTACAACACCAGATGACTACGCTACTGGATGAAGTGCCGTTGCAAATTCCACTAGCTATGTGGTACCAACATGATAGGCCGCCAGCTCATTCGGCCGCCGTGTAACGACATATCCGGATGCCACCTACCCTTAGCGATGGATCGGACGGCATGGGCCAATAGGGTGGGCAGGCGCTCACCAGATTTAAATCAATTAGATTTCTTTTTATGTGATTTTATTAAAGATATCGTGTACCAGGAACGGCCAATTAACCCTCAACAGCTCAGAGAACCCATAATCTTAGCTGACTGTGTCATCACGCCAGCCATGTTGCGCTGGGGTATGCTGACGATGAGGGTTAGACTGAGATCTTGCATCCGCCGGCATGGTGGCCAGATCGAGCACCTATTACAACCACATAGAGTAAAGAGGTAAATTGTAAAGGTTTATCTGTGTGAGAGTCCGGCATGACGACATAGTCACTGTTAAATGCACTACTTTGTGAACCGTAGAGGTTCACAACGATCATAATATGGGCTTGCAAACGTTATCTGGTTTGTATGTATGAACTGCATTTTGTAAACCCTTAAAACAATTTAGTGGCTTTCTTTTGTATCAAATGATAGCTTTAAATAGTAAAATATATTTTAATGATGCCCTATGTTTGTAAATTATAATTGCAATGTTATATGAATTTACTTATGATGTTCACTAAAGCATATTCTAACAAGTAACAATTTGTGTTTTAATGAAATTCACATAATTAAACAGTGAAACGACACTTACATGCTAAACTACCAGTTCTAGTTAAATGTACTAAACATAAAAAGCATCTTCACGTGACGGTATGTGAACCTGGTACCTTTACCACTGACAGTTAACGTGCACACTGTTGCACTACGAATGCAAGTCACCGCTCGCATAGCGGTGCAAAGCAGTTATTTAAGTGGAAATTGATAAGACGCGATGCAGTGGACAGTATTTACGGCATAGCCTGTACAATGCCAGGACGGTAGGGCTTCTCATTCCGCAGTCCACTCGGTATATATATGCGTTTATGTGTATGCGCGCGCTTATTAAAGATGAGCGTGCGTGAAGCCATAAGTATATGGTTAGGAGTGTATATGGTTCTATCAATGAATACGAGTTTAGCAATGGACATTGCCAAATTCCTCATGTTTGCTAAAAGTCATATGTCTATACGATTTGATATATTTTATATAGACGTTCCAAACTTGGTGTTCTTGAATAACGTATATAGTTCCTTTAAAATTTAATTTCTTACCTACTTTGGTAGTTTATTGTTAATTTCAACGTAAGGCTTTAACTCCTCTCTGACGAAATTGAAGTGCTATGTGTACCTTTGCTAATCGTAGCCCATACGAGAAAGCCTGCTTTGAAGTCATGTAATGAACCACACACTCTTCCGACTTCCAAAATCCGCATTCACTTTCTTTGAAGATGCTTCTGTAGGTTTCATATAATGCAGCAGGAATGAGAAATCATCATGGAGATTATAGAGTTAATGCATATAAGTTTCCAAATTATATCGAGGTAGGGTATCTTCTTTTAGTATTTGAACATCGTAGCTCTATTGACAAACTCACTCAAATGTATAAACAAACAACGAATGCCGCATAGCCCACAAATAATGGATAACTGCATCTTCATAAACTACAAATTGAGAAGGTTTCTACGGATCTAAGTCATCCATGCAGATGCTATTAGCTCCAGCATAACATGAAAAACTTGACACTTTACAGGATTGCATCATAACAAGCTGATCATAATCAAGTATTAACTCTAGCTCTGTTCCGGTATAAACATTACTTCTAGTAAGAAATACAAACTGAGCCTATGGGAAACCAGATGCTGACAACAATAGCTGAGGAGTGTCAGAAGACAGAATGTTAGGCATCATTTCAAGGACTCTTAAAGTCATGTTTCATTCTCTGTAACACGTCTATGACATATATTCATAACTCAAGTGTGGAAGCAAGGAGTGATTCAATGTGTTCAGAAAGAATGCGGATTTACAGCTGTGTAAAAATAAACGTCATGGCTGGATACCAATTTGGTAATAATGAGGGTGATGTTACAAGTGTATTCTATAAAAAACCTAAACAAGCTGCGGTTCTTCCGATTGATTTACATGTCTTATTAGAAACAAAATTTAAGAGGTTGGTTACAGAAACGGAGGAATGCCAGCTTAAGGATAGCAATTGGTCTTTGCTTTTCGTTGAGGGCTTTCAGTTTAGAATAAGGTAGTGTTATCCTCTTCACGGAAGTACTTACATTCCCCTAACACTAACTGTGCAAGCTAAGAAGACGTTTATAAATCCACGGAATTTAATGGTTGAGAGACGTTTTGGATATAACTACCTAGCAAAATTCGATGACAAGAATGGCGAATGTATCAGAAAATACAGGATCCTTTGAAGATGTTTACGAATTTTTATTTATCGCATTTTAGTACCTCTCAGAAACATACCATAAAGTTTCAAAAAAAGTAGATCAACGCACCTGTAAATGTACGTGGTTAAAATGAGAAACAGTTACCTAAATTTAATTAAATTAAATTGAGCTTATTTATGGACGCTCTTAAACTGCTGTGGTACTTAGCGTCCCATTTTATATTGGGCGTGAAAGACCGGTAATTTTACTCAGAGGTCTCTTTGTCAGCTTGAGGTTCTTTAACGTGCCGTAAAACTACGACACGGGACCAAGGGCTTTACTTCCCTTCCAAATGAAGCCATACTAAGGATTTTTACGCCGAAATAAAATCCATTGCCCTCCGCCGGGTTTCAACCTGCGACTTTGGGAACTATAGCCTAGCGTGGTAACCACTGCAACACGGAGGACGACAAATAATTACCTGATCACCATTATCTCCTTATTCTAAGCAGTAACGTCAACCGACATAACTATGTTTACATCAAGCGTTTCAACATACTCGATGGCAGCAATTCTAGCATAAGGTTCACATTTACCGGGTCTCTCAAAAAACACCAACAACGCTTAATATGATGAGTGGGACAGGAAATTGATCGCTTTTGAATTAGGAAATCATGCCTGGAGAAGCACGGTGTTGGAGCTGATGAACGATAATTTGACAATGGTCACAATTAGTTTATATTCTCTTTGATTTTCTAGTAATTAAACAACCCATTAGCCATGAGCGTAATGTGAATGAATGATGTGAGTTTGATAACATGTCTGTGCATACGCTACATTCCTCCACGATGTGCATCTTATTTCAGGACCTTGTGTTATGTTTCAGTGCAGCAACGATGTCAATAGCAGTATAACATGTATCATTACACCAATTTCACACGGCTTGCATACTGAAAAGTGGATTACAATGGTATAGCTGTAGCAAGGTTGCATACGTTAGGGTTTACAAACAGAAATACTCCATATTATTCTATGTTTGTCACCAATAAGAGTCAACTAAGGGAATCCCGAGATTTTCAAGTGCGTATTATACGCCTAAAGTGTGTTAATTGTCCAGTAAATTAGTAGTACATTGTGCTTGTTAAATTTAAATACTGTGTCCATTCTTCTGACTATTCGTCCTGTATTAGGCACCAAAACGTAATGCAATGCAGCCATGCTCGAAGGATACCCGTCGACCAGCACTCGACAAACAGCGCAGACGCTATACGCACGTAAAGATAACATGTAGCTTGTGCTCCAGGACAAGCATTTCCATCAATAGCATCTTCAGAAAGACCAGGCGTTACAGGACGCGAAATACCCACGATATCCAAATTTTTGTAGAATTGCTTTTACAGTAATACATGCTCCAGCCACAATTCCTCAGCTTGGTGCATATCACTGACGAGTTAACTTTCACTAGCACCGGCATTTCAAACTTTTACAGCATACAGAAGTAACTTCGGGTGCGCAAATCATTGGAAGTCACCAATAGGGGTAAAATATTGACGTATGGGCTAGTATAATTGGTGACAGTATCACTGCGACGTATGTATCTATTACAAATAAGATTGATATGACCGATCTAATTCACGTTTAAAGCAGATCTTTTGCATGCATTATTGGATGTAGTGCCACTACAGGATCGGCAGCTACTGTGGCTGTAACGCGATGTAACTACAATACACATTGATAGAAATGTGTGTAATCACCTGAACACAAGATATCCAGATCGAGGGATTGATAGATAGGAATCAGCAGCATGGTCACACGGTCACCAGATCTTTTGCCCCTCAAATAATTTCTGTGGGCTACAATAAAGAATATGGTGTGTAACACTCCTGTAACGTCAAAAGAAAACCTTATTGCGCGAATCCACGATGTTTTAGAAGCTCTCGCCACGCAAACGCATATTTTGATTCATGAGCGTCAGGGTCAGAAACGATGTTATTTCTGAGGTCAAGTAGAGGGGAGACATTTTCAAACGATTTTGTAATGTACTTCCCTTATTAGGTTACTGACGATATGTGCAGCGGACACCCATCACCCTACCCTAACCATTCGCAAACTTCGACGTTCTACAATGCACTAATCGTGCTTTTCCACATGTGGTTTCCTTCTTAAAAATGACTCTTATGCCAGATCACACAAAATACTATACGCTGTAGGTGAGTTCTGGACAACATTCCATACCGGCAGATGTTTGTTTACTCATTTTGATGATCGATATTCCTCAAACGTACTGCAAAAATTGGAAGAACGTAGAGTATTATATAAGAATCGTTAATGCTGGAGTTATTATGCCTAGTAAGGAGAACTATATCGTCCAAATTAGGATTGCAGACACATCGTTTCTGAGAACAAGTCTGGCTATGCTGGCAAAGATCTAACACCAAATCCTGAAGCACTGAAGTACTTTGAAGGAGAGAAGTGGAGTTTGATGGCACGTAAGAGGGTATTTTGGTATGATTAGCTACTTTATGGGATACTTTGAATAAAAAACAATTACCTGCAAACCTTGGATGTATACCAAATTAAATGAAGAAGAACTTGATGATAAAGACTACGAACAGACTATACATGTGCGGGGACAATTTAGTGCCAGACATTTAGGTGAAAATAGCTATGTTTACACAACTCCAGATCTATTTCTCATTGCTGATGTTTATTGAACATTTAGAGACAAAACAATACAAACTAACAAATTTGATATAGCACATTCTTTCACATCGGCCGGAATTACGTGGAATTCCATGCTTACATATATAGGAATTCAGCTGGAGTTACAACTGCATTACGTTTAGATTCTCGTGGTAGATCCTGGTATAATAATAGATTAATATCAAGTTTCTCATTGTTATGCTGAAGCAAAGAACCTCTACAGAGAACCTTTGATCATCAGAAACCCTCTCGATTTATTATATATGAAGACTGAAATAAAAGTTCTTAAGCGATCATGTCCATACTTATGGCGGATTTGGATGGGTTTCTCAAAAAGATGTGGAATCAGATTAGTTGGAATAAGATGCTCCTGTCCGTTATACCCTTAAAGCTAATCCAAACATCCTACAGAACTCCATCACCCACATAATGGTTCACGTTTCCGCCCAGAGTGTATGATACCTAAGGAGTAGTTTTCAAAGAAGCCAACTCTACATCTCGAAGCTCTCAAGTAGTATCTTGTTCATTATATTCCGTATAATTGTCTCTTAGACATTGGCTAAGATTAGCAAACATTCATCGAGCACTATAATTTCATCAGTTATGCTCGTTAAAATCTTACGTTGAACTTGGTAATACTCTCAAAATATACTAAAATTACTTTCAGGAGGATTTATGTAAGCTACAGAATAATGCAACGTTTCTAAATACTATGGAGAACATGCAGAATCATAAAGGCTCGTACATTCTCACAGACAATAAGATATTTGGAAAGCTCATGGCAAAAGCAATATTCACTGACAGAACCATAAATGCGCCTAGCAATAGCAGTGGAGGGGACTTACCACCTCGACTTACGCAGATGTTTTTTCCGAAGCGCTAACTGAGTCCCCCAGGAGGAAGGGGTTAGGTGAAAGTAGACAGAGGGCGGCCGGACCTGGAGGCACGACAGAACAGAGGGTAGAGTCCCTAACTTTCCAGATTGAAACTCCCCAGATGGCAGCTGGTACAACCGGTTCCACTCCTCTGCAGGCTTACACATCCCACCGGGGACCCGAAATACGAAGACCGCCCCTATTCCGGGAGACGAAGCGTTACATAAAGCATCCTTTTCCTCTGCCATGCAACGCTGAAACTCTCGTCGACAGTTACAACCCTAAAACAGCCAAGCAGGTGAAAGGTGAAGAACAATGATGAGTGAGGAGGAATGGAGAGACAGCAAATTTGAGGGATGTAATGTAATGAGGCATTCCAGAATTTGCCTAGAAACCGGGGAAGCCCCATTAAACTCATAAGTCTGGAAGTTAGGCCGCGAGAATTGAGTCCACGACCTCCCGAATGCGAGGCATAGACTTGGAGCCTGAACCATTCCTCTCGGTTAATTGCATCTAATCTAGCAATCTAGTTCATATGGCCTCACGCAAACGTATATCCAATAAACCCATGCATTAGCATAAGGGTGTTAGGGGTTTGTAAAACCCCCATGTGGAGCTAGCTCTATGATATATTATTGATATATTATGGTTTTTGAAAGCCTCAAACTCACATATGACTGAAAAATCCTTCATTCCTTAACGGACCACAACAGGTGTATATCAGGTGTGCTTCCTTGAGCATCTAGATATATTTGATTATCTCTAAATTATATTTGCTATTTTAAACACGAGAAAAATGGTTTGGGAATGTATAAATTTGAGACAAGTGGTTAAGCCATTCAACGCTTTGTAGGCCTCAGACCAAAGACGTATACGCTCAATATTGATTGAAGTTGAATAAAAGGTATTGATGCTACTAAACGTAATACTATTGACCAATGTATTACTTTTGATAGGTATGTCACTTGTTTCAAGACTAATTAAATAGTAATAACACCCATAAATTTAATTCAGTCCCATCAGCAAGCTTTTTCTGCTTTAAAACCTACTAAAACTAACTTAATCACTACACAAGAACTAGATAGTAATAGCAGATAATGGAGTATCCGTATAAACTTAGTACATTACAACGTTGCGGACTGTATATAAAAGAATATGGTATATCTTTTAAGATACCGAGTCTCTCAGTGACCTAGGATATAAAACGGTATTTTACCCAAATCATCCCTCACACACAATTTGCGCGATAAGGAAGGAAAAATATGAATTAGTAAGGAGGTAACGTTGTCACCAGGAGTACATTCTAGTGCTGTCCTGAAGTTCTGATAAAAGTGATGAGTTATTTAAAAGATAATATCTTCAGTTAGCATAACCTATCGTATACGGTAATCGTCCCCTTTAAACTTAACAATAATGCACAATGCTAATCAGGAGAGAGCAGCCCTCGGAGAAATACTCGTCAGCCGAGCTTGAAAAACTCATTAGAATGTCAATGATTAGGGTTTACGAATAATTGTACAGGAAATACACTATGACTAACCAAATACCTATTTCCCCTGCAGATGCTACTATTAATCTATGTAAGGTAACACCACAAACATAGATGAGTTGTTTATGATAGGCTAAACCTTCCTACGTTCATAGTTGGACCAGTATGAGCAGTAATACATCAACCGTACCTATCGTGTTAGGTTAGTTGTATGTGAAGTGAAAATGAACAATATCTATGTTCTATGTCTAACTACTGCTCTATACATGACGCTATCATGCACAAAATTTTCCACTTCAAAGCTCCCTAAGCTTTCTCTCCTTCGATTACACCATCATAGATTAGCTATCTTCATTCTACTCTAACCTAAGGATAACCGTTCACTAATATAAACCCTATAAGTCTACCGTATACCTTCTAATGCTCATTGCTGATGGTGGTATCCATCATAACTGTGCATTAGTGCTGCTGATATGTTGGAGGACAGCACCTCTAGGAATATCACGTTCTTTTGGTGCTGAGGGGCATCAGTACTCCTCTCTTAGGAAATTGAGTGGACCGTTGGGTAGACACTCAATATGCACAAGGAGGAAACAAAAGCGCTCACCTAACCCTAAAGCGTCATGCTATTCGTGACGAGGAGGTGCATGGAACATGGGAGATGTAGCGTTAACGGAATCTCAGGAATACTAGGCTACCTCTCCGAGTAATTAGCCTTGCACCAGAGTCTGGAACTTCTGTGGGACCTATATTTCCCCAGTACTTATGGGAGCTAATTTCCATCGCAGAAATCTACTTGACAGACTGAGGTGAAGGAGAGACTTGCTAAGCAATATACCGGGTGAGTATTCTTAGTCTGCGGATTGAGAAACTATGAAGTCCCCGCGTTGTAAGGCTATGTCGAAGCACTGTCCACTGCATTCCGTAATATCAATTTTGGCCGAAATAACTGCTTTGCACCGCTATGCGTGCAGGGACCTGTGTTCATAGCGCAACAGTGTGCGCGTTGGCCTTCAGTGGTGAAATTTTCAGGTTCAAATACTGCCACTTTAGGGTGCTTTTTGTATTTTACTAAATTTAACTAAAACTGAGAGTTTAGCACGGATGTGACGTTTCACTGAATTAGTTTAATTATGTGAATTTCATTAAAACACAAATTGTTACTTGTTAGAATATGGTTTAATGAACATCATAAGTAAATGCAAGCAATAAATAAATAACTCATTTATTTGCATGCATAATTTAAACTTCTGACCTTCACCATGACATTCTAGCATATTAACCATTGCGCTACCACAGCACGTTAACAACGAGCACCACCGTAGCCCTAATCAGCGAGCTGATGAATGCAGTATCAGCACCTACATTTCGCGTCGTCTGTAGAATGCAGAGTTGCCAAGGTACCAATCCGCAGAGTGAGTAGACTTATGCGGTACTTTGGAAGTCTAGCATGTAACAACATCGGGAATCAAACAGATGGAAATAGAGCCAGATACTTCAACGGAGGTTTTGCCTCCAGAAAATACAGCTGAGGAAATAGATAAAAAGTCCCTGAATTATCTACGTGTATACGGCCTAAGGTTATATTTGGGATTTTCGCAGGTATATATCAGGGTAGTAAAGGAGACAAAATCTGTAAGTAAAGTAGAACCTGAAAGTGTTGCAGATAAGCCTGGAAATAGGATCAGCTGCGCTGCAAGATTCACTACTGAAATAGTATGTGGAGATAGCCCTGATACAAGAACCCTATATAGGTACTGGGAGGGTATCAGGGTTAGGAATTACTGGAGGTAGGTTAACTTATGCCAGAAATGCAAAAAGACATTGAATTTGCATATTCGTAAGGAATGGTGTTTCATACATACCAATGCTAAATTTCTGTTCAAGGGACTTGTTGACCATTCGGCTTAGGCAGTATATGGAAGGCAGCACCAGGGAGTATGTCCTGGCTTCAGCATACATTTCTTATGAGGATAGTTTGCTCCTCTGCAAGAGGTAAGAGAACTGGTGGACCGCTGTCTGGGGCTGAATGAAAAACTGCTGGTGGGATGTGGAATATCAGAGACACTAACATTAGATGTGAGTGTTTGTTAGAGAGGTTAGTTGAAAGAAATTTAGAGATATTCAGTATGGGACAGGAGGCCACCTTCCGTAATGCAATAAAGCAGGAAGTCATTGGCATTTAATTTGAGACCAATTTGATAGGAAACCATGTGTAATAATGGCATGTGTCAAAGGAACAATACATTTCTGATCAAATTTATATTAGGTTTAAGATAGATATAGGAGAAAAACAAACCATATTCTATAGGAATCAGGAAAAAAATTTGGGGATCATATAGAAGAGATTTCAATCAAGATCCAAATAAGATCAACGGTTGAATTAGAAATACAGTAGATATGGAAGATGTAGCTGATCAGCTTGCGACAGCTATAATGTCCTCGTTTCTAGACAATTGTCCTATTAGAAAGAAAACTACCAATAGTAATGTGTCTTGGTGGAACAGTCACCGAAAAAGAGAAGGAAACAGGTAAGGAGACTGTTTAACAAAGCAAAGAGGACAAAACGATGAAAAAGGCATCTGAAGGCCCCGGGTAAATACAATAGGAAAACTGCCAACGCCAAATAAAATTCCTGGATGGCATTCTATGAGTGACTGGAGGAGGCTCCTGCAGGAGCCAGACTACAAAATGTCCACACCAAGATGTCAAGAAATCAGGAGGTACTATTAAAAATGAAAATGGAATATACGCATATCAGCGTTTTATGCGCTCACTGTGCTTATGATGCTCATTTTTCACGATACACTGTAAAGCGGAACATAGACCAATCTACAGACCTGCTAAAGAGACGTCTTGTGACAGGCAGGAATATTAGGAAGTGTTCAAGCAGTGTCTTGATTTTCAGAATGTCTGATGGATATTTGGGTGGTTTCAATCGCATAATTCGACGGGTCCGGATCGAATATTTCCACCTTAATTGAGAAGGTGAGGACTGAATCAATCTGACACTTTTACAGGCTATTTAGAGAAATTCTAGAGAAACTACAATTCCAAGTGCTTGGAGGACAGTTAGAGTTGTCTTAATCGCAAATCTAGAGAAAATCAATCATACTACTGGCAGGTGTAAGCCCAATTAGCGAAATATACTTTCTATTAAATATGCAAGAAAAAGGGATTGATAGGCACATAACGGCGGAAAGGTTAACACTGGTACTACTGTACTAAAACCAATATGCTTACAGAAAAGAAAAATCAAGCAAGACAGACTTTCACCATTCGGTTGGGAAGGTGAAAAAAGGCTACTGCTCTAGGATGTTTTCAAGATATTGCTCTAAGATTAATATTAGATATCAAAGGGGCTTTTAGTAAAGTGACTTTTGTGGCTATGTATAGGGTTGATGAAAGACTTGGGGTACATACCACTCTGTGTAGATCCATACCATATGAAATACCCCAGAATTGCGGATACCATCTTAGATAAAATTATGGCAGTTAACGTCACAGGAGACTGTCCAAAGGGGGAATGTTGTACCTATTATTGCGAATCTTTTTCAGTTAATGACGTCTTTGATGAGCTAAATAGTGGCGGTCTCTATTGCCAACGGTAGGCAAATGACTTTGTCATCCTTGTATTTGATAAATATGAAAACACCGTCAGAATATCGGTATAAGATTCCATATAAATTCTACAGAAATGCTGCCAAAAACAGATTCTTGGTGTTAATTCCAAGAACTCTGTGGTTGTGCCATTCGCAAACAAGCCCGTCAAAGAAGCATACTAGAACCTTAAAGTTTTGGTGAGAATTTGACGGTGAAAGGTGAAGTAGGTATCTGGGATTAGTACTAGCGCCTATAGCTAGTTATGGTTCACTAGTCTGTCGCTCCCGTGATCTAGGTGTGCCATGGTAGCTTATAGTTTCCGGGATCGTGGATTCAAGCCGTCAGAGGGCAATGGATTTCTTTCGGGCATAAAATCCTTAGCATGGCTTCTTTCGGATGGGAGGTAAAGCCGGTGGTCTGCACTTAAAAGAGCCTCGAGCCTGATAAAAAGATCTGTGAGAAACATTTACGGTATTTCGTTCTCAATATAGAATGGGACGCTAAGAAAAGTAATAGTTAAGGAACGTCCATAAATAAACTAAAGAAAAAAAGGTCACTGATTTGGCAGAAACGGACTGAGGTAGCAGGGGCCGGCAAGGAACTGAGGAAGGTACAAAGATTAGCCTGTTTAGCCATTACTTGTAGAATTGACAGCACATCTGCAGCGGGAATGGAAACTATGCTTATTTTGCCTACGTTGTACCTAGGGGTTAAAACGGAAGCAATGGCTGGAACATAAAGATTAAAGAATGATGTTAACTGGAAACCCACGCAATATCTGGAGCATTATAAAATAATTTTATATGTGCGGATAAATACAGTTTCAAAAATGCCAGGAGACGTTATGAAGCTGTGTCTCTGCTTCAGTAAGTCTCTCAATGTTGTACTTGAAGGTAGAGCATTGGAATACTAGTCATGGGACATTTTATGGTTCACTGACGGAACGAAATAAAAGTTGAAACACTGGCTTGCATATATGGAAGACAGGAGAAGTTGCTGAAAATGGTATGGTATGGGAACTTTGACCAGAGTACTCCAGGCAGAATTTTATCCTATTGGGCTTTTTGTTGAGGAGGGTAAGTACAGATAATACATGAATTGTAGTATCTGCATACACACAGACAGCCAGGTGGCATTGCGTGTATTACCAGCATCCTTCCCGAGACCAAAATCGTTAGCGAGTGGCGAGAAGCCCTGAAAAGGCTAACGGAAGGGTACAGGCTTCCACTAGCATGGGTTCCTTGCCACACGACTGGGGTTTATTTGAAATGAAAATGAAGGGAGTAGAAAATGCCTATTGGACTGGATTCAAAGACAATATATAGGATACTGAAAACATATTTTAAAAAGGCATAGAAAGCTAAAACAGGCATGTCTTAGAAGAATTGCTGTAGTGTTTAAATTAGGTGAGCGGCAGATAAGGCTCATGATGGGTCTTATGACTGCTAATGAAAATCTTAAGAAACATCTGAAGTTAATGGGTCTCTCAGAAAAACCCAATACGCAGTATGTGTGGCGAAGAGGCGGAAACGGCCTCACACCTAATATTCCTGTGTAAAGCAGTGGAAATGAATGAAAACAATCAATTTGGAAGTGTTGATCCAAATGAGATTGTGTCTAGAAGAAACCTAAACGATGGGCGCCGGAGATTTGTCAGAGTTTGGGGAGGTGATGGTTACAAGAAACAGGAGGAAATCGTACAATAAGCATATGTTTTGGGTGCAGGCAGGTAGGGGAATATTTCTCCTGTTCATCTTCCAGTTAAACATCTAATCTAGTTTAATCTAGTCTAAACTAGCATTCATCCTAAGCCACCCACCTATCCTGTATTACGCTAAGCATGCAAAATTCTTCAAGTTTTTTAAAACAAAAAGTAAAATATACCCGGTTATATACCTTATACATACTATCCTTCAGGTTTATTGCACAAGCATCTAAAATGCTTCAGGATACTCACATAAACACATATAATGCTCTAGGTGCCATACAAAGAAACAAAAAACGATAATGCATCAGATTATTTACAGCAAGATTAACATAATTCAGATCATTTCTAAAATGCGCGCAAAAATGATAGGTTAATAGGTTAATGTCATAAATCTATAGGTTAGTTGAGGTTAGGTTAACTCAGGTCAGCTCAGGCCGCGATATTTTATAATAGGCAATGATAAGTTATTTTATGTAAACTCAAGCCAGTCCATTACCAATAGGTTAAATTGCACAATAACGTGCATCAATCGTGATACATCTTCTCTGGAATTCGGTTGTCTTAAATAGGGATCAGTTTGATGAGCATATTTACCTTAGGATTGGGAGGGGTAAATCGAGGTGGATAACGCTTGCTCTAAATCTCTGAAGGCTCAAAACCTATAACAAGCTCATTTTCCTCCTTTGTGGGCGATAAACATACGTATTACTATAATACATTATGAATACAATTACTCTACAGAGTACATACATCATGTGCAATAAATGTATTATACATAGGTACGTACCTACAAAAGCAAAAAGTATCTTTCGCTCACATGCGACATATACCAAATACATTATGCACCGTAGATGTATGTCATACACGAAACGTTCATCGTAGTATACACACACACACACCCCACACCCATCATTCCCCGAATGATTGCTAATTTACTTATCTTTCTCCACCACCTCTCGATCTCCTTCCGTCGTATTTCCTATCTTTCCCACGTATTCGCGTTTCACTCAACACCAGCTTCGTCCTCTTATGTATACTGTCGTAGCATAGGCTTCCATTTATAATGAAAGGATTCGAACGACGTAATTGTATCTTAGTTTGATTAAGATTATAATTCCTATCACGACATTAAACAAATGGATGAACAGACACTTTTGCGCCACTTTTAGGTGAGACATTTCTAATAGAAATTCGAAAATGAATTATCAAGAATTTTCTTCTTAAACGCATAGTAAACCAATACTTTAGTATGTGTTCCTGCTATAACTTGAAGCATACGTGTATACTCGCTGATGAATATTGTTAAACAATGATAACAAGTTACATCAGTAGGTTAGTAAGAATAGAGTTAGGCCCACTGCTAATTTAGGTACCCTTGGGGGATTTTTTCGAGCATTTAGACGGTTTTCACTGTATTCAGTGGATTTTTACACTCATTTCTGGAGCACTGTTAAAGGTATTTCGGCCACTTTGAAGGCATTTTGGGGCGCCGTGACAGTTATTTCGACGTCTTGTAATGATATCTTGCTCACTGCCAAAGCCATTATTGCTATATTCTACAGTGAGTTTTCCCATTTTGTGGGCGTATTGTGTATATTTACAGCCGGCATTGTTAGGTTTTACAATAACTTTCTCTCATTTTCAGTAGCTTGTGGTGTTTTCTGTCATCTTAAACACTGCTACAAGCGTTTTAGAAAGTGGCGCAGATATTTTAGGCATTTCGGTGTATCTCGGAATATTTTGAAGGTGTTTCGTTTACTTCTGGAGGAATTTCAGGCCCTTTGAAGGTGTATTGATCCCTCGAACAGGCATTTTGACGCATTTAGAAGCTTTTTGTGTAACTGGTATAGGTATTTCGGGGCACTTTAGACATATTTTAGGCTCTGCTACAGGTATTTTTGCCGACTTTCTAGGAAATTGTATTTAATTTTATGGGTTTTTTAGACGCTGGAGGAGGAATCTTCGGGCATTTTAGTGCAATTCGGACTACTTAAAAGGTATTTCGATCACTTTCATGTTGATTTTGCGCACTGGGGCAGATATTTTAGGATATTTTTAGTATTTCCGGCATTGGCACAGGCATTTTGGGCACTTTTACTAGGATTTCTGTTACGTTTAGGCCATTGTGGGACGATAGGAACTTATCTTGGACTCTGGAACGCATAGTTGTCGCATTGGTAAGAATATTTAGGGCAATGTTAGTGCATTTCGAGGTACTTAGACGGTATTATGGTCACTTTTACGGGCGTTTTAGGTGCTGGATAGGATATTTTAGGTAATTTTAGGGCATTTCAGGAACTTTAAAGGTGTTTAGGAGCACTTTCAGATATTCTGGGAACGTTTAGATTATTTTAAGCGTTGTGCGGTATTTCAGACACTGAAATAGGTATTTTGTGGCACGTGACAGTATTATATGTAAGTGAAGCCTTTTAGTACTATTTCGACTCATAATTTTAATCAATTTGACACTTCACTGTTTATACTGCCCCAATTGTAACAAAAATGCTGTATGTTATTTTGAACGTATTCTTGGCTAGAGAACAGATATATTTCCGTTTTGGTACCGGCATTTTGAATGATGGAAGATAGTTTTGTACCGTATTATGGACATTTTGGGAGGGGCGTCCTGGGGGCGGCGTTTCAGGCACTACAAGGCATTTTAAAGGGTTCAAGTAGGGGTATTTCAGGCTCTTTGAAGGTATTTTAGGCTTTGGATTAGGCATTTTTTATGCCTTTAGAACCGGGCCGGGTAGTTTTATGCACATTTTGGGGAGCTCTGTTAGAGGTATTTCGGGCTCTTGGAATGTATTTTAGGATATGGATCAGGTATTTTTTATGATTTTAGAAGCATTTAGAGCATTTTACCAGGTACTAACGATATTTTGAAGATATTTTCGGTAGGAAACCAGGTATTTTCAGCTGTTCGTGCTAGCTTTTAGGGCATATGGGAGCACCTTAACAGGCATTGTGGGCAGCTTTATGGAAATTACGGGCAGAGATATAACTATTTTAGCACTTTTTGAGAATTTATGGCACTGCAACAGGAATTTAGAATACCTTGAAGCCATTCTGTCATATTTTATACAAAGGTTTTCTCGTTTTATAGCACTTTGTGGTGTTTTCATATGCATTTGTGATATTTTGGATTCATTTCCTTCATTTTACAGTTATAATGGATCCTTTTGAGACATTTTGTAAGCTCCAATGCTAAAATGCATAAACGATCTATGATTTAAAGTCCTTATAAGGCATATAGAACTAACGCATCCTAACCCAAACTTGTGTTTTAAGAAATATTGCAACATTTCATTCAGCTGTGTTGATTTTTGGCGTCTCTCTCATTTTTATCAAGGTTTTGCAGCTAAGTGTAAAGAGGCTTTAGACTTGAGTTTTTAAGAGATATTACGCTTTTATTCATCTTCCTTGTTGTAGTGTAGCATTTAGTTAGATTTCGTTAGTGCAATTTTGGTTACTTGATATTTAAATTCTTATTTTTGTTAATCAGCGCCATTAGATTGCGTCTGTGAGCACAGGTGCTTCTCCTCCTCTGGGCTTAGAAACAGCACTAGAATTGGTTGATACTTGCACAGTTAACGCCTTTCTGTTTCTCTTCTTTTTTCAACCGTAAGCTAAGTGTACGCCAGCAGTAGTTGAGTAGGCTTCCATTTTATAATTATACACCCAAGAAGAAAATCATTATCGTGAAATAGAAGTCACATCCTCTGATGAATAAGTTGCCTTACTGTAATATTCACATGCATATGCAGATATTCCATCATCAGCAATGACTCCTTCATCACCGTAAGTTGTCAACGTAATTTTATTAATTTGTTGGCGTAGCAATATGTTGTAGTGACAGGATCAAATTCACCAGAGTTCTTATCATTTCATTGCTTTTAAGGGCGCCTGCATAGCTGCCAAATGTGACGAGCTGCTTAAGGACAACATTTTTATGAGTTTAACATTCGTCTTATCACAAAGCCATAAATATCGAGTGCAGGCATCGTAGGTCAGAGTTCGACATGGCGCAGATGAGGGTCTATGTGCATTCGGCATGAGGTTATAAGTGCAGAAACCATATTAGATCCATATCTGGTTTTGTCGATGTATGTAGGTTTAGCAAAAAACTTTCCCAAGCTCTTTTCTCTCGTAACAAGTTGTATATCCATTATATTACGTAGGTTCTCCGTATATTCTCCGAAAATTGTGTTATTGGGATGGTTATACCCATCGTTGAAGAAATCATTTGTAACGTTTTGTTAAATTCGACATAAAGTTTAAACGATGTTGACAGTTTGAACTGTAGTACATAGCGGATTTTCCTCAGACGCATTCCATGACTAAGTGCTTGTTTCATGGTCATGTAATGCACTACACACTTTTCCGGGGTTCCAAGTAAAGAATTACCCTTTTTGTAGATAACTCATTTGGCTTGAGGCACTCGGGCAGTAATGGCAAGTCGTTGTGCAGATCGTGGAGCTCCGCAGGACATTTAATGTCGATTTATCATACATATGCATAAGGATCATCTTCTTGTAGTGTTTGTGGCTTGATATCTTAGGGAGAACCACAATCAGATCCTCAAGTAGTCGATTGTTGGCTGTTCCGTCCCAGGGGACTCTCAAACGTTGCATGGAATACGAAGCTCCCTGCCGAAGACTAAGCTGACTGTGTGAACCCGGTTGTTTCGTGACTCGACGAGAGGTAGCCCTGCAAAAAAAGGCGACACCCTAATATCTCAGTCCCTCTGGTGCATGACCACGACCTTCCTCAGGTGCTCTTCTGGATCTTCATGTACAGCTTGACCACGCCGTCTGACTGCGGGGGAGGGAAACTGTACGCGTCTTCTAAACTCGAAGTTTCTCCAGGGGTTCCCTCATCAGGTTCGACTCGAAGTTTGTGCCCTGATTGCTGTGTAGCTCTAACGGTAACCCAGATTAGCAGAACACTTCCTCCACTAAGCAATTAACAATCTATTGGCTTCCTGTTTAGGAATGGCGTACACTGCCGGCCATGTTGTGAAGTAATCCATGACCACCAATAGATACTTGTTACCCCTGTCGGACATAGGTAACAGTCCAGCTATATCGATAGCGACGCGTTGGAAGGGTTCCCCCACGTTGTACTGCTACACGCCACCCCGGCTCCTAGTTTGTGGTCCGTGACTTGCCGCAAAAACATGACATTGACGACTCCTCTCAGCATCCGTCCGTAGTTTCAACCAATAGTACCTTTGTCGGAGCTTGTCAATCGTTTGGTTGGGTCCAAGATGTCCGTCTAAAGTCCCCGCATACAATTCCCACAGGAATTCTGGTACCTTAATTCGAGGAAGGATCAATTGCTCTCTCCAAGTCTTCCCTCAGTTGGCTACCATGCTCTGAACAACACACTTCCTTGGTCTTTACTGAGCACCACTGAGCCAAGTAGGACTTATACATCGTGCTCCTGGATGCGATGTCCTCCCAGCTCGGCCTATTTCTTGCCTCCACTTCTC
This sequence comes from Deroplatys truncata, assembly GCA_030765065.1. NCBI lineage: Eukaryota > Metazoa > Arthropoda > Insecta > Mantodea > Mantidae > Deroplatys > Deroplatys truncata. Next base: position 332,890,517 of record CM060990.1, read on the forward strand.
TCAGGAGCGGTTCCAAGTCGGCGTCCGCCAGCCTGCTTCCTCCTCAGGCCTGCACTATCCCATCCATCAGCAGGCACTGCCGAATTCACACACATAGTTCCTCTTCTCCTCCACCCTAGTACACTGGCTGCATATTCAAGGCAGGTATTCTTTACATGGCATCCGCACTGTTGTGGTTCCTTCCTCTTAGATGCTCCGATGTGAAGTTGTATTCCTTAAGCCTCTCGACGCAAAGGGCTGTCCTGCCCTCCAGATTCTTAAAGTTCAATAGCCGGGTGAGAGCGGAGTGCTCCCTCCTCAGGTGAAATGGCCGACCGTACAGGTATTTATGGAAGTGTTCCAGCGCCTTCACAACTGCTAGGAGCTTCCGTCAAGTAATGCAGTAGTTCTTTTCTTCCTTAAATTAAATTGAATTGAGTTTTATTTATTGACGCCCTTCAACTATTATGGTTCTTAGCGTGCCGTTCTATATTAGGCGTGAAGGACCGAAAAAGTTGCCGTTGACTTTTCCTTCTAGGACACTAAGGCGTTCCCCGACGTCCTCCAGGGCGTTAACGCGTTGGCCAAAGTCTTTCGCCTTTCCGCCGATCTCTTCAATGGTTTCCTCCACGCCGGCCTGTCGTTCGTCAATTTTGGTCAATAGCTCCGTCTTCATCTTAGACATTTCTGTCTGCATCTTCTCCGATTTTCCGAATCCATTTTCTGCTGTTTTTTACAATTGCAGAATTCACTGTCGTTATTTCACTTGTTGTGTTACCCATGTTTCTATCCCGGATTCCATTTCTGTGTTCATGTTTTACAACCCCAATTCCAGTTTCGTCTCCATTTTCTCCATTCCGGATTTCATGGTCCGTAAATCACTTAATAATTTTAAGTGGATGCTCCATCGTGGATTATCTTAGATCTAACTACTGACAGCAATGTAACAAATGAGAAGACCAGTTACTGCGAAAACGGACTTTATTTATTACTAGGAACTCATTGTGACAAAAATGTTACACTTGAGTCACTTTGACACGCACTCAAAATACAACACAACTGATCCTTCAAATCAAATCACAACTGAACAGCTGAAGTGCATGAGTCACAACTGACTGCTGAATTACAACCCACAATTAAACTGCGCTGCCCACTTGTACTGTCCGCTTTTCGCTTCGTTATTTCTAACAGCAATTCAACACTGCTCGTCCTGCCGAAAGCAGTCCCTTATATAGGCCTCGCATATAAAGTGGATTTTTCAAGAACAAGATCCTATTAGAACATGCCGAATCGAAGGTTCCGGAACAAGTAAACGGCAGATAAAGCGGCTTTTCATTCTACACTTGCTATTGTTCTATTGCTTACGCACTAGCTATTGTTCGATGGCTCGTCGCAAGCCCGCCCAGGTATCGGGCCGGGTGGCACATACCGGCCGCATGTAGTGCCGCGCACGGGGCTATAGTATATTGTAACATCCAGAATGTTCTCATGTGTAATAATGCATGAACTCTAACCGGCGGTACGCGGTTAGAAATACTGAGGCATTTTATGTGAATAAACTGAGCACACATGGAGCAAAGTAAAAGTTTTCTGCAGCATTCTATTAATTCTAAATTAGCTTAGGGATCAGACAATGAATTCGTGTCTCCAGAAATGAGATTGCGGACATAAATCTCCCTGGCGTGTTAGAATGAGAGCACTTAACTTTAATTCCAAATATTTAACCGAATGTTGTTAATTTCTTTCCACAACTCAGTAGTAGGGGATACGAATTCTTTTTATGTGAATTGTAATATTTCTGGTATACTTTCCTCGCACACCACTGCAGCTCGGATCTCAATGTAAAAGAGTCACCTAGCAGCGTCAAAATATCCGTATTTAGCTCCAAAACCAGCAGATATTTGAAATGAGAATTCCAAATATGCTGAAGTTTTAGTACCCTTTAAAAAAACTCTTTCAAAGTTTGATCCTTACACATAGGGTTACAAATTTTAAAAATTAAGACCAACTCCTCAAATACGAATATCTCTAAATTCATTAAATAAACAGATGTCGCCTCTTATGCATGGAAGCAAAATTGGAGTATTTCTAAACCTTTATTTACACATTCGTATATAGATTTACTTACAAACTTTGTAATTTGATCAGCAAGCAATCTATTAGCATGAAGTTATCCATGAGAAACATCTAAGAGCGGACTGTGTCATGGTTTCAGTTTCTGTTACTATTTTTTGTATTTTAATAAAGTGTGAGATCCTTTTAAGTTGCATTGTTATTTACAACGTACAACTGTTTTTATTATGTACCACAATGAATTACCCAATTAATTGTAGACAGAGTGGGCGATGCTTCATGCATTTAGTGGTATTTCCCATAATAAGATCACAAAAAGCTATAAATCAATACAATTGAAAAAATAAATATATATTGAGATAAATGCAATTAAATTGAGTTTTGTTTATGGACTCTCTTTAACTACTACGGTTCTTAATATCCCATTCTATACTTGGCGTCAAAGATCAGAGCCCTCTTTATGAGGATTGTGGCTCTTTTTCGTGCTGCAAATCTACGACATGGGACCACCAGTTTTACTTCTCTACCGAAGGAAGCTATGCCAAACATTTTTACGCCCGAAAAGATTCCGTCACACTCCGCCGGGTTTGAACCCGCAACCACGGGAACTAGAGGCTAGTGTGATAGCCCATGGAGGACGACATTGATTTTAATTGCTCATCATGTAAGGAGCTGGTGTAGTCCCTAATAGCTTAAATAAAGTAGAGGAAACCAAAAACGCCAAACGCCAGCACGGGAATATTAAGCCTTATAGGTTCTTTACACAGCGGATTAAAGGTTTAGTTATGACTGGACTGTAGTCGATAAGCTTAAGAGTTTAGGAGCTATAAGTAGTCTGAAAGAAGGTCCTCCAATGACTGGAGCACAGTACCACACGTAGACCACAGTGAGCCCTTTGTGCTTCCAACGCAAACCCTGGGAGGCAGAGAAGAAGGGTTACCATATCCAGATGACGATGTATGCTAACAAGGCCGGGGTCCCTAACGATTCCAACGTGATAGCAGTCCCGACGCCGGCGATTGTACCTTAGGTATCTTTAACCTGGCGATCCCAGTATGTACGACCAGCTCCAGAAAGAGGCCTCAACCGGCCAGCCAAGCGCAAGAAAGAAATGTTTCCACAGCTCAGATTCCACCGTTCCACCGTAACACACCAACCACCTTCGCCTTGTTATATAAATGAAACATATGAGATGAAACAGATAAAAGGAAATGATGAGCAGCAAAATGGTTGAAAAGGAACGACCCCAGCATTCGCCTTCCGACCTGGAGAAACCAAGTAGGCATCCCACGGGAATCGAACCCGTGACCTCCCGAATGCGAGCGCCACATGTTACCGCGGAGACATTTGGCTAGGTAAGCTTAAGTGGTGCTAGTGCCTAGGCTGTACTCATCTCATTAATTGGAAAGGTAGCGAAGAAATATTAGCGTATTTTGAATCTTGCATAACGCAGCAACTCCCAAATAACTCGAAGCTGGATTTCAAATAAGCAGTTGATCCGTTTTTGTATGTTAAAGTGTACATTCAGTGGCCAATCGCGTGTTTCTCAATAATTTTAGAAAATATATGCACAATGGTCACCAAATATTATTATTCAGACCAGCGGTTCACCTAAAGGTTTGCCTAAGTGCGTGTTGTGCAATACAGTTACGAAAAAAACCAATGCTATGCCTACAAGCATTAGGCTATGTAATAATTTTATTATAACATAATTTAGACATATGCGTGACGACGTTAAGACATATATTAGACATGCGAACTCACTCCTACTCTCTGTCTGTCTCTCTCTCTCTCTCTCTTTCTCTTTCTGAGTAGAACCTTCCTTGAATATACTGATACGGCGTTGCTGTTATATGCAGAGTATTGAAATCACGATCCGGTGGAAACAGCTTCTGTTACAGATAAGTAAAACCCAGCAGCTATCTAGGATGAACATTTGCCTCAAACTTTGGTTGTAAAATTCAGATTTTTGCTGCTTCACTAGTAAAAGGATATCCTGAAAGATGTGATACTTATTGATATTTAAGTTTATAAGCCACATAGCCATATTCCGGAACCAGGATCCTAGCATAGCTTGGACATCACTTGTACTGCCTTCTTCAGCCTCTCCTCAGGCTCTTTTGGAAATCCCTAATTGACATTGCTTTGCTATTATGCTTTAATTTACTCTACCGTGAAAAAGAAGTGTAAAGCGTGTAGTTCAGTTGAAAATAGCACGAGTATTTTGCTATAACGATAGACAATCACAGGTTAAAAAATTAAAGAGGAGTGTGTGATTTATTGCTCCATGAAATGCGCTTGAATTTAACTTTTGGTTTTTAAATTATATCCTTCAGTCACTAAAGTTTTTATAAAATTACTGAATTATTCCTTAATAAGGGTGGCATAAGATTTCGAATGAAGTACCCCACGTATTGTAGTTTCACTAGAATTTAAACGGAAATTACAAACTAAATGCATCACCTCTCGATAAAGCTCCCAAAGAAGAGAGTAAGTGAAAGCCCCATAAATTACTTTCCCGAGAGCATAAATAACCTACCCAGTCATCAGCTGCGTTTAACGTAATAAAAATGTAAAACAGTTATGTCGAAAAAAGGTGTACCCGTTAACTGTTGGGTGAGTCAGTACGATATTACAGCATTGCCTTTTGACCTCAAATCCCGACAAAGGTGTAAGTCGCTAAGGAGAGGGAATTCAGCAGGCACACCCTCCATGGATTATATGGACTCTGCTCTTGATGGACGTCGTCTTCTTCCCTTCTGGGATCACATAGCAGATAAGAGAGCATTAAGATGGACGGGAGAGAAAGACAGAGATGGAGACACGTCGCCCAGCTCTCGCGCTTGCTTATTAACAAAATTCCCTTTGCTAATTAATAAGACATGATGGACAGCATTTGGGTCTACGTCTTTGCTATTGTATTGCACACCTGAATTATACAATGCCCATAATATCAACTGCAGCTAGTGTATTTGATTAAGTCTGAATTGTGCTTGCGTCATCATAACGTCTTGCGGGTGGTGGGTTTTGTGAAGAGAAGGAAAGGGTCGGTGGAAGGGGCTTGCTAAATCCAGTAACAAGGAAAACAGAGACGATGGGGAGGGAGAGGGAGAGTGAAACACAGAGATAATATATTGTAGAGAATCCATACTCCCTTGCTTTACAGTTAGTGAAGTCCGTTATTGGATACACAATAGGGGCATTTGTTGGGCTACCATCTATAAGACATTCTATAGAATTAGCAGTGACGAGTATCAGGCTATGTGTTGCTGTTATTGTTGCAACTATCTCTTACAGGACGGGAAACAAAACTTCTACGCTCGATTAATCGATACCACTTCCCTAGCCTCCATCACATCGGTATATTGAGATGCTGGTCTGCTCACAGTTTGTATTGGAAGGTACAGTTCTCCGAATAATTAATAACCAACTCTTTATTTATGTAGCATACTGAATGCAACGAATGGGAACGTTCTTCAAACACAGCCAAGGTTCTCCTTGCTACAGTTTGCTACGGTTTATATGTTCTATGGAATAGAGAAACCCTATTTATATATTTTAACCATATTACTATTAATGACGTATATATCCGTTAGAGGAATTTCTTATTTAGAGGTCGTCTTCTACGCATCTATTTGGTTTCTTCTACCCTCGTAAATACGTCTGTTCACTCTGGAATAAACAGTTTGTCTTCTGAAGAATTCTTGTTTATGACTCGGGCCGCATTGAAAATGCTTTGTATACGGATGTGAATTTCCTCTTAGGGATTTATAAACAAAATTATATATATATATATATATTCATTTATTTATATGTGTTTTACACGGATATTACTTGTCTCGTTTACACTTGATGATAAACATACTAGATATGTTGATTGTTGTCAGGACTACTATTAGCTATAAATGAATGCCTGGAGGACAAAACTAGTAGGAGTAATATAAACATTCAGCATAGCCAGCATACTTATCGTAAAATGTAAAAGAGGCAAGTAATTTAAGGGCAGGGTCTCAAACTACAAGGAAAATTTGCGGCATACAACGAACAAGGTCCGCAATCCTACTCAGCGCTACGCGATCCCTGTTTGCGAATTATATTATTGTGAAGGGGTTAAAGAAGCATGACTGTATCTGAGACTGTGTATGAGAAGGTTAGTTCAGTTATAAAATAGTAGCACAATTCTCGTAGGTCGCAACATGTTTTATGTTCTCCTGCACGTCAAACCGTTACAAAAACAGGCAACTGCTAAATAAAAAGCACATAAAGCTACTCTGAAAGTTTAGCTGTATTTCACCATAATATCCTTAATTTTTTCTTTCTCTGCCACAAATCTAGTAGGCAGTGGAAGTACTGCATTCCATCAAGAATTTGTGTATCGATATATCATCGGGATTACATACTTTGAGACACTGTGTATTAAAAAAAGGGGGTTAAGATATGGTCCGTGTGTGTGTGTGTGTGTGTGTGTGCGCGCGCGCGCGTGTGTGTCTATTAACAGTATATTTCAAAAACGAAATGGCCGAAAAATATCAAACTTGGTACTTAACTTCAGTACCTTCCAAAGATGCGACAAGGAATTTTGAATATAATCTCTCAACGCTAGCTAATCTTGACATGGGAAAAATTTCGAAATGTTTTATTTGCTTAAAAATGTCTAACAATTTTGCTTAAAATACCATTATGTAAGATATTTATATGATTAATAAAATGTATAGGCATCTTCAATATTCTGAAAATAGCCTGCAACGTCCTCTTTGCTCGCGATTTTGTGTAATTCTGTGTAATGGGTAAACTATAAGAGATAGATGAAAACGTTCTGCAGAAAGAAATATATATTTCTCTAAAACACTAGTTATAAATAACTTTCCGTGATTTCAGTCATTTCGGAGATATCCATTATTAGTTTGAATGTTTAAGTACTTTGGAGTTTTTTAAGTGCTGTCACTATTCAGTTATTTCTTGTGATGACATGGAAGGAATATGGAATTTCAAGGTCTTCGTATAGTGAGCGATTAATTTCTTTCTGCTTCTTTAATTTTCCGATATTTATAAACACGGTATTGGTGATAGACCTGCTTTTTTGTAACTTATGGAATAAATATTTTATGTACATTTACATATAAAGGGAATCATTCAAGTTGATGAGTTCCCGTTATTTTCACGTTATTTCGGATTAAAATTCATTGCTTATACTTGATGTATACCTGCGACTTATAACATATTAATTGTAATGTAACAAAGCTACATATCCTAATATACATTAATGTAATATCTATAAATAATTTTGTTAGTTTTATTTGACTTATATATTTGTAATCGTTTTCACAACTAAGTGTATAAAATAGGTATACATGATTAGAGAAAATGATTGCCAGTGGAATTAGCATTCCAGGGCGGTGGTTCTGGCACAACGATTTTATTAGCCTCAAACCGGAAGATAAAAAGCTGCATTGTGCAGATGAATTCAGACTTTATCAACATTCGTCGTTCCTGTTTCAGGTAGCCAAACCATTCCTCCCTGTTTACCAGGGTACCGTTCCCGTTACCAACCAAATTACGCATTGTTGTAAGGACATATTTTTAAGAAAACTGCAAGACATTGGAGATTCTCAAGGTATGAGTTACCTCCGGTTGGCACCATTTCGCTATGCATTTTTTTAGTGCTGTCCAGATGCTGTCAACCACCTACTGGACGCAATTCGATTTTCCAACGTATTAGTGGCAGGGAAGAGTGCGCGCCTGTTTTGTTGCGTTCGTCCATGTCACCAGAGATTTTCTGCTGTTGGCATGGTCTCATTTAACAGTTCATATACGTCTCTTGCCAATCAGTTGGAAATCGTTTTGCAGATAGTAATCTTCCCGATTATTTTCCATCCTCCAATGCCTTTCTCTTCAATTACACTCGAACCCTCAAATGTCATCATTTGTTGCTGCAATGCGCCGAAGATTGCGTGATAATGGGTTGGAATACTTGAAGTATCATATGAGGGTTATGTAATTTATCCTCCCAGAACACTCTATCGATTGGAGAACCATTATCATGAGATGAGTGAACGTCAGATTTTCCCAATAATTCTATACATTTGTTTGCCATGTTAACTATTCCAGATCCCTCTTTGGATTGGGGCAAGCGTAGTTGACTCTTGCTCACTCATAGGGTTTAGCAGTTCATAAAAGGTAACCGATTGGTTGTCAAAGCTTCTGTGTGTCACATTTAGTAAGCGGTAGAATCTGTGTTAAGTACCAAATTTGACTGCGACCAAAGGTGCGTATGTACCAAATTCTTTGCATCGGGTTTAATCTTCTTGTTCTCTCCAAGATAAGAGATATGGTAAGTGATTGATTTTATCTCCCCAGTTAAGAACAACGGTTTCTTCCTTCTTTCCTTGAAGGAGATGCCAAAATCTGTGTATTGGGTATATGTTTCATTCCTATTGTGTGCAATGGCTACGCCCAATTTCCTATTAAGGCTATCTCCGATTTGAGCTGCGTTTAACGTTGTACCTGACATCCTTGTGTATGCCTGTGTCATACACTATAGTGCTAGGATAATGTAGTATCAGTATTTACAATGGTAACATTGTCAGCAGAGGCGATGACAGTAAACTGTTCATTATACAAGGTTAGTTCTCGTAGGTTGCCTGCAAAATTTGGAGCAAATGGTTTAATGACTCGGAGAATAGACCCATTGATAACGGGCATTCTTGATGCACTGACTACTTTATTGGTACCGGGGCGGAAAGCCTTGATTTCCATAGGGCCTTAGATGTGGCTGTTCTATAGAGACCTTAAACAAAGTGAATAATATGCACAGGGAGATTCGCTGTCATTAAGCATTTCCAAAGATACGGATTTGGAACTCTACCAACAGCCTTGTGGTAAACAGATTTTTATCAAAACTGGCAATACATTTTCTCTTTGGAGACATATTAATGCATAATGCAGTTCCACCAGAGTAACTATAATAGTTCTCTTGGACAGCATTGCTTGATTACCGTCAAAGAAATTCCCATAAGGCCGTTTCGGTCCGTTAGTTAATAATTTGTAAAACATTTTATAGTCTGCGTTCAACAACGGTATTGGACTATAATCATTCACTGTTGTAGCCTGGGTTGTCTTCGTGATCAGCAGGATGTCATCCGCAAACGTTGGGGGAAAATAAGCTATTTCCTAAAATTCCGCAAAGCTGCCATCAGTCCGTCCTGGATGGTTATACAGCAGCTTTTGAGAAGTTCATAAGATATGACATCAGATCCGAAGACGTGTTTTTACTTCCTTGCATTATGGTATCTACTACTTTACATTTATTAATGGGGATTTTGAGTGTATGGGTAATTACGTATGCGATCCAAGTTTCACACATCTGACTCTCGAAACTCATACATATTTTTAACAAATCATAAAGACATCGGAACATTATATTTTATTTTTGGTGCATGAGGTGCCTTCTTCTATTCCCTCAAAACAAAGCCTAGAAAGGCTGTACTATAAGCTGATGGATAGCAGTTGCCCCAGAATATACAGTTCCAGTAATAGCATCCTGAAGTGTATGTGGATATTTTAAAATCTTTATCTTCTTCTCCTTTGCAAAAAATTAAGGGAGTTCCGTTCTTCGATAAGTACGTGTTGGGCTTTGGCTCGAATTGTATAACTATCTAGGTGCTGCAACTGTTTCATCTAAATAATCTCCTTCACTCCTTTGATCTCCAAACTTAGATTGGAAATCTTTAATTGCCTCGAATAGTAGTTCCATAGGGTTGCACAGTAGCAAAGCAGCAGGTCGTTTTTCACCTCTGCCCGAAAGAAATATCCATGCATTTAAAAAAGGTACATATCGCTGGTTTTTCATCTTCAATACACCAAATCCTTTACATTTTACTTGGAAATCCTCTGAAGTGTAGTTGTAATTGTTGTTATTTTAGCTTAAACTGCTCCATAACTTCTATGTTCTTCAAATTAGAAATATTGAGTTTCCAGTATCCTAGACCGGTAGTCTCAGCTGATATTCGTAAATTTGAGTTGAAATACGAGGGCGATATTTAAAATGCTTAGAATGTCATGTTTCTAGAAGCAAATGAAATTTCCTTATATTTGACAGCTACGTTTTAATGTTTTGCTAGTTGATTGCCATGTAGTTTGTTCTATTTGCTCTAATAGCTTGTTAATTATCATCATTTAAAGATTTTGTGTTTGCCTAAAAATAAATTTGACTAGAGAACATTTGAGGCTATGACTTTCTACTATTTTAAATCGTCATTAGCGCGCACAGAATTTGAAGATCAACTTAGAAATGCATTTTCCGAAGAATCCACATCTAAGGCAACGATTTATAATTGATACATCGAATTGAAAACGGATCGGTTTTTTCTTAGTGATGAATTTCGGGAAGAACCCTTAAAAGCTGCTGTTACTGATGAAAGTATTGCCGTTGATCGAGCAATGCTTAAAGAAGAGCGACAGACATTTTATGTATTTATTCGAGCGACATTGGACATTGTAATGAGTGAAATACAAAATATTGTACATCAACAATTGGACGTGAGAAAGCTCTGTTGTCGGTGGATTCCACATGAACTGACTGCCGATTAAACACAAAAAACGCATGAATTTATGTAGAAATACTCTGGAAAAATTCCAAGGCGGCACTTCAAATTTGGTTTGGAGTGTCGCTAATGGTGTTGAATCTTGTAATTTTGTTATGATCCTGAAAAGAAGAGTGAATAAGCTCATTGCGTCTTTCGAACAGAACCTAAGCCTGCAAAGTTTCGATGAATTCGCAGTGCTGGTAACAAGAAGGTTGTTAGTATTTTTTATAAAATGGGCCATATTGCTACTATAGCATTAGAAGATACACGTGCCGATACTGTACTGCCGTTTGGTAGATAAATGTCAGTTTACCGCAAATGCTTGAAACAGTTCCTGAAAAACGCCCAAAAGGGAAAATATCGTTACATCATGACAATACATCGTTGATACAGCAAAACTAACAACTGAGTATCTGGATGTCCTAAATGTCAGCACCATGGACCCTCCAGCGTACATACCTGACCTAGCACCTGGAGATTTCCTTTTATTTCCAAAAATTAAAGATAGAATGCGTGGAACCACTTCGTCATCAGATGAAGAGTGGAACATTAAAGAAATCTGGTTCTGAAGTGCCTCAAGAAGAGTGGCACATTGATTTAAGGTTTGGTTTCACAGAATACAAGAATGCATTTGATGTTAAATAGAAGTAATTTGAAAAACAGTAAAAGCATTTACAATTTTCAAAACTAATCCTTGTTTGATTTTCTAAAACTGCTCAGTGTTGCCCTCGTATTAAGCCGTGATGGTCACTAAACGCCAAAGTAAGGACGCTAATTCGATGGGCAGAGTTAACTGTACTTAGAGATACATAAACAGGATGCATGCTACATACAGATCTTTACGGTATAAAAATACGTCATTTCTAACTTTATTTCCCATGCATCCTGAAGCTGTAGTTGAGTTGTTGTGGCATAGTGCTGAAACTGGATGCATCCTTTGGTCCTTAATATGCAGAGTGCAGTTAGTCACCGGCGAGCAAACTGTCCTTGCCGTTAAATAAATAGAGCTTTAAATCATTTAGAAACAACTGTTCTAGCATATATTCACTAACGCTATAACATGGAAGGTTGTGTGAGGACCCGGCCGGAGGGTGCATCTGCAGATTATGTAGGATAAGACCCTACCGGTGTCTAATGGCAAGTATCCTTCCCTCTAAGCCCAGCTTACTCGTAACTTCATAGTCCTAACCACAAAGAGCATCAAAATTGTAAATATTAGCTTCTTGAAGAAAGGAAAAACATATTAATATTAGGAACACGTATTTGGGAGCTACTGTCATACAAGAGTTCGAAAACCATCAACACTTATATTTCCTATTGGTCGCAGATATACACGCTAATTAGGAATTATCTGAGGCCATTGATAGCGAGGAAATTATTGTTTAATATTGGCTATACATCCTTCGCTTATTTTGCTGGCTGGTTTACTTATATCCATCTGGAAAAAGCTGTGGCGGATGCTTTGCATGTGTTCGCGAGTCACAAGAGAACAGATTTTCCTGCCATGCTAGTGGGGTAATTTGCGGCGTGTTAGATTGTGTATCCGCTTGATTGAACTGAGATGGCTGGTATCCACCAGTCGCTACTGCATGCAGTAGAGCTGCTGTTTCCTGGTATGTCCATGGGCTGTCATCCAGGGGGTCTGTACTACACGTCGAAAATTTTGAGCGGAGAGTCACACACAGAAATAGATTCCCACTGAGTGGGAGGGGTAGTCAGTGTAGTCAGAATTTGCATTTAGGCATTCCGTCCGAGAGCGGGCGCTATCACCAGTCCCCGCTACCAGCTGTATTTCATTCTGTGCTGACTCCGGCACTCCATCACCGACAAGGTGAATGCTTCCCATGTACTTCAATGTAGGTCGAGAATTGTGGGTGACATGTATCCTTCTCCTCTCTAAAGGTAGTGGTAGACAATGCAGAAGCTTAGTATCCACCTCTGTGGCATAGCGGTAACGTGTCTACGTCACATTACAGAGTTCCCGTATTCGAATCCCCGTTAGAAAAATATGAGATTCACTTATAGACGCCCTTTAACTACTATGGTTCCTAGCGTCCCATTTATATAAATTGCGTGAAAGATTGGAAATTTTTCTCAGAAGACTCCATCAGCCTTAAAGTTTTTTTACAAATCTTGGTTAGGGAGAGTTACGTGGATAAAGCGTTTTTCGGGATTGTCTCTCATTCAGAGAAGATGAAATGTTGCGTATCTTTAAGCTCTATGGGCTCGAGATCCTTTTAAGCATCACTTCACCCATTGCATTAATTGATCACTTGTTATGATCTACCACATTAACGGACGTTAAACTTAACAACAAACGCAGAAGACTTGCAAACTACTATACCCTCACCGTAGCTATTGACGTGGATTGCGAAGCGTGCTGTATGTGCTGTTCTGCACAAGGATGCCCTCCATTTCTTGCTCCGGTGCTATATGACTCCTCAGTGCTGTATCTTGTCAATTTATTTTGCACATGTTTGCATGTATAAAACACTTTGCATCGATCGCTATTTTCTCGACCGTAGAGTTAATTAAGGGCTGGATAGCTCCTTTCATCCGAGGTGTGCGGAAGTCTCTCGTTTCACCGAAGTATAACGCGCTTGAGCACAGTCATATATTCCACTACCCTTCCATCGACTCATCATGCCCTTGATCACTCGTCAATCGAGGCTGTACGTTACTTTGTTCCATACTCTTATACACTGGTTTCAAACTCACATGCTGCAGCCTATAACTGTAAGAACAGTATCTGTATCGTTCAGCTATTCAAAAGCTACTTGGCGCACATTTGTCAATCGCTGGGAAAATTACTTCTACAAATGCTCTGTGCTGTTGTATACATAACATCATCTGTATTGTCCTATGTGGAACATCAATGATCTATAACTTACGAGCAGGCTGGGAACGTTCATCTTCAACTGCATCTTTATTGCACGTATACCGTTGAAAAGCGGAACTATATATTGACGGCCCCTTGTGCCTTTCAGACGTCATACACAGTTCCGTAGCGTAGCAATGCAAGTTATAACGGTTCACTCAAGATTTCTGGAGGTATTTAAAAGTACGCACATTTATGGCTTTACTGGTCACGTGTTGGCTGAATACTTTGTAATCTCTCCATTCATGTGCGAGAAATTTATTTCTTCCGGGAAGGTGTTTAAAATCCTTTCCAATAAGGGTGCCGATACATGTATTATGAAAATTATTCTGTCACTGACGATTAATTGTATATTCAAATGTGCTCCGCATAACACCGCAAAGTACCTACAATAAAGTAATGTACCTCATAAACCGTAAATCTCCCCGCATTCAAAGGACATTTAACCATAAGTGTACCTTTTATAGTGCATATCTCCATTTTTCACATAGAAATTTCTCTGCTACATATACTATGGAGGCAAAATTATTTTCCGGTAGCGAAGCCTAGACGGTATAGGTCATTCTTGCACTCATTCACTGTCTCAGCAACACAACCTAGTGCACAACAAACTGGTTGCCAGCTACCTGGGACCTGGCAGAACGCTCATATCAGATTGCCGCTTATAATCATATCACTATCGATTCGTTTTGCTGTCTCCCCCTTTTAACTATAACAAAATGTATAAGTGACTACTTTTACAAAGGTTTATGTGGATTAACGTCAAGTCTTCGTGAGTTTAGTTCATAGAAGCTATATACAGTAGACAATAGTGGGTAGAGAAGGTCATGTAAATGTAACACTACATTTTTGTCTTTTCCTTTAAAATTCTCTACCTTCCACAATTCAAACACATTAACCCTTTAGTAGTCGCTATGCCAATAGGTGTAGCCTAGCACTTAGTGAGCCTAAGGAACAGGGTGTTTTTGTTAGCTAGTACGTCATTATTGTTAAATAAAAGTTACGCCTTTACCTGGGCAAATAGTCATGCTATTGTCTTAGTTAGTTAAGCACTTCTTAGTCAATACTCTGACTACTTGTATTAAATGTTTTCCAATGCCAGATAAACAAAATGCTACAGAGATACTGCAAAGAGCAGTAAAATGTTACTGCAACTGCTACAAATGTTGAATGACAGCAAAAAGTCATATAGTGGGCAACAGAACCCACCTCTTTTCACAATCAAGTGTCCTCCGTGGTGTAGTGGATACCATGCTAGCCTCTAGTTCTCGAGGTCTTTTTTCGGGCATAAAAATTATTAGCATGGCTTTCTTCGGAAGAGAAGTAAAGCCGGTGGTCCCGTGTCGTAGATTTACAGCGCATAAAGAACCTCAAACCTGATAAAGAGGCCTCTGAGCAAAATTAACAGTCTTTCACACCCAATATAGAATGGGACGCTAAGAACCATAGGAGCTAGATAGCGTCTATGAATAAAACTCCATTTGATTTAATTTTTTCCACATTCAAGTTTGACACCAGAATTCAGCTGTTTTGTGAGAAGGGATAAAAGTTGCATCCATAGCCAAAGTCAGCTTTCAGATATAATAGCGCCTGACGCCGGAATGAGTGCCCTCTTGGAAAAGGCAACGGAAAAACCTGGAAGGAGTTACGTACAGTTACGTCTGTCTGTGTAGTGCTCAAACGATGCAGCAGTTTTTGTCCCTGTCTGCTTTCCACTGTATACATGTAAGCGAACAGTTATCTGAAACATTCAAGCTGTTAATTCAAGCCTGCTCACCAACCTCTTCTTAGGGATTCTAAGCGAAAATGCAGCGACACACACGCGCCTAAATGTTGGTGAACCTGATGTGATCTCCAGGAGCAGTGAGCACGAACGAAGCGAACAGCAAGTCCAGCCAACAGGAGCCCGGTAACGAATCCTTTCGCGTTATGACGAGACTACCACCATTTCGGCAGCAACGCCATGTTCTATGGTTCGCGCAAGCCGAAGCGCAATTTGCCCGTCCGGTATAATCAACGAGACAACAGAGTTTTACTATATCGTCTCTGAACTGGAGCACCGCTACGCGGCCGAAGTCGAGGACATCATTACCTCCTCGCCACTCGAGCCATACCGAAAGTTAAAGGAAGAACTGCGGCGACGCCTTTCCAAGACTCAGAAGTAGCATACCCGACAAATGCTGACCACGGAGTAGCTTGGTAAACACAAACTGTCGCAGTTCTTGTGTTACCTCAGGGACCTGGCATCCGAGGTACCAAACGGCTTCCTACGAAGCATTTTAAGAAGCCGTCTAACCGCAAAGCTTTAGTAGATCCGCACCAGCCAACCGGATGGCCGCCTGAATTCACTGTTCCCAGCTAGCTGCCCGCATGGATGAAGTTGCATCACAGGCCATCGTTGACAACGCCACCATTCGGCACAACAAAGCGAACTTGCTGCAGAAAGTGAAGGAACTGACGATTAAAGTAGGGGCACACCAGGCAAGCCGCGGTGGGCAACCTGGCTCAGGTTAACGCGATAGGTAGGGACGTACGCTGTTCCCCAGGCGTTGCCGACGTGGGCTTCCGCTGGTGCAACTACCGCATTGGGGACTGGTTCCGGTAATGCAGAGTATCTGCTGCTTCAGCTCGCACAAAAACGGGAACGGCAGCTGTTAGTGGTGGCTCACGACTGTATCCCCAACACTGGGCGATTACACATTCCCGACCGCATCACCAAACACTGGTATCTGAACGGAAGCGGTTCAGATGTCAGCATTTTTCCGCGCAGATTCCTGGCCGGACTTCGGAAACCTCTCAGTTACAACCTGCTAGCTGCTGGCGACACCATCATTTGAACCTATTGCTCGGCGCCACTGAATAATAATACCTCGGCCTCAATCAGTTCATCTGGCGCTTTGTCATCGACCACCTTATCATTGTAGTTGACTGCCTCTACTTGAATTATTTGGTTGACTGTCGACAGAAATGCCTCCTTAAGGGCATGGCGGCGCCGTCGGCACCCGGCATTCTATGAGCACGCCGACGACCACAGTCAAAACCATTTCTTGCGAGACGCCGTTAGCATTTTTCTGGCAAGCTTTCCGGCCTTAACTCTCCCCTATTAAGACACCCTGCAAGGTGCGCCATTTGACGCTGAACTTTGTCTGTAGCACGCCCGACCATCCAGCGTACTGCACACCCCGTGATATTGCTCCAGAGCTTCTGGTCATCGTCCGTACCGAGTGTGACACTATATTTGGAACTGTCACGCCCGTCACTCCTAGATTCCTTCGGCATCTGCTCTGAACCTGGCATCCAAGAAGGACGGCTAGCCTCCCTGCGATGACTGAGGGGTTTTTAACACCCGAAATGTAGCGGACCTTTATTCCGTACGCTACATTCTGGACTATGCCTAGCTGTTAGCGGGGTGCACCGTGTTCAGAAGTATTAACTGGTAAGTGCCAAAAATCAGATACACATTCACACGAAGGACGTTGCGAAGACAGACATTACAAGACCTTTTTAGCGTTTTGGAATTGCCATTCAAGCTTTTGGGTTACGCAACGCTGCGCAGAACTTCCACCGCTTCATGACCGTTTTCCTACGGAAACCGCCTTTCTTCTTTTGGCACCTGACCGACGTTCTGCTGTCTTTTAGATTCACTGAGGCACATTAAATCTAGATTTATTGTCTGTTTGAGGCTTTGGATGACCATAGCGTTTTGATAAATGCCACAAATTTCCTCTCCGGCCTGCCGAAGGTCAAATTCCTAGAATTCGGCATCTCGGTAAAATTTCCCAGACAGCCGAATGACCACAAAGTTCATCTCCGGGCTTGCCCGTATTCGCTTACACTTCGTGATCTGAGACGCTTCCTGAGAATGATCAATTTTTATTGGCGTATCCATCCGCGTGCTGCCAAAAACCCAAGCGCCCTTTAATGCGCTACCTGTCGAATTAAGGATTTGCGACTCACAAAGTATTTCCTGAATGCCGGAGGATTTGAGAGGCTTTGAGGCCTTTAAGGAGTGTCTGTTTAACGCCACGCTGCTACCCAATCAGAATTCCACCTTTCTAATCGCCGTTGTGACCAACGCTCTCCTTCTTGTCATAGGGATGGCCTACCGTGGGTAGTTTTGTGGGGTCCAGTAAGCTCTGGGTTTCTTTTCCAAGAAGCAGAACCTAGCATATCAGCTGTATAATGCGTACGACCGGGGACTACTTGTGGTATAGAGATCATAAAGTGCTTTCGACAGCTATGAGAAGGTTTTCATTTGACAGTCTTCACGGACCACAAACTGTTCATGTACGTCTTTTTGTAAAAGAACAATAAGTGTTACCTTGGAAGCTCATCCACTTGGATTTCGTGGCCCACTTCCACACAGATATGCCCCAGCTCTCCGGGCGCGACAACGTCGAAAGAGACGATCTCCCTCTGTCGTCGACTCCAACATGGAGCCTTAGGATGCCGCTGTATTCGCCAGAGTGCAGCATTAGGACGCCCAGCTTCCTGTTCCCTTGCGGGGGATATCAGCATTCACCTGGAGAAAGCCGTCGTTTCAGGCTTACATGAGGAACTCAGTTTGACCCATCTAACAGGTAGCCTCCTTCATACCTCGTGACCCCTTTCCGGTGCTAGACTTTTCAGTCGCTCCCTGAAATCTCTCATCCGCGTGCGAATGCCAAGTTGAAGCTCGTCTCACGGCACTATGCGCGGCCCAGCATTTACAAGGAGTGCCACGCTTGGGCCGCACCTGTCAAACTTGCTATCGCAAAAAGTTCGTGCGCCACACACATCCCCTTGGGAAAATTCAGTTTACCTGCTTGCGTTTCCTCCACATCCATGTGGACATCGCCAATCTCTGCTATCCTCCGAGGTCTCACGGTGATCGACCTCTACAAAAGCTGGCTGGAGGTATTCCCGATATGTGGCGTCTTAGCGGTGACAGGGAGGAAGACACTGCTGTAGGCTGAATCGCCTGGTTTGGTTGATCTGCGATGTTCACCACGGACCGAAATCGACAGTTGCTATCAAACTTCTTCCGCATCATGACAAAGCTGTGCGGCGTCTAACGACGTGTAGAGCTCTTCGATCGAACAATTAAAGGAGCCCTCATGTGCCGCAAGTACGCCACATGGACTACCGTCTTATCAGTCGTCCTCCATAGCAGGGAAAAGATCTCTGCGGCGGCATAGTTTGTTTCCTTTTTTATTATTTATGAGCGATCTTCATCTACTATGGTTCTTAATGTCCCATTATATAGTGGGCACGAAAGAACGGAAATGTTGCACAGAGGCCTCCTTACCAGGCTTGAGGTTCTTTTATATGCCGCAAATCTACGACACGGGACCACCGGCTTTACTTCACTCCCGAAGGAAGCCATTCTAAGTATTTCCCGCGTTCTCGGAAACCAGGGGCTAAAATCGTACCGCATTGACCACGGAGGACGACGAGCCCGTTTAGAGTGAACCACACCCTACGTGGGAATTCTTTGCGAGCAACTAAATAACATCATATCACTACCAGACATAACACAGGAGCTACGTCGAGCCACGTAGCAGGTCAAACCCATACTCGCAACCCACCATCACTCACGGGTGACATCCGTTCACCCGACCTGGTCGAAGGCCACTCACATATTCCTGCGTCAAGATTGTGTAGCCCTCCGCTTTAGTGGTTATACCTATGTGCTTGCCGCATCATCAGCCGTGACGTTTCGGCTTTAAAAGTGGAAATCAGTGGCGAGCCAGTCAGCGTCTCTGACGAAGGAACAAAACCTGCATTCAGCTTAGCCGAAATGTTGGTGGTGCGTACCCTGAAACCAGAAATTCAACCCGAGTTACACCAGGTCATAGTCAATGGCAGGACGACCTCCAACGAAAAGCGCTATCCCGATCACAACCTGCTTTGACGTAGTGTCCGCTTTATGGACCGCTTTTGACCAAGCTGATTATTCCGAAGTAGTATAGTGTGCGGAACTGAACACGTTTCCTCCAACATTCAAGCCTGAGTCCAGAATTAAGATGTTTTCTGCGAATGGGAGTAAACTGTAGCCATAGCCAAAGCTAGCTAGATTTCCGATCCCTGCAGTGACAGACCACAAGGTAGAGACCTGTCCACCGAGACAACTAAACAAAGTAGAAGCAGTTAAGTGCAGTTTCCTTTTTTGTGTAGAGCTCAAACGATGTAACTATTTGTCTTAGTCCGCTTTCACCTGTATACACGTAAGCAAATAATTGGTAATCTTAAACCTTTGCCGGTGTTTGCCAACCTCGGAGATCCTAAACGAAAGTACAGGGACACACGTGCCTACTGCTTACTGAAAACGATGTCAGTAATGAGGGCAGTGATAGTCTCGTGATAGAGTATATCATATGTACCACCATGAAATTAATGATGCTGATAATCACAATAGCTTTTTAGGCGTTTAATACGTCTCTTATAGCAACTCAGATCAGTGGAGACTGTGAATAAAACGAAGCTGGAGTTACCTGGCTTGCTACTCTCATGAAATTAAAAATACTATTTGTGATTTGGTTAGTCAAATGGAGGTAATATTCAAATGTGGCAAGCAAACATGGGTATGGTAAACATTTTTATTTATGCATAAACATAAACGAAACAAGAAATATATAATGGCAGTAGTATGAAATACATCTAGTGTTGCGCAACACAATTAAAGCGTGTATTTTAATAAACTATATTGTGGCATGAGGTTGGTAACATTGTAATATATGGAGTGAAAACGTTGTATGGTGACTTTTTAACTTGGTAATACAGACCGATAGTGACATAATAGGAGAGGGAGTAAAACCGGTATTAACTTGTGTTAGCGTGTAGGACGCTCTCTTCTAGCGTCACAAGTGAACAGTGCAGACGTGTTTTTAGGTATGGCGCTTCATCAAGCAGGAAGGTAAAATGTATCATCTTTAATTCGTATTATATTCTTACCATCTAAACTTATACTATGTGAGTTCTTAATGTAGGTAGTTCCTTCCTTCCTGACCCATGATAATTTTATGAATAGTTAGGTAGTTCTCAGGTGATTTAGGAGCTTCATTAGCTTGCCCCGTCGAACCTCGTGTTAGTTTAATGTTGTGATACAGATTTCGGTACGATGCTCCACCACCACCTGTAATTATGTGAAAATAAAAGAGGTTAGGACAGTTGGTGCGAGCTGCCGGGCATAATTTAATATTTTGGAGTGTAAAATCTTTTTCCTTAGCCTTGGAAATATAGTTCACGTAATTTGGTCCTCTACGTGTTCCTAGTTTCGGCTTGATGGTAAGGGTTTCTCTTTGAAAATTGTATTGTGTTTTAAATTCAATTAAAAGTATTTCCTTAAAAGTCCCGTGTTTGTATTATTATTATTGTGAGCTCACTTTGAAGCTTTTTTACATTGTCTTCCTGTTGGCGGATCGTTGTTAATGTTTGCCTTCATTCTTCCCCTTACCATGGTTTAAATTCCTTTTGTATGAGAAACTTTCTGCGATGCTCTTTCTAAATTTCTCGTTTTTAAAGTATTTTTTGTGAATTGTGGGAATTTCAGTGGTATTTTGAACTTTACTAATGTGGTTGCCACGTGTTATCTGGCGTTTCTAATATTGCTATTTTCAGTGCTAATTAGTAATATTTTTGGAGCTTACGTTGTATTTTACACTTATTCTAGTTTTCTACGTATTGCCATATTTTGGAGCATTTTTCTTGCAGCTTTTATGTAAGCACGTCTGTTCCATTTTGTTGCGTAATCTTTGCTCAGAAGAAATTATAGAATGTGAAGGAAATCGTTTACAGTTCACGTGTTTTGTGCATCATGTTGCATGTGTGTGTATAGAAAGTGAGGTGCATATATTAAAATTTCATATTTGTGCACCGTACGCAGGTACGTTTGCCGTGGACGCTTACTGGTAGTACTACTAATATTGCTTTATCGTTGCCGTGATTGGTTTTATTTAGCCATGCAATTTCTGAAAGTATTTCCAATGATTAATCTCAGTGAAAGTTTCAGCTACCTCCAGCTGTGCCAGTATCCTAAATACCTATATAGGCTCAACGAGCATCCAACATGGACAAGCAGGACTTATCCACCTCCATTGGATTTCGAAGGTGCAGCTATATGTGTATTACCAGAAATTGGAAAGTTGCACTGGAATTTTGTGGTAAAAAGAAAAGAAAGATAAAAACAACCTGTAAGTATGTGCACATTGTGTGTACCGAAGAGTGGTATGTATATTTTGAACAACTCAAACCTTTCACAATGAAGACAGGTATGCTAAATTTTTACTTTGCTTCAATGACAAATGCTTAATTAGGCTTAGATTTTCAGGCATGAAATGTTTCTTATATGTTTTGCTAAATTGAAGGTTTGTCACCATTGTGTGTAATATAAATTTTGGATTTTGTTTTGGGCAATAGAGATTATTTGGTTTCTTATGTCATGCTGCAGTGTATTTGTCTGATGTGTACTGTGTGTTTAATTTCGTTTGACCTCTAGGAATGATATGTGAGAGTGTTATTTGGGTAATGATGTGCTTTATTCTGTTGCATTCTTTTGGCTTGATTTTGTGTTTCATTATGATGCTGTGGTCTTTCTTTGCAGAAGTTGTTTAATAAATTTTGTGTATGTGTGTGAGGTTATGTGAACAGTATATGGAAGATGTGCCTCGGTGGGAGTGCCAAAGAGTAACCCCGATGGTGGTATTGAGACGTGATGAGCTATTGTCAGCTTCGATGGGATAGCTACACTGTACCCTTGAAGTTTGTATGTTTGAGTTTTCAGGAAGGCTAGCACGTCCCTGGAAATTCGTTGTGATGAGCTGAGAGATGTTGTACATATTGATGTTGCTGAAACGTGCCCAGTATAGCATGTGTGATATGTTCACAAATGAGATGTAATGCAATGAGAATAATTTTTTGGGGGTTTATGCAAAAAGTTTTAGTACCATCTGTTTCCAGCTTCATCTTGATCCTGTAGATGTGGATGCAACAGTGTAATGTTATATGCTTACATAATGCTATGTGTTTCATTCCTGAAATGTTAATGTGATTTGTTCAGTTTATGCCTGTCAGGTATCTTTGATTTTGTAGCAAGTTGAATGAGACATGTCAGTGAGTATATTTCTTTTCTCAGTAACTGCTGTGTATGATGAGGTTGAGCACTAGGACGACGATGATAGTAATGATGATCATACGAATGATGCTAACGCGGAGGATATGAAAGTAACGTGAACGAGAATTTGTGTCATTGGGATTGAAGTATGAGTATCTGTATTTTGATGCATGTAATGAGGTGCATATTTTCAAGCATGTAGTAATGTTTACAGTAGCTTTGGTAGTTATTAAAGTGAGTGTTATGTATTATCTGAGATATGGTTAGTATGAATGATTTTGTTTCATTGTCATAAGTGCACCTATTTAGTTAGTTTGTAACAGCTGGTTAGATTTAATATTGGTATCCCAAATTATTTGTTATGTTGTATGTTCTATTATGTCTAGACAATGGATATTGTTGACGTAATATTCATGTATTTTGACCCTTTCATGTATCTTTACTATGATTCTTAAGCATTTATTGTAAAACTTTAACTTGTATTTTTGTGAAAAATTCAGTTTTTATGTCAATATGTAATCATTTTTTTCTCAGTACTAAGAGTAAATATTTGTAAACTTTTGCCAAATTTGTGGCATTTTCTGTTCATACTATTTTAAATGACATACTATTTTCTTATTCTGTGTATGATGTTGTTTTGGGAGCACAAGTTATGCTTGTTTTAATCCATGTTGTAGTGATTTTGCTGGTTGGGGAGCACGAGTGCCACTATGGAGTGACCCTGCCGTAACGAGACACGCCAGAGGCTGAATATACACCAAGGAGAGCTGCTGCCTGTTCTAGTTACTTGCACGGTATGTGGCAAAAGGAGCCACTTTAAGGGGAGCAATCCATGACAGCGATTGCACCCCTCATCATCAGTGACTTGCATTAGCAGTAAAGAAAAGACACTGCGGCTGAAACTTCTTCGTTATGGGTGATGTTGGAGGTTCACTCATTAGCAAATACGTCGAGACTTTGTTCAGTGTAGTTCTTGTGTAACAGTGGCAGCAGTGAACTATGTGCGTGTGCGGGGTTCACTCAAACATGCTGGACAACATTTTAACAAATATCGTCGGTGGTACTCAAGTATCCATTACGTTTTACTAGTTTTCACACACATGTTAACAGACAATCAGACACTCAACTTCTTTTGAGAGACATTTCTGCTCCGTCCTATCATTGAAAACATCAAGATATTGCTTTCTGTAATAATTTCCTTGTGAAGTATGTCATTCATTTTCTTATACGTACTTTTCTTTTGTCTTCTTGCTTCGACAAGGACGTCGACTTATGTAGCCAGAGGGAGATGTGGCATGAGGTTTGTAACATTGTAATATATGGAATGGCAACATTGTATGGTGACTTTTTAAGTTGGTAATACAGACCGGTAGTGACGTAATAGGAGAGGGAGTAAAACTGGTATTATCTTGTGTTAGCGTGTAGGACTCTCTTTTCTAGCGTCAACAGTGAACAGTTCAGACGTGTTTTTAGGTATGGCGCTTCGTCAAGCAGGAAGGTAAAATGTATCATCTTTAATTCGTATTATATTCTTACCATCTAAACTTATACTATGTGGCTTCTTAATGTAGGTAGTTCCTTCCTTCCTGACCCATGATGAATTTATGAATATATAGGTAGTTTTCAGGTGATTTAGGAACTTTATTAGCTTGCCCCATCGGATCTCTTGTAAGTTTAATGTGGTGATTCAGATTTCGGTACAATGCTCTACCCCCGTAATTATGTGAAAATAAAAGAATATATATTATATTTTCATGTGTATCTTTTACACAAGGTGGTAATAAAGAAAGCTTCAAATTTGCTGTAAACGTTTATGCATGACATCTGCATTTTGTATAGTAGTATGGTGAGCAAAATAAAATTAATAATAATCTGACAGTCTTGTAAAGTTTGGTCTAATGTATCTTTTAAGTAAACTACTGCTCAGCGTATATATTTTTTCATGCCAAATTTAATCGATAATATATACTGCTAATATAAGCCTATAGATTATTTTGAAACACCTTAAAAAGCCGAAATAATATTTAAAATCCTGTCTTCATATAGAGACTATACGGCTGGTCGTCTAACAAATTGCTGCACGACTACTGCAGTATGAATGTCATCTGCCTCCTTAAAACAATTTGCATATTCAATGTTCATTAATTACAGGGTTTCTAATCAGAATAGGTTCCTTTTGCAACTGTTAAGTTCATACTTTTGCGTGAATTCGCATGAAAGAGACATGATATTAACTTTGGTATAAACTATGAAACCGACTTATAATTGACGTTTGCCTGATACCACTGCATACGCATGAGGATATGCATTAATTATCTTAAAATGAATGACTTGTTTGAAAACATTACGGCTTCGTTCTACTACCTGCAGTTACTAAATTTATACCTAGGGCTGAATTACGGGATATGCTAGACTCTAAGGCATTTTCTACATGAAAAACAGATGAAACTATGCACTGTTCCTTTTATCCAATCCAGCACATTTAACCAGAAAATTTGTGCACTTACGATATGCAAAGCTTCCCGTAATAAGCAAATATGCATGTACGATTGATATACAGTTGTTTAAAAATGTATGGCACATCTATGCTTATGATGACAATAATATTCAGAAATCTGTGTTTCCATTTTGCTTAACATTCCACACGTATTTAACATCAGACGATTTTTAAAATAAAAGTCCTTTTCTTAGTGTTCATTAAGTAACCCATGTCTATCCGCATGTAGCCATGGTATCTGAGTGGTTAGAGCTACGACATGGAAAGCGGAAGACAGGTGTTTCAGATCCTTGCTATGACATTGAGTTTCTCAGCCTGAATTTACGTTTCTAGCTGTTGTTTACTTGAGAAAATAGAATTCACTCATTATTCAGACTTCGAAAAAATTCCTTAGGTGACATGCTATGTTGCCACTCAAAAAATGTTGTTACCATTATCAGAAATAAAACAGGAAAGGGAGATACCGGAAGCTTTGTCAAACCCACATAATGAAATTTATATCCTCAAACAGAATTAAGATATCAACAAGGAATTAACTGACAAGTTAAAGGATTTAGGCAGACTTCAAAGAGGGGATTCGAAGCTAGGGAAAATTTATCTTGAAGCAGCAGAAATCGATTCCAATCCAGAAAGGACCATTGGAAAGTACAATGATTTGT
The DNA here is from genome assembly GCA_030765065.1 of Deroplatys truncata. Classification (NCBI taxonomy): domain Eukaryota; kingdom Metazoa; phylum Arthropoda; class Insecta; order Mantodea; family Mantidae; genus Deroplatys; species Deroplatys truncata. The sequence goes on from CM060990.1 coordinate 332,916,279, forward strand.
TGTACAAACTACATGTGAATCATTAGAGGAAATGGAAAGTCGTGATAGCGGAAAATTTATAACAAATTATAATTTTGTCCTTTCATAACACATTAATACTTAGGCATTGAGAAAACCGCACTTTCCATATGTGAGGTTATGTACATAAAGCTTCTTTATAACAAAGTGAGAAATGCAATGCCGCATATAATCTTTGCTAAAAAGAAAAATCATTAAATATATATTATGATATCGAACTGCAGACTGTAATTAGAAAACAAAAGAATTCCTAAGAATGTATTGATGCTCATGGTGAATTACCGGCAAGTAAATACAGCTACAGGTACATTTTAGTGATGCTGGACTCCTTCAGGAAATTTGTAAAGTTTACCACATGAGGAAGATAAATAGCAAAGTTGCGTAAAGAAAAGTATCGAATGATTGTATTCCGTAATACGGCAACATAACCTCAACACTATCAGACTATGCGACAGTGCACAAGAGCAAAATTTTTAATAAAATTATTCAGGTTAATAAAATTAAACTATTTTAAAATAAAGAGAGTTGAAGGTTGTTACACTACATCACTAAAATGTTCTTACTTGAACGCGTTTCGGGAGACGGTTTGCTCACATCATCAGCATGTCCTCAACTGATTTTGCCGGTCATTGTTTGGGTAATGTGTGTGGCTAGTGGTGTTCTCTGGTGCTGGGCTGATGAAGCTTCAAAGGATGTTGGGTGGCGGCAGTTCGAAATTCATTAAGTGATTCCTGTGTTTGACGATATGTATTTTTTTTCAGATGTCCAACTCATTGCTGTTGTTGATCGGTTTTAAAAGTTTTATGTTCGGAGTGACATCATGGTTTGAAGACCAGAAATGATGTGCTACTGCTGATTTATCTGGCTGCTTTTGGTAAATGAATTTCATATGCTCTTTAAGACTTTTTTCAAGATTTCTTTTGGTTCTTCCTATGTATACCAGGTTACAGTCATTACAAACAGTTTGATGTATACCAACCGATTTATCATTGGGGATAGGATCTTTTGTTCTGTTGCCTAGTAGTTTCTGTGTATTGTGGTTATTCTGTGGAGACAGGGTTATGTAGTATTTCTTGAAAATCCTTTGAAATTTCTGATGTATCCAAGGGTGATAAGTGAATGTCCTATATGCTTGTGGTTTTTGTTGTCTGAGTAAAGTGGTCGTTTGTTGGACGTATTTCTGTCTTTCAAACTTTTTTATCATCTTATCTATTGTTTTTTTCTGGTATCCATTCATAGCGGCTATGTTGATAATGTGTTGGTATTCTATCTGGTATTCATCTTTCTCCATTGGTATATGTACTAACACGTTTGTAATACTACTTAAAATTGCATGTTTGTGGTTTGTAGGATTGTAGCTATTGTTTTAATATAATTTTCTGTGTGAGTTGGTTTTCTGTAAATGCCGAACGTTAGTTTGTTATGTGCATTATTTCTGATGATCCTGATATCTAGGTAAGGTAATTGGCCATTTTCTTGTTTTTCTATTGTGAATTTAATAGATCTATTTTTTAAATTCAATAATTTCAAAGCATCTTCTGAAAGTTTTTTGAAACAATAGCAAAAATGTTATCTGCGTATCTATACCAAGTTTTGAATAGATGTGGGAAAGATTTAGCAATATGGCATTCAAAATGGCTCATATATAGTTCTGCTAAAAATTTTGAAAGGGGGTTTCCCATATCCATGTTTCTAGGAGTGGTAATAACTCTTCTTTTGGTATGCTTGGGAAGAGTGCAGTGACATCAATTGATACCATCATGTCTGTGGGTGATATATTTATATCTCAAAGGTGACTGGTTAATTCTAATGAATTTTTTATACTTAGACTTTTGAACACAGGCATGGAGTTGAAGGTATTTAAAAGACATTTTGCTAGTTTACATGTGGGACACATCACTGTTGTTAGTTTCCAAATCTTCAAAATTAGTCTAATTAAACTATACCATTCATCAGCATATTCCTCCAGGATAACTCTTGTGTGCGAATCATGAAAGGTTTGGCATATATTTACGAATACTATGTCACAAACACCATGCTATTTGAGTTAGCTATTCCAAAAACAAGTTTTGCACCAAAATGATTTATGCTTCGAATAAAACCTAAATCAAAGATAAACAGTATTTCACCCACCATTGCAGCAGGAAGTTTATCATTCAGATCAGAAGTGCCAAATAGCATAAGAGAACACGCTAAGAAAACAGAATCAGGGAAATGTAAAGAAAAACCACACAGCGAAAAATTAAAGTCTAAGGTAGGCGACAAGGTGCTTGTAAAAATATCTAGGATTTTTAAAACGGGAGAGAAGTACTCCAGAATGGAATTGTTGTAGAGCTGGCCATTTATCATAAAGGGAATGTTTGGTGAGAATACGCACAAAATACAAAACCAGAAATGAAACATCATTGGAAGATATTGCAGATAGATAGTATGAGGAATTAGAAGTAGAGGAAGAAGAAGACCAAGAAGAGTAAAATGTATGATGCGATTAGTGGAGAATATTGAAAAATGTTTCAAGCAATAACTCAAGAACTCGCCATAACTTCGACACATATCATATAGAAAGCTAACACAAACAAAAGTACACTCATAATAAAACCAAATAGAATGTATATGTATATTTCCAAAATGTATAAAGAAAAATAATAGTAAATCGTAAAAATCATAATACAGAATAAACTTTTATGAATTGTTCATAACATATATGACAATGAATTATGTGTTAACCAAATACGTAATACTGTATTGTTCAAAGGGAATGTATTCACTATACATACAGGTGTTACAGAATTCGACCGATTAACTTTAAGGGATTATAAAGAGGTGCTGGGGGAACAATTGGAGATAGGACACTCATGGCCCCAGAGCGTATGATGTTGTGCAACATGCCAAAACAGATTTGAGCCAGTAGGCCACTGACACCACCTTAGTGGTACATAAAAGCATTTTCTGCACCGCTAAGATGTGTACGTGTGTGTGGTTCAGTGGTAAAGTATGGATTTCAAGTTAATGACTATACATTCCAAGGTCAAACCTTTCCGAATGCTATTTTTCCTCGTTTCCTCAAATTGTTGATTGTGAAGGAGATGGAATAATGCACTATTCCATTTGTTATTACCGCTGCTATTAAATGTAATCAAGCAAATCAAAGTAAGGAATTTTGAACAGGAATGTACAACATAAGATACTTAATGTTCTATATGCAATCGGAAACAGCTGACAGTGAGCATTTCTATTTGTGAACTCTGATTTTCTGAAATACAAATAATGTCCTTTTGGGAAGCGTCAATGAATCACGAGTTAGCACTCCTATACATTTGCAGAAAGTCAAATAAACACAAATGACAACAACCATTGTCACTCCCATGGATAACTTACTCGGTAACATCAGTGTCTATAATGAAATACTTCCATGTTCAATTACTTCTCTGAAATAACTTATGCTTTTCTTTCTTTGTTTAAAATTAGAGATACATGCACACGCGAATAGCAATGGTGATTTAAATTTCTGAATACCTTAAAAGAACAATCTTTTAGCCTGTGTGTAATAAAGTCATTTGGAAACAGGGTTTATAATACTGTTTAAATCGATTGCATAAAAACTCCTGTAATAATCCTGTTTACACAATGTGGTTTCAGTGCTTAGACGTTCGCTCCTAACTGAAGGACACTATGGCGACTTTCTTTGCTATTTTTTAAGTTTACAAATTAATTAATGATGAAACATTGCACAAGAGACGCGGCAATAAATATCTGGTTACATGGGTATAAGAAGTTATCAGGGAATAATATAACGCATGCGTTTTGAACAAAGTAACGACAATAACATAAAAGTGGTCTAATGCAGGTATAAATTTACAAAAGCTAGCCCAAATCTTAGAGATAATGAATGAAAGTAGTATATTATAGAGAGATCGAGCGTAGTTTTGTGTTTATACGGGAAAGGATAGGGAAAACGAGGGTAGATGCGACGGCTCAAGGAGGAAAATGCGTTTATATGGAGAAGATAGCGAAAACGGGGAAAGATCTGAGGTAGAGCAGATGCTGATGGAGGAGAACGTCCTTTATATGAGAGGTGGGGGAATACGAGGAGAAGTGCTAGACAGAGTTTGAGGTGTGCAGTATGACCTTTATAGGAAATATAAGGAAATCACGGACAGATGGTATGATAGATGATGGAGGGGAATATAGGCGTATACGGGAGAGATAAGGAATACGAGGAGAGGTGCTAGACTAGACAGGGCTTGAAGGGTACACTATGACTTTTATATGGGAGAGGTATTAGGCTAGGAGGGTTTGAATAGAGTATACGTTTATATGGAGAGACGAGGGCAGATTCTACGTTGAGAGAACCTTCAAGGCGGAAAATGCGTTTATATGGGAGAGATAGGGAAAACGAGGAGAGTTCCGAGGTAGAGGAGGGTCTGAAGGAGGGAACTCTTTTTATGTGTTAGAGGTAGGGAATACGAGGAGAGGTAGTTGGTTAGTCAGAGGTTAAGGAGGAAGGTATACGTTTATATGGGGGGAGATATGGAAAACGGAGAGAGATCGTATTCTAAGAGAGAGTTGAAGGAGCGCAATATGCTTTATATGAGAGAGGTAGTGAATACGAGAGAGGTGGTAATCTAGACAGAGTTTGAGGAGTAGAGTATGCGTTTATATGGAAAATATATGAAATCCAGAAGATAGGCTAGGGAGCTTAGTGTTGGCGTATGTGTAATGTTCATCCATACATGACATAATTTAGACTCATTGACGCGAGATTTAAACGCCAATAAAGGCTATATTGCGTTCTTACGTCCTGGCATCGGGCCTCTAAAAGACTGGACGCAGACCGAAGTATCCCCACCGCATGTATCTTGATTGATTAATGTAATTAAACGCTGCACATCGATTGATGAATACAATTAAGTGTATATGAATTGACGCGCACACCTGCATATGTGTGTGTGTTAAGGTGATTCAGAGCAGCGATTCGTACCGGAGCTATTTAATATAATTTTCATATAATTCGGGTAGAATGTAGGGTATTTAAGTCATTTTAACAGGTAATTCAGGTAGCGTGACAGGTATTCACGGTAATATAGGAATAATTAGATCATAAACATTTCTCATCCAACGTTACAACACTTCTATATAATTTTTTCTATGTTATATGTTAAACAGTTAGCGTGCGAGACGGAGAGGAATAAACTGCATATTGGTTTACAGTGAAGGTATATAGAAGTATTCTAAACTAAACCCACACAGAACGTACTAGCCTATCCCTACCTTGACTTCTCATTGTCTATGCAATCCTATCATTCTAACATAACCACGTAAGAAGACGTAAGGTAACCAACAAACGTAACCGCGTAACAAGACGTGACACAACGTAACATAACCACATGACAAGACGTCACATTATGTAACATAAGCACGCAACCACGTGACAAGACGTCGCACTACTCGGGCCTGTATATTTCACACGCATCTTCGTGTCGCCGTACCTTATAACTATCTTTGAAGGCTACGTTACAATATTTACATTTGAAGAACTTCTTACTACGTAGCTCATGGCTTGTTTTATCATAACCGTGGAAAAATTTCTTGCAGCATTTACCACAAGAATATCTTTAGGCACTAGGAATGATATCCTTATATGAGGACTTATTCATCTTTATTCTCGGTATATTAACGTATTAATTCTTTGTCAAGGAAATGTACGCCTCTTCACCTGGATACCACGTTAGAAAGCCGATTATTTTTTAGAGCACAGCGATGTTGTTACCTCGAAAATAATTAACAGAATGAAGTCCAATGTTCGAGATCGCTCTATTTATACAGGAGGCACAAAACTTTTGGAGCAATTATATAACGTATTAATCCTTCTTGAAGGAAATTTACATCTGTTCACCTTGATAACACTTTAGAAAGCCGATTTTTTTCTGAGAGTTCAACGATGTTGTCACCCCGGAGGTAATTAGTAGAATGAAGTCCAAGGCCCAATATCGCTCTATTTATAGAAGAGGCACGAACGTTTTTTAAATCAATTATATCCTGAATTTGAATACCAAAATCGTAGTGTGACGTCTTATCTCGTGGTTTCGTGCTTATGTTACGCAGTGCGACGTATTGTCACGTGGTTACGTGCTTATGTTACATAGTGTGACGTCTTGTAATGCGGTTATGTTACGTTGTGTCACGTCTTGTTACGCGGTTACGTTTGTTGGTTACCTTACGTCTTCTTACGTGGTTATGTTAGAAGGTGATAATCTTGAATCGACAATGAGAAATCAAGGTAGGGATAGGTTAGGACGTTCGGTGTGGGTTTAGTTTAGAATACTTCTATATACCTTCACTGTAAACCAATATGCAGTTTATTCCTCTCCGTCTCGCACGCTAACTGTTTAACACATAACAGAAAAAATTATATAAAAGTGTTGTAACGTTGGATGAGAAATGTTTATGATCTAATTACTCCTATATTACCGTGAATATCTGTCGCACTACCTGAATTACTGTTAAAATGACTTAAATACCCTACATTCTACCCGAATCATATGAAAATTATATTAAATAGCTCCGGTATGAATCGCTGCTCTAAATCACCTTAACACACACACATATGCAGGTGTGCGCGTCAATTCATATACGCTTAATTGTATTCATCGATCGATGTGCAGCGTTTAATTACATTAATCAATCAAGATACATGCGGTGAGGATACTTCGGTCTGCGTCCAGTTCTTTAGAGGCCCGATGCCAGGACGCTAGAATTCAATATAGCCTTTGTTAGCGTTTAAATCTCGCGTCAATGAGTCTAAATTATGTCATGTATGGATGAACATTATACATACGCCAACACTAAGCTCCCTAGCCTCTCTTCTGGTTTTCATATATTTTCCATATAAACGCATACTCTACTCTTCAACCTCTGTCTAGATTACCACCTCTCTCGTATTCCCTACCTCTCTCATATAAAGCACATTGCGCTCCTTCAACTCTCTCCTAGCATAGGATCTCTCTCCGTTTTCCATATCCTCCTACATAAACGTAAACCCTACTCCTTATCCTCTGACTAACTAACTACCTCTCCTCGTATTCCCGACCTCTAATACATAAAAAGAGTTCCCCCTTCAGCCCCTGCTCTACCTCGGAACTCTCCTCGTTTTCCCTATCTCTCCCATATAAACGCATTTTCCGCCTTGAAGGTTCTCTCAACGTAGAATCTGCCCTCGTCTCTCCATATAAGCGTATACTCTATTCAAACCCTCCTAGCCTAATACCTCTCCCATATAAAAGTCCAAGTCTACCCTTCAAGCACCTCTCCTCGTATTCCTGTCTCTCCCGTATAAGCCTATATTCCCCTCCTTCATCATCTGTCTATCATACCATCTGTCCGCTTTTTCCCTATCTTTTCCATATAAGTCACACTGCACAACTCAAACTCTGTCTAGCAGTTCTCCTCGTATTTCCCCACCTCTCATATAACGGACGTTACCCTCCATCAACACCTGCTCTACCTCGGATCTGTCCCTGTTTTCCCTATCTTCCCCATATAAACGCATTTTCCTCCTTGAGCCGTCGTAACTACCCTCGTTTTCCCTATCCTTTCCATATAAACGCAAAACTACGCTAGATCTCTCTTAATATAGTACTAATGAAAAAGGAAATGTAGCATCTATTCCGCAATAGGCCGGAGATTATTCAGAAATTCAAATTACCGTTGCTATTTGCGTATGATTGTACCTTTCTTCTTAAACACAAGACAAAAAATAAAAGTTAGCTTACAGAGGTAATCAAACACAGAGCTGTTTCACTATCAACAATGTTACCGAATGAGCTATACGTGCAAGTGGCAACAGGAGCTTTCGTAGGTGGGTATTTGACTTTCTGCAAATGTATAGGAGTGGTATCTCGTGATTCACCGGCGCTTACCAAAAGAAAAACATTTCAGAAAATCAGATTTACCCATTAGGAAAGCTCACTATACGCTGTTTCAGTATATCTGAAGAAGAAATACGCTTTTCTACGGTTCGTGGAAATGAATAAATAAAAGCTTGAGCAGGAATGTGATTGTGATTTTTCTTGCACACTAGTAATTTCGTTTCCAGAGCTAACATCGCATTCCCTTAATTCGCAAGGAAACAGTGTATTAGTCTCAAATCATGGTAATGCCATATTGTAAGGCCTTCATAAAGGATTCTGATTACATATCATGTGTATGTTTGGAACGTTACGATATTTTATGTTCCACAATCGTGTTCAAACTTTATTCACTTAATTTGCTTGATTATATTTAACAACAGTGGGCATAGAAAATGGAGCAGGGCAGTAGTCCATATCCTTCACAATCAATAAATTGAAGAATGTAGAAAGAAAAAAAACCGGCCGGGCTTGAACTTAGAATTTAATGTCGCTGGTGCGAAACTCCCTACTTTACCACTGAGCCACACATGTGCACTACCTGGTACCACAGCAAATGCTTACTGATCACCATTGAAATGGTATCAGTGGTGCACTGGCTCAAATATATTTTGACTTATTGCACAAAATCATGCGTTCTGGGACCATAAGTGTTCTATCTGTAATTGTTACCACAACACCCCTCTATAATCCCTTAAAGTTAATCGGTCGAATTCTGAAAAACCCTGCAACTAATGAATACAACAAAGGAAACATACACACACATACCACATGTGCCTTTTCATTCTGTGGATTGGCAATTAGGCAACCCTGCATTTTGCATCGCATTCAACTAGTTCGCTGACTAGGGCTACGGTGATGCTCGTTGTGGACATGCTCTAGTAGTGCAATGGTTAACATGCTGGAACGTCGTGGTGAAGGCAGGAAGTTTAAATCACGATTGCGAATAAATTAGCTTTTTATTACTTTCTGTTCATGTTTCGAGAACGTTCTAAAAAGTCATGGTTTCTTTGAAAATGTACTAGAAAGAGGATTTGCCTATAAACATAAAGTTCCAGCCGTTCGCGCTCACTGTGGAACAGTGTTTTCGAATAGAGAGTATCTGGACATGCTGTTAGCATACGGGGAAGCGCAGCAGAATGCATCGGAGACATATCGTCTATACAAACAGAGATTTCCGCAGAGAACACTTCCTACAAATCATTCGTTTTTGCGAGTTGCGAATCTCCTACTAGAGTCAGGAACAGTGCACAAGACACTACATCCACGAAGAGCCCCCTTGTCTGTGACAAAGCAATGACGGATCGTGTGACGGACTATGGCATTCAGCATCCGCATTGTAGGTCGAGATACATTCACAGGCATTTCAATATTAGACAATCTTCCGCGTGTAGAGTACTACATCATGCAAAGCTTCACCCTCATCATCTTCAACTACACCAGGAGTTACTGCAGACGGACCATGCACAGATATTGACGTCCGTTAGGTGGATCATACGACAAACCGAACAAGATACACATTTTTTTAGCAACTGTGTTATTTACAGACGAAGCAGGGTTCTACAACACAGACCATATAAAACGCCACAACATGTATTACAAAGCACTGTAAACCCACAATGGAAGCGAGAGGCGGCCTTACAGGTCCGATGAGGTTTCAAAGTTAGGGCAGGTTGATTCGGTGATCATTTAATAGGCCCGTATTTTTATGATGGCCAACCCACTGGGAATCGCTATATCCAATTCCTATAACACCAGGTACCTACTCTACTGGAGGAAGTGCCCTTGCAGAACCGACTAACTATGTGGTACCAACATGATGGGGTGCCAGCTCATTCCGCTCGCCGTGTAACGGTTTACCCCGATGCCACCTACCCTGAGCGATGGATTGGACGACATGGACCAATAGGGTGGCCAGCACGCTCACCAGATCTAGCCCCATTAGATTTCCTCTTGTGGGGTTATCTTAAAGATATCGTGTACCAGGAGGGACCAATGACCCCTCAACAGCTCAGGAACGCGTCATCTCAGCTTGCCGTGACATCACACCGGCCAACTTTAGTTGGGTTATGTTGGTGATGATGGCTAGACTGAGATAATGCATCCGCCTGCATGGTGGCCGGTATGAACACCTATTACAACCACATGGAGGATACGGGTAAAATGTAAAGGTTTGTCTGTGTGATGGTCCAGCATGATAGTAGCATATATATGGGGAAGCTGTCGCAGAAAATGCGTTTACATGGGGACAGATAGGGTAAACGAGGGTTGATGCGACGGTTCAAGGAGGAAAATGCGTTTATATGGGGACGATAGGGAAAATGAGGGCAGATCCGCGGTAGAGCAGGTGCTGAAGGAGGGGAACGCCCTTTATATGAAAGAGGTGGGGAATACAAGGAGAAGTGCTAGACAGAGTTTGAGGTGTGGAGTATGCGTTTATGTGGGAAAGATGGGGAAAACTTGAACAGATAGTAGGCTAGACAGATGCTGAAGGAGGGAACGATACGCTTTATACGGGAGAGATAGGAACTACGAGGAGAGATGATAGACTAGACAGGGCTTGAAGGGTAGAATATAACTTTATATGGCAGAGATAGCAAACCGAGGAGAGGTATTAGGCTAGGAGGGTTTGAATGACAGAGTATGCGTTTACATGGGCAGACGAGGAAAACGATGGGAGTAGCTAGGTTGGAGGAGTGTTCAAGGAGGAAAATAAGTTTATATGAGTGAGATAGGGAAAACGAGGGTTGGTGCTAGGCTAGAAAGGGGTTGCAGCAGGGGGGTGTGCTTTATATGAGAGAGGTAGGCAATACGAGGAGAAGTGCTAGGCTAGACGGAGTTTGAGATGAGGAGTATGCGTTTATATGGGAAAAATAAGGAAAACAAAGGTAGATGCGACGGTTAAAGGAGGAAAATGTGTTTATATGGGAGAGATAGCGAACCGAGGAGAGGTATTAGGCTAGGAGGGTTTGAATGGTAGAGTATGCGCTTATATGGGAGAGATAGGGAATACGAAGGCCAATGATAGGCTAGACAGGGGCTGAAGCATGGGAATGCGCCTTATGTGAGAGAGGTAGGGCATACGGGGAGAAGTGCTAAACTAGATATAGTTTGAGGCTTGGAGTATGCGTCTTTATGGGAAAGGTAGGGAAAACGTGGTCAGGTGGTATGCTAGACAGATGGTGAAGGAGGGGGAATATAGGCTTATACGGGAGAGATAGGAAATACGAGGAAGGGTGCCAGGCTAGACAGGGTTTGAAGGGTAGAATGTGGCTTTTATATGGGGGAGCTAGCAAACCGAGGAGCGGTATTACGTTAGGAGGGTTTTAATAGTGAAGTATGCAATTATATGAACAGACGAGGAAAACGAGGGTGGATGCTAGTTTGAGAGAGCCTTCAAGGAGGAAAATGCGTTTATTTGGGGAGATAGGGAAAACGAGGTGATATCGGAGGTAGAGCAGGTGCTGAAGGAGAGGGTAACGCCCTTTATATGATAGAGGCAGGAAATATGAGGAGAGGTAGTAGGTTAGACAGAGGTAGAGGAGTACGGTTTTCATTTATGTGTGGAAGATATGGAAAACGGTGAGAGATTCTGTTCTAGGAGAGAGATGAAGGAGGTCAATGCGCTTTATAGAGAGAGGTAGGGAATACGAAGAGAGGTGCTAATCTAGACAGATGTTGAGGAGTAGAGTATGCATTTATATGGGAAATATAGGAAAACGAGAAGAGAGGCTAGGGAGGTTAGTGTTGATGTATGCATACTATTTGTCCATGCACATCATCATTTAGACTCATTGGCTTCAAGATTTAAACGTTAACAAAGGCTAAATTGCGTTCTAACTTCCCGGTATCACGATTCTAAAGGGCTGGACGCAGGGCGTCGATCGAAGTACCCCGTCCAGTGTATTTTCATTGATTAATATAAAGAGTAATTCGGATAGTATCGTATATATAAGGTAAACCGGTTAGTATCACAAGTGTTCATGGCGATTCAGAGCAGCGATTCGTACCAGAGCTATTTTAGGTAATTTTGCATGTTTCGGGTAGTATTTCAGGTATTTATGTCATTTTAACAGGTAATTCAGGTAGTGCCACTGGTATTCGTGGTAATATAGGGAGTAATTAAATTATAAAGAGTTCTTATCCAATGCTGCAACACTTTTATATACTTTTTATAAATCTTATAATCTTTTATATGTTAAACAGTTAGTGTGCGAGACGGAGAGGCATAAACTGTATATCGGTTTACAGTGAAGGTATATAGAAGTATTCTAAACTAACCCCACACGAACGCCGTAACCTATTCCTAACTTGACTGCTCTGGATCATCTTGTCATTATCTATTCAGTCCTATCATCGCCTAACCTAACCAACGTAACAAGACGTAACATCACTAACATAACCACGTATCCACGTGACAAGACTTAACGTAACCAGCAAAAGTAACCACATAAGAAGACGTAACACCACGTAACATAACGAAAAACCACGTAATAGGACGAAACGTAACCACCTAACAAGACGTTACACCATGTAACATAAGCACGTCACCACGTGACAAGACGTAACATCACGTTACACACCCACGTAACCAACGTAACCAGTAAACGTAACTAACGTAACCAGTAAACATAACACGTCGTAACATGACGTAACCAGAGACGTAACCACGTAACAAAACGTAAGAACAACACGTACCCAACCCTTTGCTAAGACAATCTAAGCTAGCCCATCCCTCATTAATTAGACAATGAGTACGCGAGCCTAGTACAGCTTAACCTAACCAATTCCAGGGCATCCGCTCATCATCTATTCTACTAAGTCATCGTCTAACCTAATCTGCCTAACCAGAGATAACCTCGAGTTTGTTTAGTGAAATTGCGACGTGTTATTCAGGTTTTATTATTTGAGAGTCTTAATTGAAAAGTTTTCCGTCAACATACCCTTATTTTAGTTCGTTGTAGGCGCCTCTCCCCTTTATCTAGGCTTGAGACTGGCACTAGGATTGTTCCTAATGGCAGTGTTAACGCCACCCTTACCATCTTCTTATTCTTCTTTATTCATCAGGTCTGTGCTAGGTGTATACCCATCACATGGACAAACATCCATTTTTTAAATTGTAGACTCACGGAGGTAGATCTTCATCTTCGACTTACATTGTCTTATGCGCTGTTTGTAATGCTGTAATGCCCATATGCATGTGTCGTTATTTTTACTTCCTCGGTAATGACTTTTTTGTCATCAAACGGAGTCAATTGTGATTTTATTCACTTGTCTTGTGCTAACAGCATGCTCCCGGGTCGGGATCAGATTCATGGGCATTCTGATGATTCCTCGGGTTTTAAGACAGTCTGTAAATCGGTCAAATGTAATGTAATGCTTAAATCCACTACATCTTATGCCATTAATCTTTTATATCGTCGAGACTTGAATATCTAAGGCGTACATCTTAGGTCGCAGTCCAACAAAACGCAGAATGATTTTGCTGTTGGCCTCAATTTTAAACTTTCCCAGCAACTTTTTGTTCTGGATGGAGTGACATATATGGTTGAAAGAGTAATCAGCTGCATCCAGGTGTTCGGGAAATCGTAGCTTGTCCTGGTACACATCTTCAGTTGTTACACGATGAATGAATGAATAAGTGTCCATATACTAAGCTTCAGGTTTTCAGCCCCATAATATGGCAACAACACATCATAATGATAGTGATACATTAATGTCTTGGGGATGTCCAACACACTCATACCAATATATATATATATATATATATATATATATATATATATATATATAGCCATATACGATCTGAAAAGAAGCCATATGTAAAGCAGCTAGATTAGCAGCATATATCGTCCTATCGATAAACGTAGGCTTATCCATTAACTTTTCTAGAGTCTTCTCATTTATAGCCAGTCGCATAACCATATGATTACGGAGGCTCTCTATAGTTTTTTCCAAACATGGCGTTGTTAAACTGTTTGTAGAGGTCCTTCTCAAAGTCATTTGCAGCCTGTTGTGGCCTATTGTTAAATTCCACATAAGGATTTAACCACTGAGACTGTTGGGATTGTAGCATACGATGAATTTTTGATAGTCGTAGTCCATGATAAAGAGCTTGCTTCAAAGTCACGTAATGTACTGCATGCTTATTTCGAGGTCCAGAATGGGCTATTAGTTTGTTTGCAGATGACTCCTTAGTCTTCACACACCCTTCTTGAAGTTCAGCAGGATACTCGATGTCAACATCTAATATGTATCCATTAGGATCGTCTTCTTGTAGTGGTTCTATGTCGCGTTTTTCAGGTGACACCCACTAAAATCTACCACAAGGGAGGGCGTGGCACATTGCCCAATCTATTTGGTTATTGGTGTCCGCATATGTAATATATTGGGTTGGTTTCGACGGATCAAACTTCTCCATGTAAGCGTTTTTTGCTTCGGCATGCCCGTGGGAAACTTGGCATAAACCTCCTCTTATGCCGGATTCCACCAGGGTTAATTGATCATAATCCTGTAACAATTCCAGCTGAATTCCTGTATACAGTAACATAGCATTCCATGGAAGTCCTGGAGAGTTAAAATAATAAGCAGGGTCGACTTTGTGTGTTATGATGGTTTGATCTCTAAATGTCTCAAAGACATCGGTTAGAAGAAGTACATCAAAGGTTCTACTCTTCAAGCCCTGTCTAGCCTAGCATCTCTCCTCGTATTCCCTATCTCTCCCGTATAAAGCGTATCGCTCCCTCCTTCAGCATCCGTCTAGCCTATTATCTGTTCACGTTTTCCCTATCTTTCCCACATAAACGCATACTCCACACCTCAAACTCTGTCTAGCACTTCTCCTAATATTCCCCACCTCTCTGATATAAAGGCCGTTTCCCTCCTTCAGCACCTGCTCTACCTCGGATCTGCCCTCATTTTCCCTATCTTCCCCATATAAACGCATTTTCCTTTTTGAACCGTCGCATCTACCCTCGTTTTCCTTATCTTTTCCCAAGTAAACGCATTTTCTGCACCAGATTCCCCCTATGTATGCTACTCATGATGTCATAGTAACTCTTAAATGCACTACTTTGGGAACCAGAGGTGTTCGCAACGATCATAATATGGGCTTGCAAATGTTATCTAGTCTGTATGTACGAACTGCATTTTGTAAATCCTCAGAATAATTTATTGGCGCTCTTTCGTATGAAAGAATAGTTTTAAATAGCAACATATTATTTAGTGATGCCTTATGTTTGCAAGTTAGAATTACCATGTTATATGCATTTATTTGCGGTGTCCATTATGGCATATTCCAACAAGTAACAATTTGAGTTTTCATTAAATTCACATAATTAAACTAATTGAGTGAAACGGTAATTTCATGTGGAATTCCCAGTTCTCGTTAAATTTACTAAATATAAAAAAGTACTTTCAAGTGGCAGTACTTGAACCTGATAACTTCATTATTGAAGCCAACGCGCACACTGTTGTTTTACGAGTGCACACACCGCGGTTGAAACAAGTCATGTCAGCCGAAATTGATATGACACGATGCAGTGGACGGTGTTTACGGCATAGTCCTTACAACGCACGGACTACATAACTTTTCAATCTGCAGGCTGAGAAGCCTCACCCTTATATATATATATATATATATATATATATATATATATATATATATATATATATATATGCATGTATATATACATATATATATAATACAACGGAGAAAATAATGCTCTCAGAATTAAAAAATATTCTCAGGAAAAAGGGGCATTTGCAACAGGAACAATATTTTGAATTCTTATTCAACATGTTTAATTTCACCGTTTTAATTATGCTTGGTAAGGCAAAGAAAACGAATAAGAAACAAATGACAAATACAAAAGTGATTTTCCACACTTTTATGAAATCAATTTCAGAGATTTTAAATTGGTGAATTAACGTAAATAACGTTAGTAAGTAGTGTTTAAGTAACTCCACAGGTCATTAATTCTTATTTTATCACATGACATATTCAAGATTTATATTGTAATCGAACAGTGTACAGTAGTTTGTAGTTTGAAAAAGGGTTGGGTTTTATGCCCAAGCACTGCTACCTTAAATATCTATTGCGCATCCCCCCTTTCATCAGTTAAGTAGTCTGTTGCTCGTTATGAACTTAAACAGACTGCTAACTGAGGCTTTCAATAGTTCATGTCTCTTTGGAAAGTGATTGCCAAAAATACTTGCTCTTTGATTAGCAAGAGCAGGGCAATCGCATCGCAGATGAGTAACAGTCTCATCTCCTTCTAGGCATCTATTACAGATAGGGTTGTTAAACAATCCCATTCTGTATAGTTTAAACTTTAGGGCACAGTGTCCTGTAATGAATCCTGTTGCCCATGCAAGCCTTCTTATACTAAGACCGCGCAGGTACTTTGCGCTGCTGTTATCCAGGTCTGTAATAAACAAGTTGGAATGTCTGCAACCCTCAATGGAGTTCCAGTAGTTCTTGTGTTCTGCTTGAATCCAGCACTTATCAGCCTGTTTCACTGTTCTGGAGGACAACCTCAGTACAGGCTCCGGACTCAAAAATGGGATTTCGCTGCCAATCTTGGCTGCTTCGTCTGCTTTCTCATTGCCTGGTATACCTGTATGTCCTGACACCCACATAAGTTGAACCTTATTGTGTTCAGCCAGTGTCATTAAGGATTCCCTGCATTCTGAGACCAACTTTGATTTTATTGATGGTGATTCAAGTGCTTTAAGAGCAGCTTGACTGTCTGAGAGGAAAAGAACACTACTATTCTTATATCCCTTTTTAACGCTTTCCATGACACTGGCTAGGATTGCATAAATCTCAGCCTGGAAAACTGTAGCTAAGGTACCCAGACTATAAGAAATCTTGGTGCCATTACCGTAAAGCCCAGCCCCCGTTCCTGATTTGGTTCTAGAACCATCAGTATAACAGATTGGGCCGTTGTTATTATAAGGTTTTACCAGTCTTTCCCATTCACCCCGCTGTGGATAGGAGACCGTAAATTTGAATTCAAACCTGAATTTCGTTCAAGAATGTCAGTCCTCATATTGAGTATCTGTTGTACATTCACATCCCAACGAAGCTTGAAATGATTAATATGTCCATTATTAGACACTATAGTTTGGCGACAAATACGGTGATACGCGATTATGGCTTCTACCTTCATCCATATTTGGAGAGACGTGAGCACAATCAGCATTTCCATTGCCGCAGTTGGAGTGGTTTTGAAAGCTCCCATAATTGAAATGCAGAAGGTCCTCTGTAATTTACAGAGTTCCTTTCTGCGCACCTTTAAATTAACTCTAGGCCACCACATCAATGCGGCATAGGAGAATATAGGTCTCAGCATGACAGTGATATCCAATACACCATACTAGGTTTTAGACCCATATCTTACCAAGAATACCTCCACATGTCCAAAAGACTCTGTAGGCGTTGGTAATACATAATTCCATGCAATGTTTCCAAGGTAATTTCTTGTCTAAAGCAAAGCCAGGATATTTAACTTGTGTTGAATGGGGCACTATTTCACCAAATGGAGAGAGTCTGGTTAAATCAGGCCCCCTTCTCCTGGTAAAGGGTACCACTACTGTTTTGCCTGGATAAACAGTTAGATTATTCATCTTGCACCAAGCTTCCACCTTCTTAAGTGCCATTTGTAGCACTTGAGAAACTATGTGAGGAATTTTCCCTCTTATGATTATTGCAATATATCTGCAAAACCAACTGTGAAGTAACCATCACCATTGAGTGCACAAAGAAGTGTGTCCACTACAAGGTTCCATAGCAGGAGTGATAAAACACTCCCCTGCGGGCAGCCCCCCTCTCCGTGGACACATCCACGTCTCCCCACATAGATTCATGGTTATCTACCTATGTTGTAAGACAATTCGTATCCTTTCACATAGAAGTGAAGGTACATCGTGTCCATAAAGGGCGTTCGACACTACATCACAAGATGTCCTGTCAAAAGCACCTTCAATATCAAGAAAAGCAACAATGTCTATTTCTCTACTATTAAGCGCCTTCTCAATAGTCAAAACCGCTTGATGAGTTGCTGCTTCCGTTGATTTCCCTGTTTGATAGGCAAATTGATATTTGTTTAATGGATGTTCCATCAAAACATTATCCCTAATGTGCATATCCACTAACCTCTCCAAAGTTTTAAGCATAAAAGAGGAGAGACTTATAGGGCGATAAGCTTTAGCCTGGGCGTAACTAGGTCCAATCGACTTAATGGTGAATATTGTGACGTATGCAAAGATGATAGGATATACGTCTCTGGTCACCGAGATTCGAGATGGCAGTTGGTCTGAGGTGGGGGTAAGTTAGGGATCTTAGAGAGGGGATAGCGTCTCCGACGCTACAGGAAGTGTCGTTTGGGACAAGGCAGTCAGTGGTTAATCTCCGAGTAGGAAGGATGTAGAACTGCCTTCTCCGTGTCAGACCGGCACGATGGCCTCGTTCGGCAGACATGTGGGCTACAATTGTAACAGCTAAGTATCTTCCTTTATCTAATTAAACTGCTAATCATCCATTTTCTTGCAGGGTTATTTATGGTAGTGTAATGTCCTTTCCTTCCCTTAAACCATGTAACGATTTGGAATAGTAATTATTTTGGTGTTTAACTTAGCTGCGTCCCCGTCATAGCCTCGCCATGTGAAGATCTTATTAATTTACCGGTAACCTTTTGCAAGCGAGTGTCTCCCCATTATTTTCTGAGTATTATTTAGTAGAGGCTACGACAATATTATTTTAGTGACATTGACTACGCTCCTAATTATATTCCGATCCCCTCTGTCCAAAGAAAGATGGTCCAGATTTGGTTACCCCTTCACAGAATTACTGTCATTGTCTACCTTAAAGTCTGGAAAGTGAGCCCTCGCAAGTTGCAGGAGCGTCTCAGACCCAGACTGTGTGTACGTACCACCAGGCAGTTTGATAGTGCTCACAATTTTCTTTAACTCCCTTTGCCATATGTTTCATGAATTTTGCACTGCTGGGAACATTCTCCATCCCCTGGCAGTACTCCCTTCGCGAAATCCTTTTGGCTTTGCGTATTGCTTTATTATAATTGGTGAGGGCTTGTCTATATGAGTCCCAATCACCCGTTCTTTTTGCAAGTCTAAATAATTTCCTTGCTTTCTTCCTAAGTCTGCTTAACTCTTTTGTCCACCAAGGTACAAGCCTTGGCGAGTGAGCTATCTTAGGCTCACAATTCGAACAGTGTATAAGTAAGATATAAATAACAAAAGTAAAACAATAATGTACTCATACGCGTTGCCAAAGTAAATCAATAAGATAGGAAACCTATCTTCAAGATGGCTAGGTGTTTAAGAGACCTCAAAGTTTAAATAATTAATTATTATTCACCAAAGTATCTAACAACGCCAAAAAAGACAATAAAGTAGTAAAATACTGAAGGTATTGGAATAGTTAAGAGCTAATAAATGTAATAGAGTGCTGATGATTATAAACAGAGAAGCTGTTATACTCCCCGTAACCGAACATAACAAAGGAGAATTATTTTATATAATTATACATTTTAATCATTATTATAATTGGGAAGAGTTTTGTTTATCTAAAACAATTAATATGAGTTTACAAATGTAATGTTATTATCTACAAGTAAAAGGTTGAAAGTAAATACTACATTTAAGGATGCCAAAGCTTAATTTTATCATGGCTATCAGTAAAACACATAATCACACCTTAATACACTACAGTACACGAGTTGCATCTGTTTGCCACATATAGATCTAAGAACCTATCAAAATCCAAAACAACGAATCCTGAGACATAACTTATCTGGGGACATATGTAACAAAATATTTGCCACGTTGTTACATAGACGCCCCTGCAGCATACTGAAGAGATCGACAACCAGACCAACGCATCACACCGAAACGTATCATTACATTCTAATGCAACTGGTGACCATGCAACTTATGATTACTTCCACTGTGAAGTGCACTAAAGAAATTCAGGGAGTTTCATCTGCAAGAAAAGTCATGAACAGGATAATCAGAGAAATTCTGGGCAACAAAAATGGTGATATGTGCGAAAGGAAAGGAAGCAACGAGGATAGATACTAAGCTGTGCTGGTTTTGAAAGACAGAAGATAGTGATGTATGGGGAGAGATACGGAATAGGAGGAGAGATGCTTAAGATGGCTGTGATTGAAGGTAGTTAGTGATGTGCAATTCAAGCTATTTCAATGATACCTTGAAAACTGAAACAGGAATTTTCAAGACAAAGGTACCGCTTTACGACGTTTCATAATATTTAAGAAGACATTTATCCACTGATATAGTAACTTTTTGGGTATTTTTATAAGCCTTTAGCTCATTTGTAGCACTGGTAGGGACTTTAAGGGTGCTTTGACTGTATTTTGAAGATATTTGAGAAACTAGAGCATATATTTTCAGTGTATTGGTAGTTGATTTTAGGACATTTGAGATATTGTGGAGATTTTCAATACCGTTTTAGAGTACTTTAACAGTTTTACAAACATTAAGGGCATTTCAAAGGTATTTTAGACATTAAGGCGGGTATATTTGGGAGAGAAAGCAATTTTACGGGCATTTCACACACATTAAAGGCTCTATATTTCGAGCTCCAGTAGAAGTATTTTGAACATTCCTACAGGAATTTGGGCTCTTTTATGACCAGTTGTAGGTTATGTCTTGGGAATTTATGGTTTGTGCGTTTTGTGAAAACAAACGATTGGTAAAGGTACGTATCAGGGAGGGGCCCCCGGATCCGGGACAGAGCACCACAAGCAGGCCAGACGGCCCGTTATACTTACAACGCGACCTTTGGGAGGGTAGGATGAGGAGAGAGAGCCGAAGCGCGACCAGGTCCGGATGCCGATGAGTGCAAGTATGGATGGGGTCTCTAACGTTTCCAGGTAGAACGCATCCGACGCCTCAAGGTCGCTGCCCACAAGCCACCAAGCTCAAGGGATCCACGTCGGGGAACCTTAAGCTTAGGGTAGAGCTAACTCAGCGATACCGCAGCAACGCCAGGGAAGAAACATTTACTAAGCGCAAGCCACCGCCCAGCTGCAACTCCCCGAACATCTTCGCCTGTTCCTACAACCTTGAAACAGATGACAAGGAAGATGAGGAGTACAGGATATGAGAGGAAGGAGAGTCAGCGAGAAGATGAACCACCCTAGCATTCGCCTGGCGACTCGGGAAAGCCACAAAAAATCCCATGAGCCAAGTTGGGCGTTCGCCGGGATCGATCCCGGGACCTCCCAAATGCGGGTAACAGACGCAACCGCCTGCGCCATCCCGCTCGGTAAATAAAGGAATGACTCTTTTGTCATCTACGCCAATACGCCAACTTGTAAGCCAACGCTCTAGGGCATTAAGAGGGCGCAGACTTAGATATACATTATTTGTGCATTGAGCAGCTGTGTCATTGCTGTAGTGTCGCCTGCATTGACATACAGTGCAGTTTTTTTGGTTTTAGGCATGACTTTAATGTATAGACTGAAAAGTGCTGATTACTGGTCGTAAATGTGGACTGTTTATTGTTGACTGAGAATTGAAATGTTATGTCTTTCAGCTAGTTAGCCGTTATTTTTATTAGCTATTCTGGAGTGTCTAGGGAGGCTATCTTTTTTAACAGACACGCATTCCGTACTTTGCAGAAATCCCGCTCAACAAATACAAGCAATGCTACTGTTGGCTTTCTCATATTCTCTGTGAAACTTAGTGTTTTAAGGGTGTAGAGCATTTGGCCCGAAAACCGAACTGTTCCGGGACAATAATACAGCGTTTGCTACTGGCTGAGCGTAGTTGTCTTAAAGTGCACTTTTTCAATATTTACGTAATATGGAATTCATTGTTCTTCCAGACAAACTGTGTGTTGTACAAGGTTGGAAACGCAGAATCAGGCGTTTTAAGAATTTAATGCCAAAGCGGAGATGTAAACCTCGGACTTCTCGGTTTCCGTACGATTGCTCTAACCACTGAGCTACCATGGCAACATGCCAGTATGACATTAAATTCCCCAACTGACTCGCATTTTTTTCGGTGAGCCACAAAGAGATATTAAAATACATTGAGATCACAATCTCCAAAGACGACTTACAATACTCTAAATAATTTGAGCCGCGGGCTGCATAGTTTC
Source organism: Deroplatys truncata (assembly GCA_030765065.1). NCBI lineage: Eukaryota > Metazoa > Arthropoda > Insecta > Mantodea > Mantidae > Deroplatys > Deroplatys truncata. Next base: position 332,938,353 of record CM060990.1, read on the forward strand.
GACCAATATTAGGTCAATTAGTGAAATTAAATGTTCCTCCACACAAGCCGTGGGTTCAAAAGGACGGAAAGGTAGAATCAGATGAATGAAAAATTAAATTTTTCGCCCGTATTTGAATCACGGAGCCTCAGGTTTCCATCCGCTTCCTCTAACGACTGTTCTCTCCCATGGTAACATGCCTGTATGACATTAAATTCCACAAGGAGATCTCAAATTGCATTTAAATGGCATGGCCCAATGGCAAGTTACAATGCTGCAAGCATTTGACGTACTGGCATTCTAGTTTCGACATTTATGAAATGAATTAAGGGAACTAAATATTCTTCCATACAAGCCGTGTGCTGTACAAGCTTTGAAAGGTAGATTCAGGCGACTGAAATGCTCAATGCCATCGTCAGGATTTGAACCACGGGTCTCCCGGTTTCCGTCCGGTTACTTTAATCATTGGGCTACCATGGAACATGCTGGCACGAGAATAAATTGCCCAATTTATGCGCAATTTTGCTGGTAAAACAGAAGGGGACCTCAAATTGTATTGCGATGACTTACACCAATGGTGACTTAGAATTCTGTAAGCACTTTACATCTGAACATTCATAATTTCGACAACTATTTGCTCAGTTAATGCAACTAATTGTTCTAACACACAAGCCGTGTGGTCGACAAGGTTGGAAAGGTAGAACCAGACGACTGAAACATTGAATTCTATAGCCGGGATTTGAACCACGGATCTCTCGGGCTCCGTCCGATTGTTCCAACCACTGTGAAGCCATGGCAACATACAGGTATGACATTTAATTCTTCAACTGATTGGTCTTTTTTCCGGTAAACTGAAGGGAGATATCAAACTGTATATAGTTGACATACGCTAATGTCGGCTTAAAATTCTGTAAATAGTTACTCCCAGTTACTCTTGGTCTACGTAGCTTCAACCACTATTAGGTCAATTAATGGAACTTCCCCCCACAAGCCAAGTGTTACACAAGGTAGGAAAGGTAGAATCGTAGGACTTAAACATTCAATACCATCACCGGAATTTGAACCACGGAACTCCCGGTTAGCATACGGTTTCTCTATCCACTGAGCTACCATGGCAACATACCGGTATAAGATTTAGGATATAATAAACATAGGGGGAACCTCGCCATTGCGACCAACTAGATATATTGGGGCTACACCCCGAAGATCAGTGATGAAATGAAGAAGCCGCAGAAATTCGCAGGTCTCTAGGCAGACAGGATCCCAAAGACACTCGGAGGTACCTATCCTTTCCAGTTCAAAACACACGCACTCGGCCAGTAGATACGGGGTCGGGAGAGTAGGCTAAGGAGCGATCCTTGTAGGCAGGCCATCGCGCACTGTATTTGGCGGGGAGAAATCTTTCCCAAGCGCGGCAAATATGCCATCTGGCTATCACTAGATGCACTACTGTACACGAAGCCACAGCCTGAAAGATTAAAGGGAAAAATATAAATATCAAGAAATCAGAGAAAGGAGAAATAGTGGTAGAATACACCACCACGGCATTCTACTGGGAGATCAGCGGAAAATCACGAAAGAACCCATGAGAGAACCAGCCCAGAGAGCATCAGTTCGATCCAGGACGAGGGCAAAAATTTAGCACAGAATATCCATAAATCCGTCAATCTACCCCGCCCCCATCAGTGGGAGCAATGGGGGTCATACATTTTGTAATGTTTAATTGAAAAAGGTTGACATGTAATATACAGATGTGTTACTATGGTACTCCACCCTTATTAAAAGGGGCAATGGGATGTAATAAATTATGCTTTGTAATAACTGCCCGACAAAGCAGCAGACCCTGGGATCTAGGAATGCTCCTCATTCCATTCTCTCCTATTGTTTAACACGGACCACCTTCATTACAAGGGGAGCAATACATTTTTCGTGTGACAGAGAGGATGATCATGCAGCTTCATGGGGCAATGAGTGCAATAAATTTTGCTGCGTTATACTTGCCCTCTATCATGGCTCCGTCCCGCCCCACAGGGCAACCTTCATTACCTGGTAGCAATATATTTCCTGCTTGACAACGGGGCATGCACCTTCATTATAGTCCCCGAAATCATGACACCATCTCCGCCCCACAGGGCAACCGTTTTTACCTGGCAAGCAATAAATGTTATTGTGTCAGTTTCCTGGAATGCCAGGTAACATTATTATACAGTACACGCTGATTGCTATTATAGATGGCATGCCTTTTCTTTGTAATCATTGGCAACAAAATACAGATGCTGTTCTATTCTCCCCTTCCCGTTGCATCCCTCAGTGCCAGAGCACTTAGGAAAACACAGCTGCATCAATCCCCTCCCCTTCTACATTCCATTTTCTACTTTATACCTGCCGGCTCCTCAAAACGCACACCTGCGCTATAACAAAAGCTAGGCTTCTGGCGCCATACCCAACCCAATGGGTGACCTTCATTACCATAGATACCTTTTGTTCAATAGCATACGAGCTAATGATGTTCGCTATACATTCACCCTCTTGCCCGAAACACAATAAAATCTTGCCGTTGATTCTAACAATTGCTGTCCACGTGTATCATTCTAGCTGAAATATATGTCTTATTCAAAAGCTAACACTATCACAAGTCTCTGTAATTGAATGAAAAACAAAACTTTAATGTTTAATAACTATAAAACTGACTTAAAAATGTGTTTAACAATATAGCATTACCAGAATTAATAAGAAGCGTTGTCGGGTATCCAGAGGTCCTAGTTCGCATCTTACTCCCGCGAAACTCTAATGTTTAATAAATCCTAAACTATGGAAGTATAATAGGTCGTATTAAAGTGTATTTTAACATTTTTCCATCCTCACAAAGGTTTCTCTACACATTTTTCTTCCATAACCATTCATACTTTTCCCTAATCATTCCTTTTTAACAGAGATTTCTCTATACATTCTTTTCACATTTGTCTACTCATTATTTTTTCAATATCATAGGGATTTCCACACACACTCATCTTCCATTAAAATTCGTACGTTTTCCCCACTCACTCTTTTTCACATCACATGGATTTCTCTACACATTCTTCTTGCATTAACACGAGGTGAACAACCAGATGAAGTCGTAATTCTCATGCAATGAGAACTGCAGTGTATTCACGTTCAGGCAGAGAAATTTAAAGTAAGTAGCAGTTTTAAAGTATGTAAAACGATTGTATGTGGGTATGGTCATATAAGTAACCCCAGAGATCATTAATGTAAATAAACTAAATTACGTAGGCGGCATTAGCATGTATAGTTATTTCGATGCATAGTACTATAGTACCAGGGTATCCAGACGTGACTATCATTGGAAATTATTATAATGTCGTTGCAGAATTCAAATGACGACGCCTGTACCTAAACCACGAGATAGATTTTGGTAATAAAGAATCAGATGATATCGTGGAACGCCCTTGCAATTCAGTATGCTAATCACATAGATGAAGAACAAAAGGCGTTCAATTTCCAGGCGTTTGGCGTTCTAATACCGACGATCCCAGAACCTTTCACAGGCAAGCAGGCGGAACTCAGGATAACACTTATGTGAGTATTTTTATATTTAGAAAAAATCTTTGTGTTTCATTTCCCTGTAACCTAACAAAATGCAATGCTTGTCAGGTTACCACATACACATGAGTTTCATCCCCACACATTTGTTTTATAGATTGTGTAAATGCATTATGGAGATACTCTCTGAGAGAGTGTGAGAGAGAGAGAGACAGAGAGAGGGTGTGAATTGAATAAAGTAGAGATAGAAATGCTGAGGTCCTCTGCGCATGTACAGCAGGAGATAATTCCATTGAATGCAATAATCACATCTCATGTATACACGCCTACACAGACACGCGTATGCGTCGTAAGGGGCTTTAGAATTCAATATAAATAGCCAAGGATACTTCTTGGAACCATTGTGAGCTTATTAACTCTTCATTAAAATTTGAAAGCTTCTAAACAACGTGCGGCGTTTTTTTTAATTTAAGAAGTGTGAGTCATTAATTTCTACACAGCACTCATCACCACTAATACAATGCAAGGTGAGTGAGTCACTTCTACCAAGCGCCCGAAACTGTACGAAGACTTGCGAGTATACCCGAACACAAAGATGCATAAACATACTTTTAACCCCCTGCTTTAATACAAAGCTATCACTTCTACCAATCATCTGAACCTGCACGAAGATCTAGGATGGTTTCTAAACACAAAGATGTATATACACACGTCACCTACACACATATGCATAAACTTACTTATGAAAAACCGCAGTCATGTAACAACACACACCCACGTATACACACACTTTAGTTCTAATATAAAGAAATCAATGACTTGTCTTTCCACCTGAATGATGCATTGAAAAAATAATTCATGATCAATGTCTGTTACAGAGTGTTTAGCAGATAGACATAATAAGATGGCTGAAGCGCGTAGTTTCTTACGGTTCGGAGAGTTCAAGACCTCGAAGTAGGGCTTGAATGTGAGATAAAGGCATTAAAGAGAGCTCAAACCAGATACGGTACCAGGATTGCATCTTCGCTGGAGGATTGCCAAGTGTTCTTGACTCAACGATATAATTCGATAACGACTAAGGGCTTGAAGAAATATCAGAAAAAGCATGTGTGCTATACAATGGCATGACAGTGATGGGGTAATTTAAGACGTGTAAATTACTTTTGTAGCTACAGCGAAGGTATGTAGAAATGCCAAACTTAAGTGTTCATTGTTTCTCTATTTTACAAGGACAAATAGTGATAAATAAAACGGCTTTCTCATTAATATTAGATATAAAGGATAGAATTCATAGAATATTACATATAAAAAGTTACAAAACATACATACCATAGAAAATAAGAAATTCACAAAATAACAATGTCACCTGTTTTGAATTCAGTTATATATCTATTGCATTTAAATAAAGTTTGATATCCAGGTGTTTATAAAAAATTTGGTGAAACAAAATGCAATTTTTTTCAGACTGCCTGCACTTTCAAAAAGCATGTTTTCTAAGACTTTCATGGTGCAATGTTTCAGGCGATGCAATAAGGCAAGAAGAAGAAGAAGAAGAAGAAGAAGAAGAACAGCTTTGCCGATCTGCTATGGAGGCTAGTGCCCTTGGAGGATTGAATAACCAGCATCCGCAACCTCCAAGAAACTTGCAGGCAAGAAGAGCGGTCCGAGACGTCTACATCTCGAGAAGCCAAACGTTAAGATAGGGTTCTTCTACGACATTCCATTTCTTATAGTAAAAAACACGAACAATTCTGCATACATGACAATACACGACTGGGAGATAATTCGAGAGAGTTTCCCTATATTCCAAGCGGTCCTTAAATCCCGAAAGTGCCAAAGAGCGGAACATTGTTGAAATATTTGTTTCTTCTTATGTCATTCATATATGGAAGAGGACAAAATAAGAATTTGAACACTAATTTAAATGGTTGTGAAATACTTATAAATAGTGATGAAATTTGCATCCTAAAAAGACTTGAACCGTGTATACATTACCATTTAGGTAACCTAACTGTACCAAGTGTAACGCCATATGTAGGAACGTGGAGTTGGTGGAGGAAAGCACTAGAATTGTATGATAAAAATAATAAAAAGAATGAAGTTGTGCTTTTACAACTTGTTTTATTCATTTAAAAATTCTTATGTTCCTCAAGAAAAGGAAATCCGTACATTTCGATGATTAGTTTAAAATAAAAGCTTTATCACATGAGTCAGAGGCTTTTTTTGTAAATACTGTATCATCAATTATCAAACAACACAACGAGGTCATTGTAGGGATATTTCCATAGCTTGAATTTATTTTCTGATGTTGACAGCCCCATTTACAACTTCCTCTGCTTAATGCGAACAATTTATAACAAATTTAGGGGAATATTTAAGAAAACATTTTCTCTTCAATAAAGGATATTCCCTTTTTTCATAATAAGAGCTTTGAATCTTTCAGTACATATCTTACAGTGATGCAAATTTCGAGTTTCCAAAGTCCAAGTTCACGTTGTGGTAGAGACAATATTCACTATTAAGATAAAGTCTGAAATTAGTTATGTTACAATGATCAAAAAGGGAACAACCTTTAGATGCATTACTCGATCTTAAAGTCTCAGCACCCAAAATGACAAATCTAGACTTCTCCATTTTTATGTGGCGACCTTCCTGGTTAAGGGTATAGTTTGCGGTAAAGCAGGCTGAGTATGCAGATCCAAGGTCTTAAATGAGAGAAACAGAAGCTTGTCCGACTTGAAAATCTTAACGACTTCAACTGGACTCCTACAAGTTTAACAGTAGCATTCTCTTCATCCTGATGAACTATAATGTAGTTTTAAGGTCCTTGGATTGAATTAACACCACCTCAAACTTGCTATTGAGTATCAGCTCCTTGTGGTCGTCAGCAAAATCTGAGAAGCATCGAAAGCGATACTACAGAATTGAAGGCCTCATTTGCTGCAAGTAAAATGCCCATGTAGTACCATCCAGCATTCAGCAGACGAACAGATTCCGTTGGCTTGAGAGCAGCATAGCTGCGTAAAGTTGATGCGATTCCGGGTTTTCTGGTTCCATCAATAGTTAACTCGTCCATATCCAGTCGAATATCCTCAAACATGAATGCAATAGCGTTATTGGTAAGATTTGCAGTAGTAGCTGCTCCATTAGGTTTAGTAATACTTCCATCAATGTATAGATAAGTTCAAATAGGTAATGTATATAAATCCTCAGCCTGACAAGGGATTCTAATGTCGTCATTAGCGTCCAAAGCTGATATATTATAAGTCAAAAGCACACGTTCCTCTTCTTTGGTGATCTCGTCGTCGCATTTTGCTGTCTCGGTAACATTGAAAATGTCCATGATTATAGGATTCTGAAACCCAATGCCTGGAGGAACTCTCGATTGAATGATGTTGACACACTGGTTGTCAATGGGGGAGTATGAAGTGTGTGTCGAAGCATTCCATTGTTATATCCTCGACGCCGCTGATTTCTTCTAAAATCTATTGGAATTACGATAGATTCTAAGCCTTATGCTTATATCCTTATTTTTAAATTCAATGAAATTACCGTTATGGTCCACTATACAAAGACTGATTTGCTCTATGATGTTGGTGTTTACTAACGATAGGTAAATTGGATTTGGTGGTTCTTGAGAAATGTGATATCCGGGTGGAATAGATAAGAAAACTCATAGATCGAACGACCACTTTTACCATCTACGAAAGCGCCTGTTGCAATACTGCACTCGATTTGTATGTGGTTCACCTTAACTATATTCACCAGGAAATCACATTCGCAAGCAGATTATCTGTATTAACTTTAATGTCCCAGAAGACCAAGTGCAAACTTATGGAACAATCATTGGAAAAAATAAACTGTAAAGGACTTTTGATATCCGTTTTCATTTAATATCATTATTAAGACTAATACATAATGCATTTACACAATATATAAAAAATGTGTGGGGATGAAAATCATGTGAATGTGGTAACCTGACAAGAATTACATTTTGTTAGGTTACAGGGAAATAAAAACTAATATTTTTTCTAGATATGACAATACTCACATAAGTGTTTTCTTGAGTTCTGCCTGCCTGCCTGGGGAGAGTTCTTGGGTCGTAGGTATTAGATGCCCGACCGCCTGGGAATTGGACTCCTTCTGTTCCTCATCTATGTGATTAGCACACTGCGCTACAAGGGCGTATTCCACGATATCTTATGATTCTTTATTACTCGAATCTATCTCGTGGTTATGGTACAGGCGTCGTCATTTGAATTCTGCAACGACATAATATAAATTTCCAATGATTGTCACGTCTAGATACCCTGGTGCTATAGTACTATGCATCGAAATAACTATACATGCTAGTATCGCCTACGGAAATTAATTTATTTACATTAATGATCTCTGAGGTTACTTATATGGCGATACCCACATACGATTGTGTTGCATATTTTAAAACTGCTACTTTAAATTTCTCTGCCTGAACGTGAATACACTACAGTTCTCATTGCACGAGAAGTGTGACTTCATCTGGTCGTTCACCTCATTTTAATGCAAGAAGAATGTGTAGAGAAATCAATGTGATGTGAAAAAGAGTGAGTGGGAAAACGTATGAATCTTAAAGGAAGAATAGTGTGTGTTGAAATCCATATGATATTGAAAAAAAGAATGAGTAGGGTAAATCGTATGGATATGAATGTGAGAAGAATGTGTAGAGAAATCCCTGTGAATAAAGAATGAGTAGGGCAACGTATGAATGTTAATGAAACAAGAATGTGCAGAGAAATCCTTGTGAGGATGGAAAGAAGTGATTTGTTAAAACACATTGCTATCTGACCTATTATACTCCCATAGTTTAATATTTATTAAACTTTACAGTTTCATGGGAGTAAGATGCAAACTAAGATCTCTGGATACCTGAGAACGCTTTTCATTTATTCTGGTAATGCTATATTGTTAAACGCATTTTTAAGTTAGTTTTATAGTTACTAAACATTAAAGTTTTGTTTTTCATTCCATTACAGAGACTTGTGATGGTGTTAACCTTTTGCATAAGGCATATTTTTCAGCTAGAATGATACGCCTGGACAGCAATTGTTAGAACCGAAGACAATGTATTATTGTGTTACGGGCAAGACGGTAAATGTATAGCGAACAATATTACCTCGTATGCTATTGAACAAAAATGTATCACTTTCCCAGGTATCTCTGGTGATGAAGGTAACCCATTGTGTTGGGTATGGCACCACAAGTCTAGATTTTGTTATAGCGTAGGTGTGAGTTTTGAGGAGCCGGCAGGTATAAAGCAGAGAATGGAATGCAGAGGGGGAGATTGATGCAGTGTGTTTTCCTAAGTGCTCTGGCACTGAGAGATGCAAGGGGAAGGGGAGAATAGAACAGCGTCTGTCTTTTGTTGTCAATGATTACACAGAAGAGGCATGCCATCGATAATAGCAATCAGTGCGGGCTGTATAATAATGTTACCTGACATTCCAGTAAACCGATAGAATAAAAATGTATTTCTTGCGAGGTAATGAAGGTTGCCCTGTTGGGCGGGGATGTCGTCATGTTGGCGGGCGTGTATAACGCAGCATAATTTATTACATTTATTATCCCATGCAGCTGCATGGTCATCTAATCTGTCACACAAAAATTTATTGCTCCCCTGGTAATGAAGGCGGTACGGGGTAAACAATAGGAGAGAATGGAATGAGGAACATTCCTGGAGCCCAGGGTCTGCTGTTTTGTCGGCAGTGATTGTAAAGCATAATTTATTACGTCCCATTGCCCCTTTTAACAAGGGGTGGAGTACCTTAATAACACAGCTGTACATTACATGTCAACTTTTTCCATTACACCTTACAGAATTTATGACCTCCATTATTCTTATTAATAGGGATGGGGTATATCAACGGATTAATGGGCCCTCTATGCTAAATTTTTGCACTCATCCTGGATCGAACCGATGCTAGCAGGGCTGGATCTCTCAATTTATAACTACTCCCATGGTCAGATTATGCGGCAACTGGGATTCTAAACCGGGACCTCCCAAATGCTGGTCACAGACTTACCGCCTTAGCCATCCCACTGGGTACATGCCGGTGTAGTGTAAAACTCCCAACTGATTCGCATTTTACCGTGTAATCCACAAGGAGACCTCAAGTTCCATTGAGTTGAGATTCCCTAAGGGTATAAGTACTTTAAGTTCCGGGCTTCATTGTTTTGACCAGTATTAGGTCAATTAATGCAATTAATTGTTTTTGTACATGAGCCTGTTTTGGACAAAGTTAGAGAGGTACAATCACACGACTGAAAAATTCACTGCCATTGCCGGGGTTTTCAAACTCGGAACTCCAGGTTTCTGTCCTCTTGTTATAACCACTGAGCTACCCTGGCAACCATACATTATGGTATTAAAATTCACCAAAATAGCTCGTATCTTTCTCGGGAAACTGCAAAGAGATCTTAAACACCATTGAGATGACATACTTCTTTGGCGACATACAATGCTGCAAGTACTTTATGCTAAGAGTTTGATTGATTCGACCTCTATTAGGCTTATTATTGAATTTATTCATATATAGTGTGTTGTACACGACTGGAAAGATACAATCAAACGAATGAAAAATTTAATACCGTAGCTGGGATTTGAAACACGGATCTCCCGGTTTCCGTCCGTTTGCTCTAATCGTTTAGTTACCATGTAAACATGCCGATATGAGATAAAATTCTCCAAATAATTCGTATTTTCAGGCAGATCAAAACGAGATCCGAGATTGTGTTGAAATGGCACGCCCAAATGGCGACTTGCAGTGCTCTAAGTATTTTAAGTCCCGGTTTTTGTAGTTTTTACCACTATTAGGTCCATAAATGGGTTTAACCGCCCTTTTGCATAAGACATGTATTGGACAACGTTGAATAGGTAGAATCGGAGGACTGAAAAATTCAATGCAATCACAGTGATTTGAGCCATGTATCTCACGGTTTCCGCCCAGTTGCACTAACTACTGAACTACCATTGCAGCATGCTGGTATGACAATAAATTCACCAAGTGGTTAGCATTTTTCTCGGTAAACCACAAGGAGATCTGAAACTGTATGGCGATGACATACCCCAACGGATACTTACAATAATATAAGTACTTCAGGCCCCGGTCATATTTTGGACCACCATAAGGTCAATTAACGCAATTAGTTGTTTTTCCACACAAACCATATGTTGTGCTAGTTAGGAGAAGTAGAATAAGTTGGCTGAAAATTTCAATGTCATCACCGCAATTTGAACCATGGAACTTACGGTTTTCGTCCGGTTGCTGTAAACACTGAGCTAAAATGACAAAATGATGGTATAAGGTTAAATTTCTCAACTGATTCGCATTTTCTAGGTAAATCACAAGGAGATCCCAAATTCTATTGAGATGACACACCCAAATGGCGAATTACAGTGTTGTAAGTCTTTAAAGCCCGGTTTTTGTAGTTTTTGCCATGATTAGGTAAATAAATGGGGTTAACTATTCGTCTAAACAAGCCGCGTATTTGATGAAGTTGTATAGGTACAATCAGACAACAGAAAAATTCAATGGCATTGCAGCGATTTGAGACACGGAACTCTAGCCTTCCATTCTATTGCTCTAACTACTGAACCAAAATGGCAACATGCCGGTATGGCATTCACTTCTCCAGATGATTAGCAATTTTCTCGGTAAATCACAAGGAGATCCTAAATTATTTTGAGAAGATATACCCCTATAGCGACTTATAATGCTATAAGTACTTTAAGTTCCGGTCTTCGTAATTTCGACCACCATTTGGTAAATTTGTGGAATTAACTATTCTTCCATAAAAGCCATTTTTGGGCAAGTTTGGATAGGTAGATTAGGTGACTGAAAAATGCAATATCATAAGCAGGATTTAACCACGGAATTGCCGGTTAGCTCCGGCTTCTTTAATCATTAAGATACCATGGCAACGTGGCTGTATAACATAAAATTCACCAACTGATTCGTTTTTTCCCGGTAAACTACAACAGGATTTCAAATCGTATGGAGATGACATATCCCGATATTAACCTACAATGCTGTAACCACTTCAGGTCTTGGGAATAGGTATTTTGACCACTATAAGGTCAGTTAATGGAATTAATTGTATTTCCTCAAAAAGCGTTTGTTGGACTGGGTAGGAGAAGCAGAATTAATTGATTGAAAAATTCAATTCCATCGCCGGGATTTGAACCGTGTATCTGCCGGTTGCATCCTGTTGCTCTCATCACTAAGCTATCATGGTAGCATGCGAATGTTAGTTTAAATTCCCCAAATAACTCGCAGTTTTCCCGGTAAACGATAAGGAGGAATGTATTGAAATGACATACTCCAATGGCGGCATACATTCCTGCAAGCACTTTAAGTCCCTGTCTTTGTAGTTTCCACTACAATTGGTCAATTAATAGAACTAACTGGTTCTCCCCCAAGGCATGTGTTAGAGAAGGTGAGAAAGGTAAAATCAGGCGACAGAAATATTAATGCTATCTCTGGGGTTTGAACCATGGAGCTCCCGGTTAATGTCCGGATGCTCTAACCACTGAGCTATATACCGATATAAAATTAAATTCCCCAACTGACTGGCATTTTCGCGGTAAAGCAGAAGAAGATCTTAAATTGTATTGAGATGGCAAATTACCATGCTGTAGGTACTTCAGCTCCCGGGTTACAAAATTTCGACAAGTGTAAGGTCAGTTATTGGAATTAATTGTTCTTTCGCACTAGCCCTCTGTTGAACACATTTGAAAGATTAAAATCATTCAAATGTAAAATTCAAAGCCGTCTCCAGAGTTAGTAAACGCAGATTTCAGGGTTTCGTTCCGGTTCCCCTAACCATTCAACTACCACGGTGTATGTCTAAATGACATTAAATTCCCCAACTAATTCGAAATTCTTCCGGTAAACTATAAGAAGATGTAAACTGTATTGGGATGACAAACTCCAATGGTCGCTTGCAATGCTTTAAGTACTTTAAGTCCCGGTCTTGGTAATTTTGCCCATTGCTAGCTCAATTAATGGAATTAACTGTTCTTCCACACAAGTATTGGACAAGGTTGGAAAGGTAAGATCAGAATAGTTATAGTCCCGGATTAGCCAATTGGATTAACGATAATCCTGCCGCTAGGGCGCTAGTGTCGCTGTTAATCCGCGGATTAAGGTGGATTAAGGGCGACGGCGGTAAGTTTAAAAAGCGCCGTGAGCGGAAGGATTATCGTTATTGCAATTGGCTAATCCGGGACTGTTTTCTTTATTTATAATTTGAATACAGTACATTGGATAAACATATGAATACATAGTTGAGATTAACATGATGTATTATTTGCTTAACATATGAATACATAGTTTGAGAATAACATAATGGATTATTTGATTACAGGAGATTAACATATGAGTACAATAAATGAACAATATAAGAAATACTAGGAGAAAAAAAAGCACATTAAAATTCATAGTTTGTTGAGGCACTAGGACACACTGATTTCGCGCACAACAATGATTTTAAAGTACGTGGTGCACTTTGAGTCCTCGTCATCGCTGCTGTTGCTGCTGCTGCTATCGACGGTAAATTGGTGGATAGGTTTGGTGATGCAGGTGACGAGCTGGTGAGAGAAACTTTCGTTGACGAACTCGGTGAAGGTTGGTATATAGATGGGGATGGTAAATTCGTTGTAATGGCTGGTTGAGAAGCATCCTGTGGATGTGACTTTGTTGGTTAGAGCAGGAATGTTGCTGTTGCCGAGGTATATGATGCATAGTGCGTCTTGTTGATGGTGGTGCACTTTGGTAGGTACGCATTTGACGTGGACGGCGTGAGCCCCTTGGACGTCGAGTGTGATTATGATAACTCTACTGTTGCGGAAATAGGAGTTGGAGATGCAGAGGATACGGATAGGTGATGCTGCGTTGAGAATGAGTTGTAGGTTAAGATTGTTCCCCACGAGGACGGGATAGGTTTCGTCGGATATTATTTAGGGTTATATGGGGAGAACGTGACGATGTGACGTTTGAAACCGCTGCGTAGTTTTTCCTCGCCTGCGTATATGATGCAGAATGAGGTAGAATTGAGTTTGCTGATGAGTTCTGGAGAGGCTTTTGCAAATCTTGTTGGTAGGAAAACTTCCGTGTCGTTGTCGAGTTTGGCGACGAGCTTTGTACCGTGAACGGTGTCGAGTGTTTTGACGCCGACGACACGATACGGTACGTGCTGTTCAAGCTAGATACGCTGAGAGCGTCGGCGCTGCGGGAAAGGTCTTCTATCTCTTTAAGGGCGTCCTGTGACAGTATGACGGCACAGATGGCAGTTTTTGATAAACGGGGGAGGACCGTCTATATGAGTGGTTTGATGAGGAAGGTTGTAGTGTTGTTTATACCTGCGATAAGGTGCGCAAACTACCTGTGCGTCTCTGGGAAGTTGGTTCCACACAAGGTCGACGTCGCTTGGGGGATAACGTTCAAAGATGTATATGCCGTTCTGCAGCAGCACTTGGCGTTCCCTGGGCAGTAGCAGGTGGAGTCTTCGTCCGTTATCGAGATACCGAAAGAGCACGATGAAGCAGTTCATGTGGTGTTTCTAGCGGAGTACCTTCGAAGGAATTGTTGAATTTGCTTGTTGAGTTGATCGAGGTCTTCGTAGAAACCGAGTTGACACTGCGTGCACAGGCGGGTGAGACGGTGCCTAAGTTCGCAGCTGCACGTTTGGTGAAAGCAAAACGAGCAGTGGAAGTCTTTACACGTCGGTCCTGGCATTCCCGCACGGCTGGTTAACACCGAATGAAGGGGAAAAGAATGCGCGTGCATAAATATAACACAACTGCCGGAAGCAGGAAATCACTGGTGGGGGAAAAGTTCGTTGGAGATTTACCACATCAGGGGGAAGCACTGGTGTGCGAAAAGTTCGTTGGAGAATTACCACATCCGGCGGAAGCACTGGTGTGGGAAAAGTTCGTTGGAGGTTCACTACATCCCCCGGAAGCGCTTAGCGATTATTACACAACATCCGCAGGAAAAACACTGTGTCCGTTGATTTAACGGTTTTCCTCTTGGAGAAGAACTCTGTTTTGAACGATGCTGAACATGCAAACGCCGTGAATGTGATCGGGTATGATATGGGATGATTCGCGACCCAAATGCGCCGCTAAGCACGTGCCGTAGCACATGGGGTTTTCGTTTAACATTTGCTGCATTTTGTCTGTGGAAATGTATTGCTGTTCGTAGAAAACGATGTATAAATCTCTTGCGGGCACAAATTGGAACCACTGATGTTGTGCGTCTTCTTTATCTGCTTTGAAATGGATATCGTTGAAGCACATGTTAGATAGCACAAAATGAATTTTGGTTTCGCAGCTGTGAACTCTGGCGGAGACGGATTTTCCGTCGTAGGTGCTGTCGACAAAGCGAAATGCATAAGGTGTATTTTTATGGCGGTGACCGTCCACCTCGTAGTTTTTAAACACCTTACTGTCATGGTAGTACACCGACAGGTAATTTCTGTAACCCGTGATGCGGGAGCGAAGGGCGCGAGATGATTGTGTGAGGTGCGGTTGGAACGCTGGTAGAAATACATGCGCACTAAGGACTATTTTGTGAGATGCACAGTGCGAAATGGGTGTTGACGAAAAGATGCACCTCGAGGAATGTTCTAAATTTGGCGCACCGTATGTACTTGGTGAACTGCGTGAAATTCATGTTATGTAAGGGAACGTTGGAGGCATGGTTGTGAAGCATGTACTTGTGGTATGCCATGATTTGATTTTGCACGTCCATCTCTTCCTTTTTTTGTGATACATGATGTCGGTAATGATGCGCTGCAGGGCATGCAACACGTGCCATTCTTGTTGGTTGAGCGTAACGGATACGCCTTGCGGGTATTTGAAAACGAGCTTTAGCTTTCCGAACACAAACTTAAACACGATAGTGACGCTGTCGCTGAATTGAAATTCCTGTAGACGTCCCTGTGGGTCATTCAAGCGTTTGTGAATGATGGGGATGGCTTCGACGACTTTGTGCCACTGCGAGGAACTCATGACGACTGCGTTGTGCTGTCCACATTTGGCAATGGTGACGACGAGATGGTGCGGCGACTGGGGGGAGAATCCCACACTAACGAATTTAGTTTGTTGCGGGTTGAGGAAGTAGATATCCGCCAGAGAACCCACAACTGCACTGTTTTGGAACTGTGCTGGCGGAGCAGGGCTGTCGGGTTGCTGTTGGAGGTCGAAGATGGGTAGTTTCCTTTTTTCCCCGGGTATTGAGGTGGTCGGGGTTTGAAATCCGGTTATACTGGAACACACAAAGCAATAATAATAATGTGAGGGATAGAGAGATAAACGGGATATAAAAAAGCAAGCTAATAAATAGGTGCGGAGCTATCTTGTCGGCGTGCTGCATGGCAGCACGACTGTATCCGCGTGCTGCATGGCACACTCTGAATGAGGCGTGCGGCACCGTGACGTTGCTTTTTATATGAGCAGGAGCGTGTTCTGAAAGCACGTGCAAGAGGATGGATTAGGTTAGATGTGATGAATAGTGACACACACACACACACACACGTACTCACCTTCAAGGGTTGACAAGTGTGCTGAGCGTCAGAGCACTTTGCGCGGCATGCGTCTTTGTACGTTTTGCGAATGACGACATCATTATGCGCGTGATTGCTGACGTGAAATTTTGAGAAGAATTTATGCTTAGGTAAGCCGGAGCAGCGGTGGGTGAGGTAACCGATGACGTAATGACCGCAAGTGGTGCTGTCGAAACCTTGCAGCCTTCTGGCGTTGGTGGACCAACGCGTCCCGCAGACCGAATTTAAGAACCGGAGAAAATGGGGCGAAAGCGGTCCTATGCCGTAACTGTCAAAATATTCTCCATGCGAATTTTTGTCAACAAAGATGCAAACCCAGTGTTGCCCGGATTTGGTGCTGGGGTCGGTGTTAGCCACTAGCGCCAAGGGAGGCGTTCGAATGCCGTGAAGTGCGGGTGGCTTATCGCAGGGGTAGACGCCTAAAAAGTGAGAGCGCGTAGAGGGGCATGTCGATAGAAACCGATGAATTTGAAAGGTGTTCATGATACCAAAATGGATCGGTTGGCGTTGATTTCGACCGTGCGATGTATTTCCGCTAGCAGCATAAGTATGACCGGTTCTGTCAATTTATCGGCAAAACCGATGCCTATAGAGACGGTTCCGTGGCGCTGATCCGAGATGTGAGACTCGTTAGCGCTCACGTCCACAGTGAGATCGAAAACCATTATCGTATACCCTTGCGGGTAGGTTTCTCTGGAGATGGAGTGTCCCTCGTCCTTGAAATGAATGCCTAGGCCGTCCTGCAGCGTTTGAAAGCATTGCAAATAGTGTCCCTTTGTAAAGTCGGGTTGCAGAGTTTGGGAGGGAACGGGTTGCCCGTTTACGTAGAGCCGAAAGAAGTTCATTTTAAAATGTTTCAAGTTGTACGGATTTGAGTTAAAATGGCCGGAATAGGCCTTGTCGGTGACCATGGCTACTACCACTCTCCTGGGAACTTGCCGTACGCACACGTCGCTAAACGTCATTGCCCTGGACTCCTTGGGGATGCTGAGAGCGTGAAAGCTGGCGAGCTTTATGGTCGGCGAGGGCCGCACCGATTTTAAGCGCAGCGTGGCAGACACGATGTCTGCGTAACCCTTAAAGGTATATACGTCGGAAAGCAGGTAAAACTGGGGAGAGGCGGGAGTGAGCTTGAGGGTCATGCTAACGTTGTTCAAAAGCAGCTTATCCTGTCTAAACAGAGCGTTGGACAGGGGACCGATGAGCTGTACGACGTTGCTCCGTTTGGTAAACCCTGACGCCACTGAAAACCCGCATTGGCGATATAAGTGTCCATGATGCCTGCCATGTCCTTTCTCCAGAGGGTGGATTCTAGTTTGGTGTTCATGGCATCTTCGGAGTAATTGAGAAGCGTCTCGAGGTAGGTTCTATAGGGGTAACCGGCTTGCGACATGGAGACGATGACGTTATTGAGGGTTACCTCCACCTGTTGAAACAGGGAATTTAAGGCGTTGTTGACCAGAGTGGCGTTAGCGTCAGCGTTTAAGGCCTCTCCTTTGTCATCTACAATGCGCACCATGAGTTCGAGTACGACGTAGGTCAAGTCTAGGTAATCGTCCGCATTTCTGGAATAATGAAAAGTGATGGGGGCATTTTTCATTAAAGTGTTTTGAGGGTTTAGGTATCGGAACCGTGACTCCTCGATGCTCATCTGAACCGGCACCTCTGTAAAGAGGTCCAGTTCGGAACTCATGTGGACGGCCGCGTCTGCCATTACGAAAATACGTCTTGCACCTTACGCCTACCGCGTTTCAGCTTCGACTGCTTGCTCTTTTTGGATTTGCTCGGTTTTATTCTCTTGAGGCGCCTGGCGCCGGAACCGAGCATGGCATCGAGCTTTTCGTCGGCTTTTCGCTTTAAATTGTATCCGGACTCCTTGAGCCTCCGTTGGAGCGCTTCCTTTGGCGCTGCTCCCGCGATAGCCACATCGGACAGAACGTGAGCGCCCGCCTTTAAGGCCTCCTTTCCGACTACTTTTTCTCCGCTCTTTAAAAACGGTAGCAACCTTCTGAAGAGTCCTCCGAGGGCTGAAAAGAGACCGCTGCCTCTTTGGTAGCGCTTGCTCCTGTAGAGAATGAAATCGCGATCGTCGAACGCGCCGCCGGCCTGATTGAGGTAGTACCGCGTCACGGCGTGCACGTCCATTACGCCTGTTTCGGACGAAAAGCGAGAACTATAGTAGAGGAAAATCCGTCGGCGAATAGCAAGAGATCGCCGTAACCGTTCCTTAAATCTATGTTGACCGTCTTGAAGTGTTGCTGAATCAAGGGTACCCAATTTTGGGGAAAAAACGTCTTTTAGTCGCTCATGTAAGTGTTGTTGCTTCTTTCGTATTCCACGGCCGCGCTCTCTATGACTTGGGCGAAGGTGTCGCCCAAGACTTGCGGGGTCCCTAGATTACAATAGATGAACATTTCGTAAGGAAACCCCATATAAGGATCTACGGGGTGTTTAGGAGCTTTTTCGAGAATGACGTTGACGTAGGGCTCGAAACCCAACATTTTTGCCATAGCGGGCGTTAAGAGCAAACTGTAGATGCGGTGTAGAAGTCCCGGAGGGTCCTTCGATTTTGAAACGTCTGGTTTGGGTTTTGTGGTAGATGTCGCGGTTCTGACGGGACGAGTCGTGGCGGGTTTCTACTGCCCCGAAGCCGGGGGCTTCGGTTTCGGTTTTGGCGTGGGTCTCTGGTGGGGCGCATCGTTCAAAGCTTCGTATTCGCCGACCGCGTACGGTAAGGCCGTGCGCGCGACATTTTCCACAAATCCGTCGAACGGAATGTCGGGTAGTGGTTCGGGATGGACGACGGCGGCATTCACGCCGACCGTCTTCTTGCGCTCGTCGAAGAGGAAGAAGTTTTCCACCTGCAAGTGTTCGAGTAGAACGGCGTTGATGAGGTTCACCAAGCCTTTGGGATTGTGCACGATGCCTTGCGGCATTTCCAGGCTGAATTTGGAATGCGTGGGGAGGAGCGTCATGGTGTACTTGGTGCCCACCAGACGGGCATCGTCTCGCGAAAGGTTATAAAATTTCACCGGATACCTGACCTTTTGCAGTACGACCTCCCATTCTCCCTGCAGAACGATTCTCTCGGGCAAGATGTTTGAAAATCTGGCCGTGGTGTTGTCGGTAAAGTGTTCCATGGAAGCGTTGCTCACGAGAGTGATGGGGAACGGCTTCGTCTTAATCATGTCGAATCGATGATCGAAGCCAGAACCCACGAGTTAGACTTTGCCGTATACCCCTTCCACTTTACCAAGACCTGCTTGTTGCGCCCGCGGCCCTTGGTATGTAAAACGCGTTCGATCATAAAAGTCCGAGGTAGCGCGACCTTTTGTAAATCCTCGGTGTAAAATATGCCGTCTATGGCTTCTCCGGCCAGATCCGTCAACTTATATACCACTGGCCGACCGCGCACCACCTCGGCTATCCGAAATATTTCGTCGTCCAATTCTGCTCGTACCCCTTGTCGAATTTCATTTTTTCTTTAGAGATGCGCACGTGATCGCCCGCGGAAAATCCGGGTTTCCCTGCGCGAGGTAGGGTCCTATTTCCGTAGAGATTGCGGCACACTCGTAAAATGCTAGATTCGTTTACGTCCTTCGGAGCCATTTTTATGGACCTGTGATGCGAGCTATTGTACGCCTCGAGTAAGGCCGGAAGGACCTCCAGGTATCTGTAACTGTTTTTGTGCGTGAAATACGTCCACATCTTGTTTTTAAGGTGCGGTTGAAGCGCTCCACGACGCTGGCTTTAACGTTATTGTTGGTTGTGTAATGTTTCACGTCGTGTTTCTTCAGAAAGTCGCGAAAAGTCTTGTTGGTAAACTCGGTTCCCTTGTCCGTTTGGAGGACCCTGGGGACGCGTTGGGAGAATATCGAGCGAAACGCTTGCGCAACCTCGGTACCCAGCTTCGATTTCAGGGGTACGGCCCAAGCATATTTGGAAAATACGTCGATAACGGTCAGAATGTACACGTAAGGTTTGTTATGTTCCCTCACGCTGTTCATGACGTTTAGATCGGCCTCCCAAAGATCTTCCATATTCGTCACGTGATAATATCTGGTGGGGAACCAGCTTTCTGACCGGTTTGTGCAGAGTGTAACTTTCCTGGGTTTGAAGGAAGGACTCGGTGTTCGCCTTAGACGCACCCGTGGCATTTCGAAGGGTCTTGACCGTACCCAAACAGGCATAGTGTTCCGGTTTGGCATAGCATCGCCTTAGCTTCTTCCATTCCTTCATGCTTTACTTGTACATGGGTTGCCAGAGGCGTTTGCGAAAATGGTACGACGCGGAAGGCGATTTCGATTTGTTTTTCGGAGTGGCAGGGTTTGCCCTCTTCTTTTTGCGAGGCGAGAGGGGATTGACCTTTATGGTTCGGGGTTCGATCTCCTGCTTCAACGGCACGCGTTCGTACACGTCTTCGTAATCGTCGTCGTCGTCGTCGCTTTTGCTTTCGCCAAGGAAGGGCTTTCTGACTTGTGCCACGAGATCGAGGTAGTTGTCCAATTTATATTTTACGAGCCACCACTTTTCGTCGGCAGAGAGCTTTGCGCTCTGCAGGTTCTGAATTTCTTTAGCCAATCTGGATATGGTGCGGTCTATAGCATGAAGCTTATCGACGGTCTTTGGCTGCGGTGCAACGAGGATCTGCTTGCCGTACTTCATCCTGTTAATTTCCACACTAGCGCGCCCCCAAGCGAAGCCAAGACGGGTAGGAGAAATGCCGGCAAAGAACTTCCTTTTTGAACCAAGATGCTCTTCTTCTTCTTCAGAGGAACCCGTTTATCCGTCAACATCCTCCAAGAAGCCTTGTGCTTCTTTAGGCGACCCAAGCACTTTGCAGGAATTTGCACGTGACCTCTGCACACGTTGAGCATACATTCGCAAATGGCCTTGATCAGATCGCCATCGGCATTTTTTAACAACTTATTGCGCAGAGGGGCCTTCGCCTTGGCCAGAGCCGTCAAATTACCGTGCTGTCTCGCTATGCGAGGACTGGTCAGCGTCGCAAGCCTTAACCTACCTCTAGCCATGCTTGCGCGATATCGACGATCGCTCTCAATGCGGTACTCTTTATTTAAAACCAACGCCCTCAGTTGGGTAAGACCCTGCCAGGGAAAGCCGCGCAAAAAAAAGCAGAAGTATAGAACGAAACGAACCCGAGACCTCTCGGTGCGACAAATGGAACGGCGTCCTCAGTTGGGTACGAAATGCTAGAGGCTTTTCCTCCGGCAACGCGCCGGTACGATACATGTATCGGGCGGGTGTGTATTGAGTGCAGTCCAACACCATATACACAAGATGGAAACCTAGAGTTCCCGGGTTCGATCTGCTGCGGTCTCAGTTGGTTAAGACCGTGCCGGGATAAGCCACGCAAAAAAGCAGAAATATAGAACAAAACGAACCCGAGACCTCTCGGCGGTCTCAGTTGGGTACGAAATACGAGAGGTTTTCCCCCGGCAGCACGCCGGTTCGATACCTGTATCGGGCGGGCGTGTACTGAGTGCAGTCCAACACGAGATACCCGTGAGGGCGTTCGGTGGCCTTCTCGAAGGCCTCCAAGAGAAACCTAGACTTCCTGGGTTCGATCTGCTGGCACAGTCTCTCGATCTGCATCTTATCCCGGTTGTTCTTGAAGACCACGACGTAGTTTGCATTCAGAGAGATGTTGCGATATTTCTGACCCGGCGGAAACACGTTCTGCACGATGTAGACGATGCCGAAGCGCTTGTGATGGGAGTCTCTGGTTAAAAAATTGGACACGTCCTTCCCGCCCCCCTCCAGCATCAGATCGTCGAGGACGACGAGGTCGTTCTCGACCACCGAAGGAATTTCGCGTATGCCCGCGTGGGTCTCGCAACGCAGAGCCGAGGGTTCGAGTCTCAGCGAATACTCCGGGGGGTGGCACCACAGCACCAGACTGGGGCGCACGTCGAACATCCGGTGCGCGTGGTGTAACAGGTTTTTCATAAGGTCGACTTGCCGCAGCGCGACGGCCCCGCCACGAGCATTGTGCTGGGAAACTCGAATCGCCCCAGGTCCCGGGAACCGGGCATCGTCTGCACAGAGGCGCCCGGTTCGAAATTACTTTGGCACGGCTCTAGACGTCTCATTTATGCGTTCCTCTTGAACCCGTAGGGATAAGAATCGTGATCGCCGGCGAGAACGCGCTTGTCTTCGAGCTGGGTTCGGTGACGACCGTCCAAGACGGTTTCCGCGAAATCTGCGTGCCCGCCAGCTTCACCGCACGGTCGTTGTCCCTCAGCACCACGTCGCGAATCACCTCGGCGTTCAGCAGCTCCAGGTTTCCCGAATTGAGCGTGATCCCCTTCACCTTGCACACCGAGAAGGTCTTGCCCGTCTCGGGGCAAACGATCTCTATGCAGTAGCTCTTGGGGCCCGTGGAGGCGAACCGGGCGATGTAAGAGCCCCGCCCGTACTTCTCCAGCTCGTCCGTCATGTCCCCAGGAGGCGTCCAACGGACGCGTCCATTCACTTGGAGCGGCGGCGACGACGACGGAATCGGTGTCGAAGTAGCAGACCCGTTCTCTCAGGCTCTTGAGGTAGTAGTAGAGCACCAGGCGCGCGTGAGCCGTGGTGTAGGCCGCCAGGACGGCGTTGGCGGTGGGGTTGACCTTGCGGCACTGCTCGCAGTACCTCCACAACGCGTACATGATCCGGTCGGAGACGGGCACGTAGGTCTGCACTTCCACGCCCGGGTCGTTGAGCAGCTCCAGGAGGCGGTCGTACCGGTCCACCAGCTCGCACGTGGGGAGGTTGTCCCTCTGCCCCAGTTTGCCCCAGAAGCTGTTGAGCATCAGCTTGGCCAGCTCTGGCCTGCCGGTGTTGGTGGCGACGGCCTGGGGATCCAGGGCGACGCCTTCGTGCTCGAAGAATTGCTCCATGTACTGCTGCTTTGCGGCAGGGTCGTCGCAATCCGAGGGCCAGCCGGAGGCTTCGGTCTTGATCTTCAAGAACTGATTCACGTAGTCCTCGAAGAGACCCTTGGCTCCGTTGGTCGGTTCGTGCCGCACCACGTCGTACTCCCAGATCTCGTGGACCCGGAGGAGGCGGTATCCCTCCTCCAGGGCGACCTTTATCTCGTCGATCACCCAGGTACCCGACAACGCCCTCTCGCGCTCTCCGTGGTGTTACTCATCTTGGTCCTCCGCCTCCGCACAAGCGCGGCATAGCGGGAACATAAGCTTGCCACCGATGCGCGCCGGTAGCACCGGGTGGTACAGGTGTTGCGGCGGCAGAACCTCGCACTTCACCAACCCGCCCCCCACATCTTCCAAGCGCGGGAATCGATCCACGTGGATGTTGGGGTGGCCCGCGGGGTAGGGCTTCGTCTTGTTCACGTACGGGTACAGGCTGCATACGTCGTAGTAGTAGATCTTGCTATCCCCCTTCGCCTCGCGGTACGTCTTGGTGCAGTTGGTGCGACCTCCGTAGAAGCTGTCTCTGGGGTTCAGGGGTTCGGGTACCGCAAAGTCCCTTGCGTGGCGCGCGAGGTTTTGGTTGGCCTTCATCGCGGCGTTGAACTCGCACTCCCACATTTCCACCACGGCGTAGCCGGCGGCCTTGATCTTGGCCGTGACCTTCTCGGTGCTCTCTAACCTGGAGGTCATGAGTTCGTGTCCCGAGTTGTATATCGCCGCATGGCGATTGTGAAAGCACCGCCTGCAACCGTGGTAAAAGCAGCCGTGGAAAAAGTACGCGGATTTTTCAGCCTCTCTGTACCCGTCCACCTTGTGCCCCACGATTTTAACTTCGCGTCCTCGCATGGCGTGCTTGATGACGATGCGGTTTTGCATCTCTAGCCAAGTTAGCCATATGCATGCGGCGCGAGACTGCCGGTCCGCCAGTCGATACCCGCCCGCTGGCAAGAGGGCAATTTTTTAAGCGGCATGAAGCGCTTTCTATACACGCACATGCATGCCTGCGCGATGGTGACGCATTCTCTGAATGGGTCTATTCCGTTCTCGTCCAAGAATTCCCTTCTGAATTTGGAAACTCCCTGACTGAGTAGAAATACGTCCATCTTGCAATTCGTCACCATTTCCGCCCTCATGTCGAAGACGTACCCGGAAGACGCCTTTTCTTCGTGCCACTGCTCGAAGGCTTTCCGCCCCTCCGCCGACATGCCCTACGGACAGTAATGCCTTTTGTCGGGAATCGAACCCACGTACTGCTCGTTTTCCTTCGTGTTAAACAGGTACGGGAAATAACCTTTGCATTCCTTGAATCCGAAGGTCTTGGAAAAGCGGGAGAGTGGCATGGGTATGAAGTTGAGCGAGTCTAGAAATGTGACGTCAACGTACCTCATCCTGTAGATCTTGCTCCCGTTCATGATGAGCTCCGGCGCCCAGTTTAAGTGCTCCAACATGTACTTTAATAAAAACTGCCCGTCGTAAGCTCTGAAGTTATGCGCCACGACGTAGACGTCCCAGGCTTCGAACCTCGCCTGCGCGATGTGCTCGAAAAGCTGCTTCACGGGCTCGTCCATAAACACCCATTCTTTGCAACCACATTCGGTACAGTATGCCGTCTTGTGTCGTTCGTCGATGCAGAGCGGACAGGCTTGGTACAACACGCACAAGTTAGGTACATGCTCGTATGTGTCCTTTTTGCCGGTATATGGAATGTTTTGCGTGCATTTAAAATCGATAAACATAAACACGTATCGGTTTCTTTTGTTCTTTGTGGCATACAGCTGCATATAGCACATGTGGTTAGAATTCACGTGTGTCTTGCAATGATTGCAGTACTTTTCACCGCACTTGTGCGCGGTTTTTCTGTACCTCGCATTCACGAGCTTATTGCAAGACGTGCACACCTTTTCTACATCGCACACCGACAGCGCCTTTGGGTAAAAAACGCCTTTCTTTGCGTGGTTTGCAAAGCATGTCAGTCCCTTAAAATCTCTGTTGCACTCGGCGCAGCGTATGTAGGCGTCAAATCGCGCATCGCACTGCTGATAGCATTTAACACACCTGGCGTCGCACCTATGAAATTCTTTTTTGTGTGCCGAGGGATAATGACACTGGCGGCAATACCATTTGCATTTAAAGCACTTGTGAAGGTTCACGATAGCATTAAAGTGCCCGGCGTGGAACATGACGTCGATGTATTTTTCGCATTTCTTATCCGACGCGTACAGCACGTGCTTCCCCGTATGATCGCCAAACACCGTCACAGCGTAGCCCTTTAACGCAGCGTCAAAGCGTCTGACGTCATCTATCGTACAGCTGTCGTGGCCTTGACCGATGCTCGCACACAAGGCTACGGCCTTCGATTTTTGCAGATAGTCGGAGCGCGTCATCGTTTTATAGTTGACGTCGGGATCAACTTTGGCTTTAACTACAACAATGGCTCTTGCTAAACACAAGTTGTCTTTGTTGGCTATTTCGACAATGCCTTTATTGTCCCTACAGGCATCGCAAGGTTGGTGGCACGAACCCGAGACCTCCTTGGTCCACACAAACGTTACATGAAGAGGTCCGCTTAGCAAGAATTGTTGGTTACTTTGCATTACTTTTTCGATGCTTCGATCAATGACATCCGCATTCAAATGCTCTACGCGCCTCACGCTCATATTGAAGGCTTTAGACGCCTCCTTTTCGTCTGTTATGGATATGCCTAAATATCCGGGTTCGTTTTCTAAGAGGTTCTCTTTCGCAAAGTTTAGAATATCGTTAAATAAATGCGATACCCATTGCTCCGGGTTAACATCTCTGGGGACCGGGTTTACGGTAATTTGCGAATCTGTAAAGCCGGAAAGAAGCATTGGCAGCGTTCTCTGCTTGTGCCCTATAATTTCGAACGTAGGCTGCAAGGTGTCATCGTGACTTCCCCCGGGTTGCGGCTCCATCTTATCGTCCAAATACACCGATCGCTCTCTACCTGCTAAGTGCTGCTGCTGCTGTGTATTTCTGCTATTTTGTTTTTATGTTAAACTATTTTTCTCGGCTTTAATACTCAGGGAACAACTGCTGCGGCGTATGTTCTGCTATTACTAGGGCGATGGTCAATACCGATCGATGAAGACACCCGCACATGTGCACGTATTGCTCTAAAACTTATATCACGTCAAATAGCACAATTTTACAGCAAAATCCACTATCGCCCCCGTTTCTCACTTCGGCCGGCTGCTCTTGGCACTGGGTTTTTTTAAGTTCGCTTATCGCAACCGCAGTTTCCGCATGCGCGTCGAGTTAAATGCCTCATTAAAAATCTTGGCGCCTTATCTCGCCACAACTTGCCAAGTTGTAATCGCAGCCATTTCCGGTGCACTTCCGGTCACACCATCCATCCAACGCTGCACTTTTCCCTACCGTCGACCATAAATCCACATTTAAAAGATTTTCTCGCTAATGAGCATGCGTTCGTACTGCCATTTTATAAGTTACCGCGCAGTTTGCAGCTCTTTAATCGCGGCGGCCATATTGTGACGCACATCGGCTGCTTCATCAGCACCCGTTCACACGGTCATTTTCAAGTTATCGCGCAGTTGCAGCTCTTTATTCGCGGCGGCCATATTGTGACGCACATCGACTGCATCATCAGCACCCGTTCGCACGGTCATTTTTCAAGTTATCGCGCAGTTTGCAGCTCTTTAATCGCGGCGGGCATATTGTGTCGCACATCGACTGCTTCATCAGCACCCGTTCACACGGTCATTTTTCAAGTTATCGCGCAGTTTGCAGCTCTTTAATACCGGCGGCCACATTGTGACGCACATCGGCTGCTTCATCAGCACCCGTTCACACGGTCATTTTTCAAGTTATCGCGCAGTTTGCAGCTCTTTAATCGCGGCGGCCATATTGTGACGCACATCGACGGCTGATTACCAGTCCTTTTAAAACAGCGTGCCAGGCTTCTCGTCTTCTCACTTAGTCTTGCTACGGATTTAAGCGCGTCGCAATGCAGCAACAGTTTTATACGTCGCCTTCAACTGGCAAAGTCTACACGGTGGTCAGGAACCATCCGCTGGACGCAGAGCAGACGCAGCAGCAACAGCTCGTCGATCTCCCCGTGCTTCAGCAGCAGCAGCAACAGCTTGAGGACCAGCAGCAGCAGCTGCCGAGTTTTCACGCGACATTTGCACACCTCCAGTCGCAGTGGGCGCTGCTGCCATCTGCCGGCGACCAGGACTCTTCATCTTCTTCTTCGTCTTCCGTGGCGGAGCTACCATCTGCCGGCGCGCAGGACTCTTCATCTTCTTCTTCTTCGTCTTCCGTGGCGGAGCTGCCATCTGCCGGCGACCAGGACTCTTCATCTTCTTCTTCTTCGTCTTCCGTGGCGGAAGTCTTACCGCCCTCTTCTTTCTCGATCACCTCCAACGACAGTGGGGTGTTCACGGAGGCGTACATCGACGCCGCAGGTGCTACGCCTCCGCACTTCGCTTTACCTTCCTCAATGTGTTATTCCGCAGTTTCTGCTCCCTCCTTTTCCTCCTACTCCTACATTTTCCTGCATTCACCTTCCATCTTTTACAGCCAGCACTGCCAACCTCCAAACATTTCTTTTTCCCCTTCCTCTTCTGTCCCCGAACTCTCTCCTCCCCCACGGTACACCTCCACCCCAAAGGCTTCTTCCCCCGTTTCCAATTTATCCTCCTTCTTTCCAGATTTCGAACCCGTGTCCCTTCAGGACATTTCCGTCCATACCCTCACTCCTTCCTCCTCCGTTGTCGTCCTTCCCTTCTCTCCTTCTGAGCATGGTAGCCTTTTCACTCCACATTACCCTTCCTACCCACCTCCACCTCTAACTCCCTCACCCTCCTCCGTTGAAGTCATACCCCTCTCTCCTCCTGCACCCCAACCAACCACATTTACCCCCATCGTCACCCAACACATCATTTTCCCATCTTCTCCTCTCCTCAACCTGCATACATCGACATCATACCACCACCCTCTTCCTTAGTGCGGTTGCTATCCTGCCCGCCCAGCAGGTTCTGCAGAGCTCCTGTGAAACGGAACCTGTTTCCGACGTGGTCGCCGGGGTCCGTGCTGCTTCAACACAGCAGCGGGTGGTGCTGTTCACAGGGTTGTGAACCGGACGGGTTCGACCATCTCCTCGCAGCCCTGCCCGAGGTCGACAGCCGCGACAGGCCTCAGGACCTGGACATCCCGTTCCTGGTGCCGGTCACGGAGGAGGTTCGGCGGGCTTTGAAGACCAGCCGCAACGCCGCCTCCACGTCGGAACCGAGGATGAAGCGATCTCGTCGCGGAAATACATGGTGATATGTATTTTTAACGTGTGCAGTGTTTTTTTATTGCTTCTTTGTGTGTCTTTCATTTTGCATATCAAATGCCATGTCCTGCTGTCCATTCCGTGCACAAAGCACATCCATAGAACCCCGAGAGTGGGTTATGAATCGATTGCCTTATTCCACAAACGATGAACTATTAAATCATTTCATCGACACTGGTGAAAGCTCGTGGTTTCTGGACCTTCTAGCTCTTAACAGCACCGTGTACCAACCAGCGTGCTTATTTTGCCAAGCATACCGTATGTGCTTGTTAAATAATATAAGTGTTCCTTACCGACATTTACACACATTCACCTGCAATTACAGGCCTACCCAAGTGCGTCATTTCTTTTGATACTTCTGTTGTGTGCCAGCTTTCAACATGCATTGCCCTAACAAAAAAACGTGCAATTTGTGCCTCATCAAGCGGTATGATCAAAAAGTGTTAGAAACTGTACTAAAACTTCATAGTGTTTTTACCGTCTGGCATAATGCACATCAAAACTCAAGTGTATACACACCAACTTGCCTGGAATGTCAATCACGTCGGGCTTGTTTTATTAATAATATTCAAATTGTTCACAAACATTTACATTACAAGCGTCTATCTAGTTGCCCTAGATGTGACGGTTATGTAACTAAACGTGTATCCAGTGCTTTTTTTATTACTATTATTTCCATTTTATGGGCTTTGTAAACAATATACTTGCATTTCAATGTATTCCATTTGTATTTTAATACACAATTTAAATACATGAATATTTTAAACTAATTCTTTCGTGTGTATTTCTTCCATTTTCAATTTTATTGTCATTGTGTGTAATTTGTTTGTTAAATTTTTATACGCTACACGCTACTATTTAATGTGTGTGTGCCTATTTAATTTTTATTTTCTTTTGCACTGCACACCTTTGTGTTAAAATATATATACATTTTCAACTTTGTCATTGTGTGGAATTTGTTTGTTTCATGTTTATTTTGTTTGCACTGCACATTTTCAGTTGAAATATATATCACCATGAAGCCTTTTTGTTTGTGTGCTTATTTTCATTTCGCCTAAATCGTTTTACCTAGACAGGGCTCCTTTCCTTCTCCTGGTATTTTCATAGTTGTCATAAATACAAATAGAAACTTCCATTTTCGCAATCCATTATATAAAATTAATGCAAAAAACGTATTGCCATATTATTGCGTTAAGATGTATCACGCTCGTTGTTGTTGTTGTTGTATAATTCATGTATTCTATTGAAGCTTCCTTTTCCTTTTTTATTTCACCTCAAATCCTAATTCCTCAACCTCCTCCTCCTCCTCCACCACTTCTTTTCCCTCCTCCACCGGTATTGGGTCTTCGTCGTACGTTTCCTCATAATTGGCAACTTCTTCCTCCCCCTCTCCTCCACCTGCACATGCGCTTTCCAATTTTCCAGTCATTTACTTCAATGCCTCAAATTCCACATACATTTTACCTACATTTCCTTTTATTCTACTCACTAACTCCTCCTGCTTCGTCACATTCTGCTTTTTCTCTTCCAATTCCCTTTTCATTCTTTCCACCAATCCCTGCATTCCTCCCAACCTTCTTTCACATTCTTCTTTTGCGTTCCTCAACCCACCAATCACCCTGTTTCCTACCTTCACCTTCCTATCGCATTCTTTTTTCATTTTTTGCTTTATCACATTCACCCCTTTTTTACACCTCTCAGATGCTGCTTTTCGTATGCTCGTCACCGACATTCTCCCCGCATCCCCACCATTACATTCCGAATTTATTTTAAAAGTCCCCTCCGCACCCCGTCTAGACGCACGCTTCACCCTCCAACTCATTGTCCTCCCTCCACCTACATTCAACTCCCACTCACCCCATTTTCCACATCCCCCAAATATATATAGAAAATTTTCAGAAAAATAGGAATTCATCTCATTTACAGCGCTATAAGCCATCATAAGCTCACTCTCTTTCGGCGTCAACTTCCATTCCAATTCCAAACCCTCCGGCAAATCTACCGTGTCCACCAACAAACTACAATCCACCATCTCCACCAGAATCGAAGTGTTGTCGCTAGCATACATACCCACAGGCTTTTGTAAAATTTACACCTGTCATCCACACCCGTCCCACGTTCCTCACACTCACATCCCCCAATTTAATATGTAACCCTCCGGGCATTCACGTTGCCCCATCTTTACACCCCCGTACATCAACCCTCCACATCTCTTCCCCCTCTGACATCTGCTTACAGGCTTTAAACAATTATAGACGTTCTTAAGTGTTCCCAAGTTAATAAAATCAGATCCAAACCTACACCCACTCCCCTTCCGGTATGTGCACGTACAGTTTGACAACAATTCGTAATCCTTTTCACATCTTGTCACATTTTCCAAATGTCCCGTCTCAACATTCAACTCGAACCCACACCTCCCAAAACTAACACAACTCCTCTCTGCGCCTAGCAACTCGTACTACCACCAACGCTATCACTATTGCAATCATCATCTTTACCATATTCTTCTTCTTTCCACCCACAATACTCCACTTTTTATACCTTTCCCATCACCTCCAACATACCCCACTCCCACACCTTTTTCTTTCCACCAATCATAATCTCTCTTATTCTTACCAATCAACAACTTTCATTTGTTCCTTTCCACCAATAACATCACTTCTTATTCCCACCAATCACAACTTCACACGTCACTTTCTGTTATACTTTTTATCCCTCGTTCGCCATCTTTACCCTCTTTCAGTCCCGACCTCCAAACAGACAACACCTCGCCACTCCGCTCCTCTCCATCACGTGTCCTCCATACTCTTTTATGTTTCTTCCTTCATCTTCCATCCGAATTAACCAACCAATCACATTTCGTCTTATCTTTGCCAATCAAAACCCTCCACGTCACTTCCTGTTTTTCGTTCATCTTTCCCTAATCCTCAGTTCTTTGATCTCGTCCCGGATTAACCAATTGCGACAACGATAATCCTTCCGCTCATGGCGCTTTTCAAACTTACCGCCGTCGCTCTTAATCCACCTTAATCCGCGGATTAACAGCGACACTAGTGCCCCTAGCGGCAGGATTGTCGTTAATCCAATTGGCTAATCCGGGACTATAACTACTGATCAGCGACTGAAAACTTTAATGCCTTAGCGGGGATTTGAACCATGGATCTCCCGATCCCCGTCCGTTACCGCTAATCACTGGGCCACCATGGCAAAATGCCGGTATTATATTAAGTTCCCTTTCTGATTCACATTTTTCCAGGTAAGCTACAAGGATATTCCCAATGGCGCCTTACAATGCTATCGGTATTTTAAGCGCCGGGTTTCATAGTTTCTACCATTACTAGGTCAATTAGTGGAACGTAATTTTTTCCGGGTGGCGCCGTGCCCTAAGGGTTAGACCGCTCGCCTCCCATTATCTTGGCTCGCGTTCGATATCAGGAAGTTGCTTGTGGGATTTGTGATGGACAAAACGTCGTCTGGGTGGGTTTTCTCTGGGTTCTATGGTTTCCTCCACTATTCATCATTCCACCGGTGCTACATTTTCTCCTTTTCTGTCATTAAACTCTGGTATTTCATCCATCATTTCCGTCTTCGTTCTAATCCATGGCGTCGGGCAGATCCACCAACAGCTTGTTACTCCCTGGTCCATAGACATTCAGTTCTCCAGCAGGCATATGACAACAGATATTGGCTTGTAGGTCCTGGGGGGTAAGTAGAAATTATAAAATTGTTCTTCCACACAAGCCATGTGCTGGACAAGATCGGAAAGGTAGAATCACAGGAGTGAAGAATTCATTCCCATCGCCGGAATTTGAACCACAGATTTCCAGGATTTCGTTCTGTTGCTATAACCACTAAAGTACCATGACAACACGCCGGTTTGACGTTAAACTCCCCGAAGTATTCGTATTTTTTCCAATAAACCTCAAGGAGATCTCAAATTCTTTTAACTTTACACGCTCCAATAGCGGCTTACAATGCAGTAAGTTCTTAACGTCAAGGGCTTCATAGTTTTCACTACTATTATGTCAATTAATGGAATTAATTCTTCTTCCACATCAATCTTCGGTTGGACAAGTTTGGAAAGGTAGAATCACACGATTGAAAACTTCAAAGCAATCGCCAGGATTTCCGCCATGAATCTCTCGGTTTCCGACCGGTTGCTCTAACCAGTGGACTACCATGACAACGTGCCAGAATGGCATTAAATCCGCAACTGATTCGCAATTTTCCCTGTAAATCACAACAGAATCTCAAATTGTATTGGGTTAACATACTCTAATGGCGATATACATTGCTCTTTGTACTCTAAGTCCCGGTCTTCGTAGATTCTAACACTATTAGGTCAACTAATAGAACTAATTGTTCTCCGACGCAAGACGTGTGATGGACGAGGTCTCAAAGGTACCATCAGTGGGCTGAAAAATTTAATTCCAATGCCGCGATTTGAACCACGGAACTCCAGTTTTCCGACCTGTTGCTATAACCACGGAGCTTATGCGACCACAGGCTGGTACGACATTAAGTTCCCGAACTGATATGTGTTTTCCCGGTAAAATACAAGAATATCTCAAACTGTATTGAGATTATATACTCCAATGGCGACTTACACTGCTGTAAGCACTTTAATTTAAGAGCTTCCTAGTTTTGGCCACTATTAGGTCAATTAATGAAATTTTATTGTTTTTGCACACAAGCCGTTTGTTGGACAGGGTTTGAGCACTAGAATTAGGCAACTGAAAACTTCAATTCCATCGTCTGGTCTCCCAGGTTCCGTCCGGTTGCTCTAACCACTGGGCTACCAAGGTGACATGCGGGTATGACATTTAATTCCACAGCTGATTCGCATTTTTCCCGGTGAAACACAAGGGAATCTCAAGTTGTATTGAAATGTGAGACACCGATGGCAACTTAAAATGCAATAAGCACTTTATCTCCCGCTCTTCACAGTTTTGATCACTATTATGTGATATTATGAATTTACTGTTGCTCCACACAAGCCGTGTGTTGGACAAGTCTGCGAAGATAGAGTCAGACGGCTGAAAAATTCAATATTATAACCGGAATGTGAACTACGGAATTCCCTGTTACCGTCTGGCTTCTCTATCAACTGAGCTACCATCACAACATGTCGGTGTAACGTAAAGTTCAACTGATTCACATTTTCCCCTTAAACTACAAGGAGATCTTAAATTGTATTAAAATGACATGCTCCAATGGCGACTTGAAATACTGTAAGTACTTCAAGTCCCTATCTTCATAGTTTGGACTACTAAAGTTCAATTAATGGAATTAATTGTTTTCCGCACAAGCCTTGCATTGGACTAGATAGGAAAACTGGAATCAATCGTATCAAGCATTCAATAGCTTCGCGGTAATTTGAAGCATGGAAATCCCGGTTTTCATCTGGTTCGCTCTAACCACCGAGCTACCATGGCAACATGGCGGTAGGAAAATACATTTCCCAACTTTTCCGCAATTTTTTGCGTAAACCGAAAGGAGATCTGAAATTGTGCTGACATGACGTACCCCATACTTTCAATGCAGTGAGTACTTTAAATAAGTAGTTTCGACCACCATTAGGTCCATTAGTGGAATTAACTGCTCTTCCACACAAGACCTTTGTTAGACAAGGTTGTAAAGGTAGAATCAGACGACTTAAAAATTAAATGTCATCGCCGGGATTTGAACCACGGAACTCCCAGTTAATTTTCGGTTTCTCTAACTACTAAAATAACAATGAAAAATGCCAGTATAGCGTAAAATTCCACAGATGATTCTAATTTTTTCAAGGGAAACTACAACGAGATCTCAAATTCCATTGGGACGGCATACTGCAATGGCTACTTACAATGTTTTAAGTAGTTTACGTCATGGTCTTCCTAATCTCGATCTCATTAGGTTAATTAATGTAATTATTTATTCCTCCACACAAGTCGTGTGTTGGACAAGGAAGGAAAGTTAGAATCAGACGGCTGAGAAATTCAATGCCATTGCCGGGTTTCTAACCACGGATTTCCGTGTTTCCTTGCTGTTTCTCTAGCCCTGAGCTATCATGTCATAATGTCGGTATTGAATTAAATTCCCCTACTGAGTTGCATTTTTCCAAGTGAGCCACAAAAGGATCTAAAATTGTATTTATATGACATGCATGGCGACCGAGAGGAATGGGACAGGCGGCAATGTGTGTGGCCCACATTTGGAAGGTCCCGAATTCAATTTCCAGTAGGCGTCCACTCTGACCATGGGGCTTTTTGCGGCTTTCCTCTGATTGCCTAGGCGAAAGCTGGGGTGGTGTGTTCTACCACGATTTCTCCTTTCCCTCATTTTCTCTCATTTCATCTTTTTCCCTCTGATTCTTCAGACAGTGTCTCTGTGTTACGTAGTACATCTAATGGGGCACAGTGCATGGTCGCTGCGCTTTGGAAAGATTTCTCCCCGCCAACGCCAGGGCATGTTGGCCTGCCAACAAGGACATTCTCTTCATCCTCTAGCGTGACTCCGAGTCTAATGGACGAGTGTGGTTGTTTCGAACTGGAAATTATAGGGATTTCCGTGCATCATTGTAATCCCGTCTACCTGCGGACCTGCAAACCTACTGTGGCTCCTTCACTTTATCCCTGTCTCCCGGGAGATGTAGCCACAATACAGAACTGAGGTGTCCCCTTCCGGTATATACGTCATATATCATACCCCAATGCCGAATTAGAATGCAGTCAGTACTGTAAGTTCTGGGCTTCATAGTTCAGACCAGCATTAAATAAATTAATGCAATTAACTGTTCTACCGTACAAGCCGAGTGTAGCACAAGTTTGGAAAGCTAGAATCATACGACTGAAGAAGACAACTCCAACACCGGGATTTTAACCACGGAGCTCCAGGTTTCCGCTGTCGTGAAATAACCATTGAGCTGCCATGGCAACACACCGGTATGGTATTCAATTCTCCCAGTGATTGACATCTTCCCCGGGAAACCAAAAGGTGATCTCAAACTCTATTGAGATGACATACTCCTATGCCAAAGCTCAATGTTCTAAGTACTTTCGGTCGGGTATTCTAGTTTCGATCACTATTAAGTCAATTAATGGAATTAGTTGTTTTTCCAAAGAAAATGTTTGTTGGACAAGGTCCGAAAGGTAGAATCAGACGACTGAATCATTCTTTGCCACAGCCGGAATTTTAACCACGCATCTCCCGGTTTCCGTCCGGTTGCTCTAACCACTAAGCCACCATGGAAAATTCTTTGTATGACATTAAACTCCCCAACCAATTCGCTTTTTCCTCGGTAAACCACAAAGAGAACACAAATTGTACTAACATAGCATACACCAATGGCAATTTACAATGCCGTAAGTACTTCAAGCTCTGGGCTTCTTAGATTCAACCACTATCAGTTCTAGTAATGCAATTAATTGTTCTTCCACAAAGCCATATGTTGGACAATGATGAAAAGGTGGATTCAGACGACTGAAGGATTCAATGACATCGCCAGGATTTGAACCACGGATCTCCCGGTTTCCATCTGGTTACTCTAACCACTGAACTATATTGACAACATGCCGGTGTGTCATTAAATTTCTCAACTGATTTGCATTCTTCCCGGTAAACCAGAAGGATATATCAACTTATATTGAAATGATATACCCAATGACGAATTACAATAGGGTGAGGACTTTAGCTTTCGGGCTTAAAAGCTTCGACCACTATCAGGACATTTAAAGGAATTAGTGGTTTTTCCACACAAGCCGTGTGTTCGACAAGGTTAGAAATGTAGAATCAGTCGCCTAAAAACTTCAAAGCCGTCGCCCGAATTTAAACAACGGATCTCCCGGTTCCTTCCGTTTGCTTTAACCACTCAACAACCCTGGCAACATTCCGGTATGAGATTAGATTCCCTAAATGATTCGCGAATTTCCCGGAAATAACAAGGAGATCTCAAATTATATTGGGTTGAAATGCCCCCATGTTCACTTTACAATGCTTTAAGTACTTTAAGTCGCAGTATTCGTGGTTTCGACGACTATTAGGTGAGTTAATGGAATTAACTGTCTTTCCCCACAAGCCGTCTTTTGGACAAGATTGGGAAGCTAGAATCCGAGAAATGATAAATTAAACGTCATAGCCAGGATTTAAACTACAGAACTAGCGTTTAGAGTCCGGCTGCTCCAAACAATGAGCTACCATGGCAATATGCTGGTATGATATTAAGTTTCCTAAATAATACACATTTTCTCGGAAAAACCACAAAGATATTTCAAATTGTATGGAGATGGCATATCCCAATGGAGACTTACAATACACTATGTAAAGTCCCGATATTCGTAATTTCGAGCACTATTAGATCAACTAATGGAATTCACTGTCCCCCCACACAAGCCATGTGTTACACAGATTTAGAAAGATAAAATCTGACGACTAAAAAATTAATTGATAATATCGGGATTGGAACCACGGAACCCCCAATTAGCGTTCGGTTGCTCAAACCACAGAGCTACCATGGCAGCATGCATGCATAGCACCAAATTTTCCACCAGATTCACATTTTCGCGGTAAGCCAGAAGGAGATCTCAAACTGTATTGAGATGACATACCCCATTGCGAGTTACAATGCTGTAAGTACTCTAGGTCCCTGACTTCAAAGTTTCGACCACTATAAGGTTAATTAATGGAATTAATTCTTCTTACACATAAACCGTATGTTGCACAACGTTCGAAGAGTGAATGGGTCACCTGAAAGATTCAAAGCCATATCCGGAGTTTGAAGCACGGATCTCACGGTTTCCGTCCGGTTGCTCTAACCAATCAACTACCACAGCAACCGCCGTTATGAATTTAAATTCCAGAAATGTGGTGCAATTTTCCCGATAAACCACAAGGAGATCTCAAACTTTATTTGCATGACATGCCCACATGGTTTCTTAAATTTTATAAGTCCTTTAAGTCCCGTTAATCGTAGATACGACCACCATTAGGTCAGTTATTGGAATTAGCTCTTCTTCTTCACAAGCAGTGTTTTGGACAAGGTTGGAAAGGTAGAATCAGATGATTAAAAAATCAATGCTTTCGCTTGGATTTGAACTACAGAGCTCTCAGTTTCCGTCAGGTTACTCTAACCCGTGAGCTACCATGGCAACATGTCATTATGACATTAAATTCCTAAACTAATTCACATTTTTTCGGTCACCCATAAGGAGATCTCAAACTGTATTGAGGCGAATTAACCCAATGGCGACTTACTGTGATGTAAATACTTTAATTCCGGGTCTCATAGTTTTGGCTGGTATTAGGTCAATTAATGGAAAACATTTTTCTTCCACACAAGCAATGCTCTGGACAAGGTTGAAAAGGTAGAATTAAACGACTGAAAAATACCAATGCCATTGCCGATATTTGAACCACGGGACTAGCGTGAAGCGTGCGGTTGTTCTAACCAATGAGAGCTGTATGACTTGCCGGTATGACATTAAATTCCCTAGCCTATTCACATTTTTTTCTGTAAACTACAAGCAGATCTCAAACTGTATTGAGATGGCAAACATCAATGGCGACTTACAATTCTGTAAGTACTTCACTTACAGAAGGGCCTCATAGCTTCGACCTCTATTAGGTCAATTAATGAAATGAATTGTTCTTCCATACATGCCGTGTGTTGGACAAGGATGGAAAGACAGAATCAGACGACTGAAGAACTCAATGACACCGCCGGGATTCGAACCACGCATCCCACGTTTATCATTCGGTTATCAAAGCACTGAGCTACCATAGCAAATGTCTGTATAACGCAAAATTCCTCGAACTGATCCGTATTTTCCCATTAAACCACACAGAGATCTAGAATTGTATTGAGATGACTTACTCCAATAATGACTCACAATTCTGCCAGTACTATAAGACTCGGACTTCATAGCTTCGACCGCTATTAGGTTAGCTAATGGAATTAATTATTCTTCCACACAAGCTATTTTGAACAAGCTTGTAAAGGCAGATTCAGAGAACTGAAAAATTCAATGCCAAAACCGGGACTTGAACCACGGATTTCCCGGTTTCCGTCCGGTTGCTCTAATCACGGTACTAGCAATGTCTGTATGACATTAAATTCCCCAACTGATTCGCATTTTATCCGGTAAACAACAAAGAGTTCTCAAATGCTTTGAGGTGACATACCCAAATAGTGATATACACTGCTGCAAGTACATTAAGTCGCGGTCTTCGCAGTGTCGACAAACTATTAGGTCAAATAATGGAATTAACTGTTCTTCCAGACAAGCCGTGTGTTGGGCAAGGTAGAAAAGGTAGAATCAGACGACTGAAAAATGCAATGTGTACGCCGGGATTTTAATCACGGAAATCCCGATTTCCCCTCGTTTGCCCTAACCACAAAGCTGCCATGGTAAAAGCCGGTGCGACATTGATTCGATTTTTTTGCGGGAAACCAGAAGCAAATCTCAAATTCTATTGGATGACTCACGTCAATGGCGGCCTACACTGCCCTAAGTACTTCACGTTAGGAACATTATAGTTTTGACCTCTATTAGGTCAATTAATGTAATTAACTGTTCCTTTACACAAGCAATGTGTTGGAAAGGGTATGAAAGATAGAACCACACGACTGAAAAAAATCAATGTCATGCCAGGATATGAAAAACGGAACTCCCAGTTAGCTTATGGTTGCTCTAACCACTTAGGTACTATGGCTAAACGCCGGTAGAGCAATAAATTCTCCAACTGATTCGGATTTACCCGGTTAACCAAAATTGTATTGAGATGACATACTCTAATGGCGAGTTACAATGCTGTAAGTACTTAACGTCAAGATTTCGACAAGTTTTACAAATACTACGTCACTTAATGGAATTAATTGCTCTCCAAAACAATTCGTGTGTTGGTTAAAGTAAGAAACGAGAATCAGACGATTGAGAAATTTTTTGCCATCGCCGGGATTTAAACCACGTATTTCCCTGCTTTCTTCCATTTCCAAAACCATTGTGCCACAATGGCAAAATGCCAATATGACATGAATAATCCAATTTATTAGCATTTTATCCTGTAAATAATAAACTTATTTCAAATTGTAGTTAGATAACGTACCTCGATATCCACTTACAGTGCTTTAGGTACTTTAAGTCATGGTCTTCGTACTTTCGACCAATATAACCTTAATTAAGAAAGTAACTGTTCTTCCAGGGAAACCATGTGTATGACAAGGTTAGATAGAATCAGATGATTGAAGACTTCAACGCCCATCGTTTGGATTTTAACCACGGAACTCCTGCTTAGCGTCCGTTGCTCTAACCAATGTGCTACATTGGCAAAATGCCGTAATAGCATAAAATTCCCCAACTGATTTGTACTTTCAGGGCAAATCACAAGTAGATCCGAAATTGTATTGGGATGGGATTTTCCAATGACGACTTTCAGTCCAGGTCTTCTTAGTTTCGACCACTAATAGACCAATTAATGAAATTAACCGTTTTTCCATACAAGCCCTGTGCTGGCCAAGTTTGGAAAGGTAGAATCAGAATACTGAAAAATGTAATGTCACCACCGGGATTTGAACTAAGTATCTCCCTGTTAGCGTACGACTTCTGTAATTGCTGTGGTACCATGGCAACATACCGGTATAATACAAAATTCACCAACTTATTCGCATTTTCTTGGGAAACCACAAGCGGATCTCAAAATGTGTTAAGATGACATAAAGCAATGGCGAATATAATTCTGGAAGTATTCTAGGTCCAAGCATTGATATTTTGGACCACTATAAATTAAATTAATGGAATTAGTTGTCCTTCCAAACAAGCCGTATTTTGGACAAAGTTGGAAAGGCAGAATTAATAAGCTGAAGTATTCAGTGTCGTCGGAATTTGAAACACGAATCTCCCGGGTTTCTCCGGTTGCTCTAACCACTGAGCTACCAAGGAAAAATGCCGATATGAAATTAAGGTCCCCAAAGGACTCGCAATTTTTCCCGTGAACCACAAGGAGATCTCAAATTGTGTTGTGTCGACATATTCCAATTACCACATACAATGCTGTAAGTACTTTAAGTCCCGGTCTTTTCAGCTTCCAAAATATTCTGTCAATTAATCGTATAAACGTTCTTCCACTCAAGCCGTGTATTTGGGAAGTTTGGAAAGGTAGAATCTCGCGACTTAAAACTCAACCCATCAGCTGGAGTTTAACCCTCCGTCAGTCGCTAGGGGCCTGAGAGACCCCTGGCATTATATAAACGTTATAATTTTCGAACGAACGCACCTATGCAATTTCCTGACTAGGACATCTAACATTACACCTTGCGCGATTATTTGCTGCAGCGATAACCTTATCTGTTTATTTGTTTGACTGGAGGAATGAATAATCAGCAGTTACGTGTCGCACAGGTCAACCAGGCCCCGCGCGCCTGCTCTCGTTACATATTCTTCCAGATTTGTTTCTCATAGCTTTTGTGCAATATTCCCTTGCTATTGCAAGGAGCTGTTACTGCTTCGTCATGAATACGAGTAAAAGGTACGATCTACAAAATCCGAATGATTTGGAAGAAGTACATGGCCTACTTTGCGATGATGGTGCCCTGCCCGTGGATGACAACTTATATGAATAAGATGACTCTGATTCAGAAGATAAACTCGAAACGAGGTCTTTAGATTCAGAAACTGACCATGAAGATGAAGAGGAAAACGATGAAAGCAGCTTGTATGATAACATGTATTTTATAGGTAACATTTGCTTATCATAGTAATTCTTCTTCTTGTTATTATTATTATTATTATTATTATTATTATTATTATTATTACTATTGACAATACATTCTGTGGTTATTTACATGAAGAGATGGAACAAAGTGGAAAAAAATACCTTGGAAAGTAACGCAGACAAGGGCTCACAATATATTGACCAAGCTTCCTGGTGTGGCAGGAGCTGCCAAAAATGCGAAAACGGAAATTGATTGTTGGAACCCTTTTGTTACCGAAGCTAAAGTTGATTTGATTGTTGAAAGCTCAAATACTACATTAGCAGTGTGCAGCACAAAGGAAGGAGGCAGCAGACCTATAGATGTAATAGAAATAGAAGCTTTCCTAGGCTTATTGTACCTGGCAGGAATTTTTCGTGGTGGACACCAGAATATTCACGATTTTTCGATAACCGATGATCTTGGAATTCCTCTATTCCAAATGGCTATGTCCAAAAAACGATTCAGTTTTCTAATACGCTGTATTCGCTTTGATGACAAATGCTCAAGACTGGAGCGACGAAGATTGGATAAATTGGCTGTTGTTAGAGAAATGTTTACATTGTTTCAGAACAACTCTCAGAACCATTATTCTCTTGGACAAAATGTCACTGTCGACGAATAGTTGCCGGCATTTCGTGGTCGATTAGGTTTTCGACAATACATACCATCCAAGTCAAACCAGTATGGCATAAAGATATTCTGTTTGAATGATGCAAAACTGTTTTATACCACTAACATGGACATTTATTGTGGACAGCAGCCGGAAGGACCATATTTGCAAACTAACTCGGCAGAGGCTGTATGCTGAGACTAACTGAACCAATCTCTGGCACTGGATGAAACGTTACTGCAGACATTGGTTTACCAGTGTATCCCTGGTTAATGAATTACGCAAAAGACAACTTTCTTTCGTCGGTACAGTGCGAAAGAACAAAAGAGTTACCCATTAATTTCACTTCTCCAAAAGATCGCAGTCAGTACGAAAGCATATTTAGCTGCACAAAAAATGAAACGCTTTTTTCATATGTTCCAAAAAAAGGGTAAAACAGTAGTTTTCCTCTCATGTCTACATGTTTCATCCACACAGTTATCAGAAAGTGCTGAGAAAAAGCCTGAAATAATCCTGCATTACGGCACTAAATCTGGAGTTGATGTAGTACATAAATTGTGTGCTACATACAATGTAGCCAGAACAACGAGAAGATGGCCCATGGTAATTTTTTACCATATCTTGAACATTGCAGGTATTAATTCTAGGGTTATCTTCCTTGGAAATCAAAACAAATATTCTAGAAGGCATGAGTATTTGAAAGCACTATCTTTAGCTTTACTGTTGCAACAGCTACAAAGGAGAGCAACAGCATCAAATCTTCCCGGTGATTTGAAAGGCCTTTTGACAAAATATAAACCTGATGAATCCCGAGTAGATGAATTGTCAAATACACCACTGTGCACATTGAGAAGGAAACGATGTGAACCCTGCAACAAACACAAAATGTACTGCAAAACTAAATATGTACGTGGGAAATACAACACACCTCCTGTGTTTGAGCTAACATGCTAAAATTATTTGCGAAAGTTGCTTAGTCGGGGAAAACACGGGTGAGATAGTAGATGATTCTGAGTAATTGAACATTTGAAATTACAAGTTGTATGTATACCTGGAAATGGCAATGTATTTCTTTATACTTACTGTAATACAATTTATAACGTATATACTCATACTTTAGTTTGTATTTTTATGTTGTAAGATAATACCTACTAATGAAAGCGTTGTACGTTTAACCTAAATAAAGGTAAAAACAGGAGGAAGAAAAAGAAAATAAACGAAAGAAAACAAAAATACAAACAATAACAACAAAAAATATAGCGCGGGTCTACTAGGCCCCGCGCGACAAACGGCGTTCTACCAAAGTGCGCGCCTGACGGAGGGTTAACCACGGAGTTCGTAGTTGCGTCCGGTTGTTCTAACTACTGAGCCACCACAGCAACATATCGATATGACATTAAATTCCCCAACTGATTCGATTTGGAGGGGGGGTAAACTATAATGTGATCTTAAATTTTCTTAAGACGGCATACCCCAATGGCCACTTACAATTATGTAAGTACTCTAAGTCCTGGGGTTCATAGTTTCGACCTCTAATAGGTCAATTAATGGAATCATTGCTTTTCCATACAAACCATTTATTGCACAGTTTGGAAATGTAGAATCAGACGCAGAAAAATTCAATGACATTGCGGGTTTTGAACCAAGCAACCCCAGGTTAGCGCCCGCTTTCTCTAACAACTGAGCTACCATGGTAACATGACATAATTCCCTAACTCATTTTCATTTTCCTGGTAAACCACAAGGAAATCTCACATTGTATTGAGATGACATACTCAATGGGAATTACAATGTTGCAAGTACTTTGCGTCAAGGTCATTATAGTTTGGGTAAGTATTACGTAAATTTATGAAACTAATTGTTCTTCTATATAAGCCGTGTGTTGGTCAAAGTTGGAAAGGTAGAATCAGACGATTAAGAAATGCATTGCCATCGACGGGATTTAAATCACAGATTTCCGTTTTCGTCCGTTTGCTCTAACGATTGAGCCACAATGGTAAAATGCCAATAGACATTAACAACCCAACTGATTTGCATTTTTTCGGTAAACCATAAGGTGATCTCAAATTTAAATAAAATGATATACACCAATGGCGACTTACAATGCTGCAAGTATTTTAAGTATCTATCTTCCTAGTTTTGACCAGTATTAGGTCAATTAAAAAAATAACTGTTCTCCATAGAAGCCTTGTGTTGGACAAAGTTGCAAAGTCATATACAGACGAGTGCAAAATTCAGTGCCATCAACAGATTTTGAACCACGGATCCCCTGGTTTCCGTCCGTTTGCTCCAACCACTGAACCATCATGGCAAAATGCCTGTATGACATTAAATTTCCTAACTGATTCGCATTTCTTCTGTTAAACCAAAAGGTGGTTTCGATTGTATTGGGATGACGCACCCTAATGCCAACATACAATGCTGTAAGCAGTT
Source organism: Deroplatys truncata (assembly GCA_030765065.1). Lineage (NCBI taxonomy): Eukaryota > Metazoa > Arthropoda > Insecta > Mantodea > Mantidae > Deroplatys > Deroplatys truncata. Next base: position 332,982,509 of record CM060990.1, read on the forward strand.
TCAAGTCCCCGGCTTCATAATTTCGACCATTAAGTCAATTAAATTAATTCTTCTTCCACACAAGCTGTGTATAGGGGAACGACGGTGAGGTAGAAACAGACGACTAAAATTCAATATAATTGCTGGGATTTGAACCACAGATCTGACAGTATCCGTCAGGTTACTCTAACCACTGAGCTATTCTGGCAACATGCTGGGATAAAATTAAAGACCTTAACTGTTTCGCATTTTTCCCGGAAAAACACAAGGGCATCTCAAGGTGTAACTAAATGGCATACCCCAATGTCCACTTACAGTGCTTTAAGTACTTTAATCCCGGACTTCGTAGTTTCGACCAATATTTGTTGAATTAATGGAAGTAACTGTTCTTCCACAGAAGCCATGTGTTAGATAAGCTTAGATAAGTAGTCAGACGACTGAGGAATTTAATGAAATCGCCGGGATTTCAACACTTAACTCCTGGTCAGCGCCCGGTTGCTCTAGTACTCAACTCCTTAGAATTTTATGTTATGTCCTTATAACATAAAATTCCCCAACTTATTTACATTTTCAGGGCAAACCATAAGAAGATCTCAAATTGTATTGGGATGACATGCCCCAATGGCGACTTGCAATGCTGTAAGTACATCAGTCCGGGTCTTCGTATTTTCGACACTATTAGGTCAATTAATGGAATTAACAGGTTTTGTACACAAGCCATGTGTTGGACAAGTTTTGGAAAGATAGAATCAGGATACTGAAAGATTTAATGTTACCACCGGAGTTTGAACCATGAGACTCCTGTTTAGCATCCAGTTTCTCTAACTACAGAAGTACTGTGGCGACATACCGGCATGACATAATGTTCACAATTCATTCGTACTTTCTTGGGAAACCACAAGGAGATTTCAAATTGTATTGTGGCGAAATACCCCAATTTTCACATACACTGCTGATAAATACTTTAAGTCCCAGTCTTCGTAGTTTCGACCAATATTGGGTCAATTAATGGAATTAACTGGTTTTCCACTCAAGCCGTGCATTCTATCCGGTAAACCATAACGTGATCTCTAATTGTAATTAGATGACATGCTTCAATGGCGATTTACAATGCTGTAAGTTCTTTAAGTCACGGCTTCATATTTTACTTAACTATTTGGTCAATTAATGGAATTAACTGTTCTTCTACACAAGGCGTGTGTTGGAGAAGTTTGGAAAGGTAGAATCAGACGAATGAAAAATTTAACGCCATCATCGGGATATGAGCCACGGAACTCTGGGTTACCGTCTGGTATCTCTAACCACTGAGTTACAATGGCAACATTCCTGCATAACAGAATGTTCCCCATCTGATTTGTATTTTCTCGGTAAACCACAAGCAGATCTCAATATATATGATCAAGAGTCCCAATGTTGTCTAACGCTTGTGTAAGTGCTTTTAACTTCCGGTCTTCGTAGTTTCGACCACTATTACGTGGACTAATGATATTAACTATTCTTCTATACAAGCCATCTGTTGGACAAATTTTGAAAGTTAGAACGAGACAACTAAAAATTGAATGGCATCCCCGGGTTTATCCTACGGGAATCCAGATTAGCGTCCGGTTAATCTAACAACTGAGCTTCCATGGCAACATGGCGGTATAACATAAAATATCCAACTCATTTGCATCTTTTCCGGTAAATCACAAGAAAATCTCATATTTCACTGAGATTATGTACTTCAATGGTGAATTAAAGTTCTGGTACTTTAGTTTCCAGGCTTCATAGTTTCGAACACCATGAGTTCAATCAATGGAATTAATTGCTCTTCCACACAAGCCGTGTGTTGGACAGGATGGGAAAGGCAGAATATATAGTATGAAAAATTCAACGCCAGTGCCGGAATTTGAACCACAAATCTCCCAGATTTTGTCCTTTGCTCTCACCACTGGGCTACAATAGCAAAATGCCGTTATAACATTTAACTCCCTAACTGATTCGAATTTTTCCCGTTAAACCAAAATGAAATCCCAAACTGTATTGAGATAACGTACCCCAATGGCTAATAACAATGCTGCAAGTACATTATGTCCTTGACTTTGTAGTTCCGACCACTATTAAGTGAATTAATAGAATTAACTGTTCTTCCACGCAAGCCGTGTATTGCACAAGTTTGGAGCGGAAGAATAAAAGGACTGAGAAATTCGAATATTATCACCGGGATTTGAATCACGGATTTCCCGTTTAGCGTCAGGATTTCCAAACCACTGACCTGCCATGACAAGATGACGGTACACCATAAAACTACCTAATTGATTCGCATTTTCCGCTAAACCACAAGGAGATGCCAAATTGTATTGAGATGACATACCCCAATGACGAATTACAATGCTGTAATTACTTTAGGACCCAGGCTTCATTGTTTGGACCGCTAAAAGTCAAGTAATACAATTAATTGTTCTTCCACAAAAGCCAAGTATTCAACAAGTTTTGAAAGTTAGAATCAATCGGCTGGAAAATTCAATGTCATAGCTGGTCTTTGACCCACGGATATCCCGGGTTTAGTCCAGTTGCTCTAATCACTGATCCACCATAGCAACATGCCGGTATGAAATTAAATTCCCCAACTGATTCGGCATTTTCATGGTAAACCACAAGAAGATCTAAAATTATATTGGGATGACATATCCCATTGTCGAGATAAACTGTTGTGAGTACTGTAAGTCCCGATATTCGTAGTTTCGACCATTATAAGGTCTATTAATAGAATTAACCATTATTCCACTTAAGCTCTGTGTTGGACAAGGTTGGAGAATGTAGAATCGCACGACTTAAAGTTCAGTGTCATCTCCGTTATTTGAATCGCGGAACACCCGGTTAGCCTCCCTTTGACCCAGCCACTATGCTATCATGGCAACGCCTGATATGGCATTAAATGCCCCAACTGATTCGCATTTCTACCGGTAAACCACAAGATCTCAAATTGTATTGATTTGATGTACTCAAACGCTGACTTACAGTACTGTAAGCACTTTACGTCAATGACTTCAAAGTTTGGGCCACCATTAGTTCAATTAATGGAATTAACTCTTCTTCCACAAAAGCGTTACCTTGGAAAAGTTTTGAAACATAGAATCAGACGACTCAAAAATTCAATACCATCGCCGGGATTTTAAACGCGGAACTCCAGCTTTCTGCCCTGTTGCTATAAGCACTGAGCTACCATGGCAAAACACCGGTATGTCATTAAATTCCACAACTGATTGGCATTTATCCCGATAAGACAAAAAAGAGTTCCGTAATTGTTAGAAATGACAATCCAATGGCGGCTTAGACTGCTGTAAGCACTTTACCTCAAGGACTTGATAGTTCCGTCCAGTATTATGTGAATTAAATAAATTAATTGCTGTTTCACACAAGCCGTGTGTTGATCAAAGTTGGAAAAGTAGAATCAGAGGATTGGGAAATTCAATGTCATCGCCGGGATTTGAATCACTGATTTCCCTGTTATTCGGTTTTTCTAACCTTTGAGCCAGAATGGCAAAATGCCGATATGACATTACGAATCCAACTGATTCGCATTTTTTTCCGATAAACCATAAGGTTATCTCAAATTGTAACGAGATGAGATGCACCAATGGCGTCTTACAATGCTGCAAGTACTTTTAACTTCCGGTCTTCTTAGTTTCGACCACATTATATCAGTTGACGAAATTAACTGTTCTTATATACAAGCCGTGTGTTGGACAAGGTTGCAAATGCAGAAACAGGCCGCTGAAAAATTCAGTGTCATGTGACCTCAAATTGTATTAAGATGACTTACCACAACGGCGGAATAGAATGCTGTAAGTATATCACAATGAGATCTCAAATTGTATTAAGATGGCAAACCCAAACGGGGGATTTACACTTCTGTAAGTGATTAAGGTCCCGCTATTCCTAGTTTCCACCAATATCAGGTCATATAGTGGAATTAACGGGTATTCCACACAAGCAATGTGTTGCACAAATTCGGAAAGTTAGAAACAGACGACTGAAAAATTCAAGTGTCATTACTGGATTTTGAGCCCCGGAACTCGCGGGAAGCGTCGGGTTTCTCTAACCACTAGGCTGACATGGCAACATGCCAGTATGACATTAAATTCCCCAGCTGTTTCGCATTTTTCCCGGTAAACCACGTGGAAGTCTGAAATTGTATTTAGATAACATAACCCAACGACGGCTTACAGTCCTGTAAGTACTTTAAGACCGGGTCTTCGTGATTTCGACGATTATTGGGTCAATTAATGGAATTAAGTTACTTCCAAAAAATCCATGTGCTGTACTAGCTTTGAGAGGAATAACCGGATGACTGTAAAACTTAATACTATCGCCGGGATCTTAACCACGGAACCCCCGGCTAGCATCCGGTTGCTCCTACCACTCAGCTACCATGGCAACAAGATCGTGAAAGCTTTAAATTCCTTCATTGATTCGCATTTTTTCGTAAACAAGAAGGTCATCTGATATTGTATTGAGATCACATACTCCAATGGCGAATTGCAATTCTGTAAGTACTTTAGATCCCGGGCTTCATAAGTTCCTCCATTATAATGGAATTAATTCTTCTTCCACATATGCCGGCTGTTGGACAAGGATAAAAAGGTAGAATCAATCGACTGAAAAATTCAAACCCATTTCCGGAATATGATCCGCGCTTCTCCTGGTTTCCGTCCGTTTGCTCTAACCGTTCAAACCATTGGAACATGCCGATATGACAATAAATTCCCGAAATGATACGCAATTTTCAATACAACACGGAGATCTCAATTTGCTTTTGGACCAAATACTCTCATGCCCACTTTCAAAACTCTAAGTACCTAAATCTCAGGCTCTGTAGTTTCTTACACCATTAGGCGAATTAATGGAATTAACTGTTATTCCACACAAGCCATGTGTTGAATAAGATTGGTTAGGAAGTATTAGGGGACTGAAGAATTCAATGGCATTGCCAGGATTTTAACCACGGAACTCTCGGCTAGCGTCCGGTTGCTGTAACCGCAGAGCTAACATTGCAACATGCCGGTATAACATTAGATTCCGCAACTCATTCGTATTTTTCCGGTAATCCAAAATAAGATCTTAAATTGCTTTGCGGTGACATACCCCAATGGATATTTACAATTTGTAAGTACATTAAGTCCCGAGATACCTGTTTTCGACCATTATCCGGGCAATTAATGGAATTAATTCTATTTCTATACAAGCCGTGTGCTAAAAGATTTTGTAATGATAGAGTCTTAGGAAGGGAAAATTAAATGTCATCATCGAAATTGAACCACGGAACTTCCAGTTAGCGTACGGTATTTCCAACCACTGAGCTACCGTGACAACATTCCGGCACAATAGTAAGTTCCCCTACTGATTTGCATTTTCCCGGTAAACCACAAGCGGGTCTCAAATTGTATTGCGATGACATGCTCCAATGTCGACTTTCACCGCTGTAAGTGCTTGAAGCCAGGGTCTTCGTAGTTTCGACCACTATTACGTCAATTAATGATAATGACTGTTCTTCCATACAAGTCAAGTGTTGAACAAGTTTCGAAATGCATAATCAGACGACTGAAAAGGCCAATGTCATCACCGGGATTTGAACCACGAAAATCCAAGTTGGCGTCCGGTTTCTCTAATAACTGAGTTTCCATGGCAACAGGGCGGTATAACATAAAATTCCCCAACTCATTCGCAGTTCCGCGGTAAATCACAAGGAGATCTCAAATTGAATTGAGATAATACACTTCAATGACGAATTAAAATTTTGCTACTTTAGTTCCCAAGTTTCATAGCTTCGACCACTATAAGTTCCATCAATGGAACTAATTGTTCTTTCACACAAGTCGCCTGTTGGACAAGGTTGGAAACGTAGACTCTATGGGCTTAAAAATTGAATGCATCACCGGAATTTTAATCACGGATCTCCCAGTTTTGTCCTTTTGCTCTCACCACTGAGCTACCATGGCAAAATGCCGTTATAACATTAAATTCCACAACTACTGCAAAATTTCCAGTTAAACTACAATGAGATTTGAAATTGTATTGGGATGACGTACTCCACTGTCGACATACAATGTTTAAAGTACCTTAAATACCGGTCTTTGTAGTTTCGACCACTATTAAGTGAATTCATAGAATTAACTGATATTCCACACAAGCCGCATGTTGGGCAAGGTTAAATAATGTAGTAATACATGAATTAATGGAATTAATTGTTCTTCCACATAAGCTGTGTGTTGGTGAAGGTTGGAAAGCTAGAATCAGACGAATGAGAAATTCAATGCCATCGCCGGTATTTGAAACACGGATTTCCCTGTTTTCGTCCGGTTCTTCTAACCATTGAGCTATAATAGAATCATGCTGATATGACACCATTAACCCAACTCATTTGCATTTTTTCCGGTAAACCATAAGGTGATCTCAAATTGTAATGAGCTGGCATACCCCAATGGCGACCTACAATTCTTTAAACACTTTAAACCCTGTCTTCGTAGTTTCGACCACTATTAGGTGAATTAATGGAATTGACGGTACTTCCACACTAGCCATGTGCTACAAAGTTTGTAAAGGTAGAACCATAGGACTGAAAAATTCTATGATATCATCGGGATTTGAACCACGGAACTCCCTGTAAGCGTCCGGTTGCTCTAACCACTGAGCTAACATGGCAAGATGCCGGTGTAGCAGAAAATTCCCCAAGTGATTTGTATTTTTCCGGTAAACCAGAAGGAGATCCCAATTTGTATTGTATTCACATACTTCTATGGTGATTCACAATTCTGTAAGTAGTTTAAGACCCGGGCTTAATATCTTTCAACTCCATTTGTTCAATTAATGGATTTAATTGTTCCTCTACACAAGCTGTGTGTTGGACAAGCTTGGAAAGGCAAAATCACACGACTGCAGTATTCAATGCAATCCCCGGGATTTGAGCCGCGGTTCTCCTTGGTTTTTTTCCATTTGCTCTAACCACTGAGTTGACATGGCAAAATGCCGGTATGACATAAGATTCCCCAGTTAATTCGTATTATTTTCGGTAAACCGCACCTGGGATCTCTTATTGTATTGAAATGACATAACCCAGTTGCAGCCTACAATGCTGTAAGTACTTTAAATCTACTTCGTGGTTTCACCCACTATTAAGTCCATTAATGGAATTATCTGTTTCTCTATACAAGCCATGTTTTGGACAAGTTTTGAAACCTAGAATCAAACGACTGAAAAATTCAATGTCAACACCGAGATTTGAACAACTGAGCTGCCGGTCAGCATCCGGTTTCTCTAGCCACTGAGTTACCATGGCAAAATGCCGGTATGACATTAAATTCCCAAATTTATTGGCAATTTACCCGGTAAACCATATAAAGGTTTTAAATTCTATTGGGTTGACATACCACAATGGCGACACACAGTGCTGTAAATACTTTAAGTGCTGGGGTTGATACTTTCGACCACCATTAGATCAATTAATAAGTTTATTGCTTTTCCACACAAGCCGGGTATGCACGGTTTGGAAATGTTTAATCAGAGGACTGAAAAATTCAATACCATTCCGAATTTGAAATTACGGAACACCAGGTTAGCGTCCAGTTTCTCTAACGGTTGAACTACCAGGACAACATGGCGGTATAACGCAAAATTCCTCAATTCTTCGGTATTCTCCCGGAAAACTACAAGAAGATCTTAAATTGTGTGGAGATGACATAGTTCAATGGCCAAATACCATGCCGTAAGTACTTTACGTGAACGGCATCATACAAGTATTAGGTCAATTAATAGAATTAAGTGTTTTTCAACACAAGCCGTGTGTTGGTCAAAGTTGGAAATGCAGAATCAGACGGTAGAGAAATTCAATGCCATCGCCGATAATTAAATCACAGATTTCACTGTTTTCATGCGTTTGCTCTAACCATTGAACCACAATTTCAGCGCTCCAAAATGCCTATTAACAACCCAACTGATTTGAATTTTCTTCTGTAAACCATAATGTGATTTCAAATTGTAATTGGATGACATCCCCCAATGGCGACATACAATGCTGCAAGTACTTTAAGTACCGGTGTTCTTAGTTTCGACCGTATTATGTCAATTAATGGAATCAGTTGCTGTTCTATTCAAGCCCTGTGTTGGAGAAGGTTGCAAATTTAGAAACAGAGGACTGAAAACTTCAGTGCCATCACCAGGGTTTGAACTATGGCTTTCAGGGTTTCCGTCTGTTTCTTCCAACCGTTGAGCTACCATGGCAACACCTGATATGGTATTCAATTCCGTAAGTGTTTCGCATTTTTTCTGTAAACAATACGATAGTCTCAAATTGTATTAAGATGACCTACTCCAGTGGCAAATTACAACGCTGTAAGTAGTTTAAGTCCCGGGATTAATATTAGTATTTGGTCAATTAATGAAATTAACTGTTCTTCCATTCAAAGCCGTGTGTTGGACAAGTACATCCCGTGTGTTGGATAAGGATGCAAAGGTAGAATCAGACGACGGAAAAATGTAATGCCGTTACCGGGATTTGAACAACGGTACCCCCGTTTAGCGTCGTTATCTCTAACTAAAAGGCTACCATAGCAACATGCCGTTATAACACAGAATTCTCCAACTGATTTGTATTTTCCCCTACGCCACAAGCAGATCTAAAATTGTATTGAGTGAAACATACCCCAATGGGAATTTACAATGCTGTGCTTTTACTGCCAGTGTTAATGGTTTCGACCACTATTGGGTCAATTAATGGAATTAACTGTTATTCCACACAAGCCATGTGTTGCACAAGTTTGGTTAGGTAGAGTCAGAGAACTGAAACATTCAAATGTCATCAATGTATTTTGAAACACGGAACTCACGATTAGCGCTGGGTTTCTCTAACCACTGATATATCATGGGAACATGCTGGTATAACATAAAATTCCGCAACTGATTCAAATTTTTCCGGGTAAGCCACAAGGAGATCTAAAATTGTAGTGAGATGACGTAACCCAATGGCAGTTTACAGTGCTATACGTACTTTAAGTCCCGGTCTTATTAGTTTTGACCACTATTAAGTCAATAAATGGAATTAACTGTTCCTCCAAACAAGTCTCATATTTGACTAGTTTTGAAAGGTGGAATCGGACGACTGAAAAATTCAATGTCATCACCGGGTTTTGTACAACGGAGCTCACGGTCAGCGTCCGGTTTGTCCAACCACTGTGACTTAATGGCAACATATCGGTATGGCATTAAACTGCGCATTTGATTCGCAATTTTCCTGGTATATCACACGGATATTTCAAATTTTATTGGGATGACATACACCAATGCTGTAGGTACATTAAGCCCCGGTATTTGTAGCTTCAATCACTATTAGGCAATTTAGTGGAACTAAATGGTCCTCCACACAATCCGTGTTTTGGACAAGGTTGCAAAGGTAGAATCAGTGGACTAAAATTAAATAAGATATTCGGAATTTAATGCACAGAACTCCCGATATCCCACCTTTTGCTCTGACCACTGAGCTACCATGACAACTTTCGGGTATGAAATTAAATTCCGTAGTTGATTCAGATGTTTCCCGGTAAGCCACAAGGAGTTCTCACATTGCATTGTGATGACTTACTCCAATGGCGGCTTTCACTACTGTGAATACTTTAAGTCCCGAGCTTCATATTTTGGCCCTTGCGAGAGAACAAATTGTATTTATTGTAACATTATTGTAGCTCCGCGTTTGGAAGCCAATATGCGACGGTTGCTGCTTTACGTAATGTTGTTTACATCACGTGTGTTGAAGCCTCCTTGTGACGTCACTCCTTGTTGGTTTGTTTAGCTCCATCTGGCGTAGCAATTTGTATCAGTTTTGAAATAATTCACTTTAAATATCCTCCAGCTAGCTCTTTGGGTCGAATATGTTTCTCATGCAGGGTGTGAATCGGAAAGGAATCTTTTATCCAGAAATGATACTGACGAAGAAATTGGTTTTATAACATTTATTGCCGAACACATTCACTAACACTTTTTACATATTTATCTGTATACTTGCCAAACTGAAACTGTTTGTAATAACTTCTCACTTTTTAACTCACGTACTTCGAATTTGTGTATATTTAACTGTATAATATTTTATAATAATTTTCGTGTAACTTGACGAAATGAAGGACTGGCTGACGATGTGTAGTGTACACGAAATTTTGATGAACTGAGCGGCCGACGTGTAGTGTATTGAGAATTCCGTTGAACTGGGGGAACGCTCCCTTGAACCTACACTATTTATAGGCTTGCCTCAAGATACGCCTAAAGATTATAAATGAACTGCTATTGGCTAATAAAACGCGCCAACATTAGCGTCTATTTTATTATCCAATGAAAACCACTAATACATATTGCTTTAGGAAACATTCTAGAAGCTTCTAAACGGAAAAGGCGCGAAACATTACGTAACTTCCTGGTTCCCGGTAATGATAAACAACTCACCCCCTTATTGCATTATTGCGTTATTATTGACAGTTTCAGTAAAGCCGTATATTATTATTTACCAATAATAATTACAATTAATAAACCTCTGAAATCAATGTCACATAAAAATACATATTCATATTACTATCATTATTTACATTTAAGTAATTTGTGTTGCAAATTACCGTATCATATGCCCCACTAGAAACATAATTATAAATATTTATAACTTGTTTAGAAATTTTAAAATTGTGTTTTTAGTCTCCTAAATCTTGGAACACACGTTATCACTTTCACTTAACACTTCACACGCATTTAACACACGACATGTTTTTCCCCTATCTCGCCACTACTTACTGGCTTTGGTTTAATTAATTTAGATATTCATCTGACATCACAATTTTTTTATAGCAAATACTGTACCCTGAATTATTTAATCACTGTTTCAAAATTGTTTACTCTCTTACATTGTTGACGAAAATTTATACATTTAAGATTTTTGTAATTAGTACACATATTTACCAAAATATTCACCCTCTACATCTATTTACATCTCTTAAATCTAGACACTGTTTCACATGTTCTATTTACTACATAAATATTTGTTGTAATTATTTTTAACCATTTTTGTTATTTTGTAATTTATTTTAACACTACTCTTGTAATAGTATTTATGTACTTTACTTTAATATAACAGCAGGCTTTATTTCACATGTTCAGTTACTAATAAAATGTTATTTTCCTCTCAAACAGTTAATCATGACCACAATTTATTTCTTCATTCACATGACGTACATTTTTATTTAACCCTCTTACGTTCCAATACATTGCTCTGCATTTAGCCTTTAACTATCCAGCATTTACTATTTATCATCTTTGTCTTTTATTTCACCATGATCTTCATGGTTATATGGTTTAAGCATCTCAATATGGAACTTTCCTATGCTTTTTCGAGTTGTTGGATTACATAACTCATATGTGTTAGTTCCATACACTTCAACAACTTCATATGGTCCATGGTATTTGAGAAACATTCGCCAATAAAGTTTATTTTCTTTATCCGATAATTTCTTGGTTTTAACCAAAACTAAATCTCCTATTTTGATCCTTCATTCCTTTCTCTTCTTTTCTTCATGTTTAATTTTTCTTTTTATGGCTTTTTTCTTCATCCTCTCGAATGCTTTTCGGAACATCTCTTCTTCTGTTGGTGGTATTGAATGCGCATCTGGAATGGCTTCTGGAATTTTTTTACACATTGTATTGATCTTCTTTCCCAACTTAAGTTCACATGGTTTGTATCCTGTCACATTGTTTATGGTTTCATTTAGTAGGTTCTGAACAAAGTTCACGTATCCATACCATTGGGTGTGTTTTCGATGACATAACACCCTTAAAAAATTTGAAATTTCCTTAATTTCCCTCTCCACTGGGTTGGAGTTCGGTCTGTATCTTGACGAAAAATATTGTTTAATGCCATTTTCTTTCAGTCCATCCATAAATTTTTTTCCTGTGAAGTACGAAGCATTATCGCTCAATACAGATTGAATAGGTCCTTCTTCTATCACATATGACTTAAGTAGTCTATTCAAACATGCTAAACCTGTAGGTTTTCTCAAAGGGTAAATTCTTACATATTTGCTGAATATATCATAACAGACAAATATATATTTATTTCCAAATTGACTTGGAGGCATCGGACCATGAATATCAATACTAATTACACATCTCGGCTTATCCCTTATAACCGAATTAGTTTCAAATGCATATGCTGCATTTATTTGCTTTGCCTTCTGACACAGGTTGCAGCACGATATAAATTTCCGAACTTTTTGACGCAATTTGGATATGTATAAATTCTCTAAAATCATAGAAGTTGTTCGGTCCGTCCCTGAGTGTGCTAACCCTTCATGAAAATTCTTAATTAGTTCCTTTTCCATGCTTTTCGGAACAATTACCTTCCAACTAGGCATTTCTTTTCCATGCTTCTTGTATAATGTCCCATCTCGAATTGCTATAATTTCTTTCTTTGCCTCCTCAATCAATGGTGCATTTTCTTATAATTCAAATAATTTTGCATCCTCATTTTGAATTTCCCCCATATTTTTCAATTTTCTAATCATTTCTTTGCTTAAAGGAATTTCAATTGTCAATATTTTGACTTCATTTCTAGGCCTTTCAATATTTTCGGGAATTTGTGGGTTGTAGTTCAATCTTGATAGCAAATCACTGAAGGTATTATTTTTGCCAGGAATGTGGATAATCTCAATATCGAATGCAGATATTGCATGAATGTATCTAGCAAGTTTTCCACTACATAATCTACACCGTTGTATGAAAGTTAAGCTTATGTGGTCTGAATATACTTTCACCTTTTGCTGATAAATATAGGTTTTAAAACGAATTAATGAGAAATATAGTGCTCCAATTTCTAACTGAGTCACTGAAGAATTTCGCTCAATATTTGTAAGTCCTCTAGAAGCTGTACTAATGACGTGAAAGTCATTGTTGATGTCTCGCTGTCCTAAAATTCCGGCGTATCCTTGCATTGATGCGTCGACATAAATCTCATATTCCAAATCTTCTCTGGGCCTCTCAAGTAATATGGACTTAGCAAAGAGTTCCTTTACTCTCTCAAAACATTTTTGATGATCCTCTGTCCATCTCCACTTATTGTTCTTTCGGAGTAGCTGCCGCAGTGGTTCTATTTCAGCCGAATATCTTGGTACGAACTTACTCTGAAAGTTCAATACCCCTAAGAGACGTCTAATTTGTTTTACGTTCCTGGGTGGCGGAATTCTCATTATTGCTTCTATTCTTTTCTGATCAGGTCTTATACCTCGTTCATCCACTACATAACCCAGAAAATTTATTTCCTTGACACAAAATTTTGATTTTAGTATGTTCACAGTCATACCATGTTGTTGTAGTTTATTTAACACATAATGGACATTATTCATGTGCTCTTCAAATGTTTGACTAATTATTAAGAAGTCGTCAATATACTTTATTAAAAAGTCATCTGCAGAATTTCCAAAGATACTGTGAATGGCTCTCAAAAATCCACTTCCTGAGTTTTTTAAACCAAAAGGATTTACACAAAAGCGATACTGGATCCCTGAGTACTGAAATGAAGTGTAATCACGCACTTGCGGATCTAATTCCACTTGCCAATATGATGCAGTGAGGTCAATGGATGTCAGAAATCTCCCTCTTGAAAGTTTTGTAATTAGTTGTTCAATTCCCTCACTTTGAAAATGATCTGGTTTCATATACTTGTTGACATATCTACCGTCTAAAGTTAATCTCAAACTACCATCTCGTTTAATACTCCAGCAGATTGAATTTATGTATTGAGAATTACTTTGCTCAATAATCCCATTTTCTAACATGCTATTTATTAATTGTCTAGCTTTATCTCGAAGACTTATAGGTAAATTGTCATACTTGTGCCTATATGGTGGTACGTCTTCTACTTGAAATGTATGCTGATATACATTACATCTGCCTGGGATATTACTAAATACTGAACTATTGTTCATCAAAACATCATGAAGGATTTGTTTTTGCATTATCGTAAGATTATAAGCTTCTTCACACTTGTGTATTATTTCCTCATTTCTCTTCTCTTTCCTGCTGTTGTTTGTCTCGCTCACATGGTCGTCTTCTGTTTGGATTGTAAATTCCTCTACTTTCTCTGGCATTTCTGCTAGCTGTTGAAAATATGGCGTGGTATTCCCTTCATATTCTGTGACTACCTGCTTTATCTGACTATTTCTATCAGTTTCTGTTATTTGCACAAAAAACTCTTGGTCACAAAGATTTTTCTCATCCTTTGTCATCTCGATTACAGAAATTTTTTCTTTTATAAATGGTACCCTTATTTCTCTATCTTCTTTTGTTATTTTTAACTCTTCATGTTTAAAATCTATACATGCTTCATATTCATGTAGGAAGTCACATCCTATAATTATGTCACAAATCAGATGGTTTACAATTAGAAACATAACCTCAAAATTCTCTCCGCCGATAAGTATGCTAAGTAGAGCTTGTGTTTTTATGACCTGTGTAGTTCTTCCAATTGCAACACGACAAACTAAATTACTAGTGGGAAGAGCCATAATCTTGTTACCTTCATTAATCAAATTTATGTAAAATTTCTGTGAGCAAATTGAAGCTGATGAACCAGAATCTATAGTTGCAATGATTTCTTTCTTCGCAATTTCCATTCTAACATGAGGTGACTCAAAATTTTCTCCCTTATCTTTTGTTGCTGTAATCTTATTACAGGGTGTATGTGTAGGCGTATGATTTGTATTGGTAATGGATACTGAATTATTAAAGACGTCCTGAGAACCTACTACACAGGAGTCTGTTAACAGTTTTCCTGGTTATTTCCATGTTCACGTACGGGACTGCCATTCCTAACAGGCGCTAAATCTATCTCCGTGTCGCTACCATTGTTTTGAGTTCCCCTTCCTCGAGTTCGAAATCCTCGATTTCTGACATTTTGTCCCCTTGACACGTAATTTTCTTGCCGTTCCTCAGATCTTTCTCGGTTATTATTTTCCCTCCAGTGAGTGAAATTTCCCCTCTGTCTAGTGTACCTCCTTCCATAATTTTGCCCTCTTTCAGGCAATCTTTCTGTCCTGACATTTTCATCTTCAAATCCTAAAAAGTCTGGGCTATTTCCTGTAATTTGTATTGGATCACAGCTAACTGTTACACTATCTCCCTCCATAATTATTTCTTCTGTATTACTAGCAGCCATTGTTTTTATTATCCTACCATTCCTCAGTAACATTTAAATTGGTTTACCTTTTTGATGCTGTATGTTGCTGTTACTTTAATGTCCAGCGTTCTGCCCCATTCTCCTAGGTTTGTATGTCGCTTCTGCGTTGTGTTGTGATGAATCTACGTCGTCTCGATGTTTTTGCGTTGAATTCCTTGTTGCCTCGTAATCTCGGAATTACGATGTCCACTCATCCGTATAGCCTGTCGTTCCTTTTGTTTCTGGAATCTGCGTCTTGTAGATCATTTCACCGCTGCATTCGCCCCTTTGGTCATCTCAATTCTTCTTGGTTACTTCTGATCCTTTCCTGGTTACTCGAGTTCCTTTCCTGGTCGCTTTGCCCCACGTTGGGCGCCAATTTGCGAGAGAACAAATTGTATTTATTGTAACATTATTGTAGCTCCGCGTTTGGAAGCCAATATGCGACGGTTGCTGCTTTACGTAATGTTGTTTACATCACGTGTGTTGAAGCCTCCTTGTGACGTCACTCCTTGTTGGTTTGTTTAGCTCCATCTGGCGTAGCAATTTGTATCAGTTTTGAAATAATTCACTTTAAATATCCTCCAGCTAGCTCTTTGGGTCGAATATGTTTCTCATGCAGGGTGTGAATCGGAAAGGAATCTTTTATCCAGAAATGATACTGACGAAGAAATTGGTTTTATAACATTTATTGCCGAACACATTCACTAACACTTTTTACATATTTATCTGGATACTTGCCAAACTGAAACTGTTTGTAATAACTTCTCACTTTTTAACTCACGTACTTCGAATTTGTGTATATTTAACTGTATAATATTTTATAATAATTCTCGTGTAACTTGACGAAATGAAGGACTGGCTGACGATGTGTAGTGTACACGAAATTTTGATGAACTGAGCGGCCGACGTGTAGTGTATTGAGAATTCCGTTGAACTGGGGGAACGCTCCCTTGAACCTACACTATTTATAGGCTTGCCTCAAGATACGCCTAAAGATTATAAATGAACTGCTATTGGCTAATAAAACGCGCCAACATTAGCGTCTATTTTATTATCCAATGAAAACCACTAATACATATTGCTTTAGGAAACATTCTAGAAGCTTCTAAACGGAAAAGGCGCGAAACATTACGTAACTTCCTGGTTCCCGGTAATGATAAACAACTCACCCCCTTATTGCATTATTGCGTTATTATTGACAGTTTCAGTAAAGCCGTATATTATTATTTACCAATAATAATTACAATTAATAAACCTCTGAAATCAATGTCACATAAAAATACATATTCATATTACTATCATTATTTACATTTAAGTAATTTGTGATGCAAATTACCGTATCACCCTCTATGAGGTCAATTAATGGAATTAATTGTTATTCCACACAAGCTGTGTGTTGCATGACGTCGTAAGGGTAGAATCAGACGACTGAAAAATTCAAAGACATCTTAGAAATTATTGAACCACAGACCCCCAGTTTCAATCCGTTTGCTCTAATCACTGAACTACCATGACGGCATGTCGGTATGACATTATATTGCCCAACTGATTCGCATTTCACCCGGTAAATCACAGAGGTCTAAAATAAAACATGTTAGATAGAGTAAGCAAGGTATAGTCATTAGCATTCGAGAGAAGTTTGTGCTCTTTCGGAAAGTGAAGTACATAGGCTACCTTCCATCCCTCAATCTACAGGCTTGTGTTAAGCCATAGGTAAAAATTGTCGCTAGTAGTTGCATTGCGGCATCAGTTAGGTGCTTGAGGGTGACACTGGGAATTCTCTCACACATCGGGTCCTTTCCTTAAGGTCGGTGTTTTAGTAACCATTTGAGTTCCAACAGGCAACTTGTAATGACGTTGAGCATGGCGTTTGTGAAAGCCTCGTGTTTCCATCTCTGTATCTGCTGTAAAGTGCTGACAAGATGGAGATTTGTTCGGGGTTAGAAAGTCTTGTAGTGAGTCTGCTAGAGTGTCAGCTTTCTCTTGGTCAGTGGCTGTTATTAATTTTTGTGTTGGAGAGGAGGTATATGTCTTTTTTCTCGCGTTAAGCATCTCGCTATGCGCCAGACTGAGATACTTTCATTATCTAGGTTGACTAGGGTGTGTGCCATGTAATTCAATGTTCCCTTCCTGGTTAGAGTATTGAAGGTTTTGAAGGCTTCGATATCGTCTATGTGTCGTGTCATTTGCCATTTCTATCTCGCTGACTTTTTTTTCGGTGCAAGCGGTTTAAACTCTGCTAGGAGTTCCGTGAAGTGTGGTTGTAGTACTAGTATCGGCCTTGGGGATACGGTGGCAAACTTGATTGCGTCTTCAATTTGCGTTAGGTCAATACTGATCTTTACGTGGGAGTTCATACGTGCATGGGGAAGGTTTTAGCTTATAATACGTTCACAAATGTTCCAGTTCGCTTTTGTGTAATTGTGTCTCAGTAACGGTTCTGTTAGCGTTTCGCCCCACCAAGGAGATGATTCATGGGATATGATCAGACGATTTTCTAACTTGTAAGGCAATTCGTTGGTTTATATTTCTGGTGATTGCTAAATTTAGGATGTTTGATCCTTTCTTCCTGGCGAAGGGGATATATCTGTGCTCGTTGGATGTATGAAATACGTAGTCGCAAATGTTTTCGTGTTACAGTAGTGCCGTTTCCATTGCAATTGTGTGCCTGCAGTTTCAAATTAGCTATTTTGCTTGGGCGTCCCTGTTATAAGGACTCTTGTTTATTTGCAGAACTTTGTTAATATTCGCTGTGATTAAAGGCCTTGGAAGTTGTAGTCACTATTACCTAAATTTTGGTGTATTCTCTGTTGTGATGAATGTGCCAATTACTTCTAGTGTCTCGGGTTGTGGCATTAGTGCTACATCGTGTGCCATAACGTGTTTAATTATGATAGCTGTGCCCCGCCGTAGTAGGTCTTGTCTTCCCTATATGAAATGTACCCGGATATCTTAAATCTAGTATTTTCGCTTAAATATGTTTCAGTGATTAGTGCCATGTGTACGTTGTTTGTATTGAGTGAGTGTCCTACTTATGTCTTTCGTCTGTATAGGCCTCTAGAGCATCCCAAGTTGTTACTTTGAATGTAGGTTTGAGGGTCATTAGGGAAGTCGGGGTTTATTAATAGCTGGAGGAAGTCGGCGTAGGCATTTAGAATCTAGCGGGTCTCAGATGGCCTCTCGATGAGATGACGGGGCACATGAGTGAAAGACTTCCTCAGATCTTTGTCGCTCATCCCGTGCTGGAGCACCTCTCCGTACACCTTTCTGTGGTAAGTATGTCGGGGTCTTCAGGTTTCTTCGGGGCTCAGGTCGCAGCGTGTCCCGCGTTCCACCCCTAGGTGGTTGAGGCTGCTAGTTTCTGCTCTCGTGCCTGCTCTTCCTAGCCGCCACTGAATCCTTCGTAGCCTACGCGCTGCTAGCTTGTGGAGCCGTAGCTAGAGGTTTTCCACTAGCACAAGTGTCTATGAGGGCACCCACTGCTTTCCGCCCGTTCCTCACCGCACCCTCCCGGATGGCACGTATCAGGGCACACTGCAACTGCTATTCTGTAATAACACGGTAGTGGATTCCGAAACCAATTTCTGGCACAGAGCACTCCTCATCGCGGGTGGGGTAGCGTCGTGGAAGGTCGACTCATGAGGACCAGTACACTTCAAGGACACATGGATTACCGCCAGTAACCTCGCCGCTGTATGGTGCAGCTGCTGGCACCGGTTGCATTGGACCGGGATCACAGGGCGACGGTACTGCTCCACCTTCATACGGAAATGGAGCACGCACTCGAAACTCTTAAGCCTTTCCAGTTCGTCCGTTGTTGCCAAGTACAATATGCACATGGGCAGGGGTGTCCTGGTTAGGTTTAACCGATTCTGCTTAACCACACGTAGCACAGACAGGTGCGCCATCATCAATTCATTGTTAACAGCAGTCTCGTCTCCGTCATACAGAATATTGTTTACCATCGCCCGAAATGTCTGATTCTGAGTCTGAGTTATCAGGTGGAAGCCAACTCGCTGCTTCCGAAGGAATGGAGCAACCATCTGTAATCTGCAAAGTCCCTGCTTCGTACCAAGAGTCTCAGGACCCTGGGGCCCTCGAGATCGAAGTGAGATGTGGAAGGGGGCAAATCAGGGGACAAAGGGGGAAGTAGGATTAGGAATAGCAAGTGAGGCGAAATGTAAATTAGATTAAGGGGTAAGGGCTGCGGAAAGGGTAGGAGGGGAGAAGAGCAGAGAAATTGATGCCGGGAAAGGAAAAAGGAAGAGGGGAAAGAGTGGGATAGGGAGAAGGATGTTGAAAACGAGTTAGAAGGATGTACTTGAGATATCGTGTTTTGGCGTTGCTGCTATACCATATACCATCGACTCTTCAGTTGGTGTGTGAAGGTAGGAGTGGAGGTAGGGTCGACGGTGGGGGTGGGATGATAAAGGCGAAGATATAGGGTTGAGAACTGGCAGGTTTGGAAAAAACGACGCAGTCCAGCTTCCTTTTGTTGAGCATTCACCTGGTCACACGGAACTCCGAAGGTGATTAAACCTTAAGGGCGAAGTGCACCAATCCAGAGTATGCTCTACTTTCGTAGTAAATTATTATTCAAGTCAACATTCGGCGACTTCCATACGAGAGTAACCTACTTCCGAAACGTTTTACTCCTTTCAGATACTCCCAGATTGAATTGCCGCAGAAATAAATGTCGCAGCGCACCATCATGCAGTATGTTACTACGGAATCAAATAGAGCAAAAATAGGTTAGAATTTACCTTTGCGACCTGGCTGGAGTAACTAACCCGTCGATTGAACTAGAATACTGTGGCGTATTTGAAGGAAGTTATTTTGACGTGTTCAAGTGCTGCTTAGATTACAACGATGATCTCGGTGAAGAAAAAAGCAATTACGTAGGTTGCGTTGATGATCTCTACGAAGAAAACGGGAATCCTACAGTGGTATTGCGAGAACCATATGAAACTTAGAGAGAGAGAGAGAGAGAGAGAGAGAGAGAAGAGAGGGAGTTCAACGAACGTTTCGGTATTACAAAAAGATATTTTACATGCTTTTATAACCTGCTTGGAGAGCATTTACAACAAAGCTCAGACAGGAATTCAGCTCTATAATCCAAACTGCAATTATTGGTATGCGCCTTATGAGTGTTTCGTACCGGTACATTTCGGATAATTAAGCCGACATTACGATGAATTTAACGTAACGTGACAGCTTAACACTGTGTTAAATTATATTTAGGATTGACTTAATGCAACGTAACTTAAGAGTTTGGCAATATGAAACTTTTCCTTCCCGTTACGTCAAGCTTAATATCACAAGGTAATTAAAACCAATCGACGTGATTCACTAACTCGAAGTAATAAAGAACTACCACTCAAGAGCCATTCCCATTAAGTTAAGTGCATGCAATTAGACCTTTACTTTATATTACAGCATTGCTTAACTCCATATCACGTTAAGTAAAGTTCATCGTAATCCCGGAATTACAGGCGATCTTATAAATCAACATTCACCATACGTCTGCTGGTCATATATTTCACTGCGTTGCTAGAGTACCTTTGAAGTTAAAAGCAGGGTACATATCTACACATATAAATATATACGAGTGTTCGGAAAATAAAAAGCAAATCTTCTTCGCTTTTACGGATTTCCCACACATTGTGGGTGGAATGGACTGCACGCATGTTACTATTTTGTTCTCGTCTGTGAATATGGTGAACCTCTCTGAAATCGGAAGGGGTATTTCTCCAACATGCAAGTGACCTGTGATGCAAAATGAAGATTAGAAATATTGTTTCCTGAATCTTAAGCTGCTCTTCAGTACGTTTCCCGCCGCTCGAAGCATTAAACTCGTCCGTCACGATCTTCCAGCATCTTTATAACACGCTTTTTACACTCATATTGTTTAAATGGATTTTCCTTATCAATAGCAACAAAAATTTATCTCTTTTGCTGACGTTTCCCCCGTTTTTTCCCATCGCACATAACCTTAACCATGATCGCGTCAAGAAAATCGCGCAAGCAACACAATTACTCCGGGAGTAATGAGCTCTTACTTGCGATGTCGTAACTAAAAGAGTAAATTGTAATTGAGCTCTCCAACGTTATTTCCGGGGTAAATTGCTCCCGTAGAAACCTACTTCCTTAGTACGGACTTTTTTAGAAACGTCACTTCTGAAGAAGCAGCTTACTCCAACTTGGTGCACGCTGCCCTAAGGCTTTGCCATTAGATAGAGGGTAATATCAACAGGTGAAGGAAAGGATTAATTTGGAGATAGATTTAAGTCTAGGTAACTAAATTAATCTGTATGATTGAATAATAATAACACTAATACTACTACTGGTAATAGTATTCAAAACATTAATTATATGAAAGTCTGTTTATGGGTATCTAGCCGAGATCTTAAAACTAGATAGAAAGGGGAAAATATAGAAAGAAAGGGAAATAGAACAGTTAAGGTGACTAAATGGCTGGAAGGACTTGCTCGAAGGCGACTAGATTCCAGTCAGGTGACAGCTGGCTGTGGTTGTGTGCTTCTACCCTGTTAGACTGCCGACAGTATAAGAGGGTAACATTGCTGGCTGGCCACTAGCTGTCATTGGTGACCGCTCTGCTAGTGTCGGAGCAGCGCGGACCGCTTCGGCTGTTACTGCTGCTGCTTGCTACTTTGATCCTGTCGCTGCTGTCCGCCGTCCCTTCTTCTGAGGCTTTTCTTCTCTGGAAAGTAAATTCTGTTTACCCACACCGTAGGAGCTGTTTGCGTAGTAGTCGCTTTCGGAGCGTGGCCCTGTCACTAATGTCCCTCCACAGGGAAAGGCAGAAGTATAAAGAAAGGATATGAAATCATAGGTGAAAGGGTGCGGTCCTTCGTAGCGCCTGTGTTATTAGGGGAGTGAGATGCAGAGCTACCGTTAAATGAACGGAAGCGGGGGAAGACAGGTTCTGGAATACAGACTTGATAAACTGCCCTGCTTGCAGCCTAGATGCTCGAGAGAGAGATAATAAAGGCATTTTTAAAAAGATTCAGCGAAAATTAATTCAGTAGAAGGCGTCGTAAATTTTGCGCGTTTATGGTTAAGAGCTTCGCATTATATTATGTATTATTTCTAGTTATATTTACGCTCTTTTCATGCAATACTCATAGTGGGGTGACCATACACAAGTCATGCTTAAATTGTCCTAGAATGATGATGGGAAAAGATTATACGTAGATAATTTCAGTCGGAGGACTTCGTCATATTGGAGCTTTATATCATTTCGAGGTATAATTACGGTATTTGCGTGCACAGATTGGAGTGGTGCACCATTTACAACTCAATGTTAGGTTATCCTAAGGTGGTGATGAATGATAATATTAAATGTGTTTTCATGCGCCCTGGCTTAGCTTGAGGCAGCCTTATGACGCTCTTCTTGGGTCCCCAACTGTCTACTGGTGTCTTGCTTGTGTCTGGCGCGCTATCTATTGTCTAGTGTCCACACTGTTAAGCAGCCAACCAACCTCGGCACAGCTGCACGCGTGTGTCATTGGGGATAACCTCATCTCCGTGGTTCGTCTTGGCATCTGTGAAGTATAGGTTTTGGGGGCCGGCTGAATAGACTGGGGGTAGTCTGTAATAGTCTATAAGTCTTGCGATTAGTGAAGGTTTAGCCTTTCGGCGAGTCCGTGTCAAATCTGCATAGGTTGTCTAGGATGACCTGTATATCAGTTTGGGACATGTTCGTCTTATCAGTTGAACGATTTTTGTCAAATAGGGAGAGTGTCTTTGTAACTATTTCTATGTCGTAGTTCCCTAACCCTTGTAATATCTTACTGTGGTGTGTAGGGAAACTTTTATAGATGTCAAACGGGGTTTCCTATTCAATTGCTCAATCATGTGTATTTCTAGTTTGTCATGAAGGACTTTTAGAGCTTCTGGTATAGTAAATTTTGCAATAACACGTCGAACATTGCTCTAAAAGAGTTGCTAGGCTTTTGATACGGGAAGGGGTTTAATTATTATGGGTAAGTGTAGAGGATAGGTGTTTAACTAGATATTTTATTTCAGAGAAGCAAGTTTTCTAATGCGGTTGTGCATCTGTAGGTCATGTAGGTCAGCCTCCGTTTCCGCTGTAAAGTGCGGGCATTCCGGGGTTTCTTTGGGAGTTAAGGTTTGTCGTTCTTCCCTAACTAGAGCGTTAAGCGTTTGAAAGATCCCTGGTTGGACACCTGTCCCAGCTATTAGCCGTTTTGCTGTGGCACGATTTTGCTCGGCAGTAAGCGATGTTATGTCCGCAGGGAGGAAGAAGGGATCAGCTCTAAGCAGGTTTAGCGACACTCCTGAAAAGTTTGCGCATTTTATCGCGTTTTCTAATTTCAGAAGTGCCGCTTTTATGTCTGCTGAAAACTGGAGCTGACCTTGAGGGAAATTATCATATATTGTGCGATTAAATGTCTCCCAGTTGGCCTTTCAGTAGTTATGAGGGAAATTGGGGGAACCTTGTAGATGGACGTTCTAATTTAAATGTTTACTGGCAGGTGATGAGAGGAAAGCCTATCTTTACCTCTAACCTATTTCCTTTAGTTATATATCGTGTGACTGCTAAATCTAATATATCCGAGAGTTGGTTTCTAGCAAATGTGATAAATTAAATTGGGTTTTATTTATGGACGCTCTTTAATTGCTGTGGTCCTTAGCGTCCCATTCTATATTGGGCGTGAGAGAGCGGTAATTTTGCTCAGAGGCCTCCTTATCAGGCTTGCGGTTCTTTTACGTGCTGTAAATATACGACAGTGGACCACCAGCTGTATTTCCCTTCCGAAAGAAACCATGTTAAAGATTTTACGCCCTAAATAATCCATCTTCCTCCGCCAGGTTTGAACCCGCGATCTCGGGTACTAGAGGAGTAAATAGGATGGAAGTAGGCCCGCTTGGATTATGAATTATGTAACCCTAGTTATTTTCGTGTTGCATGAGCACTGTGGCTGCTTTGTTTGTAAATTTACAGTTCCAAATTTGATGCTTGGTATTAAGATCTGCGGAAATCATTATCCTGTGATTTAGCTGGTTAATTGTGTCAAGTTTTCTTGTGTCTAAAACGCCTGGCGTGTTTTGCGCTAAAACTATTAGAGTAGGGTAGATATTTAAAGTGATAAAATGACATATAACTTCAAGTGCTTTGAGCTTTAGCGGTGCTGCTAGATTATATTCTAGTTTTCGTTTGATTATGCCCCATGTGCCTCTGTTTCGTGCGTGTCTGTCCTTACGGTGGGTGATGTAGCCTCGTACGCTCAGTCCTAATTTTGTGAATGAGAAGTGTGTCGTTTATGAGTGCGATGTGTATATTATGTCTGCTAAGGAAATCCTTTGTTTCAGTCTAACAACCTCTGAGCATTACTTTGGTATTGGATGTTGTAATGGCCAGAAAAGGCTTGGAATTCATGATATGAATCAAGGATTGGTGATGATTGTAAAAAGATCGGCACTGGTAAATATGATGGAGCGGATGTGAGAAGGGTTGTCATGGACAGTTCTAGCAGCTGCAGTATGTCATTGTCCTTCATCTCGATGGTGAGAATTATCTCGTATATCTCGTACATATCCAGTAGGAATGGTCATCGTGGTTCCTCGTGATTCTCCCTCGGTGGTTGTGATGGCGTCCTCTTGCTCTGATGTGGCACCCTAGTAGGCGGGCCGGGCAGACATGTGGAACTCGGCTGGCTTGTGAAACTGTTGCTCTTGGCCGGACAACAGGTGCTGCTGTCATTGCAGTAACGGCTTCCATGGCCTCACCGTGGCAGACTGCGCAGTTCTTTTCGGGAGGCTGAATATTATAACATTGTGACTGATGAGCCTCCTTGTACTTTGAGCATACTATGGTCTACGTCAAGCACCTTGCCGTCGTGTGCCACCAGTTATACTGCAGTGGGATTGCCGTCCGCCGGTACAGCTCCATTTTCCCAATAATGTGGAGCACATTTTCCAGCCTCCTAGGCGACCCAGGTTACAGCCATCGCCAAGTTAACCAGCTACATCGAGAGAACTGTTCTGGACCGAATGAGCCTTAACTAACTGCCAAATCCGCAGCAGTGAGAAGTGCGAAGTGCAGCTCAGCCTTCACCGCTTCGTCTGCGCCATCATAATACATATACTTTACGCGGTTAGATGCATTCCAACCCAAGGCTGCTTCAAAATTAGAAAGGGACTCTCCTCTCCTTCAGAATTCCAACCAGTATACCATAGTCCGTCAGTGTCGTGGTTTGGAAGAGGAAGTCCGGAACAGCGGGGTTCTGGCTATCACGTAACCAACGTTTGGGCGCATCTTGTCAAAGTTGGCATGAACCTGCACATAGAAATTGAAAGGTGTCATTAAAGGTGATTGCAGCAACACTACCTAGAGAGAAGTTCTGATTATTAGAAGAAGATAGCCGCTCATGTTTGTCATGGAGCAGCAGGCAGTACAGGTAACTTTGTCATTAAGCTGGTTAAGATATATTTTAAAAAATCCTATCTCGTGCTTAGAAAAAAGTAATTCACAAACATAAACATAGAAAATATAAGCTTTACTTTTTGATGAATTATAAAAATAATGCATTAAAGGCATTTACTTTTAAAGTTTCTACTTGGGACATATGTGTTTGTAAAATCTGCTATTGCTCACAGTTATGCACTTGTAAGACTAAGACGTTTTGGAAACTTAAGACCAATATGCACATTTTGTTGTTTAAGGTCCATGCTGATATGAACAAAAACTGTTTCCTCAGGCTACATCTATTAAGAATCGTGTGTGAAATATCCACGGATATTCAAGGAGATATATGCTAAATTTCTCCATCTCTGCGCATCTCAGTTTCAAACCATGGAGCATAACAAAGGAATTTCAGGGTGATGGGTGTCATATTATTACTATTATTGTTATTATTGTAATTATCATTATTCAGTCATTCGTATTGCTTAATTATATTACACTCTTGTCTACTATGTTGCGTGGTCAAACATATTAGCTTGTGCCAAGTTATTTAAATGGAAATTACTATTATTGCCTCACTTCAGAGAGAGTGGAAACCCCTAAAAACACAATATAAATCTGAAAGTATGTGACGAAAATAAAACACATGTATATGATCACAAAGGATATACCCAGTGAGTGAGCTGCCCCTAGGTATTCGTATCTCTGAAACCCGCAGTTTATAGTCTAATGTGAAAACATTGACACTTTTAGCAAGCAAACTGTTATTGTAGTTCTGCCCTTATATTTGGTACTATACGCAACTAGCATTAATGATTAAAGGTCTGAATGAGAACCAAAATGCTGCGAAGGCCTTAAAAGAACGGTGTTTCATGGATATAACGCTTGCAAGGAGATAGAGGAATGATTTCCCGAAGAGCGTGATAGACTACGTGGATTTTGGACGAGTAGGTTAGCTGCCAAAATGTGGTGAAATAAAGGTTACTTTCGGTGGTTCGAATCTGACACACACATCAAATAATTTTAAGTTCTTTTTTTCTCCTTGTGTTTATTTTCTGTATTTTGATTTATTTATGTTTGTTATTGGCTCTCATGTGAGCCAAAGACAAAAGAATTACAGTCATATAATTGTGTATCATGTTTACCCTAATAATCTGTACCGTATCTGGTGTTGTAAACCATGTTACGTAGCTAGCTTTCATTCTTTTGGGCGCATATCGACGGTATTAAATCTAACAATTTTTGTTTCGTGTTTAAACCTTTTGTTTCACTTCTTCTATTGACAAAGAAGTTGTAAATGTGCTAAGTTCACGGGTAAACAGAGTAATGAATTGTTAAAGAGCGTAGAATTCAGCAACAAAGTAAATTTTCAAAATGACGACCGCCTTCATCAATGCACATTTGTGTACGTTGTCGGAGAGACCTTCTTGCGTGCTGTAACATGCGCGAAGAAGATAGCCGCTCATGTTTGTCATGGAGCAGCAGGCAGTACAGTTAACTTTGTCATTAAGCTTGTTAAGATATATTTTAAAAAATCTTATCTCGTGCTTAGAAAAAAGTAATTCACAAACATAAAGATAGAAAATATAAGTATTACTTTTTGATGAATTATAAAAATAATGCATCAAAGCCATTTACTTTTAAAGTATGAGTGCCCGTAGATGTTTTGGGCTTTGCGGTTCTTCTTTGCGATGGAAAACATGGCGAATATTCTATTTTGAACACATATAATGTTATGATAAATGTTCAAAATGACGACCCCCTTCATCAATGCACATTTCTGTACGTTGTCGGAGAGAACTTCTTGCATGCTGTAACCTGCGTGGTGTAATCTGCCTGCATTCTTCACGTATGAGTGCCCGTAGATGTTTTGGGTTTTGCGGTTCTTCTTTGCGGTGGAAAACATGGTGAATATTCTATTTTGAACACACATATTATGTTATCATAAATATTATTTATATCATAATATCAAATTATAGGCCCAAAGAGATAAAACAAAAGGTAATTAAAGGTTTGAACTTAACCCGAAGGATTTGAACCCAAATAAAAGTGTCACAGTGTTAAAGCAACCATGATTATTCCATTGGGCCAGTGCTACCTTGCGAAGTGAGGTTCCTACACGAATTAGTAGTCACAGAACTAGACCCCACCTTGAATCTTCACATGCTCTTTGCAGCGTTATACAGTGTTTTGAGCTCAGTTTGGTAGTTTTAATTCAAACAAATAAACTGCATCAATCATTATAATTACTGTATGATCTGAAATTCGCCATAGTTTGTGACAGAAATTATCTACCTAATGCATAGCATTTTTGACAAGGCTGTACAACGTTGACTGACGGCTTAAATCCAATTGGTCGCATTGTGTAGATATGCCATTTAGTTTTCAAATGGGCATGTTAACCAATGTATGTAATAGGTTGTTCCTTCAGGGGCGTTTCCAAAGGTGTGCATGAACGTATGCTAAATAATAAAATTTGGTCAATCTGGCTAAAAGTGCTACTGCAGCTCCATTCAGGGTGGAATATTTTTTGTATCGGCATAACGGATCATCGAGGTCGCTCCGCGCCTCCCGTGTAACCAAGATTCCCCTAGAGTCGGAAATTCTGGTGGCAGCACTGGCTGGCGCGAGCGTATGCTGAAAACGTTTCGCTGGTTAGGAAAACTGCTAGGTTCACTATATTCATGCATGAAAAGTAATGTAGAAAAATAATATGCAACTAACCTGTTTAAAGAATTGTTGAAAATGTATACCATTTTCTTAAAGACACAAATTCACTCCTTTTAATTTATTTTTCGAACACTGTAATTCTCTCCTTTGTTACAGATGTTATGTAATCTTCTATTGCCGTTTTCAACTTATCGATTGTTTTTGGATTGTCCTTATAGACCAAAGCTTTAGCGGCTCCCCAAAGAAAATAATCCGGAGGGGTAACATCAGGAGACCGCGGAGGCCACAGACCTTTAGAAATTAGTCTTTCCCCCAAAAATTCCACTAACAGTCCCATGGATTTATGTGATGTATGAGCAGTGGCGTTATCTTATTGAAAAAATGTACCTTTCACTTCATTTTCATTTAGCTGTAAAATGAATGGAAAAAGAATATCTCAGCAATAAACATCTGAATAAATTGAGTTATGGAAAAACATTGGCCCAGTAATTCGAGAGCAAGAGATCGCACACCATACACCAATTTTCTCTGAATGTAAAGGGGTTTCCTACATTGCATTAGGATTTTTAGTAGACCATACTCGCGTATTTTGTGAATTTACGCATCCTGATAAGTGGAACCAAGCTTCATCAGTAAAAAATGTCCTATCTAACACGTCAATTCCATGGTGCAAAATAAGCCTCTGAAACCATTCACAATACTGAACTCTTTTCCCGTGATCTGTGAGTTTTAATTCGTGGACGACTGATACCTTATGCGGATATAAACCTAGTTCTTTTTTTACTGCTATGTTTGCGGAAACGTAAGAAATATCACATTGTTGGGCCAATTTATTTACTGATTTCTGTGGACTTTTATTCATTCTATCCGATATATCCAATAGTTTTACTTCTGTTAGCACACTGGGTCTTCCACTTCTAACAGCTTCATGCACGGAACCTGACTCCCGAAATGTATTAATTATATCACGCACAGTATCTCGGTGCGGTAGTTTTGAGTTAGGGAACCTTACAACGAAATTTTGTTTGACTTTCTCAGTATAATTTCCACGTTCATTAAAAACGTTTTCCACTAGAAACACACGTTCCTCTGTAGACTACATTGATTTCGCTTCAGGCACACGTCAGAACTCATAGCAGAGTAGAAATATAATGGCGTTTCTGGCCCTCAAAGGATATGCCGCCATCTGATAATGTTCTTTGATCTATGCCGCTAGCCCCGCCCCCTCCCTTTGAGGGCTTAGATGCCGCCTGGTAGCGCGTGCCGCTAGCTCCGCCCCCTTCCCTTTGTGCGCTTACCTAATGCCGACAGTGTCTGTGCCGGCAGGTCCTCCCCCCTCCCCCCTGTGGTCACGTGCCGGTGACCCGCCCCCCTCCCTCCCCCATACGCGTGTCCTCCCTCCCCTTTGTGTTCTGGTTGGTTCCCTGTGGATAGGTGGGAGAGTGTGTATTGATCCTATACGTCGGTCGCGTACTTTCCCTAGGTCTAAATCCCTGCCGTGTGATTGGCTTGGGGTAGGGGATGTGCCGCTCGGGGTGAGGGGTTACATGTGAGGGTTCTCGGTGCGTGACGTTGGCTTGGAAATCCACCCTGGCGATGTGGGAATGCGATTCTCGATGCCTGCCGCACATCGGCAAATCGTTTGAGTACATAATTGTGTCAACCAATTAGGTAATGTGTGTTATTGAAAAAGGAATCAATGTTTATATACCGCTATTGCAATTAAACGCTGTTCTTCGAGCAATTAAGTATTTTTGATTGAATCGCGCGCACCTGCCCCTAAACCGTCATTTATAATCTACTATTGTCAATAAATTACACGTCTAATGAAACACGGCTAGTCTGTCGATGAAAACAATTAAGTATTTTTGAATGATTAATTGACTCGCACGCAACTGTTCGTTATCGTATATGTGTGGTAGCATGTGTATAATTATTACGAGTAATAACATTTATTTAATTCTACTTTTGAGGGAAAATATATTTTGGATTTATAAGAATATTACAACACTTAGATGAAAGGACAGACTTGACGTAACACTCGTTTTCGCGTGATAATTGCGGTGGAACACCGACCGCAACCTTTCCACCACGAGACGTTTCACACGAATGGCTGGCTCCCGATGCTTGGAGTGGCAAGTCGACTTCCGCACCCCCTCCACTCGCGTTTCAGTTCGCAACCTACACTAGCGCGCCAAGTGATAATATGAGTGAAACTCCAGCGAGTGTTTCCTCACAGCGCCCCTGGTGGTCATATCCGAAAGTTGTCAATTCACCATATTTAAACTCATTATGGGTGCAAGACGGCCATCTTAACTCTATATAATTCCGCGAAATATGATTCCGGAAAACAAATAAAGGCGAATTAACATGCGAGGTGCGTTCATGTTGGCTCCGGAGGAATTGATTATGAAATAAATAAATAAATACGTTATTAAAAATAAATAAGACTCTCGCTGATCGATGAATACAATTAAATATTTTTTATTAATTAATGTAATTGACTCGCGCTCCTAGAGATATCTCACCCAATTATTCATCTACCATGAATATCTCACTTCTAATGAAACGACGCAGTCTATCGATTAAAAACAATTAAGTATTTTTGATTGATTAATGTAATTGAATCGCGCGCAACTGTTCGTTATCGTGTATGCGCGATTATTACGAGTAATAACGTTTGTTTAATTCTTCTTTTGAATTGAGGGTTTATAAAAAATATTACATTGCTTAGATGAATTAAAAAGCAACTTAAAGCGAAATTGCAAATAGCTTGTATGAGACGTTAACACGAGAACCCATTACGAAAAAACAAGACGCAATGTGACAGCTGTACCTCGTCTAATAGAAGCGGTTAAACCAGGACGCTTGGGTTTTCCCCCAGTACCTGCTCTAAATGGCTAGGGGTATCCACCACAACGGAGTACGCTTCAACTGATGTTAAAAAATAAAAGCCCGCTATGTCTCTTCTCGCACGAGAGAAGTAATAATTACAATTCAAAACAGACGTACCTGTAAGTAACACGCACGAAGACTTCAAATATAAATTTTATATTCGTTTTAAATGTTCTTTCTAAAGACGTAGCGAACTTTGAGAAATTCAACGAATTATTCACTTGCGTACACTGCTTGAAAGAAATATGGTGTACACCCCTGAAGAATGCATATGTAGACACATTAGCAGACGACAGTCGCTTCCGCACCATTAATTATCTTCAGAAGAAGGTAAAACCAAGGTCTTGTATAGAGCTCTTAGTGAACAATGACAGTCGTTTCCAGTTGATTAAACATCCTAAGTGCTCTGAAAAACAAATGTCTTCAGAAGAAGGTTCTGTATAGAGGCATTAGTGAACAATGACGGACGTTTCCAGTTCATTAAACATCCTAAGTGCTCTGAAAAACCACAGACCCTCGGGGTAAATAACTATTAGCGATACAAAAGATTTTCTTAAGAGCTTCCCCTGTGCAGAAATTCCATCATAGACAGTGGAAAACCAAGTCTAGACATGTTTTAAGCTTACCACAAAAAATGTTTTCCCGATAATTAATATAATTCTACATGAAGAATATTAATGATTAAGTTTTCAATTAAACGTATACTGTATAGATTCTGTACTTAAACATTCGATTGTATCTTTGCCATTATTTAAATACTAGCATACAAGAATTGCAAACATGATATCAAAAATTAAACTGATTTTTTTTTCGGAATGTTAAACAAAGAAATATGATTTGGCGAGAGTAATATGAAGAATAAAAAGTATTCAGAATGATAGATATTACATACGTTATGAAAAATAAATAAGGCTCTCGCTGATCGATGAAAACAATTAAATACTTTTTTTATTAATTAATTGTATATGAATTGACTTGAGCATCTGGTTGGTAACGTATGTGCATGATTATTATGCGTGTATAACTATTACGACTAATAGCATTTGTTTAATTCTAAATAATGAAATATGGTGCCTAGCCTAAACAATCCTCGTTACTCTTAATTTATTCCATTTTTAAAAAGATTGGGCTTAGTAAACATAGGACGAGTACGATTTTAAACACCCCGTCCATTCGAGAGATATTTTTTCGAATATTCCAACATGTTAATATAAACTTAATACACACACACAAATTCATTTCAAGTAATCTAACGATATTGAATAAAATATTAAATGTTTAAGATATTGTAATGAGAAGTGAATTGTATATCTCGAATTTTCTGGAACGCAGGCTGCAGGATCGCTCATCAAATACCGTAATGATTCAGACACCCGAACACCCGAATGGTAAGCATTCTTCAGAGTTTTTAAATAAGTAATGTAACAATTCATATTAACTTCTTGTTCATATTCTTTATTATTATTTGTATTATTATTTCCAGGAAGTGGACTTTATTTTGGTATCGACCATCCATCGAGCGCTGCACAGGCACCGCCAGGCTTCCAAACCTTCCTGGTACCAAATCATCATGGAGGCGGCTCTGCCACCCGTACATGCAGCAACACTCGTAAGGTAAGAATTTACAGACTGGTGTTTGAGCATTTGTAACTAAAAATTACATAATAGTAGACATACATTGGCGATTCTAGCACACAAAGCCCTACCTCCGACAGCATAGAGTTCTGGATTGTATAAGAAGAAAAGGATATATTTAAGGGGAGTTTCTCACCCATATGCAGTCACATAACTTTATCGATCTCCCAGAATGCTATGTATTTTTAACGCAGGTGTTTAAAACATGTATTTTTTTTCACGTATAGAGTGTAGATTCTTTAGAACTGTATACTTAAACATGCTATACTATTATTATTATTTATTTTTTCCAGGAAATGGACTTTATTTCGGAGGCGGTATCGGTCAACATGCGAGCGCTGCACCGGTACCATCAGGCTTCGCGACCGTTGCACCAGTAGGCTTCGCGACCGCTGCACCGCGACCCCCAGGCTTCCAGACCTACCTGGTACCAAATCAGCAGGGATGGGGGCCCTGCCCCATACATGCAGCAAGCACCGAAAGGTAAGAATTTTTTCAATATTTTACGAAGTTCTTTTACACATTCTATATTATTATTAATATTGTTATTATTTTCAGGAAGTGGACTTTATTTCGGAGGCGGGTTTTTCTGGGAATGTCTCCAAAAGTAT
This sequence comes from Deroplatys truncata, assembly GCA_030765065.1. NCBI lineage: Eukaryota > Metazoa > Arthropoda > Insecta > Mantodea > Mantidae > Deroplatys > Deroplatys truncata. The sequence goes on from CM060990.1 coordinate 333,015,969, forward strand.
TCTTCATTCTGAACGACTTTTGCAAAATTGATAAACCATAAGAGATAGACAAAATTTTACTACACAAAAAATGGAGATCGCGTTAAAATACATAATTTATATCATATACATTCTTGTTGTTGAGTAAATCGTTTTCGAGATATTGCTTGTTATTCCCTTTAAAATTTTCCAATACTTATACTTTTTCTCAAATTCATTATTCTTGTTTTATGTCCTCGATATGCAAAGAGAATGGAATGCACCACATAGCAACCAGCGTTAAAATATTTGACCATCGCTTAAAACCTACCATATTCACCTTGTATCGACATGAAAATTACCAATAACATTGACATCTCGATATCTCGATTAACATGAAGCATATAGGGAATAAGTGCTTGTAAAAATAGTTTGTACAGGAGTAGAGAAAGTCATGTGAGTGTATCACATCAGATTTTTTGATATTGGTTTAAATTTTCAAATACTTTTAACTTTTCTCAAGCGGTAACTCGCTATTCGTTTTTCCCGTGGTAATGCATAGAGAATAGAATTCTAAAGCCATCACATAGCATCAGACGTTTTTTAAACATCTGTAACGTGTCTATTCACAATCGAAAGGTTGCTGGTTCGAGGAAAATTATATCTACAGAAACAATACATTATTTTCGCTCTGTGATTAATTTGGTAATGTAACAATAATTAACAATGAATTTTTAGCGGTAAATGTAAAAAATAAAATATATTTTTTATTTCCTAGCGTCATACGCAGAAGCATTCCCCTTAAGGAACGCTGGCGTGAGCGATGGTTTCCCCCATAACAGGTTTAGACTTGCTTACGAAATGTCCCTGTGCGAGGCTAGCATTTCCCTCTCCTTCTCGAATTTTTGGAGTAGCCAATCAAAATTGCTGTATTATATACCGTCACACCTCTCACCCCTTCAGATTTTATCAGGCGAAGCGATATAAAAGCAATAGCTTCTCCGGCGATTTCACTGTATTGTGACAACACAGCGAGCTAAGATCTCTGCAAACTTTTCTCATTCAAAGTGAAATTTCAGCGAACATCATGTCTGGTAAGTTGTAACAAAACACGTCATTTACTTTAAAAGTTAAATTATTACTCTGTACATTTAACTTATATTCGCGTTCTTGTTTTTAATGCATGGCATTTATATGCGAATAGCTGAGTATTCTAAAAGTTAATAGCTAGACAAGTGAATTTTCTGAAATGTGAACAGTTTAGTTAAGTATTCATTTTAGGCAAGCTTATTCTACATTTAATAGCTAACTGCGCGAATTCTCAAAATGGGAACAATTTAGTTAAGTATTCACCTTGTTGAGTAATTATTATTCCAGATATTTAAATACAGGAATTTACAGAGTGAATTATATTCCTTTTTGGAGAAAATACAATTATTTGAATAGCTTATTAACGTTTTTGCTTTAGAATATTACAAAAAGTCTGTTGCGCGAATCATTCGCTCTAACAAAGTAAATATCTACATTATATTAAAACATTTAAATTGAAAACTACAGTACTTAATGAACTTCATTAGTGAATCAGAACCTCAATTATATTTACACATATCATTTTCAGAAAAAAGTTAATCAGTTTGTAACTTTCAAATAAATGAAATTTTGTTATGCAACACATTCTCTAATAAAGAATATGTTTTTTTCTCTTCCTTAAGCAGAAAGTTTGACATCTCAACTTAACACATTGGCTGAGGGTAGCATTTACCCAACCGTTCAAAGACTACAAGATCTTCAGCCAGAGGAGCCTTATAATATAAAATCCTTAAGAAAAATTGATACTCGATACGGTGCTAGAGTCGTTGCACTTTTAGAGAATAAGCAAGTGTTTCTCCCGACAAGATATTCAACCCTAACAAGCCAACAGTGGGAGGAAATGCCTGGGAAGTTTCAAATGGTATATCATGGAGTAGTACCAGCCGGCAATTTTAAGACATGTAAATTGTCTTTTCTTCCTATTAAGGTTTGTAGAAATAATTCAGCTATCCTTTCAAAGCTTCATTAGAGTTACTTTCGTTGAGTTTATAAATTCGCACTTCAGTAGGATAACATTTGTCTAAAGTATACATCAATATGTAAAAAAATAACGTCCAGGATGTAGTCTGAGCGAGGATCTGCAGAAAGAAGTTTAATAGTCTATTCACTGATTCTTTACCTCAAAGCAGATACCTACAGCAAGTTTCAAATAATTTCCAGCAGGATAGCAGTTGTCAAAAGCATGCATCACTGTATTAAAAAATATGTGTAAATAATGTCTAGATTGCACTCTGTGTGATTTCGTGCAGAAAGAACTTTAATACCCCTTGCAGGGATTCTCCACATCGAAGTATATACCTACAAGAAGTTGCAAATAATGTGAATGTGTGTTACAGGAATGCCCAGCTGAATGTAAATGAAGAGGAAGAACGAGATAGCTTAAAACATCATAAACAGAAATGTGATAGGAACATTCTCAACACCTCCCAGTAACCTCAATCAATGAAGAATTGCACCAGCGCGGAACATACATGGAAAAAACATCCGCGTGTGTAGAATATAACAATAATATATATATATAAATTATGTACTCATTATTACTGCTATACCAGCCTATACCATTGATTTCATAAATAATTTCATAATTGTTTAAGGAGAATGCCTATCTTAAAAACATTGATGCTGCATGAAATCTAAACAAAAAGATTATTGAACTATTACTGAAAGAGACTTGAATAAATGGGCATCTAGAAGCCAGAACCATCTTAATATTGGGTTGTATGATATGAGGTGTATAAAAAGATTAATAAAAAATGAGGTCTATGTAATATAAACAACATTTATTTTTTATAAACATTTTCCTATTACATTCCTATACAAAAAAACATACATATTTCCTAAAGACAAAGGTGATAGTCTAGACATTCTAAAACACTCAGTTATATAATCATATACATCACACAGAAAGAGACCTGCATTATCCATAAAAAACTAAGCATCTCAAGAATGTCTGGATGATGTATTTTATAAGTACAAGGTTTTCATATTTCAAAGTTCCTGTTAACCATGACTGTAATTGATTAACACAATTTCTCGATCCTGTCATGAGGTTTTAAAATAATATTCTGCCTCTTTCTTGGTAAATTGTACTTTTAAATGCGATTTAGCTCATTTAACAGATTTCATTTATTATTTTATGAAATTTACATGATGCAAAAGTAAATACTTTCAAGTACTAAACAGCAATGCTTAATAAATGAGAGTAAATATAAAGGTGATCACAAGTATTCTATAATAAAGACACTAGTTTCGAAAATTACAAACAGCCACTTTTCCCCTAAAATGCACCTGTTTCTTTCCAAGTTATTTGTCATTATGGAATCCCAGGCTCTTGTTGATAAGCTGTGCCTATTATTAAGTCTTTCCATTCAATTGTAATTCTTGCACATGCAAGTTTGCTAATAGGTCTACACTTAAAAAATGCTGAATAGTATTATTAAGCTTATGATTTTAATGTCAGACATGCATTGAAAAACCAACTGGGGGTTCACAAATACTAAACTATACAATTCTTTGGGAAAGAATATACATGTGGTTTGCTTGGGTGAGATTAGGTTATAAATATGTTAACAAATGTCAAAGACTTTTAAATGTTTGCATACGTATGTAGCTATTAACTGATATAGCCCGTTACCTATTAGACTAAAAATCAAGCAGAGAAAATAGATGCATTACACGGATACATGGCAGTACATTACCAACTGGGATAGTGATAAAAGACTATAAAACGGTGCCCTGAAAACATGAGTTATTCTGCAGCGTTTAGTTTATATTTGTGCGCAAATATACATTGTAACTTAAAGGAACATTAGTAGACTTACCTCACACTTTCTGGTCGGTGAAAAAAAAACTTCCCTTTAATGACTTTCAATCACTGCTGCTTCAAACGTTCATCCTTTCGGAAATTGAACACGTTGTTTTTGTTCCTATCTTTAGCATTTCCCATGCAGCAAGGAATACAGCATTTAAAGACTAAGCTTGAAAACACATTGTAAGCGCAAGCTTGAAACAATTTTCTTAAATCAATCACCAAAATGTTTTAATTTTCACTAAATTCCGTAAAAGCTACAATAGTATGTTTAGCATGCATAGCCTAATTGCAAAGGCCATTTTTGGGACAAAGCAGCAGCAGTAGACAGGCATGTTACTCTAGGTGGTGTTAGTTTGGATGGTACCCAGGGCTCCAGCGTAGGTCTGGGAAGAGAAGCCGTGTTGGAGGATCGAGGGGTGGCATTAGGGTTGAGACAAACAGATAATAGGGAAGGGACTTGCGCTGAGGGGAGGCGCGAATGGGTAGAGGGAGGAGGGGAAACAAAGAACAGGAGGGGTGGGGTTAGGACAGAGGAGAAGATGGAAGAGCGTGTTCGGTAAACAGGGTTGTTGAGGGCGAGAGCGGAAGGTTAGGACGAAGAATGCAACTGTGGTGTCGCGGCTCTGCTGTTTACCATCCAGACTTCAACTTGGGTATAGTGGAGACAGATTTGAGGTTGAGGAAGCTGTACAGGAGGTGGAGGTGAGGATCGAGAATTGGAAGGGATGATGCAGCCTAGTGTTCTCCTGGTGACTGTTTCCCTAGTCACACAAGAAAGCGAAGGAGAGCATTCCCTAAGAGGTTCCCCTAAGATTTTTATATTAGGCATATGGTAGAAACAATACGATCAGGATAAGAATCAGTGAACGGGATTTGACAAAAGGTAAGTACATCAACCTACAAGATGTGGAAGAAGAAGCGGATAAAGGTTATTTATCGGTAACTAGCCGGAACCTTAAAACTAGATAGAAAAATTGAAATAGAAAAAGTGAAAAAGATAGAGCAGTAAGTGGGAGATAAAAATTCCGGAGAATCGAGGACCTGTCGGAAGGCGCATTTATTCTAGCCAGGTGATTGTTGGCTGTGGCTGTGTTCTTTCACCCCAGTTAAGATGTTAGACTGCCCTCACTAGTAGAGTGATAACACCATGACTGACTGCTTGAAGTCTTCGGAACCGCTTGGCTCGTGTCATGTCCGTTCGCCGGTACTCGACTGCTTCTGCTCTCGTTGTGCAGAATCTCTCGCTGTCGCTGCCAAATGCCATCTCCGTTTCCTCTGAGCTTTTTTTTCTGGGGACGACCGCACACCCGCCTCTCTGGTGACGATAATCCTCAAAGGCTAAACTTTCTGCTTATGCAAAAGCTGGTAGTAATACTAGACAAGCAAGGGTAAGGGCAGGGAGCTTGTTAATTCCACAATCTTTCAGCTTAAAGGTTCATCATGTTCCGCTAAAAGCTCCCTGGTTAGTAAAGGGTAGGTTGCATGATACATGCTAGCTGGTGGTCGGAAAATCAGACCTTGCAACACCCATGAAATAGCACTGGATGTTGCCTTGGGATGTAGCGAAGCCTAGGTGGGTGTTAGTATTCATGTGCCAGTGGAGGAGTTGCTTTAGGCTGAAGTAGAAGGAAGTACGTGTAGAAGTTTGTGGTACTGTTACGGTGGATGGAATGAGTGTTGCAGTGCAGGTATTATTTGGTAAAGGATTGCGGATGTTACACTACGCTATATAGAGATTACACTCTAAATTCAACAAAAATAACTAATACAGAGCAACTAAAGTAAGGGGGGTGGTACTAGTGTTAGTGTAGCTCTAGGTGTCAGTAAGAGGTGCACTAAATTATAGTAAAGTCAAAAACTAAGACTGCAATACGCTATATACAAAAAGCTATGTCCGTCGGCGCGTTGACATCGCAATTGAGGAGAGCGTTTGGTTGTTTCATGAATCATGTCCGGATCCTGGGCCGTGTCTGAAAGCGTTACAACTTGCGCGTCTCCTCTTCCTCGCGTGGCCATGGAGGATAACCTGCAATTAGTTGGGATATGTGATTTGTGTTCGTGTATTTGACGGGAGGATTGAAAGGCTGGTGCAGGAGTGGCAAGTTTCGGGATTGGGTAGTAAAGACAGTTGTTACATTAGTCGGAGACCAGGAAGGCACGATAGAATTGTATTTATTCTTGCGTAATGGTTTCTGAGATGTGCCTGTCTAGAAATGAGAGGGGATGCTTTAGCTTAGGTTTAGTAGTTTTATATCTACGAAGGTCATTTGTAAGCTATTTATGACAGCTTAAAGCGCCGACGTGCTTGTCTTGGGCGAGCTTCTTGATAAATTACTCGATGGTGTTCACGTTTAGCACCTCATGGAAAACGTTTGACGATGTGATTAAGGGTGCATTGGATACTGCGCGTATAACTTTGTTTTGGAATTTTGCAGCTTTTGAATATGGGCGGGAGCAACATGGCACAAGTCAGGGGCTGCATATGTACATATTGGACGTAGTAGCGTTTTACATAGGATTAGCTCCATATAGAGTTGGAGTGAAATGTTGATGTTCATTAAGGGATGGAGCTTTGCCAGTTGTACATAAGTTTTGTTACGGGGGTTTTAGGTCTTCTTCTAGATGAGGTCTTGGCCTTAACCTTCTCCTATGCAAGTTACTGAGGTTTCCAGTTCAATTTTGTTTCTAAGCCGTTGGAGCAGAGGTTGAGTGCGAGCTTGTGTGGCGAAGTTTCTTGCCTTTAGAGAAGAGAACAGCTTCACATTATTTGGTATTGACTTTGATTCGCCAGTTGGTGAACCAGACTTCTAGTGCGGTAAGAGCTAATTAAAGTCTAGTGGTCAGGAGAGGTAGAGAACCATAATTGGTCATGATTTTAGTGTCATAGGCATATGTGGCGTAGGTCACAGATACAACCTCTGGGATATAATTAATACAGACATTAAACAGTAGCGGTTTCAATACGCTGACCTGGGAACTGGCTTGAATGTAGAAGTTGCATTGCTAACCTTGGATTTAAAAGTCCGACCAGAGAGGTAGTTAACGGCTAGTTTGTCTATGGAGTACGGTATGCTGTATTTATGCAGTTTCCGAATGAGACCCCCGTGCCAAATGCGGTGGAAAGCGCGCTCGATGTCCAATAATGCCCCCTCGGTTGGCTTGCGGATTTTGAAATCTTCGATTCTGTGCTCAATAGCTTATACGAGTTTTAGTGTGGTGGAATGTTTGACTCTGAAACCAAACTGTTGTGAATCGATATCTTATGAATACAGGAGCTTAGACGTTTTATGATGATCTTTCCAGTAATTTCCTAATGGTGCTTAATAAGCTAGTAGAACGGCAGTTACTAGCGTTTTCAAGTCTTTATATTTCATTGGAAAATGTGGGATAAGAGCAATTTTCCAGCAGGTAGATCATTAACCAAAGTGCAGTATGGGGTTGAACAGTGTAGTTAAGGCGTTATGGGGTACTGTTTGAGGGCTCGGTTGGGGTTGTAGTAAGGGCCTGGAGTTGTTCAGAGTTGAAGTATTTCAGGCTCTCTAAACTTTTCTGGGAGACGAGATCGCTGCTATCGTCTACGTGCTCTATTTCTTCGGCGGCAAAGGATTTCATATCCGGTGGTATTGAGCGTTGTGCAAGTTTAGCAACTCTTATAGGTATGACAGTAATATTAGCCTATTTAAAAGTATTTTCGAGTGAGGTGGTTGGCGGAATGCCGGAGTTGATTTCTGGTAGGTTTTCATTCACAGATTTTCTAAAATTTTAATTTTTAGCTTTCTTGTAGTTATGGAATAGAACTGAGGGCTCTGGTGCAGTAAGCCCCGTAATTTCAAGACCACGGGTAATAGGTATGACGAGAGTTCATTACGTACTGCGGAAGTTATTAAGTGGTGGACAAAGCTCCTAACCAGAGCAATGTCTAAGATGCTGGGTTGATGACAAGCGCTGAACGGAAGGTGCGTGACTTCAGTAGGTGCACGGATTAGTACTTCAACTGCTGCTTAGTCTGCGGAGTTTGTTTCCTGCCCGGTTAGTGGCAGTGCAGTTCCAGTTCATGTGCTTAAAACTGACGTCGCCTGCGATTATTATGGACGGGTGCAAGCTTAATAATGTTCCCAGGTCGGCTAGATCTAAGCTCAATAATGGTTGTTGGCAGCTAAAAGGAGAATTGCGGTTATGCCTAGGTGAACATAGCTAAATGCGTCCGTTAGACTTAAAGTTGGGATATGGTCACGGCCGTGGAAGAAATTGCGCTTTATTATTAAGGCAGTGCTCCCGTTTCTGCGGTTTCAGCTGGTGCGGTAGGTGTGGTAGGCTCGGTTGCTAAGCCGGACTCGAGAGGAGAGTTGCGTTTCGATGATAATTGCAGCTTGGATGTTGTGTGTAACGAGGAAATCAATGAACTTGGTTTGCCCTTCTCAGCACCTAGGCATTCCATGTCATGGCCCTGGCCATTTCAGGGCCATACAAATCGGTGCAAGAATTGGGGAATAGTTCAAAGAAGACGGCGCATTACACGTGGATCTCAGCAGTAGCCTGGAATTGAGTGAGAATCATGATCAGGACGTGGATCGCAGTGTCCCCAGCGATGTTCCGTGTCATCCTCGCGTTCTCGGTTCCTGGCCTGAAGACAGGTCTAGAGATTGGCTGCTGTCTTGGCTCAGACCATTGACGTAAACAGAATAAGGTTTTTGAGGACCTTTCTGTAACGTGGTCGCTGCAGCCATCTCCCAAGGAGGCGCCTGCCTAGCCCGTGGTACCACGTGGTTGACAGGAGGCTGTCGCTTCTGCTGGGTTTGAGGCTTGGGAGCTAGGTCACGCAATCTCGGTGCGTAGCCCTGGTAATCAGGACATCCTCTGTATCATGTCCCGTGCCCCTCATATTGCAAAAGACACAATACCCCATATCCGAGGGAATCCGGCAAGTGGCCGACTCATGATATTCGGCGCAATTGAAGCAGGTGTGCCCAGATGCCCTACAATGGCGGATGTGGTTCCCCAGGCGCTGGTACGTCCTGTACTGCATGGGTATCGGTGGCCTGTAGTAATCCTCTACGTGTATCCTACAATAATGCACAGTGAGCAGAGCGTCATTGAACGTTTATACCAGGGTGTGCAGATCTACAAGGTAAATCAGAAGGGGAGTTCGACTCCTGTCGAAGCGTCTCAGTAGAGACACACGGGTAACTCAGAATCCCGAGGATGGTAACTTCTCTTTCACTTCCGCGCAGCTACGTTTACAGGGACGTGTTTGATAACCAGCCTATATGTCCTCTCCTCTGTGGGGGAGTGAAAAGTATCTCCGGTCAGTTTTGCTGTAGGAACAGCACCATGACGGGGTAATCGTGCTCATTGTGCATGTGCACAGCAAAATCACCCGTATGCGCCGCGTGAGTCAGATTATACACTTCTAGGCAATGTTCAAAGTCAAAGTTTGTCATGGCCACCCCTACGGATGCAGTGTCTTGTCCTATATAATTTGGTGGTTCTACTGTCGTCCTCGTTGTCTCTACATTTGTTCCACAGGGATCATGTCTTTGTCCGTTAGAGGAATGGGTTAACGGAGGAGTGAGGTAGATGAGTTGGCGATGAAGGTGGATTCGTAGGTGCAGTCTGAGTCGTAATCATAGCAGCGGTTGGATCAGAGAACATGGTTGCGAAGAAGGATCATACTGGCTTAATTGCCTTACTTTAGCTTTTTAAGGAAATATTTTATAGTACGTATTTTTAACCCTTCCTGTTACATGTCTGAGGTGAAATTTCAGGAATTTGCGCGATTATACGTAAACCTGTTTTGTAGTGTTTGTAATTTCCTAATATGAGTCGCAGCGGCGTAAACCCATACAGGTGCTACGTGATAAACATAGTCGTCCTGCATTGTGTAGAGGTTAGCATGCTAGCCTCTAGTTCCCCAGGTCAAGGCTTCAAACCCGCGGATGGCAATAGATTTTTTTCGGGTGTAAAAATCCTTAGCATGGCTTCCTTCGAAGGGGAAGGAAAGCCGGTGGTTCCGTGTCGTAGATTTACGCCACGTAAAAGAATCTCAACCTGATAAAGAGGTCTCTGAGCAAATTACCGGTCTTTCACGTCCAAAATAGAATTGAATGCTAAGTACCGAAGCGGTTAAGGAGCGTCCATAAATAAAACTCCGTTTAATTTTGTGGGTAAGTACGGATCTCATCAGTATCTTATACAGTGTCTGCTCTTTGTTCATATTTAGTGCTTTGTTAAGGTTTATTAGGGGGTAAAGCCTACCTAATTGGGCATTGGACTTGTTTCTTACGTAGAAACTGTTTCTTCTATGTTAGACCTTGGTCCATTTTAACCTCCAGCCATTTTACTGTGATGTTCCACTTAATCTCCGGTCCGAAAGTAAACATTGCTCGTGTGCTGTTTAGGGGAGGACGATGATTTCTTCGTTTAGTGAAAATCCTTACTTAGATTTTGTGGGTATTTACCTTCATTTTCCATTTAGTGAGCCAGAATTATAGCGCTTTTAGTGCATTCTGCAGTCTGGTATGCATTATCTTAGTTTTGCCCGATTGTTAAATTTACTTTTTACGCACCTTAACTGCTGTGCTCCTTAGCGCCATTCTATATTGGGTGTGAAAAGGCGGCAATTTTGCTCAGAGGCCTGTTTATCAGGCTTGAGGCTCTATTACGTGCCATAAATCTACGACACGGGACCACCGGCTTTACTTCCCTTCCGAAGGAAGCCATGCTAAGTATTTTTACGCCCCAAAAAGTCCATCGCCCTCCGCCGAGTTTGAACCCGCGACCTCGGGATTGCCATATTTTACCATTGTCGTAAGTATATAGTGTGTTAAAGAGAAATAATTCCATATTCTGAGATGAGGTAGTGCGTGCCAAAACAAGAAAGAAAAAAAGGTGTAATATACATGTGCTCTAAAATGCATACCTTATGACCAATGAACACTTGTTCATCTTCGCTTTATAAAACATCTCTTCTATTGCAAGCTCTTTGCTATTACTTATGACCTACAGAATGCAGTAAAGAAATGAGGGCACATTACTCTATTACTGTGAAACATCATAGCTTCTAATATAATCTCCTAGCAATTACATACGAGCTGCACTTGTAAACAATCACTTAAGTAGGTGCTCAATATGGTATCCATTCATAGCAGGTCATGCTTCTGTCCGACGTCTTAGGGAATTATGCACTCTCAGCAATCCAGATTGGTTACGGATGCTCCGGCAGGCAGGCATTGATGACATTTTCCTGTAATGTTTGAACATCATTAATGGGGGTTGCATTCACCAGCGCCTTAAAGATAAATCTGCAATATAGAAGCATTTCACAAACTTATCATAACATAAGCTGATTCCATTAGAACTAATAAGCATATGCGTTCCACTTACCCAGAATTATGATTATGGTTTACAGTAACAACACTAACAGATGTTGATTCCATGCTGTATCCATGGTCAATAACAGAATGTGTCCTCATTTATTTACTGCTGGCTGTAAGTCGTACGTAAGTAATAGCAAAGAGCTTGCAGCAGAAGAGATGTTTCACAGAGGCGAAGATGAATAAGTGCTCCTAGCTCTTAAGGTGTGGATTTTAGAGTACATGTTTACTGGAAGTTTTTTCTTGTTTTGGTCCACACTGACACCTCTCAAAATATGGAATACTTTTTTAGCCCTGGTGTAGTGTGGTGTTTACTGTACTTGCCATGTCATTTATATACGTAAATTTTGAACACTGCTGGCCCCAGTATACTTTCTTGGGGGAATCCTGCTTGAATTGGTCATGAAGTGTAGAGACGGTGTTAACAAATGATTGAAATTTTGGGTCTTTCAGGTAATTCGGAATCAGTTTTATTATCGTGACTGGTATGTTAAGGGTCTTCAGCTTCTTAAGTAGGTCCGCGTACCATACCCTGTGGAAGGCCCGTTTAATATCGAGAAGTGATCCCGCAGTAGATTTCTTAATATTAAAATCGTAGATTATGCTCCTTGTTGCTGGAGAAATGGCGAGTGTTTGCCCTAAACCCGAATTCTTCCTGAATAAGCAGACTATGCTTTACAAAGAATTTATTTATTCTCTTATTAGTCAGCCCATGTCAAATCGAACGATTTTGAGCAAAAGTTGACTATCGTGTGTTTGAGTTATATAAACTTCTCAATAGTCTTTCTTATGAAAAAATGTGTGTGTGTTTTAAAATAGTATTTAATAGTACTTGTAATATGTCAATTACTGGGTAGTCCACTTTCATAACACTACCCTCCTCATTAGTTTCAACTACGGACAGTTACTGTTCTTTTTGTTTGACACTTTGCAGACACCTCATTTCAAAGTTAAGGGAATGTATATTCCTTCTACATTTTATAAGTATTTAAGCGACACATATTTAATTTTTAGAAACCATTTTAGCACTACAATTTAAATTTATGTATAATAACAACTATTAAAGCTCTGAAAAAATTACTCTTCTTGCTCCACGTTTTATAACAGGATGAATAACTTCATAAAAATATTATTTGTGGTTTACTGAAGTTAAATTACCTATCCAGTGGTGTAGCGCAGTGAGGTGGATCCGTGTCTGTTGGACATCCGGAGTATTGTTAAGTTGAGCTGAAGTGCACAATAGCTAACAATGACTGGGACTAAAGATGCGCTCAATTTTGTTTCTATGCACTCAGAAAACTCACTACTCTCAGAAAACTATCTATAGGCCTGAATCACCCCTAACATATCCTTTTAAACCGAAAACTCTTTTCTTTTACTATGAAATTAATACAGCTTCACTACAGCTTTAGATATTGGTAATGGTACGAAACAATATAGCTTTAACATGCCTGTTATTGGTTTTCCGTTCTGATCTCTTGCCCTCAAAGTATCACTCTCTTTCCGTGTTGATTAACTGTAATAAGATGAAATGTAAATATTTAAAATACGAATCTGCACTGAAGAAAAATAGTTAACTTATGAGGTGTTGTGATGCGACCTTGAACCGGCTGTAGACCCATATTTGTTGCTAGACGTTTAATAGTGCCACCAATTCCATCACAAGGCAAGGCAAGGTTTACAAAGTTCTTTCTGTTTTTGAACTGAGAACTGAACCCATCGGAAAAGCGAATTACTTTTTCCACATCTTATATTTTCTTCTTTAAGATCCTTGTTAATTGGCATTGGGGCATATGTACAGCATTTTAATAAGGTTTTAAACCTTCTGATATACCAATAACAGTTTTATGTTGTAAGTTATAAATTCTCTAAGGTAAAGTACAAATGGGTGGATTTTTGCCTGGTATTTGTTTCAATGTACCTGAACGGAATCTGGTATTACAAAGGCATAGTTTTCCGAAATATGAGAAATTGCAATACATATTTTAGGTTTCACATTTTCTTTCCGATCAGAGAAAAACACGGACTGCTGTTGAACTATAAAGATATGAGTTAAAATATCCGACAATTTTGCGTACAATTTTTCTAGAATGTATTCATCAGGTGAATGTATTATTTCTAAATTTTTGCGATCTACAGTTACCTATTGTTTATAAGTCACATGCTCTAAACATTTTTCTTAAAAAACTTAATAAACTTATATTGACAAAATCTTCATTCCCTGGGCAGTTAACACATTTCCATAAATAGCAATCTCCTGATGGGGTTACAAATTATTTGAGAGAGAGTCATCCTTATAATTACAGAGAAAAACACCTCGATCTGTAGTAATATGAGAAATATTCAACCCACCAAGCATCACTTTTACATTCTCATGATGTCCTCTGTGGTCTGGCGTACCATGCTAACCCCTAGTTCCAAAGGTCACGGGTTCGAACCCGACGGAAGGCGACGAATTTTTTCGGGCGTAAATATCCCTAGAGTGGCTTCTTTCGGAAGGGAAATAAAGCCCGTGGACCCGTGTTGTAGATTTAAAGCGATAAAAGAATCTGAATCCTGATAAACAGGTATCTGAACATAATTTTTATTTTTTCGCGCCCAATTTAGAATGGAACGCTAAGAACCATAGTAGTTAAAGAGTGTCCATAAAACGCATTCCTATGATGAGCAAAAACACAAACAGAATGCGTACCTAGGGTGCCTGGTGGTATACAGTCTCAGTTGAGGAAATTTCGAGAAACCTATTTTTATATCAGGATCTTTATCTACATAGAACTATGTGATGTGTCTTTTAGATTACACCAAATCAGTCTCTTCTGTTTATAAATTTTCTGTACTCCTTTAACGGAAATATAATTTTCCCACTATAACCCTACTTACACCGTAAGAAATTTAAAACTGTAATACATTTTCTACCATGCGATACTCTATTGGTTTACCAGATGTGGTTTCTGGAGTCAACAAAATGCCCCGCTCTAAAGCTGCTTTCTTTTTTGCTACCTTTATCACGTAGTTTGAAAGATTATTGCGTAACTTTTCCTTAATTTTGTTGCAAGACCAGCTATCTAAAATAATTACATTTTGAATGTTTAAGTTCCTATCATTTGTGCTATGTATTCTATATAAGAGCATCTGAATTATTTCTGAATCCTGTTTTGTTTTGGGATCAATTCACTTCAATACGAAATACCTTCTGCTTCAGCTTTCCTTTTATTTTTAGTAATTTATGGGTTGGATTCTTAGAGTGTTTTCTTTTTTATGGCTGATTAACCTAAGGTATATACTAAACTAGTATTAAGCCGATTTGTCCGAGAGTTGCCATACGGCAACAATGGCCAGGCGCGCACATAGCTTGACCTAGCCAGTAAACGCAAATTATTGCTGTCGAACATATGTTTTCATTCTAAATAGTGTGCCTTTAATGGATTGCCTCGCTGATTTAAGCAGTTTATGTGGCTTCGCATGGGAACCTTTTATATTTGGAGTAGCAGAGCAACATGTGAACTAAGGAGGATCGCAGTGACGTGACAAGGAAGCTATGTATTTTCTTTACACTTCTCATTATCTTCGATTAATACATGTAAATATCTGTAATAAAACGAAACCTTGTTTCGCTCCTGGAGTATATTTTAGAATATTTCAAATTTAATCGTTGTTTTTAAGGCTTTTTGTTTTTGAACGCGTCGACATATGACCACGCTAGGTCATAAGGAGTGTTATTTGTTGATGGTCTATCTTTGCCGTGTCCTTGTTTAGTCACATATTTGATATCCTATGCTTAATACCCAGGATCCCATAACATTTTATGAGCAATAATGGGCCTTCAATAGTTGACAATGAATCACAACAGACTAACTGGTGGTTAGGAAGGGTACTGGTTTTACACTATCTGTGTTTTCAAGCCTGGAAGGATACCGGGTGATTTTATTCTTGTTTAAGGGGCTTCTCAATGAAGGATTCACTCAACTACCTACAGGAAACATTGGCAAACCATGAAGAACCACATACATTGTGCATAGAGCCGCTACAGGTAGAATATTGCTTAAGAAGTGGAGAAGGTGAAGCAAATGCGATGTAAGTGGCGTTCAAATGATTTGTGTCCTGGCCAATTGAAAGCAAGTAGTAGAATAGTGCTTCATGCAGTTCAACGTATGGACTCAGTTGATGAAGTGTCTTCGAATCCCGAACAAACACCTGTTATAAGCGAATCTGGAATACATGGTGTTTTAGGGGATGTTTTATAAAACTCATCAACATATGGAAACACCATATAATAAGAATATTAATTTCTTGGGGTAAATGATGATTCCGGATCAATATTACCCATATATCCACCAGAAAACTGTATGGATTACAGTGGGTAAAACCACAAAACAGCTACAGAAGACATTTGATGATGTCTTACAGGAACTCATTGGTGATGAATCCAAAAAATATACGATATTTCTTGGAAACACAATCCAAATATTATAGATTAGCAACTCAAGGTTTTCATTGGTGTTTTACTTGTAACAGGATGTAATTATTACAACGGTGTCAGAATATTTTGGAGTCCTGGAGAAGACCTACTAAATGAAATGGTGATAAAATATTTCTGCAGAAAACGTTTCCAAGAAATGCTGAGGTTTCCTGATTTTTATTCCATTCTGACAACGTATCTCTTAAGATGAGGGGATAATTATCCGTTATGGATGTAAATAGTTTATCAACGGAAAGCCATTACCATTTGCATATGTTTATCGTATTAGGCTAAGTGTTTTTGTGTTATGTAGGTTCTCCGTTTTCCTTTCCGCTTCTTCGTTAAAACGCACCAACGAGGGCTTTCTTCCGGAGTTAATGACTGTTCTAATGCATCAGCTAACGTATAAGCCCTTTTTGGTCAATTGTGGCAATTCTGCCAATGTGATATAATGGTGGTACGTGCACCTTTCTTTGACTAGGCACCACGCTATGCGCCAAACCGTGTTTGTTTTGCTATTCAGATTATCTGGAGGATTTTGCCACAGTGTGCTATAAGGTTACGCGCTCTTTTGTTGAGCTGTGCACTGAGGTTTTGAAATCATTCCAAATCTACTATGCATCGTAACCTTTTCATTTTAGGCTGAGGCGGTTTTGCTCTGCTGTAAACGACTTTCTGTTAATTAAAAGCCTAGGACTGATTTTTTTCGTGTGATGTACAAGTACAGCTGTATTTATGGTAAATTTTATTACTAGTAACAGCTGTGTTATCATGTTACTTAACTCAGCCCGTGTGGTAATGGTCCCTGACGAAAATTTTTCCGTCACTGTGAGTTATAAGTCCCAGTTGGCCTCGTTGTAATTGTATCTGGGGATTGGTTGTGCTTTCTGTAGATGACCGTATAAGCTAATCATTAAGGATAAGAAATCTGAGGGCAGATAATGATTTAACGCTTAGATTCATCATTTCTCCCATGCGCCTATTTATTGCAATTTCCAGGATGTCGGGTCTTTGATTCCGAACAAAGCGAACAAAACTTGGTCCGATTGACGTGTGTATAATTTAGTCTGAGTTATTTTCGTGTCGTAGGAGCGCGCTGCGCCCTGCATTTGTTTCGTTGAAGTTCCAAACTTAGCCTTTTGCATTGAGGTAGTCCATTATAATTAAGAGGCTGCTTAATTGCAGTATTGCATTGAGGTCTGCTATATCTAAGGGGCCTGGGGCGGTTGTACGCCGTTACGATCAGACGACGATCCTGTTTTAAGGTTTTATAGGCTCCTAGGGACTCAGTTTTGTTTAACTGGGAGATGTGGGCTATACTGTGAATTATGTATCGTTTTACTAAGAGAGCTGTGAATCCCCCGTCTATCCTTGTCATTACGGTATACTAAGTACTCTTGTATGTTTAGCCTATTCATGTTACTAATGTGTGTTGCAGTTATGAGCGCAGCGTGAATTTCATTCAGGGTGAGAAAGCATGCAAGTTGTCCAGTGTGTCGTCTAATGTCTCGAGCGTTACATGTCATAATGTTAAATGTCTCTTTAGAATCCATTGAAAAAGTCTGGGTCTGCTAGCAGGTGAAAAAATTCGGTGTATGACGTGAGAATGGAAAGTAACTACGATGGTCGCTGCAAAATTCTGTGTGATATACGCCCGAGTTTCCAACGCCTCCGTTATTGGCATCCCTATTCGCCGGATCTCTTTTTACGTCCTCCTCTGTGGTGATTTCTTGGGGTCCTCGACTCAGCATTTCTTGGTTCCAGTCTTACCCCAGGCGCTGCGGCTACACCGACAGAAACAGTGCGCCGCACTAAGGGCCCACCGCTAGCGGATAGATCTGGGTCTGTTGGTCTCGGCAACGGAACGGCACCTCGTAATGCGGCCTCAGTCTCACGACCCTTGCTACCCCAGTACCACTCTGAAGGTGGTGCATCAGGCCAGCTACCGCTGGTACTCCGTGCAGGTAAAGAGCCCCATGGTCCATTACCAGGCCGAGCGCGCACTTGCGTTCAGGGAATCGGGACGCCGCAAGTAGCCGAATATTGGTGTCCGGTTAACTTGAAGCATATCACTGCTGTGGCCGAACATCTAACCACCGGGTGCCCCAGTTGCTGACAGCGGTTGCAGTGGACCCAGATGAGAGGGCGCCTGTAGTATTCCTCTCATACTTGGAAATGCAATACCCAGTCGATCTGTTGTAGCCTCTGCAGGTTCTCCTCCAATTTACTTCTACCAGGTAAATTGATAAAGAAGTTCAACCCCTAATGAATCCAAAAGATTCTTCACCTATCCCACCTACAGTCCCAAGTACTTCAGATGGGCGCGAATGGCAGTCTCGGCTCCGTCATAGGACAAATGCTTTATAACGGACCGGTATGTATAATTCTGTATTCGGGAGGTCAGTTGAGAGCTGTTCTGTTCATCTCTCCACATAGAAATCCGATCAAGTGCTCGCAATCCTTCACCATCCTCGCCTAGACCATGAAATTAAAGGAGATGGATATACAGAAGACGAACTGACTCTCATTGGCGTGTTTCCGGTTGGAGTCAGCAGGCATCCTAAAAAGATCAGGTACATGCTTAGAGTCATAAATATGGTCATATAAACTGTAGTTCTTCATATCAGCGTAAGTTCTGGAACATTTATAGTGTTGTGGAGGCGCTAGACCGGAGGATAAGGAGAGAGGCATAGGGTGTGGGGACGGTGCAAAGAAAATGAGGTGTAGGCGCGCAGGGAATAGGGGATAAAAGTTAGTAGCGAATTGGTCTCGGAAAGGTAGAGAAATAAGCTGGAAGGAGAATCAGGATGTAGGTGTAGGGGTGGTCTCGGGAATGGGAGTGAAAGGGTGAGGAGGAGCAGAGGTAAAATTTTGAGTAGCCGTTTTCGGCTTCATTTTACACCAACTGACCGATGGAGATTTGGAGGAAGGGGCTTTGTTGTAGTCCCTGTGAAGTCCAGCCACGTCTTCAAGGTGGTCTTTCTCGTCGTCGGTACATCCGTCAGTGAGCGTTCATCTTTTTCGTCTTGTCTTTGTGCTTACTCATATGAAGTCCGTCTTCCTTTGGAAGGCAGCACTAAACTTTGCTAAAGTTATACAGGTGCTTAAGAAGAACTGTGCTAATAATACACTTCTCACACCACAAACATGCTAATAATATAGTTTTAATGTATAATTTTCACTCTATTAACTTCCTAGCATGCCGAAATAAACCCATCCTTCAAGCAGCAAACAAGAAATAAGAAACAAGAGTACGTGAATGTGAACACCGACTGAAGTGTACCTTTATAAATCACCATAGCCCGGGGATCTGGGCTAGGCGCTAAAGCGGAAAAGTTGCCGAAGAAGCGACACAAATTTTCGGCTACCACTGTTGTACCACCTAAGGAAGGAGGATCAGCGCTGCTTCCCAGTTTAGCCGACAGCCACGCTCGCTTAATCACCAGCAGATTAACCGCGTACAACATTGTCACCAGTCAGCACCACACCTCAACTCACAGTATTTAAACCGTTCATCGCAGCACCAATCTCAAAGTTTGTGCAAACTGGATGGCACAGTACCGTGCGTCCTGGTGTTCCAATAAATCTAACACCACGATTTCTAGTCTTCGTAGAACAGCTTTAATGACTTCGGGCAGCGAAGGCCACCAGAATCCATTGATCACCTGTTGTATCTTTACTCATCCTCCTGGAGCTTGTGGACATATGCGGCCTT
Source organism: Deroplatys truncata (assembly GCA_030765065.1). Lineage (NCBI taxonomy): Eukaryota > Metazoa > Arthropoda > Insecta > Mantodea > Mantidae > Deroplatys > Deroplatys truncata. The sequence goes on from CM060990.1 coordinate 333,035,375, forward strand.
AAGGACAACTTAAGATGCTGTGTTTATGCATTGAATCCAGCCGAGCAGAATGTTACGAACCTTACCGCCGCTGCTGTACATTTTGCCGTCGCTCTGCCTAGGTGCCAATATTGTAGCGCCACTAACTTGAATTCTGAGAGTAAGCGCAACCGTCGCCGGTTCTGTCCCACGTGTAATAACTTCGGCCGTTTTACTATTCAGGCGCAATACATGCATCAACCTCGTAATCGAGCAAACCCGCAGAGTAACCTCACTACGGTCACTGTAGAAATGTAGGTCCTTGGAGGCGATAGGCGCCAGGGGTAACAGACAACTTCAGATACAGGCAGTCTCCGTATGGGTACAATTTAAAACAACTCCTATACCTGCCCACCTATTCTTCTCTGTTAGGCAACAGTAGAAATATTATGAGAGAGCCAGCACAAAGAGATACAGACAACTGATAAGATGTAATCGATATCGTTTGTTCTGTTTTGCCGCCTCCGCCGGTTCCCTTTGAGGTCTTAGATAACGCCTGGTCGCGCGTGCCGCTAGCCCCGCCCCCTCTCTTTGTGTTCTCACCTAATGCCGACTGTTTCTGTGTCGTTATGTCCTAGCCCCCTCTCCCCTGGTGTCTGGTCGCGTGCCGTTGGCCCCCGCGCCCCTGTGGATAGGTGGGAGAGTGTGTATTGTTCCTATACGCTGGCGACGTCACCCCGCTCTCATAGCGTCCTGTCTTGAGGTGTGCGGTAGGGAATGGTTTTCTCGATGCCTGCCGCCCATCGGCAAATCGTTTGAGTACATAATTGTGTCAATCAATTATGTAATGTTCGTCCATGCATAAAACATTATTGAAAAAAAGAATCGGCATTTTATGACTACTAATGCCCGCACATTGCATATCTAATGAAACGATGCTCCTCGAGCAATTAAGTTTCTTGATTAATTAATTGTATATGAATTGACTCGCGCGCAACTGGTCGTCATCGTATATGTGTGTTAGCGTATGTATAACTAGCACGCTCACGGGAACAGTCCGTTATGTAATGAAAAACCCGGCAGCCGACTTCTGTCTGGTAATAACGGTAATGTCCATGTATACACTCATTAGCGGACAACGGTAGACGTTTCCACCTCATTAAACATATTAAGAGACTTGAAGAATGCATACTGGGTCCTGTATACAGTCATTAGCGGACAATGGCAGTAATTGGTTTCCTAAGTGCTCTGAAAACCCCCAGACCATCAATGTAAATACCTTTTAGCGATACAATAGATGTTCTTAATGATTAGCTTGAAAGGCTTCCTAATTGCTTGGCGTAGAATTTCCATCACAAACTGTGGAAAAACCCCAAGCCTAGACACGTTTAAGCTTACTACAACAATTTTTTCCCTGATAATTAATATAAATTCTATATGAAGATTATTAATGATTAAGTTTCATAGCTCTTATTTCTTTCAATAAAATATTGCGAATAAGGTATTCAGAATTCAGATGGTAGAAAGAATTCAACTTAAGAAATATTACATACGGTATTAAAAATAAATACGCGTCTCATTGATCGGTGAATACTACATATGTTATTAAAAAATAAAATAAATACGGATAACATTATAGTTAAATATTATAAATGTTATTAAAAAAATAAATGATTCGGTTAACATTATAGGTGAATATTACATATGTTATTAAAAAAATAAATAAATACGGTTAACATTATAGTTAAATATTACATACGTTATTAAAATAAATAATGGTCTCGCTGATCAATAAATACAATTAAATATTTTTATTAATTAATTGTATATGAATTGACTTGCGCATTTTGGTTATTGCTGTGGATGTACCTAACATTTCCAGATATCGGATCGTTCAGGCTAGTTGCGCATCTCTGTCATCTACCTTCTAAAGTAAAGTTTAGATCTGTACAGCTTGCATTGCGGTGGATGTCCCTAACGTTTCCAGATCTCGGATCGTTCAGGCTAGTTGCGCGTCTCTGTCATCTGCCTTCTAAAGTAAAGTTTAGATCTGTCTTGGCGTAGAATTTCCATCACAAACTGTGGAAAACCCAAGCCTAGAAACGTTTAAGCTTACTAGAACAATTTTTTCCCCCTGATAATTAATATAAATTCTATATGAAGATTATTAATGATTAAGTTTCATAGCTCTTATTTCTTTCAATAAAATATTGAATATGACTCTAGCGTAAGGAAAATTATACGGTGAGAAGCAATATTTTCTACGCTGAAATTATAATTAAACGCGTACTGTATAGATTCTGTACTTAAGCATTCGAATGTATCTTTGTCATTATTTAAATACTCACATACAAGAATTGCATGCATGATACCAAAAATTAAACTAATTTTTTAACGTGATGTTAAACAAAGAAATATGATTTGGCGAGAGTGATATGAAGAATTCAGATGGTGGAAAGAATTCATTTTAAGAAATATTACATACGATATTTAAACGTCTCGCTGATGGATAAATACCACATATGTTATTAAAAAATAAAACAAATTTTCTAGAGTTATATGCAGAAGCATTCCCTTAAGGAGAGATGGCGTGATGTCGGATTTCGCCATAAGAGGTTTAGGCTTGCTTACGAAATATCCCTGTGCGAGGCTAGCATTTCCCTCTCCTTCTACTCGAATGTTTGGAGTAGCCAATCAAAATCGTTGTATTATATACCATCACACCTCTCACCCCCTTCAGCTTTTATCGGATGAAATGATATAAAAGCAGCAGCTTCTCCAATGATTTTCACTGTATTGTGAGAACACAGCGATCTAAGCACTCTGCAAACTTTATTCTTTAAACGTGAAATTTCATCGAACATCATGTCTGGTAAGTTGTATCACCAATTCATTTTCATTAAAAAGTTAACTTATTACTTAGTACATTTAAATTATATTTGCGTTCTTGTTTTTAATGTCGGACTTTTATTTGTAAATAGCTGAGCATTCTAAAAGTTAATAGCTAGACAGGTGAATTTCCTGAAATGTGAGCAGTTTAGTTAAGTATTCATTTTAGGCAAGCTTATTCTACATTTAATAGCTAACTGCGCGAATTCTAAAAAATGTGAACAATTTAGTTAAGTATTCATCTTGTTGAGAAATTATTATTCCAGATATTTAAATACAGGATTTCACAGAGTGAATTATATTCCTTTTGGAGAAAATACAATTACTTGAATACCCTACGAATCGAAAAAAAAATTCTGTATAAATATTCTTCTGGGTAACCGACGGTAATCGAAACGGTGACTTCATGTTTGCATGCATTGGTCGAACGTTCATCAGTTAATGTTTCATTCCTCTTGCGCATTTTATTTAGTAAAAACTTTCAGCCTGTTTCCATCATGTTAAAAGAGATGTTTTCCATGAGTGTGTCGAATAATACAAGTGCTTTAGTTTGTCATAGAAATTTCTCAGGTGTTTAAAAATACATCGACATTTTCCCTGTATAAGCTATTCGCAATAAAGCAAATTAACTTAATAATATAACTTTTCTTAAAAAAATAAATAAATAAATAAAAATCTAACGCGTAAATTAATTACGTTTTCAGCATTCAGTTCTGCTAACGTAGCTGCGGCGTACATCCAGCTCCAGCAGGATACCCGCCGCCGGCTGCAGGATCGTTCCTCAAATACAGTCATGATTCAGGCACCCGAATGGTAAGCATTCTTCAGAGTTTTAAAGAAAATTAATGTAACAATTCATATTAACTTCCTGTTCATATTCTTTATTATTATTATTATTATTATTATTATTATTATTTCCAGGAAGCGGACTTTATTTCGGGGTCTGTCATCCATCGGCCGCTGCACCGGCACCACCAGGCTTCCAAACCTTCCTGGTGCCAAATCATCATGGATGGAGCTCTGGCCCATACATGCAGCAACACTCGAATGGTAAGAATTTACAGACCGGTGTTTGAGCAATTGTAACTAAAAATTATTTAATAGTAGGTATACAAGGACGATTCTAGCACACGAAGACCTACCTACGACAGCATAGAATTCTGGATTGTATAAGGAGAAAAGGATATATTTAAGGGGAGCTTCTCACCACATATGCAGTCACATAACTCTTTCGGTCTCCCAGAATACCATGTATTTTTCACGCATGTGTTTAAGACATCTATTTTTCACGTATAGCGTATAGATTCTTTAGAACTCTCTACTTAAACATGCTATACCATTAATATTCTTCTTCTTCTTCTTATTATTATTATTTATTTTTTCCAGGAAGTGGACTTCATTTCGGAGGCGGCATCGCTCAACATGCGACCGCTGCACCGGTACCTCTAGGCTTCGCAACCGTTGCACCGGTACCACCAGGCTTCGCGACTGCTGCACCGCCACCCTCAGGCTTCCAGACCTTCCTGGTACCAAATCAGCAGGGGTGGGGCCCTGCCCCATACATGCAGCAAGCATCGAACGGTAAGAGATTTTCAATATTTTATGAACTTCTTGCTTTACACATTCTATATTATTACCATTAATATTATCATTATTATTATTTTCAGGAAGTGGACTTTATTTTGGGATGAGTCAACTATCATCCGCTGCACCAGCACCACCTGGCTTCCAAGCCTTCATGGGGCCAAATCAGCAGGGTTGGGTCCCTGCCCCATACATGCAGCAACCCTCGACCGGTAAGAATATTTTTCAACATTTTATGAAGTTCTTTTACACATTCTATATTATTATTATTATTATTAATAGTATTATTCCAGGAAATGATCTGGGTGACGCTGGAAGCCAGCCTACGGACCTAGCAACACAGGGGTCAGCATCGCCGGAGATTGGTGAAGACTCGACCACTGCACAGTCCGCCTCCTCATCGCTCGACACTCTGGAGGAAGTTATACACAGTGAACCATCGACCTCCTCAGTCGCAGGCGATGAAACCGCTGCACCATCGACCTCCTCAGGCGCAAACGATGAAGCCGCTGCACCATCAACCTCCTCCTCCTCATCATCCAATGATGTAGGACCTGTTAATGGAAAGAGAGGACCGCCATCGGACGGGAGGGAGCAGCTTACAATCAAAAAAACCAAGGTTAGTGCTAGCAAATGCCAGGGACTTGAATGCAATACCATCCAATGGGCGTTCAAGGGACGTATTTTTAATAGTACAATAGAAAATACATTAAAATACTGGACCCCAGAGTCTTTTTAGATGAATGCAAGGAGCTTATAATTAAGGAAGCGGAAAACGTTTTGCAGAAAAGCAGGAGTGGATTAAAGATGCATTGTTCCATGGAACTTGAATATTTAATCCACAAACCTGATGAAGAGAAGTGTCTTTCCACTGGCTTTAACTCTAAGCCTGTGCTGATACTTCCGTCAAGCGATCTCAGTCAGATCTTCTCTTCAATTGCGGGGGATATTTTGGAAAACATTTCTAAATTTGAGGGGGGAGCATCGTCGAAGTCCTTGTTAAAGATACTCAGCCTGGTGATGGGCTTTACACACTACGATCCTTTACACGCAGGTTCATATATTGAACTTCCGGAGAAAATTGTGAAAAAACATGTTGTTATAAATATAAAGAACAAAGATAATTTCTGCTTCGCATGGTGCATGCTAGCGTCTAAATACCCCGCTAAACGCGATGGGTATTGAACAACAGTATACCCCATTGAACTGCTTTTCAAAGCATTCAATTATGAAGGTATCGAATTTCCGGTACCCCTACATCAAATTGATTGCTTTGAAAAGCAGAATAATGGAGTATCCATTTCACTGTTTGGTATAGAGGAGAATGACAACATTATTCCTCTATACCAAACAGCTGAAAAGAAGCAGCATCACGCCAACCTGCTGTTTATTGGAGAGGATGATAAGTCGCACTACTGCCTCATTAAAGACATGTCTAGGCTTGGAAGCAGTCAAGTCACCAAACATGGGCATAGAGTGTGGGCATGTGAGGCGTGCCTTAAGAGATGTACCACTGAGAAGGCCCTGGAAACGCACCGATTAAGATGTGGAAAATGCCAATTGCTTAAAATGCCTCAACAGGATGACTGCATCGAATTTAAAGCATTCTCCAAGAGCGTTCCTGTACCATTTGTTATATACGCAGACATTGAATCTGTTCTGGCGAAGGTTCACTCTTGCGCGCCCTCAAGCAGCTCGAGTTGGACCCGAACCGTTCAAGAGCATGAAGCAATGTCTGTTGCCTTGAAGGTGGTATGTAGGCATGACGAGGCATTGTCAAAATTCTTTCTCTTTAGTGGACCAAATGCCATCGATGACTTTATCAAGCAATTAAAATCAATCGCTGATGACGTCATCGATGTGTATTCCAATCCTAAACCCATGGATTTAACACTTGAAGAGCAACTAAATTTTGACAATACCTCTGAGTGTCATATATGCCTTGCTGCTTTCACTGTGAGCGTTTTGCGCGTGAGGGATCACGATCATGTGACAGGGGAATATCTGGGTGCTGCTCATAATAGATGCAATTTGAATAGAAAGGTCCCTGATTTCATACCGATCTTTTTTCATTGTTTATCTAATTATGACCGCCACTTCTTGATAAGACGCCTGGCATATGATAATAAGCCCATATCGTGCATCGCTCAAAGTGGTGAAAGGTATATAGCGTTTAGCCAACGGTACAAGAACATCAGCTTCAGGTTTCTGGACAGCTTTAAGTTTCTTGACGACAAGCTGTCCAACCTGGCTGACATGCTGGAGGAGAGTGACTTTAAAATAACAAGGGCAGAATATCCTGTTGATGAGCATTTTAAGCTGGCAAAGAGCAACGGAATATTTCCCTATGATTATGTTTCAAGCCTTGCCATACTCAAAGAAACTTCTCTACCACCGAAGGAGGCCTTCTACAGCACACTAACTAACAACCGCATTACCGACGAGAAATACAGACATGCTGTAAAAGTCTGGGATACCTTTAATATCCGGAATCTCGGTGAATACAGCGATCTATATCTGAAAACAGATATACTGCTCTTGGCGGATATTTTCGAAAAGTTTCGAGATCTCATCCTGGGAATGTATAAACCTGACCCAGCATGGTTTTATACATTACCAGGACTCGCCTTTGACGTTATGTTGAAGATAACAAAGGCGAAACTTTCGTTAATAACCGACAACAGCATGCTGGAATTTTTCGAGTCGGGAATTAGAGGCGGACTGTGCACAGTGGTGAAGGGCTATACCAAAGCTAGCCACAGGTACATGTCCAACTTTGACCAGCATGCTCCTGTTAAACACCTGTCCTATTGGGACATAAACAACTTATATGGAGCTTCTATGGTGTCTGCCCTCCCGTACAAGAATCTGAAATGGCTCACCAGAGAAGAAATTGACAGCATAAACTTCGCTGAAATCAAAGAAGACTCAGAGACTGGATATGTGCTAAAGGCTGATATCGAATACCCCGACCATATCCACGACGCCCACAACGAGCTTCCTTTCTGCCCACAGAGCGCGACACCACCGAATGGCCAATACAAGAAACTGCTTGCAACATTAGAACAGAAAAGCAAATATGTCTTGCACTACAGGGTGATGCAGCAGTGTATCGAGCAAGGTCTAACTGTGAGACATATTCACAGAGTGGTGTCATACGATCAGTCTAACTGGTTGAAGACATATATCGACGTCAACACCGAGAAGAGAGCACAAGAAAAGTCAAAATTCGGGCAAAACCTATGGAAAAAGATGAATAACGCCGTATATGGAAAATTTATAGAGAATGTGAGAAAATGCACTGATTTCAAAATAGTTGGAACCTGGAAACAGGCAAAGAAGTTGATAGCACGCAGCACTTACCTATGCACCATAATTGTTTAGGAAAATCTTGTAGGAATCGAACTGGATAGAGAGGAAGTGCATATGAACAAACCAATTTTGGACATTTCAAAATTTATTATGTATGACTTCTTTTGTAATATCATGAAACCAATTTAAAAGACTTGCTGCTGAATTACATGGATACAGACTCGTTCATTTTTGAAACGAGTTCTGATATCTATGAATTCATCAGGGAGAACCCCCAATATTTCGACACTTCAAACTTCGAAAAGGATAATGCATATGGTATTAAGCAAGCCAACAGGAAAAAGATTGGGTTGTTCCAGGATGAATTGGGCGGCTTGGTTATGGAGGTGTATGTCGGAATAAGAGCAAAATTATACGCATACAGATACGGAGGGCAGACGATAACGAAAGCAAAGGGCATCACCAGGCTTTCAAAAATAGTTTTCAAAGAATAGCTTTCAAAAGAAGGTTATTAACCCATTAGCCATTAATATTCCACAATAATTTGACAATTAAATGGTGATTACTGTATTACCTAATAGACATATAGCACGCTAATAAAATGTAATCTAGTTTCATCTGACGGGTCACGTAAACTGACGTGCAATCACTTCACATTTTTACAACTGCAGTTTTATATTTGAAGGTAAGGTTGTAAACAATAAAATAAGAATACCTTTAGATGTACGAGTTAAATGCAGTCATTTCGAGCACCTGCATTATAGAAAGGCAATAGGATAATGCAAAGGACTCTATCACTATGCAATGATGCTTGATGAGGTCCTACGCATTACGCTACTTATGAAAAACAGATCGGAATTACAGAAAAACAAGAAATATTCCTCTTACTTAGGCAGTGATTCTTTTTCCGTTAATTAAAAGATAAATTCAATGGTACTAATGCACAAATGGGTATTTCCTATGGATATTTTTATAAATAAAGCAATTTGAAAAGATAACCTTTTGTTTTAGGGTAAAGTAAACTACATGATTTTGTTTACCATTTCTATACCCTTCATGTCATTTCATGCCCTTAGTAAAAAGTAACAATTAAATCATATACTATTCAACCCGTAATACAAAAAGAAGGGGTTTTCACTCTTGGGAACTATTCCACTTAAAGGCGAACAACAATATGAAAAGAGGGACAGATTCTAAAACGACGACGGATGAGAAGTGGATACTGTAACGATCTTAGTTCCATTTTTAATTGTAAGTCTTTATTTAAGTCACTATTTGAAATGAAATGCAATATATTGACGTAACTGAATAATGTTCGCTATGTTGCTTCACTTATTCCGAATGCATAAGTTATGTTAAAATTGGGCTAAACTGAATTAAATATCCAATTAAAATGTATTGTGTGTGAGTTTGTGTGTGGGTGTGAGAATGGGTGTGTGTATATGCATGGGTGTCTGTTTGTGTGTGTGGGTATGTTTGTGTGTGTCTGTGTGTTTGCATACGGGCGTGTGCTTTGGTGTGTGTTTATGTGTGTGTGATAATTTATGTGTATGGTGTGTGTGAGAGGGTGTCTTTGTGTGTGTATGTGTTTGTGGTTTGTGGGCGTGTTTTTGCGTATGTGTCTGTGTGTTTACTTCTTTTTCACTAAAGAATTAACGAAGCGATTTGTTAGAAACTTCGAATTTATTGCATTTGAGGTCTCATTTTGGAAGTGGGGTATAATATGTCAAACTTGTTGCTCAAACGAGATTCTAATGGGGCACGAAGTGAAGAAATCCAATGTTACGGCTATTACTAAGAGTCTTTCTAATATTAAATAACGACAGTTTATGAACTTAATGCATGTGAAGATTTCGTTAGTTACTGAACTTCAATGATAGAATTAATTAAGGAGCTATATAACCTTTTGTTAAATTATCCATGTACATGAAGTAGCTACTACGCAAGCCTGCAAGTTCTGGTTGTAAAACAGACATAAGAGCTGTTAACCACACGCCAGAAGAAACTACTTTTACTACCGATTATACTACATGTACGCTGCATAGAGATCCAGGAAGGCAGAGGTTGATGAAAGAGGAGTCAGCGGCATAGAGAGGAAGATGATGGAAGGAGAAAGGGTGAGAAAGTGAAAGAAAGGTTAGAGTTGGAGAGGCATTAAAGGGAGAGGAAAGGTAATAGAGAGGGGGCGGTTGCAGAGGTGAAAAAGAAGAATGACGAGAAAGAATCTGCGTATTTAACGCAACAAATCAAGTTGAGCTGCCAGATCTGCAAGTGCATTCACAACAATATAACTTTTACTGGTTATGAGCGTTATCTTTGATGCGGCACTGTAAGACATCCAGACTACTAAGTATCACCGAGGAATGGACACATGCAGATATTAGTGTATAGAAAGGAACATGTGATAATAACACTTCAAATACCAACAAAGCTGCCACAGTACCCAGAGAATAATATCAGACGCCTATACGATGTCTACTAATTTTCGTATACATTTGGAACGCCCATCAATAAATTACTATGGATATTCCACCTCTTTGCTAGCGCCAGGAAGATAAGCAGTTCAACATTCACCTGAGACATACTAATCGGCAACGATATGAATGCGCTGCCAGACGGCTCGACTGTGTTTTGTTGACTATCAGGGTTAGGAATCAGAGAGGAGTGAGGGGCAGGGCGACAGGCAAATGTACAGTCACACAATGAAAAATGTAGTACATGTGCAGGCCTCAGCCTCGCTAGTAAATGCAGCTCAAAACCACGGATATTTTCTTTATCTGACTGTCCTTCTTATGTCCCGCACACTTGTTTCTTAACCCTTTACTTCCTATTCTCATCACACACATTCATATCGTCGCCGAATAGTGCGTTGGAACAGACTTGAACATTCGAGATGGAAATAGCTTAGTATCTGCGTGTGGTGATGTGGTGATCGACCATAAAAGCTTTCAGCATGTTCCTACTGACTTCTGCAGCCATGATTGAGGGAGAATGTGGGTATGCTATCTTGAACATTCAGAAGTAACAAATGGATGGGGAGTTCAAATTCACTACTTCATATTCGACCATTGTTGACTAAGAACTGCGAAACATTTGTTCGGCATTGTTCTGTCCTATATAGGTAATAACTTTGCTGTGAAAGAGTATGACAACTGTGCATCCGGGAAGGACAGTGACTCCTCAGATGTGCAAAAAAAAAAAAAAAAAAAAATACGCACATAATCCACTACGAAAGAGGGTCAAAGTAGTTCAACTTCGTGTTCTCCAAGTTCTTCCAAAAGTTCATGAAAGAGGATCAATTAAGTTTTCTGAAACTACAACGAACAGCATACACAGAACTAAGAAACGAGCCAAAACAATCTCTGAGCGCGATTGCACGGAAATATAAGACGTCGTGAAAATGCGCATCGGATTTTAGTGTTTATTGCTAAAAGCGAAACGAAGACCAGGTTGTGCACAAATACAAATAAGTATATTTTTGAAAGCTCAGATAGGCACTCAATGCAGGTTTGACACTCCGTTACTGGCACTTGTGATAATGAGCAAAAGAAGCCGCTTTGCGTGGTGGATTGCACAACTTAAGAGAATACAGTGCATTCACAGATTCCTGCAAACGACGTTAGAAGCAAACGTTCAGAAAAATTACGAAGTTCGTTTCTAAACACCAGACCCAAGATAATGCCATAAACAGCGCATTTGCGTAGAGGAGATTCAGGAGTAAGTCGGCAGTAATTATCTTGAAGAGAACTCTGTATTTAACACCGATCAAAGATGGTTTGAATGTGAAGTTACTGCTAACCGTATTTTGTTACACATCGGAGGGAAAATTACAGAAGCAACTGTGCCATCTCCAGCTTCCATCATACACGCATACACAGCTCAACTCTGGAAGTAATCCGGAAAAAGGGAAAGGAAAACAAAGAAAATACCAGTTACTCCAGGCACTTCATGCGCAGTTCTTTCGACGGTATAATCAGTTTAAAAGAAACCTTCAGGAATATATTAGGCGCGGTTAACTAAATTAAATTAAATCTGAATGTCATACACCGGCTTCCAGTTGTCTATACCGGGGTATATATTCACACTTATAATTTATTTTCAATATAATGATACATTTATCAATTATAATTACGTACTTCTTTGTTTCAGATATATACTACAACTACTAACTACGTCTAAATAGAAAATAGAAAAAATGACATTTATAATAACTAAAAATACTGGCAACCAGCATTTACAACCAGTATCTAGCTACCTAAACAACATATATGTATAATACTAAGTAATATTAATTACTAAAATTACTGGTATCGAGCACTATAATCTTTAATAAGTTTATTCTAATATTTTGATTAAGTACTCAAAGTATCAAAATATATGCTCTTCGTTTTTAATTTGCAATCAATTCACACTTAAAAAGAAAAATATAATTAATCAATTTATCCAGTATTTAGTTTATTAATAGTAAAGAGGCCTGGCACGACCCATCTATTTCTTCTACTCCGTCGGCTAAATTAATACTCCACCCTTCATTCCTCATATCAATCATAACTGCCTCTGGAACTACATCGGCACCTTCTTCTTCCCATTCCTCCTCAGCTTCCTCAATTGGAACACCTCCCCGGTAAACTAAAATGGCCTGGCACGGTCCATCTACTGCCTCTTCTCGATAACGTAAATTAATACTCCATCCTTCATTCCTCTCATCTGCTTTAACCTCTCCTCTAACTATACCGGCACCATCTTCCCATCTCTCTTCTAATATTATGTCAATCCTCCTTCTGTCTTTCCATTCTTATCTGCGCATAAATACTACTTAATATTGTCATCCATTAAAATGTTCTATCTCTGTATTAATCACTTCAGTTTATTAATCATTTACTACTTCATTCGTTAGGGTACATAGGTTGTCATCAGAATTTATATTTAATGACTGCTGTTATATTCTCAAACACCTTCTTATTTCTTGAAACTGACCATTTTCAGGTTCAGTGTTTTGTTGTGGAATTAAATCTTCTTCCCATGTCACTTTGCTTATAAAGTTAGTTAGCTTTTGTAAGTTATTTATTAAATCAGAACTCCTTATAATACCATACAAGTACTTTCCTTCTAAAACCTTTCGATCTACTAAGTTCAATTGGCCATATTTTTTGCATTCAAATACCACATGATCTGGAGCATCTTTAACTTTAAAAAAATCACAAATATCATTCATTGTTTTCTTGATTTTATACCAATATGTTTAATAAACGCGTGACCTGTTAAGAAATGTACTAAACCTTTCAATGGTAATATGTGTTTTAGTCGCAATCTTTCGTTAATATTGTTAAAAAATCCATAGGTTCTTCTTCCTGTTTCCATTTGTTCCCATTCATGTTGCCATTGTAATTTTAAGCTTCCTTTAATTTCTAATAGAGTATTACATCTTCTTCAAATTGTTTTATTTACCATTTCTAAATTACCGTTCTTCAACCAAGATTTTGCGCCTTTTAGTCGAATTAAGTAATCAATTGGCCAAATAGCAGTTGTTACCAAAAGTGCCATAGCTGATGTATTAACCGCTCCTGTTAATCTTAAAAGTATTTTCCTTTGTGTTTTTCTTAATAGTCTTTTGGTGACATCTGTCATTCTATCTGCCCACATTGCTGCTGCATACGTAATTATCGATGCAAATATTGTATTATGATAAATACGTATAGTGCTCAGAGATATATTAACACTTAGTAAAGTTGTTCTTGCTAATTTGATCATAATTTTTTCGAATTTTTGACGTACATACCCTGTATGTTTCCGAAAGTTAAATGTTTCATCAATCATCAGTCCTAAGTATTTGGTTTCATTTTTCCGCCGGAATATTTTATCATTTATTTTAACTGCCGGGTTTCTTTTAAAATTTCCTTTAAATTGCATATAAGTGGATTTGTTAGAGGACATTTTCAATTTAGTTTTCTGCACGAATTACTTAGTTTAATTAAAATATCTTTAGCTTTGGATTCCAATTCGGATCTACTCCGTCTTTCTATGATGATTGTTAGATCATCAGCGTATGCTATAACATTAGATACATGAGCATCTTCCTCCAATTCCTCTATTAATGTTTCAACGATATCCCAAATGAGGGGCCCCAGAACAGAAACCTGGGGGCAACCTTTTGTGATATGTTTCCTTATCTCCTTACTTACTCCACTTACAAAGGCTTGTCTATCGATGCAATAATCTTTAAAAATATTATACAGGGTACTTAGATATTTCTTATCTCTTAATCTCTTAAAAAATGTGGCCACCACAAGTTATCAAACGCGCCAGATACATCAATATATATACACCAATAACGTAATTTTAAGCTATTTTTCAGTTTTATGAACTTCAAAAATGGCATTTTCAGTAGAAAACCCTTTCCTAAATCCATATTGTTTATTATTCAACCCAATCATAATTCTAAACTCCATAATTCGTTTGTAGATAAGTTGTTCAAAAATTTCCCAAGGAATTCGGCAAACAAATTGGCCGGTATGATTTTGATTGTTTCTTATCTTTATCTGCTGCTTTTGTCAAAATAATAACTTTAGCTTCCTTCCATGGGGTAGGATACCTCTCTCTATACAGACAGTCGTTAAATAATAGATATAAAAAGCAAATAACTTCTTTCAAATTGTATAATACTTCGTTTATTATACCATCCGGTCCTGGTCCTTTTTTCCTTTTTAAGTTATTTAGAATTAATTTAATTTCTGTAATGTCAAAGGGATATACAACATTTCCTCTATATTCCAAATTCATTTCTTCTCTGCTCCGAGTATGAAAGTCGTTGCCCTCCGTGTATTCGTTATCAGGTAGTAGTGCATTTAATAAATATGATGTTACTCTTGCCAATTGCTAGTCATTACACCATTTCCAGTATCCAAAGTTGTTATAATCGCAGGTTTTTTTACTTTGTCCGTAATAATCTTATATGGTTGGCCCCAAATATCCTGACTAAATTTATCTTCAACATACTTTTGCCAATATTTCTTCCTAGTATGTTCTAAAAGTGTTTTACATTTATCTTTGATTTCTCTATGTTTGGCCAAGTTTATTTGTCTTTCTGTGCATATAATTGATTTTTGATAAATTCTTCTTAACTTCCTCATCTGTGATCTTACTTTTTCTAATTTATCCATCCAAAATGTCCCTTGACACCTCTTCGGGTTTAATCTTGGTACTGATCTACGTATAACTACATTCATGCTTTAGTTAAATTATAGGCATCTAAATCAACCGATGTTCCATTATACTGTAATTTCGGATTTTTAAACTCCTCTCTTATTAAGCCCCAATTTGCGTTTTTTAAATTGTATCCTAAATCTATCTTCTCAAAATGTGCGTCTTGTTTATCTTGAAGCCGGTAATCAAAACAAATTAAGTTATGATCACTTGTTGTCATTTTCTGAAGTATTCTCCAGTTTATAATTTTCCTTTCAGCTTTACTTGAAGCTAATGTGAGATCAGTATTTTCCTCTGCGTCTGGGCGATTTTGAGAAGTTAGGGGATTATTACTTTCGTTCATAACACACAGTCTTAATTCAGCAATAAGGTGTTCTAATTTTTCACCTATATCATCCGTTTTCTTACTATGCCACCAGCTAGACTTGGCGTTGCTATCACACGTGTGTATTACTTCTAAATTTGTGTATTTAGTGTGTATTGTTTGTAATCTTAGCAGAAAAGGTTCAATTTCTAAGCTGTATTGGAAGCAATAATTAACTAAAATAAATTTGCCATATCTATGAGTTATTTCCACGCAGTTAACATGTTTATCTAGATATTGTGCTATATTAAATACTTGTAATTTTTCATTTATAATAACTATAGCTGACATTGCATTACCTTCATAAACTATTTGCCTTGGTGTTACCCCTTTGCTTCATAGTGGTATTATTACAATACTACCTCTCTAGTATTTTTTTCCCGCATGCTGCATGTTGGTATTCTCTTAATAACTGGTTCGATGATATCCATGTGGTTCCCTCTATCGGCCAACCCAGAAACGTTTCCGGCAGCTACGCTGTTCCCGCCAGAATGGCCAGTCTTCTAATGGAGTGCAGTACGTGGTTACGTGATTACGAGCCGTACAATATTGAATGCTTTTCCCAAAAGTTTTAGTTACTATTGCTACATCTAAACGTAAGTTATATGCTCTATATTTTTACAGATATATCATAGAAACATGATGTAATATAAATGCCAGAAATTTCTATTGACATACAACACAGTAAAAACAATAATGGGTGGTATTGTTTCAATATCAGTGTGGCATATGCTGCATAGATTTCAATTTAGAAGTGAGAACGGATATTGCTATTATGATATTGAATGTCTATATCTACTTGGTGCATAACATTAAATTATTCTTATAACGTTACTGAGTAATTAGTTATATTTTATTAGACATTGAACGGTCTCAAGAAAGCTTTCAGCTATACAAAACCTGAGTATCTCCTCTTGCATGCTATAGTGGATTGTAGTGTTCTGCTTTACAGGGATTCAGAATGTCTGGGCGCAACGTATGGACTTTGGGTGAAATTAATCAGGAATAGTTAGCGAAAATATGGGCTGATATTCCTAGTGAATCGTCACAGTACCCTGAGTCAAGTGTAGTTAACGAAGAATTTGTGCTTACCTCAGCAGAGAATGAAGCCTTTCCTCCTGACAGTGATGGGTTCACGCAAATGTAAGAGTCGAGTTTGAGGCTACAGGAAATCCATTCCTGAACCATTAAATGAATTTAATGATAAAAACCTATGCTCATCTACTACTTCAACTGTCTTCGTTCTCATGCCTAATACGATGGAAACTTCTGCAGTCAACAATCAAAGTGAAACAGATTCTGATGATGACACACCTTTGCTGTACAGGATAAACAATGGAGGCTGGTCCCGAGGACACGTGGAATGCCAGCGTCTCCCTTTCATGTAACTTACAGGACCTGTGCTGTCTAACGAAGCTGAATATTCAGTGGATGTTTTTTGCCTAATTTTTCCTGACAGCCTAATTGACGATATTGTGTATCCCAGCAATTTATACGCCACACAGATAGCAGGGGGCATAAACTGCACACCAACCACTTCTAATGAGATGAAAACCTTTCTAACGATAAATATTTTAATGCGCATAAAATTGCCAAGCTACACAGACTACTGGTCCTCTGATCCCAAACTCCGGGATCCTTACATTAGTAGCCTTATGTCTGTGAACAGATTCAGCCGGCTCTTATCTCACTTGCATTTTAACAACTCCTTGCAGCAGCCAAAGGGGGCTCCTGGGTACGATAAGCTGTTCAAAATCAAACCTGTCCTTGACACCCTTTTTTGAACATTCGAGGAATATTACCGTCCAACTCAACACCAGGCAGTGGATGAATCTATGATTAGATTCAAAGGTCGCTCAACATTGAAACAGTACATGCCTGCTAAGCCTGTGAAAAGAGGTTATAAGGTAGTGGTTCGAGCTGATTCAAAGGTTATGACTGCCAGTTTGAAGTCTACACTGGGAAGATTGGAGACGTGACTGAAAGAGACTTGGGAGGCCGTGTTGTGAAAACACTATGCTCTAATTTAGAAGGAAAAGGATACGAAATATGTTTTGATAACTACTTTGCATCGGTACCACTGATGGAATATCTAGCACAAAAGCATGTTTATGCACCAAGAACAGTTGGAAAAACATTAAAGTATCTACCGAAAAGTCTAAAAGGTGACAAGGACTTAGCAAGAGGTGACTGTGACTGGCTAAAAAATCAAAGGGCGTAGTATTTTTGAAATGGAAGGACAGAAAAGCAATGCATTTCCTCAGCAATTTTCCTGACCCAGCATCAGACGGGACTGTAATGAGGCTCAGAAAGATGGAACAAGAATTACAGTAAATAGTCCTAGTATGGTGATAGATTATAATACTCACATGGGGTGTGTTGACAAATCAGATATGCTGAAAGCTAGTTATGAAATAAATAGGAAGAGAAGAGGTGGTACATACGCATTTTTAGCATTTCTTTGATGTTGCAATTGTGAACTCTTTCATTATATTTCGTGAAAGATCTGAGGGGAAACCAATAGATCTAAAACGTTTTCGGTTATCCTTGGTTGATGGGCTGCTTCCCATAAAATAGCCAAAAGAGTAAAGCAAGGTAAAACGAAAAATCAACAAGTTCAAGTCCAAGTTGCCCAGGAACTTAGGTTAAAAAAGGAATCTGCATATGCCAGTGAGTGGCACATGGAAACGATGTGGTGTCGCTCTGTGCCTCAGAAATAACAAAAACTGTTTTGAAGAATACCACGAACAGTGAACTGTCTTTGTGAAAGGAACTGTTTTTATTTCAGTGCACCTAGAATTGTGTGTAACCTAAGCAGTGTGCTTACCAGTGGTATTGTGAGAATACCATATAATTTTTTTAAAAAAATATAAGGCTATTTCAAATTTATGTGAGTGATTCTTTGTTTTATGTTTGGAGGTATGTATAATTATTCATTTACTAATAAAACATTATTGAGTTAGAGCTTGCTATTTTGTGCATCAAAGGGTTAACGGCATATAAGGGATGTGAGAATTAATCACATAAGGCTCTTGAATACATACAATGTCTATATCCAATTCTTGTACAATTTGTCTAATTTCACCCATCACCAATTTGCTATGTTGCCCATTAATTTGGGCAATTCTTATATATTCTGTCATTTGATTTATATGAACTTGAACTCCCAAAAAACATTCTTCTCATTCTCGAAGCCTTTAATTGATTATCACTAACATCCAGGGTTATGTTGTTATTAAAAGAGGAAAGCAAGCGATATATCTACATTATAGGTTACTTATCTTCAAAATACATAGCCTTATTTACAATCGGTTGAGCCATCCAAAATACTACCCCATTTATTTATGCATGACAAGCATCTGGGTTATTTTCACAACAAACCGAAATCATTTTCAAAGATGTGCTGAATATAAACTACAACACTTTTTCTGAATGTGATGGTACAAATTATAAGGAAGATATTATTATGGAATATGCAGCTGATACGATATACACTTATGATACACATGCAGTTTAGGAGCTACATTACTATGCTCAGGTATAATGGTTCTGTAGCAGTAAATGCTGCAGTAATATGTATGTTATTTCTTTATAGACGTACTACATATCCCAGCTTCAAACCAACACGTCTATAAATCTACACTATTAACACTGACTTCTTACAGCGAATTTCTTCATCTGTTGAACAAACTAATAAATTCAAAATGGTTCTGGGTGTTTATTTTAAATCGCGATTTAGACGAATATGACTAAACAAGACAATTATAACAGCTTCCCTCTCTCCCTCCTCTTGTTCTGTAAGTCTTCGCGCTGGGTTTTTGGAAGAATATGCTAGAAAGTGTATGTACTAGGCACTAGCACCGGGGAGCGGTTCACAGTGAAACCAATTAATGAGCATTTGAATATTTTGCGAAACGTAAGAAATAAAGCAGGGTCAATTGATACAGTTCAGCAAGCTCTAGGAAAGATTCTTAAGGATTTGAAGCATCAGTGTCACGGGGTTCTTTTGTCAGGTGCCTCAACGGAATGTGCAACAAATTGCATGACACACATGCTCCCAATTTGGACTAAATCAGTTAAAGCTCGTGGAAAAAACAACACAGAAATTTAACTCCTACAGATATGTCTTAAAAATCCTTATTATCTCATAATCAACTCTGAGTCTTATTGCACGGTGTTTGGCCTCGCACAATCATGAATATATTTTGAAGTTATTTTAAAATATGCATGCAAGAAAAGCCTCCGTCAGAGCAGCGAGCTTCTCCAAGCATACTGCACTAGATATGGCGTTGGAATTAGGGGCACTCCTCGTAGGAATGCTTTACGTAAACCTTCAAACAATATGTAATGGTTCTCCAGAATCCCATAAAAATTAACTTACTGGAAGAAGGTAGATCCTACTGTATTGGAAAGGTAACATTAATTTTAAGTTACAGTTCGATTTGGTAGGTATATTTGCTTATTTTCCTTAGAATTTAAACTGGACTGTTCATTGCAAAACAAATTGTATATGCATTGCTGTCTTCTTTCCTAGACATTATTTGCAGTTCCTTTCTTCCCTGGTGGCAACGTTTGTGTACCATGGGTAGTACTGTCTGTTCTCTGAATGATTTGTGTTTATAGCTTTGGTTCCTTTTTGCCTTTATTTTAAATATTGTTAGCATTTTAGATTTTGGTCCTTACACAATAAAGTGCTCCAGTTTTTATACTTTATACGCTTATTAACTTCTTAGCTTCGCCAATAAGTATTCACAGAAAGCTAATAGGAGCCTGCAGTCTGAGATTTAGCGCTTGCACGGAAAGCATTCAACAAGAGCAAGGCGTGCAAATTTGACACAGCACCATCGGTCTATGTCTTGTGAAGTATGAAGCAAAGAAAGGGTTATTTCCATTGAATTCAAAACTTATTTTTCAGCAAACTATTTATACAAAGCTCAAAGTTTCTTAAGTTCTGTAAGAAACAGAGAGTGGATATCAAACCGAATACTCCCGATTTTAATGCTACGATACTCTGGAATTATTACTTTCTTTCTGTTGATTAAAATCACACAAAACCTTGTAATAATAGTCCTAAATTAGGGGCACAACTGGTTGTGATCCAAAGTAAAGTAACTAGTGGAAAAGAAAGGTGTGAGCAGGTTAATCAACTGCTCAAAAAAAGGATTGGCTGGTAAATTAAAAGAAATGAGCTAAAAACTCATTAAGAAACAAAATTAATTAAAATTAGTTATGCAGAAAGGATTACAGCGCGTGATTGGCGCCTTAGAGTGAGAGCGAAGTATCAGAAAGTATTAAATTTAAATGTTGAGCGAAATAAGCCAAGGTCTTTAACCGAACACGAGATCGAATCTCAAAATTTTGTTGCCGAAAGGCAGATTAGTGAGATAAGAGGTTTTTTGAAAAAGATTGAGAGCAACCAAATAAATTGCTCATTTGATAACTGTGAACCAAGTGTGAATTCTAATGACAGTGTATCTAATTCCAATGTTAGCGATTGTATTTACCGCGGAAGCCATATAAATGGGTAGGTGCACCATTGCTGAACCTTCTCCAAGCTGTCACTCTCAGAGTTATGCATGGTATGCAAATGATAACGGGTTTTAACTACTTGCTAAATGAGATCGACGTCCCAAAGGTTAGACGAAAATTGCGGGATCCCCCTAAGCAACATGTCGCGGATTTAGGATAATATTTCGGTTTAAAAGAAGTACCTGAAAAGTTAAAAATGCTTATACTTTTAAAAGAGTAGCGTACAAAACTGCAACAGTAGGTTAGATTAACCTTAGGCGACAATAACAGTTTTGAGCATTTCAAATAAATCCTTATTAAATTATGGAACATTAATAACAAAACTACATCAAATCAGCTTTAAGCAATGGATGCTATGATAAACCTTCAGCTCATTCAGTGCTAGGTTATCTATTGAAAAATACACAAAATAGTACATTATTACAGCTACATGTTGAAGAAAGGGATTTCACCAATATAGTGATTCAACAATTTCCCGAACAAATCACTCCTTATACTTTCATACTAAAACCTCGCAATATTCCTGAACTAATAGACATTATCCCAGCATTTGAACGCCACCATGGGCACAGGAATGTTGACCAGGTTCAAAATAACCCAGGGGGAAGTTCACTAGGCCATCGTCAAAATTTTCAGACAGGGACAAATTACCCATGTCGGAATTGGGAAGCAGCAATCCGAGAGAGTTATGAACCCGAGATGCCGAGGTCCGATGGATGACAATGATATTCGAAGCGGGGACAAGGCCGAGAGGATCAAGTAAAATTCCTCGCGGCTAGACAGGAAAACCAGAGGCGAGGTTTTAGAAGAGGACATCAAAACAGTCAACGCAACTTTAGACATACACGATTCGGCAGGTATGCTAGTGATTTCGAAGAAGGATCACAGGGAGAATCGGAAATTTTTGATGGAAATAGAAATTATTAGTCCCCCACGAACATAGGCCCAAGAGATGATTGGGATGAAGGTCATAGAGAATCTTAAGGTAGAGATGAAATGGAGCCGTCAGCAACAATGAACAAGTTATCCGTAATTTAGAAAACTAGTGGTGGGACAAATCGGTGTTTCAGATTCGATCCTAAACTGGCAGGCATCTTTTCAAAGACTATATTATTGGGAACCCAAACTGAGAATATTGGAGACGGGAGAAATATTAGCAACATTTAGATACAATTCAGAGCAGGAAATTACTGATTCATCTAAAATAAAATAGAAATTGCTGAACGAAATTACTGCTGATATAGATTCAGGTGCCAGCGTAAGCGAGTGTAGCATCCGATATACCGTCATCTCATAATTAGGAAGCTGAAATTAATGACCTTGCCAAAAAAGAATATAGTGTGTCAAGTTGCAGTAAATAAAGAAGTGTAAAGAGTTAAACTTCAAGACATGTTAGGTTTTAAAATTGGAACTGAAAGATTTGAATTTGTATTCCAAATAGTCAATAACTTATATATGATTTCCTGCTCGAATGCGATATTTTATACGAATTAAGGTAAGCATTAACTTTCTAAACCAGAAGCTTTGTTATCAAGGAAAGACTTAGAATACAGCATTTCATCTTTAACGGGACAGACAAGGAAATAAATTGTTAGAATGGCAGGAGAAACCGAATTAGCCAATGAGGCATTTTCTGTGAGATAGTTAAAACAGAGAAACGTGTAAATTGCGAGCCGGAAGACTTGAAAATGAAGAATTGCCTTTACCCGTTGCAAACAATGAGTGAATTAGGCGCTCTGTGCATGAGTACGAAGGATGCGATGCAGATAGGCAACCTTATTCCCCTACCGAAATATTTTGTGTTATGACACTGACAAGCAAACTAAACGTGCTGAGAAATAAGCATACTTCCGCATCTGACTTGTCCGGGAACAAAAGGATGCATTGCACAAAATTTTGCCTAAGAACCAAAGAGTGTTTTCAGAAAAAGTCGGGAAAAGTAAGATTCACCGCCATAGCTTCCATGTTAAAGGCTTATAACCTTTATATATCAATACAGAGATCTTCCTATCGCGCTCAGACCTAAGGCCAGAAAATTTATTTCAAAGCTATAAGTAAGAAGTAAAAGAAGAACATTTTAACTGTGACGGCTTGGGTATCTTTGTGCCGGTAGTTTGAAACTGACGAAAGTGGTCAAGAAAAACTAGTTTTATTCAGCGAAAAGCTTTCGACTCAATTATATCGAGAATCAAAAATACCATATACTTTTCTGTCAGTCCCACCATCATCTGTAAGCCGATTGTGTTGATGAAGGGGAAACTATGCAGCAATGTGGACAAAAAGATCGCAGAAGCAATTAGGAGCGATAATCTGCAGGCTTTTACTGAAACAGAATTGTTCATGAAAGCAAAATCGGTGTGAACTGAAAGCGGAAAACCGCAAGGCTAACCACCATATGGGGATAAAAAAGAAATTTAAATTAACATCGGAAATTCGTGTTAGTCAAAGATCCGGTTAAGTCAAATGCATTGAGGAAGCAGTATTTCAGAATGCACAATATATACCGAGGATCATCCGTAGTGAGTAAAATACTCAGTACGGATGCGTATGAGCTTCTCGACGCTGAGTATAGCAAAATTATAGGACGCGTCCATAAGAAGCATCTTCGTCCTTATAGAGAAATGGTAAGATTAAGATTCATATTTGTATTGCTTCGGAGATGAACCTATTTATGGGCGGAAATGAAATTTGAATTATATGTTAATTTTGATTCGTCTACTTAAGCACATGTGTTGTGGTTAGCAAAAAACAGTATAATTTCCATCATGTTTTATGTAACTGTGTATTTTGTAAATAAGGGCAACAGAAAATGTATAAGTGTGTTACTGGAGGAGAAAAATCCTCGTAATGCTGTCTTGAAAGGCACTTGCGAAAGTGTTATCGGGAGAAAACCTCGTAACGAAAGTGAAAGTGAAGTGAGAAGGGTCGGCAAAGTGAGAAGCCAGTGGTAGAAGATCGTGGAACGCATGAAAAGCAAAAGATAAACATTGGAGTTCATTCATTTAGTGAGTAACAGGACACCTTCCAACCGTCAAGTTCATGTGGGTCAGTCTATGTACTACTCTCCTCTCACGAGAAGACATTATGACAAAAAGAGAGCAAAATGAGAGAGAAACAACAATGTATTGGAAATTGTGTAATGATTGAAAATTCAAGAAAATATTAAGTGGGTTATTTCATGTCAATCATCAATAGATATAGAAGCACATCGTTGGAACGTAAAGAAATAAATAGGTTTCATTAATCAATACTCTCCCACGATTGGGACATATGAGGCAAAATTAACTCATGGAGCTCGGAATAATTTTAATTTGTGTCAGTTTCATAAGGATTAACTTATATATATATATATATATATATATATATATATATATATATATATATATAGCGTGGAAATGAAATAAGTGTGCAGATTCAAGGAAATAATAGTCTGCAATAACAGGAAGAAATGTGTTTATATGACAGTTGGTAGTTACGTGTATAGTTAATTAATAAATCGGGTACAAAGTTTGAAACTTATGGCAACGCTGCAGAAGCCTAGAAATTGCAACAAACGGAGGCGAGGGTTTATGTTATTCCGTTAGCATGTAAACATAACAAGAACTAGGGGTGAGGGCTTGAAATTTGTCTGTAAAGAAACCAGCAGGTGCGCAAGTAACCTTTCACTTCCTCGGTGCCGTGTATTCGTAATCATTAATGATTATGAAGGCTTATAATCAACGGTCAGACTATGTCAAGCGATGTGTCAAAATACTGGTCTAAAGACCCTAGACATAAGCCTATCCTCTAATTTGTGATACTAAGAACTGAGTAAAGGAATAATGTGCTGTATTTCATTTTGCCATTTCTCTTACAGCATTACTTTATTACGATCGACAACATTGTTTACAGTTTAGTTTCACAATGAGTGATAGTAAATCAATACTATTTTGCAAATGATACAGTTACTTTTTCATCTGAATAGGCAACTACTTTTAACAACTGCAGATATGTTAGCTGGCTTCATCTAACAGCATCACATTAGATATTCAAAATGTGCACAACCTCCTTGTATGCATACATTGCAACTCTTCTGCCAATTGCGACACACTCGCATGACAATGTCTAAATTATTTCTAATATCCTCAGCTGCTTCTAAGATGCGTTGATAAAGTTCCTCCATAGAGTCTATTTCACCCTTGTAACTTTTACTTTTCATGTCACCCCAGAAGAAAAGTCCATCTGATTGAGATCTTGAGATCTTTCAGGCCATGGTACAGGCCCAAATCGTCCAATCGAACAACCAGGAAAGCTTCTGGTTAATTGATGACGTAGTGTAACACTTACGTGAGGTGGTGCATCATCCTGAAGATATTCATATCGTTTTTCTAGTCTGCAACGATGCATCTTCGAAAAGACTGGGAAAATCATATTTTAAAAATCTATGGTAGTTTGCACCCGAAATACGCTCTGGAGGAACGAAAGGTCCAATGAGAACATCTCCGATTATACCTGCCCAAACATTCACGGAGAACCTGTGTTGAAAATCCCCTTGCTTTATAGCATGTGGATTTTCACAAGCCTACGTGGGCGTATTGTGAAAATTTTTATGGCGTTTCGGTGAAAGGAGCTTCATCCGTAGCCACGACACACTCTAGAAATGCTAGATTCTGCGTACACTTATATAGTCATTCACAGAACCTCACACGTGGGGGATAATGGCTCGGTGACAAACGGTGTTCTCGCTGAGTATGATAAGGGTACAGTAGTTCTCTTAATGTCCTTAATACAGTCCAGTGTAACATTCCAGCAATGCGAGCAATGTTGTGACTGCTACTATAAGCTTGTTGTTCCACTAGATTTAACTTTCATCCTCTTTGTTCATAATTTCGTTGTCAACCACAATTACGGCATCCTGGCACCATAATTTCTATATCGTGAATATGTTGACACACCGTAGTGAATGTTTTCGCATTGCGCACATTCATTCCTGGAAATCGTTCATAGTAAAGTCTCTGGGCTTCACGTGAGTTACATTTGTTTCACCATTAATTAGTATCATGTCCATATACTCTGCGTGCGAATATTTTAGCATGTTTGCACTCACAATACGTCAGCGACCGCTTTAATTTAATACTTGCCTACCTTTGCATCCCCCTTCGACACGCACTAACCGATGTCAAAGGCATAACTGGTTGACGACCCTCAGTTAACAGTGAAAACAGCGTTGCAAAACCGTCGAAAATGTTTACGAAGTCCTGCATCTATTTCAATTAATGTTTGAGAAAACGGTTCAGTGTATGCGAACATTGCAAAGGAATAAAATGTTGCTAATGAATCCCTCTTACAATGTAGCTGAAAATCAGGATCATATGCTTAATACTTACCGAGATAATCATCATGTAACTTTGTGTAAACATTTTTTTCAGTAATTTATGCAAGTAAGAGCAATGCGGTATTAGGTCTTTTTTACTTTATTTAACTAAGGGAAGGTAGTGGTGAAAGCTGCGTACTTCCAACGGGTATATAACGTGTAAAAGTATGCAACAGCTGTAAATATGATTGTAATATTTCTTCTGTATATGACTTTCCTGGCTCGGCGTATTTTATTTAGTAGCTTAAAAGTTGCAGTTTCCTTGAGAAAGTCTCAAGTCTATGAGAAAGATAAACTCCTTTGTATCCAAGCAGTAGGGGAAAACTATATTTTCCCTTTTCATCAGCTTAAAATGTATAGTAGTAGCAGTAGTAATAGTAGTAGTAGTAGTAGTAGTAGTAGTAGTAGTAGTAGTAGTAGTAGTAGTAGTAGTAGCAGTCGTAGTAGTAGTAGTAATAGACGGCGAAACTCACCCGATACTCGGGAGAATCGCTGAATTGCATAACGGAAAAATCCATGTGATGTAGAGATTAGATTTTAATTTAGTTATGTCGTCAGAAACCAACACCAAAGAGCTCACGAAACCTTACCCAATCACAAGTCAAAGATGTTATGTACCCAGCGTGGGGATGAACTGTATAAATAGTGTGTATTTACAGAGAAATTACGGCACTTACAATGTAGACACTGTGTGAAAACCAGGTCGATTGTGGCAAATTCCGCTTAAATAGTGCCGGAATCAAGTTTAGTAATTCTAATATAGTTCAAACAGAGTAGAAAAGTCACATATCTGTAGTCGCTGTTACAGAATCCTTGCTCAAACAGCAGAAGGTGCTGTTAATCGCACAAATACGATTGCCGTACATATAAATAGTGACGCGACAAAGCAATGCAAGTTGCCAAACACTTAGAGTGAGACTAAATATAAGAGTGTGATTCCCGAATAAGAGGGAAGTCATATACGTAACAGGAATACTTTTGCAGTGCAGTGGAAATTCTTGTTCAATAAATTCAGTAATAGATAACTTCACTGTGCTTCATCCTTCTCATTATATTGCAATTCTATAACCGCGATATTCGACGCCTAGTAAATTCCAAAAGCAAACTTGTTGCTCGGCCGCTGAGATAAAAATAGTAAGGGTAATACTTCATCTCTCAACGGAGAAAGTAAAAGAAGAAGAAGTCCCATATATAGGACCTCCAAACAGGTTATGATGACTAAAATTAGATCATCACTCATTACGAACCGGTTATGCAATACTTCGCACAACTACATATTGCACAGCTCGTGAACCAGTGCCTACCACGTACCGAGCTTTTGCATTTGGTAGCCAGTGCCCCCCCCCCCTCAATGTCCAATATCATCGATTTTAGATTGGAATAGGCATTAAGATAACTAGAAAATATCAAATTTGGGATCCAATAATTGAAAACCATTTTGAGAGAACTTGCTTCACTTTTGATGTAAATTCCCCTAATTTGACCATCAGCGCCATTTTGGCAAACACAGACTTAATGACACAAAATACAAAACGTAAAAGTTTCGGGTTAGGAAAGCGCATATGCAGGAAAGACTGGTGGTTGGTCATGCCTTAAAACGCATATCCGTACGGGTGTCCAACTTAACTGCATTGATAGGTTCTGTGTATTCATTTCGCATCACTAATATGTAGATATTCAGGTAGTTTTTCTCCTTCCGCTGTTGTCATGGAAGTTACGAATTACTTACGGCTAACGGTTGATACCGTAATTATCGACGGGAGCATATAAATAATAAAATAAAAACGATAGTAAGGTAAATAAATAATTGCAATAAACAACTTCCGTGTGATACATCCATGTACAGAGTGAGCCAAAAAACACCGAACCACCTGCACGGTGTTTTTCTTGTCCGCGTCCTCGGCGCCCTTTGCCGTCTGCCGCTATCATAGAAAGGCGCGGACGAATCCATACAACATTTTTAAAACTACTTTTAAAGGCTTTACTTACCAACTTTACGAAAGGAGATGCTGGAACTGATCACCGTCGTTGTCCATACATTTTTGGCACCAGTTTAGGAAATTATCCATCATGACCGATGTCGTCTAAGTTTCTTCGGTAAGAACCAAACGCCGTCTTTTAAATTTCTTAGCCTGAACACTTCCTGTGGCCTGAAAGTTACTGTAAAGTTCATGGATTGTTGTACGCCCTGGAACTTTTACGCCTGAAAATCTTTCTGCAAATCGTACTTTCACTTGGCGAGCTGACCGAGTTAACACATACGAATCATAAATAAATACACGCTGTATAGTGGAAAACATATACTGAGCCATAATATACTTTATGACGAAATACAGGACGAAATAATAAATAACTCGTAATAACTGAACCACATTACATCACCGTCAACAGCAAAACCACAACAGCGTGATTTTGTTTATAGCAACAACGTGTTTTTGTCATATTTCCACACGCCCAGTGGAAAAACACCGCGCAGTCGCTAATATTGTTCATAAAATACCCCTCCGGGGTAACTTAAAACATAAAGTATACAAGGCAATCCCACACACCCTGGAAGATTTAAAACAAAATATCCGCCAGGAAATTTCTCATCGTGAACTACGGCGAGTGATGGATAGTTTACTAAAGAGGTGCCAAAAATGTATGGACAACGGCGGTGGCTAGTTTCAGCATTTCCGATCATAAAGTTAGTAAGTAAAGCATTTAAAAGTAGTTTCAAAAATGTTGTATGGTTTCATCCGCGCCTTTCTATAATAGCGGCAGACGTCAACGAGCGCCGAGGACACGGACAGGAGAAACACCGCGAAGGCGGTTCGGAGACATTTGGCTCACTCTGTATAATGTAATAAGCCTGAGTTTAAAGATTTGTCCGGAAAGAAAAAAATAATTAGCCAGTCATATTAATGAAATACATTAATTTAACGGTTCCTGAAATGTACTTAGAGATTGGGTTCAGTACGTTTGCAAAGTCGCGTAGGCAAGAATTCTGTAAATTAGAAAGGGGAATGAAATATTGAGACTCGGGGAAGTTCCTCATAGAAACAGTGTCAGATACGCATACATAGAGTTTTAAGATTGGACCGCAAGAGAAGGGACGTTGGTAGGGGCAACCATAGGTACGTGAAGCTTAAGTTAAGAAAAGGCTTGCATTCTGAATCAAAGTGACTTATTTACTTATTCGGTGACTTACTCGCGTGATGAGCCTTGTGAATGCGCGTTTCATTTTAAGTAGTGTAGGGCTGTTGACGCGCTTGAGTGAGCAAGATTTAGCTGTTATTGAAAGGAATATTTTCGAGTAACATTTCTGCCACTTACGGTTTCGCTTAATTCATTGTTATAGAAGTAATTTAATTTGTAAATTCAACATTTGGCGACTTTTCTGAAACTGAAAGCTTTAAGTCAACATTGAAAGTTCTCAGCTAACTAACTGGTTTTATCTTTTCACAATACACTCACACATACCCGAGATAAAGAACACATAGCTATACCACTAGAGCAGCGGCGCACGAGACAACGCAGAACGAGCTACGAAATGACGACATCATAAAACTCATCAACAGAGCAGGTAGCATTAATGTCATAAAAATTTGAAACAGGGGATGGCATCAAAGGAGTCGTAGAGAACGGCATCAAGACCTGCTGTTTTCAATTTATTACAAAGTTCAAGAACTTTTAGAAGACTTTAAACTTAATTTTCATTAGATAAAAGGGCAAGCAACATTTATTTGTTGGACCTCAATTACCGCTTTGTATGAAGAAACCGCGTTATGTTGTAAGCTTCCGTTACGATAAATCAATAAGTATACTGCATTAAGATACCTTCCCGGTAATTGTAACAAGTGTTACAAAAAAGTGTTCTTAAAATGAGCTGTGAGACAAGTTATGGTAAGATGTGTTTTCAAATGGAAACCCAAATTTCTTAGTTTCTCAATTCTTTATTTTCTTCAAAGATACTGCGAAAAGGATTATTACTGCAGGAGTTGTTAAGCCGAATCCAATAACAGCACAGGTGGAATCATTTCATATGTTTCGGATTTTCTAATAACATCAAATCCTTCATGCCGAAAACAATCTCAGAATTGTGGTTACAAAAGTAATTTGTCATTAAAGGGCCGCAATGCCAAACTTGTACTTGAAAATTATTAGGCTACTTTCAAGGTTAATTCCCTTAGTGAAATATACGTCTAATTCACGTGACTAGCGAAATGTTAGAAACGTGTAATAAAGTTCATTTCAGTAAAATTCAGATTTGGATAGGTAATCCTGAATGCCTACTTGAAGAAGTTTTCGTTTAGAGGGAGGGAGGGGGAGAGACAGACGCCTAGAGAGAGGATTGAATGGGGCCGTTTTTTATCTCGAGATATTATAGCTCCGATCCACTACAAATTGTATTGTCATTCTCAGGAATGTGGTATGAATTTCAGAACTTTCAGTACCAACATGTAATTAACTTTTTCGATAGGGCCTTTTCATATTACAGAACTTTTCTCACAGGGATTACAAGGCAAGTTTCAGAATGAAAGTTTTGAAACTTACACAGTAAAGCCCATATGAATATTTACCTTGGAGTTATGGCCTTGCCTTTTCTGCAAAAATCAGCGTTATGCCGCATTCTGCAACGATTAGTGAGCTTAAAGTTTTCAGAGTGTTATTCCTTCACATTTATTAAATTTTAGGAAGCAATGACCGAAGTTTGAAAGTCTATCGGAGCTATTGGAAGTATCATTCTGCTGCATTCTGTAGCAAACCATCTTATTTTTGGGAATGGCTGTGAGGAACCGGGCGGGAAAATCTACTATTAAAAATTAGTTGCTTTTTAAAGAACTTCAAGAAAAAGACACATTCTAATTAGTGCTTAAGGAAAACAAAAAGTGTAGCTTTGTGTGTTGCATTATAAGACTGAATACTGTTGTAAATAGGCCATAGAGAATGTCAAATGTTTGACTGAGCAGTACAAAACAGTTCTTAACCTTCTGTGTAAAGGGTTGTGAAACATTTTCATTTCTGTATCTGTTTGAAGCCCCATCCACTCGCTGTTGACAATATCATTTGTTTTCATATTTTCCTAATGCGAATCAGTAATATTCAGAACTATTGGCATTTTATTTTCTCTTTTCTTCCATTTCCTGTCTGTTTCTTCGTCAGTAAGCAATGTCAGTATAATAATTCAATGCCTCCCGTCCCGCCTTGCACGAGATGAGTGAAGACGAACGTTTTCGGAAGGGCGAAGGGTGAGAGAGGGGTAACTAAGAAGGGAAAAGGGTTAAAACTTGATGAAGGGAGCGAAAGGGAGGAAGAATCTCGAGAAGCGAGGTGGGTGTAGAATGGCGAGGGGCTGGCTAAGAGTGGAAGAAGAGAAAGACTACCCCGAGCTGCTTCTTAAATGGAAAAGATTATCCAAGAGAGAGGTCTTACTGGAAAGTAGGGGGAGCTTGCTTACAGCCGGCCTTCTGAACGTCCGATCAATACTAAGTAATGCAGCAGAGTACCTTGCTCATCTAATATACATACGTGCAGGGAGGAAGACCAGAGTCTACGATGTCCATTATTTCCGTGCCAAGTCAAACGTTCTGCCCGAAATGAAATTAAGCGAGGAGACAAGAGAGTGCAAGCGACCCCTTTTTCTTCGCGTCCTAACTTATGCGACCCCGACATCAGAATAGCGCTCGTGAAACACAATGTCCAAATGTCCGTAAAAACTTGCAGCAGTCAAATAAAAACCGCCACGGATACAAGTAGGTTACGCACTTGGCACTCTCACCTGACAAATGCGTCACTTCCTGCGCGAGAAGTGGAGGACATACTATTAGGAATGTATGAAGATCGAGTTATAAAGATTTAGTGTCTTTTACAATACTCATACAAAGTTAAAAGTAAGGGACATCACACCGAGCGGGATGGCTCACACGGTAACGTCTGTGGCCCATAATTGGGAGGTCGTGTGTTCGATACCCATGACCGACCTTCCTCACCCATTGGTTATTTCAGGGGTTTCCTCGGGTCGCCAGGCGAATGCTGGGAAGATAATTACATCCCACGAATGTCCTGTCCCTCCATTTCATCACCATTCTCATTTCACCTCACCTTTCATCTGCTTGGTCTCTTTTAGGGTTGCAAGTGTCGCGGAAAGTCCCGGCGTGTGCATGGCAGGGAAATAAGGTGCTTTGAGGAAACAGCCGTCGCAGCCATCACCCGGGGAGTTCAAATCTGTATATGGTACGGACCCTGCTCTATGCCTGTTGTGCCTCCAGCTCTGGCCGCCCTCTGTCTCCTCTCACTTCATCCCTCCCTCCCGGGAGCGCCCCGTCAGCGGTCTAGGCACCAAAGATCTACGTAGGTCGAGGTTCTAAGTTCCACTCCGCTTTTAGCCCTGTTCTATCCTATCCTTAAGGACATCACGCGCCCTAGTTTATATATTACACACGAGGCAAATGGTTCAAAAGCCAACCAATCTTCCTTAAATTATAATGAAGTTATATAATTTACATTTAAATGAAAAAGGGTATGAAAGAAAATATAAAAACTATGATAGAAAGAAGCACTGTACAGAAAGAAAGAATAAATGACTGCATAAAGAAAGAGACAAAAAAAGAAAGAAAGGTAGGAAGTATGAAAGATAGAAAGGAGCAAAGCAAAAAGTTTGCTTAAATATTTGACTTTGAAACCAGCTACTTCATAGGCCCATAGTACCATATGAGCAATCAGAAACCACCAGTGTACACTAATTGAAAACACATATCCTAATTACAGCTGTCAAATTTCTCCAATTTTTAATAGATTTAAGTATGCTATACCAACGGCTATGACAAATATACAAATTTACACCGTACATATTGGTATGCTGCTGAACCGTGCAGTATATACATCTAGCAGTCTAAACATGTTTCGTATACATTTACGTTCACTGCAGGAATACGTGGAATAGTAGCAGTGGGAATGGATTTTTAAATGGGTATACCTATGTTGTGTCAGTTATCTTAAAGAGCAAAAAGTAAATAAATATAACCCTTATTGTGCTTTAAATTAAGAGGGGCAGGACAGTGATAATTTTACAAGCAATTGATTGCATTTCTTTTTAGTACGGATCACATGAAATACACTCTCAAATTCTCAACACAGGATTAATCTATTGCATGCGCTTTTCACTTTGGAACATAAAAGGAGAATGATAATGCAACACGAATGCAAATTAAATACAAAAACTACTGTTGAAAATAAGAGTTATGTCACAACTTCACCGGATGCATAACCTGCAGTAGATACCTACACTTTTCAATAATTCCTTCAGTTAAAGTTGACAAGATGTTATGGCATCTGAGCAGAGGTACATCCGGTGAACGTAGTATCTTGGGAAGCTCTGCACCTCTTATCGACCTATGGTTTGGTGCATAGCGCGAGCTATCACGTGACCAATCAGTTGCAACGAAAGGGTAAAACACTCAGGTCATTGGTAAAATGATGGCCAACAACACCCAGGGATGTACATGTAAATCTCGTATACAGCTGTGGTAGCTTTCCATGGCACTTCATTGTAACTAATGATTCATGGGTAATCTGTTCCTCATCTAGTCCATAATTTCTCTTTTGCCAAAGTGGTAATTAATGTTCATCTAATTGGAGTTTATAAAAATGCTTTTGAGCATATTCATAGAGAACTTTTGAGAACTTAATATATAGCTATGCATTAGAACATTATTATTATTATTATTATTATTATTATTATTATATAATAATGGATTAAGCAAATTAGTAAAGCATGAGCTATAAGGGATACAAAAATGGAATACCGAGCGCTTATCCATAGAAGCAGTTTTAATGAATCGCTCTTTAGCTCAAGATCTTGTATAGCGAGATTGAATTTCCAGCACTAGTAACAAAACGACGAGAGTAATTAGATACAGCAGGTGCTTAGTACACTAATATCTTTTCCAAAGAATTGGTTCAAACTGTTAACCGTATCATAATTTTATTACTTCCCATCATCTCAAAGATAATATGGCAAGCAATCGCCCCGCATACTGCGAAGGGAGATACCAAATCCATTATACAACACTGTTGATCTTAAGAATGTCATTATAGCAAATAATATCCTGAAGTTAAAAGTTATAGACTATTGTCTTCATGATTACATACAGGACCACCATTTCCCGGCTTAATAACCAGTGTTAGTTAAAGTAGAGCTACCCATTGAAGGAGTTTTGGTCATTAATTAGCACACATGATGCTAGTTATCGTGCATGATGCCTTTGAACAAAAATGAGCTCGTACATACGGTCGAGTTGGGTATATTGTATCCAACGGTTGCCAGCTCTCACTCTATTCCGTTTGGTGAACCAAACGAGTTTATGTATGTACTCCTACTCGGACGCCCAATGTGACCGAGAAAGGCGGAGGCTCACTGTTTGCATTTTTTTTTAAAAAAAAAGGTCCCTTGCGTTACCCAGTTAATCATACTGTTTTTTTACTGGTATACAATTATGCAACACACAGACACACAAACACCCATGCCCATGGCGGGACTCGAACCCGCGACCCTCAGCTTAAAATGAAATGAAGGAGTTTTCACCCATAAAATGAAACCGAAAAAAATTACGTATGACAGCGCTTAGGTATTGTTATTTAGAAAACAACATAACAATAATAAGAATAATAAAGTGTTAAAGTCACTTAGAACTACTTATAAGGAAACTTTCTTTGATTTTATGTTGATAATATTCGAGAGTTCGTGTTGCAATACTTAAGGTGCTTTCAAGAATCGTTAGTTCACACGAGAGATTTTTATCACGACAGAGTTTATTATAAGGTTTGTATCTCGTTAAAACAAAACGCAATTTAAATTACAACAGGTTTGTTTGTATTCCAATTAATTTGAAGACGCATTAATGTAAAACAACAACTTTTGAGTTAATTATGTTAATTTGTGTTGAAAGCTTGCTAGTAACATAATTTACTGTAATGGCAAATGTGCAAATTCTGAATTTAGGGAATATTCGATAATACTCGATGTTGGCAATTTATTGTATTATATCTAAGTCGTAATGTTTATTAACTGTAAGATATCTTTATACACATGACTCTAAGTTGTTCTTTCCTCTCACATAAATTCTGAATGGATCTATATAAAACTTGAATGATATTTATTTTACGACATATTTTAATGTATAAGAAAACGCAAGAAAATGGGATTTGTGTATCATAATGCAGTAAAAGAAGTTTTGACCGTAACACTTGGCAGAAACTAAGTCAGAAAGGTAGTAACATGGTATCATAATGCGGTTGCCATTAATTTGGCCTTAACGTACCGAAGCAATGTGCCTGACAACACTATGATATCAACTCTAGAACGAGCGAATGCTCGTGCCAGTAAGTGCCCATTTCCCACGAGAGCTCATATAAGCAAAAGCTCAACCAGATTTGGTATATTCGTTGCTGCTTTTCGAACGAGTTGAGTTGGAATAAACGAGTGAGTCTCATTATGTACCATATGAAACGAACGAGTAAAACAAATGCCCTTGACAGCTCTTTTAAAAACTCCTGCAACCAATTTCAGCAGATATATGCTAACAAGGAGTTCCTTCATAAAGGGCCGTCTATACTTCCCGAGCATACATACCTTTAACTGACGTCACGAGCGTAGCAGGACCGGAGGTTGTCAAGTCGTGCCACCGCCCAGGGCGACAAGTTTTAGGGGCGGCAAAATCTTAAAACATGAGCAAGATATTTGAAATTAGGACGGAATTACAAATCAGGCTTACACTTCTAGCGACTTTATGGGGATTTTTTGCCATGAAACTGTGAAAAACGAAGCCTTAATGGTATCCTGGAAGTAGCGCTCTTTTGTGCGTTCAGTTACTTGTGTTGTTAGCCTACTTTGTTAGTAACTACTGTTTTTAACTCCAGGGAAACTCAATTGAACAACTTTGAATTAAACGCAATAAGAAGACACATCTACAGCTACTATACCCGAAAAGAGCATGCTACCGCAAACAAATTTATTTCTTCGCCTAAATAGACAGAGGTATTTCAGGGAAGCTTTAGGTCTTTGAATAAGGTCCTCCATGATTTTAGCCTTGAGCTCAAGACAGTAAACAAGGGAAAAATAATACTTCAAAGATGCGATATTGTGCTTCTAACAGTATTCTTTTTAACACACATACAAAGTAGGAGTTTCACAGAAATAGTATGGTTGGCTGAAACACGGTTAAATTCCGGCCACACCGTGTTAAAGCCTGGCTGATGACAGAATTTAAAGGTCCATAAAGTCATTCGCAGGACATTATTATTGATCATCCTGGAGTATTTAACTTTTGTGGTCATTTACTACTCTTCAATTCGAGATCTGGGGATTACCACGAAGACATTAACCATGACCATTTTCACAAATGGTTTAAGGATTAGTTACTCTTTAACATCCCATGATATTGTTATAGACAACGCCCCATACCACACGATCCAATTAGATAAGCGCACACCAACAGTAACACTAAATGACAAATGGTGGAGTGGCTTACACGCCATAATATGGCATGTAATATTACAATGAAGAATGGAGAGTTTTTTAACTTGTTCCACATAAAAAAAACAAACCTAGAACTAAATATGTTGCGGATGAACTAGCTAAATAACATTGTCATCAAACCATACGATTACCCCATAGTAGGATATATAGGAGAGAGCTGGGCCACTTTTTTGCGTTTATATGGGAAAGGATAGGGAAAACGAGGCTGGATGGGGTGGTTCAAGGAGGAAAATGCGTTTATATGGGAGAGATAGGGAATACGACGACCGATACTATGCTAAAGAGGGTTGAAGGAGGGAAATACGTTTATATGGAAGAAATAGTAGAGAGGTGTTAGGCTAGGAGGGTTTAAGTATGCGTTTATAAGGAGAGACGAGAAAACGGAGAGAGATCCTATGTTAGGATACACAGGTGTTAAAGTTAGGTTAGATAGGAAACCAAAGAGATACTCAGCTAGACAGGGGACAGGAGAGGAATGCGCTTTATGAGAGGTAGAGGATACGGGGAGTGGTGTTAGGCTAGACAGAGATTGAGAGTAGAGTATGCGTTTATATGTTTGAGAAGTATAGGAACAGGAAGAGGGTGCTAGGCTAGACAGAGGTTGAGGAGTAGAGTATAGGTTATATGAGAGGTATAGGAAAACGAGGGGAGGTGTTAGGCTAGACAGAGGCTGAGTAATGTATGGTTTATATGAGCGGTATAGGAAAACGATGAGAGGTGTTAGACTAGACAGGGCTTGAAACGTAGTGCATGGTTTATATGAGAGATATAGGAAAACGAGGAAAGGTGTTAGGCTAGACAGAAGTCGAGGAGTAGAGTATGGTTTATATCAGAAGTATAGGAAAACGAGGAGAGGTATTAGGTTAGGAGAATTGAGTTTGTGTTTATAAGGAGAGACGAGAAAACGGAGAGAGATCCTATGCTAGGATAGACAGGTGTTAAAGTTAGGTTAGATAGGAAACCAAGGAGTGATACTCAGCTAGAGGGGCGGGGGGGGGGTAGGAGGGAATGAGCTTTTGAGAGGTAGGGGATACGGGGAGTGGTGTTAGGCTAGACAGGGCTTGAAACGTAGGGCATGGTTTATATGTATGAGAAGTATAGGAACAGGAAGAGGGGTGCTAGGCTAGACAGAGGTTGAGGAGTAGAGTATAGTTTATATGAGAGGTATAGGAAAACGAGGAGAGGAGTTAGACTAAACAGAGGTCGAGGAGCAGAGTATGGTTTATGTGAGAGTCATAGGTAAACGAGAGAGGCGTTAGGCTAGACAGAGCTAGAGGAGTAGAGAATGGTTTATATGAGAGGTATAGGAACAGGAGGAGAGGTGTTAGGCTAGACAGGTAGTGTAGCAGTAGGAATATGGACTTATATACAGGAGAGATAGGGAATAGGAGGTGCTAGACTTGAAAGCGACTTTAGACGTGAACTTAGTGGAAAACTGTTTCATGTCAATGTTCTAGACATGCCCATCACGTAACCTATTCAGGGAAAAGGTGACTCGTTCAGGGGAAAAAGGTGACTGCTCAGGGAAAAAGGAGGCCCACAAAGGGAAAAAGTTGACTAGCAAAGGGAAAAACGTGACCAGTAAAGGGAAAAATGTCACCAGCAAAGGGGAAAATGTGACCAGCAAAGGGAAAAAGGTGAGCCATAAAGGGAAAAAGATGACCTGCAACGGGAAAAGCTAACCCACTAACACTAACAGGTAAGTAATTCAGGTAGTATTGCAAGAGGCTGACTGGATCATAGCAGTGTATGATTTCACAGGTAATTCAGATAGTATCGTATGTATTTAGGCTAATTCGTCTAATAACACAGGATAGATTCCAGATGCTAACTGCATCATGCTCTGCATGATTTCACAGATAATTCAGCTAGTATCGTAGGTATTTAGGCTAATTCAGCTAGTATCACAAGAGGATAGATTCTAGGGTTGGGTATAGCATAGTTTCATATTTCACAGGTAATTCAGGTAGTATCACGGGTGCTCGTGCTAATTTAGAGCAGGAATTCGTATCAGAGCTAGTTAAGGTAATTTCACATGATTCGGGTAGTATCACAGGTATTTAAATCATTTTCACAGCCAATTCAGCTAGTATCTTAAGCATTTAAGCTAATTCAGCTAGTATCACAGGAGGCTAGATTCCAGAGGCTAACTGCATCATAGCTATGCATGATTTCACAGCTAATTCAGCTAGTATCGTAGGTATTTAGGCTAATTCAGCTAGTATCAGCTGAAGGTTAGATTCCAGGGTTGGGTATAGCATAGTTTCATATTTCACAGGTAATTCAGAGGGTATCGTAGGTATTTAGGATAATTCAAGTAACATAGGTGTTTAGAGTAATTAAGCAAGCATTACAGGAGGGTAGGTTCCAGGGGTTGGTTATAGCCTAGTTTCGTATTTTACAGATAGTTCAGGTAATATCGTAAGTATTTGGGTAATCAGCATAGTTTCACAGATGCTCGTGATAATTTCGATCAGAGATTTGTATCACAGCTATTTAAGGTAAATGCAGATGATTCAGGTTGTATCAATGGTATTTGTGTCATTTTAACAGGTAATTCAGATAGTGTCTAAGTATTTGGGCGATTCAAGCATCATAGGTGTTTAGAGTAACTCAGCTAGTATCACAGGAGGCTAGATTCAATGATCAGGGTTCCGTATCAGAGCTATTTAATGTAATTTCACTTGATTCGAGTAGTATCACAGGTATTTAAGTCATTTTAAGGGGCAATTCAACTAGTATCACAGGTACTCATGGTAATATAGAGAGTAATTCGATTATAAAACTTTTCTCATCCAACGTTACAACAATTTATATACTTTTTTCTAAATCTTACAAACTTATTATATGTTAAACAGTTATTGTACGATGCGGAGAGGGATAAACTGCATATTGGTTCACAAATTGAAAAGCTTTACGTCAACATACCTTTATTTTAGTTCGTTATAGATGTCTCTCCCCTTTTATCTAGGCTTGAGACTAGCACTAGGATTGCTCCTAATGGCAGGGTTACCACCTTCCCTTCCATCTTCTTCTTTCTTCATCAGGCGTCAGCTATCTGCATATACAGCACTCAGATAACTTCTTTTTTAAGATTGTAGACTCACTAGAAAATCTTTATCTTTAACTTACATTCTTTTAAGCACTGTTTGTAATGGCGTAATGTCCATACGCATATGTTGTTATCCCGTCATCAGCAATAATTCTTTTATCATCAAACGGAGTCAATGCAATTTTATTCACTTGTACTGTAGCAAGGGCATGCTTTCGTGATAGGATCAGATTCATAGGTGTTCTGATGATTTCACTGGTTTTAAGACAGTCTGTATAGCTGTCAAACGAAATGTACTGCTTAATAGCGCTACGTTCTATACCTTTAATCTTTTTTATCATTGACCCTTGAATATCTAAGGCATACATCTTAGGACGTAGTCCAACAAAGCGTAGGATGATTTTGCTATTAGCCTCATCTTTAAATTTTCCCAATACCTTCTTGTTCTGAGTAGAGTAACATATATGGTTGGCAGGGTAATCAGCTGTATCGAGATGCTCAAGAAAACGTAGCTTGTCCTGGTACACATCTTCAGTTGTTACACGATGAATGAACGAATCAGTGTCCATATACATAAGCTTCAGGTTTTCAGCTCCATAATAAGGCAACAAAACGTCGTAATGATAGTTATACATTAATGTCTTGGAGATGTCCAACACACTCATACCAATGTATATAGGCTTGTTGAATACAATCTGACGAGAGGCCATATGTACAGCAGCTAGATTATCAGCATATATCGTCCTGTCGACAAACGTAGGCTTGGCGATCAGCTTCTCTAGAGTTTTTTCATTGGTCACCAGTCGTATATCCATACGATTACGCAGGTTCTCCATAGTTTTTCCAAACATAGCGTTGTTAAAGAGTTTGTAGAGATCCTTCTCGAAATCATTTGCAGCTTGTTGTCGTAGCCTGTTGTTAAATTCCACATAAGGTTTCAACCACTGAGACTGTCGGAATTGTAGCACACGATGGATTTTTGTTAGTCGTAGTCCATGACTAAGAGCTTGCTTCAAAGCCATGTAATGCACTACATACTTCTTTCGAGGTCCAAGATGAGGTATCAGTTTCTTTGTAGATGATTCCAATGGTTTCATACACTCTGGCAGGAAAGGTAGATCGTTGTGTAGATCGTGAAGTTCTGCAGGATACTCGATGTTGACTTCTAATATGTACCCATGAGGATCATCTTCTTGTAGTGTTTCTAAGTTGATTTCTTCAGGTGACACCCACTGAAATCCACCAAAAGGAAGGGCGTGACACATTGCCCACCCATATTGGTTATTTGCGTCCTCGTATGTGATAAATTGGGTTGGTCTCGTCGGATCAAACTTCTCCATATAAGTGTTATTAGCCTCAGCATACCGATGAGAAACTTGGCATAAACCTCCTCTTATACCTGATTCCACCATGAGTAGTTGATCATAATCTTGTAACAGCTCTAACTTAATTCCAGTATACAGTAACATAGCGTCCCATGTTAGACCTGGAGAGGTAAAATAATGGGCGGGATCGACTTTGTGTGTTTTAAGGGTTTGCTCTCTGAACGTCTCAAAGACGTCAGCTAGAAGAAGTACATCCGAAGTTAAGTAGAGATCGCTGTACTCTCCCAGGTTTCTCACATTAAACAGCTCCCATACATTTCTAGCATGATCGTAGTCAGCATCAGTAATTTCTTCTTCATTTAATCTATTGTAGAAGGAGTCCTTAGGGGGCAAGCAGGTCTCGTTCAGGGCATCCCATGACGTAACAAAATCATATGGAAATACACCCTTACGGGTCATCAACTTCAATTTGTCTTCTCCAAAGTACTTTAGCGTTTCAGGATACGAGGTTAGATTTTTTACCAACTTATCCAAGCTTGTACTGAGGAATCGGAAGCTATCCACAAATCGAAGCTTTATATCTCCTACATACTTGGTGAATGAGATATAGCTTTCTTCAGAGTTAGGAATTACCTCCACACGTTCACTTGTACAACCCAGCTCCTTAACAATGAAATGAGAGTCATATCCGCTAAGGTTATGCATGAAGACTGGTATATATTTAGGTGTTTTACAGGCTAAATTACATTCATTATGAAGACTTCCACGATATTCACCGCTGATGTGATCATGGTCGCGTACTTTATAGTTCTCTTCTGTAAAGGGTTTTCTACACAAGTAGCATGTCGTAGAAGACTCGAAATCCTTTTGCTGTTGATCCGTAAGTTTCAGAGGCTTAGCAGATTTGTATATATTACCAATCATTTTTGCAAGAGATGTCAGGTACAGCATAAACTTCTGAGCAGCATCAGCACCACGATACACATAGGGTTGCTTAGGAAGACCAGTTTCGAGATGTTCAACACTGGATGTAGGCTTCACGTAAACACAGAAGCTCATTGGTGTGTGCTCTTGATAAGGGGTTGTATAGGAAGTTTCAGGATTGGGTATACACGTATGGCATGGAGTGAGAATACTCTCAAAATCCGCATAGATGACATAAGGTACTTTCAGCATCCTCTCAACATTTTTAAACTGTACAATTGATTTCTCCTTGGTAGGCATAACTACCCTTGCAACACCATGTTGAATACAGACGGCTGCATGTTCTTGTAGTTTTTCCTGTCCACTTCGTCCGCTCTGGTAATCAAAATATGTAAAGCAGCGCTTACAAGTATAAACCCGTCCATTATGGTTAGTTTTCTGGCGTCGAACGAGTTTCTCAAAATTCTTTATATACACGTAGTGATGTTTTCCACTGCTGTCATTCAATAGTAGCAGGTCGCGATGTTCAGGTAGTTCAATATCAGCAACCTTTATCGGATACACTTCGTGCTTCTCATCCAACCCGAAAACGTTAATAGACATATTGTTAAACTTCTCAAATTTAGGTATTTGAGAAAGTGGAGTAGGGTAGGAAACACAGCTGAAGTCGTACTTATCTTGAAGCTGCTTGTATTTGCTCACACGTTGCGCATCCTTCCCTATGAATTTAGCTAATATAGAGTACATGAAACATTTCTCGTCGGTAAAGTTCTGAATGTTTATACACGCTTCTTTAGCTCCGACAGATGACGGTAGTGGTATGTAGCTACTTCCTCGTAACGGGTTGTACTTGTTGATACGAAGTCGAACTCCTTCCACAGCAAGCAAAGCCCAGCTGCTACCCTTAAGCTGAGACTCCTCCATTTCAGTCACCAATTTCTTGAATTTCACTTCAATCGTTGACTCCAGTTCTGTTTCTAGAAACACAGCTTGATTCCGTGTTTTAAATGTTTTGTCACAGGTTTCTCCAATACTGTTAACAAATCGACACTCAGCCAGCAGATTAATTTTAACACTCTTATGAATGCTAAGCTCTTTATGCACAGCCTGGATTATACGTTGTTTTGCCTCTTGCAGATACATATTTAGGTCCTTAGCTGATTCGCATCGTATAAAATACGATTTCAATCGTCCTTCGAATGAAGTTTCGTATTCTTTCATACCACAGTCCTCCATTGTTGACAGCAACTGATGTTTAGTTGGCTCCAATCTTCTTTTCTTCTGAGGGCTGCTTATTTCACATATATCTTCGTGTCGCTGTCCCTTATAACAATCTTTGAAGGTTACATTACAATGTTTACATTTGAAGAGCTTCTTGCAGCATATCTCGTGTCTTCTCTTGTCATAACCTCGGAGGAACTTCCTCCCACATTTTCCGCATGCATATCCAGTAGCGCTTGGAATAATATCCTTATACGCTGAGTTATTCATCTTTATTCTTGATGTAATAACGTATTAATCACTGATCAATGAAATGTAGACCTCTTCACCTTGACACCACTTTAGAAAGCTGATTATTCTTGGAGAGAACACGATGTTAACACCTCAAGACTAATTAGCACAATGAAGTCCAATGCCCTAGATCACCATATTTATAGAGGGAGCACGAACCTTTTAGATCAATCATAAACTCGTTTCATAACCAGATGTATATGATCGCTCAACGTGTATTAACCCCACAGCCATATAACCTCAAGTCTAGAGACAGGATGTTTATGACGTCACACCCAGAGACAGAATGTCTGACAGCATCAAACACGTTTAAACTCGTCTAATAACTACCTGCTTAAGCTGTCACACCAGCAAGAGAAGATTTCTCCCACGCTCATTCAGACATATATTTCAAATTCAAAGCCTACCACCACCATCACCACCTATTGTACCAAGGTTAATTACAGCTGTATTATCACAGTACTTAAAGTAAAAGCTCAAAAGGTAACGAGAAGATGTCCCCCTTATTTACTTAATTATCTCATGTTTTCATTCCGTTTTCAATTCTTCCTTTCCATCTTCTCACAGAAAGCCCATTACATTTAACTACAATCACGAGAAAAGCAATTTTTCCAGAGTTTCACAGATTCTAAGCTTCTAAATCGAACCCGGTAATACTTTTAATAAATGTATTTTAGCTCCCCAATATCAGCATCTACCATTTAATCTTTACTCGAACCTGATATGATCCATAAGCTTGAAGATATATGAAATCACCCCTTCGGGATTCTATCTAAGTACTTTAAAGTAATTTTTATAACGATAACGATATTTAAGGACTAGATACTCTGTTTACGTTTACCTTGACATGTCTATCTAAATTAAATTACGAGTTATTAAATGTTTGCAAGTAAATTTCATTGAATCGGTATTCGAACCCAGAACACCAGGAACAAAATAATTTATAATATTAGTCTGACATGTTAAGCAAAGCTGTATGCAGTTACATCATCGATCTAAGTGATATATTCTAGTGTACAGAGGAAAATTAAGAAAGTCATTAAAAAATCG
Source organism: Deroplatys truncata (assembly GCA_030765065.1). NCBI lineage: Eukaryota > Metazoa > Arthropoda > Insecta > Mantodea > Mantidae > Deroplatys > Deroplatys truncata. Next base: position 333,079,949 of record CM060990.1, read on the forward strand.
GGAATCGAACCAAGCACAACTGATTGGCAATTATATACAGCATTAATCACCCAGTACAGAACCTATCAATCATGCTTTGCTGCACTCCTCTACATCACTTAGTTTCCGAGATAATGAAAATTTAAAAATTAAGGATCGAACCCAGGACGTCAGGTATCTAATTACACATTTCCAAGATACTACCTAATAACATAAACGCAATAAAGTTTATTTGGCGTCTTTATCTTAATTGGTTTAGGAGTTATTAAATTTATAAGTAAATTCCATCGAATCAGTATTCGAACCCAGAACACGAAGAACAAAATAATTTATAATATGAGTTTGGTATGCTTAAAGGTGCTGTATGTAGTTACAGCATCAATCTAACTGATATTTTCTAGAGTATAGAGTAAAATTATGGAAGTCATTAAAAAATCGGGATTCTAACTAGAGACAACCGATTAAAAATTATATACAGTATTAATTACACATTATAACAGCTATCAAACATGCTTTGGTCCATTCCTCTAGCTTTCTTAGTTTCCGAGATAATAAAGTTTTTAAAATTAAGGATCGAACCCAGGACACCAGGTACCAAAATATACATTCACAAGAAACTACCTAATGACATTAATGTAATAAAGTTTATTTGGCGTCTTTATCTTAATTAGTCTCAGAGTTATTAGAAGATGAATTTGCATTCACTCCTAGGATTCGAACTCAGGCATCCCGGTCAACTTGGAACAATATCCTAATGACGCGGCGCATTCCAAAGAATTGATTAGTTTTTATCCCAATGTTCTATCTCTTTTCATTCAGGAGATATAAGCGATTAAACAGTAGAAATAATATGTATGTTTGAGCCCACAGAGAGATGCCGACATCTGATAAAGTTCTTTGATCTATGCCGGCAAGCTCCGCCCATTTTATTTCTACTGTATAATCGCTTATATCTCCTGAATGAAAAGAGATAGAACATTGGGATAAAAACTAATCAATTCTTTGGAATGCGCCGCGTCATTAGGGTATTGTTCCAAGTTGACCGGGATGCCTGAGTTCGAATCCTAGGAGTGAATGCAAATTCATCTTCTAAAAACTCTGAGACTAATTAAGATAAAGACGCCAAATAAACTTTATTACATTAATGTCATTAGGTAGTTTCTTGTGAATGTATATTTTGGTACCTGGTGTCCTGGGTTCGATCCTTAATTTTAAAAACTTTATTATCTCGGAAACTAAGAAAGCTAGAAGAATGCACCAAAGCATGTTTGATAGCTGTTATAATGTGTAATTAATACTGTATATAATTTTTAATCGGTTGTCTCTAGTTAGAATCCCGATTTTTTAATGACTTCCATAATTTTACTCTATACTCTAGAAAATATCAGTTAGATTGATGCTGTAACTACATACAGCACCTTTAAGCATGCCAAACTCATATTATAAATTATTTTGTTCTTCGTGTTCTGGGTTCGAATACTGATTCGATGGAATTTACTTATAAATTTAATAACTCCTAAACCAATTAAGATAAAGACGCCAAATAAACTTTATTGCGTTTATGTTATTAGGTAGTATCTTGTAGATGTGTAATTAGATACCTGACGTCCTGGGTTCGATCCTTAATTTTTAAATTTTCATTATCTCGGAAACTAAGTGATGTAAAGGAGTGCAGCAAAGCCTGATTGATAGGTTCTGTACCGGGTGATTAATGCTGTATATAATTGCCAATCAGTTGTGCTTGGTTCGATTCCCGATTTTTTTATGACTTTCTTAATTTTCCTCTGTACACTAGAATATATCACTTAGATCGATGATGTAACTGCATACAGCTTTGCTTAACATGTCAGACTAATATTATAAATTATTTTGTTCCTGGTGTTCTGGGTTCGAATACCGATTCAATGAAATTTACTTGCAAACATTTAATAACTCGTAATTTAATTTAGATAGACATGTCAAGGTAAACGTAAACAGAGTATCTAGTCCTTAAATATCGTTATCGTTATAAAAATTACTTTAAAGTACTTAGATAGAATCCCGAAGGGGTGATTTCATATATCTTCAAGCTTATGGATCATATCAGGTTCGAGTAAAGATTAAATGGTAGATGCTGATATTGGGGAGCTAAAATACATTTATTAAAAGTATTACCGGGTTCGATTTAGAAGCTTAGAATCTGTGAAACTCTGGAAAAATTGCTTTTCTCGTGATTGTAGTTAAATGTAATGGGCTTTCTGTGAGAAGATGGAAAGGAAGAATTGAAAACGGAATGAAAACATGAGATAATTAAGTAAATAAGGGGGACATCTTCTCGTTACCTTTTGAGCTTTTACTTTAAGTACTGTGATAATACAGCTGTAATTAACCTTGGTACAATAGGTGGTGATGGTGGTGGTAGGCTTTGAATTTGAAATATATGTCTGAATGAGCGTGGGAGAAATCTTCTCTTGCTGGTGTGACAGCTTAAGCAGGTAGTTATTAGACGAGTTTAAACGTGTTTGATGCTGTCAGACATTCTGTCTCTGGGTGTGACGTCATAAACATCCTGTCTCTAGACTTGAGGTTATATGGCTGTGGGGTTAATACACGTTGAGCGATCATATACATCTGGTTATGAAACGAGTTTATGATTGATCTAAAAGGTTCGTGCTCCCTCTATAAATATGGTGATCTAGGGCATTGGACTTCATTGTGCTAATTAGTCTTGAGGTGTTAACATCGTGTTCTCTCCAAGAATAATCAGCTTTCTAAAGTGGTGTCAAGGTGAAGAGGTCTACATTTCATTGATCAGTGATTAATACGTTATTACATCAAGAATAAAGATGAATAACTCAGCGTATAAGGATATTATTCCAAGCGCTACTGGATATGCATGCGGAAAATGTGGGAGGAAGTTCCTCCGAGGTTATGACAAGAGAAGACACGAGATGAGCTGCAAGAAGCTCTTCAAATGTAAGCATTGTAATGTAACCTTCAAAGATTGTTATAAGGGACAGCGACACGAAGATATATGTGAAATAAGCAGCCCTCAGAAGAAAAGAAGATTGGAGCCAACTAAACATCAGTTGCTGTCAACAATGGAGGACTGTGGTATGAAAGAATACGAAACTTCATTCGAAGGACGATTGAAATCGTATTTTATACGATGCGAATCAGCTAAGGACCTAAATATGTATCTGCAAGAGGCAAAACAACGTATAATCCAGGCTGTGCATAAAGAGCTTAGCATTCATAAGAGTGTTAAAATTAATCTGCTGGCTGAGTGTCGATTTGTTAACAGTATTGGAGAAACCTGTGACAAAACATTTAAAACACGGAATCAAGCTGTGTTTCTAGAAACAGAACTGGAGTCAACGATTGAAGTGAAATTCAAGAAATTGGTGACTGAAATGGAGGAGTCTCAGCTTAAGGGTAGCAGCTGGGCTTTGCTTGCTGTGGAAGGAGTTCGACTTCGTATCAACAAGTACAACCCGTTACGAGGAAGTAGCTACATACCACTACCGTCATCTGTCGGAGCTAAAGAAGCGTGTATAAACATTCAGAACTTTACCGACGAGAAATGTTTCATGTACTCTATATTAGCTAAATTCATAGGGAAGGATGCGCAACGTGTGAGCAAATACAAACAACTTCAAGATAAGTACGACTTCAGCTGTGTTTCCTACCCTACTCCACTTTCTCAAATACCTAAATTTGAGAAGTTTAACAATATGTCTATTAACGTTTTCGGGTTGGATGAGAAGCACGAAGTGTATCCGATAAAGGTTGCTGATATTGAACTACCTGAACATCGCGACCTGCTACTATTGAATGACAGCAGTGGAAAACATCACTACGTGTATATAAAGAATTTTGAGAAACTCGTTCGACGCCAGAAAACTAACCATAATGGACGGGTTTATACTTGTAAGCGCTGCTTTACACATTTTGATGACCAGAGCGGACGAAGTGGACAGGAAAAACTACAAGAACATGCAGCCGTCTGTATTCAACATGGTGTTGCAAGGGTAGTTATGCCTACCAAGGAGAAATCAATTGTACAGTTTAAAAATGTTGAGAGGATGCTGAAAGTACCTTATGTCATCTATGCGGATTTTGAGAGTATTCTCACTCCATGCCATACGTGTATACCCAATCCTGAAACTTCCTATACAACCCCTTATCAAGAGCACACACCAATGAGCTTCTGTGTTTACGTGAAGCCTACATCCAGTGTTGAACATCTCGAAACTGGTCTTCCTAAGCAACCCTATGTGTATCGTGGTGCTGATGCTGCTCAGAAGTTTATGCTGTACCTGACATCTCTTGCAAAAATGATTGGTAATATATACAAATCTGCTAAGCCTCTGAAACTTACGGATCAACAGCAAAAGGATTTCGAGTCTTCTACGAAATGCTACTTGTGTAGAAAACCCTTTACAGAAGAGAACTATAAAGTACGCGACCATGATCACATCAGCGGTGAATATCGTGGAAGTCTTCATAATGAATGTAATTTAGCCTGTAAAACACCTAAATATATACCAGTCTTCATGCATAACCTTAGCGGATATGACTCTCATTTCATTGTTAAGGAGCTGGGTTGTACAAGTGAACGTGTGGAGGTAATTCCTAACTCTGAAGAAAGCTATATCTCATTCACCAAGTATGTAGGAGATATAAAGCTTCGATTTGTGGATAGCTTCCGATTCCTCAGTACAAGCTTGGATAAGTTGGTAAAAAATCTAACCTCGTATCCTGAAACGCTAAAGTACTTTGGAGAAGACAAATTGAAGTTGATGACCCGTAAGGGTGTATTTCCATATGATTTTGTTACGTCATGGGATGCCCTGAACGAGACCTGCTTGCCCCCTAAGGACTCCTTCTACAATAGATTAAATGAAGAAGAAATTACTGATGCTGACTACGATCATGCTAGAAATGTATGGGAGCTGTTTAATGTGAGAAACCTGGGAGAGTACAGCGATCTCTACTTAACTTCGGATGTACTTCTTCTAGCTGATGTCTTTGAGACGTTCAGAGAGCAAACCCTTAAAACACACAAAGTCGATCCCGCCCATTATTTTACCTCTCCAGGTCTAACATGGGACGCTATGTTACTGTATACTGGAATTAAGTTAGAGCTGTTACAAGATTATGATCAACTACTCATGGTGGAATCAGGTATAAGAGGAGGTTTATGCCAAGTTTCTCATCGGTATGCTGAGGCTAATAACACTTATATGGAGAAGTTTGATCCGACGAGACCAACCCAATTTATCACATACGAGGACGCAAATAACCAATATGGGTGGGCAATGTGTCACGCCCTTCCTTTTGGTGGATTTCAGTGGGTGTCACCTGAAGAAATCAACTTAGAAACACTACAAGAAGATGATCCTCATGGGTACATATTAGAAGTCAACATCGAGTATCCTGCAGAACTTCACGATCTACACAACGATCTACCTTTCCTGCCAGAGTGTATGAAACCATTGGAATCATCTACAAAGAAACTGATACCTCATCTTGGACCTCGAAAGAAGTATGTAGTGCATTACATGGCTTTGAAGCAAGCTCTTAGTCATGGACTACGACTAACAAAAATCCATCGTGTGCTACAATTCCGACAGTCTCAGTGGTTGAAACCTTATGTGGAATTTAACAATAGGCTACGACAACAAGCTGCAAATGATTTCGAGAAGGATCTCTACAAACTCTTTAACAACGCTATGTTTGGAAAAACTATGGAGAACCTGCGTAATCGTATGGATATACGACTGGTGACCAATGAAAAAACTCTAGAGAAGCTGATCGCCAAGCCTACGTTTATCGACAGGACGATATATGCTGATAATCTAGCTGCTGTACATATGGCCTCTCGTCAGATTGTATTCAACAAGCCTATATACATTGGTATGAGTGTGTTGGACATCTCCAAGACATTAATGTATAACTATCATTACGACGTTTTGTTGCCTTATTATGGAGCTGAAAACCTGAAGCTTATGTATATGGACACTGATTCGTTCATTCATCGTGTAACAACTGAAGATGTGTACCAGGACAAGCTACGTTTTCTTGAGCATCTCGATACAGCTGATTACCCTGCCAACCATATATGTTACTCTACTCAGAACAAGAAGGTATTGGGAAAATTTAAAGATGAGGCTAATAGCAAAATCATCCTACGCTTTGTTGGACTACGTCCTAAGATGTATGCCTTAGATATTCAAGGGTCAATGATAAAAAAGATTAAAGGTATAGAACGTAGCGCTATTAAGCAGTACATTTCGTTTGACAGCTATACAGACTGTCTTAAAACCAGTGAAATCATCAGAACACCTATGAATCTGATCCTATCACGAAAGCATGCCCTTGCTACAGTACAAGTGAATAAAATTGCATTGACTCCGTTTGATGATAAAAGAATTATTGCTGATGACGGGATAACAACATATGCGTATGGACATTACGCCATTACAAACAGTGCTTAAAAGAATGTAAGTTAAAGATAAAGATTTTCTAGTGAGTCTACAATCTTAAAAAAGAAGGTATCTGAGTGCTGTATATGCAGATAGCTGACGCCTGATGAAGAAAGAAGAAGATGGAAGGGAAGGTGGTAACCCTGCCATTAGGAGCAATCCTAGTGCTAGTCTCAAGCCTAGATAAAAGGGGAGAGACATCTATAACGAACTAAAATAAAGGTATGTTGACGTAAAGCTTTTCAATTTGTGAACCAATATGCAGTTTATCCCTCTCCGCATCGTACAATAACTGTTTAACATATAATAAGTTTGTAAGATTTAGAAAAAAGTATATAAATTGTTGTAACGTTGGATGAGAAAAGTTTTATAATCGAATTACTCTCTATATTACCATGAGTACCTGTGATACTAGTTGAATTGCCCGTTAAAATGACTTAAATACCTGTGATACTACTCGAATCAAGTGAAATTACATTAAATAGCTCTGATACGGAACCCTGATCATTGAATCTAGCCTCCTGTGATACTAGCTGAGTTACTCTAAACACCTATGATGCTTGAATCGCCCAAATACTTAGACACTATCTGAATTACCTGTTAAAATGACACAAATACCATTGATACAACCTGAATCACCTGCATTTACCTTAAATAGCTGTGATACAAATCTCTGATCGAAATTATCACGAGCATCTGTGAAACTATGCTGATTACCCAAATACTTACGATATTACCTGAACTATCTGTAAAATACGAAACTAGGCTATAACCAACCCCTGGAACCTACCCTCCTGTAATGCTTGCTTAATTACTCTAAACACCTATGTTACTTGAATTATCCTAAATACCTACGATACCCTCTGAATTACCTGTGAAATATGAAACTATGCTATACCCAACCCTGGAATCTAACCTTCAGCTGATACTAGCTGAATTAGCCTAAATACCTACGATACTAGCTGAATTAGCTGTGAAATCATGCATAGCTATGATGCAGTTAGCCTCTGGAATCTAGCCTCCTGTGATACTAGCTGAATTAGCTTAAATGCTTAAGATACTAGCTGAATTGGCTGTGAAAATGATTTAAATACCTGTGATACTACCCGAATCATGTGAAATTACCTTAACTAGCTCTGATACGAATTCCTGCTCTAAATTAGCACGAGCACCCGTGATACTACCTGAATTACCTGTGAAATATGAAACTATGCTATACCCAACCCTAGAATCTATCCTCTTGTGATACTAGCTGAATTAGCCTAAATACCTACGATACTAGCTGAATTATCTGTGAAATCATGCAGAGCCAGGATGCAGTTAGCATCTGGAATCTATCCTGTGTTATTAGACGAATTAGCCTAAATACATACGATACTATCTGAATTACCTGTGAAATCATACACTGCTATGATCCAGTCAGCCTCTTGCAATACTACCTGAATTACTTACCTGTTAGTGTTAGTGGGTTAGCTTTTCCCGTTGCAGGTCATCTTTTTCCCTTTATGGCTCACCTTTTTCCCTTTGCTGGTCACATTTTCCCCTTTGCTGGTGACATTTTTCCCTTTACTGGTCACGTTTTTCCCTTTGCTAGTCAACTTTTTCCCTTTGTGGGCCTCCTTTTTCCCTGAGCAGTCACCTTTTTCCCCTGAACGAGTCACCTTTTCCCTGAATAGATTACGTGATGGGCATGTCTAGAACATTGACATGAAACAGTTTTCCACTAAGTTCACGTCTAAAGTCGCTTTCAAGTCTAGCACCTCCTATTCCCTATCTCTCCTGTATATAAGTCCATATTCCTACTGCTACACTACCTGTCTAGCCTAACACCTCTCCTCCTGTTCCTATACCTCTCATATAAACCATTCTCTACTCCTCTAGCTCTGTCTAGCCTAACGCCTCTCTCGTTTACCTATGACTCTCACATAAACCATACTCTGCTCCTCGACCTCTGTTTAGTCTAACTCCTCTCCTCGTTTTCCTATACCTCTCATATAAACTATACTCTACTCCTCAACCTCTGTCTAGCCTAGCACCCCTCTTCCTGTTCCTATACTTCTCATACATATAAACCATGCCCTACGTTTCAAGCCCTGTCTAGCCTAACACCACTCCCCGTATCCCCTACCTCTCAAAAGCTCATTCCCTCCTACCCCCCCCCCCCGCCCCTCTAGCTGAGTATCACTCCTTGGTTTCCTATCTAACCTAACTTTAACACCTGTCTATCCTAGCATAGGATCTCTCTCCGTTTTCTCGTCTCTCCTTATAAACACAAACTCAATTCTCCTAACCTAATACCTCTCCTCGTTTTCCTATACTTCTGATATAAACCATACTCTACTCCTCGACTTCTGTCTAGCCTAACACCTTTCCTCGTTTTCCTATATCTCTCATATAAACCATGCACTACTTTTCAAGCCCTGTCTAGTCTAACACCTCTCATCGTTTTCCTATACCGCTCATATAAACCATACATTACTCAGCCTCTGTCTAGCCTAACACCTCCCCTCGTTTTCCTATACCTCTCATATAACCTATACTCTACTCCTCAACCTCTGTCTAGCCTAGCACCCTCTTCCTGTTCCTATACTTCTCAAACATATAAACGCATACTCTACTCTCAATCTCTGTCTAGCCTAACACCACTCCCCGTATCCTCTACCTCTCATAAAGCGCATTCCTCTCCTGTCCCCTGTCTAGCTGAGTATCTCTTTGGTTTCCTATCTAACCTAACTTTAACACCTGTGTATCCTAACATAGGATCTCTCTCCGTTTTCTCGTCTCTCCTTATAAACGCATACTTAAACCCTCCTAGCCTAACACCTCTCTACTATTTCTTCCATATAAACGTATTTCCCTCCTTCAACCCTCTTTAGCATAGTATCGGTCGTCGTATTCCCTATCTCTCCCATATAAACGCATTTTCCTCCTTGAACCACCCCATCCAGCCTCGTTTTCCCTATCCTTTCCCATATAAACGCAAAAAAGTGGCCCAGCTCTCTCCTATATATCCTACTCCCCATATTAATGCCACTTCAACCCCATAGAACTAATCTGGGCTATGCCTCAAGACGCAACAAAGCATTTACTTTGGTGGAAGTGAAACATCTCACAAGGAAAGCAGTAAAAAGTGACACCAGAAAAGTGAAAAGGTAGTAATAAAGATGAATATTAACCAGTGCAATCAACAATTAAGTTATTTTGATTTTCTGTATTTGTTTACCTTTTAATCTCCTAATGAAGTGGTGAACTCTAAATATTCAAAACTTTTATTCTGCGACTTTGCCTGTTTTTATCTTTTGCTCAGAAAAATCTTGTTCCTTCACCACATATATCTCTTTTACAGTTTTATTTACAAGTCACCCATGCAAATATACGCTACGCCTGAGTGCTACTACTAATTATCATAGAGGAATGACATTACGAATAAAAGTTACGTTATATCTGAAACCGTAAGGGGGAGGCGACTCTTGCAATTATCGCATTGGGCAACAAATCCCCTGGAAACAGCCTTGGAACATAGGCAGTACTCCGCAGCTTAATAGTATAATACGCATTTATAGGGAGTGCAAATAAGCACCAAATATTCGCTCTTTGGGCTTAAAAGTGTTAGTAGTACATGTTAAATATTCTATCGAGAGTAACGTACGGGAAAAAGATTTCCTTCTCTCATCGCTCGCTCGCAGCCATAATAGGGGTATCGAAAGGACAAGTAATGGAGATGTTCAAGTTGGTAAATCTGACTGTCCAATTTTATCAGCATGGTAGAGAAAACAGAAAGTGAGGAGAAAGGAGAGTGTGTACGAAGTGAGTCGGTGTTGAGAGCTGGGAGTAGGGAATTGGGTTTGACCACCCGAGCACAATTCATGCGAGTGCTCGCAGGAGACAGTTTTGTTCCAGAAACTCGTAATGAGTTGAGGTCGTCAGAACGTCATGCTAAGTCAATTTTCCAAGCGAGGAAAACTGTTTGCTGCAAAAATGTAGGAATGAAATAATTTTGTTCCATTGTAATGTTGAGTTAATCTGTCTTTGATTACGGCGTAATATAGACCACGCTTAGTTTGTAGTTACTTATATGAGAGTTGAATGAGCTAAATGTGGATGTTTGGTCAAAACGTCAAGACAAGTGCTTCATTGCGAGCTAGTGTAACACTATCGACGTGATAGATCTTCTAGACACGGTTTACCCGAGTTGAATTTTGGTGAGAGTGCAACTTTCTACCAGAGTGACGGGGAAGGTGCTTGCCATATTCGTCGCTTCGTACCTGGTGTGTTTGTGTCACACTAACGACAGTTGCAGCCCTTGGAGCACGTCGGGAAAGAAATGCAGTGAATTATACGAAGTTTCACGTGTGGTATGATTTCCGTAGGAACAGAGTAAGGTAGGAAACATTGATTCCGGTATTACAATCACTCCAGACCAGTCTACGGATGTAATGACAAAAATTACGCTAAAGTATAAAGAGACGGCGTTGAAGGTTTTGTGGACTTATTATTCTAGAAGAACTAATTGTTAACGTAATATGGTAGTGAAACATTTGTCCACATATTACTTTTCTTGTACAGTTTGGTATATTTTTCATTTTGATTTGCTTAAGTATACCACCATAGATTCTTCTATTTCTCTTCTACTTTTAGGTATGATTGTAAATAGCCTGGCCAGGATTACTTTATGTATTTTAGGCTAGTTTTAGTGCAGAAGAAGACACAAAAGGTGCTCTTCACGTGGTCGAAGCTATCTCACGTAATAGCAAATGGTGGCAAAATATAAAATATATAGCATTTATAGTAATTTTTGGCTCGATAGTAAAATCCCCAAATAGGGGATATGCAAAAGTGTTACTAATGCTTCTAGCTGAATTTCGTACACTGTATGAACAAGTTATATTGTGTTAATTTCTTTTTCTTCCTTTAAATGCATTTCCTTATTTCAGTTACAGGAATTTCACCAAATTGAAATTCTGGCTTCCTTCTCTCTCTCTCTCTCTCCCTGTGTGCGTGTGTGCGTGTCTATCAATTGGAATTAATATCTTCATATTATTTAGATTTACTTTTAGGTTGTTAAAATTCAGCTGAATATAGAAATTTGAAGCAAATTCTAATTGGGAATTTGGTAGCCTTTTCCTGGCCATCCTGTCCTATGGTACAATACTGGAATCCACTGGTAAAAGAATCCTGGATTACGGCTAGAATATCCAGGCAAGAATATTTTGACTAGTTTCTAGTGCTCCGTCTCGCCACTAAAATGAAGAAGAGACGGGGCACAACTTCAAAGGGTAGGTGAAGACGCGCCGCTAAAATGGTAAACTGGAATTATTGTCACAATGTTTAAATACAGACTGCCAGGTTGCGTCGATAAATTTTTCCTGTACAATTTCTCGTTATATAGCTTAATAAGTTAAACTCTGCAGAACGTATAAAACGTCAAATTCTAAAATCGGCTTTATGATAACACATTAGCACATAAAAATCATTTTAGTTTAGTTTATATTTCGTAGTATGGGATGTACACTCGCCTCCATGTGGTCTAGGGGTACCATGCTAGCCTCCGATTCCCTAGGTCCGGGTTCACACCCGGCTGAGGGCGATGGATTCTTTTGGGAATAAAAATTCTTATCATGGCTTCCTTTGGAAGGGAAGTAAAGCCTGTGGTCCTGTGTAGCAGATTTAGGGCACATAACAGGACCTCAAGCGTGTTAAAGAGACCTATTGTCAAAGTTTCCGGTCTTTCAACCTATATCAAATGGGATGAACCCGCGACCTCGGGAACTAGTGGATAGCATGGTAACAATTACACCAAGGAGGACGACAGATTCAGTGCCTAGGCGGCTCGTTAATGTAAAATAAAATCTTTTATGCCTCGAGTCATTTCTGGAATATTTGAAATTGTACGTTATTAACGTTTTAAACAGTACACTTTGAACATTGAAACTAATTTTTTTTCGTGACTTAGCACTGTATCAACGTTTTTTGACGTATCGGACAAGAATGGAAGTTGGGCATATTATTGACATAACGCCTATAAAATGGGTTCTCTTTGAGAGTAACAAGTATAATTTAATACGCTTTTACATTATATTGTCATTAAAAATACATTTTCATGCATAAATCTCAAAACAGTGTTTTATTTAGTTCAATATTTGGATTGGACACATGATACCAATAATGTCTGGTAGATGTGTCCTATTTGTGAGTAAACACTTTAGTTCTACATTATATTACCATTAAAGTATTTTTTCATATAGATATTATGCAAAACAGGGTTTTATTTAGTTATACATTCAAAACAGCTATTATAAGTGATGACGAGTAACGCTATTACCCAGTTATATATTCATATAGGGATAATCTAGAGTTATTCACGTAAACCTGGACGTCAAGACATGAACGAAAAGGTAAAAGGATACATAACACCCCGTCCTTGCTATACATACAGGGTGAATCACCTAAAACTGGCACCGCAAATATTTCGGAAATGGAAAGTCCTATTGATGTGCAGTTTTCACAGCATTGATTGGTATTCAGGGGCTGTAAATTTAGTCTATAAATGGATTTTAATAATACTGAGAAAGTGTATTTTTTGAACAAACATACAATTTTAAATGGAAAAGTGCCTAGTTTCACCAACAGAATAAAGGTAGGGTAAATTAGAATGTGAGTTGTGTTTGTTGCAAGATTTTAGTGCAAGTGGTTTACGAGAAATCTTATTTTGAGCTTTTACGCATCGACACTTGTACAACCTGTGGCAACACCAACTAAATAAAAACAAGAGGGGATTACAATACATCTGTGGATTCTTACAAGTAAAGAGAACATATCCGTTCAAATGTTGTGTTCAAAATGACCACCGGCAGCTTCAATACACGCTTTCAGTGACTGCCGCACACGTTCTAGCATTTCGGCGGAAATTTCAGAGCAGGCGGCAGTAATACGTCGTTCCACATCATCTGGTATAGTTGGTACATCCTTGTAGATAGTGTCTTTCTGCCTTTCCCACAGAAAAAAGGTCTAAAGGGGTCAGATCCGGTGAACGGGCCGGCCAAGGTACAGGTCATCTTTGTCCTATCCAACGATTTGGAAACAATCCGTTAAGACAAGCTGTAGCACTTCGTGCACTATGGGCTGGACGGCCATCATGTTGGTACCACAGGTTCCTCCTAGTCTGCAACGGAACGTTTTCTAGCAACTGTGGCAGATGGTCAGTCAGGAGGCTGCGATACTTGTGCGAGTTCATTGTTCCTTCTATGAACAAAGGACCTTTGAGCTGATGGTTCACTATCCCACACCACACGTTTAAACTCCATGGACGCTGACGTTCCACCTGACGAAGCCCACGGGGATTGTCAACAGATCAATAGTGCATGTTTCTGCGGTTTATCTGACCATGATTAGTAAATGTTGCCTCATCACTAAACAAAATACATGATAAATCTGGAGTATCATGTTTTAATGCTCATGTACAAAAGTTAACACGATTCTCAAAATCGTTTCGATGCAGCTCTTGATGGAAGGAGATGTGATAGGGATGGAACCTATGTCGATGGAGAATGCACGGTACACTTGCTTGACTTATGCCACTTCCACGTGCGATTGTGCGGAAACTAATTTGCGGATCGACTGCAACGGCAGCCAAAACATTAATTGCTGCATCTTCTCTAGTCATTTGTTTGTTTCTGCTACTTTTTGTAGGTGTTACAGTACCGCTTTCACGTAATTGTTTGAAAAGGTTGATAAATAATTGCCGAGATGGTTGACGTCTGTTAGCTACGTTTCCGCATACACCGTACAGGAACGAACTGTATTCTTCCTACGCTCTCCATATACCATGAACATGTCTTTTTCTGCATTAGTAAAACCCTATCTTCCACTCACGACTTACTGCTTGAACTGTCACAAACTAACTGACCAGAAAGTCGCAATGCAATCAGTGAACAGAAAACACAATGCAAACAAACATAGCAACATCATACCTAGCAACTAAGCAGGTTGAATGGGACAAACAATTGTCGGAGTGGAAACTTTTCAAAATATGATTTCTCGTAAACCACTTGCACTAGAATCCTGCAACAAGGAATATTATCATTCTAATTGACCCTACCTTTATTCTGTTGATGTAACTAGGCATTGTTCCATTTAAAAAAATTGTATGTTTTCTCAAAAAATACACTTTCTCTGTATTAGCAAAATCTTTTTATGGGCTAAATGTACGAGCCCCTGATACCAATCAATGCTGTGAAAACTGCACATCAATAACACTTTCCATTTCCAAAGTATTTGCGGTGCAAGTTTCAGGTGATTCACGCTGTACACTCTCCACCCGTGAAGATCGGTAGAATGACTTTCAAAGCTGCAGTGATGGCATAATTGGAAGCGCATGTATACCTAAGAACCCTGCCATTTCATTTTACTCGCTACATACTGAAATCTCAGGTAATCGTTTCGTATCAGAGTTTCATTTACCTAAATTGATCAATGGAATTGCGTTTTAAGAACGAAGAGCTCTGTATGTAAGCATGAACATCATATATAAATTAGCCGTCAATCGAGTTTTCATGAAAGCATGTGTGCTCTATATTCAGTGAATATCGTCGTTCTCAAAGTAATTTGTGTTGGTCACTGTGTGTTTCTATAAGCAGGTCACTAAATTATTATTGCTTTTGTTAAAATACTGAGCAGGGATGCATTTTTCATCGGTTAGTATTAGTTGAATGCGTACTATGCTTGTGAACTACAGTAATTAATAGCTCTGGATTTTCTAGAGATTCTAGCTAGGTAAATTATTATTTTTAAACCGACGTTTCGAAGGTGTTCATCACCTTCGTCTTGAGTTTATCCTCTCTATAACCTCGATAAAATTTAGACTTATTATGCCGTCAGCAAAACTTCAGGTGTTATTTTCTGATATGGAATGTGAGGTTTCTGTAACATACAGATTGTATAGTGTCTTATTTCTGACTCCTGGCCGCCTGCTTCACGGCCCGCTTCTGCCGCAGGACCGCACGCTGCTGCGTTGAATATTCACAAACCTTGAACTCAAGCGCATAGCGTGCCGGCAATTCAAGCGCATTGATTTACATACATACAATAAGCGCATACCTTTATCACAGAAGGTGTTGCAACTTATGTCATTGTGCTGCCACGCATCTCTCACACCGTTTAAGAAAACATCCTTCAACACGCATTAATTCTTCTTCTGAACTTGCAGTAATCTGTCTTCTGTTATTGTCTTTCAGTCCTTCCAACGCATGTAGGTTGTTCCGATAAACTTAATTTCTTAAGTTCCCCTAAATATAAAAGTGGCATACCGTAAGGTCTGGAGAGCCCGGTGGCCATAGTCCCTTACTGATGACCCTATCTTTAACAATTTCCGCAAATAACTTCAACGAGAGATTAGTTGTATATGCTGTAGCAGAGTCTTGTTGAAAATGTGCCTGCGCGAATTCAATGTACACAAATATTCCAGGAATATATATTTTATTCCTGTAACTCTGTCCATTTACTGTATCCTTAAAGAATATAGGCCCTATAATTCGGTACGCATTCACAGCACACTAAACACAAATTTACTGGGCGTGCAATGGCATTTCGTGTACAATATCGGGGTTTTCTGCACTCCAGTATGTTGTTTTGTGTCATATATGGCCATTTAAAGAAAGCCATACTTCATCTGTGAAAAAAATAACTTTGGGTCCATAGAGGCATCATTAACTTTACCCGAGATCCAATTGCAGAAATGTACTCTACTCACCGTATCACGTGGTTGCAGTTCCTGAAGTCTTATAAGGTTTTAATTTTAAAAGCTTAGTGACATTCCAAGGCGAGATTTGTGAAACTCCCGCTTCCTGTGATAACCTACTCAGAGATTTTTTTGGTCTATGTTCTTACCTTTGTCCCATTTGAAGGAGGTTTTCCTCTGTAAGAACACGCCGAGTTACTTTGGGTTTCTTATCAAGAACAGAACCCGTTTCTCTAAATCACTTTACGAGACTACGAACTGTCTCTCTGTGAGGCTCACGGATTCCGGAGAATCTGCCTATAACTAGCCGTGTCACTTGTCTACAAGACTCTGTTCACACGTAAGATTCATACATGAATATGCAGTGTTCTAAAGTAAACGCACTTCTTGGCGTTATAACAGGACTATCACACTTTAGCCACAAAGAACGAAACACGAACTCGTGCTAGCAACGATCACACATGCACTGACGCGCGGACTGGAGGGAGAACAGCGGAAGCTAGAACCGGTTAGAAGCACTGTGCGCACGCAGCGATATCCGCCAAAAAGCCGGCCCAGAAGTCCAAAATAAAGCACTGTATATATACACATATATACATACACAATGAAGATAGTGCTAGGATTAAGGTCATCAGGCTACTGGGCGATCTCTCAGGATCACATTTATTGACCTTGAAAGTGGGTCACCCCTCTCATTTCGTTTCACGACACGTCACGACGCAGAGATCACATATGTTTAAGGTTCTGGACCCGACCCTAACAACTGTGTTATTAGGTAGCTAACAACCCTTACCACTGTGTTATTTTCAAGATTTCCGAGAGCTCGATAGATAAGCCATGTGTGGGTACCATTAAGTTCTGGTACCCACATCCCTCTCCCGATGAGCACCAAAGCCATTCTAATTTATTAAAGAGTGCAGTTATTAGGATCTTATATTGTCTCTGGGTACTTATTTAACACCACCCTTCCCTGAGGACCGTCATGTAGCCTTGCACCCAGGTCGCGACCAGTCTACCATCTCAACCTATTCCCCCTGTTGTAAGCAGCCCTTGGGTCGCACAGCCCCTGAGTCGCTACAAATATCATTTTTCTCCGGGTTTAAAGCGCTACATGCCAAATTTACCAACACTTTCTCTC
Source organism: Deroplatys truncata (assembly GCA_030765065.1). Classification (NCBI taxonomy): domain Eukaryota; kingdom Metazoa; phylum Arthropoda; class Insecta; order Mantodea; family Mantidae; genus Deroplatys; species Deroplatys truncata. Next base: position 333,097,269 of record CM060990.1, read on the forward strand.
TTCCCCATCTCTTTCAATGACTTCATATCCCCTAATATCCACACCTGGGGCACATCACATTCAAATTATTAGTTGAATATATTGCAAAGGCCACATGTAGTGCAATCCACCCCTTTCATTCAGACATTTTTAGGCACATGCAGTATTCAGACAATTAAGTAATAATATATGTACAGCCTTAGGGCATAAGTTCTGTTCTTCAGCTCCACAATATCTTAGGATAGTAAGTCCTATCTTAACTTGCATGGCAGAATCTGCATGCGGCACTATAGACCCGACCAGCCCTGCGTCAGCAGGAATCAGAAAATTTTGTGGGGAACTAGTAGGATTACAGAGCGAACAGTTGAAATTCCAAGAGTTAGCCATTTTGGATTTAAGGGAAATGGCTAAGAAATTAGTGTGGACGCACAGACTGCAAACCAAATTCGGTTACGGTCGGGGAAATATGTTCAGGCAGCAAGCCCCAGCGGCAAAAAGGTAATCATACAATCAAATATGAATAAACAATACACAGATGATCAAGTTAGGACCATAAATACCAACATGGACGCACCTATGGTAAGAGATAATGCAGCAGTAAGTGTAGGTCGGAATATCCAGTTTAGTCGTCGTCCTCTAGATCCGAGCACGTTTTCGGGTAAACAGATGAAGGTGTAAAGGAATAACTGCATAAATTGGAAACTCTCTCGCTCGTCAACAACTAGGCAGAGAAACATAAAATTAAATATTTGCTGTGCTACTTCAATAACACAGAGTTAAATTGGCGCAAAACCTTCACCTGTAGAAAACCGAATACAACGTGGGAAAACTTGAAACAAGAGTTACTAAATGTTTTCATTCGCGCGACCGAATAGAAAATGCTTGAATTTAGATTAAGGCAAAGGAAGCAATATTTTAGCGAGTCCACAGAACAGTACATATACGACGTGCTAGCGCTGTGAAATTTACTCAATCCCAATATGTCAGAAAAATAACGGGTTAAACACCTCCAAAGAGGATTAAAACCATCGCTCCTTGAGCAAGGTTTACCTAACAACCCTTAAACGGCAGAGGTGTAAATTAAATTCGTGCATAGAGTAGAGTCAGCAGGTTATTTATCAGGGAAAATAGTCGACCTGATTAGCGTACAGGTCACCAATCACAGCGGCAACGAGCAAGTTGTCCAGGAATAAGTTTCGTAAATCACTAAGATTGTGGAGAAACTGACACAGCAGGTACGGGAATATAAGTTAATTCCCACATTCCAACATAAGCGTAAAACGCGAATCAGACAGAAACAACGGCTCGCCTCCCAGTTCGGAAGAATATCCTACAGTCAGACGAGAACGGTATCCACTAAAATCATTTGTGGCTATTGCATAAGGATTGGACATTTGATAGTAAATTTCCAAACGCGGAGAAGAAATCTAAATTTCCCTCCTACTCTTTAAACAACGGCCCCCCGTAAGAGCTATAGTGGCCAACGTGTCGGAAACCATAACACCTGCAAACGCACCACAAACAACAAAACAGTTAATGAGAGACAAACAACCAACATTTTAATAGACACAGGCAGCTCAGTGAGCATTGTATACGATAGCTTGGTAGGAATAGATAAACAGGTAGCGCTCCAGAGCTTAATTTTCCGAACAGTAAATAATAATTTACTTATAGTGCAGTATCAAACCAACAAATTTACAAATGGAAAGAGTAGTACTTAAGTAACAGTTCCTATTAGTAAAACATTTTCCAGATATTCCTTGAAAAGTGCAAAACACTGAGAGATCTCGCTAATGGCGCAATAACGCTGACATTGCTGGATGGTAAGGAGATCGGTATAACTTGTAAAGAAAAAGCGAGAATGTCCAATGGCATAGATTAGTTTTGAACCCGAAACCCAGGAAAGCGATATGCGATCTAGATGTAGAACTGCACCCACTCACCACTACACAAGTTAATATTAAGCCACCACTACTACCCACAGACACACTATTATCGGAAACATTTATTAACGCAATGTGGAAGAAACACGTTAGAATGTACCAATTCTACGCAATAATGCGCTAAATCAGGTAATTCAAGTACAAAATAACACAGTTTCCCAAAGAAATTATTTAAAGGAACTACACTGACACTCGTATACGGAGCCAACTTAGTCCAAGCTGATGTGTTTAGATGTGAAACCGCGAAACAAATAGACATTAGAGATGCAACATTTAATTTCAATTAGCAACCGGAGGAAGGGCAAGAAGAACAGTTGCGTAAACTATTGGACAAATAGGACATGTTTCGTGACCGGCTTGCAGGAATTATGAACCACGGTATAGTAGAGTTTAAAATAGATCTAACTAATACCACATCAATATACAAAAACCGTATATATTGTTCCATAAACAGAGGGGAATTATTAACAGCCAAGTTAAAGAAATGAAAGGCGCGGGAATAATTAGTAGTTGGAACTCGCTAGCAGTTCTAGTTAAAAAAAAGACGAGAATATTGGTTGTGCGTGGATTACAGGAAACTCAATGTTCAAACAGCTTAGACAGCAATTTCTCTACCACTAATAGACAACCTACTCAGCTACCTAGGGGGCTGAAAGCTTTATTGCACTCTTTATTTACTTTAATTACTCAGCACATATTTTCAAGTACCACTGGCACAGGAAAGTAAAAAATATTCTTCGTTCGTCACTCGGATAGACAATTTGAATGTGAGAAGCTGTGCTTAGGTTTAGCTTTTACAGAAAATGGGAATAAAGCACTAGGATCTACGGTATAAGAAAGGATTAATATACCTAGATGACATAATAGTCTCCCACGAACATTTCAGGAACAACTGTCGAAGCTGTTGGGAGTATTCAAAAAGCTGAAAGCACCACATTTAAGCAACAACAAAACTGTTTTTGTTCGAAACAAGTAAAATAAAGCTGCTGGGGTATGAAGTTGTGTCAGTGGGCATAGAGTCCAATAAGGATAAAATTTAGGCAATTACGCAAGTCAGGACTTCAAGGAATGTTAAGGTGAGACAATTGCCAGAGTTGTTTCCCCATTACAGGTAGTTTGTGAATCGTTTTGCAGCGATCGCGAGGCCAGAAAACCATCTAACAAAAGCCGACCAAACATGTGTATGGGGTAAAGAATACCAAGAAGCGTCCCATCAATTAAAACGCTGAAAGGTCAAAGCTCCGGTCCTATTACATTCTATGCTGGGGGCCAAAACTCAAATACACTATGACGCCAGCATGCACAGTATAGGGTGTTGCCCCCTCAAGGAATAAGGAGAAAAAAGGCATCCAATAGGTTTCGTGTCTAGGAGTATAAGCAAAGCCGAAAAAGTTGCAGCGTGTTAGAACAGGAAGCACCTGCGGTGATGCATGGATTATAAAAGTTTCGCGGCGACACACACGGTTACTCCGTAACGATTGTGATAGATCATATATGTTTGTGCCACTTAAGCAAGTTCAGGGATCTATCAGGAAGTTTGACACGCTGCAGCTTAATGCTTCAGGAATTCGAGTACACAGTCCAACATGAATCAGGAGCAAAGCGCAAACACGCGGACTGCTTGTGAAGAATGTCCGTAGACCATTCGAGAAAGTGAGGTAATGCAGGAAAGCGAGGGTAGAATTACATGTCTATTACAACCCCTGGAAATAGCTTAAGAGTAAGAAGAGGTTCCCCAGTTAGAACCGCTAATACAACCTTTGAAACAGCCGAGTACGGTAAATGCTAAGTTGGACCGACAGGCCACAACATATGTATTAATGTCCAATGTACTCTATAGAAAAAACTGCATGTGTTACAGGAGACGTACATTTACTAGTTGTATCGGACGGTGTAAAACAAGAAATGCTTTACAACGATCATGATGACCAACTGAGTGGACACTTAGATTCGCCAAAACGTTTTACAAAATCGATCCGCCCTACTATTGAACCGGAATAAAAAGGACATACAAAATTACGGGAAAAATGTGTCTGGTGGCAGTAACGAAAGTATCCAGTGAACCATAATGTCACAGGGTTAATACAGTCTAAAAACATAACTATTTTGGATGACTTTTTCAATTATTGACATCTTAGGCCTTTCCTGAAATCGGAAAGGGGTAACCGTTACGTGAAAGTGTCCACAGAATTTGATCTAGGTATATAAAGCTGCGCGTATTTCCGAAGGCATCGGTAGTAAAAGTAGCTGCATTTATTTTGGATGATGTCATCTATCGCTCTGGCGCACCGAACTATATGCTATCAGACTGAGGATCAGTGTTTATGAGCGAATAATACAGGGATTACTCAGGTTAATGGGGACAATTCTAGGTTATACAACAGCTTACAGACCACAAATGAACGGACTCACAAAAAGAGCAAATGAAAGGATTGCTAAGGTAATAATTAAATATGTAGGTTCAAAACACACACACACGTTGGAACAATAATATGGATCCGATTCTGTTTTCAATAAATACCAATAAGCAAGGAAGCTTGAAATTCTCGCCGTTTGAACTTGTCTTTGCACGATAGCCTGTGATGCCAACTTAAGTACAGCTGCAGGCTACAACATAGAATTTATTCATGCAGAAAACAAATATGCTATTTTAAAGACAAGAGCTTTGGCCGCGAAAAACGTAGAAAGTAGACAGAAACAGAACAAACGTTTATATGACCGAAACAGAAGACAGGTGGAATATAAATGTGCAGACCTAGTGAAGGTATACACCGCAAGCGAAAACTAGACAAGACTACGAAATTATTATTGCACTAAACATATCCATACAAGATAGTGCAGAAGCTGAGTCCCATTAACTATGTGATAAAAGCCAGGAATTCTACAAAGCAACATAATGTACACACAAGAAGGATTTCGCAATACTACAAGTAGGAAGAATAAACAGAGCGATGCTATAATAATGACACTATTTTTAGGTTACATTTACTAAAATCAGCTGTTCTTCCACACATGATGTGTTTAGGCTAAAGTTGAAGAGGTAGAATCGGAATGAAAAATTCTATGACATAACTGGGATTTGAACCACAGATCTTTGGCTTTGGCTAAAGCAAGGAAAAAATCTCAACACCGCACTGTCCACCGAAGATATTAATACTGTGTGTTTTTGCACGAAACCATAGAATATATTGTCCTTCGCACCGAGGGAGAGAAAGGAAGTAAACCACAGTATAAAAGAGATTGGAGAAGGGTTCCAAACTCGTAAACCTCTATAATAACTTCTCCTGTGGCAGCTTCTGCAAAGAGGAAAAAGTGTTTGGAAAGCATTAATCAACTACTTACTTTAGTGTTATTCATTAAGGGTTGGCGCCACATTAGAAGTATAATTATACACTGCGTGTGAACAGGAAAAGAATATAAATTACTGAACCCATTGTCCTGTCACAGAGGTACCAGCAAATGGCAGATTCTAGGACACTGCTACTACTCCCCTTAAGGATGGAGAACAGGAGACAGGCATCGTAATAATAACAGGGGCCGTATGGAAGCCTCTATCGCCGAAGAGAATTTACCAGGCGTCCGTACCTGTGACATATAAGGTAAAGAGAGAAAAGGTGGACATCAAGCACCCAACCGCAGAAAGACCAGCAGTTAAAGCGGCGTCCGTAAACCCAATCGATAGATTGCACGACGATATAGATTACGCAGGGATAATTTTAGATGTAGAATTACACAAGTTACACGAAGCAGGTTTTAGTCTCGGCGGAGACGGAAGGTAGAGGCAGAGGAGAGGTTTAGCCATGGTGGGACCTCCTTAATTTTTATTGCGACATTTTTTTTATTTATGGTCACTCTTTTACTGTTGTTGTTCTTAGCGTCCCGTTCTATATCGGACGTGAAAGACCGGTAATTTTACCCAGAAGCCATTTCATGTGCCTTGAGGTTCTGTTATGTGGCGTAAATCTACGACACGGGATCACCGGATTTACTTCCCTTCCGAAGGAAGCCATGATAAGATTCTTTGCGCCCCAAAACCTCCATCGCCCTCCACCAGGTTTGAACTCGCGACCTCGGGAATTAGAGCCTAGCATGGTAACCACTACAACACGGAGGACGACAGTCGCCAGCTATGTGCGTATGCTTGCCGCTACAGATGAACAATTATTAGACCATTTTGAAGCGCTAGAATTGGTGCTAACTAAAGCTCACGCATGGTTAGTGTTTACGAAGGACGAATTAAGGCAACCCACCTGTGTAACACACTAAATTTGTCAATTTTCATTCCATTAGACTGAGATTGTAACCACAGTATGATCGCATATAGTATATACACTGTACCAAGTTTGGTGCACATATAGTCCTTGGTTTGAGAGATAAAATGTTTTAGTTGAATATTTGTGTAATTTCTTAGAAGTTTAAAATGCCCCAAGCATTGAACCGTAGGAATATTTTAATATATCTTAAACTCTGTATTAAGAGCAAAAACTTTAGAGACAGTCACATGAATGTATTTGGATGATCTTAAAACTGAAAATAAAAAACAAATAAACCTTTATGTGTAAGCTAAAATTTCCATTTACTTACAAGCTCGTAATATCTTTTCCTATTTTGGCTTCTTACTGACAATAAATATGCCTTAAAAAGCCTTCTGGGTTTATTTATTATGTATTTTACACTAACTCTGAATGTCTTAAGAAATTTTGTTGAAAACTTCATCGCGTGGAACAGTTTGTGAGCTAAAAATCCCTGTAAAAATTGTTTTTGAGAAAATAAACTTTAAACATTTAGTCAGTTAGCTCTTAAACAGTTTTCAAATTTACCTGTGCTAAAACTGCCCAACTGCATATATTGGATCCTCTGCTGTCCTCTTCTGTTCTGCTGAAAGTTTTGCTAGATTTAGTCTCCTATGAGCAGTTTAGGCGCCCTTCTGCCCTAACATTGCACTACGCTGCACAAGATACTTGTCTCTCATAACACTGATTCTTTTGCGAGAGTCAGTCAAATCAACACCTGTCACATTGGATTTTAGCTTCTCTGTTGCATCAGATCCCTTATTAAATTGACCTATGACTGAAGTAACTGCAACTTCCAGTTTATTCTTTGATAGAAGGGTATTCTTAGGTCATTTTGACCAAATCACGGAATGAAAGCTTCATTTGCATCTTGAGTTTTACTTGAAATGTATCTGATCAGCAGTTCAGCGGAAGCTAAACGTTAGTATACAGGCATGTGTTTGTGCAGCACTTCCTTTGCAAGTGCTGCTTTCATTGTTTTAGTGTCGTGCTTCTGTGGTTTTTCTCCTTTAGCAAGAGCCAGTTTAAAAAACACCACATGTTCTCACCGCTTAGACATTTGAAGTAAAAAGGGGTTTCATCGGTAGAGGTGTAATGATATATGGTTGCAAAAACGGCACTTTTCATGTTGTCTACACTGGGAGCATTGTCTTTAATAGCTTTTCGGTAATAATTTCCTAGTTTCACTATTGTACTTTCCTCCAGGCTGCCAGCTTTTTTTCCACCTAAATTCAACCCTTTTGTTCGTGATTTAGCTACTACATGTTTCGGCCCAGTGCACAGTCACTTTTCCATCTGATTAATGCATTCTTCTGTAAAGATACGTCTGGTCCATTACCATTTAATTCCTGAATGTGCTTGTATATCTTTGTATCCCCAACTGATAGTACATTGGTGTACTGCATCCTAAATTTGCTCGCGGACCATTTTCAAGGAATTTCAACTACCATTACCTCCGTGGCATTAGGGGATCCAATGAAATTACACTCACATTCACCGTCAGCTTAATGTTTCTTTTGCCACTCTTCAAACTCTTTGGTCTTTTTGTCGAGTGGTTTACCCTTTTGTGTACATATTCGGCAGTAGTTTGAAAGAATTTCAAAATCCAATACACTGCCCGTTAGCATGTCTATAATAATCCCAATCTTATAAAGGGAAACATGGCCTCGCTTTTGACACGTGACTGCACACTTATGTCAATAATATCTTACTCCTCTAATAAGGGTTTACACCTATATAGACCTGTCGCACTGCTTCGTGTGCCTAACTCATCGCTTCCTCACGTATTATTTTGTTTTATCCTAATTTATGTAGGTGAATGTTGTAGTTACTTGTACTCAAAGCTGGCAAAACCATAGCAATTGAGAGTTATGTCGCATAGCCGCTTTACCTATTGCAAAAAGCCATTTACCATACTCCGATTCACCTAGAAGGAAGGTCGAGCGGAAGAATCAAACGAGGGCTAGTAAAACAGGAAACCCCTTCTTTATAGCTATTACGTTTTATTACAAGCTTTACAGAAAAACCTATTGCTTGCCTTCTAAAGAAAAATTGTCAACCCCACATTCACCACACATAGTGCCTTTGAAAATGTCAGTCCACCCATCCTTGTGTACTATTGTAAATTCACCAATAACCTTTGATTATGTAGCCTGGATATTAGTGAAGAAGAAACATTTTGCTCACTATCTGAAGATGAAGCCAGCTGAACTTCCTCTGTATTTGAAGAATATAGCTGGGAATCGTCTGCAGTCGAATTTGAGGGTCTGGGTTCATTTTCTGGTGTTTACAAAGAAGCACTGTCACATTTACCTTTTAATTTTTTTGCAAGTCTAAGTTGTGCCATATATGTTGTAGCTCTCTTACGTTTAGGGCGATTGTCATTTATTCCGGCATAAGTATAAATTATAATACCTAAAATCTACTAATTTTTGGAAAAATATGTACACAACTGTTAGAGCACACATTCCTATTCTGAGTGATACTACTCAACCAGACAGTTATGTTCTAAACTACGAAATATATATAATTACTGCCAAAATAACTCCTTAGCTATATGAATTATGTGCCGTAGATGTGTATTAAAATCACTCGCTTATAACTTCACTAACACAATAACTTGAGAGCACATGTGAAAGCATTCCAATTCTTTGTTCTTATTTAGTTTGGCGGAAAAGTCCCCTTCATGTGTTTACAAAGGTACCAGCATAAGCTTGGTGACTTTAAAATACACTATAATTCACTAGGTGCTAAATTTAACCACAGCAACTTGAAAGTATCGAATCTGTAACAGATAAAGCTTATGCCAAGGCATTCAAACGACTGTGCCCCCTACACGTAAGCAGTCAGGTGAGCCGTTTAAAGAGCCGTAATGAGAAAAATCAAAATGGAATATAACAGTTTAAATATTATACGTTATAAAAGCATGAAAAACTAAAAAGTGACATTTCAGTATTTTTGGTAAATCTTCACATGTGTATTGTATTAGTGGCCTACGATGAAAAATTAAGTACCTCTTTTAAGAAAATATATCTCCAACTTAGACCGATAGTACCGGGAGCTACTAGACCCCTACTTACAAAGATATACAAACAAAATCGCATAAAGTTTCGGATCAAGAATACATTATAACGCTTTAGGAAATCCTACCGTGTTCGTAAAGATCGATATTAAGGTATTGTGTATAAAGCAGATGGACATTTTACTGCTATGTTGCATTTACCTATTCCTACTGCCCGTTAACCCCTATGAAATTTTTATTGAAGAAGTGGCCAGACTGGAGGAATATTTGGCTAAAATAACTTCCAACTGGCAATATCTAAAAATGAAGCACACAAATACTTCGATTTAGAAATCACAACGTGTCCCATCAGTCAGAAATATGTCTTAATTTCTATTAAAATACCAATCAAGCAGAAAAATTAAATTGCGTTTTCTTTGTGGACGCTCCTTAACTGCTATGGTTTTTAGCATCCTATTCTAAATTGGGCATGAAATAATAGAAATTTTTCTCAGAGGTATCTTTATCAGACCTAAGGTTCTTTTACGTGCAGTAAATCTGCGACACGGGACTACCGGCTTTGTTTCCTTTCCGAAGGAAGCCATGTTAAGGATATTTACGCCCGAAAAAAATCCATCGCCCTCCACCACGTTTTAACTCGGGATCTGAGGAGCTAGAGGCTAGCATAGTACCACTAGACCACGGAGGACGACCCATTCAAGCAAAATAACGCCGCATGGAAGCTATACGAGTTTATCTCGAACACCTTCGCGTGGGACAACACCTGTTCTATTATACATGTCCCGACTTACTTAGCAGTGAAGCCCTATCACTGAAGCGGCGGTAAGTGAATGCCACCCATAAAAGTCCACGCTGTTTTATACACTGAGATTCGCTAATGACTTTCTATTTAGTCCTACGTGTGCAACTAAAGTGCCACTTGAATGACGGCAAAACATTAAATGAAAATTCTCCATTGAAATGCACGCGGCAACTAAACCAAAAGTAACAGAAGTAGAAACGCACAAATACGTGATTCGGTGCGCACAGTGAAAGTATGGTGCGGAGAAACGAGCTACAAAATATCAGTGCTTCCAACAGGAACCCCGGGAAGAGTAGAAGTTAGCCTGCCTTGCTCGTACACCCTAGAAATGGAACATCCTGTGTCAATACTAGACAAGTTCCCACGCACACGAGAAACCGAGTTAGCTCCACAAACAGTGCATTTAATACCCATGGGATGGTCAACTCTGGAAGCACTCAAAATCCATCCTCTAACTGCACCGAATCAGCAAATGTCCACCAAGCTCATCAACGGTGTGAATGCCAAATGGTCATTAGAAATATCACACTTAAGTCTGCCACATTCACCAGAAGTGATAGTAACGCACGCAGTAGGGCAAGAGGCTTCAATCACGTCCCCTATACTAATTATGCTATACGCGTGGAAAACTATGTTAACTTTACTATTAGTCGTCCTCCGTGGTCTAGGGGTACTATGCTATTCTCTGGATCTCGAGGTCGCGGGCGTACAAACGGATTTCTTCGGGCGTAAAAATTCTTAGCATGGCTTCCTTTGGAAGGGAAGTAAAGCCGGTGGTCCCGTGTCGTAGATTTATGGCACGTAAAGGAACGTCAAGCCGGATAAAGAGCCCTCTGAGCAAAATTGCTGGTCTTTCACACCCAATGTGTAATGGGACGCTAAGGACCACAGTAATTATAGAGCATCCATAAATAAAACTGAATATCATTTAACCTTACTGCTAGGTCTAATGTTGGTAAGGTGCCCATAGCCGCAACTATTCAGAACAGCACCTGAGGTCAATAACGCAAGAGTAGGCAATGGAAATAATGGAATTTAACGTTTAAATATTATGCATAAAAATAATAACTGCGACAGGTTATAAGGTTTCTGAAAAGTGGTGCCGTAAAGATGTAAATGTAAATAATAACCCGCCGGAGTCACCAGGATCACAAACAAGAACAAATGCAATCTTGATTTTGGCAACACGAATGGACCACGGATAGAAAAAGAGTAGATCAAAACGCGATAGGAGGGGAAAAGGATAAATATCATCATTATTTAACTAACCATAGATATATCTGCTCAAAACCCACGACATACGACAAACACATAGATAGCAAATGCATACCGGAACAATTTCGGAGATAACATGTAACATTCCACACGCGATGTTGCACGAAATAATAAATACAGAAACAGCGGGAACATACATTTGCAAATAGCAGAATTAAACGCTACTGCACTTCATGTGGCGGAAAAGAGAATCAACGGGAAAACAGTCCCCGATTCGTAATTTCCCTCAGTTACAACTGCGAGTTAAACTTTCAACACGAAGTGCCGAATCGTGTGGATAAAATTAAGAATCGTGAAGACTGCGGGATAAATAGAGGTAAAGGGAAGGAATGAAAAGAGCAACACAGACTATCCCTATCCGCTTTAATAATAACGTAAACATAGGCTAGTAAATAAGAATGTAGAAATAAAATAGTTTTTTTTCTCTCTTGCACATTTCAATATACATACATAAATAGCACATCCTGTCTCTCTCAGTATATAGGATGCCTTAAGATTCAGTACACTTACATGAGGGAGGACAACAAATTAATTTATGAGTGACGTTTAGGGCTGTTCCAGGAAAGAAGCCAGCGAGACCACCGAAATAAAGGAAACAGTCCTAATCCACAAGAAGAGATGAATCCCAGCTGTAAGGATAATTACAAAAATAGTGGAAGGCAGGTAAAAGTGTCTATACGATTTTACAAAATAATCACTTACCATGGGAAAATGTAGCGTCTCTCTCAAACCTCAGAGTTAGAACTAATCGCGGGGCACTCAACAATGTTTAAAGTCTTTTGTTTCTCTCAACAGGTGTAATGTTATAGATACTATCAACGGAGAATCCTAGGTGCTCCGGACGTGCTACCCTGTTAGACAGCCGTAGATATAGAATGTCAGAAATGCTCTTTAAAGAAACCACGTATTATGAACGCTAGGGAGAAGAATGAAGACAACGGGCCAAAGGACGAGTTAAGCCGAATTGCGTTCTCAGATTCTTGAAGGCCTAGAGCAAGTATGAGGAAATGGGAGAAAATGCATGTTGTGTTCTAGATGCAGGGAGAATTCTCGGGTCAGCCTATATACGCCTGGGTGGAATAAACCTCGAATAAGTAGATAAAAACACACGAGCACTCCAGGTAGGGAGTCGGAGAGAAAAAGGGATCCAATTTAGAGAATGTTCATCCCGGGAGAGGTCTAGCCGCACATCTTTTGAAAAAAAGAGCGTTAAGGATTTCCTAATCATAGAAGTGAGACTTCAAAGAAAAAGAATTATAGGTAGACAGGAGTAGAAAAAAAACATATTAGAACACAGCGTAGCACCGAAAACAGAGCGCTCCTCGAGAAGAGAAGCTAAAGAAACAAAAAAAACTATAAAGAAGTAAAAAGGATGAAGTGTTTTGTTGTTTTAAACAGAAAAGTAATATAATTGTTAAATTCCCTCAGATCCCCAGGATAGGGAAGAGGAAGATAACAGACCACAGTAAATACAATGTGCCGCCAAAGAACAAGGCGGGCCACACTGGAACAACGAATACCAGCTGGGTCAAGAGAGAGCTAGGAAGCGGCAACAATATAAAAAGGGAAGGAAATGAAAACAAACAAAATAACACTCTCAGCTCCTCACAAACCCGGTATAACCACATTTGTTTAGCAACATAACATGTAGGCAAGAGCTGCAGCAGACAGAAATGAAGAATGTACAAGACAAGGTTTGTAAAAATGAAAAAGTATAGTCAAACTAATACGTGCATGAGCTTAACAAACACCATTTCATGCCTTACTTTCAAAATTTAACTCCCGTACCTGTTACTAGACTCATTCCTGAAAACGAAATTTAAATGACCCCTTCCCCACTTTCCTTAAACTAAATCCACCTCAAACCACCCCTCAGGGCCCTAGTCTACAGTAAAAGAGAGCAACTGCGGCCAAATGAGAACAGGAACTATAGAAGGACAGTGGTAAACCGAATAAACTAGATCTAGAAACGTAGAAGCACAGACATTTATATTGCTGGAAGTATCAAGTGAAGAAAGCAGCGGTATATTCCTATAAGACCGCTGATAAGCATAGGTTTGGATTTAGCAGGAAACAGGCCCGACACTGGAATGTGCCATGGTAGCGAGAAGAGACAAAACAAAAGAAAGCGAAAGAACATCGGACAATTCCGAAGCCATCAAATAGGCGGAGAGGTCAACAGATTTGCAAGAATACCCAAATGTCGAAGCCACAACCCTATGATATCCCAACCCCTAGGAAGCATTTTTCGTTACTTTCAAGTCTTACACTGCAGCGGGAAGTGACAAAGGTGCTAGATAGTGAAGTCTTTATTTTAGTCAGCTGACCGTGTTGTAACGCCTTATCTTCTTGGGTCCGAGAATGGGACAGGACATGTTCCCTTAGGACACGGCGTTGGCACACACCTTTTCTTTTTCCGCATTTTCTAAATTATTTCGTGTCGGTATTTTCCAACCCGGGGGGTTGTGTAGCGATCACACGTGGATTTGGATCCATGGATGGAAAATGGCATCAGATTGCGTTAAGTTCCGAAAAATGTTGTACTGAAGGTAGCGCTAGGACTGAGGCCATCAGACTGCTGATATGTGTCTCAGGTTCATATTTATGGACCACGAAAGTGGGTCCAACCTCACAATTTGCTTCACTACTCGTTACGACGCAGAGATCACGCCTGCTTATGCCTCTGGGCCCCACCCTAACAAGTTAACACTTACCTATAAGTTATTTTCAAAATCTCCGAGAGCTCGACAGATAAGTCATTTATGGTTACCATTAAATTCCTGCACGACCTTCCCCTCTTCTGGGGGCCCTAACGTCGCTCCAATGTATTCAAAAATATACTCATTAGATTCTTATACAACACATGTGTATTTTTAACACTCCCTACCCTGAAGACCATCGTGGAGATTTACACTCTGGTGTCACCAAGCTTTACCCTCTGAATCCATTTCCCCCTGTTGTAAGCTACTACCAGGGCGGACAGTACCCTGGGTCGCTACAAAAATTAAATTTGAGTTTATTTATAGACACACTTTAACTACTGTGATCCTTAACGTCCCATTCTATATTGGGCATGAAAGACCGGTAATTTTTCTCAGAGGCCTCCTTATCAGGATTGAGGTTCTTTTACGTGCCCTAAATCTACGACACGGGACCACCGGCTTTACTCCCCTTCTAAAGGAAGTCATGCTAAGGATTTTTACGACCCAAATAATCCATCGCCCTCCGCCGGGTTTGAAACCGCGACCTCGGGAGCTAGAGGCTAGCATGATATCTACTATATCACGGAGGACGACAGGATCGCTGCAGTATGTCATTTCAGACATACCTGTAATTTTAGAAAGAGCTATTATACAATAGAAATGCTATTGGTTTTAAATAGAGACCTCCCTTCATCAAAAGCTCTTCCAAAAAACATGCTTCCTCAACGCGCTAACGGCTATAAATTGCCTATACCCGTAACAACAGCATCAAGGTTGATGCTCTCTTGTCTGTTCCGGCAAAGTATATGGGCTTAATTCATATAGGAAACTACCTCAAACTTTCGGTTACGGAAGGCGTTTGTCGCAAATAAGGCCGCAAACAAAAATATAGATGCCCATTTAAATTCAAAGTTTCTAAAGCTGGAAATATAGCATGTAAAACCTATGCAAGTATTACTATTCTGCTGTATTGGAGTTAAGGTCACGTTAATTAGCTATAAATTACATGACTAATTTTAATCTTGAAGTAATTGACCACAATTAGAGGCTCATAACCTACGTGGCTGGCATTCTATGAGAGGGGGTTGAAAACTCTGGCGGTTACTTTCCGATTTAAGTCCTTTTTAAAGTGGTGAATGAGCTATCATACGCAGAATTTAACTTTAGTTGTAGCATAACTGATTGGATTGGAAGACCCTCGGTGGTTGAAGGTTGTTTTGGGGGTAAGAGAGAGAGAGAGAGAGCGGGAGAGAGAGTGCATTGTGCGCACCCTTATTACGAAATTGCACAGCTCAGATACAATTTGTTGGAATATCCCTCTTTGTTGCAAATTGCAGGATAACTTAGGATTTTAGGTGTAATTCCAGACTTTAAAGTTGAAAGGGATAACAATTGTTGGTAAATGGGCTTTATATCATAGGGCTGTTCTCACAAAAATCTAAAGGTGGGGTTCAGCCTAAGGTATGTTCTGCTTTTCTTGTAAGGTATGAACCAGGAAATGTGGAATTACCATAATATAAATTGTGAAATAAGAATTAGGAAACATAAAATCGATAACTCGATCCTTGGAAGCTTTATATCTGCTGTAATATTAACAAAGGTATTACTGAATCCTGTATTCACTGTTTTAAGATCAGCAACTCTCATAGTATGAAGGAAAATACTGTAGTTACGAGGGACATCCAAGAAAATAAGGAACAATTTTACATCACGCTCGATGCTGGTCCCCAACCACTACAACTGCATTCACGCTAGTTAGCTCCTTACTCCACCTCACTGTGAGTTGATTTTCGTTGCTGTGAGGTGACGCCTGTCTGTTCTACAATATATCCAGATGGCGGCGCCAATTGCAAATGCCGCGAAATGTGAACTGCGTGGCGTGATTAATTTTTTTAACGCACAAAATGTTCGGCAAATAGGAATCTATAGACAAATAATGAAAGTTTATGGTGATAATGTAATGAACGAGTCTTCAGTGAGGAAATGGTATATAATCTTTAACCAAGGAAGAACCAGCGTGCACAACGAAGACCGATTTGGGAGATCATCCCTCATTGCGGATGAGCTGAAAGCAAATGTTGATGAAAGAATTCAGGATACTCAGTTGTTTCAAAAACCAAAGGACTTTTTGGGTTGAAAAGTTTCCAACCGATAAAGACTTCAAAGAGGTTGCGACAGTTTTTGGCGGTAGAAGCGTATAGCACTGACATTGAAAAACTGATACCACGTTAAATAAATGCCTTGAGAGTAAATGGATGCTACATTGAGAAATAGAATGTATATTTGTAAATACCTCGCATGTGCTTCAGGATCACAATTTTCACTTTGAAGCTTATAGCAAGTGACTGCCCATACAGAAACAAACACTTCATGTTAAAACTTATGAACTTCTACAGCTGGTCTATAGAGTAATAAATAATACCGAACCGTCATAGGAAGTTGGCGTAGCTATGGCGAAAGCTGTTTGTAGAATGAACAACATTGTACAAGTTAGGAACCGAGGTTCATCAGCTCGGTAACCAAGCGATTAATTAGAAGAGAGCAATCATCAAATAGGTGCTGAAAGCAATGAAAATATACCGGGATCTGAAAAATTACTGAAATTATAGTCTATAGTTTGAAGTAAATAGTAATGAAAAGAAAATTAGGCAACATTTGTATTTGTATGCTCATAATGTGGTGAACTCTGAAAATATTCTTATAGCATTTTACTAAATAAGACGTTTTAAACACAGAAATGAATTACAAACAGAGATTTGAGATAATGTTGATATAACGGGGAAAGAGGTTCACCATAATATTCTGCGGTGTTCCTTACAAGAGACTCAGTTTCTTTAAACATTTATGAATTAATACTACCTGTATGTCACATGCATAAGGCGTTAGAGGAAATGATGAGTATCATGAGCTGTGGCTCAAATAAAGTCATTAAGAAGGGAATGAATTCTAATTTATTCTTCCGCACAGTCGAGACCTCGTACTTTGCAAGTTGTGAACCTACATAAAGTGGATAAGTAGATGAACTCAGGTAACAATTGCATGCTTTTAGTGTTTTACTTTTCAGGATTAACAATGTATTTATAGAGTAATACATATTTTGGTACTATCCCCCTGTATATAATATGTATTACCTGCCCCTAAGATTCCGTATTATGATCCTGCAAATTATACTCATACCTGAAAACTTCCTTCCATTATGCAAAAAACAATAAATAAACAAAGGAAAATTTTAACCTGCAGGAATACTTGTTCTAACATGCATATTCGTCACTGCGCCTAAGCGGGATTGATTATTAAGGTTTACGCAAATGCAAATAAGGTGGATAGAGCTAAAAACAATAGATTAACGTAAAACTAAATACAACAATGCATAAAAATTCTGCCTTTTGAGAATTTTCGGTAACAGTGCCCTGTGGTTTCTTTCACAAGAGTCCGGATTTGGCTTCAAACGATTTTGATCTGTTTCTTCATCTCAAGAAATTCCTTAGTGGAAAATATTTCTACGACGATGATGTGAAAAAATAAGTGCAAACTTGGTTTTCATCACAGGCGGCATCATTCTTTGACGAATGCATACGAAAACTGTCTTCCCTTTACAACAAAACCGGAATAACGGCGGTGACTATGTGGGGAAGTAGTGTGAGATAATGAATGAATGATAAAGGTGTTTGGAAATTCTGTTATTTTTTTAAAGAATTATCGGTATTTACTTTAAAAAAACGCATCGTATTATGCTGATATCTTATCATTAGAGAGAGAAATTTTATGCTCTAATAATTCATTTAATATGTATTCATATATACGTTGAAAGTTTCCATAATATGCACACAAATATGCGCGTATAAAACATTAAGACATACTGACAGAATACAAAAATGTAGGGCAATTTTATGTAATCTACCCGAGAATAAAGCTATTGTGAAAACCACATGAATTATTTAACTCATCAAATTTTATCTTTAATATCGCGAATTTAGGATATACTCCTGTAACGTAGCGTTGTTGCTCATTTTTACTTGTGGCATGATTACGGGAAACAAGGCTTTTACCATATACAACCACCACACCACGGAATTGAATTGCCTGACGTTTTAACTGGAGAACGATTGCGAAGTTGAAGGAATATTTTCGGAATTGAATTTCTAAAAGAATTTACGGATTAACAATTGGAATATGTTTCCTTTCTGTACATTTGTAGCTTAAATTTTATGAACCTTAGGAGATAATAACTAAATTAAAGTTAATATTGTGTATATGTATAACCACTATACTTCAACTTAATTCCGAGGTCTCCTTAACAGCCTCCTTCATGCCGTGAGGGAACGGCTTCAACAAGATACTTTGGAGATTGACCGATGTGATGTTGAAAGCGGATACATTATACATATATAGGAATTGTACATATGAAAGGGGAACCATACATATAAGAATTGTACAGTAATACTTTAATTCACCAACATGTTAAAATATTCAACATCTAATATTTGTACAGGGCTAATTGTAAGAAACGGGCGAGTTAGCAGAATTCCAAGAAAGCACAAAGAGCGTACCTTTCACCAAGCCAACAGGCAGGGAACCGGTAACGGTACGGAGAAATAGAAAGAGACAGATAGAGAAAATAAAGAGACGGAGATATGAAACTAGCTTCACAATGCTCCAAGATGTCGCTTAAGCGCACGGATCTGAAGCCACACATTCTTATACATGTTAAGGTAACGTGGTCTGAGGGCCAATAGGAAACGTCGTTACATTTTAAACGCAGAGGTGAGCGTAAATAGGCTCCCATATATAAGGGCAGGCAAGGCCTCAGAGCCCACTCTCTCTCTCTAACTGATCTTCAAGAATTCACGTCGACACGAGGTGCTACAGATGCACGTGGGTGTACAAGGCTGGGAGTGCGTGTGCAGATAGCTAGGCTCCTGACTAATTTAAAGTGGTGGGATTATAATAATGGGAAATGCTAGCCGACCATAATTATTTCAATTGTGAATAAACTTCATTTATTAAGGGGAAATTGCAGTGTATTTCTTAAACTTGCCTCACCCACTATAACCTGAGAATTAATAATTAGATATAGTTAGGAATGGAATACGCAACAACCGACGAGCATCAATAGCCGAGGAAGAACACTGCCGAAGACCACATCAACCCAAGGATCGACGATTTCCCGCTACAAATGGCGCCAACGTGGTTTCATTAAAGGAGACATCACCACGCAGTCAAGGAGACAGCGCACATCAGCCTCGAGGGAGACACCAACCACGCATCTGGACCTTTCAGAACTTCAAGTCTACACAGGGTAAAGTACCAAAATATAATTAATAAACTATATCAGTCTCAATTGTTAAAATTTAAAATTGCATGTTGCTCAGAAATAACAAAATCATGGCTGAAAAATTCATTGCTGACACCCATGTAGAGGGAGAAGCCAGTGCTCCACCTCTGGGCCAGCACTATAATCACATACTACCTGAGTCACATACTATTGCAATGCAAAACGTACTAGATGAGGCCACAATTAATGTAATAGAATCCGAACACAGCTCTGCCAATCTAATGCAGATGCTGCAGTCTATGCTCACAGCAACATTGAGAGACGCGGATAGATAATTACAAGAAAAATTCACAACAAATATCCAACAATTACAAGAAAAATCATTACAAATAGCCAATAGGTACAGGAACAATTACAAAAAAATCACAGCAAATAACCAACAAGTACAGGACATGTTCGTAGCTAGCAATGAAAAACTAAAGAATGTACAGGAAATGTTAGAACAAATCAGTTTAGGGCAGGAAAACATTAAATCGGAGGTTTTTACATTAAAATAAGAGTTACTAGTAAATAAAGGTGAAATAGCCACTTTGTATGAATATGTCACTGCACAGGAAGACACATTAACAGCCAAGAACGAGATAATGCAAAACCAGTTAGGGCAGGTAAAAGAAATCTTAGCACATAGCCAACAAGTATTAGCAGACATGGTAGATTCGGAACTCATAGCAGTCAAGAAAGTGGTAACTGCGTCTCAGGTAGCGAATTCATATGAAATTAGCAAACTTACAAATTTGGTCCAAACAATGAATGCAGTGCATGACAAAGACATTAATGAGTTAACGAATTGTGTAGAAAGATTAGAACTGAAACTTACTGCAAGTCCAAGTTTACCTAGTGAATGCCAAAGATCGGCGCACCCCAGCACTACTCCATTGTTACCGGGCGAGGCCACATACAATGTACACAATCCATGTAATTATGATGTGCATGCTAGAAGTGTAACACCACCGCTCATCTGCTCTCATAACAACAGTAATCTAAATGTATTGTCATCTCCAATATTTAATGAGGTAAAAGGGGATCGCCAAAAGAATTTATTAGCGAATTGAAACTATATTTTAGACTTAAAGCCACTCCAGACGAGACAAAATTAATTGTTATGCGAAAATGCTTAAAAGGGTGTGACTGAACTGGCTGCGTCTCACGTTAGGGGATTCTTTGTCATATAGTGAGTTTAAAAAAGCTTTTCTATTACGTTACTGGGGACCAACAGAAGTTAACAAAGTAAGACTACAGCTCAACATTGGCCGCTATAACCAGAATATTCACGGCAGCTTGAATGATTACGTCCTCAAATTGGCACAAAAGAGCAAACAAATAGAGCCCCACTGTCAGGCTCAGAAGTCATTGCTCTACTCATCAACCACTTTGACCCTCAAATAAGGAATGGGCTAATTGTTGCACAATCGCAAACAATTTGCAAAATGCTGGAGCTCATCACAGCTTTCGACCAGAAGCCCAGCACAGGCACCACGTGGCACACACAGAGGAGCAGTTATACACAAATGGCCGCCAGTCACCACCATTTTCGGGGACCGGGGCAAGAGCCTCTCGGTATAACAATGAATGGCATCCGACGTCACCAAGGACAAGGAATAGATTCCAGCCACCACGATATGAGAGAAGACAGCAACCATATCAATCCAATAGACAACAGAGGCCACAGGGAAGAGCAGCAAACATTAACAATATTTGATATACAGGACGGAGATATTATCACCCAGATAACCGCAACAATGGAGGCAGAAACTCGCCTGATAGAAACGTGCACCAAGGAAACCGTGCCAGACGCCGGAGATATTCCAATGGATCATGGAGACACAGTCCGGTACCCTCACAGATCATTGAAAACACGAGGATTGGGGGAAGATGGGGATCAAACCCGGAATTAAACAATGCCCATCCAAACAAAAGGAGCAATCAGAATCCGGGAAACCAAGCCCAGGTGTTTTCAGGGGCCATGTAAACACCTTAAACACTGCTGGCAGAAAAAAGTCTTCACAGCCTGGGCCCATTGCTTCGATACAAAAGTGCAACAATGGCGTGGAACACAACAATACTCACAAGAGATTTGGAAATAGGAAAAACAATGAATTGCCGAGAATTACGGTGGACATCATGGAGATCACTACAACAGTACTATTAGACACTGGAGCAAACATTTCTGTATGTTCAGAAGATTATTTTCCACAATTGTTAAACCGAAAAATTAAAATAATGTCGCCACCCATCAAAAATGTTTATTGTACTGTGGCAGTATCAAAAGATGCATAACGGGTAAAGCACCAAGCCATGCTTTCCATTAAATTAGGAAACAAAACATTTAATGTCATTTTCTTAAGCGTGCCACGGCTGCAACAAAGTGCAATTATTGGTGGAGATTTTGTTTATGCTCGGGGAGCCATTATACATTTTGAGGAAAAATGTATATCCTTAGAGCAGGGAACTATTCAAGTACCGTTCGAAAAAGAAAATTGAAATAAAAACAGCGGTCCCACCGAGGAGGAAATCCGGCTTCACCAGGAGGACGTTTTTGTGGAAACAATCACGGTACAAAATGAATTAATGATCGACATTATCAATGTGAATAAGGAATTACAGAACATTACTACAGAAGGCGAGGATTGCGAGGAAGCACTTTATGTCCACACGCAACCAATTAACGAATGGTCGGAACACTTTGACCTGTATATGCTGCATGCCGACCGGCTGCTAAGGGAGTAAAAACCGGTCCAGGCCCCGCGGCAAGAGATGTTGACAGCCGAAAAAGACCTCGACATTCGAAAAAGACCTCGAGGCTCAGATAAGACGACAACGACCGCGCGGCTAAAATAGCAAGAAACGAAGATAAAAATGAGAAATCAGCAAGAACAAAAAGGCACAAGAAGAAATGGACACAAAAACTTTGAAGATTTCGTTCTAATAAGCAATGAAAATCAGAAAAAAAATCGTCAGCCTGGAGCGAAGAAGATCATCGAATGTATATACTGTACAGAGGGCCAGCGGAGATAACAGCCCAGTTTGGTCCACACACTAACCAATTAAAGGGTTTAGATGACAACAAAAATTGGGGTACCTATCATCGGCAAACGTTAAAGCCGTTTAAAACCTAAACAAGTTGTTCCAACGCGCTGAACTTTCATAAAAATAAGTTTTATAATTTAGGTATATAGTAGGAATACTTAGGGTATATTTTATGTATAATATCATGGATGACTTTTGACTGGTCACCGTTTATGTAAAAGTGGTAAATTCGCAACGGGCGAGAAAAAAGAATTTCTCAAGAACATGAGTAACAAGAAATTTAAGTACATATTTACGGTAATTTATATATGAAAACAACTTTGACTCTTGCAAACAATAATTTGGCATGTGAATTTAATAATTATAATTTGTACATTAGTTTTGATATTCCAAGTATAAGGGTTCATTCACATAATTTGTATGTCTTAATAGGTCAAGAAGAACAACAGTAAATTTAATGCATTGTGATACAGTTTGTAAAATCCAACAAAAATAAGGAATTCAAATTCGAGGATTAATTGAGAATGATTAAAACCTGTTTTTCGTATGTTTTTCGTAACTATAATGTATTGTTAATGTCACATCAGAGAGAGGCACCGCAGCCGACACTGTAGCATCTTAATTAGCTACGCTCATTTGTAATTACTTATAAGCAGTGCACACAACATGCGTGTGAAGTGGCCTCGAAATACAGGCAATCAAGGGCTACTGCAAGTGAATCAGTGAAATAGTGAAAAAGAGCCCAAAAATACCACTTTTCGGTAAAGTGGGAACAGCAAACTATAGTGAAACTACTTCCGAAAACGAAGAGCAAAAAGTGTATTCTTTTTGTTTTCCTTGTGCTACTTACATAGCACATAAACACCAGTCGTGTTGGTCACTTAAAAACAATACGAATATGCTTCAAATTATAGCACAACTAAATTGTCAACGTCTACGATATTGTACATACTTGTCATTACTTCTTTTAATGTTAGCATTAAGCAGATTGTTTGTGTAATGCATTTATTGTGTTTTGTTCGGGGACATTCATCTATGTTCCAAAAATGTCTATGTTGGAATTTTAGCAACATAGCTGCGGAGCATTTGAAAGAGGATACATTATACATATATAGGAATTGTACATATGAAAGGGGAACCATGCATATAAGAATTGTACAGTAATACTTTAATTCACTAACATGTTAAAATATTCAACATCTAACATTTGTACAGAGCGGATTGTAAGAAACGGGCGAGCTAGCAGAATTCCAAGAAAGCATAAAGAGCGTACCTTTCACCAAGCCAACAGGCAGGGAACCGGTAACGGTACGGAGAAATAGAAAGAGACGGATAGAGAAAAGAAAGAGACGGAGATATGGATCTAGCTTCACAACCCTCCAAGATGGCGCTTAAGCGCACGGATCTGAAGCTACACATTCTCATACATGTTAAGGTAACGCGGTCTGAGGGCCAATAGGTAACGTCGTTACATTTTAAACGCAGAGGTGAGCGTCACTAGGCTCCCATACATAAGGGCAGGCAAGACCTCAGAGCCCACTCTCTCTCTCTAACTGATCTTCAAAAATTCACGTCGACACGAGGTGCTACAGGTGCACGTGGGTGCACAAGGTTGGGAGTGCGTGTGCAGATAGCTAGGCTCCTGACTAATGTAAAGCAGTTGAATTATAATAATGGTAAATGCTAGCCGCCCATAATTATTTCAATTGTGAATAAACTTCCAATATAGCCTGAGAATTAATAATTAGATATAGTTAGGAATGGAATACGCAACACTGGACGAGCATCAATAACCCAGGAACAACACTGCCGAAGACCACATCAACCCAAGGATCAACGATTTCCCGCTACAAATGTCGCAGAACGACGATTTCCGGCTACAAAGTGACCTACTTATTGCGTTTCGTGTGAGCTCCATCAGTGTTTCCAAGCTTCAAGACCGACGTCGATTGTACATATTATTTGGAAATATGGTATTCCTTAACGAAATATGAAGATAAAATAAATAAATTAAAAATACACATTTATAAAAGTACATTTAAAGAAACAAATCTGTAGGGTAATTTGAAAACACTGAAATATGATGTTTAATAGGGGAAAAAAACAGAATATGCATTATATTCAACATAAAATAGCTTTTCAATTGTTGAAAATTTAGTAATTATCTCACCAGCTAAGTGAGCATACTTTAATCAGCAGAGAAACCAAATGCATTTGCATTAAAATTCTGTTCCTACTGATTATGCGCCCCTCTATCCTCGTGGAAATATATACACAGCCTCAGCTTTTGAATCGAAATAAATAAATATGGATGAACGAAAATAGCAACACTTAGATCTATGTCATTTTGGCTGTGAATATGGATTAAACTGGCAACCCAGAGCAAGTTACGTGAAACGAAATTTCCGCTTCTCTCATCCATATCATTCCGTTGTTACCAGTAACTCAGATGGTTAATGGAACAAAACAGTTACAATTTTCAAATCCTAACAATTTATCTCATCCGTTTTTCTTGTTTATTTCAGCTCAAACCTGTTACAAAGGTGAGATAACTTAGTAAATTCGGCCCGGAGTATCTTTAAAACCGTTGATTTTTGTTTAAAATAGAACAAATGTCGCGGTTTAATGTTTCCCTCAGACAAAAAAAAAACAATCTTCTGCAACGGTACATCATATGCAGCCAGTGTACTGGCGGCTTAGTTTTAAATACTCCTTTGCCATAAGAAAATGGTTTTAGAGTGGTATTTTCTGAGCTCTGAATCTAATATATTCACAAGATTTCTGAACAATCGCTGATGTGTAGAAGATGATCTTATGTAATTTACTATACGAGTTCCAACTTACATGACATGGTCGAACTTCAAAACCTTTGTGCATAAACCTTCCTGGTGGACAATAAAGTGAGGACTGTAAGTAGCAAGAATGCAAGCGGACAATGCCAGTGGGACACAATAATTATATACATAGTTTTCGTAGTTTGTACATTATAAAAAAGCAGTTTATTTTTGTCAAATAAAGTCCAGAAATTGCCTGAAGTTGCACAACGTAATTCAGCTCGTTTTTAAAACTTGTTTCTGGTGTTTCATTTGCGAAAGACTGTCAAGTGCATACGCCGATATCACTGCAGCTTATGTGTCCTCAACAAGTGGTAGAGGAGGGAGTATCAAGGTCAAGATGAGCAGCTCATATGGCCGAATTAATCAAATATGACATTATTGATTATTGTTATGAGAGAACTACGTCTGATTTTCCTAGGATAGCTCCAGACATTCAGAAGGCATTTTAGGCGCTGGGGCGGATACGTTAGTATATTTTTAGGCATTATGAAGCAATTTCGTAGCAATTTACGACCATTTTACACACGGTGAAAACATTTTGGAAGTTGAAGCGATAATTGGAGCATTGGTAGAGTTATTCGCAGCACTACCACAAGGCTTTAGACTCTTTTGTAAATATTTTGATCGCTTGAAAACCTTCTACATTTTGACAGGAAATTCACACGTTTGGTAGTGGCTTGATCCTCTTTTAATGTTCTTTTACCATGTGTTACAAGCATTTGACGGTATTTTAGAATTTGTTACCCTTTTTACAATATTTGCGGCATTTTTGACTAATGTTTGGATGCATTATAAGCATTTCGTGTACTGTCACATTACTTCTTATATACTTGTAAAAGCTTTTTCATTTTATCGCTTATAAACATAACAATGGTGAGCTGCCAGCGTTTGAGGGGGTGTGGTTTACAGTCTTACTGAAGTATATTCAACTATACTAACCTAACCCGGTCTCGACAACCTCATTATCCATTCTATTCCGCCATCGCGTAACATAACCTCACACCGAACATCTCTCCCAGTATTATCTGCTCAGGAACATCCTTTCATTATCTTTTCTTTCCTTCCGTCTAACCTAACCAAAACGTCACCTAAAGTGACCACAAAAGGTAGCCAAATATAACAAGACGTAACCACAAAACACAGCGAGACGTCACATTGTAACAAGACATAGCCAAGCGTAACAAACGTTAACCAAACGTAACCACACACAACAAGACTAACCAAAAAAGCACATCGACGTGCCACATCGTCGTTAAACGTAGCCAGAAACGCAACTAAACGTAACAAAACGCAAGCAGAAAAGAAAATGAAACGTGAGCAAGCCATTACTAAGTTCACCTGAGCTAACATATCCTTCATGAGTTAGTAAATCATTATGAGGAGCTAACCCAACCTAAGCTGACCTTGAGTTTGTTTTAACCAAATCTCAGGGATTTATTCAGATTTTACCACTCGAGGGTCTTGATTAGAAAGGTTTATGTTAACTTAGGCTTATTTCGAGGTTTGTTTTAGCTCATCGCTTGGCGTCTCTCTTCGCTTATCTGGGCTTAAGACCAGCACTTGAGGTTACTCCTAGTGGCAGAGTTACCTCCTTCTGCTTCAATTCTACTTATTCTTTTCTATTCACGTTTATGCATGTATATGTTTTTGTGTTTTATTATTGAACGCCCTTTAGCCAATGTAGTCCTTAGCGTCCCATTGTATATTGGGCATGAAAGACCGAAAATTTTGCTCAGAGGCCTCTAAGGTATATATGAGTGATACTTGAGTAAACACGCATTTTGTTTAAGTAGGCTCACGGAGAAAATCAACATATTAGTATATTGAGGCAGTATTTTTAACACTTTTTCAGTCTAATTATAATATAAAATATAATAACAGCCCACCTTAAAGCAATATATGTATACTACAATATATAAACAGTCTATATTACAGTTATTTTATATGTTTATATTACTGTGTACATGTATAATAATATTATGTGAATGTATTAGGTAATTTAATAATGTAAGAGCTGTGATAATTGAGGCCGAAAGTTGCTAACAATGAGGTAACAATGAGGTAACCTTGAGGCAATAATGAATTTGAAAGTACTAGTAATTCTTGGAGCAATAATAATGTGATATTTAAAACAGTTTATAAATAGCCAATCAACAACCAGGGAAGCTGCAAGTTAAATAGAAGTACACTATTGAAGCTATACACTATATATATATAATATTTAAAGAAACATAAAAATACAAAGTTCATTCCTGAACGTTGGGGCGAAGGCCACTGGAAACTTTGTACCACACGTAGGGCAGTTACTTCACCAAGTTTGGTTCCCCAACAGTTGAACTACAATACAACCTACTCCAAATTGGCACCTAAACGTGGTGCTAATAACGTAAAGATAATACTCCTTAAATGTGCATCACATTTTCCTATGCTTGGCTCACAATGCTATAATGATCATAAGGTTATGTAGATATTCCATTATCTGCAATCACTGTTTTATCGTCATGAGATGATAGAGCGATTTTATTAGCTTCAACTGTTCTTATGATTCTTATGATTTCATTGCTTTTTAGACGGTACGCATAACTATTGAATGTAATACAGTGGTTAATAGCACTCCGCTTCATACCCTTAATCTTTTTAATTCCACTTACATTGACATCAAACGCATTTGTTTTAGGTTTAATACCTACAAAGCCTTGAATGATTTTTCCGTTGGCTTCATCTTCAAATTTTCCCAACACCTTTATGTTTTGTGTTGAATAGTATGTATGGTCTGTCGGATAGTCAGAGGTATCTAGGTGCTTGAGCATCTGTAGTTTATCCTGGTACACATCCGTTGTAATCACTCGATGGATGAAGGAGTCAGTATCCATATACAAGAATTTCAGTTATTGAGCTCCATAGTACGGAAGTAAGACATCATATTGATACGAGTACATGAGGGTTTTTGAAATGTCTAACACACTCGTGCCTATGCATATTGATTTGGTAAACATAATCTGTTCTGAAACAATATGTGCAGCAGCCAAGTTATCTCCATATGTAGTTCTATCAATGAATTTAGGCTTTCGTATAAGCTTTCCAACCTTATATCATCTGCCAAATGTCGTATATCGATCCGATACCGAATGTTCTCCATTCGTTTCCCAAACATAGCATTGTTGAACAACTTGTAAAGATCCTTCTCAAAATCGTTTTAGCAACTTGCTGTAGCTTGTTATTAAATTCGACGTAAGGTTTTAACCATTGTGAGAGTCGAAATCGTAGTGTGCGATGAATTTTCGTCAGCTGTAGTGCATGAGTGAGACCCCGTTTTCAAGGGCCTATACTGGACAAGATACCTTTGTCGAGGTCCAAGGTGAGGAATTAGCTTCTTTGTACATGAATCCTTTGGTTTAAAACACTCGGGTAGGAATGGTTAATGCTTATGTAGGTTTATTCACTTCTAAAGTATATCCGTAAGGATCATGTTCCTTCAAACTGTTTGGACGATATCTTTAGGGGAAGCCCACTAAAATCCTCCATAAGGAAGGGCGCGAAACATTGCCCAGCCATATTAGTTATAGCGTCCTCGTATGTGATAAATTGATAGGGCTTCAGAGGATAGAACTTCTCCATGTAAGTGTTATTGGACTCTGCATATCGCTGGGAAACTTGGAACAAACCTCCGCTTAAGCCAGATTACACCATGAGAAGCAGGTCGTAATGCTCTAGCAATTCCAGCTCGATTCCGGTATATAATAGCCTAGCATCCCATGTAAGTCCAAGAGACGTAAAATAATGCGCGAGATCCACTTTGTGTGTTTTGAGGGTCTGGTCGCTGAATGTCTCAAATACATCAGACAAAAGAAGAATGTCGGAAGTTAAGTAGCGGTCACTGTACTCTTCTAAATTTCTTATGCTAAACTCTCTCTAACGTTTTTAGCATGATCGTAGACATCGACGCAAATTAATTCTTCATTTAAGTTGCTGTAGAATGCCAACCATAAGGGCAATCGCTTCTCATTCAAGACATCCCAAACAGTGGCGTAATCATACGGAAATACGCCCTTACGTGTCATCAAACTCAACTTCTCTGTTTCGGGATATGCTGTTAGGTTTTTTACTAGCTTAGCCAGGCTTGTATTTAGGAAGCGATAAGTACCCACAGACTAGAGCTTTATATCCACAACATACTTAGAGAATGAGATGTAGCTTTCTTCAGTGTTAAGAATCACCGCTAATCTCTCGCTTGTACATCCCAGCTTCTTAACAATGAAACGTGAATCAAAACCGCTCACGTTATGAATGAAGATTAGAATATATTTAGGCGTTTTGCAGGTTAAAACTCAGTTATTATGCAGAATCCCACGGTATTCTCCGCTGATATAGTCATGGTTCCGCACTTTTGAGTTCTCTGCTGTGAATTCCTTAGCACATAACAACACTCTGCAAAAGACTCAAAATACTTTTGCTGTTCATCTGTGAGTTTCAGAGGCTAAGCGGATTTGTATACGCTATTAATACTCTTCGCAAGGGACTTAGGTATTCCATAGGCTTCTTGATAGCATAGCAACCACGATATCCATAGAATGGAGTAGGAAGACCTGTTTCTTGACGTTCAATGCTGGATGACGGCTTGAGTAAATACAAAAGCTAATTGGAGAGGGTTTCTGATATGGTCGTATATACAAATTTTCAGGAGTAGCAGAGAATGTACAATATGGCTTGAGAATACTCTCAAAATCTGCATAGTTGACATAGGGTGATTTTAGCATCCTCTCCATATTTTTAATTGCACGATAGAGCTATCCTTTGTAGGTATAACTATCGTACGATATCATGCTGTCTACAGATAGTGGAACGTACTTGTAGTTTCTCCAGTCCACTTCGTCCACACTGATCATCAAAATGTGTAAAGCAGCGCTTACAGGTATAAACACGTCTATTATGTTTAGTTTTCTGATCTCAAATAAGTTTCTCAAAATGATTTATATAAATATAGTGTTATAACTCAGCAGCATCACTCAACAGAAATAGGACTTGATGGACAGACAGCTCTTCATCAATGATCTTTATAGGAAGTACTTCTTTTTTCATTTAGTCCAAACACATTTGTAGAGATGTTATTCTTTTTCTCAAACTTAGGAGTTTGAGCCAATGTTGTAGGAAACGAAACACAACAGAAATCATACTTATCTTCAAGTTGGAGGTATTTGTTCACACGTTGTGGATTCTATTGTGTACATTTTGCGAGGAAGACATACATAAAGAATTTTTCATCACGATAGTTCTGTGGTTCTATAGACCCTTTTCTCTCTTCAACACATGCTGGCAGGGCAATATAGCTCCTTCCTCGAAGGGATTCTCTTTTTAATACGGAGTCTAACCCCATCAACGGCAAGCAAAGCCCAGTTGCTGCCCTTAAGTTGTGACTCCTCCATTTCAGTATTTAATTTCTTGAATTTCACATCTAACATGGAATGCAGACCAGTTTGCAGAAATATAGGATGATTACTGGTTTTAAAGGTTTTATGAGCTGTTGCTCCAACAGCGTTTACAAGTCGGCATTCAACCAGTAGATTAAGTGTCACTGATTTATGAACCTTGAGCTCTTTTTGAAATGCTTGAATTATGCGCTGCTTTGCTTCCTGCAGATAAAAATTAATGTCCTTGGATGAATCACAGCGAATGAAATAAGACTTCAGACGCCCTTCAAAGGCTGTTTCGTACTCTCTCATATCGCAACCCTCATCCATTATTGATAACAGCTGAGGTTTAGTAAGCTCAGTCTTCATTTTCTTGTAAAAGGCAATGAATCTATACACCTCTTCATGGCGTTCTCCCTCATGGCTATTCTTGAAGAATATTTTACAATACTTACACTTGAACAGCTGCTTGCAGCACATCTCATGTCAGCTCTTGTGATAGTTGTGTATAAATCTCTTTCCGCATTTACCACATTTGTTAGCAGTCTTTGTATTTGGAAATACTTCCCAGAGTGTAGCGCTCTCCATCTCTACAATCTGCTAAATACCACATAACTCCTGATAAATACTGGTCAATGTATCCTTGACCGACTTATTTTCAAGGAGCACACTTATTCATCTCGATAACTTCTATACTACATATACTACTCTTTAAACGCTTATATCTCCTGAATGAATATAGATAGAGCAATGCAACTAAAAGCAATTACATCCTTGGATTGCTACACGTCATTAATGTATTGTCTAAAGTTGACTGGGAGTCCGTGGTTTAAGTCCAGGGGTATGAATATAACCTCATCTTTCAACAACTACTAAACCAATTTAAATAAAGACTTTAAATAACCAGTATTGCATTTACAGTACCAGCTCGTTTCCTCTGAATGTATACTTAGATATCTGTCTTCCTGGATTCGATCCTTAATTTGTAAAACTCACTTATCTCAGAAGCTAAAAACGATAGAGAGGTAAACCATATCTTGCCTGATATCTCCTATTACGCACAATTACACCGTATAAAATTTCCATTCAGTTATCCTTAGTTTGAATCCCTAATTTTCAATGACTTCCTTAATTTTACCAAATTCTCAAAATAGTTTCATTTATATTGGCACTGTAAAGTGTATATTAATTTGCTTAAAATGCTAAATTAATATTATAAATACCTGTAACCCTAGCGTTCTGGGGTTGAATATTTATTCACTGTAACTTAGCTCCAAATTTAATACCTGTGAAACTAATTTAGATAATTACTTTAATATACATGTATTAAGTATACATTTATAGGTACTTTATTCGGCTATATATCGTAGTGTCTATGGTTATGGGTTCGAGTACTAGTTTCTAAAAACGCAAATATCTACAAATCTATCAGCGTTAAGGAACTTAAACAAAACATGATTGATAGCTGCTATAACCTGTAATCAATACTGTAAATATCTGTAGATCTGTTGTTCCTTAACTCGAATCCCGATCTTTCAAAAAGTTCCTTAATTTTCCTCTGTAGTCTAGGATATATCACTTATGTTGATGCAAACTATATACAGCTATGTTCTACATGCTAAATTAATATTATAAATAATTTTGTTCTTAGTGCTCTGGGTTTGAATACTGATTCAATTAAATTTAATTACAAATTTAATAGCTCATGAACTAATTTAAGTAGACACACCAAATAAAATTGAACCAAGGACTTAATCTAGAACTATCGTTATCATGACAAAACTTACTTTAAGGTACTCTGATGGAATCCCGAAGGGGTAACTTTATATATCCTAAAAACTATGGATCTTAGCTGGTTCAAACAAAGCTTAAGGGGCATATGTTGATTCCGGGAACTAAATTACTGAAATAGATTTTATTAAAAGCATTACCCGGTTCGATTCTAGAAGCTTAAAGCTTGTGTAACTCTAGAAAAATTACGTTGTTCATGATTTTAGTAAAATGTAATGGTATTCTGCGATAACTGAGTGTTAAGCATTTAGAAATGTTATATTGTGTGCTGATTGTTTGGATAATGAAGGGAAGATGAACAAGTAGAATTGAAAAGAGAATTCAAACACGAAATAGTACAGTATATATGCATTTAATTAAATAAAGGGAGAAAATCTTCTACGCCACCATTTAATCGTCTACTTATAAAGTATTGTAGTAATAGAGATGGTGTTACTTTGGTGCAATGGGTGGTGTTGGAGGTAGTGGTGGTAGGCGTTGAATGGAAACATCTGTCGGAATGAGCGTGTGAGAATACCTGTCTCTTTTTGGTGTGACATCATACACAAGTAGTTGCGAGATACGTTTAAACTTGTGTGATAGAGCGATATATCCTGTGCTCTGGGTGTGAGGTCATATGGCGGAGGTTAATACGTGCGGAGCAAAAATATACAGGTAGTAATGAGATGAATTTAAAAGAGTCTGACAGACCTAGAAAGCCTGCCTCTGGTTGTGACGTCATATGCCGGAGGTTAATACGCACAGACCGCTAAAATGAGTGATATACAACAAACCTGTTTTTTGCCGTGGTTTAGAGCTGAATTAAATGTCTGTTTACCATTCGCAGTTATATCATTAAAGGCAGTGATATTTTAATGGAATACCAAAGGTTTGGTCACTTAATCAGCTTTAATTGTTCAAATCATTTCGCGATTGGTTTAAAACTAAATAAAAATGAGACAACACATAAAGTATAAGGAATAAATGATGTTTAATATACAAATTATCTTATTAAAACCTCTAAATAAAAAATATGGGCGTTAACTTTAAACAGAAGCTAATAAAGACTGTGCAGCGTCGGATCTGAAATGTAATGTTTTCGGCATAATTCCGGGTTCCTTAAGCTTAGTTAGGCGCCTATAATGCCTACGACACGGCGTTAGCCACTCAATCGACCATCCTAGAACAATCCATACTAGGCTGCAAACCTCTCTAAATGACTAGAATCATGGCTCATGAAATGGCGAATAAAAGTAAACACCAGAAAGAGGCAAGGTATAATATTCACCAAGCGAATTAAGCACCGTGAAAATAAACATGGCCTTTAGGCACTAACATTTAGGCAAGAAACAATAGACTGGAAAAACAGTCACATACCTAGGAGTAACAATGGACCAGGGCCTTACATGGAAAGAGCACGTCAACACAGTTAGAGCCAAAGCGAATGCGCAACTAAACAGACTTTACCGAATAATTAATACTAATAGCACTCTAAATCCAGAGATAGGAACTACGCAGTACAAAACACTAATCAGACCCATTCTAAGATACACTGCATCCATATGGGGACATGCAGCCAAAACGCATATAAAAAGGTTCCAAGCAATGCAAAACAGAGCACTCCGCATTGTTGCCAGACTGCCAAAAGTGGCCCCAGTGTTCTAACTACATGAGGAACTGAAAATACGCTCCATAAAGCGTATTCAATAAAATTCTCAGCTTTAACTTGCATGAGAAAAATCACAAGGAATTAATACAGCCACTACGTGACTGCGGCATAACTCATGACTAGCGCTCAAGTCCACTGCGTCTATTTGAAAGAACCATAGGTCTCAGGGAGCCGTAAATTGACATGCAGCAATACCTAGACAATCTAGTTAATTACCCTGGCGTTATACATAACTGAGCTCTATACAGCACACACACATTAATACACTCCACTACCTACAGCAGCCCTCAAGTCCTTGCGCTTACTCACAAGCCAAGGCAGATCCGGGGGACGCGGCCCCCCTGCAAGGTGACATAGGCTCGCATCTGCATTTGCAGGCAGGCAGCCCGCCAGAGGCGCACTCTATGTGATGCAGCCTACAAAAAGCACACGATAAATGAAATACATAATGACCGCCCCAGTTAGGGAGGCACTAAATACTAATTGTCTAAAATACTATTTAATATACAAATCTCATCACAATACGACGCGATATGGCGGAAAACTATATTACTTGCCAATGCCCCACAGGGCATTAATTAACTTAGATCCACATACTATTGTAAATATAGCGCCATCATGTAATGTATTACCTCATGTAGCAACATTATGTAATATATATACACTACTGCGTTTTCGCTGCATACTATATATATATTGTATCCAATTACAGTATGTTCTAAGTTTAATATCGAGACACAGCTGCCGGCTCAGCCAACCACTGACTCGAATACAAGACCAACACTTGTGATGCACGACGGAGATACTACTAGAAGACGCAGCGCTACGGAGTGAATTAGACATTCATATAATTAGAATAAAAACATTACCTAGAATATCATCACGCAACACATGAAATCCGCAACAACCCTCTCCTAAACTCCGCTAAGGGGCAGGTTGTGCCTAGGTCAAGCCTGTCTCCCAGCTCCTAATAGCTAACTCTACTGGTTACCGCACTGCAAGCCAGTTTATATTCTCTCCATAGAACTCGCGGGTGCTTCTGACGGTACCGCAGCAAACCTATTCTTTTCCAATCCAGTAGAGGAGTTTTAAGTAGCAATTCTATTTACTGGTGAGTTCCACACTCCCAGTTCTGACTTCCATCGGGGCTGGGTTAGTGATTAAATCATTTTCTCCTCCACTCGAAAAAATTTAATCTTCATTCTGCTTATTTACTTCGACTCAAGAACATTGTCTCCTATAAGCGAAGTCAGTTCTCCAGTGTGTCTTGGACTTGTCGAGGTGAATAAGTTTGCTCATTTAAATAAGTCGGTTAAGAATATATTGATAAGTATTTATCAGGAGTTATGTGGTATTTAGCAGATTGTAGAGATGCGGAGCGCTACACTCCGGGAAATATTTCCAAATACAAAGTCTGCTGACAAATGCGATAAATATGGAAACAGCTTTGTACAAAGCTGTCACAAGAGACGAAATGAAATGGGTTACAAGCAGCTGTTCAAGTGTAAGTATTGTAAACTATTCTTCAAGAATAGCTATGAGGGAGAACGCTATGAAGAGGTGTGTAGATTCACTACCTCTTGCAAGAAAATGAAGACTGAGCCTACTAAACCTCAGCTGTCATCAATAATGTATTATGGTTCCGATATGAGAGAGTACGAAGCAGCCTTTGAAGGGCGTCTGAAATCTTATTTCATTCGCTGTGATTCATCCAAGGATATTAATGTTTATCTGCAGGAGGCAAAGCAACGTATAAATCAAGCAGTTCAGAAGAAGCTCAAGGTTCACAAATCAGTGACACTTAATCTACTGGTTGAATGCCGAATTGTAAACACTGTTGGAGTAACAACTCATAAACCTTTTAAACCAGCAATCATCCTATATTTCTGCAAACTGATCTGCACTCCATGTTTAGATGTGGAATTCAAGAAATTAAATACTGAAATGGAGGAGTCACAACTTAAGGGCAGCAACTGGGCTTTGCTTGCCGTTGAGGGAGTTCTATTCCATATTAAAAATACAATCCCCTTTGAGGAAGCAGCTGTGTTGCTCTGCTAGCATCTGTTGAAGCGAAAAAAGCGTGTTTATACCCAAAGAACTATCGTGATAAAAATGCTTTATGTATGCCATCCTCGCAAACAATATACAAAAGAATCCACAACGTGTGTGCAAATACCTCTAACTTGAAGGTAAGTATGATTTCTGTTGTGTTTCGTTTCCTACAACATTGGCTCAAATCCCTAAGTTTGAGACAAAGAATAACATGTCTATAAATGTGTTTGGACTTTCCTATTAAGAGCATTGATGAACTGTATGTATATTGTGTCCTTCTTCTGTTTAATGATGCTACTGGACTAAAACACTATATTTATATATATATATAATTTTGAGAAACTTATTCGAGATCAGAAAACTAATCATAATGGACGTGTTTATACCTGTAACCGCTGCTTTACACATTTTGATGATCAGCATGGACGAACTGGACTGGAGAAACTACAAGCACACTCCAAAATCTATAGAGGGCAATATATCGCTAGGATAGTTATGCCTACAAAGGATAGCTCTATCGTGCAATTGTGGAGAGAATGCTAAAACTACCCTATATTATCTATGCCGATTTTGAAAGTATTCTCATGCCATATCATATAATCTCTGCTAATCCTGAAACTTCCTATACAACGCCATATTAGAAATACTCTCCGATTGATGATGATGATGATGATGGTATTGCGGTTAAGGGGGCTAAACAGCTAAGATCATCAGCGCCGTTACAACGTATAGAATTTAAAATCCAAGAATTAAACGACGGGAAAAACCCCGCTTATTCTGAAACAATAAAAACCAACATATCAGAATCTAAAAAAGCACCTTACTAAAGACATGCTAAAGCAAATAATAAAAGATTAAATTACGTGTCAGGAACTGTAGAAGTCAAGGGACTAGAGCGCCATATGTCCTCAGGGGAGAAGAGCAGCCCATTAAAACTGAAATAATAGAATCACAAAATTGAAAGATGCTCAATGCATCAAATGAGCATACTAATGCACCTGTCAATAATAAAACGTAAAAGACATTCTACAACATACGCGTCATCTGCTAAAACGTTGGCTATATCAACAGAGACACACGAACGCCCAATGGAGCTAAAACCTGACACTCTGCTAAGATGTCACGCACCGTTAAGGGCACATCACATTGCTCACAGGGTGGTGCGGGATCACCAATGAGCAGATATCTATGACTAAAAAAGCAATGTCCGATTCCTAAAGGAGCTAAATTGCATCTTTCCGAAGAGAAGAACGAGAAGAGGTACTCCAGATTAACGGGAGAGGTTTAATCTCCCACAACTTGCTCCCTCGGAGGGCCAACCACTCATGGCGCCAAAGGGAGAAGATGCGCTGTCGTAAAATAACATAAGAATCTCAGGAGGGAACAACACAGGTAAAACATCTGGGTGATAAAAGCGCCAATTTAGCTGCGGCATTAGCAGACTCGTTACCTGAGATGTCCATATGACCAGGAATCCACACGAAGGATACGCTAGTGCCAGAAACAACGAGCGAGTGGATATCATGTATGCGCTCTACGAGTGGGTGGTAATTGTACAGCGCGTTAATACTCTGAAGGGCGCTCAGGGAGTCTATGCAAAGAACACAGTCGTGCCGCTGGACATATAAAAGTGACTGATAAATACTAAACAGTTCCGCGGTAAAAACTGAACATTGCCCTGATAAACGAAAGAAAAACTATGTTGACCAAAAACAAAGGCACACCCTACTCCAATATCTGTCTTACACCTATCAGTATATATAAAATGGCAGTCCCCGAATTGTGCCTGAAGTTCTAAAAACCCTGATCTAAGGACTGATGAAGCGGTTTCATTATTCGGCATCGATGTTAACCCTAGGGGACAGTGGGCCTCGGTGCACCACCAAGGAGGAAAACGCGTTTCTCCTCCTCGAAGGGCCGGCGCTGGCGTAACGTCCAAATGCCAAAGAAGCTGTTGAAATCGAACCCCCGGAGGAAGCAATGCAGAGGAAGTAACTAAATATTGCCGATCAAACGAACCCTTGAAAAATAACTGGAAAGACGGTTGGTCAGGCAAGCTTGAGAGTCAACTTGCATAGCTGCACAAAAGTATCTCACGTCTGAAGGACAGCGGAGGCTCTGCAGCTTCAACATACAGACTGGGTACAGGGCTGGTTGGAAAGGCCCCTGTAGTGACTCTTATTCCACGATGGTGAATGGCATTAAGGCGACGTAACACAGATGGACGCGCCGATGAATAGACAATGCACCCGTAATCAAGCTTGGATTGGACCAAAGAGCGATACAGACGCAGAAGGATGGTCCGATCAGCTCCCCAGAATGTGCCACTTAAACAGGTAGAAGATTAAGAGAATGGTCACAGTTTGCTTTTAAAAAGGAAATGTCGAAGTCCAGCTCAGCTTTCGATCAAAGATCAACCACAAAAATTTCAGCTCGTCTCCAAATGGAAGTATCTTCGACCCAAGATGGAGACAGGGCGGAGAGAAAGCCTTCCGGCGCCAGAAATTGATACAGACGGATTTCTCGGCGGAGAAATTAAAGCCGTTGGCGTTGCTCCAGGCGTAGATACGGTCGATACAGCTCTGGAGATGGCGTTCGAACAGACAGGTCCGCCGTGAACAGCAATGAATGGCACAATCGTCGACGAAAAGGGACGAGGAAATGCCATGATGAATACAATGAACAAGGGGGTTGATAGCTATCGCAAAAGTGTGACTCTGAGTACAGAGTCCTGCGGTTCACCGTTCTCTTGAATAAAACCGAGCCCACACGTACACGAAAGACGCGATCCGGCATAAAATCCCAAAGAAATATGGGTAGACGACCGCGTAAATTCCATACGTGGAGTGTACGTAAAATGCTGCCCCTCCAACAAGCGTAATAACCTTTCTCCAGGTCCAAAAACGCAGCCACTGTTTAACATTTTCTCAGAAAATCGTTCATAATATGCGTCAACAGAGACACCAGATGGTCGTCGGTTGAGCGATGGTGACGAAATTCACACTGAGCGTTCGCCAGAGGGTTCTGAGGCTCAAGCCAACATGTCAACTGGCCGTAGATCATGCGCTCCATCACATTGCAAATGCAACTGTTGAGGGAGATTGGCCGGTAGGTGGAAGGTAGTTGGCGTAACTTCCCAGGCTTAAGTATAGGGACGAGGGTGGCTTCGCGCAAAACTCAAGGAAAAAGGCCGTATTGTCAAATACAGTTATAGACCTGTAAGAGAAAGAGCTTACTGTCGGCTGAAATATTCATTAACATCAGGTCATGAATGGCGTCCGGTCCAGGAACGGAGTGCCCAGATAAAAGGAGGGCGTGCTCCAGCTCCCTAATTGTGAAATGTTCATTATAACACTCCTGATTAGGAGACCGTAAACTATAGGTCTCGGAATCCAGCCGGTCTTTGAGAGTGCGAAAGCCGGCGGAATAATGGTCAGAACTGGAAACCACCCCAACGGCAGCACCCAGAGTGTTCGCAATGGCAGCCGAATCCACTATGGTGGCATTGGAAACCTGAAGGCCAAACACAGTACAATGCGACACTTTACCGGAGAAGCGGCGAAGTTTATCCCAAACAACCGAGGAAGGCGTGAAGCGATTAAAGGACTCGACAAAACCAGTCCAAGATGCCCTCATGCTATCCTGAATAATGCGACAGGCCCTGGTGCGCAAACATAACCAAATTATTATGTGTAGGTTGTCACCGAAACACCCTAAGCGCAGCTCTACGGGTACGAACGGCGTCCCTACAGTCCTTCGTCCATTACGGAATAGGAATACGCCGAGGGTGGAAGAACGAACGAGGGATTGTGCGTTCGGTGGCAGATAGTATCGTAGACGTAAGGTGCTGCACCATTTGGTTAACGTAAGGGAAGGGCTGGTCCACAAAAGACACGAGGCTGGAATACAGTCGCCAGTCGCTTCTGCTGAATTACCAGGTAGGTAATCTGGAATGCTGGACGTGGTGAGACAGAAGAGACACGATGCAGGAATACTGATTGCTGGAGTAGATGTCAGCGACGACGTTCCACTGCAAACGACTAGCAAGCTGCATGGAACAAACGTCAAGGTCCAAGTGAGTAAATGTACCAGAAGAATCAGAAAGTAAATTAGGTTCACCTGTATAGAGGATGGATAAGTTGAACTGAGCAAAAATGCTGGAAGGAGCGTTCTCCTTGCACAAGCCCTAGGTGAACCCCAGAGGGGGCGATGAGTATTAAAATCCCCCAACAGAAGAAATGGTGTTGGGAGAGCGGGCAGGGTATCTCGAATGTCCGCGTGAGCAAGTGCAGACGAAGGAGGTGAATAGACGGAGCAAAAAGAAAAGAAAAAGCCGGGTAATTGTATCCCAACGGCAACAGCTTGCAAGTCGGACGCAAGTGTGAGAGTCTGAAAATGAACGTCGCTATGCCCTAATATCATGACACCTCCATGTGCACGAGTATCCTCATCCGATGCAAGATCGTAGCGAACCGGAATATTCCCTCGGAGATCAATAGGAGCGAAGCTTGGTTACCTGCAAACACACGAACATGGGTGAATGGGAACGCAATAAAAGTTGCAGTTACGCCCTATGCGATTGTACAACACGTAAATTCTAGGTCAGGATAGCAATGAATAAAAGGGATAAACTGTCTACTTAGAAGGGCGGCTCAAAATAACCTTTTGCTTAATCTTGGTGCTCGAGGTTTTGGTATGGAGTTGGTCAGACTACATAGGCTCCTTGAAGGGAGGGCCCACGCGCTCAGTGCCGGAAACCTATTCAAGCGCCGAGAATCGGTTCTGGGTGGCAATGGGTGGAGGAACGCCGCTGAGCGCTGTTTGTCCCAGGAGCATCCTGAGACTACGACCTCCGAGGAGGAGAAGGTGAATTTTTCTTACCGCACACACGCGGAGGATCTTTATGAAAATCCTTCTTACGAAGTTTTTGCTTGGACTTCTTATCTGCGCCTTGTGACTTCAGCATCTTAGGACCAGCTTTAAATGGCTTGATGGAGGGCCCGATGGTATTTGCGGAGAAGGCAGTCATGGTCCAGGCCTGTGTTTCGGCATCGTTCCGGGGTACTGACGAGGAAACAACAGAGCTGAACGTAACCGTTCGCAGGAGTGTAGATTGGCGCGCATGGAAACGCCTCCGGGCTTCAGCGAAGGAGAGTTTCTCCTTTATCCGGATCTCATGGATTGCCTTCTCGTCCAAGTACCGCGGACAGCCGGCAAATGATGCAGATTGAGGCCCTTTGCAATTAACGCAGACGGGGGCTAATGAATAGGTACCATCATGCAAGGATTGACTAAAAGAGGCACAGATGGAAACGGCACTCTTGCAAGAGACCTGCGTATGCCCAAAACGTTGGCATTTTAAACAACGCATGGGTATAGGAGTAATGGACCTCACCGCAATTCGTTCATACCCTGCTGAAATACTGTGGGCAGATCGACGCTATCGAAAGTGATAAAGAGGGTACGAATGGGTAAAAACATTCCATCGCGGTTAGCCTGCACTCGATGAACTGCTGGTGCCTTTTGGTCGGAAAGATATTCGACCAGGTCGTCGTCCGACATACCATCGAGACTATGGTTGGTGACGACGCCTCGACAGTAATTCAAGGTGCGGTGCTTTTCAACACAGGTGGGATAACTTTGGAGAAGCGTGACGCGCAACAAGGTCTTATTTTGTTCATCGGACTTGCTTTGTACTAACAGTGAACCATTACGAAGGCGAGTGCAGGAATCAATACCCTTCTGGATAATAAAAGGTTTCATATTCTCGAAAGTTTGACCTTCCTCTGTTCGCGTAAGTACTAATTAACAACCAGATGTCGCTGGTATTACTTCTGTTACCAAAACTTTTCGGAGCTTGTTCGAAATAATGAAGAAAGAGAGCTCCATAGCGAAAGAAATCCCCCGCCATTGCAACCGTCTCCGACCTCGGGCTCTAACATCCCGGGCGTTACCCCGGCTTGGGTGAGTGGCCAATCTATACCAGTCTTAACCCAGGGTGACACATTCTGAAACATAGACAGAGGGACCCAATGGCCGTGGGAAGTCAGCAGCGCATGCAATAGCTCCCCCCGCGGGACTGCAGTTGAACAGCGGGTACGATCACAGACCATACATGACGAACCCGGGTTGTAGGGATGACGCCATTACCCACTGACCCACTTGCGCACCCAGTGCGTGGGTATCCGTCAGGCTGTGTCCACTGAGGATTAAAAGAAAGAAAAGGGCAAAATAAATCAAAGGAGTGTGGGCGTTTCGCACGCAAGGTAGGCCGGCGAGGAAGCAAAAGAGACGTGTGAATGGTTGTGGTACGAAATGTTCGGAAAGAGACTAGACAAGAAAGAAACGATAGTGAAAGACAGCATGGAACGAAATGCAAAGAACACACGAGAGCCTACCTTGAGCTCCCGGTCACGAGGACGAACCCACCTCGACCGGACAAGGATGGAGGGATGAAAATGACGATGGTGGCTCGGGATTCCGGGTGCGCCAAAGCCGTACTCACACAAGGTGAGCCCCTGGGGTGACCCTCCGATTGGCTTTTGTATTTACGTCAAGCCGTCATCCATCTTTGAACTTCAAGAAACAGGTCCTCCTACTCCATCCTATGGATATCGTGGTTGCTATGCTACTGAGAAGCTTATGAAATATCTAACATACCTTGCGAAAAATATTAATAGCATATACAAATTCGCTAAACTTCTGAAACTCACAGATGAACAGCAAAAGTATTTTAAGTCTTCGACAAAGTGCTGCTTATGTGCTAAGGAATTTACAGCAGAGAACTTAAAAGTGCGGGACCATGACCATATCAGCGGAAATTACCGTGGGAGTCTGCATAATAACTGAACTTTAGCCTGCAAAACGCCTAAATATATTCTTATCTTCTATTAATACCTGAGCGGTTTTGATTCACATTTCGTTGTTAAGGAGCTGGGATGTACAAGCGAGAGAGTGGAGATGATTCCTAACACTGAATAAAGCTACATCTTATTCCCTAAGTATGTTGTGGATATAAAGCTCTAGTCTGTGGATACTTATCGCTTCCTGAATACAAGCCTGGATAAGCTAGTAAAAAACCTAACGGCATATCCCGAAACAGAGAAGTACTTTGGTTCTGAGGAGTTGAATTTGATGACATGTCAGGGCATATTTCCATATGGTTACGTCACTTCGAGGGATGTCTTGAATGAGAAACAATTGCCTTAAAGGAAGGCATTCTACAGTGCGTTAAAAGAAGAAGTAAACGTCGATGACTAATATAATGCTGAAAACCTTTGGGAGCAGTTAAGCATAAGTAACTTAGTGAGTACAGCGACCACTACTTAATCTCCGAAGTTCTTCTCTTGGCTGATGCCTTTGAGACATTCAGGGACCAGACCCTTGAGAACACACAAAGTTGATCCTGTTGATTATGTTACCTCTCTAGGACTTACATGCGATGCTATGCTTCTATATACCGGAATCGTCCTGGAATTGCCACAGCATTAGACCTGCTTCTCGTGTTGTAATCTGGTATAAGGGGAGGTTTGTGTCTAGTTTCCGCGAATATGTAGAGGCCAATAACACTTACATGGAAAAGTTCTATCCTC
The DNA here is from genome assembly GCA_030765065.1 of Deroplatys truncata. NCBI lineage: Eukaryota > Metazoa > Arthropoda > Insecta > Mantodea > Mantidae > Deroplatys > Deroplatys truncata. The sequence continues at coordinate 333,140,974 of CM060990.1, forward strand.
TGAAGCCCTCTAAATTTATCACATACGAGGACGCTAATAACCAATGTGGTTGATCAATGTGTTACATCCCTCCTTTTGGAGGCTTTGAGTAGGTTCCTCTGAAGATATCGATCTAAAAATTTTGAAAGAAAATGATTCACACGTATATATTTTAGAAGGGAATATGAAATATCATACTGAGCTGCATAATCTACATAACGTTTTACCATTCCTACCCGAGTGTTTGAAACCAAAGGATTCTTCTACAGAGAAGCTAATTCCACACCTTGGACCTCACGAAAGTATGATGTCCATTATAGGATCCAGAAAAGGCTCTCCCTCATAATTTACAGCTGGAGAAAGTTAAACGCGCACCACGATTTCGACAATCACAATGGTTAAAACCTTACGCGGAATTTAATAACATGCTACGACAAGGTGCTGGATACGACTTTGAAAAGGATGTATACAAGCTGTTCAACAATGCTATGTTTGGAAAATAATGTATGAAATTTGGATTCCGATGGATATCCGACTAAAGATAGATCGTAAAATGTTGGAGAAACTTATAGCAAAACCTACATTCATTGATAGAACTACTTATGCAGATAATTTGGCTGCTGTACATATGGCTTCACGACAGATTGTGTTTACCCAACCAATATGCATAGGCATAAGTGTGTTAGACATTTCAAAAACCCTCATGTACAAGTATCAATAGGATGTTTTACTTCATTATGGAGCTCAAAACCTGAAACACTCGTATATGGATACTGACTCCTTCATGCATCGAGTGACTACAATGGATGTTTACTAGAATAAGCTACAAATGCTCAAGCATCTAGATACCTCTGACTATCCGACAGACCATATATTGTCGTGACCTCTAAACAAATGCTCAAAAGGGAGGTAGGCGACTCGCTAATAAGGTACCAGGAAGTTCACAATTTAGACAAGGCGAGGCCATGACAAGGGACGCAGCTAATTGAAAATGAAGAATATTATAGGATATCTGATAAAAGGATGCCTACATGATTCAAAGGGAAGGAAGGGTCTGTATACTATGGTAAATTAAACAGGTAAGACTTGGATGGTATTATGTTATATTGCTGAAAGTGGTTACATTAACTCCTTGACTTCATGTCCACTCGTCGAGGACGCCATACATCTTCGTGTATGGAGAGTGCGTAACAACACGACCTGCCCGGTGCGCCTCTACTCACTGACTGACAAGCCAAGCCAAGCCAAGCCACGCTACTACAGCGTGGGGACGCTATCTAAGCTTCTACCCCCACCACTCTTACGTAATCCCCAATCCAGGCGGCCAAGGTCACATACACACTTAACAATGCTTGCATATGTCACAATATGCCATTCAACACAAAACAAAATGGTGTTGGAAAAATTTAAAAATGAGTCCAACGGATAAACAATTCAACGTTTTGTAGACTTAGGCCTAAAATTATGCGTTCGATATTAATGGAAGTGTAATTTAAAAAATTAAGGGTATTAAGCGGAGAACTATTAACCACTCTATTACATTCAATAGTTATGCGGACTGTCTAAAAACAATGAAATCGTAAAGGCTCCAATGAATTTAATTCAGTCTCATCATTATACTGTTTCAACAGTTGAAGCCAATAAAATCGTTCTATCATCTCATAACGATAAAACGGTGATTGCATATAATGAAATATCTACATATCCTTATGGTCATTGCAGCGTTGTGAGCCATACATAAGAAGATGTGATGCATATACTAATATGTTGATTTTCTCTGTAGGCCTGCTTACACAAAACGCATGTTTACTCAACTGTCACTGACATGTATCTGAGAGACCTCTGAGCAAAATTTCAGATCGTCACACCCAATATAGAATGGGATGCTAAGGACCACAGGAGATAAATAGCGTCCATATATAAAACACAAAAAACCTATACTTGCATAAACATGAAGAAAAAACAAGTAGAATTGAAGTAGAAGGGGGCAACTCTGCCACTAGAAGTAACCCCTTGTGCTGGTCTGAAGCCCAGATTAAAGAAGAGGGACACCAAGCGATGAACTACAGCAAATCTCGAATTAAACCTACGTAACATAAACCTCTCTAATTAAGACACTCAAATTATAAAACCTGAATACAACGCTGCGATTTCGCTAAAACGAACTTAATGTCAGCTTTGTTTAGAATTTCTATGAGTTAGAATGCTTAGGTGAAATGTCTCTAGGTTCAATACTAGGTTAAGGTAGATCTTTGCGAGATAGATGTTAAGGAATTTTTAATTTGGTTTAGAATACAGAGTATTAGATTAGGATGGTGTTATATTAGGTTGGACGACGACTGAAGAGAATACATGACGACAAAATAGTCTCGGATAGGTTTGGTTATGCCCCCATAATGATTAGCTAAATCATGAAGGATGGGTTAGCGTAGGTTAACTTAGCAATGGTTTGGTCACGTTTCGTTATCTTCTGTGTTTGCGTATTTTCACGTTTGGTTACGTTTCAGGTTACGTTTGACTACGATGTGACGCCTCACTGTGTTTTGTAGTTACGTCTTGTTATGTTTGGTTACGCTTGGTTAAGTTTTGTTACATTTTGCTATGCCTTGTTACGATGTGACGCCTCGCTGTGTTTTGTGGTTACGTCTTGTTATGCTTGGTTACGGTTTGTGTTTACTTTAGATGACGTTTTGCTACGTTTTGTTTAGGTTAGACGATGGAAGGAAAGAATAGATAATGAAGGGATGTTCCTGAGCAGATAAGGCTGTGATATATGTTCGGTGGGACGTTAGGTTAGGCGATGGCGGAATAGAATGAATGATGAGGAGGTTGTCTAGGCCAGGTTAGGTTAGGCTGGGTGAATATGCTTCAGTGAGACTGTAAACCATACACAGTTTAACCCTCTTTCTCAGGTGCTGGCAGTTCGCCATTCTTATGTTTATAAGCGATAATAGAATAAAGGATTATAAGTATATAATAAGTACTGTGACAGTACACAAAATGCGTATAATGCATCCAAAAATTGGCGAAAACTGCCGCAAATACTGTAAAAAGAGTAAAAAGTTCCAAAATACAATCAACTTCTTGTAAAATATGGTAGATGGTCATTATAACACGACCAACCTACTATAAAACGCGTGATTTCCTGCTAAAATGTAGTAGAAAGTTTTCAAACGGTCAAAATATATATAAGGCGGCGCCGTGGCCCAGTGGTTAGACCGCTCGCCTCCCACCGAGGCGGCCCGGGTTCAATCCCAGAGACCTGCATGTGGGATTTGTGGTGGACGAAGCGGCGTCTGGGCGGGTTTTCTCCGGGTTCTCCGGTTTCCCCCGCCATTCATTCCACCAACTGCTCCATCATCACCTTTCCTCCCATCCATTTCACCATCATTTCGTTTCATCTACTTCCTTCATCCCATACCAGGCATCGGGCTGATCACCCATCCTGGATGTTCTGTCTGATCCATGAGCGTCTGCTCCTCGACGGGCCTCTGACCCCAGGCACCCGCCTGTAAATCCTGGGGGGTGTAAGTCTTACGTATGAGGAGGGTAAACAGATAATGAATGAATGAATGAACAAAATATATATAAACGAGTTTAAAACCTTGTTGTAGTGCTACGAATACCTCCACCAATGCTCAAATTACCATTACTACGTTCAATATGTCTTCAACATGAGTAAAATGGTCGTAAAGAGCTACTAAATTGCTTCAAAACTCCTTAAAATATGCTAAAGTATCCGCTCCAGCGCCTAAAATACCTTCGAAATGATTGGAAAGCTATGTAAAAATACCACAAACAGAATAAATCCTGGAACAATATCCTAAAAATAAAATACCCGTTTCATCGCCTAAATTACCATCAAAGAACTCCTAAATGTTCGTAGCAGTGTTCCAAAATAGGTTAAAACCTTGTGTGAGTACTCGAAAATAGCTGTACCAATGGTAAAATACCCTCTAAATGCTCTAAAATTCCCGGCAATACCAGCTCCATTGTCTAAAATAACATCGAAATTGCTCAAATGGTTGTAAAATTGTATAAAATAGCTCAAACAGAATGCAATACCCTCAAAATCTTTGAAATGTCCTAAACATCCCATACGACATCCTGAAAATGCCTACTCCATTGTCTAAATTACCATCAAAGTACTCCTAAATCTTCTTACAAGTGTTCCAAAATATGCTAAAATCTAATGTTAGTACTCAAAAATAACTGCACCAGTGGTAAAATACCGAAATTGTTCAAGTGCCTGAAATAACGCTACCTCTGCTCCAAAATTTGCTAAAGGCTTGTCAGTACTCAAAATACCCGCATCAGTGGCTAAAATGCCTTTAAATGCTATAAACGCTGTGGAAAGACGTATAAAGTACTTTAAAAGGATCGTAAATACCTTCAAAATGTTGGCAAATGTCCTAAACACCGTACGAATACCTAAAAATACCTGCTCCAATGGCTGAAATAGCTTTTAAATGGCTTTAAATGTCTGAAATGGTCCTGCTAGTGTTCTGAAATATACTAAAAGCCTATGCCATACGCGAAAACAGCTGTACCAGCGGTTAAAGTATCTTTCAAGTGTCCTAAATGCACTGGAATTGTTGCTCCAGTGGCTAAAATACCTGAAATGACTATCAGTGGTCCAAAATGTCCTAGAGGCCTATGCAAGTAGCCTAAAATATCCATACAGATGCTAAAATACCCTCAAAATATCCTTAAATTCTTGCCCTAGTGTCTAAAATAACCTCGAAATATCTGTACCACCACACTGAAATACCTACCTCGGCGTCTAAAATGTCCGTGAATGTGTCCAAAAATGTCTTCGAAGGATCTCGATATGCACCAAAACATCTGTTCTACTGTATAGAAGGGCTGTGAATTGGGCACAATATCTTCGAGGGAGTCAAAATACCTTCAAATACGTGCAAGTCGTTATAAAAGGGCATTCCAAAATTACAATTGATAGTTGAAGTTGTTTAAGAGACCATGAGAGGATTTTTCTAGGTTAGGTCAGCTTTGTTAGGAACGATTGGGTTAGGTTAGATATACTCATCATAGAAGGCTCTTGAGTTATACATCATACAACATGCTCTACAAGGAACGTGCATGCGCGTACACACTGCTATCCACTGCTGGTGGTGGTAATAGAAGTAGTAGTACTAAAGCAGTAGTTCAATGTGCCCGAGCACATGGGAAAGTTGGACAGCAGTATTTTAAACCAATTTTTGCCTAAGCCTCTCATGGAAATTCTCTTCATTTTACTGAGTACGGATCCAATAGCTGCAACGCAGATAAACAATGAATCTTATTCAAGGGCGTGCTGTTATGGTGACCTATAAACTCCCTCACATTATTAGTCTCTAGCTGCAAGACTGATAAACCAAGTCACAAATACTTTCTATCATTATGGTTTCGTTAGACACAATTTTGATTAATTTCCAAAATTTTAGAAGGCTTCTTCGAAGATGCATTGACTAATTCGCTTGCAGGGGAAAAGCTTACGTACACAATTATTGTCTTACACTCGCATTGTGCGCTTGCATTCTTGCTACTTAGAATCTTTAAAATTCAGTTAAGAAAACCGGCACAAACAGCTCATTAGCGGATTTTAACATGCTGCAATAAGTAATATTCCTTCAAAGGAGCCTATTGACTGTAACAAGCAAGTATTAGTCCGATTCCTGCTTCCATTCTAAATGTGAATAATTTATCATCTATTATAAAAGACTATGACACTTGAATTTGTCATGATAAAATATATAATTTGTAGATGAATCTAGTCAGTGCTAAAACATATCAGTAACTATTTAAGGACTAGTTGCTCATATAAATATTACTATGGATGAGTAAGGTAGTTATTTGTTTGCTTATATTCAAGAATCCTCTGTATCATAAATGCATACCTTGGTATATATATGATAAAAAATGATTATTAAATTAATTTTCAATGCATACACAATTTCCTTCCTGATCTTGCCAATGCTGTGCCTGAAACGTAATTTTGAATAAAGGGATAAGATTTGCATAATTGTTGTGAATATTTCTACTTGTGGGCAGAAATCAAAACCACGAACAACAGGGGCCTTACTGCTCATCTTTGCTCTTAAAAGGAGCTGTCTCTCAATCTCTTTGTTCACTGTAAAATAGCGCCGAGCACGAGATTTGTATTTCAGCGGACAATTAAGCGTAGAATATCCAGTGATGTGGAACGAGGCGGATCACCTGCCTGAAATGCAAAGGCAGCCCAATAATAAAATTACATCAAGATAGTGATCTGTTCGACGTAAATATCTCCCAGCATGCAGTTTTTTATACCGCCGTGAAGCCAATTCTCTCTCTCTCTCTCTCTCTCTCTCTCTCTCTCTCTCTCTCTCTGTCTCTCTCTCTCTCATATACAGACGGATCCTTATCCTCAGCGAACAAAAACGCAGCACATTTATCCATACACTAATTATTTCCTTTTATGTTTGTCATTTCACACGAACCAAAATGCAATTTCGAACTGCATATGCTTAAATGTGTCTGAGTGTTTATTCGTAACTCTATACTTCAAAAATTGCTTACTTAAAGAAGCAATTATAATTAAAATATGACATTCTGTCATAAATTATTTGCACAGGGAGTTCAAAATGCACTCAAAGCATCTTATGGCACTATTATTAAGAGTAAGATAAAAAACATACTAATGCGCCTTTCTTAGTAATTTAGAAGAGCATATCTCATGCTTAAAAGTTCTCCAGGACTTCCATGATTAACTAAATATGTATTTTGCCTCTGATTAGAAAGGAAGGTATTCAAGTGTTATTAAAGTGATTTTATTCAAATTTTTGCATTTAGATAAATCAATTGGCCACCATACGAACAAAAAAGGAAGAGACACGTCTTGAGTGGTTTTTAAGTTCACTTGCAACAACTCTCTAAAACTTTATTTGACATGCTGAAGTGCAGAAGATTTTAGTGCATTGTTTATAGTTTCACATCCTTATAATGCCTCTGTTGTTTAGAAATGGGAGCTGGGAGTTACTGTGGTGTTATCTTTTCGGGGTAAGAAATATACACAGTGATAGTGCTATGTAAGCAACGCACCCCAACCAACAATCGAAGGCGACCCCTTCAAATTATTGTAAAGAGACCTAATATATACAATTGATACAATAATGCTGTTCGAATATAGCTTCCTTTTTACTTCATTTTCTGGGTTCTATTTAAAACTGTAGCCACGGAAAAACACAAGGTCTGGGTGGCCGTAATGCAACCCGGGACCTCCAGAATACGAACCTCAGACACTACCGACTTAGGAATTCCGCATGCTTAAGTTCGTGTGTGTTCAAAAGCACATTTTACTTTCTCCACCACTTAACTACTGGTAGGTAGAGAGGGTATTGTAATACACCCAGAAATACTATATTCATATTTCTTTGTGAATACACGTTTTGAGGTACTCTTCAGAAAATCATGTTTGGGAATTTATGCGGGTGTGAGTGTGAGTATGACTATGTATGTGTGAGTATGTGAGAAAGTATACTTGTCTGCTTGTCTATAGCACAACCTAAAACAAAAATTCGGATAAACAACTAGCTTCCATACTTCAGTCACATGGCTTTGAAGAATATTACCCAAAATTTAGAAGAACGACCCTCCCTAACCCAAACTACCCTTTCCATGAAAAAAGAACAAGTTCCCTTTATTTTTTCAAATACGGCTCTCACGGCTCTCATTCAAATGTCGTGCATCTGAGATACCAACGGGACCAGTGAAACGTGTATCTGGAATTCCTTTGTGAAGCGCCTGTGAAGTTTTCTTCATTTTTACGATGTATACACCTTTATATAAGTAGGAAATCATAAAAAACACAAACTTGCCTCAGAAAAATGTCTTATTAGCGCATATACAAAACATTCTACTGCCACATCAGCCTCTTGCGTGCTTTATGAACTAGCTGAAAAAAGTGTATTGAAACCATTTCTAGCAACTTTTACCACGATCAGCAGACGTTAACTGCATGAACGCTTTATGGAATGAATTTGAAATAATATGAGATTAGAGAGAGACAATTTTGTGACTGTATCACATCCGAAATTGATTTTCCCTAACACTATCCTATGGTAAATAAGAAAATAACTGTATTGAATCGAAACATTCTATGTGGAGATATCATCAGAAATGAAAGTTTTGAAGTCCACTGAGTTTAAGAATTAAAAAGGCATGCACTATATTATCTGTAAATGACTTTATTTGTGATCACCTGAACTTTGAAAATAAAAAGGCGAATATACATCCAATTTTATACTTGAGTTAGCGAAGACTGAGAAAAATTCCCTACGCAAAATAGGCTTTACATGGGTAGTTTTTCGTTAACTTTCATATCCCCCAAAACGGCTCTAGTGATTTTAATTATACTGTTTGAGCTATTATCGTTACTTAATAGACGTACATCTTGAATTTTCTGCAAATATCCTGTGAATTCCTCTTCATGCAGATTAAAAGTTGTATAATTTTGTAGAACTGGGAAATTATAAGGGATAAAGAAATCCTATTTTCAAGAAACATGTATAGTTGATTACATATCAAAATTCATCTCAATTAATTCTTCTTTGTATCATTAGCCATTTTTTAAGTATTCATTGTTGCAATTTTACACTTTTCCAAATTTAAATGCTTTATCTGACGGAGACGCTTGAAATTTTGCGTTCTTTTTCATTCCATTGAAAAAGCTCGTTGCTACAACCAAATATTTTAATGCTGTTTCTGCATGTTTCGCGTAAATTAGCACTTATTTATTCATTTGAAATCATTCCTGAGTGAAAATGTGTAGTGGTGAATAACATATCCTGGATAGAATATTCACTTTTATGTGGATACATATGTGGATACGTCGTATAAAAGAAATATGTGAACTTGAATTTGTAGAGAGCGTCATGTGAGTCTATATCAGACTTTTACTTTCTCTACCGCTTACCACTGTCAGGAAAAGGTAGTATTGTATGCAGTTCAAAAATATGATATGGAGATTTCACCAGAAACATACACTAAGAAGTCCCATGAAAAATAGCATTTTTAAAAAGGCTATAGGTACGTGTGTCTGCGTGTGTGTGTTTGTGTGTGAGAGAGAGAGAGAGAGAAAGAGAAAGTCAGAGTCAACTTTGCATTTAGGTCAATACCCTTCAAATTACAATTAAATTGAGCTTTATTTATGGGCGCTCTTTAGCTGCTGCGGTCCTTAGCTCCCATTCTATATTCCTCAGAGGCCTCTTTATCAGGCTTGAGGTTCTTTTACGTGCCGTAAATCTACGACACGGGACCACCGGCTTTACTTCCCTTCCGAAGGAAGCCATGCTAAGGATTTTTACGCCCGAAAAAATCCATCGTCCTCCGCCGGGTTTAAAACCGCGACCTCTGGAACTAGAGAATATCCTTCAAAGAGCAATAAGAAGCGTAATTCCTCCACTCTAAGCCACCCCTTCAACGGAAAAGTTTTTTGTCTGTATTTCTCAAAACCGACTTTAGGCAGATTGGTTAAAATATCCTATGTTTGAAACACGAATATGAGAAATATAATGTGCACATAACCTTGAGTTTACGCAAAATATAGCCCATAAATTTCTGTTAATGTTGAATGCGTTTTCTGGAAAACAATGATATAAACGAAACTTGCCATAAGGAAACTTAGAACTTATTGAACCATACAATTTGTGTCACATAATTTATTTTTGGTAGCTTTAACTGTTTTCGAAATGTTCGATTGTTTAAGATTGAATTTTACCAATTGTGAGTGGGTTATCTGGTGGTAGTCTTAAAATCCTGTGATCCTTATTTCTTTTCTTTCCTTAAGCAAAAGAGTGTTTCAATATTATCCTAATTTATTCGCCCGTACTTTTGAAATAAACATTTATGCTGTTTCCTCGGTTGTATGTAAAGGCAGATTTAGAGGTACAGGTAATGCAACGGAGGAGGACACCTCGCCAATGCAGCCAACTAATCTATTGTGACTACACCTCCGGGAGGCAGGGATGAAGTGAATGAGCCGTAGGAGGTCGCAAGTCCGCAGACAGACAGACAGACAGACAGATCCACGGAGACTCGCAGAAGTCCCTAATAGTTCCAGTTTGAAACATCCCCCTTCAGCAACAGAGACGAAGAATCGCACGAGATGGCGACGAAGTGACCCTAGCAAGCGGGCCAACGCACCATGATGCTTTATGTGGAGAAATCCTTTACAAAGTCCAGCAACCATGCCATCTGCCCACACTAGCTGCGCCACAGAACACAAAGACACTTCCTGAAAGATGAAAGTGAGAGAGATAAAATGAGAGGAAATGAGAGAAAGGAGAAATTGTGGTAGAAAACACTACCCCAGCATTCGCCTAACTAACCTGAGGAAAACCACGAAAAACCCCATGGTCAGAGTTGGCGGCCACCGGAAATCGAACCCCGGACCTTCTGAATGCGGGCCACTGACTTTGCCGTGTGTTGTGAGCCATCCAGCTTGGTGCGGTTGTATGTAACCAAGCACTTACTGTTTTTAAGTAATTTCTTGTCAAAAACACATGTGTATAACGTAACTATATCAGAAACTCTATTTATATGACTACTGTAACATACTTGAATTTGTAATGCGCACCGAAACTCGTGTGAGGGTACCTCTTAAACGTTTTTTAGACAAAGGTCGATGTGTGTGTGTGTCTAGCTGTTTATGCCTGCCTGTGAACAGCATCATTAAAAACTGAAAAGCCGGATGAACACTAAGGTGGGTATATAAGACCAGCATCTTTGAACAATTCAGCACGAGGATTTTAACTCAATACCTTTACCTTCAACAAACTTTTAAATATAAAATGTTACTATGGTTTCATTTTTTCAAAACGACTTTGATTAAAATGTGTTTGAGAGTGTGACATAAAGAATAAAATGCATGCGATGAATTTTATGCGATACACCCTAAAGTCTCCATTCTGTTTGGATTTTGTATAACTGGACAACATTAAAACATTACAAATTTAATAACGAAATCTAAAACATTCGAGTAATGAATCCCGTACTGTCTAATTAGGCATCCACAATTCTTATTCGTGAGTACTATAACACTTCTTTACACAGAAGGCTTATAATTACACAATATTTTATTTAGTATTTTATTATACACATTGATATTAATTATTATGTTTCATGCAGTTGTGTAAACTTACTCAAAAAATCTTTATACTTTGAACAACAATTTCTTGTACATGTTATTAGAAGTAAGGCACACTCACGTGAAATAAGGAACGTAAATATAAGAACAAGTATAAAAATGAATTAAAATTTACGAAATACTTCTGCATGAAGCGTATAAGCAATTTAAAAATGAATACACGGGTGCATTAAAATCCGAAAATTGACTAGAAACATATGTTGAAATGTCAAACGACGGTTGCTGTCTGGAACATTATTAATTCTCCACGTAAAAATATTTCTACAGTCATACTGCATCAGTCCATCTTGAGGCTTAAAAATTATATTTTTGAGGTGGTTGAAGATATATGTGTATATGCATACGCACATGAATACATATACTACAAGGCATTCTCAAATGCTTATGGTGTAAAAATTTAAATATTACCAGCAAATTATAAATACAATATTGGTATTAACACCAATTGTAACACTAATAGCCTCTAAACGGCATAATATAGTATTACACTTCAATGCTGTCCCTAACCTTAAATTGAGATTCTTCAGTAGTAAGTAATTAAGTAAATAAGTAGGTAAGTTGAAAGGGTACAGAAGTAGTAGGTTTGCTACAGCCTAAGCAAATATTTGGTTAAAAAATGTTATATAAGTACATGTTTTCTAATCAATGTATTATTATTAGTGCATGTACAAAGTGTGAAATACAGTTCTGCAAGTGGGCGAGTGCAACAGAACGAAGCACCTCAGAGTCAGCAGCAGCGAAAATCCCTCGCATAAATTTATGTGTGTTTCCGATGAATGACGAAGCAAAACGTTAACGAGTGCTCATCGATTTACATCACTTGTATGGGGTTTACTTTATAAGCTTATCGTTAATAGAATCATTATGTTTTTATACCGAATTTCATTATAAGTTTCCGCACTTTAACTACAGTCACAGCACTCAGTTAATAGTTAACCGCAACGGTAAGCTTAGAAGTGCTGTTCGGTGAGTGCTGTATTACGGTGATGTATACCTGAAGTAGGTGAAGGAACGTTGTGTTTTCCTATATACGCATGAGTGTTGAAGAACATTAAATTGCCTCTAGTTGAGGCAGAAGCGCAAATATTGAATCTAAATGTGTTTTGAAGTGACAATACGCATTCTTAAAGTAGGTGCAGAAAATAAAATTAAAACTTCAGAGCTAATTGATGTCAACATGAAAAGAAAGTCAGTTACTAACCATGCCGGGATTAAATATGGAGAAATGAGGGACAATAACGCTCCTATACATACAGGATGTATTCAGTTTTTCTCATATAAAACCGTGAATAATTTTAAAAAGACCTCTGAGGACTCAATTCTTCTAAGACATTTAAGGTTTCAGGCTAGTTTTTGCATCACAAAATTTCACGTAACTTACAAAATGAAACAGGCCTTTTGAGGTGAGTGTGTTGAAAAATATAGATCTGACATGCGACAATTTAGTTTGTCTATCCGGGCATATTTCACTTTTTAAATCCAAATAACTGTTGAAGTTGGGAAATAAATAAGTTGTCAATTGACAGGATCACATCAACGCCGCCGGTACGCCAAAATTTCCTCCCACCAGAGTTGTTTTACATGATAGTAAATCCACTGATATGGGGCTTCGCTTTTAAGCACACTTAAAAACCGTCGGCCTGTGCCGGGTTTCAATTCGCAACCTTCACATCAGAGGACCTGCGCCAAAGCAACTGAGCCACCCAGATGGACTTTTAAATTTGGAGCAGAATGTGGACATTTTGATACTGACGGGTGACTCTAGGGGCATAGCGATACGAGCTGCAGAATATGTAAAGAAACAATGTCAGAAATATTATAATTGCCATAATCAGAATTAATTTACGCTACGACTGACTTGTGAAAAGGAATAATCACAGGATTTTCCATTAAACACTTAAAAAGAAGCTTCAGGAATCTCCTCTTTTATCAGGGAAATGAATTGCAATTGTTCTTACAACGTAAATAACAACGAAAATTGTGAATGGCTGTGTATGAAGAACGCAATCAATGGTTGAACCATCCATAGATGGTCATTTGGGGTGTAGTTGCTTTTCGTAATTGGGAACTAACATTTTTTATGTTTCTTACGCATTCCTCTCCACAAAATAAACAGCCTTTTATAAACAATTTTCTAATGAGGAACCATATACAAAATATAGGTTGCCAATTAAAAAAATTAAATTGACCCTAAAATGTTCATTATAAGGTCCTCCAAACAAAACACGACTAATGACATTTACTTTCCCCACAACATCAAGCAACCTTTATTAAAGACATTTCTTTCTATAACACTTAGTTTTGGAGATATTGTACAGTCTCAACTTAAATGGCCCACCCTAATATGCTATTCTTGATTTAGGCTATTTGCGCTACGAGTGCCAAGCTGTGTACATAAAATAAGATAATGAAATCTTGGATTACACGTCCGGGTCCTGGAAGCTACACCAGAACGTACACCAGCTATACAATAATTTCTAAAATATATCTAGTTACTTTTCACATTTTCTTACATTTCATTTTACGGATATCAACTAAAACTTACGTTAATACTAAAATAACTAATATTTAACTAATGTAATGTATGTATTAACTTCACTACTGGCCTAAAATTCTACTTTCTTACTGGGACACAGTAGTACCTCATTTATTACTGTAACCCAGCAATATTTCTTACTTATTTTAACATTCCCTATCGATATCGCTGCTCGTATTACCTTTTCAAAGTATATCCTCCTTTTTAAACTATATACTATTCTTACTTTGAGAAAGGTACTAATTCCTTAATTGCAATCTCTACTGGAGGCCAGTAGGTATTAAGAATAAATATCTCATTTACCATTCTGGTTTCCATTTGAATCTATCTTAACACATCGCTTTTTTAAATTTTCAGCGCATTTTCATTAAATTAGGCCTTTTAAAAGCTTTTTGTTTCATAGTTCATTGCACATTCAACCATTTAAACAACACCTTATCAGTACCTATAAATGTTTATTACAATAATTATTATTAAACTACAGTGATTTTTTTTATTTTCATTAATCAAATACATAATTTCTTTCACATACTCAAATCACTTGTTTCATTAATCACTTCATAGACTATTTTTTATTCTTATCTCCCAATACACTTCTTTCCGGCCACTTATTTCACTACACTACACAACACTTACACAACATTTTTCACCTTTTTCTTTCTTCTCATTCATGAGCTCCTCCTCCCTATGGATCCTTCATAGCCTTTGTCCACCCGCCCATCTATACTGGAGCCGTTCTTTCCTCTTCTGTTAAAGCTTTAGTGATAATAATAATTATCCTCCATTTTCCATCTTAACATGGAAATCTTTACACCTATCCATTCTTATAAAACTCCTCTTTATAAACAGAATTTCCTAAATCCATGCCATATTGTTCATATCTATTTATAATATGTTCTGTCACTCTCACTCTTCATCCACTTTCTTCAAAGATGTTTTAAAAGTTTCTCTATATTCTGTCCTTCCTCTTCTTCAACACTCTACTAATATTTTGTTCAAATTACCTCCGTTTAAATATAAACTGTTTTTCTGTTCTCCTTACTCTTCTCCTTTACTACTTCTTTCCATTTTCACCCTTTCGATTTATAGGTCATATAATCCTCCTTCTTTATATCTTGGTATAATTCTTCTTTTCTCTTCATTCCAAATCACATCGAATAATTCCACCTTCTGATTATTTCCAATAATTGTCATAGGTTTCTAGTTCTTCACCTGCTACCTCGTAATTAATCTTCACCCCTTCTTTTTCGTCTTCTGATGCGTATTAATTCTACATCAACAATAGTATTCTTTCTGAACTTCTTACAATGATTTGTTGTTGTATACCTGATAGCCTACTGTTTCAATTTCTTCTCTTTGTTTTGTCTATATAGTCTTCAGTCCCTTTTATCGAAATTCCTTTTACAATATTGTCCGACATGCTATGATCATCTTCTTGCCTTATTATATTCCCAAACATTTTAATTCTAACTTCCTTCTTTTCTCATTCCAATCCGCATACTTTCTGCATCCATAAACCACATGTACAGGTGTATCCTGAAACATATATATGTCACAGTTTCCTTCTTCTACTTTTCCTATTCCTTTCAGGTAAAATGCACACGAGCTATGTCCCGATAAATAATTAATCATTCCCGTTAGTGGTTTCATATTTCATTCTGTCTTTCCTGGATGTATGGTGATAAACCATACTTAGTTTGTCCTTCCGGAGTATTATTCCATTGCTCCTGCCACTCATTTAATAATTTTTGTTTTATTTTACTTTTATTTAAGCAATTATATCCTATTATAGTTTTTACGTCTCCATGATTGAACCTTGTTAACCAATATAGTGTTCCTCTCATTCTTATTTGTAAATCCATTGGCCATATCCTAGTAACACTAACATGTCGGTGAGGTGCTTACAGTACGAATATACCCGACGACAATTTTAAGTTGTATTTTTCTTAGCAGTTTCTTCATATATACTAAATTTATCTTCTTTGCCAAAACACAGGCTCCATAGACCATTATCTCCAACATAAAATCACCTGTACTAGTAGCTTAATGCTCCTTTGTTCATTTTCTGCAGTTTGTAGCATATTTTCTGCATTTTGCCTAGCATGTCCTACTGGGTGATCAGCATAGAGCAGTACAGATTTCGCGGCTCTTAGCCGCCCAGCGGTGCCGCTTGCTATGCGCCCTGAGCCGGTGACAGTACGTCCGCATCAAATATACTACAGACTACAGCGTAAGCCATTTCTAACAAGGAAACAAAAAGTAAATACTTAAAGATAAAGGTACTCACATGTATCAAGCCAGGTGATGTTAAAACTGTCTCCCTTCGTTGTTCAAACATTTCTTGTGCCTGCTCAGGAACGGATTTCCTGTAAGGAGGAATTGGCTGTATGTGCCGTCGCAAAGTCCTGCTGGGAAGTCGCGTAACTTCTTACCCTCTCAGTTAATTCGCCAACAAATGGCCGTAAAATGCTTTCCACACACTTCTCACTATTATTTCTGCAAACAAATATCCACATTTATAAATTGTGCAATTGAGTTCTCCTCATTTGGCATAACTTTACTAACAATATCATACTGTCTGCATATTTTTCTATGTTGCTCTAAATTTTACCCTCTCGATTCGTAACGATCATCAAAATTGGTGAAGCAACGTTTGCATGCATATACCAGTCTTTCACTGTTGGTTTTCTGCTGTCAAACTAGTTTTTCACAACTTTTGATATGCCGGGTGCAAGGGAACTTATTCCATTTCTTCTAATATGTGCTCCATAGAAGCATTACAAACAAAAATATGCCATTTTGTTCTTGGAGTAGCCGTTTTCGAAAACCTAAAACAAATATTTTTAGTACAAAATTAGGTTTATAATTCAACAATATTGTATGAACAGAATAATTTATTACTTCTAGGATGAATAGAGTAATTTACTTCTGACTTGTGTTGGTAGCAAGCATGTGACATCACATATGATTTTTATATAATTAGTGAATTAAAAGGATATTCAATCACATTTTACAGACACAATGTGACTATAGAGCTCGGCAACATTTCAAAGAGTTCAAGGTAGTTCACACAATCTGATCCGGTTTCTGGACGTAAACAAAAGCATAGCCTACCCCACTCATTTCCTTTATCGGAAGGGCGACTAGCGGTTTAGCATTCCACACGTCCCTAAATCCAAACATACACGGCGAAAAGTTTATGTAATGGTTTGGCGAAATAACAAGTACAACTGGCATACAATTGGCCTACACTAGAACAGACTTAAATGGAAGGAATGCCTTCAACGTCTAATAAGAGCCTAAGGATTAAGCTGTTTTACGCTTACATGTCACAAAGAATGGTTTGTTAAGTTGCAGCAGTATCAACTGCAAAACGCATTTAAGTTTAATGTTGAACAAACGGATAAAAATATTTGTAGATTGTGAGTTTAGGTCACAAAAGGCGACATTGAAAGGTTCAGCTGCAATTATTAGGAGGTAGCAGACACGAACACTTTGTTCGTTTGCGCTCATGAGACACATGCCACTGTGGAAACGAAAGTGAAATCTGTTTAATGTTGTCCGCTAACTGGTTTTAAAAGTGCAAGTGACACATCCGCTACCACGGATCAGCAAAACTTGCAATGTTACCAGCTTGTTTTTTAAAATAACTCCGCAGGAATTTCCACAGAAAAAATGGAAGTTACAAAATGTGTTAGAAATAAAGGGTTGTGTCACTGGTTAAAATTAATGTAACAACTTCGCTTCCATCCGGCGCACACACACACACACACACACACACACACACACACACACACACACACACACACATAGTGATGTCCACCAGTGTCATCACTTAGCACAAGCAGTTCAGGACGATCAGTGAGTTCTTGATCGACTACCTTTATAGGAAGAAGGTTATATTTGCCATCCAGTCTAAATACATTTACAGATATGTTGGTTATTTTTTTCAAATTTTGTGTTATCTTTAAGTGAAATAGGAAGTATGATAATAAAAAGCCGTACTTATCTTCAAGTGTGATGTACTTGGTAACACATTGTAGATCCCTTTGAATGAACTTTGCGAGGACTGCATATATAAAGCAATTCTCATACTTAAAATTAAGAAGATTAATACAAGTTTTCTTCGCTTCCACAGATGAAGGCAGTGAAAAATATGTGCTTCCTCGAAGTGGGCTGTACTTACTATTTATTTTGAGCCTAATGCCATGAATAGATATTAAAACCCATTTACTGTCTTTAAGTTGGCACTCCTACATTTTCGAGATCAGCTTCTTAAAATTTTTTCCTAGCATCATGCCTAGATCTGTTTCTAGAAACACTGCTTGGTTGCGTGTTATGAAGGTGTTATCTCTTTTTTTCCTTATTTATGGACGCTCTTTAACTGCTGTGTTCCTTAGCGTCCCATTCTATATCGCGCGTGAAAGACCGGTAGTTTTGCTCAGAAGCCTCTTTATCAGGCTTCGAGGTTCTTTTACGTGCCGCAAATCTACAACACGGGACCACCGGCCTTACTTCCCTTCCGTAGGAAGCCATGTTAAGGATTTTTACCACGGAGGACAACTCAAACTTACTAGCTGGTGTCTTTAGTCTGATGAAGAATCAAAATTCAGCGTAAAAGCGGCTAAGGGACATAAGATACTTCGCACAAAAGTACAGTCAAAACATACGACTTATTTACTGACAACAGATTCCGAAATTCCTGCAGGTTTTACAAATTTTACGTTACCTTGTACACAGCTTCTCTACCGATTAATACCCCTTGATAAAAATGACCAATCATATGCAGTCAGTATTAAATGCATTAAAACAAAATGGTGGAATTTCTTAAATAAAAACAGGATAGATTACCACAAATAAGAGACACGCCGAAATAAAAAATGGACGCTGTACGGTCAAGACGCAAAGCTTATTAAATAATGATTTGTTTCATTTTCGGCATAAACTACGACACGTACATCTCAAATAACATATATAATAGCTTATGCAGAGTAAATAATCTTGGGTAGATGTCCAACAAAGAATTATAGCACCTTTAAATGGTCATAACATACAGATAGAATAGCAATGTGGTACCTGCGCGGCGTCTAGCAGGTAAAGGCAAAGGTTTAAACACGAACGTTTTCCTTTCTCAACCAAGCGTCTAACTCATTAAATGGATTATATTGGCGAGCGTTAGTCCCAATAACATGAGTTCGAGTCTTCGCAATATTAATGGCTTCTTTTCTTCTCATTACCGCTTGAAAATCAATTACATAATAATGTAGTTTTGGAATCCCCGAGATGTTAATGAAATTATAATCTAAATAGATGCTTATTGTATAAACTCTGGAAAAGAATGGAATAATAATCTGACACTCCACGTGATTTTATACATTTCTGTCCCGTTAGACCAGTATTACATCGCAAAGTGATGTTTTGAAGGTTGACTGCCTTCACTCTTCATGCGTAAGCAGTTGTGGCAGTATAGCCACATTTGTGCCAGTCCTTCGTTATGATTTCGACAAACGAATACGTTGGTGTGCTCCTTATCTACGGAGAGGAGAGCCAAAGTGCAAAAAGCTTAGAATTTATACCAGGGGAGATATCCAAACAGACGGCAACAGCGCCAAAACCTTTCCAGAATTTTGAAAGATGTCTACTTACAACAAGGATGCCTGCTATGAGAGACGCACGAGTGACGCCCTGTGTTAATGTGGAAGCTGTTTTGAAAGCCATACGAAATAATCCGCATGCTGGTACAGGGACAAGTACACAAGGGTAAACATTAACCAATCTTCTGTGGTGCGAGTACTGCGAGCCAAAAGGTTTCATATATATTTTGCATGTACACCGAGCACACCACGGGAGAGATATCGAAGCTCGAGTGCACTTATGTGAACGGAAGTTGAGCCGAATGACTAATGTTATGGGGGTCCTTTCCAGAATCCAGTTTTCAGATGATCAAAATTTCACAACGGGACTGTAAATCGCCACAACGTGCATTATTGGAGTGCTGATAATCCTCACTGGGCAAGGGAGGCAGATTTTCAAGAACAGTGGGGAGTAAACGTTTGGTGCGGAATCCCGGGCGACCATCTTATTTATTTCTTTTTTAAAGTTCCCTTGTTTGTCCAGTTTATTATTACTGTGTGGTTGCTGTACCCGTAGGGGAGGAGTTCCGACGCCTTCAGTTGCCGTGGTGCGGGCGCTGCGGACCCTTAGCACTCGTGGTACTTCTGACGTTACTAGAAGTACGTCGGGTCGAACGTTGGAGCCCGTCCCGTTGAGGAGCCGTTCGGATTGAGTTGGTCTCGACAGGGCAGTTGTTCCTGATACCCGTGGGAGATTGGGTACGTCTGTATGGGGTGTCCATGCAGGTAGGGTTGTGAGACGCCTTAATGTCCTCTAGTACCGACCTGGAGAGCCGGTAGACGGCATACTAGAAAGTTATCGCCCCCACCGAGGTTTTCGGTGGTCACCCTTCGGGGATGACGCGCATAAGTGGCGTATCCACTTCCATCCTCGCGCAGCGAGGGGGTCTTTTTAAATTGTTAGGTATTGGCCTCATGGGAAACCCTCGGTTGTGGAGAGCTACTCGGATGGCGTCATGGCCCTGGGAGTAGGAGGGTCTAAGGTTCTTAAGTAATAGTTCCTTGCCCCGTGTAGATCCTTCGTCTGACTGTGTTTTTACTGTATTCCTTACCGCTAATTGCCGCAGTTACACAACACAGAGACACATGCCAATGGCGGGACTCGAACCTGCAACCCTCAGCTTGGCGAAACTCCGAAGCTATACACTCCAGCGGCCACGGCTACGAGGGCCGGCCTTATTAGACCAGTTTGCTTCCAGGGGCCTGTAACGGCAGCATAGTACATGGAACTTCTCCGAAATAAGCTCCCCTTGCTACTAGAAAATATACCATTGCAAGAGCGATACACGATGTGGTTTCAACACGATGGTGCACCACCGCACAAGTCGGTGATGGTCTGCAATCATCTAAATGCGGCACATCCTGGTCATTGGTATAGGAAGACAAGGATCAGTCTCCTGGTCAGCTAGATCATCTGATCTAGCACCTCTGGACTTCTTCCTCTGGGGTTATTTAAAGCAGCAAGTTTGTGCAGAGTAACCAGAAGATCCAGAGAGCCTTCGCCAATATATTCCGGTAGCCTGTATATCCATCACACGCGCCATGTTACACTGAGTCATAATTTCCGTGCAACAGCATGCTCAGGTGTGCATTAGCCAACAACGACACCAGTTTGAGCATTTACTTCGTTAAAAGAGTCGTGTTCGAGCATTGGTAATAACCAGTGATTTCAAACAAGTATAACTTTGTTACAAAGGATCCTTTCAGGGCCACCATAACATATCAATAGGAGGTGATATTTGTTAAAAAAATGCATTTCTTTGTACTGCATCAAGGAAGTGTACTACTGCAATTTCCATACCAAACATTATGCGATATATAATTAGCTTACTGTGTTTGATCAAAAGTGAGGAATCCTAATTCCATGAACTAAAATGTACACACATATTTCGTGTTTAAGCACTTGCCTAAATGTAGTTTACGGAAAAAGAAGCACTAAGCAATAATAAACAATTAAATAAAAATCTTGTGTTTTGTATTCACATGACTTTCTTAAGCACTGTTCTATGAAGCACCCTTACAAAAAAATTATTCCTCTATTTACGTCCTATTAATTCGAGACAGACCTCCAATACAATTTACACATTTAGTTGTAGGTATAATAAAACATAATTTCGGATTAAAACCGTATAAACAACGCGAAACACAATATTAGTTTAAGCCAAGGTTATTTATGAATATTACAACACATTAAAGAAACAAGTTCACTCAAGTGATTCGAACCACCTTTACTACAAAAACAGGCTTTGCGACTTTACACTTCTTCCAACCGGGCTATCTAGAAGCACGAGAGTTTACTATCCAAGCTAACATAATATGAAGTATGTGCTTGTCACAGGAAAGATTTTCAGTTTCCTTGGCGTCAGCTGTGTATTACAAATGCATTAAAACCAATGCTATAACATCTATGTTAGTTATCTCGCTAAGTGTGAAACAAAAGATATATATTAAAGTGGCGGATCTCTTAATAAAGTCTGCACGTAAGTTCTCTAGAAACAGAGATCCTAAAACATAAGATGACGATATTTTACGCATTGAAAGTCGTGCATCGTTTTACGTCATTTGAACGCAGTCGTGATGTGGAACATTAAAAAAAACATATCTTACGCTCCCAATAAGCTTTCAGTCATTAGACATCGTATACCAAATCATCTAATGCCATTAGCTGATACCTTCTAGAAGAATAAACAACAATATAATAACAATATATACATATGAGTATAAAGAAGGAAATGAGAGCTTACGATATCCTTATGCACGCGGCTTGGAAGTCATAAACTCCTCTCACACATTGTAAATTCTCAATGTTAACAAAGTGTATTGAATACATGAGAGCTTATTAGAGTTCTACCATTAAAAGTTACTAAATAAACTACCAATGCTAACTGCTTTAAATGTGTATAATGTAGAAGGTTAACACATAACGTTTCGCGCGTTTAATCTTAACGGATACAGGTTTTATTAGTCATTTACTTTCTATACAGTTTACCTATGATAGAAAATACAACATTTACTACATGAACAAACGTGTTTTGAATATTGTTTAACTAAATAATAATCTATGATTAGAGGAGTGATATACAACCTTTCCAGTCTTTATAGCGTTTTTACTTCAGAATTTAGGGAAATTGCCGCATCGATCTCGGAATCGTAAGTATGTTGGAATGACTCCTTAGATGATGTGAATTAGTAAGTGATTCTAATACATTTTCTGTTATCTTCACCAGTGTCGCTATACGTGGTCTATGGGTACCATGTTAGTCTCTAGTTCCAGAGATCGCGGGTGGCGAGGGTTCTTTTGGGGCGTAAAAATTCTTAGCATGGCTTCCTTCGGAAGGGAAGTAAAGCCGTTGGTCCTGTGTCGTAGATTTACGGCACGTATAAGAGCCTCAAGGCTGATAAAGAAACCTCTTAGGAAAATTTCCGGTCTTTCACGCCCAAAATAGAATGGGACGCTAAGAAACATATTAGTTAAAGAGCGTTCATAAATAAAATTTAATTTGTTTTACTTTACTTTCACTAACGTTTACCAAATCAGGTTTTCTTTATTTCATGAACTTATAACATTGTGCTAATTGCTTACCAACGCTTACAAGTGGGCTAGAATTATTAATAACTATACCTTGGAAGTTGAAAAGAAATCGTTTACCTACTTTTGTAATGTTGGAACACGAGGTCCAACGTAATATTAGTTCATTTTGTTTTAATGTAGGACGGAACATTACAGCGGATTCATTTTTTATCCTTTTAGCCTTTTTAGGCCTTAGCGGTGTTTTTACAACTTTACCTTCTTTCGACTACATTTTTATTACCCTTTATCAATTCGAAAAGATAAAAATGATTTATACAGATTAACACAGAAACCTAAAATGTATTATTGAAAGCAGAAGCATTTCATTCATAAAACTTTTCGCGCTGAATGTATTTCAGTCGTTTAACCTAAGCACCCATCGAATTCTACAACACTAATAAGGATTTTCATTCTTTTATTGCTCCCTTACATCCAGGGAGCGTTGTTGAGTGTTAGTACTTAAGTTAGTCGAGTCCCGCATAAGCACCCCGGTTATTCTCGCAATGCGGAATGCATGCGAGCGTGTCAAATGATGAAATCTCGGGTTGCAGCCATGAGCGAAACCTCATTCAGATGGTTTATACACCTTCTTCAGTTTTTTGTGTACACACCTTCTTCCACTTCAGGTGTTGAAATAGCTTCCGCGCATTTATTATTTCTGTAACTATTTTATATGTAATGCCTCCACACTTTGTCTACTAATTTTCACTTTCTCCAATATAAACGCATTTCCTTCTTCTTCAACTCTCTCCTAGCATAGGATCTCTCTCCGTTTTCCCTGTCTCTCCATATAAACGCATACCCTACCATTCAAACCCTCCTAGCCTAATACCTCTCGTCGGTTTACTATCTCTCTCATATAAACCCCATTCTACCTTTAACCCTGTCTAACCTACTATCTCTCAACTTATGCCTTACCTCTCACATATAAATGTCTGTTCTAGGCTCCTAGCCTGCTAGCCTGTCATCTCTCCACGTTTGCCCTATCTTACCTATATAAACGCATATTCTACTCCTCAACCTCTGTCGAGCCTAGCACTTCTCCTCGAATTGCCTATCTTGCCCGTATAAACGCATACTCTGCTCCTCAACCTTTGACTAGACTAGCACTTCTCCTCGTATTTACTACCTCTCACATATAAATGTCTTTTCTAGGCCCCTAGCCTGCTAACCTATCATCTCTCCAAGTTTTCCCTGTCTTACCTATATAAACGCATACTCTACTCCTCAACCTCTGTCTAGCCTAGCACTTCTCCTCGTATTCCCTATCTTACCCGCATAACCGCATACTCTACTCCCCAACCTCTGTCTAGCCTAGCACTTCCCCTTGTATTCTTTATCTTACTCGTATAAACGCATACTCTACTTCTCAATCTCTGTCTAGCCTAGCACTTCTCCTCGTATTCCCTCTCTTACCCGTATAAACGCATACTGTACTCCTCAACCTCTGTCTAGTCTAGCATTTCTCCTCCTATTCCCTACCTCTCACATATAAAGCGTATCCCCCCTTCATCATCTGTCTTGCTTAGCATCTCCCCTTGGTTTCCTATCTCACCTGTATAAACCTACATTCCCCCCTCCTTCAGCCTCTGTCTAACCTAGCATATCTCCCCGTTTTCCATATTTTCCCCATATAAACGCATACTCTACTCCTCAACCTCTGTCTATACTAGCACCTCTCCTCGTATTCCCTACCTCTCTCATATAATGCGCATTGCCCTCTTTCAACTCCCTCCTAGCATAGGATCTCTTTCCGTTTTCCATATCTTCCTCCACACAAACGTATACCGTACTCCTGAACCTTTGTCTAGCCTATTACCTCTCCTCGTATTCCTTACCTGTATCATATAAAGGGCGTTCCCCTCCTTAAGCCCCTGCTCTGCCTCGGATCTCTCCTGGTTTTCCCTATCTCGCCCATATAAACGCATTTTCCTTCTTGAAGGCTCTCTCAACCTAACATACGATCTCTCTCCGTTTTCCTCGTCTCTACATATAAACGCATACTCTACCATTCAAACCCTCCTAGCCTAATACCTCTCCTCGGTTTGCTAGCTCTTTCATATTCTACCCTTCAAGCCCTTTCTAGTCTAGTATGTCTCCTCGTATTCCCTATCTCTCCTGTATATAAGTACATATTCCACCTCCTTCAACATCTGTCTAGCCTATCATCTGTCCACGTTTTCCCTGTCTTCCCCATATAAACGCAGTTTCCTCCTTGAACGTCGCATCTACCTTCGTTTTCCCTATCTTTTCCCATATAAACCCATTTTCCGAGCCAGAATCCCTCTACATATTCTACTTCAAAGCAATTAAGCCACATTGTTTAAGTACATGGAGAAAGGAGTACAGAGCACCTATAAAATTTGCGGTTCCTCCGGAATCATTTTGGGCCCATTTTTTAAGGTGTGGTTCATGCTCTGCTTTTAATCTATCTGCTGGAATTAAACACTTCGCTAATGATTCAGTTTTTATAATTCTGAACAGAAATGTTATAAAATGACTAATTAACTGAAAATTTATTCAATTATATCAACAAATTATTTACTGTCAGTTGTTCTAAAGTTAACAAGACGAAGGTAATATTAATAATAATAATAATAATAATAATAAGAAGAAGAAGAAGAAGAAGAATAAGGTTCTTTTTACTAAAACGAGAATGTACTGCAAAATTCAACAAAATACGAATATATTGCATGGAAGGAACAGATAAATACATATATAGGATCATCTGGCATAACTTAAAAACATTTTAATGTTTGTTTGCGTTCCTAGGATTTATTCACTTTACTTCAGAACGTGTTTGTTTATGCATTTATATTTTACGACAGCAGTCATATTTTAATAATATTCCATTACTTTGGAAAACAGTCTAGGTCTCCCGAATAAATAAATAAACAAACCATTGTTTGTTTAGGATGTATTTTTGTATGTGTATAAACATATCATACGTGTGCAAAAACAATATAAATTATTAGAAAATATACATGATTATAAACTAAAAATACGGGGCTGATTAACAATGCTTTTTATCAGGCTGCATTTAACCCTCCGTCAGGCGCGCGCTTTGGTAGAACGCCGTTAGTCGTGCGGGGCCTGGTAGACCCGCGCTATATTTTTGTTGTTATTGTTTGTATTTTTGTTTTCTTTCGTTTATTTTCTTTTTTCCCTGTTTTACCTTTATTTAGATTAAGCGTACAAGGCTTTCATTAATAGGTATTATATTACAACATTGAAATACAAGCTAAAATATGAGTACATATACGTTATAAATTGTATTACAGTAAGTATAAAGAAATACATTGTCATTTCCAGGTATACATACAACTTGTAATTTCAAATGTTCAGTTACTCAGAATTATCTACTATTTCACCCGTGTTTTTCCCGACTAAGCAACTATCGGAAATAATTTTAGCATGTTTGCTCAAACACGGGGGGGGGGTGTTGCATTTCCCACATGCATATTTAGTTTTGCAGTTCATTTTGTCTTTGTTGCTGGGTTCACATCGTTTCCTTTTCAATGTGCATAGTGGTGTATTTGACAATTCTACTACGCCGGATTCTTCAGGTTTATATTTTGTCAAAAGTCCTTTCAAATCATCAGATAGATTTGATGCTGTTGCTCTCCTTTGTAGCTGTTGCAACAGTAAAGCTAAAGATAGAGATTGCAAATACTCCTGCCTTGTGAAATATTTATTTTGGTTTCCAAGGAAGATAATCCTAGAATTAATACCTGCAATGTTCAAGATATGGTAACAAAATTACCATGGGCCACCTTCTCGTTGTTCTGGCTACATTGTATGTAGCACACAATTTATCTACTGATCAACTCCACATTTAGTGTCGTTGTAATGCAGGATTATTTCAGGCTTTTTCTCAGCACCCTCTGATAACTGTGTGGATGAAACATGTAGACTTGAGAGCAAAACTACTGTTTTACTCTTTTTTGGAACATTTGAAACAAGTGTTTCATTTTTTGTGAAGCCAAATATGCTTTCGTACTGTCTGCGATCTTTTGGAGAAGTGAAATTAGTGGGTAACTCTTTTTTGTTGTTTCGCACTGTACCGACGAAAGAAAGTTGTCTTTTGCGCAATTCATTCACCAGCGATACACTGGTAAACCAATTATCTGCAGTAACGTTTCGTCCAGTGCCAGAGATTGGTTCAGTTAGTCTCAGCACTACAGTCTCTGCCGAGTTAGTTTGCAAATATGGTCCGTCCGGCTGCTGTCCACAATAAATTTCCATGTTAGTTGCATAAAACAGTTTTGCATCACTCAAACAGAATATCTTTATGCCATACTTGTTTGGCTTGGATGGTATATATTGTCTAAAAGCGCATCGACCATGAAGCGCCGCCAATTGTTCGTCGACAGTGACATTTTGTCCAAGAGAATAATGGTTCTGACAGTTGTTCAGAAACAATGTAAACATTTCTCTAACAACAGCCAATTTATCCAATCTTCGTTGCTCCAGCCTTGAGCTTTTGTCATCAAAGCGAATACAGCTTATTAGAAAACTGAATCGTTTTTCGGACATAGCCATTTAGAATAGAGGAATTCCAACTTCGGTTCTCCAAAACTCGTGAATATTCTGGCGTCCACCACGAAAAATTCCTGCCAGGTACAATAAGCCTAGGAAAACTTTTATTTCTATTCCAACTGTAGGTCTGCTGTCTCTTTCACAATCAAATTTGTGCTGCACACTGATTATGTAAATATTTGAGCTCTCAACAATCAAATCAACTAACTATATCTTCGGTAACAAAAAGGTTCCAACAATCAATTTCCGTTTTCGCATTTTTGGCAGCTCCTACCACACCAGGAAGTTTGGTCAATATATTGTGAGCCCTTGTCTGTGTTATTTTCATTTTGTTCCATCTCTTCCTGTGAATAATAACAGAATGTATTGTCAATAATAAGAAGAAAAAGAAGAATTATTATGATACGCATATGATGTTACCTATAAAATACATGTTATCACACAAGCTGCCTTCATCGTCTTCCTCTTCATGGTCAGTTTCTGAATCTAAAGATCTCGTTTCGAGTTTATCTTCTGAATCAGAATCATCTGATTCATATAAGTTGTCATCCACGGGCAAGGCATCATCATCGCAAAAGTAGGCGATGTACTTCTTCCAAATCATTCGGATTTTGTAGATCGTACCTTTTACTCGTATTCGTGACGAAGCAGTAACAGATCCTTGCAATAGCAAAGCAATATTGTACAAAACTAATGAGAAACAAATCTGTCAACAAAATGTAACGAGAGCAGGCGCGCGGGGGCTGGTTGACCTGTGCGACACTTAACTGCTGATTATTCATTCCTCCAGCCAAACAAATAAACAGATAAGGTTATCGCTGCAGCAAATAATCGCGCAAGGTGTAATGTTAGATGTCCTGGTCAGGCAATTGCATAGGTGCGTTCGTTCGAAAATTATAACATTTATATAATGCCAGGGGTCTCTCAGGCCCCTAGCGACTGACGGAGGGTTAACTGAACATACCAACGTTATATTTACCGTTCTGTGTATAACAAGCTGTCTGTTTATATGAAATTACTTAATAATAATTTGTTTAGACCACAATCTAAGTTTCGCTACTTATATAACTTTTCAAGGTTTACATGAGTATTTCAAGGGACAATATTTTATTTATATAGACTCTCTGTAAATGTCAATTACATCTGCTTATACTCAAGCTGAATAAGCTTGACTTTATTTGAAACCTTAAGATATAGACAAAAACTTAAAATTGGAAAAATTTAGAGACAAGCAGCCTCTCACCGTTCCATTGTAAAAACAACAGCACCGTCACTCACTGTATCGGCCGCTCCGAGCTTTACACTAAACTTTGGGTCCGCCACAGAAGATGTTTACGCAGCTGTAAACGAAACTTGTTGATTTACAAGAAACTCTAATGGACCACGACATACAAGTTCGGAAATTGTAAATACTAATTCACATTATTTTGAACCCGACAAACATGCTGTTCAGTTGAATAGTGATTGCAAACTGTCATTCTATAAAAATAAAACGTTATGCTAGACAGAAACAATTAGTGTGAAAGTTGCATTCATATACTGACAAATAACGAAGGCATGTTTAGTTGTGAGTTCCAAACTGAGCGGGTGTGTAGGTTTTGTAACTTGTTCTTTCGTTCCATCAAATAATCCTTATAAGCCAAGCTACATGTGTACTTATTTCAACACAACACAGAACGGCGATAAAAGTTAACAACTTTGAAAGGTAGAACTTGAGTTATACTACATATTAAAACTTGGAGAATCGTCACATAACACAGTTTGAGATTTAGATAAATTTTATTCATAGATAGTAACTGATCACAAAGATGTAGTCATTCTTCATATACAAGGAATGTCGTATGAAAATTCTTTCTTGAAACCTAATGGTATTTATTATGCTTTTAAAATATGAAGGAGTTTCACCCATATAAAATTTACTCCTTATTTAAACAACTATCTACTAATAAGATGTAGTACGCGTATGTAGCCACAATTTCATAATCCCATTGTGTTTTACCGAATTTTTTAGAACTCGAAAATATACATTTAAATGCACTTTCTCTGTATTCGATGGCAGCTATTGCGATGACGTCACGCGTCTTCTATAAGCGGTGACATCACACGCCGTTGTGTAATCGCACAGAACTCAGGCAAAAGAGGGGACTCTTAGTCTCTGTAGAGTTTCTCTAGATAATTCTAACTTTTGGGTGTTAGGTGTTAATATTAAGATCTCAAAAAAAAAATGCTGTTCGAAACCCATTTCTCCATGGACTTATTTTCTCTAACATAACCACTCAACTACGAAAATGTATATTTTTATCTTAATTCCTCAAATAAAACTTGATCTTTATCCTTAAATGAAATGAGTACACAGCATAATGTGTCTGCTTCCCATTTCGACACAAGTATACGTAAGAAGTTTGAAAAAGGGTTCTCTCTCCTGGAATGGAACGGAAGCTTGTCCACACGATCTGCTTATCACACGTCCCTTGAATTATATATTATAATACGTTAAGGTAGTCGTATTAGGAATACCGGCTACCTAAGAAAATAAATTGCTGACCAAAGATGAAATTCTGGCTTTCAGAAACATATGAGGAAATTGTGGAGTTAGTTGTCACGGCGAAGTGAATTTGCAAGTGTTTGATTGCGCCTTTTGCAGCACTTCCTTCAAAGATTTCATAATTCAGAGTAGGAAATAAAGGGAAGCTCATTCGATAAAGACAAGTGAATTAACGAGTATTAGTTTTCTTCAGTATTTACTTAGTTTACTAGTACTAGCACTTATATGTGCCAAACATAGTATTCGTTTTCTATTATTAACATTTTTGCTTCTATTGTTCGGATCTTTCCGAAACTAAAGGTGAAACAAGTCATTAGCCTTCTTTGTATTCCTAATAATTACATGCCTTTATATTTACAAAGCGGGTACATTTTATAATTAATGAGATTCTATTCCACACTTGTCCGTATGTATCACATCAAGTATCAGTGGCGTATTATTCTGAAATAGATGTTACTGCCTTTTAGGGACCTTTTAACGTATTCGGGTTCCCTATCTTAAAATACTAGTCGACCAATCTGTAGTCTTTGGAATCACATGGCTGAATTACATAACACCCTGGATATTATCTTTTCCATACAAAAATCCAGTAAATGTTTTAAGAGATTAAGCAGATAGCTAAAACAATTAATTGCTTAAGGCAATCCTTTGTATTCGAGAACCCTCCTTTGCTTGGTTCGCATATTTTGTGATGCCATTAAGAAGTTCTGACATGCAAATTAAGCTGGCGCCTCTCTGTCGCTAACAAAAATAATGTGACAGAATCTGTCCAATAACTCTTCACCTTTGTAATCGAGAACCGGTAGCTGGCTCCTGTCTGACAGAGATGTGAATAACAAGATCCGAACTAAAGTCTATTTCCACTCACCACCGCTGCGTGACGACGTTAACAGGTGGAGAAGTCGCTGTGTATATAAGTAGTAAGCCTCCTCATCGCAATCATTTATTGTTGATAAGCTATCATTGAATGATATTCGAAATGGCTAGTGATAATGCTACACGTACATTGGATCAACAGGATTACTGGAGCGAGTGTGGGAAGGATGCTCATCATTCTGTATGCTTTCATAGCGAAACTTACAACGGTTTACTGCATACAGTAATATGTAATGAGCCTTCGTAACAGATTGTATGTCTACATTGGCTGTATGTGCAGAAAACTGTGCAGTATATCGAAGAGAGAATTCGTAAGTAACGTTTTTACTTGATACATTACGATGTAGTAAGACTGATCTTAATTAAAATCTGATTTGAAGTGGCTTCATTCTTTCTGAGCAAATCGTATGGAAAACAAATATCGTGGCAATATCGAGGTAAATGATATGTTTGTAGCAAGGTCCGAATGCAGTACAGAATTATGCGACGGATACCTACACTTTGTATCATGCACTTATCCAGCACAGCGCAATTGTATGGCGCCTTTCTTCCTACGGAACGGCAATTGTAACGTCTGCCAACGCAGGAAGAGAAAGCTTGAGTAAATAGGAGAAATACTAAGATAATTACATATTCGTTTACTCCCGTCTTTCTAACCTAAAACTATTTTCTTTCAGATGGGGAGTGAGGGAACCTAGGGGCACCATCCCAGTAGAGGAACTGGAATCTAAGATACACAACGTGAATGTATAGACTATCCAATCGCAGAGCATGGTACTATGCCTATGGATGGAGATGCCGCTTCAGTGCCAGATGGTAAAACTCTTGATGAGAAAGCTATGCGCGTTGAGGAGTGGCTAAATAAGAACATTCCAAGCTCCTCTCTGCAGACGCGGTCAAAAACGAGCAAAACCCCGATGGGCGTAAGTTGCTCTTTAATTATCATTTTTGTTTAATAGGTGAAGGGAATTTTGTAATACGCGTATTTTTCCTCCAGGTGTATGTAATTATATTTTTCGCCCGATTCTAAAATTACTTCCAATATGTGTTACAGGGCTATAACGATAAGGGGAAAGAAAAGGAAGAACGAGAGAGTTCAGAAAAAGTAGAAGCGTGGATGGAAAAGGAGGCTTCTAAATGGTGGTCACGTGGTCTTTTTGTTCGTTGAAAATACCCTGCAGCTGCCAGCAGAGAATGGAAAATCGGCTCCACATGCTTGACGACATCGGCATATCCCCATCGCACAGCGCGAACATTGGACTACAATACGGCATCCCCTTCCTCTACACGAAGTGTGAAAGTGATAATTAATTTGCTTTATATTCCAAAACCACAATGGGACATCATATCCAGAAACATTCTTATGATTGAACATTACCTAAAAAAGAAAAACGTTTACTCGTGTAGAAGATTGTGATAATGTAGTTTATGCATAGAATATCATTGTCCTCCTGGAAAGTTCAATTCATTTCATAAATAATCGTTTAAATAATCTTGTAATATCCTCAAACATTGATACTCTAGGAAGTCTAAAACGTATATTGAAAGGACGTTATATTGAAGGGCACTTGTATAATTTAAATAATTTCTACAAGTCAGGAGCATCTATTCTTTCAGAGGAGAAGGATGGTGACTGGAAGAAGGAAAATGGAGTGTTAGTGTACATAAGGTTTATTTATTATTTTTTATAAATTATATTATTATTTCTCTTCAGAAGTAACCATGCATTCAGATTCAAACATAATGGCAATAACCACGCATTCACACCCAAACATAATGATAATAGTCCTACTCAGTCAATTGTATAACTGTTTACATTACATGGGAAAAAGATTTGTAGGTGAACACTTTTTCATCAGACAGCACAGCGATGTCTAGGCTGGCAAAATTGCAATTGCTTTAGTCGTATGCGGATAATTCCATTTATAGCCTCTTCGGATTGGTGGGAGCAGTCTATCACAAATAGTGGTCCACGCTGAAGAAAATTATTTCTTTTCAAGTGAGAAATGAAATTGAGTTGTATTCATGGACGCTCTTTATATGATGCTGTCCTTAACGTCCCATTCTATAATGTGCGTGGTAGAGCTGTGATTTTGTTCACAGGCCTCTTTATCAGGCTTGTAGTTTGTAGTTTGAGAAAGGGGTGCGGTTTATGCCCAAGCACTGCGACCTTAAAGATCTATTGCGCATCCCCGCTTTCATCAACTAAGTAGTCTTTTGCTCGTTATGAACTTAACCAGACAGCTAACTGAGGCTTTCGATAGTTCATCTATCTTTGGAAAGTGATTGCCAAAAATACTTGCTCTTTGATTAGCAAGAGCAGAGAATCACATAGCAGATGAGTAACAGTCTCATCTTATTCTAGACATCTACTACAGATAGGGTTGTTAAACAATCCCATTCTGTATAGATTAAACTTTAGGGCACAGTGTCCTGTAATGAATCATGTTGACCATGCAAGCCTTCTTCTACTAAGACCGTGTAGGTACTTTGCCCTGCTGTTATACAGGTCTGTAATAAACAACTTGGAATGTCTGCAACTCTCAATGGAGTTCCAGTACTTGGGTTCTGCTTGAGCCCAACACTTAATAGCCTGCTTCACTGGTCTGTAGGACACCCCCAGTGCAGGCTCCGGTCCCAAAAATGGGATTTCGCTGCAAATCTTGGCTGCTTCGTCTGCTTTCTCATTGCCTGGTATACCTGTATGTCCTGGCACCCACATAAGTTGAACCTTATTGTGTTCAGCCAGTGTCATTAAGGATTCCCGGCATTCTGAGACGAGTTTTGATTTTATTGATGGTGATTCAAGTGCTTTAAGAGCAGCTTGACTGTCTGAGAGGATAAGAACACTTCTATTCATATATCTCTTTTTAATGCTTTCCATGACACAGGCTAGGATTGCATAAACCTCAGCCTGGAAAACTGTAGCTAAGGTCCCAGACTATAATAAATCTTGGTGCCATTAAGGTAAAGCCCAGCCCCCGTTCCTGA
Source organism: Deroplatys truncata (assembly GCA_030765065.1). Lineage (NCBI taxonomy): Eukaryota > Metazoa > Arthropoda > Insecta > Mantodea > Mantidae > Deroplatys > Deroplatys truncata. The sequence goes on from CM060990.1 coordinate 333,174,829, forward strand.
TTTGGTTCTAGAACCATCAGTATACCAGATTGGGCCTTTGTTATTATGAGGATTTACCAGTCTTTCCCATTCACCCCGCTGTGGATAGGAGATCGTAAATTTCAATTCAAACTTGAATTTTGGTTCAAGAATGTCAGTCCTCATGTTGAGTATCTGTTGTACATTCTTATCCCAAGGAAGCTTAAGATGATTAATTTGTTCAGTATTAGACACTTTAGTTTGACGATAAATACGGTGATACTTTATCATCCTTGAGGTTCTTTTACGCGTCGTAAATCTACGACACGATACCACCAGCTTTGCTTCCCGCCCAAAGGAAGCCATGCTAAGGATTTTTACGCCTGAAGAAATCCATCGCCCTCCGCCGGGTTTGAACCTGCGACCTCGGGATCTAGAGGCTAGCATGGTAACCAATACACCACGGAGGATGACTTTTCAAGACGGGATAATTATTCCTATCATAATAGGAGCATTTGTGTTTGCAGTATGTCATATAGTGAAACAAACTTGCAGTTTCTAAAGTCCAAGTTCAAATCATGGTAGGGGTAGCATTCCGTATAGAACCATAATCTCAAATTAGTAATTTACAGTGGTCAAACTCTGGACTAAGTTTGCTCTAATCACCCAATATTGAGTCTGTGTCCCTACTATCATGAAGGGAGGTTTCTCAAGCTATGCACGAGGAGTCGATTTTCCATGTGAAGTATCTTGTATGAGGTACAGCAGGCTGGGTGTAAAAATCCATGAAACGAAATGCGATATGTAGAAGCTTATCAGTCTTTACAAGTTTTAGAATGTGCGCCCTTTTGGCACCGGAAAGGCGAATTATAGGCATCCTCCATTCGATTCTAGTCAACTCTTCATTAACTTCCTCTCCATCCTAAGCCAGGGCACACTTTTTACAATTCTTGAATCCTAGGAGAACCAGTTCATACTTGCTGCTGAGTATGAGCTCCTTGTGATCATGAGCAAATTCTAGGAGCATCGATAAAAATACTACGGCATTGAAAGCTCCATTAGCTGCATGAAATATATACAGCTCCTCACCGGAATATGTCCATTCAGCAAACAATTCGACTCCATCGGGTTGAGAGCCACATACTTTTGTATAGTTGTGGCAATTCCAGGATTCCTTGTTCTCTCTATAGTTTCAGCTTTCATACCTAGACGAATTTAATCGAACATGAAGGCTATATTACTATTGGTGAACTTTGCTATTGCAGGACATCCATCAGGTATGGTGAGAGCACATTCGATGTAAAGATAACTTCTGTTAGGAAGCGTGTACAATCTTCAGCTTCACAAGGTACTTCCATTTCATGATTTACATTCAGATCGGCTGTGTGGTTATGGTGGAAATAATGCTCCTCCTTGCTCACATCATCATCGGAGTCTGGGACCTCGGCGACGTTTAAAAAACCAATTACAGCACTTTGTAGTCTATCCTCTCGAGCAACCTGCGGTTAGCATATGTTAACTCCTGGTCGGTTGGAGAGCAATTTTCTTTTTGAATTTCATTTATGGACGCACTTTAACGGCTGTGGTCGTTAGCGTCCCATTCTATACTGGGCGTGAAAGACCGGTAATTTTGCTCAGGGGCTTCTTTATCAGGTATAAAGTTCTTTTGCGTGCCGTAAATATACGACACGGGAACACCAGCTTTACTTCCTTTCCGAAGGAAGCCATGCTAAGCATTTTACGTCCCAAAAGAATCCATCGCCCTCCGCCGGGTTTGAACCCGTGATCTCGCAAACTATAGGCTAGCATGGTAACCACTACACCACAGAGGGGATCGTTGCAGAGCTGGTGTACCTCAAACGTGCTATACGACGTCTATTATACTTTTTGCAGTGTCTTTTAAAATGCATTGTCATTGCATTCTATGTGGAGTCCTGTAGTCGCAACTTTGTTTCTGAAGTTGATTGCCTCATCATGTTTACGTAACACTCGAATAGTGATCTGATATATTTAGTTTATATCAATGACTGGTATATATATATATATATATATATATATATCGGACTCGGTTGCTCTTGAGTGATGTGATATCTTGTCGGAACAGAAAAGAGGAAACTCGTAGAACGAATGTCCACGTTTACCATCAATGAAGGAACCTCTTGCAATATTACACTTCGAAGAAGACTTCACCGCCCAACTCTAGTTTATCCTTTAAAAGTGTATTCATATAAACGATCTCGTAGGTTCCAGGATGTATAGTTTCAGGCTTACAATTATGAATATAATGAAATGAATTATTACCTTCATCGATGTTTGGTATTAAGTAAAATGTCACCAATTTCAAGAAAGCAACTCCATAATGGCCTGAATGGTCTAGCTCTAGAGGAGGGTTTAGATAGGTCGAGATATTGCAGTCCTATCCATTCACTGTAAATCTATGGCTCATATTGTCAATTTAGCAACCCTTAGAGTAACAGAAATTCCAGGCACAAGTGTCCACAGACGACCGAATCCAAATTCTGATATCTCGGTATATTATAGAAGATTTTACACCCTGTAGATAACTCTCAATCTCGGGAGGTGTCAATTATCCAAAACTACTAAAGTAGTGTGCCACATCACCTTCTTTCCTTACAGCGATCCAGTGCGTTCCCTCAATATCCGAATTGACGAGATTAACAACAATTCTCTCTTTGGCATGAGACTAAATATGGTTTTTCAATCACATATACACATCTAAAATAAGAAACCTTTAAGCGATTAGCCTACACATCAATATCGATGTTACTCAGGCTTCCTCCGGTATATGTATAGCAGTCTTCCAATATTTTTTTACTTCTTCTTTAAACCATTGCTTTTATATCCGTTATTTGTTTTAGATTACTGACAATTATAGATACAAAGGCTGAAGACTTAATCTCCTTCTTCTTTCCAGCTCCCACTGAAACCTTAGCTTTCGTAATTGCAGCCATTATCCCGTAGCGATCCTTTCACCTACATTTGAGTCTCATGATTGAACGCGCCTCCTCTGCAAGAATCTTATCTGCCAGGTGTCTCGAATAGGTATCCTTAATCTCAGCGTATGTAGTATTTGTTGCTTACAAGCCTTTGCTTAATTACAGGGTCTCCTCTTTTCAGATGTCTCTCCAACTTCGCGCGGGGTTCACAATATCTATATCCTAGTAAGTGAGATTCAGAGGGTAGTGAATGAATAATGAAACGATAATTCCAGAGCCGCACTAGTATGCATCAACCTCATACTGTTAGCTCCTATGATAGACCAATTGACTACATAGATATGGTGTCCTTTTATATATTTCCTTTGACTTCTAACATAACCTAACCTATCCTTTTCTAATCGTACATAAACCGGCGAATTTATATGCTAGTATCTTATATTCTAGTTTTTAACTAGAAGATTGTTAAAAACGGTGTTCTCTGTCTATCTAGGTATTGAATTTGAAGATGCCTTTAGGTGTAACTGTCATGGAAAGTTGCTTCCTTCTAATGTCTTATTTTAGGAATTTATAGTTAAGGGAGAACAAAGGTATTACTCAATATGCTGCTGATAAACATGACTATGTTTAGAAATCCTGTATATTTATTCAGTCTCTATGCCAGCCAAGGTATCAATATCTCATTAAAGTAATTGCAAATATTGTGGTATAAAGGTGAATACTGTCGACAGCGGAGAAGTGATTTTGCAGCGTTCTGAAGTCAAAGAAAATTTCATTCCTATATTTGACGACGTCATTACTGAAAAGCAGGGAAAGGTCGCAGCCTTTTTCGTATGGGCAGGCATCGAAATGTCTACTTTGTACATCTAGCGCAATCCTATGCCAAAGTGGCAAATCCTTTAATTCACCATAATACGAATATGATTATACTCTTCAGGCAAGATAATTTAAACTTGAAGCATATTTATGAAGATTATGTAAACACTGACATGAGCTACAATGATCTTCAAAGATCTGTGTAAAACTGTTTGGGAAGATCAGAAGGAAGATCCTTTGTCGTGGTAGTTCCTAAATTTCACAACAATGACTGACGATATTGGAACAGATTTAATGTATATAGTAATATCGATAAAAAAAAATGGTCATTCGTAGTTAAGCATGGGAATCGACAGGTTCGGTTCCCAGAGGGACAATCCACCAAGAAGAGTACTTGATCGTTTCATCATAAATAGGGATGTCAAACCAAACTTCGAATTCAAGAACAAAATATTATGTAATGTTCACGATCCTGAGATTGGTAATAATGCAGCAAATAAGAATTATGTAGATGGGCTCGAAAATAGGATAAGCGATTTCTCGATGAAAAATACCAGCAATGTTGAGGTTACGGATAAGACTATGATCAATGAAACCATTTTAAAATATATACTCAAAAAGGACCAGGGAAATAATATGGTGATTGACAGAGCTAGTCTACGAGTACAATTAGATCCGAGTCACGATGATGATGTCCCGACTAGGAAGTTCATCACCGAATGTATCAGTTCCCGTATGAAGCCTATGTATGGTAATGGTAACATTTTATTTGCCGAAAAAGGAGTGAATTATACCGTTGTGCCTCTTGAGGATATAGATACTGTAAATAAAAGATATACTAGAGGCATGATTATTAAGAACTCGAAAGGGACGCGACAAAAGTTAAACAAATACTTAACACAGGAAATCTGAATGTAAATAGGAAAGAAACTATAAAACATCACAGTATATTTAAATAAAACAAAGAATGTGGTGGGTACTCTAACAAAAGCAGCAAAAGCAACGTCAGACTTTTTAATGACTTCTATTAAACAACTGGCAGAGACTTTGGATAGGGAGAAAACTGACCTTCAAGTTATATGTAATCAGAAAATGAATAATTTGGACAAATTAACAATTAACCCTACGTTAGTCGCTAGGGCCTGAGAGACCCCTGGCATAATATAAATATTATAATTTTCGAACGAACGCACCTATGCAATTACCTTACTAGGACGTCTAATATTACACCTTGCGCGATTATTTGCTGCAGCGATAACCTTATCTGTTTATTTGTTTGGCTGGAAGAATGACTAATCAGCAGTTAAGTGTCGCACAGATCAATCAGACCCCGGGCGCATACTCTCGTTACATATTGTTGACAGATTTGTTTCTCATTATCTTTTGTGCAATATTGCTTTGCTATTGCAAGCAGCTGTTACTGCTTCGTCATGAATACGAGTAAAAGGTACACTCTACAAAATCCGAATGATTTGGAAGAAGTACTTCGCCTAATTAACGATGATGATGCCTTGCCCGTGCATGACAACTTATATGAATCAGATGATTCTGATTCTGAAGATAAACTCGAAATGACATTTTTAGATTCAGAAACTGACCATAAAGATGAAGAGGAAGATGATGAAGGCAGCTTGTGCAATATCATGTATTTTATAGATAACATCATATGCTTATCATATTAATTCTTCTTCTTATTGTTATTATTACTGTTATTGACAATACATTCTGTTGTTATTTACGGGAAGAGATGGAACAAAATGAAAAAAGCACCTTGTAAAATAACACAGACAAGGGCTCACAATATATTGGCCAAACTTCCTGGTGTGGTAGGAGCTGCCAAAAATGCGAAAACGGAAATGATTGTTGGAACCTCTTTGTTACCGAAGATACAGTTGATTTAATTGTTGAGCTCAAATACTTACATTAGCAGTGTGCAGTACAAATTTTAATCGTGAAAGAGACAGCAGACCTACAGATGCAATAGAAATAAAAGCTTTCCTAGGCTTATTGTACCTGACAGGAATTTTTCGTGGTGGACGCCAGAATATTCATGAGTTTTGGAGAACCGATGACTTTGGAATTCCTCTATTCCGAATGGCTATGTCCGAAAAACGAGTCAGTTTTCTAATACGCTGTATTCGCTTTGATGACAAATGCGCAAGACTGGAGAGACGAAGTTTGGATAAATTGGATGCTGTTAGAGAAATGTTTACATTGTTTCTGAGAAACTGTCGGAACCGTTATTCTCTTGGACAAAATGTCACTGTCGACGAACAGTTGCCGACAGTTCGTGGTCAATGTGATTTTAGACAATATATACCATCCAAGCCAAATAAGTATGGCATAAAAATATTCTGTTTGAGTGATGCAAAACTGTTTTATAAAACTAACATGGAGATTTATTGTGGACAGCAGCCGGACGGACCACATTTGCAAACTAACTCGGCAGAGGCTGTAGGGCTGAGACTAACTGAACCGATCTCTGGCACTGGATGAAACGTTATTGCAGATAAATGGTTTACCAGTGTATTGCTGGTGAATAAATTGCGCAAAAGACAACTTTCTTTCGTCGGTACAGTGCGAAAGAACAAAATAGAATTACCCACTATTTTCACTTCTCCAAAAGATCGCAGTCAGTACGAAAGCATATTTGGCTTCACAAAAAATAAAACGATTGTTTCATATGTTCCAAAAAAGGGTAAAACAGTAGTTTTACTCTCAAGTCCACATGTTTCATTCACAAAGTTATCAGAAGGTGCTGAGAAAAAGGCTGAAATAATCCTGCATTACAACGACAATAAATATGGAGTTGATATAGCATATAAGCTGTGTACTACATACAATGTAGCCAGAACAACAAGAAGGTGGCCCATAATGATTTCTTACCATATTTTGAACAATGCAGGTATTAATTCTAGGCTTATCTTCCTTGGAAACCAAAATAAATATTCCACACAAGGCAGGAGTATTTGAAAGCATCATTTTTAGCTTTACTGTTGCAGCAGCTACAAAGAAGAGCAACAGCATCAAATCTACCCGGTGATTTGAAAGGCCTTTTGACAAAATATAAACCTGAAGAATCCGGCGTAGATGAATTTTCAAATACGCCGCTATGCACATTGAAAAGGAAACGATGTGAACCCTGCAACAAAAACAAAATGAACTGCAAAACTAATATGCATGTGGGAAATGCAACACCCCCTGTCTTTGAGCAAACATGCTAAAACTCTTTGCGATAGTTGCTTAGTCGGAGAAAACATGGGTGAGATAGTAGATGATTCTGAGTGACTGAACATTTGAAATTACAAGTTGTATGTATACCTGATAATGTCAATGTATTTCTTTATACTTACCATAATACAATTTATAACATATATGTACTCATACTTTAGCTTGTATTTTTATGTTGTAAGGTAATACCTACTAATGAAAGCCTTGTACGCTTAATCTAAATAAAGGTAAAAACAGGGGAAAAAAGAAAATAAACGAAAAAAACAAAAATACGAACAATAACAACAAAAATATTGCGCGGGTCTACTAGGCCCCGCGCAACCAACGGCGTTCTACCAAAGCGCGCGCCTGACGGAGGGTTAAGCAAGTTTCAAGTCTAGATAGTGCAATCAATCAGCTAAAGATAGAGGCTTTAAGTATTCTCAGAGGCGATATACACCAGTCTAACTTGCTAAGTGCAATTGGATCGCAAGTAGGTAAAAAACTACAGGTCACTACATTAAATTTGAATACGACTAAGAAAAAGTTGGATACCCTAACAAATTAAATTCCACAAAACAAATCAGAGATTCTCTATTGGATTCTATGAAGCGACTGTAGACACTCTTGATAGACAGAACTTCGGAATTTATGCAATGAGAAAATGAATAATTTGTAAAATTTAAGAATTAAGCAAGTTTCGAATATGGAGGCTACAATCAATCAGTTAAAGCGGACACTTTGAACACTCTCAAGACTAATTCCTCCAATGATAAACTGAAGATATTAGAGATAAATGTACTAAGTTCCCTAATGGAAGGACGCAGCAAACAAAGCCAGCAAATTAAACGTATAGAGGAATTAATCAGAAGTCCGTATACCAATACGACAATATTTGCTGAAGCTTTCAAGACACATACACAGGAATGCAGGAATCATACTGAACTGAAAACTTCGACCGGTATGATAGCTAAGGCTGCCGATACATTGAGAAAATAAGTTGAGCGTAGACTATATATTAAATATAATTTAGTATTTCACATCATTTGAAAGATAGTGAAGCTATAAGACTTAAAAGCCTGTAGCTAGACATACCAAGGCTGTAAACGAAAATCTTAGTGCTCTAAAACGTCTCAAGTTCGAGATTCAGGATGTAATGTCCGAAGCTTTAAAGCTTGCAAACAGGCCCCTCAAGGAGAATTTAGATGCTCAAAGGAAATGAGCTGTGGTAGATGACAAGAATGAGTATGTCGAGGAAGATGAATCTACAAGTATTTCTACATACCTACAAGTTCGCTCAAAAGAGAAGGACCGCAGTCATGCAATACACGGTGTCAGTATGACAGTTACATGCTTGGAAATAAAGATATATACTGTATAAATGATCAAACATTGATAGGAGTTGGAGTTTATTAGTCTACTCCGGCTTTGAGGGAGCTTATTTTGAAGCGAGTACCTCATATGCCTGCATACACCAGCGAAGACCAGGAAACGTATGCTAAGATTATTAAAATATTTTATTCATTGAAATGGATACAGGCAGGAATGTTTGAAATCTGGTAAATCATATAAATATAAGAGTATACTACGTACTTCAACCCAATACACCATAAGGCCTAGGACCGGTATGGAAGGAGCAAAAGCCTAACAAGAAGCTTGACTACATTTTCTTAAGAAATGCTAACACGTTAGTGACTAGACGGGTTACTCATTTCATTGAGATACGCCGGTAATAATAGCCATAAACAAGAGATTCATGAAATTATCCCAAAGTTAAAGCATCTAAAATTATATAATGACTGCCAATCAAAGTATCACCAAAAATCTTCACAGTCCATCGAAAAGGAACTTTCTACGAAACAATGTTGAAATGTTACAAGGATCAACAAAAATTATACACGGGTATGCCAGGATGAAGAAAAATTTCAGGCACATCCTGATTGCCGTCAACATTTGCTCTAATATGGCTGATTCAAGATGTTTAAAGGTTAAGAGCGGAGTTAATTTCGCAAAGGCTACGAAAGATATTCTATAAGAATTGGAGGGGCCATCCACTAACATTCAAAGCGTTAAACGTAAAAAAGCCCTATAATAAGTTCTTTAAACGGTTAATGATAAATTATAAAAGTAACCACTACAGAACCTATTGCAATGTGAGGCTACAGCTGTTGAACGGTTAATTCGAAACTTGAAATATATGACGTATAGCGAGATTTTAGGCCAGGGACCATACAAGTGTTTAGACCTTTTGCCCGGGATCATTACAAAATACAATGGCACTTTTCATTCAACTATCTGCACTAAACCTATTTAAATGCAAAACAATGATCTTTTTCGACTATGTATAACAATACTCAAGATGTAATAGAGACGAGAGGATCAGGGAAATTAAGTCTTGCTGATTACGTCAGGATATCTAAGCAAACGAGGTTTTGAAAAAGGTTCTCAATCTAATTGGGGAGTTGCAATCTTTCAAGTTACTCGTGTGAAGCTTACGAATCCTCCTACATACATACTAAAGGACAGTGAAATGATAAAGAATGTCGTCTATGACATGAACTAAAAAGACTAATTACCCAAAAAATTATTTAATAGAAGACGTGATCTTTAGACGAGGAAATGGAGTTATTTTACACCGGTATGGCTTTGCAGGTACGCAATGAACCAGCAACGAGGATCTAGTGTAATGTATGGAGAAGGAATCAATAAAAGATGTTTTCTGGCTGTAAACTGTTTTTCATCTTATTTATTTATAAAATTTCTACATTAGAATAATGATTCCGTATAGGAGAGGCTTTGTATGAAAAACCATGGAAAACTATTTTTAAAACCCCTCATTAAATACAGATATATATGATATATATAATGTATATATATTATTAATAAGATGTTTGAAGGTAAAATAATAATATATTAATCTAAAAGCCCTCATCGGTGAAATATACAAGTAAAGCAAATATCCCGGGTGAGTCTTCTCAGCCTGCGAAATCCGAAGTTATACAGTCCCAGCATTGTATAGGATATGCCGTAGAAACAGTGCATCGCGTCGTATCAATTTCGGCAAAAATGACTGCTTTGTACCGCTGTGCGTGCGGTGATTGCACTTGTTGCTTAACAGTATGCGCGTTGGCCTTCAGTGGTGAGGGTCCAAGCTTTAAATACTGCCACTTGAAGGTCCTTTTTATGCTTAGTATATTTAACGAAAACTGATGGCTTGGAATGGAAGTGTCGTTTCACTTAATTAGTTTAATTATGTGTATGTTTTGAAAACGCAAATTATTACTTGTTAGAACATGCTTTAATGAACATCATTAATAAACGCATTTAACATTGTAATTATAGCGCAGAAGCATAAGACACCATTAAACAATATTTTAATATTCAAAACTATTCTCCGGCGGAGGGCGATGAATTTTTTCCGGCGTAAAAATCCTTGGCATGGATTCCTTCGGAAGGAAACTAAAGCCAGTGGTCCCGTGTCGTAGATTTACGGCACGTAAAAGAACCTCAAGCCTGATAAAGGCGCCTCAGAGCAAACTAACCGATCTTTCACGCCCAATATAGAATGGTCGCTAAGGACCATAGTAGTTAAAGAGCGTCCACAAAGAAAACAAATATTATTTCATACAAAAGAAATCCAATAAATTGTTCTGAGGGTTTACAAAATGCAGTACGTGCAAACAAATCAGATAACGCTTGCAAGCCCATATTTTGATCGTTGTGAACCTCTCTAATTCGGAAAGTAGTGCATTTAACAGTGACTATGGCATCATGCCGGAGCATCACACGGATAAACGTTTACAATTTACCCCGTTTCCTCCATGTGGCTATAATAGGTGTTCAAACTGGCCACCATGCCGGCGGACGCAAGATCTCAGTCTATCCATCATCGCCAGCCTAACCCAGCGCAACATGGCCGGTGTGATGCCACGGCACGCAAAGATGATGAGTTCCCTGAGTTGTTGAGGGGCAATGGCCGCTCTTGGTACACGATATCTTTAAGATAACCGCATAAGAAGAAATATAATGGTGGTTAGATCTAGTGAGCATGCTGGCGACCATATTGGTCCATGCCTTCCAATCCATCGCTAAGGGTAGTTGGCAACGAGATAAGGTGCTGCACGACGGGTCGAATGAGCTGGCGCCCCATCATGTTGGTACCGTATAGTTAATCGGTTCCGCAATGGCACTTTATTCAGTATAGTGGGCAACAGTTGTTGTGGGAAGTGAATATACCGATTCCCAGTGTGTTGGCTATCATAAAAATACGGACCTATTAGATGATCACCGAATATACCTGCCCAAACGTCCAAACCCATCGCACTTGTAAGGCCGCCTATCATATCAGATGTGGGTTTAGAGTGCTCCGGTAGTGCATGTTGTGGTGATTTACATGGCCTGTGTTATAAAACCCTGCTTCGTCTGTAAATAAAGGTTGCCGAAAATGTGAATCTTGTTCAATTTGTCGCATAATACACCCAGCAAACACCACTCTCCGTCCATGTTCCGGCTGCAGCAGCTTCTGGTGTAGTTGAGGATTATAAGGGTGAAGCTTTGCATGATGTAACATTCTCCACGCGGAAAACTGGCCAATATTGAAATGCTTGTGAATGTCCGTCGCACTACATTGTGGATGCTGAATGACATAGTCACACGATCCTTTATTGCATGGTCACAGAGAGGGTAGATTCTTTCTCCTCTAGTCACCTCTTTCCCGTAATGCCAATTTATTGATATAAATTGCTGAAACTTGATGTTTTTCACGCCGAAAGATTTTATGCCAGGTAAAGCATTTCCTACCCGAGATTCGTCAAGCATTCAAGGTATTTGCCTAAATCTAGTGACTGCATGCCTGACCTAGTAATGCCGTTTGCCTTATTGGTTGTGTGGCAAGGATATTTGCACGCATATATTTCGATTTCAATCCAATGTAGCCGTCCATTTGTATTTGAACAAACCAATTCTTTTTTGTTGACTTTCTGAATTCCATATGCATTAGCCTTTGTGTAATTGGACATATCGAAATAGTTGGGTTATCTTTAATGAATTTATACGTATCAGTACTCGTTTCAAAGATGAAAGTGTCTGTATCTGTATAATTCAATTTCAAGCCGTTCAAATTGTGCTGGAAATCTATAACCTCAATTCAGGCTGGGTTTTTAAATTGTCAGGACTTGCTTTCATCGCCATGTTAAATCGACAAAAGCGAGAATCTCCTTAGTGCATCACAGGAGCATGTTACAATTTTTCGAATCTGAATTGGAGGCGGATTTTGCACTGTAGTGAAGAGATATTCTGAGGCCAACCGCAGACACGTTACCGACTATGATCAGCACACTCCTGTGAAGTATTTAGACATTAACCACTTATAAGGAAAGGCAATGATATCAGCGATACCTTATGGAAATCTTCGACGGCTAACCGCTGATAAGATCAATGACATTGTCTTCATAAGAATCCCTGCAGATGCAAAGACAGGATACGTGCTGTAGTTTGACATTGAATCTCCTCGTCATGTTCATGACGCTCATAACGAGCACCTCTCTGTCCTCAAAATGCGATTCCACAAAAGGTGAATACCAGAAACTGCTAAAGCTTTAGAACCTAAGAGAATATATGTCTTACAATATAGAGTCATGCAGCAGTGAATAGATCCAGGACTAACGGTGAGGCATATTCACGGAGTGGTGACGTACGACAGGTCTAAATGTTTAAAGACCTACATCGCGCTGAATACGGAGAAGAGAGCCTAATAAAAATCGAAATTCGTGCAAAACCTTTGGAAGAAGATAAACAATGCCGTCTACGGGAAATGTATAGAGAATATCCGCAAGTATACGGACTTTAAAGTTGTCTTCAAATGGGACCAGGCTAGGAGACTTACAGCCAGGAGCACGTATTTCAGCTCGTTCATATTTGATGAGAGCCTTGTAGGTATTGAGCTTGCTAGAGAGGAAGTACATATGACGGAACCTATCTATGTTGGGCATGCGATACTAAATGTATCCCAGACATTTTCAGCATTCCTGTAATCCTCTATAATAACGTCGCCCCATGCAGTGTGCTGTAGAGTGGCTCATTTAGCGGTAGCTCTGTCTAACTGAACGTCTCAGTAGAAGTCACATAGTCGTAGGGAAATATGCTCTTTCTTGCTGCAATCTTAAAATGCTATACAACAAGATATTCCTTGCTTGTAAGTTTATAATTATCTTCCTCTAACATGTCCGGCAAACTGGATAGCTTATCATCAAGGAATTTAAAGCTATACAGAAACGTGAACTGGATGTTCCTGTACTTTTTGATGAATGTCAGATACCATTCTGAAGTTTTCGTGATGCATGAAATGGGCTTATATTCCCATGCCATGTGTTTCAACAGAAAATGACTGTCATAATTCCATACGGAATGAAAAAATAGGTATGAAGTCAGATTCCTTTCTATTTAAATTTCACTCGTTATCAGAAGCACCCCAGAGGATTCTGTTACGTAAGCATTGTGCATACACAATCCTGTTACGTGATCCTTGACTCTCATCCTGATATTTTCCATAGCGACACCCCTATGGTATATGTGACACTTCCCTCACTTATCAAAATTCTGTTGATCTTCATGAGTCCGACCCAGTGGTTGGGATTCGAATACGCTTCGCTATCCTCGCTGATTTTAATTGGTTAAAGAAATCGTAGATGTCATTAGGGCCCCTGGGCAGGAAGAATTTAAATAATGATTCATCTTGTCTACACACTACCCTTAAAACTATGTACATCGCCTCATGCTCTTCAGTAGCTCGGGTTCATCTCCATTGCTAGAAGGCTTGCAAGAGTGGAACTTTGCATTAAGAAATTCAATCTCTGCGAAAACAAAAGGTACAGGAACACTTTCAGGAAAGAGATTTTAACCCAATAATGTCATCCTGTAGTCGTATCGTAAGTAGATGGCATTTATTACGCTTCAATTTGTGAGCTTCCAGAGCCTTCTCATTGGCGCACCTCTTCATGCGTGCTTCTCATGCCCACATTCTATGTTCGAACTTCGTTACCTGTGCTCTTACCAATCTCGAAAAACCTATAATGAGTCAATAGTGTGACTTCTCCTCATTCTCGTCGTCCTCCGTAGTTATGTGGTTATCATTGTTAGCCTCTAGTTCCCGAGATGGAGGGTTCAAACGCCGCAGAGGGTTATGAATTTTTTGGGGCAAAAAATCCTTAGGAAGGCTTCCTTCGGAAGGAAATTAAATCGGGTGGCCACGTGTCGTACATTCACGGCACTTAAATGAACCTCAAGCCTAATAAAGAGGCCTCTGAGCAAACGTTCCAGCCGTTTAAGCCCAATATAGAATGGGACGCTAAGGATCACAGACATTAAAGAGCCTCTAAAAACAAAACTTGATTTTTCTCCTCATTCTCGATATATATGTGTTTGTAGTGATGGTCTCTTTTTTCCGTTGTTTGATGCCTTTATTTTCCTCTATGGCAAATTGATACTGAGTTGTTTTGCCCCTCTAACTATTCAGGTTGATGAGGAACACTGGGAATTCAATGCCCTCAAAATTGTATGCTCTGAAAAGCATTCAAATGGGTATGAGTCCACTCCTTATAATTCTTAGCCAGTTACTTTGCAGCTAGCATACACAGGGGAAGCACAAGTTATCCTTATTCCTTATATATTGATCACAGCATGTTTATTTTGCATTTTCTCGGGCAAGACTACATGTGCTGGCGCATGTGCTAGATCATAAAACGTAAACATAATCACCAGTGCACCCACTGCAAATAACGATTTCGGTGATGGTACCCTTGGAGTTTATAATTGTTTTCCAAAATGTTCCCGGCTATTGCAGTAAACATCTGATCAAGATTGCTCGTTACAAGGATCAGATTGGTCCTAAAATTAAGTAAAGATGAATGATGTGATTTAGGTATGAAAGTTCCAGATCGGTTCATTTTTAATTCATACCTGCTTCTTTTAATGACGTCATTCACCTTTTTAATAAGAAGATACTTACGCGCCTTCGAAAACACTCTGGCGTCAAGTATTTCTAATCTATTATCGATTCTACTACTAAAAATAGGTTTCTTGAGGGCGAATTCGACCACCTTAAATTCTAGCTCCTGACGGTCATTAGAACTAACATTCCACGTTTTTCTGTAGGGAGACTCCTCGAATACTGGCTTTCTTTTCCACCTCTGCTGGTCCTTTATACAGCTGGATGTTGACGGATTGCTGCTGCTGAATGTGGATGTTGTTGCTGCAGCGGCCAAGTAGTGGGACTCTCACCTCAGGCTTCCAACAAAAGAGATGACTGTTGGTCGGCATACGGTTGACGAGTTACTGCTGCTACTGCTGCGGGTTGAGGTTCATGTTGCAGCGGCCATGTCGCACGACTTTGGTCTTAGGTCTCCCCCGAAATCAATGACCAGTGGCCGGCAGACTGTCCATGATATTATTCCAGAAATAATAATAGGTTATTTTTATCATGGAATACAGTGCAAATAATGTAAACAAATCCGTAACATTCGGGGATGCCGTGATTTTCTGTGCTTTTGACGTTCTGATGTTGCTGCTGCAGGATGTGGAGGTCGTTGTTGCAGTGACCGTTTTACGGGACACTTGTCGCAACCCTCCGTCGAAATGTATGACATGTGACCGACACGCACACGAAGATTCTCCTTCTAAAACAGTAATAATAACAATAATAATGAAAATATGAATTATAGTATCATTAAGGATGTTGACACAGGTGTTGGATTATACTGATATTTTTAAAATTACAATTTAAACACTTTTGTGTAATAGAATACACTATAATTAATGTAAAGCAAACCTTACCACAGCGAGATGATACCATCCTGCCTGTGGAGCGAATATATAGGGATGCCCCTGCAGTGCTTAATCCTAGCCTAGCGGTAGCTGCTATATCAAGGCCGGGCTTCTCGCCAGCAAGCAATGATTAGTTTGAAATTATAATAAAAATGAGATATGGATATTATGTATAATATTAACAACAATAATAGTAAGAGTGATGGTAATAAAAGTAATAATATTAATAATAATCCACTATTATAGTAATTGTATTAATATTTCATTGGGTATAAATACTATGAATGTATGAAGAAAGGATTATCACTTCTATTTAACTGTGCAAATTATGTATTGGCAGGACTTCTGGAAGGTAAGTTTTGAACCTTAAAGCTTCATGGTTCAAACCACGGCTCTTAAGACGTTCGATGAACGAACCACTTTCTCCATAGCGAGAGTCCGAACGTCTGTTAAAGGTTGGCTGCATGATTGCATCCATTTTCAACCTCGTTGGACCAGAATGAAGGAGTAAGCAATCCATCTATTAGATATTTTTATTTAATTATATATCAACTTTTGTTTATATTAGTACTAGATAGAATGTTTTAAAATAAATTCAAACATTTGCTTTATTATAGCGACAGGTTAAAGCGTTATATATTATAAGCCACATCTTTAAAGCTATTTACTTGGGAAATAAAATGTATATCTTCATTTTCTGGGAATAGAGGATAAACAACCCATTCATATAAACGGAATTTTCTATAATACTGCATAACTGTGTAACTCTAAACGGTAGACGAAGATTGATCTGTACACATGTAGATCTCTTTAAAACATACAATTTATTTCACATAAGTTTTTTGGTGACATAACTCATTTCTAGGATTTCCTTTATTAAAAATTCGAATTGTTCATTTATTGGCCATTTTTTAAGTCATGACAACATTCTGCTCTTTGTCCGGAATATATGGAAGCAGTATGGAATTTTAAGGCTGACATATAACGTTTACTTCTAAAACGTTTATCTACCGCTGTCCTCTTTGTACCTATAACGAAATGTGTAATGTAGCGATTTATGCAACGTTTATTCGGATTAACACATAGGAGATAGGAAATATGCTTTGTAAGATAGCTTGTATACCCATCGGTAAACGATAGAGGCTAGAGAAGGTAGTGTAGGAATGTATCACATAAGATTTTTTAATTGTGAGATTATAAAGTTATACACGTAAGTGAGATCTCATGTTGAGTCTATTAACGGTATACACATAAAGTTATGTTGGGAAAAGTGGAACGCAAACATATCAAGCTTAAACGCACACAACGTGTATATTTTTAACTGAAATTCACGACATTTAAGTATTATGAGGAACAAAAATGCTATTCGAAATAACATTTTTATAAAATGTCTAGTATATAATAGCTTTATCTTTTAATATTACATACAATAGCATGTTAACTGGAATTCTCGAGCGGTTTAACCCATGTAGCTAGTACGCATCTTATTCGAGACATGTTTTCTGTGTGGTCACAAATCTGCTTCTTACTTAAGGTGTTTAAAAATTTCACTTATATTACACCTGTATTTCCGCTAGAGATACGAGCTTATGGAAAGAGAATCTTAAATCCACATAATTTTCGAGTTAAGATGTGTGATTACTACTGAAAAGATTAATGTATTTAGAGTAATTATAAGAACCGTTTCCCATGTATTCAGTAAGGGATATTCTAAATAAAGAGCAAAAATATCTTATGACTTTCCAGAAATCTCGGTAAAATTGCAGCTATAACTTTCCATGGTGGTAGGATGCACATTATTTTTCTGACCTAAATTAACGTAAGGAATCACTATTTCTTGTAGGCGTATTGTGAGGTTTTTGGTGCGGACAGCTCTTTTTTGTGGCAATCTGATAGTCTGGCTGCCGCCTTCATTCATCTCATTATGTATAAGGAAGTGTTTCAGGAAATGTATTTCGCTTCCGAGTTGTAGGCGTCATGTGCCGCCTAGCCACCTCGCGTGTTTAAGAGCGGATTTTTCTTTTTTGAAGAATCAAGCAGGGTTCTGATTTTTAGGAAACGACCGTACTACACACTCCTCGTTTTGAAAGTTTCTTATATATCGTATTTTTTCATAGATTCCCTCACACGTAAATACCCAATGTGTTTCGTTTTGCATTTACATTTTTTACTTTCTCAAACAGTACATAATTAGGGAAGGTATTGCATTCCTTCGAAAAATTGGATATCAAAATTTCACCGGAAATACACGTCCTGAGGCCCCATGAATCTAGAAAAGGAGTTTGAGAAAATTGTCCATGTGAATATGTGTCAATCTGTGTGCTTGTGAACAGCATAACTCAAAAACGAAAAGACGGGTGAATACCAAACTTGGGGTTTAAGTTCAACATCTTCCAAAGTTGTGACACAAGCATTTAAAGAAAATCCACCACTTCTGTCAATTCTTTATATGGATCTTTGGACGCATATGTTTGACTTTTTAAAAATGGTTCTAACAATTTTAATTAAAATGTCAAAATCTGTGTGTTAAAGATATTTAAATAACGTATAAAGCATATGACATGAACTTTAAGAGTCCTGTGAAGTTCTCTTCACTCGAAAGGAATTTTGTATAATCTTGTATAACTGGTAAACATTAGGAGATAGACGAAAAACCTACCGCATACAAAATGTAGATAACCTTATTTCTGAGATATAGTATATTAAAGTTTCGAGTCGTTCATTACATGATCATTCTTCTAAAGGCGTTTCAATATTCAGGTGTTTCTTTATTATAGTGACAGATTAAAGCGTTATATACTATAAGCCACGCTTTAAAAGTTATTCACATGGGAAATAAAATGTACATCTGCATGGAAACAGTATGGAATTTTAAGACTAGCAGATAGCATCCGGATCTTAAACGCCTAGTATCGCTGTTGCCTTTGTATGTATAATGAAACGTGTAATGCAGTAGATAGAAGGATAAGATTTGGTATGAATAGTTTGCATACACGCTCACAAAGATAGAGGGTTGAGGAAGCCGTCTAACTGTATCACATTATATTTTTTATACTGGAGTGTTATTTATATATTTGGAAGCTAGAAATATAGTATTTTGAATCGGCTCCATTTCCTCCCAGCTTGGAGCGAGATTATGTTGGGAGAGGGACATGATAGTGTCATTTTGAGAATGTAGATCGACACAGCGATTAGTCCTAAGAGAGAAGCAGATCAGGCGGATTGTATGATGCTGGTGTATCAAAATGTGATTAAAAGTCTCTCGCGTGTCGTGGAAAAGGATTTTCAGAATGAATGTATGCTTAATTCCGCTAGATACATAATAATATACTCATTACTTTTCTAGTGCACCTCACAGATTCTCAAGAGATTACCGTGTGCACTCGGTCCAGAATGCATGCAAGAAACGAACTGACTGGTTTAAAATTCCGTTTGAGTATAAATATTTTATGTTTAGGATTTGCTATTTGCCACTGGCGCTAGTTATGTTTAATTTTAGATATTAGCTCTTGCATTGTTACGAAATAGTAATTATTTTATATATATATATATGTCTTGATAAAAATAACGGAAAAAATTAATGTTTTCTTTGACGCCTCGCATTTATCGGGAGAATCATACTTTGAAATCCTAGACAAAGCCATAATCTATCTAGGGATAGGATAGATTTTTCCCAAGTTTCTTACTCCTCGTAGTCATTTGTTCATTTCTTTGCGCGGGATTTGATGTTTGTAATTCCCTCATCAATTCAAAATTACGTTAAAATATGTGCAAGTAATGTGGTTGGATGTCGCGGTTTTTTCCCTTTGTGTTGTCGACATGTAAATGAATATATACAGCTTCTGAATAATACTGTGGTTTTGCGGTACTAGAAAGTATTGAATTCAATTATTATTCGCTTAATTATTTTAGGACATTCAGTGTCACGCAAATCGCATTGCCGCGATTCATTTAAAGTCCACCAGAGACACACAATACTATACAAAATTAGAAAGTCTAACAATAGAATAAATATGACACCGGCATTATATTCAGGGAAAAATCCGATTAAATTGATATCAAGCATGGGCCTGTAGTGTCATTATTAAGTAATGTGATTAAAGTACTGATTTAATCCTTGAATCAGAACGTCTCCCGGAGCAGTCTAATGATGCAAGACGTTTATGAACCTCAATTTTCCCCCAGCATTGTAAGCAGGCCAGTCTATTGACTCAAGAGGTTTCAAGTGTTGTTTTGTTATTTGCAATTTCGAGAACCCAAAACACTCCGGCTTTCGTGACCATGATCCCAGAAGTGATTATGTCATAGGCGTGGGTGGATGAGGGTGGTTCGTTACGTCATATTAGCTCATTAAATACTACAATCAGATCAGAGGCACTAGTTTCCTCCTACTAGTGTGTTTATTTGGAACGGTCATTCACTATTTATTAAGGTCATCAAAGAGTCACTGCTAGCGAAGAATGCTCCTTCTGGAGTTTTAGTCTTTACCAACTGCACACTGTGCTGCATTTAGGTTATAGAAAAGTAATCAGAATAAGTTTATGTGTCTTGCTTCCTCGAGTGTACGTAACTTTTAAATAAACCTTTGTTTTCTTCTTCTCTTGACTTAGTCGTTTATCAGAGACTTCTAGGTCATATCGTTGTTTCTTGAGTAGAACTAAGCTTCTCTCTTTATCCAGCTGCTATTCATACCCAAACATTACAGTTATATAGAAGTAGCAATATCAGCGTTGGTTGTTGGCAGCATAAGAAGCGAAACAATAAACACTTCGAAGAGGCCAGTTAACCAACCTCAGGGTTAAATGATGGCAGCATTGGGATAGATGCAGACAACTCTTTCCGCAGTCGTTGCACTTTTACCTTCAAAATGCTGATATGTATATATTTACATATACACTACCATATACTCCCTTTAAAATGATAAGTATGGTATATAAATGAATGATTATAACACAACCTTAAACTCTTTATTCCACAATTTGCACTACATTGGGAACAAATATTTAAATACACTTAAAAAGTGATTCGATTATATTAGCCTTTAACTGTAAGGAGAGCTGACCTTATAAATTGGAATGTATTGAAATTCTTCATATCTAAGCAAAAAAAGGAGTGTAACTTGAAAAATGTACATTGTAGAAAATGAAGTAGTTAGCATTAGAGGAAAATTAATATTCTTACATGAATATTAAACACAGTTAAATAAATGTGAACGATGTTTGCAATATATAACTAAATATGAATTTCAGCTGCATGTTTCTTTAGCTAGTATATCAGGATTAAAATTGCGCTTCGTTCTGCTGTAGATAATTATTAAAACCAATGCAAACACGAAATTTGTAAGAAAGAAGTTTAATTTACACTAAAATTTGCAGACATATTCCTAAATATGTAAATCTTTCAGCTCCAGGAAGAGAAACCAATTGATTACCAAAACTTAGCCATTACGCGACATCCCCTTGAATATCCACCTTTTTGGTATTATATAAACGCAAAACAGACTATAATTACATCTGCTACATGCACAGACATGATCTTTATAACTATTACCGGTGTTATTTTTGCCTTCTAATTGGGAAAACTAGGATACTGTACCCTAATCTTAGGACCAAACTGGGTAAGTTTGGACTCGTGTTTAATAGAAGTGAGCGACTTTGGGGATAATGATATAATGTTTATATAACTGTTGTATATACTTATATTGATTACAGAGAGTTTACGTAGGGAGAATAGCTACATTTTTGTGTACATATGCTGATGTACAGAGAGAGCGAAGAAACTACGAACCGGCTGCGCGGTGTTTTTCCTGTCCGCATACTCGGCGCTGGCTGTAGTCTGCCATTATCATTGAAAGGCGCGGATGAAACCATAAAGGAGTTTTAAAACTACTTTTAAAGGTTGTACTTACCAAATTTATAAAAGGAGATGCTGAAACTGCCCACCGTCGCTGTGCAAATATTTTGGCACCTCTTTAGGGAACTATCCATCACTCGCCGTAGTTCACTTTGAGAAATTCTGGCAATTTCCTGGCGGATATTGCGTTTTAATTCTTCGAGGGTGTGTGGGTTGGGCTTGTACACTTTATGTTTTAAGTTACCCCAGAGATAGAATTCTCAAGTGGGGCAGGGTTAGATCGGGGGACCGAGGGGACCATAAATCTCTACTAATAATTCTGTCGCCAAACACACTCTCAATTGCTCTCATTGAAATAAGGCCGTATGAGGTGTTGCAGAGTCTTGTTGGAAAAAAGCAAAATCACGCTCCCTGTCTGTCAATTTTCTAAAAAAGCTGAGTAAAATTGTATTCACGTGTACGGGCGTCAACTGTTGACTCGAAAACATTGGCCCTATAGCTCCTTCTCCACTCATGGTGCACCATACACCAATTTTTTTGTCATAAAGGGGTACTTCTTGAACAATTTTAGGTCTGTCAGAGCTCCAATGACGATTATTTTGTGTACATACATATCCATGAAGGTGGAACCAAGCTTCGTCCGTGAAAAATATTAAATATGGGTCTACTTTGGCATTGTGAAACACCATGGAGACTCCACTCGCAAAATGTGCGCCTAATTACAGGATCACCTTTTCGAAGAGCATGTGCCACACTTATTTTATATGACTTCAAATTTAGCAATTCGGTAACTCTTCGCGCAGAGCCATAAGAAATCCCGGCCTGTTCTAAAAGGTGCCTAAGTGATTTTTGGGAAGAATATTCCAAACGATGGCCGATGTCGTCTAATGTTTCTTCAGTAAGATCCGTACGTCGTCTTTTAGATTTCTTAGCCTGAACACTTCCTGTGGCGTGAAAGTTGTAAATTTCATGGTTTGTTGTACGACCTGGAACTTTTACACCTGGAAATCGTTCTGCAAATCGTACTTTCACTTGCGAGTTCACTGAGTTAACACATACGAATCACGCTGTGCACTAGAAAACATATACTGAGCCATAATGTACTTTGTGACAAAGTACAGGAGAAAAATAATAAATAACTCGTAATAACTGAACAACATCACATCACCATAAACTCAATACTACACTTCACACTGCAGAGAAAAATTACATCAACAGCGTGGCATTGTTTGTAGCAGCAGTGCGTTATCATGTTTCCAAACGCCCATTTGAAAAACACCATGCAGCCGCTTCGTAGTTGCTTGGCTCTCCCGTTATATAAGTGTGACTGAGATAGAAAAAGAGAGAGAATCAGATACAGAGTATGGATGCTTGCTATGTGTTTTGTTTATACTAAAACATTGGGAATAATGTGAAACTATATATCAACTAGACCTATATACAGGGTGTAACAAAAATGCACGGCTCAAATTGCAGGACACATTCCTCAAACGTAGACGAAGAATCTGTGCTATAAGAACATAGGTCTGGAAACGCTTTCTTATCATGTTACAACTCATGTTCCCCAAATCATTAATCATGGGAAACACATAAGAATAAAACGTACCGGCATACCACATGCAACTCTTTATCACAGGAGATGTTCAATACGCCCTCCGTGAGCATTGATACATGCATCAACCCGCCGTCGTAGTGAATCCCAGATGCGCTGATGTATCCCTGGAGTATTGCGTATGGTTAGGAGCCTTCCATAACACGAGCACGGAGACTCTGAACATCTGGTACTGGGGTTCGATACACAAGAGCTTTCAAATGCTCCCACAAATAAAAGGACATTGGGTTTAGGTCCGGAGAACTTGGGGGCCAAGCAATTGGTCCACCTCTAACTATCCATCTGTCACCGAATCTGTCATTTAGAAGCCAACGGACATTATCACTAAAATGAGGAGGTCCTCGTGCATGAAGTATATGTTTAGTCGCACAGCTAAAGGCACATTTGCTAACAAATCAAGTAGAACATTCTCTACGAAGTTATTGTAACTTTGTCCGTTGAGCCTGGGTGGAAGAATGTGAGGCTCTACCAAACATCCATCAACAATGCCGGGCCAAACACTGACAGAAAACCCTTGTTGATGACTTGCTTCAGCAGTTGCCTGAGGACTGACGTCAGCCCATACATGCCGATTGTGATAATTTTCAATCTGATCTCGTAGAAACGACGCATCATCTGTGAACAGCACCGTTGCACTAAAATTAGGGTTGACACTTTGTTGCATAAATCATTCGCAGAAGCGTATCTGTGCAGGAAAGTCAGTTGCTGATAATGCCTTCACACGCTATAAGTAGTGCGGATACAGCAGGACCTCGTGTAACACTCGCCAGACAGTCATGTGGTCAACACTCATTGTTGCAGCTGCTTGCCTTGTACTAACACTAGAGTCGTCGTCAACTGGCTGAAGAACTGCCGCCTCCCGTTGCGTTATCCTCGTCCTTCTAGGCCTCTCCCAGTCGCGAGTATCAGGTTGAAATGCCCCATGTTCCCTAAGACGACGACCAATGGCTTCAAACGTTGTCCTGTCGGGGCACCTTCGTCCTGGAAATCTCTCCCGGTACAAGCGTTGAGCTCAAGCGCCACTGCCGTCTGCTAATCCATACATCAAATGGGCATTTGCCATCTGTGCACTTGTGTACAGTGGCATTGCAGAAGTCAAGTCTGTAATCAAGTCTACTAGTACGTAGGCCCGTGTGCTTGCCATGGTCGTACTGCTCACTGGAACAGTTGATGTTACCTTAAACAAGCAATGATGTAAGTCGCATGGTAACAGGGACATAAAAAACAAAACACGGGCGGTAAACCAACTGTAATGACAACGTAAACAGAGTGCATGTTTCCCGTGATTCTAGCGTTCTGTTCGTGTATTTCCCATGATTAATGAGTTGCAGATAATGAGTTGTAACAGGGAAACAAAGCATTTCCACACCCATGTTCACATAACATAGTTTCTTCGTCTATGTGTAAGGAATGTGTCCTGCTATTTGTGCCATACATTTATATTACACCTTACGTATAAAGGAAGACGTGTAAAAGGTAAAGGTACATATTGATTAGAGTCCTCGAAACGAGACAGAACACCGCAAATAGACTGCAACGGCTTTTTTTTTGCTTCGAACGCGACCACAGCGAGGGAGAGAGACAGGAAGAGCGACCAGATCCTGAGAAGGACGTGCGCAAGCATGGGCGGGGTCCCTTACGTCTCCAGATCAAACGTACTATACGCTAGTCAAGCCTAGCCAGAAGCCCCTAAAGGACCAGAGAGTCCCCTGAATGGGAGCCTGTTCCGAGAGTACCCAAAGTCCGTCGGTGAGCAGTTCGATCGACTCCAGGTAGCAACCGCTACAAAGCGCACCTCCAATGTCCAGCCACAACACGCCGAAAACCGTCGCCTGTCCTGCAACCCTAAAACGATGTTGATGAGGAAATGATGGGTAAAGGAAATGAGGGACCCGAAAGTCTGATAAAAGAGTAACCATCCTAGGATTAGCCTACCGACCCGGGAACCACGAATCTCCATGGTGAGAGAGGGCGATCACCGGGAATTGAACCCGATATCTCCTGAATGCTTTCAGGCGTTACCGCGGAGACATCTCCCTCGGTAGGAAGACCTGTTTATATTCGTCTAAACTATATGCGCTCCGAAAGTGTCATACGTGACCACCGAGTTCCCTGTTCAACTTTACAAACGTGACCAACTGTTTATCGGGATCATGTTAAATGCTTATGAAATAATAAGCTGTCGTTTTCCTTTGTGTACTAGAAAATCAGGAGAGCATAGCGGTATTTGTTTTTACGAACTGCAATGTGTTTTAGAAGGAAGCGGTTAAAGGTTTTCATTATAAACAGTTTATAAATATACAGTTGTGAAACACAGAATGCACTGTCGCAAGGGTATCGCTTAGTCTCAATAAATTGAGGGAACCGTAGCAAATTTAGAACGTAAAGCAATATCACATAGTTCATACAGTATTTTAATTAGGTTATATCAATTCATAGTACTAACGAAAACAATAGGGAATTATGCAATTTCGTGAAACGTTATTTGTCCCTCCCTTCTTTATATTCGGCAAATGTTAATATACCCATTAGCGAGCATTTCGGCCCCTTTTTATCCTCGGCGATATCTGCGCCCATATACATTATTCCTTTATCTATCTCTTCGGCGCTCATTAGAGAATTTTTATCAGTTTTTGCTGATTTATCACATTTATGCTGCTTGTTTGTCCACAGAAAATTCTTCCTCAATTATGTCTTCTTCCTGAGGAAGACACTTATTCTCAGGTTCACTGGCTGTTTCAACAAAGGGTACAATTACCGTGTCTTTTTCATTCTCTAACATCACAGTTATATTTTCAAAGTCCAGTTTAGCCTTGTGGTCACACAATAGGCCAATGCCAATAAAAATGTGCTTTCAATTTCAGTACAATTCGGCAGACAGTTTCGCTGTGAAACATCCCAACATTTATTTCAAACAGCACTTGTTTTTCTTTCTTTGTCTTAGTGTTTCACACTGCTAAAGTACAAAACACGCTAGTGACGGGTAGCTGCTATAGCTTTCTCCCACTGGTAATAACTTCTTTACAGTGATCTCCCAGGGATCTTTGTTTCCCTATTGCATTATTTTCTAAGCAAAATTTATTGTTTTCATTGTCGCTGTCGAATTCCGAATAAGTTTTCCATGAGCTGATTTTTTGTTGCAGCGGCGTTTATGTCATCGGAAGTAACGTGCTAGTCTCTAGTTCCGAGGTCGTGGGTTGAAACCCAGCGGAGGACGATGGACTTTTCGTGCATGAAATCCCAGGATAGCTAATTTCGGAAGGGAAGTAAAGCCGGTGATCACGTGTCGTACATTTACGACACGTAAAAGAACCTCAAGCTTGATAAAGAGGCCTCTGAGCAAAGTTTTCTGCCTCTCACGCCCAATATAGAATGGAACGCTAAGAACCATAATAGTTAACGTCCATAAATATAACTTAATTTAATTTAATTTTTGGCGATTATGCCGCTCGCGTCATTAGTTGCGCAGCCGTAAGTCGCTTCCTCGTCACTGCGATGATACTTTTTCTCGTCGATCATCATCCTCGAGCACTCATTGTAATTTAGGCCCTACGCCTCGGTCATATGGCGCTCGACTGTCCGGCGATTATCTACCCGGTGCGAACCTCGGTGGAGTTGCATGTGGTTCACTCTAGGTTTTCGGTCGCCGTTGTAGGAAGGTCGGTAAAACGTCTTCCTGTATTCCGGGGGCCGGGACTTATTCTCGATCCCCGATGTATGTGATCCCCATCAAAGTGTGGAACGGTGTTTTGGTACCGGTTGCGGTCTCATTTCCCATAGGATGAAATCTCCGCCCGCTGCCCTAATAAAGCATCACCTTGGCTGGGTTCGCTGAATCTGCGGCTGTGCCCATTCTTACTTGGAGACCCACGATTTTCTCCTCCTTGCCTCGGTGCATAGCTCTCCAGATAGGACAGTAATTCCATGAGCTGATAGTAGGAAATCACTTCCGCAACACGAATGCAATGGCGTTTGTGGAGGAAATTGTTTATCACCAGCTGTATCTTGCCATGCGGTGCTATTTCAGGTTCAATCAGTTGACCTTTATTTACAATCTTTGGAAAGTAGTTATGCATTGACACACAAGTACTAGGGTAGTATCATCCCGACACAATTTATTGCCTTTACGCCCAAGTAATGCGCAAGAAACGCTTCTTAAATATGCCATACGATGTGTGTGCATCAAATATAGTTTTGGCCCATTCAGAAGTTCGCCCCATTAGCTGTTTCCGAAAGATCGGCATCTTGATAGATTCTGGCACTTGTTTGAGTTGAAAGTACTCATATAATTCCCTTATAAAACACAATGCGCAGTCTTCTCTATTATCGCCAAGTACCGGTGTAGCAATTTCACTAAGCAAAGATTGTGGTACGCCACCGGAACTATTTATATGTGCACCGTAGTGACATATCCTAGAAAAGTTGTCATTTATAGTACAAGGTAACACATTATGTACATTAATATCTAACATTTGAGGTGGGCGCCACGCATCACTATTATCACTGCGAGAACGTGTACTTTGAGCTGTACTGGATGACATAGGTACTTGCGGCCCTGGATTATTCTTAAATTTTCGAGATGTATCCAGAAAGTACGCTTGCTTATTTTTTAAAACAAACAAAACATAATTACATAAAAAAATTAATTGTCCACAGGTAAAGCAATGTCTGAGCCATTTTTCGACAGTCACCACAAGAATTGAGACAATAGTCATATCGTGGGATCATCTTTTGTATTCCTGTGTCGTAGAACTCTGCCGCCTGTGAAGGGAATCAGCGTGTGACAGTCATCTTCAGCTCTTCGTCATTGCCAAAACGCTGACTGGAGGACAGGAATTTATTGTGGTGCAAGAAAAGATGGAAATCACTGGTAGCAGGATCAGGACTGTATAGTGGATAATCAAACAGCTCCTAGGCGAACTCCTGCAGAACATTTGCTGTTCACCGTGCCGTATGTGGACGAACGTTGTCATGGAGCAGCACAATACCTGCAGTAAGCATTCCACGCCTCTTATTTTGAATGGCACGTCGCAATTTCCGCACTGTTTCACAGTAATGGTCAGCGTTCACTGTTTCACCTCTGGGAAAGAAGTCAATGAGTAGAATACGCTTCCTGTTCCAGAAAACCGTGCACATCACTTTCTGCATCAGAACAGTCTGTTTGAATTTCGTGTTGACCGGAGATCCACTGTAACGTCCATGCATTGGCACCTGCTTAGTTTCGGGGTAAAGTGCGATATTCACGTTTCATCGTCCGTGACGATCCTGTGAAGGAAATCGTCACCGTCATCATGATATCGCTGCAGACATGTCATTGCTGCTCCTAAGCATTTCGTTTTGTGCTCGAGTGTCAAGTATTTTGGCACCCATCGGACACACAACTTCATGAACAGCAAGTGGATAGCGACAATTTCATGCAACATGGATCGCGATATCTGCGGAAAATGCCTGCTGAGCTCCGTAATAGTGAAGTGACAGTTCTCCACGATGCGCTGCGTCACCTGCTCAAGAAGGTTGTCATTGGTGAGGGACGGTCGCTCGCTGCGCTCTTCATCAAGGACACTTTGATGACCTTCGGAAAAACTGCTGACACCAGCGAAGCACCATATGTTTGCTCAGGATGTTCGGTCGGTAGACCTTACAGAGCTGACGATCAATTTCGATCGGCTATGTTTTGTGCATTAAGGAACTTTATCATTTACCGAAACTCGCACGAGGCGGGAGAACGAATAATAGCCACAATTTCGGGCCACTGCTGTCGCGTTACTGGCACCAGGTGGGACCTATTCTGCCGGCATACGATTGATACGCATGCACAATTTTCCCGGCTAAATACGTTTACTTTAAGGGAAACAACACCGGTAAGTTTACCTTCTGGATGCGCCTCGTACTCATGCTTTCTTTAAGCACGCATTTTTTTAGGGTGGGTTTTATGCCCAAGCACTGCGACCTTAAAGATCAATTGCGAGTCCCCCCTTTCATCAGTTAAGTAGTCTGTTGCTCGTTATGAACTTAACCAGACTGCTAACTGAGGATTTCGATAGTTCATCTATTTATGGAAAGCGATTGCTAAAATACTTGCTCTTTGGTTCGCAAGAGCAGGTCAATCACATAGTAGATAAGTAACAGTCTCATCTTCTTCTAGGCATCTGCTACAGATAGAGCTGTTAAACAGTCCCCTCCTGTGTAGATTAAACTTTAGGGCACAGTGTCCTGTAATGAATACTGTTGCCCATGCAAGGCTTCTGCTACTAAGACCGCGTAGGTACATCGCCCGACTGTTATCCAGGTCTGCCATAAACAACTTGGAATGTCTGCAACCCTCAATGGAGTTCCAGTAGTTCTTGTGTTCTGCTTGAGCCCAGCACTCAATAGCCTGTTTCACTGGTCTGTAGGACACCCCCAGTACAGGCTCCAGAACAAAAAATGGGATTTCGCTGCCAATCTTGGCTGCTTCATCTGCATTCTCATTCCCTGGTATACCTGTGTGTCCTGGCACCAACATAAGTTGAACCTAATTGTGTTCAGCCAGTGTCATTAAGGATTCCCGGCATTCTGAGACGAACTTTGATTTTATTGATGGTGATTCAAGTGATTTAAGAGCAGGAGGATAGGAACACCTCTATTCTTATATATCCTTTTAATGCTTTCCATGACACTGCCTAAGATTCCATAAACCTCAGCCTGGAAAACTGTAGCTAAGGTACCCATACTATAAGAAATCTTGGTGCCATTGCCTTAAAGCCAAGTCCCCGTTCCTGATTTGGTTCTAGAACCATCAGTATACCAGATTGTGCCTTTGTTATTAAGAGGTTTTACCAGTCTGTCCCATTCTTTCGCTGTGGATAGGAGACCGTAAATTACAATTAAAACTTGAATCTTGGCTCAAAAATGTCAGTCCTCATGTTGAGTATCTGTTGTACATTCTTGTCCCAAGGAAGCTTGAAATGATTAATATGTCCAGTATTAGAAACTTTAGTTTGGCGATAACTACGGTGATACGTCACCATGGCTTCTGCCTTCATCCATATGTGGAGAGGTGTGAGTGCAATCAGCATCTCCATTGCCGCAGTAGCAGTGCTTTTGAAAGCTCCCATAATTGAAATGCAGAAGGTCCTCTGTAATTTACAGAGTTCTTTTCTGCGGAGTTTTAAATTAACTCTAGGCTACCACATCAGTGCGGCATAGGAGAATATAGGTCTCACCATGACAGTGTATATCCAATACACCATACTAGGTATTAGACCCCATGTCTTACCAAGCATACCTCTACATGTCCAAAAGTCTCCGTAGGCCTTGGTAATACATAGTTCCATGTGATGTTTCTAAGTTAATTTCTTGTCTAAAACAAGCCCAATATATTTAACTTGGGTTGCATAGGGCAATACTTTACCCCCTTCTCCTAGTAAAGGGTACCATTGCTGTTTTTCTTGGATTAACAGTTAGATTATTCATCTCGCACAAAGCTTTCACTTTCTTAACCGCCATTTGTAGCACTTGAGAAACTATGTGAGGGAATTTCCCTCTTATGATTATTACAATATCATCTGCAAAACCAACCGTGAAGTAACTATCACTATTGAGTGCGCAAAGAAGTGCGTCTACTACAAGGTTCCATAGCAGGGGTGCCAAAACACCCCCCTGCGGGCAGCCCCTCTCCGTGGACACATCCAGCTTCTCCCCAAATAGATTTATGGTTATCTTCCTATGTTGTAAGACAAAACGTATCCACTCGCAACGGAGTGAAGGTAGATTGTTTCCATAAAGGGCATCCGACACTACATCACAAGATTTCCTGTAAAATGCACCTTCAAAATTAAGAAAAGCACAAAGGGCTATTTCTCTTGTTTTAAGCGCCTTCTCAATAGTCGAGACCACTTGATGAAGTGCTACTTCTGTTGATTTCCCTATTTGATAGGCAAATTGGTATTTGCTTAATGGATCTTCCATTAAAACATTATCCCTAATGTGCTTATCCACTAACCTCTCCAGAGTTTTAAGCATAAAAGAGGAGAGACTTATAGGGTGATTAGTCTTAGCCTGGGCGTAACTAGGACCACTTTTGTTTGTCTCCTAGCCAATGGTGTATATCCATAGGCTAGACAAACTCTAAAAATACCATAAAGTAGGGATTGAACTGATTCAATACCATGTTGTAGAAATGCAGGAATGATTAAATCAGGACCTGCCGATTTTTGTGGTCCAAACGTCATAATGGGCCATCTTATTTTAGAGATATTGACCACGTTCCTGCTTAAGTTCCAATCCTCTCTGTCCAAAGAAGGATGGTCCAGATTTGGTTGCTCCTTCACAGAATCACTGTCATTGTCTACCTTAAAGTCGGAAAGTGAGCCCTCGCAAGTTGCTGGAGCATCTTAGAACCAGACTGCGTGTACGTGCCATCAGGCAGTTTGATAGTGCTCACAGTTTTTTAACATCCTTGCCATATGTTTCATGAATCTTGCACTGCTGGGAACATTCTCCATCCCTTGGCAGTACTCCCTCCACGAAATCCTTTTGGCTTTGCATATTTCTTTATTATAATTGGCGACGGCTTGTCTATATGAGTCCCAATCACCGGTTGTTTTTACAATTCTAAATAATTTCCTCGCTTTCTTCCTAAGTCTGCTTAACTCTTTTGTCCACCAAGGAACAAACCTTGGCGAGTAATCTACCTTAAACTGACAATTCTGATGATAGCCTAGGAGAATTGACTGTTGTAATTCATCAAACTCCACATGCAATAACGAACGAATTTTCCTTTAGATACCGAATGTCAATGCTGGCGGGTCTCGTCTATATCCGTCCCAGTCAGTTTTCCTTGTATTTCTATAAATCATTGGTAGAGTTACTTGTGCTTCGATATTGAAGCATATGCATCTATGATCAGAGAGAGAGAGAGAGTGATCTCCGATGATACATGCCACCCTGAAATTAGGTTCTCAATAATATTAGTCCCTATTGATATATCAATGACTTCCTCCCTTCGTAAAGTTACAAAGGCTGGTTCCATACCTCTATTTAGAATATTAAGTTTTGTACTCACCAAGTACTCTATTAACTTTTCTCCTCTGGGATTGATATCATTGCTCCCCCACAATGTGTTTTGTGCATTGGCATCAACCCCCAAGGTTAACTCCTTTCCATTCTCTCCGCAGTGGGTCACAAGATCCCTCACCGCTATCCATGGTGGATCAGAGCCTTCATAAGGGAGGTAGACGGAAGAGAGTATTAAAACTCTTCTCCCTCCTGCCTCCTCCACTGGTGTTTGGATTGCAGTTACATCCCTGGAACTGTGGTCAATAAGAAGCAATGCATTTATCCAATTTTTGGCATAAATGCATGATCTTGGATTATAATTACTATGTCTATATATGAGTACTTTTAGTACAACTGATCCCTCTAATTGAACCCCTGTAATGTCAAGGTTCCTGTATGAGAGCAATATCAACAACGTCTTCAACAAGTTTCTTACTTAAAGTGGCTGAAGCTGCCTTACAGTGCTGCAAGTTAGTTTGAACTATTTTCATAATTGCATTCTACCCACAACACTTACCTTTAGCAGTACCCGATGCGGATCCTCCAGAGTTCCCTATCTCCATCGTCTTCGGACCGTCTCTGCCATCGCTGCCTGCCTTCTTTACCTTGTCTGATTCTGCCTTCCTCTCCGGATCAGACAGGATCTTAAAAAGGGCCCTGTCTACCCCGCTATAGGCCGACATGTCAAGTTCCTTTATCTTCTTAGCAGACTCTTGGTCCACCATTAAAATTAGGCGTTAACCATAGGAGTCTGCCTGATTGTCAACGATTTTCCAGTGCTCTATGTTCAGCTCCTGGTTTAATCTCTGGATGTGTCTTAGCAGCAACTTGGGATCATCGGTTGTAATGTCCCGAGGTCTAAGGTCCACCTTGAATGGCTTAGGTTGATCTTTTGGATCTACTACTTTAATAACTAATCTCATTGATTTTAGCTCTTTGAATGTGTTTTGGAGCCAATTGCATGGCTGCTGATCATCACAATAATATATCAGAGCCCCATCCTGTAGAGAAAAGGACCTGAGTTTAGGTAGAGATTTGCTAGGTGGCGCCTCATCAATCTTCCTCAGAATCTCAGCCTGAATGTGCCGAATGGCCTCCCCAATCAGCTTTCTCTCAGTGTAGGATTCTTCAACAATTTCCATCTTAAAAGCGGCCAAAGCTTCCCTATAAGTGACACCAGGTTCAGTGGCCTTGGCCCTCTTAACAGGATTGGTTTTATCCGAAAGAGGAGTATCCACACTTGTGCTGGTTCTTTTAGAAGTCCCTGGAACAGTACGGACCTCCCCCCTCTACTCTGTGGGTTTACATTGCCTGTGCTCTCACTCATTTCTTTAGCTTTTTTAATTCTTCTTCTAGCTGCCCCTGACAACTTCTTGGTGTCCGGGTGCATTCTATTGATTCCAGATGCAGTTGCACACATCTGTTTATCTCGTGACAGATTTCTCTCTACTGGAGAGTCTCTGTCACATGACTTTTCTTTGTCAGGTGAGAGATATCTCTGAACTGGAGGGTCTCTCTCACCCGCCTTGGAAGTATTTATTTTATTTTGGTCCCTCTTGGTCCCAAGAGTAGCAGGGAAAAGTCACCCAATACAGAGCCCCGTATATATTGGGAAGGGTAATTACTGCAGGGTGTCGCCTGATGCCCTGAAAAGTTCGTTTGCGACACTGCATTTTTTACCACCCCAGTGCCATTCATCCCTCGGCAGGATGTATTCCCAACAGGGATTGGGTGGACCAGAGCCCATAGAAGGTTCTCCAAATGGGAGTCACTTTGGGTTGGGTTTTTTGTTGAGCCACTTCTTAGTCTGGTACCTCATTACTAACCTCTCTGGCATGAGTACCTATACCAGTACAGCTTAGTAAATCACTGGTACACGAAAGCCTCCCCACCAACTACAAGGTCTTGTGGCTCCTAGGGGAGGTTAAGCACGCTTACTTCTCTTTCTACTACCCCATTGTTATTCCCTAGGTCCTCTAGCCAGTGTCGACGTGTGCGTTTTGCACAGCTGTCGATAGTAATAAAGTCCTTACAGCACCAACCTCTTTGCTGGCTGCTACTAGCTCCTTCTCAATTGTTTGTTCCAAATTTGCGTGTGCCCTAGCAAAATAATCTTTGTTATTCTGAATCACAGATAATACCCCTAGTTCAAGATATCCACCAAATTTTTGGCATTCCTGCCTAGCTTGTCCTATCTTATTAGCTACTTCATCTACTCCCCGTTGCAGTTCTGTGCGGCTATGTGTTAGGGGTACCCTTAATTTTTTATTTTGAGCGGTGAATTTCCTGTCTAGTTCTTCAGTTACATAGTAAATTTTGTCCAATTTGTCCCCCAATATACCTTCTAGGTTTCGTTCTCTTCTTATAATTTACTGCCCAATTCTTTATTTTGTTTTGTGAGCTTACTCTCTAACCAAAAAATCTCTCAAACTGCACGGACAAGTCTATTGGTTGCAACGTGTGAGGGAGTGGAGAAGCACTTGTCATTTGTACTCGCTTCTTGCCAAGACGTTGATTTCACTAAGGGATGTAGGGCATAGTTGCAGATCACTAACGTCCCCACAATTTGCATCACACATGGTGTGTTCTTGGACCTGGCGGCACTGCATGACTCAGGTGATTACTTTGCCGTTCCTTACTCGCATACGCTAATGCACACTGAATATGCTATAACTGTCTTACTTTGTTGTTCATTCTGGTGTTTGGCTGCCTTCTGAAGTCCTTGGTTCGATGGTTCGAAGCCCTGGTGGGTATATTTGCTCCTTTCTGCTACGATGAGTTTTTAACACTTTGTGATGGTGCCTACTCCGATTAGCCCTGCAGTTAGAAACGCAACATTTGTAGCGAATTTTAGCTCTAGGTTGGTTGATTGATGGAATGATATGCTGGGTCCAGCAGAGTTGTCTTCTGACGTCTGCGTCACTTATGATCCAGAGTTCTTATTGGGGTCTATCCTTATCTCCTTGACTACGATGAAAAATGTAATTGTGGATAATGTACAGGAAATGGGGTTGCAGTTTTATGGTGTACCAAAGAAAGGAAATCAAAAGGACGCAATTATTCACTTTCAGTGACACTATAAGGTATTCCCTTTGCTAATCTGTCGTTCTTTCGTTCTTTATTTCTCCGACACACTCGCGTACTTAACTTGGTTCTCCGGCGTCGATTCATTGCCTATAACTTATTTTCAACGCCCTAATTAAATACACAGTTAATACTTCGCTTGTTTATCGGCTTGCAGATTCCAATGCTTTACGATATGTCACTATTTTGTACTACTGATATACATTACGAGGAATTAAAGTCTCATCTTGCGAAACGCAACTGTTTGCATATCTCTGATCGTCACGGCGACTCGACTTGTTACAAAAAGAATTAAGCGTCGACTGACTTTTTCAACCCCCACTAAGCTATATATACCACTAGCTGCAAACCTTCACGATTTCTGCATGTAGGCAATCGTCATAACTTTTTCATTGGCTAGATTTATTTCTGCTAGTTCTTAAATATTTATCATTGGTGCTTTTCAAATTTTTGTATCCCCAACCCTATTTAAAATTCGTTAGAAGGTCGCTGTGTTACCCTTTCAACACGGCAAAGCCCCTAAAAGATACAATAGACTGCGTGTAAACCACGATACAGTATTTAAAATGTAACAAAGACACAAACGGTCCCTAGACCCAATTTTGTACTGAAAACCTTGCAAGTAACACTGCGTAATTAGCGGCTCATTTATTAATTGATATTTACATGCTAATCAAAATTAAACTTTGAAACACTTAAGGCCCCTCCTTTACTCTTCCGGTTTGAAATACTGTGGGCATATATGCTAGGAGGGAAATAATTTATAGCTTAAGTGGAACAAGAAAATGTGGCCTTGCAATGCTGAAGGAATTAGCAATATCCTTGGAGAGAGTGTATATTTGTCTATCTCCGTCCGTCCTCTCTCTCATACAAACGCACATACGAATATACTCCGCTTATAATATTGCTTATAATGTTACAGTATGTTCTGCAATAGAAACACAAATTAATTGGGCTGAAAAAACTACGCCCTTATACAATTTATAGCTCCTGGTGTGAAACAAACCACATGCCATGACGTGATTAAATAAAGCAAATGTAGGAGACGAAGAGGCATGTGCGGTTATATGTGTAGCTTTATTGCGTATGTAAGTCCTCTAATTTCATTTTAAAATAGGTGCAAATATATCATTAAATGTTTTAAGTAAATACAAATAGTATATCAATGTATGAAGGTTGTTCTTGTCGCTGTTTAAAAAAACTTCTAAGGTGTTCGGTGTGGTGCGGTGTTTAACATCTCCCTGGTAGCTCTCTCAGTAACACACTATCTATTAAATATACACTATTTATTAATATGAATTTACTCTCGTTTACTTTACATATGTTCGTTATGCTGCAGAACAACCAACTGGCCACTACAAAATACAAATCTGAGACCCTCACTTCTCCATTATCCTCGTGTTT
Source organism: Deroplatys truncata (assembly GCA_030765065.1). Taxonomy (NCBI): domain Eukaryota; kingdom Metazoa; phylum Arthropoda; class Insecta; order Mantodea; family Mantidae; genus Deroplatys; species Deroplatys truncata. The sequence goes on from CM060990.1 coordinate 333,211,582, forward strand.
GTTGAGTCCTGTTGCTACCTTGCGTTGCGATTATGTACACGACACAGCTGGTTTCCAAAATTCCGTCTACCTAAGTTGTGTCACAAATTATGTGAATTTGCGTTGAGTCTCAAGCGAAATTTCTAAGCACAATCTCCTGAAAAGGCCAAACCTTTGCAACGGGTCGCTTTTAGGTACCCTGTGTAGGGCGCACTGTCAGCACCCGAACTAAGCTATCACTCCCGGAATGCGTCTCTTCAACAATTCTAATTGGACAAGTGATAGGAGGAAGATTCTCCTCCTTCAGCAGCACCAATTTCCCAACCTGAAGATTTGACTGTTTGCGCAACCATTTGGAGCGCTGGTCCTTTGACTAGCCTTTCTGGATGACCTCGCGATGCCGCCGGACACTTGCCATCTTGACAGATGTAGTGATGGACCAGAAAGACAATCTGACTCAGAAAAGGAGACCAAGGTTTCGCTAATCACGAAGTGACCATGAGTTAAAAGCCAGTACTCGTCTGGACTTGGTCACAGGAGTAATGGGACGGGAATTTATGCATGCCTCATTTTGTGTTAAAAATTTCATCATCTTTTCAAAGGTGAGAGCATTGTTACCAACAGTTTTCGTTAAATGACGCTTCACTAACTTAATTCCAGCTTCCCATAACCCCTCAAAGTGAGGCGGGTGAGGAGTAATAAAGTGTCATTGTATTCCTTGTTGCGCTGCGAAGGTAGCTACCACTGCGTTGTGTTTCTGGGAGCGGAGCAAACAGGCTAGCTCGTTTAACTTCTTCCTTTGCCTGTGAAGCACATTCCTTTGTCACTGTGCTTAAGAGAGCAGATCCCGCGTCTGGGTATAAAGCGCCGTAAAACAACAATAAAAGCTTCGGTTATGAACATACTGAGGCTTTCACGGCCGGCGTCATGACTAGTAATTCAATTATTAGTCTTCGCTTATGAATTCTCTCACCAACTAATGTGCACAGCCTTGGTTGCCATGCATACGAAAAGCGATATTCAGTCCTCTATTTGAACCCTTCTTTCGAATTACTTTGTTTGATGAGCAAGGGTCCGTCATAATCAACGACATGGTAAGAAAATGGCTTTCTTTCATTGATCCAGGAAGAGGGCAACTGCCCCGTAAGTTGTTTGGTTGCGCTAAGTTTCATCCTGAAGCAGGTCACGCATTTACATATCACTTTCCGAAAACAACCATTTGTCAGACAAAATCGCTGTCGTAACGAAGCCAATAAAGGTTGACTCCCAGCATGCTTCAAGCGTTTGTGCTCGTGCCATATAAACAGTTTTGCCACATAATACTTAGCTAGCATCATCATAGGGTGTTTCTGAGCAAATGGTGCAACAGTATTTTATAGCTTACGGCTCAACAGGTTATTGCCGTCGAGAATCGGTTTTAACGGCAGAAACTTGCTCTCTGAGTGAAGTGACCTCTCGTGCAGGAGGGCCTGAATTTCCTCCTGAGTGTTCCAGAGATAAACATGGCGCTTAGAGGGTTACTGAACTCCGCTGTGTTCAGCGTTCTACGATATTTAGTTGTTGACTGAAGTCTTGAACTGTAACTAAATCTGAGTACGTAGGTAACGACACATTGAAGTGTAGACGCTTGTAAAATTTGCTCCAAGTCTGCTGTAGTTCTGAATAAATATTGGGGAAACAGATCGTTAACTCCCTTTGTTTAGGGATGTCGCTGGTACATGCGATTGCTCCCTCTATAGATGGCCACGTAGAGCTGTCCTGAGTAAGCCATTCGGGGACGCCCACCATAGCCGACTGAGTTGTAGTCCTTGTGGATTTGTTCCCCTGGAAATAAGATTCTCGATGTTTTCTTCTGACGACACGCGTCTCCATATCCCTTGAACAGTAAGGCGCAACCCTGCTTGTCACGTAAGTCTTCCAGGATGATGAACAACCAGGAATCTAGGCTATCACTAACGTTGAATCAGTCCAATAGTAGTGCAGATTGATTTTTAAATTCAAAGCGTTGCGTACCTTCGCCATCAGCTGACCAAGCAAAACGGAACCATTCAACTATAATCTTGGCAGAGTCACCTGCTTCGGTGGTGCAAATATAGACTTAGAGGAGAGCAGAGCAGTGGTTACATTTCCAACTGTCCTCGTACAACTCAGGTATACACATACGCCATATGCTCTTTGAGATGCATTTATAAGTCAATGAATTTCCATGGAGGTGCTCTCTTCAGTGGCAGCTGTTCTTCGAGGAATATCGATATCGTTTAGTTCAGGAAGGTATCCAAGAAGTTCCTTCCAAATGCACCTCCAACCTAGTGTTAAGTGATTTGTCCCAGTCCACGTGTTTTTGCCAAAAGCTTTTAATGAAAAGCTTGCACTCTACAATCACAAGTCCAGCAAACACAAGCGATCGTATATAGAGGCTATATTTAGCAATCACCGTACTTTTCATCGTCCATCGTTGCCATGCTTCGTACCAGATACAGTGAATTGTAATAAATCATTCTCAGGGCGCCAATTCAACCAAGAGCTTATATAGCGCCGTCTTCAAAGGTAACAGTCCAAAGCGATTCACCCTCATAAAATTCTGCTGGTAAGCTGCTCAAAATTTTCGAGTTGTAGGAACGTCATTTTCTTAAAGGAAACCCTGCTGTTTTGAGAATTGACATCAACGTTTTACATAGCTCATTGTCATCTTCTAACGTGTTAGTTTCAATCAGCAGGTCATCGACATAAAATTCTCGTTTGATTATCTCAGCTGCGCTGGGATGCAAATGCGAAATGTCACTTTCCACTTGCACTAAGCAACGATTAGTCTAAATGGAGCTAACGAACTTCCGTATCTGACCGGTTACATTCAAGTGACTCATTGGGAGTCTCACACCCCAGAATTCCCTGTAGATCTCTGCCAGCCTGGAGCATTACAATCCATCTGTACATCTTCCCTATTTCCTCTGTCAGCGCATATTTTTACATGCGGAACAGGAGAACGATAGATGCTCCAATCATCATTAGGTCGTTCAGCGTAAGCAATGATGTGGTTTTTGCTAATGCACTGAGCACACCTCTCAGTTTGGTGGTGCTGCTGGACTCCTGCATCGGTGCATGATGAGGCATGTAGTAACATTCCTGGTTCTTGTCTTCTTTCTTGAAAGCTCCGTGTGTCCGAGATGTAGATACTCCGAAATGGAGTTAATGTACTCCTTCCTTAAACTAGGTTGCATTTACGGTTTCCTTTCCAAGCATCCAAAGTTCCTTCTGAAATTCTCATAGGAACAACGAAACTCTATGGAAGTGCGGCGAAGAGGCAGTCATATCACAAATCTTACTCTGTCATCACGTGTAAAAGATTTTGAGGAGTGCTTCTTTCGGAAGGTGATATATGACTGCCTCTTCGTGTAGCCAAAAGCGTTCAACTGGCGCCAGTAATTTATCGTTTGTGGTTACTAGACAAATGGCTGAGTTTATCCTGTGTTGCATTGAATGTATAGGCACACCTCCGGAAAGAATCCAGCCTAGCTGAATATGTTGCAGGGTAGGATGACCTTCTTTAGATTGTTGCTCAGACTTTTGGAGCTCAAAAAGGACTACTGCTCCCAGGACTAAATCTATTCCTCCGGGTTGATTGAAATTTGGATCGGTTAGAGCAAGGACAGTGGGTAGCTGTCAATTATCGTCGTTTATGACTGAATATGGAAGTTGTTCTGTGATTTGGTGTAGAACTGAGCAGACAGTATGGTTATTATAACTGCCCACTCTGTACTGAAATCGGACTAGGCACAGATACGATTATGCTGGCTGCCCTAACATTGTTGTGCCATTTACAGGCATTGAGTGCTGTTGCAGTTAGAGCTCTAACCGAATCAGGATGTCACCTGAGATGAAATTCATTTAAGAACCACTGTCTAGTAATGCCCTGCAATGGTAAAGCTTGCCCTTATTGTCCAAAACGTAAACTATCGCTGTCGATAGTAAAACCCCACTTTGAGTAGGTATCCCTTAAAGAAAAATGGGTTTTAATTTGAGCATTGCCAGCCTGGTATATATTATTTTGGTCAACAAGCAGTGAAGTATGGTGATTCTTACTGCATATTTTGCAACTTTCTGCACTGCAAGTACTAACTCTGTGATCATCCCTTAATCGCTTGTAGCAAAGATTGTGTTCCTTCACAAAATTGATGCGGCCCTTCACATGAAGGTTCCTACATTTTGTGCATTTAATTGTATTGTGAGCAGCATTGCAAAAAATACAAGATATGGGTTATTAAGTCAAGTTGGCGTGATACTTTAGAACGGGCGCCGTGCTCTTTACACGTTATTTATTTTCCGCATTGGCAACGTTACCTGTACCAATCTCGTGTGTCTGGCAATTGGGCTCAAGAAAGCTAATCAGACTGCTCAGCGGTGTAGGAATGTTACTGGAATTTTTTTAACTATTTTCTGAGAATCAAATTAATGCGTTCTAAAACTAAATGCGAAAACATTATCTCATGCTATGGGTGCCTGAGTTTCCATGGCATTTAAGTTCCTAGCGATTTTATTTGTGAAAGCTCTAAGCTCCTTAGGGAATCACTGTTGGCACATGGCAGAAAGAGCAGCTCCTTAATGTAGAAATCCAGAGTAGGCCTTGGTGTTGGAAATTAAGCTACCAGGCGATATGCATTTTTGTCAATATAGCATATGTTTGGTTTGACTTCAATTGTAATCGCTTGTTATTGTTCTGTGTAAAAACAAAAGGAAATACAAATGCTGTTTGTTCCATCGCCACAATTTAGTTATGCACAAAAACGTTCTAAGTTTTAAATAAACATATGGATTCATATTTAAATTTAATTTATATTCACAACAATTCATGATCCCCGGCGGGATGAAACAGTGTGTAATTCCTATCCTAGAAAAAGGAATAGCATTTTCACAATTCAAGTACTATCGTACGGTGGCTACTTCATGAACATGATAAATTATTAAAAGGAATTCTTGCAACAGATACGTCTTCCGAGCTTCATGAGTCACTGAACTTAAATTTTAATCGTCTAAAAGCATTGTTGGCAAAACTTCATGCATTAGGTACTAAAATAATGGAGGCACTTTCAGATAGCACTTATGAAGCGGCAGTACTTGTAACGAAGAAAGAAAGCACCGAGAAATATAACGATGATTGTGAGATTTTGTGCTTACAAGTGAATAATGTTTTGACGTCGCCCAGGCCAGACAGTCCTTTAGGCGTGGAATACGAAGGAACAGTACATAATCAGTATAATAGAAGGAAGGCTTATAAACTTCCCCGAATAGAAATTAAGAAATTTAATGCAGATCTACGAGAATGGCTACACTTTTGGTCGCAGTTAGGGAACATACACAAAGATGGTAGTTTATACGGTAGTGATAAGATTCAGTATTTAATGCAGGTTATGGAAATTGGCATTCAACTTTACAAAGTCACACTTAGTTATCCTTAGACATCGAAAATTACCCAAAGTCATTCATACTTTACAGGAACAGTACAATTGTACATAAGGGAACTATTGAAATTGGTGATTTATAACGCAACACAAGAGGAAAAACATCCACTAACCACCTTTTTAATCAAATTACAATATCATTCGTGTTTATGTACAAGATCTAACCATTTTGCTGAGTAATGTAAGTCCTCTGTCCAATGTTTACTTTGTGGAAAGAAACACGTTACTGTCATGTGTCCAGAACTAATGAGAACGGAAAAGAGTTTATCTTAAGGTAAAGAAATACTAGAAACACAGGTTACATCCAACTTAGCCAACCATACGCGCGTTAGCAAAGTAGTCTTGCAGACGTAGATGGTTACATTACAAGGAAAGAGTACACGGGAAACAGTAAGGGCCTTCATAGACTGCAGCTTACAATGATCCTACCTCCTGCAGATTACAGCAGATGAACTGCGACTAGAACCTTGTACAGAAGAGTCATGTCCTGTTTGGTGGAAATCAGATGTCTCCTACAAAGCACAAGGGATATAAAATTATTTTAGGAAGAAAGGATGGAAGATACTCCTGTGAAGTTGAGTTACAGGATCCCAAGAATGTGTCCGTGTATACCTCGAGTTTCTACATCAGCTGATCTATTGAAAGAGTTGAAAATGAAGAGCATGTGAGTCATTCCACATCAAACCGAACACACATAAAACACCAAATTCTTTGAATTTTCTGAATTTTAGTTTACGAGTTCCACACAAAATAAATGGGTAGGCAGGTTATATTTTACAGAAAATACATTTTTTTTAGGATTTACAGGATGCTTAACATTCTCCTTATACGCGTACAGCATTACATAAAAGCATTATTCTCTGAACACAGAATGGTCAGGGATAAGAGCAAAATGTCGCGTTGCGGATAAAAATATTGTGATTTTCCTCATTGAAAATACTATTTATTCGGAATAAAAAACAATCACTTTTAAAAGTATGAATAATTTAAATCGCAATATCGTATTTAACCCCTAATATTTCCATCGTTCTTTCTTGATCTCTCTACTTACGAACATTTCGCACCACGAGCATTCATTCTTACATATCTTTTCCTACCTCACCAGCCTACCTTGCGTGCGAAACGCCCACACGATTTTGATTAATTTCACGTTTTTCTTTTAATCCTCTGTGGACACAACCTGACGGATACCCGCGCACTGGGTGCGCAGCTGGGCAAGTGGGTAATGGCGTCATCCCCACCACCCGGGTCTTTATGTAGGATTTGTGTTCGTATCCGCTGTGCAACTGCAGTCCCGCGGGGGGGCCATTGCATGAGCTGCTGACTTCCGACGGCCATTGGGTCCCTTTATCTATGTTTTGGAAGGTGTCACCCTGGGGTGAGACGTGTATGGATAGGCCACTCACCCAAGCCGAGGTAATGCCCGGGAGGTCAGAGCCCGAGGTTGGACACAGTTGTAATTGTGGAGGATTTCTTTCGCTATGGAGCCCTCTTTCTCCATTATAAATAACAAGCGCCGAAAAGTAATTGTAACGGAAGTAGCACCACCGCCATCTGGTTGTTACTTAGTAATTACCCGAACTCAGGAAGGCCAAACTTTCGAGAAGGTGAACCCTTTTATAATACAAAAGGGCGTTAACTCAATTGCTGGTCAGGTTAATTCCTGCAATCGCCTCCGAAATGGTTCATTGTTAACACAAACGAAGTCCGATCAGCAAAGTAATAGCTTGTTGCGTGCTACGCTTCTCCACGGTTATCCCATCCGTGGTGAGAAGCACCGCACCTTGAATTCCTGTCGAGGCGTCGTTACCACTCATAGCCTCGATGGTATATCGGACGATGAACTGGTTGAATATCTTTCTGATCAAAAGGTGACAGCAGTTCATCGAGTGCGGGCTAAACGCGACGGTGTATTGGTACCCACTCGTACCCTATTTCTAACTTTCGTTGGTGTCGATCTGCCTACGAATATCTCAGCAGGGTACGAACGTATTGCGGTGAGGCCCTATATTCCTAGACCTCTGTGTTGTTTTAAATGCCAACGTTTTGGGCATACGTAAGTCGCATGCAAGAGTGCCGTTTCCATCTGTGCCTCTTGTAGTCAGCCCTCACACGATGGTACCTGTTCATCAGCCCCCGTCTGCGTCAATTGCAAAGGGTGTCATTCTACGTCATTTTCCGACTGTTCCCGGTACTTGGATGAGCAGGCAATCCATGAGATCCGGGTAAAGGAGAAACTCTCCTACGCTGAAGCCCGGAGGTGTTACCATGCGCGCCAACATTCGCTCCTGCGATCAGGTACATTCAGTTCTATTGTTGCCTCGCCAGTACCACGGGGAGATGCCAAAACTCAGACCTGGACCATGACTGCATTAACCGCCACTACCATCCGGCCGTCCATTTCTGCTATAGTTACCAAGGCATCTAAAGCTGGTCCTAAAGTTATGAAGTCCCAAGGCACTGATAAGAAGTCCAAGCAGAAACTACGTAAGGAAGATTTTCTCATAGATCCTCCGCGTGCGCGCGGTAAGAATTGTTCACCTTCTCCTCCTCGAAGGTCGCAGTCCCAGGATGCTCCTAGGACAAGCCGCGCTCAGCGGCCCCCTTCACCCCTTGCCATCCATAACCGATTCTCGGCGCTCGAATCTGTTTCTGTCACTGAGCGCGTGGGCCCTCCCTTCGAGTAGCCTATGGAGTCTGACCAACTCCATACAAAAAGCCCGAGCCCAAAGGTTAAGCAAAAGTTATTTTGAGCCGCCCTTCTAAGTAAGAAGTTTATCCCTTTTATTCATGGCTATTCTGACCTGGAATTTACGTGGTGTACAAATGCATAGGGCGTAACTGCAACTTTTATTGCGTTCCCATTCACATATGGTCGTGTGTATGTAGGAGTCTAAGATTCGCCCTCACGATCCTTTTGATCTCCGAGGGTATACTCCGGTTCGCTACGATCTTGAACCGGATGAGAGTACTCCTGCTCATGGAGGTGTCACGTTATTAGTGTGTAACAACGATTATTTTTAAACTCTCACTTTTACGTCGGACTTGCAAGCTGTTGCCGTTAGGCTTCAATTACACGGCTTTTTCTTTTCCGTTTGCTCTTGTGTATTCACCTCCATCGTCTCCCCCCAGTCACGTGGACATTCGAGATCTCCTGTTCGCTCTCCCAACACCATTTCTTCTGTTGGAAGATTTTCATGCCCATCACCCACTGTGGGGTTCACCAAGGGCTTGTGCGAGGGGAACCCTTCTTTCCGACATTTTTGATCAGTTCAACCTCTTCATCCTCAATACAGGTGAACCTACTTTTCTTTCTCATTCTTCTGGTACATTCTCTCACTTCGACCTTGCCGTTTGCTCCGTACAGCTTGCTAGTCGTCTGCAGAGGAACGTCGTCGCTGACACCTACTCCAGAGATCATTATTCCTGCATCGTTTCTCTTTTGTCTCACCACGTCCAGCCTTCCAGAGCACCTACCTGGCAATTCCTTGAAGCCGACTGGGGACTTTATTCCTGCCTCGTGTCTTTTGTGGACCAGCCCTTCCCTGACGTTAACCAAATGGTGCAGAACCTTACGTCTACGATCCTATCTGCCGCCGAAAGCACCATTCCCCGTTCGTCCTTCATCCCTCGGCATATTCCTGTACCGTGGTGGACCGAGGACTGTCGGGACGCCGTTCGTGCCGTAGAGCTGCACTTAGGGTGTTTTGGCGACACCCTACACTTGATATTTTGGTTACTTTTAAACAATCGTGCGCCAGGGCTGTTCGCATTATTCTGGGTAGCAAGAAGGCATCTTGGATTCGTTTTGTCAAATATTTTAATCACTTCACGCCTGCTTCTGTTGTTTGGCATGAACTTCGTCGCTTCCCCGGTAGAGTGTCTCATTGTACTTGTCTGGCCTTCAGGTTTCCAATGCCACCATGGTAGATCCGGCTGCCATTGCTAACACTCTGTGTACTGCCTTTGAGGCGGTTTCCAGTTCTGACCATTATTCCGCCGGCATTCGCTCTCACAAAGACGGCTGGATTCCGAGACCTATACTTATCGGTCTGTTAATACGTAGTGTTATAATGAACTTTTCACACTGCGGGAGCTGGAGCACGGTCTCCATTGCTCTAGGCAGTCCGCTCCTGGGCCGGACGGCATTCGTGTCCTGATGTTAAAGAACCTTTCAGCCGACAGTAAGCTCTTTCTCTTACAGGTCTATAATCGTATTTGGCAAGACGGTTTTTATCCTTCCGTATGGCGCGAAGCCACCATTTTCCCTATACTTAAGCCTGGGAAGGATCGCCAACTACCTTCCAGCTATCGCCTTATCTACCTCGCCAGCTGCATTTGCAAGGTGATGGAGCGCATGATCAACGGGCGGTTGACATGGTGGCTTGAATCTCAGAAACTTCTAGCGATCTCTCAGTGCGGATTTCGTCACCATCGCTCTACCGTCGACGATCTAGTGTTTCAGTCCACGCATATTATGAACGGACTTCTGAGAAAGTGACAAACAGTGGCTGTGTTTTTTGACCTGGAGAAACCTTATGACACTTCTTGGAGGGGCGGCATTTTTCGTACATTTCACGCTTGGAATTTCCGCGGTTGTCTTCCCATATTTCTTAGGGAGTTTATGACGAACCGAGTCTTTCGTGTACGTGTGGGTTCGGTTTTATCTAGTCGTTTTATTCAAGAGAACGGTGAACCGCAGGGCTCTGTACTCAGTGTCACACTTTTAGCGATAGCAATCAACCCCATTGTTGATTGTATTCCCCCTGGCACTTCCTCTTCCCTTTTCGTCGACGATTTTGCCATTTATTGCAGTTCACGGCGGACCTGTCTGCTCGAACACCGTCTCCAGAGCTGTATCGACCGTCTGTACACCTGGAGTAACGCCAACGGTTTTACTTTCTCCGCCGAGAAATCCGTCTGCATCAATTTCTGGCCCCGGAAGGCTTTCCATCCGCCCTCTCTCCATCTTGGGTCGGAGGTCCTTCCATTTGCAGACGAGGTGAAATTTTTGGGGTTGATCTTTGATGGAAAGCTGAGCTGGACTTCTCCCGTTTGCTTTTTAGAAGCAAAGTGTGACCGTTCTCTTAATATTTTATGTGTTTTAAGTGGCACATCCTGGGGAGCTGATCGGACCGTTCTTCTGCGTTTTTATCAGTCCTTGGTCCGATCCAAGCGTGATTACGGTGCATTGTCTATTCATCGGCACGTCCATCTGCGTTATTTCGCTTGAATGCCATTTATCATCGTGGCATAAGAGTCACTACAGGGGCCTTTCTAACTACCCCTGTACCCAGTCTGTACGCTGAAGCTGCAGAGCCTCCGCTGTCCTTCAGGCGTGAGATGCTTTTGTGCAGCTATGCATGTCGACTCTCAAGCTTGCCAGACCACCCGTCCTTCCAGTTATTTTTAGAGGATTCGCTTCATTGGCAATATTTAATTAGCTCCTCTGCACTGCTCCCTCCAGGGGTTCGATTTCGGCAACTTCTTCGGCATCTAGACGTTACGCAAGCGCCGGCCCTTCCCAGACGGTTTCCTCCATGGTTGCGCGCTGAGGCCCACTGTCACCTTGGGTTAACGTCAATGCCGAAGAACGAAACCCCTTCTTCAGTCCTTAGATCTGCGTTTTTAGAACTACAGGCGCAATTCGGGGACTTGCGTTTTATATATATTGATGGGACTAAGACTGATGTTGGAGTAGGGTGTGCCGTTGTTTTGGTTAACATAGTTTAACCTTTCGTTTACCTGGGCAAGTTTGATTTTTACCGCCGAAATTTTTGTATTTATCAATCTGCTTTATACATTCAGCGGCACGACTTACGGCACTGTGTTGTTTGTACGGACTCTCTGAGTGTCCTTCAGAGTATTAACGCACTGTACTATTACCACCCACTGGTGCAGCGCATACATGATCTCCTCCACTCGCTCGGTGTTTCTGGCACCAGCGTCTCCTTCGTGAGGATTCCGAGTCATATGGGCATCTCAGGGAACGAGTCTGCCAACGCCACTGCCAAATCGGCGCTTTTATCGCCCAGATGTTTTACCTGTGTTGTTCCCTCCTCAGATTCTTATGTTATTTTACGACACCGCATCCTCTCGCTTTGGTGCGATGAGTGGACGGCCCTTAGGGTGAGCAAGCTGCGCGAGGTTAAATTTCTTCCGACTGTCTAGGCCACCTTTTCTCGTGCTTCTGGTCTGGAAGAGGTGATTTTATCACGACTTCATATCGGACATTGCCTTTTTAGACATAAACGCTTGTTTAGTGGTGATCACGAACCACTCTGTGATCAGTGTGCGACACCCTTAACGGTGCGTCACATTTTAACAGAGTGTCAGGTTTTAGCACAATTGCGTGTTTTTGTGTCTCTGCATGTTGGTATAGCCAACGTTTTGGCACACGACGCGCATTCTGTAGAAGGTCTTTTACGTTTTATCCGTGGCAGTGGTTTTATTCGGCTCATTTAATGCGCTGAGCGTCTTTTAGTTTCGTGATTTTCTATTATCCGTTTTTAATGGGGAGGGTTGTTCTCTCCAGGGGTCATATGGCACTCTGGTCCTTTGGCTTCTACAGATCCGGACTGGTTATTTACTCTTTCATTGTTTGATTTACCAAGTTTTTAGTCTGGTGGGTTTTAGGCTTGATGTGTTTTATATTGCTTCGACTAAGCGGGTTTGTGTCCCGTATTTTAATTTCTGATTTTTAAGTTTTATACATTATAAGGGTGCTGATGACCTTAGCTGTTTAGCGCCCTTAACCCCCATATCGTCATAAACCCCTAATATTTATAACTGGTAAAAATATCGTAGGAATCTGGAGACATTTTATTTTGAACCTGTTAATATCAGGATACGATCTTCCTTAAAAGTATCCTTTTAAACAATTTGTGATAGTTCGTAGGATTTTAGAACACAGAGACTGCTTGATGACTGAGAGCTTTACACTCTAGCAGCACGCCGGCCTATGCATTACGCCGGGCGAACGTGATAGACTATCACTTCCGGTGTTCAGTGTAACTTAGCAACTGAAGCCTCTCTCCGCTGTTTCATTTTAAATATAATTTTGTCTTCAGCTTTTTGCGTTAGAAGTTCATTTTAGCTGTGTGTTTTATGAAAGTGCACAATAAGTGAACTTAAGAAACGGAGCTAAGACTATTGGTTCAATCCATTTAATGTTTGCAAACATAACACAAGGCAGAAATCATTAAGCCTAGTAACCCGCAATGTACTCAAAAACTTAAAAATAGAGGACCTAACTTTGTCACCAGACCTAAAACTATGTTATGCATGTCGAAAGCAGTATTAACCACTGATAACAGTGCTTGTGTGGCTACAAAGTACCAATGCGGTGAATAATCCCGAGTAGGTTTTTAACATAGTGACCATTTTGAGGCAAGATACAGCAACGTGAAAGCGATCTCTGGCAGCCTTGAGCTAAATTCATTTATTCCAACAATCAATAATGCAATAATAATCAGATAGTATTTATTTGAACCTAAAAGGGAAAAGTGCGCATTTAAATTCTAGTTAAGTTGCCTCTCATAGGATAAGATAGAAAGTTCGAATGTTTCTCAACTGTATGCCAAAGTTAAGTTACATGTGAATAAACTAGTGCAACTAAAGTGCTTTGAACAATTGGCAAGGCATCCAGTGAATTGCTGCTGCTGCTGCTGCTGCCACTCTCCAGCCTCGCCGCACTGGAATCCCACTACGCACAGCTTTCTAAGTTTGTTTATTTAAAATTGACTAGAGGATCATATATTTTTTATGCAAATGTGTACAAAAAATTACAAGAGGTTTATTTATGCTTTTGATAGAAATTTAAACCTGCGGGTTAATAGCGATATATAGGTTTAAGTTTTGCGATTTTAAAACATTTATGTAAACAATTCATTGTATCAATTAAAATAAATATTAAGTAAAATGTAGCACATCAAGCTCTGCATTGCAATTTATAATTATGTCACTTATCGCCTTTGAGATATTGTAATTTAAAAATACAAGGGTGTGATACTTTTCACAAGCAGGATTGCGAAATATTTTTTAGGATATTGTGATTTAAAGAAAACAAGGATTCAAGACACAATTCACCTCGTTTTTTGTAATCCATGGACAAAATTTGAAGTGAATCGGAGACGTGATGTGAAAATTTGTGCGACTTGACATGGAATTACCCATATGGATCAGTGATATCGGTGATAATTCTCCAGAGATTTAACTCTTCATTGGAATGGGTGTCTATGCCAAGATTCTTACAGGATATGTTGTTCACCTGAATAACGGGCTCTTGTCAGTGGAAACTAAATGGGATGGACATTAGCTGGCGAAAGGTAGGACCAATCGCTTGATATCGGTTAGAGTAACCTTAGCATTTCTATGTCTTATGATGATGTACGAACAATAACTGAGCTTTGGAACCTCGAGATTGTCGGCATCTACGACCAGGTAGTCTTAATCGACTGAAGATGTAAAACAGAATCTTCTTAGAACGCTGGAAAGAAACGTCGATGATACTTATATAATAAAGCTCCTGTGGAAAAACAGTCATCCTGAGATCAATTAAGTAAGAAGCACATTGCTGAGAAGAGACCCTTATCTACTACTGAGGAGCTAAGGAAGCCAAATCTGATTGATAGCTATATTCAGATGTTCACAGACAGGCAAAAGGAGGGATTCATAGAAGTTTTGAAAGAAAGAACGAAGAAACCCTGCCCCTATCGTCCCCATCGTCCAGTGATTAAAGTTTCAAGTTTGATAACACCTGTTCATCTAACTTTTGATGCTTGATGTAATACGCAGGAAGGTGCTTCCTTGAATGATTGTTTACAGACGGGACCTAATCATGTCGGTTTAATTTCGGAAATGCTTAGCATTTCGAGAAGATATTTTTATGATTACTTCAGATATCAGAAAAGGCTTTCAAATGATAAAGGTTGTAAAGAAGATCGTGATTATCTATGGTGTGAGGATGATGGTACAAACAGGATGTAAGTTAACAGGCATTCAACAGTGGTCTTTGGAACAACTTGCAGTGCATTCATCCTAGGTACTGTGTTAAAATACCATCTCTCTAACGTCCACACGGTAGACAGGTCAATATTTTACAAATTAATGAAATCGATGTATGTACACAAATGTGTAGCGTCGGTCGCTTCGAAGGAAGATTATGATGTATTTCGAACTAAGAGCATTACGCTGCTGAATGATGCAAAGATGTAACTTAGAAATTGGTAATGTTCAGTAGAAGACGCCTGGTCTAATGCAGATAATACAAGTGAGAATGAATACTTCACAAAATTTGTAGGTTTACAATGGAATATAAGACTACATACGCTAAGCGTTAAATTTAATATTGAATTTCCATCTCTGCCAAAAGTAATGACGAATACAAACCTATTCACTTTGGTACAGAAGGTTTTCGATGTTGTGTCTCTTAATGCAGCACTTCTTCCCTTCAAACTGTTGTTGCAAAATTCATGGCAGATTGAAACGAAGGTGGAAACAAGCAAAAGAAAATATAGGTAATTTGAAATTCGACGTTGCCTGAGAGTTAGCTTATGAATTTAGGAAGCGTTACCAGAAAATGAATTGCTTAAAGAAAGTGGAAGTTCCACGACTAATCATGGGAGATGTGTTGAAAAGGAGCCAATGGACGCTGCACACGTTCGTGGATGCTAACCAATACATATATGCTTCAGTCTAATTTTGAGAATTGCGAATATTCTGGGAGTTTCAGTGCAACCGCTTTTAGCCAAGGCCAGGGTAGCTCCTCTCACATCGATTACATTTCCCAGGCTGGATTTACTAGGCCGCATAGTTGGAAGCAGACTAGTACTTTCATTTAAGTTAGCTTTGCATTAGCAAAATGTGAAAAAGTATCTCTAGAGCGACTCTTCAATCGCATTGAATTTGATAAGAGACGAACAATGGGCTTTTTGCCAACAGAGTAAAGGAAATTATGTGTTTAACATACTCTGAAGACTGAAAACGTACAATGCATTCATCATCCGTCTGATCTGATATCACGGGGACGTTTACCTAGCCAACTGAAAGATTCAGAATGATGAACGTAACCTAAATGATTAAAACGACGTGAGGGAGAATGGTCATTTCAACAAATAGAAGCAGATAAAGATGAAACCACAATCTTTGAGGAAAGGAAGAACAAACTGAACAACACTATTACAATGATGACCATAGAAATGACAAGAAATTGGGTTTTTTCTCAAACAGTAAGAGTAGTAGTCTGGATTCTAAGATTCTGTAATAAAGCAAGGAGGGATAAGTTTCATATGGGTCCCCTACGGTATACGAAATACAAGGCAGCAGAACTGAAAGTCAATTAAGGGATTCAATTGGATTCATTTCCAACTGAAGATATCACAGTTAATGGTATACAATTGTCAGGGATGAAGATGGCCTTATCCAAGTGAACACCTAGATCGTGATGAGGGATGACATAATAAATTTCAGATACCCAATGCTAAAGCCTAAGAAACATGAAGTAGTTGTAGCAGTTATCTTCGAGCAACATCGACTTAATTGTTATGTTGGTGTACAATTTTTAATGACCTGTTTGAGAAATAAATATTGGATAATACAAACCAGAAGAACAGTAAAGAAAACTTTAGCGAAGTGTTTTCGTTGTAGAAGACATAAGACTAAGAATGCAGGATTGTATTCTGCTTCTCTACCTCAGGATCCTGTCAAGGATGCCAATGTCCTTGAAGTGGTTGTCACTGACCTGACTGGAGCGTTGATTTTGAAGGACCATTCAAAGGTATGGATAGTTATTTACAAGTGCGCAGTCTTCCGAGAAATCAATTTAGAACTCGTGTCGTCATTGGGTCTTCTTTCATTGAGAAGATTTATAGCAAGAAGAGGCCGTCCTTCTATTATCTACTCGGACAGTGGCAAAATCTTCTTGGAATTTTCAATACATTGAGGAGTCTAGACATTCAGAAACCTCAACAGCAGTCTAGATTCCAAGAAATAAGTGAAAGATCAATCCTCCTACTGCGAACTGCTCGGGAGGATAATAGGAGCAGTTAGTGCGCTATATTAAAGAATTACTTAGACGAATGTTTGGAAAATCGTATTAGCTTATGAAGAATTACTCACTCTACTCTGTGATGTTGAAGCAATAATCGATGGACGCCCACTGACATATGTATCAGAGGATCCTGTGGATTTAACTCCATTGACACCGTATCAGTTTCATGATGTTCAAGATATTAAGAAACCAGAGAGCTTAAGTTCCAATCACGATGACGCTGCAGACAACATCTAATGCAAGAGTTGAAAATTTTCAGGAAGGGGTGCTGTCTCAACAGATCCATCGTCCAAAGAGTAAACGAGGATCTAACTTGAAGGAGGGCGATATGGTAGTATTGGGCTCCGAACACCAGAAAAGAATAGAGTGGCCACTGGCAAGGATTGTGTCTCTCTTTCCTTGTAAGAATGGTATTTCTCGAGTAGCCAAATTAAATTTAGAACACAGAACTCTAATAAGACCAATTGAATGACCGTATCCATTGAAGATTGGCACACATGAAGATCTCCTTGTCTCCAAAAGTCTTTATCTAAGGAGATTCGCCGGGGTTACAGAACACACAGTCGTCGTAGTGTAATCCCCAACCCAAGTTATTCTTCTTAACAATGTGGGCTATATTAAGATATTAATGTTCGTGTGTAAAATTTATATGGACATTTGTTGTCTTATCTTGACTGAAATTATCCACATAATTTCATGGTGGAAGGAATGTTGAAAATTAATTTACCTGGGGACATGAATTTTTGTCAATGTAGCGGAAGTTTACTTTGACTTCACTTGTAATCGTTTGTTATTGTTCTGTATGAAAACAAAAGCAAGTGCTGCAAATGTTTTTTTCCATCACAACTAAATTGTGTAAAAAGCGTTCTAAGTTTTAAGTAGCCAAGTAGTATGAAAGGCTCTTGAGTCCGTTCGTTGACCCCTGATGACGTCATCACCGCAGGGCATGTAACATAAACAAAGCCGCCGCCGCCGCCGCTGCTGCTGCTGCGTCCACGTGTTGTCGCATCGACCTTGGTTAAGGCCGCAGACAAGTCCGCCGCCGCGACCACACCTAAACAGGTGCTTTTAAAACCCGCTGTGTTGGTTCTGGTCGCGGCAACACAATACAAATTTATTTTTTATAAAGTACTGATAAAAAAGAATGAATAAGTAAATAGCATTTATTGGATATTAGTAATATTGTTTATTTGATACCATTGCAATGGAAATATCAATTTTTTTGTTAACAAAATTTTTCGTTGCCTTAGGGAAGGCCTTGCGATTTCGTTTTGACGTGAAGTAGGCTTAAAATGTTACAAAGCAACAAGTAAATGATTGCCAAGTTTAGATCAACTGATATCTCTCTTCCTGGCTGAGGCGCATTCCAAATAAGGTTACGCGTGCAGAGACTAGAACGTGCTGCACCTGGCTACATGGCTGCACCGCGTTGCATACAAAGTAAGACGTGCCAAGACGAGATTTCTCTTTCAGTTGCAACGACTTGCATTAAAGGTCACGCGTTTTTACTTTGTTACGGCTAGATTCATTTCCTTGTTGCAATGTATATAAAGCTTGCACTGTCTTTGAAGGGGAATAGGAACAGATGGGAACAGGAATAAATAAGGTAAGCTATGAGTTAAACATATATATTTTATAAGATGTACATTTGTTAGAATAAGCAAACATAATATTTTCTTTTACATATTAATAAGTACATTATCTTTGAGGCAAAGATTTATATCTTTTTACATATTAATGGTTTGACCATACACAACAAAACCAATTAATGTTTGTTTTACATATTAATAAGTACAATATCTTTGAGTACATATAGTTAGCTAAGCAAAATTTATATTTTAATATGTACAAATAATGGTTTAGAGTATACACAATGAATATTTTTTTCTTACATATTAATAAGTACAATACCTTTGAGTACATAAAGCAAAACTTTATATTTTTTTTTACATATTAATAAGTACAAATAATGGTTTAGAGCATATACAACAAAACCAATTATCTTTTGCGTAAAGCATTTTGTCAATAAATGAATCTTCATATTTAATGACTTTTCTATGTTTAAAAGCTCTATAGTGTTCTTCTCTGTAACACAAAAGGTGGCATCGTTTGTTAGTGTCGATAGGGTAATAAAAGGCTTAATTTCAATAGGAAAATCTATAGGAATTATTTGTTCAATTGAAAGATTGAATTCGTATGCGTTAAAAATTATATACATAAAATTATTATAATGTGTGTCTGCATGCAAAAAATTTAATTTTGCGTTTTCAAATAAAATGTTCGATGCTAAACCTTTTAATGAAGGAGGGCTCTTAATACAGATTTTGCAATTGCAAGTATTTGTGTTACTACAGTGAAACAGGTTTTTATATTTTTGTAAGGTGGTGCTTGGGTTTGACCCCCAACCATTTAACTTTGCTATGGGATCACAAAGATACTGCATAGAAAACAGATCGTTGTGAAATGAACCAAACATTACACGTTTTTGAAAGTCAAACCTAAAACTTCTAAAAAGAAAATACATGAAATCCACCCAATTGTTTTGCAAGGTTACAGGTTCTTTGGTATGAACGTAGGTTACCTTAATTATAAACTCATGTGTTTCGCATTCCACTTTCCAAAATAAAGATTTTGTAGGCAAATAAAATAGACTACATTTTTTTGAATGGCTAAATATAAAATTAACGTTATTTGTAACGTAATTAGCATTTGGACATAACATGAATCTTAACATCTCTTCTTCCTTCTGATTTTTGTTTATAGCAACATATAAGCAAATACATTTAGGTTCTATGTCCACTATTCCGGCCATATAGCACGCAAATGTGCCTCCCAGAGCACAGCAAATATTTTCTTTCGATAGCCAATGCATAATCCAAACAATAGTAGACCAGTATTCTGGAAAACGGACAGGTACAAACTCTTCAAAAAAGGTTTTGAAACCAGTTTCTTTTTGTAGTAAATTATATCTGTTTGTTAATTCCCTTGTAGAACTAAAGATGAAAGTATCCATCTATAAAAATGAAAAATAAAAATAAATTACTAAAATTTTCCCGTACTGCCAAACCCATTGTTACCCCTATAGGTAACACTTAATTTTTTAACATATTTTATTTTTGGTATACATATTTTTTCACATATCAATTGAGCAATTTTTTTATTTTTAAGAATATGTTGTTTCTTATTTGAGTTGTTTAACATTAATACACAAATTTCCCCTGTAAAATCTCTATCTATACACCCTCCTCTTATTGATAAACCTAAAAGCGCTAAGCTAGACTTTTCAGCAATGCGAAAATAAGTGTCTTTTGGGGGTGTTGCAGAAATTCCTGTTGGGATCATTGCGGTTTGCAGAGATTGTATTTCATGCGCTTTAGGTGAAAAAATGTCTAAACCAACGGATTCTTCAGTGCATCTTACGGGTCTCTTAATATTAGATCTAAGTAACTTGATCTGAAGGGTC
Source organism: Deroplatys truncata (assembly GCA_030765065.1). Taxonomy (NCBI): domain Eukaryota; kingdom Metazoa; phylum Arthropoda; class Insecta; order Mantodea; family Mantidae; genus Deroplatys; species Deroplatys truncata. The sequence goes on from CM060990.1 coordinate 333,231,530, forward strand.
ATCTGAAAAGATAGAGAGAACTTTTAGTTCCTCTGAAATAAAATATCATAACCGTTATTAGACGTAAACCCTAAAAATAAAAACGTTAACGAAAGTTTTTCATTATTAATATCATCAATGTCCGTTTCCTTAAACACGTTGGTATATTTTCTCGGAAGAAAGACCTCCAATGGATTTTCAGAGCTTTTCTGAAGTTTAATAGATATTGAGGGTCCATATTTGGTGGCGACTTTTGTAGCTCCGATCACTTTATATGGAACATTCATTAATAGATCCCTAATTTGCATCAATTTAATATTCTTTTCTTGATTAAATCTTGTAAGGAAATCCATTCTGTAAAGAAGATAAGTATGCACCAATAACTATTTGAAATAGTTTTAGGTTTCTTTTAAGAATAATAAATAGAGTAAAATAATTTACCTTGTTGATGATTGCTGCAGGGTCTAGGAGTAAACTGATGTTTCAATGCAATGTATGGCCTCTTTATATACAGATGCACATTGCATCAGCACAAGGACGACAAGTGAAAGTTGCATTTTTAAACTGCATCTATTAGGTATATAAGACGGGAGAGACAACCTCGGCCACCAACAGTTCCACGTTAAACCCTGCTGCTGTTAAATCTGCTACCGCACGACAGAAAATGTAAGTAACACAAAGTTATCAGGCTTTGGAAATTCAATTAGCTTTTACGCACGCTTATATTATTTTGGTCTGTTCTTTTAGCATGGAAAATATTAACGTCCTAAATGAAATACGTAGAGAGTATAAAAGGTTCAACGCTCACGGGAGGCATTACGATATTCAGATAAATCCTGCTTCCAAAAATGAAAATCCTATCCTTTACTTTAGAAATAGCATGCAAGCTGTATTGGATATTGTTTTAGATGGTACGAAACCCAGTGATATGGTGGGTCTGTCAATAAGCAACTCTGTGAATGTACAAGATAAACCGATAGGACTAAGCTTCCGCAGAAGCGATCAGGCATCCTTGGATGTTTTAATGGCTGTTATAGAGAAAGTATGCCAATCTAACGCTAATTTTTATGCCACAGATACTTTATCCATAAAAGTAGATCACGTTGAAATGCCTTTAGGACATGGTAGAATCAAAACAAAAGGTAGACATTTATCCGCATTGACGCACATAAAAAGGTCCATCGTTAGAATTAAAAGCAGAACAAAATGCTTAGCTCATGCTCTATTGGTAGCTATAGCACATTTCGATAGAGACCCAAATTACATCAATTATAGAAAAGGTCGAAAAATTTATTCCAAAGTCGATGAGATTCTAAAGGCCGCAAATGTTGATCTAAGCAATGGTGGAGGAATAGCAGAATTGCAAAAATTTCAGGACCATCTTTCCGAATACAGAATCGTGGTTTATGAAGGATTGCGTTGCGAAAATATAATATATGATGGGAACACAAATTCACAAAAACGTTTAAATCTCCTGTATGATGCACAAGAAAATCACTATAATGTGATTGTAAGTCTCACGGGTGCCATGTCTAAAGAATATGTTTGCGAAGGATGCAATAAGGGAATGAGTTACGATGGAGCAAAGACGCATAGATGCAATTATCGATGCTCCGGATGTAATTCACTTCCGCCCTGCATTTTTGAAGGAAACTACATATACTGTAATAAATGCAATAGGTACTTTAGAAGCCAAAACTGCATGAATAATCATGTGCAGAATAAAATTGGTACTCAAATAATTTGCGAATGGAAGCGGCATTGTTTAATTTGTAGTCAACGGTTAAAGCCAAATCATCAGTGCTATATGTCATATTGTAGAAGCTGTAAAAGTAACGAGATGCCGGGCCACTTTTGCTATATGCCAACGCTTAGCGCAAAGAAACCATCATCGGAAAAGGTCTTATTCGTATTTTACGACATAGAATGTACTCAAAACACGCAAATAGGAGACAATACATATCTTCATATTCCAAATTTACTCTGCTTAGAACACTATTGTTTTCTTTGCGAAAAAAACAAGGATATGACCGAAGGGTGCAGTCAGTGTGGAAAGCGTAGGCATTCATTTTGGGGCAATGGCTGCATCAAACAATTTATGGAATATTTGCGCCAAAATAGACCTTTTTGTGAAAGGATAATTGCAATTGCACATAATGCCAGAGCTTACGATCTCATGTTCATCTTAGATTATGCAATAAAACAGGGATGGGTACCGGATTTAGTAATGAATGGTGCTAAAATTTTATCCATGAAAATGGAACACATAACCTTCCTGGATAGTTTGAACTTTTTACCCATGAAATTGAGAAGTTTACCGAAAGCTTTTGGAATAGATTGTGTGACAAAAGGCCACTTTCCGCATTACTTTAATACTCCTGAAAATATGAACTATGTAGGTTGTTATCCCGACCCCGTTCATTACGGCATCGATTACATGATGCAAGACGAACGCAGAGAATTTTTCGAATGGTACGAGAAGGAAAAAGATGGCATTTTTTATTTTAGACAAGAGATTGAAGCCTACTGCATGGCAGATGTTGGAGTGTTGAGAGAAGCGTGTTCTATATTTAGAAATACTTTCCTAGACATCGGAAGTATTGACGTATTTCAAGAATCTATTACGATAGCTTCGGCATGCAACAAAGTATTTAGAAAAAATATTTGAAACCGAAAACTATAGGACTTATTCCTTGTGGAGGTTATAGGAAAGCCGATAAACAATCCATAAAAGCTCTCATGTGGCTTAGGTATGAAGAAATTAAAAGGGGGATTTGCATTAAACATGCAGGTAATGGTAGAGAGGTGAGAATACCCGAATTACCTAACTTCAAATTAGATGGTTTTTGTGAGGAGACGAGAGAGGTGTTTGAATTCATGGGGTGTTACCATCATGGCCACGTGTGTCTTACTAATAGAGATGTGCCCGTCGTAGACACGCGAACAGAGACGCTTGCAGATAGATACGAGCTCACCATGAGTCGAATAGATAAAATTGTGTCGGCAGGTTACGTCTGTCACGTCATGTGGGAGTGTGAATTTGAGGACATTCTGAAACAACATCCGGCTCTACACAACGATCCCTTTGTGAAAAATGTTCCACTCATTCTTAGGGATTCCCTCTACGGAGGTAGAACGGAAGCATTGAAAACCTATTGCAAAGCCGACGAAAAAACTCGCATTAAGTATTACGACGTGATGTCTCTGTATCCTTATATATGTAAATATTTTAAGTTTCCCGTAGGTCATCCCATAATTCACATTGGCGAAGATTGCGCCAATATTACCGAAATGCTTAAAAAAGAGGGGGTTATAAAATGTAGAGTTTCGGCAAAAAATAGAAGTCTTTATCATCCCGTCTTGCCCTTTAGATGCCGACAAAAGTTAATATTTGGTCTTTGTTACATCTGTGCGAAGGAGGAAAATGACGGTGAATGTAGCCACGACGGGGAACTAAATGGTACTTGGATCGTAGACGAGGTACGAAAAGCCGTTGAAATGGGTTACGAAGTGAGAGAAATTTTTGAATTTTACGAATATAAAATGGAACAGTATGATAAAAATGAAAATAAAGGAGGTCTCTTTGTAGATTACATTAATAGTTTTTTAAAATTAAAAGCAGAGGCCAGCGGGTATCCCTCTTGGGTTAAGAGCGATGAGGATAAGGAGAAATACGTTCGAAGCTTTTTTCAGAGCGAAGGAATTCTTTTGGATAAGTCGAAAATTAGAAAAAATCCAGGTGCAAGGTCTCTAGCAAAATTGTGTCTAAACAGTTTTTGGGGAAAGCTCACCGAACAAAGCAATCGGTCGCGCACGAAAATGATTAGGGAGCCCGCGGAATTGTTTAAGTTCCTGACCACGCCCGGCATAGAGGTGCAGAACCTAATGTTTGCGAGCGACGAGATAGTCTGGCTCTCGTGGAAATATGCCGAAGAGGTCGAGTGCCCTCCACTGGCACACACCAATGAAGTGTTAGGAGCCTACGTTACCGCAGGTGCAAGGCTTAAGCTATACACCTACCTAGAGGCACTGAATAGGGACATATTATACACAGATACGGATTCGATACTGTTTACGGTTAGGGAAGGCGAGAAGTGTAGCGTCGAATGCGGCGATAACCTGGGAGACATGACGGATGAGCTAGCGGACTATGGAACGGATTCCTACATTTCAGAATTTGTATCCGGAGGCCCAAAAAATTACGCGTATAAAATACGCCTACCAAATGGTGATTTCAAAGCTGTTTGTAAAGTGAGAGGGATAACATTGAATTACGCTTCTTTACAGTTGGTTAATTTTGATTCAATAAAAGATTTAATTCTTGGAGAAAACGTGGATCGAAACATTGAAGTTAGAACGGAAAAGAAAATAAAGCGCAAAAGATCCCATGGCGTGTATATCGTCTCCGAACCGGAAGATAAAATCTATAGAATTTGTTTTCACAAGAGAAGAAGAATTTCTAACGATTCCGTCCCTTTCGGATATATAAAGCCTGACTGAACGACCGCCTCCTCTCATTATGGATTCCGAGGTGGAACGAGCAGTATCCAAGTACGTGGAAAACCGAAGAAGGCAGAGAGGCTTAAAATATTGTACGAACGAGGAGATAGCGCTCATTCCCTTAGAAGTGTTTGCTCAATATCCTCCCTTCGATGTAGATTACGTAATGTACAGGTTAACGGACGAATTGAGGGAAAAACTAAAGATGTTTCGACGAAGTAATGTTTCCCGTAGTAAAATTTCAGCACCCCTTTACGCTGATCGTTAGTGGTAGTTCGGGTTCTGGTAAGACCGTATTTTGTGTAAATTTAGTAAACAATTTGAAGCATTTGTGCACTGTTGGAAAATTTAAAGAAATATTGTGGTGTTATAGCGAAAAATCGGCCGTGCCAAAGTTAAAACACGTAAAATTTCATGTAGGTGTGCCGGAGTTTGAGAACCAGAAAGGAGATCCAAAACTAGTAATATTAGACGATCTCTTAAACTCTGCATATTCCAGAGAGGTGTGCGACCTGTTCACGAAGGGAAGTCATCATAGAAACATAAGCGTAATTTTAATCACTCAAAATTTGTTTCATCAAGGCAGGTATTGCAGAGACATCTCGTTAAACGCTAAATACATTGTGGTTTTTAAAAACGTAAGAGATAAAAATCAAGTGGCTCATCTAACCAGACAAATATACCCCGAAAATTGGAAATCGCTTTTCGAGGCGTATCTGGACGCTACGGAAAAGCCTCACGGCTATATGCTTTTCGATCTGTGCCAGGAGACCGATAGCAGATTACGATTTAGAACCAACATCTTTCCATCGGAGCTCCCTGTCGTAGCATATCAGCATGAGCAAGCGGATTAGATCCAACTATCACATGCTGCACGTGCATAAAAGCGCCAAGCCTAAGCTTAGGAAAGCCATTTTGGAGAAGTCCGACAAAGAGTTAGTGTTGACTATTGCAGAATGCGCTCTAAATGTTCTAAGGGGCAATTGTAATTTAAGCAAATGCACCATTCGCAATCTAGGAAGATATAAAAATAGTCTGAGGCGAGTGGTGGATAAATCTCTAAAGGTTAACAATAAGAGAAGGTTTTTAATTCAAAAGGGAGGTTTTTTGATTCCTCTGCTGACTGCCGTACTGACCGGACTTTCGTCTCTAATATAGCGTTAGATGCTGCAAAAATCATTTTTAGTTTCTCAGCGTTACATAGACACCCACTGCTTGAAGAAAAAGGCGACGTCGAAGAAGAAGAAGCGGAGAAAGAAGGATGCGTACGAGGAGCTGATCAAATTTAAATCCAGTGGCCGCCGCCGCCGACCGTATCTACCGCCGCCGCCACTACCACCTCCCCGAACCTCCCCTTCTCCTCGGGTCAAAAAGAGGCTCGTCTTCCCTCCAGAAACAGTCTACGAGAAGCAGGAGGAAGAAGAAGAAGAGCAAGAAGAAGAGTTTGACGAAGAACAAGTAAGGCCTCTGCCATTGCCGGCCCACGAGAAAAAAGAAGTAGAACAGTTTACAAATAGAAGCTTTGGGTACATAGCAGGTCCTTACCTAGCTCCATATTTGCACACTCCTAGGGCAACGGATACCGTATTCGGCATTTACAAGGATAGGGACGGCAACTTTAAAATTGGCGATTCCATTATTCGTATAGAAGACAACGATTTGTATGTAAAGAATAGGTACTTTAAGGGAACTCTGGGTCTCTGGGAATTGCTCACTAGGAAGAAGGTAGATCTCTCGAAAGTCACCTCTTCGGACAAGAGTAAATATAGACAAATTCTTCTTTTAACCAACGGCCACCTGCAGAATAACGAAGCCTTTAATCAGATAAAATCGAACAGAGGTAGCAAATATAAAGAAATAATTGCCGAGTTGTTTCCGTCCAAGACGTGGATGGATTATTAGCAATGAATAAGAAGTATTTTTACGATCCCGAACAACCTTCGGCTTTTTCCACCGTGCAGACACTTGCATCTCTTACGGCAAATAGACGTAAAACGGAGGATTGGCTTCTCCAACAAGATGCCTACACTTTGCACAAACCTGCGAGGAGAACATTTCAGAGGAACCACTACACGGTGAATAACGTTAACGATGTGTGGGAAGTCGACTTGGCCGATTTTAAAAGCATTAGAAAGTATAACGATGGAGTTCAGTATCTCCTAACGTGTGTAGATTGTTTTTCCAGATTTGCACGTGTAAAACCCATAAGATCAAAATCTAGTACCGAAACTGCAAAGGCCTTTGAAGCCATCTTAGATTCCGTTCCTCTAGCAGTCAGATCCGACAGAGGAAAAGAATTTTTAGGATCTGCATTTCAGAAGCTTTTAAAAGAGAAGGACATCGAGCATCAAGTTTGCAGAAACCCCGATGTAAAGTGCGCCATGGTCGAGAGATTTAATCGTACCATTAAGTCTAAAATATACAAGTATTTTACATACAGGAACTCGTACAGATATATAGACGATCTCGATAAATTTGTTCGCGCATATAATCGCACCATCCATTCGTCAATAGGAGTGGCTCCAACCGAAGTAAATGAGAAAAACGTGTTACAAATATGGAAAAGGCTAGAGAGAAAACGAGGTAGCATTAAACCCAGACCCGTCAAGTTCGCCGAAGGACAAACCGTGAGAATAAGCAAAGAAAAGATGAAATTTGCCAAAGGCTACGAAAAAAATTTCTCAACGGAGATTTTCAAAGTTGTAAAGGTTATAAAACGTTCGCCGCAACCCGTGTACGAACTTCACGATCTGAACGGAACGCCCATAGAAGGTCAATTTTACAGTTACGAACTAACTCCGGTAAAAATTAACAAATCCACTTTGTATAAAATAGATAAAATACTAAAAACTAGGGTGAGGAATGGCAGAACGCAGCATCTCGTCCGCTGGAAAGGATATGGTCCCGACTTCGACAGCTGGATCGATGCATCATGGATGAGTTTTACGTAACCGTGTTGAGCGATTCTAGCGTCGATTTGTATCCCGAGAATTTGCATGCTAGTTTTCGTAACGATTTAGCACAACCGATCAATCTTCAGAGAGATAAGTGGGTTGTAGGTCTCGCAGAGCTTTCGTATTTTTACGGTTACGAGTCCATAGATGAGAACATACTTAACGAAGCTGGAGAACTGACAAAAAATGTCCTCATAACAAGAGCTGGTAGAATTGTGTTTGAAAAAATGGAGTTTAAGGGCTTTAAGGAGTTGTACACTTCGCTAAAGAATCAGGTAACAGACGATGAACATCGGGAATTGCTCCTGTCGGAGCTGCAGGGTTACCTCATTTCTCATCAAAGAGAGATAAAAGAATTGGAAAATGCTAAGAAAGTATGGGTCCCAACACATTCCATTCCACAAAAACCAAGCGGAAAGGCTAACAGTATTCATTTAAAGATTGCTAAAAGTAAAACGGAAACAATTTTTAACGGAAAAATATTTTTTCCTACCAGAATATATTATGGTCTAGGCGATCTTGTGGACACCATAAAAAATTCTCTGCCAAATCTCGATTCCTATAAAATAGTTAATCAAAATATGCTCACAGAAGTAACTAACGATATGAAAACCCTTTTCCTTAGAACGCACAGAAAAAGCTCTTTTCAGTTTCTTTCTGGAACCGAACCCATTTTTGTTTACTGCAATCTCATCGAACCGCAGCTGCTCGGTAGCTCCTACGTTAGGTGCATAAGAATTATTCAGTTTCCCTCGTACACTAGTCATCACAAGTTTGAAAACATATTTTACGTTCCGGTAGAACTTAATCATTTTCGAACCGTAGCAATTGAAATGGTTAACAAGTTTGGTGATCTGGCTCGCTTGAGCAGTAGCGTTATGCCTACCATTGCTGTGCTGCATTTTAAGAAAGTTAAATAATGTTTTTTGTTTTTTTCAGATGGCCGTTGAATACTCTACAGCCTTTCAAGGATTTTATAATCCAGAGGGAAAAGTTATGTTAAAAGAATTGGCCGTCGTGGAAATTGAGACGGAACAGGTGGTATTGCACCAACTGATCCGTAAACCAAATCTTCCGCAAAATGCGTGGCCAATAAAGTTTAGACGGACGAACACATGGTTATCCGAAAATTTTCACGGCATACCATGGAGTTCAGGCCACGTCGAGTTTGCTCCCAAAATTCCAGATGAATATTGTTTGTAAAGGGAAGCATGCTTGGTAACGTATTGCAACCCACAGCAGGAGATGACTTTAGAGTCTGCAATATAGAAAACCTAGGGTGCAACCTAAATATTGAATTTTTAGTTACTGCACCTGCCTGTCGGTGGCATCAGTTTAACACCGTCAGGTGTGCCAGATCGGAGGCACTAGGTATAGCTAGGTGGGTGAATGAAAACCGTTGGGAATTTAATATTTAAATTTAAATTCATTCCCAATGGATTTCTTTAAGCGGGTCAATATAAATTAGGCCTCTAAATTTAAAATCCATGCATTTGGCAATGGACCCGCTTACAGCGTACTATGTAAACCAGAGTGGAGGGCGCCTCGGTCAGTACATCGGACCGCTGTACGTAGGAAGCCCATACGTACAGCAAGGTAGAGGCATAGGTAACTTTTTGGGTAGTCTATTCAGAATTGTTAAGCCCATCCTCCTATCCGGGGCAAAAACTTTGGGCAGGGAAGCCCTCACCACGGGTGCAAACATCATGACTGATATTGCTGCACGACAGGAAGGTACCAAAGTCAAAGATATCGTGGCAAAACGAGTCACGGAAGGTACAAAAAAGTTAGTTGGTAGGTTACAACAAGGAAAGGGCAAGAGAAGGAGATCAGCTCCATATAAAGCCAAAAAAGCTAGAGACATTTTTGATTCAATACAGGGTGCAACACGATGCCACCAGCACATGCTCCCGAGATAGCAACATGATCGCCTGCACAAAATCCGAATTTGATATTTTTGCAAAAAAACCAATTCAGTCGGCAGTGTTAGGAAACTTCACTACCCTAATCAAACCCATCGCACCAGTAGATCAATCCGTATTGGAATTTGTTATTCCTGGAGATAAGGAACACTACATCGATTTAAATGTTTATTTGATGGTAAAAGGAAAATTTGTAAAGCCGGATGGTTCCAACTTAGCAGCAACAGATAAAACGACGGGTGTTAACAATTTATTGCACTCCTTGTTTAGCCAATTAAGCGTTTCCCTAAATGGAACATCCATCACTCCGTCTGAAGATCTTTATCATTATCGTAGCTATTTAGAAACCTTATTAACGTACGGTCACGATGCATCGAAAAGCCATCTTACTAACGCTTTCTGGTACATCGACACGGCTCTCCACGGTCTCTCCGGGGCAGATGCTTCAAAAAACGAAACGCTGGAAGCCGGAGATTCTAATCGTGGATGGAAAGAACGTCATCATAGGAGCAATGCGTCTAAAGAAATAGTCATGTTTGGTAGATTACATGGGGATATTTTCAATTTACCCACTTTGTTACTACCGGGACTTACACTTCAAATCAAGTTGACTAAAGCGAAGGACTCGTTTTATATAATGAGTGAAAGTGCGGATCTACATGCTAGATTTCAATTCCTAGATGCCACTCTATACGTGAAAAAGATAAAACCAGCTCCTAGCCTCTTAATGGCCCATATGAATGCTTTAGAAAAAGTAAATGCGAGATACGATATAACGCGAGTCGATGTCAGGTCCTTTACTTTCGCAGCAGGGCAAAGTACCATCTCTATAGACAATGCTGTATTAGGTCCGCTCCCTAAAAGGATACTCGTAGGTATGACAGAAAATACAAATTTTTCCGGAACTCACACCACAAATCCTTTCAATTTTAAGCACTTCCATTTGGAATATTTTGCGATTTACGTTAACGGCCAGCAAATTCCGGCAGAAGGTCTTTATATCGATACCTCTAACGAAAAAGGTTCAACATTAGCGTACCAAACGCTCTTTTCCGGTTCTGGCATCCATCACACCAACAGCGGAATTCAAATCACGCACGATATGTATATAATGGGTTACTTCCTAGTGCTTTTCGATTTAACGCCAGACAGTGCCGCTTCAGAAGGTCATGCTTCTCTATTAAATAACGGAAATATAAGAATAGAGCTCAGATTTAAAACAAAGTTAACACAAGCCATCACGTGTATCATGTACTGTGAGTACGAAAATTCTATTCAGATAGACAAAGATCTGAGAGTGCATACCGATTATTAATTATGAACACCTTACAAATAGAACAAACTTTGCGAGGCATTCCAAATTTTGCAGGAGTTTTTGCATCGGACATGTTGCCTACAGAGTTTACTAAACCGTCAACATTCGTAATAAATTTAGATCCTCATAACCTACCTGGTTCACACTGGATAGCTGTAACTCAAAATTCAAATTCTTTTGCATGGTATTTCGATTCGTACGGCCTCCCTCCCTTTATAAAATCCTTGAAAAGCTTTATGCCATTTCACTTTATTGTGAATCATTGCCAACTTCAAAGCCTCTACTCCGACATCTGCGGCCAGTACGCGTGCCTCTATACTCTCTACGTCTGCACCAGAGGATACACCATGAACGAGTTCGTAGCCCTGTTCAACTCTGTCAATCCAGATCGTCAGGCCAGGGAGATGTTCCACAGAGAGTTTCCAGTCTGGCGGTGCAACAAGGGACAATGATGCCTACCGGGTATAAAGGTAAGTAGCTCATTTATTTTTCGGCCAGTCTTTGTCCAAGATGGAAGGAGGTCTTGTCGTAGATTATACAGCGCTCAGAGGAAACGGCAAAGAATTAATCATAAAGGAATTGGCGATAATTGGAAAAGGGATTGTTCAAACCTTTCATTTTGCAAGCCCATATCCCTGGAATAGTAAATTAGATGCATTTAACAAAGAAAATAAAAATGGATTGCATTTCAATGATGGTTACGTTCCTTATAGCATGCTAAAAACTGTGCTGGAAGAGGCGGTGGCGGGGCACATCTCTCTCTTCGCTTATGACGAGGATAAATGTGAAGTTCTTTCCGCACTCTGCGATAGAACGTTTATCAATTTAAGAAAAGAATTTAATTGCCCCAAGCCAGAAAATCTCTATCATCAGTTACACTGCGGATTTCCTTGTCATAAGTTCTCAAACACTCACTGTGCATGCAAACACGCTCACGCCATGTTCAATTGGTTGAAGCATCATAAGCTTAAAAAACTTAACACCAGATGTCCTGCTGATAGCTCTAACAGAGACGATGCTTCTTTTGTTTCAGCTGTGGAGCAGTCGACGAGATGAGCTCAAGAGGTAAACAGATCAGAATGCCACTGCGCCGGGTGACTCCTCCTCCGGAACCCGTGTTGCATCGCAGGACCTACTTTCTCAACAAACATCACTCCAGATACATCAGCCTGGGTTTCTTCAAAAGAAGAAATTACGAAGCTCACGTGGAAATTGGCGGGGTAAAGCAGGGAAGAGTCGTCCTCTCGTCCTACTACTTCGCGACTCTGCTGAATCACCTACCTAAACTTGCCGAACATCTCTGCAAAGGGCAGTCGTACAGATGCATCGAAGAACAGTTTCGCCTCAAATCCATAAATGGGCATCGTGCCAGGATACAATGCGAAAACTCACAAGTCATCCTTTGTTTAGATGATGTAAACTTTCTATTGTGCAATGCAAATGTGTTGCAACATCAACTTGCAAAATATGTCTTAGCTACAACAGATATAAAAGACTATGTTAACAGTGCTTCAGGTAGTAGCACTTATGTACTTCCAAAAGAAAATGCTTCATGTTTCGTCCTTTACGATGTTATTTGTGACGAAATAAACTCGACACTTGTATCTTATAAGAATGAATAAAACAAAACTAACTTACCTTCACGTCTTTTATTTTCCAACTTTTTTCCTTTACATCCGAATATAGGGAAAATCCTCTCCCATCCTCAATTATACCTAGAAAAATCTGTAGCAATTAAATAAAAGGATCAGCTAGTGCAATATTTTATTTAGATGATACATTCAATGCCAAGAAAGTGCTAGCTAGACCAAGGCCGGGTTCTAATAAACCTGTTTAGGTGTGGTCGCAGCGGCCTTCATGCCTTAGGGTGATCACGTGCTAGCTACACCAAGGTCGACGCGACAACACGTGGAAGCAGCGGCGGCGGCGGCAGCTTTGTTTATGTTACATGCCCTGCGGTGATGACGTCATCAGGGGTCAACGAACGGACTCAAGAGCCTTTCATACTACTTAGCCATGTGGAGCCAGAGTTGAATTTCATTAATATTCACAACTCTTAGATTGGTATACCGCCCACAAATCAAATTCCATGCAGCGTTAAAATTGCTGTGTGTTACCGGTAAACTTTCTATAAGCTGATGTGGCTCTCCTGACAAACACGAGAGTATATAGTAAAACCTTTAAATGTCTGTAAGTGTGTCATATTTGACAATTAAAGCTCGAAATGTGTCATAAAAAGAGCATGGTTTCTTGCAAGCTATCACTGAAGTTAGGCAAAGCAATTGTCTGTAGCTTCACAGCACCGTTGTTACCGCCATTGCCACATATTGGCGGAATATGAGCTGTGGTTACTGCAGCTAACAATGCCTTGAATTTAGATTATATTCCTATGCAAAAATCGTGAAAGACTGTTCTTTCTGTGTCATCATATTGTTTCTCTAATCCCCTAATTCTACTTGCGCTTGATTACTATTGTAGTCATCGGCAATAGTCTTTAATAGTTTCTTTCTCACCCTAACGTCGTTTAGGATGTTTACAGTAGGATCGAAAGAGTTGATAAAGCTAGTAATTCGAGTTAAGTTGATTTGAGCGTCGCTGTTTTTCTTACTAAGGCGCTTTTCTCTGGGTCATTGATTTGGTGAGGTAAAAGAGGCACTCTAAGAAAGTAGGAATGGAACTGAACCAAACTGACTTACCGGAAACCTGAAGATCACCGAAACTCGTAGCCTTCTCGTATAATATGTTCTGGTAGGCAGGAATGGGCTCGCGGCTTCCTGCTCCGTCATGGAGGATCCAAGGTGGCCAGAGAATAAGAGTCCTCAGTTGCAGCTGGCAGTTCACCGACTTTATTTCAACAAGATTTGGCACCGGAAGAGGAAATGGGGATAATTAAACACACAGGGGAATATAAATACCCAAGAGACCCTGAGCTAGGTCTCTCCTCCGAGTAAGCACCGCCACAGGGAGACTATCGGAAATTCCGTGGTTTATGGGCAGGACCGGAAGACGTCGGATGCGTTCAGTCTGGAAACATTAGGAACCGCAAATGTGCTTGAGCCCGTCATTATCCATATCTGGTCGCCCTCGAGTCTTTCCTCTCATACTACCCTCCCTGGGGTTACCGGTGAGCACAAGGAGCCGCCTGGCCTGAGTGCGGTGCTCAGCCTTGATTTCGGTCCCACTCTGTTTGTAGTACCTTTTACATTCACCTCTAACGTTACCCTGACCTTTTACTATCAGTACTGTTAATACAAACATTACTATAATTGCTGTTGCTGCTGTATTCACGGCTACTTCCACTATTACTAATGCTACTGTTAATACTACCGAAACTACTAACAGAACTACGTTATATAGGGTCTTTCAACAAGAGTGTCCTATTTTTAACATGTGATAGCTGCCGTTGTTGTTGAGTTACAGCAGTCATGTTTTTCATCTTGTTACAGTTGTTTTTGACAAATAGCAATGGAACGTTACAGCATTCAGCAACGCATAGAAATTGTGAAAAGTTATTATCGAAATGGATCATCTGTTCCCAAAATCTTGCATGTATTGCGAGAAGTTTACGGTGTGCATAATCGTGCCTGCGAGATAACGATTGGGCGTTTGATCGATAAATTTGAAAGAAGTGGTTCTGTCAGCGATCCAAGAACGCCTGTACGTAAGCGACGTAAGCGCTCCAACGGAAAAGTAGGCGCCGTTCGTAAGAGTATACGCGAGAACGGAAATAAATCAATTGCTCGTCGAGCGCAAGAACTGGGGTTTTCGCCGACCACAACTTGGCGAATTCTGCATCTGGACTTGAAGTTTCACGCTTACAAAATGGTGTGAACATAATAAATAAAGCCCAATGGCCTTAGGTTGCGTCGTGTATTCGCTGACTGTGCAATGGAGCAATTGGAAGCTGACCCGGATTTTTGTCAAAATATCATCTTCAGCGACGAAGCCCACTTTTGGATGAATAGTTGTGTTAACAAACAAAATTGCCGCTTTTGCAGTAATCACAATTCCATGCAGATTCAAGAGCGACCACATCATCCCCAAATGTTACTCTGTGGTGTGAAGTTTGGTACGGTGGAGTCATTAGCCCATATTTTTTCCAAGATAAGGATGGAGAAGCTCTAACTGCCAATGGAGAAAGATACCGGGTTCTTACAAGGGACTACTTTTGGCCTCAATTGGATGGTATGGATCTCAAAAGAATCTGGTTCCAGCAAGATGGTGCCACGTGTTATACTGCTCTCGAAACTATCGATCTTTTGAAGGAGAAGTTCAGAGGTTTCACCACCGTGGTGATGTTAACTGACCCCCGGGATCATGTGATTTAATGCCGTTGGATTATTTCTTGTGGGGTTATGTTAAATCTCGAGTTTATGTCAACAAGTCCGAAACACTATACGAACTTATGAGTAACATCATGCGTGTTGTTCGTGAAGTTGGAGCTAATTTACGCTCTTCTGTCATTGAAAATTGGGTCAACCGTATACGCGCAACCCAACGAAGTCGCGGCGGTCACTTAATTGATGTTCTCTTCCACACGCAATGACATGTTCCAAAATAAAAAAAGAAATAAACTTCTATCATTTAGGAACTTGTTTTATTTAACTTCAAAGAGAGGACACCCTTGTTGAAAGACCCTATATTACTATTCACACTAATGCCACTATTCACACTAATGCCACTATTACGACTGTCACTAAATTCACAGCTACCAATACTACCACTACCGTTACAACAATTAATACAACTACTAAAACTGTCATCACATACTGTGGTAAACGGGACGCACCTGAACATAATGTATTGAAATGTGACAAATGAGGAGATATAAGCAAAAAAGGTACCAGAGAAATTGGACAAACTATAAGCGCAAAAATACCATAAGAGAAATGCTTGGGAATGAAAAAAAGGCGACATTAAAGAATATGTGGTTACCAATATCATAAAAGGGGGAAAAGAGGAGAAATCAGGATAAACAGGGACGCTGCATTGCGGAGTAATGCCGAGAGGTGATTCCGCAATACTGCAAGATTTGGAGACCGTTTTTGTGAGTAAACCATTATTGGGAGTCCCAAACTACCACCCTCATGTCATTCTGTGGCGCACATAAAGTGTTTTCCACTAAAAAAAGAAAGACTGTAGTGGTAGTAGTACTGCTGCCACTATTACCACACTATTTACACTACTGTTGCTACTACACTAGGATCATCTACGCTGCTGTTGCTACTACTACTGCTATTAGTACTGCTAACTGGTAGTACCACTAGCATCACTTCCACTATTTCTACACCTGATACTATTACTGATGTTGTTCCTGCGGCAATCGGTAATATTGCTACTGCTGTGGTACCACTAGCGCAAATGCTCCTACTATCGATAAAATAACATATGCTGCTTCTGTTTGTACTATTAATGTAACTGATTCTGCTACAACTAATTCTAATGTTTACCATTCTTACTGCCGTCCCCGCTGATACTGCAAATACTACCACTGTGGTCACTACTTGTGTTACTCCTTCTATTGCGTTACTCCTACTACTACCACTGGGGGTGACACTACCACCAAAGTTACTACGGTGACCAATGTTGCTAATAAACGTAAATGGCTACTATTGCTACTATCATTTAGCACTGTTGCTACTACTACTACTACTACTACTACTACTACTACTACTACTACTACCACCACCACCACTACTACTACTGCTATTTGTGCATCCACTGTTACTGTAGGTAATACTATTACTGCTACTAAAATTATATTGCTATAGGCGGCGCCAATCAAGAAGGTGATTGACTGTTAATACCTACGTGGCGGAAAGCTTTAAATGAATAGGAAGGTATGGATACGTCATAGTGATCGTCATAGTGACGATTAGAAGGACCAATTAGAACTAAGGCGTTTCCATAGCAACGATAGATGCAAAAACCTTGTTGTTATACTGTAACACGTGATCAGCATGACGCACTTGGCGAGCGACCGTTGCAGTAACGTAAAATGCACGGCTAATCTTCTGCTGTCGCTGCATTTATAAACAGTGCCTTCCTTTAGCCACAGCTTAATGTATGTACATCAGTTTAGAGATTGCCTGTGTACTGACAAGTTATTTTGCATCATCATATGTGCACGGTTATTTGCTTTGTGTTTGAGTCCGTGTATCTCTGCGTGTGTTGTGAGCATTTGCAAATGTGTTAACACCTTTAATAGACATGAACAATATCCAAAATAGTGACAAAGGCAATGAGCCAAACGAATAATTGAGCATACTCGGTAACTCAATAAAATGTATTTGATAAAGGTATCCCAATGAAAGGACAAGCGCGGGAAATAATATGATCTGTGACAGAATCAGAGCTATTTTCCCATCAAAATAAGTATCAATATTTCATAGGTATGTCTCTCTTGTTAACGCAGATCTCTACACTAATATATTCTTGCATGTTCGATCCTTTGCATTAAGATTCATTATTTTATAATTGTCTTCATATACGAATATAAATAATACCCACACTACAATGCGGATGCTGCCCAGTCACATTCGTACACAATTCTAACACGCTCTCCAAGCGATCGCCATAAGCAGCAACGTCGCCTCTCTCTCTCCGCAAATGTCAATCCCTTTCTTCTTTGGCAGCGAGTATAGTATTGCCGCCACCATCATGTTTAACATTGCTACTGCTGTACCACTACTGCAAATACTACTACTAAAACTACTGCTGTTACTTCTGATACTAGTACTACTTTTTTTTAATAGCAGCGGGAAAATCTTTCAAAGACACCACCAGGCGAGTTGGATTTCCACCAACTAAAATACCCCTGCTAGGAGCAATGCGCACATCGTGGGACTACCTTTCGGTATTACTTCGCGTATGTGGCACTCATATTTTAGTCCTTTTTCATCTTTTTCTTTCCCTTTAAGTATGCTAGTTATCATTTCTTCAAAGATTTTTCATTTCTTTTCGTTTTCTAGCATTTGTGTTATAATATTGTCCCCCGTTATATCTTGCCCAATTTGTCGCGCAAATTTTTGCCTTAAATTACTCCACTTGTTACATATTAGTATTGTATGTTCAGGTGTGTCTTTTTCTTCACAGTAAGTGCAGGCCTCGCTGTTTACCAAGTTCATTTTATATAAATAAGTTTTAAAACGTCCGTGTCCAGATAAGAAGTGTGTAAGATAGTATCCCACTTGTCTATGTTTTCTATTCAGTCAAGTTTCTATATTTGGTATCAAAGTCTTGGTCTATTGTGCTGTTTCGCTTTCTAATTTCCATTCCGTTTGCCATGTTTAATAGAAGAATCTCTTGCTTGTGTTCTATGTATGTTGTGATTTATATTTCCAGATGACCGCTTTTTGACTAATAAATGTATGGGTATAGTTCCTGCTATAACTTGAATTGCCTTGGTGGAAACTGTTCTGTATGCACTTGCTACTCTTGTGGCAATTTTTCGCTGCACTCTTTCGATTATTCTTCTATATGTTTTCTTTTCTATCCAGGCCTTCCAGGCTGGAGCACAGTAAAGTATTATGGAGTTGATTACGCTCCCAAGTACTTTTCTTTTCCCTTGTTTTGCTCCTCCGATATTGGGCATAAGCCGTATCAGGGCTACAACAGTTTTTTCTGCCTTACTAGCCACATATTTTATGTGTGTCCACATAACCATATTGTGACCAATTTGGACTGCTAGATATTTCAGAGAGTTCTTAGCACTCAATTTCTGGTTATTAAAACTTATATGTATTCCTTTTAACGTTCTTCTTCCCTCCAGGATAGCAATTTCGGTTTTTTCAGGTGCCAAAATTAATCTTTTATGGGTCATCGAGATATCAATCTTATTCATGGACCAGGCAATTTTTTCCTCCGTTTCCTCACTTGTTTTCGAAAAATTATTAATGTCAATCATCGGAATATCCAATCGTTTTAGATCCTGCTGGTAATTGCAAATTTAAAACCGCATCATAATAAACGTTCCGTAATGTGGGTCCCAAATCGGAGCCTTGGGTTACCCTGCAGCTCACAGCCAGCTTTGTACTTTTTCCTATTAATATATACCTATCTTCGAAGTAGCTAAAAATAAGTGTAGTTAAATATGGAGCTATTTTTCGCCTTTTTAACTCTCTTATAATTCCTTCCCATGACGCTCAGTTGAAAGCAATTTTTGACGTCAAAAGTGACCATAAGAGCATATTTGTTTCCTTGTTTGATTTCATCCTTTACAGCTCTTTGTATAAACTCCACAGCTCCTACCGTCGATAAACCCTTTCTGAAGCCAAGTTGTGTTTCTGCTAACCCTCCCTTTTGCTCAATCTCTTCTACGAGTCGTTTGTTGATTATCTGCTCAAAGACTTTTCCTATGCCATTTGTTAGGCACAAAGGTCTATATTTCCTTGTGCCATCTCCTTTTTTGGCTTTTCTATAAGTAAGGATCTAGCTGTTTTCCATTCTGTTGGGAAATTCCCTTTAAGTAGGAGCGGATTTACTGTATTTACAAATATATCAGGCCTATGTTCCGAACAACTTCAATAACTTCTGGGGGGATTCCATCTGGTCCCGCCGCCTTTCCTGCTTTAATGCGATATACAGCCTCGAGTAGTTCCTTACTGGCGCATAAAGGTATTTCTTCTCTACTTACTTTTACCGATGGCCAGGCATTTATTTTGTGTTCTGGGAACAACGTTTTTGCTATTCCTAGCTGCTCTTTATCTGTGGCCATAAATGGTAATCTGGCCCCTATCTTCCCTGTAACTATTTTATATCCAAGACCACAAGTATCTGCATCTATAGCGGTACATAGCTGGTCCCATGCAATCCGTTTTGCTAATTTAATAGCATTTTTAAGGCTTTTCTACACTCGAGGTACCGGTTTTGTATTTCATACTTCTCATAGTTATCGAAATTTATTTTACGATTTGCCCTTGCCACTTTACTCCTCGCTTCAGTAATTTGTCTTCTTAATTGAGCTATATTGTTATTCCACCAGTATGCTGGCTTATGTTTCCAGTAACCATGTTTCTTGTTAAGTGCATAATTACATGCACTTTCCATTAATTGTTTCAATTCACTCGGTTCGTATCTAGTACTCAATCGTCCACTTTCTTGATCCACCTTCGTGAGCAATACATCTTTATTCTCTTTCTTATATCTCCATTATTTTATTTGTATCTTTGGTTGTTTTTGTTTCTGTAGTTTCATATATGTATGTATATATATATATATATATATATACTTATGGTAACTTAAGTTTTCTTCTTCATCCTTATAACAGTTTTCCTATTATTGTTGAGAATATTGTAACATCCATGTATGACGACCCATTATTCCTTTCAAAGGCGGGTACTTTTCCATCATTTAAAATATTATAGTCATTTTCATTTATCCCCTCTGCCAGAGTGCTTTCTTTCTTATCTTCAATCGGAGAACCTCAAAGATATGCTTTTGCATTAAAGTCCCCTATGATTAACCCTTTCTTCTCGTTTTCCCCACGTTGTTCAATATTATGTCGCATTTTATTCAAGTTATGTACCAGTACAGACGGCTCCAAATGTTTTCCGTTGCACCTGAAGCGGGGCAAGCGGGGTGCTTATCGAGAGGTTATTCTAGGTACCTTAGCTCATACCCGCGCTACAAGGAAGGTTAAGGGATGTAACAGGCTAAACAAAATATCATTCCAACACATTTCCCTTAGATTTGGCTGTAAGAATGTAATAACTGTGAAAAGAAAACAGCAATAACATTACAACAAAGCGACATAAGCAGTATACAAACTAATTTTTAGGAATTAGAGACATCATATTATTGTATAACAAGCAAGTGTTAAAACAATATGTTTTTTTTTTTTTTACACATTTACTGCTTTCTCTACCAATTATTAACTAGCATATGTTCTTTATTTTCATAATGTCCTTATGAAGTATGATTCTTCCGTGCATCTTGACAACAATTTAGGCCAGAAATTATTTAAAGTTACAATCTAAGTTTCACTTTTCTCTATTTGGTTGCATGCAAGATGCCGTAATGACAACCAGCCGCTTATCTATTCCACAACTCATCTTTTTACTGTCTCTACTATTTACCTATAATAAGTAGCGAAAGTGTTGTATTACACCCAAAAACTAAGAAACAAAATTTACCGGAAATACACCTTTTGAGACCCGCTGAATCCAAAGAAACATTTTTACTTTTCCTACTACGCACTTTGTATTCCACCCAAAAATTCAATAACAGTATTCACTGGAAACACACGTTTTGAGCCCCATTGAATTTACTTTCCCTACTACGCACTTACAGTAAGTGGAGGAATTATTGTATTCAACCCAAAAATGTAATAATGATATTAACACTCTGAACGGAAATATTCGTTTTCAGACTCTCTAAAACCAAACAAAAGTATTCACTTTTTCTACTACGTAGTTACAGCAAGTAGAGCAAGTATTGTGTTCCACCCAAAAATTGAATGAAATTCGCCGGATATACACGTTTTGAGACCCCTGAATCCAAACAAAGCATTTTTACTTTCTCTACTACGCAGCTATAGGAGGTAGAGTAAGTGTTGCATTCCACCCAAAAACCGAATAACGAGATTCACCGGATATACACGTTTTGAGACTCCCTGGATCCAAAAAAAATATTTTTACTTTCTCTACTACGTAGTTACAGTAAGTAGAGAAAATATTGCATTCCACTCAAAAATTGAATAACGAGATTCAAGGAATTCACGTTTTGAAGCCCCCGAAGTAGCATTTTTACTTTCTCTACTACGTAACTACAGTAAGTAGAGAAAGTACTGTGTTCCAACGAAGTTCAATGTCGTAATTTCACCAGAAATCAAGTTTGTGACCCCTGAATCCAATAAATTTATTTTTAGACAATAGTCCAGGTGTGTGTGTGTGTGTGTGTGTGTGTGTGTGTGTGTGTGTGTGTTTGTGTGTATCCACGAATAGCATAACTCAAAAGCAAACGATTGGTTAAAACCCGAACTTAGTGTTTAAGTTCAACTTCTTCCAAGAATGCGACACTGAGATTTTAAAGAAAATCCTCCACTCCAAACTACTCCTTACATTTGACATTTTTCGAAATTTTTTATTCTTTCAAAAATGACTAAGGAGTTTGATTAAAATACATATGTTTAAGCTATTTTCATGATAAATAGAATGTACGTGTTTTACTTTCTAGGAACTGTCTGTAAATTAGTCTTTATTGTCAATGACTTTTTTGATAATTAGTAAATCATAAGAGAGAGAAAGAGAGAGAGAGAGAGACTGAATCTTACCGCACAACTGTAGATCTTATTAAAGCACAAAATTTATATCAAATAACATTTTTATTTTATGTCAAATAACTTTTATATTTTACCTATTCTGAAAGCTTCTTTGTTATTAGTTTAAATTTTCAAATACTCTGTACTTCCCTCAACTGCAAATAGCTATTGTTTTTCTTTCCTTCTTTTTTTCTTTCTTTCTTTCTTTCTTTCTCGTGTTCATACAAAGAGAACAGAATTTCAAAGCTATAACGTCTGTGGCTCACATTCGGGAGGTCGTGGGTTTGATTCCTCTGGCCAACCTTCCTGACCCATAGGTTTTTTCGGGGGTTTTCCCGGGTAGCCAGGCGAGTGCTGGGAAGGATTCTCACATCCCCGAATTTCCGTACCTCCATTTCATCTCCATTCTAATTTCCCTTCATCTTTCATCCGTTGGTCTGTTTCAGGGTTGGAAGTGTCGGCGATGGTGTTTCGGTGCAGTGTGGCAGAGGAAAATAATGTCTTTCTGACTTTCTCCGTCCCTCAGATATCGGCTGCCTGTTGGAACTATCCTAACTTCCTTGAGGAGCGTTGGACACCCTCTGTACTGGGTGAAGTCCCCGGTCTGCCTGTCCGTTTGACGGGGAGTCTCTATCTGAAAACCTAGGGACCCTGCCATTCCTGTGCCGTTTTGCCTGGTTCCGGACGCACGGTCTCTTGTCTCGCCTCATCCTGTCTACCGGAGACGCCCCCTTGCGGGGCGTAGGCACAATATCCACTATGTGGATCAGTGCCGAGTCCCCTCCGTAGCTAACAAATCCAAAGCTATCACGTAGCGATCAGCTTTGAGGGATTTGGCTATCGCTTTAGCTTAATACGTTCTGGTTATACCTACAACGAATTGTGAAAAAAAGTGATGAAGGTTTATGGGTATTAACATGACATAGGTGCAAAATAAGCTTTGTAAGAAGAGTGAGTAGAGAAAATCATGCGATTGCAACACATCATATTTTAGGGCAAAACCTCCATATGCCTGCGTCTCTGTGAACAACATAAATCCAAAGCGAAAAGTCGGTTAACTACCAAACTTGATATTTAAGTTCAGCATTTTTCAAAGTTGTGACAAGGATTTTCAAGAATATTTCACCATCCTGAACAACCCTTTACATGGAAAAATTTTCGAAATTTATTTTCTTAAAATTGGCTCTAATGATTTTTATTAAAATACTCACTGGTTAAAATATTGTCATGACAAACGAAATATATATTTTGAACTGACTGAGAAGAGCCTCTAAAGCCTTCTTCATTCTGAATAAGTTTTGTATAATTGGTAAACTCTAAAAGATTGGACCAAGTTTTGATACACAAGAAATCAGACCCCGCACGCAGATTAACTAATTCCCAGATATTTTTTGTTATTGGTTTGAATATTTTTTGCAACTGAGAAGTCGCTATTCGTTTTGTTTTTGTTGCGGTCATATAAACAGCATGGAATTTCAAAGCATCACGTAGTGACATGCTTTTTGAAAATGTGACTATCGCTTTATCTACATATACTACAACGAAACGTGTAAATGTCAACTTTTTCTTTTGGTATTTAATTAAAGTACTTTAACCGGGTAGGCCATTACGGACGGTGAATGAACGAAATGGTTAAAATGATGCTCAAATGCGCCCGAGGTCACTAGAAATTAGAATCAAACATTCATCTTCTCAGGATAACAGGAAACCCTGGAAAAAACTTTACCCAGGTATTTCATTTTAACCAGATTCTAACTCGGGACCTCTTGAATGTGAGGCAGACCCCTACACCACACAGATGAGCTAAATGTGATTTGCAAGTTTATCTGGATTATAAGAAGTAGACAGAAAAATGAGATTCAGAAAAAAGAATTTGTAGAATGGTGAGAAGAGAAAGTTATGTGAATGCAACGCGTTAGTTTGTTCAATTTAAGTTAATAATTTTTTAATCTATATTTAAATATAATTCTTCCTAATCATAATTCTCGTGATAATGCAAAGAGCGTGGAGTTTCAAAGACACCACACAAAAATCTGACTATCGTTTAAGCTGCTGCATTCTTCTTATACTTACAACGAAGTTTGTAATAGCAGTTTCATCTCAATTAACAAGAAGACTCTTTCACTCAAGCCGTGTGTAGGACAAGGTTGGAAAGATAGAATCAGATTGAAAAATGCAATGTCATAGCCGAGATTTGAACTACGGATCTTCCAGTTTACGTACAGGTGGCGCCACGGTAACGCGTGTGACTCGCATTCGAGAGATCCCTAGTTGGCTTCCCGGCTACCGCCCAATCTGAACCACAGTTTTTTTTTCGAGAGTTTTCCCGGGTCGTCAGGCGAAGGATTTCTCTCAGCCCCCGAACATCGTTCCATTCCTCATTTCATTCATCCTTAACCCCGTTAGGTCTGTTTCAGGATTGGAAGTGTCGGCGATGGTATTCCGGTGAGGCGTGGCACAGAAAAAGGATTCTCTCTGTGGAACCTTATCCGTCTCTTGGTCTTCGGCTGGTTGTCAGGGTATAAGGACCGCTTCTTGTTTGGCGCTGGACCCTCTGTTTGGGGTGGGGTCCCCGGTTTGCCCGCCCAACTGTCAGGGCGTCTCAATCTGGAAATTATAGGAACCTTGTCATTGCTGTGCCGTCAATCCTGGTTCCGGCCGCTCGGTGTCTCTCACCTCGTCCCTCCTTCCCGGAAGCGCACCCTCGAGGGTCACAAGCACGATATCCTCATTCACTGGATCGGGGTCGAGTCCCCTCCGTTACACATTCCATTCCATTCTAGACCAGAGATGAGAAGCATTTTAAGAATTCAGAACGTGAATCGCAATACAAAGCCTTTTGGGGGGGCGGGCATTTTCAGATTTGTAACTTGAGAGCAATTTAGTTTTTAGAATAGAGTGCTTTCAAATGAACCAATTGCAACAAAAGCACACCAACCTATCTGCATTAATCACTTTGGTTCACTATTTTGAAAATTTTATCTTATATGTTGTCCTAAACGAATAAAACAGCTATATATAAACTACATATTTTGCGCTAAAGGTTGTTTCCTCGTATCTATTAACATTTTGCATACAATACCTAAATAGGTGTTTTTACTCTACGTCCACTATACGACTGGCACGGTTTTTCTTCTTTTCGCTTGTGAGTGTGCATACAAGGGGAATTATGTTTCAAATAAAACAATCTTTATTCGTTTTTCAGTAACAAACGCATAATATATCTCATTTTGAAGAAAATTTAATGTTATAGTTAATTATTTCCAAACTGCTTCAACAGTTTGACATTAATATTACTTTTTCTGCCATATTTTTAAAACATTACTTGAATATTATCGGAACTGAATGTGTCAACTGTATGGAACTACACACTTAGCGCTAAACGTTGTGATCGATATCTATGACAATTAAAAAGCAAAACGAACTTATATTCAAGGTAATAAATACCCTCGGAGCACGCGTAGAACATTCTACTAGTGATAGTTATGAAACTATTATTATTCATATTATTATTTACTACCAGCAACAAACGTTGAAAACAAGATATGCATTATGCGAACCTTGTTTCTCAAGAAAATTACTGAATCTTAAACTTGTGTAGCACCCACATAAAGAGTGCAATATTTGATTTTTAAACAACATATTATGCAAAAAATATGTAAATTTGTTTCGCTTGAATAGTTCTAGTAAAGATAAAAGTATTTGGTTTCGTCTTCTTTCTTCTTAGAGTCTGGTCGCTGAATGCATACACAGAAGTAAATGTGACCTTTGAGACGATACCGGCACGCTGGCTATAGCCAGGCATGACTAATCGAGAAGAAATTTCTTCCTCCTCTTCCTCTACACTCCTAGGTCCATCGGAAAACATTTGAAGCCCACTGTACTACTACTACTAATGGTACTACTAATGCATCTACTACTGCTGCAAATAGCAATACTATTTGTTAATCCTACTGCTTTCCCTGCCTCCACTACTAATACTAATGCTGCAACTGCTGTTTAAGTTGATACGTTTAATATTACTATTACTACTACTACTTCTACTACTACTACTACTACTACTACTTCTACTGCAGCTGGTGGCTGCTACTACTACTACTACTACTACTACTACTACTACTACTACTACTACTACTACTACTACTACTACTACTACTACTACTACTACTACTACTACTACTACTACTACTTACACTATCAATATTTTTTCTCCCATCTCTACTGCATGCTGTTTGCTGCCAATACTACTGCTGATAGTACGTGTGCTACTGTTACGGTTACGATTACCACTAATATTTATGCAACTTTTGTTACTACTACTACTTACTACTACTGCTGCTGCTGTAGCTACCAAGTTTACTGCTTTTACTATAACTACCAACACTACAACTATTACTATTGCTGCAGCTGCTGGTTCTACTACTACTACTACTACTACTACTACTACTACTACTACTACTACTACTACTACTACTACTATTACTACTACTATTGCTGTTCGTTACAATTGCTATTAATGCTGCTCTTGATATTAGCAATGCTAATACGTGTACTGTCATTTTCTATTACTTAATTAGTGTGAATAATACTAGCTTCACTACTGCTAGTTCTACTACTGGGCACTTGTGGTAGTAGTATTGCCACTAATACTAATACATTTCTGAAAACTATGTTTCCACAGCAGACGTTCTATGGTTAGGGATAATAAATGAGCTGATGAAGCTCAAGGAATATTCTGCCAGGAGAAGTATCAGCTCCGCAGAACTGCCTTAAAGGTGCAAATTCTATTATTAGTGCCAATTCTATTACCTTCACTGCTGCTGGTTCTACTACTAGGTTACTAGTGATAGTAGTATTGACACTAGTGCTAATACGCTCCCACCACGGTTGCTAACGTTACTACTACTACTACTAACACAACTACTACCGCTGCTTCGACTACTACTGCTACTACTACTAACACAACTACTACCGCTGCTTCGACTACTACTGCTACTACTACTACTTCCACTACTACTACCACCACCACTACTGTTGCTGCTTCCGGTACTCTGATACCGCTGCTGAGACTACTGTTTCTTTTCAGTAGCTGCTACTGCTGTCACCGCCATGACAGTATTGCTGCTATTATCGCCAATATCAATTCTACCATTACTATTGCCGCCGTTGTTACTACTACTACTACAACTACTACTACTACACCTGTTACGGCTTCTACACAACTGTTGCTACTAGTGTTACAATCACGACTGCTGTCACTTTACACTGCTGCTAGTACTACTACTACTACTACTACTACTACTACTACTACTACTACTACTACTACTACTACTACTACTACTACTACTCCAAAACTTTGAGACGGCTGATCTACCCATAAATTAACAACCACGGGACCGGGACTGACGAATCAGTCTGCACCCTCGGACCCCGGGAGTCAAGCGAGCGGGTTTTTCCATTAGGGCAGCACCCATTTTATATTCTGCGCCCCTCCCTGCGTGACCGAGACTGGGTAAGGAAACCATCCTCCCCTTGTCCTTTGCCGCACAGGGACGGAAGTGGATACGCCACTTACGCACGTCAGCCCCTAGGGAAAACCCTGATCTACCCATACAGGAATATAAAGTTCAGGGTATTTGTACTGTAGTCACAAACGTAACCGACCTCATGAATTTACAGCAAGTATTTTGGATAAACCATGGCCAGGGTGAGTGTATCAGGCGTTGGAAGTGTTGACGAGCAATCCAGTCTCTGAGGGATCTGAGGCAGATCATTACTGACACTCTTGGTATTAATCGGGAGATTGCTTGGCTGGACAGGGTTCAATATCCTGAAATTTCAGACATTAGAGACCTCGTTACTGATCATAGGAATCGCTTATCTTACAAGTGCCACAACGTGCCCAAGCTGTGGCGCTTACTTTTCTCTAGTATCTTCGGCCATTGCCCTATGTTGGCAAGAGTTTGCAATGCCCTGCTGGGTGAAAGGGCAACTCGGGTGCTCAGGCGTAGACAGAGACTTGATTTCTCAGGGTAGTTGCCTGGTGACTTCAACATAGAGAACATGTAGGAGATTCTCGTGTGGCTCTTGTTCCCTTGTTTGGTGGGATTTTATAGATGTTTTCCTTCGCGGTGCTCTGCAGGCATACTTGCATTAACGGAGATTAGGGTATTCAGTGAAAGTAGGGGAGTGTGGGATCCTTCTTGCAGTATTGAATGGGAAATATACCCTAGTCCAAACACATTTTAAGTAGTATGCTTCCTCGTCTAAATGTTCAATGTTTTCATCCAAATTTGTATAAGGGTTACAATTTTTCTCTGTCTAGCTTTGATTGTTAAGTCCAGCACAACATTGGTGCTGTCTTATGTAACCTAAAATCTATAAGCAAGTGGTAACAGAGTTTTTCGTAACTCTCTCAGGGACAGCTTACTATCATTTACTGTTAATTCCTGCTTTTTGTTTCATGAAGGTCAGATTCTATATAATGTTGTGATATCACATGATTAAATTAACAAGTAAAAGAAATTGCGGTGTAGATCTAGTGCAGAAAGTGTACTGGCAATTTCTGCATTAAATTGGATGGATAATTGCTTGGATCTGATACTAAAGCCCAGTTAACTTAGACTGCCTTCTTGAGTAATTTAATGCTTGCCTGTATAAGTGATTTACGATTCACTTTGTTTCTTTTTCATGAAAGTCAGCATGCATACCGTATTGCAATATTAACTGACTGCATTAACAATTAAATTTAATCGCTGTGTAAATCTAGCACAGAAAGTGTACTTGAGCTTTTTGGATTAAATTGGATAGTTATTTGCTTAAAATATATACAAAAGATCAGTTTAAGTTAAATTTCCCACTTCGGTTATTCAAGTTTCGCTAGTAGGAGAGTAGCCTTATTAGGAGAGTTCTGGCGCAGAGAGATGCCGAAAAACTGATAAGCTTCTTTGATCTATGCCGGCAAGCCCCGCCCCCTCCCTTTGTGCGCTACTATTTGCCGCCCGGTCGCGTGCCGCTAGCCCCGCCCCCTTCCCTTTGTGCGCTTACCTAATGCCGACAGTGTCTGTGCCGGCAGGTCCTCCCCCCTCCCCCCTATGGTCTGGTCACGTGCCGGTGGCCCGCCCCCCTCCCTCCCCCATACGCTGTGTGCGTACCCTCCCTCCCCTTTGTGTTCTGGTTGGTTCCCTGTGGATGGGTGGGAGAGTGTGTATTGTTCCTATACGGTGACTACATTCCCGCCCCCTCATTGTGTCTTGTCTAAATCCCTGCCGTGTGATTGGCTTGGGGTAGGGGATGTGCCGCTCGGGTGATGGGGTATAAGGGAATGGGATTCTCGGTGCGTGACGTTGGCTTGGAAATCCACCCTGGCGATGTGGGAATGCGATTCTCGAAGCCTGCCGCACATCGGCAAAACGTTTGAGTACATAATTGTGTCAATCAATTAGATAATGTGTTATTGAAAATAAGAATGCCCATCATATTACTACTAATGCAATTAAACGCTGTTCTTCGAGCAATTAAGTATTTTTGATTGAATCGCGCGCACCTGCCCCTAAACCGGCATTTATACACCTACTAATGTCAATAAATTACACGTCTAATGAAACACGGCTAGTCTGTCGATGAAAACAATTAAGTATTTTTGAATGATTAATGTAATTGACTCGCGCGCAACTGTTCGTTATCGTATATGCGTGGTAGCATGTGTATAATCATTACGAGTAATAACATTTATTTAATTCTACTTTTGAGGGAAAATATATTTTGGATTTATAAGAATATTACAACACTTAGATGAAAGGACAGAGTTGACGTAATAGTCGTTATCGCGTGATAATTGCGCTGGAACCCCGAGCGCAACCTTCCACCGCGAGACGTTTCACTGGAATGACTGACTCACGGTGCTTTCAGGGGGCAAGTCGACTAGCGCACCGCCTCCACTCACGCTTCAGTTCGCAACCTACACGAGCGCGCCAGGTGGTAATATGAGTGAAACTGGTTTTGAACCATCGAATGTTTCCTCACGGCGCCCCTGGTGGTCATATCCGAAAGTTGTGAATTCACCATATTTAAACTCGAGGTGTGCGCAAGACGGCCATCTTAACTCTATATAATTCTGCGAAATATGATTCCGGAAAAAAAAATAAAGTCGAATTAACATTTTATTTAAATAATACTCGTTTAACATGCGAAGTGCGTTCATGTTGGCTCCGGAGGAATTGATTATGAAATAAATTAAATACGGTGAATATTACATACGTTATTAAAAAATAAATAATCCTGGTTTAACATGCAAAGTGCGTTCATGTTGTCTCCGGAGGAATTGATTATGAAATAAATAAATACGGCGAATAATACATGCGTTATTAAAAAATAAATAAGACTCTCCGTTTAACATGCAAAGTGCGTTCATGTTGGCTCCGGAGGAATTGATTATGAAATAAATACGGTGAATATTACATACGCTATTAAAAATAAATAAGACTCTCGCTGATCGATGAATACAATTAAATATTTTTATTAATTAATGTAATTGACTCGCGCTCCTAGAGATATCTCACCCAATTATTCATCTACCATGAATATCTCACTTCTAATGAAACGACGCAGTCTATCGATTAAAAACAATTAAGTATTTTTATTAAATAATTGTATATGATTTGACTCGCGCGCAACTGTTCGTTATCGTATATGCGCGTGTATAATTATTACGAGTAATAACGTTTGTTTAATTCTTCTTTTGACTGGAGGGTTTATAAAAAATATTACATTGCTTAGATGAATTAAAAAGCAACTTAAAACATAATTGCAAATAGCTAGTATGAGACGTTAACACGAGAACCCTTTACGAAAAACAAGACGCAATGTGACAGCTGTGCATCGTCTAATAGAAGCGGTTAAACCAGGACGCCAGGGTTTTCCCCCAGTACCTGCTCTTAATGGATAGGGGTATCCATCACATCGGAGTACGCTCCAACTGACGTTAAAAATATAAGTCTGCTATGTCTCTTCTCGCACGAGAGAAGTAATAATTACAATTCAAAACAGGCATACCTTTCTTAGTAGATATAAAATTAACACGCACGAAGACTTCAAATATAAATTTTATATTCGTTTTAAATGTTCTTTCTAAAGACGTAGCGAACTTTGAGAAATTCAACGAATTATTCACTTGCGTACACTGCTTGAAAGAAATATGGTGTACACCCCTGAAGAATGCATATGGTGTTCTCGGGAGAAATGGCTATGTAGACACATTAGCAGACAAGGGCAGTCGCTTCCGCACCATTAAATATCTTCAGAAGAAGGTAAAAACAAGGTCTTGTATAGAGCTCTTAGTGAACAATGACAGACGTTTCCAGTTCATTAAACATCCTAAGTGCTCTGAAAAACAAATATCTTCAGAAGAAGGTAAATCAAGGTCCTGTATAGAGCCATTAGTGATACAAAAGAAGTTCTTAATGGCTTCCCCGGTGCAGAAATTCCATCACAAACCGTGGAAAACCAGGTCTAGACATGTTTTAAGCTTGTCATTATTTAAATACTCACATACAAGAATTGCATGCATGATATCAAAAAAATTAAACTAATTTTTTTTCGTTATGTTAAACAAAGAAATATGATTTGGCGAGAGTAATGTGAAGAATAAAAAGTATTCAGATCGGTGAATATTACATACGTTATTAAAAATAAATAAGGCTCCCGCTGATCGATGAAAACAATTAAATATTTTTTATTAATTAATTGTATATGAATTGACTTGCGCATTTGCCTGCTGTCGTATGTGCATGATTCTTACGACTAATAGCATTTGTTTAATTCTAAATAAATAATGAAATATGGAGCCTAGCCTAAACAATCCTCGTTACTCTTAATTTATTCCATTTTAAAAAGATTGGGCTTAGTAAACATAGGACGAGTACGATTTTAAATACCCCGTCCATTCGAGAGATATTTTTCGAATATTCCAGCATGTTACTATAAACTTAATACACTCACACAAAAATTCATTTCAAGTAATATTTGTGCGACATTAAGTATTTGCGAATGAGTTTTACTTTCTATACTACGTATAGTAAGTAGAGGAAGTGTTGTATTCCACCCAAAAAAATCGATACCGAGATTTCACTGGAAATACATGTTTTGAGGCCCTCTGAATCCGAAAAAAAGCATGACTGTCTCCGAGTGTGCCTGTGAAACATAACTCAGAAACGAAGAGGAGGATAAAACACCAAAATTGGTATTTAGGTTCAGTATCTTCCAGAGATGCGGCACGAAGGATTTAAAGAAAATGCCTCACACCAGACTACCCTTTACATGGAACATTTCTCGAAAATTTTAATTTTCTCAAAAAAAATGACTCTAACGATATTGAATAAAATATTATATGTTTAAGATATTGTAATGAGAAATGAAATGTATATCTCGAATTTTCAGGGAATGTCTCCAAAAGTATTCTTCATTCTGAACGACTTTTGCAAAACTGATAAACCATAAGAGATAGACAAAATTTTACTACACAAAAAATGGAGATCGCGTTAAAATACATAATTTATATCATATACATTCTTGTTGTTGAGTAAATCGTTTTCGAGATATTGCTCGTTATTCCCTTAAAATTTCCAATACTTATACTTTTTTCTCAAATTCATTATTCTTGTTTTTATGTTCTGGACATGCAAAGAGAATGGAAAGCGCCACATAGCAACCAGCGTTATAATATTTGACTATCGCTTAAAACCTGCCATATTCACCTTGTATCGACACGGAAATTACCAATAACATTGACATCTCGATACCTCGATTAACATGAAGCATATAGAGAATAAGCGCTTGTAAAATAGCTTGTACAAGAGTAGAGAAAGTCATGTGAGTGTAACACATCAGAATTTTGATATTGGTTTAAATTTTCAAATACTTTTAACTTTTCTCAAGCGGTAACTTGCTATTCGTTTTCCCGTGGTAATGCATAGAGAATAGAATTCTAAAGCCGTCACATAACATCAGTCGTTTTTTAAACATCTGTGACGTGTCTATTCACAATCGAAAGGTCGCTGGTTCGAGGAAAATTATATCTACAGAAATAATACATTATTTTCACTCTGTGATTAATTTGGTAATGTAACAATAATTAACAGTGAATTTTAGTGTTACATGTAAAAAATAAAATATATTTTTTCTAGCGTCATACGCAGAAGCATTCCCCTTAAGGAACGCTGGCGTGATCGAAGGATTTCCCCATAACAGGTTTAGACTTGCTTACGAAATGCCCCTGTGCGAGGCTAGCATTTCCCTCTCCTTCTTCTCGAATTTTGGAGTAGCCAATCAAAATTGCTGTATTATATATCTTAAACTTTCACTCATACATTTTTTATATCGCAAAAGAACACTATAAAAAGGCTGCTTCATCGGGAATTCTCACAGTTTCTCCGCTGAAATCAACGAGATAAGGTCTCTGCAAACTTTTCTCATTCAAAGTGAAATTTCAACGAACATCATGTCTGGTAAGTTGTAACAAAACACTTCATTTACTTTTAAAAGTTAAATTATTTCTCTGTACATTTAACTTATATTTGCGTTCTTGTTTTTAATGCATGACATTTATATGCGAATAGCTGAGCATTCTAAAAGTTAATAGCTAGACAAGTGAATTTTCTGAAATGTGAACAGTTTAGTTAAGTATTCATTTTAGGCAAGCTTATTCTACATTTAATAGCTAACTGCGCGAATTCTCAAAAAATGTGAACAGTTTAGTTAAGTATTCACCTTGTTGAGTAATTATTATTCCGGGTATTTAAATACGTGTTTTCACCGGGTGAATTATATTCCTTTCTAGAGAAATACAATTACTTGCAAACCCTGTGAATCGAATAAAAAAATGATCTGTATAAAAATTTCTTCTGGGGTAACCGACAGTAATCGATCCGAAGACTTCATGCTTGCATGCACTGGTCGAACATTCACTGTGAATGTTTCATTACTCTCTCGCATTTATTTAGTAAAAACTTTCAGGCTGTCACCATCATGTTAAAGAGATATTTTCCATGATTGTGTCGAGAAATACACATGCTTTATTTTTGTAATAGAAATTTCTCAGGTGTTTAAAATACATCGACATTTTCCCTGTATAAGGTATTCGCAGTAAAGTAAATTAACTTAATAATATATCTTTTCTTTAATAAATAAATAAAAATCTAATGCGTAAATTAATTGCGTTTTCAGCAATCAGTTCTGCTAACATAGCTGAAGCATACATCCAGCTCCAGCAGGATACCCACCGCCGGTTGCAGGATCGCTCATCAAATGCCGTAATGATTCAGGCACCCGAACAGTCGAATGGTAAGCATTCTTCAGTGTTTTAAAAAAGTAATGTAACAATTCATATTAACTTCTTGTTCATATTCTTTATTATTATTATTTCCAGGAAGTGGACTTTATTTTGGTATCGACCATCCATCGACCGCTGCACAGGCACCGCTAGGCTTCCAAACCTTCCTGGTACCAAATCATTATGGAGGTGGCTCTGCCCCGTACATACAGCAACAATCGTACGGTAAGAATTTACAGACTGGTGTTCGAGCAATTGTAACTAAAAATTATTTAATAGTAGTCATACATTGGCGATTCTGGCACACAAAGACCTACCTACGACAGCATAGAGTTCCGGTTTGTATAAGGAGAAAAGGATATATTTAAGGGGAGTTTCTCACCCATATGCAGTCACATAAATCTTTCGGTCTCCCAGAATGCCATGTATTTTTAACGCAGGTGTTTAAAACATGTATTTTTTTCACGTATAGAGTGTAGATTCTTTAGAACTCTGTACTTAAACATGCTTTACTATTATTATTATTTATTTTTTCCAGGAAATGGACTTTATTTCGGAGGCGGTATCGGTCAACAGGCGACCGCTGCACCGGTACCTCCATGCTTCGCGAGCGTTGTACCAGCAGGCTTCGCGACCGCTGCACCGCCGCCGTCAGGCTTCCAGAACTTCCTGGTACCAAATCAGCAGGGATGGGACCCTGCCTCATACATGCAGCAAGCACCGAACGGTAAGAATTTTTTCAATATTTTACGAAGTTCTTTTACACATTATATATTATTATTAATATTGTTATTATTATTTACAGGAAGTGGACTTTATTTCGGAGGCTGCATCGGTCAACATGCGAGCGCTGCACCGGTGCCTCCAGGCTTCGCGACCGTTGCACCAGTAGGCTTCGCGACCGCTGCACCGCCACCCCCAGGCTTCCAGACCTACCCGGCACCAAATCAGCATGGTTGGGTCCCTGCCCCATACATGCAGCAAGCATCGAATGGTAAGAATTTATCAGCATTTTACGAAATTCTTTTACACATTCTATATTATTATTAATATTATTATTATTTTCAGGAAGTGGGCTTTATTTCGGAGGCGGTATTGTTCATCGCGCGCCCTCTGCACCACACACATTCCCTGCATCAAATCAGCAGTGGAGGGGCCCTGCCCCATACATGCAGCAACCATTGAATGGTAAGAATTTTTCCACATTTTATGAAGTTCTTTTACACATTCTATATTATTATTGTTATTATTATTAATATTATTATTATTCCAGGAAATGATCTGGGTGACCTTGGAAGCCAGCCTATGGATCTGGCAACACAGGAGTCAACATCACCGGAGATAGGTGAAGAATCGTCCGCTGCACCATCCGCCTCCTCATCATTCGACATTCTGGAGGAAGTTGTACCAACTGAGCCTTCGATCTCCTCAGTCGCAGGCGATGAAACCGCTGCACCATCGACTTCCTCAGGCGCAAACAATGAAGCCGCTGCACCGTCAACCTCCCCATCATCATCCAGTGATGCGACAGCCTTGAATGGAAAGAGAGGGCCGGTCTCGGACGGGAGCGAGCAGCTTACAATCAAAAAGGCCAAGGTTAGTGCTAGTAATTGCCAGGGGCTGGAATGCAATACCATCCAATCGGCGTTCAAGGGACGTATTTTTAATAGTAGAATAGAAAATACATTAGAAATACTGGACCCCAGAGTCTTTTTAGATGAATGCAAGGAGCTTATTATTAAAGAAGTGGAAAGCGTCTTGCAGAAAAGCAGGAGTGGATTAAAGATGCATTCTTCCATGAAACTTGAATATTTAATCCACAAACCTGATGAAAGAAGAGTCTTTCCACTGGCTTTAATTCTAAGCCCGTATTGATTCTACCGTCAAGCGATCTCAATCAGATCTTCTCTTCAATTGCGGGGGATATTTTGGAAAACATTTCTAAATTTGAGGGGGGAGCATCATCGAAGTCCTTGTCAAAGATACTCAGCCTGGTGATGGGCTTTACACACTACGACCCTTTACACGCAGGTTCATACATCGAATTGCCACTGAAAATTGCGAAAAAACATGCAGTCATAAACATCCAGAACAAAGACAATTACTGCTTTGCATGGTGCATGCTTGCCTCTAAATACCCTGTTAAACGCGACGGCCAGAGAACCACAAAATACCCTGAGGAACTGCTTTTCAAAGCATTCAATTATGAAGGCATCGAATTTTCGACACCCCTCCATCAAATTAAATGCTTTGAAAAGCAGAACAATGGAGTATCCATTTCAGTGCTTGGTATAGAGGAGAATGAGAACATTATTCCCCTATACCAAACAGCTGAAAAGAAGCAGCACCATACCAACCTGTTATATATTGAGCAGGGGGAAAAGTCACACTACTGCCTCATTAAAGACTTGTCCAGACTTGTAAGCAGTCAAGTCACCAAACATGACGGTAAAATATGGACATGTGAGGCCTGCCTCAAGAGATGCACCAATGAAAAGGCTCTGGAAGCACATAGGTTAAGATGCGGGAAATGCCAACTGCTTAAAATGCCTCAACAGGATGAATACCTTGAATTTAAAGCATTCTCCAAGAGCGTTCCTGTACCATTTGTTATATACGCAGACATTGAATCTGTTCTGGCGAAGGCTCACTCTTGCGAGCCCTCAAGCAGCTCGAGCTGGACCCGAGCCGTTCAAGAGCATGAAGCAATGTCTATTGCCTTGAAGGTGATATGTAGGCATGACGAGTCAATGTCAAAATTCTTTCTCTTTAGAGGTCCAAATGCCGTCGATGACTTTATCAAACAATTGAAATCAATTGCTAATGACGTCATCGACGTGTATTCCAATCCTAAACCTATGGATTTAAGCCTTGAAGAGCAACAGAATTTTGACAATGCCTCTGAGTGTCATAATTGCCTTGCTGCTTTCACTGTGGGCGATTTGCGCGTGAGGGATCACGATCATGTGACAGGGGAATATCTGGGTGCTGCTCATAATAGATGCAATTTGAATAGAAAGGTCCCTGATTTCATACCGATCTTTTTTCATTGTCTATCTAATTATGACAGCCACTTCTTGATAAGACGCCTGGCATATGATAATAAGCCTATATCGTGCATCGCTCAAAGTGGTGAAAGGTATATAGCGTTTAGCAAACGGTACAGGAACATCAGCTTCAGGTTTCTGGACAGCTTTAAGTTTCTTGACGATAAGCTGTCCAGCTTGGCTGACATGCTGGAGGAGAGTGATTTTAAAATAACAAGGGCCGAATATGCTGTTGAGGAGCATTTTAAGCTGGCAAAGAGCAAGGGAATATTTCCATATGATTATGTTTCAAGCCTTGCCGTACTCGAAGAAACTTCTCTACCACCGAAGGAGGCCTTCTACAGCACTCTCACTGGAAACCACATTACCGAAGAGGAATACAGGCATGCTGTAAAAGTCTGGGAGGTCTTTAATATCCGGAATCTCGGAGAATACAGCGATCTATACCTGAAAACAGATATACTACTCTTGGCGGATATTTTCGAAAAGTTTCGAGATCTCATCCTGGGAATGTATAAACTTGACCCAGCATGGTTTTATACATTACCAGGACTCGCCTTTGACGCTATGTTGAAGATAACAAAGGCGAAACTTTCCTTAATATCCGACAAGAGCATGCTGGAATTTTTCGAGTCGGGAATTAGAGGCGGACTGTGCACAGTGGTGAAGGGCTACACCAAAGCTAACCACAGATACATGTCCAACTTTGACCAGCATGCTCCTGTTAAACACCTGTCCTATTGGGACATAAACAATTTATATGGAGCTTCTATGGTGTCTGCCCTACCGTACAAAAATCTGAAATGGCTCACCAGAGAAGAAATTGACAGCATAAACTTCGCAGAAGTCAAAGAAGATTCAGAGACTGGATATGTTCTAGAAGCAGATATCGAATACCCCGACCATATCCACGACGCCATAACGAACTTCCTTTCTGCCCACAGAGCGCGATACCACCGAATGGCCAATACAAGAAACTGCTTGCAACATTAGAACAGAAAAGCAAATATGTCTTGCACTACAGGGTGATGCAGCAGTGTATCGAGCAAGGTCTAACTGTGCGACATATTCACAGAGTGGTGTCCTACGACCAGTCTAACTGGTTGAAGACATATATCGACGTCAACACCGAGAAGAGAGCACAAGAAAAGTCAAAATTCGGGCAAAACCTGTGGAAAAAGATGAATAACGCCGTATATGGAAAATTTATAGAGAATGTGAGAAAGTACACTGATTTCAAAATAGTTGGAATCTGGAAACAAGCAAAGAAGTTGATAGCACGCAACACTTACCTACGCACCATAATTTTTTAGGAAAATCTTGTGGGAATCGAACTGGGCAGAGAGGAAGTACATATGAACAAACCAATCTACATAGGACACGCAATTTTGGACATTTCAAAATTTATCATGTATGAATTCTTTTACAATATCATGAAACCGAATTTAAAAGACTTGCTGCTGAATTACATGGATACAGACTCGTTTATTTTTGAAACGAGTTCTGATATCTATGAATTCATCAGGGAGAACCCTCAATATTTCGACACTTCAAACTTCGAAAAGGATAATGTATATGGCATTAAGCAAGCCAATAGGAAAAAGATTGGGTTGTTCAAGGACGAATTGGGAGGCTTGATTATGGAGGAGTATGTAGGTATTAGAGCAAAGCTATACGCCTACAGATACGGAGGGCAGACAATTAAGAAAGCTAAGGGCATCACCAGGGCAGGCATGGATAAAATAGATTTCGGCCATTATTTTGAATGCTTAAAAGACCATAGCCTAAAAATTTCTTCGGTACAAAAAACATTTCGGAGTAAACACCACAAAATTAACACAATTGAGACAAATAAATTGGCGTTGAAGGGGGGTGACGATAAGAGGAAGTTGATGGAGGGAAGTTATAAGACTCTAGCGTGGGGCCATTATTCCCTTAGACCTGGTGATTGCTAGTGCCTAAACTTGTAAATATGTATAATGTAAATATTTGAATATATCTTGTTTTTTTCAATCTGGATTTTGTAAATATTAATTTAAATTGTGTATGAGGGTTTTTATATATTAATTTTTCCCTCTGATAATGTCATTGTATATATTCATTTAAAGTGTGTGTGAGGGTTTTTATATATTAATTTTTCCCTCTGATAATGTCATTGTATATATTCATTTAAAGTGTGTATGAGGGTTTTTTTATATATTAATTTTTCTCTCTGATGTCATTGTATATATTCATTTAAAGTGTGTATGAGAGTTTTTATATATTAATTTTTCCCTC
The DNA here is from genome assembly GCA_030765065.1 of Deroplatys truncata. Lineage (NCBI taxonomy): Eukaryota > Metazoa > Arthropoda > Insecta > Mantodea > Mantidae > Deroplatys > Deroplatys truncata. The sequence goes on from CM060990.1 coordinate 333,271,112, forward strand.
TGATGTCATTGTATATATCCATTTAAATTGTGTATGAGGGTTTTTATATATTAATTTTTCCCTCTGATGTCATTGTATATATTCATTTAAATTGTGTATGAGGGTTTTTATATATTAATTTTTCCCTCTGATAATGTGTTGTATATATCCATTTAAAGTATGTGAGGGTTTTTATATATTAATTTTCCCTCTGATAATGTGTTTGTATATATACATTTAAATTGTGTATGAGGGTTTTTATATATTAATTTTTCCCTCAAAAAAAGAGAAAATATGAAGGATTTTTAAATAAAAAATACTCGTGATTTTACAATCATAACAACTGGTCTTTATTAAGTCTTCATACATTACACCAAATCCTTTTTATCAATCCATTGAGTATCTGCAAAACGATACCACTTTACAAGAACTTTGTTTCCACGTTTACGTATAACCTTTTCTACTAAATATGTGTTAGGATAGTTAGTATTTTTTAGTTCATGTCCATAAAAGCCACCTTTTATGATTTCACCATTCCTATCCTTTAGTATGTATGTTGTAGGCTTGGTACGATTCACACGAAATACTTTGAAGATTTCAACGCTCCAGTTAGATTCATAACTCTTTTCAAAATGTCCTTTATGTTTAGATATCCTGACATAATCACCAACACTAAACTTCCTTGAAGCCTTCTTCTCTCTTCGGTCTTGATTATAATTATACACAGTCAGAAGAAGATCGTTGTTTTTCACTTCATTAGGCTTCATGCGGATAGTTGAATGAAAAGTATCATTGTACTTTACAAGGATTCTAGGTAAAAGATCTAACCACTTGTATGAGCCTTGGACTAAAAACTCTCGGTACTACATATTCTTCAAGGTTCGAATTAAACGTTCAACAGCCGCAGCCTTCACATTGGTATAGGTGCTGTAGTGGTTAATATTATACTTAAACATTAATCGTTTAAAGAACTTGTTATAAAATTCTTTCCCGTTGTCACTTTGAATATTCCGGGGAGGGACGTCCATTCCTTGTAATATATCCTCCATAGCCTTTGCAACATTAACTCCACCCTTATCCTTTAAGGGTTTTGCATATGCCATTTTAGAGTAAAAGTTGATTGCGATCAGAATGTATTTGAAATTTTTGTTCACTTTTGCATAGGGTATCATTTCAATCAAATCAATTTGTAATAAATCATTCATACCTTTGCTGATAATTTTCCGTCGTAAATAGTTCCTCCTCGCCGATCCGTGAAGCTATCTGGCGATATTCTGTTTGGCGGTCATGCTATAATTTTAGATGCTTTCAACTCCCGGATAATTTCCTCAATCTCTGGAGTGTGGCTATTATTACCAGCGTCCCTCGAAGCAATAAGTAACCTCAGTCTATTCACTAATGTGTTAGGATTTCTCCAGAAAACGTAGTCAACCTCCTTATCAGGCTTATGCTCCTTCCATGCCAGTCCTAGACCTGAATGTGTATTGAGCAAGGGTCGTATTATATTCTTGTATTTATACGATTTACCAGATTTCAAGCGACCGTGTCTGCTGTAACCACTTCTATGAAGAAAAGTACTTTTCATAATCTTAGCGTACGTCTCCAAGTTTTCACTAGTGTATGCAGAAATCTGAGGCGTTCGCTTAAAGATGAGCTCCGTCAAACCGGCGGTAGACTCATACGTTTCATCACCTATCAATATTTGATTATTTATAAAATGAATATCCTTATTTCCAAGCATATAACTTCCATCCTGATATCTCACACCGTACAATGTATCAATACGATCCTTGTCTTTTGAGCGAACGTGTTGAAGGTAAGTAGAAATACTTGTAGAATCACCATCTTCATTCTTGACGTTCTTCACCGGCAACCCTCGTTGAGTGTCCAAAATATCCTTGAGGGGGGCGGTTACAGGCTTCAAAGCTTCGGACATGACATGCTGAGTCTCAAACCTGAGACCTTTTAGAGCTCTCAGTTTTTCCTTTACAGCCCTGGTATGCTCGGCTACAGAATCTTTAAGTCTTATGCTTTCACTATCCATCTTACAAATGATGTGAAAATAGACGATTACCTTCAATTTATAGTCTGCGTCCAGCTTGAGTTCTCAACGTGTCGATAGCCTTAGCTAACATCTCTATCGAAGTTCTCAGTTGCTCGGTTTCTTTCTTATGCTCCTGTGTATGTGTCTTGAACGCTTCAGCAAAGATTGCCGTATTACCGTACTGGCTTCTGGCTGATTCTTCTAGAGTCGTCATTTGCTGCATATTAGTTTTGTAGGCGTCCATCATCATATTTACATTATCCTCCACTTTCTTAAGTTTATCATTGCAGCAATCAGTTTTGAGAGTATTCAAAACCTCTATCTTTAACTGTCTGATTGTAGCCTCTAAATCTGAAACTCGCTTCATCGCTAACTTTTCTAAATTACTAATTTTCTGATTGCAAAGATTCTGAAGATTTGTTTTTTCTCTATCAAGCTCTGCGGTAACTTGTTTAATAGAGTCCATTACAGAATCCACTCTGTCTTTTGTAGAGGTTGTTAGAGTATCCACTTTACTCGTAATTTTATTCAGATTTGCTGTAATGTCTAGCAGCTTCTTGCCTATTTGCATCTCGATTTCCTTTGGTAAGTACCTGTTTAACTGCTGTCGCGTCTCGTTCGATTTCCTAATGATCATAGCTCTAGCATATCTTTTATTTACAGCATCCGTATCTCCGAGAGGATCTGCTATATCAGTGATTCTCTTATTGTCGAATATAATGTTACCATTACCATCTCTCGACTGCGTGAGTGAATTGACATATCCAACGATGAACTTTTTATTCACTACATCATTATCGTGAACAGGATCTAGCAATACCTTCAATCTAACTTTATCGATCACGACGTTATTTTCCTTATCTCTCTTGAGGATGTATCTTGAAATCAATTCATCGATCAGGGTCTTAACCATAACCTCAACATTGTTAGCAGCTTGCTGAGAGAAATCTTGCATCCTAATTTCGAGAGCATCCACATAATTCTTATTGGAGGCGTCATGATTATCTTCAGGATCGTGAACATTGCACAATCTCTTATTCTTGTATTGATAGTTTCCTTTGACATCTCTGTTTATGATAAAACGATCAAACACTCTTCTAACTGGACCAGTTCTCTGAGAACCGAACCTATCGATGCTCATGGTTAACTACGAATAATCATTTTCTTTTTTGTCGATCTTAATATATACATCAAAACCATTCCTATATCGTCCCTCATTCATGTAAAATTCAGGAACTATCACAACAAAGGGTCTTCCTTCTGTAGAGCTCTCCCAAACGTTCTTACATAGATCTTTAAATTCATTGTAGGTCATGTCGGTATTTACATAATCTTCGTAAATGTGCTTTAAGTTTAAATTGTCTTGTCTGAAGAGTATTATCATGTTTGTATTATCGCGAATTAAATGTTTTGGAACTTTAGCATAGGACTGTGCTAGATATACAGAGTCGACATTTCGATATCTACCCATACTGTAAAAGGATGCTATCTTTTCCTGCTTTTCAGTGATGACGTCATCAAATATAAAGATTGAATTTTCTTTGACTTCAGAAGGATGCAAAACATCATCCCCGTTGTCGAAGGTGTTCACTTCTATACCTTCGATGTTTCCGAGCACTTTAATTAGGTATTGGTACTTTGGTTGATAGAGAGACTTTGAATAAATATACAAATTTTCAAAACGTAGTCCATTCTCATGGAGTAGCATATTGAGCAATACGTTTGTTTTCCCTGCACTGGAACTCCCTAAAATAAGAGCTCTGACATTAGATGGAAATAACTTGCCATGACGATCACTTCTAAAGTCACTTTCAAAGTCTAATACCTGAATAGGTAGAGAGCAGTGCTGCTTAACAAGCTCCATGTTAACAACTAACTTATAAAATGTATGTGCGATGTTTATATATTACCGGATGTAAAGTAGTTAATGATTCAATGCAATGATATAAAAGGGCTAATGCATGCAATTACTCGCTTAGTATATCATGAGAGCTAAGAGAGGAAGGTCATTGCAGTATAAGCGGGGCTCCGGAATTATTAATTCCATAATTAATTCGCTCCCCTTTGAAGCTCACTTACCTGGATATAGATATTGTGGGCCTGGTACTAAATTGGAAAAACGTCTAAAAAGAGGAGACCCCGGAATTAACCAATTAGACGAAGCTTGCAAACAGCACGACCTCGCGTACGCTGAAAATAAGGACACCGCTTCAAGGCGAATAGCGGATAAAATTCTTGCAGAGAAGGCTTGGAAACGGGTGCAGTCATCAGATTCAACTTTTGGTGAAAGGTTAGCTGCAAGGCTAGTAACTGCAATCATGAAGGGAAAGGTTGCAGTGGGAGCCGGAAAGAGGAAGAAGAAGAGAGGAGGGTTTTTACCATTGATACCCATCATTGCTGCTTTAGGCGCTGCAGCAGGCGGCGCTGCTCAGATAGCCTCTGCAGTCAATAAAAAAAAGGCTGCTGATAGGCATTTAGCAGAAGTTGCGAGGCATAACAAGGTGATGGAGACACGAGGAAAGGGACTCCGAAAGAGAAGGTGTAAGAAGAGGAATAAAGGAGGATTCTTACCTGCAATGCCGCTGATGTCGTCTTTAGCCGCTGCATCTAAAATAGCAAGGTCATTGAAAAAAAGAGGATCTAAAGGCAGGGGTTTAAAGAAGAAGGCAAAAAACGGTGGAAGAGGATTGTACATATACCGGAGGAAGCCCTAAGTAACGCGGCATTCGAATATTATGCTAAACGTTTAAAAATTCCTTATTTTAGAGGAGTTTATATGATTGACAAACTTCCTTTAAAACCACACTTCAAAGAGAGACTTATTACCAATCTCGATACCTCCGATAATGAAGGAACACACTGGGTTGCTATAAGGAAAGAAGGTGATGTCGCATACTACTTTGATAGTTTCGGCAATTTGAAACCGCCTCCTGAGATTGAGAAATATCTACAAGGTGTTAAAATCTACTATAATACACGGAGATACCAGAATTTCGAATCAGTCATCTGCGGGCACTTGTGCTTGCAATTTCTTTTATCCTAGAAGCTGCTACATCGTCAAGATGAGTTATACAGTTACAGTGAGTGGGCCAGACACTGTTATTTCAACGTATTTAAACCCGCCTCTACAGCTAGATTCTCCAGGTCATTATGAGGTTGCTCTCTTGAATTTTGAAACATTCTATTCAATACCAAATGTCGATGAAAGTAATAATAGATTTCATTATATTTACAATGGTAAACCTGAAACCATTGTCATCCCGCATGGAACCTACGAGATTGCCGATATCAACACATTTCTAAAGGATAAACTAGGATTGAATGATGAAGTCTTCTTCATAAGGCCTAACAATAATACAATGAAGGCTGAGATTAAATGTCCTTATACAATAGACTTTTCTAAGGCTAGATCTATTGGTTCGCTTCTAGGATTCACAGACACTAAAATAATTCCTGCTGGAGAAGCGTTTGAATCTGACGATCTTGTGAATATATTTAAAGTGAGTATCATACGTGTAGAGTGCAGTATTGCAACAGGCTCTTTCATTGACGGTAAAAGCGGACATTCGCTCTACGAGTTTTTCCCTTCTGTTCCACCAGGCTATCATATCTCTCAAGAACCTTCAAACCCGATATATTTACCGGTCATAGATACAAACTATATAGACCAGATCACTATTCGAGTGGTAGATCAACACGGAAAGGCGATCAACTTCAGGAAGGAAGTTATCACTACAAGACTGCACATAAGACGCAATGGCAATACCTTTTAAAAGACATCGCAAATACTATAATAGACGACGTACACCACGTTCGAAGCATACTACCTCTCCAGCTTCCGAGGAGTTAACACGTGCTAACCGCAAGTTCCTCGAGGGGTTAGGTTACAGAACGTTATAATGGACATCTTAAACGTGACAGAAGTTCCAGCCTTTGACGACAAGATCACCAAGGAGGAGGAGCATATTTTTCTTCCATACAACACGTCCGCTCTGGATGTAAACGATGAAATTAGAATACCATGCCAAGCTGAAGATTTGTATACGCTACCTAACAAGAGTTATCTCTACATCGAAGGTGCTCTCACCAAGGTAGATGGATCGCCTACTACAGCGAAGCTTGCTAATAATGCTATAGCCTTCATGTTTGATGAGATACGTCTAGATATGAATGCTACAACTATAGACAGAACAAGGAATCCAGGAATTACTACAACTATACGAAATTATGTGACTCTCAACCCTATGGAGTCGAATCGGCTGCTGAATGCTGGATGGGCCTATCCTGGTGAAGAAGTTGATATAGTACACGCGACGAATGGAGCTTTCAATGCTGTAGTCCCTCTCTCGATGCTCCTAGGATTTGCTGATGACCACAAGGAGCTTATACTCAACAGCAAGTTTGAATTGATTCTCATAAGATCCAAAGATTCTAGAAACTGTGTCCTGAGTTCGAATGGAGAGGAAGCTAATGTAAAGTTAACTAGAATCGAATGGAGGATGCCTGTAATTCGTCTTTCCGATGCTGAAAGAGTTCACATTTTAAAAATTGTCAAGTCTGATAAACCTCTACACCTTGCCTTTCGATCTATGGATCTTCATACCCAGCCTGCTGTACCCCAGACAAGATCTTTCACTTGGAATGTAGCAACAACATCTAAGCTCGAGAAACCTCGCTTCATCATAGTGTGCGCGCAGACTGCAAGATTGGGTGATTATAGCAAGAACAGTTCCGAGTTTGATCACTGCAACATTACTAATTTGAGACTATTCCTCAACAGTGAATGCTACCCCTACCATGATTTGAACTTGGACTTTAAAGATTCAAAGTTTGCTTCACTATATGAAATGTACTGTAAATTTCAAAGTTCCTATTATGAAAGAGATAATTATCCTCTCTTGAAGAGAAAGGATTTTCTTCACCGTGCACTATTATTCGTAATAGACTGTTCTCACCAACCCGAGGAGGTTATAAATGGAGCTGTGAACATCAGAATCCAGATTCAAGCATCTGCAAATATACCAGCCCAGACGTCACTGTACTGCCTGGTTCTACATGACAAAGTATTTACCTACAAACCTCTTTCTCACGTGATGCAAGCACTTATATAATTATGCATGTGTTTGGGTGAATGGTTTTGTAAAGGAATGTACTAGGATAAGATTATGAATAATAAATTGAATTCATATACTAAAACACTCTTTTATTGACTTTAGCATACATTTCAAGCATTTTCCTTCTCCCCCTCCTACTCCCTGAAAAACTAGTTGCTCCTGACTTGCAGAAATCATTTAAAATATTCAAATGTCTTTCAATATAAGGCAATAGCCGTTTTAGGTTCTTTACACCCTCAATGTCTAAAGATATTACATTATTATTTAAACATGTATTTATGAAATGAATTGAATGGTCAAAAAATACAATAATATTGTATGCATAAATTACATTGTCACAATATTCATCAGACGCAAACTTTTTTTCTTGGCGTAGGTAATCTTCAATCATTGGAATGTTTTTGGATATTATATCCCAGTCTGATTTTGTAATATAAACAAATGATTTATCACTTTCGCAATTTATGTAGAGGGAGGGGGTGTCATAGTATAGTCCAATATTCACGGAATGGGAGGGGGAGATGCTGACGTCATCAAGCGCATGTGATCGATTCTCCATGCTCCTCCGGTGTATCTTCAATGAATAAGAAGAGCATAGGACCATCGTTGAGGATTCTCCTCTTACACCTCCTCTTCTGCTTTTTCTCACCGGCCTCGTTCCGTCTCTTCCTCCGCTCACTCCTCACACCCCTGCAACATATATTCAAAACAATGTTAGAAATAGGTTTAGTTAATGATTTCATACGTCTGAAAGAGAAAATACATATATTAGAAAAATCCTCTCCCCTTGTCACACAAAAAAAGTACTATCAAAGAGTGTTATACTCACTTCACGGGCTTGCACGACTCTGTGTGTATCTCGAGCGAGCAATCTGGAGTCGTCTGATTTATCCACTCCTGCACCCTCGTTGCTTTATCATCAGGGGTAGTAGTAATGGCGGGTAGTGGAGCGGCATCCTCATCCATAGGCTGTGTATGGCGCTCTGCGATTGGATATTCCACTATATCGACATCGCGTCTCTCAGGATCCAGCTCCTCTATTGGCACGGGTACCTTAGGCGCAGTCATTCGCAGTCTGTAATAATTTAAATTTTTTAGGTTAGACACAGAGTAGCATTAGAAGCAGTAAATGAATATGTAATTTAACATTTCTTCTACTTACTCGAGTTTTCTCTTCCTGCGCTGGTAGACCTCGCAGTTGTCGTTACATAGGAAGAAGGATGTCATGCGTTCATGCTGGGCCGGGTTAGTACAAAGTACAGAATGCATGTATCCGGTGCACTTCTCTGTATCACATTCAGCTAGATGTTTCGAGACGAAGACATCGTCAACTTCATCGACATCGCTAAGATCCTCCACATCAACACCCATGCGATTTTCACTGAAAGAATGAAATAATTTCAAGTTAGATTTCATTTAACATGAGTACAATATATTACCGAGTTATAGAAATATGTATATTACTTACATGAAACAGGACAGCTCTCTGTACACACTTCCAGTGTAGTCATCTGATCATGATGCGATGGTTGGGTACACAACACTGAATGCATTAAACCATTGCATGTTTCGGTATGGAAGTATACGTAGTGAAAATAATCTTCCCCGCACTCGCTCCAGTAATCATTCACATCAGATGCACGATGATCACCAGCCATTTCGATTATCACTGAACGAACACTGAAAAAACAATAAATGATTGCTCCGGCTGCCTGCGTTCCTTATATATACTGTAGACGGTGACGTCACACGGCGGTGGAGGGGGTGGAATGCATGTTGAGACCTGTTATTCACCCTCCAGGCAGAAGCCAGCCGTCTGTTTTTGAATACCAAGGAAAGTCCTTGGCGAGCGTGTTTTAACATGATTTACCGACGCCGACAGAGTGGAGCCGGGCTAGTCTACATGTCGAGGCTTGTTAGTGACGTCACGCACACAGTCGCGGAGTGGGGATGAAACTGGTTATTACCAGATCGAAGTCGGCTGGCGGGCTTTCCATTACATGTTGGACTGTTGCCGGAGACAGGTTAACACCGTGAGCGAAGTTATACATATACGATGGCGGCCAGGCGCACGCGAGTCAATTAATCAATCAAAAATACTTAATTGCTCGAAGAACAGCGTTTAATTGCAATAGCAGTATATAAACATTGATTCTTTTTTTTTCAATAACACATTACCTAATTGATTAACACAATTATGTACTCAAACGTTTTGCCGATGTGCGGCAGGCATCGAGAATCGCATTCCCACATCGCCAGGGTGGATTTCCAAGCCAACGTCACGCACCGAGAACCCCATTCCCTTATACCCCATCACCCGAGCGGCACATCCCCTACCCCAAGCCAATCACACGGCAGGGATTTAGACAAGACACAATGAGGGGGCGGGAATGTAGTCACCGTATAGGAACAATACACACTCTCCCACCCATCCACAGGGAACCAACCAGAACACAAAGGGGAGGGAGGGTACGCACACAGCGTATGGGGGAGGGAGGGGGGCGGGCCACCGGCACGTGACCAGACCACAGGGGGGAGGGGGGAGGACCTGCCGGCACAGACACTGTCGGCATTAGGTAAGCGCACAAAGGGAAGGGGGCGGGGCTAGCGGCACGCGACCGGGCGGCAAATAGTAGCGCACAAAGGGAGGGGGCGGGGCTTGCCGGCATAGATCAAAGAAGCTTATCAGTTTTTCGGCATCTCTCTGCGCCAGAACTCTCCTAATAAGGCTACTTAGGAGTGATTTACTATTCACTTTGTTTCTCATTTATAGAAATCAGCTTGTATCTAATTTTGCAAAATTAACTGATTACATTATCAGCTAAATGAGATTGCCATGTAAATCTAGGACAGAAAGCTTACTTGTGATTTCTGTATTAAATTAGATACTTAATTGGTTCGTCGTAGTACTAAAGCCTAGTTGGGTTAGATTACCCACTTGGGTAATTCAGGACTCGCTAGTACTAATAGTTCACGATTTACTTTGTTTCTCATTCATGAAAGTCAGTTTGCATATCATATGGCAATGTTTACTGATTACATTAACCAGTAAAGGAGATTGGTATGCAAATCTATCACAGAAAGTGTACTTGAGATTTCTGGATGAAATTATATACTTAGTTGCTTGGGTTTGACAGTAATGTCCAGTCAGGTTTGATTGCCCACAAAGATAATTCAAGATTTGCTAGTACCAGTGATGTATTGTCACTTTGTATCTCATTCATGAAAGTCCCTTGCATATAATGTTGGAACATTAACTGATTATGTTTATAAGTAATTGAGATAGATTTGAAATTTAATACTGAGCTTGTAATCGGGTTTTCTACACTTAAACTAGTGGAATCATATGCTCAGCTGATCGAACGCCATGTCCCTTCATAGTTACGGGAGAAGGAACTTATTATTTTATTCTTCTGTTACTCACTTATCATACTATTATTATTATGATTATTATTATTATTATTATTAATTTATTTTTGTAACATATATTGCACTAAATAGGTTGTTGAATTGGTATTTAATAAAGTTTTAAGCAGTGGGACATGGGTTTTCACCTGACCTCTTGTTACCATTCCTGAGCCAGTCCAGATATAAAGCTTTTGCGTACTCGATAGTGAGTGCCACAACCACCGGCTTAAACGGTACCCATTCATGGAAGTTTTAAAATGAATGAGCGATTGCTGTTTAAACTAAACTTGTCAGCTCTGTTGGAGCCGGATACGTTAATTCAAATTCTGGCAGGTAAGTTACCCAAGCACAAAGTTTAGCCCAAAAGCTGACGTCCACAAGATAGTTCCTCGGACTCTCGATTAATGTGGTATGCACATCCTTTCTTCTTCCTACTTCCATTTTGCTTTCCTGTTGTTACCGCCATTGCCGTTTATTGGCGGAGTATGAGCTGTGGTTACTGCAGCTAACAATGCCTTAAATTTAGATTCTATTTCTATGCAAAGAGCGTGAAAGGCTGTTCTTTCTGCGTCATCAGATTGTTTCCCGTAATCCCCTAATTGTACTTGCGTTTGAATACTATCGTAGGCATCGGCATAGTTTTTAATAATTTCTTTCTCGCCCTAACGTCGTTTAGGATGTTTACAGTAGGATCGAAAGAGTTGATAAAGCTAGTAATTCGAGTTAAGTTGATTTGAGCATCGCTGTTTTCCTTACTAAGGCGCGTTTCTCTGGGCCTTTCATTTGGTTCGGTAAAAAATGCACTCTAAGAAAGTAGGAATGGAACTGAACCAGACTGACTTACCGGAAACCTGAAGATCACCGAAACTCGTAGCCTTCTCGTATAATATGTTCTGGTAGGCAGGAATTGGCTCGTGGCTTCCGTGCTCCGTTATGGAGGATCCAAGGTGGTCAGAGAATAAGAGCCTCCAGTTGCAGCTGGCAGTTCACCGACTTTATTTCACATGAATCGTGGCGGGAGACAAAGAAGGTTGAGCGGTTAGCAACATCTCCCTGGTGGATCTCTCAATGAAATACTTTTTAATTATGCACTATTTATTGATATACATTACGCTCCTTTACATTACATCTGTTCGTTACACTGCACAATAACCTGCTGGTCACAACAAGACACAAGCCTGGGACCTTCATTTCACCTTTCTGTCGTCTTTGTTGAACCCAGCTGATGCCTTCGTTTGCGATTTTGTTCACGACACAGCTAACGTGGATTTTAAATCCTCATTTCATCCCTTGTATTAATCTTTATCGTAAAAGCATCAAAATATCCAAAATAAGGAAAAAAAATGAACCGCGTGATATCAATATTCCATCAAACTGAAAAATTCGCGAATAAGAAAATATGCTGATCTGTACATAGCCTTAAACATTTAGGTCATATGATACTATCTCTAATAATTGGGAAGAAATAAGTTTTACAATGGTAAAAACAATGAAAATCAGCTGGATTGTGTCTTAGTTATTCCAGGCAAACCGAAAGACCTACTGAAGAGAAAACATTTTCTTTTTGTGTATTTTATAGATTTATCGAGATGATCATCGAATTAGATGCTCTACAGTCATTTTTTAAATTTATATATTCGTAACTTTCATATGCTCCACAGGGTATGTACAAAGGTTTGTCCAGATAGGTCAAATTGCAAGGAATTGAACACGAGGGAAGAGCATATCTTTTAAATGTTTTAGAATAGCTTATCATTTATAAGGTTCCTACAACATAAATGTCCGAAGTTCTCTCCAAATCATTGCAAAATATGTAATTCACTGAAATCAATATTGAATGGAATCAGAGGCTAACTACATGATGAAAACAAGACGGAACATAAACATTAAACTTATAAACATTTTAAGCCCCTCCTTTAATCCTTTGAGTTGGAATAGGGTGAACATCCACTTTATTTGCAACAAAGGACCAGAGCATCCTGGTATAACAACATTTGACGAAAGGGAAATGAAATTGGGAGGCATAAATTCGAAAGCTTCATCTTAATTCTTAGGTATATATAGTCGAAAAGAGATTAGGCATTATTATTCCAATGAGGAAATAGGAGAAGTACAATAAATAGATATCTTTATCTAAAATGACTTAGCACAAAGGTCATAGAAGATAACATAGAACTTAGAAAACAACAAGCACGGATTAGGAGAAAATATCATAATAAAAAATACAGCAGTTGAGAAAAAAACATGTCCAAAGAGAGAAGCTTTCATTGGAAGTAAAGGAAGTACAGAAGCTTGGAAAAGTTTAAAAAATATTAGAAGGTATGATAAAAAAATTCTTTGTAAATTTATTAATTTTCAATCATGGGTTTAAGGACTTATTAATAGAAAACCGAGAGAAATGTATGAATACAATGAAGGAAGAAGTTAATTAAGAATTGAATGTGTATATGCACTTAGTATTAGAAATAGTAAAGGAAGCAATACAATCGTTAACATGGTGTAAACGCACCAGGGATTGGAAATATCCCGGCTGAATTGCTAAAGCATGGAACAGATAAACTATACCAACAACTGAGGGACTTATTTGAATAATGGCTGAGTGGCGAGGAAGTGCCGGAAGATTGGAAAATAGGATATATTTCCACAATACATAAATAAGGGAGAAAAAATGAATGTAAGAAATATAGGGGCATTACTATAAATGACACATTAAGGTTTCATGTTAATAAAGGATTACGACAGGGATGCTGTGTTTCTCCTACATTATACAAAATTTACACAGAAAAAGCTATAGAAGGTTGGATAAATAAGTGTAAATATATGAAAGTTATAGTAGATGATGACTCAAAAATATTGCTCCCTGCAATTTGCGGATGATCATTTAATTCTGGTCCAAGAATATGAAGATGTAGAAGTCCTATAAGCGAATTGATTCAAGAATACAACAAACTGTAGTTTAAAGTAAATATGTATATATCAAAATATATAGCCATTGAAGAGGTTCATGAAGATTTAGTCCTGGAAGACGAAATGGGGATATTTAAACGCACAGGGGAATATAAATACCCGAGAGACCCTGAGCTACGTCTCTCCTCCGAGCCACCATGAGGAGACTATTGGAGATTCCGTGGCTTGTGGGCAGGACCGGGAGACGTCGGATACGTTCAGTCTGGAAACATTACGAACCGCAAATGTGCTTGAGCCCGTCATTATCCATATCTGGTCGCCCTCGAGTCTTTCCTCTCATACTACCCTCCCTGGGGTTACCGGTGAGCACAAGGAGCCGCCTGGCCTGAAGGTGGTGCTCAGCCTTGATTTCGGACCCCTCTGATTGTAGTACCTATTACCTTCTCCTCTAACGTTACCCTAACCTTTTACTATCAGTACTGTTAATACTAACATTACTAATTTTTCTGTTGCTGCTGTATTCACGGCTACTTCCACTATTACTAATGCTACTGTTAATACTACCGCAACTACTAACAGAACTACGTTATATAGGGTCTTTCAACAAGAGTGTCCTACTTTTAACGTGTAATAGTTGCCGTTGTTATTGAGTTAAAGCAGTCATTTTTTCATCTTGTTACAGTTGTTTTTGACAAATAGCAATGGAACGTTACAGTATTCAGCAACGCGTAGAAATTGTGAAAAGTTATTATCAAAATGGATCATCTGTTCTCCAAATGTTCCGTGTATGCGTGAAGTTTACGGTGTGCATAATCGTCCCTGCGAGAGAATATAGCAGTATTGCTATTACTGCTACTACTACTGATACTAATTTTACTACTACTACTACTACTACTACTACTACTACTACTACTACTACTACTACTACTACTACTACTACTACTACTACTACTACTACCTTTATGATGTCAGCTACTGCTGCCGTTACCGCACCTGTTACTACTACCACCATTCCTCTTCTGCTAATGACACTTCCACTGTTACAACTATTTTCGTTACTAATGCTGCTACCACTACTACCACTTCTACTTATCCTACTATTATTATCATTACTACTACTACTACTATTACTTATCCTACTACTACTACTACTACTACTAATACTACTACTACTACCTTTATGATGTCAGCTACTGCTGCCGTTACCGCACCTGTTACTACTACCACCATTCCTCTTCTGCTAATGACACTTCCACTGTTACAACCATTTTCGTTACTAATGCTGCTACCACTACTACCACTTCTACTTATCCTACTATTATTATCATTACTACTACTACTATTACTTATCCTACTACTACTACTACTACTACTACTACTACTGAAGCTGTAACTGTGGTACCACCTGCTTCACCGCCGAATGTGCAGCACATTTGCTCCGGAGCCACCGCCAGTACTGCGCCACCTGTTATTATACAGGCCAAGCGCGGTGCGTATCTTTCTCGTCCTTCTATCCAGAATTTGGAGCCCGCCGCATGTAACACAATGCCTCAATGAGAATGGCAACGCCAACAGCACCAGTTGCCACCGCCAAACACACGCGATCCAGGACCTCCACGCGGTGGTCTTCAATGTCAATACCCGTTTGGACAGCTTCGAGGAAGGCATAGCCATCATCTCCAACTCCAACCACATCAGCCTCTAGTTCCCGAAGTCGGGGGTTCAAACCCGGCGGAGGACGTGGATTTGTTTGGGCATTAAACTCCTTAGCATGGCTTCCTTCTGAAGGAAAGTAAAGCCGTGGTCCCCTATCGTAGATTTAGTATACTTAAAAGAACCCGAAGCCTGATAAAGAGCCTCTGAGCAGAATTTCCAGTCTCTCATGCCCAATACACAGACGTGTGCAAATTATTACTGAGTTTAACTTGAACGAATATTTTTATTTCATTACTACTTTATACCGGCATTAACAAGTTAATATAAACTTTCAGAATATTTCACACTTATATTATTGTTCTAGTTTTGGTCTGATACCCATTAGCCTCCAATAAGACAGAAATTCTAGCAGGCATACCCTGTATTGAAGTCTTACACATCTGCTGAATTGCTTGATCATCTTGCCACACTAATCGAATACCATTGACCATAGTTTTCTTAGCTGTTGGGTGAAAGATTTTCACTTTCGTCTACAGTACATTTCACACAGAGTCAATAGGGATCATATTTGGGCTGTTACTAGGCCATCCAATACAGGTATGTCACATCCACTAAAGGTATTCATTACACATTGCATTTGTGGAATGGAATACCAACCTACATGAACAGTCCATTACGTGATAGGAACCACTCGTTCATCATGTATATAATGAACCCTGCTACCACTTCTGGATATATTTTAGCATTCATGTTTCCCTCCACAACATGAATTTTCCCCCTACATATACAGAAATTGCACTTCATACCGTCACTCTCATGGGATCTTCATACTTTGCACCACATACTCCTTTTGGAATCCTTCTCCTGGCCACCTCCTGACTTACTCTGGGCTTTCATCAACTCCTGCAACTATTGTTTCATCACTGAAGGCAACTTGCAAACAAAGTATATTTGTTGAAATGGATAAAAGCGTCAATGAGAGAAGAAATCAGTAACAAGATCTTGCAATTTCGACGGAGTATTTCTGATAATAAACACAATCTATGAACTATTTTATGGATTTAAGTATTAACATACCTTTGACGAATCTTTAGATATGCAGTGTTTAAATGTTTTTGCCCAAGCAAGAAATCTTTTAATCATGGTGAGTGTCAGTTTTTGCTTTTTGTGAGGCCTTCTAGCATTCAGTCGGGCCTCAAAAAGTTTGCGTCACACAGAACATGATGAAACTTTGTAATCATGCTCTAGAGCCACAGCCTGAAGCTAAGTAGAAGTCCTACTACGATTTTCAACAGTTATCTGGCCAGCACACGTTTCAATCCTGAAGTTATTACCCATTTTCTAGCATATTTGCTCACTCTTTGTGACGAGGTTGCTTTGTTTCCACTCAGCTTTTGTGTAAACCTGCTTGCACAACTTGCACTTCCACCTATTTTGCTTATATCTTTCTTGGTTTTATCTCGAGTTTTAACAAAGCTTTAATTTGGTCACTTTTGCTTTGTGTGATATCTTGAATCCTACCCATCTACGTAAGATCAAGGTTTCAGGGCAAATGCCGCTGTAACTTTTCCTCTCCACACCTCACCCTCAAAACACCCAAGTAAGGATATATCTGCCAAATTGAATGGCCGGGAGTACCATTAGGTAGAGAAGAAGAAACTAGAAGTAGTGATGATGAATTTCTGAACACAAGAAATGAATTTACATTTCCCTGTGAAATGCTAAGGAATGGAAGAGTTAAATATACAAATTCTAAAATGGAAAAATGATCCAATCCAGTCACAAATATTTGCAAAGATGCATGTCAAAATTTAACAGTAATATGTATTAGCCACAGGGACACTGGAAGATAATGATGTAAAGCTATGCGAGGTTACTAACGGCTGTCAAATCTGAGTTGTACCTTGAAACAGCAAAATTGCTAATAATTTGCACATGTCTGTGAAATGGCACGCTAAGAGCCATAGTAATTACAGAACGTCCATAAATATAATATAATTTAATTTAATTCCAGAAAGAACGCTCCATATTCCGGGACACAATATCTTCACGGAGGAGTGAGAGGCAGCATTGCAAATTTGCGCTGAATTCTGGGTATCCAGACAAGAGTGATAACTATCCTCCACGATCAATGCCGAGACCACTAAACCAAGCACAGTCGTGCGTAGAAATCCTTAAACTATACGCGTAACCGCCAGAGCACCAACCAGGGCCTCGGTCATAGCTGGGTCCTGGTAAGCTCCCATTTTTCACTCCTGCCTTCCACAGCAACAAGAACCACCATCGATAATTTTGGGGCTCCTCATGTGGAACCCCGCCCTTTCCCGATACTTACATTCATTTCACTTTTTCTTTACATAGCCCAATAAAGAAACACGTAATTCCCTCTCTTGCTCTACAGCTACTACCAGTACTGCTATGCTACTACTTCTTTACTATTACTGATATTCGTGATACTACTAGTACTACTACAAGTATTACTACTAATACTAATACTACTACTACTACTACTACTACTACTACTACTACTACTACTACTATTACGACTACTACTTTTGCGACCAGTACCGTTACTGCTGCTGCTTCTCCGCTATTGTTACTAGTACGAATATTAGCACAAAATTGCTACTACTGCTATATTTGCTGCATGCTTCTTCTTCTGTTTGTACTGCTGCATCCACTCGCCTCACAGCTAACACTAATGCTACTGCTGCTGTTACTATAGTGCTGCAGCTATTTATGTTACTACGTTTACTAATATCACTACAACTGCAGCTGCTTCTGCCGCTGGCAATACTTCTGCTGTTGATAGTATACTGCTCTGAGATCCATACAATTATTGCTGATAAATTGATAATATTACTAATGCTACCACTACTACTGTTGCTGCTACTACTGCCACCATTATTACAATTACTGCATCTACTGCTTAGGAAAACTAACACATCCTGATATGCATTACCACGTAAATAATACTACCACTACAGCCGCTATCAACTATGGCAATACTACTAGTGTTGTAACTATTTATAGTAGAACTGGTGGTGCTGCTACTACGCCTACTGTAACTTCTACGACTGGTACTGCTTATACCTCTATTGTTGCTAATACATCTACTACGCTGCTACTACCAATATTGCTACTAATCTGCTACCACTACTTTTACTGCTACTATTACTTCCGCTTTCACGACTATTATATTACCACTGCTACTAAAACACTACTATTATTAATACTATTACTATTACAACTCTTACTACTATATTCGCCACGACTGCTAATCCCAGTTACAGCTGTTGTTGCTAATATCAATGCTGCTACTGCATTTAATACTATCGTACTTCTGCTGCTACTGTCGTTATTGCCACCAATATTTTTACTAACTCAGCTTTTACTCCCGGATGCTCGGGGTCTAATAGAGTAGGCTCGGGCGACATTGGAGGCGTTCAACCTGGAAACGTTCCGGACTCCGTATGTGCTTGCGTCCGTCGAACTACGGATCTTGTTGCCCTTCGGGTCTCTCATCCCTCCCTCCTGAGAGTCACCTTAGAAGCACAAGGGGCCAATTGGCCTGAATGCCATGATCTCCCCGGTTTTGAGGGACCCCTCCGTTCATCCGTATCTTCAGCTTTACCTTTAATGCTGCTTCTATCAATGCTATTACAACAGCTCCCTACTTTCTTTCCTGGGCGAGATATTCTCTTTTCCCAATAACT
The DNA here is from genome assembly GCA_030765065.1 of Deroplatys truncata. Taxonomy (NCBI): domain Eukaryota; kingdom Metazoa; phylum Arthropoda; class Insecta; order Mantodea; family Mantidae; genus Deroplatys; species Deroplatys truncata. Next base: position 333,289,936 of record CM060990.1, read on the forward strand.
AGCTTGGTATCCGATTTCTTTTGATTGTTTTATCTAAATAATAATACTGGACAATGGTAATCGACATTCAATGGAAACGATGGCTATTGGTCTAAGAAAAGCAACTTACGAGGCAGAGGCATCGGATCTCTAGAACCGGTGGGAGTGGAGGTGAGAGGGCAGGCCCCACCCAAACATTATCCAACGACTACCAATCATCAGCGGTAGGGAACCAAGCCAGATGCAGGAAAATGCGACTGGAAAAACCAAACAAAAGAAACAAATCCTAAAAAGTGAAAAATGGAAAAACGAAAATAATCCTTATCCTTTTAAAAGACGGCCATTAGTTGGAAGATCATCGCTAACTCATTTAAGACGAGAATCGACTGGAAGCATTAAAACCGAGTAAATAAGAAATCAAGAAAACTAAATTGATAAGTATTGAAAGCCTTATAAAGCAAGAAAAGGTAAAGAACACTATTTATTTCATCAGAAAAGGAATGGAAACAATACATTCACGAAGATTTAATGCTAAAAATAGCGAAATAACGTAAACTTTACGAAAACCAATAAAGCAAACTCTAAATAAAAGAAGTAAATTAAACGTACAATTAGTACGTTAGATGGATATATGAAAAGAATACCAGGTTTAACTAACTCTGTATCTCAAAAAATAGAAGAGGTCTCAGAGAAAATTAGTGTAAATGAAATAAAAGAAACAAATAAAGTAAGCTCTCACACTGTAAGTGAAAAGCAACACGAAAGGAAAAGGATAATAAATGAAGCAGATTATGAATTAAACAAGGATTTAAAGGAGCAAGAATTACAAGAAGTAGCAAATATCACCTGGCCGGAGGAAATATTCCAAAACAGCTAATATATGAGCAGAAAAGTGCTGAAGTGGGAACATGAAGACCTAATTGTCATCAATAAGGAGATATATAAAAGGAGATATAAGGATGCTCAGGAAGAAAACATCATGAATAATATTTTGTACAAAATTTGCAAATCCAAAAGGCGCTAGAGGGAGTAAATTAATTGCAGGGAAGATGATATGTATCATTACATCAAATGAAACACTCGGTGATGAATACAACACCCAAACAAAAAATAAAAAAGAGGCATAACTACCACATTGTTAGAGATGAGGGGGGAAATTCAATTAAAGATAAAAATAACCCAATGGTAAATTTGGAAATGACCTTCAATATAGATAATGAAAACGGAAGAATCAATTTTTCATATAACTACAGAACAAGCGGATGGCGGAAATGTATGTATTTCTGCAGGATAAATGATACAGAAATGTCAGTGTATATAAATAAACACAGCGAACTAGTAGAATAACTCAAGGAAACGATATGGAGGAAGTTAGGAAGAAGAAAGTACAAAATTCGGATAAAATAACCTAAACCCCATAGGCAAAAGGACAATGCAGATATAACATATGTAAAACCAAATGTAAATACTAAAGGAGTAGTTATCAATTAGAGGAGTAAAGATAGTGACGGAAGTGTAACACCACACATAAATGGAAATGACTTAAAGAACAGAAAATTTCAGCAGCCATTAACCACAAAACTAGAAACAATTGCAGAAATCGAAACGAGCACAAGAAGGCAATAAGTCATGAATTAAGATATAGATGAGACTGTACAAGAGAATATAGAAACAAAATTCTAAAATAAGTATTAAATACAAATGAGGAAAGCTTAAAAGGTGGTGGGAAAAGCTAATACACAAGGAGTAAAACACGCATTTGTAATCACAAATATTGAAGTGGCAAATAGACTCATATCTAAGACAAAAATAGGAGAACGATGGGATAGATGGAGGCAGCAAATATTTTTAAAATGTTCTACACATGCTATAGGGTAGGGCATAAGGCAAACCAGTCGTCCTCCGTGGTGTAGTGGGTACCATGTTAGCTTCTAGTTCCCGAGGTCGCGGGTTCAAACCCGGCGAAGGGCGATGGATTTTTTCGGGCGTAAAAATTCTTAGCATGGCTTCCTTCGCAAGGGAAGTAATGGCGGTAGTCCCGTGTCGTAGATTTACGGCACGTAAAAGAACCTCAAGCCTGCTAAAGAGGCCTCTGAACAAAATGTCCGGTCCTTCACGCCTAATGTAGAATGGAAAGCTTAGAAGCATAGCTGTTACAGAGCGTCCATATACAGAACTCGATTTAATTTTCATAAGGTAAGTGATTGCCGGAATAAACAAACAAAATAAATATTCCATAATTATGGAGAAACGAGCCATAAAATAAAATAACGCATAAATACGACAGAGTGCTATTTATGGCAATCAAATGAGCACAAGGCAGAGACAATGCGATGTCTGGATTGTGGGAAGCTTGTTGAAGCTCAGGAAAGTGAAACAAATACAAGTTTTTACAAAGCAAGCACAACAGTAACACAAACAAATCTCGATAGGAGTAAATGGGCTGTGGATCTCCTTTTAAATAAATGCACATTATATTGCACAGACTTAGCATTAATAGCATAGCTTAGTTTAAATATGACAAAATATAACCCGGCTTGGATAACCGATCAAAAAGCTTACGGAGCTATTCATATACCACAAAATGGCTTGAAGATGCATGAAACTGACAATGGTGAAGGATATGTGCAGATGGGAGTTCAGGATATGATTATTTACTCCTACTATGCCTCACCTACAATAAATGAGGAAAAGCTCCAACAATTTTTTTATTGAAATACCACATGTTATAGAGCAGCGTCAAAATATACAGTATGGGTATACTAATGGGAGGCGATTTCAATACCAAGGCTTATTGCTGGGGATCACCGATAGAGGATGAGGAAAGAAGTACACTGTCCTACATAAAAAATCGCTAGTATTTTTCCTACCTAAGGTTTTCACCTTCAGGTAACCAACTTTTACTCCACCCAGCCGGTATCGATTCTCTAATTAACTGGCCTGAAGAAACAATGCAGGGACATACAAATTAACCAATGAACGATGCTTATAATCTGGTGAAATGGAGAGGTGGTTAGGCTACCACCCCTATGAAAGAGTTTTGCTACGATTGGCACACAAGGAAAGACCAAACCAAAACAACATAATTCGGCCTTCTAGATGAAGGGGTGAAGAATTACTTGCATGTGTGATTAAACTAAACGACAGCTACGGCACTTGCATATACAATATCTTTTATCAGCGACATGGAGATGAAGGTTAAATTATTACCGCTAAAAAACGGCAATAAGAAAACCGGCATAAAGAATTGTAATGTAGAATGGAAATATAAGGTTTAAGTTGCAATGTTGTTCTACGGTCATACTTTGTGGCAGGTGAAGTACCCTGACAATCCAGTGACAAGAGTTATGCTCGAAAAACAGAGGTGTTCACGCCGGTAGGGGTGGAGCTAGATTTCGTCAGCACCAACATAAATACCTCCGTTTTATTATGGGCCACATATAATGCCCGCCATTATACACTTGCGGAGTGGATCAGCGAAGATTTTTATAACATTCTAAACAATGGTAGTATATCTACCTTTGAAAGAACTAATGAATCATCGTATATAGACATTACTGTATACTCAGCAGAAGTAGCAAGGTTAATCAGAAAATGGCATGTGAATGGAGAAGCAAATCTAAGTTATGATACAAATACGAGATACATTCAACTAGAAGAACTCTATAACGAGACTATGAAAATGTAGATATAGTAAATAATGAAAATTCAAAAAAAGAGAATAAAGACTCGTTACTTAAAAATGTGGAGCAGGAAACTGGAAGTGCACACTATGCACACCGACCAAAAGAACTTGGACAAGTAATGCAAAGTGCATGAAATAATGCTCTTAGAAAAAAATCATGGCTACCGAAAACACGAAGCAGCATACTGGTGGAATGAAAACATTACACACCTAAGTAAATGAGGCATTGAAACACGAAGAAGAGTGACAAGGGAAAATCGCAGCATTTGAAAGACATGATATACAAAATTATTACGAGATAGTCTTAAGGCTCTGAGAAGGCTAATGAACTAACAGAAAAGAATGCATAGGACAAACTGTGTAAACGGAGACCCATTAGGTACTGGATATTAAATGGAAATATATGGACTAGAATCCCGCTAGAAGTTACGGATGAAGAACAGGTAAAATTACTGAAATATTATTCCCAAAACATAGAGTTAATTCTTGGTCAGAAACAGAAGTTAATAGAAAAGGAATACCCGTATGGCCAGAAATGAAGTACTACGACTTGCAAAACGTTCTAAAACAGAAAAAAGAAGTGGAGCCTGGGGGAATTCCACCCACCAGAAGATATAAAGGCCATAGCAGAACAAAATAAATCAATGTATAAATAAGTAGTTTGTTTGTTAATGACGCTGTCCATTACCAGGTCACACCAGCGCCACCAGTATTCCGGAATTTCATCCCTCATGACTTCTTTTGCTTGCTAGTAAATATACTGACATGGGGCTGTCGCTTTTAAGCAAACTTAAAAACCATCGCTCCGGGCCGGATACGGCCTAATATCTTTGGATAAAAAATAAATTGACTCATATATAGAGTAATTGTTCGGAAACATTGGAGAATAGCGGTCATTAATTTAAGAACCCAAAAAGGAGATGAAAGTAAATCCTATAGACCACTCTGTTTAAAAAATGTAGAAGGGCAACTTTTTAAGCATATTACAAACAACAGATTCGTATAAGAGATCGAACTTAAAGAATACTTTCACAATCAGAATTGGATTTTAGGAAAAGCCTGTCGATACTAGATGCAACAGAGACTATAAAAAATGTTGTAGAAATAGAAATGAAAGAAGCAAACAACTATGCAGTCATTGTCACACTGGGTGTAAAACTGCTTTTAACTCAGCGCTATGGATGGGCATAATAAATGAATTATTTAATATGACTTATCTGCAGCTGTTTAGAAGATAGGAAAATACTAATAAAAGAGGAATTACCGATAGGAAAAGAAACTACTGGATATGCTATTGCTCTAAAATTAACAGTATGCGGTAAAACCACAGAGGAAGTGGCAGAAAAAAATTGAATGGTCTATCAACAAAATTCAAATTTGTATGTTCAAAAAAGAATGTTTGAATTAGAATTAGCTTCTGAGAAAACCAAAATGTATACTTTATAGACTAAAAGAACACTAAAGGAAATAAAAGTCAGTCAGGGGAATAAGGAAATAAGACCCCAAAGACATCCAAAATACTTAGGTATAAAAATTGGACATCACATGGTTATGGAAACGCACATAAAGCACGTAACTGGGAAAACGTAAATAACTATGGGAGCATTGGGACGAGTGATGACAAATATTGGAGAACCCAAAGAAGGAAGAGGAAATCTGCTCGGCAGTGTAGCCAGTACGATAATTTTATATGGTGCGCTTGCCTGAAAAAGTTGGATTGAAAATACAACATACGGGATATTTATTCAGAGAACACAAAGAAAGATCGCCATAAGAATAGATAGTGCTTACAGAACGATATCCACCAGGACAGTACAAGTGATAACGGGAACCACAACCCATGCATTTATTGGTTAAAGAACGCATACATGGAAATACAAGAAATAAAAACATTCAATAATAAAGAGAAAGCACGATGAAAAAATGCAGGACGAATAGGAATTAGAAACCGAAATGCCTCAACGGACGAAGACATTAATGCCAGAAATAGAAATATGGCTAATAAAAATGTGAAGAAGTTGAATATTATATTACACGATTCGTGTCTAGGCATGAGGATTTCAAAGCATAGTTATTCAGAACAAAAATAGTCAATATTGAAAACTGTCTATTCTGCTGTGAAAGTGATACACTTGAACATACTGTATTTAAATGTGACACCTACTGCAGCGCTACTATTACAATTCCTACTACTGCTTCTTCTGGTTCTGCTGCTGCTACTACTACTATGGCTGCTGCTACTGCTGCTGACTAGTTCGACTAAATTATTGCTACAACTACTACTACTACTACTACTACTACTACTACTACTACTACTACTACTACTACTACTACTACTACTATTACTTCTTCTACTGCTACTACTACTACTACTACTACCGTACGACCCACTGCTACTACTGCTACTAAATATTAATAAATTGGTACTACGATACACTGAAATGCAATAATAAAGCATAATCCAAAACACAAAATAAATAACACCTAAAAGTAATTAAAGTATAAGATAAGTCAACATTGTGCAGTTAACCATATCTTATATTTATGACATCTATCTCACCAGGTCCAATTGGAGTTATAATGCCAAGCAATATGGTCAACAAGTACTTATTTGACATTGAAAGGACGGGTTAATTTAATGGAATCCCAAAAAGAAAGAGCGCCTTGTTTCCATCAGAGCTTATGATGTGAAGTAACGTGTCATACGAACGCTTCTCACGCAGCTTTTTGATTGTGTGTACTTCAGAGTTCTAGAGGTAAAATTGCAATTTAGAATTTTAAAACGGCAGTTTTTATCTGTAATAGATATCGAAATACTTAGCAAAAACAAGTAAACTACGGCTATGCTGTTTAACCCGAGTCGGTGATCGTATATTTGCACAAATGTCAAACATCCATTGCACCAGACGTTTTCTGAGAAATATATTGGAGGAAAAACGCAAAAAGTCTCATATGCTAAATTTGGATGACATTATCCACCCTCTATTGATTTTTGGTGGGTATAAAAACTATTCTTACGAAAGCTTATATTTATACCTACTTCATTTTAACCGAGATAAACCTTTGCATTAATAGCTACTTTACACATTTCATTATAGATACAATGTGAACAGCGATAGTGAAACATTACAGAACTGGACGCTATATGCTGGCTTTAAAATTTCATACTCTTTCGTGTGATAGTGAGAAACAATTGAGTATCGTCAGAGCTTTAAAAAAATGAAAAAGTAATGAACAATTTAAACCGTTAATAACGGATATCTCGCCGCAGAAAAGGCTATTTTACACAAACTGTGTGTTTTAAAGAGTTCCACAGTTTTTGTATAGTACGATTTCGTCTCTCGTCTAACGTTTACCAGTTATGCAGTGTTATAAATAATTACTTCCAATTGAAGCTTCGCAGGCTATTCCCAGAATACTCAATATATACATTTTATTTAACATTGAAATATATTAAACATATGATGATTAATCAAAATCGTTAGAATAATTTTGAGAAGATTCAAAATTTTGAAAGCTCTTCCAGGTAAAGAGTAGTTTGGCGTCAGGGAATTATACTTAAAATTTGCGTCTCGGAACTTCAGGAGATGCTGAACCCAAATAACATAACGGAGATTTCCATTTTGGGTTATGGTGTTCACAGACACACAAACACAGAGGCACACAGACAGACATGAACCTTTTGCTGAAGATACTTTTTGAATTCAGGGGCCCTTAAACATGTATTACCGGTAAAACATCAGTTTGGAACTTTTAGGTGAAATGCGAAACCTTCTATAACTACTTGTACGTGTTAGGTGAATTTGTGTATATATAGAAAGCATATAACACATAGAAAGGTATATAAAGAGAGAGAGATGGGTCATTCTAGGAGGCGTGTTTTAAAAGTAAGTACCGATAATTTAAAAAAATAACGGAACAGTGCCTATCAAATCTTAATTATCATAGTTACCTTACACCTAGCACTAGTTCTCCACATAGTTATCGCCGTTATTGAGACACTTGTAACGAGAAACAGGATTTTGCATGCCTTCGTCAAAGAATAATGTCGCCTGTGATGAAAGCGAAGTCTGCACTACTTGTTTCAGAATATTATCGTCGTTGAAGTGTTATCCACCAACGAATTTCTTCACATGAACAAACAGATGACAATTGTTACCAAATTCGGGCCATAGGGAAGGTGGTCGAACTGTTCCCAAATAAATGATGCGATCAGATCTTGAGTCTGTTTGGCTGTGTGTGGCCGGGCATTGTCACTAATTTTCCCCATAAACCTCACACAGTTGGCAATGAATGTTTGCTTGCGTAATATTTCTCGCATTCGAAAAACAAATCACTGTTCTGACTTCATAGTCGGCGGGTCGTTTGATAGCTTTTAGCATTTCGAAACGCTTTAAAAACAGGGAAAAAACAAAGTGAAGATCGCTCCCAGCTGCGTCTGGCTTTCTAATGAATCGAGGAAGTGATCCTGCATGCTCAAAGTCGTGACTGTAACACTGCAGCGGCAAAATATTAAAAGGGTACTTACTTTAAAAACACGTCTCGTAAAAGTTTTCGGTCTGACCCTGAGATGTTGTGAAGGTGTTATGACAATAGTTAAGCAGCATCCTTTAAATGGCGAGCTATGAAGTTTAAGACGTGTAAGGATAGCCACTTGTTTGTGACGATCGCGTAAACAGCTAGTGTTAATGTTTTCTACAAAAATGATAAAAAACAAAATACAAACGTAGACAAATTACTTCCTTTGGAAGGGTGTAGCCCCAAAATAAATACAAAAGGAATTTTATTCGTCAGTAAGGTAATCCTGCAGTTCGTTTTCTGCGGTTAAAAGTGGGTTCATACATTTTTTTGTGGTTGTACATCCATTCAACATAAGTACTCAGGGCTCTCAAAACCACTCTGACCAATGAGACTGTGACAAAAATTGGCATTGTCATAATCAATGATCACTGACTGAACGTACGCGAGTTGGCCGACATTGTAACAACCTCGATAGGCAATTTCCATTACATTTTACACGAGCTTTTGTGTTTGAGAAAGCTTTCAGCCAATGGACCAGAAACATATTCGAATGGCCATTTCTAAAAATTGCTAGGCTAGTTTAACCGCAATTCCAGGGAGTTTCTCCGACATTTCATAATGTATGTGAAGCGTGGATTTATCATTACACACCAGAGAACAAGCAGCAGTTCAAAGAGTGGATGGTAACAGGTGGAAGTACACCATGGGTTTTCGGTTCCATCTGCAGGAAAAGTCATGACTGCGGTTTTCTGGGATTCTCATAGAGTGGTGCTCACAAACTACCCCAAGAAGGGAGAACTAACACTAGGAGATATTATGCTTCACCACTGGACTAACTGAATGATAATATTCAGCCTAAATGTCCACATATTTTGTGAGGCAAATTTCTCTTTCATTACTATAATGAGCCTTCACACATCTCGGGGATCTTTGGTGCAAAATTGCATGACCCTGATTTTCAACTCCTTCCACATCCACCATGTTGCCAAATTCGGATCTCTGAGATTACTTCTTATTCCAAAACCTGAAGAATTACCTGGATGGATGAAGCTTCACAATAAATAATGAGGTTGAAACTGAAATAAGCGCTTGTTTGACACACTTGGAGAGATCTTCTTTCACCGATATTATTAGAAGGTCATTGGACTAAATGTATTGGTCTACAAGATGACTAATTTTTATTATTTATTTATGGACGCTTTTTAACTACTGTGACAGCTCGTAGCGATCGCATTCTACATTGGGCATGAAAGACTGGCAATTTTGTTCAGAGGCCTCTTTATCAAGCTTGAGGTTCTTTTGCGTGCCATAAATCTACGACACGGGTCCTCCGGCTTTGCTTCCCTTCCAAAGGAAGTCATAATAAGGATTTTTACGCACGAAAAACTCTGTTGGCCTCCGCAGGGATTGAACCCGTGACCTCGGGTACTAGAGGATAGCATGGAATCCGAAACCACGGAGGACGATACAAGGTGGCTATGTTCAAAGAATGTCTCTAATGAAGTATCCCAGAGTGTTTCTATTTCGGAGACTTTATGGCGTTTATATAAAGTTCAAAGTAGCAATACCTAACAGAAACACTAACTTCATATATGTTCTGATTACAATCTATTGTCACGTGGCAGGCAAGGGGCACCACTGCATGTTATGTAGGTATTATTGCATCCTGGGTAGAATTTTATGCCAACGTGAGTTTTCACGACCGTAGTCCTCTAACTGCATTCTAAATACCTATTGCACTTCCGTAACGTCGGCTAGTAATCGCAAAATACAGTTAGTTTTATTATAAATATAAAGTAGTATGAGAATTTTACTAAATTGAACCTTCTAAAGAAACCAATGCAGCTGCAAATAGTGCAGACTATAAAATGTTTCCGTAATCCGTATTTAGTAAATCACATAGCGCTGACCTGCGAAACATTCATGACCCTTGTAGTCATCCAATAATTATTTTGGAAGCTCTTGGAGGTCGCTTTAAAAGACGTAAAAAGGAAACGATTACTTATAGTTCTCAATAATTTATCGAATAGAAAACACTGAAAACTCTGTTTCTCGATGGAAAGATAGCAGGTCAACAGACAGTGGAGCGGGTGGCAACTATGTTCGCATAATGGATATTGGATAAACGAGAAATAGATCTTAATCTCTTGTGTACCTGGAATCATTATCGAATTTCTTAAAAGCAAATGCTTTCTCAGAAACAAAACAAGAATATTCAGTCAGATTTTTATTTCTCGCTTAAGAGTAGCAACGCACTCATAACGGCTGCTGAATAGTGTGAATACATTATCATTGACAAGTCTCAAACAAATTGAACATAATCCTCTATGTTTAGTATTTTGTAATCTGGAATATCTACGTTTTATCTTAAATTTATTAAAAAATGTCTTAGGTAGCAGTTAAGGGCGTAAAAGACATAAGCAGATCCAATGAAATATTCAATCCTTGTAGAAATTGTGTACAAATCCTGGAAACTACTTTTAACTTCACGGTACCTCTATCAATTTCAACAATATTGCCAACTAATTAACTCTTCACCTCTTATTTTAGTTCAGTACCCTTAAATGTTATACAGCTTACAGAAGATACCTAAATTAACAAATAATGTGAAGCGTGACGCATGTGAGGATTGAAGTCTTCAGGAACATACATCGTACGGAATTTTGTGCGTTATTTGAGTTTTCTCATTAATATTTTTCTTCTGTAATGAGTCTCTACCAACATTACTTGTTCTCTCAAAGCACATCTCTTATACCATTGTAATGTTCACCCCCTGTATGGAGGCTTCAGAAAGTATTTCCAAGTATTAGAACAAGGAGGTTTTTAAAACACGCTGTCGCAGTGAGCAATAGAAAGAAGCTGACATAATATGAGGATATGGTTAGACTAATTATCCACAGTGGCGTTGTTTCTGGTGCAGCAGCTCTCTCTTCCAATCAGCATTCACCTGCTCCCTCTCCCTCTCCCCCTTCTCTCTCTCTCTGTCTCTCTCGCCCACTGGAACTCCTTTCCCTGGGCAGGAATACCAGCAGCTTGCGAATGTACAATTCCTGCTCCCCTTTCCCTGTTGTATTAATTAGCTAATTCTTCCAAGCTTCTCTTCAACCCCCTACCACCATTATGAACAGCCAGCAAGCAAAGTAAGAAACGGAGAAGGGCGGCGAACAGACAGAAAGAATAAGAAATAAAATAAAAAAGAAAAGGCAAGATAGAGTTAGAAGACGAAGTCGAGTGGAAATGTTAACTGAGACAGAGGAAGGAGAGAGAAGAGTGAATGAAATAAAGAAGACAAAGTATCATGGAGATGCGCCCTCTCAGAGGGGATGTCCGCAGTGAGGAGTAAAAGAGGCAAATTAAAGCGATGCGTCTTCGTCCTCAGGTTGTGCTGGGCGTGATCCATCACTAACACTTGCCTTTCCTTCTTATATGTAATGTGAGGAGAGATTAACCAAACTATGCTAACCGCACTAGTTAAATTCTCTTCCTGCAGTATCCCTGGAATCTGTTAAACTTGAGGCGGAACCGTCTTCTGTCCTTGTTTTCGGCATTGTGGTTTCATATCCCATGGAGCTGAGCGGCAGCAAAGTTTAACTGATCATCGTTTTGTGTAGCAAAAGCATACAGCAATGGCCATATTTACTGAAGCACCATTGTTCCATACCATTCACCACAGGTTTTAGAGAGTATGTAGTAAAAAAATGTGGCTTTAGACACTGTGTCATGCCGCGTGAATTTTCATCGTTCGTCACCGATTTCCCACAAAAACATTCCTATAGATTCACGTTACGCTTAATACTCTTTGGTAGTGTTCAAATATGTATTGTTTTATGGCTTGCAGAACAGCCTTATATCGGAAAGTTATACTTTAAGTCAGCTTTGTAATATATGAGAATTAGTAAATTACTTTCGGCAACTTAAGTTTATTCCCTTTTGAGCTATTTTTTCGCGTAGTCTCGTTTTCCTTTAAACATCCATCAAAATTTGATACAATGTTTTTCATACATCTCCGCTGCCATTAGAGTGTTTCATCAGCCAATTTGTTTCTCTTTGTGGTATAAACAATTCTGTATCAAAATCACCATGAGCGAGAACAAAGTATATTGGCGCTGCCGTTAGTCTGGCAATTGACAACGGCGATCCGTTATCACAGATGCAGTGATTCAGACTGGTGATTCGTAAAGTTTTCATACATACTTTCTGAAAGAAATGTCTAATTTACACATTAACGATATAGCGTGTAAATTAGACGGCCGTTTGAGATACAGAATTGCGATCTTCCAGAGGTTTCCCTAAAGGAATTGCTACCAGGACCTCGAGGTGACTGCTTCCAGGAGAGCAATAGCACAACCGAGGATAACAGACGCAGGTTCCAGCGCAACATCTGATGGATTATGTTCAATCAGACCATGGACCTACGGAAGATTAGACGTCTACAACCTACCAGGTTCATTACAATAAAAATATCACGAACACCTATACGTTTATTGAATTATCCGACGGTGTTTAAGTTTTTGCCAAAAATCTGAAAAAACGGCTTATGCTAAGTCAATAACGAGGGCTGCTGAACAAATACTGTAAGGCACTGCATAGTGCTGACTAAATTGATTAGGAAAATTCTTTGCCTTCCATAATAGTAGAGGTTTGCGCATTCGCTGTTGTACAGTAAGATTCTCATGGAAGAACTGCGAATGTATTGAAATATTTCCAAGATTAAGCGTATTTACACTGCAGCAGAATCATATAATTATACCTGTAGGAAGTAATGTTGAATTAATATACCAAGATTATCAGACGGAGCCGGGAGGCTGCAGTAGAGTTAACAAGGCAGCAAAACAAATATCTCTATTCCTGTATGCTAATTGTGAAGCGTTCCAGGTGTTCTCATCTTTCCTGCTGAAGCGAAGTATGCTTGGCTGGTCTCTCTTTGTCGCCTAGGAATACAGCTTTTAAAAACAAAATAAAACGCGTTAAGAGTATTTGCTGTATCAGATTAATATACAAGAAATTTAGTAGCAGGTAAGAAAAAAATGTTCTTGTTCTACAGTTCAGTCTGCGCCGGCATATTTGATGCCCACTAAAGACGTGATATTAAAGAGAGAAAACATATCACTATAGGTATATGCATATTAGATAAGTGACGCTTCTACGACGCAAATATTTCGTATTGTTTGACACTAGAAAGGTTGTATAGGTTTTGATTACATTGCTTTACTATTATTATTATATTTATTATTATCATCACCATAATGTTACTAATACTATTATTATTATTATTATTATTATTATTATTATTATTCATACTCATGTTCTTAATATAACTGCCTTTTTATTCTTATATTCTTATATTTCATACATTAGAATGATCTCTAATGTTTCATTTCTCTTTTGCTCCTGCTTCCTTTATTTTAAAACTACGGTCTTTGCGAATGTACAGTATAAATACTTAATATTTAGTTCTATTTTTATTAAATAACTCTTAATTGCAAAATGGTCTTTAATATATATTTTATACACACGTGAAATGCCATACCTTTTAGTGCATAAGCAAGGGTTTCCTAAGAAACTGTGCAGGGCAAAGCTCTTAACGTTTTTAAATGCATACTTATTCTCTTTTAAGCGTAATATAACCATGATTTTAAAGTAATCACTTCAGTACAGACATTAGACATTAGACGCCTTATTTTAGCTTTGATTTATCCAACATACACTTATTACTAAAATGATTACTGTTATCAGATATAAAGGTGTTACTTAGCTATAAAATAGGTGTTAAAATAAATATATTCTAAATGTTAGTTTGTTACAAGATGTAGCACCTACGGAAGCATTTATTTTGTATTATGGAATCACAGTTACGGAACAATGCAAAAAGATCTAACAATAAGCATAACGTAAACAGTTTAAAAGTGTAATAAGACAGTAATACTAATAATAATAATGGTAATCATAATCTCCAGAAATCATAGACAATCTTAAGTGGAAGGGTTACCAAAACCAATAGAAGGAACATTTTGAACTGTCACAAAACATTCTGTTTCCTTTAGTACGAAAACGGGACTTAAATAGCTGAAACGTCAGGGTAATGTTTGAAAATATTTTCAAGTACTTTTACGTGGATGTGACAGCTTTAATGAAGAATACTAATACCTTTTTCGCCATGAAAATTAAAGGCTCTTTATCATAAACAGGAAAGATGTCGCCGTGGAATTTGAAATGTCTGCATAAAAAGGCATTACAACGATTTTCTCTTAGGCATTACCGATTGCCATGTATGAGGCTTCATAATGTATGATTAATAATTACTTTCATGGTTAATCGTGGTTGTCATACCAGCAGAACAACCCAGGCTAGCCAATTGCTGAAAATCAGAAGTAGCATTAATGTTTCTACAGTGATCTTTCTTACTGTTTAGCTTGTAGAGGAATACTTACCACATAATTAGTATTCACAGGCGAATATTAGAATATGACCACAGATATGCCAATCCCTTACTGCATGGTGAGACATATATATTGCTTCAAAACCATATGGAGAAAAACAACGTTTCTTCTAAAGGGAGAAGACCCATAAAGTGATCCCATGCCACCAATAAAATATTATGTGTAAAATGAAATGGGTTGTGTAGATCTATTTGACTCGATAGACTGGGTAGCACAGAATTCAAATTAGGTCAAAAAATGGTAGCACAATATCATACTTCATATGTCTGACCTAGTTTGGTAAATGTGTGGATACTCAGTTGCACTCTCTCCGTTGTGCAGTGAGGTCGTATTGAGTGGGACTTATGTCCCGGTCTTCACCTCTTTCTTACAATCAGTTTGCCTGGTTTGTTAACATGAGTGTGTTTGTGGAAAGGCAGAATACTGTCAAGCTTAGCCATTGACTTAATGCGACAAAGGCCTTAGCTTACGAAATTCATTAATTGATTTACGACACCTTAAAACTCCCTATTGAGGATGTACCTATGATATGGATAATCTTATCAGGTGCTTTTATAGAAAGTTTCAGCGTAAATCGTTGCTACAGGACATTCTAGAGCTTATCCATTGAGAAACACCATTTATTTCTTCCACTGATGAAGGTTGTTGGACGCTCTATAACTACTATATATGTTAGCTTCCTATTCTATATTGAACGTGAAAGACAGGAGATTTTACTCAGAGGTCTCTTTATCAGGACTGAGGTTCTTTTATGGGCTGTATAAGAATCGCTAATGGTTATTGGTTACTGTTACTGATGAATGTGGCACAGTCAAATTGGAACATGCAGGTGTTAGACACTTGGTGGTGATACTGCACCATTTATCACTGAAGGTGTCAAGTGCTGTGGTTATTGATACTTTAAAATCCTATGGGTACATCCTAGCTTTCGCTAAAGAGCAATGGTCCCGGTGCTATCGTTATTTGACGAGTTGTGGCGCTCTGTACGCATCCTGCTCACCAAATATATATCTAGTTTTTTGTCCACGGAAACTCGGTAGTGAGCAAACCCCCAGGGTGGTAGAGCATTCGGATTGGACTATTTTGAACTCCAAGTGGGAATCAGCAGAGGAACCCCATTGATTGAGCTTAGTGTTAGTGGCTATGAGAAACAGTCGCCACCCCCTCTACCGATTGGTAAGCGTCGTAAGGGCGTTCGTCGTGGTACACAATGTAAGGTGCAGCGAGTTGAAGATACCTACCACCCATGAGATTCCTGTTCCGACCAGGCAGCAGCCGCTCCCTAAAAACGCCGCTGTCTTGGTTTACCAACTTCAACGGGAGACAACGTCTGTAGACTATATTGCTCCAACTCTTTCCGTTCTTCCTATCAGCTGGAATTATGATGTGGGCGGCTACCCGCCGGATGCACAAGAGTTATCATCATCTGAAGTTCCTTCTGGCAGTGACGTCGATGACCCCGCCCACCTCCTCTGAGGGGCTATCCCAATGTCCATTACTTAGTTGCCCTTGATTTGCAACGCTTCATTTGTTTGCTTTTGTTTTCTGTTTTCCCAGTATATTTTTGTGGCACCTTATCTTTTTTCTTAGGCTCTTGCCACTGTTTGGTTTCCTTTAATACCTCAAACATTTTCAATTCCTACCATTAATTTTAAGAGCAGTACTTCCACCATAAAACTAAGGTCCTTAAAATCGTTTCTAAGTTTCCATGACATTCATATTTTGTTTCTGCAATAGGTCAAAACCTCGAGTTTTTCTTTGATATCTAACCATTCGGCTTACGTGAATATTGATACAGACGCGCTAGGAACTGCGATTCTAGCGAAAGCCGGCATTTCCCTTGAATCGGTTGAGAGCTTCTTTAGCGACAAGGTATTAGTGGTGGTTTTCAAAACATCTGTATGTTAATATATGTACCCCGGCAGGCAGTCCTTAGCGACGTAAACGGAATTCTCTTTTTCAGACGGAGGTGCCCTATTTGTCACGTAACCTTCCAGAACGATATAGTTTTCGTGGTTATTTTACCTGTATGTTAGTTGCAGATGAGTGTAGAGATGTTTACTGGCCTAGCGCGCTATTGAATGCGATGACATCACAGCTGAGAATGGTTGAGGTCTGGAGCACGTTAGGTCGTTCTGTCCAGTTCAGTTAATTTTCTAGTAATTTTGCGGCTACACTTGATGGATGTTCTGTGTTTCCCAATGGTATAGAACTTTGAAAACTGAAGGGAAGTGTCTTATCTGCTCCGAGATTTATGCAAAACTTTATCCAGCCTTGGATTGCATGGCATTCCTAGAAACATAAATATGCCAATATAGAGGACTGGTGGGATTTTTTCGTGAAGGCTAAAATTAAAGCCTTTTGCAAACTTTATGCGTGGGATGCGTATCAAGATGAGTAATTTGTTTTTAGGTTTTATTATCGCTGTGTTTCGGATATTCAGGATCACTGTCAACACTCGCTGTTATTGGCAGTAAGCTGAATCACTACAAAGCCAAAATAACTACTATTTATTGACGTCGTATGAAAGGTGTTAGCATTCGTACAGAGCACAGCAAAAAATTTCAAACAAAACTGCTAATCTTTTTCATCTGATGTACAATTTTAAATGCCGCACAGTCCGGATGATTTTAAGTATCGGTGATACCAATGAAACCTTATTTAAACATACGACAGCATACTTTATGGTGTCGTATTTTTATCGATTGTTCTACACTTAAACTATTTGCCGCTCACTCGGGGTCCTCTCTGTCTCCCTTACAGCTTTACCCCATCCTGCCGATTTGCACGATTCTGAGAAGACAATCAACAACTGGTGTTCCTGGTTTATGAAACAGAACGTTATGTCGCCCTCTAACAACGAAAACATTCCAAAACGCCACGTATTGACGGTATTCCCCAAGTTTTTATGCGGCCGTTTTGGGCATCATCAGCGATGACCTTGTAGATATTTTGAATGTTATTCTGGAGCATAAACGTTTATGCAATTCGCAAAGAGGAGAGTTATGATGCTTATACTCAAGAGGGATGATTTATTCGACGTCACTCATTATAGGTTTATTAGACTACTAACTTAAGATTATAAACTCTGGCGCGGATGTTTATTGCGACCCCTGCTGCCGGATATCCTGCACCCCGCACAGAAATTTGGAGTGCCTGGTCGGACTGTTTTTGATGTGTTTTGTACGTTATGTGACATGGTCCTTTTTGCATACTCGGCAACGGATTACTTTAGCTTCCGTAGGTTTTCATAGCGCGTTTGATAGCGTATCACAGTCTTATTTATTTGAGGTAATTGTCATGCCATGTTTTTACTGAGGTTTTTGTGCAATACATAAATATAAGTATATTACAAATTAATGGATTTCTTTCTACACTTGTACCTGTTTTTTTTAAATGTTCTCCTGTTTTTCCAGGTTTATTATTACTGTGTTTTCTGTTTTACCTTTTACGACGTATTACCGCAATGACCGTTACACATTCCGGTCGTAGGTCAGTTGGTCAGGATTGCCCGGCTTCCGTTATTCTGTTTTCGTTGTCCTTGAACCGCTTACTTTATGAGTTAATTCAAACTATTGCCGGAATTTGTTTCGGGAATTAACGATTATCTATCTTAGCCTATGCCAATGATGTCAGTGTCTTATTGACAACGGACCGGGACGTGACCAGAATGAATGGCACTCTTCACAGCTATGGTGCCTTGCTGGTCTTATTGTCAGTTCGAGAAAGTCGAAAGCTTTACTTCTCTGAAAATGGAGAATGGTGCCACATATCCCTTCCTTCCACATGGTGCAGAATCTCAAAATTTTGGGTATACACTTTTCCGCGTCGCTACGCGAAATGCAGACATTGAATTTGCACCTGCTGATAAATAGTGCTCGCCTTGTTGGAAGGGAGCTGAGTAGAATTGTTAAGCCGATACGGAGCCATAAAGGATTTGCCGCCATCTGATAAGGTTCTTTGATCTATGCCGCTAGCCCCGCCCCCTCCCTTTGAGGCCTCACATGCCGCCCCGGTCGCGTGCCGCTAGCCCCGCCCCCTTCTCTTTGTGGCCTCACCTAATGCCGACAGGTTCTGTGCCGGCAGGTCCTCCCCCCTCCCCCTGTGGTCACGTGCCGGTGTCCCCGCCCCCCTCCCTCCCCCATACGCGTGTCCTCCCTCCCCTTTGTGTTCTGGTTGGTTCCCTGTGGATAGGTGGGAGAGTGTGTATTGTTCCTATACGGTGACTACATTCCCGCCCCCTCATTGTGACTTGTCTAAATCCCTACCGTGTGATTGGCTTGGGGTAGGGGATGTGCCGCTCGGGTGATGAGGTATAAGGGAATGGGGTTCTCGGTGCGTGACGTTGGCGGTGTGGGAATGCGATTCTCGATGCCTGCCGCACATCGGCAAATCGTTTGAGTACATAATTGCCTCAATCAATTAGGTAATGTGTGTTATTGAAAAAAGAATGCCCATCATATTACTACTAATGCAATTAAACGCGGTTCTTCGAGCAATTAAGTATTTTGATTGATTCGCGCGCACCTTGTCCTAAACCCCCCTTATATTACTACTATTGCAATGAAACGCGGCTAGTCGGTTGATGAATACATTTAAGTATTTTTTGAATGATTAATGTAATTGACTCGCGCGCAACTGTTCGTTATCGTATATGTGTGGTAGCATGTGTATAATTATTACGAGTAATAACATTTATTTAATTCTACTTTTGAGGGAAAATATATTTTGGATTTATAAGAATATTACAACACATAGATGAAAGGACAGACTTGACGTAACACTCGTTATCGCGTGATAATTGCGGTGGAACCTCGACCGCAACCTTCCACAGCGAGACGTTTCACACGAATGACTGACTCTCGATATTTGGACTGGCAAGTCGACTTCTGCATCCCCTCCACTCCCGCTTCAGTTCGCAACATACACTAGCGCGCCAAGTGGTAATATGAGTGAAACTCCAGCGAGTGTTCCCACACAGCGCCCCTGGCGGTCATATCCGAAAGTTGTGAATTCACCATATTTAAATTCGAGGTGTACGCAAGACGGCCATCTTAACTCTATATAATTCTGCGAAATATGATTCCGGAAAAAAATAAAGGGGAATTAACATGCAAGGGGCGTTCATGTCGGCTCCGGAGGAATTGATTATGAAATAAATAAAAAATAAATAAGACTCTCGCTGATCGATGAAAACAATGAATAATTAATGTAATTGACTCGCGCGCCTAGAGATATCTCACCCAATTATTCATCTACCATGAATATCTCACTTCTAATGAAACGACGCAGTCTATCGATTAAAAACAATTAAGTTTTTTTTGATTAATTAATGTAATTGAATCGCGCGCAATTGTTCGTTATCGTATATGCGCGATTATTACGCGCATATAACTATTACGGCTAATAACGTGTGTTTAATTCTTCTTTTGAATTGCGGGTTTATAAAAAATATTACATTGCTTAGATGAATTAAAAAGCAACTTAAAGCGAAATTGCAAATAGCTTGTATGAGACGTTAACACGAGAACCCTTTACGAAAAAACAAGACGCAATGTGACAGCAATGCCCCGTCCATCATGAGAGGCGGTTAAACCAGGACGCGTGGGTTTTCCCCACTACCTGCTCTTAATGGCTAGGGGTATCCAGCACATCGAGTACGCTTCAACTGACGTTAAAAATAAAAGCCCTCTATGTCTCTTCTCACACGAGAGAAGTAATAATTACAATTCAAAACAGGCGTACCTGTAAGTAACACGCACGAAGACTTCAAATATAAATTTTATATTCGTTTTAAATGTTCTTTCTAAAGACGTAGCGAACTTTGAGAAATTCAACGAATTATTCACTGGCGTACACTGCCTGAAAGAAATATGGTGTACACCCCCTGAAGAATGCATATGTAGACCCATTAGCAGACAACGGCAAACTCTTCCGCACCATTAATTTTCGTCAGAAGAATGTAAAAACAAGGTCTTGTATAGAGCTCTTAGTGAACAATAACACCCGTTTCCAATTCATTAAACAGGCTATGTGCTCTGAAAAACCACAGACCCTCGGGGTAAATAACAATTACCGGCACAAAAGATTTTCTTAAGAGCTTCCTCTGTCCAGAAATTCCATCATACACAGGGGAAAACCAATCTAGACATGTTTTAAGCTTACCACAAAAAATGTTTTCCGATAATTAATATAATTCTACATGAAGAATATTAATGATTTAAGTTTTCAATTAAACGTATACTGTATAGATTCTGTACTTAAACATTCGATTGTATCTTTGTCATTATTTAAATACTCGCGTACAAGAAATGCAAACATGATATCAAAAAATTAAACTGATTTTTTTTCGGGATGTTAAACAAAGAAATATGATTTGGCGAGAGTAATATGAAGAATAAAAAGTATTCAGAATGATATTACATACGTTATTAAAATAAGGCTCTCGCTGATCGATGAAAACAATTAAATATTTTTTTATTAATTAATTGTATATGAATTGACTCGCGCATTTGCTTGCTGTCGTATGTGCATGATTATTACGACTAATAGCATTTGTTTAATTCTAAATAATGAAATATGGAGCCTTGCCTAAACAATCCTCGTTACTCTTAATTTATTCCATTTTTAAAAAGATTGGGCTTAGTAAACATAGGACGAGTACGATTTTAAATACCCCATCCATTCGAGAGATATTTTTCGAATATTCCAGCATGTTAATATAAACTTAATACACACACACGCACAAATTCATTTCAAGTAATCTAACGATATTGAATAAAATATTAAATGTTTAAGATATTGTAATGAGAAATGAATTGTATATCTCGAATTTTCTGGGCCGCAGGCTGCAGGATCGCTCATCAAATACCGTAATGATTCAGACACCCGAACACCCGAATGGTAAGCATTCTTCAGAGTTTTTAAATAAGTAATGTAACAATTCATATTAACTTCTTGTTCATATTCTTTATTATTATTTGTATTATTATTTCCAGGAAGTGGACTTTATTTTGGTATCGACCATCCATCGAGCGCTGCACAGGCAGCGCCAGGCTTCCAGACCTTCCTGGTACCAAATCATCATGGAGGCGGCTCTACCATCCGTACATGCAGCAACACTCGTAAGGTGAGAATTTACAGACGGGTGTTTGAGGATTTTAACTAAAAAATTACATGATAGTAGACATACAATGTCGATTCTGGCACACAAAGGCATGCCTCCGACAGCATAGAGTTCTGGATTGTATAAGGAGAAAAGGATATATTTAAGGGGAGTTTCTCACCCATATGCAGTCACATAACTCTTTCGGTCTCCCAGAATGCTATGTATTTTTCACGAGGGTGTTTAAAACATGTATTTTTTTCACGTATAGAGTGTAGATTCTTTAGAACTCTGTACTTAAACATGCTATACTATTATTTATTTATTTTTTCCAGGAAATGGACTTTATTTCGGAGGCGGTATCGGTCAACATGCGACCGCTGCACCGGTAGCATCAGGCTTCGCGAGCGTTGTACCAGCAGGCTTCGCGACCGCTGCACCGCCACCTCCAGGCCTCCAGACCTTCCTGGCACCAAATAAGCAGGGTGGGGGCCCTGCCCCATACATGCAGCAAGCACCGAACGGTAAGAATTTTTTCAATATTTTATGAAGTTCTTTTTACACATTCTATATTATTATTATTATTAATATTGTTATTATTTTCAGGAAGTGGACTTTATTTCGGAGGCGGGTTTTTTCTGGGAATGTCTCCAAAGTATTCTTCATTCTGAACGACTTTTGCAAAACTGATAAACCATAAGAGATAGACAAAATTTTACTACACAAAAAATGGAGATCGCGTTAAAATACATAATTTATAACATATACATTCTTGTTGTTGAGTAAATCGTTTTTCGAGATATTGCTTGTTATTCCATTAAAATTTTCCAATACTTATACTTTTTCTCAAATTCATTATTCTTGTTTTATGTCCTCGATATGCAAAGAGAATGGAATGCACCACATAGTAACCAGCGTTAAAATATTTGACTATCGCTTAAAACCTATCATATTCACATTGTATCGTCATGAAAATTACCAATAACATTGACATCCCGATATCTCGATTAACATGAAGCATATAGGGAATAAGTGCTTGTAAAAAATAGTTTGTACAAGAGTAGAGAAAGCCATGTGAGTGTACACATCAGATTTTTTGATATTGGTTTAAATTTTCAAATACTTTTAACTTTTCTCAAGCGGTAACTCGCTATTCGTTTTTTCCCGTGGTAATGCATAGAGAATAGAATTATAAAGCCATCACATAGCATCAGACGTTCTTTAAACATCTGTAACGTGTCTATTCACAATCGAAAGGTTGCTGGTTCGAGGAAAATTATATCTACAGAAACAATACATTATTTTCGCTCTATGATTAATTTGGTAATGTAACAATAATTAACAATGAATTTTTAGCGGTAAATGTAAAAAATAAAATATATTTTTTATTTCCTAGCGTCATACGCAGAAGCATTCCCCTTAAGGAACGCTGGCGTGAGCGATGGTTTCCCCCATAACGGGTTTAGACTTGCTTACGAAATGTCCCTGTGCGAGGCTAGCATTTCCCTCTCCTTCTCGAATTTTTGGAGTAGCCAATCAAAATTGCTGTATTATATAACGTCACACCTCTCACCCCTTCAGATTTTTATCAGGCGAAGCGATATAAAAGCAGTAGCTTCCCCAGCAATTTCACTGTATTGTGACAACACAGCGAGCTAAGATCTCCGCAAACTTTTCTCATTCAAAGTGAAATTTCAACGAACATCATGTCTGGTAAGTTGTAACAAAACACTTCATTTACTTTAAAAGTTAAATTATTACTCTGTACATTTAACTTATATTCGCGTTCTTGTTTTTAATGCATGGCATTTATATGCGAATAGCTGAGCATTCTAAAAGTTAATAGCTAGACAAGTGAATTTTCTGAAATGTGAACAGTTTAGTTAAGTATTCATTTTAGGCAAGCTTATTCTACATTTAATAGCTAACAGCGCGAATTCTCAAAATGGGAACAATTTAGTTAAGTATTCACCTTGTTGAGTAATTATTATTCCAGATATTTAAATACAGGATTTCACAGAGTGA
The DNA here is from genome assembly GCA_030765065.1 of Deroplatys truncata. Lineage (NCBI taxonomy): Eukaryota > Metazoa > Arthropoda > Insecta > Mantodea > Mantidae > Deroplatys > Deroplatys truncata. The sequence continues at coordinate 333,313,691 of CM060990.1, forward strand.
ATTATATTCCTTTTTGGAGAAAATACAATTACTTGAATACCTTATTAACGTTTTTGCTTTAGAATATTACAAAAAGTCTGTTGCGCGAATCATTCGCTCTAACAAAGTAAATATCTACATTATATTAAAACATTTAAATTGAAAAATACAGTACTTAATGAACTTCATTAGTGAATCAGAACCTCAATTATATTTACACATATTATCATTTTCAGAAAAAAGTTAATAAGTTTGTAACTTTCAAATAAATGAAATTTTTGTTATGCAACACATTCTCTAATAAAGAATATGTTTTTTTCTCTTCCTAATGCAGAAAGTTTGACATCTCAACTTAACACATTGGCTGAGGGTAGCATTTACCCAGCCGTTCAAAGACTACAAGATCTTCAGCCAGAGGAGCCTTATAATATAAAATCCTTAAGAAAAATTGATACTCGATACGGTGCTAGAGTCGTTGCACTTTTAGAGAATAAGCAAGTGTTTCTCCCGACAAGATATTCAACCCTAACAAGCCAACAGTTGGAGGAAATGCCTGGGAAGTTTCAAATGGTATATCACGGAGTAGTACCAGCCGGCAAGTTTAAGACATGTAAATTGTCTTTTCTTCCTATTAAGGTTTGTAGAAATAATTCAGCTATCCTTTCAAAGCTTCATTTAGAGTTACATTCGTTGAGTTTATAAATTCGCACTTCAGTAGGATAACATTTGTCTAAAGTATACATCAATATGTAAAAAAATAACGTCCAGGATGTAGTCTGAGCGAGGATCTGCAGAAAGAAGTTTAATAGTCTATTCACTGATTGTTTACCTCAAAGCAGATACCTACAGTAAGTTTCAAATAATTTCCAGCACGATAGCAGTTGTCAAAAGCAGGCATCACTGTATTAAAAAATATGTGTAAATAATGTCTAGATTGTACTCTGTGTGATTTCGTGCAGAAAGAACTTTAATACCCCTTGCAGTGATTCTCCACATCGAAGTATATACCTACAAGAAGTTGCAAATAATGTGAATGTGTGTTACAGGAATGCCCAGCTGAATGTAAATGAAGAGGAAGAACAAGATAGCTTAAAACATCATAAACAGAAATGTGATAGGAACATTCTCAACACCTCCCAGTAACCTCAATCAATGAAGAATTGCACCAGTGCGGAACATACATGGAAAAAACATCCGAGTGTGTAGAATATAACAATAATATATATATAATTATGTACTCATTATTACTGCTATACCAGCCTATACCATTGATTTCATAAATAATTTCATAATTGTTTAAGGAGAATGCCTATCTTAAAAACATTGATGCTACATGAACTATTACTGAAAGAGACTTGAATAAATGGGAATCTAGAAGCCAGAACCATCTTAATATTGGGCTGTATGATATGAGGTGTATAAAAAGATTAATAAAAAAATGAGGTCTATGTAATATAAACAACATTTATTTTTTATAAACATTTTCCTATTACATTCCTATACAAAAAAACATACATATTTCCTAAAGACAAAGGTGATAGTCTAGACATTCTAAAACACTCAGTTATATAATCATATACATCACACAGAAAGAGACCTGCATTATCCATAAAAAACTAAACATCTCAAGAATGTCTGGATGATGTATTTTATAAGTACAAGGTTTTGATATTTCAAAGTTCCTGTTAACCATGACTGTAATTGATTAACACAATTTCTCGATCCTGTCATGCTATAACTTTAGAAGCTTTCAGCTTACTTATAATCTCCTCAATCTCTTGTGTGTGACTATTATTACCAGCATTCCTCGATGCAATTAGTAACCTCAATATATTTACTAGTCTATTTGGATTTTCAAGCGTAGATATCACTGAATCATCATCATATGAAGATTTCATATTCTCGCGACTCCCGCTGTATCCAGATTTTTCACCATCAGTAGTCTCCAGTGAAGGACAGAGGCTTGATCCGGTATAACATCCCCCTCTATACATCTTCGGATCTTCGAGTGTAGGAGAGAGAGTCGATCCAGTATAACATGTTGCTCTATGAAGCTTAAATCTTGACAAAGAACGATTCTTAAAAATCCGCTCGCATATACAGCATCTAATGACGTGTTTTCCTCCATGTGTAATGTATGAAAAATTGAGTTTCTCATCCGCTTGTTGCACAGATTTTCTCCGGCAGGAGCTCATGCTAAAACTAAAAGAAATTAAATGAATACGGGAATGCTAACGCTCGAAGGAATTAAAAGCGAATGAATGAATTCATAACACGCAGCTATGTATATATTCAGTGTGAGGACGCCGGAGGGAATCGCAATCTTCGCATAGCAGCGGGAAAGGATGCTCTCTGGAAACATTTGTGGAGAAGGAGGCTCTCAACAGAACATGGCGAATGCGAGCATGGAAAAAGGATGCTCTCTGGGAACATTCGTGGAAAAAGGATGCTCTCAACAGAACATAACGAGTGCGAGCATGGAAAAAGGATGCTCTCTGGAAACGTTTGTGGAAAAGGCTGCGTAACAAAGGAATCATGCCATGTAACAAAGGAATCACGCTAAGTAACAAAGGAATCACGCTATGTAACAAAGGAATCACGCTATGTAACAAAGGAATCACGCTATGTAACAAAGGAATCACGCTATGTAACAAAGGAATTACGCCATGTAACAAAGAATTCTCGCTATGTAACAAAGGAATCGCGCTATGTAACAAAGGAATCGCGCCATGTAACAAAGGAATCGCGCCATGTAACAAAGGAATCGCGCCATGTAACAAAGGAATCGCGCCATGTAACAAAGGAATCGCGCCATGTAACAAAGGAATCGCGCTATGTAACAAAGGAATCGCGCTATGTAACAAAGGAATCGCGCTATGTAACAAAGAAATCGCGCTATGTAACAAAGGAATCGCGGTATGTAACAAAGGAATCGCGGTATGTAACAAAGGAATCCCGCTATGTAACAAAGGAATCGCGCTATGTAACAAAGGAATCCCGCTATGTAACAAAGGAATCCCGGTATGTAACAAAGGAATCACGCCATGTAACAAAGGAATCACGCCATGTAACAAAGGAATCGGGCTATGTAACAAAGGAATCGCGGTATGTAACAAAGGAATCGCGCTATGTAACAAAGGAATCCCGCTATGTAACAAAGGAATCCCGGTATGTAACAAAGGAATCACGCCATGTAACAAAGGAATCACGCTATGTAACAAAGGAATCGCGCTATGTAACAAAGGAATCGCGGTATGTAACAAAGGAATCACGCCATGTAACAAAGGAATCACGCTATGTAACAAAGGAATCGCGCCATGTAACAAAGGAATCGCGCCATGTAACAAAGGAATCACGCCATGTAACAAAGGAATCGCGCCATGTAACAAAGGAATCGCTCTATGTAACAAAGGAATCACGCCATGTAACAAAGGAATCACGCCATGTAACAAAGGAATCGCTCTATGTAACAAAGGAATCACGCCATGTAACAAAGGAATCGCGCCATGTAACAAAGGAATCGCGCCATGTAACAAAGGAATCGCGCCATGTAACAAAGGAATCACGCCATGTAACAAAGGAATCGCGCCATGTAACAAAGGAATCGCTCCATGTAACAAAGGAATCGCGCTATGTAACAAAGGAATCGCGCCATGTAACAAAGGAATCGCGCCATGTAACAAAGGAATCGCGCTATGTAACAAAGGAATCGCGCTATGTAACAAAGGAATCCCGGTATGTAACAAAGGAATCACGCCATGTAACAAAGGAATCACGCTATGTAACAAAGGAATCGGGCTATGTAACAAAGGAATCGCGGTATGTAACAAAGGAATCGCGCTATGTAACAAAGGAATCCCGCTATGTAACAAAGGAATCCCGGTATGTAACAAAGGAATCACGCCATGTAACAAAGGAATCACGCTATGTAACAAAGGAATCGCGCTATGTAACAAAGGAATCGCGGTATGTAACAAAGGAATCACGCCATGTAACAAAGGAATCACGCTATGTAACAAAGGAATCGCGCCATGTAACAAAGGAATCGCGCCATGTAACAAAGGAATCACGCCATGTAACAAAGGAATCGCGCCATGTAACAAAGGAATCGCTCTATGTAACAAAGGAATCACGCCATGTAACAAAGGAATCACGCCATGTAACAAAGGAATCGCTCTATGTAACAAAGGAATCACGCCATGTAACAAAGGAATCGCGCCATGTAACAAAGGAATCGCGCCATGTAACAAAGGAATCGCGCCATGTAACAAAGGAATCACGCCATGTAACAAAGGAATCGCGCCATGTAACAAAGGAATCGCTCCATGTAACAAAGGAATCGCGCTATGTAACAAAGGAATCGCGCTATGTAACAAAGGAATCGCGCCATGTAACAAAGGAATCGCGCTATGTAACAAAGGAATCGCGCTATGTAACAACGGAATCGCGCTATGTAACAACGGAATCGCGCCATGTAACAAAGGAATCACGCCATGTAACAAAGGAATCGCGCTATGTAACAAAGGAATCGCGCTATGTAACAAAGGAATCGCTCTATGTAACAAAGGAATCACGCCATGTAACAAAGGAATCGCGCCATGTAACAAAGGAATCGCGCCATGTAACAAAGGAATCGCGCCATGTAACAAAGGAATCACGCCATGTAACAAAGGAATCGCGCTATGTAACAAAGGAATCGCGGTATGTAACAAAGGAATCGCGCTATGTAACAAAGGAATCGCTCTATGTAACAAAGGAATCACGCCATGTAACAAAGGAATCGCGCCATGTAACAAAGGAATCACGCCATGTAACAAAGGAATCGCGCCATGTAACAAAGGAATCGCGCCATGTAACAAAGGAATCGCGTTATGTAACAAAGGAATCACGCCATGTAACAAAGGAATCGCACCATGTAACAAAGGAATCGCGCCATGTAACAAAGGAATCGCGCCATGTAACAAAGGAATCGCTCTATGTAACAAAGGAATCACGCCATGTAACAAAGGAATCACGCTATGTAACAAAGGAATCGCGCTATGTAACAAAGGAATCGCGGTATGTAACAAAGGAATCGCGCTATGTAACAAAGGAATCGCGCTATGTAACAAAGGAATCGCGCTATGTAACAAAGGAATCGCGGTATGTAACAAAGGAATCGCGCTATGTAACAAAGGAATCGCGCTATGTAACAAAGGAATCGCGCTATGTAACAAGCTCATCACGGTATGTAACAAACTGATCACGCTTTGTAACAAACTGATCAGGCTATGTAACAAAGGAATCGCGCTATGTAACAAGCTCATCACGCTATGTAACAAACTGATCACGCTATGTAACAAAGGAATCACGCTATGTAACAAAGGAATCACGCTATGTAACAAAGGAATCACGCTATGTAACAAAGGAATCACGCTATGTAACAATGGAATCACGCTATGTAACAAACTGGTCAGGTACATAGCGCAATCAGGTTGTTACGCAGCCTTTTCCACAAACGTTTCCAGAGAGCATCCTTTTTCCATGCTCGCACTCGTTATGTTCTGTTGAGAGCATCCTTTTTCCACGAATGTTCCCAGAGAGCATCCTTTTTCCATGCTCGCATTCGCCATGTTCTGTTGAGAGCCTCCTTCTCCACAAATGTTTCCAGAGAGCATCCTTTCCCGCTGCTATGCGAAGATTGCGATTCCCTCCGGCGTCCTCACACTGAATATATACATAGCTGCGTGTTATGAATTCATTCATTCGCTTTTAATTCCTTCGAGCGTTAGCATTCCCGTATTCATTTAATTTCTTTTAGTTTTAGCATGAGCTCCTGCCGGAGAAAATCTGTGCAACTAGCGGATGAGAAACTCAATTTTTCATACATTACACATGGAGGAAAACACGTCATTAGATGCTGCATATGCGAGCGGATTTTTAAGAATCGTTCTTTGTCAAGATTTAAGCTTCATAGAGCAACATGTTATACTGGATCGACTCTCTCTCCTACACTCGAAGATCCGAAGATGTATAGAGGGGGATGTTATACCGGATCAAGCCTCTGTCCTTCACTGGAGACTACTGATGGTGAAAAATCTGGATACAGCGGGAGTCGCGAGAATATGAAATCTTCATATGATGATGATTCAGTGATATCTACGCTTGAAAATCCAAATAGACTAGTAAATATATTGAGGTTACTAATTGCATCGAGGAATGCTGGTAATAATAGTCACACACAAGAGATTGAGGAGATTATAAGTAAGCTGAAAGCTTCTAAAGTTATAGCATGACAGGATCGAGAAATTGTGTTAATCAATTACAGTCATGGTTAACAGGAACTTTGAAATATCAAAACCTTGTACTTATAAAATACATCATCCAGACATTCTTGAGATGTTTAGTTTTTTATGGATAATGCAGGTCTCTTTCTGTGTGATGTATATGATTATATAACTGAGTGTTTTAGAATGTCTAGACTATCACCTTTGTCTTTAGGAAATATGTATGTTTTTTTGTATAGGAATGTAATAGGAAAATGTTTATAAAAAATAAATGTTGTTTATATTACATAGACCTCATTTTTTTATTAATCTTTTTATACACCTCATATCATACAGCCCAATATTAAGATGGTTCTGGCTTCTAGATTCCCATTTATTCAAGTCTCTTTCAGTAATAGTTCATGTAGCATCAATGTTTTTAAGATAGGCATTCTCCTTAAACAATTATGAAATTATTTATGAAATCAATGGTATAGGCTGGTATAGCAGTAATAATGAGTACATAATTATATATATATTATTGTTATATTCTACACACTCGGATGTTTTTTCCATGTATGTTCCGCACTGGTGCAATTCTTCATTGATTGAGGTTACTGGGAGGTGTTGAGAATGTTCCTATCACATTTCTGTTTATGATGTTTTAAGCTATCTCGTTCTTCCTCTTCATTTACATTCAGCTGGGCATTCCTGTAACACACATTCACATTATTTGCAACTTCTTGTAGGTATATACTTCGATGTGGAGAATCACTGCAAGGGGTATTAAAGTTCTTTCTGCACGAAATCACACAGAGTACAATCTAGACATTATTTACACATATTTTTTTAATACAGTGATGCCTGCTTTTGACAACTGCTATCGTGCTGGAAATTATTTGAAACTTACTGTAGGTATCTGCTTTGAGGTAAACAATCAGTGAATAGACTATTAAACTTCTTTCTGCAGATCCTCGCTCAGACTACATCCTGGACGTTATTTTTTTACATATTGATGTATACTTTAGACAAATGTTATCCTACTGAAGTGCGAATTTATAAACTCAACGAATGTAACTCTAAATGAAGCTTTGAAAGGATAGCTGAATTATTTCTACAAACCTTAATAGGAAGAAAAGACAATTTACATGTCTTAAACTTGCCGGCTGGTACTACTCCGTGATATACCATTTGAAACTTCCCAGGCATTTCCTCCAACTGTTGGCTTGTTAGGGTTGAATATCTTGTCGGGAGAATCACTTGCTTATTCTCTAAAAGTGCAACGACTCTAGCACCGTATCGAGTATCAATTTTTCTTAAGGATTTTATATTATAAGGCTCCTCTGGCTGAAGATCTTGTAGTCTTTGAACGGCTGGGTAAATGCTACCCTCAGCCAATGTGTTAAGTTGAGATGTCAAACTTTCTGCATTAGGAAGAGAAAAAAACATATTCTTTATTAGAGAATGTGTTGCATAACAAAAATTTCATTTATTTGAAAGTTACAAACTTATTAACTTTTTTCTGAAAATGATAATATGTGTAAATATAATTGAGGTTCTGATTCACTAATGAAGTTCATTAAGTACTGTATTTTTCAATTTAAATGTTTTAATATAATGTAGATATTTACTTTGTTAGAGCGAATGATTCGCGCAACAGACTTTTTGTAATATTCTAAAGCAAAAACGTTAATAAGGTATTCAAGTAATTGTATTTTCTCCAAAAAGGAATATAATTCACTCTGTGAAATCCTGTATTTAAATATCTGGAATAATAATTACTCAACAAGGTGAATACTTAACTAAATTGTTCCCATTTTGAGAATTCGCGCAGTTAGCTATTAAATGTAGAATAAGCTTGCCTAAAATGAATACTTAACTAAACTGTTCACATTTCAGAAAATTCACTTGTCTAGCTATTAACTTTTAGAATGCTCAGCTATTCGCATATAAATGCCATGCATTAAAAACAAGAACGCGAATATAAGTTAAATGTACAGAGTAATAATTTAACTTTTAAAGTAAATGAAGTGTTTTGTTACAACTTACCAGACATGATGTTCGTTGAAATTTCACTTTGAATGAGAAAAGTTTGCGGAGATCTTAGCTCGCTGTGTTGTCACAATACAGTGAAATCGCTGGGGAAGCTACTGCTTTTATATCGCTTCGCCTGATAAAAATCTGAAGGGGTGAGAGGTGTGACGTTATATAATACAGCAATTTTGATTGGCTACTCCAAAAATTCGAGAAGGAGAGGGAAATGCTAGCCTCGCACAGGGACATTTCGTAAGCAAGTCTAAACCCGTTATGGGGGAAACCATCGCTCACGCCAGCGTTCCTTAAGGGGAATGCTTCTGCGTATGACGCTAGGAAATAAAAAATATATTTTATTTTTTACATTTACCGCTAAAAATTCATTGTTAATTATTGTTACATTACCAAATTAATCATAGAGCGAAAATAATGTATTGTTTCTGTAGATATAATTTTCCTCGAACCAGCAACCTTTCGATTGTGAATAGACACGTTACAGATGTTTAAAGAACGTCTGATGCTATGTGATGGCTTTATAATTCTATTCTCTATGCATTACCACGGGAAAAAACGAATAGCGAGTTACCGCTTGAGAAAAGTTAAAAGTATTTGAAAATTTAAACCAATATCAAAAAATCTGATGTGTACACTCACATGGCTTTCTCTACTCTTGTACAAACTATTTTTTACAAGCACTTATTCCCTATATGCTTCATGTTAATCGAGATATCGGGATGTCAATGTTATTGGTAATTTTCATGACGATACAATGTGAATATGATAGGTTTTAAGCGATAGTCAAATATTTTAACGCTGGTTGCTATGTGGTGCATTCCATTCTCTTTGCATATCGAGGACATAAAACAAGAATAATGAATTTGAGAAAAAGTATAAGTATTGGAAAATTTTAATGGAATAACAAGCAATATCTCGAAAAACGATTTACTCAACAACAAGAATGTATATGTTATAAATTATGTATTTTAACGCGATCTCCATTTTTTGTGTAGTAAAATTTTGTCTATCTCTTATGGTTTATCAGTTTTGCAAAAGTCGTTCAGAATGAAGAATACTTTGGAGACATTCCCAGAAAAAACCCGCCTCCGAAATAAAGTCCACTTCCTGAAAATAATAACAATATTAATAATAATATAGAATGTGTAAAAAGAACTTCATAAAATATTGAAAAAATTCTTACCGTTCGGTGCTTGCTGCATGTATGGGGCAGGGCCCCCACCCTGCTTATTTGGTGCCAGGAAGGTCTGGAGGCCTGGAGGTGGCGGTGCAGCGGTCGCGAAGCCTGCTGGTACAACGCTCGCGAAGCCTGATGCTACCGGTGCAGCGGTCGCATGTTGACCGATACCGCCTCCGAAATAAAGTCCATTTCCTGGAAAAAATAAATAAATAATAGTATAGCATGTTTAAGTACAGAGTTCTAAAGAATCTACACCCTATACGTGAAAAAAAATACATGTTTTAAACACCCTCGTGAAAAATACATAGCATTCTGGGAGACCGAAAGAGTTATGTGACTGCATATGGGTGAGAAACTCCCCTTAAATATATCCTTTTCTCCTTATACAATCCAGAACTCTATGCTGTCGGAGGCATGCCTTTGTGTGCCAGAATCGACATTGTATGTCTACTATCATGTAATTTTTTAGTTAAAATCCTCAAACACCCGTCTGTAAATTCTCACCTTACGAGTGTTGCTGCATGTACGGATGGTAGAGCCGCCTCCATGATGATTTGGTACCAGGAAGGTCTGGAAGCCTGGCGCTGCCTGTGCAGCGCTCGATGGATGGTCGATACCAAAATAAAGTCCACTTCCTGGAAATAATAATACAAATAATAATAAAGAATATGAACAAGAAGTTAATATGAATTGTTACATTACTTATTTAAAAACTCTGAAGAATGCTTACCATTCGGGTGTTCGGGTGTCTGAATCATTACGGTATTTGATGAGCGATCCTGCAGCCTGCGGCCCAGAAAATTCGAGATATACAATTCATTTCTCATTACAATATCTTAAACATTTAATATTTTATTCAATATCGTTAGATTACTTGAAATGAATTTGTGCGTGTGTGTGTATTAAGTTTATATTAACATGCTGGAATATTCGAAAAATATCTCTCGAATGGATGGGGTATTTAAAATCGTACTCGTCCTATGTTTACTAAGCCCAATCTTTTTAAAAATGGAATAAATTAAGAGTAACGAGGATTGTTTAGGCAAGGCTCCATATTTCATTATTTAGAATTAAACAAATGCTATTAGTCGTAATAATCATGCACATACGACAGCAAGCAAATGCGCGAGTCAATTCATATACAATTAATTAATAAAAAAATATTTAATTGTTTTCATCGATCAGCGAGAGCCTTATTTTAATAACGTATGTAATATCATTCTGAATACTTTTTATTCTTCATATTACTCTCGCCAAATCATATTTCTTTGTTTAACATCCCGAAAAAAAATCAGTTTAATTTTTTGATATCATGTTTGCATTTCTTGTACGCGAGTATTTAAATAATGACAAAGATACAATCGAATGTTTAAGTACAGAATCTATACAGTATACGTTTAATTGAAAACTTAAATCATTAATATTCTTCATGTAGAATTATATTAATTATCGGAAAACATTTTTTGTGGTAAGCTTAAAACATGTCTAGATTGGTTTTCCCCTGTGTATGATGGAATTTCTGGACAGAGGAAGCTCTTAAGAAAATCTTTTGTGCCGGTAATTGTTATTTACCCCGAGGGTCTGTGGTTTTTCAGAGCACATAGCCTGTTTAATGAATTGGAAACGGGTGTTATTGTTCACTAAGAGCTCTATACAAGACCTTGTTTTTACATTCTTCTGACGAAAATTAATGGTGCGGAAGAGTTTGCCGTTGTCTGCTAATGGGTCTACATATGCATTCTTCAGGGGGTGTACACCATATTTCTTTCAGGCAGTGTACGCCAGTGAATAATTCGTTGAATTTCTCAAAGTTCGCTACGTCTTTAGAAAGAACATTTAAAACGAATATAAAATTTATATTTGAAGTCTTCGTGCGTGTTACTTACAGGTACGCCTGTTTTGAATTGTAATTATTACTTCTCTCGTGTGAGAAGAGACATAGAGGGCTTTTATTTTTAACGTCAGTTGAAGCGTACTCGATGTGCTGGATACCCCTAGCCATTAAGAGCAGGTAGTGGGGAAAACCCACGCGTCCTGGTTTAACCGCCTCTCATGATGGACGGGGCATTGCTGTCACATTGCGTCTTGTTTTTTCGTAAAGGGTTCTCGTGTTAACGTCTCATACAAGCTATTTGCAATTTCGCTTTAAGTTGCTTTTTAATTCATCTAAGCAATGTAATATTTTTTATAAACCCGCAATTCAAAAGAAGAATTAAACACACGTTATTAGCCGTAATAGTTATATGCGCGTAATAATCGCGCATATACGATAACGAACAATTGCGCGCGATTCAATTACATTAATTAATCAAAAAAAACTTAATTGTTTTTAATCGATAGACTGCGTCGTTTCATTAGAAGTGAGATATTCATGGTAGATGAATAATTGGGTGAGATATCTCTAGGCGCGCGAGTCAATTACATTAATTATTCATTGTTTTCATCGATCAGCGAGAGTCTTATTTATTTTTTATTTATTTCATAATCAATTCCTCCGGAGCCGACATGAACGCCCCTTGCATGTTAATTCCCCTTTATTTTTTTCCGGAATCATATTTCGCAGAATTATATAGAGTTAAGATGGCCGTCTTGCGTACACCTCGAATTTAAATATGGTGAATTCACAACTTTCGGATATGACCGCCAGGGGCGCTGTGTGGGAACACTCGCTGGAGTTTCACTCATATTACCACTTGGCGCGCTAGTGTATGTTGCGAACTGAAGCGGGAGTGGAGGGGATGCAGAAGTCGACTTGCCAGTCCAAATATCGAGAGTCAGTCATTCGTGTGAAACGTCTCGCTGTGGAAGGTTGCGGTCGAGGTTCCACCGCAATTATCACGCGATAACGAGTGTTACGTCAAGTCTGTCCTTTCATCTATGTGTTGTAATATTCTTATAAATCCAAAATATATTTTCCCTCAAAAGTAGAATTAAATAAATGTTATTACTCGTAATAATTATACACATGCTACCACACATATACGATAACGAACAGTTGCGCGCGAGTCAATTACATTAATCATTCAAAAAATACTTAAATGTATTCATCAACCGACTAGCCGCGTTTCATTGCAATAGTAGTAATATAAGGGGGGTTTAGGACAAGGTGCGCGCGAATCAATCAAAATACTTAATTGCTCGAAGAACCGCGTTTAATTGCATTAGTAGTAATATGATGGGCATTCTTTTTTCAATAACACACATTACCTAATTGATTGAGGCAATTATGTACTCAAACGATTTGCCGATGTGCGGCAGGCATCGAGAATCGCATTCCCACACCGCCAACGTCACGCACCGAGAACCCCATTCCCTTATACCTCATCACCCGAGCGGCACATCCCCTACCCCAAGCCAATCACACGGTAGGGATTTAGACAAGTCACAATGAGGGGGCGGGAATGTAGTCACCGTATAGGAACAATACACACTCTCCCACCTATCCACAGGGAACCAACCAGAACACAAAGGGGAGGGAGGACACGCGTATGGGGGAGGGAGGGGGGCGGGGACACCGGCACGTGACCACAGGGGGAGGGGGGAGGACCTGCCGGCACAGAACCTGTCGGCATTAGGTGAGGCCACAAAGGGAAGGGGGCGGGGCTAGCGGCACGCGACCGGGGCGGCATGTGAGGCCTCAAAGGGAGGGGGCGGGGCTAGCGGCATAGATCAAAGAACCTTATCAGATGGCGGCAAATCCTTTATGGCTCCGTATCGGCTTAACAATTCTACTGAGCTGGATCCTGGAGATTTGCACCCACACCGGCGTGTGTGGATTTTGCATTTGTGTGTAATGTTTCACTTATGGTGTACTTCACAGGTGTTGGTGTTGACGTCTCCCTTCGAAAAACAGCTCACTAGTTTTCAGTTTTGCTATGTGTGGCGTGGGAGTATTTTTAAATTTACCATTTCTCCGTTATATCTCCACTCTATGTACGTGGACTTGGGTTACTTAATGCACAGCTAAAATGGGTCCTTCTGTTTCTGAGTAGTAATTATGAAATACAGGAAACTGAAACTATCTTTAGCACTATATGATTGTGCCACTGGTGCACTAAGCTGAACATCCAACCCCGCCGGATCTACGTCAACTGCCTACACACAATATTTATTTGAATACTTATATACAAGAATGGTGTCATTTGGTCTCACTATGGCCAAGGGACTAATTCAACCTGAACAGCATTGTATACGCGTTTGCCATACCGCGAGACCACCGGAGATGTGCGTTTGCCGAATCGCACCATTCGGTATTTGTTGGTCTCAAGTGTAGAAGAATATCAGTTTTCCTCGCTTCCTGTAGTGGTGCTTTCCAATTGGTTTAACGTAGCCCATGATTTGTTACCTACGAAGGAACGCCTTCATCGTATTCGTATGTCAGATGACGATGCCTGCATTAATTGCTTACAGACGGATACCGTGTTTTACCGTTTAGTTTCTTCCAATATTATGGCTCCGATACGTACCAAACCATTGGTCATCCTCTATTGATTTTAATGTATGCAGGCTTGCCTACATCATTTACTGTGGCCAGATTTTCGTGTGTCGTTGGCTGGTAAGCACCTTGCCATAATATGGACTGTAGCTCATAATGTGCACGACACTGTTATGGGCTGAGGCCATTTACATTCAAGCGCCTATTTGGAATATCTCCATTGTGAGAAAGGCAGCTTTCTTGCCCATCGCGTTCCTATCGTTTTGACTCTAAACTACATAGGTACACACATGATGTACGAGGGCAGTCCCAGAAGTACCCGACTTTACTTACATATAGCGGTTGTTGCTTCAAAGAAATGACTATGGTAGAAAGTACCACTCTTATAAACCTTAAGTTTGAAGTTTGACAATGCTATGCTGTTTAGTAATTGTTTGGCAGCGATTAATATTGAACTCTCTCAGCGAATATGTAAATATTGATAAAACTGGCCATCGTTATGTGATACAGTACTATAATTCGAAAGGTCTTAGTCTATTAAAGCTGAGCTAGATTCTACTCTGGGGGAGCCTGCTCCTTCGTTTACAAGAGTAAAGTATTGAGTGCCAGAGTTTAAGCGAGGCCGTACGAGCTGCCAAAACGAACATCGCAGTGGTCGACCAAATGAGGTGACGACGCCAGACATTGTGTAGAAAATCCACAAAATGGTATTGGATGACCGTCGACTTAAAGTGCGCGAGCTAGCAGACATCGTACGCATTTCAAAAAGTGATGTACATCGCACACTAGCTGAAAATTTAGACATGAAAAAGCTGTGCGCAAGATGGGCGCCGCGTTTACTCACAATGAAACTAAAGTAACGTCGTGAGGTTCCATCAGTGGAGTGTTTGGCGATGTTTCGCTGCAATAAAGCTGAGGTTTAGCGTCGCTTCATAACCATGGATGAAACATGGGTCCATCACCTGAGACGAAGGAACAGTCAAAACAATGGATTGAAAGGGGGGAATCGATTCCAAAGAAGGCGATGACAGTTCCATTTGCAGCCAAGGTCATGGCGTCAGTTAATTGGGATGCGCATGGATAAGTTTCATTGATTATCTTCAAAATGGAAAATTAATGCAATGCGAGTATTATGTAAACTTATTGCAGCGTTTGAGTGATGAAATCAAGCAAAAACGGCCGCATTTAGTGAAAAAGAAGGTTCTGTTTCATCAAGACAATGTACCAGTTAACACATCCGTTATCGCCATGGCCAAAATCAATGAGTTAAAGTTCGAATTGCTTCCTCATGCACCCTATTCGCCGAATTTAGCCCCCTCTGATTGTTTTCTGTTTCCAAAGTTGAAGAAATGGCTTGGTGGTAAAATCTTTGCCAACAATGAAGAGGTGGAGGTTGCAGTTGATGGCTGTTTTGCAGAACTCGACGGTTCACACTATAAATAGGGTATCGAAGCTATTGAACATCGCTGGGAAAAGTGTATTGAGCTGAAAAGGGACTATGTAGAAAAATATAGATGCTTTTTCCCAAAATTTTGTGCTTTCTTTGTTAGGTCGGGTACTTCTGGGACAGCCTTCGTAAAACTACATAAGCAATTAAAGCCAGAAAAAAGAAAGCCAAAATACAAGGAGAAACACTTCCTCACCTGAATAAATAATAGTGGTACTGCTACCTCGTATAAGTGCAAATTCCTGATTAAAAAGAACTTGCTCATTCATATAAAGTGTTAAACCCGAAAGTGCAAAATCAAATAAAATAATATTAAAAAAGAAGAACAAATTTTAAAAACAGATAATGTGGAGACAACACAATGTGGATAAACTTATGCTACTGGTAGATTTCAAAATTTCTATTGAAGATGCTCTTTGAAAATCAATACTCTTTTAACCAAAAGCCGTCCATGCAATAGTCTGCAAGAAAACATTAACAAAAAAGAGGTCAAGAAGAATGTCGTCAAGGTAGCTTCTGACATTTTCCGATTTGGTGAACAATCCGGGGTCGTTGCAAGGTACTTGGATGTACCAAAATACGTTTTGTGGTGTAAATGTAAAGTGACTTTGTGTTTAACGAAAATAGAGACAGAAACTGTTTCAGCGGTTTTCATGTTTATTAATTTTCACTAATGTAACTAAGCGTTTACGTATTGTAAATTTATTGTTACATTTTCAAATTTAATAAAGTTCACTAAACATACTAGACACATTATTTTAAATGCCTCTCTGAAAGTCATAATATAAGTTTTAGATGCTATTTTGTGTGACGAATATGGTTTTCTAAAATGTATTTGACTGCATGAAGTACCAAATGTGGCAAAAACCGTTTGTTTAAAATAATACCAAGGAAATGGCAATAAACACTTTTAAAATACTTTTGCAAGGATTAGCACCTTCCTTTTGAATATTTTTTTTTCTGTGAAGTAAAAGTGACACACAATAAGGGGTTAATAAACGGTTGGGAACTAATAATGCAGAAAGCATATTAAAAGAGAAATAAGTAGGAAGGGGAACGGATGTAAATAGTAGAAACAATGCAAATAATATTATAAATAACATGTAATCTAGCATATTATAATTCTATGTTTGCTTTGTAATAGATGAGTTGGAAAGAAAAAGAAAGATAGCAAATTCAAACAGTTAGCAATTGGATTTAAGTAACGCAGGGAAATGGTAAAAGTAACAGCTTGTATGATACAGGACCGACAAGATAAGGAGACAGAGATATACAGTGATTCTCAGAAATGTCACTGGCAGCACAGAGAGTTGGAAAGAGTGGCAGTTTGTAAATGGAAAGGATGGACGAGAAAAAGAGACACAGATATCGTGGAATTGCCAGATATATCTCAGAACCCTGACAGCAGATATACGAGTGATTACAACGCCATGTAAAATACAAATCAAAAGGCATGTTACAATTACTGGCGGGAATGTCCTCGTCTGGGCATTTTCATATAAAAATTACTCTTTGCAAGCAAACCCACATTGTTATTCTGATTCCTAAGCAGCGAGATGGTGAGCTTACGATACTTTGTGTGAAGGGCGGGGGAGAAGGATTTAAGAATACATATAAAATGCAAACATGCACACAAGGGAATAAACTTAACTAGGCGCTTTTATAACTTTATATGTGGAATAAAATCCAGCTAATATACGAATATGTGGTCTAGAGATACCTCTGGTTCCCGAGGTCGCGTATTCAAACCCGACGGAAGGCGATGGATTTTTTCGGGTGTAAAAATCCTTGCCATACCTTCCTTTGGAAAGAAGTAAAGCCCGTAGTCCCGTGTCGTAGATTTACGGCAAGTAAAAGAACCTCAAGCCTGATAAATAGGTTTTTGAGCAAAATTTCCTATCTTTCACGCCCAATTTAGAATAGGGCGTTAAGGACTAAAGCAGTTACACAGCGTCCATAAATGAAACTAAAATTTTGAATACGTGGTTCTATTATTTCCTTCACAAACTCCTGAGATAGGAGTCGATAGAGATAGACTTTAGACCATTTTCAATCACGAGACAGCAAATGGTGGAACTTGGAAGCAGAGACGACCAGAAGGAAAGGTGAGCACCCACGTTAAACCTAGCGTAACCAAGAGGGTCTTCTTGACCCCGCCAAAATGGCGTCAATGTGGTTAACGTGAGAAGGGCACCACCCACGCACCGACAACAGGATCAACGCATGACTGGAGGATCGCACCAAGACCAGAACTTCAGCAACAGCATCAATAAAAGTAGGACAGTGGCAGATACATTTATATGTTTATATTGTCTTTTTTCAGTTTACATATTGCTTAGGAACAAAAACTTAGTTAACCCTTCCTTGACCAATATAAAAAATTTTAAAATATTTGTTTGAATTGTGTTATATTTTATTGTGACATGGTGTAATTAAGGCATAGCATATGGCATTTTATTGGAAAAGTAAACACGTAATAATAAAAAATGAATGGAACTTATAAGTCCCGTTGGGCGTTATGCCGTCTTGCTCCCAACACACAAATAATAATCAAATAACACCCTGTTTTCAGCATAATACAAAAGGAACAGTAAAAACGTTTTCATTAACAAGAGGATAATGTATCTATAAGTCATTTAGCACCAATAGGATTAGTTACACCTTCAATTAGCTATGTTCCATCAAAATCTCTACTAACAAAATGAAATGTTTCTTACAATGATAGGATATTTTATCAATTTATATCTACATCATGATAAATCACAAAGCAATTCTTATCATTGAAACACAGATGAAAATTGCAGATCTGACAAACTGAGTAAGGCCTTGACTCAAAGCCTTGTTTTTAGGCTGCGTACTTCACACCTTCCTCGGTTTGATGTAAACACTGGTCAGTGACACCCTCTGTTTCTTAATCTTACATCAGAAGGTACTGAGTAGGCATCTTTTCCTCTTTTAGGCTGAGATATGTTAGGACTTGAATATTTTGGCCACGATCTTTTCCTTGGCAGTTCCTTCTTGCAACCAGTCCTTGGGCAACCGATCTTCTGAATTCCAAAACAGTTGATTTTTCAAAGAGCTTATTGTTTATAATAAATGCATTGACAAATATAATATCAATTATACCCCATAAAACCTGTGCCACCACTTCCTTGACTTTCTATTGACACAGTACAGGGCACGGAGTTGATCAGCTTTATCAACTCTACCCATATTAGAGCTGTAATCTGTTACTACAGTGGGGCATTTTACCTCAACTTTAATTCCATCAGGTTTTCTTCGTTGTACTACAGTTTCTTCTTTACCATGGAAGTTGCATGCAAACAAAACAGGTTTAATATCCATCCACTTGAAGAAACTTATACCCACATTTTAAATGCGATAGTCAGGTCTCCCCTGGACAAGGTATTATCAGATAAAGAGGAGGTAGCTCTTTGCGGTTAGCACGAATAGTACTGCAACCTAAAGTCTTTTCTGTTTTCAGATGCTCAAGTAAAGGAATGGATGTGAAATAATTGTCAAAGTATACAATCATACCTCGCTTCCAGAATGGTTTTGAGAGTTGCAACACAACCTTTTCTCCCAGTCCATATTCAGCTACCTCCTCATACACTGTCTCTTCTTTACACTGATACACCATAAAATTAGATATGAAATCATTTCGATCTTCTAAGCACTACAGTTTGTATCCACGTTTGATGAGCTTTAATGGTTTGTATTGTTTGAGAGTGCTTCTCCCTTTGAATAAAATCATTGATTCATCAATGCTGAGTCTCCTAGTTACATTGTATGAAGACGAAAACTGTTTGTTTGCAATATCAATAAGAGGGCGAATTTTATACAATTTGTCCTTGCAGTCTTTTGGTTTAGAGAGGTTATCATTCACATGGGTATTTGTGAGTACTCCATCAAAGCGCTTTCTTGCCATTATTTCAGAAACAAATGGTTGGCCTAAATCTTGACTTGTGGACCAATAACCCCTCCAGGAGGGCAAAACAACATACCCCATGGAAAAGTTTAATTCCAATGAATGCAAGCAATTCAGGAACTTTGATGCACAAATTTTTGCCATTCTGAGTTGCATACAAATTGGATTGGTAGCATATTTCTCAATAAGCGGTCCACAAAGACGAATTAATATGTCTGTTAGAGTCCTACAATCTGCATACAGTACCTCCTTTGGCCCTAAAACAAACAGACCTCCAATTAGCTCTCCCTTGATTGTTGTTTCGTGGTTTCCAAATAAGCTATAAATAATATTAAATCAGTCTTAGACTCACCTTCATTGTAATGATATTGAGGTACAACTGTTGAGTTAGGCTTTTTTCTCCATCCTCTGTTGGGCACAGGGCATTTTGGTATACACATTCTTTTTGGCAGTGCAGTGTCATCTTCCACTGATGGTTTCAGTTCATCATTTGTGTCTACCTCAGGGCACTGTTCCTCAGCATCACCATTTTATTGCTGATCTAAACCGTGACCAGAATTTATGTTTGCGATTTTCTTGTGAATGCTTTATAATGTTCAGTAACATAACCTCACAAATTTAGGGAAATGATTGTTTCGAGAATATCTTAGTATCTATCTAATTTATTATAGCCTAAGCATTATATTCAGGAAACAACTGTGCTCTAACCTTCACGTGCTCCTGCTTCTAGCGAGGCTTGAAATGCTGCAGTAAAATTGTCAACACCAATTTCTTCATAATCACTATTTTCTAACTCGGTTAATTCTTTGTCATCTTCCGGAATATCTTCATGAAATATTGAAAGTAATTCTTCCTCAGCTGTCTTTTCATTACCCTATACATTTCAAAACTGAAATTCCTTTGCACACTTGAAACACATGCAACTAAAGACCGCCACAATCAGCTAAACCGTAAAGCAAACAAAGCTAATCTCCACGATAACCAACCACCATTGGGACTTTTAAGTCACACTTAGTAATTATTGAATGTTGTTATAGTGATTCATCAATTATGCCATGTACTGATATAAATATATATTTCAATAAACAATCTTTCAAGTTATAGTTCCAAAATGTACATATTTGCATTTATAGAACTCGGTAAAAATGTTTGAACTGGTAACACTTTTGTTCCCGGCCATCTAAGTACTATACGGTTAACAATTGTCTACTACTGCTATCTGCTGTGTTATACTAAAACTAGGGCAGGTTTAGATGGAGCTCAGAAGCGGGACTCTCACAAGTCCCGCTGGTCAGCTGCAACCAAAGTGCTTTCAACGTATTATAAATGTGGTTTTACGCAAGCGGAACTAGAAAGTCCCAATGGTCAAGAAAAGGTCGTGACTGAGAAAGTCAACAGCAGCATGGTAGAAGGAGATAGTGTAGCTCCAGCTGCTTCACAGCAACACACAGAGGAAACCAAGACACTTTGAAGTTAATGCAAATGCTCCAATCAGTAATGGCAATGGTACTTAATGACCATAGTAGGAGTTACAGAAAAAGTTGCTCTCACAACAGCGTACATACTTCAAGACATTTGTTAATGTATTGAATCCGACGACTTTTGATGAAAGAAAGGGCGATCATGCCAAAGCATATATCAGGGAACTATAGCAGTATTTTAAATTAAAATCCACATCATAGGAAATTAAACTAATTATAGTAAGAAGTGGCCTTGAAGGTCGCGCGTTAAATTGGCTTAGATTAACCCTGGGAGATTCCTTATGATACACAAAGTTTAGGAAAGAATTTCTTTTGAGAAATGAATAAAGTCCTGCTACAATTAAACAATGGACGCTATAATCCAAATATACATGGAACCTTGATTGATTATCTTTTAACATTGGCGCAAAAGAGCAAAGAAATAAATCCTCCCATAGAAAATAGGGAAGTACTAGCATTGCAGATGAAGTTTTGAGCTGCAGGTTAGAAACAGGTCAACTGTTACACAGCCACCAAAAATTATTGCAAAAATGTTAGAATGACTTAAAACACTTGGTAGGAAAGATAGAAGAAAGCAGCACCCAGCAGGACAGAAGGCCGCAATCCTTTTTATGGCCACAGGAGCAAAAAGTGCCACATTTAACAATCACAGAACTCCCAATTTCCCCAAAGACGTATAACATACATATACACTACGCACGTGAATCTGACAGACAGCAATAAAACTCTGGGGATAGGAATAATGGATATACTAGGAGAGATATAAATGTAAAGCACATGTATTTTACTGGGCACAAAAACACATTCAGCAATGATAGAAGGGATATAATTGCAACAATGCTGGGGGATGCAATCATTTCCATGGTAACATTAAATTGCGTTTTATTTATGGAATCTCTTTAATTACTATAGTTCTTCCATGGTAACCGTAGTAACGGTCAGCTATGTGACAAATTGCTAGTCACCCGGGGAGAAGTAGCCCAGTTCATACTCAAACAATAGGAGACACCAACAATGAGAGATGATGGGGATGAAACCCGTAACTCAACATAGAACACCCCTAACAATGAATGATGAATAAATTAGGAAACGAAACACGGCATTTACATGGGGCACGTATGCATCCACCAGAATACTAAACAGAACGAATCGTCTCAATTAGGGCCATTCCTAAAATTAAACCCCGGGTTTATATACAAAATGCATGTTCTTTGTTATATATTTAAATGCATGTATAAATGATATATTCTGTAAGGCTCACCTTCTCAACCAATTTGACCGGTGTTTGAAGATGCATACATGCATATTCCTGGGAAAAACTCGTATTTTAGGTTCTTAATTGAAAGGTACATGTTTTGTTCTTGAATGGGGTGTTAAACTATAATTTTCCGCTTTAGATAATAAATAATTGCTGGCACTTAATGAACACCCTGCAATTAATCTATGTAATCATTTATAAATGATTTGTGTGTGATCTTTTAGGTATGTTCTAGCATAACTCTGGAACACCTGGAGCAATTTCAACGTAACTCGGTACACATGAGTTACGAATGACCCAGGCTTCTTGTGAAATAACATGAGCAATTCAGATTAGTAGGGTATACAGAGGGAAGCTGGGCCACTTTTTTGCGTTTATATGGGAAAGGATAGGGAAAACGAGGGTATATGAGACCCTTCAAGGGGAAAAATGCGTTTATATGGGGAAGATAGGGACTACGAGGATCGATGCTAGGCTAGATAGAGGTTGAAGGAGTAGGGATGCGCTTTATATGTGAAGGTAGGGAATACGAGGAGAAGTGTTAGACTAGATAGAGCTTGAGATGTGGAATATGCGTTTATATGAGAAAGTTAGGCAAAACGGGAGCAGATGCTAGGATAGACAGATGCTGAAGCAGGGGGAATATGAACATATATACAGGAGAGATAGGGGATACGTGGAGAGATACTAGACTATTCAGGGTTTGAAGGGTAGAGTATGGCTTTTTATATGAAGAGACGAGGAAAACGAGGGTATATGCTAGGTTGAGAGAACCTTCAAGGAGGAAAGATACGTTTATATGGAGAAGATAGGGAAAACGAGGAGAGTTCCGAGATAGAGCAGGGACTGAAGGAGGGAGGGGAATGCTTTATGCGACAGAGATAGAGTATACGAGGAGAGGTGCTAGTGTAGACAGAGGTTAAGGAGTAGGGTATACGCTTATATGAGGAATGTATGGAAAACGGAGACAGACGGTATTATAGACAGAAGCTGGGCCACATTTGCGTTTATGTGGGAAAGGATAGGGAATACAAGGAAATATGCTATACTAAACAGGACCTGAAGGGTAGAATATGGCGTTTTATACGGGGGAGATAGCGAACCGAGGAGAGGTATTAGGCTAGGAGGTTTGAATGATAGAGTAGGCGTTTATATGCGAGAAATAGGGAATACTAGGGTCCATGCTAGGCTAGACAGGGCTGAAGTAGGGGAATGCGACTTATATGAGAGAAGAAGGGGAATATGAGGAGAAGTGTTAGGCTAGACAGGGTTTGAGCTGTGGAGTATGACTTTTATAGGAAAGATAGGGAAAACGTGAACAGATAATAGGCTAGACAGATGCTGAAGAACGGGAATATAGGCTTATACGGGAGAGATAGGGAATAAGAGGAGAAGGGCTAGACTGGACAGATGCTGACGGAGGAGGGGATACGCTTTATACGGAAGAGATAGGGAATATGAGGAGAGGTACTAGAAGGGTAGAATATAGCGTTTTTATATGAGAGAGCTAGCAAACCGAGGAGAGGTATTAGGCAGGAAGGTTTGAATGACAGAGTATGCGTTTATATGGAGAGACGAGGAAAACGAAGGTAGGTGCTAGGTTGAGAGAGTCTTCAAGGAGGAAAATGCATTTATATGAGAGCGGTAGGGAATACGAGGAGAGGTGCTAGTCTAGAGAGGGGTTGAGGAGTAGAGTATACGTTTTATATGAGGAGAAATGTGTAAAACGGGAGTGGTACAAGGATAGACAGGGGTTGAAGAAGGCGGAGGAATGTAGATTTATACGGTAATATAGAGAGTAATTAGATTATAAAACATTTCTCATCCAACGTTACAAAACTTTTATATACTTTTTTCTAAACCTTACAAACTTTTTTATATGCTAAACAGTAGTGCGCGAGACGGAGAGGGACAAACTGTATATCGGTTTACAGTGAAGTATACGTCCTAACCTATTCCCACCTTGTATGTTCTGGATCTTCTCATTGTCTATTTATTCCTATCATCATCTAACGTAACCACGTAACAAGACGTAACACAACGTAACATAACAGCATGACAAGACGCCATACTAAGTAACATAAGCACGTAAGCACGCAACATCACGTGACATCTCGTAACCAGAAACGTCACACGACGTAACAACACATAGCAACTATGTAACCACGTAACAAAACGTAAGAACAACACGTAACCAGCCCATTGCTAAGGTAATCTAAGCTAATCCATCCTTCATAACTTAGACAATAAGTACAAGAGCCTAGCCTAGATTAACCTGACCAATCCCAAACGTTCATCTCATCACCTATTCCAAGAGTCATCGTCCAATCTAATCTGACTAACCGGAGATAACCACAACTTTCTTTTAGTGAAATTGCAATGTTTTAGTCGGGCTTTATTATTCGAGAGTTTTAATTAAAAAGTTTACGCCAACATACCTTTATTTTAGTTCGTTGTAGGTGTCTCTCCCCCTTTTATCTAGGTTTGAGACTAGCACTAGGATTGCTCCTAATGGCAGGGTTACCACCCTCCCTTCCATCTTCTTCTTTCTTAATCGGTCGTCAGATAGTTGTATACACAGCACACGGATAACCTTCATTTTTTAAGATTGTAGACTCACGAGAAAATCTTTATCTTTGACTTACATTCTTTTAAGCGCTGGTTGTAATGGCGTAATGTCCATACGCATATGTCGTTATTCCATCCTCAGCAATAACTCTTTTATCATCAAACGGAGTCAGTGTGATTTTATTCACTTGCACTTTGGCAAGAGCATGCTCCCGAGACAGGATCAGATTCATTGGTGTTCTGATGATTTCTCCGGGTTTTAAGACAGTCAGCATAACTGTCAAATGTAATGTAATGATTAATAGCATTAGGTTTAATGCCTCTAAACTTTTTTATCATTGAGCCATGGATATCTAGGGCATACATCTTAGGTCTTAGCCCGACAAAGCGCTGGATGATTTTACCATTAGCCTCATCTTTAAATTTGCCCAACACCTTCTTGTTTAGAGCTGAATAGCATATATGGTTGACAGGGTAATCAGATGTATCTAGGTGTTCGAGAAAACGTAGCTGGTCCTGGTACACATCTTCAGTAATCACACGATGAATGAACGAATCAGTGTCCATATACATGAGCTTCAGGTTTTGAGATCCATAATATGGCAGCAACACATCATAATGATAGTGGTAGATTAATGTCTTGGAGATATCCAACACACTCATACCGATGTATATAGGCTTGTTGAACACGATCTGACGAGAGGCCATTTGCACAGCAGCTAGGTTGGCGGCATATATTGTTCGATCGATAAACGTAGGCTTGGCGATCAGCTTCTCTAGAGCTTTTTCATTGGTCACCAGTCGCATATCCATACGGTTACGCAGGTTCTCCATAGTTTTTTCCAAACGTGGCGTTGTTAAAGAGCTTGTAGAGGTCCTTCTCGAAGTCATTTACGGCTTGTTGTCGTAGCCGGTTGTTAAATTCTACATAAGGTTTTAACCACCGAGACTGTCGGAATTGTAGCACACGATGGATTTTTGTTAGTCGTAGTCCATGATCAAGAGCTTGCTTCAAAGCCATATAATGAACTACATACTTCTTTCGAGATCCAAGATGAGGTATCAGTTTCTTTGTAGGTGCTTCCAATGGCTTCATCCACTCAGGCAGGAAAGGTAGATCGTTGTGTAGATCGTGAAGTTCTGTAGGATACTCGATGACAACTTCTAATATGTACCCATGAGCATCATCTTCTTGTAGCCTTTCTATGTCGATTTCTTCAGGCGATACCCACTCAAATCCACCATAAGGGAGAGCATGACTCATTGTACACCCATATTGGTTGTTGGCGTCCTCGTATGTGATAAATTGGGTTGGTCTGGACGGATCAAACTTCTCCATATACTTGTTATTAGCCTCTGCATATCGATGGGAAACTTGGCATAAACCTCCTCTTATGCCAGATTCTATCATGAGTAGTTGATCATAATCTTGTAACAGTTCCAGCTTAATTCCTGTATACAGCAACATTGCATCCCATGTAAGTCCTGGAGAGGTAAAATAATGTGCTGGATCAACTTTGTGTGTTTTAAGGGTTTGCTCTCTGAACGTTTCAAAGACATCAGCTAGAAGAAGTACATCTGAAGTTAAGTGGAGATCGCTGTACTCGCCAAGGTTTCTGACATTAAACAGCTCTCATACATTTTTAGCATGATCGTAGTCAGCATCTCTAATTTACTCTTCATTTAATTTATTGTAGAAGTAGTTCTTAGGAGGCAGGCAGGTTTCGTTCAAAACATCCCATGAAGTGACGTAATCATATGGAAATACACCCTTACGTGTCAACAACTTCATCTTGTCTTCTCCGAAGTGTTTCAGTGTTTCAGGATACAATGTTAGATTCCTCACCTGCTTATCCAAGCTTGTACTCAGGAACAGAAAACTATCTACAAACTGAAGCTTTATATTTCCCACATACTTGGAGAATGATATATAGCTTTCTTCAGAGCTAGGAATTACTTCCACCCGCTCACTTGTACATCCCAGCTCCTTAACAATGAAATGAGAGTCATACCCACTGAGGTTGTGCATGAAGACTGGAATGTATTTAGGTGTTTTGCAAGCTAAATTACATTCATTATGTAGACTTTCCCGATATTCACCACTGATGTGATCATGGTCGCGTACTTTGTAGTTCTCTTCAGTAAAGGTTTTTCTGCAAAAGTAGCATACTGTAGATGCGTTGAAATCCATCTGCTGTTGATCTGTAAGTTTCAGAGGCATGACGGATTTGTATATATTATTAATTTCCTTTGCAAGGAATGACAGGTATTCCATAAACTTCTGAGCAGCATCAACACCACGATATACGTAGGGATGCTTAGGAAGACCAGTTTCCAGATGTTCAACTTTGGTTGAGGGTTTAACGTAAACGCAGAAACTCATGGGAACATGCTGCTGATAAGGGGATGTATATGAAGTTTCAGGACTGAGGAGACATGTATGACATAGAGCGAGAATGCTTTCAAAGTCTGCGTAGATTACGTAAGGTAGTTTCAACATCCTTTCAAAATTTTTAAACTGTACAATTGATTTATCCTTTGTAGGCATAACTACCCTTGCAACACCATACTGATTACAGATGGTGGCATGTTCTTGTAGTTTTTCCAGTCCACTTTGTCCATATCGATTGTCAAAATGTGTAAAACAACGCTTACAGGTATAAACACGTTCCTTACATTTGGTTTTCTGACATCGAATAAGTTATTCAAAATTCTTTATATATACGTAGTGATGTTTTCCACTACTGTCACTCAATAGTAGGAGGTCACGATGGTCAGCTATTTCAATCTCAGCAATCTTTATCGGATACACTTCATGCTTCTCATCCAGACCGAAGACGTTGATAGACATCCTGTTAAGCTTCTCAAATTTAGGTATTTGAGAAAGTGGCGTAGGGTAGAAACACAGCTGAAGTAGTATTTATTTTGAAGTTGCTTGTACTTGCTCACACGTTGATTCTTGACGCTGACAAATTTGGCTAATATAGAGTACATAAATTATAGCTCATCATCTAAATTCTGGATGTTAATGCAGGCTTTTCTTGCTTCAACAGATGGCGGTAGTGGTATGTAGCTACTTCCTCGTAATGGGTTGTACTTGTTGATACGAAGTCGAACTCCTTCCACAGCAAGCAGAGCCCAGTTGCTACCCTTAAGCTGAGACTCCTCCATTTCAGTAACCATCTTCTTCATTTTCGTTTCCAACATAGAGTCCAGATCCGTTTCTAGGAAAACAGCTTGATTCCGTGTTTTAAATGTTTTGTCGCAGGTTTCACTGGCACTGTTAACAAATCTACACTCAGCTAACAGATTAATTTTCACACTTTTGTGAATACCTAGCTCTTTATGTACAGCCTGGATTATCCGCTGTTTCGCCTCATGCAGGTACATATTCAGGTCCTTAGCTGATTCACAACGTATAAAATATGATTTCAAGCGTCCATTGAATGAGGTTTCATATTCTTTCATGTCACAGTCGTCTAATGCAGAAAATAACTCATGCTTTGTCGGTTCTAATCTACGTTTCTCCTCAGGTCTGTTTATTTCACACGCATCTTTGTGTCGGCGACCCTTATAACTGTCTTTGAAGGCTACGTTACAATATTTACACTTGAAGAGCTTTTTACTACGTAGCTCATGTCGTCTTTTATCATATCCACGGAGGAACTTCTTACAGCATTTACCACAAGAATATCCTGAGGCACTAGGAATGATATCCTTATATGAGGACTTATTCATTTTTCTTCTTGATATAATAAGGTATTAACCTTTCTTCAAGGAAATGTACGCCTCTTTACCTTGATAACGCTTTAGAACGTTGATTATTTTCTGAGAGAACAGCGATGTTAAGACCTCAGAGATGATCAACAGAATGAATTTCAATGCTAGAGGTTGCTCTATTTATAGAGGAAGCACGAACCTTTATGCGTCAATTATATAACTATTAAACTTTCTTCAAGGAAATGTACGCCTCTTTACCTTGATAACGCTTTAGAAGGTTGATTATTTTCTGAGAGAACAGCGATGTTAACACCTCAGAGATGATCAACAGAATGAATTTCAATGCTAGAGGTTGCTCTATTTATAGAGGAAGCACGAACCTTTATGCATCAATTATATAACGTATTAACCCTTCTTCAAGAAATGTTAGCCTCTTTACCTTGATAACACTTTAGAAGGTCTCTTATTTTCTAGGAGAACAACGATGTGGTCACCTCGGAGATGATTAACAGAATGAGGTTCAATACTCAAGTTCGCTCTACTTAAAGAGGAGACACAGAACTTTTTGATAGGTTATGTATTGAATTTTTAACACTAAACTGATGATTAAGCTTCTAAACTCATATATTTCAAAAAAAGGTGTTAGACAGATGTTGGGACGTATTCGTAGGTCTTCGAGAATGTTCGGGTATTTAGAGCGTTGAACAGAGGTATTTATGTATGTTTATACATGATTGGAGGTGTGTGCGTTCGTATGTGTGAGGAGATGCAGAGTAGCTAGTAAGGCTGATGAACGACCTGTCAACAGAGCAGGGAACAAGTGTTTCTAAGCAAGCAATCAGCTAGAAGCACAAAGATACAAATAAAATAGACTGAAAGGAAATCGTGATAGCAAACACCCTGCAGTTTTCGACAGCAGACCAGCGAAAACCATGAAAAGATCTGTGATCAGAGTAAACGACAGACAGAAATCTAACCCCTGAAGCCTAGAAATTTACGTGAAAAATGTAAAAAAAATGGATTGAAAGGGAATCGTGACAGCAAATACCACTACAGCTTTCGACAGCAGACCAGAAGAAAAACCACGAAAAATCGAGATCAGAGTAAACGACAGACAGAAATCTAACCCCTGAACCCTTTAAACTTACGTGAAAAATGTAAATAAAATGGATTGAAAGGGAATCGTAATAGCAAATTCCAGTACAGCATTCGACAGCAGACAAGAGGAAAAACTACGAAAAATAGAGATCAGAGTAAATGACAGATGGAAATCTAACCCCTGAACCCTAGAAATTTACGTGAAAATGTAAATAAAAATGGATTGAAAGGGAATCGTGATAGCAAATACCACTACAGCATTCGACAGCAGACCAGAGAAAAAACCACGAAAAATCGGGATCAGAGTAAACGACAGACAGAAATCTAACCCCTGAACACTAGAAATTTACGTGAAAAATGTAAATAAAATGGATTGAAAGGGAATCCTGATAGCAAATACCACTACTACATTCGACAGCAGACCAGAGGAAAAACCACGAAAAATCGAGATCAGAGTAAACAGTTGATTGAAATCTAACCCCTGAACCATAGAAATTTACGTGAAAAATGTAAATAAAATGGATTGAAGGGAATCGTGATAGCAAATACCACTACAGCATTCGGCAGCAGACCAGAGGAAAAACCACGAAAAATCGAGATCAGAGTAAACAATTGATTGAAATCTAACCCCTGAACCATAGAAAGTTACGTGAAAAATGTAAACAAAATGGATTGAAGGGAATCGTGATAGTAAATACCACTACAGCATTCGGCAGCAGACCAGGAAAAAACCATGCAAAAATCCGTGATCAGAGTAAACAATTGATTGAAATCTAACCCCTGAACCATAGAAATTTACGTGAAAGATACAAATGAAATAGAATGAAAGGAAATCGTGATAGCATACACCACTCCAGCATTCGGCAGCAGACCAGGAAAAACTACGAAAAATCGAGATTAGAGTAAGCAACAGACAGAAATCTAACCCCTGAACCCCAGAAGCTTACGTGCAAATGAATCAGAATGAAAGGAAAGCGAGTAGAATACATAATCACAGAATTCACCCAGCCAACCAGGAAAAATCACGAAAAATCCGAGATTAGAGTAAGCGACAGACAGAAATCTAACCCCTGAACCCTAGAAATTTACGTGAAAATGTAAATAAAATGGATTGAAAAGGAATCGTGATAGCAAACACCACTCCAGCATTCGTCAGCAGACCAGCGAAAATCATGAGAAACCTATGCCCAGAGTGCTCGTCCCTACGGGAATCGAATCCGAGACCTCTCGAATACAAAGCGCTGACATTATTGACTGAACCAAACAGTAAAAACAGACCTCATTCGCGGTCGACAATGCTTAAACACGTTAACTTTACCATATGACGTCACAGTTGAGGACAGTTTGACTATCGCCGACATTATCGAGACATGTTCATTTTATGCATCTTATAACAAAAGAGAAGTATTCTAGCTCATATACAGAAGTTTCATGCCAACGTACTCACTACGCTCGCAAAGATAATCTAAAATTTCATCGTTGAAATACTTTGGAAATAGTGTAGAAGTTTTTCCACCCTTATTTAATTAAATTCATGTATATACCCTATTATTTAGTGATTTATTCCTCTCATCTCCATCATTCTTCAAAGAATCAGTGTACAATATGCATTTTTATACGTTTTAATGTTCGTTTATTTTTAAAACCGCTGCATTTGCCAGCAATTACGAGCAAATTTTTTTTTCAGATTTACTCCGATTTTAAGCTTGTAGAATCGAATTAGGAAATGTTTGAATAAATGTATTGTATTTTTTTAGCTTAAAGTATCTACATTTTTAAAGTTACCATGCCCGTTATTTGTATTTAGTATAAAGATTGTTATATTTTCATTTTTAAGACTTCCTTTGTTAAAGTTAATATCTTGCAATCTATTTTTAAATTTCTTTTAAAATCAAAGCGAACGTTAACAACTATAATGGCTGTCTTCATGTATCGGAAAGCTAACATGGCCACTTCAGCCGTCTTTTCCGCAAACGGAGGCATGAGGCAGAGAAGGCATTCTTTTAGCGTCCCTTACATGTCGGTAAGGAAGCCAGTATCAGCTAGCGCTTGATACAGAGAGGAGAAGGCTTGCGAAAGGCAGCTGAGGTGTGGCACCTGGAGAGAGTAAGGTAGGGATGAAAGGCCGGCTTCATGATGCGCTGAGAGATAGACGAAACCCCTCAGTTCGGCACAGCACGCCGTAAGGTTCGTACCTATACGTAGTGTCCTTCATATACCATCGCAGCGTGCGTCAGCGTCTTACGTAATTTAGTTATTTGCGCTCACTCCACAATTTTAGTCATACATTCATCTAAGAGATATAATATTCGTCAGGATGACAGATCCCCAAATATACATAACAAAGAAATGATATGAATGTCATATGATATGTTAGTGATATAAATGTAATATTGTTTATTCACCGTCATTATTTTAATTAATTTTTGATTTTATTCGAAGATGACTTTGTATTCATGTCATTGGATTCAAGCCAAGTCCTCCAGGCCGACTTGGAACAACAATCAATAGCGTGCGACATTTCAAGGATATAATCGGTAATAATATTTTTTTGGTAAAGACCGCCAAATTGAATGGTCTGTAAACGTATGTATTTCCCCTCACTTCCCCTATACCCCCACTCCACAGTAGAAATAATATGCCGATTTTGAGCCAAAGCAGATGCCGACAATTGATAAGATTCTTTGTTATATGCCGGCAAGCACCGCCCCCTCCCTTTGAGGCCTTACATGCCGTCCTGTCCCTCGTGCCGCTAGCCCCGCCACCTTTCTTTGTGGCCTTACCTAATGCCGCCGGTCGCGTGATGGCGGCCACCCCTCCCCCACCCCTTCCCTTGTGACCTCGCCCTTATAAGCTACTGGATCCCCGATCCCCCTCCCCTATCCTTTCTAATCCTATCCCGTACACTGGGCACGCCCCCTCTTTGTGCTCTACTGTCAGGCTCTCTGCGTAGTGGGTGTGACCACTCCCCCTCTTTGTAGCCTGACCTAATGCTGGCCTCGGTATTGGAGAGCAATGGACTATTGTTCTCATCGTTTAAGCCAGCGTTGGAGTAGAGCCTTGAGGGGGGGGCATTGTGGTCCAGTAGCTTTTAATGGTGAAACCACAAAGGTTAAGTGTTTTCACGACTTTCCTTTTGTGTGCTATTCTTTCACCGCAAAACAGAGACGCAGGACAATGCATTATTGTTGTCATCGTAAATGGCGATGTCGGAATAGTAAAAAGCGGGAGGTGGGAGTCGACTGCATAGAACAAAGGAACTTATCAGTTGTTGGCATCGGCTTTGAAGCTCCGTATCGGACTATTATTTCTACTGTGGGGTGGGGGAAGAGGGGAAGTGAGGGGAAATACATACGTTTACAGACCTTTCTATTTTGCGGTTTTTACCAAAAAAAAAATATTATTACCGATTATATCCTTGAAATGTCGCACCTTATTGATTGTTGTTCCAAGTCGGCCTGGAGGACTAGGGTCGAATCCAGTGACATGAATACAAAGTCATCTTCGAATAAAATAAAAAATTAATTAAAATAATGACGGTGAATAAACAATATTACATTTATACCAGTAACATATCATATTACATTCATATCATTTCTTTGTTATGTATATTTGGGCATCTGTCATCCTGACGAATATTATATCTCTTAGATGAATGTATGACTAAAATTGTGGGTTGAGCGTAAATAATTAAATTACGTAAGACGCTGACGCACGCTGCGATGGTATATGCAGGACATTACGTATAGGTACGAACCTTACGGCGTGCTGTGCCGAACTGAGGGGTCTCGTCTATCTCTCAGCGCTTCCTGAAGCCGGCCTTTCATCCCTACCTTACTCTCTCCAGGTGCCACCCCTCAGCAGCCATTCGCAAGCTTCTCCTCTCTGTACCAAGCGCTAGCTGATACTGGCTTCCTTACCGACATGTAAGGGACGCTAAAAGAATGCCTTCTCTGCCTCATGCCTCCGTTTGCGGAAAAGACGGCTGAAGTGGCCATGTTAGCTTTCCGATACATGAAGACAGCCATTATAGTTGTTAACGTTCGCTTTGGTTTTAAAAGAAATTTAAAAATAGATTGCAAGACATTATCTTTAACAAAGGAAGTCTTAAAGATGAAAATATAACAATCCTTATACTAAATACAAATAACGGGCATGGTAACCTTAAAAATGTAGATACTTTAAGCTAAAAAAAATACAATACATTTATTAAAACATTTCCTAATTCGATTCTACAAGCTTAAAATTGGAGTAAATCTGAAAAAATTATTGCTCGTAATTGCTGGCAAATGCAGCGGGTTTAAAAATAAACGAACATTAAAACGTATAAAAATGCATATTGTACACTGATTCTTTGAAGAATGATGGAGATGAGAAGAAGAAATCACTAAAAAATAGGATATATACATGAATTTAATTAAATAAGGGTGGAAAAACTTCTACACTATTTCCAAAGTATTTCAACGATGAAATTTTAGATTATCTTTGACGTTGGCATGAAACGTCTGTATATGACGCTAGAATATACATCTCTTTTGTTATGAGATGCATAAAATGTACATGTCTCGACATGTCGGCGATAGTCAAACTGTCCTCAACTGTGACGTCATATGGTGAAAGTTAACGTGTTTAAGCATTGTCGACCGCGAATGAGGTCTGTTTTTTACTGTTTGGTTCAGTCAATAATGTCAGCGCTTTGTATTCGAGAGGTCTCGGATTCGATTCCCGTAGGGACGAGCACTCTGGGCATAGGTTTCTCATGATTTTCGCTGGTCTGCTGACGAATGCTGGAGTGGTGTTTGCTATCACGATTCCCTTTCAATCCATTTTATTTACATTTTCACGTAAATTTCTAGGGTTCAGGGGTTTGATTTCTGTCTGTCGCTTACTCTAATCTCGGATTTTTCGTGATTTTTCCTGGTTGGCTGGGTGAATTCTGTGATTATGTATTCTACCCGCTTTCCTTTCATTCTGATTCATTTGCATTTTTCACGTAAGCTTCTGGGGTTCAGGGGTTAGATTTCTGTCTGTCGCTTACTCTAATCTCGATTTTTCGTAGTTTTTCCTGGTCTGCTGCCGAATGTTGGAGTGGTGTATGCTATCACGATTTCCTTTTATTTTATTTCATTTGTATCTTTCACGTAAATTTCTATGGTTCAGGGGTTAGATTTCAATCAATTGTTTACTCCGATCTCGATTTTTCGTGGTTTTTCCTCTGGTCTGCTGCCGAATGCTGTAGTGGCATTTGCTATCACGATTCCCTTCAATCCATTTTATTTACATTTTTCACGTAAATTGCTAGTGTTCAGGGGTTAGATTTCAATCAATTGTTTATTCTGATCTCGATTTTTCGTGGTTTTTCCTCTGGTCGACTATCGAATGCAGTAGTGGTATTTGCTATCAGTATTCCCTTTCAATCCATTTTATTTACATTTTTCACGTAAATTTCTAAGGTTCAGGGGTTAGATTTCTGTCTGTCGTTTACTCTGATCTCGATTTTTCGTGGTTTTTCCTCTGGTCTGCTGTCGAATGCTGTAGTGGTATTTGCTATCACGATTCCCTTTCAGTCCATTTTATTTATATTTTCCACGTAAATTTCTAGGGTTCAAGGGTTTGATTTCCGTCTGTCGTTTACTCTGATCTCGATTTTTCGTGGGTTTTCCTCTGGTCTGCTTTCGAATGCTGTAGTGGTATTTGCTATCACGATTCCCTTTCAATCCATTTTTATTTACATTTTTCACGTAAATGCTTGGGGTTCATGGGTTAGATTTCTGTCTGTCGTTTACTCTGATCTAGATTTATGGTGGTTTTCCTCTGGTCTGCTGTCGAATGCTG
Source organism: Deroplatys truncata (assembly GCA_030765065.1). Lineage (NCBI taxonomy): Eukaryota > Metazoa > Arthropoda > Insecta > Mantodea > Mantidae > Deroplatys > Deroplatys truncata. The sequence continues at coordinate 333,348,914 of CM060990.1, forward strand.
TAGTGGTATTTGCTGTCACGATTCCCTTTCAATCCATTTTTATTTACATTTTTCACGTAAATTTCTAGGGTTCAGGGGTTAGATTTCTGTCTGTCGTATACTCTGATCACAGATATTTTCATGGTTTTCGCTGGTCTGCTGTCCAATGCAGTAGGGTGTTTGCTATCACGATTTCCTTTCAGTCTATTTCATTTGTATCTTTGTGATTCTAGCTGATTGCTTTCTTAGAAACACTTGTTCCTTGCTCTGTTTACAGGTCGTTCATCAGCCTTACTAGCTACTCTGCATCTCCTCACACACCTCCAATCATGTATAAACATACATAAATACCTCTGATCAACGCTCTAAATACCCAAACATGCTCGAAGACCTACGAATACGTCCCAACATCTGTCTAACCCTTTTTTTGAAATATATGATTTTAGACGCTTAATCATCATTTTAGTATTAAAAATTCAATACATAACCTATCAAAAAAGGTCTGTGTCTCCTCTTTAAATAGAGCGAACTTGAGTATTGAACTTCATTCTGTTAATCATCTCCGAGGTGACCACATCGTTGTTCTCCTAGAAAATAAGCGACCTTCTAAAGTGTTATCAAGGTAAAGAGGCTAACATTTCTTGAAGAAGGGTTAATACGTTATATAATTGATGCATAAAGGTTCGTGCTTCCTCTATAAATAGAGCAACCTCTAGCATTGAAATTCATTCTGTTGATCATCTCTGAGGTGTTAACATCGCTGTTCTCTCAGAAAATAATCAACCTTCTAAAGCGTTATCAAGGTAAAGAGGCGTACATTTCCTTGAAGAAAGGTTAATAGTTATATAATTGACGCATAAAGGTTCGTGCTTCCTCTATAAATAGAGCAACCTCTAGCATTGAAATTCATTCTGTTGATCATCTCTGAGGTCTTAACATCGCTGCTCTCTCAGAAAATAATCAACATTCTAAAGCGTTATCAAGGTAAAGAGGCGTACATTTCCTGGAAGAAAGGTTAATACCTTATTATATCAAGAAGAAAAATGAATAAGTCCTCATATAAGGATATCATTCCTAGTGCCTCAGGATATTCTTGTGATAAATGCCGTAAGAAGTTCCTCCGTGGATATGATAAAACACGACATGAGCTACGTTGTAAAAAGCTCTTCAAGTGTAAATATTGTAACGTAGCCTTCAAAGACAGTTATAAGGGTCGCCGACACAAAGATGCGTGTGAAATAAACAGACCTGAGAAGAAACGTAGATTAGAACCGACAAAGCATGAGTTATTTTCTGCATTAGACGATTGTAACATGAAAGAATTTGAAACCTCATTCAATGGACGCTTGAAATCATATTTTATACGTTGTAAATCAGCTAAGGACCTGAATATGTACCTGCATGAGGCGAAACAGCGGATAATCCAGGCTGTACATAAAGAGCTTGGTATTCACAAAAGTGTGAAAATTAATCATTTAGCTGAGTGTAGATTTGTTAACAGTGCCAGTGAAACCTGCGACAAAACATTTAAAACACGGAATCAAGCTGTTTTCCTAGAAACGTATCTGGACTCTATGTTGGAAACGAAAATGAAGAAGATGGTTACTGAAATGGAGGAGTCTCAGCTTAAGGGTAGAAACTGGGCTCTGCTTGCTGTGGAAGGAGTTCGACTTCGTATCAACAAGTACAACCCATTACGAGGAAGTAGCTACATACCACTACCGCCATCTGTTGAAGCAAGAAAAGCCTGCATTAACATCCAGAATTTCGATGATGAGCTATGCTTTATGTACTCTATATTAGCCACATTTGTCAGCGTCAAGCCTCAACGTGTGAGCAAGTACAAGCAACTTCAAAATAAATACGACTTCAGCTGTGTTTCCTACCCTACGCCACTTTCTCAAATACCTAAATTTGAGAAGCTTAACAGGATGTCTATAAACGTCTTCGGTCTGGATGAGAAGCATGAAGTGTATCCGATAAAGATTGCTGAGATTGAAATAGCTGACCATCGTGACCTCCTACTATTGAGTGACAGTAGTGGAAAACATCACTACGTATATATAAAGAATTTTGAAAAACTTATTCGATGTCAGAAAACCAAATGTAAGGAACGTGTTTATACCTGTAAGCGTTGTTTTACACATTTTGACAATCGATATGGACAAAGTGGACTGGAAAAACTACAAGAACATGCCACCATCTGTAATCAGTATGGTGTTGCAAGGGTAGTTATGCCTACAAAGGATAAATCAATTGTGCAGTTTAAAAATTTTGAAAGGATGTTGAAACTACCTTACGTCATCTACGCAGACTTTGAAAGCATTCTCGCTCTATGTCATACATGTCTCCTCAGTCCTGAAACTTCATATACATCCCCTTATCAGCAGCATGTTCCCATGAGTTTCTGCGTTTACGTTAAACCCTCAACCAAAGTTGAACATCTGGAAACTGGTCTTCCTAAGCATCCCTATGTATATCGTGGTGTTGATGCTGCTCAGAAGTTTATGGAATACCTGTCATTCCTTGCAAAGGAAATTAATAATATATACAAATCCGTCATGCCTCTGAAACTTACAGATCAACAGCAGATGGATTTCAACGCCTCTACAGTATGCTACTTTTGCAGAAAAACCTTCACTGAAGAGAACTACAAAGTACGCGACCATGATCACATCAGTGGTGAATATCGGGGAAGTCTACATAATGAATGTAATTTAGCTTGCAAAACACCTAAATACATTCCAGTCTTCATGCACAACCTCAGTGGGTATGACTCTCATTTCATTGTTAAGGAGCTGGGATGTACAAGTGAGCGGGTGGAAGTAATTCCTAGCTCTGAAGAAAGCTATATATCATTCTCCAGGTATGTAGGAGATATAAAGCTTCGGTTTGTAGATAGTTTTCGGTTCCTGAGTACAAGCTTGGATAAGCAGGTGAGGAATCTAACATTGTATCCTGAAACACTGAAACACTTCGGAGAAGACAAGATGAAGTTGATGACACGTAAGGGTGTATTTCCCTATGATTACGTCACTTCATGGGATGTTTTGAACGAAACCTGCCTGCCTCCTAAGAACTATTTCTACAATAAATTGAATGAAGAGGAAATTAGTAATGCTGACTACGATCATGCTAAAAATGTATGAGAGCTGTTTAATGTCAGAAACCTTGGCGAGTACAGCGATCTCTACTTAACTTCAGATGTACTTCTTCTAGCTGATGTCTTTGAAACGTTCAGAGAGCAAACCCTTAAAACACACAAAGTTGATCCAGCACATTATTTTACCTCTCCAGGACTTACATGGGATGCAATGTTGCTGTATACAGGAATTAAGCTGGAACTGTTACAAGATTATGATCAACTACTCATGATAGAATCTGGCATAAGAGGAGGTTTATGCCAAGTTTCCCATCGATATGCAGAGGCTAATAACAGGTTTATGGAGAAGTTTGATCCGTCGAGACCAACCCAGTTTATCACATACGAGGACGCCAACAACCAATATGGGTGTACAATGAGTCACGCTCTCCCTTATGGTGGATTTGAGTGGGTATCGCCTGAAGAAATCGACATAGAAAGGCTAAAAGAAGATGATGCTCATGGGTACATATTAGAAGTTGACATCGAGTATCCTGCAGAACTTCACGATCTACACAACGATCTACCTTTCCTGCCTGAGTGTATGAAGCCATTGGAAGCATCTACAAAGAAACTGATACCTCATCTTGGATCTCGAAAGAAGTATGTAGTGCATTACATGGCTTTGAAGCAAGCGCTTGATCATGGACTACGACTAACAAAAATCCATCGTGTGCTACAATTCCGACAGTCTCGGTGGTTAAAACCTTATGTAGAATTTAACAACCGGCTACGACAACAAGCTGTAAATGATTTCGAGAAGGACCTCTACAAGCTCTTTAACAACGCCATGTTTGGAAAAACTATGGAGAACCTGCATAACCGTATGAATATACGACTGGTGACCAATGAAAAAATCTAGAGAAGCTGATCGCCAAGCCTACGTTTATCGATCGAACAATATATGCCGCCAACCTAGTTGCTGTGCAAATGGCCTCTCGTCAGTTCGTGTTCAACAAGCCTATATACATCGGTATGAGTGTGTTGGATATCTCCAAGACATTAATCTACCACTATCATTATGATGTGTTGCTGCCATATTATGGATCTGAAAACCTGAAGCTCATGTATATGGACACTGATTCGTTCATTCATCGTGTGATTACTGAAGATGTGTACCAGGACCAGCTACGTTTTCTCGAACACCTAGATACATCTGATTACCCTGTCAACCATATATGCTATTCAGCTCTAAACAAGAAGGTGTTGGGCAAATTTAAAGATGAGGCTAATGGTAAAATCATCCAGCGCTTTGTCGGGCTAAGACCTAAGATGTATGCCCTTGATATCCATGGCTCAATGATAAAAAAGATTAGAGGCATTAAACCTAATGCTATTAATCATTACATTACATTTGACAGTTATGCTGACTGTCTTAAAACCCGGAGAAATCATCAGAACACCAATGAATGTGATCCTGTCTCGGGAGTATGCTCTTGCCAAAGTGCAAGTGAATAAAATCACATTGACTCCGTTTGATGATAAAAGAGTTATTGCTGAGGATGGAATAACGACATATGCGTATGGACATTACGCCATTACAACCAGCGCTTAAAAGAATGTAAGTCAAAGATAAAGATTTTCTCGTGAGTCTACAATCTTAAAAAATGAAGGTTATCCATGTGCTGTGTATGCAACTATCTGACGACCGATTAAGAAAGAAGAAGATGGAAGGGAGGGTGGTAACCCTGCCATTAGGAGCAATCCTAGTGCTAGTCTCAAACCTAGATAAAAGGGGGAGAGACACCTACAACGAACTAAAATAAAGGTATGTTTGCGTAAACTTTTCAATTAAAACTCTCGAATAATAAAGCCCGAATAAAACATTGCAATTTCACTAAAAGAAAGTTGTGGTTATCTCCGGTTAGTCAGATTAGATTGGACGATGACTCTTGGAATAGGTGATGAGATGAACGTTTGGGATTGGTCAGGTTAATCTAGGCTAGGCTCTTGTACTTATTGTCTAAGTTATGAAGGATGGATTAGCTTAGATTACCTTAGCAATGGGCTGGTTACGTGTTGTTCTTACGTTTTGTTACGTGGTTACATAGTTGCTACGTGTTGTTACGTCGTGTGACGTTTCTGGTTACGAGATGTCACGTGATGTTGCGTGCTTACGTGCTTATGTTACTTAGTATGGCGTCTTGTCATGCTGTTATGTTACGTTGTGTTACGTCTTGTTACGTGGTTACGTTAGATGATGATAGGAATAAATAGACAATGAGAAGATCCAGAACATACAAGGTGGGAATAGGTTAGGACGTATACTTCACTGTAAACCGATATACAGTTTGTGCCTCTCCGTCTCGCGCACTACTGTTTAACATATAAAAAAGTTTGTAAGGTTTAGAAAAAAGTATATAAAAGTTTTGTAACGTTGGATGAGAAATGTTTTATAATCTAATTACTCTCTATATTACCGTATAAATCTACATTCCTCCGCCTTCTTCAACCCCTGTCTATCCTTGTACCACTCCCGTTTTCCACATTTCTCCTCATATAAAACGTATACTCTACTCCTCAACCCCTCTCTAGACTACCACCTCACCTCGTATTCCCTACCGCTCTCATATAAATGCATTTTCCTCCTTGAAGACTCTCTCAACCTAGCACCTACCTTCGTTTTCCTCGTCTCTCCGTATAAACGCATACTCTGTCATTCAAAACTTCCTGCCTAATACCTCTCCTCGGTTCGCTATCTCCCCCATATAAAACGCCATATTCTACCCTTCAAGTCCTGTTTAGTATAGCATATTTCCTTGTATTCCCTAACCTTTCCCACATAAACGCAAATGTGGCCCAGCTTCTGTCTATAATACCGTCTGTCTCCGTTTTCCATGCATTCCTCATATAAGCGTATACCCTACTCCTTAACCTCTGTCTACACTAGCACCTCTCCTCGTATACTCTATCTCTGTCGCATAAAGCATTCCCCTCCCTCCTTCAGTCCCTGCTCTATCTCGGAACTCTCCTCGTTTTCCCTATCTTCTCCATATAAACGTATCTTTCCTCCTTGAAGGTTCTCTCAACCTAGCATATACCCTCGTTTTCCTCGTCTCTTCATATAAAAAGCCATACTCAACCCTTCAAACCCTGAATAGTCTAGTACCTCTCCACGTATCCCCTATCTCTCCTGTATATATGTTCATATTCCCCCTGCTTCAGCATCTGTCTATCCTAGCATCTGCTCCCATTTTCCCTAACTTTCTCATATAAACGCATATTCCACATCTCAAGCTCTATCTAGTCTAACACTTCTCCTCGTATTCCCTACCTTCACATATAAAGCGCATCCCCACTCCTTCAACCTCTATCTAGCCTAGCATCGATCCTCGTATTCCCTATCTTCCCCATATAAACGCATTTTTCCCCTTGAAGGGCTTCATATACCCAAGTTTTCCCTATCCTTTCCCATATAAACGCAAAAAAGTGGCCCAGCTTCCCTCTGTATACGCTACTCAGATTAGGAACGAAACTCGAGAATCCCTACCAGCAGTCATAAAGTCAAACAAAATCCAATTATTATCAAATATGTCTTCACGTGGTTTGGTGCTTTCCCGTTTTCTGTAACTTATACACTGAGAATATCAACTTCTCTTCTCAGAGGTCAGTTGCGTGTCAATACTGACAATTGCGGAAGTTATTTCTGAAAATGGTGCATTGGTTTGAGAAATAGTAGCCAAAAAAGCATCGCAATCTGCCATATTAAATACATATGTAAATCAGCTAGGAAATAATAGTTTTATTAAAGACGGATAATAGGTAACTCTTATGTGGAAAGAGTGTTTCTGCGAATAAAAAATTTGAAGTTGTGAAACATAATACAGCACGTCACAAGGACATGGTTAAGAAACCTACTTTAAATCATAAATTGATTATAAGCAGAGTAGGTGAACAACCAGTTTCAATTGGCAATTTTTATAAAGGCTTGTGTTTAGCTTTAGTGAGTGCCACCATTCCATTTTTGAAAATGATTAATGTGCAGCTTCGGAGTTTCTTAGAAAAATACAGAAAGAAAAGGCTCCCGGATGAGTGTACATTACGCAAAAGCTATGTACCGCAGTTTTTTTAGGACGTAACTTCTAAAATAGGGAATATGTTGTAACACGAAAAACCCTGTGCTCTAATAGACAAGACACCAGACGCAGCAGGACAATATGTTGCTAATGCTGCAGTTAGCGCAATGAAAGCGGGGGGCAAATCTCGAGTACTTAAGTACATGACCTGGTAAATCATTACACGGTTGCAACATATTTTCCATGACTCATTAGCTTTCTTGTGGCCAGATGGAATACAGTATAACAATGTATTTGTATTTGTTATTAATGTTGCTCCATATATAGTTAATATGGGCGCGGGCTCTTTATCCCAAGTTAATTCACCTGATTTGCCTTGCTCACGGTTCATATCGTGTCGCTGAAGTTATTAGAGCCAAATATAAACAAGTGGACCTACTTGTCTCAAGTATTATGAAAGTACTTGTGAGGGCGCCACTTAGAGTTCAAGGATTTCTTGAACTATTTCCAACTTTGCTTTACCCCCTGAGCCAGTTTGAACTCGCTGAATTACGTGGTCACAGGCTGTATCATATTATGCGGAACAGTTCAATAAAGTGAAAACAGTGATAGATTCCTTAAATGCGTAGGGTGCAGCTAGCATTGCGATAAATCAGGAATATTTTTTCTGAAGATGGGGTTGTGATAAAGATACAGTATGTTTATAACCACCCTAAATTATAACGCAGTTGGCAACTGGAAGCAATTCTTCGGAGTATTCACTTTTTCTGACATAAGATTTCAAATCTGTTGTGTTCAGATACTCACACTATTGCTAATATTACATTCGATAAGATTAGTCAGCTATGAAATATAAATGCTAGTTATAAGACAATATGTCAAATTATCAAAATGTTGTCTTGTAATGGCGAAAAACGCTGTAACAGAAGAGGAATTCAGTGAAGAAGAGTTGTGTTGTCCACAAGCACCTGTGACATAATGCTATGTAAAAGTACATTTTCATTGTATGAAACCTTCTTCACTAATAGAAGTAGGAACCTTACATGAAAAAGAGAAATTCAGATCAACTTTTCTTAGCTACTGTAACCACCACGAATAAGGTAGGACTACCCAGGAAAATGGTTTGTTTGATTTTTTGTTTATTTTTCATATTATGGTGCGCATTTTTTTAATTATGCACTCACATCCGGACTCTAGATGTAATTCGAAAACATGAGGAGGTAGCTGACCATAGTAACTTAAGACAGGTGTCAGTAAGATTAGATGCAAATTAACGCTGAAAGTAATCCTTTAAGTTACAGATATCATGACGAAAGCGTTAATAGACACAGCCTCTAAAGTTTTCAGTGTGCTTAGAGCAATATTTTAGAAAAATCCAAGACAAGACAATAACTAATATATATAACTTCCAATTACAATGTGCACTTGCGCAATAGCAATTTCTAAATGAAAAGGTGAAAAAGCAGGCTATTTTATCTATAACTATGGGAAATACTGAATTGTAGGTATTTTTTCTTATTCTTCAGCGCCTATAACAGGCCCAAATTATTGGTTCAGATTGCTTTCACAAATTCGAAGGTATAGTTACCCTTCAAACAAAGTGTTTAATCTTGTAAAATGAAAACATAACAGTGCCGTTTAAAAGGGGGGCAATTAATGGAGGGACACACACTCACAAAAGGCGAACAGAGGTAGCAGAGGAAACACTTTTCATCAAAATAGTTAATTTACAACATAGACCACATACGTTTATTGCGAATGCGGGAGAAAGTCATATGCAGAATAACCTTGAGACACAAAACGAGAATACAGATAACGATAAACTATTTTTAAACACACAAGTATTTTGTGAATAATCAGAATATATCGCGTTGTACACGGTGGACACAATTATAGCTACAAATTAAACACCAACAAGGGATGCAGACTCTAGGAATAATCTGTAAATATGGGAAGCAGAGATTGCTGCGCAGATAAGAACTAAGGTCAACAGAGTAGGCAAAATATCCGATAAACATAATATAATGTTAAAACAGGTATTGTAGACAAATAATGACGTATTTTCACTTAAACCGGAAAAATGTAAAACTTACATACGTGGTTTTAAAGTAAAACGCATAGCCCCTTTAAATGCACAAAAGTAGAATATATAGAGGGATTCTGGGCCACTTTTGGGCATATATGGGAAAGCTTATGGAAACGAGGGTAGATGTCAGGTTGAGAGAGCCTTCAAGGAGGAAAATGGGTTTATATGGGAGAGATAGGGTATACGACGCCCAATACTAGGCTGGACAGGGTTAAAGGAGAATAGTGCGTTTATATGGAAGAGATATTTGAGATATGATAGACTAGACAGAGGTTGAGAGTAGCGTATGCGTTTATATGTATCAGAGGTATAGGAACAGGAGGAGAGGTGTTAGGCTAAACAGATATTGAAAGAGTAGAAATATGAGCTTCTACACAGGAGATAGGGAATACGAGGTGAGGAGCTAGACTAGACAGCACTTGAAGGATAGAATATGGCTTTTTATATGGGAGAGATAGCAAACCGAGTAGAGGTATTAGGCTAGGAGGGTTTGAGTATGCGTTGATAAGGAGAGACGAGAAAACGGAGAGAGATCCTATGCTAGGATAGACAGGTGTTAAAGGTAGATAGGAAACCAAGGAGAGAGGAGGAGGCAGGAGGAGAATACGCTTTATGAGTGGTAGGTGATACGGGGAGAGATGCTGGACTAGACAGAGGTTGAGAGTAGAGTATGCGTTTATATGTATGAGGGGTATAGGAACAGGAGGAGAGGTGTTAGGCTAGACAGAGGTTTAGGAGCAGAAAATGCGTTTATAGGAGAAATATAGGGAAAACGAAGAGAGCTGTTAGACTAGACAGGACTTGAAGGGTAGAATAAACCTTTTATATGGGAGATATAGGAAACCGAGGAGAGGTATTAGGCTAAGGAGGTTGAGTATGCATTTATAAGGAGAGACGAGAAAAAAGAGAGATCCTATGCTAGAAGAGAGTTGAAAGAGAGGGAAATGTGCTTTAAATGGGAGAGATACGGCATACAAGGAGAAGTGCTAGGCCAGACATGTTGAGGAGTAGAGTACGCGTTTATATGGAAAAGATAGGGATTACGGGGAGAGATGGTCGACTAGACGGAGGTTGAGAGAGGAATATGCGTTTGTATGTATGAGAGGTAAAGGAAAACGAGGAGAGCTAATACGCTAGACAGACACCGAAGGAGTAGGAATATGTGCTTATATAAGGAGAGATAGGGAATAGGAGGGGAGGCGCTAGACTTTGAAAGCGACTATAGACGAGAACTTCATGGAAAGATGTTTCCTGTCAATGCTGGAACACTAATTCTAGACAGCTGTAGACGTAACCCTCTCATGCTAAAAAGGTAACCCGCTCACTCAAAAAGGTAACCCACTCACGCAAAAACGTAACTCACGGCAAAAATGTAACCCACAAACGCAAAAAGGTGACCAGCACAGGTAAAAAGCTGACCTACTCAGTAAAAAGTGACCCACTCACGTAAAGGGTGACTCACTCACGCAAAAAGGTGACCCACTCATGCAAAAACGTTACCCACACACGAAAAAATATGACCCACTCATCAAAAAGGTAACCCACTTACGCTAAAATGTAAGTAATTCAGGTAGTATCACAGGGTAGGACAGATAAAGGGAAGCGGATATAGCAGAGTTCTGTATGATTTCACAGGTAATTCAGATAGTATCGTAGATATTTAGGATAATTCAAGTATCATAGGTGTTTAGAGTTACTGAGTTAGTATCACAGGAGGCTAGATTCCAGGGGCAGAGCGTATCATAGCTGTATATGATTTCAAAGGCAATTAAGGTAGTATCGTGGGCATTTAAGCTAATTCAGCTAGTATCACAGGAAGTTAGATTCCAGAGGCTGACTGCATCATAGCTGTGTATGATTTCACCGGTAATTCACCTAGTATCGTAGGGATTTAGGCTAATTCAGCTAGTATCACAGGAGGGTAGATACCAGTTGGGTATAGCATAGTTTCGTATTTCACAGGTAATTCAGAGAGTATGGTAGGTATTTAGGGTAATTCAAGTATCGTAGGTGTTTATAGTAATTCAGCTAGCATTACAGGAGGGTAGGTTCCAAGCGTCTTTTATAACATAGTTTCGTATTTCACAGATAGTTTAGGTAACATCGTAAGTATTTGGGGTAATCGGCATAGTTTCACAGATATATGTGATAATTTTGATCAGCGATTCGTATCAGAGATATTTAAGGTAATTTCACATGATTGGGGTAGTATCACTGGTATTTAAGTCATTTTAACAGGTAACTCAGATAGTATCGCAGATAATAATGGTAATATAGAGATTAATTAGACTATAAAGATTTCTCATCCAACGTTACAACCCTTTATATACTTTTTTCCTAAATCTTACAAACCCTTTATATGTTAAACAGTTAGTGTGCGAGGCGGAGAGAGATAAACTGCATTTTGGTTTACAAATTGAAAAGCTTTGCGTCAACATACCTTTGGTTTAGTTCGTCGAAGGTGCTTCTCCCCTTTATCTAGGCTTGAGACTAGCACTAGGATTGCTGCTAATGGCAGTGTTAACACCTTTCCTTACATCTTCTTCTTTCTTCATTAAGCGTCTGCTAGGTGTATACACATCACGGATAAACTTCATTTTTTAAGATTTTAGACTCCGGAGAAAATCTTCATCTTCGACTTACATTCACTTAAGCACTGTTTGTAATACTGCAATGTCCATATGTATAGGTAGTTATTCCATCTTCGGCAATAACTCTTTTATCATTAAAGGGATTCAATGTAATTTTATTTCTTTGCACTGTGGTAACAGCCTGCTTTCGTTATAGGATTAGACTCATAGGCGTTCTGATGATTTCACAGGTGCTAAGACAGTCTGTGTTGCTGTCAACCGTGATGTACTGCTTAATTGCACTACGTTTTATATCTTTATTTTTATCATTTAGCCGTGGATATATAGTGCATACATCTTAGTTCGTAGTCGGACAAAACGCTGGTTGATTTTAGTGTTAGCCTCATCTTTAAACTTCCCAAACACCTTCTGGTTTAGAGCTGAATAGCATAAAAGCTTTGTAGGATAATCAGCAGTATCTAGATGCTCAAGAAAACGTACACATCTTCAGTTGTTACACGATGAATGAATTAGTATCCATGTACATAAACTTCAGGTTTTCATTTCCGTAATATGCTAACAACACATCATAATGATAGTGATATATTAATGTCTTGTCCAACACTGTCATACCAATGTATATATGCTTGTTGAATACAATCTGACGAGAGGCTATATGTACAGCAGCTAGATTAGAAGCATATATTTTCCTATCTATAAACGTCGGCTTGGCGATCAGTTTCTCCAGAGTCTTCTCATTTGTCAACAGTCGTATATCCATACGGTTACGCAGGTTCTCCATAGTTTTTCCAAACATGATGTTGTTAAAGAGCTTGGGAAGTCCTCGAAACCATTTAAGGCTTTTTGTCGTAGCCTGCTGTTAAATTCCACATTAGGTTTTAACCACTGTGACTGTTGGAATTATACCACATGAGGGATTTTATTCAAACGTAACCCATGATTAAGAGCTTGCTTCAAAGCCATGTAATGTACTATATACTTCTTTAGAGATCCAAGATGAGGTATAAGTTTATTTGTAGATGATTCCAATGGTTTCACTCACTCAGGCAGGAAAGGTAGTTCGTTGTGTAGATCGTGAAGTTCTACAGCATACTTGATGTCTATGACGTCACGCCCAGATACAGGATGTCTGGCAGTATCAAACATGTTTAAACTCGTTCCATAGCTATCTGTATATGATATCACACCAACAAGAGAAGTATTCTCACACTCTCATTCAGTCAGATGTTTCCATTAAAGCCTACTAACACCACCGCTACCACCACCCATTACAACAAAGCTAGCACAATCTCCTTTATCACAATACTTAAAAGTAGAAGCTTAAAAGGAAGAGTAGACGATGTTCCCCTTATTTAGTTAAATGTATGTATATACTGCATTATCTCATGTTTTCTTCCCCTTTTCAATTCTTCCTTTCCATCTTCTCCCAGAAAGACCACTTCATTTTACCGCAATCATGAGCAAAGCATTTTTTAGAGTAACACAGATTTTCGGCTTCTAGAATAGAACCTAGGAATGCTTTAATAACTGTATTTTTAGCAATTTAGCTCCCCCGCATCACCATCCACCAATTAATTTTCACTCGAACCTGATATGATCCATAGGCTTGAAGATATATGAAATCACACTTTCGGGATTCAATCTGAGTACTTTTAGGTATTTTTTGCCATGGCAACGATATTTAGGAACTAGATATTCTGTTTACGTTTTAGCTGAGGTGTATATCTAAGTTGGATTACGAGTTATTAAATTTGTAAGTGAATTTCATTGATTTGGCATTCGAACCCAGAACACCAGGAACAAAACTATTTACAATATCAGTTTGGTGTGTTGAACAGAGCTGCATGCAGTTACGCTATCAACCTAAGTGACATATCCTAGAGTATAGAGGAAAATTAAGGAAACCATTAAAATCGTGATTAGAATTAAGGACAGCTGATTGATAATTATATACACTGTTAATTACCCATTATACGAGCTATCAATCCTGCTTTGGTATACTCATCTATCTCCCTTCGTTTCTGAGAGTATGAAAATTTAAAAATTAAGGTTTGAACGCAGGTGGCCAGGTACCTTTATATACATTCACAAGAAAATACCTAATGACATAAAAGGAATAAGTTTTTATTTTGTGTCTTTATGTTAAATAGTTCAGGAGTTATTAAACTTAAAATTTTTTTCATTTTATAAGTATTCGAACCCAGAACACCAGGAACAAAATTATTTATAATATTGGTTTGGTATGTTAAGTACAGCTGTGTGCAGTTACCACATTAACCTAAGTGACATATCCTAGAGTATAGAAGAAAATTAAGAAAGTCATTACAAGATCGGGATTCGAACTAAGGACAACTTAGTAACAACTATATACAGCTTTAATTACCCATAATAGTAGCTATCAAACATCCTTTGGTCTACCCCTCTACCTTATCTTAGTTTCTGTGATAATAAAATTTTTGAAATTAAGTGTTGAACCCAGGAAACCAGGTACCCAATTATACATTCCCAAGAAACTACCTAATAGCATTAATGTAATAAACGTTATTCAATGTCTTTGTCTTAATTAGTTTCGGAGTTATTAGAAGATGAATTTGTAATCACTCCTAGGATTCAAACCCGGGCGTTCCGGTTAACTTGATGCAATACGCTAAGGACGCGCAGAATTCAAAGAAGTTAACTGATTTTTATCCTGTTGTTCTATCTCTTATCGTTCAGGAGATATTAGCGATTAATCAGTAGGGGGAAATAAGAGTTCTGGCACATTCCCCTGCACCACTCTCATTTCCACCTACCAATTGAACACTATATCTCCTGAACGAAAAGAGATAGAACAATGGGATGAAAACAAGTTAATTCCATGGAATGCGGCGCGACATTGCGGTATTGCTTCAAGTTGACCGGGATGTCCGGGTTCGAATCCTAGGAGCAATTACAAATTCATCTTCTAATAACTCCGAAACTAATTAAGACAAAGACGTTGAATAACGTTTATTACATTAATGCCATTAGGTAGTTTCTTGCAAATGTATACTTGTGTACCTGGTGTCCTTTGCTCGATCCTTAATTTTTAAACTTCCATTATCTCAGAAAGTAAGAGAGGTAGAGGCGTACACTAAACCATGATTGATAGACCGTATTACTGGTAATTAACACTATATAATTATTAATAATTGTCCTTAGGTCGAATCCCGATCTTTTAAGGTTTTTCTTAATTTTCCTCTATACTCTAGGATATGTCACTTAGGTTAATAAGCTAACGGCATACAGCTGTATTTAAAATACCAAACTAATATTATAAATAGTTTTGTTCCTGGTGTTCTGGCCTCGAACACGAATAAAATGTAATTTAATTATAAATTTAATAACTCCTAAAGTAATTAACATAAAGACACAAAATAAAACCTTGTTGCGCTTACGTCATTAGGAAATTTCTTGTGAATGTATATTGGGGTACCTGGCGTCCTGGGTTCGATCTTTATTTTTAAATCTTCATTATCTCAAACACTAAGAGGGATAGATGAGCAGAACAAAGCACGATTGATAGCACGTATAATGTGTAATTAATATTGTATATAATTATCAATCAGTTGTCCTTACTTCGGATCCCGATTTTTAATGGTTTCCTTAATTTTACTCTATACTCTAGGATGTGTCACTTAGGTTGATAGCGTAACTGCATGCAGCTCTGTTTAACATACCAAACTAATATTGTAAATACTTTTGTTCCTGGTGTTCTGGGTTCGAATACCGATTCAATGAAACTTACTTCCAAATTTAATAACTCGTAATCTAATTTAGATATACACCTCAGCTAAAACCTAAACAGAATATCTAGTTCCTAAATATAGTTTCCATGGCAAAAAAGTACTTAAAAGTACTCAGATCGAATCCCGAAGGGGTGATTTCATATATCTTCAAGCCTATGGATCATATCAGATTCGAGTGAAGATTTCATGGTAGATGCTGATGCGTGGGAGCTAAATTACTAAAAATAATTTATTAAAGCGTTACTAGGTTCTATTCTAGAAGCTTAAAATCTGTGTGACTCTGAAAAATTGCTTTGCTCATGATTGTAGTGAAATGCAATTGTCTTTCTTGGAGAAGAAGGAAAGGAAGAATTGAAAAGGGAATGAAAACATGAGATAATGCAGTATATACATACATTTAACTAAATAAGGGGGAAATCGTCTACTTTACCTTTAAGCTTTTACCTTTAAGTGTTATGATAACAGAGATTGTGCTAGCTTTGGTGTAATGGGTGGTGGTAGGCTTTGAATGGAAGTATCTGAGTGAATGAGAGTGTGAGAATACTTCTCTTGTTGCTGTGATATCATATGCAGATAGCTATGGAACGAGTTTAAACATGATTGATACTGCCAGATATCCTGTCCCTGGGCGTGATGTCATAGACATCGAGTATCGTGTAGAACTTCACGATCTACACAACGATCTACCTTTCCTGCCTGAGTGTGTGAAACCATTGGAATTATTTACAAAGAAACTTATACCTCATCTTGGACCTCCAAAAAAGTATATAGTATATTACGTGGCTTTGAAGCAAGCTCTTAATCATGGGTTACGTTTGAGTAAAATCCCTCGTGTGCTACAATTCCAACAGTGTCAATGGTTAAAACCTAATGTGGACTTCAACAACAGGCTACGACAACAAGCTGCAAATGATTTCGAGGACTTCCACAAGTTCTTTAAAAAGTAATGTTTGGATAAACTACGGAGAACCTGCGTAACCGTATGGATATACGACTGGTGACAAGTGAGAAGACTCTAGAGAAGCTGATCGCCAAGCATACGCTTATCGATAGGACAATATATGCTTCTAATCTAGCTGCTGTACATATAGCCTCTCGTCAGATTGTATTCAACAGCCTATATGCATTGGTATGGGTGTGTGGACAAGACATTAATGTATCACTATCATTATGATGTGTTGTTACCATATTACGGAGCTGAAAACCTGAAGCTTACGTACATGGATACTGATTCATTCATTTATTCATCGTGTAACTACTGAAGATGTGTACCATGACAAACTACGTTCTTTGAGCATCTAGATACTGCTGATTCTCCTACAAGACTTATATGCTATTCAGCTCTAAACAAGAAGGTGCTTGGGAAATTTAAGGATGAGGCTAACATTAAAATCATCCAGCGTTTTGCGGACTACGACATAAGATGTATGCACTAAATATCCACGGCTCAATGATGAAAAATAAAGGCATAAAACGTAGAGCTATTAAGCAGTACATTACGTTTGACAGCTATACAGACTGTCTTAAAACCTGTGAAATCTTCAGAATGCCTATGAATCTAATCCTATCACGAAAGCATCCTGTCACTACAGTCCAAGTGAATAAAATTAAATTGAATCCCTTTGATGATAAAAGAATTATTGCCGAGGATAGAATAACTACCTATGCGTATGGACATTATCTTATTACAAAGTGCTTAAGGGAATGTAAGTCGATGATGAAGATTTTCTCCGGAGTCTACAATCTTAAAAATGAAGTTTATCCGTGTGATGCGTATGTAACTAGCAGACGCCTGATGAAGAAAGAAGAAGATGGAAGGGAAAGTGTCAACTCTGCACAAAGGAGCAATCCTAGATAAAGGGGAGAGGCACCTACGACGAACTAAAACAAAGGTATGTTGACGCAAAGCTTTTCAATTTGTAAACCAATATGCAGTTTATCCCTCTCCGCCTCGCACACTAACCGTTTAACATATACAAGGTTTGCAAGATGTAGAAAAAAGTATATAAAGTGTTGTAACGTTGGAGGAGAAATGTTTATAATCTAATTGCTGTGTATATTACCATGAATACCTGATACTCTCTGAATTATCTGTTAAAATGATTTATATATCTGTGATACTACCCGGATCATGTGAAATTACCTTAAATCGCTCTGATACAAATCCCTGCTCGAAATTAACACGCCCACCTGTGATAGTATCTTGTTCAACCTAAATATCAATGATACTAGTTGAATTACCTGTTAAAATGACTCAAATACGTTTGTTACAACCTGAATCATTTGCAATTACGTTAAACAACTGCAATACAAATTGCTGATCAAAATTATCACGAATATCTGTGAAATTATGCCGATTACACCTAATACATACGATATTACCAGAACAACTTGTGAAATACAAAACTATGTTATAACCGACCCCTGGAACCTAACCTCCTGTAATGCTAGCCTGAATTACTCTTAACACCTCCAATGATACTTGAATCACCCTAAAATATCTATGATACTACCTGAATTACCTGTGAAATCATACACAGCTATGATGCAGTCAGCCTTTGGAATCTAGCCTCCTCTAATACTAGCTGAGTTAGTCTAAATGCCCACGATACTACCTGAATTACCAGTGAAAATCATATACACCTATTACACGCCCTTACCCTAGAATCTAGCCTCCTGTGATACTAGCAGAATTAGCCTAAATACCTACTATCCTAGCTAAAATGCCTGTGAAATGAACAGAAGGCCCATGAATCTAATCCTATCACGAATACACGCTGTTACCACAGTGCAAAGAAATAAAATATACAAGGTTTGTAAGACGTAGAAAAAAGTATATAAAGGGTTGTAACGTTGGATGAGAAATGTTTATAATCTAAATGCTCTCTATATTACCATGAATACCTGTGATACTATCTGAAATACGTGTTAAAATGACTAAATACCCGTGATACTACCCGCAACATATGAAATTATCTTAAATAGCTCTGTTACGAATCACTGATAAAAATTATCACGAATATCTGTGAAACTATGCCGATTACCCCAAATACTTACGATATTACCTGAACTATCTTTGAAATACAAAACTATGTTATAACCGACCCCTGGAACCTATCCTCCTTCAATGCTAGCTGAATTACTCTAAACACCTACGATATTTGAATTATCCTAAATACCTACGATACTGTCTGAATTACCTGTGAAATACGAAACTATGCTATATCCAACTCCTGGAATCTATCCTCCTGTGATACTAACCGAATTAGTCTAAATACCTACGATACTCTCTCAATTACCTGTGAAATACGAAACTATACTATACCCAACTCCTGGAATCCATCCTCCTGTGATACTAGCTGAATTAGCTTAAATACCTACGATACTAGCTGAATTACGTGTGAAATCGTACACAGCTATGATGCAGTCAGCCTCTGGATTCTAGCCTCCTGTGATTCGTGCTGAATTAGCTTAAATGCCCACGATACTAGCTGAATTGCCTGTGAAATCATATACAGCTATGATACGCCATGCACCTGGAATCTAGCCTCCTGTGATACTAGCTGAGTGACGCTAAACACCTACGATACTTGAGGTATCCTAAATACCTACGAT
The DNA here is from genome assembly GCA_030765065.1 of Deroplatys truncata. Lineage (NCBI taxonomy): Eukaryota > Metazoa > Arthropoda > Insecta > Mantodea > Mantidae > Deroplatys > Deroplatys truncata. The sequence continues at coordinate 333,368,110 of CM060990.1, forward strand.
ACTATCTGAAATACCTGTGAAATCATACGGAACTATTCTATATCCGCTTCCCTGAATCTGTCCTACCCTGTGGTACTACCTGAATTACTAACCTTTTAGCGTAAGTGGGTTACCGTTTTGGTGAGGGGGTCACCTTTTTACGTGAGTGGGTCACCTTTTTGCGTGAGGTGTTCACCTTTTTACATGAGTGGGTCACCTTTTTCCCTGAGCGGATCACCTTTTCGCGTGTGTGGGTCACCTTTTTACGGATTCGGTCAGCTTTTTCCGTGAGTAGGTCACCCTTTTTGCGTGAGTGAGTTATGTATTTGCGTGAGTGATTTACATTTTTGCGTGAGCAGGTTACGTTTTTAGCATACGAGGGTTATGTGCTACAGCTGTCTATAATTAGTGTTCCAGCATTGACAGGAAACATCTTCCTATGAAGTTCTCGTCTAAAGGCGCTTTCAAAGTATAGCACCTCCCATCCTATTCCCTATCTCTCCTGTATATAAGCCCATATTCCTAACTTATTCAGTGTCTGTCTAAGCCTATTAGCTCTCCTCGTTTTCATATACCTCTCATGCATACAAACGCATACTCTACTCTCAACATGTCTAGCCTAGCACTTCTCCTCGCATGCCGTATCTCTCCCATATAAAGCACATTTCCCTCTCCTTCGACTCTCTCCTAGCATAGAATCTCTCTGTTTTCTCGCCTCTCCTTATAAATGCATACTCAACATCCTTAGCCTAATACCTCTCCTCGGTTTCCTATATCTCCCATATAAAAGGTTTATTCTGCCCTTCAAGCCCTGTATAGTCTAACAGCTTTCTTCGTTTTCCCTATCTTTCCCCTATAAACGCATTCTCTACTCCTCAACCTCTGTCTAGTCTAGCATCTCTACCCGTATTCCCTACCTCTCATAAAGCGTATTCCCGTCCTGCCTCCTGTCTAGCTGTGTATCTCTCCTTGGTTTCCTATGTACCTTTTACACCTGTCTATCCTAGCATAGGATCTCTCTCCGTTTTCTCGTCTCTCCTTATAAACACATTCTCAAACTGTCCTAGCCTAATACCTTTCCTCGTTTTCCTATACCTCTCATATAAACCATACACTTTTCCTCGACCTCTGTCTAGCTTAACACCTCTCCTCGTATGCCTTATCTATCCTGTATAAAGCAGATTTCCCACTCCTTCACCTCTCTCCTAGCACAGGATCTCTCTCCGTTTTCTCGTCTCTCCTTATCAACGCATACTCAAACCCTCCTAGCCTAATACCTCTCCTCGGTTTGCTATCTCTCCCATATAAAAAGCCACATTCTAACCTTCAAGTCCTGACTAGTCTAGCTCCTCCCCTCGTATTCCCTATCTCTCCTGTATATAAGCTCATATTTCTACTCCTTCAGTGTTTGTTTAGCCTAACACCTCTCCTCCTGTTCCTATACCTCTCATACATTTAAGCGCATACGCTACTCTCATCCTCTGTCTAGTTTATCATATCTCAAATATCGCTTCCATATCAACGCACAATTCTCCTTCAATCCTGTCTAGCCTAGTATCGGTCGTCCCTATCTCTCCCATATAAACCCATTTTCCTCCTTGAAGGCTCTCTCAACCTGGCATCTACCCTCGTTTTCCCTATCCTTTCCCATATATGTCAAAAAAGTGGCCCAGAATCCCTTTATATATTCTAATCACAAATATAGGAATCTTCCACTTACCATAAAGAAACAGGCAGAAAAAACAATTGAAGATAGGCTTAGAGGTGATATCGTCGCACTACAAGCAAAACGCACTGTCAGATTTTATCGAAATCTCAGTTTTATATGTTTCTTAAGTAAAGCTCTGTTATCTTTTATCTTAAACAGATTTTAGGAAGTTTTATGCCTTGATTTTTCGTTAAGTCAGGAATTTTCTATTTTATACTACTAAAACGCACCAAGTTCTTTAATGCGCTTTACTTGTCAACTCTATGCAATAAGACACGTATTTCAGACAGTGAGGCTCCAATTATGCATCCGATTTCACGTCGTGCGACAAGTGGAACGCAATGTGAAAGTATATTGAGTTAAATAGAGATATTTATGCAATGCAATGTGACACACGACCTTATAAACACGTCGTGTGGTCTTTCAGGTCGCACGTAAGTAGTAATACTGGCCGTGTAGGCACTCCATTGAAGTTGGCCAATTACGTGATATTATACAACTTCACAGCCAAAAGCTGTTTGTTTGTGGTAGCCCGCTGGTAATATGCCAAGATCGACTGCGGCCGCGGCTGTTACCACACCTTATTATATGTGAATAGATCTAGATTTTATTAAAGAAATGGTAAAACAGGTTTATGTGTATTATTTATTAATGTTAGTATGTTTTTTCCGAAATTGTTATTCTGTAATTGATTGTATTGCAGTTATAATGCAATCACATTATAGGAGTTATGTAAACATAGTAAAAATGTTTTGTTGACCTTGGCCAACTGCATGAGTGTTTGATAAAATCAATATATATATGAGGTACATATTCTAATTATTAATCTAGATGTAATTAAGGCTGGGAAGGATTTTTGCTATATTAGGATGTGAAATGTGGTAAGAAAAAGAACCACGAGAATGTAAGTTCATTTTTGTTAATTCTTATAAGATAAGCGTTGAGTTTAATTCGTCACATATAACATCGTAATGTACAAAACTTGAAGCATTCTCTTTTGGAAGCACAAAAGTGCTACTACCTGAAGCAGTGTTAACATAGTCTTTTACATCTGTTGTGGCTAAGACATATTTTGCAAGTTGATGTTGCAATATATTTGCATTGCATAATAGAACGTTTACATCATCTAAAAAGGTATGACGAGTGAATTTTCGCTTTGTATCCTGGCACGATGCCCATTATAGATTTTAGGCGAAACTGCTCTTCGACGCATTTGTACGACTACCCTTATCAGAGATGTTCGGCAGGTAGGTGATTCAGCAGAGTCGTGAAGTAATAGGATGATATGGCGACTCCTCCCTGCTTTACTCCACCAATTTCCCCGTGAACCTCGTAATTTCTTCTTTTGTAGAAGCCTAGGTTGATGTATCTGGAGTGATGCTTGTTGAGAAAGTAGTCCGGCGATGCAGCACGGGTTCCAGAGGAGTCGCTCCGTGTTGGTGGCGCAGCATTCTGATCCGTTTATCTATGGAATTCATATCGTCGACTGCTATACAGCTGAAACAAAAGAAGCATCGTGTCTATTTGAACTATCAGCAGGACATTTGGTGTTAGGTTTTTTCAGCTTATGATGTTTCAACCAATTGAACATGGCATGAGCGTGTTTGCATGCAGAGTGAGTGTTAGAGAACTTATGACAAGGAAATCCGCAGTGCAATTGATAATAAGGTTTTCCGGTTTGGGGCAACTAAATTCATTTCTTAAATTGATAAAGTTCTGCCACAGATTCCGGAAAGAACCTCACATTTATCCTCGTCATAAGCGAAGAGAGAGATGTGGCCCGCCACTGCCTCTTCTAGTATAGTTTTTAGCATGCTATAAGGAATGTAACGATTGTTGAAATTTATTCGGTGTTTGCTTTCTCTGTAAATGCATCTAATTTACTATTCCAAGGATATGGAATTGCAAATGAAAGGTTTGAACAATTCCTTTTCCAACAATGGCCAATTGCTTTATGATTAATTCTTTGCCGTTTCCTGTGAGCGCTGTATAATCCACGACAAGATCCCCTTCCATGTTGCACAGGGACTGACCGGAAAATAATCGAGGTACTTACTTTTATACCCGGTAGGCATCGTTGTCTATAGGTGCACCGCCAGAATGGAAACTCTCTGTGAAACATCTCTCTGGCCTAGCGATCTGGATCGGCGGAGTTGAACAGTGCTACGAACTCGTTCATGATGTATCCTCTGGTGCAGATGTAGAGAGTATTGAGGCACACGTACTGGCCACAGATGTCAGAGTAGAGGCTTTGAAGTTGGCGGTTTGTAAATGTGAAATAAATGACATGAAGTCTTTCAAGGGTTTCATTATAAGAGAGAGGCCGTATGAATCGAATTACCATGCAAAAGAATTTGAATTTTGAGTTACAGCTATCCAGATTGAACCAGGTAGGTTGTGAGGATCTAAATTTATTATGAATGTGGACGGCTTAGTAAATTCTGTGGGCAGCAAGTCCGATGCAAAAACGCCTGCAAATTTTGGAACGCATTTCAAAATTTGTGTTATCTGTGAGGTGGTCATACTTAATAATCTGTGTGCACTCTCAGATGTTTGTTAATGTTAATAGAATTTTCGTACTTGCAGTACATGATACACGTGATGGCCTGTGTTAACTTATTTTTGAATCTGAGCTCCGTGCTTATATTTCCATTATTTGATAGAGAAACTTGACCTTCTGAAGCGGCACTGTCTGGCGTTAAATCGAAAAGCACTAGGAAATAACCTCTTACATATATGTGCGTGATTTGAAATCCGCTGTTGTCGTGATGGATACCACAACCGGAAAAGAGCGTTTGGTAGGCCAACGTTGAACATTTTTCGCGAGATGTGTCGATATAAACACCTTCTGCCGGTATGTTTTGACCGTTAACATATAATGCAAAATATTCCAAATGGAAATGTTTAAAATTGAAAGGGTTGGCGGTGTGAGTTCCCGAAAAAATTGTATTTTCTGCCGTACCTACGAGTATTCTTTTTGTTAGCGGACCTAATATAGCATTGTCTATAGAGATAGTACTCTGTCCTGCTGCAAAGGTGAAGGATCTGACATCAACTCGCCTTATACCATATCTCGCATTTAGCCTTCTAAAGCGTTCATATGGGCCATTAAGAGGTTAGGAAACGGTTTTAATTTTTTTACGTATAGAATGGTATCTAGGAATGGAAATCTAGCTTGCAGATCTGCACTTTCACTCATCATATGTAGTTGTATATTGGGTGTTCTGGATAAATTAATGGTTATTTAATTGGTTCAATTGGTTTTAATTGGTCTTTCAGGCAAAGGGGACCTAAAGCACATGGGTGTTCTGGATCAATTAATGGTTATTTAATTGGTTCAATTGGTTTTGATTGGGTTTAATTGGTCTTTCAGGCAAAACGGACCTAAAGCACATGGGTCTTCTGGATCAAACTCAAGGTTACTGGTGGAGTTGGTGGTCTTAAATCGGGTTTAATTGGCTTTAATTGGTCTTTCAGGCAAAGGGGACCTAAAGTACATGAGAGTTCACCATGAAATTTATGGTTACTGGCGGAGCTGACAGTTTGTCATTCCCGGCCACGTGGAGGGCTTTAGAGCAAGACCCGACCTAAACGCCATGAGAGTTGACCATCAAAATTTATGGTTATTGCTGGAGTTGGTAATTGCGAGGGTCGCTTACATGGCCACGTGGTGACATTATTTGAAGAAACATTTAAAAGTCTCGTTCCTCCTCCTCGGCTTTGGGTGGGAGGAGGTAATCAAAATAATGTCTGCATTTCCAGTCAGCTATGAGACATGATTCACCCACTCTAAAGTACACAGCGTTAATTCTAATTACGCAGGTCATATACATCAAATAAAAATACAAGTTTCAATTTTTGTGGCGAACGCTCCTAACAACTGTTGCTTTGTACGGGTCGATAACATGCTACTTAAAACCGTGTATGTATACAGTGAGGTCTCCCTCCACGTCAGTTTAAAAGACGATCGTCCGACTCTTCTGTCGCGTCCCCAATGTCTGGCAGTTTCAATCATGGAGGTATAGTGTATCCCGAAAGAACTTTCACCCTACTATGGATAAAGAGTACACGGTTATCAAAAATATGTATGTATTAAGTATCTGTTGCGAGTAGCTATACCTCCCATGAGTTAGCGTTTAGAGGTTACGACAATATATCCCCCTCTCTCTCTCATGCACACACACATACACACACATACCCACTCATAATCAGGCTTAACACGCTACAACAGTATGTGTATAGCAATTTTTGGGACAGACAGTCACCTATAATGCCGGTGATTAAGGCTATTGACTCACCCTTCGTATAAGGGTGGCAGGGGAGACGGTCATCTATTGACGCTATTGATTTTTTCGGCTGGCTTCCCATCGCCTATTCAGAGTCATCCCCATAGTAAAACTTCGCATTATCCACGGTAGAGGCCAGAAGGCTACAGAACTAACACTTGTAATTCATATCTGGCAGTATAGATACCGACAGTATCCAATCCGCTATTGATTTTTCATTAAAACTGCATGAGAGGCAAACACACATTAGATTATAATGAAAAAAAGTTTCTTTATAGAGATAGCTAATTACACTGTTACAAGATGTATGTGCAGTGAAATAAAAACGAATCACATTTAAAAAAATTCTCATATGTTACACTCACATGACTTTCTCTACTCTGGTACAAACTTTTTTCTACAAACGCTTATTCTGCTTTGCTTTTTGTAGGTGCAAGGGGAATATGATAGGCTTTAAGCATTAGTCAATCGTTTAGGAGCTGGTTGCTATGTGACGAATTCCATTCTCTTTGCATGTCTAGGACATAAAAAAATGAATAGCGAATTCGAGAAAAAATATAATTATTGGGAAATTTAAGGGAATAACAAGCAATATGTCGAAAATGGTTTTCAATAGAACAGGGGGCCTCAAAACATAAATATCTGGTGAAATCTCGTTATCGAATTTTTGGGGTGGAATACAATACTTCCCTTACTTACTCTACATAGTGGAGAAATTTAAAATACTTAGTTATAACAGCGGGAAAGATGTCTTGTATCTTTTTCCCACGAGGTGAATGATTCATACAAGGTAATTGAACACTACTGTTATTATTTCATTAACAGTACACCAAAAGGCAGACCATCTTTTACAGAATAACTTAAGTCATTTCCGGAACACGTGTATGCTTCTTTAGAAAGAAATATCTAAATGATACCTTCATTCTAACGTAGATTCAAAGGCAATTGTGGATTGATCATTTCCTGCACTATTTCAACAAGAGTACATAAAAAATATATTACGTAAAGATGATCCAGCGTTCGATTTCATACTGAACTAAAGCTTGAAACAAATATTCAGTACTTAGGATGTTAAAGCAAGATTTAAAATGAATATAGGCGTTAAAATCATATTACATTTCCACACAAATATAAAAAACAAAGGACGAACATCAGAAGAAAAAATACAAAAGTAGAATAAAAATGAGAATGCAGGCACAATTAATAGCAGGTAATTGGGGATAGGAATTTCTCTCAAATGCAGCTTAAGGCATGTCTTCTATTAGCAAAATGTATAGTTTTAAAGCAATTAATTTTGAAAATGCTTCATTAACACGCCAATTAACGCAAATTAACTAAACTCTAATTTTTTGTTGAAACTCTGTAATCTGCTAGAAAATAGCTTGCATATTATAAAAAAATACCCTTACACCGCACAAAAAGCTTAGCATACTTAAAACGTAACCTAAACTGTAAAAATACTGAAAAAAATGAAAATCGGTAATATGCTAGAAAATGAAGTATAGAATATAGGAAAATTATTCTTTTCTTCATTCATCAAGTTTACATACCAAAAGTGATTATTTTCCAGACAAGACGCCAGTAAAGAAGAAATACCAGTTCAGCGCCTGCGCTGGTATTAATATCTACTTACTGGGAGGTATATCGACGGTCTCCACTTCAACTCCAAACATGGTCAAACTTTGATGTTTAAAACACTTCTGAGCTATGGCACTTAGACATGCTTGACAAGTGCATTAAATTTTACAGCACTAATTGGAATGTTCCGAATAACTAGGCAAGTGTCCCTATGGTTTGTATCTCGGAATGGTAAAACATAAATGTTTAACTGCTACACAACTGTGATACTTAGACACGTGTGGGATAATAATAATCCTACAGCATTATGTGGATATATTGGAGGGGGTTCTCAGGTATACGAGATCCAGATCGAGTATTATCTTCGTTCTTTCTCTCTTTCTTGATGTACATACATACAGACATATCCACACACACAGACAAACACACAGCCGAACACCTCCCCAAACACACGGACATGTACGAAGACTTACGAATATATCCGAACATACACACAAGTCCATTTTTCTAAATTTTGTAAGCTTCTATATGTTAAGTAGTTAACACGTGAGACCGATAGGCACAATCGCTGAATTGGTTAGTTTCAGGTATTTAGAGTAGTCTAACCTAGCCAAAAGCGACCATCCTAAGCCAATCTATCCCTGCCTTACCTGCTCTGAAAGATCCTTTCATTATCTATCTTGGCATCGTCTAACCTAAACAAAACGTAACGAACGTAACCACTAAACGTAACCAGCGTAACCACTTATTGTAACCAATGTAACCACTAAACGTAACCAACGTAACCACTAAACGTAATCAATGTAACCACTAAACGTAATCAACGTAACCACTAAACGTAACCAATGTAACCACTAAACGTAACCACTAAACGTAACCAATGTAACCACTAAACGTAACCAACGTAACCACTAAACGTAACCAATATAACCTCTAAACGTAACCAAATTAACCACTAAACGTAACCAATGTAACCATTAAGCGTAACCACTAACGTAACCAACTTAACCATGAAACGCAGCCAACCGTGACAATCATGACGAATCGATTCCTAAGACATTCTATGCTAGCCTGTTCTTCAAACTCGGGCAATCGTGCGAGCCTAACTCTACCTATTCCCAGACTATCCTAGTGTTATGTATTCTGCCCAGTAATTAACTAGCCTAATATGATACCATTCCTTATAATCTGTCCAACAATCCAGTCCTTAGCTAGCACTGAATATCCTAACCTATCCTAAGATAGTATAAGCAGGATTCTCGTCCAGCCTGCTATTAGCTAGCCTAGCTCGATGACGTGCATGTTAACGTGTCTCAATCTTAGTCAGCAGCCCCCCATCATCTATTCAAGCGATCATAACTTAAAGCTATAAACTAGCCCGTCCTCTAATTATCTGTGATCCCCTATCATAACCTCAACCAGTCTAACCTAAAGTGGCTTTACACAATGTACGCTATCTTGCCTTTACCGCTCCTAGCCAAATCTCGGTGAAGTCTCTTATATGCTGAATGGAGAGCCTGTCCTAGCTTCATCGGATCCATGCATCACTTAAATGTTCTCGTAAATCGAGAACTTTGAACACTTTAAAAGGAATTCGACACCGTTTGCAAGCATATTTGTCATGCTCGTTTCATACATGGTGAGCCTATGTAATTAATGGAGTAGCTGCAATTAATGTGGAATTCTGTCATAGTCCCGTTTCTTATATAACTTGACTGTAAGGTTTGTGGTTATCAATGATGTGAGTTTACCGATAAAATTAGGAAATAAGCAAATAATTCTACAATCTCCTGGTGACATATGCGGCTGCAGCTTCGAAATCATATACAGTATATGATATTCTAGAACAAGCATGGATTCCCTTATTGACTTTCAAATACAGCCAGCTTACGAAAAGCTTCATTTTTCCTATATTACCCATGGGAAGAATCGTTCTGTCAAGTGTCGTATGTGCAGTTGGATTTTAAAAAACAGGTCTGTTTCAAGACTTAAACAACACCGGCAAAGATGTAGTAATGAATCATTGAAGTGTGCAGTACTTAGAACTCCCATAAGTGATGCTGAAATCTATTCAAGGCCAGGGATGTTAGATGTAAGAAGAGCAGTGTCTTTGGATGATGAAACTCTGAATAATCACCTGAGTGAAAATAAACATTTTAGTGTTAACTCGTCCAGTGTGGGTGATGTATCCAAAGCGAATATTGAGATTTTATATCCCTGTACAGATCCTAATGACTTAGTACACCAGCTAAGACTGTTAATGATGTCGCATGAAGCTGGTAAAAACGACTTTTCTATTGAGTTTAATAAGATCATACAAGTGTTGAAGAGGACTGGGATTATAGCATGATTGAGACTGAACTCTATCATAAAAGAGCTTTAGCATTTGAATGAAATGAGTGTGTTAAAATTTTGTTTGCTTCTGTTCAATGCTCTAGTGTTTGGTTAATGTAAAATCAAATAATAATTCTTAATAAAGATATTTTCACAATTGAATTAAGTGTTTCTTTTGATTTGCCTTTCTAGCCTCTGTCCCTATTCCACGGTTTCATAATAAAGCCTGATGTTTGTATTGTATCCTATGTGTATTTTAGGTTTAATACATATATATCTTGAGCATTTTAGACTAATCTGATGGTTCTATAGACAAGAGAATGTATTTTAATGAGGTCAGTTCAAGTCTTTAGAGTATGCTGATGGGTTTTATAAATAGTGACAGGTATTTTAGCGGTATTGTATAGGTCATTAGGATGCTCTTTTACAGTGAGGTACAGTTATCTTCATGGTATTGTCAGTGAGCTATTTATGTGCGAGGGTTTCAGTAATTACACCATGTATTTCATGCTATCGTTAAGGGTCTTTTTAGCAATTTGACGTATTATACAGTGTATTTAAATGCTCTTGACACTTTTATGTGTATTGTTTATGGTTCTGATCCTGAATGGCTTTTTAGAAAAGTGGCGTGTATTTTAATGTCATTAGAGTGTCCTGAAGGGCTTTTAGAATTACAGGGTTTTTAGATAATGTGGAGCCATTTTATGCTCTTTTAAGGTATTGTGACACTTCCAATTATATTTTTTCGAAGTTTTTCATATGCATATTTAAGACTCTTTAAAGCTATTCCAGCCTATGAAATTAGACAGGAGTACAGGTTTTAACGACATCCCTATATACTTGAATGGGAATTTTAGATGTTTCTTAAAGTAGTAGCATTCATTTTCAGGATAATGATACATTTTTTTTAAGATTTTCAAAACATTTTGAATATGCTTTATGATGTTTTTTTAAAGTATCCTTCAAAATACAGACGGATGGATTGATGTAGGTATTTCGAATGTATTTTCCATACTGTAGCAGGCATTGTAGTGTATTTTTAGAAATGTTTGCTTGCATTTTAGCCACTGGAATAGGAACTGTAGAGCATTTAGCGGACGTTTATGAGCTATTATGCACAGGTTTTTGGAAAATTATGATCGGTTTTATAAGTAGGATCTGTTATGTTCATGATATTGCCTCAGATTTTTACAGTATTCTGATGGTTGTTTAGGCGCGCTGCAGCTATTTTCAAAGTTTGTGGTAAGAGAATTTGAGCTTCTTTCAGTGTATTTTCAGATATGAATGAGGAATTGTGACATGCTTTTAGGACGCTTTTGTGATATGGAGAGTGGAATTTCATACGTAAGTCAGTGCATTAAAGGAAGTATTTATTCTAATTTCAGGAGTTAATGTATTTTTCACTGATTTTTTATATTTTATGAGCACTTCTTATCCATTATTAGAATAAATATATATACTTTAAGTCCTTTTTTCTAAATTTAATAAGCTTCTATACATTAAGTAGTTAACATGTGAGACCGATAGGCACAATTGCTGAATTGGTTAGTTTTAGGTATTTTGGAGTAGTCTAACCTAGCCACAAGCGGCCACCCTAAGCCAATCTATCCCTGCCTTACCTGCTCTGAAAGATCCTTTCATTATCTAACTTGGCATCGTCTAACCTAGCCAAAACGTAACGAACGTAAGCACTAAACGTAACCACTAAACGTAACCAACGTAACCACCAAACGTAACCACTAAACGTCACCAATGTAACCATTAAACGTAACCAACGTAACCACTAAACGTAACAAATGTAACCACTAAACGTAACCAATGTAACCACTAAACGTAACCAACGTAACCACTAAACGTAACCAACGTAACCAATAGACGTAACCAACGTAACCACTAAACGTAACCAATGTAACCTCTAAACGTAAATAACTTAACCATGAAACGCAGCCAACGTAACCACTAAACGTAACCAACGTAACCACTAAACGTAACCAACGTAATCAGTAAACGTAACCAACGTAAAAACTAAACGTAACCACTAACGTAAGGAACTTAACCATGAAACGCAGCCAACCGTGACAATCATGACGAATCCATTCCTAAGACATTCTATGCTAGCCTGTTCTTCAAATTTGGACAATCGTGCGAGCATAACTCTACCTGTTGCCAGACTATCCCAGCGTTATGTACTCTGCCCAGTAATTATCTAGCCAATATGATACCATTCCTTATAATCTGTTCAACAATCCAGTCCTTAGCTAGCACTGAATATCCTAACCTATCTTAAGATAGTATAAGCAGGATTCACGTCCAGCCTGCTATTAGCTAGCCTAGCTCGATGACGTGCATGTTAACGTATCTCAATCTTAGTTAGCAGCCCCCCATTATCTATTCAAGCGATCATAACTTAAAGCTATAAACTAGCCCGTCCTCTAATTATCTGTGATCCCCTATCATAACCTCAACCAGTCTAACCTAAAGTGGCTTTACACAATGTACGCTATCTTGCCTTTACCGCTCTTAGCCTAATCTAGGTGAAGTCTCTTATATGCTGAATGGAGAGCCTTTCCTGGCTTCATCGGATCCATGCATCACTTAAATGTTCTCGTAAATCGAGAACTTTGAACACTTTAAAAGGAATTCGATGCCGTTTGTAAGCATATTCGTCCTGCTTGCAGTCATTTTCCCCGCTTTATAAGTATTCTGAGATGTTGTAAGGACATTGAAACCATTTTATACACTGATAAAGGATTTTTTGCTAATTGCAACATTTCGGTATGTTTTACAGTGTTAGTGTATTTCTTCGTAATGAATGCGTGCCCTTCTGCCCACAAAAAAGAACCAGCATCAGCGAAGCAATGAACACCACCTCTCATCACCACCATCATTTCCAAAAGCCTTCCCGACAATATAACCATCCTCATCGCCTCCTATCACCACCATCACAAATACTCCATCACACTTACAAGTACATTAACTTCTACGACCATGACCATCGCATGGCTCCATCAGCACCGTAACTCTACACAGTCGCCACCGCCACCACATAACTCCATTAATACCGTCACTCCCTAATCCCGCAATTCTTCACCGCTACATTAATCAATACAATCATCTAAAGACAGAGCCTCTCATATATGAAGCTATATTATAACAGAGCCCCCATGCTTATAGGTAAGAGCGTCTCTCTCTGTTGGTGTTTGCTATGTTCCTGTCTGTGTATATATTGCCTGTACATGTATTCGAGTGTGCTCGAAGGTCTTCGCTCATGCCGGATGTTTGGAAGTATATCTGTGTATGTATATCTCTGAGTCTGCTTGTTTGTGATTTGTGTGTGTGAGTATTTATGTGCGTGAATGAGTCGGTATGTATGTGTATGTTCGGATGTATTCGTAAGTCTTCGTACATGTCCGTGTGATTTGGGAGGTGTTCGGCTGTGTGTATGTCTGTATGGGTGTGGATATATCTGTATGTATGTACATCAAGAAAGAGAGAAGGAACGAAGATAAAGCTCGATCTGGATCTCGTATACCTGAGAATCCCCTCCAATATATCCACATATTGCTGTAGGATTATTATTATTCCCACGCGTGTCTAAGTATCACAGTTGTGTAGCAGTTAAACATTTATGTTTTACCATTCCGAGATACAAACCATAGGGACACTTGCCTAGTTATTCGGAACATTCCAATTAGTGCTGTAAAATTTAATGCACTTGTCAAGCATGTCTAAGTGCCATAGCTCAGAAGTGTTTTAAACATCAAAGTTTGACCATGTTTGGAGTTGAAGTGGAGACCGTCGATATACCTCCCAGTAAGTAGATATTAATACCAGCGCAGGCGCTGAACTGGTATTTCTTCTTTACTGGCGTCTTGTCTGGAAAATAATCACTTTTGGTATGTAAACTTGATGAATGAAGAAAAGAATAATTTTCCTATATTCTATACTTCATTTTCTAGCATATTACCGATTTTCATTTTTTTCAGTATTTTTACAGTTTAGGTTACGTTTTAAGTATGCTAAGCTTTTTGTGCGGTGTAAGGGTATTTTTTTATAATATGCAAGCTATTTTCTAGCAGATTACAGAGTTTCAACAAAAAATTAGAGTTTAGTTAATTTGCGTTAATTAGCGTGTTAATGAAGCATTTCCAAAATTAATTGCTTTAAAACTATACATTTTGCTAATAGAAGACATGCCTTAAGCTGCATTTGAGAGAAATTCCTATCCCCAATTACCTGCTATTAATTGTGCTTTCATTCTCATTTTTATTCTACTTTTGTATTTTTTCTTCTGATGTTCGTCCTTTGTTTTTTATATTTGTGTGGAAATGTAATATGATTTTAACGCCTATATCCATTTAAATCGTGCTTTAACATCCTAAGTACTGAATATTTGCTTCAAGCTTTAGTTCAGCATGAAATCGAACGCTGGATCATCTTTACATAATATATATTTTTATGTACTCTTGCTGAAATAGTGCAGGAAATGATCAATCCACAGTTGCCGTTGAATCTACATTAGAAGGAAGGTATCATTTAAATATTTCTTTCTATAAAAGCAAACTCGTGTTCCGGAAATGACTTAAGTTATTCTGTAAAAGATGGTCTGCCTTTTGGTGTACTGTTAATGAAATAACCAGCTCTTAAACGATTTCACTAATGCTTAAAGCCTACCATTTTCCTCTTGCACCTAGTAGAAGCAAAGCAGAATAAGCGTTTGTAAAAAAGGGTTTGTGCAAGAGTAGAGAAAGTCATCTGAGTGTAACATATGAGAATTTTTTAAATGTGATTCGTTTTTATTTCACTGTATATACACCTTGTAACAGTGTAATTAGCTATCTCTATAAAGAAACTTTTTTCATTATAATTTAATGTGGGTTTGACTCTCATGCAGTTTTAATGAAAAATCAATAGCGGATTGGATACTGTCGGTATCTATACTGTCAGATATGAATTACAAGTGTTAGTTCTGTAGCCTTCTGGCCTCTGTCGTGGATAATGTGAAGTTTTAGTAGGGGACGAATCTTTATAGGCGATGGGGAAGCCAGCCGAAGAAATCAATAGCGTCAATAGATGACCGTCTCCCCTGCCACCCTTATACGAAGTGTGAGTCAATAGCCTTAATCAGCGGCATTATAGGTGACTGTCTGTCCCAAAAATTGCTATACACATACTGTTGTAGCGTGGTGAGCCTGATTATGAGTGGGTATGTGTGTGTATGTGTGTGCATGAGAGAGAGAGAGAGAGAGTGAGGGGCGATATATTGTCGTAACCTCTAAACACTAACTCATGGGAGGTAGGGCTACTCGCAACAGATACTTAATACACACATATTTTTGATGACCATGTACTCTTTATCCATAGTAGGGTGAAAGTTCTTCCGGGATACACTATACCTCCATGATTGAAACTCCGTCTTTTAAACTGACGTGGAGGGAAATCTCACTGTATACATACACGGTTTTAAGTAGCATGTTATTCATGTCGCTCAAAGCAACAAGTCGCGGTAGTATGGTGAAAATTAAACATTTCCATGCGTTAGACGTGTTCGCCACAAAAATTGAAACTTGTATTTTTATGTGATGTATATGAGCTGCGTAATTAGAATTAACGCTGTGTACTTTATAGTGGGTGAACCATTTCTCATAGCTGACTGGAAATGCATACATTATTTTGATTACCTCGCTCACCCAAAGACTCTACTTTACTTGAGGGACGCGACTTTTAAATGTTTCTTCAACTAAATTTCACCACGTGGACATGTAAGCGACCCTCACAATTACCAACTCCAGCAATAACCATAAATTTTGATTTTGAACTCTCATGGCGTTTAGGTCGGGTCTTGCTCTAAAGCCCTCCACGTGGCCGGGAATGACAAACTGTCAACTCCGACAGTAACCATAATTTTGATGGTGAACTCTCATGTACTTTAGGTCCCCTTTGCCTGAAAGAACAATTAAAGCCAATTAAACCCGATTTAAGACCACCAACTCCACCAGTTACCTTGAGTTTGATCCAGAAACCCATGTGTTTTAGGTCCCCTTTGCCTGAAAGACCAATTAAAACCAATTGAACCAATTGAACCAATTAAATAACCATTAATTGATCCAGAAGACCCATGTGCTTTAGGTCCCCTTTGCCTGAAAGACCAATTAAAACCAATTGAACCAATTAAATAACCATTAATTGATCCAGTACATCCATGTGCTTTAGGTTCCCTTTGCCTGAAAGACCAACTAAAACCAATTGAACCAATTAAATAACCATTAATTGATCCAGAACACCCAATATACTACTACTATCATATAAAACGAGTCCTTCGCTTTAGTTAATTTGATTTGAAGATTAAGTTCCGGTAGTAACAATGTGGTTACATTGAAAATATATTACACGCAATCTACCAAACATGACTACTTCTTTAGACGCATTCCTCCTATGGTGGCGTTCCTTTCATCCGCGATTAGAATCTCCGGCTTCCAGCGTTCCGTTTTTTGTAGCATCGTTCCCGGTGAGACCGTGGAGAGCCGTGTCAATGTACCAGAAAAGGCTGATAAGATGGCTTTTCGATGCTTCGTGACCGTGCGCTAGCAAGATTTCTAAATAACTGCGATAATGATAAAGATCTTCAGAAGGAGTGATGGATGTTCCGTTTATGGAAACGCTCAATTCACTAAACAAGGAGTGCAATAAATTGTTAACACCCGTCGTATTATCTGTTGCTGCTCAGCTGGAACCATCCGACTTTACAAATTTTCCTTTTACCACCAAATTTAAATCGATGTAGTGTTCCTTATCCCCAAGAATAACAAATTCCAATACGAATTGATCCACTGGGGAGATGGTAGTATCTCGGGAGCATGTGCTGGTGGCGGCGTGTTGCACACTGTATTTAATCAAAACGTTTCTAGGTTTTTTTAGTTTTAGAAGCCTTTTTTGGAGCTGATCTCTTTCTTTTACCCTTTCCTTGCTGTAACCTACCAACTAACATTTTTATGCCTTCCGTGACTCGTTTGGCCACGACATCTTTGACTTTGGTACCTTCCTGTTGTGTAGTGATATCGGGCATGACGTTTCCACCCGTGGTGAGGGTTTTACTGCCCCAAGATTTTGCCCCGGATAGGAGGATGGGCTTAACTATTCTGAATAGACTGCCCAAAAAGCTACCCAAGCCTCTACCTTGCTTTACGTATGGACCTCCCATATACAACGGTCCGATGTACTGACCAAGGTGCCCTCCACTCTGGTTTACATAGTACGCTGTTAGCGAGTCCATAACCAACTGGTAAAAGAAATGTCTGCTCCATTAATTTATTAACATTTAGTTTATTTCAAATTCCCAACGGTTATGGTTTACCCACCTAGCAATACCCAATGTTTCTGAAGGCACATCCATTGGTCCGAAACATATGCCATTAGCAAGAATCTGTGGTGACCAAATTTTAAATCTTCTGCTTGCACCCGATATTTTGAATATTTGCAATTTTGTAACTTTTTAATTGAATGTGTGTCCCTTTTACGAATATGACACTATTTCGCGGCACTCTTAAGTTTTCCCGGTTGAATACACCAGATTCGGAATACCGTGAAGCTTTTTGTTAGCCAATTATTAGCTCTTGTGTATTTTAAGGGCCATTGGGTATGCAGTTGCAGGTGTTGGAACAGGTTATGATCCACCACCTCTTCGGTATCTATGTTTACCGTTGCAAATTCTTTAATAACAATATTTCCCTCCTAGTTGTAAAAGTCTTGAAATGCAGCGGCGTACTCAGTAGTTATCTGAAACAAGAACATTAAAATACAACACGGCAATATTGGGCATAATGCTACTGCTCCAGCGAGCTAAATCGCTAAACTTATTAACTAATTCAATTGCTACGGTTCGAAAATGATTAAGTTCTACCGCAACGTAAAATATGCTTTCAAACTTGTGAAGACCAGTGTACGAGGGAAACCGAATAACTCTTATGCACCTAACGTAAGAGCTACCTGGCATCTGCGGTTCGATGAGATTGCGGTAAACAAAAATGGGTTCGGTTCAAGAAATAAACTGAAAAGAATTTATCCTTTGCGATCTAAGGAAAAGAGTTTTCATATCGTTAGTTACTTCTGTAAGCATATTTTGATTAACAATTTTATGGGAATCAAGATTTGGCAGAGAATTTTTATGGTGTCCTCAAGATCGCCTAAACCATAATATATTCTGGTGGGAAAAACTTTTTTTCTGTTAAAAAGTATTTCCGTCTTTCCTTCTAATTTTAGTGATCTTTAAATGAATACTGTTAGCTTTTTCACTTATATTTTGTGGAATAAATTGTGTCGGGAGCCATTCTTTATTAGAGTTTTCCAATTCTTTTATCTCTCTCTGATGAGAAACGGGGTAACCCTATAGCTCCGATAGGAGCAATTCCCGATGTTGATCGTCTGCTACCTGATTCTTTAGTGATGCGTACAGCTCCTTAAAGTTCTTAAACTGAATTTTTTCAAACACTATTCTACCAGCTCTTGTAATAACGACATTTCTGGCCAGTTCTCTGGCTTCGTTAAGTATGTTCTCATCTATGGATTCGTAACCGTAGGAATAGGAAAGCTCTACCAGACCTACAACCCACTTATCTCTCTGAAGATTGGCCGGTTGTTCTAAATCGTTACGAAAGCTTGCATGCGAATTCTCAGGATACAAATCGACGCTGGAATCGCTCAACACGGTTACGTAAAAATCATCCATGATGCATCGATCCAGCTGTCAAAGTCGAGAACATATGCTTTCCAGGGACGAGATGCTGAGTTCTGCCTTTTTTAGTATTTTATCTATTTTGTACAAAGTGGAGTTGTTAATTTTTACCGGAGTTAGTTCGTAATTGTAAAATTGTCCTTCTATGGGAGTTGCGTTCAGATCGTGTAGTCCGTACACGGGTTGCGGCGAACGTTTTATAACCTTTACAATTTTGTAAATCTCCGTTGAGAAATTTGTTTCGTAGCCTTTGGCAAATTTCATCTTTTCTTTGCTTATTCTCACGGTTTGTCCTTCACTGAACTTGATAGGCCTGGGTTTAATCTTGTTTGGTTTTCTCTCTAGGGCTTTCCATATTTTAACACGTTTTTCTCATTTACTTCGGTTGGAGCCACTTGTATTGACGAGACGAATGGATGGTGCGGTTATATGCGCGAACAGACTTATCGAGATCGACTATATATCTGTACGAGTACTTGTAAGTGAAATACTTGTATATTTTGGACTTGATGGTACGATTAAATCTCTCGACCTTGGTGCACTTTACATCAAGGTTTCTGCAAACTTGATGTCCAATGTCCTTCTGTTTTAAAAGCTTCTGAAATGCAGATCCTAAAAGTTCTCTTCCCCTGTCGAATCTAACTGCGAGGGGAACGAAATCTAAGATGGCTTCAAACGCCTTTGCAGTTTCCATACTAGTTTTTGATTTTATGGATTTTACTCGTACAAATCTGAAAAAAGAATCTACACACGTTAGGAGGTACTGAACTCCATCGTTATACTTTTTGATGCTTTTAAAATCGGTTACGTCGATTTTCCACACCTCCTTAACGTTATTGACCGGGTAATGGTTCCTCTGAGATTTTCTCCGCGCAGGTTTGTGCAAACTATACGCATCTTGTTGGAGAAGACAATCCTCCTTTTTACACCTATTTCCCGTAAGAGATGCAAGTTTCTGTACGGTGGAAAAAGCAGAAGGTTGTTCGGGATCGTAGAAATACTTCTTATTCATTGCTAATAATCCGTCCACACCTTGGACGGAAACAACTCGGCAATTATTTCTTTATATTTACTACCTCTGTGTGATTTTATCTGATTAAAGGCTTCGTTATTCTGCAAGTGCCTGTTGGTTAATACAAGAATTAGTCTATATTTGCTCTTGTCCGAAGAGGTGACTTTCTAGAGATGTACCTGCTTCCTAGTTAGCAATACCCAGAGACCCGAGTTCCCTTAAAATACCTATTCTTTATATACAAATTGTTGTCTTCTATACGAATAATGGAATAGCCAATTTTAAAGTTACCGTCCCTATCCTTGTAAAGTAGTATTTCTACGATCCCGAACAACCTTCTGCTTTTTCCACCGTGCAGAAACTTGCATCTCTTACGGGAAATAGGCGTAAATAAGGATCTGCTAGATACCCAAAGATTCTACTTGCACACTGTTCTATTTCTTTCTTCTCGTGAGCCGGTAATGGCAGAGCCCTTACTTGTTCTTCGTCAAACTCGTTTTCTTCTTCTTCTTCTTCTTCTGCTTCTTCTTGTTATTGTTCCTCGTAGATCGTTTCTTCCGGAGAGAATGCGATCCCCTTCTTGACGCGAGGGGAAACGCGAGGAGGAGGAAGAGGAGTAGGCGAAGTCCGTTGGGGCTCCCGCTGCGGCAAATATGGAGGGCGACGAGTGGATTTAAATTTGATCAGTTTCTCGTACGCATCCCTTTTTCTCCTCTTTTTTTCTTCTTCTTTAAACAGTAGGTATCTATGTACCATTGAGAAAACAAAAATAGCTTTTGCAGCATCTAACGCTGTATTAGAGAGGAAAGTCCAGTCAACACGGCAGACAGCAGAGGAATCAAAAATCTACCCTTTTGTATTATAAACCGTCTATTGTTAACCTTTTGGGATCTACCCACTACTCACCTCAGATTATTTTTATACCTTCTTAGAGTACGAATTGTGCATTTTCTGAGATTACAGTTATCGTTTAGAACATTTAGCGCGCATTCAACAATAGCTAACACTAACAATTTTTCGGACTTCTCCAAAATGGCTTTCCTCAGCTTCAGTCTGGCGCTTGTGATGCAGCATGTGATAGTTAGATCTTATCCTTTTGCTGATGCTGGTATACTACGGTGGGGAGCACCGACGGAAATATATTGGTCCTAAATCGTAATCTATTATTGGTCTCCTGCCATAGATCAAATAGCATATACCCGCGAGACTTTTCCGTGACATCCAGATACGCCTCAAAGAGCAATTTCCAATTTGCGGGGTGTATTTGCCTGGCTAGATGCGCCAATTGGTTCTTATCTCTAACGTTTTTAAAAACCACAATATGTTTAGCGTTTAACGATATATCTCTGCAGTACTTACCTTGATGAAACAAATTTTGAGTGATTAAAATTACACTGATGTTTCTATGATGGCTCCCCTTCGTGAACAAGACGCACACCACTCTGGAATATGCAGACTTTAGAAGGTTGTCCAAAATAATTAAATTTGGTCCTCCTTTCTGGTTTTTAAACTCTGGCACACCAATGTGAAATTTTGCATGTTTTAACGTTGGCATGGCCGTTTTTTTGCTATAACACCACAATAATTCTTTAACTTTCCTAACAGTGCACAAATGCTTTAAGGTTTTTCTAAATTTACGCAAAAACGGTCTTACCAGAACCCGAACTACCACTAACGATCAGCGTAACAGGGTGCTGAAATTTATGCACGGGCAGCATTATTTCGTCGGAACATTTTTAGAATTTCCCTCGATTCGTCCGTTAACCTATGAATCACGTAATCTACATTGAAGGGACGATATAGTTCAAACACTTCTAAGGGAATGAGTGCTATCTCTTCATTCGTATAATATTTTAAGCCTCTCTGCCTTCTATTTTCTACGTACTTGATCTCAGAATCCATAATGAGAGGAGGCACTCGTTCATACAGGCTTTATATACCCGAAATGGGACGGAATCCTTAGAAATTCGTTTTCTCTTGTGAAAACAAATTCTATAGATTTTATTTTCCCCGTTCGGAGACGATACACTCGCAATGCAATCTTTTGCGTCTAATTTTATTTTGCGTTCTAAATACAATGATTTGATCCACGTTTTCGCCAAGAATTGCATTTGTTATCGAATCAAAATTATTCAGTTGCAAAGAGACGTAATTCAACGTTATACCTCTCACTTTACAAACAGTTTTGAAATCTCCATTTGATAATCGTATTTTGTACGCGTAATCTTTGGACCTCGGGATACAAATTCTGAAATGTAGGATTCCGGTCAATATTCCGCGAGCTCATCCGTCATGTCTCCCAAATTATCACCGCATTCGACGCTACACTTCTCTCCTTCCCTAACCGTAAACAGTATTGAATCAGTATCCGTGTATAATATGTCTCTGTTTAATGCCTCTATGTAGCTGTATAGCTTAAGCCTTGCACCTGCTGTAACGTAGGCTCCTAATACTTAATTAGTATGCGTCAGTAGAGAAGCTTCAATTTCTTCCACATATTTCCAAGAAAGCCAGGCGATCTCGTCGTTCGCGAACATAAAATTCTGCACCTCTATGCCAGGTGTGGTTAAGAACTTAAAGAATTCCCGAGGCTCCCTAATCATATTCGCGCGCGATCTATTGCTCTGTTCGTTGAGCTTTCCTCAAAAATACTCAGACACAATTTCGCTACAGACCTTGCACCTGGGTCTTTTCTAATGTCCAACTTATCCAAAAGAATTCCTCTGCTCTGGAAAAAACTTCGAACGTATTTTTCCTTATCCTCCTCGGTCGTAACCCAAGAAGGGCACCCGCTAGCTTCGGCTTTTAATTTCAGTACACTATCAATGTACTCTACAAAGAGCCCGCCACTTTTGTTTCCGTCGTACTGTTCAACGTTGTTTTCATAAAATTCAAAAATTTCTTTCACTTCGTAATTTATTTCAACGGCTTTTCGTACCTCGTCTACGATGCAAGGATCAGTTAGTTCTCATTCGTCTTCCTCGTGGCCACATTCTCCGTCATTTTTCTGCTCCGCACAGGTGTAACAAAGACCAAATATTAATCTGGTCCATATTGTTTACGTTCTTAACCACACCTGGCATAGAGGTGCAGAATTTGATGTTCGCGAACGACGAGATCGCCTGGCTTTCGTGGAAATATGTGGAAGAAATTGAAGCTCCTCCATTGAGCATACTAATTAAGTATTAGGAGCCTACATTACAGCAGGTGCAAGGCTTAAGCTATACAGCTATATAGAGAAACATATTAAACATGTTAAACAGAAACACATTATACATGGATACACATATAAAGGGCAAGACGGAATGATAAAGACTTCTATTTTCTGCCGAAACTCCACATTTTATTACTTCCTCTTTTTTAAGCATTTCCGTAATATTGGCGCAAAGTTCGCCAAATGGAATTATGGGATGACCAACGGGAAACTTAAAATATTTACATATATAAGGATACCAACACATCACGTCGTAATATATAATGCGAGATTTCCATCAGTTTTGCAGTAAATTTTTAATGCTTCCGTTCTACCTCCATAGAGCATATCTCTTAAAATAAGAGGGACTTTTCACAACAGAGTTGTTGTGTAGAGCCGGATGTTGATTTAAAATATCCTCGAACTCACACTCCCACATGACGTGACACACGTAGCGTGTCGACACAATTTTGTCCAGTCGACTCATGGACAGCTCGTATCTATCTGCAAGCGTTTCTGTTCGCGTGTCTACGACGGGAACATCTCTATTAGCAAGTATGGTCGTGGTAGTAACACCCCATAAATTCAAATGCCTCTGTCGTCTCCTCACAAAGACCGTCCAATTTGAGGTTAGGTAATTCGGTTAACCTCACCTCTCTACCATTACCTACATGTTTAATTTATATACCCCTTTTAATTTCTTCACATCTAAGCCACATTAGAGCTTTTTAGATTTTTTTATCGGCTTTTCTATAACCGTCACAAGCAATAAGCCCTATAATCTTTGGTTTCAATTATTTTTTTCTAAATACTTTGTTCCATGCTGCGACTATTGTAACAGACTCTTGAAATACGTCAATACCTCCGATGTCTAGGAGTGTATTTCTAGATATATAACACGCTTCTCTCAACACTGTAACATCTGCCATACAGTATGCTTCAAGCTCTTTCCTAAAATAAAAAACGCCATCTTTTTGTTTCTCGTACCACTGGAAAAATTCTCTGCATTCATCTTGCATCATATGGTCAACACCGTATTAAAGAGGATCGGGATAACAGCCTACATAGCTCATGTTTTCGGGAGTATTGAAATAGTGCGGAAAGTGACCTTTTGTTACACAATCTATTCCAAAATCTTTCGAAAAACTTCTCAACTTCATGTGTAAAAAATTCAAACTATCCAAAAAAGGTTATATGTTCCATTTCATGGATAAAATTATAGCACCATTTATCATTAAATCTGGTACCCATCCCTGTTTTATTGCATAATATAAGACAAACATGAGATCGTGGGCTCTGGCATTATGGGCAATTGAAATTATCTTTTCACAAAAAGGTCTATCTTGTCGTAGATAATTGATAAACTATTTGATACTGTTATCCCCCAAAATGAATTCCTGCGCCTTCCACATTGACTGCACTCTTTTTGCTTATATCCTTGTTTTTCTCGCAAACAAAACAAAATTCTTATAAGCAGAGTAAATTGGGAACATGAAGATGCTCATTGTCTCCTATTTGCGTGCTTTGAGTACATTCGATATCGTAGAACACGAATAAAACTTTTTCTGAGTTTGGCATATAAACAAGTGGCCTGGCATCTTGCGACTTTTACAACTTTTACAGTATATCGTATACCACTGATGATTGATTGTAACTGCCAACTACAAATTAAACAATGCCGCTTCCAGTCACAAATTACTTGAGTGCCAATTTTATTCTGCAAATGATTCTTCATGCATTTTTGGCTTCTAAAGTATCCATTGCATTTATTACAATATATGTATAACTTGCATCAAAGATGCAAGGTGGAACTGAGTAACATCTGGAGCATCGATAGTTGCATTTATGTGTCTTTACTCCATCGTAACTCATTCCCTTATTACATCCTTCGCATACATATCCTTTAGACATGCCACTCGTGAGATTTACAATGACAGAGTAATGTTTTCCTTGTGCATCATACAGGAGATTGAAACGCTTTTGGGAAATTGTGTCGCCATCATACATTATACTTTCGCAATGTAAACCATTATAAACTATAATTCTGTATTCAGAAAAATAGTCCTGACATTTTTGCAACTCTGCAATTCCACCTCCGTCAAATAGATCAAAATTTGTGGCCTGTATAAACTCAATAACCTTGAAATGAATTTTGTAACCTTTTCTATAACTTACATAATTGGGATCTCTACCCAAATGTGCTGTAGCTAACAAAAGAGCGTGGGCTCAGCAATTTGTTTTTTACTTTTAATTCTAATGACGGACCTTTTTGTGTGCGACAGTGTAGATAAATACCTATCCTTTGTCTTGATTCCACCATGTCCTAAAGACATTTCAACGTGATCTACTTTTACAGATAAGGTATCTGTGGCATGGAAATTAGCGTTAGATTGGCATACGTTTTCTATCACAGCCATTAATACATCCAAAGATACACGATCTCTTCTGCGGAAACTCAGTCCCATTGGTTTATTATGTAAATTCAGACAGAGAGATGCTTATCGACAAACTTACCATATCATCTAGTCTCATTTCACTTAAAACAATGTCTATCATAGTTTGCATGCTATTTCTAAAGTAATGGATAGGACTTTCATTTTCGGGAGCAGGATTAATCTGAATATCGTAATGTCTCCCGTGTGCGCTAAAACTTTTATACTCTCTATGCATCTCATTCACGACGTTAATATTTTCCATGCTAAAAACAGATAAGAAGAATAAGCGTAAAAACCAAACAAAACTTGTTAGTTGCAATCCTAAAGCGCATTATATGATAACTTCTGTTACTTACATTTCTAAAGCAGTAGGTATCTGTTTCACAGTAGCTGAGTAATTGACGAACGCTAGGTTCAATTCTTCCGCTTTATATAGCAAGTCAACGTGGTTAAAAATAGACAAGCAACGTGATCTAGTACGATGTTGCAATACACAAGGTGATCCATTGGTATATAAAGCGCGTATAAGTTGCACTTAGCCACACTGCACTGACTGACCTGCACAAACTGTCCTTCGCTAACAAGGTGAGTTAATAAATAACTATTTTTTACTGTCTTTATTAATTTACAAAACTACAACTATTTGGGATTTAGTGTTAATGTACATTTATCTTCTTTGCAGAAATGGATTTCCTTACAAGACTTAATCAGTTAAGATATACTAAAGTAGTTCAAATAAGGGATCTATTAATAAATACTCCATATCAAATGTTTGGGGCTGCAAAAGTGACCACCCAGTATGGACCCTCAATATCTATTAAACTTCAAAAAATCGGTGAAGATATCATTGAAGTATTCGTTTCAATGAAATATACCACTCTCTTTAAAGACACAGACATTGATGACATTAATAACAAAAAACGTCCCTTAACGTTCCTATTTTTAGGATTTAATTCTGATAATGGTTATGACATATTTTTTCGGAAAAAGGAACTATAAGAATAGTCTCTATCTTAGATGACTCTACATATCAAGCTGCTTATTAATAATATTAAGAGACCTATAAAATGCAGGAGCGCTGATGACTTTAGCTGTTTAGCGCCCTTAAACCCCATATCATCATCATCATCATCATCATCATAAGATGCAGTGAATAGTTTGCTGGTTTAGACATTTTTTCACCTAAAGCATATGAAATAGAACCTCAGCAAACCGTAATGATACCCACTGGACCTTCAGTAACACCCCCAAAGCAGACTAATCTTCGCATTGCTGAAAAGTCAAGCTTGTCTCTTTTGGGCTTATCAATAAGAGAAGGGTGTATAGACAGAGATTTTACAGGCAAAATATGCGTATTGATGATAAAATAGCTCAGATAACGGGCAGCATGTTTAAAAAAACAAAAAATTGTTAAATTGATATGTGAGAGGATATATATATATCAAAAATAAATTATACTTATAATTTAAGAAATACCAATAGCGGAAGAAACGGCTTTGGTAGTACGGGGAAGTTTTAATAATTCCTTCTTATTTTTGCATTTTATAGATGGATACTTTCATATTTCATTCTACAAGGGAATTAACCAAGAGGTATAATCTTCTTCAAAAAGAAACTGGTTACAAAACGTTTTTGAGAAGTTTATACCTCTGCGTTTTCCAGAATACTGGTCTACTGTTTTTTGGATTATGCACTGGCTATCAAAAGGGAATATTTGCTGTGCTTTGTAAGGCACATTTGCTTGCTTTCTGGCTGGAATAGTTGACATTGAACCTAAATATATTTCTTTATATGTTGAAACAAAAATTAAAGGAATAAGAGATATTAAGGTTCATGTTTTGTCCAAACGCTAATTACGTTACAAATAATGTTACTTTTATATTTAGTTAATTAGAATAATGTAGTCTACTTTATTTACCTACAGAATCTTTATTTTGGAAAGTGGAATATGAAACACATGAGTTTGTAATTAAGGTAACTTATGTTCATACTAAAAACGTGTAACCTTGCAAAACAATTGGGTTGATTTCATGCATTTTCTTTTTAGAAGTTTTAGGTTTGGCTTTCAAAAACATGTAATGTTTGGTTCATTTCACAACAATCTGTTTTCTATGGAATACCTTTGTGATCCTATAGCAAAGATAAATGATTGGGGGTCAAACCCAAGCACCACCTTACAATAATATAAAAACCTGTTTCACTGTAGTAAAACAAATACTTGCCATTGCTAAATCTGTACTAAGAACCCTCCTTCATTAAAGGATTTAGCATCAAACATTTTATTTGAAAACATAAAATTAAATTTTTTACATGCAGACACACATTATGAAAATTTTATGTATATAATTTTTAATGCACACGAATTCAATCTTTCAATTGAACAAATAATTCCTATAGATGTTCATATTGAAACTCAAGCCTTTTATTACCCTATTGACACTAACAAGCGATGCCACCTTTTGTGTTACAGAGAGGAACACTATAGAACTATTAAACATAGAAAAGCCATTAAATATGAAGATTCATTTACTGATGAAATGGTTTACGCAAAAAATAATTGGTTTTGTTGTGTATGCCCTAAACCACTATTTGTACTTATTAATATGTAACTCAAAATGATGTGACTTCTGTATTGTACCCAAAAATGTAAGTTTTGTTTATTTTAACACTACCAATCTTATAAAAGTGTGCAAGTTTTGCTATATGTATAGACCTTACAAATGTATAAATAATGTTGTAAAAGCTGCATCTAATAAATAAAAAATATCTAAGTTGAACTCTTGGTGTCTATTTATTAAATATTCGCTTCCTATCCAATAAAACACCCGATTGCAATGTGAGCAAGGTAATCATGCCAGCTGCAACTTTGTTGCAACATAACAAGGCGAATGAGGAAGTACTGGTGCACAACTAGTTAACCCTCGTTGAAATTTCTTTCTTCCTATGAGCCTTCCCCACAGCTAAACGACATCAAAAGGCCTTCTCCAGACAAAGTTATAACCTTCTGATCATTCCTTGTCGTGCAACATGAAATCACGTACATGACACCTTGCATGTATGCATTGTCAACTTAATGGATATTGCTTCCCTACTACACTCCTTGTGCTAGTCAGCCACTTCCCGTTTCACTAATCATGAACGATAGTAGGTAGAGATGGACGAATGGAGCACACTAAAATGATGATGCATGGGAACAGATAGGGAAAGCGAGGCGAAGTGTCATGCTAGGCGGGGGTTCAGGGGCAGAAAATGGTGGTACATGGGAGAGATAAGGAAACCGCCGGGAGGTGTTAAGGAGAATATGGTCTGAAGGTATTCGGGGGTGCTTCTGAGAATAATTTATGGTTCATTTAAATTGAAGAGTTAGGGTTATGCATGTTCGTTGTTGGGTATATTTTTCAATGTTTCGGCTGTAAAACGTATGTACGATGTACGTATAACCTACGAACCTTCAAACATGATTATATCTAACCGAACTTCATACCAAACATTCTAAGAAGGCTAGCCTAACACATCCCCTCATCGCTAATCAAATCTAACCTTAACCATTCCCTCATCTTCTATTACATTCTAACACCGCATGCCCTAATAACGCACTGCACAACATAATCTAGCCTAGCCTAGTCGATAACCTCACCACTTAACCTAATCTAGACTATTCTCATCATCTGTTCCATCCTGTCTTCACCTTACCTAACCTATACTAACCTAGACCTCCTCTCTCATCATCTTTTCTATCCCATCATTACCTAGCCTACATGATACCAACCAGTGTAACCTAACATATACTATCCTCTCGTCTAACCTAACCGTGACCATCCTCTCAAAATCTATTCTATTCCACCACCGCATGTCTTAATCTCGCACTGAACATCCTAACATAATCTGAGCCATCCAACACTAACCTAAATCAACCGATCCTAACAAAGTTAACATAACCTAGAAGAAGCCATCTTAAGGTCCTAATGGAGTGCCTTTAATCGCCTAACCGGATCCATACATCAGCTAAACGGCACCTTAAATCAGTAATTTTGGTTACTTTTATAGTCATTTGGGATATTTTGGTGGTATTTAAAAACTTTTATGGATCATCTGGTACGCTGGCACAGGTATTTTGAACATTTTTCAAGTCCTTTCAAACGCTTTTATAGGCATTTCAGACACTGAAATGGTCATTTTTGGAGCACTTCTTATAACAATTTAGCGTTCTAGTACAGGACGTTTCGGATATTTTGTTACATTTCAGGGTCCTTTGAAGATATTGTGCCACCTTTTGCAGGCTATATAGACATTGGAGCAGGTATTTTGAAGCATATCGGGAATGCTCTAAAGCCATTTTAGAACCCTTTTAGGCTAATTTTAGACATCGAAGCAGGTATATTAGGGTCTTGGTACAAACATTTTGAGGGTATTTTGGAAACTGGAGCGAGTATTGTAGGGCATTTTAGAGCATTGCGAAGGCAATTTAGCGTATCTTTGGACACTAGTACGACCACTTAAGGAGTACTTTGTGTGTATTTTTTACACTAGAGCTCGTATTTTTAGGGGATTGGTATACTTTTTAGAACATTTCGTGATATTGAAAGGTATTTTATACTGTTTTAAAGTATTTTTATGCACTTCTCTACCCATTTCGAAGATATTTTATACACTGGAGGGGAGACACATTTAGAATGTTTTGGTTCAGTTTGAAGGTATTTCGTACCACTTTACGCCAATTTTACACACATTGAAAACATTTATGACACAGGAATGGGTATTTGAAACTATGGTAGAGGAATTCGGATCACCACTCTATGGTTTGCTGCAGCATAATCTTAAGCATACACAACTAAACTAGCTTAACCTCACACCGATCATTCAACCCAACAGAGACCGTGCTGTTATCATCCATTCAATGCTGTCCTTGTATAACCTAACCTGATACCAACCAACCAAGGCCATCCCTCATCATCTAATCTATCCAACATCGCCTAAGCTAACGTAACATAACCTGTCCTAAGCTAACCAAAACGTGATCAGAAACGTAACCTAATGTGACCAGACGTGACCCGTAAGGTGAGCAAAGACGTGACCAAACCTGACCATTATCGACCAGAAATGTGACCTAAACTCACCTAAAGTGATATAAAATATTCTAACCTAAATTATATGTTGTACCCTGACACGCTCCACCTAAATCCTCACCTAACATTGACCTAAGCCGTCTTTGATTTCATTAGTGAAAACGCGTTTGATTGAGGTTTGTTATTTGAATGTCTTAATGAGAAGGCTGTATATCAACGCAGTTTAACTTCGAGATTTATTTTAATTTGTTGTCTAGTGCCTCTCCTCTTTTAGAGACCATTCTCTAATCATCTATTCTGGCGTACATCGTCTAACCTAACCTAACCTGACCCAACCTAAAGAAAACGTGACCAGTAACGTGATTCAACGTGAAGAAACGTGAACATACGTGACCAGAAATGTGACCTAACCTCACCTAACCTGATTCCTGGTATTGTACCTAAACTGGAACGTAGATGACAACCTAAATTGTACCCTAACATACGCCGCCCGAAACCCTCATCCAACACTAACCTAAGCAGTCTTTGAATTTATTAATGGAGCTGCAGCGTCGTGTTCATGTTTGTTATTTGAAGGTATTAATTAGAAGGTACTATGTCAACGGGGCTTTATTTCGAGATTTATTTAGATTTTTTGATTGGCGTCACTCCTCTTTTAGAGACCATCCCGTCATCTATTCCATGGTGCCTGTGTGTAAAGTAACCTCATATCATCCAACCTAGACCAACTCTCATCATCTATTCTGTCCTACATCGTCTAATTGAACCTAACCTGACCTAACATAGCCGAAACAAACCTGACCAAATGTGAGAAAACGTGACCATACGCGGCCAAAATGGACAACTAGCTACACCTAACCTGATACCAAGTATTGTAATCTAAATTGGAACATAGATAATCATCTAAGTTGTACCCTAACACGCTGCTGCCTAGTCCCTCGCCTAACACTGTCCTAAACCATATTTTAATGCATTAGTAAAATTGTATCCTTTTATTCATGCTTGTTATTTGAAGGTCTAAATTTGAAAGTTTTATTTCAAGATTAGTGTTTTATTTTGAGATTTATTTTGATTTGTTGGTAAGCTCTCTCCGCCTTGTATTTCGCCCGAGACTAGCACTAGAGGTTATTTCTAGTTATTAGACATCCTCTATTCTTCTTATTCTTCCGGCGTCAACAGGATACACGCGAGCAATAGTTGCATATTTCATTACAGCAACCCATTATTAAAACAAACATCACCATCATTGCAACAATCCTAACCATCTTTATCCAGAAAGCAACCACAAACATACGAACGCCAACCTAGCTAGACTGTCCACTAACCACCTATTCATCCATATCATAACCTAGCCTAAGATAGCCTAAACGGTCTTCATTTCGATCCTGCTATCATCCACCGTAACCTAATTACATCTATGTTAAACTAATTCACCCTTCGCCAATGGCCATCTCTCATATATTCTGCTCTCTCATTATCTAAAACTACCAGTTCGACCACCCTCTGATTATCTACTCCAGCATGTCTACCTGCCCTAACCTTAGCTGGCATAAACAGTCTTTACACCAGCTAAACAATCTGTCATTTGACTGTCACAGCTTATCATAGCAGAAATCTCTCATCGTCTAATTAGGGAGGCCTTCATAGTCTAAACGTATCCGACAATCACACAAAGGAGTCCGTAACGATTCCGTTTACATTAATGCGCCGAATTCTTAAAATAATTAGTTTTTTGCAGTCATTTTGCTTTATTATGATTGGTTTGTAACATTTTGCAGCCATTTTACGTTATGGACGTTTTGGGTACATTTATAATCCATTCGAAATGTTATACTGGTTCTCTAGTTTTGCAGTGATTTGTGACGTTTTCACAGTCTCTTCTATACTTTTTACAGGCACTGTGTGTATTTTCACGGTCATAGTGCTATATCTTCATGCCCATTCCGAGAACATTTACAGCAATTTCACGATCGTTTCCGCTCCGTTTGCAGTGTTCTTTATGATACTTTGTTTCACATACTTTACACACTTTTTGCTTTGTTTCACGGTACTTTTATACCGTTTCATTGTCATTTATCAACATAGAAAGTGTCATGTTCATCACTAAACCAAACCTTATAGCCGTTACAGCAGTGACAACCATCATCATCCAAAACAAACACGACCAGACTAATCCTCTCATTGACCACTTTATGTCATCATCATCTACCATTACCTGGCTTAAACCATGTTAACATAAGTTAGCATAGAAAGATGCTCTTTATATCTAAATGGAGCGTCCCCTCTTAGCTAAACGGGACCTTACATATCTAATTATAAGCATTTTGAGCTTCTGCGGCTCTTTAGCACTAATAAACATATTTTGTGTATTTTTGTGGCAATTTGTATACAATGTTTTAGTGTTTTATGTATTTTTACAGTGAGTTTGAGTATTTGATAATATTTTTACAGATTTTGTTGATTTATATAAGGCTGCACAGGCTTTGTGATGAATAAACCATGTATTAGTCCATAGTGTGTGTTTCAGAAGTGCGACGTAGTGTTAGCAGCAAGGATATCCACACACGCATAATTCCATATCATATGCAGGTATGTCACTTTTGTGATACTGTGGTTCGCTTGTGTGTAAGCCGTTCGAAGCACTTAATGATAATAGGTTCACAACACTCATAATGAAAATCATTATAACACAAAAGCAAGCACTCCGTGACCTTGACTCATAAAGAATAGATTACAGAACACATAACAAAATGAAAAGAAATTAATGTGACACATACCAAGAAAGAAAAACATTATGATAAGTTTAAGAAGAGGCTTGCTTGTAAAAAAACATGCAATCTGAACTTTTACATAGGTATAAAGAAGTTGTACAAAGGAAATATGTGACATAACATCATAAACATAGACACGTTAAAGAAATATTACATTGTTGTATACATGACAATATCTGTACAATATACTGAACCATTAACATCATTTGTGCTAGAGTAAATGGTTCATCCATATCATTTTAAAAAGGTACATATACACATCTGTTCACAAGTCAAAATTATTACATAAGCAGACTTCAAATAATTCTCACAATTCACAGCTGTCGAAACATAATGGATTTAATTCTCATCAGCTTAACTCTCTTAAAATTCAGCTAGTATAATAACAACGACAATGTTTACAATGAAGTAGCAGGTGAGTGCAATAACGATGTGTTATCAGTTAACACAGTTAAGCGCACATTATTGAACTTTTCTGAGTTTAAGAGCTTTCCATTAAATGTGTAGGCGGAATGAAACCAAGATTCAGCTTAAAACATAGCAAAGTTACAGCAACAATTTCAAAATAGAAAACAAAGTTTAGAAGTTACTTGTTTCCAGAATTGACAATATTATACACAAAGTATGCGTGTTCAGAAAATTTGATTTATTTATTTACTTAAAATGTTCTTTTGTTCCTTCTTATTATTTGCATTCCTGATAATCAGAATATACTTATCAGCAACTAACAATAAAGTAAACATCCCTGTGGGGAAAGTTTCAGCACCTATGCCTACCAGAAGCTTGCTTATTTCTGCCAAATAAAATATTTATTGAATATTAGGGTTTTCTTTAACAAATTACCCATATGCTTGTGATTATAAAATTTATAAAGTATAAATGTCACTTTTTGTCTTCAACTTAATTTTAACATATAGTAGAAATCTGTCCCACAGAACAATCCAAGGTTTCTGAATAAAAATTTAAACAAATTATTTCAGAGGATATCAAAATTTATTTTACAGAATTAAAACAGAAAATTTATGCTTTGGAATTTAAACTGACATCCACAAAGTGATACTATGTCTGCCAAAGTTCAGTATAGAAATTAAGTTGTTAACGTTGTTGATAGAAGCCATTGGAATGCATTATTAGTTATTATTACACATTGTTACTAACTGTTGTCTGCAAATGAACATACGTCTACATTGAGCATTAACTATTGACTTATTCTTGTTTATTAAACATTATTCATTAATATCATATTACTAACTCCCCCTGGATAAAGTATATCCAGGTGCTCCAAGAGGGTTGCTCTTACAGGTGCACGAAATATTTTAATCTTAACCTTAATGTGAAAGAATGCATTCTTTTCTTTGTGTACCACTTAAATGTGAAAAACAATGACAGTGTTTCATTGTTTACTCTCAATGTGCGCAGTCGCACTGCATTCGATGAAAATTATCTCTTCGTCTTACTTGTAAGTTATTTATAAGGGGCCACTAGACATAGCCTAGGAGAAAAAACATACATACCATTAAAGTCAAAGACGTCATAGCACATCCACAGGACCATCAGGCTAACCCGTGAAGGTATGCTTCTCAGAACAATAACAACAAAACCGTAGGATTGTCTCATAATTATTATTAATTAGAGTAATAAGCAGAAAATATATGTTATTAAATTAATCTAGGGAATCGCTTCCATATTCTACACTAAAGTACAGACTATTTAATATTACCAAAATAATTTATATTCTTAGGGACGGGAGTTAGGGAACCAAAGTTCCAATGACGAGAAGGTGCATCTTGCAAACCTGCAATCAACAAAATTTTTTGAGATGTAAATGTGCTCAAACGAAAATAATAAATTGCTGAATCAGATTGGAGAGCAGCTGTTGCGGTTCAAATATATAGACACAGTGAGGATGAAGTAGCATAAAATTCCTCAGTAGTGCTGGTAAAAGTCATAAAAGGACTGTGTTGTACTCTTGAGCTTTTCAATATGCGGTAGCATAAACAATCGTAACTCAAGCTACACAATCTGTAAACAGAACTAAACGTAAATGAGAGTAAATCTCACAACAGATATAATTGTAAAACACAAAAGAAAGTATTATGTATATAAGGGTTTAAATCAATAGAATTCCGATAAAACCCTACTTTTAGATCATAATCCACAATATTTATTTATTTTAAAACTCTAATCTTTCATTGCAAGCATTAAATAATTGGTAAATTTGATTAGCAGATAACAAGGGGCGGGGGTAACATATGAGAAGAAACCTTATGTGCTACATTCACATAACTTTTTCTACTATAGCATGCTAGTTAGGGAATGCTCATAGATTAAAATCAATCGTCTATTTTTAATTGTAATGTCAATAATTTCGGGATAACTACAAAACACTTCTGCACGTTAGTCAGACAAAAAAGTTATATTTGGCCCTTTAAAGACAATAATGGTTTATCAAACTGTCGGCATTCCGTAATATATATGTTAACAACCCTTTGAAGGCTCGGGAGGCAATTAATTTTTCTTAATTACATAAATCGGCCACTGACACGCGAACAGCGATTCAAGATATGGATACTGCAAGCCCAAGGCTTTATACTTGGTTTAAGACCTGCGAAATAGATGTGTGCGTAACTATACACGTATATGATAGTTAAACGTAATGCCGGTATTTTTATGTACATGTTAACATACATATACGGTAACACCCTTGGAAGTCTCTGGGGCCAATTAATATACACTTAATTATATTAATCAATCAGTGGCATCCGATTAGCCATTTAGGGGAAGATTATTAGAAATTCAGGTCGTTAGTGGAGTACAGACCTTGGCACCGGCTTCAACGCTTTGAAGTCAATGCTGCACAATAATTATACACGTGTATGATCGTTATCAACTGTCGGCATTCTTTAATATACAATGTAACACACATATAGATTAACACCTCTTTGAAGGGTCGAGAGTCATTTAACCTTTTCAGTGCTGAGGTATTAGCAAGCACACAGAACCTCCTTGCTGACTTAATTTAAGTACACATTAATTTGTATATTCTCTATATATAGTGCCTGATTAAGATAAAATATCCTGAAACGCTCACCGAAATTGTTGTAGGTGACTGCTAATGTCACACGTTTAAAAAATGAAGAACTTTAAAATAGGAGAGCATTATCACTCGCAACACACTTTACGAAGAGTTTCGTCCAAAAAATAAACCATTAATGGAAAGTTGCTATACAATGTTCTATATGTGGGGTCTTAGATTTTAAAGCTGTACTTTGCCAAAGTATTAATAAACAGAAGTTTATTAACAATTCAGGCGTATACAAACTTTAATGTATAGAATTCTTTCTACAAGTATGAACCAGATATGGCTATAAATTATATAGAGTAGGAAATTAGAACCTTCGCACAATACTTTTAAAATATGACTTGGGTGTGGTAGATTTTGAAGCAAGGGTACAAACGTAAACTCACTCCACATTTGACACACATGAACTTTGTCCCTTTTCTTTTTTTCTGGCCAAGGAT
The DNA here is from genome assembly GCA_030765065.1 of Deroplatys truncata. Classification (NCBI taxonomy): domain Eukaryota; kingdom Metazoa; phylum Arthropoda; class Insecta; order Mantodea; family Mantidae; genus Deroplatys; species Deroplatys truncata. The sequence continues at coordinate 333,404,725 of CM060990.1, forward strand.
GGTGTTGGAGCATACATGACGCCCTCTGACAGACTTTCTCTTATTTGGTGTTGCTGGTATAAGTGAAAGAAAACGCTTTTCAGTCAGTCTTAGGGGTTGGTCACCAGATAAAAGCCTTACTGGTTTACTTGCTAGTCTTGGTATATGAAATACTTTGAAAATTTCTGTAACTAAATTAAGTTGAAAATCAGCCAATCAGCTTACCAGTTTTTACGCTGTATAGTAAGTGTGAATTTAAGAGGGTAATATCTAAGAGACAGAAGAAGAGTTTTCTGTACCACTTCAAAGTCTTCCTTATGCACTCGAGGGAGCCTATCATCATATCTGTTCTGTCTACAGCACCTATATTCCTATTGTAGTCCATAATACAGTCAGGTTTCATTATTTTTGTTTGTATTTTTGTCAACTTTGCCTGTCGGCCTCATTGAGTCCGTATGGAATGTATTTAGCATACACACCTCTCGTCTGTCCTTCCACTTTGGTACCAACATATTGTCTATATGTGCAGATTCTACTTGTACCTTGTTAATTTCGCTGCCAGTCTTGGCATTTCTTTTCTTACCTTCTAACAGTTACACAAGCATTTCTTCCATTTTAATGTAACCGGTTATAAAGAGAAGGACTAGAGAACCAGTTATCTAACCACAAGTTGTGCCCTTTATGCAGGCACGTTGTAATGAGGGTTTGTACCACAGCCCCAGACATCCCAAGTTCACGATAATCAACAATTTCTATGGTGATTCCTGTGTACACAATGAAGTCCAGTACGTAACTTGTCTCACAACCACAGAGAACAAACACTCTTATGCGAAACCTGTGTCTTTTGGCAGGAATGTATTGTTTGAATAAAAGGCGAGCTTTGAATAGCATAAAGCTTTCGTCAATGCACAAATTTTTAAAAGTTGTGAATAACTCACTGCAATTATGTCTAAAATGTCCAATAACAGGTAGCCTGTGTGTTATTATCACTGAAGTGTAAAAATCGTAGAAGTAAAAGATATCGATCCCCGGACATGTAGTTCGAAAAGTGCCGAATGACAAGGAGGAGATTTTTTGTCCAATATTCTGCTAATGTATGTTTCTTTATTCTGGTCATAATCATTGTCAAGCCAAAGAAAATGTAAAGTTCTTCTGAAGAAATATCTGTCCAAGTATGTAGATGAGAATGGGGCTTGGTGTTAATTTCGCACACAAGAAAGTAAAGTACTTATTACTCTCCTTTGCAATATGGTTCATAATATGCAACGCAAATAATAATTTGAAAGTATCAGCCACTGTGAAATTTTAATTCAAATCTGCTTACATACTTGAATTATGATCATCAAAAGTATGAATTACTGACCTGAATATACCCTGTTGCCGCTGGAAGAAAAAATCAATGCGTCTTCTTTTAGCATGTTGCGTAGGTTCTGATGCCACATCACTCCGTCACTCTCACTATTTATAACATTATCTTCAATGCAACTTTCACTCTCACTATTAGTAAACTCAAAATCTAAAAATCAGATAATAACTCTTCAAATTCCGCCAGTAAATCCGCATCCTGTACAATACGCTCTTTCTTGCTGGAAGAAACTATCTTTCTGTACACTCGTGAATTCGACAGTCACGTAAAGGGCTTCTACGTCATGCAGATGTCGGGAAGAAAGTTACCGTGCATAGCTTTACATTTTTTGCTGTAGAATGCACCACACGGCACAAAAAGAATTGCAGCTTGAGTAAATACAACCCCAACAGATGGAAACCAAACCTATTTGGAGAACACTGTGTTAGACCGTTTGCTCTTTGTGCACAGCAAGTTTTGTCAAGATCAACGCGTCGGCAACGCTACGTCATTCGCAAGGGGTAACGCTGATGGAACGGTTCCGACATCCGCAACTAAAGGGTTAATAAACACTTAATTATATTAATCGATCAAGGGAGCACAGGTTATTGATTTAGAGTGAATACGACCACTTGCACTCCTTGAGGGCGGCATATTATTTTCTTCTGATTTTAAGCATTTCGAAGTCAATGATGCGTTATAATTATACACGTGTATGATTATAATCTGACTGATTGACATGTCATAAATCACCTGTGAACCCTTATCAAACCCTTGACAACTCTTGCCAATCAACTTGACAGGTGACAAGTACTTAGGTATGTTGACATCTTTTCGGCAGTATACCGACAAAGGTCGCGTGGTGTCAAAACACATGTAATGAGTTATAGTCTCAAATAATCACCAATTAATTAACTGTTGCTTTGACCTGGAATCCGTATAGATGCTCCACTATAATAACAACAATAATAATAATAATATTAATAATAATAATAATAATAATAATAATAATAATAATAATAATAATAATAATAATAATAATAATAATAATAATAATAATGGTTTTAGAATTATCACGCCATGGAGTGTTGTATTCTAACTGCTACAGCAGAAGTTATTTATTACATTGAACATAAGTTTGTTTTGCTTTTTAATCTTCATAGAGATTGATCACAACGTTTATAGCTAAGTGTGTGGTTCCATACATTTGGCATATTCAATTCTAATAATATTCAAGTAACGTTTAAAAATGCGGAAGCAAAAGTAACAGTGATGGTAAACGGTTGATGCAGTTTGAACTAAGTTAAGTGCAATATTCAATTTTCTTCAAAAGGAGATATATTTCCTGTTTATTACTGAAAAAGCGAATAAAGCTTTTTATTTGAACATAATTTTTCCTTACACACTCTCAAAAGGGAAAGGAAGAAAATCTGTCCCAAGCATACTTTGGACGTAGAGTAAAAACAACTATTCTATCTAAAAGAGGAAAATCTTAATAAATACTACGGAAATAATGCTTTGCGTAAAATATGCATTTTGTATATAGTTGTTTTATTCAGTTGGGATAACATATATGGTAAGCTCTGGAAATAGTGACACAGAAACTGTTAATGCAAAATTGTTGATGAGCTTTTGTTGCAATTGCTTGTTCATTTGAAGGCACGCTATTTCAAAATTAAGTTCCTTGAAAAGTAAACTGGCTTTCAAATTAGAGATCTGAAGAAAGAAAGAAGGAAAGAAAGAAAGAAAGAAAGAAAGAAAAAGAAAAGCTTCGAAAATAACATGTGGTTTGAATTCTCAAAATGCTTCTCTTCCCTGGTCTAGAATGGAGTGGAAAGTGTAATTACAAGGGACTCGGCACCGATCCAGTGAATGAGGATATTGTGCCTTGCCCCTCGATGGTTCACCCCCGGGAGGGAGGGGCGAAGGTTGAGACACCCGGCATTGGGAACCAAGCAGCCAGCACAGCAAGAACAGAGTCCCTACAGTTTCCAGACTGAGAGGCCTCGATAGTCGGACAGGCAAACCGGGGACCCCGCCCCACATATAGGATCCAACGCCCCCAAGGGGCGGTCCGAATACCCGGCAACCAACCGAATATGGAGAGAAGGATAAACTTCAACGAGAGCATCCCTTTTCCCGTCACGTCGCACCGGAACACCATCGCTGACAGTTCTAGCCCTGAAACACACCTTACAGGGTTAAGAATGAATGAAATGAGGAATCGACAGGTATGGAGGGACAGAAAATTGGGGGTCTGAGGGAAAATGTTTCAGCATTCGCCTAATACCCGTAAAACGCCTCGAAAAGCCCATGGGTCAGAGTAGGCGGTTTCCGGGAAACGAAACAGGGACCTCCCGAATGCAAGTCACACGCGTTACCGCGGAGCCACCTAGCTCGGTCTTCCCTGGTCTACATTAATGCTCTTAGAAGGTGACTAAATTTATGCGCAACAGCCCATAATACCCATTTTATTTTAAAATACTAGAATATATTAACATATATTTTCGATGTTTAAACTGGATATTTTTAATTAAATACTACATTGATAGAAGCACTATACATTGATCGTTTAACATTAGACGATACTCAGTATGCGGTTCATCTGCAGGTGTTTTACACAATGAATCACCTTAAAGTTTCACCGCAAATATTTCGGAAATGGAAAGTGCTATTGACGTACAGTTTTCACAGCATTGATTGGTAGTCAGAGGCTCGTACATTTAGCCTATAAACAGATTTTAATAATACTGAAAAAGTGTATTTTTTTAGCAAACATACAATTTTTTAAATAGAACAATGCCTAGTTACATCAACAGAACAAAGTTAGAGTAAATTAGAATGTTAATGGTTTTTGTTCCAGGTTTCTAATGCCAGTGGTTTACGAGAAATCGTGTTTTGAAAATTTCCACCCCGACAATTGTTTATCGCATTCAACCTGCTTAGTTGCTAGGTACGATGTTTTTATGTTTGTTTTTGTGTATCACTATTGTTAATTTCAGGCTCTTTCGCCTCAGTTACCGGGGATAAAGTACCTGCTGTTCTACTCTGATGGAAGAAATAACGCGATGACTTGGAGTGCAGAAGTTCCGCATATGCACAGAGTCCGGCGGGATGGTAAAGCGGTAAATTAAGGATTTTAAAAATTGCGACGGAGAATTATGGTTAGCCCTAACAGGACTGTTGTCCCACAATGAGTTGCTAGCATGCAGGTTTAGCTTTTGGACCACACTCGTTAAATTACCACACCACCAGACTGAGCAAGCTTGGTTTTCTGTGAAGAGCTGAGTCTAACACCCCATACTTGTCGCACAACACCAGTTAAGTTTATACCCTTTCATGTAAAATTTAGCTACGGCATTGCACGGATCAGTCAGTCTTAAGTTCTGCCGTCGGAAGTTCAAATAGTCTAGAAACCTTGTACGTCGCCAAAGATTCACAAAGCTCATAAGGATGTAAGAGATTCCACAACGCTTAACCTGCTCAGTTCATTTCCGTCAGCGATAAAAGTAGTATGGTACTGAATGAGGAAGCATATCCGTTAAAAGACAAAATGATTATAAATTTGTTTGAAAGCAAACAAAAATACCAGCACTGCGGTTAAACTGGGCACATTGCTCCTACTAAATATCCGGTGCGAGGGGATGGGGCGAACAATCACGAATTTCAGCTACATCTGATGGCAGCAGGCGCAATCCAGTGTGATTCATAACACTTCCAGGTTAAACATCATGGGACAGACCAATCCGCTCGGTTAGGTTCGGGAAGAAAGGTCCCTGTGAGGAAATAAGCAGCTCCCTCCTCTAAACACATCCCCCGCACTCCAACCCTGAAAGAAGAAACGAGAGAATGTGAGGTACAGGATATTTCGTGGTAATATATAATGACCGCGTCATTCACCTACCGACCTGGAAAAATCCCAAAAAACGCAGTCAGTGTAGCCGGTGCAAAGGAAATTAAACCCGGTAACTCCCATTCCGATTCTCAAACGCCACCATCCGAGACATGACGGTCATAAATGAGACATCAACATCATATAGGTTAAATACAATAATATTACGCTACCGTATTTGCTTACCTCATTCTCTATACCAACATAGAAATCACAGCTTTCAAGAATCCTTTCAATGCATGCAAACATTTATGTGCATACATTTCAGATATAAGCAGTGTATCATGTGAACGAGCTTATAGATTTATCTACCAGTATCAAAGAATATCCTGATATAGATTTTAACAGACTATGAAAAGAAATTAATGCAACTTCGCTAATGCTTTAACATCAAATAGGCCACATAGGATAACATAAAAATTTGCACAAGTGCTTTATGCCATCCATTCTCTTCCAGTAATAAACCTATTAATATTTCTGTTCATGCTTCAATACCAATTTCATAGCAATTAGTTTCCCAATAGCTTCTTCGTTTCATCTGGAAAAAATTGTGGAATGAGAGCTTGGTATCTAAACTTTCCTATACAATTCCTTTATATATATTGCTTACTAAATGATATCGATTCTCTGATAAACAGTGTTGACTGTTGTATGCTTGTAACCTGAACATCATGTCTATAAGTTAAAACTTTGAAGTAAAAATAAGTATTTTTGGCATCAAATGAAATACAAACTTGTGCATTACTTGACCCAAGGTATCCTCATTTCAAACTTCCGGCTTCGCTTAACCTTCGTCTACAAAGATCTCAGCTCATATTTAAAGGATTCCTTTTTGCCCTATTAATGTAAATACCTATTATAGAATAGCAAGGAAACAAATGCAATTATAACCCAAAACAACGAGTACACTGGTTTTAAGGATAAAAATATCGTTTAGTTCATTCAGTAGGAAGCTTTTGAAATTCTATAAATGCTATTATTAAAATCTCGTACTCTAAGAATTTAAGACTCGAGAAGTGTAATGTAGTTCAAGTACAACATTCCGAAATTGCAAATAATTTTCTGGTTATTCAGTTGTGAAGAAAACTAAATAACTTATGTGTTGAACTTTAAATCAGGAAATCATATATTTAAAACGATGAGTGGATCGTTGTTATTAACAAGAAAATAATTATTTGTGGAATATGAAAAAACATATTGCGAAAATGATTTGAGATGATTTTTTCCTGACTCACCATCTTATTATTATCACAGCTTCCTTCTCATTTCGGATAGAAATTTCAAAATTATCGTCATTATTAGATCAGCTCTGAAGAATATCCATAAATCATTTTTAGAAATACACCTGTTGTATACATCATTATCGTCAGCAGCAGCGTCATCATCATTTAAAACTTATAATCTATACAAATATACTGCAAATAGACCAATTGACCTCACGAATACGGGCCCTTCAATTTATGTAACACTTCCCACTTTCTTGTATGATTTGTTTTCCATACTTGTTTTAGAAGCGGTGAAAACAGGTCAGCCAGTATTTGCTGTCAGAAATTCTAACACTTAAATTATGATTACAGAACACAGAAAGTATATGCACCCATGAACCTGAATCGCAGACTTCTAATTCCAACTTATAATATTTACTTATGGTAAATTGGAATAATATTCTGCATTGCAGAGTCTTCCACTTCAGCTTAAAGAGGAACTGCGATGTTTTTTTCAGCTGTTCAGATGTTCAGTGTATCTCTGAGCAGCGTTGCTTCGTTGTTCATTGTTTGTCCTGAAGATGCTGAATAAACAAATACGTAAGTTGTTATGAACAAATCTTGGTCGGCAGCACTCGATGATGTAAGAGTGCATGCCTAAGCATGTCAGAGTTGTGTTTCTTAAATAAATTAATTACTTTATAAGTAGTTGAGAATTCCCTTGGTGTTGTATGCGTCTAAGTAATTGGTAGTGGACCGCCTCCCAACAGCACCCTAACTCTATTAAAACAAGAACAAGCAACATCCCGTTCAAATTACGCCCACCCCTTGCAACTTCTTGACCGGTAATGGCCAAGTGCCAGCGGAAGGCTATACTATGAGCAGTACCAAAAGTTTGTGTAAGATGCATCACTCTCGCTATCCATGACGCCTGGGCACTAGTTTCTCATATTAAATATACGTGCAGCCTTGGAGTACATGAATGTTACGTCTTACCGGAGATTCTGTAGCCATGCATTGACTTCCTCTGGCTGTTTTGTTGTTGTTATTATGTGTTAGCACAGCATGTGTCAGCATGTGTTAAAGGATAATACTATTCAACTCTTTTTTCCAACCATTCACACTACTCCCTTATTGCGTTACTATTTAAGGGTCTAATTTTTTATTTATTTATTTATTATTGTTGTTTGACTATGGTGTCAGCTCTGGGCTAGCACGTAAGTCAGCCGAACTCTAATACGCGATTTTAGTGCATGGTAACGTTCAGTATTTGTAAGCCAAAAAGGTGCCTAAACCAAAAAGAAGTATAAATAAATCCGGGTCTTTGAAGTAATATTACCTGATGTATGATCACTTAGGAATTGGCTTTGAAAATATTTAGTCTTATTTTAAATGTTTTCCGTTTAATTTCTACTATCATATGTTCAATCCACAAACAAATTAGTTATAGTGAATTGCCAGCCATTTGTATTTGTTTTCCAGAATCAAAAACATTATTCGGTAAACATAACTTAACTTTATCTACCTGAAGGTCCGCCTGGTACCGTTAAATGAAGAAAATATTTGTTCTATATATTTAAGCAAACATAAATAGGTATTCTTTAAAGTTATATTCCTCTTTAATCCAATATGCAGTAGGACCATTTAAGTTGAGACTGTCCAACATCTCCAAAACTGAGCGTTTTAGAAGGAAATGTCTTTCATAAAAGTTGCTTGATATTATGGGGGAAAGTAAATGACATCAGTTGTGTTTTATTTGCAGGACGTTGTGATTGTCATTTTAGGTTCAATTTAATATTTTAAATGGGAACCTACCATTTTTATGTTTTCTCATTCCTCATAAAAAACTAAATAACATTTGTATAAAGGACTTTGTAATTGTTCTTACACCAACGTAAATAACAACGAAAATTCTGAATTTCTGAAACGTTTGTTTTTGGAGCTATTCTACAATATCAACTTAAATGATCCACCCTGTATACACGGCGTTCTCGAATCACCGCCCACTTTGTTCAAATAAGCAACCCAAATAACAATATTAGTTATGGTAAAATATCTCTGCTGCCTTGTCATTGCATTATATATGTCTACTTACTTCTGTTTCAATTGTTCTATTTAAAAGCGTTTTGGTATTGCTAACAATCGCTGTTTAAGAGGCAAGTATATTTGGTGCATTAACATTTAGCTTTAATTGTTATATCGATCTAACCGACATACTAATCGTATATCATTTGTATTATTAAGTGCACACCGCGTAAGGCGTGGCGATGTTAATAATATGAACACTAATATAATAATCCAAATACTTTACATTATATCGATATCATTTAGTAATAATTATAGTAATAATAATAAAGTCCCGTCAGTTACGAATTATACATCTAAAGAATATCCTTTAGGAAGCTGCTTTAACCTACATATTAACATCTGTACCTTGTATACGATTGGTTAGGGCAGTGGGTTTCTAACGAAGATATTTCCAGCTCAAATTCTGCTCCCGTCTGCCGAGTTTTGCATCCGATATGCATAGTTTACTTTATGCATACATGAATCTAGGATATAAAACCAAAAAAATAAGGCAGGCAAACAAAAGTTACGTATACAACATATCTATGTAATTCCCTCCCGATTTCTGCGCTATTCGATAACGCTTGTGTTATTAGTGTAGACAAATATGTTTCCACAGTATTCGTTTCAGGAACAAAAATACTGCTCCTAGAGCGTCAAATATCAAGGTAACAATGATGTATAGTGACGAAGAATACATAGTTAGTTATCAGACGGGAGAAAACTTTTCTACTGAACGAACAGCATTTCATTAACGTTTTTCACAAACTCTATTTGCCTTCGCATCACGTTTTCGAGCGCGCTGATGTGGAACTGGAGAATCACGGAACTCCATGATCAGTATTCGTGTACCAAGGGTCAGGCGTGTTTTTAATGGGCATCAAGAAAATGTTCTGGTCTTATTTCGCGAAGAATCTTATATGATAATGAGACAAGACGATTCGAAATAGGACTTGACACTACTTCCATTCTACGAATTCTCCCAGGACAGAAATGTCACCCATGCAAATTTCAGTTGGTTCAAAGTTAACAGAATATAACTTTCAAAACAGAGCCACCTATTCCTATACCCAGATTCGGTGGAAGCTGAATGCGTGGTGAGATATTGTAGGAGATTATCTTCTTGGACCAGTTTTTCTGGAAAACGATCTCGATTGAGAAGGTTTCGCGAACCTTCTGCAGATTTATCATGTTGTCCAACTTTTAGATATTGTCCCGCTGGCAACATATAGCTGGCCAGAGTTGAATGGGTCACAGTCACATCATATCTTAATGGTGCAGGCTTTACTTCATCTTGACTATCCATGGAGGTGGAGTGGCCAAGGAGGGTCTATATTCTTCCCCCCTCGTTCGCCGGACCTCACACCATTAGATTGTCGTTCTACGGAGACATCTAAAAGCACAGGTCTTTCGCAACGGGCTGAGAATAATTGCGGTTCTCTACAGACGAATTATCACTGCATGCTGTAATAATATAACAGAGATTCTTTGGCCGCTACACCAAGATACAAATAGGCGTCTTCACCAGTGCATACGCATGGGTGGATTGCCAAACGAAACGGAAGAACGACGGAACCGAGACCTATGTTACATACAAATTTCAAATGAAAAAAAGGAGAGCGTGAGACGGAAGGTGCAGTAAAAGGTCATTGCTTGAATAATTACAGGATATTACAGTGTTATTTGCAAACAATGTCGACGTTCATAATTTGAATCATATTTTAGTTCTAATGTTAATGTGATAACAGTTACGTATCAACAGTAGTATAGTAGTACGAAGAAAATAAGGAAGGGTTTTGTTTTATTAAAAATATGAATATTACTTCAGAATACCGTAAGCTAACCATTATTTTGTATCGTATAACAAACGATTCGCACTGCCTTTAGTACACATTCATTGAATTGACAGATGCATTTTCATTAATCCTTTTAAGAATCATCACAATCTACATATTTTGAAAAATACACAGATACACACACCACTACACTTAAAGAGCCACAATGCGTAAATGATTAAAATTTTGTACCGCCTTTGAAACCTCGCAGCATATAACGAATATTACCGGCACGCCATTCACAACTACGATATATATAACCTTAAAAGTGCACGGGATTTCGGTAACACCATTTATGATACATCGGGAAAGAAATAAGCAAAGAGTGCAGATCAATTATTCAGTTTCTGCAGTAAAACATTCAAGGTGCTTATATACTCTAAAATATGAATTCCACATCCTATCTTTAATGAATTTTCCCTTTTATTGAGCATACTAACACTTCTCAAGTGAACACTTTTTAACACCTATCTATTCTGACTGGAGCCGTTGATGCATATAGGTGCGATGTGTTTTTGAGTTGCATACTATCTAAAAGCTAGTATTATTTGGCTTTTAGAGCTTGTTTTTTGCTTGATCTCATACTCTGCCTAACCTTTACATTAATGTTATGCTATAAAATTATCCGTAAAAATTGTAAGGAGAATGAAGCTATGCAGGACACAGCTGTATTTATCATAGGTGATATATTGCTTATTTCTTGGTTGGCAGGTAATCTTCCCGAAATGACGAAGCCTAAATTCTTGACTTACTAAGCTCCAAAACTAGATGGCATTTACGGTTCTAAGTGGCTGCCAACCGGCGGATTAAGGTTTGAGTTATGCTATGTGCTTGTGGTTGTAGGTTCATTTTCTTATATGGTTCGAATCGGGAAACGTGTTTCCGATGTGGAGTTGCGTATAGAGGATGATGGGAATATTGTAAATGTCCATAGCGTAAGGGGTTAATTAACATAGTACACTTAACGGAATTAGTTATGTTTGTTTTTCCCTTTAGGTTTGGATTCACTATAAAACTGTTTGTATGGGACATTAATTTTGTCACTAATTTTAGTGCGTTTCATTGCAAATACTCCCTTAAGGTTATAGACAATTTAAAGCAACGCAAACTATATTTCCTCCACCATTTTTAAACCAACACATTTCGCACTATTTGCCATTGAAGTTTCCACGAAATAGAAAATCTTCTAGTTTTACTGCATACGAAAGTGCTGGACACTGGTTTGCCTCATTCGTCCGGTTCCTAACCTAAGCCACGCTGCGCGGTGATGAGTAGATAACATAAGTGCTACTTTGTACAGAGGTGAAACGATGTAATTGAATGACCACGTCGACCACCCTAAAGAAAGTAAACTATAACTATTTTCGTACCAATAATAATTGGTTTAGGGTTAAAAATTACAAGAGAATTTTGGCCTCGTGGCCAAGGCTAGGCCCATTACGGCTACTGAACCCTCGAGAGGGAAAGATGAGACGAGAGAACGGCCACGTCCGAAGGTGGCTTAAGGACAATAGACACCACGTCCATTCAGCAATATTACTTATGAACGCGCCATTGTGGTTATATAAAGTGGGCGTTCCTGCAGACAAATATAGTGTCATATAAGGACGTATTAGATATGAAACATGAAATCGGAATAAACAAGAAATGACGGTAATGTGGAATTGTTGAAATGTTCAATTCTCTACAATGTATCACCACAATTCAGGCTAATAACAGAGCATGACTGAAGCAGCCACATATCTACATAGGATCAATAACTGCGCATCTGCTAAATGCATCTTATGCAACAATATAGAAGATTATATGGAGGAACATTTACTGAAAAACTGCGTTGCACTACAAATTGAAGATTACAGGACAGCAAAGTGCTGGACAGAAACACTACTAATGGCTTTGGTATCAAATGAAGCACACTAGAAAACAACAACAATAACAATATATCACCGTATAAAGGACCGTAAAACTCATAAGTATTCAAAATACACGGAAAGAAAGCCTACCAAATCCGGAGGTTTTGTATCGCAGAAATCATATGAAAACACGCTGACCATGCGTCACCACTTATCAAGATCATTCCATAACAAGATTACAAATAGCGTTCCCCCAGGGGCTCACATCTGATGAGTATGTGGATGGCAACCACATCTAAAGAGATGGGACCGGGTCTGCCAACGCAGAGACCACACCCTCGCCAACCCAGGAGTAAACTCGTGGGGCTTTCCATTAGGAGCGGTGCCTATTTTATATACCGCCCGCCCCTGCCTGGTCGAAATCGGGCAAGGACACCTCCCGCACCGACTCTTCCAAGCAGGGACGGAAGTGGATACGCCACTTACGCCAGCAGGGCGAACCCTAACTGGTGGAGACTACCGAACAACCTCGGTGGGGCCGACAGTTTCTAGCAACCGTCTACCAGCTATCCCTCATGGCTGGTGCCGGAGATTCTCGAGGCGTCTCACAACCCCGCCTGGGTGGAATTAACATAGTCAGGCGTACCCAATCACCCATGGGTATCGGGAACCACTGCCCCGCCGAGTCCAACCCAATCCGAACAACTCCCATTCGGGAGGGGCTCAGATGTTCGGCCCAGCGTACTTCTGGTAACGTCAGAAGTACCACGAGTGCTAAGGGTCCGCAGCGCCCGCACCACGGCAGCTGAAGGGGTCGCAACCCCCCCTCCTTACGGGGGGATGGCAACCACAGGGTCCCTAGGTAAGACTGACATTTCCTCCACTTACTTGTGTCAGACTCCTATTTCTATCTCTCTTTATCTAACAATCTCGCTTGGCCACCTCCTCCTTCTTCTTATTTCCCTTACAACCTCATCTCTGTTCTGTAATTTTTCTTCTTCATCTCTGCCGACAAGTAAAATCAAACGTAAAATTGTTGATTAACAAGTCCAAACCACCCCAGGTGGGGACAGTATCTTCCCCGCTTTTTGCAGAGAGTAGCAAACCTCTTATTTCATCTGCTTTGTGAGCTATTTAAAGTGGGCATAGCTAATGGTTATATTCCATATGCTTGGAGAATAAGTAAAGGTGTATTCATTCCGACACCTGGTGAAGGGGATTACAAAGACCATTACGGGCTATTACTTTGTTTTCTTTTGTTCTCAAATAACTAGAAAGAAAAACAGAAGACTACATACATAACAGAATCTTAGTAATTAATTCCGTACATGAAAATCAGCATGCCTCTCGATCAGGCAGATTATGTGAATCAGCTGGTAAGTAGGATCAAAGAATGTATAGAACATAACAAACAGCCTTAGACGTATTTGCGAACATCCAAGGGGCTCTCAATAACACATTTTATAACTCCGTAACGAGCAGTTGAGCAGCGAGGTCTGGACAAGTCACTACTAGATGGTTGAAGTCCTCACTTCGTAGCCGGATTGCTCTTGCTAATCAATATAAGAAAGAATAGAAACATTACTAACGAGAGGAACCTCAAAAGGAGCGATTCCTCATCTACTCTTTGGAACATAGTCGTAGATAGGCTCTGGATTTATATTAATATCAAAGGAATATACAAACTGGGCTAAGCAGATGACTTAGTACTTCTTGTAAGAGAAGAATTCCCTAGCCACTTTTCAGAGCTCACAAATGAAGCTCTGAAATATGTATAACGCTGGTGTAAGATCGAAGGTCTTGCTGTTAATCCAGAAAAAGTAAAATAGGAGCCCATTCAGAATAGAACGCGAAAACAATCGATGTGCGAAGTTTATTTTTGTAATAAACATACGTTTTTTGTTGTTAATTTACACAGAAAATAGATTATTTTACGCGTAATTTATACTATATTAAAATGTTTATCCTGAAGGGTTCTGATCGGGAGCCAAACACTCCAGTTTCCTCTAAGTACACAGTGTTTGCATATTTGCAAACAACGTCAAAGAACAAATAATAATTAACAGCGTACGGTTTTACGTACACTGAGCCCAATGCCTGAAATATTGAAGAAATAACCAATTTTATGTTTTTCATATCTACTGAACTATCGGATAATAATCATAATTTCTCAAAATCCACTTAATTTGCAAATAATTTTGTATTTATGCAAAAATTGTGCACTTAGGGATAAACTGAAGTATTTGGTGCCCGTTCAGAACAGTTCAGGATAACCGTTTAAACGAGTATAAATTACACATAAAATAACAAATGTGTAACGTTAATTATGAGCAAAAAAGATACGTAAATTACGCATAAATAAATTGCGCACATCGATTGTTTTCATGTTCTGTTGTGAACGGGCTCGTATACTACTGAATGGGAAATGCTAATTACGTACCAATTAACGTCTTAAGTAACTGTGAATCCATTTCTTTTTCTCTATACAAGCACTGAAGGAGGATATGACACGCAACGCCACTGCTATTACGTTAGAGATTTCAAACTCCTGTACACGGCCTTATTAAGCCACCAGGAAAGTTTGTTGCGGCAGTTGAAGGAAGGATGCAACTTCCCCCACAGTAAGCGGAACTCACGTTGGTAATCTTCCTCCGCAAAAATGGATACAGGAATCCTCCAGTAACCTCTCCCCGGCGAGGAAACAGGTGCAACCTGCGTAATTCGACAGACGATTGCATGGTGATCACTGAACGCAAGAGGATGTACTCAAAAATCATGGACAGTAGGACCAAAGGTGGGAGAGAAATAAACTCTGTCAATTCTAGAACCCAACAATCCACGGACAAAGGGAAAATCCATACGAGAACCATATTTGGACTCCCAGGCATCTACTAGGTCAAAATGCGTTACGATTTGCTTGAGCGTAGGACTAAGGTTGAGCATCCACAATAAACTTTGGCGACAACAGTACCGTTAAAATCACCACCAATGGGATATATAGAACCTTTATAAAGCGTAATGAGAAGAGCTGTCTTGAAGAAGAATTCTCGTTCAGATCGACGTTGAGAGCCAGAAGGTGCATACAAATTGATTAAGATTATGTCAGTGTACAGGGCGGAGATGAGTCGTCCAGAGGGATGAAGGTGGACGTTGGTAAGCAGCACTCCTTTTCCGTAAAGCAACGCGGCTCCTCGGCCGTCCGGTCCAAGATTGACAACGTTCTCATAATGACACAGAAAGTCAAGATTGGACGCATTAACTTCTTGTGAAAATCCAACACCCGCATCATATAAGTGTAGAAATGCGGCAAGTAAACGCTGATTCACCGGATTTCGAAGACCATTAACATTTATAGAAACAAAGTCGTGAATAAGTGTCATATAAGAAAAACCACGTATGAAAGGATCAGCAGAAGTAAAGCACAAACAAGGAAGTAAAGCACCTCTAAGGGACCGGACACCAAAGAACGGGAGTAAACTGAGCCACTACCGTTCTCGCCTGGTTTGTCTCTTGGCAACGCAGGTAAGGCATTCGGATGCACTCTGTATTTCTGCGAAGATTTGTCTTTCATCTTATGAGTCTTCTCATAATCACTATCCGGAGTCACTGCGGTCAGATCAGGCAACTCAGAAGTATCCAATTTGTTTGCCTCGAACTGTAAGACACGGTGCACTTCCTCTGACCAGGGTTGAGGAACCGTATCGCCGTCCAGCTGTGGGGGTTCTGTTTTATGAAGCCGTGGATCCCGAGACTGCGTCTCTTTCTCAGGTAGCACTTGCTGGGTTACAGTCGCAACTCTCGGTGCCTGAGAGGTTACTGCCTCAACTTTCAACTTCTTGAAATCAGGTTCGCCTTCTGGATGACTGCGTTGCAAGGAGTCCGTAAAAGCACTGTCGGATGTGATTGGAGGTGCTGCCCCGTGGTCATTCGCAGTAGTCATCGAAGTCGCCGAGATTGGTACTGCGGCAGCCGTATCCGTCGAAGGAGCTGCAGCAACCATTGTCACGTCCGCTGGAGGCACTGCATCACATGAAATGGCGTTTTTCTCGGACACCAGTTTAAACAACTCACTTATAAGCTGATGCCGTAGTCGGGATTGAGCACGAACAGGTGCCCGTAACCAGCGTTGAGGACAATCTGCTTTTAGATGTGTGTTATTCTTGCAAGTGAAACAAACCTGTTCTTGTCCACTGTAGGTATTGTAGGCCTCAAACCCGGCAATCTTTAACGTTGAAAGTATCGGTATAGTAAGCTGAATATGCAATAAACGTATACCAGTGTAAACTGGAAATCCATAACGGCCAGACCAACCGTCAGTGGTGATGTTGAATGTTTTTCCGTAATGTTGAAGCTCCTGTGCTACCCTGTCGTTGCTGATTTCAGGTGGCACATTGTAGACGCAAACCAAATTATATTCTTTATCTACCGCCGTAATTTGCCCATCTGTCACTTCACCGGACAATAAAGCAAATTGGAAAGCTGCCTCGTGTTTTCGTAGTAATTCTTCATAAACACTGCACTGGTGAAACTTTATATAAACAGGTTTTCTCTTCCCAACAACTGAACTGCATGTACCTGCTCTGGAGTGAGTTCCAAAGTGTGGTGCATCCATTCGTGAATTTCAAAAGCCGTGGGCCGTTGCACATCTTTATTAAACACAACTTTTATAGTAAGTTTACGTATTGCCTTCTGTTGCTCCGTTTCACTGCCGACACTCAGTACACCACCAACACGAAAACAAGAGTAGCGGCAACAACCAAGCGCTCTCCAACTCGCTATGTGCACCAGCCAAGAGCCAGACCGCGTCTGCCTAGCTTCACATGAACCAAGTTTTAAAGAAAAGTAATTTTTAAGGAAAATAATTTAAATTAATTTCACCCATACGTTAAAATATCACCACAATAATAACTTATACACAGGTTATTTTCTACACCGATTACGTTTTCCTTAAATCTCACGGTTTAATTGTATAATAACATCAAATAAAAGCATTCTCAACATAGATTACACTTTCATGGGACCTTGCGGTATATCCACGAAAGAAAACAATCAGTTAACATATATTACTCAGCGCTCTTAAAAACAGACGGGGAGGCCCTACGGCGCATCCTCCAAACTGAAAAATGATAGCAAAGTAATCTCTGCTAATCTGTAGGTATTATCAAAAATAATACACCTTTCCAATTAATATGAACATAAAAATATATGACATATTCTTTCATCTGAAGACTTTAAATAAGGTGACATCTGAATGCATTTAGAACTCAACAGGATGCGGTGAGGCCACTTCCGTAAGAAATTCCAAAGCGAGATACCTTTAAGGATAACCGAGAATTCCAATAACATAGCAAAAGAAAGAAAAATATAAATAAAAAAATGTATATATTACTTATTATAAAATGATGAGTTGGAAGTTGTATCCATGGACGCCTTATGTGGGCGTTGGTTATGAAACAACAGGTCTTCTTCCTTTCTAAGGGGTGAAACTAACCCTTGGTTAATGTAGCGTAATGAATAACAAATATATCTGAAATCATAACTCGACAACATGTTATGCCCTAATAATATACTAAGGGATAGATTATTTAAAACAGATAAAGTAATAGCAAGTACTTATGGATGAACCTAATGTGAACTCTTACAAACACAAGATTTATCTAGCGATATAAAATATAACTGACATACCTCGACCGTGTAGTGTGTAAGCATTCGGCGTATGAAAGGTAATGGTGAACAGGGAAATCTAAAATAAAATTAAGTAGCTGCGCACTTAACGAAATAAGATACCGACTATAACTTTTTAATCATGTGTACATTTTCAAACTCAAAAACAAGAAGAAGAAAAAGAGTAATGTGGAGAATAAGGAAAAACAATTCAACATAACGTTCCAAGTTACATATAAAAATCCATTGCCAACACATGTGAAATGCGTGTCACATAAAAGAGAAAAACTAGAATCAAAACAAGGACGGAATATGGAAGGTCTGCCGGAAGCAGTTAAAGATGTCGGAGGAATTTCCGCAAATTTTGCAAATGGACAGATGCATTACGGTCTTAGCAAATCATCAGAGAAAAATAATTATAACAGCAGTATGCATTATCTCTAATACTTTCAGTAATAGTGGACAGGAAAAACGCATCTTGCGGTTGTTGCAAGTCCCAGCTAAGATAACACATTTCCTGAAAACGACCGGTGTATATTTATTACAGAAAGTTATACTGTAGGGGTTGGATGTACAAAATGACGATGACATGAATTGGTGGAAACTACTTAAAAAACAGGACAGTGCAATGTACAACATATGATCTGCTTGGAGTGAGTACCACCAAACCTTATACTTATCCGGAATGGCAATAGTAGTAGTATTATTATTATTATTATTAGAGATATAAATGTCGGGAGCACTGTTATTATCATCACTATTCCAATAAACACAACTTGGATGTTGGGAGTGAAATTTACGTAATTTTAATCAGTTCATTTATTCGTACTATGTTTACAGTATGACTTGTAAACAACTTCAAACTTACAATTACGCAGTCTCAGGAAATAGTACACAGAATTAAATGAAAATTACTAGGTTGTTACCGCCATAAAAATAATTAAGCGTAAAAACTGGATAAAAATTTAAAATGGCATTGTAATAAGCGACTATTAAGCTAAATCATTTGTCAATTACTTACAATAACAAAACGATAGAAAATAAATTCAACCTTATATGGGAAGTGTTATTAACAGAAAACAAATGTATTCGACTGTACAAATAACTGAGAAAGAACTATTTATTCTGATATATTCCGCTTTAGTGTACACCAAAAGATATGAGATTCCATTATGATTATTTCATCTGCCCTGTATATTTTATAAACTTCATGTTTACCTTAGCTAAATTGCATAAGCTGATAACAAATCTATTGCCAATAAACAATTGATATCCCACGCAAACAATGCATATAAATATATCATTGGGAAGAATAATAATAATAGTTTGTAAAATATCCGAGTTATGAAGACCAACCGTGTTTTACTTTAATATCGTCAACGGGGTAAATTCATACCTCATGACACAAAGATTTTAAACACTATGTTTTTAATTATAAACATCGACGAATAAACCAAGCGAGTTTAATATGGAGTTAAGGAGGTTACTAAAAGTAACCAATATATGCTAAAGTTTTATAGTGCAATGTCATACTCGATTAATGAAAATATTGTTAAGGATATTATGAGGTGTACTAATGTAAAATCTATGTGATCTATACATCTGTCATAACTGGATTAAACGGCTGTATCGTATAGACAGTCTTAAGCATAATTAAAGCTTCGGGGTAATTAGACTAAAAAGCAATCTAATAATTAAAACAATATAGGAAAATACGTGTAACAAATAATGTGACCATATTAGTATTAATTATAACGAATATACTTAACAGCATTACTAGTATTATTATTAGAGATATAAATGTCGGGACCAGTGTTATTATCATCATTCTTCCAATAAAGACAAGTTGGATGATAGGAGTAAAATTTGCGTAATTTTAATCAGTTTATTTATTCGTACCAAACATGTTAGTGGGTATTAGCAAATACCAATGAGTAAATGGTATGCTATTGTTCGTAAGAAGCGTAAATGGCTACGACATGGTATCCCATCGTCTAGAAAACAACACGGCTGCAGATGTAAACGGTGTGCTACTTAGGTTGCTGGTAACAAGAACAGATGTTGACTTAATTTTAAAATGAACATAAATCGGCATTAGTTGTTTAGATATATATAAAAACAAGGAAAGCATATTACAGAACTGGGGTAAAGATCACCACTTCCTATTAGATGGTTATAATAATTCGACTAATAACGGATACTAAGTTAAAACAATTTATACTTCCTTATCCATAGAATTAATTATTATTCTATTGGTTTGTTCACGTTGTGTGAAGATAGTTATCCAAAAGGTCACTATTATTTACCAGTATTATATATGCTTTATTAATGTAATTGTATAGCGTATAATGAGCACTGTACATACATTCTTTACATAAAGGAAAGCTAAGAAAACAAGCAGAAAAGAATTTTATCTTAATAATTAGTAACAATTAAAACATATAATTAATTAGAACACATATATATATATTGAATTAGAATAAGGTGAAAAATACTAATGCCACTAATATAGCTATGTGTAAACTGAAATATACATACCAAAAAAGTTTATGTCCTCCCTCGGTCCGTCTTACCTGGCTGAGTGCCACTGTTGCCGCCCTCAGCACTCACGCACTAGGGCTCCTGTAGTGGGCATTTTTTATTTGCGGTGGGTGATTTATCGTTTAGTGGGGCGCTCCGTTGTTGTGGGCGCTCGTTTTTTATATGGGGCACTCCGTTATTGTGGGGCGCTCCGGACCCTACCATAGTGCCAATGGATTTGGCCAAGACATAAAAATAAAGTGTAATCGGCTAGCTTAACCTAATAACTTCTAATCTGTTGCACTCGAGATTAACCTTCTATATACGGTGTAGGGGCGTGTTACAATTTGTACTAGTAAAATGCGAATCACGCAACTTTTTTCAAGCCCAACAGTTTTCATTGTCTTTATTAACGTACACTGGATGGTATGTCTGTGTAAACGATTTAACATACCTACAAACTCAAAACATAAATAAATAGGTATGAATATGTATCCTCTCTCAACTTTTACAATCGTGGAATTACTTCTAAAGCGTTAAAAAATTCAATGTTTTGGTAGTAGGTGCGGGGATAATTTTGGATTTCTTATACCTAGATGTACAGGGCCTCTAGGTGGGCGTTTGGGAGGGGGAACTATTCTGGACGTGGAGCAGTCGTTCAAAGGATAATCATTACTTTAGCCTTCCTTTAAGGTAGAGGAAACACATGATTGTTGAAATTTTTCATTTTTATACAATGCCCAATTATAAATACAATAGAAATTAGAGGAAACAGTCCCAGAAATATTATATAAACAGCTAACCTGACTTCCCTACGAGTTCTTGGATTAATGGGGGATTACTGTGCATGCTATCGCCAAAACCAGTTTTGTTGCAGAACAGAAGGGCATAACCAATATTGCAATCGCATTGATTTTTCGAATTGCAGACTCCGTTACCCTTGCAATGTCATGTACGGCTTTGAACCGTTTCTACTGGTACACATTTTTGATTCACGCACATCCGGTTTTCACCACATTTAGCACCATTCAATGCAAACCCTGGCTGAACCACATTTAGTCCTAGATCAACAATAACAGTAGTATATTTTTCAGAGGTGCTATACTTTAACGTACTACCTATCTTAGCATAATATTAAATGCCAAATTCAAGATTGTTGTTTCGGTTATTACACTGCAATATTCCACAGTACACATCTTCCGGTTTACATTCAATATACAGTTTAGAAAGCCGATCATAGCCACAATTGCCATTTGTATCTCCGCGATCATTGTTGTCATAGCAGTTATTATCCATGCTTTTCGTTGTGGTACCCCCAATGCTTGACATTGATCTGAATGTGTATTACATGAATATCCATTACAAGGAATACCGTCCATTTTAAAAACATCTTCATAGCAATAATCTATGATACCATCACAGTATTCGGAAAGATCACATTCAGTGGTTGCGGTACGACATACTGTGCTTACAGTTTTTAGATGACATGCTTCAAAATCACAACAATCACCTGTTCCACAAGAAGCATTCGGATCCAACAAGCATGTAGATAAATTACAACATGGATTGTCAACGTCACATTCTTCTCCAGGTTCAACAAAATGATTACCGCAAACCGGACTGGAATATATACTTAATGGTGTATTGTGAAGGCAAGAATCAATGTGATGACATAAGGAATTGTTTAACTCTTTTAGGTTACAGAGGGTGCACTTGGTAGGCCGGAACGTATAGATCCGGCCATAATACAACAGTGTTCACATTGACAACAACCGGAGTCATGTTGCATCCCAAAGCTATGACCTAGTTCATATGCTATCGTTGCTGCCACTAGGTCCTCATGTTCTACATCATAATTTATTATTGGACCAGAATGTTCATAAGTATACATCGAGGATAGGTATGCCTGACCTACAACACCACGGCGCAATTTATTTGCGGCAAGCAACAGCGTATTATCATTGGGACACACGTGGGCCAAATATTCGCCACAATAGCGTAAAAATGCATTTAATACCTGAAAACGGTCATCGCTAATATATATGTAATTATACTATCACCAAACAATGACACTATCAGAGCAATTGATATATTTAATGGGGCATGCAGAGCGTCAACAAGATTGACCACATGTCAGAAATGCTGGCTGACACTTATTCTACGTAACGACAACTGCCAGTAAGGGGTAAAGCCTACGACAAAGAACAATTCCACAACCTGTGGCTCTTTCGTGTGTCCAACAGGTACTTCAATGTCACTGATACTGCGTTTTATGTTCTATCTGACATGAGTAACCTTATAAACCACGGGGTAATCGTTTTCAGTGAATCGTGAGAATGCACAGGTTCTGTTATAATTAATTGACATGTGAGTATTTAAAAAAAACAGGAATTTCATTTATGCCGTCTTTAAAAGAAATCTGTTAACTTATATATAGTGCCTCATTATTATCATAAATAATTCCTCTCAGACCATCACATGTGGAAACAGCCGCCCATGAATCACGTATGTCCCTATTTTCCCTTAATACTGACAAAGATCAAGATTCCCAGCATCTATAAACTTACCAATTCGAAAGAGTGTTTCATATAAGGTATGTGGAATCAATTCAATGTTCAAATTAAACTCTATAGAGTAATGTTTACCAAACATTTCATAAGCCCGAAGGAGGCCAGAAAAATATCCATTCTTATCCCTAGTGTATTTAAGTTGATATTTTCCATTCCTATGATACAAAGAAGGTGTGATGGAGAGGTAGGCCAGTAGTCTGAACATGAGAGTCTTGGCTCAAAAACATGTGTTAACACGTGTATTTACGCGTGCTAACAAGTATTACACGTGTTAAACACGTGTAATCCTCTAATGACCGTCGCTAATGACACGTCTAATGGATATGTGTGGTAACACATATGTAACCGCTAACGATCGCCACCAATGACACGTGTAATGGATATGCGCGGTAATACATATGTAACCGCTAATGACCGGCGCTAATGACACGTCTAATGGATATGTGTGGTAATACATATGTAATCCGCTAATGACCGCCGCGAATTGTACGTCTATTGGACACACGCGCGATCTTGCTACAGAGTTTTTATCATAAGCAGGGGTGTGCGGTAACTGTGTACGAGCATCAATGTGATAAAGTCGATAATCGCGATAAAAGGAATGATTAAACCGAGTATCGAACTCTGACTAACATCATCATCATCATCATTATTCCGGGTAGGCGTGATATGAGCGATATTCCCAGTAAAAGAGTCCCTTGGTAAAACAAAAGGTCAGGAAACCTGGTTCCGAAACCAGGAGTGATATGTACGTTATTCGCAGTAACGAGCCCTTTGATATAAAGCATATGAGTAAGGAACCCTGGTATCGAACCTAGGAGTGATATGTGCGTTATTCGCAGTAACGAACCCTGGTATCGAACCTAGGATGTGCGTTATTTGCAGTAACGAACCCCTTGGTATAAAGCATATGAGTAACGAACCCTAGTATCGAACCCAGGATGAGCGATATTCGCAGTAACGAACTCCTTGGTATAAAGCATATGAGTAATAGGAATGATATTCCAGCTTCAGTAAAGAAAAACCTCAACGCTTGTGTGGATAATTCCAAACGAAAATGAAACAGCATTCGAGGTGGCCACATATCACTGGAACCGAGGACTGGTGTAAATCATGCAAGTCTGAATAAGGAAGTGTATGCAATAGCGATTTGCACCCTATTCATGGAAAAAGACCGTCAGACGTTCGCTCTGGTAATGTACTGAACAAACAATCTAACTTAGCGAAGTGACAATAGCTGTGGACAGAGCCGATATGTAGGTCATCGCTTAGCATGGAAATAGCGCTCTAGATACGGAGAGTGCAAACTAATGTATGAACACAAGACTGAAATTGATTAGACGTAATAACAATAACAACAATTTAACGCTACTCATCGATTAATACGATTAAGTATTTTTTGATTAATGTAAATAAGTGTATATCAATTGACTCAAGCCTATAAAGAGGCCTCTGAGCAAAATACCAGTCTTTCACGCCCAATATAGAATGGGAACGATATAGACCACAGCAGTGGTTCATAAACGAAATTCAACTTTTTTCTTCAAATTTATCCGTAAGTGTAAGGAGGTTGCAGATTTGCTGAAATAAAGGTCTAATATTAATCACTGACATATTGTGGAGGGAAGCTAGACTAAATGTAAGGTCTAAGTTTTGTTGGGAAGAATGATTTGCAAATTATCGCTCTGAGATAATTTTGAAGGGATAAACAATTCAAACGAGGGAAGTGATAATACCTATTGAAACGTGAGAAAATAAGCAAGGAATTGATGTACTTGAGACATAGCGGGGCAGTAGGTAATCATACAGTGATCCTCTTAAACTAATCGTTCATTGTACTCGCACACTTCTTACAGCTAAATGTTTAGAATCTGCTGGATCGTTTTAGTAATACGTTAGGTACGAGGCATGCATTTAAAGAAGTGCCGTTTTAATATTTTGTCGCTGTAATCGCAATTTTCAGCATACGCGATCACATCATTCATTAGTAAGCCAGACGCAGCTGTGAGTGATCGTCTATTGGTGTTTTCCTATTGTTAGAGCGTTTCGAAATGTTTAAAACAATCAAACGACCCGCCGATTGTGAAACCAGATCAGTGATTCGCTTTTTGAGTGCAAAACGTGTTACGCCAGAAAGCATTCCTCGCCAATTGTATGTGAGGTTTATGGCTAAACAATAATGAGTGACAATGCCCGGCCACACACAGCGAAGCAAAATCAAGATCTGATCGCATCATTTGGTTGGGAAGAATTCCACCACCCTCCTTAAAGACCGGCTTTGGCAGCGAGAAATTTTCATCCGTTTCTTCAAGTGCAGAAATTCCTTTGTGGAAAAATATTTCAACGGTGATAAGAAAAACTGGTCTCCTGTTACAAGTGCCTGAATAACGGCGATGACTATGTGGAGAAGTAGTGTAAGTTGTAAACTAATGGATGATAATAAAATATTGGGAAACTATTCCGTTATTTATTAAAACCTTATCGGTACTTACTTCAAAATCACGCCTAGTGTCTTACCTTTAACTTGAATCTGAAACATGATATCTAATAAAACTGTTATATCATAATCAAGACAGTCGTAACATAAACAAATAATTCCAAAAATTAATAGTGTCCTATTAGAAGCAATACTGGATCTATAACTATTAAAACTACCGCTAAATACTACTGGTATAATAGGTATTACTTCTACTGCACTATAGTTTTTTACCAAAAAAAAGAGTTGATCTTTTACAGTAATGACTGTTTATCACTAATCATTTTGGGATATCAGTTTCTTAACTTTTGTTTTATAAATACTCCCGAAGACGAACGAGCTTCAGTGGCTGATCGCCACCTTAGAGGTGTAAATTTGTTTTTATAACAAGATTTAAAATAATCGTTTATTATTGTTCACAATTAAGATTTGTTTCTGAAGTCCTTAGAAGTTTTTTTTCTAGCTTCTCTTAGTTTTTGGGTTGGCATGGTATCATTTCCGCTATTCGTTTTGGCTTGTTCAGGTGATTCCGATTTAAATTTAAACGACAATATTTATATTTGAAATTAGTTGTATCTGTTTTATTACATTTTCTAACCATAATATTTTTATTTATATATTTCATGCGATCTATAAAGATAATTAATGCAACAAGTGCAATCTTGATGATTACGGTTCGGGTGCATGACTCATCTGTTGTTCGTGGTACAAGGTTCACCAGTATTATATTAAGCCTTGAAGCAGTATTTTTATCCCTTAACTGCTCAGTTTAATTATACAGTATAAAAATAATAGTCCGCCTATAAGCAATCAGCAATTGCTATAAAGTGTATATTACATCAATTGTGTTATGTATATTTATTGTATAAAGTATAAAATAGTATGTGAATGTACCTCTTAGTTTAGAAACGTAAGAGCTGTGAGGGTAGAAGTAAGCTGTTCTTTATTTTTATTTTCTTTCTTTTTGTAGCAAACGGTGTCATAAAGTGGAAAGCAGAGGGTGACTAACAATGAGTTGTAAACTTGGCAGAACAATAAGTTAGAAAGCTATGGAAGGCTACCAACAGTCGATGGAAACATACTGATGTAACGCCAAAAAGTTTGTATATAGCCACATGGGTGCAACAAGCCAATCAATGTCAAACCAACAGTGTTCTGCTAAAGTAGGCTAAGCCAATCAGAAAATAGAAACATTATATTTAAAATTTTCAGCTGTGGACACTAAGAGGTAGCATACCCAAGCCAAGTCATTTCAGTAGATGAAGCTCAGAGTAAGCAGATGTGAAGTATTAATGCAGTGCCGTGAAGATAAATTTTGACCATTAAAAATGTAGTTGGGAACAGAAGATTACTACCACTGTAAAATACATTTCATTTAATATTTGCGTATATACAAATTTGTATGATTTATAATTTTTAACGCGAATAATGAACTTAAGAAATTCTCTGTAAGTTGCAGTTCTTTAGCACACATATAGAGCTTAATATCTTACAGATCCATACGTAAATAGTTCAGTAATTTGTTATTATTTGATATTTTACTCAACTGTATTCCAGAATTAATATAGAAGTGAGAATTTAAATTATAACTTGTGTAAAGTGTGTGAAACTATTCTACAGCCGTACCACACTTGTTAAGAGATACTTGCTCTGCCAGATATAACTGAGGCAGCCGAGGCATAATTTTAAATTAAATCATAATTAATTAAAATCACAAATCACTAATATAAACTTTAATAAGAACACACACCTACGATTACGAGATACTACCGCAGTTGGATACAGCATTTTAGGCAATCGTAGCATTATAAATTGTAGGAAATAAATCATTAAATACCCCGGCATCCATAGCTGACATGAGTGAGAGCGTCTTCAAATGTTCGTATCCATTGAGATGTTAGTTTATCTCCATGAATTTAATTTGTTATTACCTGGCGTGTTGAACGGATAAGTTAGACAGACATTTGCATGCATTTCCTTCCTGGTAAAGAACTGAGCAGATGTTACGGACTGTGATATAGCCCATTATCAGCACAGCATAGTAATTATAAATTCAGATCGTAAGTATTCTACGTTTAATCATGTCCGATTGGTTTTTGAATCTTGGTTGCTCAGGGAAAGGCGTATAAACAGATGGGTTCATCTTGTCTCTATACGCAACGATAATTGTAATAAGGTATTACACCATTGCAATTATTGGTATGGCAATATGCACGCTATTGTATACAGTAACAAATCGTTTATAATGGTAGGATTGCATAGATAAATTTACTCGTGATGTATCGATAAAATCCAGTGAGATTACCTACTAGAGATAATTGTGTGAAAGAAAACGCAAACTGAGCAGCAGCAACTGGTAACAGTGGACATTGTAGGCAGTGTGGTCTTGAATAGAAAAAATAGACCATCACCTAATCCCCTTGTATATACGGGTTTATACAGGGTCCCAGGTTCGACCCTAGGTTTTAAATTTACAAGCTCTAGAATATTAATAGCGTGTTTTATAGGAATAATATACTAAGTGTTAATGAAAATGGAAGTTCTCTCATTGGTGCTAGGCTTGTTAGCTAACAATATAGTGACTCCTGCACCGTAGGAACTGCTAATTGCAGGCGATGGACATTAAATCGATGGAAAAAAATTGGATGAAATACAATTTCCGTCAAGGGAGGCATTTTGCAGTAGTCTGCAAGACTGGCTCATAAGTGAAAATGGGTTATCACCGATTAAACAAGCAGGCCTGAAAAATATAACGTTTGGAAACATTACGGATCAACCAACAAACGATAGATTTAGAAATAGCAATATTATCACCAGTCAAATAAATGAACAATTTTAATAGCATAAAATCCAAGTCCCTAATTAAGACTTGCAGCTTACGAGAAAGAGACATGCTTCAGTTGGTAGTATTTTAACCTCTCATATTTTCCATAAAACCATCCTCACGACCCCGCGGATAGTCTGTATAGCTTTAAAAATTCCTTTTGCAGGGTGTCAACTTTA
Organism: Deroplatys truncata; assembly: GCA_030765065.1. Lineage (NCBI taxonomy): Eukaryota > Metazoa > Arthropoda > Insecta > Mantodea > Mantidae > Deroplatys > Deroplatys truncata. The sequence goes on from CM060990.1 coordinate 333,433,134, forward strand.
TTATGACGTACGACTACTCTTCTACTAGGAATGCCATTCAAAATGCTAATTGTAGCAAACTCGCATTAACATATTGGTCTGCGGCAGCCATTTTCCTGATTCTAACATTTGTTGAACGTCTTAACACAGGGGTACGGCGATGTTAACTTTACACCAACTTTAGCACATTGTTAAAGTTAACATTGTTTGATGAAACCGAATTTCTATTAACTTCAGCGTTAAATCAGTTTAACACTGTTAAAATGTAGCATCTGCTGGTGAAACCGACCCTTACGGTGTAATCTCTTGCGGGAAGAATGTTTCAAACTTCCTCTGCACAGTCATACAAGGTGGGATTATCATTCTCGAGGAGTTGCAGTAATAAAAATTTCATTTCGCAGAATTGAGATGGACGGGTAGTGGAACATGCAGTAGACGATTGTGATTAGGATCCAATGTCAGTTGTGGCCGTCGTCTTGTTTGAAAATTAAAATACCTGACTCGTGTTTTTGGCTGTCTATTTAGCTAAGTTTTACCTCACTGATAATCTGACCAGCGTGCTTCATACTCATTTGCCTCCTTAGCGGCTGAAATTCATTCACCAGAATGAGTGGCAAAGTATTTACCAGCAAGTGACAAAGCTGCTACATTAGGTATCATGTTTACCTGCGACAGCTGCTTCAAGTGAATATAGTATGAGTGCTCTTAAGCGAGTTAAAGCGTTTTACAAACTATATGGTCTATGAACGACTGTCGTGTTTATCTTACTCGACCATTGAGCGATCTTACTGCCTGAGATGTCAAAAGGATCCTCAGTTGAGAGAGATGATAATGGATATTTTTTCAGAGAAGAAATCGTATCGTATTGAGTTAAAATACAGAAGTGTTTAATTCAATGTCATATTTTAAGAATTGTTCTAAATACATACTTTGCATGATAGGTATTTAAGTAAGACGTGATTTAAGGAATTTAAAATGTTAGGAAAGCTGCCTTTGTTATAAATGCACGCTTCGCTACTGGCGGTAACTTAACTGTACACGATAAGGAGAGCTTAGAGAGTTGTTCAACATTATGTTGAAACCTGAAGTGAAGTTAAAAGAGAAGTCCTACAACTTCTAGAGAGACACCTATACATTATTTTCTCCTTCTCACAAAGCGAGGCTTTTGATATCAGGGGACTCTGAAAATGTTTAGAATGTTATGTTTTTAAAAAAAGCAGATTAGAATTGTTTATATTTGAGTACTACTTTCTAATGTTTGTACTGGATTTGTCGTGCTGTGGATCATAGCTGGAGTATAAAATACTTATGTGTTTCCAGAGAGATCTTACGTGCTGGACCCTTTATATTATCCGGATCAGTTATACCCACTAGCAACAAAATACTGAAGTAGCGCTTGCAAATCCGAGGAAGGAAAGGATTAACTTTGTACAAGTAAAGAGCTAAATTCATGTGCACCTGAACAATTAAAACTAATGTATACTGAATTTTGATTTGAGAATAAAAGCAGCTAATGAAACACGTGAATCAGAAACAGCAACGTTCTGAGCTTCTGCTGTATTTGGTGGCAGAGTAATTGTTAATTTTTTGTTGCAAACTGTTGCTAAAGTTTTCTTTAATGATGCTATAGATTTCTTAAGCACTTGGCTTTCTCTTTTCATACAAAATTCTCTTAATTAAATACAACAGTTCCACAATAATTGTATCCTTTTGTTGAGGTAAAGGTGCGTGCAAAAGTCTGATAATCTTCTGCGTTACTGACTTGCTCTAATATTTGCTAGGTTTCGTATATAGTGCAAACATCCTCACAATTTATATAACAAGTTCAATGGAATCCTTAGGATATTTCAAAGGAAGTTCGTGGTTGAGTTGAATTTGACATACCTAAACAGTATGTGCTTACACATGTTCCATTTAATGATGGAATCAACACATATGCAGGAATATCTGTGAATGAATGTTCACTGCATATTAATCAGCATATACATCAAACCTCATTAACTTGTACACAGTACATCTCGGCCACTTTCAAAAAGGATGATATTCTTTTTCCATTCTCTGTATCCCCAAACAATGAGTTTCTTATGTATTTGTAAGCTAGATTTTTACCTACAATGAATATATTTCATTTTGCTGGTTATCTTACCTTTCATAAGCACAATAAGCCTATTGAATAGCTTGTCTTTTATCAAGTAATATTAGTGCAAATATAGCATTGTCCAAATGCTTCCGCATGTATGTGTGTATGCATGATGTATGTATGTGTCTGTCTGTCTGTCTGTATGTATATGTATGTGTGTATGTAAAATGTATGCATGTATGTATATATGTATGTATGTGTGTATGTATGATTATGTGTCTGTGTATGTACGTATGTATGTGTGTAGTATGATATATGTATGTACGTATGTATGATGTATGTATGTATCTGTGTGTATGTATGCTGTATGTATGTACGTACGTATGTGTGTATGTATGATGTATGTGTGTATGTATGTATGATGTATGTATGTTCGATATCAGGGTTCGTTACTCATATACTTTAAACGAAGGAGGCTCTTTACTGCTAATATCGCTCATATCACTCCTGGGCTTGATACCCTGGTCCGTTACTCATATGATTTATACCAAGACAGCTCGTTACTCGTTCAATCATTCTTTTTACCTGCTTATCGGTTTTAGGCACGCGAACAATGATATAGGGAGGAGAGATCTTCGGTATTCACAATATCACGCGATCAATGATTTAGGAGGGAGGTGGGAGGGCTATCTTAAGAGTCTCTCTCTCGGCATTCCCACATGTGTTATTAGTCGTAATAATTATAGACGCGTAATAATCGTCTTAACACACTCACACACATATACGATTGCAACCAGGCGCGCGAGTCAATTGATATACACCTATTTACATTAATCAAAAATACTTAATCGTATTCATCGATGAGTAGCGTTTAATTGTCGCTATTGTTATTACGTCTAATAATTTCAGTCTTGTGTTCAAATATTAGTTTGCACTCTCCGTATCTAAAGTGCTATTTCCATGCTAAGTGATGACCTACATATCGGCCCTGTCCACAGCTATTGTCACTTCGCTAAGTGAGATAGTTTGTTCACTACATTACCAGTGCGAACGTTTGACGGTTTTTTTCTATGAATAGAGCGCTATTCGCTATTTTCCCTTGAGAGTGTATAACGTATTAACTTTGCACGCCGGTGACCTACATTCGTAAGGGTTATACTCCCTCTCGTTATATTTGTTATTGTTATTACGTCTAAGCAATTTCAGTTTTGTGTTCGTACATTAGTTTACACTCTCCGTATCTAGAGTGCTATTTCCAAGCTAAGTGATGACCTACATATCGACTCTGTCCACAGCTATTGTCACTTCTCTAAGTGAGATTGTTCAGTACATTACCAGAGCGAACGTCTGACGGTTTTTTTCATGAATAGAGCGCTAATCGCTATTGCATACACTTCCTTAGTCAAACTTGCATGATTTACACCAGTCCTCGGTTCGAGTGATACGTAGCCACCTCGAATTCTGTTGCTTTTTCGTTTGGAATCATTCAAACAGGCGTTGAGATTTTTCTTTACTGCAGCTGAAATATCATTCATATTACTCATATGCTTTATACCAAGGAGTTCGTTACTGCGAAAATCGCTCATCCTGGGTTCGATACCAGGGTTTGTTACTCATATGCTTTATGCCAAGGGGTTCGTTACTGCGAATAACGCACATCCTAGGTTCGATACCAGGGTTCGTTTCTGCGAATAACGCAAATACAACTCCTAGGTTCGATACCAAGGTTCGTTACTGCGAATAACGCACATATCACTCCTAGGTTCAATACCAGGGTTCGTTACTGCGAATAACGCACATATTACTCCTAGGTTTGTTACCAGCGATGCGGAATTACATAATTTTTATACATGAATGCTGAAACGCCAGTCCGTTTAATTGGAATAAACAAATAAGGTTTCTTGACAATAATAATAATTGCGATAATTACGAATGTTTAAGTACAGTGTTCTATATTCAGGATCTATACACCATAAGTCCAGGTAATATATTACACCTGCGCTTATAAAGACGCTTATGGAAGGGTTTGCCCTTGTCCCGTAGTGTGTGTAGGAGGGAAATCTGCTGCCCGGAATTTCCCGAGACCTGGTTTACCCTCTTCAGGGATATTCAACATATTTTGCAAGGGGTGTGTAAACCGCTATATAAATCGTAGGCGTTTATGACATAACATATCATTGATTGGTTTAACTGCAGTATTGTGCTAGCAGAAAGGGAGAGAGAGACAGAGCATGCTTGCGCGTTGGACGCGGTACTTTATCGACAATGTCATTTTCAATGCCCCTACCTATGAGCGTCCTTGCGCGATTGGGTAGGGGTACATTATTGACAATGCCTGTTTTAAATTCCCTAGCTATGCGCTTGCTTACGCGAGTGGGTGGGGCACTTTATCGACAATAACTGCTTTAAAGTCCCTGCCTATGTGAATGCTTGTGCCAGCAGGTGTTGTACTTTATGGACAACGACTGTTTTAAGGTCCCTCTCTATGCGCGTGCTTGTGCGGTGGGTGGTGTTGGTTCTCAACAATGCCTGTTTTGAAGTCCGTGTCCATGTTATTTTATTTATCGAAGACTGTCAAGAATGAAGACCTTCTCTGTTTTACCTCAATATCTTTATATATTTCTATTCAGTTTTATTTATGGGCGTTTTTAACTACCGTTTTTAGTGACAGTAAAGAAAAGAAGTTATCGTTGTTTCTCTTGATATAATTTTCCTTGAACAGTGTAGAGATCGTGTAATTTTTTGACTTTTGAATTCCCGGTGTCTATAGGGGAAATCCACTCGCGTGTATAAGTCTGAGCAATTCTTTTGAAGACATGTATTGTTAAAAATCCACTCAAAAAGTTATATTTGAAATATTTACTTGTAGATATTATCTCTACTCAGGAATTCCATCCATTAAGCTGTAAGTGCATATGGCCCCAAAACTGGAAAAACCCGACCGCAACATGGTTTACCCTCCTCAAAGTGTACAACTGAATAACTCATTGCCGAAGTTCTTGAAGACCTATGATATGCGTCTTTAGAAAAACGATTTTAAACGAATATCAAATTTACATTTAAAGCCTTCTAATGGCTCGATCTTTCTGCTGGAGTAGTCAACATATCTTTCAATGGGAATGATGTTTGGAAGTCCTCTCCCTTTATAATGTACCCCTTATCGCGATACTTATACTATATACTACGAAAGTAATGCATGTTTTGAAATCCATGTACCTTTAGCTTGAGTTCAGGGTTCAATTACCCGCTGGTATTCAATACCGCTTTAGACATTGCATCTCCAAACAATCACCAGTCTGTTACATTGTCTTTTTCATTTTTGTTACGTGAATAAAGTTTTTTATTTATGATCGCTCTTTAACTGGTGTTAATTAAAAGAGCAACAAAAGGGAATGTTTTGTTTATTGTACTCTCCATATTTCATTATTTATTTATTTTATTATTTATTTATAAATAACGTATGCATTATTTAAATATAATGTTAATCCGTATTTATTTTTCAGGGTCAATCCTACGTGTGAACAAACCTTAGAAAAATATCTTGAAACGTGAAGTACATTATCACTCTTTCAAATGATTTATGCTAGTTACCCGGGAGCCAATATGGCCACCCTCCGTGTGTTAAACATTCAAGATGGCCGACTTCCGCCTTCTTCCTCGCAGGCCAAAAGAGTGACCTCCACCGCTGTCCGCTAGAGCGCACGGAAGGCAGTGACAGAAAGGGAAAGGGAAGGAGTGTTTGGGGTAGGGGTGAGCTGGTCTAAACTCGGCTGCAGACGCGAGAGTACATCACAAGCGCGACAGCGCCTGCAGAAGTTGGACCGGGCGTTTGTGTTTTTCCGTGAAATATTTCACTCGATAGTGTCTCATGTTAGGTATTCGCGCTAACTCCGTCCTTTCAGTTATGGATTTTTGTAGTTCACCTAGGTGATGTAATAATTTTATAAGCCAAAAAACATTTTCCCTCAAAGCAGAATTAAAAAAAGGTGTTATTAGTCTTAATAATTTTACACGCGTAATAATCACCTCAACGCACACACGCACACATATACAATTGCAACCAGGTGCGCTAGTCAATTCATATACACGTATTTACATTATTCAATCTAAATACACGCGGCGGGGCACTTCGGTCTGCGTGCAACCCTTTAGAGGCCCCAAGGCGGGGCGTTAGCAGTGTAAATACTTTATTTTTCCCCCAATAAAGTTAGATGATGTTATGCACGGACGAACATTACCTGATTTATTGAAACAGATATTTAGAAACTTATCTCCTCCATCGGTTTGCGGCGGCGATGGTGGCGGTACGCGACGAAAACAATAGCCCATTGTTCGACGATCACCGCCTACCGGTATTATCAGCGCACAAAGAGCCGCCTCCATTAGCGACGAGTACAATAACCCATTGTCCTCGTGCAAGGACAATGACCCATTGTTCTACTCCTATGCTCGGCCGGCATTCAGGCCAGCACACAAAGGACAATAGCCTATTGTTCTACACCTCCACCGGACGGCATGAGAGTAGCGCACAACCCGAGGGCGTTGCCGGCGGCGTGGAGCAATACCCATTGTCATCGTTCGTACTGTGGACCAATGCTCATTGTTCCAATTCACTGCCGGGCGGCATTCAGATCGGAGCACAAAGGACAATAGTCTGTTGTTCTAATCCTCTGCAGGGCGGCATGCTAGTAGCGCATAAAGAGGGGGGCGTTGTTAGCAGTACATTACATCTTATCAGTTGTCGGTATTTCTTTGCGCTCTTAAACCCCTATCTTTTTAGTTTTGTGGTGAAACCCATAATATCGTACGACGATTAATACAGATATTTTGTCTAACATTTTAACATTTCGTTTGGGAAACCACGTATGGATACTTCTCGAAAGTGTGACCAATTGGACAACAATTTAAGCCTGCAGAGTCTAAAGAGGAAAAAGGCAAACTTAAAATAAAAAAACAGTTACATCTCCGAAAATCTCAGGTATTTTGCAGCATCCTGAAAGAAAAGTCAAAACTAGTACAAGAGAAGGATCGTTGTGAAACAATATGTTTTAACTAATAATTGAATAGCTACTATCCGGGCTTGCAGGAATTCAATTATTAGCCATGATATCGGCCATGAAAACCTCAATATGTATAACATGTTTTCACTACAAAAAATATTGATCTTTCAAAAGTCCCTGCAAGTGATGTCTTTTATAGTCGTCAAAGTTGGGAGTACAGTTTGGGAATTAATATTGCTAGTTCGCAAAAAAATCTATATTTGTATGTATGATGAAGATACTGGAGGAAAGTTTCAGAATAAGGTTGATTAACTCAAAATGAGGTGCGATGGACCCACCTGGACGGTTGGATGGGCGTTCAAGGAGTAAAATGCGCTTTATATGAGAGAGGTGAGAAATACGAGAAGAAGTAATAGACTAGACAGAGCTTGAGTTGTGGAGTATGCGTTTTCATGTGAAAGATAGGGAAACGTGGTCAGATAATCGGCTAGACAGATGCTGAAGGAGAGAGAATATGGGCTTATAGGGGAGAGATAGGGATTACGAGGAGAGATGCTAGACTAGAAAAGGCTTGAAGAGTAGAATTTAACTTTATATGGGAGAGAAAGTAAACATAGGAAAGGCATTAGGCTAGGAGGGTTTGAATGGCAGAGTATGAGTTTATATGGGTACACGGGAAAAAAAGATGGGAGTACCTAGGTTGGAGGAGCGTTCAAGGAGGAAAATGCGTTTATATGGGAGAGATGGGGAAAACGGGGACAGATCCGAGGTACACCAGGGCTGAAGGAGGGGAACGCTCTTTATATGTAAGAGGTAGGGAAAACCAAAGAGAGGTAGTGTGTTATACAGAGGTTGAGGATTTAGGGTATACGTTTATGTGGGGAAGATATGGAAAACGCAGAGAGATGCTATGCTAGGAGAGAGTTGAAGGAGGGCAATGCGCTTTATATGAGAGAGGTAGGAAATACGAGGACAGGTGCTAGTCTAGACAGAGGTTGAGGAGTACAGTATGCGTTTATATGGGGAATATATGTGGAAACCGTGTGAGATGATAGGCTAGACAGATACTGAAGGAAGGGGAATGTAGGTTTATACAGGTGAAGTAGGTAACCAAGGAGAGATGCTAGGCTAGACAGATGCTGGAGGAGGGAGGGATGCGCATTATACGTAGGGGAAACGTGGAGAGATTCTAGGCTAGACACAGATAAATGTAGAATGTATTTTATGCGAGAGTGAGAGAGATAGCAAACCGAGGAGAGGTATTAGGCTAGAAGGGTTTGAATGGTAGAGTATGCGTTTATATGGAGAGCCGGGAAAACGAAGAGCGATCCTATGCTAGGAGAGAGTTGAAGGAGAGCGAATTGCGTTTATATTGGAGAGATAGGGAATACGTGGGTCGATGCTGGGCTAGACAGAGGTCGACTAGTGATGTATGCGTTTATATGAGAATAGATAGGGAAAACGTGGGGAGATGAGCGACAAGACAGATGCTGGAGGAGAGGAATATGCTTTATATGTAGAGGTGGAGAATACGGGGAGACGTGTTAGGTTAGACAGAGGTTGAGGAGTAGAGTATGTATTTATATCGGAAAATATAGGATCAACGAGGAGAGAGGCTATAGAGGGTAGTGTTGATTTATGTGAAATATTCTTAAATGCATAACATCATTTAGGCTCATTGACTTCAGGATTTAAAGGCTAACAAGCTATATTGCGTTCAAACGTCCGGTATCACGATCCTTAAGGGCTGGAAGCGAGCAGTTGACTGAAGTACCCCCTCCCCATGTATTTTGATTCGTTAATATAATTAAACGCTGGTCGTCGATTGATGAATACAATTATTCCAATTAAGCATTTTTTATTTATACAGTATAAAGTTTAATTCGGATAGTATCGTATATATGTAGGGTAAACCGGTTAGTATCACAAGTGTTCATGGGAATTCAAAGCAGCGATTCGTATCAGAGCTGTTTAAGGTTGTTTTTTTCATATGATTCGGGTAGTATGTCAGGTATTTAAGTCATTTAACAGGTAAATCAGATAGCGCCGCAGGTATTCATGGTAACATAGAGTGAAATTGGATTATAAAAATTCGTTATCCAATGCTGTAACACTTTTATATACATGTTTTCTAAATCTTACAAACTTTTTTGTTATAGTCAGTGTGCGCGACGGAGAGGGGCGTCCTCCGTGGTGTAGTGGTTACCATGCTAGCCTCTAGTTCCCGAGGTCGCGGGTTCAATCACGGCGTAGGACGATGGAATTTTTTGGGGGCTAAAAAACCCTCAGCATTGCCTCCTTTGGAGGGAAGTAAAGCCGGGTCCCGTGTCGTAGATTTACGGCACATAAAAGAACCTCAAACCTGATAAAGAGGCCTCTGAGCAAAATTACCGGTCTTTCGTGCCCAATATAGAATGGGAAGCTAAGGACCACAGCAGTTAAAGAGCGTCCATAAATAAAACTCAACTCAATTTGGGACGGAGAGGGATAAACTGTATATCACTTTACAAAGAAGGTGTATAGAAGTATTCTAAACTAACCCCACACCGAATGCTCTAACCTATTCCTACCTTGACAGCTGTGGATCACTTCTCATTGTCTATTCAATCGTATCATCGTCTAATCTAACCAACGTAACAAAACGTAAGAACAACACGTAACCAACCAATTGCTAACACAATCTAATCTAACACATCCTTCATAACTTAGACAATCAGTACGCGAACCTAGCCTAGCGTAAGCTAACCAATCCCAGGCCATCCTCTCATCATCTATTCTACTCAGTTATCGTTTAACCTAATATGCCTAACCAGAGGTACCTTCGACCTTCTTTTAGTGAAATTGCGACGTATTATTCAGGTTTTATTATTTGAGAGTCTTAATTGAAAAGCTTTTCGTCAACATAACTATACTTTAGTTCGTTGTAGGCGTCTCTCCTCTTTACCTAGGCTTGAGACTAGCACTAGGATTGCTCCAAGTGGCAGGGTTAACGCCTCCTCCTTCTTCTTACTCTTCTTTATTCATTAGGTGTCTGCTGGGTGTATACACATCACATGGACCAACTTCCAATTTTTTGAATTGTAGACTCACGTAGAAAATCTTCATTTTCGACATACACACTCTTATGCACTGTTTGTAATGCTGTAATGCCCATATGCATATATCGTTATTCCATCCTCAACAATAACTCTTTTGTCATCAAACGGAGTCAATGTGATTTTATTCGATTTTACTGTGCTTACAGCATGGTCCCGGGAAGGGAGCAGATTAATGGACATTTTGATGATTTCACGGGGTTCGAGACAGTGTTTATATCGGTCAAATGTAATGTTCTGTTTAATAACACTGCGTTTTATGCCTTTAATCTTTTTAACATCGATTCTTTGATATCTAAGGCGAACATCTTGGGTCGTAGTCCAACAAAGCGTAATATGATTTTGCTACTACCCTCATCTTTAAATTTTTCCACCAACTTGTTATGCTGAGTGAAGTGACATATATGGTTAACAGGGTAATCAGCTGTATCCAGGTGTTCGAGAAACGTAGCTTGTCCTATAACACATCTTTAGTTGTCATACGATGAATGAGTGAATCAGTGTTCATATACATAAGCTTCAGGTTTTCAGCCCTATAATATAGCAACAACACATCATAATGATAGTGATACATTTGTCCTGGAAATGTCCAACACACTCATGCCGATGTATATAGGCTTGTTGTACACGATACGTCGCGAGGCCATATGTACAGTAGCTAAATTAGCCATATATATCGTCCAATCGATAAACTTGGGCTTAGCGATAATCTCATTTGTAAACAGTCGTATATCCATACGATTACGCATGTGATTCATAGTTTTTCCAAACATAGAGTTGTTAAAGAGCTTGTAGAGGTCCTTTTCGAAGCCATTTGCAGCCTGTTGTCGTAGCATATTGTTAAATTCTACATAAAGTTTTAACCACTGTGACTGTCGGAATTGTAGCACACGATAGACTTTTCTTAGCCGCAGTCCATGGCTAAGAGCCTACTTCAAAGTCATGTAATGTGTTACATACATCTTTTGAGGTCCAAGATGGGGTATGAGTTTCTTTGTAGTCGAGTCCTTAGGCTTCATACACTCAGCAGGAGAAGTACATCATTGTGTAGATCGTGAGGTTCTGCACGATATTCGATGTCGAATTCTAATATGTATCCATGAGGATTATCGTCTTGTAATCTTCCTATGTCCATTTTTCAGGTGATAGCCACCCAAATCCACCATAAGGGAGGGCGTGGCAAATATGCCCATTCGTATTCGTTATCGGCGTTCTCCTATGTAATAAATTGGGTTGGTCTCGACGGATCATACTTCTCCACGTAGGAGTTGTTTGCTTCGGCATATTGTGGGAAACCTGACATAAACCTCCTCTTATACCAGATTCTATCATTGTAATTGGTCATAATCCTGTAGTGATTCCAGGTGAATTCCCGTATACAACAACATGGCGTCCGTTGTAAGTCCTGGAGAGGTAAAATAATTAGCAGGGTCAACTTTGTGTGTTTTGGGGGTTTTATCTCTAAATGGTTTCTTACATTAAACAGCACCCATACATTTCTAGTATTATTGCAGCCAGCATCACTAATTTCTTTTTCATTTAACTTATTGTAGAGGTAATGCTTGGGCCTCAAGCAGGGTACGTTCAAAGCATCCCATGACGTGACCTAATCATAGGAAAATACGCCCTTACAAGTCTTTAACTTCAACTTGTATTCTCCGAAATGTTTCAGGGTACGATGTTAGATTTTTCACCAGCTTATCCAAGCTTGTACCGAGAAGCCGAACGCTATCCACAAACCGAAACTTTATATCTCCTGCATATTTGGAGAATAATGTATAGCTTTCTTCAAAGCTAGGATTTACTTCCACCCGCTCACTTGTACAGCCCAGCTCATTAACAATGAAGTGTGAGTCATACTCACTGAGGTTGTACATGAAGAGTGAATATATTTAGGCGTTTTGCAGGCTAAATTACATTCATTATGTAGACTTCCAGAATATTCACCACTGATGTGATCATGGTCGCGTACTTTGTAGTTCTCTTCAGTAGGGTTTTTTCCACACAAGTAGCATACTGTAGAGGAGTTAAAATCCATCTGCTGTTGATCTGTAAGTTTCAGCGGGATTGCAAATTTGTATATATTATTAATTTCCTTTGCAAGAGATGTCAGGTATTCCATATACTTCTGATCAGAATCAACACCACTATATATATATATATATATATATATATATATATATATATATATATAGGGATGCTTAGCAAGACCAGTTTCCAGATGTTCAACGTCGAATGACGGTTTAACGTAAACACAGAAACTCATGGGTACATGCTGCTTATAAGGGATTGTATATGAAGTTTCAGGATTGCGAAGGCATGTATGACATGGTACAACAAAGTTTTCAAAGCCTGCGTAGATGACGTAAGGTAGTTTCAACATCCTTTCGAAGTTTTTAAATTCTACAGTTGATTTCTCCTTGGTATGCATAACTACCCTTTCAGCATCATGTTGATTAGAGATGGCAGCCTGTTCTTGTAGCTTTTCCAGTCCACTTTGTCCCTATGGATCATAAAAATGTGTAAACCAAGGCTTACAGGTATAAACACAATCTTTATGCTTAGTTTTCTAACGTCGAATAAGCCTTTTAAAATTCCTTATATAAACGCAGTCATGTTTTCCACTACTATCACCAATAGTAGGAGGTCACGGTGTTCAAGTAGTTAAACCTCAGCGACCCTTATTCGATACAGTTCATGCTTCTCATCCAGGCCGAAGACGTTGATGGACATTCTGTTAAGCTTCTCAAACTCAGATATTTGGAAAAGTGGAGTTGGATAAGAAACACAGCTGAAGTCATGTTTATTTTGAAGTTGCTCGTATTTGCTAACGCGTTGAGGATTTATGCTGACAAATTTGGCTAATACAGAATACATAAAGCATTGCTCATCAGTATAACTCTGGATGTTAATGCAGGCTTCTTTATCCCCAAAAGATCGCGGCAGGGGTATGTATTTACTTCCTCGTAACGAATTGTACTTGTTAATACGAACGCGATCTCCTTCCACAGCAAGCAGAGCCGAGTTGCTACCCTTAAGTTGCGATTCCTCCATTTCAGTAACCAAATTCTTTATTTTCGTTTCCAACTAGGAATCCAGATAGGTTTCTAGGAAAACAGTTTGATTCCGGGTTTTATATGTTCGGTCATGTTTCCGATTCTGTTAACAAATCTACACTCAGCCAGCAGATTAATTTTAACACTCTTGTGAATATCAAGCTCTTTATGTACAGCATGGATTATTCGCCGTTTTGCTGCATGGAGGTACATATTCAGGTGCTTAGTTGATTCGCATCGTATAAAATACGATTACAAGCATCTATCGAATGAAGCTTTCCATTCATTCACGTCAAAGTCCCCCATTGTAGATAATAACTCTTGTTTAGCAGGTTCTGATCTACGATTCTTCTCAGGCATGCTTACTTTACAGGCATCTTCGTGCCACTGTGCCTTATAACTGTGTTTGAAGGTTACATTACAATATTTGCTTTTGAGGAGCTTCTTACAACATAGCCCATGCCTTCTTTAATCATACCCCCGTAGAAAAGTCTTTCCACATTTACCACCAGAGTATCCTCATGCACTAGGTATGACATCCTTATATGAGGACTTATTCATCCTTATTCTTCATATAATAACTTGTTAATCCTTCTTCAAGGAAATGTAGACCTCTTCACCTTGATAACACTTTAGCAAGCCGATTACTTTCTGATAGAACAACGATGTTGACACCCCGGAGATAGCTAGCAGAATGAAGTCCAATGCCCGAGATCGCCCTATTTATAGAAGAGTCACGAGCCACTTTTAGAACAATTATATACTGAATTTTAGTACTAATCGGTGATTAAGCGTCTAAGCTCTTGTGAGGGATATTCTTTGTTAAGTTTGAAAGAATGCTACTGTTTATCTGCCGCACGTATAAAAGACAATTTGTCGCGATCACTTCGTGTTATCTTTTACTGAGCGCCTGTTATTGTGTTTAATTTTGGGTTCACTGTCCTCCAAATAGCTATGATCTCTCGGTCAAGCAAATCTCTTAATCAGGTGTGTAAACGGAAAGGAGTTTTTATCCAAAGATAACACTGATGAAAGAATTTGTTTTACACTTTTTATTGTATTAACACATTATTCACTTTCACCTATTAATCGTGACACTCGCCAAACTGAAACTGTTATAATAACTTATTTACTGCACATTATTAATTCGCGTACTTCAACTTTTTTGTGTAATTAACTTTACGACACTTCAGATTTTTCATAACTTTGCTGCGCGTAACCTGCGAATCGATAAACTATGCTATGTATTCACCATGACTGTTTCTGTTGAACTCAGCGACGTGTAATGCGCAAATGTTTCCGATGGACTGGAGACGACGTGTAATGTACAAATGTTTCCGATGGACTGAAGGGATCTACCTCTGACTTAGCTCTTTTTATACTCCTACACCCCGATATGCCTAAAGATTATAACCGAGCTGCTATTGGTTAATAAAACGCGCCAACATTACCGTCTATTTTTATATCCAATGAAAATTATGAACACATATGCTCTAGGGAGAAAATGTTCCCGCAAATTCCTAAGAAAAACGCGCCAATATTACGTCATTTGCTCGTCTCTAATAATGATAAACAGCTCACCCCCTCGCTACATTATTGCACGCTATTATTGTCAGTTTCAGTAAGGCCGTATAAACTTACTTCTCGACAATAATTACAATCAACAAACATCTCAAATCAATGTCACACAACAATGCATATTCACACTATAATCACTCTGACATTTACATAATTTGTGCTACAAATTACTGCGTCACTCTTATATTTCAATACGTGTTTCGCAGATGCTTGTGCGTATCCGTAGGTCTTCGCGCATGTTCATGTATTTAGAGAGGCGGTCAAAGGTATTTATGTGTGATTGTACGTATTCGTACGTCTTCATATAGCTTCGGATGCTTGGTGGAAGTGGACGCGTGTATCTATGTCTTCGTTGGTCTTCGTGCGGGTTCGGATGCTTAGAGTGAGCGAGCGAAGTATTGTAGGGACGCATGTACTGTTCGGAGATGATCATACGTCTTCGTGCTAGTTCGGGTGCTTGGTGGAAGTGAACGCGTGTAACTATGCATTTGTAGACCTTCGTGCAGGTTTGGGTGCATTGAGTGAGTGAGCGAAGCATTGCGAGGATGCATGTATTGTTCGGAGATGTTCGTACATCTTCGTGCAGGCTCGGGTGTTTGGTGGAAATGAACGTGTGTATCTATGTATTCGTAGACATTCGTGCAGGTTCGGGTGCTTGGCGAGTTGATCAGAGGTATTTCTGTCTGTTTATGCATGATTTGGTGTGTGTGCGCGCGCGTATGTTTGAGTGGACACGGACTAGCCAGTAAGGGTGACTACGATCCGTCAACCGAACAAGGGACAAGTATCCTTGAGCAAGCATTCACCATACGCCGCTCAACCTAGAAGCACAAAGAAGCGAATGAAATAGAACAAAGGGAAAGGAAATCGTGGTAGCATACACCACACCAACATTCGCCTGCAGACCAGCGACTGTTCCCTGTCTGTGAAATAAAAGGCAAAAGCGGCCATAATAGGACTTAAACGCACGCTAGACTTGATTTTTAAAGAAATTTAAACGGGTTGTATATTTGTCTACAATACCTGATGTAGCAGATGTATGCAACTTTAGACGGGGGTATTTACTACCTTCAAACCATGGATTGCAAGACATTATCTTTAAAAAGGCGGCCTTAAAAATGATATATGGCAACTTTTAGACTAAATGCATATAGCAGGGATCAAAGACTTTAAAATGTGTGGACACTTGAGCTAAAAATTTAATACACTTATTAAAGCATTTTCTAATACGATTCTGCAAGCTTAAAATCGGAGTAATTCTAAAAAAGTACCTTGTTCGTGATTAAAGTCAAATGTAACGATTTATTGTGATAACTGCGTATTAAGCGCGGTTTTCGGTGATAAATGGCTATTAAGCGTATAAAAATTACATATTGTGTACTGGTTCTTTCGGGGAATGAAGGGAAGATGGAAACGAAGAATTCAATGGGCGGTAGTAGGGTCTGCGACGGTGGTAGGCATTGAATGGAAACTTCTGTCTGAATGATCGTGTGAGAATACTTCTCTTTTGGTGTGACAGGTAGTAATGAAGCGTGTTTAAACATGTCGGACGGTGACAAGACCGTCTGTCTCCTGGTGTGACGTCATTTGGTGGAGGTAGAATATTGTCACGAGTGGTATACAAGAAACCCGTTTTACGGCTTGGTTCAGGCGATAACGACTGTGGTTTGCATTCGGAGGTCCCTAGTTCGATTTCCATAGGGCCAGTGACCACGAACTTAGGTTTCTCGCGGTTTTCGCTGGTCGACAGCCGAATACTAGTAGTTTCTCATCTACCACGATTTCCTTTCCCTTTAATTCTATTTCATTTGCATCTTTCATGTGTGCTTCTAGGGTTTGAGGCTCCATTCCCGTCGGTCGCTCAGTCTGACCTCAGATATACGTAGTCTTCACTGATCTGAGCGCGTCTCTAAATACATGAACATGCGCGAAGAGCTACAGATACAGCCGAACATCTGTGCAACACGTATTGAAATATAACAGCTAAGACGCATAATCACAGTTCTAGTAATAAAATTCAGCATATAATTGATCTAAAGCGTTTCGTGACTCCTCTATAAATAATGCGATCTCGGGCACTTCACTATGCTAATTATCTCCGAGGTGTCAGCATCGTTGTTCTCTCAGAAAATAATTGGCTTGCTAAAGTGTTATCAAGGTGAAGAGGTCTACATTTCCTTGAAGAAGGATTAATACGTTATATAAGTGATCTAAAACGTTTCGTACCTCCTCTATAAATTGGACGATCTCGGGCATTGGACTTCATTCTGCTAATTATCTCCGAGGTGTTAACATCGTTGTTTTCTCAGAATATAATCGGCTTCCTAAAGTGTTATCAAAATTGAGAGGTCTACATTTCCTTGAAGAAGGATGAATACGTTTATAAGTGATCTGAAAAAGGTTTGTGCTCTTCTATATATAGGACGATCTCGGACATTAGACTTCATTCTGCTAATTATCTCCGCGGTGTCAACATCGTTGTTCTCTCAGAAAATAATCGTCTTAACTAAAGTGTTTCAAGATGAGAAGGTCTACATTTCCTTGAAGAACATTTATTACGTTATTATATCAAGAATAAGAGTGAATAATTCCCCATATAGGGATGTCACTCCTAGTGCATCAGGATATTCCTGTGGTAAATGTGGAAAGGCACTTCTACGGGGGTATGATAAAGTTATAAGGGACATGGCACGAAGATACCTGTGAAATAAGCATACCTGCGAAGAAACGTAGATTAGAACCTACTAAACAAGAGCTTTTATCTACAATGTAGGACTGTGACATGAAAGAATAGGAAACTTCGTTCGATGGACGCTTGAAATCGTATTTTATTCGATGCGAATCAACAAAGACCTGAATATGTACCTGCATGAGGCAAAAAAGCAAATAACCCATGCTGTACATAAAGAGGTTGATATTCACAAGAGTGTAAGAGTTTATCTGCTGGCTGAGTGTAGATTTCCTAACAGTATCGGAGAAAGCTGAGACAAAACAATTTAAAATAAGTAATCAAGTTGGTTTCCTAGACATGGATCTGGACTCTATGCTGGAAACGAAAATGAAGATGTTGGTGTCCGAAATTGAGGAATCACAACTTAAGGGTAGCAACTCGGCTCTGCTTGCTGTGGAAGGTGTTTGCCTTCGTATTAACAAGTACAATCCGCTACGAGGAAGTATCTGCATACTCCTGCCGCCATCTGTTGGGGCTAAAGAAGCCTGCATTAACATACAGAATTATGCTTATGAGCAATGCTTTATGTATTCTGTATTACCCAGATTTGTCAGCATCAATCCTCAACGCGTTAGCAAATACCAGAAACTTCAAAATAAACATGACTTCAGCTGTGTTTGTTATCTAACTCCACTTTCTGAAATGCCTAAGTTTGAGAAGCTTTACAGTATGTCTGCAAACGTCTTCGGCCTGGAGGAGAAGCATGAAGTGTAGCCAATAAAGGTCCCTGAGATTGAACCACCTGAACACCGTGATTTCCTACTATTGAGTGACAGTAGTGGAAAGCATCACCGTTTATATATAGAATGTTGAAAGACTTATTCGACGTCAGAGAACTAAGCATAAAGAACGTGTTTATACATGCAAGCGTTGTTTTACGCACTTTGATGATCCATATGGACGAAGTGGACTGGAAAAACTACAAGAACATGCTGCCGTCTCTAATCAACATGATATTGCAAGGGTAGTTATGCCTGCCAAGAGGAAATCAATTGTACAATTTAAATTTTTTGAAACGATATGAAACTGCCTTACGTCATCTACGCAGACTTTGAAAGCATTCTCGCACAATGTCATACATACCTGCCCAATCCTGAAACTTCATATACAACCCCTTATCAGTAGCATGTACCCATGAGGTTCTGGATTTACGTTAAACCTTCATTGGACGTTGAAAACCTGGAAACTTGTCTTCCGAAGCATTCGTATGTATATAGTGGTGTTGATTCTGCTCAGAAGTTTATGGAATACCTGACATCCCTTGCAAAGAAAATTAATAATATATACAAATCTGCCATGCCTCTGAAGCTTACATATCGACAGCAGATGGATTTAAACTCCTCTACAGTATGATACTTGTGTGAAAAAACCTTTACTGAAGAGAACTACAAAGTACGCGACTATGATCACATCAGTGGTGAATATCGTGGAAGTCTACATAATGAATATAACTAAGCCTGCATAACGCCTAAATATATTCCACTCCTCTTGCACAACCTCAGTGGATATGACTCACACTTACTTGTTAAGGACCTGGGATGTACAACTGAGCGGGTGGAAGTAATTGCTAGCTGTAAAGAAAGCATCATTATCCAAGTATGTAGGAGATATAAAGCTTCAGATTGTGGATAGCTTTTGATTTTTCAGTACAAACTTGGATAAGCTGGTGAAAAATCTAACATCGTACCCTGAAACCCTGAAACATTTCGGAGAAGACAAGTTGAAGTTGATGACTCGGAAGGGAGTATTTCCCTATGCTTACGTCACGTCAATGGATGTTCTGAACGTACCCTGCTTGCCACCCAAGCACTCCTTCAAGAATAGGTTAAATGAAAAAAATAGTGATGCTGACTACAATAATTCTAGAAAAGTATGGGTGCTGTTTAATTAAGAAACCTGGGCGAGTACCGCGATCTGTACTTAATCTCTGATGTACTTCTTTCATCTGATGCCTTCGAGACATTTAGAGATATAACCCTGAAAACACACAAATTTGACCATGCTCATTATTTTACCTCTCCAGGATTTACATGGGACGCCATGTTGCTGTATACGGGAATTCAGCTGGAATTACTACAGGATCATAACCAATTACTCATGATAGAATCTGTATAAGAGAAGGTTTATGTCAAGATTCCCACAGTTATGCCGAAGCAAACAACGCCTACATGGAGAAGTATGATCCGTCGAGACCAACCCAATTTATTACATAGTAGGACGCCAATCACCAATATGGTTGGGCAATGTGACACGCCCTCCCTTATGGTGGATTTGGGTGGGTATCACCTGAAAAAATCGACTTAGAAAGACTACAAGAAGATGTTACATATGGATACATATTAGAAGTCCACATCAAATATCCTACAGAACTTCATGATCTATACAACGATACACCTTTCCTGCCTGAGTGTGTGAAGCCTAGGGGTTTGACTACAAAGAAACTGATATCTCTTCTTGGACCTTGAAAAATGGCTGTAGCACATAACATGATTTTGAAACAGGCTCTCAATCATAGACAACGGCTGACAAAAATCCATCGTGTGCTACAATTCCGACAGTCACAGTGATTAAAAACTTATGTGGAATTTAACAATGGGCTACGACATCAGGCATAAATTTGAGAAGGACCTCAACAAACTCTTTAAGAACGCTATGCTTGACAAACTATGGAGAACCTGCGTAATTGTATGCATATACGACTGGTTACAAATGAGAAGACACTGGAAAAGTTAACCGCTAAGCTCACGTTTATTGATAGGACGACATATGCTGCTAATTTAGTTGCTGTACATATGGCCTCGCGATATATCGTGTTCAACAAGTCCATATATATCGGTATGATTGTGTTGGACATCTCCAAGACATAAATGTATTACTATCATTATGATGTGTTGTTGCCATATTATGGGCCTGAAATCCTGAAGCTTATGTATATGGACACTGATTCATTCATCGTGTGACAACTGAAGATGTGTACCAGGACAAGCTACATTTTCTCGAACACCTGGATATAGCCGATTACCCTGTTAAGCATATATGTCACTCCACTCAGCATAAAAAGGGCTGGGAAAATTTAAAGATCAGGCTAGTAGCAAAACCATCTAACGCTTTGTTGGACTATGACCTAAGATGTACGCCTTAGATGTTCAAGGCTCATGATGATGATAAATATTAAAAGCATAAAACGCAGTGATATTAAGCACTACATTACCTTTGACCGATATACAGACTGTCTTAGACCCCGTGGAATCATCAGAACGTCCATGAATCTGATTGTGTCCCGGGAGCATGCTGTTACCAAAGTACAAGTGAATAAAGTCACATAGACTCCGATTGATGACAAAAGTGTTATTGCTGAGGATGGAATAACGACATATGCACATGGGAATTGCAGCATTACAAACAGCACATAAGAGAATGTAAGGCGAAAATGAAGGTTTTCTCCGTGAGTATACAATGTTAAAAACGGAGGTTGGTCCATATGATGTATATACACCTAGCAGACATCTGATGAATTAAGAAGAATAAGAAGAAAGAAGGGGAGGCGTTAACTATATCTTTCGGAGCTATCCTAGTGCTAGTCTCAAGCCCAGATAAAGGGGAGAGGCGCCTACAACGAACTAAAATATAGGTATGTTGACGTAAAGTTTTCAGTTAAGACTCTCAAATAATAAAACCTGAATAATACGTCGCAATTTCACTAAAGGAAACTCGAGATTATCTCTGGTTACGCAGATTAGGTTAGACGATAACTGAGTAGAATAAACGATGAGAGGATGGCCTGGGATTGGTTAAGTTAGGCTAGGTTAGGCTAGGCTCGCGTACTGATTGTCTAAGTTATGAAGGATGTGTTAGCTTAGACTGTCTTAGCAATGCGTTGGTTACGTGTTGTTCTTACGCTTTGCTACGTTGGTTAGGTTAGACGATGACAAGATTGAATAGACAATGAGAAAATGATCCAGAGCAGTCAAGGTTGAGATAGGTTAGGGCATTTAGAGTGGGGTTAGTTCAGAATACTTCTATATACCTTCATTGTAAACCGCTATACATTTATCCTATCCGTCTCGCACACTAACCATAACTTATAAACTGTTTGTAAGATTTAGAAAAAAAGTATATAAAAGGCTTGTTGCATTCGATAAGAAATGTTTCTAAATTAATTTCTCTCTATATTACCATGAATATATGTTACGATGTCTGATTTAGCTGTTAAAATGACTTAAATTCCTTACATACTATTCGAATCATATGAAAATTACCTTAAATTGCTCTGGTACAAATCGCTGCTCTGAATTACCATGAACACTTGTGATGCTAACGGTTTTACCCTATAAAATATACGATACTATCTGAATTATCCTTTTTACTGTATAAATCTAAAATACTTAATTGGAATAATTGTATTCAACGATCGACGACAAGCGTTTAATTATATTAATAGAATAAAACACATGGGGTGGGGGTACTCCAATCAACTGCCGGCGTCCAGACCTTTAGGTTCGTGATAGCGGAACGTTAGAATGCAATATAGCCTTTTCTGGTGTTTCAATCTTAAAGGCAAACTGCCTAAATTATGTTATGCATTGAGGAACATTACACATAAATCAAAACTAGCCTCCCTAGCCTCTCTCCTCAATGTTCCTATAATTTCCCATATATACACATTCTCTAATCCTAAACCTCTGTCTAGCCTAGCACGTCTCCCCGCATTCTCCACCTCTACTAATAAAGCCTATTCCCCTCCCTCAGGATATGTCTTGTCTGTTATCTCTCCACGTTTTCCCTATCTATTCTCATATAAACGCATGCTCTATTATTCGACATCTCTCTAGCCCAGCATCGACCCACGTATTCCCTATCTCTCTAACATAAACGAATTTTCCTCTCCTTCAACTTCTCCTAGCATAGGATCTCTCTTCGTTTTCCCGCCTCTCCATATAAACGAATACTCTACCATCCAAATCCTCCTAACCTAATATCTCTCCTCGGTTATATATATCCCTATCTTGCATAAAACACATTCTAAAATTAACTGTGTTTAGCCTAGCATCTCTCCACGTTTCCCCTATCTCTTCCGTATAATGCGTATCCCTCCCTCCTTCATCATCTGTCTAGCCTAGCATCTCTCCTTGGTTACCCACCTCACCTGTATAAACCTACATTCCCCCTCCTTCAGTATCTGTCTAACCTATCATCTCTCCCCGTTTCCCATATATTCCCCATATAAACGTATACTATACTCCTCAACCTCTGTCTAGTCTAGACTATTCCCTACCTCTCATATAAAGCGCATTGCACTCCTTCGACTCTCTCCTAGCATAGGATCTCTCTGCGTTTTCCATATCTTCCCCACATAAACGTATACCCTAATCCTCAACCTCTGTATAACCCACTACCTCTCTTTGGTTTCTTTACCTCTTACGTATAAAGGGCGTTCCCCTCCTTCAGCCCTGCTGTACCTCGGATCCCTTCTCGTTTTGTTTATCTCTCCCATATAAAGGCATTTCCATCCTTGAACGCTCCTCCTATCTAGGTACTCCGATCGTTTTCCCCGCTCCCCATATAAACGCATACTCTGCCATTCAAACACTCCTAGACTAATACCTCTCCTCGGTTTGCTATCTCTCCAATATAAAATCACATTCTACCCTTCAAGCCCTATCTATTCTAGCACCTCTCCTCGCAAACGCTATGGCTTCCGTTAAGCCCATATTCTCCCTCCATCAATATCTGTCTAGCCTATTATCTGTCCACGTTTCCCCATCTTTCACATACAAACGCATACTCCACACCTCAAACACTGTCTATCCTAGCAATTCTCAGTTTCCACACCTCTCTCATATAAAGCGCATTTTCCTCCTTGAACGCTCCTCCAACCTAGCTACTCCCATCATTTTTCTCATCTATCCATATAAACGCATACTCTGCCTTTCAAACCCAGCTAGCCTAACACCTCTCCCATATTAAAGTCATACTCTACCCTTTAAGCCCTGTCTAGTCTAGCATCTCTCCTCGTATTGCTTATCTCTCCTGTATAAGACATATTCCTCCCTCTTTCAGCATCTGTCTAGCCTATTATCTGTTCACGTTTTCCCTATATTTCCCATATAAAAGCATACGTCACACCTCAAACTCTGTCTAGCCTAGCACTTCTTCTCGTATTCCCCACCTCTCTCATATAAGGGACGTTCCACTCCTTCAACTGCTGTCTAACCTAGCATCTACCCTCGTATTCCCTATCTCTCTCAGATAAACACATTTACCTCATTGAACCGTCGCATCTACCCTCGTTTACCCCATCTTTTCCCATGTATACGAAAAAAGTGCCTCGCTGCCCCCTATATACGCTATTCAGGAGGTTAATGCCACGCAGTCGGAGATCAACAAATATAAGTCGCGCTCTCGCCCGGCGTAAACGTCAGAAACGCTATTTGCAGATAACCAGAACCTTCCTTAAACTTCTTTCCTCCCTTCTCCAGAACGTGTTTCGAGATCGTCCTAGAATATACGGTGGAGATTTCATTGGCTATACAAGCGAGCTTTCTCACGCGAGGAATCAGTTAAGTGGGGTTAGTCAGTGTGTGAGCTACATAGCGAGTGCGTCTCTGGTGCGACGAAATATGCTGTTCTTCTAGCAAGCTTGTGGCGAATGCTGCAATGTACAATGGGTGATACTGCGGACCGGGAGATAGTAGAGGTCTTGAATTCGATTTCCCAGCGAGTGAGTCGTCTGGAAGAAGAGGATACGTTACGAAGAAGGTGAAGTGACATGTAAATTGGAACGAATTCAAACCACTGAAGCGATAGTGTGAACTAAGTAAAGCCCCAGTCAAGGTTTAACCACAACAAAACAGTGACAGTGAGAACTAGGAGAAGGCACAGTTGGAAAAAAATGGAGTATGTCACAGTATTCTAAGGAACTGGAAGATACTTTGTACACTGTTATAGTGATTTATTGTGCTTTGTAAGCATTGTACCATGTTTTTAAAGTAATTTCTCTTGTTTTATAGTAGATTGTTGTTGTTTTCATACATAACGTTGTTTTGATATATAGTTAGCGATGGTGGTGGTGGTAGTGCTGCTGATGTTGACGTTGGGTGTGATGATTATGATGATGGATATTATGGAGGTGGTGATGGTGGTGGTTGTAGTGTTGGTAATTGTTCATGTTGTAATGGTGGGCCTTGTGTGGCGACGGTGGTGGTGATGGCGATGGCGGTAAGCATGAAGGGTTAATGATGTTTGCATTAATGGAGTTAGTGATGGCTGTAATGTTGAATGGTTGCGGTATGATGCGTATGGCGCTAAGTAGGATCAAAGTACGGCTTTTAACACAGTAATTTCAATGATTTAGAACCATATATTGAGTTAAACGGAGTTTGAAACCGAGTATGCAGGTATCGTGTGGGATTACGTGACGTTGATAGTGTAAGGGGAAGTCCGTACGAAGCCCACCCCTCTCCTGCAGCCCGCTACAGGTTCCCGGGAAGCTGTTGATACACATTTTGTGTGTAGTCAATGAATAATAAAAACTATTAAAAATGTGAAGCCCTCGGTGCGTGCGTGTGTGCGTGCGCGCGCGTGCGCTCACGTCCTCCGCGACAGAAACTCTTTTTCGGTGTGTATTCTAATGAGAAGGCAATGAACTATAAAATAAAATGTTGATGTGTGCTTCGAAGAGAAGAAAAGATATATGGTCTAATAATATTCGAGTTTGTGTACGGTTATCTCGTCATATCAAAGTATGTTTTTTGTTTCCACAGCTTAAACTAATGTATGGCTCTGAAATGCATCAAGAAACCCCGTTCATACTGGGCCAGTAACAGAAAAAACAAAGGGTAAGAAGGCAGTGAACTATAAATAAATAAAATTAAATGCTTTTAAAAAAATCAGAAAACCGATGCGTGCTTCGTCAGTACTCAAGAGAAGAAAACCGTGTGAATGATTCATACGGGCTAAATTATACTAATAATATTCGAGTTAGGTGTACGGTTATCTCGTCATATCAAAGTATGTTTCGAGTTCCCGCAGCTAAACTTGGAATCTTAGTGCAGCTATCCAGTACGTAATGAAAGGTAGGCTGCATGAGTATGTTAAAAAAGGATGTCAGAAGTGTGTATGTGAGCAAGAGCCACGTGCGTAACGGTATAAACGAGGCCAGTGCAAGAACGATTATGTTCAACCTCTCCACCCTATCCATTAAATGTGAAACGATAATGGATCGGCGTTCACAGTTGACTGTGAGCCAGCACGATGAGTAGTGAACATATCAGAATCGCGAGCGACAGTGACAATTATTGCTGGGTGAACCTGTAGGATTACGAGCAAATGAAGCAGTACTGTCTAGATAAGCATGAGGAAATATGTGATGGTGATACGCATACCATCATCTGTAAGGAACCATCACAGCACTAACAAATGTTGTCATTCTTCCGTTGCGGAGAGCGCTGTGACGTGTATCTCAAAGCAAAAGGGTAGGTAAGTAAAGCACATGTGATAGAATAGATGTAGTAGCGGAGAAGAAAAATATAGCTAATCAAAAAAACTGTGCGTTTTGTGTACAGAACGCCCGAAGGAGAAGATGTGCCACCGCAGCTTGACGTGGATCTCTCGGTGTCGACGTCCGAGACCGTGGAGGAGAAAGAACGTGTAGAAGAAGAAAGGTAAGCAGAATCATTGTGAATAAAAAGAAAGATGTTTTTAATGATGACCCGTGTGTTAAAACAGAGATCTTATGTATATGTCTACAGGTCCGAAAAGAAGCCTGACAAGAAGAGGAACAAGGCAAAGGTAGTAAACAAGAAGAAGATGTTGGAAGCCTCTCGAGAGAACGTTATAGTAATCATCTTTGACCCCATTCCAGAAAAATCGGTGAAAGATAAACCCATATAGTGTGTTTTCGGTCGACGACAACTCCATCAGCTCCAAGCATCGTGTGAATATAGGACTGCGTTACGTACTCGCATCCCTTTTCATCAAAGCAGTTGACAAAACTTTTTTACAAATAACAAAAGAGGACTGGCAGATAATAGTTCAAAATATAGCTGTGAAACGTATGTGAAAGACGGTAAGCTTCCTCATTTATCGTACAGTGGGAATATAATCTATGCACATAATATAACGGTGCATATGAATAAAGTTAATGAAATACCATTTGTGAATACGTGTCTAAACGAAAAGGTCATAAACCTGGACATTGTTTCAATGGCAGGACTGAAGAGACTATTTCCTTACATTGAAATATATTTATTTCAATTACACGACGTTCATAAATCATTGTGTTTATACGATTTTAGAGGTAGGAGTGTCAGAAAAAAGTTAATGGAGATGTGTGCTAAAATCAATAAAAAAATAAAATATTCCATTATTTATTGATATAAACAAAATACATTTATTATATGATAGAATGAACAACATGAGTTAGGGGTTTCTAAGTGAACAATTTATCATGTTAATTAAACAAAAGAAAGATGTTTGTGTAGGAAAATTCACCGAGACTTGAATTTCAAACCTAATGTTAACGGCTTCAGTCGTGGTCTCCTCCGATTGATGGGAACAGTTGATGACGAATAGTGGTGCATATTTCAGAAAACCGCTTCTCAATCAAAAGAGGGTAATTTTCTTTGCCATAATAAGAGTATTGAAATTTAAAATACTGGTTATACAGAGTCGCAAACTTTGAATTTGCTAAATCCAAACTCATGTCATGATACGGATAACATTCGCTTTTGAGATAAAGCTTCAGATTAGTGATATTACAGTGATTAAAGATAGAGCTATCTTTAGCAAGGTAGTTCAATCTGTCGGTCTGTGCACCTACTATGACAAAAAGCGGGTTCTTAAGCTTCGATGTCGTTGCAACGTTCCACGTAAACGCTTTAGTCTGCGGAATAGCAGGTTGAGTGTGAAATTCCAGGCATCGAAAGGCAACGTGCAGCGGGCGATCTGACTTGACGAGTTTAAGTTTCTACACCCTCTCGGCATCGGAGAGTCTAAGTACGGGCATCCTCCATTCGATGCGGTTTAGTTTAATGTTAGTCGGATCGTTGCCCATCACACAATTATTAGAATTTTTAGATCTAATGAGAACGAGTTCAAACTTGCTATTAAGTATGAGCTCCTTGTGATCGTCTGCGAAACCCAGAAGCATCGAAAGGGGAACGATAGCGCTAAATACACCATTAGATGCTTTGACGATGTCTACAGCTTTTCCGGGATAGGTCCAGCCGGCGTTCTGCAGGCGATTGGTGTCCAAAGTGTTGAGAGCTGCATAGTTGCGCATAGTCGTAGGAATTCCGGGATTCCTCGTTCTATCTATATTAGTACCTTTCATATCTAAGCGAACTTCATCGAACAGAAACGCTCATGTATTTTTGGTCAGTTTTGCAGGTGAAGCTTCACCAGTGGGTTTTGTCATAGATCCTTCTATGTAGGGGTAACTTCTGCTAGGAAGTGTGTACAAATCCTTGGCTTGGCATGGTATTTTAATTTCATCATTCGCATACAGAGCAGACGTATTGTAGGGTAGGAAGACATGTTCCTTCTCCTTACTAATCTGATCGTGAAACCTCGGAACTCCGGTCACATCTAAAACATCCATTACAGAACCTTGAAGTCCAGTCACTCGAGGAATTCTTGGTTGGATGGTGTTAGCAGTTTTGTGCGTCGAAGGCTGAGTAGGTATCGATCTCCAGAGAAGCTTTTTATTACAGTAATGCCTTTTAAAATGTATTCCCCTTCCGTCTTATGTGCAGTCTCACTGTAATAGTTTCATTTCTGAAGTCGAGCATATCCCCGTTTCGGTCTACCACTCGAATGCTGTCATGATCAATAAGATTCGTGTCGATGATTGGTAGATATATAGGGTTGGGAGGTTCCTGCGAGATGTGGTAGCCCGGAGGAACCGACGGGAAAAATTCGTAGAGAGAATGCCCGCTTTTACCGTTGATGAAGAATCCAATGGCAAGGCTGCACTCAACGCGTATGATGCTCACCTTGAAGATGCTCACCAGTTCGTCAGACTCGGTCAGTACACCTGGCTCCACCGTGCGCTTGCCGGTGAAACCGAGAAGAGAGCCCACCGATCTCTCTCGAGTGAAATCGATAACGTAAGGGCACCGAACCTGAGCCTTCATGGTGTTATTATTGGGACGGAGAAAAAAGTCATCCCCGGCTTTGAGTTTATCCTTGAGGATCTTCTATATCTTAAGTTCCAGGTGGAATTTCGATGGTTTCAAGTTTTCCATCCCGCACGTAATGGAAGAGGTTATTGCTAGGATCAACTTTGGTATTGAGTAAAATACCTCGAAATTCAGTAGAGCAATCTCGTAAAGTCCAGATGGATCCAGATGGAGTGGGAGATTCAGATGGGTAGAAAAACTAGAATCATATCCGCTCACAATGATAGTGTAACTGATTTTGACATTCAAACATCCTGTCGAAAGCGTTTTATAACAGAATCTGTAAGCATAGATGACCACAAATGACAAAATCGAAATTCTGATACCTGTGTCTGTTATACGTAATCTTAACACCGTCGAGATAGAACTCGACCTCCTTTGGAGGTTTCAGATTGCCGAAACTGTCAAAATAAAACGCTCAATTTCCATCCTTGCGTATAGCAACCCAATCGATACCCGGATCCTGCGAGCTGTCCTAATTGATGACGATCCTCTCTGCACGTCTGGGTCTTAGAGGTAGTTTATCTAGCATGTATACGCCTCTAAAATTAGGAATGTGTAGGCGTTCAGCATAAGTTTCAATCTCCGCACTGCTGAAGGCTTTTTCCGGGATACGTACAACTTCGCCCCAAGTGTTTTGGACGTAGATACAAGCACTTCCCTTCCTGCGTCGTGCACCTCTTTTCTTTAGACCTCTGCCCTTGCCCGTGGCGAAGGCTTCCATGTGCTGATTGTGACGAACCAGCTCGTTCGGTTGTTTCTCCGCAGCACGTTTCTTATTCACCGAGGTAGCGATCTGTGCGGCTCCACCTGCCAAGCTACCTGCAGCACCCAATGCCGCCAAAAGCGGTAGCAAATGTAAGATTCCGCCTCTAATGTGTGGCAGCAGTATTTTCTTCCGACGTTTGTGCATTCCAGTGCCGATAGCCAGCTTTCCCTTCATGATCGCAGTCACAAGTCTAGTGGCAAGCTTCTCGTCAAAAGTAGCGTTAGCAGACTGCACCCGAATCCAGGCTTTGTCCACAAGTACCTTATCAGCCAAATGCCTCAGAACAGTATCCGGATGAGCGGCGTAGGCGATATCGTGTTCTCGGCACGCGGCGTCCAATTCGTTTATAGGTGGATCCCCTCGCTGCAAGCGCTTATATAGCTTAGTTCCGGGACCGCAGTACCTGTAGCTGGGCAAATGAGCCTCAAACGGTAGAGAATTAATCAAAGAATTAAGTATTCCGGAAACCTTCCGAACGCGTCCAGAGCTCATGATACACCATGGAAATAAAAAGGAAATATATAACTTATAATCTTAGTCGCACGATGGAAGTAGTGAAGCAAAAGTGTTTGTTACCTATACAACTTTTAGACTTCGACAATGTCATTCGCGAGGGAAGGCAGCGCTCTCTCTTCCCGAGCAACGTCATAGCGCTCATTCTGGGTAGCTCAAATGCGGGAAAGACGAATATCTAACTCAAAATGCTAATCCAAGACAACGGACTAAGGTTTGAGAATCTTTACATTTACTCAAAATCACTGCATCAACCGAAATATCAGTACCTGCTCAAAGTGCTGAAAACTATACCCGATATAGGAAGCGTACAC
Source organism: Deroplatys truncata (assembly GCA_030765065.1). Lineage (NCBI taxonomy): Eukaryota > Metazoa > Arthropoda > Insecta > Mantodea > Mantidae > Deroplatys > Deroplatys truncata. Next base: position 333,463,429 of record CM060990.1, read on the forward strand.
GTTCGAGGACTGTGAAAAAGTACTGGAAACCTCTGAAGCCAGAGAAAAATGAATATTCGTATTCGATGACGTCATCAACGAGAAACAGGATAAAATAACTTCGTATTATAGCATGGGCAGACACCGCAACATCGATGCTGCATACGTAGCACAATCTTATGCAAACGTACCCTGACATCTAATTAGAGACAATGCAAACATGATCGTGCTATTCCGACAAGATAGTTTCAACTTAAAGCACATATACGACAATTACGTAAATACTGACGTGTCGCATACGGAAATCAGAGAGCTGTGTAAGCAAGTATGGGAGAGTAATGACAGATCGAACTCGAGATCCCTTGCTGTCATAGTACCTGAAATCCCGTTAAATGAAGGACGATACAGAAACGGTTTTGTTGTATATATCAGAGTGAATAAATAGAGAGTATCGCTCATTACAGCTATGAGTGTCGACAGATTCGGATCGCGCAGGATCAACCCATCCAGGGGTGTACTTAATCATTATATCATAAATCGAGATGACACGGGAAACTATCAATTCAAGAAAAAGCTATTATGCAACATTCAGGATCCTGAAGAAGAGTATGATGAAACGATTAAACACTATGTGAATACGCTTACGACTATCGTCGAACATCGAATGCAGACTTTCACCGAAAAGTCTTCATATCAGCGTATGGGCGAATTTGAACCTATGCTTAGGCACCACGTGCAAACATAGCTCGAAGGTCAACATCAGAGCCCAATGGAATACCTGAGTAAATATGCTTTCAAACGCGATGCAGAAAATAATGTCATTTGGATAAGATAATAATGAAGGTACTATTATCTCTAGTTCACGATCGTGATATTCCGAATAAAAAATATATTTTGGATTACATAGATGCACGCACGCCACTTCCCGATTTGAACGGTAACGTTTCCTTTCGAAAGAAACGGATAAGGGAGATAGCCGATCCCGTGGACGATAACGGTGCCGCAAATAAAAACATGTTATACATTTAGTTGTAAAGAAAATGCCAAAACACATACAGTTTTATAGCGAACTCTATCTTCTATCCCTCAAGAAATTGTTTCTGCAGTAGAAAACAATCTGGTAACCATGGTAAACCGTCAAAGTTCGTTGGATAAGTATCTAACCTCATCTAGGAATAACACTGATATTCTTAAATTGCAAGTGGGTGTAACAAATGCTATTTTAGGACAAATCAGAGGACAGCGCATCATTACATTGTAAACGAAGCCGTACAGAGGTAACTCCCAGAGATACATGCTATTTTCGGGACTGGAATACTACAAGTCCACGGTTAGCGCAGAGGTGATTGGCTGCTCTATGATTTCATCACCGCATCCCAATACGAGAATGGATGCAATGTTTGCAATAAACGATAAGCTAGTTGAAAGTTATCCTGCATCCGTCATGATAGACGACAGGTTGACCTTCACAGCTCCAGCTAATTGTGCTAAAGATGGACAAATTCCAAGTATGGAATTGAAAATCTCCTATATATTGAGAGCAGAAGCTTAAATGTGCATTAATTATAAGATGGATGTAAACAAAATCAGACTCAAGCAGTGCATCGATCGACACAGTAAAGCGATAAGCGAAAAGTTTCGTTCCCTGAGGGTTCTTAAGTACGAAACCCGTGTGATATCCGAGGTTCTTCAGCCCGTCACCTTTCCTCTGAAGGATATAATAATAAACAACCAAGAAAAGAGCAAACCCCGTCTCTCTCACCCCGAAGAAAAAGCCGATACCCTGGCGAATTATCTGAAGAAGGTTCGAACAGCTAGCGGCAGTGATCTGGACGTTATCTTTGGAGTACGGTACGAAGACGTGGATTATAAGATAGGAAATAAATTAATTACATTTACAGATAACAGTTTTCAGATAGGAGATGAGACTTTTGCGGCTAGCCCGGAGCTGTACGAACTATTATTCAAGCACGTACCTAAGACCTCATCAAATATGGAAGACGATCTGGATATATATTCTCAGATTTTGAAAGAAACTCTAGTTCACAGACAGGGCTACAACAGGAGCGGTCGTCTGAGATCGAACAAGGGGTATAAGTATAAGAATATTATACACAGGCTAATCGACACAACCACCGGTTCCGGTCTCGAATGGAATTAGCACGTTCCGGGTAGGAAGTTGGACTACGTACACTGGTCCGATCCTAGTAGTCTGATTAGCAGACTCAGAATGATAATTGCATCGAGGGAGGCTGGCAATTTGAATCATACAACGTAAATTCAAGAGTTCATTAGAGAATTAAGAAACTCAAAAGTAATAGCATGATTACTTTGCTAATGAATTACATTCCCCCGCCAGAAAGAAATTTCTACGTAGCAAAATAATTCGTAAAGGTGTTAATGACGTATTACAAATAGACCTTATTGAAATGATACCATACGCAAAACAAAACAGAAACGATAGCTATGTTCTTATTGCTGTTAATATTTACTCAAAAATGGCCAACGCAAAACCTGTTAAAGACAAGACTGGAGTGAATGTTACAAAAGCAATACGAGAAATACCGGAAGATCTGGATACAGCGCCTAAGGATATTTAATCCGATAATTGCATGGAATTTTACAATAAGCATTTTAGACAATTAATGACCAGGTATGGAATTAATCACTGTAGTAAATTCAGTGTCATTATAGCTGCTGCTGTCAAGCGTTTAATAGGAACGTTTAAAACTATGATGTATAAGGAACTTTTCGCTAATGGTTCATATAAATGGCTGGACTTCTTGCCAAGAATAATTAACACCTATAACACTACTTACCATTCGACGATTCAGATGAAGCCTCGCGACGTCAAGAACCACGTTCTCCACCTCACGGTGTATCGTCGTGATGTTATGAATGAGGTACGAACAGAGGAACGCCAGGAAGTTCAATGTTGGAGACAATGTCAGGATCCCTAGGCATAAGGGTCTACTCGAGAAAGGTTACACACCGGATTAGAACACTGAAATTTTTCGCATTGTCAGGGTAAGACACGCAGTCCCACCCACCTATCATCTGGAAGATGACGAGGGATAGGGAATGGATTCTACAGTCATAAACTTTTACGAACCAGGTACCCTGACACATATCTCGTAGAAAAAGTACTACGTCGACGGGGGAATAGGTTACTCGTCAAGTGGCTAGGCTTTCCAGGAAGTGAATGACTAGAAAGGAATGCTGTAGTGTAGAAGCTGCAAATAAGACATTTTTAACAAGCTGAAAAAGATAGGATTCAGGATATGATATATATGTGTTGTATATTTTTTCTTCTTAAGAAACAAAGCAGCAGAATCCAAAAGTAATTGAGTGTATTTATTTTGAAAAATATAAACCTACTTATTCCCCACTCACCCAAAGAAAAGTATAAACATGTATTTAAAATGAAAATGAGTGCTTATTCAGGTGGACATGTGATTGCGTTTATAAAGCAACAATCTCTCATTAAGCAGAATTACATTAAATGAAACACATTTAACAATGCACAACAATCTCTCTCTTTGAAAAATGAGTACTTATTCAGAAGGACATGTCATTGCATTCATAAACAACGCTAGTGAACTCGAAAAAGTATGCTTTACGTATCATACATCATAAACTTTAAAGTATAAAAAATGCACTTAAAAATTTGAAACCCTTTTACTGTTAAGACATGAAATGGAACACATTCAGTAATGCACAACAATCTCTCTCATTAAGCAGAATTACATTAAATGGAACATTTTCAATAATGCACTCAGGAGGACATGTGATTACATTCATAAACAAGACTTGTGAATACGAAAAAGTATCATTTACATATCATACACCATAAACTTTAAAGTATAAATATGGTTTACGTATCATACGCCATAAACTTTAAGGTATCAAAAATGCAATTAAAAGGAAATCTTGAACCCAAGCAGAATTACTTGAAATGGAACACATTCAAGAGTGCACAACAATCACTCTCTCATTAAGCAGAATTGCATTAAATGGCACACTTTCAATAAAGTAAAGCACGCAGTCTCTCTTCAAAGAGAAAACTCTTTTGCAGAATTACATGAAATGGAACACATCCAGTACCTCTCTCTCTCATTAAGCAGAATTACATGAAATGGCACACGTTCAATAAGGCAAAACATAGTCTCTCTTCAACGAGAAACATTATGCAACATAATTAATAGCAAAAAAGGAATATGGCAATGCCAGCTGTGCTCAGAGGTAACATGATCTCTTGGAATATTACAATGTCCCCAGCCCATAGCTTTATATGTGTTTTCAATCATATAACGTTTGGTATCAAGCCCTCTCAATGCAAGTTTGTTCATTTCTGCTGTGTGAGCTACATTCTTATATATTCGGGATGTTGTTTCTTTAGCATAACATGCTACATTCATGTCATTGAGACAAGATAGGTAATCATCAAAAGTTATTGAACGAATTGCTGTCTTTGAAACACCGTTTCGCTTTTTAACAATCTGACCGTCAAAACGGTATGCATACAATTTAGATCTTAACCCTGCGTATTCTGTCATTATTTTACCCGATAATTGGTCTTTAAATAAGCCCATTACCTTCCTGTTTACCAGAGGTATCGAATATATGTTACCGGGCGGGTAATTGGTTGTATCAAAATGCAGAATGTTGGTTTTGATAAAATCATAAACAACTGTACTAGTTTCAAACAAGAAATTAGCGGTATCCCTGTAATTTAAAGACAAAGCATTTAGGTTCTTTTTCAGAATGTTATAATAAAAGTGGTACATCACCTATTTAGAAATGTCAAGTATTGCATATCGTATGTATATGGGCTTACAGGTGTAAATTTCTTCCCTTGACAGTTCGATACCCACAAGGTTCTCGTCAAATATAACATAACGCAAAGACGTTTGACGTTGTTTAAGCTTTTTCGCTTGTTTCCAGCTGGTAACGAGACCAAAATCGTTATACTTACGTAACATTTCTATAGGTTTTCCATAAACGCAATTATTCATTTTTTCCATAGATTCTGGCCAAATTTAGATTTCTCCTCAGCACGTTTAGCAGTATTCAAGTCAATGTATGATTTTAACCAGAAGGATTGTTTGTAACCCACTGTTCTATGTACGTTTATCAACCTCATTCCTAATTCTACACATTGCTGTAGATTACACTATTGCAAGACATACTTAGACTTTCAGATAGTGTTGCAAGAAGCTTATTGTATTTATGATTTGGAGGTATTTCGCTCTTTGGATACAGTGGAAGATGGTTGTGTTCGTCATGAATGGCTTTAGGATATTTGATATCGACTTCGAGCATAATCCGTTTCCGAATCTGGTGGTACGGTTAAGAATTCTAATGCATTAACTTCATTTCTACTTAACCACCTGAGTTCGCTGCAAGGGATAGCATGTCTTTCCATTGCAAAGCCGTATAAGCTGGTACAATCGAAAATTGCTAAGTATTTAGCTGATAGTGATTCATTGTATTCATGCATGTACTTGTTATTGCCTTTGGAGTACCGTCGTGACACCGTGCAGAGCCCTCCGCTGATTCCTGACTCGAAAAACTCTAAGATTTCTTTGTCAGTGATTAGCGATAATTTGGTTTTATTTGTCTTTAACATCGCCTGATAGGCCAACCCGGGAGCAGTGTAGAAGTGGCACGGATCTAGTTTACATAAATTTAGACATAAGTTTCTGAAAGTTTCAAAAATGTCAGTCAATAGCAATGTGTCGGTTTTAAGATATAGATCACTGTTTTCGTCTAAGTTCTGATATTTAACTCTCTCCATACTGTTTAGCGTGCAAGTAATATTCCGTTGTTATATCATCAAATTGCGATGTATCTGGCAATTCGGCCTCTTTCAATTTCTCTACGCAATCCAGATATGTGTATAGAAATACGCCTTTGCGTCTCATTAGCTGGCGATGTGCAGGATTTCTGTATGCTCTGTTTGTACTTTTAAGGTTCTCGGGGTTTAGCATATCAGCTAAATTGCCAAATTTATCATCGAAAAATCTATAACTGTCAAGAAATCTGAAATATATACTTTTTCCATTGGATGTATATCTCTTACTGAATGATACATAATTTTCAGATGGTTGTGAAATACATGATATGGGTTCTCGAGCGTAAGCGAGATTTTTCACGAGAAAATATGAATCGTCTTTTAAAGACGATGGAAAAAATCGGTATGTAATTTGGTAACGTTCTGTTCAGATTACACGAATTGTGAGCCGGTCCTATAAATCTACCAGTTAAATGGCAATGGTTAAATACTTTGGCAGATTCGGGCTCAAATTTATGTTCACACAGATGATAGAAATCAGTATCTCTGAATTTCATTTTATCTGCATTGGTAACATTTAACTCTTTGTTTTTCGAGTAAATATCGGTTACATCGTCTGTAATTGCAGTTAATTCACTGAAAAAATCTTTAATACGTTAGAACCTCTAAAGATTTAGAATTTTGACAAGGAATCGTCATAATTACATACCAGATTTAAATCTATTGATACTGCTTCGGGTCTTTGTATCGACCTCGTCCAACTGCTATCTGGGAAGGGCTGATATGAATGCACTCTTTTAAGTGTTGATTCAATACCTGCATTTATGACAAATGGCACTGGAGAGCACTTCGAGTATGAATTGAATCAAATGGTGTTATTTATCCCTATTTCAGGCATACTAACAACTTGTGATTTCATGCATCTCCTTTTATGTTATGCTGGGTTGCTCTCGTTCGATAAGTATTTCATGCATGCTTCGCATATACACATTTTACACTTCCGCTTAGTTAGCTGCGACGAAAACAGGCGAGATAGATCATTTATTAAGCAATAGTGTGATCTAGCTTCATCAGCAATTCTTAAAAGGTTCACATAATGCTCTTTACATTATGAGGTTTGATATAGCGAAATAATTGAACATTCATGTATACTATATACCGTAATAGATATATTACAATCTTGTTTTTAAAATTTTTGTGTCATCTAAAGATACTGGAAACTTTATTCCTCTGAAATTAAATTCTTTAAAGATATTGTATTTGAGTACGAACTCACTATATAGCTGTTACGCTTTACTGGAAATTTGGATGCCAGTAGGTAATATCCGAAACATTTGTTATGAGTGTTCTTAATGTTGGTCACTGCTCTCTTGTGTTTTATGAAATCAGGAAGTTTTATGTTACAACCTCCATTTAACGGTTCGTAGTGACAGAAATTTAGAATTAACCAACATATTTGGTATAGTGATTTAGAACTGCTTTACGATTCGAATGTATCAATATTCAATAATATGGGATGTTTAAGTATATTCTCATACTACTCGCTAATGCTTGTATATTGTAAGATAGCTTCCAATTTACTATTGAATTTAAATGTCTCGATCTTTTCATTTTCGGGTGTTTGGATGACATATTTGCATACTGATGTAGCACATAAGTTTATTCCTGACAAATGACGAGCGAGATTATTCCGAATTTCACTTCTAACGAGCGGTAGACATTCATCTAGAAATTTTTCAGGATCTGTTATCCCCAGCGAGTTTTGTATTTGACTCGTATAGATCCGATTTTTAAATGCGAATTTAATAGCCATGCATGCAAGATCCCCTTGACTCTGTTCACTCACCGAATCTGTTCTTGGTTTCTTTCATGGAGACGCGCTGTCATCATTTGAGGTGCTCGTTGTCCTCTTGTTCGGGGTGATTTCGGCACCGGTCTTATTTGTGATCGCGTGCACGTGTTCCTCTGAAATTGTAATAAATGAGTTGTCATTAGTAATATATACTTGTAATCTTTTAAGCTGAATAATCTATACACATATGTAAAAATATTGATTTTAGAACAATATAAAGTTTTAAAACTGAAATCCAATTTTCTTTTTCGCGATATTAATTTAGTACTTTTTGAGCATGCATGAAAGCTGTAAAATATATAACAAACAGTTCATTTTATTTAAAAGTAATGTTTGATTATATATACCAGAATATCTATTTTCTTCGATGTGAGAACTTTTAAGCTGCTTTAAGGCTGAAAAAATGAAACTTGTTGATTATTTTAACTAATGCCATTAGAGTTAAAAATAGATGAGGCAATTAAAATAGTATTGTTTCAAGTTATATAAATGAAAACACTTTTGATATCTTTTAAGCTCAAATATCTATGTGCATATGTAAAAAATGTTGATTTTATTACAAAGTAAAGTTTAAAAACCGAAGAAAGAAAAAATATCAAGTTAAATTTTTGTTCGAAGTTTGATACCTTTTAAGCTGAAAAATTATTCTCTTATCTGATTACTTTATTTTCAAAGGAATGCTTTTTTTTAAAGATGTTTAACACATACATGCAAACAATAAAAATAGTTTTTCACAAAAACAATAACCCACCTTTTCATGTCATGGAGCATCTGTTGTTGAACTTTCTGTAGATATCTTGTTTTACTGCAGTGTGTGAAAAAAATGGTACAAAAAGGACTGTGAACAAAAAATACATTTCTGAACAAGATTCTAAGCTGATATTACAGAAAGACTTTTCCATTTAACTCCTTAGAAAAAAGTTTAAAAATAGAAATATATATCGAAAAGAACCACATGTAAACTATAAACAGATATAACTTGAAAAACAGTTGCTTTTTATAGCCTGAAACGGAAGTATTCACGTGTTCATTACACTATTTAAACATTCACAGTTTTTTCAAGCACACGTTTTTCTGCTTAACAACACTGATTTAAAATTCACCTATTTCAAATCTTCTTCATGCACTTGCGATTTCTCCTGAATGTTTAAACTCGCTGTTGCCGCCTGAAAATTATACAATTCTTTATTGTAACGATCTTAGAAGGGAAAATAGTAAGTTATAAATAACATACACTATGTGTTCATTTTTGCATTTATCGACTGGCTAGAAATGTAATTTTTATAACATTTTACAATTTAATTTAAGAGTCGAATTTAAAATTGTTAATGCCAAAATAAACATCATTCTAATCTGAAATTTCGAGATATATTCAATTTGACAAGTATAAAACGACAAGATTTGGCTTCGCAGTATGTTTATGTCACATCTTAATATCAAATTGTTACAAATTAATCTTAAAACGCCAAAGTTAGAACTCCTCCATTTAGCACATGCAAAAAATGACATTAAGAATTTTTTCTAGAATTAATCATTTTTTCTCCTTTTTGAGATGAATTATTCTTCTGCACTGAGGTAACATGCATTATTTTTACAACTGATTTTATTATCATGCTAACATTATTGTAATGTTTTATATACCTCTTATTGTGAAAAAGTTATATTGTGGCGTCGATACCCACTAGCTAGCGTCTCTTGACCCATATACACAAGCAGATAACCGCCTTCGTTTATAGCGGTTTTCTGTGTGTAGTCATACTCTTAAACCGTTCGGGAAGAAATATCTGATGCTGATCGAATATTACTACGACGCGTTCCCCATATCTTGTCTTCACCTTGTTTATTTTGAACGGTACGTTTATCTCCAGATCGGCAAGTTTCTTTGTTGGTAACATTGGAGTACCCTCTCCGTGTTCATTGAGCTGACTTACGATTTGATCTGAAATATACAGTCGTGTTTCAACAGGATTTGATATTTAGGTCACGAAAAAAACACGGAAATAAAGACACATTGAATCGATTGTTTAGCTCAATGAAGTATATGTACAAATCACGAACAAAGACACGGAATTAAAATACACATAGAATGATAAATGTTCAATGGATTGTTTTTCTATAATGTAACAAATAATAATTTTTCACTTATCATCCATGTTTTTCCTGTGTTATATCGAGCGGTGCTGTTCTTGCAATGGTATTTTGTATTCACTTACGCATTTTATTTGTCCCGGCGATTTTGTAAATTATGTTAATCCACCTCCCCCATACACACTTGTTCTATGCTACAGTAACATGTCCACCGGAATAAATACTAATTTCTTAAGAAGTATATCCATCGTTTTATACTTACATGAGAGGTTCTGGATCTAGGATGTCACCTTCTTAGATCACATATACGTGAGCAGTTCTTTGAATATTGTTGGATTACTTTTTTAAAAAACTACTGCAAAAAAGTTCTATGTACCTCGGCGATACTTCTTGTCCACCGATCGCATATTCAAGCTGACTCCTGTACTTGCGATAATTATAGCACAGGAGGGATGCATGATTCTTCTTCCTTTTGCTCCAGGCAGTTTTTACGCTACTTCCCTCCGAGTTTTACTTAACCTATCATTCGTTTCAATTTATAAATTCCGACGTACCGAAGGAGGTTCTGGTCTCTCTCTGCCTTGGGGTTACAGAGACGAAAAGATGTTGCCTACACCGACATAAATATTTTCTTGATGCATTGCGCATGCTTCAGAGACATACATTAATTTTAGCTGTGAGCTCGAGACATACTTTGATATGACGAGATAACCGTAGGAATCATTCGCATGGTTTTTGGATTTTTTAAAAAGCATTTAATTTCAGTAATTTATAGTGCATTGCCTACTTCATGTAATATTCCAAGTTTAGCCGCGGGGACTCGAAACATACTCTGATATGGCGAGAAAACGGCACACCTAGCTCGAATATTATTAGTATAATTTAGCCCGTAGGAATTGTTCACATGGTTTTCTTCTTTTGAGTACTGACGAAGCACGCATCGGTTTTCTAATTTTTTTTAAAAAGCATTTAATTTTAGTAATTTATAGTTCATTGCCTTCCTGCACTTCGCTTTTTCAGTTACTGACCCAGCATTAACGGGGTTTCTTGTTGCATTTCAGAGTCATACATTAGTTTTAGATGTGGAAACAAAAAACATACTTTGATACGACGAGATTACCGTACACATAACTCGAAAATTATTACACCATATGTCTTTTCTTTTCTTCGAAGCACAAATCAACATTTTATTTTATAGTTCATTGAATTCTTGTTAGAATACACACCGAAAAAGATTTTCTGTCGCGGGGGACGTGAGCGCACGCGCGCACACACACACGCACGCACCGAGGTCTTCACAGTCTTTTTGTTTAATAGTTTTTATAATTCATTAAATACACACAAAGACTGTATCAACAGCTTCACGGGAACCTGTAGCGGGAGGCAGGAGAGGGTTGGGCTTCGTAGTCGCACACGATAAATAGATACGCGGTTTCTAACTCGGTTTATTTCAATAGCGGGTTCTAATACATTGAAATTATTGTGTTAAAGGCCGTGTTCTAATCCTACTGTGCTAGTCATTGTTTAAATGCTGAAGTGGGTTATTTTATTTATCTCTGTTATCTTTTATTTTCTAGTAAACATGACGGTGTTGATGATTATAACGGTAGTTTTGGTTCATACTGGGTTTTGATGCTGGGCGAAAAGACGGCTATGATGGTTATGATGCAGGTTAAAATAGTGAAAACTAAAATTTAGTTTTATATATGAGCACACTTCAACTGCTGTGGTACCTAGCGTCCGATTCTATACTGGTCGTGAGATACTGTTAATTTTGCTCAGAGGTCTCTTTATCAGGCATGAGTTTCATTTATATGCCGTAAACCTACGACACGGGACAACCGGTTTTACTTCCCTTCCTTAGGAAGCCACGCTAAGGATTTTTTCCCGGAAAAAATCCATTGTCCTGCGCCGGGTTTGAATCCGTGTGGTGGTGGTGTATTTGTGACAATAATGTTAATGCTGTTGACGGTGACGGTGCTGCGAGTGGTGGTGTTGTGGTTAAGGCAGCTGCAGTGACGGTAATTACGGATGTTATGGTCAAGATGGTGACTTTATTTATCTTTACTTTGCCCTTATTGTCTCCAGATAGTTTGTCTACTACCGAGGGTTGTCGTACGAAACTAAAAATGTTTTGGTGTGATTTAAAATAATGGAATACTAATTCATTATGAGCCTGGTTGGGTCATGTTTGGTGATATACGGCATCCTTGTCTCTGTTCAGAAGTTACGTCATACCAGGCGTTAATGTAGGCGTAGGCTTTAAAGTGAGTGGTATATAACGAAAAAAACTGGTTTACTTAATGTGATAGGTACAGCTTAAGTATTTCAGAAAATTCATATTTAAAAATATATGTAATTGTATAAGGCAAACATTTTTGGGGGATTTTGAAGAACAAATTACTTAAATATGTGAAAGTGTTTCATTGTGATGATTTAAAACGCAAGATGCTGCACCATATTGTAGAGAGTATCATTGAGAGCCACGCCTACAGTTTAGATAAGTTTTCCACACGTCTTTATCTTTATTCAATTTTAATACTTATGAAAATTTGATTAAAGAATTTGGAAAAATTTCCTTTCTTTTTTCCTGGTGTTGCTTATACAGACAAAAGTGTAGTTCTGGTCATTTACCGAAAGAAACCTAAGCTTTAGAATAGGAAACAGAAATGAAATATCCTTGAAAACAGTAAATGAGGAATAGTATTGCTTACAATGGGGAAAGGAGCTGCCATTTTAAATAAGTACATCAGGGATGTAAATTAGCTTTGTGAAATTGAAACGTTCATCTTGTATTAAAAAGTATTATGTTTTATGACTTCAATAGCAACTTTGTTTGGTTAATTAATACAGAAGTATTAAGTACTGAATTTCTGACTATGAAATCAGCAGCAAAATTTTAAACCCGTTATAATTCCCATTGGTAACTCTCAAAGAATGATTTTACACTTTTTCCCATATATAAGTACTTGCTGAAAACTGCAAGCTATTTGGTACGAGTAGAATTGCTCTCTGCTGTTAAGGCACCCTCTTTCTCACGGCCGGAAATGTGCTGTTGATGTATTGGGCCTAGACGCCCTGGGTGGTCTATCTCCTCTGTGTTTTAGGACAGTGTGGGCCCAGGTTAATTAATCTGTATGTCTGAGTGATAACAGGGTAGGTGAAAGCACGCAGTGGGGGACCAGTATTGCAATATTTTTAAACATATTACAGTCTTCGCATTTTTAACTAATATTGAATTAAAACAAAAAATATGGCTCTGGAGAATTGCAGCGGGTCAGAGAGGCAAACTTTCCGTGTAGAGGTAGCTAAGTCAATAGCGAATCATCGCTTCTTTGCCATGGAATTGTCGGAATTTGATTAGAAGTGTTACTTGCACACTACTTTTTCATGCAAATGCCTGCTCTAGAGAAAAAATTATAATTACTTTCAAATTTTAAAAAGGTACCCAAAATTTTATACAAGGTTATAAACCATATTTTCCACAAAGTATATTTTTCTAAACCTAAACCTTGAGAATTCAAAGACCACTGAATGGATTTAAATGGAACATTTTCTGCAAGTATCGGGGAATAGACAATAACTATACTCCTGCATTTGATAGGTTTTCAAAATAAATTATGACCAGTGGTTTAGAAGCTAGCTTATCGAATTTGTAAATAAATTTGTGAAATTTTTAAGGCAGATAGAAGTTTATTTCTGGTCATTTTCCTAAATCAAAGCTAAACCTTATGATAAAACAATCCGAATTCAAATATCCTTAAAAATAGTCAGTGTATTAGGGATAACCATGAGCTGCCATTGTGAATAATTAAATTGGGTTTGTGAGTTAACTGTATGCAATTAGATTTATCTCCTATAATAAGTACTATGTCTAATAACTTGAATGGCAATTTGCTTTGTATGGCTGATCCATACAGAGGAATTAGTTACTGAGTATCACTATTTTTATACTTCTTAAGCTGTACCTACTCCTTTACGTTATATAGGAGTATATTATTAGATAAGCTAAAAGTGTTGGGAATACAGAGACACCCTGCCTCTGTTTGGATGTGACGTCGTGTGAGGCGCGTTAATACATGCGTAGTCTTTAAAGTGAGTTGCATATAACAAAAATCGATATGTGTAAAACATTTAGAGCAGAATCAATTAATTATATCTTCGATCACGTGATATTTTTCCGCACATCCTGTCTTTAATTCGTTTCAATTTGGACTGGTTTGTAAGTGAAATGTTTCATACGTGCCTTGCGTAATGCCTTGAAGTTTGATCTCGTTCCTGTTTTGGTTGTTTCGTTGGTTTGGTTATGTTTTCTCCTGCAAACATATTTGACTTCATTACTAGAGGTTAAATATAGGCTAATTACTGTATTTTGATTTATAATTAATAAAGAATTAAACATTAAGAATATACGACTGAAAATTGGGGAGCGGGTTACTGCAGGTGTGGTCTTCCGAAAGTGCACGTTTGTGGGACAATGGAAGGGAGACAATAGCATCTTCTCCCTTTTTATTCCCTGTTTTGTTAGCACAACACAAGCGTGCTCTATTGTCATATTGGACGTGTACGTCAAACAATGCGGTTGGGGGTTGCTACAGGTGGCCTTCCTAAAAGTGCACCTGCGCGAAAATGGATTGGGTAAAATAACATCTGCTCTTTCGTTACAAAAGTATACTTTATTATACTATTGTTCATTTTGACAGATGATGGAGAACCTTAATTTCATAGCTGCAAAGCTTTCCATTATACTCAGCAAAACTTATGATCTCAGTTGCAATCAGAAAGGTAACAGGGGCGTTTCAGGGGGTGGGATAGATCTAATTAGCATATGAATACACATTCCTGCGTATTAATTGTGCTGGATCTGTCATTTCCCTATTACTGAGACTTGGGGGTTTTTTTCCACTAAAGGTCCCTCCTCGAATACCGTACAAAATCTATACTTAGGTGTTTTTTATTGTTAAAGTTCCTGAATAATGTGTTTCTTTGTATTATAGTTTTAATCACGATTCCTAACACCTGTCATCGTTTTCCCTTCCTCTCCCATATAAACGCATCTCGCTACTTCAACCGTTGTCTAGCATAGCATCAGCCCTCTTATTCCCTATCTCTACCATATAAACGAATTTTCCTCCGTGAAACGCCGCATCTCCCCGTTTTCCCTATCTTTCCCATATAAACGCAAAAAAACTGTGCCAGGAACTCCCTATATAAACTACTAGTGTGACCAGACTAGATAGGGGCTCTATCTCGCCTGAGGTGGGCCCCCAGGTTAAATAAGGGGTGGTTTGGCATAGGTAGATAGTGACAGGGCAAATAAATCACCCAGAGTGAGACCTGTTGTGCAAGTCTTCTAAACATATTGCTATACCCACACTTTTAAATAATAGTGAATTAAAACCTTAAAAATGTATGACTCTGGAGAATTTTAATATCTCAAAGATGGAAGTTTTCCGTGTAGAAGTAGCTAAAGCAATAGGTACCACTTTTTAGGATTCTTTCCACATATCCTTAATTTGTTAAATTTGTAATTATTGGAAGCGAAATGTTTCATAAATGCCGTGGGCAATACTTACATAAGTTTCTTTGCTGTGCATTCAGCAACATGCCTTTAATTCCATTGTAATTCCTATTGGAAACTCTCACGGTATGCTTTTGCGGTTTTTCACACATATAAATACTTCCTGAAAAGCTACAACTCATTTGGTGCGAGTCAAACTACTCGCGGCCGTTAAGACTGTCTCTATTAGGAACGGAAAATATTTTTGCTGGAGTGTGGCTAGACTTGCTGAATGTTCTATCGTGCCTGTGGTTTAGGACGGGGTAGAACCACCTTAAATAATTGGTGGTACGGCATGCCTGGAAGATTACGGGAAAGCACCCAGTGGGAGACCTATCTTGCAAGTTTTGAACATATTACTATACTCACTTTTTAATTATTATTGAATTAAAACATTTAAAATGTACAGCTCTGTAGACTTTTAACAATTCGGAGATGAAAATCTATAGTGCAAAATTGGCTATATTAATTAGTCAGTCATTCTTTCTCTGCTTCTGAATTGTGTGGCTTTGATTGTAGATACTAATTTTACGCTACTTTTCCACATTAAATGACCGCTTTGAACAAAATCAGTTTTTAATTACCTGTCCTGTTAAAGTTTTCCAGAGTCATATATTCTTAATGTTTTAATTCGTTATTGGTTAAAAAACAAAGTACATTAATTAGTGTATATTCAGCCTCTAATAATGAAGTTAAATATGTTTGCAGGAGAAAACATAACCAAACCAACGAAACAAACCAAACAGGTGTGAAATAAAACATCAAAGCATTGCGCAAGGCACGTATGAAACATTTTGCTTACAAACCAGTCCAAATTGAAACGAATTAAAGACATGATATGCGGAAAAAATGTCACGTGATCACAGATACAATTAATTGATTCTGCCCTAAATGTTTTGCACATATCGATTTTTTGTTATATGCAATTCACTTTAAAGACTACGCATGTATTAACGCGACTTACACGACGTCACATCCAAACAGAGGCAGGATGTCTCTGTATTCCCAACACCTTTAGCTCATCTAATAATATACTCCTATATAACGTAAAGGAGTAGGTACAGCTTAAGAAGAATAAAGGTAGTGATATTCAGTAACTAACTCCTCCGTATGGATCAGCCATACAAAGCAAATTGCCATTCAAGATATTAGACATAGTGCTTTTTATGGGAGATAAATCTAATTTCAATTTCATTTACTTAATTCACATGTCTAATTTAATTATTCACAATGGCAACTCATGGTTATCCCTAATACACTGACTATTTTTAAGGATATTTGAATTCGGAATCTTTTATCATAAGGTTTAAGCTTTGATTTAGGAAAATGACCACAAACAAACTTCTATTTTCTTTTAAAATTTCACAAATTCATTTACAAATTCGATAAGCTAGCTTCTAAACCACTAGTCAAAATTTATTTTGAAAAACTATGAAATGCAGGAGTATAGTTATTGTCTTTTCCCCGATACGTGCAGAGTAAGATGCAGAAAATGTTCCATTTAAATCCATTCAGTGGTTTTTGAATTCTCAAGGTTAAGGTTTAGAAAAATATACTTTGTGGAAAATGTGGTTTGAAACGTTGATATAAAATTTTGGGTACCTTTTTAAATATGAAAGTAATTATAATTTCTTCTCAAAAGCAGGCATTTGCATGAAAAAAGTAGCGTACAGGTAGTACTTCTAATCAAAACCGGACAATTCCATAGCAAAGAAGCGATGATTCCCTATTGATTTAGCTACTTCTACACCGATGTTTGCCTCTCTGACCTGTTCCAATTCTCGAGAGCCATATTTTTTTTGTTTTAATTCAATATAAGTTTAAAATGCGAGGACAGCAATATGTTTAGAAGTATTGCAATACAGTCTCCAACTGCGTGCTTCCACCTACCCTGTTATCATTCAGACATGCCGTACTACAGATCATTTAATCTGGGCCCATACCGTCCAAAAACACAGAAGAGATAGACCACCCAGCGAGTCTAGGCACAATACACCAACAGCACATTTCCGTCCGTGAGAAGGAGGGTGCCTTAACAGCAGAGAGCAGTTCTACTGGTACCAAATAGCTTGTAGTTTTCAGCAAGTACTTATATCTGGGAAAAAGTGTAAAATCATTCTTTGAGAGTTGCCAATGGGAATTATAACGGGTTTAAAATGTTGCTGCTGATTTCAGCGTCAGAAATTCAGTAATTAATTCTTCTGTATGCATTAACTATACAAAGTTGCTATTGAAGTCATAAAACATAATAATTTTTAATACAAGACGAACGTAATGTCAATTTCACAAAGCTAATTCACATGCCTAATACAATTATTTAAAATGGCAGCACCTTTCCCCATTGTAAGCAAGGTTATTCCTCATATACTGTTTTCACGGATATTTCAATTCTGTTTCTTATTCTTAAGCTTAGGTATCTTTAGGTAAATGACCAGTACTAGACTTCTATCTGTATATACAACACTATAAATTTATTTACTAACAAGAAAACTAATTTTTCCAAATTATTTAATCATGATTTCGTAAGTATTAAAATTGAATCAAATTAAAGATGTGTGGAAAACTTACCTAAAATGTGGGCGTGGCTCTCAATGATACTCTCTACAATATGGTGCAGCATCTTGCGTTTTAAATCATTACAATGAAACTATTTCACATATTTAAGTAATTTGTCCTGAAAAATCCCCAAAAAGTTTGCCTTATACTATTACGTACATTTTTAAAAATAAATTTTCTGAAATTCTTAAGCTATACCTACCATCTTAAGCAAACCAGATTTTTTCGTTATATACCACTCACTTTAAGGCCTACATTAACGCCTGGTATGACGTAACTTCTGAACAGAGGCAAGAGGCAAGAATCTTGTATATCACCAAACATGACCGAACCTCTCTCATGCCATTATTTTAAATCATACCATAACACTTATAGTTTCGTACGACAACCCTCGGGAGTAGACAAACTATCTGGAGACAATAAGGGGAAAGTAAAAATAAATAAAGTCACCATCAAGACCATAAGCTCCGTAATTACCATCGCTATAGCTGCCTTAACCACAACACCACCACCCGCAGCACCATCACCGTCAACAACATTAACATCACTGTCACAACTACACCACTACCACACGGATTCAAACCCGGCGGAGGACAATGGGTTTTTTCGGGCGTAAAAATCCTTAGCATGGCTTTCTAAGGAAGGGAAGTAAAGCCGGTGGTCCCGTGTCGTAGGTTTACGGCACATAAATGAACCTCATGCCCAATAAAGAGACCTCTGAGCAAAATTACCAGTATCTCACGACCAGTATAGAATCGCACGCTAAGGACCACAGCAGTTGAAGAGTGGTACCGAATTAGAGTAAAAACATTGAAGATGTACGTATATATGCGGAAAATAGCATTAATTGCGCTCAAAAATCTCTAAAACACACTCCAATCCTATGAAATGTTTGAAATGCCTGTAGTAGTACCAAAGTGCCCGTAAATGTGCCCAAAATGCCCAAGTAGCACCTCTAAAATACCCGCATATAACTCTAGAATACAGAAAAGCACAGTAAAACCTAAAAAATGCTGTATGAAAATATCCACAAACTACTGAAAAAGCAAAGCAATTATGTTGAAACATAGTAGGATGGCTATAAAGCACCAAAAATGTCTGTAACTAAGTGGAATTTGCCTTCAGTTGGCCCAAAGTGTTTTCTAAGCCTCTAAAAAAGTCGGACGAGTGCCCAAAAGGCCTCTATTGCACAAAATACCTACACCAGTGCCCAAATTGTCGGCGAAGTTCTCCAAAAGATCTGTAATTATGTCTGAATTGCCCATAAAGGTGACCAAAATGCCCATAATAGTTTCAAAAATGTCCTCAAGTGTGCCTGTAAAAGTCCCAAAAATGCTTTCGAGGTGTCTAAAATACATGTAGGAGTACCTAAAATGCCAGAAAATGTGTCCAAAACGACAACTAAAATGACACAATCTATTGTAAAGACAAAAATATTGCAAAAACAAGAGAAAACAGCTGTATCGCACAGTAAATTGCCTGTAAATACACACAGTGCTTCCTTAAATATATATGAAATATACGTAAAATCTACCGTTAGGACGTTAAGGTGATATACAGATGCTTGATTTGAATGATAAGAGGGACTGTCTGGGCTAGCTAAAGTTAGGTTAACGTGGGTGAAGTCTAGGTTGTGTTAGGTATTAAGACGATACAACAGATGACGAGACGATGGTGTAGGTTGTGTTAGCATGATGGGCATTAGGTTAGGGTATAGTTTGGTATGATAGAATAAATGATGGAGGAGAGTCTAGGTTACGTTTGGTGTTATGAAGATAGAAGAGATGACGAGAAGATGGCCTAGGTTGGATTTGCATGTCCGGTTAGTTAATGTTAGGATAGGTTATAGCAGGATAGAAGCGATTATTAAAGGACGGTCTAGGGTAGAATTGGCTTAGATATATTTGTCGCCAAAAGGTTTTACATCAGACATCCTACATACGTCGTACATCAATTAAATCACACAATGTACCTTCCAAAGCGAACATATATACGCTCATACACTGTTGTCCATCTCCAAATGAAAGCTAAATTGAAGGGCTTGGTGAAAGAACCAGGTGGCTCCATCGCACCTCATTTTGAGTTTATCAAAGGAATTTAAATAAAAAATTCAGTTTTGTTTCCATTAGTTGCTAAACTTGATATATTGATAGAACTGAGTTGCATAAGCTATCTTGCATTGAAATTAAAAATATATTTCACTAAACGTACCTGTACGAATTTTGAAGGCGTTGTAGCTAGCTGGTTTTTTCGTCAAAGGCACACATTTTGTAGGTTTCGGCTCTGTTTAATGCCAGATTCTCAGGTGATTAAACAAACAAGCATATTACATGTTTAAACAGGTTCTAATTAAAGAAATGGGTAAGATATAACTAGAATCACCTAACCATTACAAAGTATATAGCTCCTAAGGTTATTAAGTCTTAAAATATATAAAATATAATTCAACATTCTTTTAATAAGCACAGAAGTACATCTTGCGCAGATGCTGAAGCTCTTTAGCCATCATCTGACTCGGATAAGATGCTGGTTCCACTGTGACAATTTTTCAGATACCAAAGCATTGTAAAACCACATGTCGGATGGGGGAACATATTATATTGCTACTTCATCACGTCACGAAACTTGGCTGCCACAATTACAAGTGCACCTTTATGGAGGTATTCTGTAGGGAATAAAACATGAATAATGGAGCTTTTTAAGGAAAACTCTGACATTATCAGTCAATTTAATGTTTAGCTACACTGAACCACTTCTTACTTATATTTAGAGTATTTATTTTATCTTGAGAGTTTTTATCTTAGAGGTCTTTACTGGGTGATAGCTAACTTCTCTTTGTGCATGTTGAGGACGCTCCTTTTGAATAAGGGCTTGAAATTCCCTGCGAAATCTGAAATCATGTTCTGAGTAACCAGAATCACAAATCTCTTGGAGCTTGCACGAATAATCTTATGCCAATAACTTGGCACATACGCTCTCTCATGTTTTCTTTTCAGTATTTCGAACAGTCCAAAAGAGCGGTCACAGGGCAAAGAGTTGTGTCCTGGTTCAGGGTAATAATGTTGTATGTTTCTATATTTCCTCTGTTGCACCTGCGTCAAAGTACTGCATGAGCGTATAGTTTTGATCTGCGCACTACAGTTGTCAGAAATTATTACAAGGTCAGTGACGTTCTTCTCAAGTATATTGTTTAGAAAATGATGGATGAAACTCAAAACTTCATTCTGACCCTTTCCTCCAGCACCTTCATCATACATACAAATATAGCTTTTTTGAGAACTAGCAACATTAATTCCGAAGATGTACTCCCAAATTTGACGACTATAAAAGACATCACTTGCAGGAACTTTTGAAAGTTCAATATTTTGTTGTTAGTCAAAACACATTGTTTCACAACGATCATTCTCTTTTGTTAGTTTTCACTTTTCTTTCAGGATACTGCAAAATACCTCAGCTATTCGCAGATGTAGGAGTTTTTCTGTTCTAAGTTTCCTTTTTTGCTCTTTAGACTCTGCAGATCTTAATTGTTGTCCAAGTTTTCACACTTTCGACAAGAATCCTACGTGCTTCCCAAAGCACATGTTAAAATGTGAGACAAAATATCTGTATTAAACGTCGTACGATATTATGGATTTCACCACCATTCCTGATTGGAAATTGAAGTATTTCTCTGGCTCATGCATTTGCAAATAGAATGAATACATCTTATTTACATTCAGATCTGCTGCCAAATAGTACTTCTTTACGTTATCTGTACGACTGTAATGAGACCGCCTCATGGGGAAACTTCTGATATGCTGGTCAACTTGAGCTATGCAGTTTTCAGAAATAACGTGTGGCCAATTTCCGTGCTTTCCTCGCAAGTCAAGTGGGCCTGTAATATTCTGCAGCAAGAGTTTCACAGGACATTCAAGTCTGCTTTTGTTAATCCCATGTATTCTGCAGAATGCTGGTTTGCATACCACGCGTTACATAGCCCCTTCCCTCACCTAACAAAAGAGAGAGAAATATTACCATATTATAACCTAAAAAGTCACTTATTATGCGGTGTGACAATGGTAAATATTCCTTCTTACTGTTAATATTTTGCTCTCTTACCTTGTATAAGTAACTGTGTCCCGGATGGATTTTTCCACAATAATTTTGACGTCGTCTAACTATATTAGTACTTTTATTAGCCCACACAAATACTCATATTGCGGATATTTAGCGTCAAGTTAGTTAAATGAAACTAGACGTTTCTGCTTCATGCCATCGGGTAAAGTCGCGAAATTTACTTTTGGCACTCATACACTGGCCAAAAGGTACGGGCGGGAAGGGATTTATCTGTCTTAGTATTATAAGCCACAACTTTGTTTCTCTTCATGCTTTGTACATTTCTTGCCCAGTTCCTTGGATTATGCTTTATTTTGCTTGTCTTCATAGCGTCATCACTTTCGAACTCAGAACCTTCAGAAGGTACAAATTCACTTTCTGAACTAGAAAAGTCACTCGCGTCATTTATACCCACCATATTAACGACCTGAATGGTGTGGGAGGCTCCTGCTAGCACTGTATCTTGGTGTACTACTAGCCATCACGTATGGCCACCTACAGAGAATACGAGAACTATTTAGTGAGCAACCAGGCAGCTCCAGGAGCTGTGTGTTTCATCCGCCTAATACATGACACAAATAGCTCCTTTCTCACCCAGCGTGGTTGTTCTATGGAACCATCTGTTTCTTATATCAAATGAAAGAGCATTATTTTTCTTTCCAGGATTAATATGTTACTCATTTTGGCCCAAAAGTGGACCTACATGTTTTTTTCACCAAAACCTTTAATTGGTCCTAAGATTTGCCTCGAACACCTGCAACCCCCTACCCTCACTCAAGCACCTCTTTTAAAATTCCCTATCTCTGCGCTCGCGGTATCCTTAATATTGTCACGTATGTCATCAGCGAAGGCATATAACTTATATTATTTTGAGAATATTTCATTGATGATTTCAAGTCATTTAAGTACTGCTCAGTACGTTAGTCGCACTTAAACCAAACTTTTGATATTGCTCTACCTTCTGATCCTTAAACCTACGTCCTCAAGTCACATCCCCTGGTTGTGACATTATGTTGGAGGCGCCGGTCCCTAAATCTTTTAACACTAGGGACTTGGTTCGATCTCGTACCTCTAAATTTTAATCGCTCACGAAAGAGTTATAGTGGATCCGCCGATCTCTGCATGTTTTACTGTCAGAGACGTGATTTCGATCTCGCACCTGTCTGTTAAATTTTCCCGGTGTAGTTCTTGTAATTTAGTTTCATACTAATATGATTAGATTGAACGCACCAGTCTCTTCATCTCGTTTTTCCCGATAAGCAGATGTTTATTTTTCGCCTGTGTCATTGCCGATTATTCGGGTTTACGTACAGGATTATTTTCCATTTTCGAAGTATTTGGTGACGACAGCACCTTCTATCCTTTTGCTTTACTAATGGCTATGGTTTTCTTCAATTGCTTTACAGCAAAGTCACACCACAATGGCTACAAATTATGCTTCAGCCAAAACATTGCTTCTAGAGTATTCCGTAACTGTGAATGAGGAACCCCTTGCTCGGTCAGATTTGAACCCAAATCTATTTACAAAAATACCATATTATTATCTCACTGCTGAACAGAAACGTTTACGTAGCAGGGAACTTCATAAAGAATCTGCAGCTCCTTCTCGTCAGAAAAAGAAAGCAGAAATGCAGGCGCTCCTAGCAGTAGAGAAATACAGTAGAGATCGAAAATGCCAAACTCTGGGCAACGATTGTTGCTCTTCTTTGGGAAATTCGGCACCTGAAGTGATTATTCACCAGACTTTTAAGAAAGAGGGAGTTATTACTTAAATAGTGCTGTGACGATGCCATCTTAAGTTCTAGAAATTGATGTTGAATTACACAGGTATATATGTCTTTGTTATTATTGAATACGCGGTCTAAAATTATATGCACTATGCACCCAGGTACACTTAAACAGTATGTTTTTTTCCTCTTTTTCACTCAAACCGACATAACTGAATATGATACTATTATTGTAAGATACTGATCAGGGTGGTGCGACTCTCTGAATTCAAAACAACCACGCTTATTATTTTTTTTAGCAACAAGGTATTATGACTGACTTGTCGTTCAGGTTTATGGGTTTCTTATGGTGTGCTTTCTGTATTCTTGCTTTGTGGTTTAGCAGTGCTGACCTTAATAAAGCAGGCGGTATACAATGTGGATTATGGACCTACCTCTCCATCACACCTTCTTTGTATCACAGGAATGGAAAATATCAACTTAAATCCACTAGGGATAAGATCGGATATTTTTCTAGCCTCCTTCTGGCTTATGAAATGTTTGGTACCCATTATTCTGTAGAGTTTCATTTGAACATTGAATTGATTCCACATACCTTCTATGAAACACTCTTTCGAATTGGTAAGCTTATAAATGCTGGGAATCTTGAACTTTGTCAATTTCAAGGGAAAATATGGACATACGTGATTCGTGGGCGGCTGTTTCCACATGTGATGGTCTGAGAGAATTTAATTATGATACTAATGAAGTATTATGTTTTTGGAACCAAATTTCTTTTAAAGACGGTGTAAATGAAATTCCTTGTGTTTTACTACTCACATGCCAATTAATCATAACAGAACCTGTGTTTTCTCACGATTCACTGAAAACGATTACCCGGTGGTTTATAAGGTTACTCATGTCAGATAGAACATAAAACGCAGTATCAGTGACACTGAAGTACCTGTTGGACACACGAAAGAGCCACAGGTTGTGGAATTGTTCTTTGTCGTAGGCTTTACCCTTTACTGGCAGTTGTCGTTACGTAGAATAAGTATCAGCCAGCATTGCTGACATATGGTCAATCTTGTTGACGCTCTGTATGCCCATTAAATATATCAACTGCCCTGATAGGTGTCATTGTTTGGTCACAGTATACTTACATACATATTAGCGATGACAATTATCAGGTACTAAATAAACTTTTCGGCTATCGTCACGAAAATTTGGCCCTAGTGTATGCGCTGTTGCTCGCCGCAATTAAATTTCGTCGTGGTGTTGTACGTCAGGCATACCCATCCTCGATGTGTACTTATGAACATTATGTTCCAATAATAAATGCTGATGTAGAACATGGGTAGTTTATTAAGGAGAGATCGAGTACATTTGTTTTTTTGCGTTTATATGGGAAAGGATAGGGAAAACGAGGCTAGATGCAGCGGTTCACGGAGGAAAGTGCGTTTATATGGAGGAGATACGGAATACGAGGCTGATGCTAGGCTAGACAGGCGTTGAAGGAGAGAAATGCGTTTATATGTGAGAGCCGTGAAAAACGGAGAGAGAGATCCTACGCTAGGAGAGAGCTGAAAGAGGGTGAACTTCGTTTATATAGGAGAGGTAGGGAAATTATGGTAGGTGTTAGGGATTCTGGTTAAAAAAACTGCCATGCTAAGAACCGCATTATTCAAGAACTTTAACAACAAAAAGTCTAAGTATAGATCATTTGTATGGTATTCGAAAACGGGTCTTTAGTGGAAAACCCCCCTAAGTCAGTAGTAGAGAATTGCGCGTTGGCGCACTTAATATGCACGAATGTGTATTCATGTGCTGATTATACTTCCCCACTTCCTGTCACACCACTGGTACCTTTTGATTGCAGCTGGGGTCATAACGTTTGCTGAGTATAATTAAAAGCTTGACAGGCAAGCAACATAAGTTGTCCATCACCTGTAAAACTGAACAATAGTATAATAAACTATGCTATTGTAACAAAGGAGCAGACGTTATTGTCTCCATTCCATTTCGGTACACGTGTACTTTTAGGAAGGTCACCCTCACCTCCAGCCACATTGTTTGACAAACACGTGCAAAATAACAATATAGTAGGCTTGTGTTAAGCTATCAAAAGAGGGAATAACAAAGGATAAGATACTATTGACTTCCTTCTACTGTCCTTCACAAGTGTTCGTTAGGAAGCCCACACCTGTAGCAATCCCCATCCCCCAGGCACATTGTTTGACTGTGGGAAAGGAGTAACAGACCAGTTCCTACGGGGAGAAGAATCATTTACCTGCTAGACCATAAATTCCACCCCGCTCAACCCCACCATCCTGGTGCCGACTTTGGCCTAGGGAGACAATCATTATATTGGCAGTAGCTCTCTGCGTATGTGCAGGCGAGACTTCTGGAAGACCTACGGACATCCCCGAAAATAGATATACACGATCGTGATAATTTTAACACTTCCACCAAGGACACGATCCTGCAGGACAACCTACGAGAATCACCGAGCATAGTTATAATGTTCTAACTCACTGTTTCTACTTCTATTGTCTCTTTCAAACAGCGATATCAAAATGTATTTAACATATATCATTACCTATATTAAACCACCGTGTATACGGAGAAAAAACACAGACAATTTTGTATACAATCCAAGACATAGCTGAGGGTTAGCTCGAGCGAGTCTCCCTATATTTGGTGAAAATAAGAATTGTGGGCAGTAATTTAAACGATTGTGGAAATACTTTTAATTGTGGATAAGACTTGCAGTTTAAAAATACTTGAATCCTGTATGCATTAACAGCATCAAGCCTATTTTCTCTGGAGTAAATGATGAAAATAAAGAGACTTTCATTTAAACAATAAAGAAAATTTGCATAACCTAACCATTGCAAGTGTAATGTCATCTGCAGGAACGATGAGTTGGAGTAGGAAAGTACTTGAATTTTACGATAAAAATAATAAAAAAGACATAAAGGTATGTCTTTACATTGTGCTTTATTCATTAAAAACTCCTTCATTCCTAATGAAAACTAAATCCTTACATTACAATAATTAGTTTAAAATACAAGCTGCATCGCATGAGTCAGAGGCTTGCATGTGGATATTTTATCATGAATTATTAAACAATACAATGAGATCTGTGCAGTGAAATTTGCACTAGGTTAAGTTTCTATTCTAATGACGACAGCTGCATTTACAAATTCCTCTGTTTGATTCGAGCAATCTACAAGAAATATACGGGCATATTTAAGAAAATCTTTTGTCTTCAATAAAGGTTATTTCTCTTTTCCATAATAAGAGCTTCAGTACATATCATACAATGATGCAAATCTCGAGTTTCCAAAGTCCAATCTCATATCGTGATAAGGATAACATTCACTATTAAGATAAAGCCTCAAATTGGTTAGTTACAATGATCAAAAAGGGAACTAACTTTAGATGCATTACTCGACCTTAAAGTCCGAGCGCCTAAAATGACAAATCTCGACTTCTCCATTTTTGATAATGTGGCGACATACCAGGTAAATGCTTGTGGCACGGCAGGCTAAGTATGCAGACCTACGGTCCTAAATGGGTGAAACAGAGTCTTATCCGGCTTGGCAGTCTTGAGGATTTCAAACTTTTCAGCATCAGAATTTCGAATTAATAGCATTTTTCCCTTGATTCATACAAGTTTAACAGCAGCATTCCCCCACTTTCCTTCATAATAGCTGATACTAGTCGCGCTGCCAACTTTTCGCCTAATGTAGCATCAGATGATTGCACTCCTTTCCACGCCTTTTCATCCCAGATCTTGTGTGTAGTGTTTCTCGAACCAGAGTCCTTATGCTGGGCGTACGCAGTGTCGTGAACATTGCACGCTTTGTCTAATGGGTTGATTCCAGGGTCTCCTCTCTTTAATTTTTTTCTAGCTTTGTCCCAAGTCCGCAGTATCTGTAACCGGGCAAATGTGCTTCAAATGGTAGCAGGCAAATGAGAGAGTTAATTAAACCGGAACTTCTTGCTATCTTAACCCCCTTAGCTCTCTTGGTATACTAATTGATTTTATTGCTGCATAGATCTTTTATACTCTGCCATTGCTTCCGTTCATTAGCATATCAAGATTGCTCGCTGCCTATTCAGGCGCTAGAGTTTGAAAGCGACTTTAGACACGAACTTCATGGAAAGCTGTTTCCTGATAATGTTAGAACACTAATTCTAGACAGCTCTAGCGTGTAACCGCCTCACGCTAAAACGTTAACCCACTCACGCAAAAAGATAACCCATTTACGCTAAAAAGGTAACCAACTCACGCAAAAAGGTAACCAACTCAGGCTAAAAAGGTAACCAACTCACGCTAAAAAGGTAACCCACTCACGCAAAAAAGGTAACCCACTCACTAAAAAGGTAGCCCACTCACGTAAAAAGGTAATCCCACTCACGCAAAAAGGTAATCCACTAACGCAAAAAGGTAACCCACTCACGCAAAAAGGTAACCCACTCACGCTAAAAAGGTAATCCCCTCATGCAAAAAGGTAACCCGCTCGAGCTAAAAGGGTAACTAGCTCACGCCATATACGTGGCCAACGTTCTCGTAGATAACACATGTAATTCAGATAGTATCAAGGATATTTATATTAATTCGGATAGTATTACAATGAGGAGACGGCGCGGCTGAGCACGAATTTCACAGTGTCATAGACAGACAGATTTCTGTATTTGAGTGCAGCACAACTCCGTATGGTTTCACAGACGATTCAGTGGTATTGTTGGTATTCAGAATGATCAAAGTAGTATTACAGGATTCGCGATAATTTTGATCAGCGATTTCTAATATGGCCATTTAAGTTAATTTTCATGTGATTCGGGTAGTATGATAGGCATTTAACTCATTTTAACGGGTCATGCAGATAGCATCACAGGTTGCACTACCTTTATATACCTTTTTCTACACATTACAAGCTTTTATATGTTAAACAGTTAGTATGTGAGACGGTAGGTGTTAAACATTGAGGGTATATAGAAGTGACATAAACTAGCGCATCTGCATGGTTGAGTAGATATTATAACATCTCTAGTCAGCTTTACTGTTTTATATGCTTACATTTTTTTGTTCGATTGTAGCAAATTTATCAGTTCAATCATTGCTTCATTAAACAAGGATTGTAAGGTTAGTCGTCTCTCTTCTGTATCTAGACTTGATATTATCACTAGGATTTGCTCCTAATGGCAGGGTTACAGCCTCCCCTTCTATCTTCTTTTTTCTTCACCAGGTGTATGCTAGGCATATACAAAACGCGCGAGTAAATTCAATTTTTTAAGATTGTAGACTCGTGGAGAAAATCTTCGTTTTCGGGTTACATTCCCCTAAGCATTGTTTATAATGCTGTAATGCCCATATGCATATGTAGCTATTCCATCATCGGCAATAATTCGTTTATCATCAAAGGGATTCAATGTAATTTCATTGACTTGCACTGTGGTAACAGCGCGCTTTCGTGATAGGATCAGATTCATAGGCGTTCTGATGATTTCACAGGTTTTAAGACAGTCAGTATAGTGTCTTATGCAATTTACTGCTTACTAGTGGTACGTTTTATACTTTTAAACTTTTTTATCGTCCATCCTTGAATATCTAAGCCATACATCTTAGGTCGTAGTACAAGAAAGCGCAGGATGAATTTGCTATTTGCCTCATCTGTAAATTTTCCCAGCATCTTTTTATTCTCAGTAGAGTGGCATATATGGTTGACAGGGTAATCTGCCGTATTCATATGCTCAAGAAAACGTAGCTTGTCATGGTACTCATCTTCAGTTGTTACAAGATGAATGAATGAATCAGTATCCAAGTACATGAACTTCAGGGTTTTAGCTCCGTAACATGTTAACAACACTTCATAATGATAGTGATACATTAATGTCTAGCAGATGTCCAAAACACTCATACCAATGTATATAGGCGGCTTGTTGAAAACAATCTGACGAGAGGCCATATGTACAGCAGTTAGATTGTAGCATATATTGTCCTATCGATAAACGTAGGCTTGGCAATCAATTTTTCCAGTGTCTTCTCATTGCTAACCAGTCGGTTAGGGTTCTCCATAGCTTTCCAAACATGGCATTGTTGAACAGTTTGTAGAGATGCTTCACAAAATCATTTGCAGCTTGTCGTAGTCTGTTGCTAAATTCAACATAAGGCTTTAATCATTGAGACCGTTGAAGTTGTAGCACACGATGGAGTTTTGTTAGCCGTAACCCATGATTAAGAGCTTGCTTCAAAGCCATGTAATGTAATACAAACTTCTTTTGGGATCCGAGATGAGGTATCAGTTACTTTGTATTCGTGTCCTTGGGCTACATACACTTAGACGGAAAAGGTAGATCGTTGCGTAGATCGTGAAGTTCTGCGGGATACTCGATGTCAACTTCTAATATGTACCCATAAGGATCATATTAGTCTTTCTAAGTTGATTTCTTCAGATGAAACCCACTGAAATCCACCATAAGCGAGGGTGTGGCACATTACCCAACCACATTGGTTTTTACCGTCCTCGTACGTAATAAATTGGGTTGGTCTCGACGGATCAAACTTCTCCATATACATGTTATTATCCTCTGCATACCGATGGGAAACTTGGCATAAACCACCTCTTATACCTGATTCCACCATGAGTAGTTAATCATAATCTTGTAGCAGTTCCAGCTGAATTCCTGTATACAGTAACATAACATCATATGTAAGTCCTGGAGAGGTAAAATAATGTGCTCAAACAAACTTGTGTGTATTGAGGGTTTACTCTCTAAAGGTCTCAAAGACATAAGCTAGAAGGATATCTGAAGTTAAGTAGAGGTTGCTGTATTCGCCCAGGTTTCTCACATTAAACAGCTCCCATACATTTCTAGCATGATCGAAGAAAGTATCAGTATTTTCTTCTTAATTTAATCTATTGTAGGAGTCCTTAGGAGGCAAGCAAGTCTCGTTCTAAACATCTCAGGACGTGACAAAAGCATATGGAAATACGCCCTTACGAGTCATCAACTTCAATTTGTCTTCTCCGAAATACTTTTGTGTTTGAGGATATAAGGTTAGGTTTTTTACAAAATTATCCAAGCCGGTACTTAGGAATCGAAAACTATCCACGAACCGAAGCTTTATATGACCTACATACTTGGTGAATGAGATATAGCTTTCTTCAGAGCTAGGAATTACCTCCACCCAATCGCTTGTACAACCCAGCTCCTTGACAATGAAATAGGAGTCAAATCCACTGAGGTTGTGCATGAAGACTGGGATATATTTCGTTGTTTTGGAGGCTAAATTACATTCATTATGTAGACTTCCACAATATTCACCAGTGATGTGATCATGGTCGCGGACTTTGTAGTTCTGTCCTGTAAAGGCTTTTCTACACAAGTGGCATCCCATAGAAGTGTCGAAGTCCTTCTGCTGTTGATCTGTAAGTTTCAGCGGCTTGGCAGATTGGTATATATTATGAATCATTGTTGCAAGAGATGTCAGGTACAGCATAAACATCCGGCCAGCATCATAACCACGGTATACATAAGGATACTTAGGAATACCAGTTTCAATGTGTTCAACACTGGATGACGTCTTCACGTAAACACAGAAGCTCATTGGTGTGTGCTCTTGAAAGGGGCTTAAATAGGAAGTTTCAGGATAGGGTATACAAGTATGACATTGACTGAGAATATTCTCAAAATGTGCATAGATGACATAAGGTGGTTTCAACATCCTCTCTACATTTGTAAACTGTACAATTGATTTCTCCTTGGTAGGCATAACTACTCTTGCAACACCGTGTTGAATACAGATGGCTGCATGTTCTTGAAGTTTTTCCAGCCCACTTCGTCCATATCGATGACCACATGTGTAAAACAGCGCTTACATGTATAAACGTGTCCATTAGGCTTAGTTTTCTGGCGCGAACGAGCTTCTCAAAATTCTCTATATATACATAGTAATGTTTTCCAAAACTGTCACTCAATAGTAGCAGGTCACGGTGTTCAGATAGTTCAGTCTCAACAACGTTATCGGATAAACTTCGTGCTTCTCATCTAGCCCGAAGACGTTGATAGACATACTGTTAAACTTCTGAAAATTAGATATTTGAGAAAGTGCAGCAGGATAGAAAATCATCTGAAGTCGTACTTATCTTGAAGCTACTTGTATTTGCTAACGCATTGCTCATCCTTTTTAACATATTTAGCTAATACAGAATACATGAAGCATTTTTCATCGTAAAAGTTCTGGATTTTTATACACGATTCTTTAGCTCCGACAGAAGGTGTTAGTGAAATGTAGCCACTTTCTCGTAACGGATTGCACTTGTTGATACAAAGTCTAACCCAGTGCCCAGTTGCTACCCTTAAGCTGTGATTCCTCTACTTCAGTATCCAATTTCTTGTATTTCGCTTCCAGCGATGAGTCCAGATCCGTTTCTAGAAACAAAGGCTTATTCCCTGATTTAAATGTTTTGTCACAGGTTTCTCAATACTGTTTACAAATCGGCACTCAGCTAGCAGATTAATCTTTACGCTCTTGTAAATATTAAGCTTTTTATGTACAGTCTGGATTGTCCGTTGTTTTGCCTTATTCAGGAACATATTAGGTCATTTGTTGAATTGCATCGCATAAAATACGATTTCAATCGTCCTTCGAAAGATGCCTCGTATTCTTTAATATCACAGTCCTCCATTTTTGATAATAACTAATGTTTAGTAGGCTTCAATCTGCTTTTCCTCTGAGGACTGATTATTTCACATACATCTTCGTGGCGCTGTCCCTTATAGCCAACAGTGAAGGTTATATTACAATGCTTGCTTTTGAAGAGTTACTTGCAGCTCATCTGATGCCTTCTCTTCTCATAACCTCAGAGGAATTTCTTCCCGCATTTACTACAAGAGTATCCTGATGCACTAGGAATTATATCCTTATATGCAGAGTTCGTCATCCTTATTCTTGAGGTAATAATGAATTAATCTCTGTTCAATGAAATGTAGACCTCTTCACTTTGATAACAGCTTATAAAGCGGATTATTCTTGGAGAGAGCACTATGTTAACACCTCTAGACTCATTAGCACAGTAAATACTAGTGACTGAAGGTATCCTAATTATAGAGGTGACAGGGACCTTGTTAGAAGAATCAGATACTGAGTTTTTAATAATAAAACGATGATTAATGACAATACCTTTTATATTGAATTACGTGTTTAAACAGGCGTTTGAGTTTGTTAGCACGTTTTCACGAAGTTTCGGGTTCGCAGAGCAAGGTGCAGAATGTGTTGAGTATTTATATCAATATTCGGGAGTGACTGTAGCTCTTTGTGCCGGTTCGTGTGCTTGAAGGAAGTGTTAGAATATGTTGTGCGTGTGTAGCTGCTTGTTTTTCCGTGATGCTCGTGTATGTTTATGATATTTTGTGTGTGCGTGCTTGTGTGTGCGTGCACTGGTGTATGTGTGTTCGTGCGCACGTACGTGCTGTGTGTAGGAGTGAGAGCTACTGTTTATCTGCGTACGTGTCTGTTTCTGCACAAGGGTGTGTAGCTACTTGTTCCGCTGTGTTCGTGTATGTTTATATACATATGAGTGTGTGTGTCTGTGTCTGTGAATGCATATCTGTGAAGGAACCCCATGCTTTTATTACTTTCCTGGTCGACGTATGCACCTATATTTAATGAATTTAGAGATTTTAAAAATTTAATTGGTATATCTAACATCATTTTTGCCTATCCTCTATATGTTTTCTTGTTTTTATATACTCCCAAACCAATTGTGAAGTGACTTAAGCAATTAAATACTGATTAAGCGGTTAATTTCTGATATTTCACTCACATCAGTGTGTTTTAATGATATAACATGAACGTTGATCAAACATTTAATTCAACTCTAAACCATAGCATAAAACCTATTTTCTTGTATACCAAACATATTAGTGCTCTGCGCGTACTACCCTCAGCCATATAACCTCACATCCAGAGACATGATGTCTTACTCTCTCAAAAACGTTTAAGCATGCTTCATTACTACCTATCACATCAACAAGAGTAGTATTGTCAAACGCCCATTCCATCAGATGTTTCCACTCAAAGCCTACCCCAACCACCGCCACCACTACTACCACCACCACCACCACCACTACCACTACCACCACTACCGCCCATTACATGAAAGTTATCTCCATCTCTATTACCACAATATTTCAGGTGTGGACGCTTAAAAGATGACGTAGAAGATTTTCTCCCTTATTTAGTTAAATGCATGTATATCTGCATTATTTCATGTTTTCATTCCCTTTTCAATACTTCCTTCCAAACTTTCCTTTATTTTCCAAGAATCAGTAATACAGTATAACATTCCTATACCCCTAATACTCAGCTATCGCAGAAAAGCCATTACATTTCACTACAGGCACAAGCAAAGTAATTTTTCCAAAGTTACACAGATTTTAAGCTTCTGGAATCGAGCCTGCAATGCTTAATAAATGCGTTTTAGTAATTTAGCTCCCCCGTATCAGCATCCATCATATAATTTTTACTCCAAGCTTGTATGATTTATAGTCTTGAAGTTATGTGAAATCACCCCTTCGGGATTCGATCTGAGTACTTTAAAGCATTTTTTCTCGTGATAACGATATTTCGGGTTAGGTACTCTGTTTACTTTTTATTTTACGTGTCTAAATTATGCCATAGGCTATTAAACCTGTACGTGTGTGCGCGAATGTGCGCGTGCACTGGTGTAGGTGTGTATGTTTGTAGGCGTATGTGTGTGTGTGTGTGTAGATTTTTGTAGACGTATGTAAGCGTGTGAGCATACGTGTGTGTGCGTGTCTGTGTGCGTGCGTGTAATGGCTTGCGTGTGTCTGTGCGTGCACTGGTGTATGTTAGTAGGCGTATGTGTGTGCGTGTGTAAGTATATCGGTGTATGTATGCGTATGTGTGTATGTAATGGCTCTGTGTATGTGTACATGTATATATGAATGCCTGGATGTATGCAAGTCAAGAAGAAAGAAAGAGATACATAGAAAGAAAGAAACAAAAAGAGAGAAGAAGAAACAAAAAATAAACAATCGTGTCTGGGCATCGGGATACCTAAGTATACACCAGAGTTTAATGTAAATAATTATATCTGTTAAATATATTTTAATCAAGCCGCTCATAGTACCATAGCTTAATATTTATTAAGCATTAGAGTTTCGCAGGGTAAGATTCGAACTAGGACCTCAGAGAACTAAGATTACCCTTCATTAAAGATCGTAATGATATATCAAAAATTAACATGATTTAACCTACTTGACTAATTTCCTAAATTTGAATAGTTATTAAACATTAATGTTTCACTACGTTAAGACTCAAACGCGGACCTCTGAATCCCCGAGAACACCCTTTCATTAATCAGGGTAAAGGTATAATAAAGTTTTACCCAATCGAAGTAACAGTTTTTCATTATCAATTAAACATTAAACTTTTGCCTGCAGTAAGACTCGAAGACAAGCCTAAGGATATCTAAGTATACACGGTATTTAATATAGGTAGTTATATATGTTAAACACATTTTTGGTATCGCTGTTTAAAAGAGACAATAGAAGCAGAAACAGTGAGTTAGAACATTGTATGATCGGTGATTCTCGTACGTTATCGTGCAGGATCGTGTGCTTGGTGGAAGTGTTAGACCTTTCACGATCGTGTAATTTATGTTCGGCGATGTCCGTAGGTCTTCGAGTAGTCTCGGCTGCATATGCGCCGAGAGAGCTACTGCCGATAAAATGAATGTTTCCCTAGGGCAAATTCGGCGCCAGGATGGCGGGGTGGAATGTATGGTCTAGCAGGTAAATGATTCATGTTTCCGTGAGAACTGGTTTCTCACTCTTTTCCCACAATTAAACAATGTGGCTGGGGGGCGGGCGTTGCTACATGTGTGGGATTCCTAACCAACACTTATGAGGGACAATAGAAGGAAAACAATAGTAAATGCTCCTTTGTTATTCCCTCTTTTGTTACACAACACAAGCCTGCTCTATTGTTATTTTGCACGTGTTCATCAAAGAATGCGGCTGGAGTCAGGGGTGGCCTTCCTAAAAGTACACGTGTATGGAAATGGAATGGGGACAATAACATCTGCTCCTTTCTTAAAATATTATAGTTGATTATATTATTGTTCATTTTGACAGGTGATGGACAACCTTAATTGCTTTCCTGTCAAGCTTTCCATTATACCCAGCAAACGCTATGACCGCAGCTGCAACCAAACGGTACCAGGGGCGTGGTAGGTGGTGGGGGAGGTCTAATTAGCACATGAATACACATTCGTGCATATTAAGTGCGCCAGATCGTACAATTCCCTACTACTGACTTAGGGGATTTTTCCACTAAATATCCCTTTTCGAATACGATACAAATGATCTATCCTTAGACCTTTTTGTTGTTAAAGTTCATGGATAATGCGGTTCTTTGCATGGCAGTTCTTTAACCAGTATCCCTAACACTTACCATAATTTTCCCTACCTCTCTCATATAATCGCATTTCCCTCCTTCAACCCCTGTCTAGCCCAGCATCAGCCTTTGTATTCCCTATCTCTCCCATATGAACGAATTTTCCTCCGTGAACCGCTGCATCTAGTCTCGTTTTCCCTATGCTTTCCCATAAAAACGCAAAAAACTGCGCTCCCTCTCTCCTTAATAAGGTGCTAACATGAGGACCTAGTGGCAGCAACGATAGCATATGAACTAGGTCATAGGTTTGGGATGAACCATTACACTGGTTGTGGTCAATGTGAACACTGTTGTGTTATGGCCGGATCTATACGTTCCGGCCTACCAAGTGCACCCCTATAACCTAAAAGAATTAAATGATTCTTTAAGTCATCACATTGATTCTTGCCTTTACAATACACCATTAAGTATATATTCCATTCCGGTTTTCGGTAATCATTTTGTTGAACCTGGAGAAGAATCTAACGATGACAATCCATGTTGTAATTCATCGACATGCTTGTTGAATCCGAATGCTTCTTGTTGAACAGGGGATTGTTGTGATTCTGAAACATGTCATCCAAAAGAACTAAGCACATTATATCGTAACGCAACCATTGAATGTGATCTTTCCGAATACTGTATCTTAGATTATTGCCCTGGCGATGCTTTTAAAATTGACGGTATTCCTTGTAAGGAAGGGCTAGCATTTTGTTATCAAGATTCATGTAATACACATACAGATCAATGTCAAGCATTATGGGGTACCACAGCGAAAAGCACGGATAATAACTGCTATGAAAACAATGATCGCGGAGATATAAATGGCAATTGTGGCTATGATCGGCTTTCTAAACTGTATATTGGATGTAAACCGGAAGATGTGTGCTGTGGAATATTGCAGTGTAGCAACCGAAACAACAATTTTGAAATTGGCATTTATCATAATGCTCAGATAGGTAACACGTTAAAATTTGGCACCTCTTTAAAATGTACTACTGTTATTGTAGATCTAGGTCTAAATTTGGTACAACCAGGGTTTGTATTGAACGGTGCTAAATGTGGTGAAAACCGAATGTGCTTGAATCAGAAATGTGTACCAGTAGAAACGGTTCAAAGCCGTACATGACATTGCAAGGGTAACGGAGTCTGCAATTCGAAATATGAATGCGATTGCAATATTGGTTATGCCCTTCTGTTCTGCAACAAAACTGGTTTTGGCGATAGCATGCACAGTAATTCCCCCATTAATCCAAGTACTCGTAGGGAAGTCAGGTTAGCTGTTTATATAATATTTCTGGGACTGCTTCCTCTAATTTCTATTGTATTTATAATTAGGCATTGTATAAAAATGAAAAATTTCAACAATCATTTGTTTCCTCTACCTTAGAGGAAGACCAAAGTAATGATTATCCTTTGAACGACTGCTCCACGTCCAAAATAATCCCCCCTCCCAAACGCCCACCTAGAGCCCCTGTACATCTATGTATAGGAAATCCATAATTATTCTCCGCATATACTACCACAATATTATATATTTTTTAGCGCTTTAGAAGTAATTCCACGATTGTAAAAGTTGACGTAAATCTGAAAGTTTGAGAGAGGACAGATATTCATACCTATTTATTTATGTTTTGAGTTTGTAGGTATGTTAAATCGTTTACACAGACATACCATCCAGTGTACGTTAATAAAGACAATGAAAAACTGTTGGGCTTGAAAAAAGTTTGGTGGTTCGCATTTTACTAGTACAAATTGTAACACGTCCCTACACCGTATATAGAGGGTTAATCTAGAGTGCAACAGATTAGAAGTTATTAGGTTAAGCTAGCCGATTACACTTTATTTTTATGTCTTGGCCAAATCCATTGGCACTATGGTAGGGTCCGTAGCGCCCCACAATAACGAGTGCCCCATATAAAAAAACGGAGCGCACCATAAAAGAACGGAGCGCCCACAACAACGGAGCGCCCTAGTAAACGAAGCGCCCAGAAACAATAAATCACCCACCGCAAATAAAAAACGCCCACAACAGGAGCCCTAGTGCATGAGTGTTAATGGCGGCAACAGTGGCACTTAGCCAGGTAAGACGGACTGAGGAAGGCCATTAACTTTGTTTGGTAATATATTTCAGTTTACACATAGCTATATTAGTGGCATTAATATCTTTCACCTTATTCTAATTCAATATATACCAGTTGAGTCATCTGCGTCTATTTATTTTTGAATTTATGCAACGTGCTAAGCGATATATGTGACTTGCGCCTTTCTCGAATGCCTTCTAATGGCTGATTTGCGTAACACTTTATAGAGAAGGGATAGATAACTCTGTGCATAAGTACTTTACGGGACTGAATGCAATCTATATGTATATCGACGCAAAAACTTCCCAGCTAGACACTGAGAGTTTCAGCAGCAATTTTAACCAATTTTACAAACTTTTATTTTTAGCATCCATTCATGCACCCCATTGAAAACCCCCTGAGGGAACAACCTATCACATGCATCGGTTGACAAACCATTTGAAAACAAAAATGGCAGATATACGCAGTGTGAGCAATTGGATTTAAGGCGTTAGTAAATGTTCAGCTTTGTCAAAAATGCTAAGTATTACGTACATAATTTCTATTATTTCACAAACTGTGACGTATTTCAGATCATGAGGAAATTGTAATGAGTGATGCAGTTTATTTGTTTGAATTAAGACTACCAAACCGAGTTAAAAACGCTGTATGACGCTGCAATAAGCGTATAAAGTTTCGAGGTGGGGTCTAGCTCTGCGATTACTAATTCGTATATGAACCTCAGCTTGGAAGGTAGCATTGGCCGTAAGGTATTATCATGCTTGCTTTAACATTGTGCCACTTTAATTCGGGTTCAAATCCTTTGGATGAATTTTAAACTTTTTATTAGATTTTGTTTTATCTCTGGGCATATAATTTGATATTATGATATAAATAACATTTTTGATAAGATTATAAGTGTGTACAATATAGAATAATCGTCATGTTTTCCATCGCAAAACCCAAATCATATACGGGCACACTCATACGTGAAGAATGCAGGCAGATTACGCCGCGTATGTTACAGCCTGTAAGAAGGTCTCGCCGGCAACATACACAAATGTGCATTGATGAAGGGGGTCGTCATTTTGAGCATTTACTTCCTTGATGAAATCCACGCTCTTTAACAATTTATTATTTTGTTTACCTGTGAACTTAGCACATTTACTACTCCTTTGTCAATAGAAGAAGTGAAACATAAGGTTTAAACATGAAACAAAAACTGCTATATTTAATATCGTCGATATGCGCCCAAGAGAATGAAAGAAAACTTCTTAACACGGTGTGCAGCACCAGATATGTACAGATTATTAGCGGCCAGAACCCAAGTAGTTTATTCCCCTCTTCAGGAGAACGTTCCACTTTCTCCTTGCAAGCATTATATCCATGAAACGCCGTCTTTTTTAAGAATTTCGTAGCTTTTTAGTTCTCATTCAGGCTTTAATAATTAATGGGGTTTGCGTATAGTACCAAATAGAAGGGCAGAGCTACAATAACAGTTTCCTAAAAGGGTTCAATGTTTTCACATTACCCTATAAACTGCGGGTTGCATAGATACGAATACCTAGGGGCAGAGGGTGAGTTTTTTTTAATTTATGGACGCTCTTTAACTACTATGGTTCTCAGCGTCCCATTCCATATTGGGCGTGAAAGATCGGTAATTTTGCTCAGATGCCTCTTTATCAGGCTTGAGGTTCTTTTACGTGCCGTAAATCTACGACGCGGGACCACTGTGTTACTTACCTTCCGAAGGAAGCCATGCTAAGGATTTTTACGCCCGAAAAAATCCATCGCCCTCCGCCGGGTTTGAATCCGCGACCTTGGGAACTACAGGCTAGCACGGTACCACTAATCCACGGAGGACGACACCTAGGGGCAGCTGACTCACCTGGTATATATATAAAGCATATATAATACGGGTATATAATAGTGATCCTTTTGATAACTACTTTCACACAACGTGAAGAAACCAATACAATAATAATTACTTCTATGGATAAGGAAGTATATATTGTTTTAACCTAGTATTCGTTATAAATCGAATTATCTTAACCATCTAATGGGAACAGGGGATCGTTTCCCCAGTTCTGTAATGTGCTTTCCTTGTTTTTTACATATATCCAAGCAACTACTGCCGAATTTATGTTCATTTTAAAATTAAGTTAACATCTGTTCGTGTTCCCACCAACCTAAGTAGTACACCGTTTACATCTGCAGCCGTACTTTGTTTTCTAGACGATGGAATACCATGTCGTAGCCATTTACGCTTCTTACGAACAATAGCATACCATTTACTCATTGGTATTTCCTAATACCCACTAACATGTTTGGTTCGAATAAATAAACTGATTAGTATTACGTAAATTTTACTCCTAACATCCAAATTGTCTTTATTGGAATAATGATGATAGTAATACTGCTCCCGATATTTATATCTCTAATAATAATAATAATAATAATAATAATAATATTGCTGTTAAGTATATTCCTTATAATTAATACTAATATGGTCACATTATTTTATACACGTATTTCGCTATCTTGTTTTAGTTATTATATTAATTTTTAATCTAATTACTCCGAAGCTTTAAATGCGCTTAAGGTTGTCAATACGATACAGCCGTTGAATTCAGGTATGGAAAATGTATAGAACACATAGATTTTATATCAGAACACCTCATAATATCCTTAACAATATTTTCATTAATCGAGTATGACATTGCACTATAAAACTTTAGCATATATTGGTTACTTTTAGTAACCTCCCTAACCCTATATTAACTCGCTTGGTGCATTCGTTGATGTTTATAATTAAAAACATAGCGTTTAAAATCTTTGTGTCATAAGGTATGAGTTTATCACGTTGACGATATTAAAGTTAAACACGGTTGTTCTTCATAACGCGGATATTTTACGGACTATTATTATTCATCTCAATGGTATATGTATATGCAATGTATGCGTGGGATATCAATTGTTTATAGGCAATAGAGTTGTTATCACCTTATGCAATTTAGCTAGGGGAAACATGAAATTTATAAAATAAAGAAAACAGATGAAACAATCAATCATGGAATCTCATATTATTTGATGTACACTAAAGCGGAATATGTCAGAATAAATAATTTTTTCTCAATGATTTGTACAGTCGAATACATTTGTTTTCTGGTAAGAACACTTCCCATATAATGTTGAATTTACAACTTATCGTTTTGTTATTGTAAGTAATTGACAAATGATTTAGCTTAATAGGCGCTTATTACAATACCATTTTAAATTTTTATCCAGCTTTTACGCTTAATTATTTTTATGGCTGTAACGGCCTACTAATTTTCTTTTAATTCTATGTATTTTTTCCTGAGACTGCGTAATTGTAAGTTTGAAGTTGTTTACAAGTCATACTGTAAACATAGTACGACTAAATGAACTGATTAAATTACGTAAATCTCACTCCCAACATCCAAATTGTCTTTATTGGAATAGTGATGATAATAACAGTGCTCCCAACATTTATATCTCTAATAATAATAATACTACTACTATCGCCACTCCGGATGATAAGTATAATGTTTGGTGGTACTCACTCCAAGCAGATCATATGTTGTACATTGCACTGTCCTGTTTTTTAAGTAGTTTCCTCCAATTCATGTCATCGTCATTTTGTACATCCAACCCCTACAGTATAACTTTCTGTAATAAATATACACCGGTAGTTTTCAGGAAATGTGTTATCTTAGCTGGGACTTGCAACAACCGGAAGATGCGTTTTTCCTGTCCACTATTACTGAAAGTATTAGAGATAATGCCTACTGCTGTTATAATTATTTTTCTCTGATGATTTGCTAAGACCGTAATGCATCTGTCCATTTGCAAAATTTGCGGAAATTTCTCCGACATCTTTAACTGCTTCCGGCAGACCTTCCATATTCCGTCCTTGTTTTGATTCTAGTTTTTCTCTTTTATGTGACACGCATTGCACATGTGTTGGCAATGGATTTTTATATGTAACTTGGAACGTTATGTTGAATTGTTTTTCCTTATTCTCCACATTACTCTTTTTCTTCTTCTGCTTCTTCTTTTTGAGTTTGAAAATGTACGCATGATTAAGAAGTATAGTGGGTACATTATTTCGTTAAGTGCGCAGCTACTTAATTTTATTATTGATTTCCGTGATCACAATTACCCGTCATACGCCGAATGCTTACACACTACACGATCGAGGCATGTTAGTTATATGTTATATCGCTAGATACCTCTTGTGTTTGTAAGAGTTCACATTAATTAGGTTCATCTATAACTATTTGGTATTACTTTACCTGTTATAAATAATCTAACCCTTAGTATATTATTAGTGCATAACTATCATACCACTATGATATGTACCTTATCGTTTGTTGTCGAGTTATGATTTCAGACATATTTGTTATTCACTATGCTACATTGACCAAGGGTTAGTTTCAACCCTTAGAAAGAAACAAGACCTGTTGCTACATAACCGACGCCAACATAAGGCGACCATGGATACAATTTCAAATTTTTCCTTTATAATAGGTAATGTATACATTTTTGTTTCATTTATATTTTTCTTACCTTTGCTATGTTATTGGAATTCTCGGGTATCCTTAAAGGTATCTCGCTTTGGAATTTCTTGCGGAAGTGGCCTCACCGCATCCTGTTGAGTTCTAAATGCATTCAGATGTCACCTTATTTAAAGTCTTCAGATGAAAAAATATGTCATATAGTTTATGTTCATATTAATTGTAAAGGTGTATTATTTTTTATAAAGCTTAGGGATTGCCAGAGTTTAATTCGTTATCCTTTTTCAGTTTGGGGGAATGATCCATGTGGCTGTTATTAAGATCGCTGACCAATATATGTTAACTGATAATTTTCTTTCGTGGATATACCGCGAGGCCCCATGAAAGGGTAATGTATGTTGAAAATGCTTTTATTTGATGTTATTATACAACTAAACCGTGAGGTTTAAGGAAAACGTAATCGGTGTAGAAAATAACCTGTGTATAGGTTATTATTGTGGTGATATTGTAACGTATGGGTCAAGTTAAGTTAAATTATTTTCTTAAAAATTACTTTTCTTTAGAATTTGGTTCATGTGAAGCTTATTTCTTGCATTCTTACTTCACATGGTGCAACACAGGATACATGAGCTTGACATTCAATGCCAGTCATATCCTTGTGACATTATTGTGGGTTGGTGATGCCAACTCATAGAGTAGAGGCTATCTCTTCATATATGCCTATGTCCTGTGTGGAGGCGTCTATCTACGATATAAAAACCCTTTCATAAATCTATGGGTATGGCAGTCTTGATAGGAACAACCCCAGGTGCAGCCGGAGGCGCTGCCCAGATTAACACCCACCTTTGGGTATGGCAATCAGCGTAACATCTGTTCAATGGCACTAGTTAACCAGTAACTGATCTTTCTTAAATACTTAATCCTAAAAATAGCTTGCTTGCTCACTTTCATTGTCTCTACTCTTTTGTTATATTAAATTTATTTATTCGATTTTGTTAATAGTGTCTTGCTACTCAGAGTTGCTCTCCAACACTTAGGGTGGCGTGCACCATGTTGGAGTAAATTGCTTCGGAAGTAGCGTTTACTAAATAAGTCCCCACTACAGAAGTAGGTAACTACGGGAGCAATTTAACCCGAAATTCACATTGGAGAGCTCAATTACAATTTACTCTTTTAGTTACGACTACGGAAGTAAGAGCTCATTACTCTCGAAAGTATTGTTTGTTTGCGCGATTTACTTGACGCAATCATGTATAAGGTTATGTGCGATAGGAAAAGGGGAGAAACGTCAGCGAAAGCGATAAATGTTTGTTGGTAGAAATAAGGAAAATCCATTTAAACAAGAGTGTAAAAAACGTGCGATAACCGGCATTACATTGATCTTCAAAGCCAGTGAGATACCGCCAACACTCGCAACGTGCGTTCCTAATTACTTTTTATTTTAGGTTTATTAGTTTTTTACGTTTGTGATTTACGGGAGGTTAGGATAGGGTTAGGTTTATTTATTTTTTAAAATATAATACTTGGTTCCTGTTTTGTGGGAGGTTACTTTTATTAAAGTCTTCAATGAAGACCCAAGTAATGCTCCAAAGCCAATATGTGTTATAAAGGTGCTGGAAAGTCGTGATGGACGAGTATAATAATTATAGAGGCGGGAAACGTACTGAAGAGCAGCTTAAAATTAAGGAAAAAATGTTTCTAATCTTCTTTTTGCATCGCAGAACACTTGCGTGTTGATAGAGAAATACCCGTTCTGATTTCGGAAAAGTTCACCATATTCACGGATGGGTACAAAATACTAACATGCGTGTAGTCAATTGCACACACAAATATGTGGGAAATCTGTGAAATTGAGGAAGAATTGCCTTTTATTTTCTTAACACTCGTGTATGTGTAGGTACCTTGCTCTTAACCTCAAAAGCGCTCTAAGAACGCAGTGAAATACACGGCCAGCAGACGCGTGGTGAACGTTTATATATAAGATCGCCTGTAATATCGGGGTTACGACGAACTTTGCTTAACGTGACATGAAAATTCTGGTAAACTAAAGATATAATTAGCATGCACTTAACGTAATGGGAATGACTCTTAATTCATAGTACTTTTATTACTTCGAGCTAGTACCGACCGCTTCTAATTACCATGTGAAATCAAACTTGACGTAACGGGAGGGAAACGTTTGATGCCTACATCGCGTTAAGTCAATTCTATACATCTCCATTTAATACAGTGTATGACTGTCACATTACGTTAAATTCGTCGTAATGCCGG
Organism: Deroplatys truncata; assembly: GCA_030765065.1. Lineage (NCBI taxonomy): Eukaryota > Metazoa > Arthropoda > Insecta > Mantodea > Mantidae > Deroplatys > Deroplatys truncata. Next base: position 333,508,406 of record CM060990.1, read on the forward strand.
CTCAAGCTTCTGAAATATTCCGGTACGAAACAATTACAGGACGCATAACAATAATTACAATTTGGATTATAGAGCTGAATTTGTGTCTGAGTTTTGTTGAAATGTTCTCCAAGCAGGTTCAAAAGGCGTGTATAAGATTCTTTCCAAATACCGAAATGTTAATTGAAATCTCTCTCTCTCTCTCTCTCTCTCTCTCTCTCTGTGTAAGTATCATATGGTTCTCGCATAGCAATATCGCATTTCCATTGTTTTATTTTTTGCCGTCGAGATCATCAACGTAACCTAAGTAATCGCTGTTTTCTTCATCGAGATCATCAATGTTACCTAAGTAATCCATGAACGCGTCAAAAATATCTTCCTTCAAATACGATATGGTATTCTAGTTCAATTGACAGGTTAGTTACTTCATCCAGGTCGCAAGAGCAAATTCTAACCTATATTTGTGCTCTATTTAATTCCGTAGTAACATACTACGCGATGGTGCTCTCCGACATTTACTTCTACGGTAATTTAATCTGGGAGTATCTGAAAGGAGTAAAATTCTTTGGAAGTAGTTTACTCTCGCATGGAAGTCGCCGAGTGTTAACTTCAATAGTAGTTTACTACGAAAGTAGAGCTTACTCCAGGTTGGTGCACGCCATCCTTAATCCTGCTAGCTCCCAAATGCACGTCCTCAACCCTCTTCAAATTAAGGGCGCGACATTAGTGTTGGATGCGCGGATTTCTGCATTTTGATTGTTTTTGCTAGAAACATGGTATGATCTCGTACCTTTTCTCCAATATTTCACCCCTACACTAGCTCATAGTATTACTATTATCACACTTTGTTGGTACAAGTGAGCTTTAAATTGTTTCCCAAACTCTTTTTATATTAAGGGTTTTCAAGTTAGTTACTTATCTATTTCAATCTAAAATTTACAGTATTATATTTATCTGTTAATGCTTAAATTGCTTGAAAGCTTGATATTGTGTATGTTCTTACTTTATAATGTTCACTAGATGTATGCACAATAATTGTTAGAGGTGTTAAATAGATTTGTATGTCCGAAATTCAATTACGTTCTTGACAACACCCTCTTCCACCAAATTACCAGCTCCACCCTGAACTTCCTTCTGCCAGTTCACACAATACCCCTTCATTACCTATAAAACCGCTTAAATTAAGTTTGTAGATACTCCAAAAAGGCTAAAATGCCTAACGTTAAGGACCCAACCACAACCAACCGGTTCCCGCTAGCCTACCTTTTGCGAGACCATTCATAGACCATGGTCAGTTTAACGGGAAACCTAATCAGAATATGCAAATGTATTTGCATAATTTTGAAATTATCTCAAAAGCTAATGCATGGGAGGATTAACATAAAAATCAGTACCTTTCTTGTTATATAAAAGATGCTGCTTCAATGTGGTATAAAGCTTATGCACATAGGCAGCCTCATCACTCTTGGCAACAATTACAAGATGCCTTGTAAAACGCCTTTAAACAGATGGCGCAAGAGGAGATCCTTGAATTTCGCCTAAGACAGCGAGTTCGGGAACTCCCGGAACCAATAGAGCATTATGTGTATGATGTTTTGGCCCTGTGTGACCAGGTTAATCGACAGATGTCTGAAACCGGACGAATCCGCCGTATCTTGCGTGGTTTGAAGCTTTCCTTAGTTAAGCACATTTTGCCAGCAAAACCTCAGACGGTTGCTGAAGTGTTGCAGAACATTCGTCGTATTGAGGCGGCTAGATACCTAGCCAGTCGCAGAGTAGACCTAGTTTCTTCTTTCCCACCCACCCCAGTGAACTGCCTTCGGTCCTCCCCTCTTGAACAGAAAATTGATACTTTAGCAGAAAAGCTTAATATCTTAGCTCAGCAAATGAAACAGATAAAATAAGGGCGTCCTAAGTGTCAAAATAATGTTCCAACAAACCCATTTGCTCTAAACCTAACAGGAACCCCGGGCGTGGTCAATCTAGCAATAATGGCCATTCACATAGAAAGTGGGAACGTCCTAGGTGTGAACGTACAACGGATGGACGCCCCATTTGCTTTAGTTGTAATAAGCAGGAACATGTAGCATTGAATTTTAAACGTCCATGGAACCACCCAAACGGCATAAGCGAGTCACAGACGTAGGATTCGTGGCTCGAAATTCTGAAACACGCTATGATAAGCAAAGGAACACTGTTCAGCCTGCTAATATTTTCCTTACAAGTGGCACCATAAATTGTACAAATATTGATGTTTTGATGGACACTGGTAGTGCTGTCAGCATAGTTAATAACAATATATACAGATACCTTTAATACCCCTAGCTCAAGGTATTCCCATACGCACTGCTGATAAAAAGTTGATTTATGTTAATTTCTCTACTATCTGTGATTTTACATCAGGTGATGCACATTTTTCGGAACAACATTTAGTGATATCAGATTTGCCACATGATATGTTATTGGGTATGGATTTTCTTCGGCGATACAAGGCACTAATTGATTTAGTTAATTCTAACATTGTGTTCCAAATTACAGAGGCTAAGACAGTTGGTATATTTTTCAATGAAAGGATTGGTTGTCCCTTACCTCAGATTACGTTAGAACCGGACGATATGGTATGTGTAATCAGAAAAGCTACGTGTGCACAGGATGTACAACTTCCGCCATTTAGCTCAACCCAAGTATGTTTGAAGCTTTCTTTGCCCCACCCAGGTTCGTTTATGCTCGAACCGTCGGAAACTATCGCGCAAAAGAAGCAAATCGATATACCATCGGTGATATGTCCTAATGAATCAGATTTAGTTTTCCTTGTTTGTAGAAAGATAGCTCTTCCCCAAGTACCTTTTGCTAAGACTATCATAGCTTATATATACGAAGTAGCGCTAGTTCAAGCCGCTAATTGCAACAAACAGAATACACATGATGTCAATATTAAATATGCAAATTTTCTCCTTAATTCTGAACTGACGGCTCCTCGACGCTGCCAGTTGTAGTCTCTTTTGGTAAAATTCAGACATATCTTTGCAACTAAATTCCAGAAATTGGGTACCACTAACTCAGGTGAATTTGAAATCAAACGTACTCACCCACGACCCATTAGACAGCACCCTTATAGCGTGTCACAAAAACAGCGCGATATAATTAAAACGCAAGCAAAAGAAATGAAACAGGCTAATATTATCAAAGATTCTAACAGTCCTTTTGCTTCCCCTGTGGTTCCAGTTCGTAAGAAGGATGGTGAATTCAGATTCTGCGTAGACTACCGCAAATTAAATGCAGTTACAGAGACCTTATCATTCCCTCTACCCCTTATTGACGATCTTTTAAGCTATTTAGGAAACCCAAAATGGTACTGCTTATTGCTTAATTTCAGGTGCCTATAGCGGAAGAGAGTAAGAAATTCTCTGCCTTTGTAGCGATGGAATCTGTTTTCAAATTTCAAAATGGATCATTTGGCTTGAAAAACGCGCCAAGATTTTTCAGTTACTTAGGAGATAAATTGTTAGCTGATTTGAAATATAAAAAAGCATTAGCGTACCTGCTGTGTTTGCCAGTGATTTCAATCAATTATTGCAAAATCTAGAAGAAGTCTTTCACAAGCTATAACAACGCAATTTTAAGCTCAAACCTCAGAAATGTTTCTTCGCTATGTCCAAGATAAGGTTAATGCGTTTTGAAGTGTCTGAATAAGTATAGAACCTGACAAAGATAAACTTCGTGCAATCAAAGAATTGCCCGTTCCTAAAAATGTACGTCAGCTGCGACGACTTTTAGGACTCTTTGGTTTTTACCGCAGATTTTTCTCTAATTTTGCTTCTATAGCCGAACCTCTAAACCCTCTCACCAAGAAAAGTCAGGAATTTATTTGGACTAATGTACATCAAATAGCGTTTGAAACATTAAAAAATGCTTTAGTTTCCCCACCAGTGTTAATATATTACACACCTGGAGCCCCTACTAGAATACACGCGTATGCTACCAGTGTTTGTATTGGATCTTGTTTGTTACAGGAACATGTTGGTCAATTTCGTCCTGTAGCTTTTTGCAGGTGCACTCTTTCGAAATTTGAGAAAAACACAGTGTATTAGAATTAGTACCCTTAACTATTGTTCATCCCGTCACTCACTTTCGGCCCTATATCTATGGATACCCTGTAGAAATAGTTAGCGATCACTATGCACTTTGCTATTTGCGTAACTTAAAGGCCGCCACTGGTCGTTTAACCAGATGGGCTTTAAGACTTCAGGAATACAATTACAGTATTATTTACAAAAGTGGCATTAAGCATTCAGATGCTGATGCTTTGTCGAGACTTCCTGTCGCTGATCCCACTCCCAAAGAAATGGATCAAATAGAACATCTCATCACCTATTTATTATCCCCAGCAGAGGTAGCTCGACATAATAAGTGGGACCCTCTGCAAGTACCGCTTTTCGATGCTTTACAACAACCGGATGTAGCCACCTCTAAGCTGCGCCGACAGACTTCTACTTATATTCTTAAATCAGGAGTTCTGTACCGCAAAAATCCTGTCACTACTGGACGGCTCCAATTATTAGTTATTCCGGAGTCACTTAAACACGAAATTTTGTCTGCATGTCACACCGACTCTTTGTCCGGACACATGAGTTTCACCAGGACGTTTCATAAAATTCATTTATGCTACTACTGCATAGGTATGTGAAAGGATATCCAAAGGTATTTTAAGACTTTCCCGAGTTGTCAGTCTCGGAAAGAAACTAAAACGTCAAGCCTGCTGGATTACTTCCGCTTATCACAGCCACACGGGTAGGCTCCACGTGGTCAATTAATTTGCTTGGACCAATACACAGATATAAATCAGGAAAACCAATGATTGTAGTCGCAGTCGACTATGGATCTAGGTACTGCGAAGCTGCCGCACTCCCTAGAGGTTCAATTGAGCATGTTTCCAAATTTATATTGGAACAAATTATTTGTCGTCACGGCGCCCCTACCAGATTACTCTGAGATAGAGGTTCCGTTTTTATTAGTGACGTAACACGACAGTTCTTGAAATTGATGGGTGTATAACCCACATCCTCATCGGCTTATAATCCAGCATGTAATGGCTTGGTGCAACGCGCAAATCAAACAACCATTAATATGATTTCTCACTATACCTCTACCAACCAAATAGATTGGAACGTGGACCTGCCACATGTAGTATTTGTTTATAACATTAGTTGCCAAGAGTGGACTAAAGAAACCCAATTCTTTCTAATGTATGGGCGACACCAAACCTTGCCCGAGGAAGTGCAATTGAAAAGCACCACTGATAGCTGATTTGTTCAGCAGACATTGAAAAATATCCAACGCGCTCCCCAGTTAGCACCTCAGAGTATCACGAAACAGCAAGCTAAACAATAGCAGTATTTTGATCGTAAGACACGCGTTCTATCATTTCGAATTGGTCAGTTTTACACACCAGTACGAAAGAAAGGCAAAACTATTAAATTACTTCATAACTTCCACTGAGCATATGAGGTTTTGCAACACCTTTCCCCAGCGAACTATCGTATCAGACAAACCACTGGAAATAAACGTAAATACATGGTAGTTCATTTTAAATGTATTTACCCTTATTATACTTAATTTAATTGCGCTAGGTTATTATCATTCTTAATTGTAGGGACCCTATAGATAAATCACACTAGGATAAGTTAGTAATCAGTTTCAAAGTCTCTCATTGTGCAAGTTAAATGCTATGCTATGTAATTATGAGCAAGCATTTCTCTGCAAAACTCTTATCTTGTAACAGGATGTGGTGACGCAATGTTCCCTGTTTTTTCTGTTAACACTAGGTAATTAATGGGTATATAATTGTATTATGCACATTTCGTGCCTATAGGTATTTTTCTATTTTCACATTCACTCCCGTTATATGTAGTTAAGATCATTGAAATTCTAACCAATGTTGCTTTTGTTTTACAGCAATAAACGAATAAGCTTACACTCACTTGATTTCTTGGTAACCATGCCTTATGATGAAGCAAGCTCCTAAAAGCAGTCACTTTGCATTAATATTGGTATTCTGAATTATGACACTTATCGCTTACGTGCTGGGTGTTGCGCTGCCGAATGAGCCTACAGTGCTTCACGCCCTACTACGGAGGTACAGCCATCTTCCGGAGGGGAAGTTACTCCCCACATAAGCCTTTTTTGTGTCTTACCTGACATTCTAACAGCAAAACAACCCCACTCCAACCCCTCCCTCTTGTTCCCCAACTTGATAGTATTAAGTGAAATATGTATTTAAAGTCGGAAAGATATACATTATTGCAAGTAACTAATATACAGCTGGTAATAACAAACATAAATGTGCACTTGACAGTGTAACTTTTTTTAATAAGACTTCACCCTATATTTACCAGTTAATTTTCATAAAGATTGTTTGGAAAATTCAATAGCTATCAATCTTATTCATAATTAATGCGAAAGTATTTTCTTAGCAGTTAACCACCCCTTGAAGTGTTTTCTGAATAAGCATAATGCTATACAAGTTTAAGTAATAATTACCTACGTTTGCTTTATTGTAAACACTTAGACTACACATTTCTCAATTTTTAAGCTTTCTCAGCTGAATTTTTTTACATGCAATAAGAAGTGGTCCAGTATGTAGTACTTTCTTTCCCATTATTGTAATGAAGCGATTAAGTGTTCTATTGCATTTACCAATGATGTTTTTTCTACTCATTTTGCTTTCTACTCTTTTTACCCCCCCCCAAAGGAATCATGCCATATTTTACGTAGTTAATAATCTAAAGCTTTGGAAGCATAACATACCATGTGTTCTAATACGATTATCATTAAGAGTATGCAATCATCAAAAAAAAACATTAATTTGCTCTGGGTTATATATGCTCAAGCGAGAATTGTTATTTCTTACGTGTTAAGTTGTTCATCGTGAATTTGGAACTTTGTGATAGACCTGATCCTCTGATTCCTCGTCTGTAACGATTTACATTGCTGCCCCACCCCTTACTCTCTCTCTCTCTCACCCTCTCCCTCTTTTCCAAAAACATATGAAAGATAAATTATTTTTATATGGTTTGAAACATTTAAAGCAATATTTTATATCATGACTTTCTCCAAGCACTGTTTCTTCAAACATATAACAGAGCCCCATTACGGTATAACCTCTTGCTTATTTTGGGCAGGATGTCTGTTTTAGTTTTCCTCAAAGACAGGAAATGCTTATAGTTAAGTATCGATGTATGCTCGAGTTTATCACTATTACCTTTCATTACTGGACAGTTTCTTTTTCAAATTCTATTTGAATACTATACATTAACCCACCCTTTGTTATCTGCTAATGCAATTGCCAATTATTTAATGCTTGCAATGCAAGATTTGAGTTTTAAAATAAATACATATTGTGGATACCCAATGATGACCTAAACTCTATTGATTTAAACCCTTATATACATAATTTTCTCTGTGTTTTATAATTTTATTCTATTGTGAGATATACTTTCATTTAGTTTTAGTTCTGTTCACAGATTGTATAGTTTGAGCTACGTATGTTTGTGCTACTGCATATTGAAATGCTCAACAGTCGAACACAGTCGTCTTATGGCCTTTGCCAGCAATACTGAGGAATGTTATGCTACTTCACCATCATGGTGTCTATAGATTTGAACGGCAACAGCTTCTCTCCTCTCTGATTGAGCGATTTATTATTTTTGTTTGAGCACATTTACATCTCAAGAAAGTATGTTAATTGTAGGTGTGGTAGATGCAATTTCTCGTCGTTGGAACATTGGTTCCCAAACTCCCGACACTTAGACTATAAATTATTTTGGTAATATTAGATAGCCTGTACTTTAGTGTAGAATATGGAAGCGCTTCCGTAGATTAATTACTTAGATTTATTTTCTATATTTATTACTCACATTAGTAATAATTATGGGACACTCCTACGGTGTTCTTGTTGTTATTGTACTGAGAAACATAGCTTCACGGTTTAGCCTGATGGTCCTGTGGATGTGCTATGACGCCATTTATTTTCATGATATGTATGTTTTTTCCCTCTTAGGCTATGCCTGATGACCCCTTAAAGATAGCTTACAAGTAAGATGAAGAGATAATATTCGTCCGGTGCAGCGCCGTTGCGCACGTTTAGAGTAAACCATGATATAGTATGTCATTGTTTTTCACATTTAAGTGCTACACAAAGAAAAGAATTCATTCTTTGACATTCAGGTTAATATTAAATATTTTATGCACCTGTAAGGTTCACCCTCTTGGAGAACCTGGATATATTTTATCCAGGGTGAGTTTTAGTATGATATTAATGAATAATGTTCAGTAAACAAGAATAAGGTAATAGTTAGTACTCAGTGTAGACGCATGTACATTTACAGACAGCAGTTGGTAACAATGTATAATAATAACTAATAATGCATACCGATGGCTCATATCAACAACATTAACTACCTAAATTCAGTACTGAAATTTGGCAGACATAGTATCACTAAGTGGATGTCAGTTTAAATTGCAACACATACATTTTCTATCTTAATTCTGTGAAATTATTTTTGTTTTCTTCTGAAACAATTTGTTTATATTTTTTTCAGAAATCTTGAATTTTTCTGTGGGACAGATTTCTGCTCTATGTTTTAATTAACTTTAAGATGGGAAGTGACATTTATACTTAATAAATTTTATAAACGCAAGCATATGTGTAATTTTTCAAACAAACCCTAATATACATTAAATATTCTATTTGGCAAAAATAACAAGCTTCCAGTCGACATTGGTGTTGGAACCTGCCCCACAGGGATGTTGAATTTATTGTTAAATGTTAACAAGTATATGCGGATTGTCTTGGATGCGGATAATAAAAAGGAGCAGGAAAAAAATTTAAGTAAATAAATAAATCAAATTTTCTGAACAAGTACATTTTGTGTATAAAATTGTAATTTGTAGAAACACAATAGCTTCTGTACTTTGTTTTTCATTTGAAATTATTGCTGTTAACTTTGATATTTTTAACCTAAATCTTGTATTCACTTACGCCTACACTTATAGCAACACTAATGGAAAACTCATGAACTCAGAAAAATTTAATAATATGTGTATAATTGACTTAACTGATAACACATTGTTATTGTACTCACCAGTTAGTTCCTTGCAAACATTGACGTTGTTTTTATAGTACCTGAGTTTTCAGAGAGTTAAGCTGATGAGAATTAAACCGATTATGTCATGACTGTCGGGAATTGTGAGAATGTTGTGAATGCTGCTTATGTAAAAATTTTGACTTGTGAACAAGTGTGCATATGCACATTTTAACATGATCAGAATGTTATATGTATTCAAGCACAAATAATGTTAATGTTCCAGTATGCTCTACGGATATTGTCGTCATGTACACAACAATGTAATATTTCTTTAACGCCTATAACGTTACATTATGTATTTCTTTAGTACAACTTCTTTATATTTTATGCCATACTTATGTATGGTTGAGATTGCATTTCTGTTTTTTACAAGCAAGCTTTTTCTTAAATTTATCATAGTTTTTTCTTTCTTGGTACGGGACACATTAACTTTTTTTCATTTTATTAAGTGTTCTGTAATCTATTCTTTATGTGTCATAAGGTCATTGAGTACTTGCTCTTTGTGTCAGAATGTCCTTTATTATGAGTGTTGTGAATCTATCACCATTAACTGCTTCGAACGGCTTACAAACATAGCGAACCACCGTATCATGCAACTAACAAACCTGCATTTGATATGGAGTTCGTGCATGTGTGGATATCCTTGCTGCTAACACTACGTCGCCCTTCTGAAACGCTCACATTGGACTACTACTTGGTGTACTGATTGCTGCTATATCTGCACGTCTTCATACAATGAATACCAGACGTCGTTTCCAACAGTGTACAAGACTTGGAATTTACCTAGCTGCAGCCTTGGCTGCTGGGTTGATATCACTGACCACGTCCTGTTGCAGTGCTTATGGACTGCTGGTTTTTGCAGCCTTGTCACAGACATATATACAGGCATGCAATTCGCTTCATTACTTCAAGAATTACAGGTGTAGTTACTGTGACTTCCGGCCCGCGGTTCGATGTCCCAGTGTGATTAACATATTCCCACGTACTCAAGCACTCTTTCTATCTAATTGTTTCCCTTTTTGACCTTTTCTTTAACTTACTAATCTTGTTACTGTAATTTGTAATTGTTTATACTCATGCAATAATTTTTGTATTTATGTGTGTGGCCTTGTACCATTCTCTTGATTCTTTCTTATCAACACGCAGTGGTAGTGTGTTATTTTGATGCCGGGGCAGATGTAACGTATGGGTCAAGTTAAGTTAAATTATTTTCCTAAAAATTACATTTATTTAGAATTTGGTTCATGTGAAGCTTATTTCTTGCATTCTTATTTCACATGGTGCAACACAGGATGCATGAGCTGGACATTCAGTGCCAGTCATATCTTTGTGACAGTATGTGGGTTGGTGATGCCAACTCATAGAGTAGAGGCTATCTCTCCATATATGCCTATGTCCTGTGTGGAGGCGCCTATCTATTGTATAAAAACCCTTTCATAAATCTATGGGCATAGCAGTCTTGATAGGAACAAACCATAAGCAGCCGGAGGCACTGCCTAGATCAACACCCATCTTTGGGTATGGCATCCAACGTAACATCTGTTCAATGGCACTAGGTAACCAGTAACTGATCTTTCTTAAATACTTAATCCTAAAATGGCTTGCTTGGTCACTTTCATTGTTTCTACTCATTTGTTATACTAAATTTATGTTATCGTTTTTGTTAATTGTGTCTTGCTATTCAGAGTTGCTCACCAACCTTTAATACTGCTACGCTCCCAAATGCACGTTCTCAACCCACTTCAAATTAAGAGCACGACATTAGATACAAATTATTTTATTTGATGGATATACCGCAAGGTCCGATTAAAGGGTAATTTAGAGAGAACTATAGATAGCTCATTTTTTTTTTGCACAAGGTTTGCTATGTAGTTTATACCCGGGTCGCGCCCGTAGATTCATTGTTGGGCATAAAGAGACTAGAATATGAAATGTTTTACTTTAATTTACGTGAGTTATCCGTGGGATAACGATTCAGGAAATTGATAGCGGCTTAACCTCCCGCATCAGTAATGTTATGTAATTTTTTATTTATTTATCTCTGGGAACCCCTAGTGTATCAGAGACCCATTGAGATACATCTAATGAGTAGGGATGAACGATCCCTTATGACGATTCACCTGGAGTCAGTTAACCGACAATTTGTATTTCTGCTGATGATTTTTTGTATAATTATGACGAGCAGTTTTTTTCCGTAATTGATGGATTAAACATATGATTTTATGATGCTCGTGTTGTTTTTAATTGTATTTTGATTAATTTCTTAACATTTTTATGTCTACAGTCAGCAACATTAAGTTGGCCGATTTTATTATTATTGTTATAATCTCAATATTGTTGATCCTATTGACAATTTTCGCATTTTAGGGATTACGACATTGTGTGTTTTTTTACATGCCTTAGTGATTTGCTTCGGGACGACCCTTTGAAAATATGGATTCATCCAAGGAACAATAAAAGAACTTTATTGGAGAAGGGCGCAACCATGGGGTTTATCAGCAGCGTGTTATTTTCGCATTCTTTTACATTGTTTTTATTGATAATTCTACTACTTCCATTCGGTACTTATGTCCCCCTCTTTAATAAATATTGTACTTTATCTTTAGTGGTCTTGCCTACTGCTATTTATGTTGACTTAAAAGACATTTTGGGACCCTTGGGCATTACTCGACTGCAGTCACTGTACTGATAAAATAATGTTGACTCTTTCATTATTCTGTCTTTATTATTGGTGACGCATTTGTAATTCTTGGCCTGGAATAATACCTACCGTTTTCTTTCATTTTTGGAATTAATTGTTCATATTCTGCTGATACAGCAGCAGCTGTATCGTTTAGTTTACTTTTACATTTATGCTCTATTAACTGGAACTAATTACTTTACCTGTATACATTTTTCTCACCGAGGCATCTGTGTAACGCTTATGGCATGATGTTCAAAGTCAAAGGCTTTTATTAATATGCCCTACTCTTGACCTATTATTACATGTTGAAATTTGCTAAATTTAAACTACCTTGTTTCGTTCTTGCTACTCATATCAAGTATGATTTAAGTTTCTTAAGCTCTTTCGGCCAGGTTTCGCAGATGTTTCCTTCAATTGAGACATATTATTGGATATGTAATTATATCCATAAGTCAATATAGAACCAATACACTTTTGTTTCTGTTTATGTACAAAGCTATATATTTGTTCATTTTTTATATATTTTATGTTGCACTAGGTTTAGAAGTAACACCTTTCTCCTAACTCTCTTGCCCCTACTAGCTGTTTTGTCTCTTGGATTGATTTTTTCTCTATTTTCCCCTATAACCTACCCTGTTCCAGTTTTCAATATTTCAACCGCACTTGCCCCACTTTTTCCCCCTGATGTTCAGTACCGCTCCCTAATTCCAACTATTTCGTTTTTTTCTTTCTTGGTTAACTGCATGGCGTGCACTACTGCACGTGAGACGAGACCTGCGATGAAGGATTTTGCCCGCACATATTGTAAACGCAGCCAGCTACGGCTGTATATTCCTGAGCACAACTGTAAGGATTGCTCAAGTGGATATTTGAACTTCACTTAATCGGTATTTAATTTCGAGGCTGTTAAACCCAAAGATACTACACTTCAAGTTATTATCACACTGAACTTCCTGTGGTTACTGTGTATTCCGGACAAGGTGTGTTTCCACAAGACACTTGTGAGCTTAGCGTGTGATGCTACGTGTCTGTGTACCAAAGTTCGTACTCATGAGTGCGTTCGGCAAGAACAGCCTTACATAACCCTCTTTTCTTAAATATGTCTCATGTGTGCATTCTTAGGCAGGGAAAACTTGAGTGTTGCTCTTAACCAGAAACTATGTTGGACACCTTCGCTTTACTTCGTGGGATCATCGCTGGAACATGTCCCTTCCGATTTTCCCTTTTACCCGTTCCTTTCTTTTTTCGTTTCTTATTTCTGTTTTTCAGGTGTTACATATTCTGTTTGTATTTTGGTTTTATTCAGGTTTCACCTATTAAATATTGGTGTTTCAATTTTCTGCCTTGCTCATATGCTTGGTTGTATAATTGCCCTAATGTACTTTTGTGAATTTTATTATTTTCTGTAATTTGTCTGTGTTTGGTGCTCCTTACCAATTTTATGTTACTCTTATTTCAAACTTAGCTTCTGTTTTTTTAACCAAGCGTAAAAGGACGCTTTTCCAAATTATGGGGGATATGTCACTTATGTCATCAGTGAAAGAATTTAAGTTATATTATTTTGATAATATTTCATTGATGCTTTCAAGTTATACAGAACTTAGTCGAGATTTAATTTTTTACTTTCTTAACGTTGTAGAAGCTTTTTTAAGCTGCGTGCGTGGCGGGATATAAGTAGCTACCATTTCCTATGGTAGAACCCAGGCATGTTCTAGTAACGCAATTTCCTGATGGAAAGCCCTGGAATAATGTTATATCTACAACTTGCAATATGGCGCGTCCTGTAGGATTTTCCTACCAACACACGTAAATCCTTGAGATCGTCACCCTATTAATGGTAAAGCTGCCATGATAATTTGACGTCATTCGACAGGATATTAATTTGTTGTTTAAGTGAGTCAGGGATTCCTCACGCGGGAGTTTTGTTGTCGTTGATCTTCGAGTTTCAAGTTAGACACTCTACGGTGCTCTGGACCCGTCCGTAGGCTCGCCGATGACACACTTTCGACACTTCTCCTAAGGTAAGGCCTGATGCCTAATCATTTGTCTTAATATTCATCCTAGTGTCAATTGTAAAGATCCAGTTTAGAAGCCCTGTCATGTAAACGAAACACTAGCCACTTGAAGTCATTAAAATGCTGCTCAGTACGTAAGTCGAAGTTAAACCAAACTTTTGATATTTCTCTACCTCCCGATCCTTAAACCTACGTCCTCAAGTCGCAACCCCCTGGTTGTGACAATATGTCGTTAATATATTTGGATATTTTTTCACAAGAATGACTAAACTTTTATTATTTTTGATAGATTCGCTCAGTATTAGAAACACTATTCAGAATCGGGATAAAATACATAATAATTATTATAACTTAATTAACAATTAATAATAACTTAATTTAGGTGCAGCCGCATGAGATTCCTCTGGAAGAAATCAGTTATACATAGTTGCACATATTAGTTTACTTAAAGTCTTCTAACTAGGAATTACTTCCGGAAGAAGGCAGCAAGTCCTGCTAGGGGTGACTTGATTAGGAAACCGCATAAGGCTTTCGTCCCAACTAGAAGTATATTGCGACAGGTACTAAGTGAGGACGCTGAAAAAATTTGTGAGCCTAAGAGCGAATGTGTGTAGAGATGGTACTGACTCCAAGTTCATGATGTTTATAGCTGTTTCTGGCATACCAAGCTGCATTCAGTATAAGCCTTAAGAGTTTGTTTTGAAAGACCTGCAGACGATTAATTATGCTTACGGCTACACCTCCTGAAGTTGTACAAGAATGTGTTAGTAAAGGACGAAGTACGACTTGTAAGAAAGAAAACAGCACGGTATTTGTAAAGAACGTTTGCGGTAGAATATAGGATAAATTTGCTTAATCTGGAGTAAGCGAGATTTAATTATGAATTCATGTTAGTGTTCCAAGTCAGTTGTCGACCACAATGTAGGATAAGGTATTTAACAGTGTCATAAGGACGTTTGCAAGATTTGGGAATGATTTGCAACGAAGAAATAATGGTGTGATATTTCTTGTTTTCAAAGAAATCCTCCAGTTGTCAATCCAGAATACAGGAATATTACGAGACATCTGTAATCTGTGAGTGGCGGTGTCTAGTTCGTAGTGTACGATAAAAATGGCGATATCGCCAGCGTACATGACGATGTTGACATGTGGTAAGGTAAATATGCCATAAGTAAAGACACTCAACCGCACATGTGCTAAACTGGAATCATGAGGCACTTAAAACATTACTGTCGCACAGAGGATACAGTAGGACCAATCCGTACTTGAAAAGTACAACTTGAAAAATCTATCAATTTTATTATGATGAAGATAATTCGGCAACCCAATCATCCGAAATTTGTAGAGCCGTCCCGTACAGCACATTCGATCAAGTCAGTCTGGGTGGCTAATTTGGTTAGGTGCTGGTCTTCTAAATCCAAGGCCGTGAATTTAAACCCGGCCCAGACCGATGGCTTCTAAGCGTGCTTAAAAGCGAAAGCCCATGTCAGAAGATTTACTAGCAAGTAAAAGAACTGCTGCGGGATGAAATTCCGACGCATCGGCGGCGCTGATATGATCCTGGTACTTCAAAGTGTCGCTAAAAGCAACATATTTCTTGTACACTTCATCAAAAGCGTCTTTCAAGTCCAGAAATGCTGCAACCGTGCATTGTTTAAGTTCAGAAAGGCAAACAATCACTTTGGTTAATTGCAGAAGTTGATGGGTTGCAGAGTGGTGCCTAGAACAACCAAACTGTTGTGGTAATGTTGCTGCGTTGTCCGCTAGAAGTTTGCTTAATTGTTTGTGAATGATTTTTCAAAAGTTTGGAAAGTGCAGCTAGTAGGCAAATAGGACACCAACTAGAGGTTAAGGTTGTCGGTAGTCCAGGTTTAGGTCGAACGATAACCGCTGCATGTTTCCATGACAATGGGAAATATCCAAGTTGAAAAACCAATTGAATACGGAGGCCTAGTAGGCCAGAGACCTAGCAGTAAGCTGTGTTAGAACATTTGCGAAATGATGTGGAACATATAAATGTGCAGATTATGAAGAAGCCACCGAAGTTCTTCGACCGAAATGCAGCTGAGCTACTCTGGAACCGAGGAATAGGCGTCAATTTTGGGTTCAATATCCTGACTGAATTCAGCATTCATACTGGGATTGCTCGTTAATGCAGTTTGAAAAATATTCATCAGTAGCTCACATTTTGCAGCTTGTGCCCGTACATTTGGCCCTAGAATTTTAAGGACGCAACAACTGTAAGTTCCCAAAGTACTCGTTTCGTCTTCTTCCATATACAGCAATATTCTGGCAAAAGAATAGACCGGTACTATTGAAGTGCATCAACACGATATTCATCTACCGTTCGCCAGTTTGTCGGATTAATTGACTTAATCTTTGTCGCTGACAAGGCAATCTATGTTATTGGCATTCTCGTGCATTTTATGTTTGGCTTTCAGGAGTGCAGCAGTTCTTGAGGAATGCGCTTGATTATGTGGAGTACTGACATGAAAACGTGCCATGCCCCTAACAGCGGCGCATATAAAGATTTGGTGAAATTTTGTACTGCAGCATCAATATCAGAACAGGTCTATACGTAATGTGCAGCCTACAACTCACGGTTCAACTGCTTCTGAAAACATTCCCAGTTTACCATTCGTTGAATAAGGCGAGAAGAAAACGAAGTGCATGGTACTTTATAGTCAAACATGGAGATTACACGGGCAGCGATCAGAATCCATCTCGGCAAAAAAGTGCATGCGTAAAGGCTGACTAACGTTCTTCAAAAGAAAAATGACACATGTAAGTTCTCCGGTAAGACAGCAGGGTTGTAAGAGTAGTAGGTAGGATCTGGCGGAAATGGAATGAGTACACCGTTGCGTTCCGTTTACGACAGAAGACGTCTTTCGGCGGGGATGTTCACACGACATCCCCACTGCTCATGCTTGCTGTTTAAGTCACCTAACAAGATCAAAGGAGATGGAAGAGAAAAGAGGAGTTGCAGATCTTGCTCCTCCAGCTGAGCTGAATGTGGTCGGCTATCTGCAATTATAAGCATCACTGGCAGTTGGTTGTTGACGCTTGATTGCGCGGGTCTCGAGAATAATCAAATGAGACAAAACTGTGTAATTATGTTCCAAATTGCGTTTCCAAACAACCACTATGCTTCCAGAAGCTCTTCGGGCACCGGGGTCAGATCTGTAAGTATGGTAACCAGGGAAGAGTGAATTTTTAATAAGGAGGAAAATGGGCTTCAGAGATACAGACAGTATCTACATTGTGTCGCAATAAAAATTACAGAAAAGTAGCTAGTTTAGATATGTCATTCCAGCTTAGAAAGAGCTGAGAGAACGAATGACGAACGGAACTATTTCTTTCGAAAAAGCTCGTGGAATAATGAAATCAGAAACGATTCGAAATTAGAGAGATACGGTTTGAAAGCCCTGATCAACACAAGTAGGAGGTGAGTGAATTGGGAATAACTGGTAGTAGGAGTTTTTATAAGCGTTTGATTGTTGTGACAAGACCGAGATATTTTTAGGAGGCCATACGGCAGGCAGAATATTCGCATCAGCTGTGTTTCGCAAGTATGGAAAGTGATAGACATCAAAAGACAATGGCGTGGGATTAGGCACATTGAGACGCTCAGAACTAGGCCGCAGTCGAGAAGGTTCAATAGTAGCTTTAGTGCGAAAATTTGACAAAATAAGGTAACATTTGTGTTTTGCTGCATTGATAGAGTTGAAAAACTGAGGAGCCTCCTGTTTGCGTTTCGTACCCACATTGTAGTGGTGAGATTCCAAACACCGCACACACCGTGGATTAAAATGACAGAAGTTTTTGTATGACACTGTCGTTGACACCTGGTACACTGAGGTACACTCAAGATATACTGTGATATTCAACAGAGATTAATGCATGTTGTATATACCGCACACAAAGGCATGGGTTGTTTATCCCTATAGAAAAACATTCCAACAGCTTTGTAACTGGAAGATTTTTAGAGAGAAGTTCTTAAAATATTTCTTCATTAGTTATAGAATATGGAACATTATGCATAACAACCTGCAGCGTTTTGGAACTCATATGAAGAAAAGCAATTGCTGCAATTGAGACTCATCAAGAAAGTCCTTCACAGCACGAAAATCTGAACTCGCAGTGAGAGAAAGTTTTACAGATTTCCCCTTCTGCTGAATGGTAAATTCGTTGGTCCTTATTCGACGTAGATTGCTAATGATTTTTTGATAATCGTTAGGATCGTTGAAAAAAGATTGGGTAAATACGCACTGCTCTAAAGTTTGGGTTTGTAATGCCGTTGCGTAATATCCTGCATTTGTTCTAGTGGGGCATATTTTTTGTGAAAGTCAATTAGGTAAACAAGTGTAGTTGTGAAAAAGGCGCTGTGTATTTCTTTACCGGAAGCTTAAAATCCGTGTCTTGTGGTCGCATGGAGTTGAGTTTAGCAAACTGTAAAACAAGTCTCAATGATGATGAAGACTGCAAGAGAGGATTGGTGTCACTATTAGACGTCACTGGGAACACAGTAACAACACAACTGCACTACACACAAAGAATCGTAGGAAGAATATTGAATAGAATATTTTGTAACTAAACAGTGCAATGCAATACAAAACTTATAAAGCAACTAAAATTGATTTGGTTTACGGAAAAGCTGCACTATAAACCCAATACAATCTGCAAATATTACATTTTTTCTCTCAACTCGCACAGACGAATATAATTCACTGTAATTCATTCGTTAAAACTTCAGACTAGGATGAGCAATTGAAACGAGAGGTGTAGAGGTGGCTAACATATACCAGAGCCATTTGGAACTCCTCCATCAATTTTCATACGTTTAGGATATTATTTGCATAACAAATAAAATGCATACCTAAAATTTTCTGTGAACAAGCTATGAAATCCTTTTCATTTTCAATTAACTTTGTATTGCTTGTACACACTGATAGACGTAACTTTACTACAGAATATGTAGATACCATAGAAATTCGTAATTTCAGCCAAATGAATTCAGATATTATTCATTATTGATTTGAGTTGTCAAATACCTTATACTTTTTTAAACAGCTATTTAGAAATCCGTTCCTTTTTCTCGTGATTATGCGAACAGAACGGAATTTCAAAGCCATCAGATATCAAACCGCTTTTAATATATTCCCTAAATCTACCGTATTTCCCTTGTGGGTGCACCAAAGTGTTCAATAAAAGTATTTATATAAAGTTTAATCACGATTTACAAGAAGAAGGTAAACGATTGAGCCATTTTAAAATAGTTTTTAGAAGAGTGGTTAGAGAAGGTCACGTGAATGTAGCACATTATATATATATATATATATATATATATATATATATATATATATTTTTTTGACATAGTTTTCTCAAACATTCTTAAAAGTTTTTTTTTGACCATATACTTCATATTGATTGAGATAAACATTTGCAAAAAAAATTTATTACACGTTTCCTTGTAAGTGCAAGAGGTATACATAAACCGAAGCGATAATCTAATGCTTCAAATATAGTCGCGATTTATTGGATAGCAATGCCATTTCTATGGCATCCCAAGAAACACCTGGGTGATAACCACTTCAAGACACGACGAAAATTCAAGATATACATTTTCATGTGTAATTACCTTAAATAATTGATATTTTTAACAAAACTGTTTAAGCGATTTTTAAGAAAATAAAAAAAAATACACTCCACATTTTCAATGTTGAGGTTGATTTGGGTGGGGGGGAATCTTCTTGCAAATCTTAATGTCGCACCTTTGGAAGCTACTAAACTTAATTGGTGCGTTTGGTATTCATAGAATGTTTCGGTTTTGATTGAAGCTGTTCACAGACACGGCTTATCATAGGTCAGATACGAAGATAACACTCTGGAATAAACGCTGGCAATCTGCCAGCCATCGATCGCGACAGAAGATATGAAGGTCTCTATTGTGTGTGCAAAACTGTTCATTACGTAACAGATGGAAGTATGTTTTGTCGTTCCTTTGTAGCAGATTTTGCGGTATACACTGAGGATAACAACGACAAATTAAACCAGTTGTCAGTAAAGCAGCATGGCACAAGGCTAACCTAAATATTCAGGCTTGCTATTAATAAAACTTACAGGACGCATAAATCAAATGCTGACGGAAATAGAGGTCATTTTCTCTCTAAATTTACATTACTTCTCATAACGAAGAGCTTAAACATGAATTACAAGAAAAGCAGCATGCTGTGAGGCAAAATAAATTTTAGTGTTTGATATTAACGATGAGGCAGTATTTTAATACCTGAACAATTTCAATTGTATTTTATAATAGGTAAATTCAATAACAGCCGCCTTGAAGCAATATGTATGTAAGTAGTGATATATACGGATTAGCCAGTTGGATTAACGATAATCCTGCCACCAGGGGGGATTAAGCGCTAGTGTCGCGTTAATCCGCAAAAAGGCGGGAAAAGTAGTAAAATTGAAGATGGCGGACCAAGATGGCGGCAAAGCGCAAGGCGGGAAAGTGCTTGTGACGCGTTAATCCGCCAAAAAGGCGGGGAAAAGTAGTAATTTTGAAGATGGCGGACCAAGATGGCGGCAAAGCGCAAGGCGGGAAAGTGCTTGTCACGCGTTAATCCACCAAAAAGGCGGGAAAAAGTAGTAATTTTGAAGATGGCGGACCAAGATGGCGGCAAAGCGCAAGGCGCGAAAGCGCTTGTGACGCGTTAATCCGCCAAAAAGGCGGGAAAAAGTAGTAAAATTGAAGATGGCGGACCATGATGGCGGCAAAGCGCAATGCGGGTAGCGCTTGTGTCGCGTTAATCCGCCAAAAAGGCGGGAAAAAGTAGTAAATGCCAATATGGCGGTTGGCGCTAGTGTCGCAAAAACCAAGATGGCGGCAAAGCGCGTTAATCCGCCAAAAAGGCGGGAAAAAGTAGTAAATGCCAAAATGGTGGCCGGCGCTAGTGTCGCGTTAATCCGCGAAGAAGGCGGGAAAAAGAAGTAAATGCTAAGATGGCGACTGGCGCTAGTGTCGCTAAAACCAAGATGGCGGCAAAGCGAGAAGAGCGCTAGTGTCGCGTTAATCCGCAAAAGAGGCGGGAAAAAGTAGTAAATGGGAAGGTGGTGTTTGGCGCTAGTGGAGCCAAAGCAAGATGGCGGAAAAGCGCAAGGCTGAAGAATATGCGTCACAATATTGTGCAATAGATATTCTAAAACGAAATGCTTGAAACGTTCCTGCACAATATGGTGCAATACTGTATTGAGAATTTACGAAACAAGATTTCGGAATTGCGCAATAAGTATTAAAAGTTACGCCACAAGATGGATATTTATGCAAGAAGCAGTTACGACACAAGATGGCGTAATTGCGCAATGTTTGAAATGCAATAATGAATTTGTAAGAAATTACGAGACTGGATGGCTTATGTTGCCAAAATTTGGAAAAAAAATAATAAACCTACAGGATGTTTGTGAGGTGGCGGAATTAGCGAAAAAACCAGACTGGTTAATCTGTATATGTATAAATCTTTATTGGTAAAAAGTAATAAAGGATTACATAGTAGAGCATATAAAGTTTTAACAATACACATGCTTAAAACTATGGTATAACAATGAACATGCATTGAGTAGATATGATGCATATAAGCATAATGTTTATATTTCACACACACTAGCACATACATAGTCTTTTATAATTGTTTTTGCAGGAGCACATTAACACTGATGTCCGCCGACGTTGGTGAGAAAGATGATATTAAAGTAAGTGGTATGTCCGTTGTTGAAGGGTAGATCTTGTTGACTGAGAGAAGGTTGCGGCGGTTGGTCGTCACAGGTGACACAGGTGAGGTGAATGTGCCGAAAGTTGGGATCGATCTGGGTGCCGATGGTGGGAACGAATAGAGGTGCAATGATGTTTTGACGGCTGCAAACGCCAGCTGGAAACGTGCCCGTCGAGGAGATGATGTTGTCTAAGGATGGGGTCTGGTTTTACCCGAGGTAGACGGTGCATCTAGCCTGTTTGTCGCAAGAGGTGGCTATGGAAGGGACGAACTGGACGTTAACGACGTGGGCATCACCGGAGAAGACCTTGATGGTGACAATTTTGTGTTCACCAAGGCGGAGATCTCCTGGGAAACGATGCGGCAACTGTTGGCGTAGGTCCCTGCAGCATTGACGGTATCCTCAACGTCAAAGACGATTCTAGAGGTTAGAATGGGATGAATGTCCACAGGGTCTGACTTGCAAGGCATGTTGAAGACTGACGGAAGAGAGAGATTATTGGAATTCGTTGTATCGGTAAGGGCGGGAAGGTTCACGTGATGGAGGAGAGGGAGAAGGGAATGAGAATTTTACGATGCGCCGCTCGTAGCCTGTCTTGAGCATCTCGTCCCCGACGTACGTTAGGCACACGGGAATGGTGTTGAGTTCGTCGATGGACTCCTGGGCCATGGCATCGATGTTGGACGGTAGAAACAGTTCGTGGTTGTTGACGACGACTGCAATCTTTCTGCCGTACTTGGTGGTGATGGCCCTGGTACCCTGAATTCTGTAGGGGCGACCTCTCTGAAGTTCAGCGAGGGACATGAAGGGAAGAGTTTCTGCCATCTGGTTAAGAACACTCACGATGCTGCTGTCCGCCATGCTGATGAGGTTGTACACGCTTAGGTTGGACGAGCGTGCTTATAATAGCGGAGAGAACGGAAGCCAAACATCCGGCAACCGGCATGGCGGCGATAAGTGGTGCAATGTTGGTTAACCTTGGCGGCAAAATGGGCACTCTGCGATGACGGGAGCTGGTCCATCGATGTGAATGCGATGCCACGGTTGGTTCCAATGTTGCTTGCACCGCCGGTAGGCATTGAATTTCTGCTGCTGTTGCGGCGTTAGGCGTTCCCAAACGTGATCGAGATCGTAAGGGGGGAATCTTGGAAAGATGGAATCGGCGTGCAGCAGCACGGTGTGAAGTTCCTCATTGCTGAGGTGCGAGAGAGCTCGGTGATGTTGAAGGTATTTCATGAGTGCCGGGATCTCTGCCATTGCGCTTGGCATACCTCTCTAGGAAGGCGTCGATTCTAAGTTGTAATTTCTGCAGGTCGGTGAAGACGCCAGCGCTGCACTTGTCGCACCAGTAGGATCGAATGCTGCATCTACACTGGCGTTGAAAGCACATGGAGCAGTGCAGCGGTGCGCACGCAGCCGCAGGCATGGTAGGGAGAGGGAGAAGCGGATAGGGTTTACCACCAGATGTCGCTTCTTGTATAGGTGATGAGGTTGCCTTGGGCGTGTGCTGGTTCCTTTGCGATGATCTTGTTGGCATTGACACTGAAGATCCAATCACCGTGAATGACATCGGGAATGATGTAGGATGCGGTGTTGCCCAAATGCACGGCAAGACACCTGCCGTAGCACAATTGTCCTTCGTTGACCATGCTTTGCAGGTGATCGTTGGAGACGAAGGCAGCCTCTAAGAAGGCTATGAATAGGCCCTTTTTCGGAATAAACCGAAAGAGCTGGTCGTTATAGTCGGCGTCCGCGATCCCCTCGTCGTCGTTGACGTTGCCTGGGTGCCAGGTGTCTGCCTCGAGCTGAATATCTTGCAGGTCGTGGTTGGAAAAGACGTAGTGGACGGTGACGGCACAGCTGTGAAACTTCACAGAGACGTGCTTGCCGTCGTAAGCGTCATCGATGAAACGCAGAGCGTACGGAGCATTCTTCTTAGGATGGCCGTCGACCTCGTAATTCTTGTGGACCTTTGTGCCGTCGCAGTATACGGAGACGAAATGCTTGTAGCCCATACTTGCCGGAGGTTGGAGTAGGAATGACAGGGAAGAGGGGGAGAAGGCGTGGTTAAGAGGAGGGTTGCAGGATGCCTTGTTGGAAGTGTGGTTTGAGGTAATGTTCGACCTCTAGGAACGTTCTAAGGTTGGCGGACCTGATGTACTTGGTGAAAAGCGTGAAATTGATGGAATCGAAAGGGACATTGGAGGCGTAGCTGTGAAGCATGGCCTTGTGGAAGGCCGAGATTTGATTTTGCACGTCGGCCTCCTCTTTCTTTTTGTGAAATAGGATGTCTGAGATGAGTTTGAGAAGGCCGTCCAGCACGTCCTATTCCTCGGGGCTTAGAGCGATGCTGTCGCCCCGTAGATCCTTAACGATGATGAGCAGTTTGCCGAAAATGTTCTTGAAGAGGACGATGTAGCGTGCCGAAATCTGGCACTCCTGCAGGTTGGTCTCGAGGAAGCAAATTTTGCGTTGAATGATGAGCTTTGCGTCCACCAGCTTTTGCCACTTATCGGCCGGCAGGGACACGGCTGAGCTGGAACCGCACCTGGCCAAGGTGACCGTGAGTTGGAACGGCGCCACGGGAGCAAATCCGACGCAGACCACCTTGGTGCGCACCGGGTTGAGGAAGTAGATGTCGGATAGAGGGCCGAATAGGCGCTGCCGCACCTGCTGCTGCTGTTGTGCGCTGCAACATAAGGGTAAAAGGTTAGAAGCCAAGCATAAAACGCACACACACTCGCGCACGCACATCTGCAACGAGACTTACACGGCCGGAGATGGCACGTCCTCCTGCTCCTCGCTGCCCATGGTGCACTGGAGCGACGGTGTTGTGCGACGGGCTTATAGGCGACAGAGAGTGCTCTGAAAAACACACATAGGCACGATTAGAGAGGGGCGGAAGGCACAGAGGGTGGGAGAATGGAGGGGGTGAGAATGTGAAGACTTACCTGCAATGGCTGACAGGATTGTTGTTGTTGTTGATGTTGTTGTGGATGTGAGCTTTTGGCGAGGCACACGCTGTTGTAGGTTTTAAGAATGAGGCGATCGTTGAACCGGAAATCACGGCGCCGAAATTTGGAAAAGAATGTTTCACGGGTTAGGCCCGTGCATCGGTGAGAAAGGTAATCGATGACGTAATGTCCGCAGGTTGTGCTGTTATGCCCCTGCAGCCTAATGGAGCTGTGCGTCCAGCGGGGTCCGCTGGCCGAATGCAGCCATTTAAGAATGCGAGGCACCATCGGACTTAGACCGTAGCTATCGAAATACTCCCCTCTACCGGACCTATCGACGAAGATGCAGACCCAGTGTTGGCCAGGTTGCGTGCTCGGATCGGTGTTGACGACGACCGCCAGGGGAAAGGAAGGAAGAGAGCGAGCCGTAGGGAGCCGATCGCTCGCGAAAACCCCACAGAGGAAAGGGCGCGTGAAGGGGCAGGTGGTTAGAAAACGTTCGAGGTGGTAGGTGTTCATGACACGAGGATGGAGCGGTTGGCGTCTATTTCAACCGTGCGATGTATTTCAGCCAAAACGAGAACCACGACGGCGGTTTAGAAAAGCCGATGCTTATAGATACCGTGCCGTGGCGCTGCCCAGAGACGTAATGGGCATTGGCGCTCATGTCGGCGGTGAGGTCAAGCACCATAACGGTGTAACCGTGGGGATATTGATCTCTGGAGATGGAGTGCCCCTCGTCCTTAAAGTGGATGCCTAGACCGTCCTGGAGGGTTTGAAAGCATTGCACAAATTGGCCGTTGTCAAAGTTTGGTTGAAGCGGCTGCGAAGGGATGGGCTGCCCGCTGACGTACATTTGGAAGGAATTTAAGTTAAAGTGCTGAAGGTTGAACGG
The DNA here is from genome assembly GCA_030765065.1 of Deroplatys truncata. Classification (NCBI taxonomy): domain Eukaryota; kingdom Metazoa; phylum Arthropoda; class Insecta; order Mantodea; family Mantidae; genus Deroplatys; species Deroplatys truncata. The sequence continues at coordinate 333,533,848 of CM060990.1, forward strand.
GTTGGAGGAGAACTGACCGCTGTAGGCCTTGTCGGAAACCATGGCGACGACCACCCTCCTGGGAATCTGCCCGATAAACACGTCGTTGAATGTCATGCCGCTGGACCCTTTGGGAAGGCTTAGGGAGTGAAAGCTGACATCCTTGAGATGGTACTTGGCGTGGCTCTTTGCGAGAACGGCCTGATGGGCCAGTTTGATGGTGGGCGAAGGCCTGACCGTCTTGAGGTGTAACTTTGCCGATGCGATTTCGGTGTAGGCCTTAAAATCCTTCTCGAGTGAGAAGAGGTGAAATTGTGGCGATGAGGGCGTGAGCTTGATGGTGACGCTGACGTTGTTGAGCAGAAGGTTCTCCTGCCTAAAGAGGGCATTGGAGAGGCAACCCATGAGTTGCACGACGCGACCGCCTTTGGTATGGCCGTGCCGATACAGCATCCCTGCATTGGCAACCCACGCATCCATGATGCCGGCGGTATCCTTTTTCCATAGGCCCGCCTGCAGTCTGGTGTTCATCGCATCCTCGGAGTAATTGAGAAGCGTCTCGAGGTACGTCCTGTAGGGGTACCCGGGTTGCAGAATGGAGACGATGACGTTGTTCAGGGAGACCTCTACCTGTTGGAACAGTGCATTTAGAGGATTGTTCACCAGGGTGGCGTTCGTCTCTTCCTTGATGGCGTTGCCCTCGGCGTCTCGAATGTGCACCGTTAGCTCTAGGACGACGTAGGTGAGGTCGAGGTAGTCGTCGGCATTGCCGGAATAGTGAAAGGTGATGGGAGCATTCTTCATCAGCGTGTTCTGCGGATTCAGCGAAATCAGCCTGGATTCCTCCACGCTCATCTGAACGGGGAGGTCCTTAAAAAGGTCTAGTTCTGAGCTCATGTGCACGGCGTCGGTATCGGCCATTACGTAAAGATGTCTTAAACCTTGCGCCTTCTGCGAACGGGTGTAGACTGTGGCCGCTTTGCAGAACGTATACGTTTTATTCTCTTCACGCGGCGCAGGCCGGACCCGGGCATGGAATCGATCTTAACGTCTGCCTTTCGCTTGAGGTTGGTTCCCGCCTCTTTGAGTCTCGTCCTTAGCGCCTCCTTGGGAGCCGTGCCGGAGGTGGCCACGTCGGCGAGCACGTTTGCGCCCACCTTGAGGGCCTCCTTTCCGATCGCCTTGGCGCCGCTCCTGAGAAGCGGCAGAATGGTTCTGAAGAGACCGCCTAGAGCGGAGAATAGGCCGCTTCCCCGCTGATAGCGCTTGCCCCTAAAGAGGACGAAATCCCGTTCGTCTAGCGCGCCGCCCGCCTGATTGAGGTAGTACCGGGTGACGACGTTCAGTTCCATGAGGCAGGCTTCGGTCTGAACGAGAGCACCACCGTGGAGGAAAAACCGTCGGCAAATGGTAGCAGATCCCCGTATCCGTTTCTTAAATCTATGTCGACGGTCTTGAAATCGTGCTGCACCAGAGGTACCCAATTGAGCGGAGGTAACGTTTTCTCATCGGTCATGTAGGTGTTGTTGCTTCTTTCGTACTCCACGGCCACGCTTTCGATGACCTGAACGAAGGTGTCGCCCACGACTTGGGGCACGACGAGGTTGCAATAGATGAACATTTCGTAAGGAAAACCCATATAGGGATCCAAGGGATGCTTGCCCTGCTTAGCACGAACGACGTTGCTGAAGGGTTCGAAACCGAGCATCTTGGCCAGCGACGGGGTGAGCAGCAAACTGTGGACAAGGTGCTCCCTTCGCAAGATAGATACGGGTTCCGAAACTGGTGGTTCCGCGGCGGGCGGCGCCTTTGGCGCCGCAGCGGCGGCAGCGGCAGCGGGCGGCGCCTGCGGCGCCGCGGCGGGAACCGGTTTCGCCACAGAGCCGACCGGGTGACTCGGTGACGGTTTTGGCTTTGGTTTCGGCTTCGGTCTACTTCTAGGCGAATCGGAAACGAAGCCTTCATCTGGCCCCACGACGATCTCAGGCAGGACGTTCTCTACGAAGCCCCCGAATGGAATGGATGGCATGGGTTCAGGGTGCACGGCGTCTTGGTTCACCGACACCCTCTTTGCGGAATCGATGTGGAGGATGTCCTGCACGCCGAGATGTTCGACCATGGCAGCATTGACGCTCTGCACCAGCTCCTCTGAGTCGTACACGATGGCCTGCGGCAGCTGCAGGCTGAACTTCGTTTGCGACGGTTGTGCCGCCAAGGTGTACTTCGTGCCCACCAACTGCGCGTCCGCCTTGGAGACGTTGTAGAATTTAACAGGATACCGCACCTTTTGCAAGGCCACCTCCCACTCTCCCTGCAGCACTATTCTCTCGGGGAGGATGTTTGAAAAACGGGCCGTCGTGTTGTTGGTGTAGTGGTCCATGGAGGCATTGCTCACTAGCGTGATGGAGAACGGTCTAGTCTTGATCATACTTGCTGGACCGAAGAGGCCTTCACCCACGAGTTAAACTTTTTAGGATACCCCCTCCATTTGACGAGCACCTGTTTGTTCTTTCCTCGTCCCTTGGTCTGCAACACTTTGTCCACCTTGAACGTTTGTGGGAGCGCCACTCTCTGCAACTCCTCCGCATAGAATATCCCTTCTATGACGTCTCCTGCAAGATCCTCGATCTTATATACCGTGGGCGTTCCTCGAATCACCTTGGAGATCTTAAATATTTCCTCGGTCCAGTTCTGCTCGTAACCCTTGTCGAACCTCATTTTCTGCTTGGATATGCGCACGTGTTCACCCGCCTTTATGAGTGTAGGGCCCCTGTGGCTAGCTTGCATTCTTTTATGGGCGTAAAGGTTGTTGTAGACCTGCAGCACGTTGGCTTCCGACACGTCGACGGGGGCCATTTTGATGGACCTGTGGAACGACCCGTTGTAGTATTTGACCAAGGCCGGAAGCACGTCCACGTAGCGGTAGCTGTTGGCGTGCGTAAAGTACTTCCACATCTTGGCCTTTAGCGTGCGGTTAAAGCGCTCCACAACGCTAGCCTTCACGTTGCTGGTGGTGGTGTAGTGCCGCACGCCGTGCCGCTCCAGGAAGGCGCGAAACGTTTTGTTGGCGAACTCGGTACCCTTGTCCGTCTGCAGCACCCTGGGGATACGTTCGTTGAATATGGTGGTAAATGCCGATACCAGCTCAGAGCCTAGCTTCGTCTTTAGCGGAACGGCCCAGGCATACTTTGAAAAGACGTCGATCACGGTCAGGATGTAGGCATAGGGGGAGTTATGTGGCTTAAGGTTGGGCAGCACGTTGAGGTCGGCCTCCCACACATCGTCTATGTTAGTGACATGGTAAAACTTGGTAGGGTAGCGCTTTCGCGCCGGTTTGTGATACGTGTAGCTGTCCTGCGTTTCGAGGAAGGTCCGTACGTTGGCCTTAGAGATGCCGGTGGCCCTGCTAAGTTTGGACGGAGTGGACAACCCTGCAGCATGTTCGGGGTTGCCATAAATGCGCCTCAGCACCGTCCACTCCTTCATGGTGTGCTCTCTTTCCTACTCCTTATACAGGGGTTCCCAACGGCGGTTTCTGAACTCGTAGGGGTACGCGGTTTTCTTTGGCGACGCAAAGTGAATGAACGATTCGTCTCTGCGCTTTCGGTCCGCCTGTAGGCGTTTCACTTTAGGTTTGCGAACTACCGTTTCCTTTCCTTTGCTCACCAAAGGGGGCTTCGCCTTCTTCTTCTTCTTCTCTGCAGCTGCTGCTGCGAACCTTGCTTTGCCGCTTTCCGGGGAATCCTCAAAGGCATCATCATCAACGTCACCGTCTTCCGCCGGCATGTACGGTTTTCTCACTTGTGCCATCAGCCCCAGGTAGATTCCCAATTTATATTTCATCAGCTTCCATTTTTCCGGCAGGGTGAGGTTGGACCGCTGCACCCCATCCATCTCTTTGTCCAAGTTGACTAGGCTAGAGTCGATGACGTGCAACTGTTCGACGGCCTTTGGCTGGGGCGCAACCACCACCTGGCGTGCAAACTTCATTTTACAAGCTTGGTGACCAGAGCGCTGCCCAGGGAGGCAAGCACGGGTAACAGGAATGCCGGCAGAAAGCCGCCGCGCTGCACCAGAATGTGCTTCTTTTTCTTTAGCGCCTGCCTCTTGTCGACTAACTTTCTCCAGCTGGCTCTGTGCCTTTTTAAACGTTTCACGCATCTTGGTGGCAATGTGACGTTACCCTTGCTCACGTTAAGCATGCACTCGGAGATGGCCTTCACCAATTCGGGGTTGGCATTCTTAAGCAGCTGCTTGCGCAGAGCTGGTTTTGCCTTTGCAACCGCCGTCAGGCTTTCGTGTTGTCTCGCAATAAGTGGGCTGCTCACCTTGGCTATCGTTAACCGTTTCCTCGCCATGCCGGCCTCACAATGGGACCCTTCCCGTGAAACACTCTGTATTTATCTGCTCTTAGTCTTTCGCAATGAAGTACGATAGGCGCTCGCCTGATAGAACGCCGGTTCTGTACCTGAAGGGGTCTGGTGTATACTGCGTGCAGTCACTCACCAGGTACTCGTGCGGCCTTTCCGTTGCCTTCCCAAACGCCTGCAATAGGAATTTAGAGTTTCTCGGCTCCAGTTGCTGGCACAACCGTTCTATTTGCATCTTGTCCCTAGTGTTTTTAAACACGACGATGTAGTTTGCATTCAGCGATATCGTCCGAAATTTCTTCCCCTGCGGCAGAACATTTTGCAAAATGTATATCACCCCAAAGCGCCTGTGGTGCGAGTCGCGGGTAAAGAAGTTGGAGACGTTCAAGCAATCCCCGTCATACATCAAATCGTCCAGGATGACAAGGTAGTTCTCACGCACGTCGGCGAGTTCGGGTATCCCTGGATGCGCCTCGCACGCCAAAGGCAAATCCCCCGGTCCAGGCGTGTATTCTTCCGGGTGGCACCACAACACCTTGCGTAGTGGCTTCTCGAACATGTGCGCGGCGTTCGTGATGAGATTCTTCACAAACGTGGACTTTCCGCAGCGCGAAGGCCCTGCCACCAGCATAGTGCTTGGAAAGGTAAATCGCGTGGGGCATGTGGCAGTGGTGGGGGTGGACTTCGGCATAGCCGCTGCGGCAATGACCGCCATGTCCTGCTAGCAGTTTCTTTTTAATGTGAGCAACGTCCCCTCTTGAACCCGTAAGGATAGGTGTCGAATCCGTCCGTCATGACGCGCTTGGTGACGACCATTCTAAAGGTCTTTGTGGTCGGTTCTGTGACCACGTTCCACAGCGGTTTCCTCGAAATCTGCGTGCCTCGCAGCCTTACCACTTTGGCACGATCCTCCAGGACGACGTCGCGTATCACGTCGGCATTCACCGTCCTTAGGTTGCCAGAGTTTAGCGTGAAGCCCTTGATCTTGCACACGGTGTGCGTCTTTCCTGTCTCGGGGCACCGAATTTCTAGGCAGTAGCTTTTTGGGCCCGTGGAGGCATAGCGGGAAATGTACGCCCCTTTCCCGTACCTTTCCAATTCGTCCGTCATGTCCCCTAGAAAGCTCCCGACGGGAGGCATCCACTGCCCTGGTGCACCTACCGCAATCACCGAGTCGGTATCGAAATAGCACACCCGTTCGCCTAGCCGCTTCAGGTAATCGTACAGCACCAAGCGTGCATGCGCAGTAGTGTGGGCGGCAATCACGACGTTTGTGGTTCGACTTAGTTTAGGGCTCTGTTCGCAATAGCGCCACACGACGTACATCGTGTCGTCCGTGGCCGGCACGTAGGTCTGTACCTCCACGGCAGGGTCGCTAAGCAGCTCCTTTAGCCTAGTATACTGCTCCACCAGCTCGCAGGTGGGAAGGTTATCCCTCTGCCCAAACTTGCCCCAGTAGCTGTTCAGCATGAGCTTCGCAAGCTCTCGCCTACCCGGGTTGTGGGCAATGTCGTCCGCGGACAGGGTAACGCCTTCTCGCTCGTAAAACCTGCGCACAAAGGCCTCTTTGGCCTCGGGCGTCCCGCAGTCTGCCGGCCAACCGGAGGCTTCCGTCTTAATCTTCAAGAACTGATTCACGTAGGCCTCGAAGGGCCCCTTAGATTCTGTTGTGGGGTCGTATTGCACCATGTCGTATTCCCACAACTCGTTCACCTCCAGCAGGCGGTAACCCTCCGCTAGTGCGACCTTCACCTCATCCACCACCCAGGTTTCCGATAGCGCTCTCGCTTCGTCCTCGTGTTCGCAGCTCTCCTGGTATTCTGTGCGCGGCACAGTGGAAACATCAACTTTCCATTCGCTCGCATTGGCAACACGGGGTGGTACAGGTTTTGGGGCGGCAACACCTTGCACTTCACGAGCCCTCCCTTAACCGCACTTAAGCTAGGAAAGTGTTTAAGGTGAATTTTCGGGTGGCCTACAGGATACGGCTTAGTCTTGTTGACGAAGGGGTACAGGCTGCACACATCGTAGTAAAACAACTTCGCTGTTCCCACTGCCTCGCAGTAGGTCTTTGTGCAGTTGGTGCGCCCTCCGCAGCAGGCGTGCCTAGGGTCCAAAGGGTCAGCAGTGGCAAACTGTTTGGCATGCTGCGTAAGCCGCGCGTTAACCTTCACCATTTCGTTAAAGGAGCATTCCCACATTTCGACGACGACATAGCCGGCATGCCTTATTTTCTCGGACACCTTTCCCGTGCTCTCGAACCGCGAGGCCATCGTCTCGTTTCCCGTGCAAAATAGCACCGCGTGCCTATTCGGAAAGCACTTTGGGCACCCGTGGTACCAACAGCCGTAAAATAGGTACACGGTTTTTGTGTCCTCATCGTACCCGTCCACCTTGTGCCCAGCAATTCTAACCTCGCGCCCCTTCACCGCATGCATGATATTCACCTTCTGCTGCTGCTCGAGCCATGTCAGCCATATACACGCTATGCGCGAATGCTTGTCGGCAAGTCGATACCCCCCAGCGGGTATCACCGCTATTTGGTTTTTAGGCATGAAGCGCTTTCGGTACACGTTCATACACGCTTGCGCAATGGTCACACATTCCCTAAACGCGTCGATCCCGTTCTCGTCGAGAAACTCCTTCCTAAACTTCAGCACTGCCTGGCTCAGCAGCGTTACATCCATCCTACAGTACGCTAGCATTTCGGCTTGCATGTCGAAGACGTAGTTCGAGGCCCTTTTCTCCGCGTGCCACTGCTCAAAGTCTGCTCGAGCGTCCTCAAACATGCTGTGAGGGCAGTAATATCTTTGGTCGGGAATAGGCCCAACGTAGCGTTGGTGCTCTTTTGTGTTGAACAGGTACGGAAAGTAGCCTTTGCACGCCTGCAGCTGAAACGTTTTGGGAAACCTGGCCAGGGCCATAGGCAGAAACTTTAACGAATCCAGGAAGGTTACACGATTATGCTTTATTTGGTATATCTTTGTACCGTACATAACGAGCTCGGGTCTCCAATGCAACGCCCCAACCATATGCTTTAGCACAAATTGTCCGTCATAGGCTTTCAGGTTATGTGCAATGACGATAACGTCCCATCGGTCATACTGCGAATCCGTGACGTGTTCGAACAGCTGTTTTACCGGTTCCTTCGCAAATATCCACTCCTTTATCCCGCATTGCGAGCAATATGCCGTTTGGTGTTGGTCGTCTATGCACAACGAGCACACCTGGTACAGCACGCATAGGTTAGGGACATGCTCGAACACGTCTGCCTTCCCTTTGTAGGAAGTGTCCTGCGTGCATTCAAAGTCTATAAACATTATCACAAACTCGTTTCTTAGTTTCTTTCCTCTGTACGGCTGTATATAGCACATATGGTTCGCTTTCACGTGCAGCTTGCAATTGCCACAAAACGTCTCGCCGCACGTGTGTGGGGTCTTTCTGTCCCTCATGTTGTACAGCCTATGGCACACCAAGCACACTTTTTCCATCTCGCACACGGTGTGCCCTTTGGCATATACCCCTCCCTTCTTTAAATGATTCTCGTAGCACACTTGCCCGTTGAAGTCCCGGTGACACTGGGCACAGCGCACATAACGCGTGAAGGGTTGCTTGCACAGCATGTGACATTTCGTGCATTTGTTGTCACAGCGGTGATGCTCCCTTGGTACCGTAAAAGGATGGTGACACTCGCGGCAATAGTACTTGCACTTTAGCGCCATGTGCAGGTTCACTATCGTGTTGTAGTGCCCATCGTGTAGAATAAGATCGATGGGTTTGCCTCCGTGGTTCGCGGACTTGTATAACACCGTCTTTCCGCTATGGTCACCAAACACGGTAATGCTGTACCCCTGTAGGCCTTCATCGTATCGTTTACGTCGTTCACCCCACCGCCTACATCTCTAAGAAGCGCCAAAGCCCTCTCCTTCTGTAGGTATTCGTATCGCGCCAACGTGGTATAGTTCACGTCTTTGTCTGCCTTGGCCTTACCCACAACGATGGCCCTTGGCAGGCAAATGGCGTCCTTATTTCGAATCTCTACAATTCCTTTGCTTCTGTAGCACGCCTCGCACGGTTTATAGCATCTACCGGTGATCTCCTTCGTCCATACGCAGTTTAGCTTTAGTGGCCCACCTAATACAAACTCCTTATTCCTTTGCATGACCTTTTGCACGCTTTGCAAAAATACGTTCGTGTTTACCTGATCAAACCTGCGCACGCTCATGCTCATTGGCACAAACCCCTCTTGGGCAGCGTGAATGGTAAGTCCTATGTACCCGGGTTCGTTTTCCAACAGTTCGGTGTTCACATAGTCTAGTACATCGTCAAACATGGTGTGCAACCATTGTTTGGGGTCTGCATCTTCGGGCATTGGCCTAACCGTAATGTCGGTCTCGGTAAACCCCGAATAAAACCTAGTAAGTGTCCTTTGCCTTCGTCCTGTAATGTCAAACGTATGGTGCTCATCGTTTTGCGTATCCTGTCTACTTGTGCCCGGTTCGCCCTCCAATTTAGTCCGCTCTTTTTGTTTTTTCTCTGTTACCTCTAAAGAGTCAGCACTAACAATTCTATTACCCCTATTTTCTTTCATGCACTTAACACCCTTTCCGGCGCCAATGTTTTATTCATTCGTTCATTCAGGCGTCTAAAAGCAACCATATAACTTTTTCCTTTATGAGCTATTTATGCCGTTAGTCGTTTCGATCACCTTTCCCAACCTATTTTCTATTTTGCCAAAGTCTCAAGTGTTGCGTCACCTCTCTGTGTACGCGTATATTCAAACATTCCTTTTAACTCCTCATATCCTATTTCTCAACAGTTACACCTATTCTTTGGTTTTCTACTCTAATGCTTATGCTTAAGCTTGTTATCGGGAATAATTCATTAATTCATTCAGGCTTCACCTTCAATGCAATACAATCTGTTTTATTTCATCTCACTTCTCACTGCAGCCAGAGCTCTCTCTGATTATGTTACCGTATCGGTCCATGCGTTTTATTCTCGCCTTATCGTAACCGCAATGAACAGAATTCGCCTCAGCCACCGGATGTCTTTAGCGCTACCATTTCTTATCTGAACCACTACATCCCAGCTCACCATCTGGTTCACATTCGGTGGACTTTGTTATCGCTGCCACATCCTGTTCAGCACTCTACAATTTCAGCCTTTGGTAACAATTCTATCAACAATTACAATTGACTATGTATGTGCTAATGTGTGTGAAATATAAACATTATGCTTATATGCATCATATCTACTCAATGCATGTTCATTGTTATACCATAGTTTTAAGCATGTGTACTGTTACAACTTTATATGCTCCACTATATAATCCTTTATTACTTTTTACCAATAAAGATTTATACATATAGAGATTAACCAGTCTGGGTTTTTTTCGCTAATCCCACCACCTCACAAACATCCTGTAGGTTTATTTTTTTTCCAAATTTTGGCAACATAAGCCACCCAGTCTCGTAATTTCTTACAAATTCATTATTGCATTTCAAACATTGCGCAATTACGCCATCTTGTTTCGTAACTGCTTCTTGCATAAATATCCATCTTGTGGCGTAACTTTTAATTCTTATTGCGCAATTCCGACATCTTGTTTCGTAACTTCTCAATATAGTATTGCACCATATTGTGCAGGAACTTTTCCAGCATTTCGTTTTAGAATATCTATTGCACCATATTGTGACGCATATTTTTCAGCCTTGTGCTTTTCCGCCATCTTGCTTTGGCTCCACTAGCGCCAAACACCATCTTCCCATTTACAATTTTTCCCGCCTTTTTGCGGATTAACGCGACACTAGCGCTCTTCTCGCTTTGCGCTTCGCCGCCATCTTACCATTTAGTACTTATTCCCGCCACTTTTGCGGATTAACGCGTCACTAGCGCTCTTCTCGCTTTGCCGCCATGTTGGTTTTGGCGACACTAGCGCCAGCCGCCATCTTGGCATTTACTACTTTTTCCCGCCTTTTTTGGATTAACGTAACACTAGCGGCAGCCGCCATCTTGACATTTACTATGTCCCGCCTTTTTGGCGGATTAACGCACTTCCCGCGTTGCGCTTTACCGCCATCTTGGTTTTTGCGACACTAGCGCCAGCCGCCATCTTGACATTTACTACCTTTTCCCGCCTTTTTGGCGGATTAACGCGTCACAAGCGCTTTCCCGCCTTGCGCTTTGCCGCCATCTTGGTCCGCCATCTTGCCAGTTACTACTTTTTCCCGCTTTTTTGGCGGATTAACGCGTCACAAGCGCTTTCCCGCCTGCGCTTTTCCGCCATCTTGTTTTTGCGACATTCGCCATCTTGGTATTTACTACTTTTTCCCGCCTTTTTTGCGGATTAACGCGTCACAAGCGCTTTCCCGCCTTGCGCTTTGCCGCCATCTTGGCATTTACTACTTCTTCCCCACTCTCTTGCGGATTAACGCGACACTAGCGCCAGCCGCCATTTTGGCATATACTACTTTTCCGCCTTTTTGGCGGATTAACGCGCTTTCCCGCCTTTCGCTTTGCCGCCATCTTGGTTTCTGCGACACTAGCGCCAGCCGCCATTTTGGCATTTACTTCTTTTTCCCGCCTTTTTGGCGGATTGACGCGTCACAAGCGCTTTCCCGCCTTGCGCTTTGCCGCCATCTTGGTTTCTGCGACACTAGCGCCAGCCGCCATCTTGACATTTACTACTTTTTCCCGCCTTTTTGGCGGATTAACGCGTCACAAGCGCTTTCCCGCCCTGCGCTTTGCCGCCATCTTGGTCCGCCATCTTGAAATTTACTACTTTTTCCCGCCTTTTTGGTGGATTAACGCGTCACAAGCACTTTCCCGCCTTTGCGCTTTGCCGCCATCTTGGTCCACCATATTCAATTTTTCTACTTTTTCCCACCTTTTTGCGGATTAACGCGACACTAGCGCTTAATCCCCCTGGTGGCAGGATTATCGTTAATCCAACTGGCTAATCCGTATATATCACTACTTATGTAATAATTATTTGAATTGTAAGTAACAGTCATTGGAAATGCTTATTTTTAATGTAAACATATTTTAATAATTTTATGTGAATACATTACATACTCTAATAATGCAGGAACTGTGAGAATAATGTTTTAAGTTGCTAACAATGAGTATTAATGAGGTAATTGTGGCAATAATGTGTTTAGAGTTTTGAAATGTACTGGTCATGATTAGAGCAATGATGACGTAAAATCTGTAACAGTTTTAAATTAGCCAATCAACAGCACAGAGAAGTTTTAAGTTAAATGCAGATATTTTATTGGACTAGAATTAGCCAATCAGAGACTTGCAATATCGAAGCTACGGGTTTTGACCCTTGAGGTTACTCAGTTGCTGGCAAGACTTGACAGAGTACAGATAGGAAAATGTGTTCTCTACGGGTGATTAGTAAAAACATATTCGCGCTAAGTGAATGTATAAACGTTTCTCACAGTTCTTTAAAAATGTGGTGCTGTATAAATATGTGCACGAATTTAAATAAAAGAAGTGAAATTTAAAAGTTTAATTCTGTGATGTCTACAATAATTGTCATATCGCGCCCTGCCCAAGATACATGACTCTAAAGTAAGCCTGACGCAGTCGAGGCAAATTCAAACAGTAATATTACGTAAGCATAAAATACAAACTGGCGCCCAAAGCGTGTTACAAACTACATAAAGCAACTATTTATTATATAAAACAATTCTTTAAGTTTGCGTAAACATAAGTAATATTACGTAACAACACACTTCATTAAGTTAGCTTCCAAGCGTGTGGCTAACAACAACAACAACAACAGTAAAACATCAACAGTAGAAGAAAACAACTACTACAAGTTGGCTCCCAATTGCGGGGCAGAAAAATAATTTACGTAATTTATTACGGATCAAAATATCTACTTCAAATTGGCTCCCATACGTGGGGCAGTTAAACATAAAGCATCTACGTAATTTTTATTACGAGAAGCAAACATCATCTTCAACGAATTTCTTACGTGGTTAACTGAAACGAAACATTTACATGGCGTGTTAGCAGATCATTTTTGTAAATGTACTTGAATGTACTAGGTCCAGAAAACCTACGTTTAAGAAACCTGAGAATAAGTGTTTAGCAGCTCCTAAATTACATTAAAATAACTTTGTTGTTTGTAATTTAAAAGCATGCATATATACTCAGTGATAAAACATGAAATAAAGATAATTTCACGTTTAATGTGTATACTATTAATATTTAAAGCTTCTGAACGTAAGTCCTTCTGGAATCCACATCCGTCAACGGTTTTAACTGCTTACTTAATCAATTATGTAAGACAAACATGTCATCAAATATCCAATGAAGATTTATTGACGATAATATATCTATGTTTTACAGTGTAGCTAATTCAACACATATGTTCCGTAGCGTTACTGGTCACTTTCGTTCATAACACATAGAATAAAAGAAAACTTTTATTTTCAATACTGATACTAGCTTTAAATCAAAATAGTCACGAAAACATAATACTAATCCCAACCTTTACCTGGAACATAATGGACACAAACACTTTGATACAGGAATGTCCAATGTTAAATATCATCTACAAAACCCAAGGAATATACAATCAACGATATAAATCACCAATACAACGAAAAACAAATATACCACAGCTAAGAGCGATGCACTCGCCCAATTGTTCATTCAGCTGTTGGCAACTGAAGGATAGAGCACCAGAACTTTTGGGGTTCATCTTCTGGAACATAGTGGACCGACTATTTACATCTGGCATCTTGGTATTAATGGGTACACAGTTATCAGGATAATCAAACTGAGTAGATAATTATATTGTTCCTTTGATATTCGTAGCATTAATGTCTGAAAACCTTATCTTCCGAAATATTGAGATGCTACAACAATGTCATTCTTATCAGCACAGAATTCGAATTGGTGAAAGTGAAATATGGCTGAGATCATCTTTTGATCACTTGGCACGCCTTTTGGGATGCTTCTAGTGAAACACAAGTCCTCTTATAAAACCTCATCCAACAGGATTTGAAATCTAATGTCTTTACCTTCAATCTGTATTACTAAAAATTTTTCCTTATCACTGGCATGAATAAGCATTTCTACAGGACTAGCAAAAATGCCTTATCTGACTTTGCTATCGTGTATTGTTAGAATTATGAGGCTTACAGTAATAAATAAATACCAATTAAAAAAAAGGTTTTGAACCTACAGCTGCTACAAGAGCTCGGTGTGACTTCCACGCGTAACGCGACAGTTATCCACTACGTAGTCCAATTCCATTCATACACTGTGTAGTATATCGCGGTCAACTGTAGTCACAACCGCATATGTTCGATTCTTCATTTCATTAAAACCAACTGGTAGTAAGGATGCTATATGAAACTAGATCTTCAAAAACCCCATAAAAAGAAAACAGAAGGGGTAAGATTAAGCTACCTGGGAGGCCATTGAAGAAGACACTGATTGTTGTTATAGGCTCGTCCAATACAATGTTGAGGGAGTTCTTCATGCACTTTATGAGAAGACTGTGCAAAGCACAACAGCTTTTAGTGAATTCCGTACGTGCTCTAAAACCACAAGAGGATTTTCCGTCCCCCACCTCGAACATTACGTCTATTCACTTTGCCACTCAAATAAAAGTCGCCTTGTCTCTACTTTCTACTTTACGTCAAAAGATCACTTTATTAACGCCATCTTCGTCCTGTAACAATTGTTGAAGTTCATTACACAACTCATGGCGTCGATTGTTGTGTCATCTTTCGAAAGGGCTTCATGCAGTTGTAAACGATATAGTTTCATTTTGAGACGTTTACCCTGCACCTTCCATACCATCCGGTTTGGCAACCCAAGCCCCTTACATGCCTTCACAGTTGAATTCTTCGGACTTCGCACTCAAACGTTTCCTAAGCGCTTAATTGTTTCGCTGGAGACAGGCGGATGTCTAGTGGTTTTAATCGGGCTGAGACTTCCCGTGGCTGTAAATCTCGAATACCAAAACGTATTTTCTTCTTATCTGGTGGATCCTTATGATATTGTATACGCAAATGCCCTTGTACAACGGTTACTGGGATTTTTATTTGAAATTCAGGTCCGCAATATACACGTTATTCACTTGTTGCAGCCATTTTTACACCTAGCCGTCTGCCGAACGAACCCTGTGCACCAGTTACTCCCGCGAAAATTTAAACCGAACTTAGTGAGTTTTCTTTCCATTTGGTATATAACTCAATATTGTAATCCTAATACTTTTCATACTACACAACAACAAAGTCAGGTAAATTATTTGTGCTAGCCTTGTATATAACACCTGTCAGTTCTTGATTCTCTTAATGACCCCAAAGTTGCGACCACAAGAGAGATATGCATGTCCTCGTATGGGAAAGAACATGGCAACTTTTTGAAATTTTCCAGAACCAGTTAATGAGACTAAAAACTGCAACACACTGTCATTTATATTCTGACAGCGGCAATTATCGTTAAATATGTGTAGACTTGTTAATATGTGTTTGGACATTATGTTGTATATCACACCAAAGGAAATTGCAAACTTCACTGGGACTTCGTTAGCTGATCCTTCACGATACACATATAAAACTGATGACTTGCGCGTCATGTTGTGAATGCAAAATACCAAGACACTTAATTGCTTCAGATAAAACAAGTCTTCAACTGATATTTTAGGCAATTCCAAGTTTTGTATATAGCCAATACTAAGAGCAAACATATTTTCGCCTTTCTGACTGAGATCCTGTGAAAACTGTAATGCATTATAGAATTCGTTTACCCTCCTCTCATGCAGTATTAGTTCTGCTGCTGCAACACGCTTTTCTGTATCATTGAAGTATTCATGTTTTAATTTAATGTTAAGCTTTTCGCATGAACAACAGTTATCGATCTACGGTCTGCCAAATTTTACATCAAAATTTTCTTTGAAAACATGATTATAATACTCATATTTGATACTTGGGTTTGGATGTAGTACTATATTAAATATGTACATATATAGTTCTCACAATGAGATTTGAAATAGATACTTATACTCCCTATCATAAAAATGGCTTTCTTTCATAAGGAAGGAGATACACTTATGTATCTCAGCTACTTTTTCTCCAGAAGTGGAGTTACCACTTCTTTGGTACTCCTTTTGCCTTCTGGGAATTTAGGTTAAAGCAACAGTAGCCACAGAAAGTTTACCCTGTTATTAATAATCCCACAAAGGGAGAAAAAGTGTTACGATACGTTCATTCTAAAGATTGCTACAAGGAAATTATAGATGAGAGTTGTGTGGTAGAAATGCACGACTCTGATCTCAAACTGTAAGCATTGTAGTCTGGAAGATTCCTTGGCTTTATTTGTTGTAGATGTGTGTCATCCAGCATTGTTGCATTATATACAATGAACTGTGGAACTGTTATATGTCTTGTTTATAGCCTGAGAGAAAATACCTGTAACAGGTAAAAATGATTGCTTTATGCGTTCCTTTTAGTTGAGTAAACATTAAAAGATAAACTTATTGTTTAAAAATGTGAAACATTCACTTCAATAACGTGAATAGCTTTAAGCGTATATTGCAATTAATGCTTGAAATGTACCTATTGGATAATAACAATTAATTGAGAGTTACATGGAAATTGAACGTTACAATTATCTAAAATACATGTAACTATTCTTGTTAATTTGTATTTTTTAATATTGTGACCCTTCACTCTTCTTCACCGCTACACCAGTCATTAGGCTGATCAGCAGACCTAGTTCTGCTATGATCCAAGGTTTGCTTACTCCACGACGGGCTACTGACCCAAAACATTGGCTTGTAAGTCCCTGTGGTGTAACACTTCTAAAGAGCAGGGTGATTCGAAGAAGGAGGAGAACAAGACGTGACCCTTGGCTTAATAAATTCACAAAAACAAAAGCTCAAGAAATCGCTCTGTGAAGATAGATTAGTGAATTATATTTATAGAACCCTTAACGTCTAATATTTTCGGCTTAGTGTATTGACTGTGTATTGAAATAAATATTTTTCTGTATTAATTTCTTACGTTTTGAAATTATGTATCTGGTTGAGTTAAACAGATTAAAAACAGTAATATTCGATTTAATGTATAACCCGAAATATTTGTAAATGTTTAAGAAATCTCTGTGTTGCACTTGTAAGGCTTTTGAACAACTCCTATCGTGATTGAAAAACACTCAAGCCTTTTAGACGAGTATACACTAGATTAGACCTGATATAGAATGTTTGATTCTGCTTATAGCGTACTTCGTCCTTACTGATGTTTGCACTCTGTTATGCCATGTAGAAAGAGAACATTTTTTAAACAGGGGATACTTAATGGCTTATCATTTAAAATGATTAGAAAGATCACTAGCGTTATCTTATATAAAGTATTTACTCCGGAATTGATAAGAGAAAATCTTGAATTTATATATTTTTATCTGAAATAAATGCTTGAGTTTAATTTCACTTGAAGATAACTTTATGAACTTGAAAGTTAAGGACACTGTATTTGAAAACGCTCTAAAATCGTTTAATTATTTAAGTAACAAAAAGACTTGAATACAGTGCTATTTCACTGTAAAATCACAGATTAAGAATAATATGAAGCACAACAAATAAATTAGTGTATGGTGTAACAGTTAGCACATACTAGACATTTCTTTCACCTTTCATTCGCAAAAGCTTTCTATGACCTTAGAGTCCCTTCACAGCAAGGAGTTAACACGTTAGATTCCTCTATGTTGTGAAAACTTGATGCTATTGTGTGATAAAGTGAAATACTGCTGTTAAACCCCTCTTTTTGTAAAGTTGCATGTGTATAAAATAATTAAACGTCATCGGTCGAATGCATAAGCGGATTCTACGAAATACGATTGGGTCATATGTTATTTTTTTTAGATTGAACTTTATTGAATGAAAATATTCTGCTTCCATATCTGTTGTGGATTTAACCGTAGCTTTGGAGGGGAGAGCTTGTTTATTGCCTGGAGGAAAAAATTCAGGATACAACTTGTAAATGGAGATATTTCGGCTGACATCGGAAGATTATAGCAGCTCTGAAAATAAGTTTCATATTTCCTATGTTTGAAGTATAAAAAGTATTATTCTTCATGAGGGTTTATAAATAAGATTTCCCACAGTCAATGCGGTTCAGCAAATGACTTATTTAATGAATAGTTCATGGTTAACTAAATATCCTATTTGCTAGAAAAGGTTCTAGTTTCTTAGTTGTTTGAAAGTAGAAAATATAAGTATCCTATTCCGAAGTATCTTGCATTACATCGTTTCGTATTTCTCTCCTTACAGATCTTATCTATCCGTTTTTGCCTGTTTTAATTTTTATTAATCTTTCGGTATCGTAGTATTTTCCTAAAACCAAAACTTCTCAGCCATACCTTATTTCCTTAGAGAAAAACAATTTCTTTGTGTATCGTATTTCAGAAGAGTCCAAAAACAATTTTGCCAAGAAAAAGATAAACTTTTGAATGCAATTCTTTTTAAATACTAAATGTTTGGAGTTCCTATGTTAAAGAAATATCCTACTTTACGAGCGAAAAGGAACTTATCCTTTACGTAACGGATTTTGGATAGAAAGTAAAATGTATTTCAAAATATTACTCCTGGTAAACTCTTGGGAATCAAGCATCTGTTTTATTTCCTGTTATTATGTACCTGGGTTTAAAGATACGTGTTGCGGTGAAGGTTAATTTTTGAAGTCCGAAGCTAAGGGACCCGGTATGCATTCAACCATGTTTGCGAGAGATCTAGACTCAATGACGACTCTCCCTCGACGATGGAAGGGAGTGCAGCCATGGCTCCTTGGGCAGTGTTTGAAAACGTATCGGTAGACAGTGGCCTCTAATGTCTCCAGCCAAATCTATGCCCATACTCATCTGCTAGCTTTCATTCCCTGTTATTATAAATGCCTAGAGAGGCGGTGACTTGAAACTTCATTATGCTCTGAGAAAGAGAGCTGCCATTCAGAGATGTGTATCTTTTTTATGTTCCCTTGTTTTACCCGTTTATTATACTCTTTTTTGTTACCGTTTATGACCGCAATTACACAACACACATACACACACAAAAACCCATTGCGGAACTCAAACCCGCGACCGTCAGCTTGGCGGAGCGCCGGAGCTGTACACTCCAGCGGCCACGGCTACGAGAGCCAGCTGTATTCAAGCTATGAAGGTTGCTATGGGTTAGTGGGCCAATTCCTATATGTTCGTAAGACTCGTATATGGACGATTTCTGTTAAAATACTTCGATGGATAGAATGACTAAATGAAATGTGTATCCTTTTGCATTACGTCTCTAAAATACTTTAACATTTACAAGTATAAATAGCGATTGAGATATATGTATACTTCCGCATTATGTCCCTTAAATACTTAATAGCTTCAAGAATATCCCTTGTAAATTCATAATGTATTCATGACATTTTTGTTACCAAACCTAGAGTTTTTGACAATATTGTTTTGTTAGTTGAATAAATTTAATCGAAGATGACTATGTTTTATAAGGGAAATAATATATATACCGAAATTCTATATATTAAATAAAATCAGAAAAAGGATTAAATGATATGATAAGTGAAGGATTCTTTTGTTCAATTGCTTTAAATCTATTGACATTTGTAGTATTTTACGAGGCTTTGCATGTAAAAGGCTTAATAGAGGATTAATATAAACAGGAGGCAAAGACTGCGGTTCGAGGACTGGTGGCTTATTATAAAGGGACGGCACGCTGCTAAAACGTAAAGTTTTTTATATATGAAATGGCAATTCCTGTCGCTATCTTTTATATTCTAAGTTTAGCTGCGGATTCCATCATCTATCACAAGTAGTCATTAGGTACATTTTGCAATATACTCGAAAAAAATATCATCAGCGGATTACTGGAAGAAATATTGGTTCAAATTGAAATGCAACACGGTCCGGTTTATAAATAAAATTAATTATGACCTTCAAATTAAATAAAATATGAGGGAACTGTACCGTTTGTAACCATAGAATGAATGTTATACCTGAACTGGATTTAGAGGGAAAGGTGCCATTCATTTGATACATTAGTTAATGAGGTTACGTCAAGTTTAAAAACCATACAGTTTCAATCTAATCGACCGGTGGCATGCGACTTAACCTAGAGCTGCCTATTATCCTTCTATAAGGACATTAGTCATGTTAATAAACTTTACTGGTATTCCTGTGAAATAACAGTCGGTACACATAGCACCCTCAACTACACATTATCAGTTTGTGTTTTGCTTGGTTTTTGTGTTGTTGCAGAATATTGTTGCGCTGAATAAAACATTTGTCATTGGGCCTTCATTTCAACATGACTATTCGGAGAATCATAGAATTAGAAATAAGGTAAGTTTTTCTTTCTAATTCCGCTCACAGTAATCACATATATTATAAAACTTATAATATCTAAATGCATTATTTTGTTTCTTAAAAGCAAACTATTCCAGTATTCATTTGGCTTTAAGAAAATAAAACTAAGGGAATACCGTTCTGTGTTTTAAGCTGAGATGCTTGTAATTTTGAAAACAGTCGAGTGGTACATGAACAAACATGTGTACCCGGGCTCTTATCCTCAGTGTCTCTCAAGCAGCGTTGAACTCCATTAAACATAAATGTCATTTAAATAAGTTAGCAATAAGTGTGATAGAGAACATATTGAAGTACAAGAATCACATATTTTTGGGCGAGTATGAGGACATTCCGCAATAAAGGGGAATGAAAGGGCGGATCATTTCGCCAAACAAACTTGTAATTCCAACTTGTTAAGGAGTTATAATAAATGCCCAATTTCTTTTGTCAAAAGAATCCTATATGATGACATGCTCTCTCACCGGAATGAGCTGTAGTTAGGAAGCAAAAATGGATCATTAATCAAAAACTTGTTTGTTCCAAATGTATATTGTGACATGCATGTATGTGTACAGTCACGCCAGACACATTATTGCGTCGTTGGCGACAGTATTGTTGGGGTAATTCTTTCGGCTGGGGTATTGAAGTTTCGTCCGGCGTGGCGACTCGCCACCTTCTGGCACTGATTCTAGCTAGCGGTGGAAAGTGGGCCAAGTGAGCGTTACTTCTTTGTGTGCTGTGTGTTGAGCGTCACTCTTAGGTCGAATGTTGGGTCTGAAAGGTTGTATGTGAAGTGCATCCTCGTGGGTGTAGCATCTCACTTCAATTTCTTCCTTTTTATGTTTTGTGTGTGATGTAGGGGCATCGTCCTTATACTAAATAAACCAGAGGTAATATGATTAATGTGAAATTCCGTGTATATTTGTTATAATTATCCCACGCCTACTCTGGAATGCGTGGTTTAAGGTTCTGGTCCTCTTGCTACCTCTGTAACTATGCCTTCCAATGTATATGGTGGGGTAACTAATATTTAATATCTAGCTGCAAATGTTTTGGCCTCAACGCAGTATATAACAATATAGCAGACTGAGATGCAAATGTACAACGGGAAACTTTTATTTAACCCAAGTGTGTCAGGTCATGTTAAATTGAAAGGCTACTTCGAAAA
This sequence comes from Deroplatys truncata, assembly GCA_030765065.1. Taxonomy (NCBI): domain Eukaryota; kingdom Metazoa; phylum Arthropoda; class Insecta; order Mantodea; family Mantidae; genus Deroplatys; species Deroplatys truncata. Next base: position 333,554,737 of record CM060990.1, read on the forward strand.
TTTTAAAATCCCAAAACTAATTGGTTCACAGTACTTCTGCTTTGAATGCATTCAAACCGTAGAACACATTCTGTTCAGTTGTGCAGCTTTTGAGAGAGCACGTTTTGAATTTAACTCACATTTGTTAACTTGTAAAAGTGTTTTGAGAAAGGATTGCGTTTCATATTCTATAAAATATGGTGCTATATTCCGTTTTACAAATTTTTAGCTATATATTTAAACGTTTGTATTTTTATTTTACTGTTTTAGCTGTTGTTAAGGGTTGTACATTTCATACCATTATCTTTACATTCTCTTAATGTTTGTTTTACTTCATTGTTTAAGTATTAATATTTATCAGTGACAATCTATATTTTGTATCAACTACTACCTAACATACCTTACGGTAAAATTGGGTTCATAGAACTTTGGAGATGAAATAATAATAATAATAATAATAATAATAATAACAACAATAAAAGAAAATTAGTAGGTTGGTTTATTATTAGTATGCTATATACATCTCGTACCTTTTCTTGTCCTTTTAAAAGGACAGTAGGCATTCCTACGTATATTTTGTCATTACAGTTGAATAAAACCCATAAAAGTTTTTAAGTCATTTTCAGGGGCTTAGCTCTTGACGAAGTGCTTGCGATTCTTGATGATAGAGTGGACGAAACACCAGATAAAAATGTAGAAATAGCTATAATACCATCCCTGGATGCTACAAATTCTGACTTGTTGGATGGAGATTCGGTTGAAGAAGATGATATGGCACTTAACAATTTACCGGAAAGTCAATTGAGAGCTGAAGAACAGTTCCTTCAACGCTGCATTCTAAATTTATTTGATCCAGAAGGGGATGCAAAAATGAACAAGAAATGTGTGAAAATCATCTTCAAGCGTAAATACCAGAGATCAAACGAACAGTAACGAGCAGCTCAGTTTATATCCACGTAAATTTATTTCAAATCTCAATGAGAAGATTTACATTTGGCAAAAAAGTAATCTCATTCTTTTGATTGTCATGACCCAAATTATCATTTGTAAAACATGAACTTTTACCGTTGGAACTTTTTAAGTGCTTTTGACCTTGAAGTGCCTGAACATCTAGTGGAGAAGAATAACAGACATACTGCAAGAAATAACAAGCTTAATGATACAAGAATTAAAGAAATGGATTTTCTGAGAGATAGCTTGTTACTCAGTGGTTATATTTCTGTTGCAAGAAGAAGACTTTATTGGGAAAGAAACAAAGAAACTTTCAATGAAGCTGTTGCAGGTGTACTATCCAGAGAAAGATTTGAGTTTATCTTTCCCAACATTCATTGTTATGACAGGGATGCTAATTTACCCAATGACAACTTTAGAAACCTGCCTCCCCTTTAACAAACCCCAAATGAACGGTTTCAAAATTTTGCTCCACATCACGAAAACCACTGTTGATGAGGAAATGGTGTCTTATTTGGGACGTCATGGGTGCAAACAATTTATAAGAGGAAAGCCCATTATATATTGATGCAGATTTAGGGTAGGTGCCACTTCAAATGGTTACATTACATGGATGGACACCTATCAAAAGCAAAAACTTTACAATAACTGTTCAAGTTAGGACCATCAATTGTACCGCAGTATACGATATACTGCGAGAAAATATTAGCCCCTTCCCAAGTCATGTGGTTTTTATAGCTTCTTCACGACTGTAACGCTCCTAGGAGAAATGAAGACTCGTAATCTACGAGGGACTGCAACTATAAGAAAAAACCGAAGATCAAAGTGCCCACTTATGCTAAAAATATAACAAATAAGCCCATAGGATTCTAGGACACTCCAGTGATAAACCATACTCCTCTGTGGTGGCAAAGTGGAATGACAACAGCATAGTATCCGTCGCTTCTTATGCGGACCAGTTGAACCACTGCACATGGTCATGAGGTATAACAGGAAGGAAAATAATAAAATCTCCATCACTCAGAAGCATACAATCCATGTATATAATAAGGGGATGTGATGATGATGATGATGATGAGATGCGGTTTAAGCGAGCTAAACATCTACGGTTATCAGCGCCCACACAGTGTATAAAAATTAAAAGACAAAAACTAAAAAACGGGACACAAACCCGCGTAGTCAAAAAAGCTAAATACAAATCACAAAATTCTAAAAACTACCACATTAAAATCATGGGCAATAAAAGAACAAAACGTGTCAAGAACTGTACAACGCAAGGGACGAACGCTATATGTCCGACGGGGAGAGGAGCCCCATTAAAGCTGACAATATAAAATCACAAAGCTAAAAGATGCTCAGCGCATCAAATGCGCCGATTAAAACCAATGTCACTTATAAAACGTAAAAGACATTCTACAGCATGCGAGTCGTCTGCCAAAACGTTGGCTATGCAAACAGGCAGACCCACACGAACGCGCAGTGGAGCTAAAACTTGACACTCTGTTAAAATGTGACGCACCGTTAAGGGCACATCACACTCCTCACAGAGTGGTGCGGGGTCACCAATGAGTAGGTATCTATGACTAAAAAGGCAATGTCCGATTCCTAAACGAGCTAAAAGTACCTCTTCCCGACGTGAAGAACGAGAAGAGGTACCCCAGACTAACGGGAGAGGTTTAACCTCCCGCAACTTGTTCCCCTGGAGGGTCGTTCACCCATCGGAGGACACCGCGACGTAAAATAACATACAAATCTGACGAGGGAACAACAGAGGTAAAAAATCTAGGTGCTAAAATTGCCGAATTGGCAGCGGCGTCGGCTGACTCGTTTCCTGAGATGCCCGCATGACCTGGAATCCACATGAAAGAGACGCTGATGCCAGAGACACCAAGCGAGTGGAGCATGTCATGAATGCGCTGTACGAGGAAATGGAAATTGTACAGCGCGTTAATAAGGGGATGGGTGGAGTGGAACGTTGTATTGGAAATAAGTCTTTACCGCATTTCAATTCGTGGTAAGAAATTGTATACGCAATTGATTTTCAATTGTATTTATTGCACAATGCAAAATGCGTTGTAGTTACGTCGTTATAATGGTGCAAGATTAGATCATCTGTCACTTCGTCGAAGGATTGCAATGACTTTGCTGGAAAGTAATTCGTCCAGAGGCTACAATAGAAAGCGAAGCAGACCACCCAGCCAGAAAAACATTGATTCCAGATATGACAGATTGGATCATCATTTAAGAACTCAAGAGAAACAAACAAGACGTAGTCTTTGTGAACAGAAGATTTCTACTATTTGCCAAAAATGTAATGTTGCCCTTCATGTTGCGTGCTTGGCTATATAGCATACTGAAGAGTAAACAAACTGTTAAATGCCGATAAAATGTATGTCGACGTACCCACTGCCTTTTTAAAATGAATTTTTTTAATATACTGTGCACAATAAATTAAAAAGTGCATTAAATATGTGGTTATTTGTGAATAGTTATCCATTCTAATACAAAAAGCATAATATTCCTTTTTTTAAAAAAAAATTATCCGGCATAGATGCGCTAACCTAGCAGTTCTTTAACTAGCCAAAAAAGTGAGAGATTATTTGCATATGTCAGACCCTAATAATTTATAGTTAATAAGCAATTAGACGGGGTGGGATGTGATATGTCTCACCTGTCGGCCGTCGCTTTTTCGGCGTCCTTATGTAATCGATATGGGTGGCTATTCAGAGAGGTGTCATTATTTCATCCTTGTGAGACCCTCTTCAATCAAAACTGACAGTTATAAAGAAATTAGTACTGATACGGTTCAACTAGGACCCGTAGTTAATTTAATTGTATACAGATTAAATAAACATGTAAAATGTCAACTCGGTTCCGGATTCGAAATGCTTGTATATAGATTAAACAAAGATTTAAATTTTGTATTTAATATTCTAACTCGATAGAAGACCTTCATAAGGAAACGTTGCAAATAGTATGAGGAAATAAGGTTCAGGTCACTGACATATCCCTTTCTCTTGGAACAGGATGGGTCGGTCGGCAAAACTGAATACAAAAGCGTAGGGCCATAAAAAGGGTCTACGAGGAAAGTGCTTGTTTCTTTCCAAAGCCGAAGAAACATGAGGTTTGTACCGAGAAAAGGTTCAAAGCCATAAACATACTACGTGCTACAGCATAAATTAAACAAATTGAAAATAGAACCGTGGGAAGAGAAAGTTGTACAGAAATGAACATTTTAGCCAGTAAATGGAATGCCATAAGTACAAAATGACAAATCCGAAAACAAGAAATCATCACATGATTGAAAATCGAACGCGGAGTAGGGATGAAATCAGACATGCTGAAATTTACAAAATACTACTAACGAAACTCGACACTCTTCACTCGTAGCTGCAACATGCTACATGTAATTACTCTTCGTTTAACCTTACGACAAGTAACTCTTAGCTGAACTCTACACTATTCACTCGTAGCTGCAACATGCTACATGTAATTACTCTTCGTTTAACCTTACGTCAAGTAACTCTTAGCTGAACTCTACACTCTTCACTCGTCGCTGCAATATGCTACATGTAATTACTCTTCGTTTAACCTTACGACAAGTAACTCTTAGCTGAACTCTGCACCGTACAAGTTAAGGCGCGGCTATGAACGCGGGGAAAACTTATTCAATTACATCTTGATACTGCCAACTACAAAGCATCACTAGGTCAGTCGCGGATAATTAACGAAGTGGAGGTTCGCGTTCCTGAATGCAAAATTATAACAATATAATAAAGTAAATATTCACCAGAGCTGATGTTGTTATTATCGTAATCAATATAATTTCACCACACCCTGTAGACATTACAGAGTCGACACTGCTCAACGCTAGCCGGAGAAAGAAGAAAAATACGCATCGAGGAAGCGAACAACTTCACATGAACAGCGTCAGGTGCCACCAACGCTTATAAACAACTTCATAAGGCGCCAACCCATATGAACAATATCATATGACACCCAACCTAGCAAATATAAACAATATCATATGGCACCCAACGTGCTGGGTCGAGTAAATGCAACATCGCTCTGTAATGTGTCGTGCAGCGAGCTCAACTAGAACTCCAAGCATCCAACCTGAGACGACAGAGAAGCAGTAACGCGATCAAAAGGGCAACGAGACCAGCGAAACGCAGTGTGGCCCGGACTTACAACACATTATCTCAGCAGCGCCAAGACGCCAGCGTGCCATCTCTCAACCAAGAAGTGACACCAGCACCCCTTTTCCCTATACTACAAGCATCAATTCCTCCTTTTGTTGTGTCAGTGAGAAGTGTTTTTATGAGAATTTAACAGCACATCGACTCGTCGAATCAGGATGCTCGCAGCACCAACGAGTAAGTCACAAAGACCATATTAGTTTAATGAATTTTGGATGGGTATCATTAAGGTTGTTGTTATTAGGAGGTTTTATTGTTTACGACAGGAAATTGTAGATGAACTATTGCTGTAGAAATAACTCTAACTGGGAGGGGGCATTCTGTCCTAAGCATAAATATTAGATGAGGCTGAGGAATAACAAATTAGTGGGAAAAACTGTAGAAAATAAAATGGAGAATAACGATTTTGTAGAGAATGAATGTAGTTTGGAGTTAGAAGGGGACAATCAGAGAAGTAACGCTATGCCGAAAGTGAATGAAAATAGCGATAGCAGACAGGAGACAGTAAACGCAAGCCAAGTCGCGATGAATGAAGAAACAGAGTCGACCGACCTGGCAAGCGTAGTAAGGCAAATAATGTTACAATTTGGACAACTGTCGAATAATATCACAGACCAAGGGGAAATGTTACAGCAACAATTGTCAAAGAAACTAGAAAACCAAGGGGAATTGTTACAGCAACAACTGTCATGTAAACTAGAAAGTCAGTTAGAGAATCAGTTAGCAAACGTTAAGGGAGACATAATTCAGCAGCAGTTGAATGCACAGCGCGAATTGGAAACACGCTTGCAGAGCATGGCCTCTGACATGAGATCCGCGCAGGAACGCATGCAAGAGGAAGTATTAAATATCAGAAGTGAGGTAGTAGCAGCTCAGTCCTCAGTAGAAAATGTAAGGGTACAATTAAGTGCTGAAATTGAAAATGTTAAGCGGCAAAACGAATCGGACCGCGAACCAATAAATGAAATCAGGGAACAAATAAAAGATGGAGCAAGGGCAACTTGCGATGCAACAGAAGGCCGACAGCGTAACTTCGAGGTAGGAGAAAACGCTGAACTGAATAAATTCAGAGCAATAATAGAAGATAGAGAAAACCTACAACTGGGTGACGTTGCACAGATCAGGAGGGAGATGTCGCAAGTTGTCGCTGCTCAAAAGGAGGCGGTGCTAGGAAATGACCGAAATGCGCCAGGCAATGGAAAGGGTGCAGTTAGGCTCTCAAAACACTGCCACCCACGCACTGAGGTCACCCCATACACGATGTCACAATAGTGAGGAAAGGCCGAGCGATCATACCACTGCGCTCACGGCCTCGACTCACGTTAGTATTAATTATGAAAATGTAAACATGTCTAACAGTCTTACGCCAATGAACGCGCCCAGCATGCAAATGAACACACCCGTGCCAATGCGATTTCTTAACGAACTGCCCGTTCCAAAATTTGACAGTAGTGTGGATAATGCAAAACAATTCATTAGTGATATAGAGGCATATTTTGAACTTAGAGGTATTCCGGACAGATTTCGGATGCTTTTAGTACAAAGAAGTTTGGTAGGCCCCGCGCTTAGCTGGTTCCGTCTAACAATTGGCGAATATGCAGAATATGCCCACTTTAAGGCGGCATTTCTAGATAAATACTGGTGAGCCAATGTACAGTACTTGGTACGAACTAAAATAACCAACGGGAGGTACCAACCAAACGCCAACGAAAGCCTTGTTGATTACTTCTCGCGTTACGGGCAAATCAGTAGGCTCCTAGAACCCCCACTTGCTGAACAGGAATTTATCTCACACATGATGAGGCACTTCCCCAATAACATACGACATCATCTGGTGGTAGCGCGGTCGCGAACACTAAGCGACGCGATATCATTACTCTCAGCGTTGCAGGGACACGAGGGGCGAAACATGGGATACAGACCCGAAGATAGGCCCGATACGCAAATGCGGGATAGGCCCAGTATGAGGTCCTGGAGTACCCAACACGCAGATGGAGCGAGGGCAAGCGGTGCTCAGAATCAAGATAGAGGAAGAAATTACGGAGTATGGCAGAATCAGGACCCCTATCCCAGAAACGACAGGTACGCAAATAGGCCCAGAAGTGGCCGAAGGGAAACAAATGGTCCCGCGGGTCCAGCGAGAAATTTTCCGGTAAATTATATGAGGTTTGGGAGAAACCAAAACCGAGGTAGGCACCAGCACCATTACGAAGGCCCAAGCGAATACTACAATAGGCCCAGAGTTCAAAATGACGACGGCGACAGGGAGGAGAGGCCGAATAGTAGGCGAAGTCCAATACGAGGAGGGGGACGCAGATCTCCCAATATGGCATCGGACAACCTACAAGCATCTGCGCCATTCAGCGCAGGCCAGCCAGCCGTAACGACCCCGGCTATAGTAGGCCCACCCCCGATGAATAGGCAACCATCACCGACTTCGGAAAACCAGATGCGGGTGGAATCGTAGATACGTCTCCGGATTCAACCCGAAGAGATAACAGTCAAATCTCGCGTTATCAAGGGGACGTAAGTGGAATGACTAGTGCGAATGAAACAGGGAAAAGAGCGGAAAGTAGCTCTCTGGAAATTAATCAGCAAAATGTTACAGCTAACTGTAGGGATGTGACCGTCGCACAAGAAATAATGGAAGCAACGCGTGTAGAAGCAATCATAGAAAATGAAACATTTTTAATAACCGTGGATTCAGGTTCATCCATCTCTGCGTGTAGCCAGGCTCTGTTCGAGCATTTGAAAACTAGGAATGCGAACTTACAAATTCTTCCTGTAAAGAACACCTTTTGTATTTTGGCGGTCAGGAGAGCGAAACAGAGGGTAACGCAGCAGGTATTGATAACGGCAACAGTATGTGAATATAAGCTTGAGTTTGTCTGTCTTGTGATTTCTAAGCTTGCAGTGGAATTGATATTGGGTAACGACGTGCTATTTGCTATGAGAAGCATCATTGATTATGGACGCGCACAATTGACACTTTACGCGCCAAAGACCTCTGTAGTCGTGCCTTTTGCATGTTCGTCAAATAAGGATAGGGTTATGTTGACCGAAAAAGAAACTATGGTTAACACAAACATTTTTCGTCGAATATTTGAATATTGAAGAGAGCGCCCAAATCGTAAGAATGTTGCCACAGCTGGTTGTACTGGACGATATCAGGTATGAAGCAGTGATGACGTCAGACCAAAGCACAGCTGGTAGCAACCTCATACAGACATAGGAATGTTTTGCGAGGACGAGGAAGCTTTAATAATGCGTACTGAGCCGACTAACATTCAGGTAGAAGAGTATCGTAATCTGTAAATCACCGCACGGACAAGGGCGCGGGTTGCCAGGACCTCCCAGTAAAATGACAGGTAGAAGGAGCAACTGTTCACCATTCTTATAAAACATAGAGAGATATTTTCGAAAAAACGGGATTGTGCAAAGGATTCCATTATTTCTTAGAATGAACCACATTAGCACTAGCTATTACCAACCACAAACTAACCCATGTGAACGAGGGATTTAATTTTATCTACGGACTTTACTTTTAGAGTGACGGACCAGATAGGCGACCGTGTTTACCAACTTCAACATTTGAAAACTGGCAAAATAATAGGCGGATATAACATAGTTCTAATGAGGCCATATAAAGAAGAAATCAAATCTGCACTAAGGAATTGATTTCTGTTAAAAAAATCCCAATTGGGAGGCTGAAACGATAAACAACTGTTAAAAAAATGCAGACATGTGCAAAGGCAAAAAAGGTAGGATAAAACAGTTAATAGTAACCATACTTTCAAAACTGCATCTAAGAAACAAATGTATGTAAGTAAGATGTAATTCGTTGTACCTACTCCATTTAAAGAAAAATAACGTATGCAGTAATATTCATGTATATACTGTGTTTATGAATCTATGCCAATATACTGTCACATATGTACTATGTTAAATTACATTAATATACTGGTGAATGGGTTATGTCTGAGATGATGAATATGTGTACATAAATGTGATAGTTATAAGGTTTACACAAAGTGAGACAAATGTACTTTTGAACGTGTATCACGGTGTACAGCATATGACATCACTATATCTGTTAATAATGTCTTGGATTAGGTAAGGTTCTTTAATGCATATATTAATACCAATCTGTAAGTATCAGTATATATGTTGACAACGTAGTGCTTAAATCTGGTTAATGTCTTTTAAACGTAATGTTTTAATTCCTAATTAATCATAAGAAACATTTTTAGTTATAGTATCCTGTCTAAATCCAGAGTAAAAGTTCCCTTCACCCTGTTGCATTAAATGGACCAACTCGACGAATACAAATATTTTTAAACGAAATATGTGATGGAAGTGGACAGTTTAAGAAAAAAAGGGAAGTGAGGAAGGCCTAACACAATGGTCTTGTATAATATCTCTTTGAGTGTTGTGTACCTGGACAGATGTAAGGTATCTGAAAGAGAAAGTGCTCCCAAAGGTCATACCGATAAGTAGATAATAGATAGCGATTCAAGAACAAAGGCAGATGCCGCCAATTTATAAGGATGTAAGCCAATAAACTTTGTAATGTGATATCCCTTTTTTCCACACCGGCGGCCACGCCCCTTCTTTGTGCTCTACTGTTTGCCACCTGGTCGCGTGCCGCTAGGCCACGCCCCCTCCCTTTGAGGCCTTACATGAGGCCTGGTCGCGTGCCGGTGGCCACCGCGCCCCCTCCTGTGTGCTTTAACCTGAAAAGCCGCTGGAACGCGCCCCCTCCGCCCCTTTGTGGTCTGATTGGTTCCCTGTTGATAGGTGGGAGAGTCTATATTGTTCCCATATGCTGACCACATTCCCTCCCCTCATTGTGACCTGTCTAAATCCCACCCGTGTGATTGGTTCCCTGCGGATAGGTGGGAGAGTGTGTATTGTTCCCATACGCTGGCCACGTCACCTCTCTCTCATTGCGACCTGTCTAAATCCCGCCCTCGTGTTGGGTGTGGTAGGGGAATGGTTTTCTCTACGCGTGCCACTGTTCGAAAAATCGATTTGAGGAGATAATTGTGTCAATCAATTAGATAATGTTCGTCCATGCATTAAACATTATTGAAAAAAAATCAAAATCGGTATTTTATTACTACTAATGTCCGCACATTGCGCTTCTAAAGGGTGATGTAATGAAACGTACCTCATCGATCGTTGAATACAATAAAGTATTTTTTGATTGATTAATGTATACGAATTGACTCGCGCACCTGGTCGTTCTCGTATATGGAGGTGTTAAGGTAATGATTAGGTGTATATAATTATTACGTCTAATAATACATGTTTAATTATTCTTTTGAGCGGTTGGCTTATAAAAATATTACATCACCTAGGTGAATTCATGGCTGAAAGGACAGAGTTGCCGTAACGAGACGTTAACGCGAGAATCCTTTACGAAAAACAACACGAGCGAGCCATCTCCTGCACGCTACACCGCCCAACTGACATGTATTCCCCCTCTATAGCACGCTGTCAGTAACCACACCCCCTCCACCGCTGCGAGAGAGACAGCTAGCTCACAGCGCGTCTTGTGGTCATTTTCGAAAACTCTTGCGTAGTAGCTGGGAATTCGCCATATTGAGGCTTGAGGCGCGCATGGCGGCCATCTTAACTCCATATAATTCCGAGGAAAATGATTCTGGAAAAAACGCGAATTAACATTATATTTAAATAATACTCGTTTAACATGCGAGGTGCGTTCATGTTGTCTCGTTATAATTCCGGGGGGAATTGATTATGAAAAAATAAATAAACGTGAATTAACATTATGGTTAAATAATACGTCGTTTAACATCCGTGGCATGCTCAGGTTGTCTCGTTATATAATTCCGTTGAATTGATTATGAAAACATAAATAAACGTGAATTAACATTATAGTTAAATAATACAAGTATTGTTTATAAAATAATATACAGAGTATCCTAAATAAATTCTCTTTGTTGCTCTTTTAATAAAGCTGGTTAACGAAAGGTCACAAATAAGCTTCAATAGAAATGTATATAGGTAAAGACAGTAGAGGAAAAACACAGAGCAGCGACTTTCAAATAGACATTGTGTCCAACATGCAAGCGCTCTCTCTCTCTCTCCCTCTCTACATAGCATCCAAAACAGGCATACCTTTCTTAGTAAATATATAAGTATTGCGAGAGGATTTAATAACTTGGAGAGAGGACTTATAAACATTTCCCTAGGAAAGATATTTTTGAATACGCGAGCAGAGAACTCGCGTCAATACGAAAACCTCAAATATAAATTTGATATTCGTTTTAAATATTTCTTTTAAAGACGTAGCGGTCTTCGAGAAAATCGACTAGTTATTCAGTTGCATATACCTTGCAAAAATAATTTGTACATTCTTAGAAGCGGTTAAACCAGGAACGCCGGGGATTTTTTCTTCTGCCAGTTTCGAGATCATTTGTACCTGCTACTTAATGACCCTGGATTTCCATCACGTCACATGCCAGGGTACGGTCCAGACTTATACACCGACGAAGGGAATTCCTAAGGTTAAAATTATAAAACCACTATGTCTCCTCAGCAATAATAAAATCGAGAGAGAATCAATAAAAAACATTTGCTTTGATAATATAATTATCGCGAAGACGTAGCGGTCTTCGAGAAATTCGACAAAGTCTTCAGCTGCATGCCCTCCTTGAAAGAAATATGTTGTACACGCCTGAAGATAAAATACAGACAAAACATGAATTTTTTCAAGTAAGGGAGCTCAAAACAGCCGTTGATAAAATATCGCACGTACGCAAGCAAAAAAGAATTACGATATCTTTCAATCGACATCTTTTTATAAAGTCAGTCGATGTAAAGGAAACTTTGTACACCCTTGACGAAAAAAACCCTGACCCGCTGGGGAAATACCCTTTTAAGAATACAATGGATATCTATCATATCGTTAGTGGTCAGCTTGAAAGGGTTCCTAATTGCTCTGCACAGAAGTCCCCATACAAGCAGGGGAAAATCCTAAACCTGGCAATTACAAGCTTGCTACAGCATTTTTTTCCTTCAATAAGTAATTTAAATTCTACATGAAGATTATTAATGATTAAGTTTCATAGTATACTACTTCTTATTTCTTTTAATAAAATATTGAATATGACTCTCCCCTCAGGAAAATTAAACGGAGAGAAGCGATATTTTCTTTTTACGCTGTAATTATAATTAAACGCATAGTGTATAGATTCTGTAGAAGTCTAAGTAAACATTCGTAACTATTGCAATTATCTCCAAGTATTATTTCCTTATCAGAGGCAGTCAAGTTATTATTTTTATAATTATTATTATTATTATTATTATTATTATTATTATTATTATTATTATTATTATTATTATTATTATTATTATTATTATTATTATCGTTAAGAACGCTTATTCCATTTAAACATACTGGTGTTTGAGCCATTGTGTCTAAAAAAATTATTTAATTACGCGGCGCTCCAATGTAATAATTAAATCAGACTCCTCTGAGAGGTAGCGTGTCTATTCACATTCGAGAGGTCGCTGGTTTGATTGCCTGCGGAGGGCAATGGATTTTCTCTCTCGTATAGATTGTATTTTTTTCTTAGAATGATTTATCTTTTTTGTCTGAAAAGACCATTCTTACAGGAAAAACCATGCTCATATAGATTATAGGAATGGTCTGTGTTTAAAACATGTATTTTTCACGCGTTGTGTATAGATTCTGTAGAAGTCTATGTAAACATTCGTAACTATTGCATTTATCTCCACGCATTATTTCCTTCTCAGAGGCAGTCAAGTTTATATTATTATTATTACTATTATTATTATTATTATTATTATTATTATTAATTTTTCCAGGAAATGGACTTTATTTCGGAGGCGGCATCGCTGAACACGCGACCGCTACAACATCCGCCTTCCCTGCACCGAACCATCAGGGATGGGGCTCTGCCACATGTGTGCAGCAACCACCGAATGGTAAGAATCCTTGAAAAGTTTTACGAAGATCTTTTACGCAAGCTATACTGCCATTATTATGATTATTTTTATTATTATTATTCCAGGAAGTGCACTTTATTTCGGGATGGGTCATCCTTCGACCGCTACACCATCCCCCTTCCCTGCACCGAACCATCAGGTATTGGGCTCTGCCACATGCGTGCAGCAACCACCGAATGGTAAGAATCCTTCAACATTTTACGAAGATTCTTAAAACATGCTATACTATTATTATTATTCCAGGAAATTTTCTGGGTGACGCTGGAAGCCAGCGTATGGATCTAGCAACACAGGAGTCAACATTGCAGGAGATTGATGAAGTCTCGGCTGCTGCATTGTCCGCCTCCTCATCACTCGACACTCTGGGGGAAGTTGTACCCGCTGCAACATCAACCTCCTCATTCACAAATGCTGAAGCCGCTGCACCATCAACCTCATCATCTGAAAATGCTGAAGCCGCTGCACCGTCAACATCCTCATCATCCAATGATGCGGCACCTTTGAATGGGAAGAGAGGACCGGCATCGGACGGGAACAAGCAACTTGCAATTAAGAAAACCAAGGTTAGTGCTAGTAATTGCCAGGGTCTGGAATGCAATACCATCCAATCAGCATTCAAGGGACGTATTTTTAATAGTAGAATAGAAAATGCATTAGAAATACTCGACCGCAGAGTCTTTTTAGATGAATGCAAGGAGCGTATTATTAAAGAAGCGGAAAACGTTTTGCTGAAAAGCAGGAGTGGATTAAAATGAATTGTTCCATGGAACTTAAATATTTAATCCACAAACCTGATGAAGAGAAGCGTCTTTCCACCGTCTTTAATTCTAAGCCTGTGCTGATACTTCTGTCAAGCGATCTCAATCAGATCTTTTCTTCAATTGCGGGGGATATTTTGGAAAACATTTCTAAATTTGAGGGGGGAGCATCGTCGAAGTCCTTGTTAAAGATACTCAGCCTTGTGATGAGCCTTACACACTACGATCCTTTACACGCAGGTTCATACATTGAACTGCCACAGAAAATTGGGAAAAAACATGCTGTCATAAACATCCAGAACAAAGATAATTTCTGCTTTGCATGGTGCATGCTTCCGTCTAAATACCCTGCTAAACACAATGGATGTAGAACCGCAGAATACCCAGCGGAACTGCTTTTCAAAGCATTCAATTATCATGGTATCGAATTTCCAGTACCCCTCCATCAAATTGAATGCTTTGAAAAGCACAATAATGGAGTATCCATTTCAGTGTTTCGTATAGAGGACAATTACAACATCATTCCCTATAACAAACAGCTGAAAAGAAGCAGAAACCTGCTGTTTATTGAAGAGGATGATAAGTCCCACTACTACCTCATTAAAGACATGTCTAGGCTTGTAAGGAGTCAAGTTACTAACTACCAGCACAGAAAATGGACATGTGAGGCGTGTCTCAAGAGATGTACCACTGAGAAGGCCCTAGAAACGCACCGATTAAGATGCGGAAAATGCCAGCTGCTTAAAATGCCTCAACAGGATGAGTGCATTGAATTTAAAGCATTCTCCAAGAGCGTTCCTGTACCTTTTGTTATATACGCAGACATTGAATCTGTTCTGGCGAAGGTTCACTCTTGCAAGCCCTCAAGCAACTCGAGCTGGACCAGAACCATTCAGGAACATGAAGCAATGTCTATTGCCTTGAAGGTGGTATGTAGGCATGACGAGGCATTTTCAAAATTCTTTCTCTTCAGAGGTCCAAATGCCATCGATGACTTTATCAAGCAATTAAAATTAATTGCTGATGACGTCATCGATGTGTATTCCAATCCTAAACCCATGGATTTAAGCCCTGAAGAGCAACAAAATTTTGACAATGCCTCTGTGTGTCATATATGCCTTGCCGCTTTCACTATGAGCGATTTGCGCGTGAGGGATTACGATCATGTGACAGGCGAATATCTGGGTGCTGCTCATAATAGATGCAATTTGAATAGAAAGGTCCCTGATTTCATACCGATCTTTTTCCATTGTCTATCTAATTATGACAGCCACTTTTTGATAAGACGCCTGGCATATGATAATAAACCCGTATCGTGCATCGCTCAAAGTGGTGAAAGGTATATAGCGTTTAGCAAACGGTACAGGAACATCAGCTTCAGGTTTCTGGACTGCTTTAAGTTTCTTGACGACAAGTTGTCCAGCCTGGCTGACATGCTAGAGGAGAGTGACTTTAAAATAACAAGGGCAGAATATCCTGTTGATGAGCATTTTAAGCTGGTAAAGAGCAAGGGGATATTTCCGTATGATTATGTGTCAAGCCTTTCAAAACTCAAAGAAACTACTCTACCACCGAAGGACGTCTTCTACAGCACACTAACTGACAGCCACATCACCGACGAGGAATACAGGCATGTTGTAAAAGTCTGGGATACCTTTAATATCCGCAATCTCGGAGAATACAGTGATCTATATCTGAAAACAGATATACTGCTCTTGGCGGATATTTTCGAAAAGTTTCGAGATCTCATCCCGGGAATGTATAAACTTGACCAGCATGGTTTTATACATTACCAGGACTCGCCTTTGACGCTATGTTGAAGATAACAAAGGCGAAACTTTCCTTAATATCCGACAAGAGCATGCTAGAATTTTTCGAATCGGGAATTAGAGGTGGACTGTGCACAGTGGTGAAGGGCTACACCAAAGCTAACCACAGATACATGTCCAACTTTGACCAGCATGCTCCTGTTATACACCTGTCCTATTGGGACATAAACAACTTATATGGACCCTCTATGGGATCTGCCCTACCGTACAAGAATCTGAAATGGCTCACCAGAGAAGAAATTGACAGCATAAACTTCACAGAAATCAAAGAAGACTCAGAGACTGGCTATGTGCTAGAGGCTGATATCGAATACCCGACCATATCCACGACGCCCATAACGAGCTTCCTTTCTGCCCACAGAGCGCGACACCGCCGAATGGCCAATACAAGAAACTGCTTGCAACATTAGAAAAGAAAAGCAAATTTGTCTTGCACTACAGGGTGATGCAGCAGTGTAACGAGCAAGGTCTAACTGTCAGACATATTCACAGAGTGGTGTCCTACGACCAGTCTAACTGGTTGAAGACATATATCGATGTCAACACCGAGAAGAGAGTTCAAGAAAAGTCAAAATTCGGTCAAAACGTATGGAAAAAGATGAATAACGCAGTATATGGAACATTTATAGAAAATGTGAGAAAATACACCGATTTTAAAATAGTTGGAACATGGAAATAGACAAAGAAGTTGATAGCACGCAGCACTTATCTACGCACCATAATTTTTGAAGAAAATTTTGAAGGAATCGAACTGGGCAGAGAGGAGGTGCATATGAACAAAACCAATCTACATAGGCCACGCAATTTTGGACATTTCAAAATTTATTATGTATGACTTCTTTTATAATATCATGAAACCAAATTTAAAAGACTTGCTGCTGAATTACATGGATAAAGACTCGTTCATTTTTGAAACGAGTTCTGATATCTATGATTTCATCAGGGAGGACCCACAGTATTTCGACACTTTAAACTTTGAAAAGGGTAATGCATATGGCATTAAGCAAGCCAACAGAAAAAATATTGGGTTGTTCAAGGATGAATTGGGCGGCTTGGTTATGGAGGAGTATGTCGGAATAAGAGCAAAATTATACGCGTACAGATACGGAGGGCAGACGATAAAGAAAGCAAAGGGTATCACCAGGGTGGTTATGGATAAAATCGATTTCGGCCATTATTTTGAATGCTTAAAGGACCACAGTATAAAATTTTATTCACTTCAAAAAGCATTTCGCAGTAAACACCACAAAATTATAACCATTGAATCAAACAAATTGGCATTGAAAGGGGGTGACGACAAGAGGAAGTTGATAGAAGGGAGCTATAAGACTCTAGCGTGGGGCCATTATTCCCTTAGACCTGGTGATTGCTAGTGCCTAAACTTGTAAATATGTAAATAATTCAAATATTCCAGGATTTCTTGTATTAAATTTCACTCTGAATTTTGTTGTATAAGTTCATATAAAGTGTATGAGGGTTTTTAAGTATTAATTTTTCCCTCTAATGATGTTATAATTGTATATATTCATTTAAACTATGTGAGAGTTTTTAAGTATTAATTTTTCCCTCTAATGATGTTAATATTGTATATGATCATTTAAAGTATGTGAGGGTTTTTATGTATTAATTTTCCCTCTGATGATGTTAATATTGTATATGTTCATTTAAAGTGTGTGAGGGTTTTTTAAGTATTAATTTTCCCTCTGTAGATGTTAATATTGTATATGTTCATTTAAAGTGTGTGAGGGTTTTTTAAGTATCTAAATTTTCCCTCTGATGCTGTTAATATTGTATGTGTTCATTTAATAGTGTGTGAGGGTTTTTATGTATTAATTTTCCCTCTGCTGATATTAATACTGTATATGTTCATTTAAAAGTGTGTGAGTGTTTTTAAGTGCCTACGTTTTTCCCTCAAAAAAAGAAAAAAATATGAAGGATTTTTAAAATAAGAATACTCCTGATTCTACAATCATAAAACTTTAGTCTTTATTAATTCTTCACACATTACACCAAATCCTTTATATCAATCCATTCAGTATCTGCAAAACCATACCACTTTACCAGTACTTTGTTTCCACGTTTACGTATAACCTTTTCTACCAAATATGTGATAGGATAGTTAGTCTTTTTTAGTTCATGTCCATAAAAGCCAACTTTTACGATTTCACCATTCCTATCCTTTAGAATGTATGTTGTAGGCTTGGTACGATTCACACGAAATACTTTGAAGATTTCAACGCTCTAGTTAGATTCAAAACCCTTTTCAAAATGTCCCTTATGTTTAGATATCCTGACATAATCACCAACACTAAACTTCTTTGAAGCCTTCTTCTCTCTTCGTTCTTGATTATAATTATACACAGTCAGAAGAAGATCGTTGTTTTTCACTTCATTAGGCTTCATGCGAATAGTTGAATGAAAAGTATCATTGTACTTTACAAGGATTCTAGGTAAAAGATCTAGCCACTTGTATGAGCCTTGGGGTAAAAACTCTCGGTACATCATATTCTTCAAGGTTCGAATTAAACGTTCAACAGCCGCAGCCTTCACATTGTTATAGGTGCTGTAGTGGTTAATATTACACTTTAACATTAATCGTTTAAAGAACTTATTATAAAATTCTTTCCCGTTGTCACTGAATATTTCGGGGAGGGACACCCATTTCTTGTAATATATCCTCCATAGCCTTTGCAACATTAACTCCACCCTTATCCTTTAAGGGTTTTGCATATGCCATTTTAGAGTAAAAGTTGATTGCAATCAGAATGTATTTGAAATTTTTGTTCACTCTTGCATAGGGTATCATTTCAATCAAAACAATTTGTAATAAATCATTCATACCTTTGCTGATAATTTTGCGTCGTAAATAGATCCTCCTCGCCGATCCGTGAAGCTATCTGGCGATATTCTGTTTGGCGGTCATGCTATAATTTTAGATGCTTTCAACTCCCGGATAATTTCCTCAATCTCTTGAGCGTGACTATTATTACCAGCGTCCCTCGAAGCAATAAGTAGCCTCAGTCTATTCACTAATGTGTTAGGATTTCTCCAGAAAACTTAGTCAACCTCCTTATCGGGTTTATGCTCCTTCCATGCCAGTCCTAGACCTGAATGTGTATTGAGCAAGAGACGTATTATATTCTTGTATTTATACGATTTACCAGATTTTAAGCGACCGTGTCTGGTGTAACCACTTCTATGAAGAAAAGTACTTTTCATAATCTTAGCGTACGTCTCCAAGTCTTCACTGGTGTATGCAGAAATCTGAGGCGATCGCTTAAAGATGATACGTTTCATCACCTATCAATATTTGATTATTTATAAAATGAATATCTTCATTTTCAAGCATATAACCTCCGTCCTGATATCTCACACAGTACAATGTATCAATACGATCCTTGTCTTTTGAGCGAGCGTGTTGAAGGTAAGTAGAAATACTTGTAGAATCACCATCTTCATTCTTGACGGTCTTCACAGTCAACCCTCGTTGAGTGTCCAAAATATCCTTGAGGGGGGCGGTTAGAGGTTTCAAAGCTTCGGACATGACATGCTGAGTCTCAAACCTGAGACCTTTTAGAGCTCTCAGTTTTTCTTTGACAGCTTTGGTATGCTCGGCTACAGACTCTTTAAGTCTTATGCTTTCACTATCCATCTTACAAATGATGTGAAAATAGACGATTACCTTCAGTTTATAGTCTGCGTCCAGCTTGAGTTCTCAACGTGTCGATAGCCTTAGCTAACATCTCTATCGAAGTTCTCAGTTGCTCGGTTTCTTTCTTATGCTCCTGTGTATGTGTCTTGAAAGCTTCAGCAAACATTGCCGTATTAGCGTACTGGCTTCTGACTGATTCTTCTAGACTCGTAACTTGCTGCATATTAGTTTTGTAGGCGTCCGTCATCATATTTACATTTTCCTCCACTTTCTTAAGTTTATCATTGCAGGAACCAGTTTTGAGAGTATTTAAAACCTCTGTCTAACTGCCTGAATGTAGCCTCTAAATCTGAAACTCGCTTCATTGCTAACTTTTCTAAATTACTAATTTTCTGATTGCAAAGATTCTGAAGATTTGTTTTTTCTCTATCAAGCTCTGCGGTAACTTGTTTAATAGAGTCCATTACAGAATCCACTCTGTCTTTTGTATAAGTTGTTAGAGTATCCACTTTAGTCGTAGTTTTATTCAGATTTGCTGTGATGTCTAGCAGCTTCCTACCTATTTGCATCTCGATTTCCTTTGGCAAGTACCTGTTTAACTGCTGTCGCGTCTCGTTCGATTTCCTAATGATCATACCTCTAGCATATCTTTTATTTACAGCATCCGTATCTCCGAGAGGATCTGCTATATCAATGGTTCTCTTACTCCCGAATATAATGTTACCATTATCTCTCTCGACTGCGTGCGTGAATTGACATATCCAGTGATGAACGTTTTATTCACATCAATATCGTGAACAGGATTTAGTAATATCTTCAATCTAACTTTATCGATTACGATGTTATTTTCCTTATCCCTCTTGAGGATACATCTTGAATACAATTCATCGATCAGGGTCTTAGCCATAACCTCAACATTGTTAGCTGCTTGCTGAGAGAAATCATGCATCCTAATTTCGAGAGCATCCACATAATTCTTATTGGAGGCATTATGATTATCTTCAGGATCGTGAACATTGCACATCTCTTATTCTTGAATTGATAGTTTCCTTTGACATCTCTATTTATGATAAAAAGATCAAACACTCTTCTAACTGGACCAGTTCTCTGAGAACCAAACCTATCGATGCTCATAATTAATACGAATGATCATTTTCTTTTTTGTCGACCTTAATATATACATCAAAACCATTACTATACCGTCCTTCATTCAGGTGAAATTCAGGAACTATCACAACAAAGGGTCTGCCTTCTGATACACTCTCCCAAACGCTCTTACATAGATCTTTAAATTCATTGTAGGAAATGTCGGTATTTACATAATCTTCGTAAATATGCTTCAAGTTAAAATTGTCTTGCCTGAAGAGTATTATCATGTTGGTATTATCACGAATTAAATTTTTGGAACTTTAGCATAGGACTGTGCTAGATATACAGAGTCGACATTTCGATGTCTACCCATACTGTAAAAGGCTGCTATCTTTTCATGCTTTTCAGTGATGTCGTCATCAAATATAAAGATTGAATTTTCTTTGACTTCAGAAGGATGCAAAACATCATCTCCGTTGTCGAAGGTGTTCACTTCTATACCTTCGATATTTTCAAGTACTTTAATTAGGTATTGGTACTTTGGTTGATAGAGAGACTGAATAAATATACAAGATTTCAAAACGTAGACCATTCTCATGGAGTAGCATATTGAGTAATACGTTTGTTTTCCCTGCACTGGCGCTCCCTAAAATAAGAGCTCTGACATTAGATGGAAATAACTTCCCATGACGATCACTTCTAAAGTAACTTTCAAAGTCTAATACCTGAATAGGTAGAGAGCAGTGCTGCTTAACAAGCTCCATGTTAACAACTAACTTATAAAATGTATGTGCGATGTTTATATATTACAGCGTGTAAAGTAGTTAATGATTGAATGCAATTATATAAAAGGGCTAATGCATGCAATTACTCGATTAGTATATCATGAGAGCTAAGAGAGCGAGGTCGTTGCGGTATAAGCGTGGCTCTGGAATGATTAATTCCATAATTAATTCGCTCCCCTTTGAAGATCACTTACCTGGATATAGATATTGTGGGCCAGGTACTAAATTGGAAAAACGTCTAAAGAGAGGAGACCCCGGAATTAACCAATTAGACGAAGCTTGCAAACAGCACGACCTCGCGTACGCTGAGAATAAGGACACCGCTTCAAGACAAATACCGGATAAGATTCTTGCAGACAAGGCTTGGAAGCGTGTGCAGTCATCAGATTCAACTTTTGGTGATAGGTTAGCTGCAAGGTTAGTATCTGCAATCATGAGGGGAAAGGTTGCAGTGGGAGCCGGAAAGAGAAAGAGGGTTTTTACCACTGATACCCATCATTGCTGCTTTAGGCGCTGCAGCAGGCGGCGCTGCTCAGATAGCCTCTGCAGTCAAAAAAAAGGCTGCTGATAGGCACTTAGCAGAAGTTGCGAGGCATAACAAGGCGATGGAGACCAGAGGAAAGGGACTCCGAAAGAGAAGGTGTAAGAAGAGGAATAAAGGAGGATTCTTACCTGCAATGTCTCTGATGTCTTTTGCCGCTGCATCTAAAATAGCAAGGTCCTTGAAAAAAAAGGATCTAAAGGCAGGGTTTTAAAGAAGGCAAAAAACGGTGGAAGAGGATTGTACCTATACCGGAGGAAGCCGTAAGTAACGTAGACATAGAATGTTATGCTAAACGTTTAAAAATACCTTATTTTAGAGGAGATTATATGATTGACAAACTTCCTTTAAAACCACACTTCAAAGAGAGACTTCTTACCAATCTCGATACCTCCGATAATGAAGGAACACACTGGGTTGCTATAAGGAAAGAAGGTGATGTCGCATACTACTTTGATAGTTTCGGTAATTTGAAGCCACCTCCTGAGATTGAGAAATATCTACACGGTGTTAAAATCTTCTATAATACACAGGGATACCAGAATTTCGATTCAGTCATCTGTGGGCACTTGTGCTTGCAATTTCTTTTATCCTAAAAGCTGCTACACTGTCAAGATGAGTTATACAGTTACAGTGAGTGGGTCAGACACTGTTATTTCAGCGTATCTAAACCCACCTCTACAGCTAGATCCTCCAGGTCATTATGAGATTGCTCTCTTGAATTTTGAAACATTCTATTCAATACCAAACGTCGATGAAAGTAATAATAGATTTCATTATATTCATAATGGTAAACCTGAAACCATTGTCATACCTCATGGAACCTACGAGATTGCCGATATCAATGCATTTCTAAAGGATAAACTAGGATTGAATGATGAAGTCTTCTTCATAAGACCTAACAATAATACAATGAAGGCTGAAATTAAATGTCCTTATACAACAGACTTTTCTAAGGCCATATCTATTGGTTCGCTTCTAGGATTCACAGACACTAAAATAATTCCTGCTGGAGAAGCGTTTGAATCTGACGATCTTGTGAATATATTTATAGTGAGTATCATACGTGTGGAGTGCAGTATTGCAACAGGCTCTTTCATTGACGGACATTCGCTCTACGAGTCTTTCCCTTCTGTTCCACCAGGCTATCATATCTCTCAAGAACCCTCGAACCCGATATATTTACCGGTCATAGATGCAAACTATATAGACCAGATCACTATTCGAGTGGTAGATCAACACGGAAAGGCAATCAACTTCAGGAACGAGGTTATCACTACAAGACTCCACATAAGACGCAATGGCAATACATTTTAAAAGACCTCGCAAATACTATATAAGACGACGTACACCACGTTCGAAGCATACTACCTCTCCAGCTTCCGAGGAGTTAACACGTGCTAACCGCAAGTTCCTCGAGGGGTTAGGTTACAGGATGCTATAATGGACATCTTAAACGTGACAGAAGTTCCAGCCTTTTACGACAAGATCACTAAGGAGGAGGAGCATATTTTTCTAGCATACAATACCTCCGCTCTGGATGTAAACGATGAAATTAGAATACCATGCCAAGCTGAAGATTTGTATATGCTACATAACAAGAGTTATCTCTACATCGAGGGTGCGCTTACCAAGGTGGATGGATCCCCTACTACACCGAAGCTCAGTAATAATGCTATAGCCTTCATGTTTGATGAGATACGTCTAGATATGAATGCTACAACTATAGACAGAACAAGGAATCCTGGAATTACTACAACTATACGAAATTATATGACTCTCAACCCTATGGAGACGAATCCGTGCTGAATGCTGGATGCGCCTATCCTGGTGAAGAAGTTGATATAGTACACGCGGCGAATGGGGCTTTCAATGCTGCAGTCCCTCTTTCGATGCTCCTTGGATTTGCTGATGATCACAAGGAGCTTACACTCAACAGCAAGTTTTAATTGATTCTCATAAAATCCAAAGATTCTAGAAACTGTGTCCTGAGTTCGAATGGAGAGGAAGCTAATGTAAAGTTAACTAGAATCGAATGGAGGATGCCTGTAATTCGTCTTTCCGATGCTTAAAGGGTTCACATTCTAAAAATTGTCAAGTCTGATAAACCTTTACACCTTGCCTTTCGATCTATGGATCTTCATACCCAGCCTACTGTACCCCAGACAAGATCTTTCACGTGGAATGTAGCAACAACATCGAAGCTCGAGAAACCTCGCTTCATCATAGTGTGTGCTCAGACTGCAAGACTGGGTGATTATAGCAAGAACAGTTCCGAATTTGATCACTGCAACATTACTAATTTGAGACTATTCCTCAACAGTGAATGCTACCCCTACCATGATTTGAACTTGGACTTCAAAAATTCCAAGTTTGCTTCACTATATGAAATGTACTGTAAATTTCAAAGCTCCTATTATGAAATAGATAATTATCCCCTCTTGAAGAGAAAGGATTTTGTTCACTGTGAACCATTATTCGTAATAGACTGTTCTCACCAACCCGAGGAGGTTATAAATGGAGCTGTGAACATCAGAATCGAGATTCAAGCATCTGCAAATATACCCGCTAAGACGTCACTGTACTGCCTTGTTCTACATGACAAAGTATTTACCTACAAACCTCTTTCTCACGTGATGCAAACACTTATATAATTATGTATATGTTTGGGTGAATGGTTTTTTGAAGGAATGTACTAGGATAAGTTTATGAATAATAAATTGAATTTATATACTAAAACACTCTTTTATTGACTTTAGCATACATTTCGAGGATTTTCCTTCACCCCTCCTACTCCTTGAAAAGCTAGTTGCTCCTGACTTGCACAAATCATTTAAAATATTCAAATGTCTTTCAATATAGGGCAATAGCCGTTTTAGGTTCCTTACAGCATCAATGTCTGAAGATATTACATTATTGTTTAAACAAGTATTTATGAAATGAATTGAATGGTCAAAAATACAATAATATTGTATGCATAAATTACATTGTCACAATATTCACCACACGCAATTTTTTTTTTTGGTGTAGCTAATCTTCAATCATTGGAATGTTTTTGGATATTATATTCCAGTCTGATTTTGTGATATAAACAAATGATTTATCACTTTCACAATTTATGTAGAGGGAGGGGCTGTCATAGTATAGTCCAATGTTCTCGGAATGGGACGGGGAGATGCTGACGTCATCAAGTGCATGTGATCGATTCTCCATGCTCCTCTGGCGAATGCAGGGTATCTTCAATGAATAAGAAGACCACAGGGCCCTCGTTGAGGATCCTCCTCTTACACCTCCTCTTCTGCTTTTTCTCCCCAGTCTCGTTTTGCCTCTTCCTCCGCTCCCTCCTCACACCCCTACAAAATATACTCAAAACAATGTTATAAATAGGTTTAGCAAATGATTTCACTCGTCTGAAAGGGAATATACGTATATTAGGAAAAATCCTCTTCCTTGTCACACAAAGGTATTATCAAAGAGTGTCCTACTCACTTCAAGGGTTTGCAAGGTTCTGGGTGTATCTCAGGCATGCAATCTAGACTCGTCTGATTTATCCACTCCTCAATCCTCGTATCTTTATCATCAGGGGTAGTAATGGCGGGGAGTGGAGCGGCATATTCATCCATAGGCAGGGTATGGGGCTCTGCTATCGGATATTCCACTATATTGAAATCGCGTCTTTCAGGATCCAGCTCCTCTATTGGCACGGGTACCTTAGGCGCAGTCATTCGCAGTCTGTAATAATTTAATTTTAGTTATGACACAGAGAAGCATTAGAAGGAGTAAATGCATATGTAATTTAACATTTCTTCTACTTACTCGAGTTTTCTTTTCCTGCGCTAGTAGACCTCGCAGTTGTCGTTACATAGGAGGAAGGATGTCATGCGCTCATGATGGGCCGGGTTAGTACAAAGTACAGAATGCATGTATCCGGTGCACGACTCTGTATCACATTCAGCTAGGTGTTTCGAGACGAAGACATCGTCAACTTCATCGACATCGCTAAGATCCTCCACATCATCCCGCATGCGATTTACACTGAAAGAATAAAATAATTTCAAGTTAGATTTCATTTAACATGCGTACAATATATTACCGAGTTATAGAAATATATATATATATATATATATATATTACTTACATGTTCGCTCCTCGATAAACGGGACAGCTCTCTGTACACACTTCCAGTGTAGTCATCTGGTCATGATGCGATGGTTGAGTACACAACACTGAATGCATTAAACCATTGCATGTTTCGGTATGGAAGTATACGTAGTGAAAATAATCTTCTCCGCACTCGTTCCAGTAATCATTCACATCAGATGAACGATTATCACCATCCATTTCGATTGTTACTGAACGAACACTGAAAAAACAATAAATGATCGCTCTGGCTGCCGGCGTTCCTTATATACTGTAGACGGTGACGTCACGCGGCGGGGTGGAGGGGCGGAATGCATGTTGAGACCTGTTATTCACCCCTCCAGGCAGAAGCCGGCTGTCTATTTTTGAATACAAAGGAAAGCCATTGGCGAGCGTGTTTTAACATGATTTATCGACGCAGACAGAGTGGAGCCGGGATAGTCTACACGTCGAGACTTGTTAGTGACGTCACGCACACAATCGTGGAGGGGGTGAAATTTATTATTACCAGACAGAAGTCGGCTGCTGGGTTTTTCATTACATGATGGACTGTTGCCGATGAGGTTAAGACCGATGAGTGTGATAGTTATACATACGCTAGCACACATATACGACGGCGACCAGGTGCGCGCGAGTCAATTCATATACACTTAATTACATTAGTCAATCAAAAATACTTAATCGTATTCATCGATCGAAGAGCAGCGTTTAATTGCATCACCCCTTTAAAGGCACGAGGCCCGGACATTAGCAGTATATAAACATTGATTCCTTTTTCAATAACACATTACCTAATTGATTGACACAATTATCTCCTCAAATCGATTTGTCGAACAGTGGCAGGCGTCGAGAAAACCATTCCCCTACCACACCCATCACCAGGGCGGGATTTAGACAGGTCGCAATGAGAGAGAGGTGACGTGGCCAGCGTATGGGAACAATACACATTCTCCCACCTATCCGCAGGGAACCAATCACACGGGTGGGATTTAGACAGGTCACAATGAGGGGGAGGGGATGTGGCCAGCGTATGGGAACAATACATACTCTCGCACCTATCCACAGGGAACCAATCAGACCACAAAGGGGAGGGACGGGGCGCGAGCCAGGCGGCTTTTCAGGTTAGAGCACACAGGAGGGGGGGCGGGGTGGCCACTGGCACGCGACCAGGCGGCATGTAAGGTCTCAAAGGAAGGGGACGTGGCCTAGCGGCACGCGACCAGGCGGCAAACAGTAGAGCACAAAGAAGGGGCGTGGCAGCCGGTGTGGAACAAAGGGATATCACATTACAAAGTTAATTGGCTTATATCCTTATCAATTGGCGGCATCTGCCTTTGCTCTTGAATCGCTACCTATTTCCTACTCCGATAGTACTGACAGCGTGTGGATGGGTTCAAAACAATGCAGGGTCAATAACCAAAATAAACACAATATGTAACCAGTACGTTATGTGTAGTAAGTAAGTTTACATTTTAATTTGTCATGATTGTAACAAATGCAGCAGGAACGCTAACCTTCATTCGTAAACAACCGTCACGCCGTAATAACCGTGAATGAATGCAAAAGAGATATGTCCCTAGAACCTACGGCTCTGATGGAACTTCACAATAAATTTCTAATGTCCTTACAGCCCATTGAGAAATTTCCTGTGAGGGCATATAATACGGTTCAAGTAGGACCCATAGTTGATTTAATTGTATATAGATTAAATAAACATGTAAAATGTCAACTTGGTTCCGTATTCAAAATGCTTGTATATAGATTAAACAAAGATTTAAATTTTGTATTTAATATTATAACTCGATAGAAAGAAAACCTTCATACGGAAACGTTGCAAATAGTATGAGGAAATAAGGCTCAGGTCACTGACATATCCCTTTCTCTTGGAACAGGATGGGTCGGTCAGCAAATCTGAATACAAAAGCGTAGGGCCATTAAAAAGGGTCTACGAGGAAAGTGCTTGTTTCTTTTCAAAGCGGAAGAAACATGAGGTTTGTACCGAGAAAAGGTTCAAAGCTATAAACATACTACGTGCTACAGCATAAATTAAACAAATTGAAAATAGAACCGTGGGAAGAGAAAGCTGTACAGAAATGAACATTTTAGCCAGTAAATTGAATGCCATAAATACAAACTGACGAATCCGAAAACAAGAAATCATCACATGATGGAAAATCGAACGCGGAGTAGGGATGAAATCAGACATGGCGAAATTCACAAAATACTAGTAACGACACTCGACACTCTTCACTCGTAGTTGCAACATGCTACATATAATTACTCTTCGTTTAACCTTACAAGTAACTCTTAGCTGAACTCTACACTATTCAATCGTCGCTGCAACATGCTACATTAATTACTCTTCGTTTAACCTTACGTCAAGTAACTCTTAGCTGAACTCTACACTCTTCACTCGTAGCTGCAACATGCTACATGTAATTACTCTTCGTTTAACCTTAGGACAAGTAACTCTTAGCTGAACTCTGCACCGTACAAGTTAAGGTGCGGCTATGAACGCGGGGAAAACTTATTCAATTACATATTGATACTGCCAACTACAAAGCATCACTAGGTCAGTCGCGGATAATTAACGAAGTGGAGGTTCGCGTTCCTGAATGCAAAATTATAACAATATAATAAAGTAAATATTCACCAGAGCTGATGTTGTTATTATCGTAATCGATATAATTTCACCACACCCTGTAGACATTACAGAGTCGACACTGCTCAACGCTAGCCGGAGAAAGAAGAAAAATACGCATCGAGGAAGCGAACAACTTCATATGAACAGCGTCATGTGCCACCAACGCTTATAAACAACTTCATAAGGCGCCAACCCATATGAACAATATCATATAAAGTGATATAAATTGTTTTATGGTACTAACATATAAACCACTTTAAAGTACTATGACCACTCAATTGTTTTGGAGACACCATGGGAATAGTATATAACTACAAGCCGACATATAGCGATGCGGTTTTTAAACATACGTCTCATCAGAGATTCCTTTTGTATTCCCTTGTGTCTGCAACGAAATGTGTAATGAAACTATTTCGGCAAAGGTTTATCTCGCTTAAAAAGGTATACATGGCTTCCAAGGATACGTTGTAGAAGTTGTAAAGGTAAATTATATTACTATAGAAGTTAATGTGAATTTAACACCTCAGCATTCTTTTCAAAATAGCCAAAATATATGCGTTAGTAAGCAGAACCTAATATATTGCTCTCTCATTACTTTTAGTTTGTTTGTAACATAGCTTAACGTTTATATCGTAAACCTAAGCCTATTTTTTTCCTTAATTTTATAAGCCTATATGAAAAACTACATTGAAATTACAGCTTCACGCGACCCCTTCTTCCACGAATGTCATTCACACGGCGTAATGAACGATCAATACTCACGTATTTGACAGTCGTCAACCAGCACATTGTTGTACTTTCAGAAAGGGATGGTAGCCGTGCGGCCTCTGGTACCTTTAGAACAGCACAAAAACAACAACATTTTTCAGTTTCATTTATGTAGTTCTTCTTGTACCCTCGACTGCGTGCTTCTGGTTGAGAGCTGTGACCCACGCATACTTTCACGCTACACGTTTTGCAAAATCTTACCTAGTGCTTCATATGCATACATTTCACTCTTTATAATTTATGTGTCAGTACTTATATATTTTACGGATGTTAAAATCCTAAGAGTTTCATCTCGATAGGTGTATTTACACCATTTTTATACAGTTTAAATTTTTCTGTTATCACTACCACCATCCTCACTCTGGAAACATTCCGTGGTATTTAATCGGAAAGACACTAAGCTCAGTAACTCACCAAGGGATGTCGGGGCCGGTGTTATTGATTCAGTTTGACAGTACAGGAATATTACGGTGATAATTGCTTTAGAGCATTTCCCTTAGTGAAGGTCTGAAAAAAATGGTTTGCGGTATGTACGAACTCTCTGTTAAAACAAAAAGGAAATCCGAAAGAAATTGTAAAATCGAAAGAATTGCCTTAAAATCTTATTTATTTGACTTTAAAAAGAACAAACCGCTTGTTTCATACTATCGCAATAGATACAAAGTTCTTTTGCATTTCTTAACACGTTAAGAAGAAACCATTTATAACAAAATCATATTCGAATGGAATTCTAACTAGGACGATAGCCGGTAAGGGTTTGGATGAGGTACAGATCACGTGCTTCGTTTAATAAATAAGTAAAATATAATTCCTTATAACATGCATGGCCATCCTTATTAACAAAATGACCAAAGCCATTGATTAAATAACAAATATAGAATAGGTGACATGCCCACCAGGCGAGTAAACACGTAGCTCGCGCGAATACCGAATAATAAGGCGAAAGATGTTTTGGCGGTTCACTATACCACTAAACTCCACTTATTCAACGGATATCTGTGCAAATGATGCCAATAGGAGTAAAGAACCTGTTTTATCCGCACTGAAACCCTGCATTGGTGGTGTTTGTATCTTATTTACATGTTTATTTATTTGACTAAATTTATTGCTTAACACACTAATTTCTGCTTAAATTGTTTTATAGTATGAATTATCGGAATGTTACTTGAATTATCGATTTACCTTCTGAGGTTTCTCATAATTTTATTTCTCTCTGCCTTTCCATCTGTCCTTGCGCATTTTGCAACAAATGCGTTTAAATCGTGTTTCAGAATTCAACAACAACTACAACAATAATAGCACAAATGTCTGATGGTTTCCTTATTTTTGTATGTATAACATCATTCAACCGAAACTTTCCGCTTTAGGGGCACGATGTGTTCTGCCAAAGGTGGAAGCTGCCATTGGTTTCAATAAGCGTCATTGGAAGAGTTGTTTAAAGTTAAATAAAAAAAATTCTCGGCATATCCGGGATTTAGGCAGCGAAGCTTATTTTCTAAATGTACCACAACTGAGATGTATGTGTCTCAGGTACAACAGAGACAGAAATGCTGCAGACGCGGTTATTGCTTCAGATTTTAGAACTGTACACACTAACATTATAGGTATACACTAATATTTTCGGTACCCAAAATAGTACTTTGTTAAAGTTATGTATGTATCTATAACGTACATAAGTTTTTGTGTATATTATCCTGCAACAGCTGAAAAGACACCCTTCCGTGACACCATGCTCAACCTACCGCATTACATGTTGGTATATTTCATCTAATTTTAGTGACCAATTTGCGTAGACTGGATTTTTTTTTCAGATTTCTTGTCCTTGGAAAAGTTACAGTAGGAACTAGTTGAAAGACACAGGGTTAAAGTGTTATATGACACCTCAAACTGAAACTGAGAGAGATTTGAGACAAAACGTTTTAAAGAGTCTGTAAATATAAGGTAACACCATTGCTATTCACGTATTATTTGTCATCCTCTTAGGAAACCTTTAAAAACTTTTAACCAATTTTATTTATTCACGTATAAACCAACAAGAATGGTAAGGTGATGTTCATATATGACACAGGACCTTCCTACCACATCAGATTCTGTTTATGTTAAAACAATTTAACTGTTTTCCCAATTATTATGTTTCATTTATAAATTTATTTACATACAATCATTCTGTAGATCAGCACAATATTAATCAGACGCAAATGCAATCAATACAAGAATGCAACACAGCTTTTCCGAAAAAGCTCCATTCCTTTTGATTGCGTTTAATTATGGGATAACTATAGAATTAAGTAAATAAATCCTGAAAACACCACCAACACACACCAACAATAATAATAATAATAATAATAATAATAATAATAATAATAATAATAATAATCTCAATAACAACAAGTGAATATAGTTTGTTGCATATGAAAAGGCCACAATTTTCTGTCAATTAATTTGCATAAACAGATTAAACCGGAAAAATACATTTGAAAGCAACAGGCGTAATAATCACTAATGTCATGGACTGGCGCCTGGAGTGTGGGCGAAAAGTAGAATCCAAATTCACTACCAGCTGGGTCATAATTACACGCCGTGCCTGAAAGTGGATGATTTTGGCCGTTTCGCACGTCTGCTAGGGTTGTTATAGCTCCTAATTGAAGCACTGCTCATATATACTGGAAGAAAAACTTTATATGGCCTTTCATATAGCAGACGTGGTGCCTTCCTGGCTTTTATTTTAAACGAGAAAAGAAGAAGAAATTACCTGTTAGGAATCAGCTGAATACGGGGAATGTGATAGAATGGTGACCTGTTTCTTACAAGTTCATCTTGGATAAGCACAGAGTGATGTGCAGGTTTAATGTCGTGTAGTAATGGCCAATTCTTTTTTCGCCAACGTTAAGGACCTACGACTATAGGAAGACGGCGCAAGAACTCCTTGGAGAAGCTGTTATTTACACTCATTCTTTCAGGTATGAATTCCATTTGAACAGTTCGCTATGTTTCAAATACAGTACAAATGTAGCTTAGTTTCTATTTTTTCGGGTACTTTGCTTCTTTAAGTTGATGCCGATTGCCGATTTTCAGAAGATCGTTTGTCGCAACGTTTGCGGTTCATAAAGAAGACACCACGTTTTGTCCCGTGCTATTGATTAGAATGAAACGTCCGGTCATTGTCAGTACTATATATCTGATCACGGCAAAAAAATATGCAATCATCACGAAAATTGAAAATCGAGTTTTATTTATGGACACTGTTTAACTGCTGTGGTCATTTGCGTCCCATACTACATTGGGCGTGAAAGACGGGAAATTTTTCTCAGGGGCCTCTTTATCAGGCTTGAAGTTCTATTACTGCCGTTAATCCACGACACGGGACCATGGCTTTACTTCCCTTCCGAAAGAAGCCATGGTAGGGATATTTACGCCCGAATATACCCATTGACCTCCGCCGGGTTTGAACCCACGACCTCGGGAAGTAGAGGAACATGGTACCCCTAGACCACTGAGGACGACCGCAATCGTCACGATCGTCTAGCTTCAGGACACGTGGAAAACTGTCTGGATAACATGCGACATGTTCAGCTCTTCAGACATTTATGACTGATCACTGCTAATGAAAAGTCGTCGAACGTTTGGAGATCATTAGCTTAGCACGCATCAACATCGCAATTCCGATCGCTTGTGGCAATCCAGTGTGTTCATCATCCTTCTGTCTCTTCCCTGTGAAAAATTTACTTTGGTGCACTTAAAACACAGCGCTGCGAACCATTTCGTCATTGCAAACTTTCTTCATCCTCCGAAACGTTTCGATATGGAATTTTTCTACAACTATATATAATCTATAGGTTTAAACGCACAAACTACCCGACAATATCAATAACAACAGAGCTGTGAATCACCTGTCAACCCCAAAATTACACCTGTGGATAATCTGTAAAATCCTTTCAAAAACTATGTTGTCTTGTACTACATTTTCCAAATTCCGCCCTTAATTTGCCAAAACCATCTCTAATTTGTGTATAATATGTAACACATTACTATAATTTGCATAACATATGGGTGAAAATTTGGGACGCCAATTTTTAAACAGAAAAAGAAGACCAACATACTACAAATCCCCTAATTGATATCTAATATAGGTTATCTCATTCCATAATTTCAACTGTTTATGTTCACAAAGCGAGACCGCATTTAACTTAATCCGTTGATAACCAATTATACCAAATTCTTTTAAACGCACAAAGGATGCTAACAGAGGTTACATGTTGTACCTATAGACCGAATTTGCGTTTTTAAATGTAGAAAGAAAAACTGAAAGTAAATTAAGAATTTGCCTACCTAGTTATGCCCCTTGTTTAAACACACAAAGAACACTACATAGGATACACCACCAGTTTTAATATAACGTAGATTGGGTCACTCCAATCTCTAATTTGCGTTTTAAACGCACAAACAGAATCTGACACTAACTGAATGCATTAATCACCCGTTACACATCATTTTTAAATTCAGAAAGAATGGTAACAGAGGATACACACCTAATTTGAATATGAAATGTATAATTTTCCTCTAATTTTCACTTTTTAAACAAAAATGGTAGTGCGTTCCAATTTAAGCTTTGATCATTCATTACGTCCCCTTTTTAACGCCCAAAAGGTGCCGCTATAGGACAGCAAACGAGCGAGCTACACGGGTATCGGCGAACCGTTTTATCTATCTCATTCAATGCATGGTTGTTCGCACTAGCGTTTTCATTTCATTCAACCTGCATCGCACCAAGAATCTCTCCCAGGTAGCCCCTAGTTCTCGTACTCATTTTAACTATGAGAGCATCACAGGGTGACCAGTAATGTACAGAGCCTGTCTGTCGTGGTGTACGTAGCCTACATTAAGAATGACATTATATTACTTCGTATTACTACACTGTACATTGCAGTATTTAACATCTCTGCCTGTCATAATGGACCATGGGAATCGAAGAAGGTGAAACATTCTTTCTATACTTTCCTCCTTCTGTAATGTAATCCTGCACGTCTTCAAAGGTTTCTACATTTATAAAGAAATAAGCTTTGCATGTTTTTAATATATTTAAACATTGGGGTAAACAATTTTAAGGTACCTTAAAGAATATTGTCGAAAAAAGTACAACTCTATATATTTCTGGTGATTTGAAGCTTGTGCCTTATTAGGATCATTTAGAAATCACAAATGGTAGATGTTGCAGATCTTGGTGAGGTAACCCAAGCATTTGATCGATGTGTGCTTATTTAATAGGATTTTAACAGTAATTAGCTTATGAAACTGAGCTATGTGTGTGTGTGTGTGTGTGGAAACCTTCATGGTCTTCCCAGGCACCAGCGCCTTTTGGATCTTTTTTATATTATGTTTGTATAAATGTAAATATTATAATTATTATCATAATATTAATCATCGTCGTCATCATCACTGTTATGATCATCTCAGACTACTTTTCATATACAAGGAATTTGTATAGGGATAGGCTTCATAAGCAACAAAATTATCAGCTGATGAACATTAACGAAACTGACATGGTCAATCGAACGTAGCATGTAAATTACAACATTCATATGTAATGCTTCATGTTGAATATTTCAGAAATTTGAGAGCCTGCCTGTGTGCAGTACGATGTGTGAAGTAATCAGGCATTTTCCAAATAAAATTGTGCGCAAATGAAACAAAGATCAACGATTTGAGAATTTAATTGAGTTAACCCTAAATTAGTGATTAAAATGTGCATTCATGTTTCCAGCAATTTGATTGCCGATGCTTTTTTTTCTAAATGCTCTATCGAAAATCGTGTGGTTATTTTCTGTCCACAAAATGTAGCAGCAGATACGTTTACTTTTGTACGTCTCTGGCATTAATTCCTTTGACAGTACAGGTCTTCTATATAAATGTACTTAGGATCACTTATCAGAACTAGGATATCCATATTCAGTTCCAAAATAAAGGTAATTTGAAAATGAGGAAGTGACTAAATATTGCCAGCTAAACATATCAGATGGTCGTATGACCACAGTACACATTTCAATGTACTTGCCTGAAATGTCAGCTTCATATCGTAGGAGTAGGAAAAGAAGGCCGAAACTAGCGCACAAAGAATGCCTTCGATTCCGCCCCCATGCTTTGTGCGCTGACCCTTAAAGCCGCCGAAAAAGACCCCTATTTTGTGACCTCCAGCATGTCGCATGGCTCTGTGCCGGTGGCCACACACACTCTTTTGTGCTCTAATAGTGCGCCCCCAGGCTCTGTGCCACTGGCCACTCCCTCTCTTTGAGGCCTAACCCCGTACGCTGTCTACGCCCCCTCTTTGAGTGTGCTGGTCTGAATGGCTCCCTGTACAGCAGTGGAAGTAATAGGTTATTGTTCCCTACGCTGGCCACACCCTCTCTTTGTGTCCTCCGAACACACCCTTCCCCTCCCCTTTGCGGTCTAAACCCGAACGCTGTCTACGCCCCCCTCTTTGAGTGTGCTGGTCTGAATGGTTCCCTGTAGAGTAGTGGAGGTAATAGGGTATTGTTCCCCACTCTTGTGGCCTGACCTAATGGACGTCTGGGTATAGGAGAACAATGCGGTATTGTTTTCGTTGCGTGTCGCCACCCACGCAAATCGATGTAGGTGATAACTGTGTCAATCAATCAGGTAATGTTCGTCCATGCATAACATTGTCTAATATTATTGAAAAAATATAGAAGGGTTTATACTGCTAACGTCCTGGCATCGCGACTCTGAAGGGCTGGACGCAAACCCTCGATCGAAGTATCACCGCCGCATGTATCTTGATTGATTAATGTAATTAAACGCTGCTCGCCGATCGATGAATGCGATTAAGTATTTTTGATTGATTAATGTAATTAAGTGTATATAAATTGACTCGCACACTTAAGCGCCATCGTATATGTGTGCGTGTGTGTTAAGGTGTTTATTACACGTGTATAAATATTACGACTAATAACATTTGTTTAATTCTACTTTTGAGGGAAAATATATTTTGGGTTTATAAGAATATTACACCACTTAGATGAATCCATGGCTGAAAAGACAGAGTTCTCGTAACGAGGCGTTAACGAGAGATAATTTTCCTGAAAACCCGCGCGCGGTCCTTCCCCTATGCAGTGTTCCAATCGAGTGAGGGACTGTCACAGCGGCAAACAAGGTACCTGGCAACCCCTTCCTTCCTCCCTCACGGTACAGCTCGCGACCTGCAGCACGCGCTCTCTAGCTGATAGAGTAGAAAACACGCTCTTCCGCTCATCGACGAAGATGCCGGAAGTAGACATTTTAAAAGTTTAATGAATACATGGCGGCGGCCATGTTCAATCTAGGGAAAGCTGGCATAAATCATTTGAAATGGCCGATAAGGAACTTCACGCTTCAAGATATTTTTCCAAGGTTTGTTTACTCGTAGGAATGGCTCTAAAAATAAATAGGTTAACATTATACCTGAATATTACATATGTTATGAAAAATAAATAATGGCGGATAAAATTATAGTTAAATATCACATAGGTTATTAAAAAATAAATAATGGACTCGCAGATCGATGAATTCAATTAAGTATACTTGATTGCTTAATGTAAATAAGTGTATATAAATTGACTTGCGCATTTGGTTGCAGTCGTATGTGTGTGTGTTAAGGTGATTATTACGCGTGTATAACTATTACGACTAGTAACATTTGTTCAATTCTGCTTTTGAGAGAAAATCTTTTGTGCTTTATAAGAATATTACATTACTTTGGTGCATTAAGAATGCAT
Organism: Deroplatys truncata; assembly: GCA_030765065.1. NCBI lineage: Eukaryota > Metazoa > Arthropoda > Insecta > Mantodea > Mantidae > Deroplatys > Deroplatys truncata. The sequence goes on from CM060990.1 coordinate 333,591,839, forward strand.
GACTGAAAAGACAGAGTTAGTGTAAATACCTAACACGAAACGTTAACGCGTGATAATTTCGCTGAAAACCCGCATGCGGTCCATCTCCTGTAGGCGCTGTCGCGCTAATGATCTCTTGGACCTGCATGCATGAGTTGACGAACTCACCCCTTCTGCAAACACCCCTTCCCTCTCCGTGCCTGTCACTGCCTTCCGCGCCTTTCTTTTACGCTCTCTAGCGGAGAGCGACGAAAGTTCAAGTTAAATATTACATACGTTATTAATAAATAAATAATTAACTAAATAAATAATGGAACATGGTGAGCGCTCTAACCAAAACATATTGCTTGTTACTCTTTACCAAACAGCTAAAAAGAAGCACAAATATATCAAGACAGACGATAAAGCACTCCACGCGCATAGGCATGGACATTAAAACAGTCATTTTCGATAAAGTACCCCGCCCACTCACGCATGCTTGCGCATAGGAGGGTCTTTAAAACAGACGTTGACGATAAAGTGCCGCACTGCCAACGCAAGCACAAGCGTAGGAATGGACTATAAAACAGGTATTTTGGATAAAGTATAGCACTGCCAGTGCAAGCACACGCATAGGCATGGACTTTAAAACACGCATTGTTGGTAAAAATGCGCATCCATCACGCTCTCTCTCCCTATATCTCTCTCTCTTTCTCTCTGTCTCTCCTTTGCAGGCATGGACTTTAAAACATACATTATCGATAAAGAACTCCACGTGCATAGGCATGGACTTTAAAAAAGACATTGTCAATAAAGCACCACAGCCCGCTCACACGAGAAAGCGCATAGGTAGGGACTTTAAAACAGGTGCTCTAAGTAAAGTACCGCACTGCCAGGGTAAGCACGCTCGTAGACAGGGACTTTAAAATAGTAATTACCGATAAAAAAGCGTCCTTCACGCAAACACTCTCTCTCACAAACACACTCTCTCTACATTACGCCAACGATTTATATAGCGGTTTACACACCCTTGCAGACAAATATGTTGTACACACTTGAAGAGGGTAAGCCCATCCACTACCTGGCTAAATGGACGGGATTCTTGTGATGAGATAGGTTCTAAAGAGAGTGAATGGATTTTCCCCAAGACGCTGAAATTATATCGAGAGAAACAAGGATAATTTATTTTCATTACTAACGCAAAAATTATATTATCATCAAGAATACTTATTTGTTTATTCCATTTAAACAGAATGATGTTTCAGCCGCCATATCTAAACAAATATTTGATCCACCATCATTCGAATGTATAAATGTCACAATTCTATCAGAGATAACGTGTCTATTCACTTTCGAGAGCTCGCGGATTCGAATCTCGGTTAGGTGATTTATCGTGCAAAGCAAGCCCTCCCATTAACGAGCTTTATAAGTGTTGGTGTAATATTTTCCTACTAGGTATGATGTATAGGTCCTGTACGTAAACATTCGTAACTTGCACAATTATTATTCCGGTAATAAAAACGAAAATGATTCGTGTAACAGTCCCTTGATTGTTTAGATATGCAGCGTCTAAAGCGGTATTGAATACCAGAGGGAAATCGAACTCTGAACTCAAACTAATAAATTCACGGACTTTCAGAACATGCATTCTTATCTTAGTAAACATAGGACGAGAACTTTTTTTAAACAACCCTCCTTTCAAAAGATATTTTGAATATTCCAGCAGAGAGATGAAACCATTACGAAGACTTCCAATTACAAAAATTTATATTTGTTTAAAAGCTTTTTCTTCACCATTGATTTTCAAAAAATTCGACAACGATTTATATAACGGTTTATACAACCTTGCAAAAAATATGTTTACACGCTTGAAGAGGGCAAACCCAACCGCTTAATAGACGGGATTCCTGAGGTGGCTAGCTACCATCCTATAGCCCATTTAGGTCAATGTCAAACCCTTTACCAATTAAGGTGTACATTGTGTTTTAAAATGATTCCTCATTCTCCTGAAAAGACAATCCTTAGCTGAAAACCCTGTGTAAATATCATAACTTGTTATATACACCGCAAATACAAGAATTGTTTGCATGATACCAACAATTAAACTAATTTTTTATGGAATGCTAAACAAATAAATATGACGGTGTAAATATTCTGACCTGTTATATACACCGCAAATACAAGATTTGTTTGCATGATACCCAAAACTAAACTAATTGTTAATGGAATGCTAGGCAAATAAAAATGATTTGGAGAGGGTGATATGAAGAGTATGGCATTTTAGAATGGGAGAAAAATTCAACTTAAGCGTTCGAGTACTACTGACAGTGTTTTTTAATGGGTCTTTGAAGCTAGCCAGTTTTACGGTCTGCTTTATAAATGAATGATATATTTGATAAATGACAGTCTTACTTAAAGGTTATTAAAAGGTGTTTAAAGGTGTTTAAAGGTTATTTTGATAAAAACTACTTCATGGTAACGTGCGATGTTTGAATTCGAGAGGTCGTCGGTTCGATTCCACGTGACCGCTCTGTCTGACTTTAGAACTTGCATGAAGGTCTACGAATACATAGCCATTCCATTAGCGATTTTCATAAGCGAGGGTGTAACCTTACAAGGAAAATTATATCAACAGAAACAGTGCCTTAATTTTCTTTATTTTCACTCTAAAAATATTACTAAATAATACTTATCAGACGGAAACATCAAATATAATACTAGCGCGAATATTTTGGTGATAATAAACAGTGAATTTTAGCGATAATATAAAAATAATATATATTATTTATCTTTGTGCCTGAGATACACGATAGGGTCCTTGTTTTATATGCTTGTCATCAGTGACTTTAATTTTAAACTCTCCTATGTTAGTTTTTTCTGGCTCCTTTATTTGTGTAGCAAATACGTGTCGGTATTTTGCAATAATGCACTCAGTTGCATTTGTTGGTTCTGTGTATGTTGTGAGATGAAGTTAAATGTTGCATTTTCAATGTCGACTGAGTGTGTATCTTCGGGAGACCAATTTGCAGGTTTTATTAGCGCTACCTCATGCGCATAAGCAAGAGTGTTTCCCGCGAAAACTGTTTTAGGCTCCACTGTATTATTGTGTACTGGGACGACACATTCTTTGCGAGCTTCGCAAAAGCTAGGGGATATTTTCAAATTCTTCTTCTGCATGGTAGCTCCTTTTGGTTCTAAGAGAATGCTACTTATTACATTAGGAGGTAGTTTCACTTTAACATTTACTGATGTAAAGGGGGTAATGCCAATATCTTGTATACAACACGCTTGGTTTGGCACCACGGTTTCCTCGTTCGAATCCAGGGTAATTTGTGCCAAAGGGCAGCCTAATTTTTCGTCACAATTTAATGTCAATTTTGACGTGTCTGAAAATTTAAGGGTAATTGTGTAGTTTCCAAGTCAATTAGGGTCTTATATCGTTTCATGAAATACAACCTTAATAGAAGATCATGTCCAAACTCCTTAACAAAAAGAACATCCTCCTCAAAGGATATGCCATTAACCCTCCGTCGGTCACTAGGGGCCTGAGGGACCTCTGGCATTATATATATATATGTTATAATTTTCGAAAGAACGCACGTATGCAATTGCCTGACTAGCATATTTAATATTACACCTTGCGCGATTATTTGCTGCAGCCATAACCTTATCTGTTTATTTGTTTGGCTGGAAGAATGACTAACCAGCAGTTATGTGTCGCACAGATCAACCAGACCACTCGCGCCTGCTTTCGTTACATATGTTTGACAGATTTGTTTCTCATTAGCTGTTGTGCAATATTGCTTTGCTATTGCAAGGAACTGTTACTGTTTCATCATGAACACGAGTAAAAGGTACGATCTACAAAATCCGAATGGCTTGGAGGAAGTACATCGCCTACTTTGCGAAGATGATGCCTTGCCCGTGGATGACAAATTATATGAATCAGATGATTCTGATTCTGAAGATAAAACCGAAGCGAGATTTTAGATTCAGAAACTGACCATAAAGATAAAAAGGAAGACGATGAAAGCAGCTTGTGTGATAACATGTATTTTATAGGTAGCATCATTTGCTTATCATAGTAATTCTTCTTCTTATTTTTTTATTATTATTGGCAATACATTCTGTTGTTATTTACAGGAAGGGATGGAACAAAATGGAAAAAACTAAATTGCAAAATAACACAGACGACTCACAACGACTGCCAAAAATGCGAAAACGGAAATTAATTGTTGAAACCTTTTTGACGCCGAAGATGTAGTTGATGTGATTGTTGAAAGCTCAAATCCTTACGTTAGCTGTGTACAGCACAAATTTGTTCGTGAAAGAGACAGCAGACATACAGATGTAATAGAAATAAATGCTTTCCTAGGCTTATTGTACCTGGCAGGAATTTTTCGTGGTGGGCACCAGAATATTCACGACTTTTAGAGAACCGATGATCTTGGAATTCCTCTGTTCCGAATGGCTCTGTCTGAAAAAGACTCAGTTTTCTAATACGCTGTATTCGCTTTGATGACAAAAGCTCAAGACTGGAGCAACGAAGGTTGGATAAATTGACTGCTATGAGAGAAATGTTTACATTTTTCTGAACAACAGACATAACCAATATTCGCTTGGACAAAATGTTGCTGTCGACGAATATTTGCCGGCATTTTGTGGTCGATGTGGTTTTAAACAATATATATATACCATTCTAGCCAAACAAGTATGGCATAAAGATATTCTGTTTGAGTGATACGAAACGGTTTTATATAACTAACACGGAGATTTATTGTGAACAGCAGCTGGACGGACCATATTTGCAAACGAACTCGGCAGAGGCTGTAGTGCTGAGACTAACTGAACCAATCTCTGGTACTGGACGAACGTTACTGCAGATAATTGGTTTATCAGTGTATCGCTGGTGAATGAATTGCGCAAAAAACGGCTTTCTTTCGTCGGGACAATGCTAAAGAACAAAAAAGTATTACCCACTAATTTCACTTCTCCAATAGATCGTAGTCAGTACGAAAGCATATTTGGCTTCATAAAAAATGAAACACTTGTTTCACATGTTTCACAAAGGGGTAAAACAGTAGTATTGCTCTCAAGCCTACATGTTTCATCCACACATTTATCAGAATGTGCTGAGAGAAAGCCTGAAATAATCCTGCATCGACAGTAAATCTGGAGTTGATGTAGTAGATAAATTATGTGCTACATGCAATGTAGCTAGAACAACTAGAAGGTGACCCATGGTAATTTTTTACCATATCTTGAACATTGCAGGTATTAATTCTAGGGTTATCTTCCTTGGAAACCAAAATAATTATTCCACAAGGGAGGAGTATTTGAAAGCACTATCTTTAGCTTTACTGTTGCAACAACTACAAAGGAGAGCAACAGCATCAAATCTACACGGTGATTTGAAAGGCCTTTTGACAAAATATAAACCTGAAAAATCTGGCGTAGATGAATTGTCAAATACGCCGCTATGCACATTGAAAAGGAAACGATGTGAACCCTGCAACAAAGACAAAAAGAACTGCAAAACTAAATATGCATGTGGGAAGTGCAACACCTCCCCTGTGTTTGAGCAAACATGTTAAAATTACTTGCGAGAGCTGCTTAGTCGGAGAAAACTGGGTGAGATAGTAGATGATTCTGAGTAACTGAACATTTGAAATTACAAACTGTATATATACCTGGAACTGGCAATGTATTTCTTTATACTTACTGTAATAGAATTTATAAAGTATATGTATTCACATTTTAGCTTGTATTCTTATGTTGTAGGATAATACCTACTAATGAAGGCCATGTGCGCTTAATCTAAGTATAGGTAGAATAGGAGGGGAAAGTAAATAAATGAAAGAAAAGACAAATGCAAACAATAGCAAGAAAAATATAGGGCGGGTCTACTAGGCCCCGCGCGACTAACGGCGTTCTACAAAAGCGCGCGCGCTTGACGGAGGGTTAATGTTGAAGTAAAGTGTGGTGTAATAACACACATCTAGTAATGCATTATCCGCTCTCCGTAGTATCAAATCTTTCGGAATCGAGTGTGTGGGTGTGGTCACAAAATTTTGTTGTATTATACTGACTGCGCTGCCTGTACCTTGTATAGTAATATCATTCCCCGGCCCGCGACCCTTACTAGGCCGGGCAGGAGTTCTCCATATTCCAGGAGTCGGGCAAGGATGGATGGGTCCCCCTGGCGATTTGACAGGAATGCCACAAGATGCTCTGCAGCATCCTCGTAATCAGTCAATACACGTTGCTACTCATGTTGCTTTCTGTACTGTTATGCATGAAAACGTCGCACAAACAGTCAACTTGAGTTAGATTCCCGGCCGGTATGACGTGCTATAACTATTTTACAGTGATGATAGAACTTCTCCGTGGTTACAACCACATCCGTGGATTTTTTCCTCCTTAAGTCTCATAACTAGCAAATATGAACTATGCAATTTTTCTGTTCAGCTCATGTCAAAATTTATGATAGCTTGGTTCCTAATAAACATAAGGACGATAGAATACCAATTACGACGAATTCTCTAACTATACCTACCTTTCTTTATGTTTAATATACGATGTAAACGTTCTAATACTACCATGTTTTCCCTTTTAATTTTAAGTATGTTGGTGTTATGGAGAAAGAAGATCTCTTTAACCTCTATAAAGTAAATAAATACGTTTCTATTGACTTTTTACACATTTCTTCTGGTATTTGAGAATTCCATATAATGTTTTTTTTGCATAAGTCCTAGTTATCTTATATACTTCACTAGATGTATTTAATTAATATGTAAATATTGCATGAATTATTTTCCGCGTTGCGAGAACTTTATTCGGTTAGTTATAACTTCAACCTCAGCTTAGGAGGATATATCATTCTAATCTGTAAATACATAATGGCTATGCCAGGCTTGTATACGCAGGTAATTATATGCAGGAAACGGTGCTTGCACAGCATCCTGTTAATTGTGATATTTTGGACACATAGGTTTCTTACGCAACATCGCTTATATTTGTGTGCATATATTTTATTTATGGAATATGTTTTCAATTTTTTTTCAAGTTATGATTACAGAAATGTTTTGTTTGCCAACTGCTATGCGAGTACGGTTGAATTATACACAAGCTTTGAACACAGTTATTGGACGCTCTTCCTTATATCGGCCTGTTCCCGACGACATATTTTGGAAGCCCACTTTGGACTTATTTCACAATTACAGGTACACATAATTCTGTCTATTTTATTTCTATGCATAGAGAGGAGCATCTCTCCCAGAGAGTGCCTCTTAGGAAATTTATACGGAAGCGACTTCCGCTTAACTTCTCTTGGTTATGGTTTGAGAAATGTATATGAGGGTTCTTTTATTAGCTTTAAAGATACATAGAGATTATTAGTGATTTTATTACACGCTTTACAGCCTAACTTAAATTTCAGCGTTAACTAAGGATGAATCATAAGATCCCCCTAGTTTAATGGTATGAACATACGATAAGAGTATAGGGATAATGGGGCTTGTCCTCGCTCGATCTGCATCTGTAGTTCACCTTGTAAACCTTCCTTTTCCATTTTCCTCCTATATAATCCTATTTTTTCTGCAGCCACATAATGTAGAGTATTGATTACCTCCTTGGAGGCTGCGCTGTACTTCATTTTGTAATTTTTTCCGAATTAGCAACTAGCAAGTGTGCTGGGCTGCCTAAGTGCCCTGATGTAACTTTGTATTTCTTTATATTCTATTGTACTTTATTTTTGTATTCGTTTGGTACGCAATGTTGTGTACCCCTTTGAACTTTTTTCTGCTCTATTGGTTTTTATAATTTTTCACGCCACCAGGTAGTGTCATCTTAGAGCAGGGGAGTATTGTCGCATGTGATTTTAGACGGACTCGTTTATTCTACATTAATTTGGGTCTAAACATTAATATTTCTCATTCTTCTAAATTCTGATAGAATCATATTTTAAATTTTCTGCCTTAAAATTTCTAAAATGTGTTCGTGACAAGACGTATGTGGGCTACCTCATATCCTAGGTTTGACCCAAGGGACTTTTTCATTTGCGTCATTTCACATGGAAATTCTTAGAATAATGTTGCCTTTTGCAACATGGAACCGATCACGCTTTTCCGCTCAATCCTACACAAATCCGCTCAATCGCACTTAAAGTATGGCTTCGGCTTACCGCAAACATAAGATAGACGTCATTAAGATTGAGTCGGTTCCTGCCTATTTAAGCAAGCGCTTGAGCGCCGCTCGGGGGAGACCGACACATGCTAGACAGGGTCGAATCGCCGCCCATTAGCATCCCAATCTACTATCCTCGACGATGGGTCCACAGGTCCGTCCACATCACACACGACAAGTGATTCAAATTAGGATCTTACAAATACTCTAGCTTTGTTCCCCCTTATCAATGTAAACTCAACATTTCAAATATCTAAGTTTAATAAACCAAGTAATTAATATTAAGCCAAACTTGATATGTTCTACCCTGAAACCGCTATTCTCCTTATGTCCAACCAGTCATTGATGTGACAGTATCATGGTGGTACCGTTATCGTAGAATGTTTAACCTAGGAATTAAATTTATCAAGATAACCTTTCCACTTCACAAGTGCTTCTCTGCTACTGCCCTTACCTCGAGTGCCTAAGATTCTATCAATCTAGTAAACGTTTGCAAGCCGACATTTTTGTAATCCTTGAGCATAAAAGAATTCGTTTACTTCTTCTCCATATAAATCATAATTTATACACCACGGGTGTACCTTTAATAACTTCATGTGCTATAAATACTTCTGTCCAATTGCGTTCATAACCTTTATGAAATATTAATTTTGATTTTGAAATTCGAACATGATTGCCAGCTTTAAGTCTTATAAGTGTAAACGAAGTAGATTTTGTAATTCTATTTTTGTATCAGTTATTGTATACTGTTAATATATTTGAAGAATTTACGGGAATAGGAGCCGTTTTTATCCATCCATGATAAGAGCTATTATATGCTTGTAATAAAATAGGTAACACCTCTATGTATGTATATATACGTTTACGAGTAAAGTATCGCCACAGTTTAGTTTTTAAAGTTCTATTAAGTCGTTCTACTACGCTACCTTTCACATTATTACTAGTCGTGCAATGCATTATACCGTTAAATTTTAAAAAGGATTGAAAGTTTTATTTGTAAATTCTATTCCTTTATCGGACTGAAGTATTTTAGGAATACTTTTATATCGATCAAATATAGATGCAAATGTTTTAGTAATTCCTTTACCGGTTTTAGCTTTTAAATGTAATGCCCATGCATATTTAGAAAACACATTTATAACCATTAAAATATACAAGCGTTTTATTATATTTGTAAACAATATCTAAAACATTCAAATCGCTTTCCCAAAGATCGTCAATATTAGTCACGTGATACGACTTAGTTGGATAACGTTTTTGCATCGTTTCGTGTAGGGTGTAACTTTCCTATCCTTATAGATAATATTTAGTTTAATTTTTAGAAATACCTGTAGCTTTATGTAGCTTTTGCACAGTTCCAAGTCCTGGATAATGATCAAATTTAGAATAGTATTTGTTAAGCACAGCTATTTATTTTCGTGTTAAACTGCTTTTCGCCATTTATGTGAACGTAAAGTGTAACTAGGTGCTTGTTTTAGAACGCGAGAATGACAACGTGTATAATCCAACGTTTTTGTCAATATTCTCACTAAACGAAGTATCCGTATGTTCTCTTTTCTGCTTTACTGCTTCGTTTTTTCAGTTTTAACGGTCAATGCTTAATTTCTTTTTCATACTCAGGTTTTTGCAATTCTATTACTTGTTCTTTCTGTTTTATAGCATGAACATAAGGTTTTCATAATTTAGACACTATATCATGACAACTACTTAATTTGTGTCTAAGAAAACTTCATTTGTCGTCACCTGATATGGTTAAATGTTTTATTTTATTAATATCTTCTATTAAATTAGATAATGTTTTATCTATAACTGAATTTTCTTTTTGCTTTCTGGTTGTGAAAGTAACAACATAATTTTTTTTGCGTATTTCATGATTACGGAATTAATTTTGACGCCACAGCGATACCTAGTGCACTTAAAACAAGTATAATAAAAAGGAATTGAAATTCACATTTTTTCTATGTTATTTCCTTCTTTTTCTTTAACGAGGTCTTTTTGTTAACCAACTTCTGTTAACTTTTCGGCTAGTTTTATACCTTTTTAAAGATTTATACTCTAATTTCATATGTTTAACACCATTCAGCAATCGCTTTAAGTAAATTGGAATTAGCATCTTTTAATAATTTTGCACGCAATTTAGAGTTTGCTTTACTAAACACAAACAGTGCTCCACGTTGTTTAGCTATTGTGGCCGACGATAATTAACAGACGTTTTTATAAGCGACAGAAGATAATCTAGGAACTTGACGCATAGTCATTGTTTCTATTATATATACACTTTGGTCTAAAGCAAGAGAGACATTCACTAGCTTGAAACACCTGTTCTGTATCGATATATACCGGGAGCATGCTGTGTACAGTCTAACGCCAAATATGCATGTGGTCTATTTGTGCCCTTATTAAAAGCTTCTAAAAGAAACTTTGTATTTCTGGGTTCAGGTTACTGAAATAATTTAGCTATCTGTAATTAAATCTGTTATTTTAAATACCACAATATAACTAGAATTTAATGACATAGTTCTAACTTTGTTTCCTTGAGGAAAAATAATTTGCAAAACGCACACCACTCCAACGTATTTGTCATGTGAATCTTTTGTAAAGAAATTAGATACATCATTACTAAGTGCCTCATACATTAGTTCGTCTGAAATAAGTAAATCACCAATTTTTACAGTTTCTAGTTCGGGAACCCCTTCCTGTGTACGCACGTTAAACGTGCAATTGTGAAACTCGCGACCAAACCTTGGTGGATATTCACGAGGATAACACCACAATGGTCGTTTTATAGGATTATCGTATAAGGTATTGCCGTGGTTTTTTTAAATTGTTTACGAATGTTGACTTGCCGCAACGGGAAGGACCGGCCAACTGCATTGTACATTGAAATTTAAATTTTACAGCATCGGAATTCACGTTTTCTGCGAATGTAAAACTTTCTTATGCACTATAGTCGTTATTATTATCATTAACACTAGTAGTAGCAGTAGTGTCATCGTAAGTACTAATTTTTTTATCATTAAGATCGGTTTTTTCTTTCATATCACTTGAAGTAGGACCATTTTATTGTCATTGTCTTCCATTGCTATAGTTTCACCCGATTCGACCTGTTCCAAAAGTTTGTAAATAATGTCTCGCTTTTGTTTTATACACGGTTTTTACCGCATGTCTCTCTATTTATGTTCATTGAAATTGGTTTTATTTCTAGTTAACATATGTGTAGAGAAGCGAATTACGTTTTCGATTTTCGATGTCATTTTATCTTTAGTTTATTCTCGATTGGCTATTTGTTGCTGTTTATGGTACGGAGTGTATCGTGCATGTCGTCTATTATGCATTTGCTTTAAGTAACGCTTAAATGTTTTGTCGGTTAAATATTTTTCATCCACATTCACGGTTAGTTCTTCAGGTTTAATGTCGTTATGTAAAACTAAACCTGTATCAGTATATTTTGTTCGATTTCGATTTGATGCGTAATTAGTTCTTAAATTTTATGTGTGCATTCCTAAACGTTTAGGTGCTGTTTCCTTAAAACGTTTATAATTACTATCAAAATGTGTTTGGGCGTTTGACCGCTTAAGTAGATCGTCTTTCTGAGACGCTTGGGTATATTTATTAAATTCAGTTCTTCTGATTTAAATTTCATAGTTTGAAAAAATGTTTCAATATCCAAAGGTTCTAATTTCGTTATTTTCATTTCTTCATCCAAATACTCTGTAACCGGTCTTTTATTCGTTTCGATATAATTCTTTTCAAAAGTTTTGGATTTTCTAATTAACTCTATTTCTTTGGATATACATTTTATAGGTGAAAAATGGCTGAAGATCCAAGGGTTCAATTTTTTAAATTAGTTTCATAGTTAAACTTTTCAGCGGCTGGTCGATTTCTTGTTTCGGTATTACGATCTAAACTAATATATTTACAATTACTTTTAAATAAATATTTATTAGCTAAACTTTTATTGGTCCTTTGCTAACAGTATTTAATCTTGGGTATTTTGCACTGTATGAAAGAACTTTTTCATTTGCCGGTCGTTTTGGAACACGCAGCGGTTCAGTATTACACAGATTGTTAACATCGCAATCTAAAAATGCATTCATTGACTTCTTAAGTAAACTTAAGTTAATCGCTGGTGTAGTCATTACAATATGTTTGTGTAAAGGAGGTGGATTTCAACAATGCTGATCCTTGCCACATATGCTAGGTACATTTACTATATATGACAATAGGGCGAGGGCCCATTGTCATATTACTTGAGTACATCTTGGAGCGGCTCATAATGCTTATAATCTGAATCGAAAGTTACCCAATTTTATTCCAGTTTGTTCATTGTTTGAGAAATCATGATACCACTTCTTCATTAAGTACACATCCTATAATAATTTGACTATCTAATGCACGGCGCAATTGTCTGAACGCAATCAAGTAGTCAGAAAAAGGTGCAGGTTACTCAATTTAGGTTCTTTGACAGCAAAAACCTTCTCTATTCCTAACAAGTTAGTCAACGTAACGGATATACTAAGCGTTGATTAATTCAAAATCACTAATACGCAGTATTCTAATCCTTCATACCAGCACCTGATGAATTGTAACCCCATATTCCTCTATACTTAACTGGATGTCGTAGAAAATCTCAAAGTAGGGGAGATGCCACCGATCAAGACTTTTGATGGCATAACAGAACAGGTGTAGCACATCCAAAGAACGTCTGGAGCACCTTCAATGTAAGAAACTCGAGAAACATAGTGATTTGTACGTAAATACAGAAACTCTGCTTTTAAAATATGCATTCAAAAGGTTCGGAGATTTATTGCTGAAAATGTACAGCCTGAGATCCACCTGGAACTATAGGCTGCCACTTTAGCCTTGGAGGACACGCTGTGGATGACAAAAGCAGAGCAGAAGCTCATTCGTGAGCCCAAAATGATATACGTTTTCGAGGAGAATATTCGTGTCGGGCTTTGTAAAGTACCAAATCAGGACTTCATGGCCAATATGAATACGTATAAGACTACAATCCTTAGCATCACAAGAATTCTATCATACTGGGACATCAATAGCCCATACATCAGTGTGTTGTGTTCCCATTGCTGTATAAGGACCTCAGGTGGTTTGAGATGGAACACATTGATTTCATCGACTTCACTTCAGTCCTACAAGAGTCAGGGACACGCTAAGTTCTAAAGGTGGATCTAGAGCATAACGATTACATTCATGACGATCATAATGGTGTTGTTCTCAGTTCGCGGAACGAGATATAACCTGACAGCTAATACAAGAAACTGATTCCAAGTCTTTAGAATAAATGCGAATATGCCTTGCACCATAAAACCTTACAGCACTCTTACAGTTAATACAGCCTTTGAGATACATTATTCGGTAGTGTTGCATAATCAAGCTGAATGACTAAATGTTTACATTGACGTTAACGCCGAGAACTAAACCAGGCAAACTTCTAAGTTTGGTCAAACCTTGAAAGAATATGAATAATGCTGTGTACAGGAAATTCATGAAAAATGTTCGCAAGTACAGAGATTCTCGTCTGGTTACTACCTGGGAACAAGTAAGGAAGCTGACTGTACGTCCAACGTTTGCACGAAGCCTAATTTTCAGTGAAAACTTCGTCCGCTCTAGTGTCTAGAGCGGAAATCTTCATAAAGAAACCAATGTATCTTGGCCTTGGTATTTTCGGTATCATAACAATATTTCATCTATGCTTTTTATAGAGTAATGGAACAACATCTAAATGATCTGGCCCTGAAATGGACATAGACGAATTTGTTTTCGAAACTATTACTTATTAAATTAAACTCCCAGCATTCCAAAACCTCAAATTAAGAAAAGAACAATGCCTGCGGAATAAAGCAGACCAATAAGAAGGAAATTCGTTTGTTGTAAGATGAGTTGGGCGGTAGCATAATGGCCGAGTATGTTGGACTTTGGGAAATCTTTACATTTATAGATACAATAACAAAGATGTTGCAATGGAGGTTCAGTGGATTACCAAGCGAGGAATTCAGACATTCAACTTTGACACGTATTTATAATGTCTAAACGACATGAAAACATTTTTATCCAAACAGATTTTCAACACATAACATTTTTACCGTTAAAATTAAGAAACTTGAACTGCATTGAAGAGGTACTAAGAACAAGATGATGAGGTCGCTATTCACTAAGGGCTTCGTAATTCTTTCGATATTATTGGCTGTCTCACCACTACCTCACCTGTATAATTTGTATATATTTAGTTATTTTCCTTCTTTATTCTTTTATATACTGTAGACATTTTCATTGCTTTTTAATTTGTGTGCAACTTGTATACGCATCCATTTTGTACCATATGGTGAAGTGAAAATGGATTTGTGATTTTAAATGAGAACAAGGTAGTATGGAAAATGAAAGTCTAATTATATAAGTATCACTTATGATAATAAATCCTTCCCGTTAATCCACTGAACGTTAGCGAATCCATACCATTTGACAAGAATCCTGTTTTGTTGCTGCTGTATAACGTTATGTAACAGATATATATTTGCCGGGTACATATTCCTATGCAGTTCATGTTCATAGAAGGCGTGGCGTTACAGTTACGCCACTGGTACATTTGTGTGAGTCAGGGAGAGTGTGTGTGTCTGGAAAGTATGTTGGTATGCCTGTTATGTACAGAGAAGCCCGGTAGGGGAAGAACCCCCTCTCTATTATGTGGTAATCTAGGGAGGGCAAAAATTACAAACGCGTCTTAAGTGGTCTCGGTGAAGAGGCAGTCTATGTGCAGTCTAGTTAGAGCCTACGACAAGTCACAGAGACAGGAACGAGACGGTACGTTATGCGTTGCAGCTCTGATACGGCAAGGATAGATTGAAATGCCTGAAGGACGTGACAATGCTCTACGATTGTTGAAATTACTAGGCTCTGTTTTGTTTAGGTACCGAACTATCTATTGTAAAGCTGCCCGAGTTTACTTAACTTCTACTGGAAATGTATGAGCGAGTTAAAGAAACGTAATTTTTAGGTATTAGAATATGTAAGTTATATCCTTGTGTTAAGCAGAAGAACCAAACTTAGTTAAAGTACATGTGTGATGGGGAAGGAAGGTATTAACAAGTAATATTTTGTAGAGTGACACTTGGAAAAGTATTCTCTCGGCTCTCGAACATTAGCTTGGCATGCCGATAAATAATCAAAATATTACACGTGTGTGTAACATAAGGATTTTGTTTAATATAAAACAAGTTTACTGCTCGGAGTATGATCTTTCAGATATTATTTCTTGTAAAAGTAATAGTTGCATGTAAGGTAAGATTTTTACTGTGGTTAAATGTAAAACACATCTCCGCGTGGAGAACGATGTAATAATATCCTGAGATGTCCAGATATGCAGTATTGTTATGTAGCTGCAGTTTGAGTAATTGCATCATCACATAAGTAATTTTGTTTGCAAATAGCAACTCAAAGTTTAATTTTCAGAAATTTAATGAAGCATTTGAAGTTTGAAATGTCATCCTGAAAATTTTTAATATTTGTCATATTTTTAAACAATTAATGATGATGGTAGATTGTCATTTAAACTCAACAATAATAATTGTCGGTTTACTTTTCTAGCAAATCTAATCATAAAAGGCAGGAATATTGGATAATGCTTATACAAATCAACCTTGTACAATAAATTTTACATTTATGTGAGAAAATGACTCGTTCTGGTATATAACATTTCTCACTGCTTCCACTCCTTAATTTTATTCCGGATAAAAACCAAAAGTAGGAGGGAACGATTGAAAGGAATACTACTGGTAGGTGGTTTTGGATGAAAGCAATGCACATTGCATATGCTGGAGTATTGAATACAATGCTACAGTAGCAAGCATCATCTCCTCACTCTTCTTATCCTTTAGTGTTCAAATATTAAATTCGTGCGTTTTTTCACACAAGTAACTTGGAGGATTCCAATGTTCCAGTTAGGTCCAAAGTCTTGTTTTAAATGTATTTTATGCCTCGATATCCTGACGTAATCGCTAACATTAAACTTCTTTGCATCCCTCTTCTCTTTGCGACTGTCTATAGTTATACATATTCGGAAGAAAATAATACTTTTTCACTTCATTGTTATTTTCGGATGGCTGAATGAAAACTGTCATTGTATATCGATTGATCTTAGCTAAAGGATCTAGCCACTTGTATAATCCTTGAGTTCTAAACTCTCGATAACTAATATTCCTTAAGCTTCTTATCAAGTGTTCAATAGCCCAGGCTTCACATTGCTATATGTGCTATGGGATTGATGTATTTAATTATCATTAAACCCTTAAAGTGCTCGGAATAGAACTCCTCCCATTATCACACTGCATATTTTAGAGCTGCGTTTCTATTTCTTGCAGTATACCTTCTACAGTTTTTGCAACATGAAGACAAGTGTTGAACTTTAAAGGTCCTATATATACCATTTTAGAGTGGAAGCTGATTGCTATCAGGATGTATTTGAAAGTTTTAAGAACTCTTGCATGCGGTATCGTTTCAACCAGCTCAGCTTGCAACAAATCGTTGAGACTTTTGCTAAATTTTACAATGCAAGAGGTTTCTTCGGGGGGCATGAAGCTCTGTTGCAATATTTTGCTTTCCGTTGCCATGATATAACTCTAAAAGATTGCACTTCTTTTTAAATATCATCAGTTTCTTCTGTATGATTGTTATTACCGGCGTCTCTGGATACAATGCATAACATCAGACAATTCATTAGTTTTAAGGAACAGTATCCTGAGAGTATCAACAAACCTAAGATAATTGTGTATATTCAGTAGATAACGTATAATACATTTATACTTGTACGGTTTACTTGATTGCAGGCGTTCATTGACTATTCTCGACGACGAACTTGGGTTACACTGATTATTTTGCTATAAGTATCGAGATCGTCCGCTGTGTATGCATGCATTTCAGGTATCCTCTTGAAGACGAGTTCATTGAAGCCCATAGTAGCATCGTATGCTTCTTTGCGTACTCCATTTAGATTATTTAGGAATTCAATTTTCTTAAACCCTAATATGTTTCCAGCCTCATGTGGTACACGGTATAATGTACCTAGTTCTTTCCCATCAGTTTTCTTTCGAAATTGTTGGAGGTAGTTAGAAAAGTTCTCGTTTTTCCCCTCTTTGGCTGTATGAGGCGTAGTATTCTTCTTTTTCTGAATATCAAATATATGTTACGGTTTGAAGGGCTTCACCAGTCAGCCTCTGGGTTTCAAGTCTCATATCTTTTAGTGCACATAGCTTTTGTCATATAGCCACCGTATGCTCTGCCGCAGGTGCTTTAAGTATTATGCTCTGAATGTCCGTTTCGAAATGATTCCAAATTACGTTCTCAATATAATATATGGGGTGGACCACTTAAGTTGAGACTGTACAGTATATCCAAAACTAAGCGTTGTAGAACGCAATGTCTTTTGCAAACGTTTGATATTAAAGGGGAAAGTAAATGCCATTATTCGTGCTTGTTTGGAGGGCGTTATTATGGTCATTGCCCTCAACTTAAATGATCCACCCCGTAGAGCTTTTTTTTATCTGATGACAATTTATATGTGATTTTAAATTCAGTACCTAAAATATGAGAATCCGTAGCGCGATTGGCAGAGACTGTGAAGCTTAATACATCTCCCGTCAGAATTGGTATGGGGCAGCTTCCATCTGTTCTATTGCTTATCGCAAACATTGACTTCGTATTAGGATGTGTTGACAATATCATAGAGAATGTATCCACCTTTCCTTTTATAGTTGACTTGTAGTATCCGATCCCCAGCGTTATCATGTAATGTAAGAACGTAGGTTTTCACGGCCGGTGTCACAATTATAACTAATATGAATTTCCGGGCTGTTATGCCGTGGTCTGCTGAAGAAAGATTTCCCAGACGTTTCGTCCACAACTACGGTGGACATCTTCAGTGGCGCAGACGAAGTCTTCTCGGTGAAAGTATCGCAGCGTCTGATGCGTTGGCCGTTAGTGCCGCTCTCTTTATAGTGTGGGCGCTCTCTGCTGATTGGCCCGCTGGTATGAGGGGGCTGGCGCCGGCTGTGTTCTTGCTCTCTTCTGATTGGCTCGCAGTGTTTTTCGGTTTTGTATGACCTTTCTTGTTTTTGATGACTAGATGCCAGTTACTGTTGAGTTTCAATGCTTCTTCTTTCCTATTGAAATTATTGGGATGTTTATAAATCTCTATTGCTTCGCGTTGTAGCCGGGTATGGTAATGCTTTATGGAGGAAAGAATGTTGGTGTCCTGAAATCTAATAATGTGTTCGCCCTCGGCTTCAATGGCATGTTCGGCGACTGCCGATTTTTCTGTATGGCCCAGGCGGCAGTTTCTTTTGTGTTCGCTCAGTCTGGTGTTAGCGCTCCGCTGTGTGGTACCAATGTACACTGAACCACACGAACAAGGAATACGGTAAACACCGGCCGATGACAGGGGGTCTCGGGGGTCTTTGGAAGAGCGCAGTAGGCTGTTTAATTGTCTTGTAGGTTTGAATACTGTTTTGACGTTATGACGTTGAAGTATATGTTCAATACGGTCAGTGACATTTCTGAAATATGGCAGAAAGACGATGGACTTGCTTTTGGGTTGGTCCTGAGTAGCCGGTCGGGGCTTGGCCGGACGGCAGGCTCTTCTCACCTCTTGGACTGAATAACCATTTGATTGTAGAGCTGTTTCTAGGTGTCGGATTTCTTGTGGAAGTAAGTGTGGTTCACAAATACGGGAAGCACGGTTTGCGAGTGTCTTAATCATAGCACGTTTTTGTCTAGGATGGTGGTTGGAGTTCTTGTTAAGGTAACGGTCTGTGTGTGTGGGTTTGCGGTAGACAGTATGACCCAGCGTGCCGTCAGCCTTCCTGCTAACGAGTACATCTAGAAAGGCTAGTTGGCCATCCTTTTCTTGTTCCATTGTGAACTGTATACGCTGATTGATGCTATTTAGATGTAACAAAAAATCTTGAAGAGCTTGTTCACCATGGGGCCAGATGACGAAGGTGTCATCCACATAGCGGAACCAGGCTGTTGGTTTGAGTGGAGCTGAGTTTAGTGCCTTTGACTCAAATGCCTCCATGAAGAAATTGGCCACAACAGGGCTAAGGGGGCTGTCCATGGCAACACCGTCTATTTGCTCGTAGAATGACCGGTTCCACTGGAAATAAGTCGTAGTTAGGACATGGTGAAAAAGTGTAATGATATCATCAGAGAAGATGGGTTGTAACAACTTCAGAGTTTCTTGTACTGGAACCATGGTGAATAGAGACACAACGTCAAAACTAATTAGTAAATCCTTAGGTAGCAATTTGAGGTTGCGGAGAATTTGAATGAAATGAGTAGAGTCTTTGATGACAATCAGCAGAGAGCGCCCACACTATAAAGAGAGCGGCACTAACGGCCAACGCTGCCGGCCCTCGTAGCCGTGGTCGCTCGGATGTATAGCTTCGACGCTCCGCTAAGCTGAGGGTCGCGGGTTCGAGTCCCGCCATGGGCATGGATGTTTGTGTGTTGTGTAATTGCGGTAATAAGCGGTAAATAATGCAGTAAAACACAGTAATAATAAACTGGGTAAACAAGGGAACTTTAAAACAAAGAAAAAAAACCTTTACATGCAACGTTTATCGAAATTCTTTATTTGGACTTCGCTTCGAGATCTGGACCGAGCAACACCGACTAGAGGAGCTCCCAGACAAGAGAGAAGAAGCAGTCCGCTGCAAAGAAGCAGCCACCGCTGGAACGGCTCGGCATTGCCGTGGTACTTGTACCAAAGCCATCGGCTCGGCATTGCCACGGTTTTGAACCAAAGCCTTCGCTAGCTCTTCGAGCGTGCGCACCACAGTTTAGACGAGTAGGGGAAGTACGGCCATAGCGAGCAGTCGAAAGACTTGCTTAAGCGCCTCTCTGTGGTCCGGCCCTCTATCTCCCCGTGCTATTTAGCGCTCGCTAGCTGCACTTTTCTCTTTCTATCCCTCTTCTTTTCCTCTTTTCTATCTAGCTTAAGCCCCCCTTGGCTTCACCTAAGGTTACACTACATATTGAACACACGCACTAAAACACTCTTAACTTAACTACAAGCAAAATGGCAGGTAACTCCAAGGCAACCACTTCTTCTTCCACTGAGACGACCACCATGAAGCTACGAAGTAACCCTACCAAATCCTCAACCAGCAAACCCAAGACCTCAAATCCTACCCCGAAACCTACCCAAGCCTCTCCATCATCAAAGATACCTACTCCTAACACTCCAGCCTCACCTGTAGCCAGCACCTCGACTGACACGAGACCAGACACAGACACGACCACGGAGAGTGCCACTCCAGCGCCACCTACAGATACACTAACTCAACAGAGGTCAGACCTTGCGCCGGTCATAATACACAAGAGCCAGGCAAATAACTTACACATACACACTATCACACGCGACTTCGACAAAACTTGCACACCTAAATACAACTACACAATCACTACCGCTAGAAACTCCGGTGACTTTGCAGTGAAAATGTCCTGCTTGAGTGACTACCGAAAATTGGTAGAACACCTCGAGTCAAAAGGCGTACAGTTCCACGTTGTCCAGCACCCCCAGGATAGGACTGCTAGGTTTGTAATCAAAGGGCTGTACGCCGAGCTCACCGGGGACGAACTTAAAGAAGACCTGGCACTCTTAGGAATAACGGCGCTTAGAGCCGTACAAATGCGCAAACGCAACTGGCGTCGCACCCTCCTGCCAATGTACCTCATCGAGGTGGCAGACACCCAAGAAAGCAGCAATAGAATTATGGACCTCAAATATTTGGCACACTTTAGGATCAGAGTAGAAAGGTATAGGACCGATCCCGAGCCTAAACAATGTACGAAATGCCAGAAGCTTGGGCATGTACAGCAGAACTGTAGGTCCCCAAACTACGTCTGCGCCAAATGCTCACAGAATCACCCCTCAGGAACGTGCTCCGTTCCGCCCGCGGAACGGAACTGCGTACTATGCGGCCATAGGGGCCACGGTGCAACTTGGCGCGGTTGCACCGCTTATCACGCAGCAGTCACGAGATCCGTGCCGACAAACCGCGCGCAGCCGCAACCCCATCAGGCTTTAGGAAGGACAAGAAGCTATGCAGAGGCTGCCGATAGGTCTGGTGCAGAAATGCACAACGCAGGGTGGCTCACTAGAGATAGGAGAGGCCGGACGCGACCCGCCCCAGTAGAAGAGCACCCTGCGGCTGAGGCTCCCCGGCCTGTCTCCGAGGAGGGCCCAACAAGGAAAGAGCGACCCCCCCGCAACACACAGAAACACACCAACACACAGGCACCCAAAAAGAAGGCAGGAGGGCCTCACCCTCCTTCCCAAGAGTCGCTCCCCCATCGCGGTCAGGATGTAAGACAGCATTTAAACACAGGCACGGAGATGGCCAAACTAATGAAATACATTGGAAGGTCAGGATGCACTGTCTCCATGGCATTCTTGAAGGGACAGTTAGAAAGGCTCCAAGGAATATTCTTAGAAGGGAATGACCCAATATTGACGCTGCACTTCCTCACGGAACTCATCCACACTCTTCGCGCTCATTGCAATGGCAGGGACTGATAAAATTCGCACGATTTACTGGAACTGTCGAGGGGTACGTAGAAAACGTAAAGATCTTGCGGACTTCCTCCAAAGCAACTCCGTTCAAATTGCGTTATTGAACGAAACCCACTTAGGGAACATAGACCGTTTTTCGATCCCAGGGTATGCGGTTTATAGGACAGATCGCGACCGTAGGGGAGGGGGAACAGCAATTGCCGTACAAATAAACATAAAACATCACCAAATTCATGTGCCGGTACTAAATCGTTTAGAAGCCACAGCCATCAAACTCTTCACCTACAATACCGAAATTGTATTAGTATCAGTTTTCAACCCTCCGGGAGATGTAGATACCAATGATGTTGACAAAATCATGAACCTAGGTCCAAAGGTCATAGCGGCAGGGGACTACAACTGTAAACATTTGCTATGGCACAGTATGAACCCCAGCCCGCAAGGTACAAAACTGTTAAATTATATTAATAGCACAAATTACCTAATATCAGGGCCAGAAGAGCCCACTCATATTCCATACAACAACAATCATGCACCAGACGTTCTGGATATCGCACTATTGAGGAATATCTCATTTGATGTGGAATTTAACGTTTTAAATGAACTTACGTCAGATCACCTACCAGTACTTATGGAGGTGGCGATGCCAATTACTTTTGAAGCCGAACCTCCCAGACTCAATTACAATAAAGTGGATTGGGAGGAGTTTAAAAACACCGTAGACCACTATCTACCGGAGCTAGCAGTTAACTCGCCGGAAAAACAAGATATTGCTGTGGATAGATTAGACTTAGCAATAAAACTGGCGACACTCAAATGCGTCCCGCTAAAATACAAACCAAAAACTAACGCCCAATATCCGGCGGATATTAAAGTATTGCATCAAAATCGTAAAAGGGCCAGACGTAAATGGCAGCGATCTAGAAATCCCATTGACCAGCAAGATTACTTTCAAGCTAGAAACGAGACTATAGCTCGGACTAGGGAGTATATCGGGAACCAATGGAACCAAACGTTAGAAAATCTCAACCCGCAGTCAAACACGGTTTGGCGGATAGCGAAATGCCTCACGCGCACTAAAACCAACATTCCGCCTCTAATCAATAACTTAAACAATGCGATAGCTGAAACCCCCCAGGCCAAGGCTGATGTCTTTGCTGCGGCCCTCGAAAACATCTTCAGGCCAAATCCAGTAGTAGGGCAAGGCAACCAAGAACGAACGCAAGAAATCGAAAATGAAACAAACGGAACAGACTACTCGATTACACACAATAAAATGCGAAAAACTAATGCGGGCGAAATAAGCTGGATAATCGCCCACCTGCCCAATAGGAAGGCCCCCGGGCCGGATTCAATACCCAATGTGGTACTCAAAAATCTTCCACGGGGAGCGCTGCTGCTCCTAGCTAAAATATTCAATTACTCCCTTGATGAAGGTAGATTTCCGCCACAATGGAAGGTGGCCAATATAATAATGATCCCGAAACAAAAGAAAAATCTAGCGTTACCCTCCAGCTACAGGCCAATAAGCCTTCTAAGCACAATCGGGAAGATATTAGAGAAAGTAATTCTAAAAAGACTAAACTCACACATTACGAAGAATAATATCCTAGTCCAAGAACAATTTGGATTTAGGTCAAAACATTCCACGACGCTCCAATTACTAAGGCTAACCGAACAAGTCACTAAGGGATTCAACACAAATAAATCGACGGGCGCCATCTTCTTGGATATTGAGCGCGCTTTCGATAAAGTATGGCATGCGGGCCTCATTCACAAGCTCAAGTCTTACAACTTTGCAGATTCTATGATCGCCCTAATAAAAGATTATATTAGCAATCGACAGTTCCGAGCAACGGTGGAGGATTCCTCCTCCTCCCTTAGGCCTATCAGGGCGGGAGTCCCTCAAGAAAGTTTGCTCGGACCGACCCTCTTCAATCTATACATAAATGACTTGCCAGAACTTACGCGTACGGAGAAGTACATATATGCCGATGACACGGCGCTAGTAACGCAATTGACGCAACCTAGGATAATACACCAAAGGCTACAGAGCGCCCTAAACGAGCTCGAGCCATGGTACACGAAGTGGCGAATTAAAATAAACACCAACAAATGCCAGTCAATAATTTTTACCAAGAGAATACAACATAGACTACCAAGGCATGCACAACCGCCACTGACATATAACGGCGAAAGGACCGAATGGAAGAACCAGGTTACATACCTTGGCGTAACTATGGACCAAGGCCTCACCTGGAAACAACACATAAATAGCGTAAGGGCAAAGGCCAATGGCCAGCTTAACAAACTCTACCCGGTCATTAACATTAATAGCCAACTTCAATTAAACATGGGTCTCACGATATATAAAACTCTAATAAGACCCATAATGACGTACGCAGCCCCGGTTTGGGGCTATGCTGCGAAATCGCACCTACACAGGCTACAAACCCTTCAAAACAGAATATTAAGAATAATAGCGAAACTCCCGCAGGTCACTCCTGCACACCTCATACACGACGAGTTCAAATTGCACTCGATTGAGGAATTCATAAAGCTTCAAAGCTTCAATTTATATGCTAGAAAGGGCAAGAACTATAACCCTCTCATCCGCGATTTAGGAGCCTACGACAACGAGAGGGACAAACACAAAAGACCGCTATCGCTATTCGATAGACACATTGGCCTGGGGGAACCAGAGGTAAATATTCAGGCATACTTAGACGCCCTATTGGTAACGTAACCAAAGACTTTATCAGTGAACTGGCCATTGCAATGGCGCACTCTATCTAACTAGGCTACAGTGGCCCTTGAAGTCCTTGCACATTTTTGTAAAGGCGGTCCCGGGGGAGGGGGCCCCCCAACCAGGGTGACGTCTGAGTGCAGCTGGGCCAGGATTGGTTGGGCTGCGCTGCAGGCGGGCAATCAATGATCAACCAAGGCATTGCTAATGGAAATGACTTCAAACACCACCCTATTCCTAAACACTGACACGGCTCACAGCCTAGATAAATACTAAGTACTAATGTAAACGTAATGCCAATCAATGTTATTGATCATTGACGAGGCTTTGCAGCCTAAGAATAACATAATCACTAAGTACTACTGTAAACGTAATGCTAAGCAATATTAATGAACATTGACGAGGCCTTGCAGCCTAAGAATAACATAATCACTAAGTACTAATGTAATCATAATGCACATCAATTTATTGATCATTGACGAGGCTTTGCAGCCAAAAGAATAACATAATCACCCAAATAATTTCTTACAGGCCGACGACGGGCTGAAGGCCGCCAAGAACCGGTTAGCTGGTGTTGACGGCCTGAGGTCCAAGCAATTAATATGAATTCAATGTTACCACATAACACTAATGACATTGCCCTTAATTTCAGGACAGCAGACCAGTGCACTTTAATTCAAGTGAAGTGGACGAGGTCTCCATCCGGAGACACAATGCTTCAATTCTCAACTCCTCGCTCCGAACTTTCCTAGGGCGCAAGTAGGGCCTAGGTCATGCTTGCGTCCAGGCTCCATTCCACACCTGGCTTGGGCCCTTGCGGCCGGCCAATATATCCTCTCCACGACTGCGCTGGTGCAATAGCGGTACAGCCACATCATCACTCCCGAATACATCTTTATCCTTCTTCCCTATTTCTTCCGGTGGAGGAGCTTTTAGTGGGTATGCCGACTATTGGTGATTCCCACACTCTCAGTCCCGACTCCCATCGGGGCTGGGGTAAGTGAATAAATCATTTTCTCCTCCACTCGAAAAAAAAAAACCAACGCATCAGACGCTGCGATACTTTCACCGAGAAGACTTCGTCCGCGCCACTGAAGATGTCCACCGCAGTTGTGGACGAAACGTCTGGGAAATCTTTCTTCAGCAGACCACGGCATAACAGCCCGGAAAATCATATTAGTTATAAGTTATCATGTAATTTAGATGGTTCCGTTTTTAAGATCTTGTTTGCAGTATATTGATGAGCCAACCTCTCATTTTCCGTGATATAGCATTCTTGGCATTCACTTGTGATTTAAGAATATCCACATTATTTATTGTTGAGTTTAGGTGCTTATTTACTAAGACTTGCCATTTAGCATACGCTTCTGGTATTTGTCCAACGCTTAAGCAATTTCTTGGGTTATATAAGCTAGGGATCAGTTTAAGTCTCTGTGCGGTTTATTTGGATTCTTAGCAACAACGTATTTAACGAACTACTTGCTTGCTACATAGCTATAATATATATGATCACTTACACTATACCTTATTCTTCCTTCTTGGAAGGAAGCGTCTCTACTTGTGTCGGTCATTGATTTCCCTGCATTTATTAATTTATTACATATTTTTTATTTAATGCACTGGAGGCAAGACTACATTCATTCCTGTCGTGTCCTGAACATCATTTCAGCATCGCGCTTGAAGGCATGTTTGCTTAGGTATTCCAGTAGCCTCTCATAATAAACTTCGAAAGATGTTTGCAGGTGGTTACTAAACATAACTTCAAACTTGCCCATGCGCTGATATTATGTGTTTTCGGCGAAATTGTGCATTAGATCTTCAGTATATGATGTAAGCGTATCACATAGTTAGTCTTTGCATTGTCGCATTCTTCAGTATTCTGAATGATGACAATAGCTTTTTCTTGAATTGATAGTTTTGTTTCCCATTCCGGTTTATGATGTAATGATTACATACTGTTTTAACTGGATCAGTATCTTGAGAACCGAACCTGTCGATACCCATCATGAGCTATGTATTATTATTATTTCTTACCTACTTTAATATACTCGTATACATCAAATCCATTCCTATGACAAACGTCGTTAATAGGGAATTCAGGAACTATCACCACAAAGGTTGTTCCTTCTGAGGAATTCTCCTAAACCCCTTTACACAAATCTTTAAATTCATTTTAGATCATTTTTGTGTTCACATAATCTTCGTTCATATGCTTCAAACTTCAGTTGTCTTATCCAAAGAGTATACTCATGTTTGCATTATCACGAATGAGATATTTTGGCACTTTAGTAAAGGACTGTGCTGGATATATAGATTTCACATTATAATGTCTGCCTTTGCTATATCATATGCTTGGTTTTGGTGATGAAATCATTGAATATAAAACTAGCACTTTCTTTAACATCAGATGGATATACAGAACGCTTTCTCTATCCTAAAGTTATTCACTTCCTTAGCATCATTGTTTTCATGCGGTTTAAACAGCTGAGCTACAAATTTCGTAGGGATCGCTATCGCCTATGCAGGGAATGGCCAGCCAGCAGCGACGCCATCAAGGCAAACAAGCAAAACTGCTCATGGAAAGCAACCTACAGTCTAAAGGAAAACAAACTCGTCCTTAAGGCAACTCGGAAAAAGAAACACCTATGGGATATTCGTAAATGCAGAGCTATTTACATAATTATGTACAAGTATACAAACTGCTATATACAAACAGATTGACATCAGGTTACTATTTACTATACTTACACTTATAAATTATAACACATTTACCGAAATTATGCAAATCAATGGTTAAATAATATAATAATACATTTCATAAACAGCTTTATACGTTTACTGTGTCAAACAACAAAGAAAGAGCATTAAACTGAATAGCACTTAGCTATACCTCTGTTACTGAAAGTAAAAGTGTACTCTCGAAGCCTTTCAAACGAAAAGCATATTGTACGTTCAGAGAAACGAGAGTTATGATGTAAAAATATGCTCTCTACTTTGCATGACATGATGGGAGCAAATCCGAAATGCGAAACTAGTTCTATGTCATCAAGCAAACAACACTTAGGATCTAAAAGTGCATCTCGTATGCTACACATCACAGTGAATTCTAGATTCCTTTTTCAGTGGTACTTTTCATTTTCATCTTAATTTCAGGTAGACCGCTTGTGGATTGGTAAATGCGTCTTGATATTTCTTCCACATACCGCACTGATTCAGTCAGCTCTATATTTCTAGACTCTATCAAAGTGGTAGCTGCAGTTAAATAGTTTAGCAATTCTTGATCAATAATGTATTTTTGAAAGGCTGTTCTTTAACTAGACGTTTAGCAGGTTGTATACTATTCGATTTCTAAGTTGTCTAATACCGTAACAATTTCGTTATAATCCTCGGCATAATACACTACAGACTCTAGCCATGTTCCCCATTGGGTTAAGATTGTCCGCGGTAGTAATGGTATTCCTGGTGCTAACTCTGAACTGTGCGATGCAGTAAGAAGCTTTCAAAAGTATATTTCATATGTGACACAAAGCTGTCTATATCTGCATAGTGATCCCCCGTGGTGTGGTGTTTAGCATGCTATCCTCTGGTTCCCGAGGTCGCGGGTTCAAGTGATGGATCTTTTCAGGGATAAAAATCCTTAACATGACATCCAGCGCAATGCAAAGGGTACAGATCTAAATCGACCACCAAACATTACTTCAGAAGGCCAAAGACCGTTGACGTACTTATGACAGAAACGCGCGACTAGCTGGAACTGTCCGGAAGCTAGAAATGTTAGGGACATCCTGCGTTTAAAGATTATAATTTGGAGTCTGTTCCGCCCAACCTGAAGTCAACTGACTCTGTGAACAGTCGTTGTCCGGATGACGCATGTTTCCAGAGAGCATCGTTTTCCTCTGCTCGTAGTCTCCATCTTCTGGTTACATGGCGTTGTAACGTGATGTTACGCTGCTAGGATGGTCCAGGAAGCATGAAAGGTACAAGGCTGGGTCCCTACATTTTAAAGATTTGAACCTGAGGTCTGTTCCAACCAACCTCGCATCTACGGATCCTGAGACCAATTGCTGTTTAGATGACTAATGTTTCCAGAGAGCATCCTTTCCGGCTGCTATGCATAGATCGAGGTTCTCTCCGCTGTCCTCATCCTAGATATATACATAGTTGCCTGTTATGAAATCATTCATTCGCGTTTAATTCCTTCGAGTGTTAGCATTCACGTAATTATTTAATTTATTTTACAGTTTTAGCATGAGCCATTGCCGGAGAATATCTGTGCAAATAACGTATCAGAAACTGAATTATTCCTACATTACATATGGAGAAAAACCAGTCTTTAAATGCTGTATATAGGCGGATTTTTAAGAATCGTTCTTTGTCAAGATTTAAGCCTCATAGAGCAACATGTTATACTGAATCGACTCCCTCTCCTACACTTGATTCTCCTGTAGGTAAGGAGTCAGAATACAACGGAAGTTGCCTGAATTTGAAAACTCACTATGATGATAATTCAGTGATATCTTCGCTTGAAAATCTGAATACACTGATAAATATATTGAGGTTACTAATTAGTAACCTGGTATTAGTGATCATACGGTGGAGACTGAAGAAATTATAAGTAAGCTGAAAGCATCTAAAGTTATAGAATGACAGGATCAAGAAATTGTGTTAATCAATTTCGACGATAGTTAACAGAAACCTTGCAATATCAAGAACTTATAAAATACATTATCCAGACATTGCTGGGGTGTTTGATTTCACGGGTGGGAGGAAAACGATGTGTGTGGAGACAGGTAACATCTACAGGGTATAGCGCAAGGCCCCTACATTTCACGGATTAAAAAATTTCCCTGGTGATATTTGGAGCAACCTGTGTCTCCTTTTGAGGAATACAGATATTCACATCTCCTGAGAGGTCCAGGATTCAGAGACCACCATCATTCCGTGGATGACAGTTACAGAGTGCATACTTTTCCTTGCTGTGCCTATGCAGAGACTTCCCCCCTCCGACACTTTCAACCCTGAAACAACCAAGGATATGAAAGATGGAGTAAAATGAAAATGTATGTGAAAACGTGGTAGGAAAAATTCATAGATGGAACGAGCCTTCACCTAGCGACCGCGGAAACCGTGAAAATACCTCATTGACCAGGGATGTAGTTTGTAGGGATTGAACCCTCGATCGCAAATGCAGCCAACAGGCGTTGCCGCCTGAACCATTCCACTCGATTAGTTAGTGTGTTACACACAAATGACCTTAGTTTGTGTCGTCGTCCGTGGTGTAGTGGTTAACATGCTAGCCTCCAGTTCCCAAAGTTGGGGGTTCAAACCTGGCGGAGGGCGATGGATTTTTTCGGGCGTACAAATTTTTAGCATGGCTTCCTTCAGAAGGGAAGTAAAGTCGGTGTACCGTGTCGTAGATTTACAGCCTTAAAAAAACTTAAGCCTGATAGAGGCCTCTGAGCAAAATTACCAGTCTTACACGCCCAATATAGAATGGGTCGCTAAGGACCACAGCAGTTAAAAGGCGTCCATAAATAAAACTAAATTTTAATTTGCTTAGTTGTATAGTCGCTTTAGAGTACTGTATTGATTACACATCGTCCTAGTTATTGATCTTCTTTCTTCGAGTTTCAACTATGAAGCCCGTTTCCATAAAAAGACATCTCCCTATGAGGCTCTGGGTTACCCTACTGAATATATAACCGGGTATTTATCAGTCGTATGTGCAGAAGCGTGAACAAATTATTTGATTGTCAGATACGCGCCCCTGAATTCGCGAACTCGCAATTGTAAGCACATATAAGAAGCATTGCTAACTGTCGCGCGTTCTTTTAAGAGAAACCCAGATAAAGTTATCTTAAATTTAACACCACCCTAAATTGTCTACGAAGGTTTTCCGATATGAAGGTGTAGGACCTCTGTTGAGACTAAACAAGCCAATAGCATATATAGCGTACCTTAAGGAGAAAGCTCCTGTCTAAGACACTGTTTAGATGTGAAGTGTTCTTGTTATGGTTGTAAATAAATACCTCCATTAAAGTCTGTCATTCAAATATGCTCCGAGTGCAAAGTAATGATTGGATTCATTTTGCAGCGTGTAGTTACGTTTCGTTTAGAGCAAGAATTTCCGGTGAAACAGGCTATTGTGTCTCTTTTTTTGCTATATAAAATTTTATGCGAGAGGTTTGACGATATATAATGCATAGATTTTGAATGGCTACTCTAACCCTGAAGCATGTGGGGAGCTAGCCTCGCGCAGGGGGTATTTCATAAAACGCGTTTAAACAAGTTGCGGGGGAATTCCTACATCATGCCACACCTCTGTAAGGGAAAATACTTCTGTACATGACGCTATAAAATAAAAAATATATATGATTGTTTACATTATTGCTGAAATTCAATGTTTATTATTACCAAAATATTCACTCCAGTATTCTATTTGAAGCGTCCGTCTGCAATCAAAGTATTATTCCAACATGATATGAATGTGAGTGGTGACGCTGATGCCATCACCTGGAACTCCAACCTCATACGTATTATTTATTAATAATTTTAGGGTGAAAATAACGAAAAAAAGAAAGTATTGTTTCTGTTTATATACTTTTTTGGTGCGTTGTAGGCTCGTGTAATTTTTAGGTATGGAGACTGAAATATTAGTGCGTTTAAATAAAATAGACAAATAAGCTTTCTTGACGATATTATAAATAATAATAATAATTGCGAAAGTTACGAAAGTTTAAGTAGAGTGTTATACAGGATTATACACCATACCCTCTAGGAAATAATTACACCCGCGCTTATAAAGGCTATTAATGGGAGGGCTTGCCCTGTATCTATGTATTTGTAGACCTTCATACAGGTCCTAAAGTCAGACAGGGTGGTCACCGGGAATGGAACAGGTGATCTCTCGAATTCAAACCTCGCACGTTACCACGAAGTAGTTTTTATCAAAACCGGCTTTAAACAGCTGTTATCCATGTTAAATAAGACCTTAATTCATCAAATATTTCATTCATGTATAAAGCAGACCGTAGAACGTGTTTGTTTCAAAGACACATACAGAAAAAGTATCTGTGGTGATACACTTGAATGCTTAAGTTGAATTCTTTCTCCCATTTTTATTCTAAATATCACACTCTTCTTATCACCGCCTATATATAATATTTCTTTTTTTAACATTCCATAGAAAATTAGGTTTATTATCGGTATCATGAAAACAATTCTTGTACTTGAGGAGTATATAAATAAACAAGTTAGAAGTTTTACACCATCATCTATATGAGCAAGGTTTTACGATAACAACGGTTTTTTCAGGCGAATAAGAAATCATTTTAAAAACACACCTGCGCTTATAAAGACGCTTAATGGGAAGGGTTTGTCCGTTAATGTCTATAGGATGGTATCCAGCTGCCGGAAATTTCCCGAAACATGGTTTACCCTCATCAGGCATATACAACATATTTTTGCAAGGAGTGTACAACTGAATGACTCATTGCGGAATTTCTCGAAGACCACTGGTGTTGGGTCTTTAGAAAAAGATTTTAAACAATTATCAAATTTATATTTGAAGCCTTCTTAATCGTTCGATCTCTCTGCTGGAGTAAGGAAAATATCTTTCGAAGGGAAAGTTCTTGCCCTAGGTTATATATTTAGTAAGAAAGGAATGCACGTTTTGAAAGTCCATGTATTTTATAGTTTGAGTTCAGATTTCCATTTCCCTCTGGTATTCAATACCGCTTTAGACGCTGTATATCTAAACAAACATTCGTCTTTTCATATTTGTTACGGAGATGAAAATATAGATGATAATAATAATCATAGTAATTGCGAAAGTAACCAATGATTAAGTACTGTGCTATACAGCATCTATACATCATACCCAGTAGGAAATATATTACACCCACGCTTATAAAGGGCTTGCCCTTGAACGGTAAATCACCTAACCGAGATTCAAACTCGGGACAGCTCGAATGTGAATAGACGCGCTATCTCTCAGAGAAGTCTGATATTTATTATTACATTGGAATGATGTTAGATCAAATAATTCTAGACATGGTGCCTGAAACACCAGTCTGTTTAAATGGAATAAACAAATAAGCTTGTTTTACGATAATATAATTTTAGCGTCAGTAATGCAAATAAATTATCGTTGTTTCTCTCGATGTCATTGCCAGTATCTTGGGCGAAATCCATTCGTGTGTATAAGTCGGGACAATTCTTTTGGAGACATGTACCTATTGCTAAAGTCCACTCAATCGTTAAATTTGAAACACCTGCTTTTAGATGTTAGTTCCCGTCAGAAATCCCACGCATTAAGGCACGAGTTTGGTGGAAAAACCATTCAGCGCCATGCTTTGCTGTCTTCAAGCGTGTACAACATACTTTTTCAAGGGATGTGTAAACCGCTATATAAATCGTTGGCGTCCCTGACATTAAAGTCCCTGCCTACGCGCGCGCTTGCGTGAGCTGGTGCGGTACTTTATCGACAATGGCTGTTTTAAAGGCCCTACCTTTGCGCTTGCATGCCTGAGTAGGCTGGGTACTTTATCGCCAACGTCTGTTTTAAAGTTCATGGCTGTGCGCGTGATTGCGTTGGCAGGTGTGGTAGTTTATCGACATGGTCTGTTTTAAAGTCTCTACGTATGCGGTTCCTTGCGTGATTGGGCGGGGTACTTTATCGACAATGCCTGATTTAAGTCCAAACCTATGCGCGTGATTCCCCTGTGGGTGGAATGCTTTTTCGCCAAGGTCTGTTTTAAAGTTCCTAGCTGCAAAGGAGAGAGAGATAGAGTCTTACGTGATGGATGCATCTTTTTTACCGGAAATGACTGTTTTAATTCCCTGCCTACGCGTGTACTTGCGCTAACAGTGTGGTACTTTATCGACAACGTCTGTTTTAAAGTCCATGCCTATGCGCGATTGTGCTGCGGGTGGAGTGCTTTATCAACAACCTCTGTTTGAAAGTCCCTAACCTGTATTTTAACTCGGTTGTGTTTATATATTCGTATTGACTTTTATTTATGGGCGTTCTTTAACTAGCGTTATTTAAAAGAGTAACAAGGGAGTTTTTCTCTTTAGAGCAGTCACCATATTCATTATTTATTTAGTTAATTATATGTTTATTTATAAATAATGTATGTAATATTTAAGTGTAATTTTAACCCGTATTTAATTATTTTTGGCGCCAAAGCTGCGTGTAAATAAACATTAGAAAAAATACCTTTGAGCACGAAGTTGCTTATCGCCCTTCAAATGATGCATGCTAGTTATTTCCAGGGAGACAACATTGCTGCTATCCACTTTTTAAACTCTTAAAATGGCTCCTGCCGGCTCCTTCCTCCCTCGGCGGAAGAGCGAAATTTCGCCACCTTCAGCTAGAGAGCCCGCGGAAGGCAGTGAGAGGCATGGAGAGGGAAGAGAGGGTAGGGTTGTGGCGGTCATCCCATGCTTGAAGACCCGAGAGATCATTAGTGAGACGGCGCCTACAGGAGATGGACCTCGCGCTCGGGTTTTCAGTGAAAGAACCACTCGTTAAATTCTGGTGTTAGCGATTTACGCTAACTTAACCTTTCAGTAATGCATTCGTCTAAGTGATGTAATATGCTTATCAACCCAAAAAATGTTCCCTCAAAAGTAGATATAACAAGTGTTATTAGTCGTAGTAATTAAACACGTGTAATATTAGCTTAACACAAACACATATACGATGGCAATCATGTCCGCGAGGCAATTCATATACATTTATTTACATTCATCAATCAAAAACACTTAATTATAGTCATCGATCGACAAGCAGCGTTTAATTACATTAATCAATCAGGATACATGCGTTGGGGATATTTCGGTCTGCGTCCACCCCTTTAGAGGCGCGATGTCAGGACGTTAGCAGTATAAACTCTTGATTATTTTTTCAAAAATGTTAGATAATATTATTCATGGACGAACATTACCTGATTTATTGACAAATTTGTCTCCTACATCGATTTGCGGAGGCGCCGGTACGCGAAGAAAACAATACCCTATTGTTCGACGATTCCCGACTGTCGGTATCACTAGCGCACAAGGTCTTACCAATTGTTCTACACCTCTGCCGAGCGGTGTTAAGGTCAGGCTACAAATAGCGGGCGTGGTCGGCGGCTTCTCGGGGTAAGGCCACAAAAGGACAATAGCTCTTTGTGCTAATACTCTACCGCGCGGCATTCTAGTAGCACACAAAGGAGGAGGCGTGGTCGGCGGCTTTTGGGTAAGGCCAAAAAGCAGGGGGGCGGTAGTCGGTGGCTCAGAACAAAGGATAGCACATTACATCGTATCAGTTGTCGGCATCTAAATTGCGCCCGTACCGGCCTAATTATACTACTTATATAAGTTAATAATATGACGGTTATGCAATTTGATGTATCGCTTCAGTAGTTTGTTGGTTTGCTTCCTTATGCCCTAGCTGCTGAAAAAGGTCTGATTTAGTTTATTTTAGGTTAGAATAAGCCTCTAAGTTAAGAAATTATTATAAAAAAAGATTACAGTCTGTCATGAGAGATATGAGGATTGAGATCACAAGGGGCTCCTGGCTAATTAACTCCATCATTAAATGACAACCAGTTCAGGTGCATTCAGTTGACTATATGTATTTCGTAACCGGCACTAAGACATAAGAACGCCTAAAGAGAGGAGACCAAGGAATCTGTACTTAGATGAAGCCTCTAAATAGCACATCAACTACCCTGAACCCAAGGAGACTGCTTCCAGAAATGTTGCTCATAAGATTCTGACCCAGAAGGCCTTGAATAGGGTTGAAGTATCTGATTAAAGTATAGGTTAAAATGTAGCTGCAAGACTGATAACAGCAATTACGAAGGGCAAGATTGCTTTTGGTGCTGTTCCAAGAAGAAGATCAAACAGGTTGGATTTTTACCACCCATAACTGTTATTGTAGCTTTAGATGGTGTGACTGAAGGAACTGCTCAAATTGTATTTGCAGTAAACAAAAATGACCTAGCTGCTGATAGGTAGCTTGCAGAAATCATGGGAGATAATAAGGAGATGGAGTTTAAAGAAACGGAAATTCGGAATAGAAAAAAGAAGAGAAGAAGATGTCTTTGTTACTTATGATGCCAATGATGGCATATTTAGCTTTTACATATAAAATTGCCAGAAGTATAAAAAATTTAAAATAAGGAAGTTAAAAGGAATTGTTTAAATGCAACTATACGAACAAGAAGGGTTAGTAGAACAAGAAGAAGAAGAGAATTTCAAAAACCTGGGTCAGAGGGCTATATTTTTCCCGCATAATACACTGTATAACATGTATATCAAGTTCTATAAACGAGTTCAAAGATCCTTCAGTTTAGAGGTGTATACATGCTTGTAAATTTACCATGAGAGCCGCAGTACAAAGCGAGAATTCTTAAAAGTCTCAAAGTATCTGAAAATGAAAGCATCCATTGTGTTGGTGTAAAGAGCAATGGCAAAGCAGCATTTTAATTGTTAGTTAGTTTGAAATCTAGTGTCTCCGAAGGATATGGAAAAATATTTAAAAAAATGTTATGGATATGTATAATGTCAAGAGATATCAGAGTTTTCCTAAGGATCTGCGTAGATTTGCGCTTACAATTTATATTACAATGACTTACACTTGCTGTTAGCGGTACGGAATCTGTCCTTACTACATATATGAATCCTCCTCAGCATATAGATTTTATAGAATACTATGAGACTGCACTTTTTAATTCCGAAACCTTCTATTCATTTGCAAACTTTGAACATAGTAACAGTTGGTTTCATTGCGTTTATAATGATGGGCTTAATAATCACTGGTATTTCCTACGGAATTTATGGGTTTGCTAACAGCAATGAATTCATTAGAGATAAGCTTATATTGAGAGAGGAAGCCTTCTCCCGACGACCTAACAATAACACCATGAAAGCTGAAATGCATTTTCCTTTTACGGCTTATTTTTCTAAGAAGCGTTATATAGGATCTCTTTTAGACTCCTCTGTAAATATAATTATGTCTGCTAATGAGCTGACTAAATTTAATTTCCTGGTAAACATATTTAAAGTGAGTATCATGCTACTCGAGTGCAATGTTGCAATAGGCTCTTTCATTGACAATAAAAGCGAACATTCGATCTACGGGCTCTTCCGTTCTGTTCTGCGAGGATATAATATTTTGCAAGATACTTCAAATCACATATACCGGCCCACCATAGATACAAAATTTATCTACCAAATCATGCTTTGAGTAGGCGACCCGACCAGAGCCACAGTGGCCATCTACCTTAGGAACAAGGGTATATGTATGAGACTTAACATTAGACGCAATGGAAATAGATTTTAGGACACGTTGATAAGAATATAATAAGACCAGGCCTCGTCGTGAACATCATGCTCTGTCTTTGACATTCAGAGTGTTAACACGAATAAATCGAAATTTCCTCTAAGCTTTAGGCTAAAGAATTCCATAAAGGATTCTTCAATGTTACAGAAACTACAAGCTTTGACGATTAGTATGATATTTAAGATCACTAAAGAAAAAGGATGTGTGTTTCAAACCTACAATACATCAACTCTGAACGATAATGATAAGATTAGAATCCCTTGTCAAGCTGAAATTTTATATAATTCATATAACAGAAGTTGTCTCCAAATTGACGGTTGCATTACTAAACGGAGCAACTGTAGTAGTGCAAAGCTTTCGAATAATAATAGCACCGCATTTGTGTTTGACAATATTCGGCTAGATCTAAGTGGATCAACTACAGACAGAAAAATAAACCCTCAAATTACAGGAACTATGTGCAACTGTTCAGTCCTCAACCCGATGGAATTCAACTGTTTGCTGAATGCTGAATGGAGCGATTCTGGAGATTTAGACATTGTACCATTTGCAAGTGCAGCCCTCAATGCTATAGTATCTCTGCCAATGCTTCTGGGGTTTTTGATGATCACAAGGATCTCCTACTCAATAGTAAGTTAGATTAGGTACTCATCTGTCCAAAGATTTTAAGAGTTGCATTCTGGAACCTGAAGGAAACGAAGATGTTGCTGTTAAACTTGTACACATTGAGCGGAGAATGCCAACAATACGCCATTCTGATTCCGAAAAGCTAGATTCTGGCGATTGTCTGGCCAGAAAGATATCTACATATCGCCTTTCGAACTGTGGATCTACATACTCAACTTACTGTGCCGCAAACTAGAACATTCACTTGGAAAGTTGGAACAACACCGAAGCCAGAGAAGCTAAGATTTGTTATTGTTGGTGCTCAAAATCCAAGAATGAATAATTCAATAGTAATCCATCCATCCATAAGCTAGAACAGGTTAGATGTGTGATGATGATGAGATAGGGTTTAAGGGCGCTCAACATCTAAGATTATCAGCGCCCTTACAGTGTATAAAATATAATATTTAAAAGCCAAAAACTAAAATACTACACACAAACACACTTAATCAAAAACACTAAAAGGCAAAAGACCAAATTCTAAAAACTACCACACTAAAATCATGGTCAATAAAAGGGTAAAACGACGTGCCAAGAACAGTAGAACGCGAGGGACATGAGCGCCATATGTCCGCCGGGGAGAAGAGCCACACTAAAACAGACAATATAAAATCACAAAGCTAAAAGACGCTCAGCGCATCAAATGCGCTGATTAAAACCGCTGTAACTTATAAAACATAAAAGACATTCTACAGCACGCGCGTTCTCTGCCAGAACTTTGGCTATGCCAATAGGCACATCCACACGAACGCGCAACGGAGCTAAAACTTGACACTCTGTTAAAATGTGAAACACCGTTAAGGGCGCATCACACTGCGGGGTTGCGGGGTTACCACTGAGCAGGTATCTGTGACTAACAAGGCAATGTCCGATTCGTAAACTAGCTAAAAGTACCTCTTCCCGAAGAAAGAACGAGAAGAGGTACCCCAGGCTAACGGAAGAGGGTTAATCTCCCGCAACTTGTTCCCCCGGAGGGCCGTCCACTCATCGCGCCAAAGCGAGAGGAGGTGGTGACGTAAAATAACACACAAATTTGACGAGGGAACAACACAGATAAAAATCTGGGTAATAAAATTGCCGATTTGTCAGCGGCGTCGGCAGACTCGTTCCCTGAGATACCCACATGACCTGGAATCCACACGAAGGAGATGCTGATGCCAGAGGCAACAAGGGAGCCGTGCAGGTTATGTTTGCGCTGTACGAGGGACTGGTAATAGTACATCACTTTAATATTCAGAAGGGCACTCAGAGAGACCGTACAAGCAACACAGTGCCGCAAGTCGTGCCGCTGAATGTATAAAATGGCTTGATAGATACTAAAAAGTTCGGCGGTAAAAATCGAATATTGCCCGGTAAACGAAAGGTAAAACTATGTTGACCAAAACCAAAGGCACACCCTACTCCAACATCAGTCTTAGACCCACCAGTATATATAAAATGCAAGTCCCCGAATTGCGCCTGAAGTTCTAAAAACGCGGATCTAAGGACTGAAGAAGGGGTCTCATTCTTCGCCATCGATGTTAACCCAAGGTAACAGTGGGCCTCATCGCGCAACCATGGAGGAAAACGCGTTTCGCCTCTGAGAAGGGCCGGCGCTGGCGTAACGTCGAGATGCCGAAGAAGCTGTCGAAATCGAACCCCTGGAGGGAGCAATGCAGAGGATCCAATTAAATATTGCCGATCAAGCGAATCCTCGAAAACTAACTCGAAGGACTGGTGGTCAGGCAAGCATGAGAGTCGAGATGCATAGCTGCACAAAAGCATTTCAGACCTGAAGGACGGCGAAGGCTCTGCAGCTTCAGCGTACAGACTGGGTACAGGACGAGTTGGAAAGGATCCTGTAACGACTCTTATGCCACGATGTTGAATGGCATTCAATCAACGTAACACAGACGGACGTGCCGACGAATAGACAATGCATCCGTAATAGAGCTTGGATCGGACCAAAGAGCGATAAAGACGCAGAAGTATGGTCCGATCAGCTCCCCAGGATGTACCACTTAAAACATGTTAAAGATTAATTGAACGGTCACACTTTGCTTTAAAAGAGGAAATGTGCGAAGTTCAGCTCAGCTTTCTATCAAAGATCAACCCCAAAAATTTCGTCTCGTCTGCAAACGGAAGTATCCCCGGCCCAAGATGGAGAGAGGGCGCAGGGAAAGCCTTCCGGCCCCAAAAATTGATACAGACGGATTTCTCGGCGGAGAAACTAAAGCCGTTGGCGTTACTCCAGTCGTAGAGACGGTCGATACAGCTGTGGAGACGGCGTTCGAGTAGACAGGATCGCCGTGAACTGCAGTAAATAGTGAAATCGTCACCGAAAAGGGACGATGAAGTACCAGGTGGAATATAATCTACAATGGGGTTGATAGCAATCGCAAAAAGTGTGACACTGAGTACAGAACCCTGCGGTACACCGTTCTTTTCAATGAAACTACTAGATGAAACCGAGCCCACACGTACACGAAAAAACGCGTTCCGTCATAAACTCCCTAAAAAATATGGGAAGACAACCGTGGGAATTCCATGCATGGAGTGTACGTAAAATTCCGCCTTCCAACAAGCGTCATAAGCTTGCTCCAGGTAAAAAAACAGCACTGTTTGACACTTTCTGAGAAATCCATTCATAATGTGCGTCGAGAGACACCAGATGGTCGACGGTAGAGCGATGGCGACGAAATTCGCACTGAGCGATCGCCAGAAGTTTCTGAGACTCAAGCCACCATGTCAACCGCCCGTTGATCATGCGCTCCATCACCTTGCAAAGGCAACTGTTGAGGGAGATAGGGCGGTAGCTGGAAGGAAGTTGGCGATCCATCCCAGGCTTAAGTATAGGGACAAGTGTGGCTTCGCGCCAAACGGAAGGGAAATACCGTTATAATCCTGTAGGAGAAAGAGTTCACTGTCGGCTGAAAGGTTCTTTAACATCAGGACAACAAGGCCGTATGCCCAAGGAGCGGAGTGCCTAGAGCAATGATGAGCATGCTCCAGCTCCCTTATTGTGAAAAGTTCATTATAACACTCCTTATAGCAGACAGAAAATTATAGGTCTCGTAATCCAGGCGGTCTTTTAGAGTGCGAAAGCCGGCGGAATAATGGGCGGAAGTGTAAACCGCCTCAAAGGCAGAAGCCAGAGTGTTAGCAATGGCAGCCGGATCCACTATGGTGGCACTGGAAACCTGAAGTCTAGGTACAGTACAATGCGACACTTTACCGGAGAAGCGACGAAGTTTATCCCAAACAAAGGAGGAAAGCGTGAAGCGATTAAAAGACTCGACAAAACGAGGCCAGGACGCCTTCTTGCTATCCTGAATAATGCGACGAGCCCTGGCGCACGATTGATTAAAAGTAACCAAATTATCAAGTGTAGGGTGTCGCCGAAACACCCTAAGTGCAGTTCTACCGCACGGACGGCGTCCCGACAGTCCTCGATCCACCACGGAACAGGAATACGCCGAGGGTGAGAGGACGAACGGGGAATTGTGCGTTCGGCGGCAGATAGCAACGTAGAGGTAAGGTGCTGCACCATTTGGTTAACGTCAGTGAAGGGCTGGTCCACAAAACACACGAGACTAGAGTACAATCTCCAGTCGTCTTTGCTGAATATCCAGGTACGTACTCTGGAATGCTGGACGTGGTGAGACAGAGGAGAAACTATACAGGGGTTATGGTAGCTGGAGTAGGTGTTAGCGACGACGTTCCACTTCAGGCGACTAGCAAGCTGGAGTGAGCAAACGGCAAGGTCTAAATGAGAGAATGTACCAGAAGAATCAGAAAGAAACGTAGGCTCACCTGTATTGAGAATACAGAGGCTGAAATAATAAAAGAATGTCGGAAAGAGAGTTCCCCATGCACAAACCCTTCGCGAACCCCACAGGGGGTGATGGGCCTTAAAATCTCCCCACAGAAGAAAAGGTGTTGGGAGAGCGGACAGGAGATCTCGAATGTCCGCGTGAGCGAGGGGGGATGATGGAGTTGAATACACAGAGTAAACAGAAAAGAAAAAGCCGGGTAATTGAAGCTTAACGGCAACAGCTTGCAAGTCGGACGTAAGAGTGTGAGTTTGAAAATGAACGTCGTTGCGCACTAATAACATGACATCTCCATGAACAGGAGTACCCTCATCCGGTTCAAGATAGTAGCGAATCGGAGTATACCCTCGGAGAACAAAAGGGTCGTGAGGGCGAAGCTTGGTCTCCTGCAAACACACGACCATAGGTGAATGGGAACGCAATAAGAGTTGCAGGTCCACCCTATGCGATCGTACACCACGTATATTCCAGACTAGGATAGCCATGAATAAAAGTGATAAACTGTCTACTTAGAAGGGCTGCTCAAAATGGCCTTTTGCTTAACCTTGGGGCTCGGGCTTTTGGTATGAAGTTTGTCAGACTCCATAGGCTAGGAAGGGAGGGCCCACGCGCTCAGCGCCAGAAACCAATTCAAGCGCCGAGAATCGGTTCTGGGTGGCAACGGATGAAGGGTGCCGCTGAGCGCGGCTTGTCCCAGAAGCATCCTGGGACTGCGACCTTCGAGGAGGAGAAGGTGAACTTTTCTTACCGCGCGCACGCAGAGGGTCTTTAAGAAAATCTTCCCTTCGAAGTTTCTGCTTTGGCTTCTTTTCGGCGACTTGAGACTTCAGAACCTTAGGACCTCCTTTAGAGGGCTTAATAACCGTGTTAGAGACGGACGGCCGGATGGTAGTGGCGGTCAATGCAGTCATGGTCCAGGTCTGTGTGTTCGGCATCCTTTCGGGGTACTGGCGAGGCAACAATAGAACTAAATGTACCAAATCGCAGGAGCGAAGTTTGCTGCGCATGGTAATGCCTCCGAGCTTCAGCGAAGTAGAGTTCCTCCTTTACCCGCATCTCCTGGATCGCCTTTTCGTCCAAGTACCGCGGACAGTCGGCAAATGACGCAGAATGAGACCCTTTGCAGTTAACGCAGACGGGTCCGGATGAACAGGTACCATCGTGTGACGGCTGGCTACATGAGGCAAGGATGGTAACGGCACTCTTACAAGAGACTTGCGTATGCCCAAAACGTTGGCATTTGAAACAACGCAGAGATCTAGGAATATAGGACCTCACCGCAATACGTTCGCACCCTGCTTATATACTATGGGGCAGATCGACGCCATCGAACGTGAGAAACAGAATGCGAGTTGGTAACAACTCTCCGTCGCGTTTAGCCTGCACTCGATTAACCGCTGTTACCTTTTGGTGGAAACATATTCAACCAGCTCATCATCCGAGATTCCGTCGAGGCTGTGAGTGGTGATGACGCCTCGACTGGAATTCAAGGTGCGGTGCTACTCAACACGAACAAGGTCTTACTTTGCTGTTCGGACTTTGTGTGTACTAATAAGGAACCATTCCGTAGACGAGTGCAGGACTGCACCGCACCAGCAATAGCATCAATGCCCTTCTGAATAATAAAAGGGTTCACCTTCTCGTCCTTCTTCTGTTCGTGAAATGACCAAGTAACAAGCAGATGTCGGTGGTGCTACTTCTGTTACATAGACTTTTTGGCGGTTGTTGGTAGTAATGGAGAAAGAGGGCTCCGTAACGAAAGAAATCCTCCACCATTGCAACCGTCTCCGACCTCGGGCTCTGACTTCTTGGGCGTTACCCCGGCTTGGGTGAGTGGCCTATCCATTCACGTCCCACCCCGGGGTCACTTCTCCCAGAACATAGACAGATGGACACAATGGCCGTCGGAAGTCAGCAGCTCATGCAATGTTCCCACCCCGCGGGACTGCAGGGGAACAGCGGATGCGAACGCAAACCCTACATGACGACCCCGGGTGGTGGGAATGACGCCATTACCCACTCATCCAGCTGCGCACCCAGTGCGCGGGTATCCGCCAGGCTGTGTGCACGGAGGATTAAAAGAAAAGGTAAAATGAATAAAACTGTGTGGGCGTTTCGCACGCAAGGTAGGCCGGCGAGGTAGGAAAAGAGATGTGCGAATGATCGTGGGACGAAATGTTCGTAAATAGAAGAGAGAAGAAAAAAACGATGGCAAGGGGCGGCATGGAACGAAATGCAAAGAACGCACGAGAGCCCACCTTGAGTCCCCCGGTCACGAGGACGAACCCACCTCGACCGGACGAGGGTGAAGGGATGATTATGGCGATGATTGGCTCGTTCACCCCGGGTACGCCAAACCCTTATTCACATAAGCTGAGCCTCTGGGGGGAAACAGGTTAGGTGACGTCACAGATCTTCTGGAACCATGTACACGGAGTTTTTGCATACAAAGGATTATGTGAGTGAGATGTAATGCAAGTTAACAGGTTAACATATCTCTAGGGCCTTTATGATACAGGTGTCTGCGTGTATGCACGCTATGACGCTCGTGCGGATTTCTGATAGTATTCGTATGAGAAATCGCTCTATATTCACAAGTATTTGAATTAATTATTAAGGGTGTGCATATGTGTGTGCGTGTGCTTGCGTGTGTGTGTCTGTATGATTCCATTTATGAGCGTGTTCATTGCCATATTTTGTAATTAATATTTTCATACTGATATACCTAGTATTCATCTCTTTATCTCCCTCTCTCTCTCATTTAATGGATAGTACGTTATTAATATTTTATAATGAAGAGACGTGTGCATTAGAATGCAATCACTAACGGACCCCATAACGCGAATACCCCTCTCTCGGTGGTCTTTGTAGTGTTGCCATTATTTAGGAGTAAGTGGATTTTTCACAAACTTGTAATTTTTGCATCTATACGAGTAGCTAGCGATAGAAGGAAACAGAGCCTATTATTGAAATCGGAAGAAATTGGTACTGTTTTATTATATTAAAAGCTATATTTTTATAACTATGCAACATTGAGTAAACACTGTCGTCTTACCCTTAAAGATTAGCAATATACAAATTATTGCCCTATATTTTATTCAGATTAGGGTGGGACATTCAAATAACCTAGAGTTCTCTGTGATGTTTTAAAAAGGGGCATAACCTCTGTGGGCTTCTTTATTTGAGATTTTGAACTCTCAGCCTAATTACAATGTATTACCTCATCATAGTAATTCCCTAAGGCGCTAATAAATGTCACCCTTAAAACAATTTATGCCTCAACTATGAGAGCTTATTACCCCATTATCTATACAACCAATTTGCCTATTCATTAATGTCATCATTAATCTAATTACCTCATTAGTATATTTATCAGCTGTCGGCATCATTTGGGATTTTGAAATGCCATATCCCACTAATTCTGTCGCTATTCAGTTGTTTCTTGCTACATCATGGAAAGAGTATAAAATTTCAAGGCTGACATTTAGCGACACGTGTTTGAACAACTTTCTATCAATTCGGTTTCCTCTATACTCCTTGTACCTATAACGAAATATATAATGGTACTGCTTCTGCGAACGTTTATATCGATTAATATAAAGTA
Source organism: Deroplatys truncata (assembly GCA_030765065.1). Taxonomy (NCBI): domain Eukaryota; kingdom Metazoa; phylum Arthropoda; class Insecta; order Mantodea; family Mantidae; genus Deroplatys; species Deroplatys truncata. Next base: position 333,636,728 of record CM060990.1, read on the forward strand.
GAAAGTAGAATAAGTGTCTTTAGTTAGTACACGCTATATAAAAATAAACTGTAGTAGGTAGAGAAAGACATATCAATGTAACACATATGATATTTCTCACTATAACGCCTTTGTTTCCAGACGATTCCTTACACATTCTAATACAATGAAATATATGGGAAACATGTAATATAGTTAGAAATCCCTGAATTAATAATGCTTACCCTATTAGGGATACGCAACGAGTTACTACACGTGTACAAATATCAACATGAGAATTTTACTTCTGAGGACTACGTACAAATTAAAGGCCGTTTTTCATAACAAGTGAGAGCATCGTCGCAATCTTATAACCTTGGATATGGCGAAACTTAGGTAACTATGCGGTTAGAGGGTATTACAAAGCTGTATTTACTGTTTGTTTAAAGAATACTTAATAACTGTCATACAATGCTTTTAAACAGAAGCCAATAAAACATCTTCCATTACCCAGTCCTAGGAATAGGCAGCCATCAAGACATTTAACTGTCAAGGACACACATTTCATTCTTAAATTTTGGATGGTACAGGCATTGTCATTGATGATGCTTCATTGAAACAAACGGAAGATCACCTGTCTGCTGAAGGGAGCAACGCTACTAAAATCGCTCCACTCTTAAAACACTTGATGTAAACATATGACATTATTAATTAGCCCGCGATGTGTGGAAAACACAAGCACAGCATAGCGTAATATAATACCTTAAGTTTGCGCTACTCTCTGTGCGTTTTCAAAATTTATGTTAACCAAACAGTTCTATATTATTAATTGAGATGAAACAGTAAATAATATGAATAGCAAAACTTAAGAAGACTGTGGCTTCCGTTTAATTCTGTATGGTATCGTTCACCTCGCTTCTGCATTGAGAAGCAGATATGATGAACAGTTGAACAAGATGATGAACAGTTTGTGCTTCAGAGCTAATACAAACATGATGCTAACGCGGAGGAACAAAAATATTTATCTTTTACATGCAATCTGATTCTAAGGCTGGATCAACTAAAGAAATAACATTTTTGCTCCCTCTTTAAGTGGCCCTCGACAAGTTGGATTCATTTCGTAGATGCGTAAATAAAGCGACGAAAGCAAACGGGGCTTGAACAATTACACTCAAAATTAACTAATGGTCCTGAATTACCCTGAGTATATATATTTTTGCGTAGATTATTATTACAGAACTGTGTTGCTCAGTAATAATGCATGTTATAGTTTTGTTACGGTGGTTTAAACAATAAACTTTGCTGTTTAATTATATAATTTTAACTCCTTATATACACTAATAGCAACACTTAGAAACAAGCTTATACTCCTTGAAGGTATTTAAACTGCAATGTGTTACTTAAGTTTCAAATGTATATTTTTTGTAAACACACTACATACATGCTTTAGTGAGTGAGGTTATGTGTTTATTGGATGTTGACTTATAAGTATATAGTTTAAAACAGTGTTATTATGTGGGTGTAATTTCATTTGAATGGTTGAGTTTTCCTTAAAAGATAAACCGTTTATGGGATTAATAATTCGCTAAACTTAGTAAAGGAGGTAGATTTGTAATGCCTTCTGCATTATTTTAAACCAATCGTACGTTTTGTGAACTTAATGATTAAGTAATCTCAAAAACCTATACTTCTAATCACATGTCCAGCATTGCGCTTGATGCAAAAACTTCACACCTAAACCCACCTGTTTATCCTTCCACCCCAGATATTGAGGATAAGCAAAGTTCTTGTTTGGTCTACACTGAAAAACCAGTCTGGCGATAACTATACATAATGAGACTCGCTCAATTCTTTGAGCCCTATACGTTCGAAAAGAAGCTTCGAAAACATGGGCTCCCGTTGCAGATTCTCAGCAATGCTCTACGGGTTTTGAGTTCGAGTATTCGTCCGTTCGACGGTTTAATTCAGAGCATTGTTGCCATACGAGAAGCTTTATTGTGTTCAAGTTAAGGCATTGCATTACCATATCCCGTTATAGTGTGCTTTGTACTTTATACAAACTAGCACTTGCAAAGCCTGATAGTCAGGCTGTCACTATTATTAAAGTGCACCACATAAGTTTAAATCTTTCAGATTTTATGCTCACATTACGACTGAGAAAATAGATATGAAATGAGATATGTTCTAAATTGAATATACAATATTATCGTGCAGCCCCATTCAAAATTAGTATTAAGTGGAAAAAGTTAGAGCCGTGTGTCTGAAAGGTCTAAAGTTGTTAAATAAGTAGCATTTTACTCTCATGAAGCTGCATAACTGCTATTAACGGGCTTCAAGTCTTCGGGACCGGTAAAGTGAAATTCAGGACTTTCAAATTACCTACTCCCTCGACGGAATGTGCATATGTGTAACCCAGCAGGCAGGACTGAACTGGTTTACACACCGTGCTGCAGTCAAATATTGATTTTCCCCTAGTACAGAAGCTTATTCATTAAAGGAAATGATACTTATGTAAACTTTTAAGGTAATATCAGGTTAATGAACTTAAAAGTAATTGCGTTTCATTATGGATAAAATCCGTTACTGAAAAATATGCACATGTGACTTCAGAACTGATTTTAAAAAATATGTAAAACTTAAGAAATTTGAGAGTATACTTTGCTAATTACCGATGTTATAAGCCATTCCCAAATGATCTCAAAAGTTACCTCTTTTGATTTTAACTGTTAGTTAATTAATTCCTTGATTTGACTGTCATTAGTTTCACTCGGATCCACACCGACATAAGACGTAAACCTAGATTATCTATGGCGTTCCTAGTCGTAACAACGCCAGTGAAGTACACAACTTGAACCTTGAACATCTGCTTATACCAGGCTTCGAGTAGCCATTGATGAAACAGTTCGATTTATGTAGCAGTTAGAGTGAAATAAAAGCGGAACCAGTTCCAACATCTGTATGCCCATTTCGTTTTATAAAATCAATTTGTTTGTGTTCGCAGATATAAATGCCAAAATAATAACCAAACGACCTTCAGGGGATGGTTCTATACAGAACACAAATGGAAATAGAGGGAACTGCTGAACTAAAGTGAAGCGTTGGGGCGAGTTCATATGTCATCACGAATCATCTTTTGGCCACATAAGTAGATAATCGAAGAGCACAGAATCAAAAGGCACTAAGTGCATAATAAAAAGTTTTCAGGAGAGAGGAAAAGCTAATATATCCTAAACTTACTGGCGCTTTTTAATGTTCTTTATACCTATTTGTAGTGGAAATGTCACTTTACCAAACACTATTATCAACAAAATCATTTTAATACTACATTTATAATGAAAAAGGTTTTATTTTTATTGTATCTTGAACTAATAATACTGAAAACACTACCTTGAAAATTAAGAAAATGTTGCGAAACAATTATATTTAATGATATTTTAATAAACAGTTTAAATTCCACTTACAAAAGTAGTTTTACATTTTGCTTTGTGCAGTTATTGAAAAAAATGAGGCCTTAAATTCCATTTGTCACTTCTTCTATAAACACATGGTGTCAGTGCTTCTTTCAAGAAACACAATTGTATTTCTGTATTCAAAAAATGCTCTTTCTTCCTCCAAACAGCTAACCTCTTCATTTCGGTTTTTGCTTCAGAGTTCAGAGTCTTCATCCACAACCTTCGCCGAAAACTACAACTCAGCCTTACTTCACCATTCATTCTTGAAAGTCTACTGTAGGAATGCGTCAACATCCTTATTCTTTGCAATGTTATCTCTGCTGTGCAGTGTGGTGTACACACCACACTGTACCTCTGGTATACATTCGAACCTAACTTCCCGTTTCAGTGCAGATATGTACGGTTTACTGCGATGGCAAGAATTTTCTTAGATTTAGATCTTATCGAAGCATCCGAAGGATGATGCAAGAAAAAGACAACTTAATACGCTTTCTAGTTTTTAAAACTGTCATGAAAGTGAATAGCCAGAAAGGCACCTCGGCATTGTTTGCAGGCATTCCACTACATTTATTTGCATAATATTAATTAAAGAAATACATTTTAACGACATGACGCATGCTATTTACCTCAGGTTGTCTTCTTTGCTTCCTTTCATTTCCTGTATTTTCATTATCTTTCTGGTACAACTACCGTTACCTGCAACAATTATATTCTTTTCTATGCCGTAATACCTTAGCAAACCTACTATTAGTGCCCTTTGATACGTTCCCTATCTCAGACCTTCAAGTAAGGAGAAAGTATCCAATCGTTTATTCATTGATTCATTCATTCAGCGTGACATAATATTGCAAAGAGGGCCCAAAGAAGCGATATCTCATATTATTTGGCAGCAACATGACCGCGAAAAGAACGCAAATACACTCGTCAAAGGCATGTATGTACACAATGTCGCGTAAGAAACTCTTTGCTTCTGTAAAACAGTGCGTTTCGTTCCATTCGTCTCTGTGAACTAAGTGCTTTCAGAACCAAACGCTGTATTATGAAGCTATTTTACTATAGGAAGCAGTGCTATTTGAAAGAAATGGAAGATCGATTCAATGCTATCTAAATAGGGGGAATCCGTATCCCAAAGCATTTCATACTTTGGAGGAGTTAGAGCGTTTTGTTCTGCAGCTCCTCAGAATCAAGCACTGAAGAATTAATATACCTAAATATAGGCCAATGAATTCACTGTGTTTCATTTATGAACTCTCTATAACTGCTATGGTTCTTAGCATCCCATTCTATATTGGGCATGAAAGACCGGAAACTTTGCTCAGATGCTCCTTTGTCAGGCTTAAGGAAGGTTCTTTAAGTGCCGTAAATCTTTGACACGGGACCACCGGCTTTACTTCCGTTCCGTAGGAAGCCATGCTAAGGATTTTTGCACCCGAAAAGAACCCATCGCCCTGCTCCGGGGTTGAACCCACCACCTCGGGAACCAGAGACTAGCATGGTGTACCTAGACGTCGGAGGACGACTAAATGTTACCCATTATATCAGCATTAAATAAAAGCAAAAGTAATATAAATACAAAATTCCAATAAATGTATGTAACTCAGTGTACCCCACCAATAGGACACATCTAACATCAACATAAACAACATATAAAGAACAGAAATTCAACAATGAGAAAAAGCCTTATGATGGAATTAAGGATATTTGCGTTACAGAAGTTCCACAATTTTAATACACAAACAAAGATTTCTGCAAATAGGTAGCAAGTACAGTAGAGATTGAAGTACGCATTAGTAGTGAATAAATGGGCATTTTGGAGGTTGTATAATATATGAAGCGTGAAATTGGGGTTAATTAGGCGCTTAATCGGATTATTCCACACCAGCCATTTTTCGGATGTTACTGACAAAAGGAGCCGCCCCCCTTAAACACTTGCTACCTGTCATTTCGGGTTCTTAAGGGTACTAACCCATGTCATCCCCTTGAAAACATTCAGACACATGTCCAATTGTCACGCGTCATTGACTTCGAAAGGCGGAAGCCACCGCCGCCTACGCCGACAGAAACTTTCGCCTCTAGGGGTGAAAGACGACATTCCCACCCATCCTCTAATGGATTGTTATTGTATCGTGTCTCTGTCGGTCTTTGAACATTGCCGTAATTGGAAATCGCGTGCCGTACATGGATTTTCAGAATGAAGTAGATAATCAAATTCTTATAATTTACCTCCCCACTGTCAAAGGGGTGTTGCCGTTAAAGGAGAACGGCGACCGCCAGTGGTCCTCCATGGCTTAGGGTATCATGCTAGCCTATAGTTCCCGAGGTCGCTGGTTCAAACCCGACGGAGGGCGATGGATTTTTTTCGGGCGTAAAGATCCTTAGCATGACTTCCTTCGAAGGGAGGTAAAGTCGGAGGTCCCGTGTCGGTGGTCTCGTGTCCCATGATTTACGGCAAGTAAAAGAACCTCAAGCCTGATAAAAAGGCTTCTGAACAAAATTTGCAATCTTTGACACCCAGCAGAGAATCCGACGCTAAAACCATAGCAGTTAAAGAGCGATCATAAATACAACTCAGTTTCATTTTGGCGACCGCCAGTAGGGGTTGTGAAACGTAAACGCTATTTGCATATTAAAGGCGTCGCCTTTGGATAAGTCCCGTGCCATAGACCTATTTACGTAATTATGTTGATAAACAAATGAATAATACTTGACCTTTATATATCAATACGAGTATCAATAGTAATCGCTTTTCTTGTGAATCCATTGATGTTAACAAATTCATTCTATCGTTCTTACGTTTTATTTAAGGTAATAATTAAATGTTTAGTAATTGACCGGGATAAAAAGATGAATATCAAATAACAGCCACTTTTTCCGCTGAATTCATTGTCGGTATTCAATTCATTATGCCACTCAAACCCAAGTACTTTGATTAAATTTAAATGATATAATTCTTTTGGAAAGTAGCATTTGGTTTAATTAACATTGATGTAACAATACGAGTAACAAATAACATCCAATTCTATCTAAGAGTACAATGCTGGTGTCTGCTTTTTTGTAACGTTAAAGCTCATTTTGATAAAATTAAAATTAAATAATTAGGTTGATAATCAAGTGTTTAATAACTGACTTTGATATAGGAATAGGGGTAACAAATAACAGGTATTTTTCCATTGACGGTGCTGTTGACGTTAATTTTCGAAAAAAGGATTTCATAATTGCTGTTTCATGACGATGCATTAGCTAGTTATTAATGTCATATAAAACAATAACTGTAGGATACTTCTCCTAGGTAGCCTACGACAAAAGTGTGTATAAATAGGAATTAATATCAGAGAACAGAGAGACGCGTGATTATAGAAACGAGGTGAGCAAGCTTCTTGCCTGGTTACCGTCTAAACCGTTGTGATAGCTATCCGAACGGTATGCGTGAGAGAGGGTAGCAGACATCTCCTCCATAGCCACCGTACAAGCAGGGGGAAACTGTAATTACCTTAGACCGTCTTCATTCTTTTCAACCCAGACGCTACTAAAACGTATTACCTTTTTGCGACTATGACTGAAAGTGTCTCTTTATGTTTTTCCTTCACATATCGGAACCTCTTTTTTCCATTCTAGGAAATAATACCGCTTAATACACATATTTAAACACAACTGTGTTTATGATGCACAAAAACATTTGTTTATTCCTCTCTCTTGATTATGCGACACAATATTGCTATATTGTTTATTGCCAATAAACCTTGAAACGTAATGCATGTTCGGCTGTTAAAAACACAAAAATCCATGTTTATCCAAATATTCCTGGAAAAGTCATAACAAATGCTATTATTTAAGAAAGTGATTACGCCAAGGGAATCTAATGTTTTCTTCGCACTTAACTGGATAATTTTATAAAAGGTATATACAGCATGCCTTAGCTCTCCAAATCCACATATGTTTAAGATAAACAAAAACGTCTATTTGTATATTGCCTTTTAAAACCTTAAGTCGTAACTTCCCACAAGAGAATAATACCCGTTAATATTTCATCTTAAAATCAAATGCGTGTTAGGTTCTTCGAAAAGAAGGAACAAAATCACAAGTTCAGTTCTAGAAAATACTAAGTTTTTCTAAAAGCAAAGATACTTTCTTTTATATGCTATTTGAATAATAGCTTTAAGACCGCAATCATTTAAAAGCATCAAATGTTTTAGTTTTCCTAAAAGTAAGATTACTTCGTTTATACATTCTAGTGAATAAAAACTTGAACTAGATGTTTACGCCAAGTGAAGCCAGTTTTTCTCTTATGCCTGACCGGATGATGTTGCGAAACGTGTTTACCACTTACCTTTGCTCACCAACTCTCACATCACTCCTTCATACAACATATAATGTGGTTTCTTATTGTTGAGGATTGCTTTCCCTCCCCCGACAATAAACTGAGGAGGTGAAAGTATTCTTGTGCGGTTAAAGGGAAAACTATCATCAGCGCAAGCGTTGTATTGAACATCCTTTAAATCAGTAATGCACGAATATATTTTATTCACAGGGCGGCTAAAGAAACATGGTGTTATTCCAAAAACTCCCTTGTATTTCAAGAATCCGAACACAGCGTTAATAGTGATCTTCAAAGTATTTCAGCATTTGTCTTCACAGCAAGTTAATACTTCAATTAATTTAAATTTTCTGTTGAGCTTTATAGCATAATAACTATTTTCTTTAAGTATATTACTTACTGCGTGCATGTGAGTTGCACAATTATTTCAAATACAGAAACTTTTACGAGTGTTAGCTCAACTTAACGTGAAAATTATCTAAATATAAGATTCTACCTTATTTAGCATTTCTAGAGAAAATACCAGCCACAAGACAACTTGAAATGTTTTTGTATACCTTTCCTAATAGCAAAGCTGGTATATGTTTTATATTTTAAAACTATCTGCTTTCATTGATGAGTTATTTTACGTAAGACTTAAATAACTACGAAGTTTTGTTTATAAGTATAAGCTTTAATTTATCTTATATAAAGCGATTGGTACATTGATAATGCATATTTACATTAAAGGAAAGAATGTATTAGGCAACCACAGGTGTCAGCACATTCAGACTCTTCTTTCATTAGTCTGAAACAATGAAACACCAATTGAAAGCATTACTAGATCATGGGAATCTTTGACATGCATAACTGTTTATCTTAAAATTAAAAAAGAATATGTTCATATCAATACTTTATAAATTTTAATGTAATATGCACTGGGTGTTTTTATTTTTGCTAATTTTATTAAGCGTAGACTTTGAATACAAAGTTTTACAAATTCAACACTCCAACGAAACAATAATTCAGTGTACTCTCCAGAAATACAAATACTCTCGAATGTTGTAGGTGCGAGTGCTACAGGAATGCAGGAGACAGTTATGATAGTGGTGTTTAATTACTATTCAACAATGAATAGAGATACATTGAATGTAGTTTGTTGTGCTGTATGTATTTGTTGTGTTATATAAATTATAGTAAGCTCTGGTTTAAGTCATCATAATCAAACATAGAAACTATCTGTTTATTCTTATAATCCATTTGTATTATTCAGTATGTCACAGGATATTCTGGAGGTTATATCAACACTAATGTACACAAAGATTTTCCATTGGATTTGAGAGCAAGGCTATCAGGCTCTACGACATATTCAGCACATCCATACACAAGATTCAGTATTTATCATCACGTCGCATGCCAAATTGATGCTCTTCAGCTGTCTCTGAACAGAAGTAAGTATATTTAAGGTAATTGTAATGTTTTTCATAAACACTTAATTGTTGCACATTTATTATTATTGTTTCAGGAGGGATATCACAGTTTCACAACAAGCTAAAAAAGGACAGACAAATTAGTGCCGAAGAACACACTATTTATCTGTCCATGTACATTACCATTGCTGTTAGCCTGATATCCACACAATCTGGTATTTATATCGGGCGACGTACCATACCGTAGTCCTAGGGGATTAACGCTACTTTCCTGATGTCTGCGTCTGTCAGCATGTCATTCAGTGGCATTCAGTGCCCCCAACATTGATAACAGGTACCATGACAGCCAAAAGAAGACGACGGGAGTGGCTACACCTCAGAGTTTAATTCATATAAATAGGAAACACAATATATGAATAATTCAAGTAGGGATGCGTATAACTTAGCTAAGAAACTTCAGCATGCACTAGACGCGTATTATGGATGGAGAACAACCTTAAAATTAACATATAAAAGGTGAATTGCATTTTCGTATTAAAAACCGCATATTTAGCGCCTTGCAGAGACCAAATTAGTTATCGAAACTAGTAAAAACGAATACAAGTGTATTGATTTTCTGCTTTAGAAAACTATTATAATTTTCTTTATGTACCAGACTCAATCATGAGAAGTTATTTAAAACTCATTACTAATTCAAACTCTATTAAAGTGTATGGAAGCATAGGATTCGATGTAAGCTCTGGAGAAGGATCAACTTTATGTGTTTTGAAGGTTTGGTCTGTGAATGTTTCAAAGACGACAGAATGGAGAAGCTCATTTGCGATTAAGTAGAGGACGCTGCATTCGGCTAAGTTTCCTATGTTAAACACTTACCAAATCTGTTTAGCATGCTTGTAGCGATCATAGCTAATTTCTTCATCTTTCAGTCTCTTGTATAACTCCTTGATGGTGGTGATAAATGTGAATGAGATGAAAATATTGTAACGACCCTGCATGGTTGTTGAACCGCGATCAGGAAGTTGCATCAGATTGCGTTAAGTTTCCAAAAGTGTTGAAATGAAGGAAGTGCTAGCAATTAGAGCAACAGGTTGCTGAGCTGTACCCCGAAAGCGTATTTATTGGACACATACGTGAGTCAACACTCTCGATTCTCTTCACCACCAGCTGCGACACGGAAGCTACGTCTGTTTTGGGTCTATTGCCCCAAACTAACTAATTAGCTTTTCAGTCTGTGTTTCAGTCCTTCAAGAGTTTTACAGGTGAGTTACGTGACCATATATTTAAGTTCTTTCATGATAGACCCCCTTCGGATGGTGTATAACGTAAACCCCATTTGCTGAAAAAGGTAGTTTTTGTAGAAACCCTTCTTATTTCTCACGTACCTCTCCGAGCGACCCCATGGCATCTCCTAACCATGGTACCTACTGCCTCTACCCTCTGAACCTACTTCCCCTACTTTCAGCAATCCCGGGGACTTACCGCCCCTAGGAAGGTTACAATATATTCTTTGCTGCTTTTCCTTAAAAGCCGTATATTTGTCTGACGTGCTATACCAGCTTGTTTTCTTTGTCATAACCCTGATATACATAAGGATGAGTAGTAATGTTAATTTCTAAAGGATCAACGCTGGATGACGCCTTGACGTAAACACAAAACCACATCGGAGAATGCTTCTCATATGGAGATGTATAGGCGATTTCAGAATTAGCGGTGCATGTATGGCATGGTGTAAGAATACTCTCAAAATCTCCATAGTCGACAGGTCAGTTTCAGCATCTCGAATAAGCGCACACACGCACGTACGCTTACTATTTACTATTTTAACGTCTTCATATGGCCACTATAGAGTTGATAATTTAAGCATGTTATCTACGTTTGCAGATACAAATTGACTGGTGAATAAACTAAGGTTTCCATTCGAAGACGCCGGCAATATAAGTTATACGCAATATATTGAAGAAATTATCACAGAGCTAAACATTTCAAGTCTTATAGCCTAATTAAAATGAACAACTTTAAGTGACTATAACTGTATTATTTGAGTTTCCTACACTGGAAGTCGGTTTGTAGCTACTGCTAATGTTAGACTATAATAGACTATATATATATATATATATATATATATATATATGTGTGTGTGTGTGTGTGTGTGTACACACATGATACTACATGTAGTACAATGATTTATCTCATGTTGTGTACTTTATTAACTCAAAATAGGCTTTAAGGTGATGAAAAATAAAATAAAGTATTTAATTGAATACGAATGTGTATTCATCACTTGAAATTTCCTTAATGTATTCTTAATGGAAGTAATTCAATAATAGCGATGTTTTCATTTCCGTTTAAGTTTAGTTTTTGTTTTTATTTTACATAATATTCCACATTCTACATGCTTAGCTTGCTGTGAAGTGAAATTTATTAATTAATTTACATCTTACTTGGTTGCCTTATTTGGATAACAGAGAAATAACTTGCAAATTGTGTTCTGGGTGTAAATAACTTAAGAAATAGGATATGTTATAATTGCAGTTAATTAAGTAAACGGTTTGTGTATAGCCCATAACAGTGTAGTATTCTAGGACACTTGGATGAAAATTATTATCTCGTGCTAAAAGTAGCTGATAATACGAGCTTTTTATAAATAGTATAGCCTTCCCCAATAACTCATGTAAATAAGGAAGTTGTTGATAATGATGATGATAATACTTAATTAAAATTGCTATAGCTATACATTTGTAAAATAGTTCAATAAAGTGCATTATAATTAATTGCTTCAATGAAATGAACATTCATAAGAGTGCTATAGTTAACCCTGTGCCTTCCTTATGTATGATATTGGATATCTACAGGTCTTGTGATAATTTAGAATCACTATAGGAGAATGAGCCGTAAAAAGGAGAAGTTGATTTCTGTTTTCCTCATTAATCCTACTCAATCCAAAACGTATTAGCGAGTATAAGGATCTTAAAGAAAAGTAAAACCTTACACATGTTTCGTTTACACGTCTATGAATGTTTTCGGATTGAATGACAAAAGTGAAGAGCTTCGTATAAGGGCACTGATGAAGAACTACTTGACCATCGGGATCTTCTTTTAATGAGTGATGGTAGAGCTCGTCATCACTTTGTGCTTATAAGGAATTTCGAGAAGCTTATTCGAGAACAAAAAGGACATAAGGCACGAGTTACACATGCAAACTGTGGTTAGCTCACTTTGATGATCTGTATGGTCGAAGCGGACAAAAGAAACTAGAATAACGTACTACTAGTATCTGTAGACAGCATGCTAAGACTATGATACCTATGCCTAGAAAGGACAACTCAATCGTACAATTCAAAAATATAGAGAGGAAGCACAAACTGCCCTATTTCATATATGCAGATTTCTAGAGCATTCTCATACCATGCCATGCCATGCATGCACCGCTAATCCTGAAACCTGGTATACATTTCAATGTAAGAAGCATCCTCTGATGAGGTTTTGTGTTTACGTCAAGCCGATATCCAGCGTTAAAGGTCTAAAAGCTAATCTTCCCACACATCCTTATGTATATCATAGTTATGAAAAGGCAAACAAACCGTTATAACAATGCCAGAGAAATATACAGCTTTGAAGAAATGGAACAAGCAATACATTTTCATCTCATTCGCCTTCATCGCCACTATTACCGAACTCTGCAAAAGATTGAATGACCAAGAAATTAGCGATTATGACTACTAACATGCTAAAAATCTGTGGGGACTGTTTAACATAAGAGACTCAGGTAATTACAGCATTCTCTACTTTGTCTCAAAAGTGCTTTCCCTCATTGATGTATTTGGAAGGTTCAGACATGAAACCCTGAAAACATACAAAGTTGATCCTTTTCCGGGCTTTATATCGAATGATACGCATACATATACTTTAATTGCATAAGGAATACCAATGGGTTAGAAATAACTTCTCTTCATTGAGTCTAGCATATGAGGAAGTGTAAAAGAGTCTTCTGAAGCTGAAAATGAGTACACTTGTAATCGTTTTTAATATTTTCAATATCAATACGGTCTATGTAAAGCGTGAAATATGTAATGGTTTAATGCCAAAATACAATTCACCTTCTGTATGTAAATTTTAAGGATTTTCTCTCCCCATACTACTCCTCTAATCAGACCCAGAAACTTCTTAACTAAATTATACACATACCTGTATGAAGTATTCATTTATTTTTGTCCCACTTATATGAATTAAACTTCAGTTTTTTTTGCTTGGTGTAGCCGCTCCCATCCTCCTTTTTTGGCGGTGGTAGAATACGCTTTTGGTGATGGAGTGTATTGAGTTCCACTGAATAACATGCTGACAGATGCACACCTCAGGAGTGTAGTGCTCATCCCCTGGAATTCCGATCTCATATGTAGTCCTGTCTTCTTGGGGATTAACTTCTCTGTCGTTTTTAGCTTGTTCAGAAATTGTGATGTCGCTCCTGTAATAATAATAATAATAATAATAATAATAATAATAATAATAATAATAATAAACCTGATCACTCAGTTGGTTGGGGGAGATAATATTTACAAAATGAAATACATGATTTTTTCTATAAAACAATTACTTTAAAAAACCCTTATCTCTAAAGATTGCTGAAGACCAGGAATTTATCATGCAGCGTGATAATACATTCTGGGTATTATATACGAAGGTTCTGGATATCTCATAGAGCCTGACTGCCTTGCTCTTAAATACAATGGAAAATCTTTCTGTACATTGGTATTGATATGACGTCTAGAGTATCCAGTGACACATTGAATAGTAACAAAATATTATACGAATGAACACATAGTTTTTTATTGCAATTACTAAAACCAGGGCTTATTAGAATTTATACAACACAACAAACTACAGTAAATGTAGCTCTATTCAATTTTGAATAATAATTAAATACCTCTGTCGTAACTGGCTGCTGTATTTCTGTAGCACACGTACCTATAGCATTCGGAAATAATCGTATTTCTAGAGAGTACACTGAATTAGTGTTTCGTTTGCATGTTGAATTTGTAAACTTCCACGCCAAAGTCTACTCTTAATAAAACAGAAAAGGTGAATATTACATTAAAATGTATGATGCATTGATATGAACATACCCTTCTTTGATTTTAGGATGAAATAGTTATGCATATTAAAAAAATCTCATGCTCTAGTAAAACCTTCAATTGGTTTTTCATTGTTACAAATACATGAAAGAAAAGTTTGAATGTGCTGAGACATACGATTGCACACTACATCATTTCCTTTAATGTAAAGATGCATTATCAACGTAGTAATCGCGTTATATCATATAAACTAAAGCTTACTCTTATAAACTAAAATTCGTAATCGTTTAGGCCTTATAGATAAAAAAATTGTTAATTAAATCAAATATTTTTAAAACATGAAGCATGCAATAACCTTGCCTTTAAGAAAGTATACAAAAACAATTGAACTATGTTATAGCTGCTATTTTCTTCAGGACTGTTGGGTAAGAGGGCATCTTAAATACAAATAACTTTCGCGTTAAGTTGAGATAATACTTGTAAGGCATTCTATTTTGAAGTAATTATGAAACAACTCACATGCATGCAGTATGAAATATATTTAAAGAAAAAAATTAATATGCTTTAAAATAAACATTTTCAATGAATGGAACTATTAACTCGTTGTGAAGACAGATGCTGAAGCACTTTGTAGATCACTATTAACACTCTGGTCAGATTCATATAATGCAGTGAAATTGTGGATAAACATCGCCTTTTCATAGCGGCATATGTATGTAAAGATACTCGTGCGTGACTGGTTTAGCATGTTTATGCAACGCATGCGCTGATGACAGTTTTCCATTGGCCCTCACAAAAATATTTTGACTCCCTCAGTTCAGAATGTCGGGAGAGAGAAAACAACTCTGGGCAGTATATATATTATGTTATATCTCAACTGAAAAGTTATTGCATTATTGTGTTTATTTTTCTCAGAATTGGAGAACCAAGATAGGTTGTGAACATGTTGTTTCAAAATTATCCAGTCAGTGTAAAAGAAAGAATGATTTCTCTTTGCGAAAACAACTTGTTAAAGTTATTATTCGCTGGACTGTATAGAATAAAGAATCTTATTTTTAGGAAAACGGATTATTTTTTTGAATAATTGAACAAAAAGCATTGTATTCTTATTTTGGAAGACCCAAACACGCATTTGGTTTAAAGGTGAAATTAGTAAGAGGTATTGTTCTCTTAACCGACTTGCTAGCCGTGAACATGGCACGGTTTTAAAAGGAAATAAACAAATACACGCTTTTGTGTATCGTAAACATGTGTGGAATTGGAGACACAAGTTATGCTCTGAACATGTTTTTTCAAAATTAACTCGTCAGGTGGAAAAGAAAGAATGGCTTCTCCTAGAGTAAACGATTTCTTAAAGAATAACGTTTGTTACAATTTTTCGATGAATATTTGAGAAAACAAGACATATTCTCGCTTTGAAGAGCCGAACATGCATTACGTATTAGAAATAATGTGAATAAACAGTGTAGTGCTTTTTTGTAGAATAAACAACAGAGAAAACTAAACAAATGCTTTTGTATAGGGTAAAAGCAGTTGTGTTTAAATGTGTGTATTAAAAGGTCTTATTTCCCCTGAGTGGAAAACTTTTCCAATGTGTGATGCAGAGACAGAGGGACACCTTCAGACAAAAGTGCAGAGAGGTGATAGGATTCAGTGCGTCTGGCTTGAAGAGAATGAAGACGTGCATAGGTAATTCCAGATTTCCTCTGTTTGTACGTTGGCTAGGGAGGATGTGTCTGCTAACCTCTCTCACGTATACCGTTCGGATAGCTATCACAAGAGGATTAGACGGTAAACAATCACGCATCTCTCTGTCCTCTGATATCCATTTCAATTTATACATTCTTTTGTCGCTCGCCATCCTGCGGTTATTTTTATATGATATTGATAACTAGCGTATGCATCATCGTGGAACAGTAATTATTAGATACATTGTTTCAAAATTAACGTCAGAAACGCATGTGTTATTTCTGATATTTCTTACCCCTATTGATATATCTACGTCAGTTATTAAAAGTTTGATTATCAAATAAATTATTCAATTTAAATTTAATCAAAATCCTCGGGTTTTAGCGCTAGAATAAAGCAGACACCAGCATTGGGACTCTGAGGGAGAAGTAAATGTTATTTGTTACCCGTATTTTTATGTCAGTGTTAATTAAACAAAATCTGGTTTCCCAAAATAGGTATACAATTTGAATTTAACCAAAATGCTTGCGTTTGATTGGCACAATGAATGTGATCCCGCAATGGATTCAGCATAAAAAATAGCTGTTACTTGATAACGTTATTGCTATTCCGGTCAATTATTAAAACTTTATCATCAACTTAATTAAGTAATAACGATAGAATGAATCTGATAACTTCACTGGATGGTAACTCAAACTCATTTTGATACACACGAATCCCTTATTAAATATTTGATCATCAAATTAATTATGTAAATCATCTACGGCACCCAACTTTTTCATGGCGCCTCCTTCAATATACAAATAGCGTTTAGGTTTCACAAAAACTCCTGGCGGTCGCCGGCCTCCTTTTTTGGAAACACCATTTGAGTTTGCGGAAGTTCATTATTAAACACTGAAATATCAATTGAAGTATGTAAATCGATCTATGGCACGACACTTTCAATTGCGTTAATCTTTCACCCCTAGAGCTGGAAATTTCTATGTATGTTAGCTTCAGCGGCGGCGACTTCGGCACTTTGAAGGCAATGACGTGTGATAACTGGACACGTGTCTGATCGTTATCAAGGGGATGACATGGGTTAGAACCATTGTCAATCAAAATTGTCGGGAAATAAGCAATTAGATGGGGCGGGTTTTTGTTGGTAAAAGCCGAATAGAAATGCGATGTGTGATAATCCAATTCCACGCTTAATTAAGCTCATATTAACGCTTAATTAATTATACAAATAATTTCTTAATGCGGTTTATTCATTATTCTTTTGGTGAAATCATTTGCAAGGATAGGTATTTTCCGAGAATCACTTGGTGTGCTTAAAGCAGTTGGCTGTCTATGCAGTCTTTATTTAGGTGACGCAGAAATATATTCCCGCCTTGTGAAAAGCATGCTTTTAATATTGTTTTGATTTTACGCGTAATAGTGCCGGAAATAGTGTACTCGCAGAATACTTCAAGTGCCCTTTTTCCAACGCAGAGGCTGTAGTGCAAGTCTTTTTTCCAGAAAATGAATTCAAATTGATTTGAAATAACTGTTCACCTTAACACCAGTGAACGTGTTTATTCTGTGTATTTCATAATTAAAGAGGTATAATCATACTTCTAATAGCAATTCTAATTAGTAGCTGCAGAGATTGATTGAGGAAAATTTAAATAAATGTGTTTGTAAGAAGAATTTTGGGTGGGATCGCGTTACCCCATACGTAAGGCCATAGCAGTATAGGTAACCTCCACCACTCTTGACTTTCAGTCGTTTAGGTGGACAGGACAACATTTATCATGTTCTCCACCCTCCGTCACCTGCTTCAAATTCGTATGGTAGCTGGACTAAAATTTTCGTCCTAAGGTTTTAACCGCATTCTAATGGATTTGTTGGAGCAAAAATGACTTTTCAGGCGTAACTATCATCTGAAAAAGAAAAGAGAAGGTATCACAAATAAGCGTAACCATTTAAGGCCACATTCCCCAGACTGAGAAGCCTTGGACGGGTGAGATTTTCTTGTGGCCATTAACCCTCATCAATGAGATTCGACCGTGCCCCTGAGGATGTCTACCGCAGTTGTGAATGTAACGTCTAGATAGGAACGTTTCACTAGACTACGGCTTCATAGGTGTGCTTCTTTGGTATAAAATTATTCGATTGGCACTGAGATCTTTGGAATGGAATATTAGCTTTCATATGATTTGTAATTGGCGGGAGAAATAACCATGCAAATATTCTCAGCATTTGCTGAAAGTAGTATAATGAATCAATATACTTAATATATAAAGTATGTAAGCTTTTGATAGTGATTTTCATACCCGCAGAAATGCTATGTGTTTTATACTGTAGCAAACATACATTTCTGGAAGGTTTTACTACTGTTCCTCATTTCGATCGTCCTAACATGCCCGGTCCAAGCAGACTGAGGTAGAGGTGCATATAATCTCAACCGTCAGGCGCTTATATATACAGATATTGGTCTAGATAGCAGAATGTGACAAAATATTAATTGGACAATCATGTTTCGTGTAATTTTCGTCAAGTAGTATAAAGATATTTTTGCACGTATACAGGTATTTATATATTTATTGGACAAATATAAGAGGAAATACGCTGCAATGACAACAAATAAAAGCGGTCTACATAGTCCTAAAATATATCGTAAGCTCACGGAATGAACCACTTCTGCCTTCATTTCCGTCAGAATGGATGCTGGAAGTGTCGATATGCCTGGCAATATAAGTCCTGTAGGACCGAAGCATGCACTGCAGGACCTCTCAAATATGCCTCTGTAATTTTAAGTAAATGAGGCATCCTGTAGACCTCATGCGACTCGGGAATTAACGGAACCTAATCATACAACACGTGTTATTAAGAGTAGAAGCGGGAAGCCTTCAAGTAGCAAACAGTCTAAGACGTGGTATGGTTTCTCTACCAGTAAACTGTTTTCAAACCAGTTTTGGTACAGATGGTGGCATTCATGTTTAAGGGTCCAGGATTCCATTATTATGTTTGCTTATTAACAAAGATGTATTAAAGACATGTGTTCATATATTCCAGACACGACATTTTTACGTCATGAAATGTTTGCTTCATCGCGATAACCAACCATTTGTGGACACAGTATGTATAGAGGAACCCTTTATAAAGTTTCTTTTGCCATCAGTCATCTCCCGAAGCTCGTCTTTATAAATAACCTGCATTTCATTTTCTTATTTTCTGCATAATTTAATGTAATTAGCTCACCGTTTTCATAAATCCAGCTTAATTTATGCGATTATTAGACATATACCAACTATATGTGGGGTATAAGCAGGCAAAGGTGTTTTAGTAAGTGAACAGAACAATAATGCTACCACATGCAGTAGGTGTTCTGACGGGCACTCTCAATCTAACGGACGATTTTGTTACGACTGTCACACATATTCCATGCATATAAAGGCCATTGGAGACCTGTAGAAATATGTCTAAAATAAACAATAGTTCATGCATTCAATCACAATAAGCATCGTTTGTAACGAAATTTGGCATGAAACACCTCAGCACAAACGGCGAAATCCACCAATAAATCAAACATCATGTTAAACAACCATTTAATTCAATAAAACATAAGGACATGCAGTATTATTAGAAAGTAATAACGAGGAAAGGACATAATTTTTCCATTCTTATCACAATTATTCATATTATATATTATCCCTCGTTTTCGCCACCCCGCTTCATCCATACTACGAAAACCTTAAAGAAAGGCCCTCAGAAAGGTCTTAGTGTGTCATTAAAAAAGTATTAGCATGTAAATGGAATCAGGGTAGTAGTAGGGAAATGACAGTTTATGCCCACTTAATATGCAGGAATGTCTATTCATATGCAAATGAGCTACCCCCCTCCCCACCCCCACTACCAGCTCCGTGGTACTTTTAGTTGCAGCTATGGGTCATAAATCTTGTTGAGTACAATGAAAGCTTCACAGTTAAGCTATTAAGGGTATCCTTCACCTGTCAAAACGAACAAAGTGGTCATAACTTTATGGTTCTGTAACATCCGTCCACTTAGCAGCTCACCACCCACACTCCCATTGTTTCTCGAACACGTGCAGGAAGCCATCCATCACTGTCAAAATGAACAAAGGGCTTGCTGGACAAAGCAACAGATTCTATTGTTTAGTTTTAGAAAGAGCACCTGGAATTTCCTCTTCCACTAGCGTTTAACAAAAGAACAATGCTTGCCCTTCAACTGTCAAAATGAACAAAGGCCATGATAAATTAGGGTCGTGACAAAAAAGAACCTGAAGTCCGTTAACAAAGAAACATGTTCTATTATATTCTGTTTTTTGTCCGGGGCAAGGCTTCTTTAGAAAGACCTCTGCGGGCGTTCCCATTCCACAACCTATAACAATGCCGGTCCCTTTCCATTGTTCGAATACTGTGTGCTTGACAAAAGAATCTGAGGAAGGCGTTATGCTAGCCCTGTCCTTGTTCGCGTGAAAGAGAGAGACACACTTCAACAACGTCAGAGTCAGTCATCATGGTTTTTACCCTGAGGGGGCTGTTCTCTCCGATGTTTTACGAGATCCTACGAATATATCCGAACATATTTAAGAAGCATTCTGTTTGGCTTATTTCAAGCAGCGACTCCGAAAAAGCGCTTAAGATATGTATATATATATATATATATTTCATTACATACCTTAAACCTCTGTGTATACAAGGATATCCATAGATTGGTGTTCGATTCTTACTGCAATCAAAAGTTTATTGCTAATGAGAAAATGATGATTGATATTAGTATATCATTACCCTAATTAATAAAAAGGTGTGCAGAGGATTGTAGCTCGAATCTTACCAAGTGAAACTCTAATGCGTAATAACTATTAAACTGTGCACGGGCCGATTAAAATGTATTTCACAAATATAATTTAATTTTTTATATATCATTACCCTAATTAATGAAAGGCTGTTCAGAGGGTTCTAGTTCGAATCTTACCCAGCGAAACTCTAATGCGTAATAACTATTAAACTATGCACGGGCAGGTTAAAATGTATTTAACAAATATAATTTAATTTGTTATATATCATTACCCTAATTAATGAAAAGGTGTTCAGAGGGTTCTAGCTCGAATTTTACCCAGCGAAACTCTAATGCTTAATAAATATTAAACTACGGGAGTATGTGAGGTCAGATTAAAATGCATTTAACAATTATAATTATTTATATTAAACACCAATGTATACTTAGGTATCCAAATTGATACTTTGCTAAGGTAAAACATTATTATATAATATTACACTGATTCATGAAAAGGTGTTCAGAGGATCCTAGCTCGAATCTGCGAAACTCTAATGCTTAATAAATATTAAACTATGGGAGTATGGGCGGTAAGATTAAAACGTGATTAACAAATATAATTTAATTTATATGACATTGCAATGTTTTTTAACGAGCTGTATTCTTAGGAACCCGAAGTCCCCTAGTTCGAATCTTACCCAGCGAAACGCTATAATAACTATTGAATTATTGAGGAAGGGGTGGTCGGATTAAAATTGCATTTAAAAAATATAATTTTTATATTAAACCCTGATGCATACTTATATATCCCGATGCCTAGACACCATTCTTTCTTGTTCTCTCTTTTTATTTCTATTTATCCCTTTCTTTCTTCTTGGCTTGCACACATCCAAACCTTCACATATACATGTTCACTTACACACACCAACACATCACACGTACACACACGCGCGCAAGAACATACACATACGCACAAGACCGCGCACACACACAAGCACATACACACACGCACATACACACGCACACACGCACATACACATACACACTTATACATGTTCACTTACACACACGCACACACACCCATGCACATACACACACATACACATATACCTGTATACTTACACACACCAACACCAACCCACACACGTACCACATGTACACACATACACACGCACACAGCAACTCACGCACATGTCCTGAATGAAAAGAGACAAAATGATGCAATAAAAACTAATTATATTTCGGGATAGTACGCGTCATTTACGAATTGTTTGAAACTGGTCTGGATGCATGGGTTCAAATCCTAGGAGTGATAAAAAATTCATCTTCTAATAATTCCAAAACTAATTAAAATAAAGACGCTAAATAAACTTTATTACTTTTATGTCATTGGCTCGTTTCTTGTGCATGTACATTAGAGTACCACGTGTCATGGGTTCGATCCTTAATTTTTAATCTCAATTATCTCAGAAACTAGCAGCGATAGAGGAGCGTACCAAAGCACGATTGTTAGCTCCTGTGATGGGCAATTAATGCCTGTATATAATTTCCAATCAGTTGTCCCTAGTTCGAATCCCGATCTTTCAGTGACTTCCTTAATATTTCTCTGTACTCTAGAATATATCACTTAGATCAATGTTGTAACTGCATACAGGTCTTTTAAACACGTCAAACTAATATTATAAATAATTCTATTTCTGCTCTTCTGAGTTCGAATACGATTCAATGAAATTTACTTATAAATTTAATAGCACAGTAAATAATTAAGACAAAGGCACCTAATAAATCTTATTACGTTTATGTCATCAAGTAGTATCTTGCGGGTGTATATTCGGGTACCTGGCGTCCAGGATTCGATCCTTAAGTTTAAATCTCAATTATCCCAGAAACTAGCAGGGATAGAGCCGTGGACGAAAGCATGTTTGATAGCTCATACAATGAATAATTAATGCTGTATATAATTTCCAATCAGTTGCCTCTATTTTGAACCCCGATCTTTTAATGACTACCTTAATTTTCCTTTGTACTCTAGACTACATCACTTAAATTGATATTGTAACTGCATGCAGCTTTGTGTAAAGACATTATAGATGTACTCTGAGAGAGAGAGAGCGAGAGAAAGTGAAACAAGTAGGGATAGAAGTGCTGAGAGCTTCTGCGCATGCACAACAAGCGATTTTATTTCCATTGGTGTAATAATCACGTGATGTGTAAGCATCACAACCATGATAACGTGCTTGCATCGCCTGGAGGGGGTTTAGATCCCTATATGAACAGATACCTGGAATGTTAGAACTGTTGTGTACTTATTAACTTTACATTTAAGTTTTAAAGAACTTTAAAAGCAACGTGAGGTGCAGACCATCTACACATACAGCACATATCACCACGTAACAATGCAAGGTGAGTTTTTTACATAAATATACAAAATCAGTGTTGGCTTTTACAATACATTTAACTTTGTTTAAACGTTACAGTACATGAAAGACGATTCGTTGCAAGAGCATCATATTTTCTAATCCGTGCTTTACATTCATACATTTTCTCTATTCATTCTTTGTTTCTCAACGCGTTCATACGATATTCGATACACATTCTTCTTACATAAACATTCATACGATTTTCTCCACTCATTCCTTGTTTCACTATACCCTCACACGTTTTCCTCTACTCATTCTTTGTTTCTCTCCAGCTTCATCTTCCATGAACATTCACACGACTTTCTCTGCACATTCTTTGCTTCAATTAACATTCATGCGATCTTCGCTACAAATTCTTCTTACATAAACATTCACACGATTTTCCCACTCATTCTTTGTTTCACTATACATTCATACGATTTCCTTTACTCATTCTTTGTTTCTTAGCAGGTTCATCTTCCATGAACATTCACATGATTTTCTGTACTCATTATTTGCTTCTCTACACATTCATACGATTTTTGCTGCACATTCTTCTATTAATATTCAGACGATTTTCTCCACTCGTTCTTTGTTTCTCTACACATTCATAAGCATACTTACAAAACATACACACACCATAGTTCTAGTATAAAGAAGTGTATAACTTGTGCTTCAACTTGAATAATGTAGTGAAATTAATAATTCATGTCAATGTCTGTTACAGATTGTTTAACTGATAGACTTAACAAGATGGTTGAAGAGCGTAGTTTCCTACCGACTCGCCGAGTTCAAGATCTCGAAATAGGTCTTAACTATGAGATAAAGTCCTTAAAGAGAGTTCAAACAATATATGGTACCAGGATCGTATCTTCACTGGAGAATTGTCAAGTGCTCCTGCCAGAGCGCTATAATAACGGTATGGCAGAGATGGGGAAATTTAAGGCATGTAAATCGTCTTTTTTGCATTCAGAGAAGGTGCGTAGAAGTGTTAAACTTAAGTATTGAATGTTCTTCTATTTCACAATGAAAAATTCAAAAATAAAACAACTGACTCATTGATATTACATATAACGATACAAAAGATGCATGTTATAGAATTTTATAAAAAATTTACGAAATCACAATATCACATGTTTTGAATTTAGATCTATCGCATTGAAATAACGATAAATATCGAATGTGTATACAAATTGTTTTTGCTTCATTTTACATGTATCATAACAAAAAATATAATTATTTTCAGGTCGCCTTTACTTGACCAAGACAGTTTTCTAAGACCTTCTTTGTGCAATGTTTCAGGCTGTGCAATAAGAGGAAGAAGAAGAGGAATAACTTGCAGCCATGCAAAGGGGGCTGACGCTATTGGAGGATAGAATAAGCAGCATCGACACCTCCAGGAAACATTTCAGCAAGAAGCGGGGTGCTGAGACATCTACATCACCAAAACACGCTAAGAAGGATTCTTGTATAACATTGCAGGGCATACGATGAAATACATGGACAATTTTATATACAATTCAATGCATAGCTGAGAGTTAGCTCAAGCGAGTCTCCCTATATTCGCTGAAAATAAGCACTGTGAACAGTAATTTAAATGATTGTGAAATACTTTAAATAGAGATGAAATTTGTACCCTAAAAGACTTGAGCCCTGTATACATTAACAGCATTAAGACTGTTTGCCACGCTGGAATACAAACTATGAAAATAAAAAGACTTTCATTTAAATAATAAAGAAATTTAGGTAACCCATCTGCTGCAAATATAATGTAATATGTTGGAACGTGGAGTTGGAGGAAGAAAGTGATGGAAAAGTAAGATAAATAATAGCAATAAAAAAAAGAATTAAGGTATGCTTTTACATAGTGTTTTTATTCATTAAAAATCCTTGCATTCCTAATGGAAATTAAATTAATTCAATGATTAGTTTAAGTTATGTTACAATGATCAAAAAGAGAACCGTCTTTAGATGCATTACTCGATCTTAAAGCCAGAGCACCAAAAATGACAAATCCTGGCTTGTCCATTTTAGATGTGGTGTCACTATTCAGGTAAATTCCTGTAACACAGCAGGTTGAGTATGCAGATCCATGGTCCTAAATGGGTAAACAGAGTCTTATCCAGCTTAACAGTCTTGAGGATCTCAGCATCAGAAAGTCGAATCACAGGCCTTCTCCATTCGATGATTACAGGTTTAACTACAGCATTCTCTTCATCCTGAGACGGGGTAAAGTATATAAATATTCAACTTGACAAGGGATTCTAAAACTCGTTGTTAGAGTCCAGAGCATATGTATTATATGGTGAAAACACATGTTCCTCTTCTTAGTGATCTTGTCGTCGAATCTCGGTGTCATTGCAAAAGCAATGTCTGGTAACATTGAAGATGCCCATGATTATAGGATTCTGAAGTCCAATAACTGCAGGAACTGCCGATTGCGTGACGTTAACCCGATGGGCGTCAAGGGCAGAGCATGATGTGTGCGTCGAATCATTCCATTATTATATCCTCGACGTCGTTGACTTCTTTTAATATCTATAGGCTTTATGGTTATATGTTTGTTTCTAAAGTCAATGATATTGCTGTTATGCTGCCCTATACTAAGGCTGTTTGCTCTATGAAGCGGATGTTTATGAACAACAGGTAAAATTTGATTTGATGGTTCTTGTGAAATACGGTATCCAGGCGTAACAGATGGGAAAACTGATAGATCGAGTGTCCACTTTTACTATCAAGGAAGGAGACTGATGCAATAATGCGCTATATTCGTATGATACTCAACCTAAATATATTCACTAGGAAATCAGATACAGGCAGCTGATTAGGTGGAATAACTTTGTCACTGAAGGGCCCCACAACGTTCCTATAGAACAATCACTGGAAAAATCAAGAGTGAAAGGACATTTTAATTGCATTATTATTGTTATTATTATTAATTGAACTAATAAAGAAGACATTCGCATTCTAATATGAGGAATCTTAAAACATTGGTCATACAAGCCGGGATATATGCTACTTAATGTTTTTTCAGGGACAAGTATAGCCTTCTGAGAGAGTTTTTGAATTCCCTTTCTTGATCTCTCTCCTCTTCGATTTGATGTTCCTCTCCTCATTCTTCTTCACTCGTAGGCCTTTCCCTCTTGATTCAATTTCATTGTTATGTCTCATCATTTAAGCAAGTTGTTTATCCGCAGCTTTTTTCTTATTTACAGCTTTAGCAATTTGTGATACACCTCCAGCGGCGGCTCCTAGGAACATCGAATCGAAGAGGGGAGAGATCAATAAAGGGAATTAAAAAACTCTCGCAGAAGGCTATACTTGTCCCTGAAAAAACATTAAGTAACATAGATCGCGCATTGTATGTCCAATGTTTTAAGATTCCTCATATTAGAATGCGAAAGTCTATGTAAAAGCATACCTTGATTCTTTTTTATTGTTATTATTTATCTTAGTTTTCCATCACTTTCTTCCTCCAACTCCACGTTCCAACATATTACATTACATTTGCAGCAGATGGGTTACCTAAATTTCTTTATTATTTAAATGAAAGTCTTTTTATTTTCATAATTTGTATTCCAGCGTGGCAAACAGTCTTAATGCTGTTAATGTATACAGGGCTCAAGTCTTTTAGGGTACAAATTTCATCTCTATTTAAAGTATTTCACAATCATTTAAGTTACTGTTCACAATGCTTATTTTCAGCGAATATAGGGAGACTCGCTTAAGCTAACTCTCAGCTATGCATTGAATTGTATACAAAATTGTCCATGTTTTTCATCGTATGCCCTGCAGTGTTATACAAGAATCCTTCTTAGCGTGTTTTGGTGATGTAGATGTCTCAGCACCCGCTTCTTGCTGAAATGTTTCTTGGAGGTGTCGATGCTGCTTATTCTATCCTCCAATAGTGTCAGCGTGTGTAGCGAAGATGGTATGATTGTTAATGGAAGCAAATAATATGCAGAGAAAGTCTTTTGAATGTTCATGGAAGATGAAGCTGGAGAGAAACAAAGAATGCGTAGAGGAAAACGTGTGAGTGTATAGTGAAACAAACAATGAGTGTAGAAAATCGTATGAATGTTTATGTAAGAAGAATGTGTAGCGAATATTGTATAAATGCGTTGAGAAACAAAGAATGAATAAAGAAAATGTATGAATGTAAAGCACAGATTAGTAAATATGATTCTCTTGCAACGAATCGTCTTTCATGTACTGTAACGTTTAAACAAAATTAAATATATTGTAAAAGCCAACACTGATTTTGTATATTTACGTAAAAAACTCACCTTGCATTGTTACGTGGTGAGATGTGCTGTATGTGTAGATGGTCTGCACCTCACGTTGCTTTTAAAGTTCTTTAAAACTTAAATGTAAAGTTAATAAGTACACAACAGTTCTAACATTCGCAGGTATCCGTTTATATAGGGATCTAAACCCCCTCCAGGCGATGCAAGCACGTTATCATGGCAGCGATGCTTACACATCACGTGATTATTACACCAATGGAATTAACATCACTTGTTGTGCATGCGCAGAGGCTCTCAGCACTTCTATCCCAACTTGTTTCACCTCCTCTCGCTCTCTCTCTCTCTCTCAGAGTACATCTATAATGTCTGTACACAAAGCTGCATGCAGTTACAGTATCATTCTAAGTGATGTATTCTAGAGTACAGAGGAAAATTAAGGAAGTCATTGAAAGATCGGGATTCGAACTAGAGGCAACTGATTGGAAATTATATACAGCATAATTTATTCATTGTATGAGCTATCAAACATGCTTTCGTCCACGGCTCTATCCCTGCTAGTTTCTGGGATAATTGAGATTTAAACTTAAGGATTGAACCCTGGACGCCACGTACCCGAATATACACCCGCAAAATACTACTTGATGACATAAAAGTAATAAGATTTATTAGGTGCCTTTGTCTTAATTATTTACTGTGCTATTAAATTTATAAGTAAATTTCATTGCATCAGTATTCGAACTCAGAACAACAGAAATAAAATTATTTATAATATTAGTTTGACGTGTTTAAAAGACCTGTATGCAGTAACAACATTGATCTAAGTGATATATTCTAGAGTACAGAGGAAAATTAAGGAAGTCACTGAAAGATCGGGATTCGAACTAGGGACAACTGATTGGAAATTATATACAGGCATTAATTGCCCATCATAGGAGCTAACAATCATGCTTTGGTCCGCACCGCTATCCCTGCTAGTTTCTGAGATAATTGAGATTAAAGATTAAAGATCGAACCCATGACACCTGGTACTCTAATATACATGCACAAGAAACGAGCTAATGGCATAAAAGTAATAAAGTTTATTTACCGTCTTTATTTTTGTTAGTTTTGGAGTTATTAGAAGATGAATTTTTTATCACTCCTAGGATTTGAACCCATACATCCAGACCAGTTTCAAACAATTCATAAATGACGCGTCGCATCCCGAGCTATAACTAGTTTTTATTGCATCATTTTGTCTCTTTTCATTCAGGACATATGCATGAGTTGGTGAGTGCGTCTGTGTGTGTGTACATGTGTGTACGTGTGTGGGTTGGTGTTGGTGTGTGTAAGTATACAGGTATATGTGTATGTGTGTATGTGCATGGGTGTGTGTGCGTGTGTGTACGTGTGTGTAAATGAACATGTATATGTGTGTATGTGTATGTGCGTGTGTGAGTGTGTATGTGCTTGTGTGTGTGTGCGCGGTCTTGTGCGTATGTGTATGTGCTTGCGCGCGAGTGTGTACGTGTGATGTGTTGGTGTGTGTAAGTGAACATGTATATGTGAACGATTGGATGTGTGCAAGTCGAGAAGAAAGAAAGGGATAGATAGAAAGAAAAAGAGAGAAGAAGAAAGAATGGTGTCTAGGCATCGGGATATTTAATTATGCATCAGGGTTTAATATAAAAAATTATATTTGTTAAATGCAATTTTAATCCGACCGCCCGTGCCTTAATAATTTAATAGTTATTATAGCGTTTCGCTGGGTAAGATTCGAACTAGGGGCCTCCGGGCTCCTAAGAATACAGCTCTTTAAACATTGTAATGTCATATAAATTAAATTATATGTTTTAAACACGTTTTAATCTAACTGCCCATACTCCCATGGTTTAATATTTATTAAACAGTAGAGTTTCGCAGATTCGAGCTAGGATCCTCTGAACACACTTTCATTAATCGGTGTAATGATATAATAATGTTTTACCTTAGCAAAGTATCAATTTGGATACCTAAGTATACATTGTTGTTTAATATAAATAATTATAATTGTTAAATGCATTTTAATCTGACCTCACATACTCCCATAGTTCAATATTTATTAAGCATTAGAGTTTCGCTGGGTAAGATTCGAGCTAGAACCCTCTGAACACCCTTTCATTAATTAGGGTAATGATATATAACAAATTAAATTATATTTGTTAAATACATTTTAATCTGCCCGTGCATAGTTTAATAGTTATTACGCATTAGAGTTTCACTTGGTAAGATTCGAGCTACAATCCTCTGCACACCTTTTTATTAATTAGGGTAATGATATAATAATATCAATCATCAATTTCTAATTAGCAATAAACTTTTGATTGCAGTAAGAATCGAACACCGATCTATGGATATCCTTGTATACACAGAGGTTTAATGCAAGTAATGAAATATATATATATCTTAAGCGCTTTTTCGGAGTCGCTGCTTGAAATAAGCCAAACAGAATGCTTCTTAAATATGTTCGGATATATTCGTAGGATCTCGTAAAACATCGGAGAGAACAGCCCCCTCAGGGCAAAAACCATGATGGCTGACTCTGACGTTGTTGAAGTGTATCTCTCTCTTTCACGCGAACAAGGACAGGGCTAGCATAAAGCCTTCCTCAGATTCTTTTGTCAAACACAGAGGTTTCGAACAATGGAAAGGGACCGGCTTTGTTATAGGTTATGGAATGGGAACGCCCACAGGGGTCTTTCAAAAGAAGCCTTGCCCCGGACAAAAGAAAGAGAATACAATAGAACTTGTTTCTTTGTTAACAGGCTTCAGGTTCTCTTTTGTCACGACCCTAATTTATCATGGCCTTTGTTCATTTTGACAGTTGAAGGGCAAGCATTGTTCTTTTGTTAAACGCTAGTGGAAGGGGAAATTCCAGGTGCTCTTTCTAAAAGTAAACAATAGAATCTGTTCCTTTGTCCAGCAAGCTCTTTGTTCATTTTGACAGTGATGGGTGGCTTCCTGCACGTGTTCGAGAAACAATGGGAGTGTGGGTGGTGAGCTGCTAAGTGGCCGGATGTGGAATGCGTAGGAAAAACATCTCGCGTTTGTTACAGAACCATAAATTTATGACCATTTTGTTCGTTTTGACAGGTGAAGGATACGCTTAATTGTCTTAACTGTCAAGCTTTCTTTGTATTCAACAGGACTTTTGACCCACAGCTGCAGCTAAAAATAACAAGGAGCTGGGGGGTAGCTCTTTTGCATATTAATAGACATTCCTGCATATTAAGTGGGCATAAACTGTCATTTCCCTACTACTCAGGGTTCATTGCTAATTTAGCCCAAAATACGTAAGTTCATGTACAGTTGAGAGGGTACGTAGCTACCTGTCTATGTATTATTAGATGCCTTTTTAGAGAGTTATTTCTCCATTCTTTATTTAAAGAGCTTCACTATTAAATCAATGCCTGTTCAAGGTCTGTTTCTTTTTAATTTTCCGTAAATACAGTAATATTATATAATAAAGCTATATTTTCCAGTACAATGGTACATTTTCATTTTCGAAAGTTATCTCACAGGCTCGCGTATCCATGTATAAAACTTTCATTGAGAAAGAGCTGTGTCGACATCACTGCTATTAGAGTTGCAAACGTCTTGGATCAGGGTTCTCTCATTCATTGTTGTTCTTCTACCTCTTCTTCTTCAGTGGAATCTTATTACTGAATATGAAACAATATATAATGAAACTGCTAGCTTAATATATAATGAAAAATCTCTACCCCTGAAAATATTTACATTTCTTAGATAAAAAATAGAAGGGCAGATGAAAGTAATAATAATAATAATAATATAAAAATAATAATATTAATAATGCCTTGTTCCCCCTGAGTTTTGCTTAGTATGTCGGAATAGTTGTATTTGTGAAATGGAATGAATGATTTGGTTGAATATGTGTATGTGTGTGTGTGTGTCTGTATGTCTTTGACCCTGAGTGTATGTGTGTGTGTGAGTTGTATGTGTTTATTGTATTTTGTTCAAATATTTTCCCTTCTGATAGGGCTGGATTCGAATTCAAGCGAGGAGAGGGAGGAGAATCGGGTTAATGGTGTCAAAGTTTGATCGCCTCCGTATGAAACGTCCACGACGATTGTATATACCCACCTGTGTAAATTGATGATGCTGGAGAGCTAATACCTATTGATGACTGATTTGGTGTTTATGGTGGCAGGACTGATTGTAACGTTAACGGAGTCGATTGGGTTAAGTCCATGATTTCTCAGAAATGGAAGGATCGTTTCGGAATGGGAAGTGACAATTCTATGATGATAACTTTGGATTGTAATGTTATTGACCTGTGTGTTGACGATGGCGATGATGATGATGATGACGACGATGAAGAAGGTGATAATGGTCGCTTCTCAATAGGCAAATCTTCTGGGTTCCTATACTTGGGAATTCTCTTTCGCTCTTCAGCTGTTTCTTGCAAAAATTGCTCCATTATGAAGCGATCACACGTTACCACTGCTTTGTACGCTCGTGAATGCTGAATGCAATTCACTTCTGTAAGCGTATAAAAAGCATGGATTAGAGGGCTTTACCATACTATTCCTGACACACATAAGAAATGCTGTATACTAATTTAATCATAAGTGGTAGGTAGAATATCATAACTAGAGCTGTAATAAAATTAAAAACCCTGAATTTAATTCAAATAAAGCAGTTAGGTAGCATTACTTAGGGTTTTATATTCAATATTATTTTCCTTAGCAACTTAAACTTAAAGTAAGTACAAAAGAATGTATGCGATATGGGCAATATGGAAAACAATAGTAAATGAGGTAAACATCTGCATGTCCGTACAATTATTCCACAACGACGATTGAAAGGCGCAATTCTAATAGTATGTTTCTGTATACTAAACACGCAAAATGGTACTCCATTGTTCTGCCTTTCAAATAATTTAATTTCTTTTAATAATAATAATAAGAAGAAGAATAAGAATAAGAATAAGAATAAATTTAAGTACGTAATTCTTGTATCATGAAATACATCTGAAATAATGGATAAAAATCCTTACTTTGGAATGGGATGGAGTCGGCATGGCACTCGCAAATGAATCATCGTTGGCCTAGTGCTACACTTAGCTTCCTTATTGGCTGACTGCCCACCAATCGACGATTGTAAGGTGAGAATATAAAATAAAATGTGAAGAACCTCACATATATATGCGAGGTTCTTCACACACACACACACACACACACACACACACACACCGGTCGAGTCTTCTGAGTCTGCGGATTGAGAAGTTAATCGTTCCCGGCGTTGTACAGGCTATGCCATAAACACTGTCCACTTCATTTCGTCGTATCAATTTCGGCCGAAATGACTTCTTTGCACCGCTGTCTACACAGTGACTTGCACTCGTACCGCAACAGTCTGCACGTTGGGTTTTAATGGTGAAGGTCCCAGGTTCAAACACTGCCACCTGAACGTACTTCTTATGTTTAGTAAATTTAAGGAGAACTGATAGTTTGGTATGGAAGTGACGTTTCAGTTGATTAGTTTAATTATGTGAATTTCATTAAAACACAAGTTGTTACTAGTTAGAATATGCTTTAATGAACATCATAAATAAATGCGTATAATATTTGAATTATAACTTACAAACACAATGCATCATTAAATAATATTTTACTATTTAAAGCTACTATTCTTTCATACAAAGGAAAGCCAACACATTGTTCTGAGTATTTACGAAATGCAGTACGTACATACAAAATAGATAATGTTTGCAAGCCCGATTTATGATCGTTGTGAACCTCTCTGGTTCCCAAATTATTGCATTTAACAGTGACTATGACATCATGCCGGACCATCCAACAGATAAACCTTTACAAATTACCCGTTTCCTTCATGTGGTTATAATACGTGTTCGAACTGGCCACCATGCCGGCGGATGCAAGATCTCAGTCTAACCATCATTCCAGCCTAACCCGGCGTAACATGGCCGGTGTAATGTCACGGCAAGCTAAGATGATGCGTTCCATAAGCTGATGAGGGATAATTGGCCGCTCTTGGTACGCGTTATCTTTAAGAAATCTAATGGGGTTAGATCTGGTGAGCATGCCGGCCAGCCTATTGTTCCATGCCTTCCGATCCATCGCTCAGGGCAGGTGAAATCGAGATAAGCCGTTACACGACGGACCGAATGAGCTCTCGCCCCATCATGTTGGTACCACATAGATTGTCGGTTCTGCAACGGTACTTCGTCCATTGAAGTAGGCAGATGGTGTTATAGGAACTGGATATAGCAATTCCCAGCGATTCGGCCATCATAAGAATAAGGGCCTATTAGATGATCACCGAATGTTCCAGCCCAAACTTTGAAACCCCTTCGGACTTGCAAGGCCGCCTCTCGCATTCAATGTGGCTTTATAGTGTTCCGATGATGCAGTTTTAGCGATTTACATAGCCTGTGTTGAGGAACCCTATTTCGTCTGTAAATAACACAGTTGCCAACAATTTAGATCCTGCTCAGTTTGTCGTATGGTCTACCTAGCGAACGCCACTCTCCGTCCATAGTCCGGCTGCAGCAGCTCCTGTTGTAGTTGAAGATGATAAGGATGGAACTTTGCGTGATGTAGTATTCTCGAAGCGGAAGATTAGCTAATATTGAAATTCCAGTGAATGTCCCTCGTACTACAATGCGGATGCTGAATGACATAGTCAGTCACACGATCCGTCATTGCTTGGTCACAGACTGGGTGATCTATTCGTGGATGCGGTGTCTTGTGCACTTTTCCTGAGTCAAGGAGACAGTTCGCAACTGGCAAAAACGTGTGATCTGTAGGAAGTGTTCTCTGCAGAAACCTCTGTTGGTATAGACGACGTGCCTCTGTTACATTCTGCTGCGCTTCCACGTATACTAACAGCATGTCTAGATCTCTCTCTCTCTATTCTAAAACATTGTTCCACGGTGAGTACAAACGTTTGGAACTTCGTATTTATAGGCAAATCCACTTTCTAGTGTATTCGGAAGGAAATCATGAATTTCTAGAACGTTCTCGAAATCTGAATAGTAATGAATCAAAAACTCATTTATCCGTAGGCGTGATTTGAACTTCCGGCCATCACCACGACTTTCCAAAACGTTAACCATTGCACTACTAGAGCACGCTAACACCAACACCGTAACCCCAATTAGCGGACTGGTGAATGCGGTGTACGCAGCTGCATTTCGCTTCATCTGTAAAATGCAGGGTTGTGTAGTTACCAATCCGCAGGATGAGAAGATGCACGCGGTACAAGATCATATTCATGTTTCTATAGCATACATTAAGTTATTATGAAGTTTATGTTTGTATTGTTCTTGAAAACACTTTCTAGTTGCCTACACAAAGTACAATTTCTGTGCACATCTCTTCTTTTTTTAAAAGAAATATTTAAGTATTATAGCCAGCCTTCCTGTATATGAATAGGTCTATTAACTTGGAAATAACTCTCACCGTTTCTTTAAAATTATTAATCATTATATATATATATATATATATATATATATATATATATATTCCTTAAATTTCAGGATTCGTTAAGTTTGTTTCTAAGTTTTCTGTTAAACGTCTTACTTAATTTTATAAATACTACATGCACTTGAGTTAAAGATTTTTATTAATTAAGCAAATTATTAACATATTGAAGGTGTTTTCCGCATAATAAAATGATGCGTTACTAAAAGTTGACATGAGAATAGTAATTTCATTTAAAGAATATTTGTGACGCACTGAAACATGGGGATGTCTGCCCACTACACTGATATGATTGCATAAGAGGGTTAAATTCACTGTGATTTTGTTTTTGCTTTTTAGCTAAAACATGCGCATTATTAAATGACATTCTTGATCACTCAACTCTTGGGAATAAAAGCATATTATTCATATAATAATTTTTTTTAAAATGTGAAATTTATAGCGTGCAAATAGCATTTAAGTTTTACTGAAGCTTATTTCTCTCTAGAAATTGGAAGACAATATAATATTCTTAAATATATATAATTTACGCATTAGGATGAGCTAATAATCACGATACATTCTATGGCGTCCTGCATGTGTAAAAACATCATATGCTGGAATGGTTAGAATCCGGATTAATACCCGCGCATGCGTAATGGTATACCAATCTGATTTGTTAGTCTGTTTTAGTGATTTATGAGGATGTGACAATGAAATGGAGGTTTCTCATTGGTTTAGAAAGATTTTTCGCCAAGACATTTGAAGGGAGATAGCCACTGGGGAACTGAAATGAGCCTGTCCAAACGCGTATATACATGTTTGAGCTGTATTGTTCTAGAAAATGAAGATTCTGCTTTTGAATGGTTTTCTAAGAGTTTATCAAGTCACGTATGAAATGATATGGATTTCCTATTTGTTGTAAAAGTGCTCAATTAAAAAGCTATATAGCTTCTTAGAATAACAAAAAATGTGTACTGTCTTGCTCGGGAGACTGGCTTATTGTGAACATTCTTCTAACAATAATGGAGTCACAAAGGGCACGATTTATTTAAAGTTATCCAATCCAGTGAATTGTGAAGGAAGTTTTATCTAATTTTTAGAAAGTGAAGCATGGTATACCTTATAAGTACAAACGAAATTGCTTGTCTGAAGGAGGTTTAATGTTAAGATTATTATTCACAGAACTTATGGATCCGTTGTATGTCATAAATATATTTTTCGATAGCTTTAAAGGGAGTTGAAAATCCTAAGGCTATCGTATTATTAAGAAAGCTTTTCTAAGAATTATGAAGCCGTGTAGGGCATGTTTTTCAAAGTTATGCAGTCAAGTCAAGTGTAAAGAAAGCTTTATCTCATTTTAGAAAGTGCGGCATGATTTGAATTTTAATGCTTTTCGTGTATAAAAAACACTTTTGTATATGCAGGAGGTTTTGTTTACACTTGCGGATCCAAGGTAATACGGCGTATGTCTAGGAATGTTATGTGTTTTAAAAAAAATTAGGATAAAGATTGCTTAGAAACAAAATTTGTACATGAGTGTCAAGGAAATGGTAATCCTGTCTTTTCTTATCTGCAGGTAGGCTTATTGTTAAAATTGTATTTTTCACGGGAATACTGAGAAGGTAAATAAAATAACATCTCCTGTCTACATGTTTTTCAAAATTATTCCGCATATATAAGCAAGTAAACTTTCTCAGAACTTTTGAAGCCTATATAATGTTTTTCAGTGGCTTATCTTGCCAGTTGCGAAAGAATGAATGTATTGTCTTAGCTCTTGATCTGGAAAAGGGTTTGGACACAAACCATTTTTCAATAGATACTGAAGAAAGTAGATCATAAAAAGAATTATTGGATCGTGTATAATTGTATATTGTATTCAGAGCGGTAATAAAACAAGCAAATATCTTTTTAAATTTTCAATACAGTATAGCTTTTAAATGATAGAATTTTACAGGAGTTGTTTCTGAAATTTTTGAGTTCAGCTGGGATCAGTCATGCGAATGTGGGAGCCGAATTTATTTACAGAAAGAGAGACCCCCTCAGGCATGCAGAACTCGGTCTATTGTTCTCTTTGAATGTAATGCATTTTTTGCTGCTTTAACATTTCACATAAAGAAACGGTTTCTCTAGCATATATTCTTGTGAGCTTATAATACTATCGCGACTAAATTCAATCGCAATATCTAATATCGTTCCATACAGTTATGTATGTTGGAATAACTCGATTCCAAATTTCGCTAGGGATACCATATTCTCGTGTACTTAGTATCATTGTTCTCAGCCCGACTTTATGCTATGTATACAGTGTGTGCACGTCTTGAGCAATCGATATTTCTAGGCTTTATTACTTTCACTGCTACTTACCTAATAGATAGAGAAGGTGAAAACAGCGAAACGTGATGTTAAAGGCAAATATTTTTAAAGATACCACACATATAATAACTTTGTTTTTAAGAAAATACAAAAGCATTCCAGTCATATTGTAATATCGCACCTTAAATAATAACAGTAATAATAATAATTATTACTATTATTATTATTATTATTATTATTATTATTATTATTATTATGCCATAAGCCTTGCGAGTTGTTTTTTTCTTCAAGGAAACTGCAGTGTCCACCTTATTCGCAGTCGCCAACATTCCTTTTACCTACTGGTTTATACTTTTGTGTTATTCGCTGTATTCAATCTTCATTTGCTTATATGTTCCTGTCATTTTTACCTGCATTCATAAGCCTGATAATTACATTGAAGAGGGAAATGGTACTTAGAAAAATTGTGATAGTTAATCAAACGGTTTTTAAACTTTTTATCCTTTTTGTTATGTACACAGTGTGTATGCATGTTTTAGCAATGATTTTTCATCCCTTTAGATATTTTAAAGCTTTTCAATGCCGGATTATTAATTTGCTGTTTGAACATTTTTTGACTCTAGTCATATAGAATGACGTTTAAAGAGTCAATATATATAATTTCTAAATGTATTGTCGATCATTTGGTATTCATATAAAGCATTTATACACACAAATCGTATTGGATTTTCAGCTCTGATAATTACAAGAGACATCAAAACATTTTGTTCTCTGACATTAATCCCCCTTTATTCATTCTTTCTCGTGTATTACGCCCGGTAACATCCCCTTAAAGCTCGGAAGTCAGTTAATAAATACTTAACTATGTTAATCGTTCAAGGTTCATCTTCAAAGACTGGCAGAGGTGCAATTGACAGACATATTAAACCAGTAGATCTAACTCACACGACTGTCGGTTTAGGAGTAGACAGGTTATAACATATCTTTGTCTTGTCGACAGACAGGGAGCACCTGTCTAAGATATCGTAACATATTC
Organism: Deroplatys truncata; assembly: GCA_030765065.1. Taxonomy (NCBI): domain Eukaryota; kingdom Metazoa; phylum Arthropoda; class Insecta; order Mantodea; family Mantidae; genus Deroplatys; species Deroplatys truncata. The sequence goes on from CM060990.1 coordinate 333,674,848, forward strand.
TCGATAGAAGTTGTTGAAATCGATTATTGAATATTTAAGTGTACTAATCAATCAACGATATGCAACGGGGTTACCTTCCCCCTCTCCGCGATTTCAACCCTTTAAAGTTAATGATGCGCGATAATTTAACAACTGTGTGGCCATTGTAATACCATCTGTCACCTTTATCGCTAACACCCCTTTGAAGCCAATTAATAAACACTTAATTATGTTCATCGATTCAATGCCATGCGTCTTTTCAATTACTGTAATCCCCCAGTCACAGAGGCAGTAGATCCTTTTGCCCGCCATGATGCACAGTAACTCAACACGTGTGAAACATTATTAAACACGTGTGAAACATTATTACACTCTCGGCATTCTTTAATGTACATGGTGACAGCCTTTGAATGTACGAGAGTCAATTAATAAACACTTGAATATGTTAATCGATCAAGGGGCACGCGGCCATCAATTTAGGAGATGGAGTATCAAAGTGCAATCGTAAAGGCGGTATATCCTTTGGCGGCGGTTTGAGTCCTTTGAAGCCAATGATGTGTGATAAGTATACCGTGCCAGATAGTTGTCTGATTGATTGAAATGTCATACACACTTGTCAACTGTTATCAAACACTTTCCAACCCTTGTCAATCAAGTTGGCAAGTAACAAGCACCTAATGAGTTAGGCTCTTTTGTCGGCAAATACTCCTCACAGGGGACGGGTGTCAAAATACAGGTCTTTACATATGTAATGAACTATTGGCGGTCCCTTTGTGGGCAGGAAAGAACATAATATTCCCATTAAGGTGGAAAGTAAAGAGGAACTCGTATTATATCTCGCTTTACTTAAAACTTCATTATATAAATTTTTGTAATACAAAGTTTTCTTGCATTCGCTAGAAGCAACCATCTTCAAAAGTAACTACTCTATTCAAGATATACTAATCTTCACATTCTCATCCTTGTGGCCAATAATAAGAAAGCCAGGTTGACGAAGCACTCACAGTGTAATACTTGTCACATCCGTGTATTTTCACAGTTTCATAACCACGTACGTTATTCCAAAATGAGCAGAAGTATTTATGATAGCAGTGAAGTGATACTTGCGACATGCGAGTCTACTTTCCTTCATAATATGCTTTTAGATAACAATTGCTGTACGTCGAAACAGAATGCTTCAGTTTGTAGCAATAAGTAGTAACAGTAATAACTCAAGATGTTGCCAATGTGTTATGTTTAGACATAGAAAAGCATGATGAAGATTATAAAGATCAAGGAGTATATAAAGTAAGCCATACGTGGGTCTTTACATGAAATACAGACCTTCTGTAGAAGGGTACTCTGGCTAACAGGTTTTAATAGTACAGGTCTGATCTTAAACTTGTGACGTCATCATAACTGGGCTGGAACTGCACCGTCACTGAGCATTAAAATGCAACAGGAATTCCTTCATGCAGCTTCTTCAATTTAGTAGTTTTGAACTTTTACCTTACTGAATTTCCTAAGCTTCAATTCACCCGTTTTTTCGATATGATTTGAGCTCCATAGTTTGAATAATTACATTAAAGAAGGTATTTCAGTAACCTGTTCTAAGTATGTGTTTGAATTGGGCACTGTTTAATGCAACAGTATAAAAAATTTAGCACAGTCGAAATTCTACGATTTAAAAACACAAACGCCTAACCAATGGCCAGCATTGTTTTTTCAAAACCCAGATGTCCCTTTTAGACTCCGGTTAACATACATTTTTATTGGATTTAAATATCAGCTTAGAACCTGAAAGTACAGGGTGATGCAGGGAAATGTAAAATTATGAAGTAACGTAATTTGCACGAATAAACACAGGGAAAAATGTATTGTTCATGTATACAGTAAGCCATTTATGATTTCATTACAAAAGGTCACAAACGGATTTACATATTAAAGATGGCATCCGAAAGATATGCTCCATTTTGGCGTTCACATTCTAATAACCTGTTACGGAAACTCCGAAATGTTCCGACTAGCATGCCTCGGGAAATGGCAGTGATTTCGTGTTCAATCTTCTCTTTCAGTTCATGCATAATTACAGGACGTAAGTGATACATTTTACTTTTAAGGTGTCCCATAGGAAGAAGTCACAAACACTAAAATTAAGTGATCTCGCAGCCATGAAATGTCGCTATTACGAGAAATGACGCGCCTTCCAAACAATTGGCGAACGGCTCCCATCGATTGTCAAGTAGTATGTGACGTGGCTCCGTTCTACTGAAACCACAGTCATATTTTCGATGTTCATAGCGTGCAGTCTCGGTGTAAGGAATGTTTCAAGCATATCAACATACCGAGCGGGTGTTACTGTTGTTCAATGCCAACCTCGCTTTCAAAACAGTAAGGTCCAATGACGTCCTAACATGAAAGAGCACACCATACGGTAACCTTGGCGCTATTTAATGGACGCTCCTGAAACTGAGGAGGATGTTCCTGTGCCAAATAACAAAATTTCTGTTTCTTTACGTATCTGTTAAGGTGGAAGTGGGCTCCGTCTGGCATCCATATTTCGGTAAGGAAATTGGTGTCCTCGTTGATTTTAGCCAACACCAGTTCGCAAGACTCCCTACACGAAACAGGGTCTGGTGGATTTAATTTCTGAAAAATCTGTAACTTTTAGGGTGGAACCTTAATTTGTGCAGTATTCTTTATACGCTTCGTCGCCCAATCCCTAGTGCAGATACATGTTGTCGAACGGAGCAGCGAGGGCTCCTCTTGACGAAAATTCCAGCAGCTGCAATGTTCTCTGGTGTGCGTACCGTTCGAACGCCCCCTGTAGGCATTTTTTTCAAGGATTAACAGTTTCTTCAAAATCACTCATGTAATCGCATGAGCAAATGGTGCACGTTCATGATGTCCGAGCTGGTAATGCTGTCGAAATAACCTTTACACAACAGTCACACTATGATCCTGCTTGTGATATGCTCTCACAGCGACAGCACATTCCGCACCACTCCAATGCTGCATCATTACTAAATTGCAACGCCTTCACAACTACGCATCGGTTCCGAAAACCTACTGGCACTACAGTATTGACAATACTAACGTTTAAAATTTGGCGTTTCTCTGCGCCACCCTGTATACTCGTAAATATGTTTCGTGGTCAAATAAACTGGCGTTTAAACAAAAGTGAAACTAAGTACAACCCAATGCTAATGTTACTAACTTAAAGGACAATCCAATAGCAATTGATAGCTGAAATACAGATTAAAAAATTAAAACATTTAGCAGGAACACAGCACACTCAAATTTAGAGGAAGTAATGATAACATATTCAGAAAACAACACGCTGACATCATAATATAAATGAATAACCACTATTCACATTAAATAAGCACAAATATTTCGATTTGGTACATATCTCTAACCTTAATATTTCAGTTAATTCTGGATTTTTATATTTACCTGCACGGTGGTCTACCCGGAAGCCTAAAGTAACTTTGCAAGTCTTTGTTTGCATGTGTCTACGTATATGTCAAACTTCTTATTCAAGCTCCGCTAAACAAATTTGTATAAAATGTAGTATATAACATTTCTTAGGTTCTACCCAGAGAGTAGGCTCCCTGACATTTTCATTACTTCTGCAACGGGGAGATTGTAATTAAGACGTTACCCAAATATTCGTACTGTGTGAGTATTCAAACATTCGAACATCAGGATCCATGGATTTATTATCCGAGTAGTTCGAACGTTTTCGACTACTCGAACTTTTAGATCAATGAAAATATATTTCGAGTTCCACAACAACAATCACTACCATCACTGGCACCACCACCACAACCACCACCACTACCACCATACTACTACTACTATTACTGCTACTGCTGCTGCTGTTACTACTACTTCTACTCGTTTATAATTTTATAGATCGTAGAGCTTTTAGTGCCAGTGTTTGAAATCTGTCACTCCTAGTAGCAATGGTGTCATTGCATTCAAACTGTGCCGGCAAAAGTCCAAAAATAAATAAAAAATGAGTAGACATAGATCTCTCGTGACGTTTCATGGAACTGGCTAGTCATGAGAATGCATTGTGATGCACTTAAATTCATACGCATAGTGTAATGTGAGATGGAATTGCTTAATAAGACTGCAGAGTGTCGTATAGTAGGCGATATAGAAACTCTGTGCTTCAACCCAACACGGAAATGATTACAACGATATATCACTGCACCAATGATGTGTTTGTATACATGCATAGAGTAGCATAAACTCAAGATGGTTATGATCATATGCACTGTATTAGGTTATGTTAAGTATATACGCGAGCTGTATTGTAAGATATAACTGGCACCAATTATGTGATTGGATGTGTAATAGTGTATGCATGTAGTGGTACTGTAATGTGAGATATAATTTGCGGCTTTCGAGTGATTGAAGTATGTTGTTGGATGGTAGTGCTGAAACATGAAATGTAAATGGCTCAAATCACGTGACTGGAGAAGGATGTATGACGTACTTAGTGATGCTGTTACGCGAGATGGAAGTAGCCAAATTCATATGACTGGAAAAGAATGTCTTACACACAGCTATAGTGGTGCTGTAACGTAAAATTGGAATAGTTGAATTCACTTGAATGTGAAAGATATAATTAAATATATGGTGTCTAAGCAGTACTTATTTTGTATATCGAAAAATTATTAACAAGAGCAAAGAAATATTTATAACAATTTAAAATTGTATAAATCATAAATGAGTGAATGGTGAGAATGATGCTATGAAAATATACGTAATTAGCAGAAGTACTCAAGGGGAGATGGCATTTGTAATTATTTCTTATATATTAAGTGTTGTGTATTTTTGTCTGTCATTAAACCACGATACGCACTCAGACGACAATGACCCGGAACAGTTCATATTCGCAATATCATGATCTCTTAAATACGTAAATGTTGCATAGATATTCATTTAAAAAGAACAACCATCGAAATTATAAATAGCAACCACCACTAACAAACAGTAAACTGCATATATAAAATATTAAGCTTAAATCAGATATAAACCAATAGATTATTTAATACATACATTGAGGTCCCAGTACAGCAAGAAGGTTTTCTTTCAGCTCTAAAGGTTACAGAAAGCTAATGAGACAGTTAGGATAATTTTCTACACTATCGACGAAAGTGTATGCCTTCCTCATTAAACAATGCCGTAGAGTAACTCTAATTACTTAATTGCAAAAGACAATCATAAATAATGCGCAAAGCACAACCAACTATAACAACAAATGTACACCATGTAAGTATTTATTTAAAACTATTCAGCCTCAGTGTTTGCTGCAAAATGCACCCTGAGACAAAAAGAGAATCTCATCTCTACGACATTATGCAGCTACAACACCAATTTATGAATTACAAAAATAAAAAGTATTACTATTATGATTATTACAATACTGTGCACAACGTCTAATGATAACACAATTCATAACAAATACTATTCTCATTTCAATTATATATCTATGCCAGGAGGCTCAACAGCACCGTATTTCACATATGCAGGTAACCTTTCGTACCTTAACAGAGCTGCAGAACTCAGCTAGGTGGTTCCAAGTAAACACAGGTCAGTGTGGAACTGACGCACTAGCGTGAGCGACCTTCTCTCTAACCCTTTCGTTTATCAGCGAAGACAATAAGCGGATCGCGCTCATTGAGAGGTAGCTTCCAGGATTAAACTAAACTGTACGGTCCGTGAGATAGACAATAACAGTGAAAACATACTGAAAATGTGTTAGAGAGTTTTCCACTCCAGTAACAGAAACTTTGTTTTCGAGGAAACAAACTTACTCAGACTGCTTCTGTGGTCTGATTGTTAGCATATTAGCTTCCAAATTAAGAGGTCCAGGTTTCGATTTTCGGCTGGGGTGTGAGAAGTTTTATTTCTCTAGGATTACTCCCCATTTTCCCTGGGGTCTGGAGGTATAAGTGAGAGAGTAAATGTGTGTGTGAATTTAATTTTATAAATAAAACTCCAAACTAAACAAACCCAAACATTAATACAGTAGTAAAGCCCGTGAACACCATTGCCGATGAGCAATTGTTCTAAAGGCAGAGCCGCCAATATGACCTTATGTGTGAAGGGTGACATGTAAGTGGAGTAAAGCCCTCACATTTTTAGAACTGAGAAATAATTAAACAGTCCTTAATGGACGTATCAGTATGCGTCTATAGCTATGTTTGTGTTCACCCTCTTCTTCTGTAACATTACAAGCCATACGCACAAGAGTTAAATGAAAACATTAAAGCGCCGTAACGAAAACCATGAAACATAAGATTACATAGTGTTTCACTGACACTTGTTCGCTATTATTATTATTATTATTATTATTATTATTATTGCCTAACGGTGCTCTTATGTTGACTTCATTCATACAAAAGGCGTTGGAAAATTTTCCGCTGTTGATTGTTACAATCTTCTAACCGTCTTCGCGTATCCACGTGGACGTTTCTGAGAACCGCTGATGTTACAGAAGTATACATGTTTTAACAATTGTTTGACTTAATACCTCTGCATTGAGGGGATCTATTGAAAAAACACAATATTCTTGATTTTACCCCAAATGAAAGAATACGGTGATCAGATTAATGAAATTAGATGAAGAGATCTTGGTGTCCAAGTTAAAGTTGCCACCTCCATCGATCCAGCGTCCAGGGTGCTCTTGATTCAAATGGACTGACAGGTTCATAATAGTGTGGTGGTGCACCACCGTGTTATAACCAGTGTTGTAACGCCAGGTGTACTGGAACCGCATCAAGAAAATCCTGAAGCAGAGTTAGCAGGAATTTCAAAGTATGTGGTTCATTAAGTCTTTTTAGGAGAAAGACAGGTGGCATAGCATTGCCACTAAGAACACCACACAACATTTATGCCCCGGTGGATTTTCTATGAGCATCAAGAAACCAGTGATGATTGTGAGGGACCCAATAGTGCATGTTGTGCCTATCCAAACTGCCATCGTTGCTTAAATGACATTCATCGCTCCAGAGAACATTTTCAGGAAAGTCAGATGTGTCGTTAAGTTTGTGCCTAATTCTCGTACAACGATCAGCTCTATAGGCAAAATCATTTCCTTAGAATTGTTAGTTGACGTAATTTTTTTAAGGATGCTAAACACTTTTCTTCAAAATTCTCGGTATAGTTCATCTTGAAACTCTTAAATTATTAGACGCTCTTCCTTGTCGTCCATAACATAAAATGAAATATGGAACTGATGCTTAGAAGAATCTTTGAGTACATTAATAATAATACTGATAATAATCATCCCTTACATTTACTGTTCTTACCACGTTTATGTCATTTGTCCAAATAATGGAGTACATTCGGTAACACTTCTTCATTTTCAGCTATTAGCTTCTGTCTTGCTGCTTGCGTAAAGAACCTTTTCTTCTAGTCACACACTATCGCTATACTCGTACGATTAAAACCGTTTTACTGATGGGAAGCAACACACGAGAAAGCTTTCTTCCTAAAGTCTCCAAGCTGCGACACCATTACATCGCGTCTCACCGTAGAGAAGAGAAATATTTGTGTACTCATTGTTTGTGAATCTACCAGCAACACCAGCCATCTGATTACCAGTGTTAGCAACTTAATAGCAGCTACTTTTGCTTCGTCTGAAATAGAGAAACTTTTAATGAGGCCATAAGCTCTGGTGTTTGGAAGATACAGTTGGTCACTGGGTTGATCAGGCAGTGCTATATAAGCGTGCAAACATGGTATTCCTCTCTGCACTCTACCCTGTCAAAACGTCAAGTGCCTATTTATGGAGCACAAGTGACATGTGTGGGAAACTAAAGCTCATTAGTTATGAAATAAACAGTAGGTCCGTAGCTATAGTATGTACCTGAAAATCGTGTTGAGTAAAACAAAACATTAAAGTTAAGAGAAGCATCTATAGCGCTGTTTGCATTACTAAATCATTGTGTACGCACTATTCTACTTCCTATTCTGTTTACCATCAGCTTACGGCGCAGATCTTGAGCTTTAATGCTTCTAATTACTGCGCTATGCTTATAGCGTACAACAATACTAACGATAGACAACAATAATAAAGCAATTACAACGATAAAAATTACTACCAAACATAATAATAATAATAATAATAATAATAATAATAATAATAATAATAATAATAATAATAGCAATCGAACTAAATGGCAGTGAAACACTACGTGCTCCCATGTTCATAGAATTTTCGTTACGGCGCTTGAATGCTTTGGTTTGATTCTACAATGCGTATAGTCCATAATGTTAAAGAACGCCTAAACACAATTAAAAGAAATAGTTATGTCCAGATAGTGATAGGTCAAATAAAGACAGTTTAACTATTGATAAATATAAAATGTGAGTTTATTCGCTCGAAAATACAGTCTCGGTTACAGAAGTGTAAAATATTCTAAGATATTTTCAGGCTAATTTCACTGTTGTTGTCTATCATCACGGACTGTGCTCTCTAGTGCAAGCCTGGAACTGTCACTGAATGTGAGCAATCCACTTATCGTCTTCGCTGATAAGCAAGTGGAGTAGAACGAAGGTTACTGATTCTAATGCGTCACTTCTCCCCTGAGCTGTGTTTACTTGGAATTGCTCCGTTGAATTTTGCAACTCTTTTAACGCACGAAAGGATATCTGCACAAGTTAAATACAGCACTGTTAATGTTATACATTACAAAAATATATTTTAAATTTTCTGTGCCTGGTATTATCCTATAGTTACTATCACATCTTCTATATTTATTTATGAGGATTGTTCAACCTTGTATGCTTTATTTAACGTAAATGGTTATGCTTTTTGGCAAATTTCACAAGTAGATATGTATTTCCTGAATTTCTTAGTAAGTGTTTCGTGTGTATGGTATTGCTTATTGTAAGTGCTGCTTTTTCTATGTCTGGTAGAATGTGATGATTGTGTCATTTTCTATGCTCTGTGGCACTATTATTTTCCATCCTCTTATTTCGTTACCAAGTAGGTTATAAAGTGTGTCATTTAACTGTCCTAAACTTCCTGGTATTTATTTACTTATTTGTGGAACGTTATCGAATAATTTTCCTAGTTCTGGATCGTCTATTTGAAGTTTACCAATATTTTTTATATTTCTATGAAAACTGCTGGTGGTTTTGAGCTTCAGGTTCAGAATTTTTACTTCATGGTGTGAAGTGCGTATTGTATCAGGGACGCTTCTATCTGTTTTCAATCTAGATAGGGCGTCGCGGAATATGTCCTCTCTCACTGGTATCTGTCTGATTTCTATACCATAGGATGATCTCATGGATGTAGCTTGATATTTTTGATCTTGTAGTTTGCATTTTTTAATGAATGATAAACTTATACAATCTCTGCTTAGTATGATTTTAGAATTCTAAGCAGATTGTCTGCGGTTTTGCAGTGAAAAGTAGATTGGAATTATTTCTTGTTCAGTAATGCAAGCATTAACTTCTAACTTTGTAGGTGTTGTGGATGCTGTGGAGATTACATGCTTGTCTCCTCTGTCTGAGACTTTTGACAGTATGGCTCCAAGTCCTAGACAGGAAACGTTTGTTAGTATATAGAAGGGTAAATATCGTCTACCACTTTCCAGAATTGTCTTTTTATGCACATTTTTAGAATCTTTGGAAGCTGTGTGGTGTAATTTTCCCCAAGTCCATTAAAGCTACATTCTTTTTAAACAGTCCTCTGAGTGCTCTTTTCTTACGAGGTAATAGTGGGATATACATTTGCTTTGGTATTTCAGGATGTCTGCATAACGGCGTAATTCTTTAATATTCTTTGGTTCTGATATGCTTTTAATTACTGCTAGTGTATTAGGGCTGGATCTTCATATGAAATTATGTAGGCCAGGAATTCTATATTCCGTGCAAAGAATTTGATTTTTCTAGTTTGATTCACATTCCACTGTCCACCTACATAATCTAGATGTTCCAGGTACTTGTCAAAATTTTGGTCGTAAATCAATAAAAGATCTAAGAGTTGTGTTCCATAATGTTGCACATTTTCTCCGAATATACTGTAAAAAGCTCTTTGTAATGTTACTCTACTTGTGGGCAGTCCAAATTTACATGCTTTGAAGCGATAAATCTTTCTATAATGTATGAACACTCTGTTTTTCCTAACCTCTTTGTCTAGTGCTATTAGCAAGAAAGAACAATTTAAGTCTAGCCGAAAACTATTTTCTTTGATTTAGCTTATTTAATAGCTAATGAGTGCCTTCTGATATAAATTTGTCTCTTAAGGTGCGCAATTTCAGTTTTTGCCGTCAATTATCATTCCAGGTTTTACTTCCTTCTTGTGTGCCCAGCACAATGAATTTATTTGGGGGTGAATCGAATAGTTCTATAATATGATTCTCTAAAATTGTTGCTATAACTTTGTCTATCTCTCCTTATATCGCTCGGAATTGCTGAACACTTGTGTTTGTAGGGGCTAATGATGGTTACGTTATACTTATGTGTGCTTTATTTTCCAGGTCTGATAGCAAACGTTTCTACATATTTGTTTAAAATCTCGCTTATTTAGTGTTTCTGAATTTATGAGTATATAGATGTTATTTAATTATGTATTTATTATAGCTTGCAAGTCTGTACTCATTCCCATTAATGCATTTGATATATTATAAATATGTTTAGGTCTTAAGGTAACTATTTATTCATTGTTTTTCATGAAATTCATGCTTGTCGCATAAGATAGGTACTCCGATATTTTTTGTTCTTTCATTTTAGCTGCACATGCCTACCTTAATTACAACATTTATTTTATATCCATCCATCCGTCCGTCCGTCCATCCATCCATCCATCCTCATTTAAGTTGATACCGTACAATGTTTCCAAATCTAAGCGTTGTAGAAGGAAACATATTGAATAAAAGTTGCCTTATATATTGAAGGAAAGTAAATGCATTAGACGTGCATTATGTGGAGGACGTTGTAATCGTCATTTTAGGGCCAGTTTAATTTGTATAAATGGGAACCTACCTTTTATATGTTGTTTTCTCACTCCTCATATGAAACTAAATAATATTTGTATAAAACATTGTGTAATTGTTCTTAACCCAACGTAAATAACACCAAAAATTCTGAATGGCTGTGTACGTAGAGTGCAATTAATAGTTGGACCAACCATGGATGGTCATTTGAGGGTGAAGTTACGTTTTGTAATTGGGAACCAACATTTTAATTTTGTTTCCTTATTCCTCATCACAAAATGTACAGCTTTTTATAAACTATTTTCTAATGATAAAACAACGTACAGAATTGAGGTTCCTATTGAAAAAGTTAAATTGACCTAAAATGACCATCATAGCGTCCTCCAAACAAAACACGACAAATGGCATTTACATTCCTCCATAATATAAAGCAACGTTTATTAATGACATATATTTCTACAACTCTTAGTTTTGGAGATACTGTACAGTCTCAACTTAAAAAACGGTCCACCCTGTATATAAACTATAATAATATTTATTTCTCTCTCTGATAGTTTCTATAATCGTCATCATATTTCTCTCCTAATAAAGGAATTATTATCTCATCATTCTTCTTTCTAATTTTCAGTGTGCGCTCTTCAAAATCTAGTACGCCTTTCCAATGATATGGCAAGTCGCTAAGTATAATTAGATTGTTAATCAGTCTGAGCCCCACGAGTGTTATAATTTCACTTTTCCAGCCTTGGATTTCCGGTTTTAGCATAACTTAGTGCCAGATGCATTCCTTTCACTTCTCGATCTTTACACCGTGGTATACACCAGAAACATGTAATTTACTTTGCGATCGTTTAAAATGTCCTCAAAAGTGCTTCATTAGATATTGTAGTACTAGGATCCATCATTACTTCATAAATTTTTCACATTACTTACATTTACATTAATTTTGAATTTATGATTTCTGTGATATTATGTTATGTTCCTTTTAGTGTTATTGTTTTCACGCACTTTTCAAGGTTTTCAAGCATCCCCTTTCAAACGTCAATAATGATGTTGTCATAGGAACGTTAGTCGAAGTTTCATTACGTCCTGCTGAAGTTTACCGATTGAGTTGGAGTTGTTCGTTTGGGTAGTTGTTATTGTTGCTGTTTCCGTCACTTATTTCTCATCTTGGTCATATCTGTCATGATTTTGTAAGTTTTGATTTGTTTCTTTCTAATTATGATCGTTTTCCGCGAACTTTGGCTATCCATGAATTTCGGTAATTCCAATATGGTTGCCATGAATTGAGGTTAGGGTTAGTATAGCTGTGCCTATTTCCTGTGTTAGTTTCCTCTACTGAATCGCATATTGTCTACTTGCATACTCCTTCCCCTGTCATTTTCATAATTTAGGTTTTCCTTGATGATAATCTTAGGGTGGTGAGGAAAATCTGTTTCCGGTTTTTCTATTGTGATTATTCCGTTATGATTGTTTAGTTTTGGGGAAGCTGTGGTCTTCCTCGAAGAAAATTTGGATTTTTGTGTCTTTAATTTTGTTGGTAGTCCTGTTATTGTGCCTCTTGGAGAGTTGAGTATATGATCTGTGTGTGACTGTTTATAGCTCTGTTCCCATTCGTATGTGAGCTGAGGTTATATGTTTTAGTTGTGGTTTGACATTCAAATCTGTCAGAGGTTCTGTTACATCTGATAAATCTATTGGTTTCGCTACTATAAGATGGTGCCTTATGTTCTCTAGAAATTACCGTACTACTGTGTTATGAGTTCTTCTTCAGACATTGGTGGGTCTCTAATTTTGCATTTATTGCTTATTCTTAGAAAACAATCCATCATGTTGATGTTCTGGTTGCAACCATATTTCCCTGTAGTAACTCAAGTTTTATGTGATTGTGATTAACAGGTCCCCACTATTTGGTTGGAGATAAGTTTCTAAATGAGGCATAAGTATTATTTCCCCCTAGTGTCAGTCTTAAATAATTCAAAGTTTTTCTTTTTAAGCTCTTCTTTGGGATAGTCATTCTGAATTCGTTTGGGATCCATTTTGTTTTAAGGTGCTCTTCCAATTATTTTAGGAATTCTTTTGGATTGCTTCTTAGCTCCTCTTCAAAGATTGGTGGTGCAATTTCATTAAGTATCATTATGGTATATTACGCGTTTTGATGCGTAATTGGTATATCCATTCTGTGTGTGAATTACTAAGCTCTTCATAAAGTAAGCTAATTTAATGTGTTTTGTCATTATTGATTTGTGTGGTCATCTGGTTGGTTATGATCACTTATTTTGTTATATGTATTCTCAGTACTAACATTTACATTTTGGTAATGGTCATTGATGTGGGATGCTGTCACAACGCGGTTCAAATTTTCTTTTCGTTTTTTCGAATTTCTCTTACATCTGTTTTAACCTTTCACTTACTTCACTTTCAAACGTTGTATGAATCAGGGACGGCTTCTTAATATGGTAGCACGTTTGCGCTACAACCAAAGTCCTGGCTCTCCCTTTAATGTAAATAACGTATACGTTTCATACATTTCGGTTATCGTTCTGACATGATCTTGTGGAGTGGACTTTGGCAAGCGTTGTATTGTTTGCAGGTGCCAAGTAGTGCACTCCCGGCTGCAACCCACATTGGTATAATGGTGAAGTATAGGGAATGACGAACCAACGGAGCGCAGAGGTGTAAGGGGGGAAGTGCGGGGCATAAGCTCCATGTTGTTGGTTAACCTAGTAGTCAGAGAGCATAGAATAGGATGATCAACAGGAGCAATACTTTTCGTTTCGTCCCATACACAGAGCCATCTATTGAATTCACAGTAAACGTTTACCTCACTTCCGGTATTCTATCTACTGTACTGCATCTCTGACTATACTCCAGTTACCTTGCATCCCTAATAATTACGTTGCCTGTATGCCACGTGTTTTGTTCCGTGCGGTGTGTATCGGTTTTAATTTATGAATCAAAGTGGTTTATTAAGCTAAATACAGGTAAAGGTTACTATAAGGAGAAACACTGAATTCCATTCAGTCTCTTTTAATGCAACCGTTTTCAACGCTAAACTTGGAGGAAAAGAATGAAATTAAACGCATTGGCAGGCCCACACCATACCTAAAAATCACTCAGGTAGTTCAAACAAAAACAAGAAGTTTGAACAGGAATTTTAACAGTGATGTATATGAAAAATATGATTGGATAAGTGGTTGTGATATTAAAAACGCCCTGTTTTGCTTTCCATGCGTTTTGTTTGGTGGTGAAGATATATGGACAAAGCAGGGCGTGAATGATCTGTAGCATCTTCAGAAATGTGCATGTGTTATATATTGTGAATTCCCATGTCTTGTTTATTTGCGTAAATTAATCAGCCTATAGTGAGAAACTTATTCCGTATTTATTACTTAAAACATTTCAAATTGCAAGGATAATGTTGTGAACCACCAAAGTTCAGTCACCAGCCGCCCCTGGTATGAATATTATTTACAGTTTCCACTATTTCTCGTTGTATTACCTTTAACCTTTACATTTTAAGCTTTTATTTGTTCAATGTCCCTAGTCACATCTATACTGAGGTTACTAAATTCTAACTTAGAACTTCATCTATTTTTTATTTCAAAAGTGTCCTATAGTTCATCATTTGCCACTTATTTTTACTTAATCTAGCTTGCTCAGCTCTTAGATCATTAACCATTTCTGCTTGATTTTCAATTTTGTTACATACTTCTATCAATTTACTTCGCCCTGCTTTAATACTATTTCTCACGACTGACTGTCTTTTACCTATCTTAGCATATTGCTGTGTTATTTCGTTTACTGCTATTGCTATGTCTGTAAGTTGCTTTTTCATTTCTTCTGTCAATTTTGTTGCTTCGTTTTCAGTCTAATTTCCTAACTGTATGCCTTGCTTTTCCGTTTGGCTTCCTAATTCTATAATCTGACCTTTCATTTCTTCTTTCAATTCAATGGACTGGTTTTCAGCCTTATTTCCTATTTCTATAATCTGGTTTTACACTTCTGTTCTCAATTGTGTAACTATCTTGTTTTGATTTCCCAACGCTATTGTACCTTGTTTTTCCATTCTGCTTCCTAACTCTGTAACTACCTAGTTTTGATTTCCTAACTCTAGAGCTTGGGTTTTCCATATTGTTTCCTAACTAAATTGGTTTCCATTTTGTTTCCTAACTTTAGGAAAATTTATTTTGTATCTGTAGTATGAGTTGTGCTAAATCTACAAGGTTACTATTCTTGTTTTGCTAAGGGGTAGCTACTGTGTCGTCATTTTGGTTATCTGCATTGCCTCTTTCATTTTCTTCTCTATGTGCATGCGTCTCCATGTTGTGTTTGATACTAATTTTCTAATACGTAGTATCATACGAATATTTTATACTACTACACTGTTTAGTTTTTAAGTGCACTGGCTTTCTTTGTGTCGATTCTACTTCGTTGTTTAGCTTAGTTGTTTTCTGGGCGTTTTCTCGTCGTCCTCTTGTCCTACGGAAGATGTGAGTGGCGTCGTCTGGAAGATGGCTTCCCCATGAATCCTCTGTGTTGAGTTCTCCTGCTACTGTCTGGGATGGCTTCTCCTTGCTGCCGTGTAGGATGGCTTCGATGGCTTCACCTTTGGTGTCTTCTGGAAGTGCCGTGCCGCTACTTCGCGCGCCATTTTTAAATCAGAATTATATTTGATTTAAATCATTTTGACAATAGGCATTGCACACTACTTTGAAATGATAATAATCCATAATACAGCGATGAAGCTGCACAGCAATTTTAGGAACGATGAGTTTCTCTTATTTTACCTCAGGACGCACAATGCTGCAAAGACTAAGGCGGAATAGCTGTAAATAAATACACGTTGTATATTTATTACTAGGTTTGCTTTATTTTGCACAATACTTATTATCTCCTTTTACAATAAGTAGTTAGAATGACTGTATGGTAATCATCAATATGGATCACATAAAATGGTGTCGATAGTAATGTAAATTATATTGGCTGTTTCACACGTATTCTTGCAAGCAGCTTATTGCAACTGGGAGTAAATTTTCTTGCTGCACCCGGATGGCAATCGATGCATTAAGCAATCTGAATCATTTAAAACTTATTTTATCCTAAGGATTTTATATACAGGGTTTACTATGAATTACTGAAGGTTGCTATGTGTAAGCTATGATCTTGTTATTCTTAAATTAGTATTTATGCAATCTCTACGTATTTAAATGATTATAATATTGCGAATATGAATCGTTGCTGGTCATATCCTCTGAGTACGCATACACTTAGCATCACCGTTTTATGATACACCAAAAATAAATGACACTTAAAATATAGCAAATAACTAACAAGTCGTATCTGCTAGAATACATCTACTAATTACGTATATTTTCATAACGTCATTTCAACTGTTCACTACTTATCATTTATAACATTTTAAATCATTGTAAATATTTCTTTACTCTTGTTATGAAACTGTATATATAAAAAATTAATAATATCTCTGTAACGTGAGATTAAAATAGTTGGATTCATGTAAATGGAGAAGGATATGTTACGTATAAAGTGGTGATATAACGTGAGATGGAAATAGTTGTAATTCATGCCAATAGAATAGGATGTGTTATGTGTATAGTTGCGCTATAATTTGAGATGAAAATATCTCAATTCATGTAAATGGAGAATGCTGTGTTACCTAAATAGTGGCGCTGTAACGAAAGAAGGTAGTTGAATTCATTTAAACGAAGAAGGATGTTTTACATATGTAATGGTGCTGTAACGAGCTCAATCCATGTACCTAGAGAAAGATGTGTTATCTATGTAGTGGTGGCGTAACAACAGCTGGAATTGGCTGAACTCATACATGTGAAGGATGTTTTAAATATATAGTGGCGGTGTAATTTCAGATGAAACTGGCTGTGTTCATGTGATATCAGTGTAATATAATAGGTATACCTTCAAAAATTTGATAAATAACTGATTGCTACACTAAGTGACCACAGTTGTAGGTTTTATGAACCCTCACTGGTCCGTTACAATCATGTGATTGTAGTTTCACATACAAGCACGAGAAAAAACTGCATGCAAGTACGAGACTGCAACAGGATGTGCCTCAACTACACATGTGCAGTAGGGTAAGATAGTTTTGGTATTTTTTCTTGTTTTTTTATTTATGGACGTTCTTTAACTACTATGGTCCTTAGCGTCCTATTCCATATTAGGTGTGAAAGACCGGAAATTCTGCTCAGAGGCCTCTTTATCAGGCTTGTGGTTCTTTTACGTGCAGAAAATTTACAATACGGTACCACCGGCGTTACTTCCCTTCCGAAGAAAGCAATACTAACGATTTCTACACCCAAAAAATTCCATCGCCGTCCACCGAGTTTGAATCCGCGACCTGATAGATCTGGTGGCTATGTATAGCAGTCGCTGGGGTATATCGTAAGCGAAAGTACTTTTAGAGGCGCTGATATGATCCTCGCAATTGTCAGCGACTTTAAAAAACAAAATGTATATATTTTAAATACCTTTAGAGCTAAGGATGTACAAAAGGCTCCAAATGCTTTCCGGACCAAGGGGTGTAGAGCAAGAGGGGGAAGAAATGTCTTCTCGACTAGTCATGCCTGGCTATAGCCAACAGTAAGTGCCGGTCGTCTCAAAGGTCACATTTACTTCTGTGTATGCTCGTATAATTCCGCGACCTGACCCTAAGAGGAAAGAAGACGAAATTAAATACTTCTTTCTTTACTAGATCTATTCAAGCGAAATAAATTAACACTTTATTTGCATAATATGGTATTTAAAAATCAAATATTGCACTCTTTATGCGGGTGCTACAAAACCTTAAGATTCGGTAACTCTCTTACGAAACAAGGTTTGCATAATGTATATCTTGTTTTTAACGTTTGTTGCTAGCAATAAATAATAATATTATTAATAACAATAATGGTTTCATAAATATCACCAATAGAACATTCTAAACGGACTCCGAAGGAGCGGGACGTTCGTTTTGCTTTTTAATTTTCGTAGATATTGATCACAGCGTTTAGCGCTAAGTGAGTAGCATACAGTTTGGACATTCAGTTCTGAGAATATTCAGGTAACGTTTTAAGAATATGGAAGCAGAAGTAATGTTAATGTCAAACTTTTGAAGCAGTTTGGGCACAATTAAGTGCGACATTAAGCTTTACTCAGCATGAGATATGATTTGCGTTTGTTACTGAAAAACGAATAACAATGGTTTGATTTGAAACATAATTCCCACTACACACATTCAATAGAGAACGGAATAAAAACGTGCCAGTTGTATAGCGGACGTAGAGTAAAAACACCCATATAGGTATTTTATCCACAAGGAGAAAATGTTAATAGATACGAGGAAACAACGTTTAGCGCAAAACATGCAGCTTCTATATAGCTGTTTTATTCGGTTAGGATAATGTATAAGCTAAATTTTCAACATAGTGACCCGAAAGTGTTAATGCAGACAGGTTGATGTGCTTTTGTTGCAATTGGTTCATTTGAAAGCACTCTATTATGAAAATTAAATTGCTCTCAAGTTAAAAATGTGAAGATGGCCAAAAGAAAGAAAAAAATAAGAATTAGGTACTTTGTATTACTATTCACGTTCTGAATTCTTAAAATATTTCTCTTCCCTGGTCTGGAATGGAAAGCGATGTGTAATTGCAGGGGCTCGACCCCGATCCAGTGGATGAGGATATTGTGCTTGTGTCCCTCGTGGCGCTCCCGGGAGGGAGGGACGAGGTGAGAGCCACCAAGACACCGGGCGGCCGGAACCGGGAGTGACAGCACAGCAATGACAAGGTTCCTAAAGTTTCCAGATTGAGACAACCTGGCAGTCGGGCAGGCAAACTGGGGACCCTACCCCACACGGAGGATCCAACGACGCCCCCCAAGAGGCGGTGCGTATACTCTGGCAAACAGCAGAAGACCGAAAGACGGATAAGGTTCTACAGAGAGCATCCTTTTTCTCTGCCATGCCGCAGCGGAAAGCCATCGCAGACACTTCCAACCCTTAAACATACCTAACGGGGTTAAGGATGAATGAAATGAGAAACGGAACGATATTCGGTGGTTGAGAGAAATCATATGAGCATTCGTGTGACGACCCGGGAAAACTCCCGAAAAAAACTCTTGGGTTTGATTGAGCGGTCACAGGGAAGTGAACTAGGGATCTCCGAATGCGAGTCGCATGCGTTACCGTGGCGCCACCAGGACGTAAACTGGAAGATCTGTAGTTCAAATCTCGGCTATGACATTGAATTTTTCAATCCGATTCTATCTTTCCAACATTGTCCTACACACGGCTTGAGTGAAAGGGTCTTGGTGTTAATTGAGATGAACTGCCATTACAAACTTCGTTGTAAGTATAAGAGAAATGCAGTAGCTCAAATGATAGCCAGAGTTTTATATGGTGTCTTTGAAACTCCACGCCCTTTACATTACCACGAGAACAATCCAAAGTGTTGCATTCTCATAACTTTCTCTTCTCAGCATTCTACATATTCTTTTTTTTAATCTCATTTTGCTGTATACTTCTTATAATCCAGATAAACTTGCAAATCACATTTAGCCCATCTCTGTGGTGTGGGGGTCTGCTTCACATTCAAGAGGTCCCGAGTTCTAATTTCGGTTAGAGTGAATTACTTGAATAAAGTTTTTTCCAGGGTTTCCTCTTATCCTGAGAAAATGAATGTCGGATTCTAATTTCTAGGGATTTCGGGCCAATTTGAGCATCATTGTTCCAAGGATATAATCACTCTTTACCTCATATCGCTATCTCTTTCCATTCATAAGATATAAGCATTTTACGGTAATAATTTTTTTGTAACAGACCGCCAATTGAAAAGGTCTATAATCGAATTAATTATCTTACAGTAGTATAATTAGGCCGGTACGGGGCGACAAGGACCGACGATTGATCGTGTAATTAGAGGACAAGTGGTTTCACATCCCCGCTTTGTGTGCTATTTCGGCACCGCCATTAACGATGAGAACAATGATGCGTTGTCCTGCATCTCTTATGGGCGGTGAAAGAATAGCACACAAAAGGCAGGTGGGAAAACACTTAACCTTTGTAGCCTAAATCCGAAAGCCGGCTAAGCGTTGGGAACAATCGGCTATTGTCCTCTTACGAGGACAATAGCACATTATTCGGGTTCTCCGCCGGCCGGCATTCATGATAGGCCATAAATAGGGGCATGGTCAGCGGTTTCTCGGTTCAGGCCACAGATCAGGGGGGGACTTGGCGTCACAGAACAAAGGATATCACATTACATCTTTTTACTTGTCTGCATCTCTTTGTGGCCAATATCGGCCTAATTATACTACTGTGAGGTAATTAATTCGATTTTAGACCTTTATAGTTGGCCGTCTGTTACAAAAACATCCATTATTACCGTTAAATGCTTATATCTGCTGAATGGAAATAGATAGCGATACGCGCTTATGGGTGATTATATCCATGGAATGTGGCGCGTCATTGACTGTCATTCCAAGTTGACCTGGCGATCTTGGGTTGAATCCAGTGACATGAATACAAATTCATCTTCGAATAACATCATAGGTAATTAAGACAAAGTCGTCGAATAAACGTTATTATCATAGCTAGTTTCTTCGTAATGCATATTTGACTACTGTCGTTCTGACGAATATTACATCTCTTAGATGAATGCATGACTAAAAGGTAAAGTTGGCGTAAATAACTCAAACAATACTCGAGACGCTGGCGTGCCATAAAGAGGCCTGGAGAGTTGCAGCTCCTCCCTGAACGGTCCTTTTGGACGGACTGAAGTACCCTCGCTCCTGCATCCATGGGTTGACCACTCCCCACTCCTTCCCTTTCCCTGCCTGCTACTACCTTCCCCAACCTCTTTTCCGCGCGCTCTGTCTGCCACCAAGAGAAAGTGCGTTTTCCGGCCTACGGGGAACAAGGCGGAAGTAGCTATATTGGAGGGTTTAACGCGGATGGTCGCCATCTTTGGTATTTAACATATGAAGACACATATGCGTTAAACGTCCGCTTGAGTTGATTTTAAAAGAAATTTAAAAATGGATTGCAAGATATTATCTTTAACAAAGGCGATCTTAAAAATGAAATATGACAATGTTTAGACTAAATGCAAATAGCAGAGATGAGTGACTTTAAAATGTGTACACACTTTGAGCCAAAAATACAATAAATTTCCTAATACGATTCTTCAAGCTTAAAATCGGAGTAACTCTGAAAAAAATTACTATGATCGTGATTGCTGACAAATGTAGCGGTTTTCTGTGATAACTGCGTATTAAACTTTGTTTTCTGTGATAAATGGGTGCTAAGCGCTCTTTTCTCTGATAAATGGACATTACGCGTATAAAAATGCCATATTGTGTACTGATTCTGTGGAGAATGTGGGGGATGAGGGAAAGAAAGTATTGAAAAAGGCATTGAAAGCACAAGATGATAGGTTATATACACGAATTTAATTAAATAAGGAGAGAAATACTTCTACGCTATTTCTATAGTATTACAATAGAAATTACGTTAGCTTTGGTGTGTAATGGGTTGCGGTGGTGGGTATGGTAGGCATTGAATGGAACCATTTGTCTGAATGATTTTGAGAGAATACTTCTCTGTGCGTTTCAACATGTCGGGCTGTACCCAGACAGTCTGTCTACAGGTATGACGTCATCTGGCATGGTAGCCTATTGTCCTGGTTCAGGAGATAACTTCTGTGGTTTGCATTCGGAGGTATCTGGTTCGATTTCCGTAGGGACGGTCACTCTGACCTTAGGTTTCTCGCGGTTTTCGCTGGTCTGCAGGCGAATGACTGAGTGGTGTATGCTAGCGCGATTTCCTTTCATTCTATATAATTTTCATGTTTCATGTATGCTTCTAGAAACCCTGTTTCGATTACCGTCTGTCGGTCGCTCACTCTGTCCTCGGATTTTTTGCGGTTTTCTCTGGTTGCAGGCAAATGCCTGAGTGGTGTATGCTAACGCGATTTCCTTTCATTCTAGATAATTTGCATCTATCGCGTATGCTTCTAAGGCCCCTGTTTCGATTACTGTCAACTTTTCTCTCCGACCTCCGATTTTTCGTGGTTTTCCCTGGTCTGCGGGCGAATGCCTGGGTGGTTTCTAATCTATCACGAAGCCCTTTCCCTTTATTCGTATCTTTAACGTGTGCTTCTAGGGCCCCTGGTTCGATTTCCTGTCGGTCGTTCACTATGACCTCGGCTTTTTTGTGGTTCTCCCTGGTCTGCGTGCGAATGCCTGAGTGGCGTAAGCTAGGGCGATTTTCTTTCATTCTATATAATTTGCATCTCTCACGTACAATTCTAGAGCCCCTGTTTCGATTACCGTCGGTCTCTCACTCCGACCTAGGATTGTTCGTGATTTTCCCTGGTCTGCAGGCGAATCCCTGAGTGGCGTATGCTAGCGCGGTTTCCTTTCATTATATATAATTTGCATCTTTCACGTATGTTTCTAGGACCACTGTTCCGATTACCGTCGGCCTCTCACTCCGACCTCGGATTTTTGGTGGTTTTCCGTAATCTGCAGGAGAATGGCTGAGTGGCGTATCTAGCGCGATTTCCTTTCATCTTGTATAATTTGCATCTTTCACGTATGCTTCTAGGACCACTGTTTCGATTACCGTCCGCCTCTCACTGCGGCCTCGGATTTTTCGCGGCTTTCCCTGGTCTGCAGGCGAATGCCTAAATGGCGTATGCTATCAATATTTCCTTTCAGTCTATTTCATTTACATCTTTCACGTGTACAATCTGAAGGTCTCCCAGGATCTATTCCCGTTGGTCGCTAACTCTGACTTCGGATTTTTCGTGGTTTTCGCTGTCTGCAGGCGAATGTCGGGGTGGTGCATATTAACACGACTTCCCTTCATTCTAGGTTATTACACCCTTTTGCGACACTTCTATATTTACTAAGAAAGAAATGCATTTTTTTAAATTCGTGTATTTTTTAGTTTGAGTTCAGAGTAGAATTTCCTGTCGGTCGCTCACTCTAGCCTCGGATTTTTCATGGTTTTCCTTGGTCTGCAGGCGAATGCCAAAGTGATGTATGATACCACGATTTCCTTACCTTTCATTCTATTTCATTCGCATCTTTGTGCTTCTAGGTTTCGTTGTGGTTAGTGAATGCTTGCTCAGAGGGTACTTGTCCCTTGCTCGGTTGATAAATCGTTCATCACCCTCACGAGCTAAGTTTCCGAATCTGTACGATTATACCCAAAAATACATACATCTTCACAATACTTTACACTTACTCTGAGTATCCGAACCTTAACGGAGACGTCCGAACACCACCGAGCAATACATGCATGGTCGTAATACTTTGCTCACTCCCTCTAAGCACCCGAAGCTATACGAATACATAGATATAAGCGTTCGCTTCTCCCAAGCACCCGAAGCTATACGAAGACCTACGAATACGCACAATCACAAATGAACATCTCTGCGCGCCTCTCTAAATGCACGAACATGCGTGAAGACCTACGGATACAGCCGAACATCAGTGTAACACGAATTGAAATACAAGAGCTCAGACACCTTATCACCGTTTTTAGTATTAAAATTCAGGATATAATTGATCTAAAAATGTTCGTGTCTCTTCTATAAATAAAACGACCTCGAGCATTGGACTTCATTCTGTTAATTATTTCCGAGGTGACAACAACGTTGTACTCTTAGAAAATAATGGACGTTCTAAAGTGTTATCATGGTGAAGAGGTCCACATTTTCTTGAAGAAGGATTAATACGTTATTATACCGAGAAGAAAGATGAATAAGTCCTCATATAAGGATGTCATTCCTAGTGCCTGTGGATATTCTTGTGGTAAATGTGGAAAAGCATTTCTACGTGGGTATGATAAAAGAAGACATGATATGTCCTGTAGATTAAACAGTCCCAATCTTCGAAGCAGTTAGCTAGCTCTACCACCATCTGTAAAATCAAGAAAAGTCTACATTAACATCCAGAATTTAACTAATGAGCAATGCTGTATGTATTCTGTATTAGCCAAATTCGTTGAGAAGGATGCACAACGCGTGAGCAACTTCAACATAAATATGACTTCAACTGTGTTACTTATCCAAATACACTTTCTCAAATATCTAAATTTGAGAAGCTTAATAGGATGTCTATCACGTTTTCGACCTGGATGAGAAGCATGAAGTGTATCCAATAAAGGTCGCTGAGACTGTACCACCTGAACACCGTGACCTCCTGCTATTGAGTGACAGTAGTGGGAATCATCACTACGTAAATATAAAGAATTTTGAATAACTTATTCGACGTCAGAAAACTATACATAATGGACATATTTATATCTATAAGCGTTGGTTTACACATTTTAATGATCAGTGCGGACGAAGTGGACTGTAAAAGCAGGAGAAACATAAGAAATTGTGTATACCACATGATGTTACTATGGAGTATGATGGTTAGTAAGGATACAAAGTGAAAAGATTGCTAAAATAACTTATGTTATATGTACTGACTTTTGCACGTATTCTCAAAAAAAACTCTAAGGACCTTAAGAACATACAGTAGCGAAATCATTACAACACTTCTGAATTTTGACATCATCTCGAAGTCGTATTTTTACGTTAGTATAACTGGTTAAGATCAAGTTTACTGTCTATAATGATTAAAGTTATTGACGAGGTTGAAATAGTGACATAATCGTATGGATATTACAGCATTACAAACAATACTTAAGAGAATGTAACTTGGATCTCAAGAGAATGATTTTTCCATGAGACCCCAATTTTTAAATGAAAGTTTACTCGAGTGCTGCACACATCTGATGAAGAAAGAAGAATAATAAAAAGATGGAAGGGAAGGTATTAACAGTGCCATTAGGAGCAAATCCTATTACTAGACTCAAGCCTAGATAAAGGGGAGTGGCACCTATAACGAATTAAAACAAAGGTATGTTGACGCAAAGCTTTTCAATTAAGACTCTCAATCATAAACCATCGTAATTTCGCTAAAAGAAAGTCAAGTTTAGCGCTGGTTAGCCTAGGTAAGGATGTTTGGTGCTAGGTTAGGGTATACAATTGGAATAGATGATTAGTTTCGAGTTAGAATGCCTGGCATCAGGTTAGGATGACACCAGATTAGGTTAGACGATGACTGAGTAGAATAGATGATGAGAGAATGGCCTGGGATACGTTAGGCTAGGTTAGCCCCGCGTAGTGATTGTCGAAGTTATGAAGGATGGGTTAGCTTAGATTGTCTTAGCAATGGGTTGGTTACATGTTGTTCTTACGTCTTGTTACGTGATTATGTTACGCGGTGTTACATGGGTACATGGTTATGTTACGTGTTGTTACGTCTGGTTGGGCGGTTATGTTACGCTGTACTACATCTTGTTACATGGTGTTACGGCTTGTTACGTGACTGTATGGTTATGTTACGTGTTGTTAGTTTAGTTACGTGGTTATGGTACATGTTGTCACACGGTTACGTGCTTATGTTAGGTGGTGTTACGTGTTTACCTGATGTTACGTAGTTACATGGTTATGTTACGTGTTATTACGTTAGGTTGCGTCCTTATATTGCCTGGTTATGGTTATGTTACGTCTTGTCATGCGGTTACGTACTTATGTTACGTGTTGTTACGCCTTGTTACGTGGTGTTACGTCTTGTTACTTTGTTACTTGCTTATGTTAAGTGCTGTTACGATTGTCACATGGTTACGTACTTATGTTACGTGGAGTTATGTCTTGATGCTTTGTTGCGTGCTTATGTTACGTGGTGTTATGTGGTTACGTGCTGTTACGTCTTGTTACGTGGTTACATGATTGTTGCGTCTTGTTACGTGGTTGCGTGCTTATGTTACGTTGTGTTACATTTGGTTACGTGCTTTTGCTACGAAGTTATGCTCCGCTTTGTTACGCGGCTATGTTACGCTGTGTTACGTCTTCTTACGTTATGTTACGTGGTTACGTGATTATGTTCCTTCTTGTCACGTGGTTACATGCTTATGTTACCTAGTGTGACGTCTTGTTACGTGCTTATGTTACGTAGTGAGACGTCTTGTTACATGGCTATGTTACACGGTGTTACGTCTTGTTACGTGGCTATATTACGCTGTGTTACGTCTTGTCACTTTTACGTGCTTATGTTACGTATTGTGACGTCTTGTTACGTGGCTATGTTACGCTGTGTTACGTCTTGTTACGTGTGCGACGTCTACGTGGCTATGTTTTGCTGTGTTACGTCTTGTCACGTGGTTAGGTGCTTGTGTTACGTAGTGTGACGTCTTGTTACGTGGTTATGTTACGCTGTGTTACGTCTTGTTACGTCTTGTGACGTCGTTACGTGCTTATGTCACGTAGTGTGACGTTTTTGTCATGCGGTTACGTGCTTATGTTACGTTATACGACCGTCTTGGTACGTCTTATCGCGTGGTTACGTGCTTATGTTATGTTACGCTGTTATGTTACGCGGTGTTATGTCTTGTCACGTGGTTACGTTGCGTTACGTCTTGTTACGTGGCTACGCGGCGTTACGCCTTGTTACGTTGGTGGGATTGAATAGATAATGAGAAGATCATCCAGAGCGTACAAGGTAGGGATAGGTTAGGGCGTATACTTCTATATACCTTCACTGTAAACCAATATCCAGTTTATCCCTCTCCGTTTCGCACACTAACTGTTTAACATATAAAAAGTTTGTAAGCTTTAGAAAAAAGTATATAAAAGTAATCTAATTACTCCCTATATTACCATGAATATCAGTGACGTTATCTGAAATATCTGTTAAAATGACTTAAATACCCGACATACTATCCGAATCATATGAAAATTACCTTAAATAGCTCTGGTGCGAATCGCTGCTCTGAATTATCATGAACACTTGTGATACTAACCGGTTTAGCCTACATATATACGATACTATCCCAATTACTTTTTATGCTGTAACAATAAAGAATGCTTAATTGGAATAATTGTATTCGTCGCTCGACGAGCAGCGTTTAATCAAATTAATCAATTCAAAATATGAGCGGCGGGGTACTTCGGTATTCGTCCAACCTTTTAGAGGAACGAAGTCTTGACGTTAGAACGCAATATGGGCTTTGTTAGTGTTTAGATTTTAAAGTCAATGAGACTGTGATGTTATGCATGGACGAATATTACACTTACATCAACACTAAGCTCCCTAGCCTCTCTCTTCTTTTCCCTATATTTTCCCATATAAACGCATACTCTGCTCCTCAACCTGTGTCTACTCCAGCATCTCTCCTCGTATTCTCTACCTCTACATATAAAGCATATTCCCCTCCTTCAGCATCTGTCTAGCCTATCATCTCTCCACGTTCTCCCTATCTTTTCTCGTATAAAGGCATGCACTACTCCTCGACCTCTGTCTAGTCTAGCATCGACCCTCGTATTCCCTATCTCTCCAATAAAAAATGCATTTCCCGCTCCTTCAACTCTCTCACAGCATAGGATCTTTTTCCGCTTTCTCCGTCTCT
Organism: Deroplatys truncata; assembly: GCA_030765065.1. NCBI lineage: Eukaryota > Metazoa > Arthropoda > Insecta > Mantodea > Mantidae > Deroplatys > Deroplatys truncata. The sequence continues at coordinate 333,702,256 of CM060990.1, forward strand.
CCATGTAAACGCATACTCCACAATTCAAACCCTCCTAGCCTAATACCTCTCCTCGGTGTGCTATCTCTCTCATATAAGACACATTCTACATTTAACTCCGTCTAGCCTAGCATCTCTCCACGTTTCCCCTATCTTTTTCGTATAAAGCGTATTCCTCCCTCCTTCAGCATCTGTCTAGCCTATTATATCTCGGCGTACTCCTTACCTCTCATATATAAATGTCTTTTCTAATCTCCTAGCCTGCTAGCCTATCTCCTTTCCACGTTTTCCCTACCTTACCTATATGAACGCATAATCTACTCCTCTACCTCTGTCTAGCTTAGCACTTCTCGTCGTATTCTCTATCTTACCCGTATAAACACATAATCTACTCCTCAACCTGTGTCTAGCCTAGCACTTCTCCTCGTATTTCCTACCTCTCACATATAAAGCGTATCCCCTCCTTCAGCATCTGTCTAGCATAGCATCTCTCCTCGTTTCCTTATATTTCCCATATAAACGAATACTCTACTTCTCAACCGCTGTCTACACTAGTACCTCTCCTCGTGTTCCCTACCTCTCTCATATAAAGCGCATTGCCCTCCTTCAACTCTCTCCTAGCATAGGATCTCTCTCCGTTTTCCATATCTTCCCCACATAAACGTATACTCTACTCCTTAACCTCTGTCTAACCTACTACGTCTCCTCGTATTCCCTACCTCTGTCATACAAAGGGCGTTCCCTCTCGTTCAGCCCCTACTCCACCTCGGATCTCTCCTTGTGTTTCTTATCTCTCCCATATACATGTATTTTCCTACTTGAAGGCTCTCTCAATCTAGCATCTACCCTCTTTTCCTCGTCTCTCCATATAAACGAATACTCTACTATTCAAACCCTCCTAGCCCAATACCTCTCCTCGGTTTGCTAGCTCTCCCATATAAAAGCCATATTCTACCCTTCAAGCCCTGTCTAGTATAGTACCTCTCCTCGTATACCCTATCTCTCCTGTATATAAGTCCGTAATCCCCCTCCTTCAGCATCTGTCTAGCCTATCATCTCTCGCCGTTTCCCATATATTCCTTATATAAACGCATACTCCACACCTCAAACTCTGTCTAGACTAGTTCCTCTCCTCGTATTCCCCATCTCTCTCGTATAAAGCATATCCCACCCTCCTTCAGCATCTGTCTACTATCATTTGTATAAGTTTTCCCTATCTTCCCCATATAAACGCATTTTACTCCTTGAACCGTCGCATCTACCCTCGTTTTCCCTATCTTTCCCATATAAACGCAAAAGTGGCCCAGCTCTCTCTATAATATGTTACTTCCGTTGAATCTCGTTATTCAATTTTGGGTCTAACACAATACTTCCTCTACTTACTGTAATTACCTAGTAGAGACAGTAAAAATGCTTTTTTTTGATTCAGGAAGCCTCAAAACGTGTATTTCCGGTGAAACACCTTTTTGAATATTTGGATGGAACACAACACTTACTCTACTTACTGTAACTATTTAGTAGAGAAAGTGGAAATGCTTTCTTTGGATTCAGGGTGTCTCAAAACGTGTATTTCCGGTGAATCTCTTTATTGAATTCTTGGGTCGAACACAATACACTCTCTATCTCCTGTAACTACGTAGTAGACAAATTAAAAACGCTTCCTTTTGTTTCAGGGAGTCTCAAAACGAGTATTTCCGGTGAATCTCTTTATTGAACTTTTGGGTAGAACACAGTACTTTCTCTAATTCCTGCAGCTAAGTAGTAGGGAAAGTAAGAATGCTTTATTTGGATTCAGGGAGTCTCGAAACGAGTGTTTCCGGTGAACATCATTGAATTTTTGGGTGGAATACAATACTTCCTGTACCTCGTGTAACTACAAAGTAGAGAAAGTAAAAACGCTTTCTTTGGTTTCAGAGAGTATGAAAATGAGTGTTTCCGTTCCGAGTATTAATCTCGTTATTCAATCTTTGGGTGGAAAATAATACTTACTCTACTGACTGTAACTACATAGTAGAGAAAGTAAAAATGCTTTCTTTGGATTCAGGGAGTCTCAAAAGTATTCCCCTTGAATCTCGTTATTCAGTTTTTGGGTGGAATACAATACTTTCTATACCTCCTGTAGCTACGTAGTAGGGAAAGTAAGAATGCTTTATTTGGATTCAGGGAGTTTCGAAACGAGTATTTCCGGTGAACATCATTGAATTTTTGGGTGGAATACAATACTTCCTGTACCTCGCGTAACTACGTAGTAGAGAAAATAAAAATGCTTTCTTTGAATTCAGGGGGCTCTCAAAACGTGTATTTCTGGTGAATCTCGTTATTCAATTTTAGGGTGGAATACAATAATTTCCATACTTATTATAGATAAATAGTAGATACAGTAAAAACAAGAGTTGTGGTATACATAAACCGCTGTTTGTCGTTACGACACCTTGCATACAACCAAATAGGGAAAAGTGTAACTTAGACTGTAACTTTAAATAATTTCTTGCCTAAATTGTTGTCAGTTTAAGGTAAAGTTCACGGAAGAGCCATACTTTATAAGGTCATTGTGAAAATAAAGAACATAGGTTACTTGATAATGGGTAGAGGAAGTAGTGAATACTGAATACCAAACCATTTTGTTTTCACACTTGCTTACTATACAATAACATGAAGCCTCTAATTCCTAAACATTAGTTTGTTCACTGCATATATTGCTGTTCTGTAATGTTATTGCTGCTTTCTTTTCATATTTATTACTTTCTTACAGCCAAGTCCAAGTGAAATGTGTTGGAATCATATTTTCTTAACATTACACGCTCCAACCTTGTAAAAACAGGTATGAGCTAAGGCACATAACCTCTCGATAAGACACACAGCTTACCCGCTATAGGTGGCACTGAAAACATTTGGAGCCGTCTGTACACTAACACCAGTAAGAAAGCTTCACCCAAAGAGTTCTGCTATTGATGTGTGCACGAGTGTACTCAAAGAGGTGCAGTGAGAAAAGCTTCTGTATTTACCTCTCCCTGTGAATTATTGCTCTCGAAATCGAAACTCTCGACTTAAGATTATAAGTTAATGTAGGCGGTAAGGAGACTGAGATAAAGTAAAGGATCAAGGGAAAGAAATGAATAGGGAAAGGGTGGCTTTGGACGTCGAAAGTGCCCCACCTAAATCTATTCATGTTTAAAGACGCTTTTAAAAACGTTTTTGACTGTATACTTCTTCACTTTGTACTCAAATGTGCATCTTTTATTTGCCACCTTAAAGACAATCGGCTCGAGAGCCAATGCACACTGCTTTTGACCGCTGCAATATCTGAAAGACGCGAATAGCCGAAGTTTAAGAAGTTTTATGTTGGAAAGTAGTCCGATACTCCAGTATTAGAGAAACGGGGTAGATCTGCCTGGCTGGCTTGGGCCGGGACTCTGGAACAAAAGGTTTACCATTTCCTTGTAACCAGCCCGTTAACTTGCCGTTTAACCTCTAGCTTTGCAACATCTGTTTTTATCACATGTATATCCAACTTGGGCGGCGCCGTGGCTGAGTGGTTAAACTGCTCGCCTCCCAACGTGGCAGCCCGGGTTCAATCCCAGGGACCTGCATGTGGGATTTGTGGTGGACGAAGCGGCGTCTTGGAGGGTTTTCTCTGGGTTCTCCGGTTTCCCCCGCCATTCATTCCACCAACTGCTCCATCATCACCTTTCCTTTCATCCATTTCACCATCATTTCGCTTCATCTACTTCCTTCATCCCATACCAGGCATCGGGTTGATCACCCATCCTGGATGCTCTGTCTGATCCATGAGTGTCTGCTCCTCGACGGGCCTCTGACCCCAGGCACATGCCTGTAAGTCCTGGGGGGTGTAAGTCCTACATAAGAGGAGGGTAAACAGATAATGAATGTATATCCAACTTCGGCTCATCTATCTGCAAGGGATTTTCAGTTGCCATTTCTAAATAACGAATAATTATTGAGTCTGCACAGAATGTACGGCCTGCAGTACTATTTCTTAAAAGTAAGGACAACGTCAAAAATTAGCGTTATTTTAATATTAAAAGTATCTTATAATTAAATTAACCCTTTAGTGTAACAACCTGAAACAGCTCTCTGCCATTTACACGAACGGCGCATCTATGTCTCCGTCTATAAGTACATTATAGGCAGAGGGAAATAGAGGGAGTGGCATGTGACTAGTACGCCTCTCCCTGGGTAATCAGGTGTGGTTTGGGAGATTAATTAAGTAGCTGTTATATTCATTTATACCTGCATTTGCAGGGAATTAGAAGTACATGGTATTTATGGACGAACAAGCACTGTCGAATTTAATTATTTTGCACCAAACCGAAAGTCCAAGTGAAAAAGCTCTCTTTTGATCAAAAGAAAATCCAAGTTTTGTTTTATCTCTTAAAAATTATCTTAGCTTTAAACCCTTTCTCTGAATAGCTTGAGTCCACAACGCCCTTTGAATCAGATGTCTGAACCGTCATTTTTTAAAAATATGTGCTTAGGCATTAGTAAACCTTTAAATGACATTCTTGTGACGTAGCTACTTTGAAAAATACAAAAATTATCACAATCCTGTAGGAAATAAAAACCAATGAAGAGCTGCTTCACTTGCTGGAAAGTGAATCAAACACCACAATGTATCATTAAGAAACAGTATTATCATAAATTCTGTATTCTAGTTAAATACTAAAATCAGAAGCAAATGAAATAAAAATGTAAATTTGGGGAGTACGTTTAATACTAATAAACCATTTTCTACTTGATACATATATTTAGGGGTTCAAAATAAGTTTTCCTGTTTTCTAATGTGTTTACCTGCAACCTAAACCTGTCTCTTACAACAAATGTTCTGTTCAAATCGCATATTATTCGTGCTTGAAAACCTTCTGAGGCATGCAGAAGCATATAAGTCAGTACAATATTTCACTGTAAACTATACATAACCAATGATTAGTTTTTCTCAAGGTTTCGTTTTAATCATATTGTCTTAAAGGTAACAGACTTATTTAAAAGTAAAATATTTATAGGAGGCGTCTTCTTAGTAATATATTTGAAGCGTCATACATTTATATAAATGTTTAAAAGAATAATCTAAATCACCTACTACAAGCTTTTGATAACACTAGTCTTCATTTTGTTCTTACCTAAACGAAGGCCGGACCTAAAACCAATCCATCGAAATGCCGAAGCCGACAGTCAAGGACGCCTATTGCAACTAATAAGACCTGTTAGTGGGTGCATACATTCGGCATCTTAGGAAACTACAGTGTCTTATTTTTCCATTTCCATGGTTACACTATACTGAATACAAAACTACGCATTTCCATTTCCTACAGCTTTATATGAAATTATTAATTTGTTGCTCAGTATCGTAAAACCGAAAGCCCTTGTATAATCTCAATTTAAAACTACAAGTTGGAAACTCCACCAGAATGGAAGCGTCCTGGAGGCTCCCATTACTAAGTTTTCGTCATTCCCTCGATTCAATGAACCTCGATATAGGCAACCGTATGTCAAGGAGTGGTTTAGTGCACACCTGGAGCTACTTCAAGATGAGTTCAGGCTTTACTTGCCCTATTTGTGTTCAGAAGACTTGCAGTACAAGTCAAAAACACCAGCATTCATACTCGTGCGTGCACTTCCTGTTGAGATACAAGAAGATGCAATTGAATTTAAATGTAATTCGAGTGCTAAACAACGGTTTCCACAAATGCAGCTGGTAGAATTTTGGGCTTAGTTTCCCACCAATTTATCCAAGAGTGGCAAAGGAAGCCCTAGAATTCCTCATGCTGTTGTCATTTACTTAATTATGTGAGACCAGATTCTCGACACTGGCCATCATATAAACAAAACATGCAGTCGTCTGAATGTGGAGAGTGATCCTAGATGTGCTTTAACCAGTTTGACCCTTAACATTCGGGAGCTTCTTAAAGAAAAAGCATTTAAACAATCTGACTGATGCTCTGAATTCTTCTTGTGATCATCACATAAAATGTTACGTGTGAAAATTGTTGCTCAAGTGAAAAACAATATCATTAGGTATTTAAGCAAGACACTTCTGTTTCAGCTATCAAGTTCTATGAAACACTTTAGTTTTGTGTTACTCTGCATTTGGTAACCCTCTTTTACTAAAGTGTAGATTGTAGGTTATTGTAAAATAAACTTCTTATTAAGAGGCAAACAGAATAAATAAGTAAAATAATTAAACATAGGGCCATAGGATATAATGGAGGTGCCAAGTGGGGCACTATATAGAACAGTTTGGGAAACACAGGTTTAGCATTTTCTCAAACTGGTTATCAGAACAAGGTTTTTCGTCGTGTTTGGTGCGTGGTTCTGAACAGCTTAACTGAAAACAAATTTTGAGTGAATATCAAACTTGGTACTTAAATTAACTTAGAAATAAAGTGACACGAAGATATACAAGACAATTTAACGACCCCAAACTTAGCTTTATAATGGAAAATGTTCGTAATTTTTTAATTTCTCAAACATCACGTTAAAGATTTTGCTAAAGAGAAAATATTGGCAAATTATACCAAAAACTGAGATTTTTCAAAGGTATTTTGCGAAAAATTATTTGAGAGAATGTCCCTAGCGTAATTTTGTTGGTTTACTTCCTCTAAGTGTATTTAAGAGTTTAAACACCTTGGAGTGCAACTGTGTAACGCCACTTTTTCAGATCATGCATCAGCTGGACTTTTCCACTGGTATTGTAACTTTTTTTGCATTTTAAGTGGTTTATTACAAGTTAAGCCAAACGTTCCTCCTTATAATTATTATAAAAATTAGTATATCAATTAGTTTTGAAAATTTACAGAACAGGTCTCACAACAGATATTTCCATCTGCCAAGGTGTCATCCAGTATACCCTAGAACCGATTACTTTAGTTGGGACGTTCGAAAACCGTTGGTGCAAAATAAAAATAATGATTAATCAGCTGGCTTCAGTATCAGAGTGGACTGTGTATCATTTCTTGTTGCAAATACATTCAAACTAAGGCTAGTTTTTGTGTTGTGCTTTTTGCTTTGTACTAGTGAATGCTACTTCACAGGAATATACATCAATTACCAATGTCATGTTTTAAAATACTTCTGCACCATTTTCAAAAGTATAATATTTTTTCACAAATGGTATAACATTTCTCCGAAACAAATTAACTTACAGCAGTGAAGCTTGGTAGCAGCTTGATTCCTACTTTGATTCCAACTATTTCCTGAGATTTTTCAATACCTTTTGAATCGATTTCTTTTGATACATACCTGCATTAATCTGTGTTCTTTATTCATATGTCGGTAACATATATCCGACTTTCGCATCACCATCTCGGAATATCCATTCGACACGTTTCCTAACATAGTCCCTTTCTAGTCCGTTAACTGTAGCAGGTGTAATTTTTTTCTTCCATGCAACTCTACTAGCTGTTTCCATTGCTACAGGATTGTAAATAGCTGCTCCATATCATTTATATCTTTTAGATCCACTAACCAGTATATCAGGTATATATAAAAATAATTTTCCTTTCTGTTTCCCCTACTGGTATATATCCACAGCTGCCCCTATTTATTTTTCAATTTATGCAACGTGCTAAGCGACACTACGTGTTCGCGATGCTCCATTAACCTCTGAAGGCAATGAAGAAGCGATGCGAAACGCAATAGAAAACAATCCACATAGCACTTCTTGGGCCATAGCACAGAATCTGTACATAAATCTAAGGCGGTCCTCAATGATGCGCATATTGCACCGTAATAAATATGATCCCTACCACCTACAACTACACCAGAGTTTCCACGAATGGGAACTTTCAAGCGCGAGTGACACATGCACAGTGGCTACAGCAACGGGCAGAAATGGGTGAAGAGTTTTTAGGAAATGTTCTCTTCAGTGATGAAGTCACACTCCACAATAACGGAACCGTTAACCACCGTAATATGCACTACTGGAGTATAGGCAATCCTTACTGGATGAGAGAAGCAGATTCCAGAGCGGATCATCAATCTATGGTGCGAAATATTAGGTGACCAGCTAATTGGACCGCACTGTTTTGAAGGCAACCTCACAGGACCACGGTACCTTGCATTTCTACAAGAAGAATTGCCGTTGTTACCAGAAGATGTGCCACTAGTGAAAAGAACAGGAATGTGGATCCAGCAGCATGGAGCTCCACCACACTGGTCACTGATTGTAAGGAATATCTTACATAGAACATATCCGCAAAAATGGATTGGCCGAGGGGCCCCAATCGGATGGTCCCTTAGATTACATGATCTCACCATACTGGATTTCTTTCTGTGGGGTCGTTTAAAGGAACGGATCAAAGCTCAAGAACCCCAAAGTCCAAATAATCTACTGGCACTCATACATGAATAATGCAGGCAGATTACACCGTGCCTGTTACAGCATGCAAGAAGGTTTTTCCGGCAACATACCCAATTGTGCATTGATGAAGTGGGTCGTAATTTTGAATATTTACTTCGTTGATGAAATCCACACTATTTAACAATTTATTATTCTGTTTACTCGCGAACTTGGCACATTTACAACTCCTTTGTCAGTATAAGAAGTAAAACAGAAGGTTTAAACATTAAACAAAAAGTGTTATATTTAATAGCGTCGACGTGCACCAAAAATAATAAAATCCGGCTACATAACACGATTTACAACACCAGATACGGTACAGATTATTAGGGTAAACTTGATCCATAATTATTACCTGCTGGAAAATCTTGTGTCTTTGGCTCACAGGAGAGACAATAACAAAAGTAAATAACTTAGGATACTAAAATACAGAAACCACACACAAGCAGAAAGGTAAAACTAACCAAAACAATTTTATATAAATATTAGCTTCGAATCTCCGAGGCAAACCTTTGCTTTTCCATACCTTGTCAGTGGCCAGAGCCCACATATTCTGCACCGCTCTTTGGGAGAACATTCCTCTTCCTCCTTGCAAGCACTGTATCTATGAATAGCTGTCCTTTTTAAGCCTTTCGCAGGTCCGTGTTTCTCATTCAGGACTGCAATCGTTAATGTTGGCTGCGTATAGTATCGCATAGAAGGGCAGGGCTACAATAACAGTTTGTTTGCTAAAAGGGTCAATGTTTTCACATTAGACTATAAGTAGGGTATATAGGACAGATCGAACGCAGTTTTGCGTTTATATGGGAAAGGATACGGAAAACGAGGGTATATGCGGCGGTTCACGGAGGAAAATGCGTTTTTATGGGGAAGATAGGGACTACGAGGATCGATTCTAGGCTAGGTAGAGGTTGAAGGAATGAGGATGTGCTTTATATGAGAGATACGGGGAATACGAGGAGAAGTGTTAGACTAGATAGAGTTTGAGATGTGAAATATGCATTTATAGGGGAAAAGATAGGGAAAACGTGAACAGAGGGATGCTGAAGCAGGGGGAATTTTGGCTTTTACGGGAAAGATGGGGAATGCGAAGCGAGGTACTAGACTATTTAGGGTTTGAAGGGCAGAGTATGGCTTTTTATATGAAGAGACGAGGAAAACGAGGGTATATGCTAGGTTGAGAGAACCTTCAAGGAGGAAAAAATGCGTTTATATGGGAGAGATAGGGAAAATGAGGAGAGTTCTGAGGTAGAGCAGGGACTGAAGGAGGGAGAGATATGCTTTATACGACAGAGATAGGGCATACGAGGGGAGGTACTAGTGTAGACAGCGGTTAAGGAGTACGGTATACGTTTATATGAGGAATATATGCAAAACGGGGGCAGATGGTATGATAGACAGAAGCTGGGCCACTTTTGCGTTTATATGGGAAAGGATAGGGAAAACGAGGGTAGATGCGACAGTTCAAAGAGGAAAATGCGTTTATAGGGGAGAGATAGGGAATACCAGGGCTGATGCTAGGCTAGTCAGATGCTAAAGGAGGGAGGGATACGCTTTATACGAGAGAGGTAGGAAAGATGCTATACTAAACAGGACTTGAAGGGTAAAATATGGCGTTTTATATGAGCGAGATAGCGATTCGAGGAGAGGTATTAGGATAGGAGTTTTGAATGATAGAGTAGACGTTTATATGCGAGAGATAGGGAATACGAGGTTCGATGCTAGGCTAGACAGGGTTGAAGTACTGATTGCGTCTTATATGAGAGAGGTACGGTAATATGAGGAGATGTGCTAGGCTAGACAGGAAGGTCTGAATGACAGAGTATACGTTTATATGGAGAGACGTGGAAAACGAAGGTAGGTGCTAGGTTGAGAGAGTCTTCAAAGAGGAAAATGCATTTATATGAGAGCGGTAGAGCATACGAGGAGAGGTGCTAGTCTAGACATGGTTTGAGGAGTAGAGTATACGTTTATATGGGAGAAATGTGGAAAACGGGAGAGATACAAGGATAGACAGGGGTTGAAGGAGGGGGAATGTAGGTTTAAACGGTTATATAGAGAGTAATTCGATTATAAAACTTTTCTCATCCAATGTTACAACACGTTTATAAACTTATTTTCTAAACCTTACAAACTTTATATATGTTAAACAGTAGTGCGCGAGACGGAGAGGGCAAACTGTATATAGGTTTACAGTGAAGTATACGTCCTAACCTATTGCCACCTTGTTTGCTCTGGATCTTCTCATTGTCTATTCATTCCTATCATCATCTAACGTAACCACGTAACAAGATGTAACACAACGTAACATAACAGCATAACATGCTCTGAATTCTTCTTGTGATCATCACATAAAAATGTTACGTGTGAAAATTGTTGCTCAAGTGAAAAACAATATCATTAGGTATTTAAGCAAGACACTTCTGTTTCAGCTATCAAGTTCTATGAAACACTATAGTTTTGTGTTACTCTGCATTTGGTAACCCTCTTTTACTAAAGTGTAGATTGTAGGTTATTGTAAAATAAATTTCTTATTAAGAGGCAAACAGAATAAACAAGTAAAATAATTAAACACAGGGTCATAGGATATTCTGGAGGTGCCAAGTGGGACACCATATAGAACAGTTTGGAAAACACAGGTTTAACATGTTCTCAAACTGTTTATCAGAACTAGGTTTTTCGTCGTGTTTGGTGCGTGGTTCTGAACAGCTTAACTCAAAACAAATTTTGAGTAAATATCAAACCTGTTACTTAAGCTAATCTCGAAATAAAGTGACACGAAGATATACAAGTAACCTCTGAAGGCAATGAAGAAGCTATGCAAAACGCAATAGAAAACAATCCACAAACCACTTCAAGGGCTAGGAGCAGGAGCAGGAGCAAGAACAGGTCGCCCGAGTTTACTCGGGCGGAAGGTTGATCGCCAAGGTACCTATCCGTTTAATTACGGATTTACCCGTGCGATAATATAGATTCAGTCTAATAGCAAGCGTTTTGTGAATGTTTATATTATGATGGCGGTTGCTGGCCCCTCGTGTTGCTGTTGGCTCGGGTCGGGGGTACCGCCTGAGCGGACAAGCGACCAGGCGGTGACCGAGCTCGATGCTGCTTAACTAGACCGGCCGCTTGCTGGGCCGTCAAGTAAGCAGTGCCATCTGGCGGGGCCGGTCTTCAAGGCTGTACATAAATCTAAGTCGGTCCTCAATGATGCGCATATTGCACCGCAATAAATATGATCCCTACCATCTACAACTACACCAGGGTTTCCACGGATAGGAACTTTCAGGCGCGAGTGATACATGCACAGTGGCTATAGCAGCGGGCACAAATGGATGCAGATATTTTAGGAAATGTTCTCGTCAGTGATGAAGTCACATTCCACAATAACGAAACTGTTAACCACCGTAATATGCACTACTGGAGTATAGGCAATCCTTACTGGATGTGAGAAGCAGAATGAGAGCGGATCTTCAATCTATGGTGCGAAATATTAGACGACAAGCTAATTGGACCGCACTGTTTTGAAGGCAACCTCACAGGACCACGGTACCTTGCATTTCTGCAAGAAGAATTGCCGTTGTTACTAGAAGACAGACGCGGAGGCGGATCTGCTTTAATAATAAAACAAGGCATAACTCATGAGCTAGCGTCACAACCTCAACTTCGAACATTAGAAGCAACTAGTATCTACATCACATTAGATAACAATCGCGTATTAGTTATGGCGGCATATGCCCCCCCCAGGTGTACTAAATACAGCGGACCTGGACGCACTCATGCAATTAAACCAGAGAGCAATAATTGCTGGCGATCTAAATGCAAAACACCAAATTTGGGACTGCAATAAAACCAATCCCGATGTTAGGGCTCTCCTTAATCTTGAAAACAACACTGATTACATAATTCATACTCCCACAGAACACACATACATCCCCTTCAGCAGAAATCAACGATCAGAAATGCTGTACATAGCAATAATACGCAACCTGACTCGCAGGATTAACTTACAGGTTAAAAATGAGCTGTCCTCTGATTATTTGCCCGTATTAATAACCCTCGAAGGCTCAGCAGCCCAAGATCCACCAGTTCAGCGCCGCAACTACAACAAAGCGGACTGGGAAACATTTGCGACGATCGTAAACCAAAACCTACCCACAACCCAACTAAACACTACCGAAAACGTAAATGCGGCCGTAATCAAATTCGAACAAGCCATTAAAACTGCAACCACCGCGGCGGTACCGTTATGTAAACCGCGATCAACCCAACCACCACTGCCACAAGACATACACATGCTAGCAGAAGAAAGAAATAGAGCTAGGCGAAAATGGCAGAAATCACAACACATTGCGGATCAAGAATACTTTAGACAACTAAACGCTCTAGTAAGAGAAAGAACAACAAATTTCATTTCTCAGCAATGGCAACACACGCTCGAGAACCTCAACTACGAACGAGACTCTGTGTGGAGAATAGCCCGTTGCTTAACGCGCGACAAAACACAAATCCCACCCCTACACTACAATCAAACAATCTCCTCAACCGACCAGCAAAAAGCGAACATACTAGCCGATGCGCTACAGCAAACGCTAACACCGAACCCCACCCCATCGTGCCCACACTTCACGGTAGAGAAGGAAACTGAAACCGTCAGCTACAAGGAACAGGTTACTCACAACCAACTGCGGAAAACCTGCCCAAGCGAAATCAAATGGCTAATTAGTCACCTCCCAAGACGAAAGGCCCCAGGACCGGACAGCATCCCAACAGCAGTCCTCATGCAACTGCCGGAAGATGCTATAAAATTACTCTCAAAAATATTCAATCAAGTGCTAACAAGCGGACACTTCCCGGACAGGTGGAAACTGGCCACAGTGGCCCACTTTCCCAAAAGGGGAAAAATCTGTCCAACCCGCACAACTACAGACCAATTAGTCTACTGAGCACATTAGGCAAACTTCTCGAAAAAGTAATTCTCAAACGACTCAACACACAGCTAATTAAGCAAAACATCCTAATTCTGGAACAGTTTTGGTTCAGAGCCAAACATTCGACAACACTACAATTAATTAGAGCAACTGAAAACATCACCTATGGTTTCAACATAAACAAATCAACAGGTGCACAAATGCTTGACGTCGAACGAGCATTCGATCGAGTATGGCATGCGGGCCTACTAAAGAAACTCAAAACTATAAACATACACGACTCGCTAATCAAACTTATAGCAAACTACTTAAACAACAGAAAATTCCAATCTAGAGTGAACAATCACCTCTTAACGGAGCGGCCAATCAAAGCAGGAGTCCCACAAGGAAGTCTGCTCGGGCTGACGCTATTTAATATATACATAAACGACATACCGAAAACCGCGAACACAAACTTATACATTTATGCTGACGACACAGCAATAATGACGCAATCCGGCAAAACCGAATTTATACACCGAAGACTACAAAGCGCCCTCAATAATCTTGAGGATTGGCTTACAAAATGGCGCATTAAGGTAAATGCACCAAAAACACAAGCCATCATATTCACAAAGCGTATTAACCACAGATTTCCCAAACACCAGCTACCGCCGCTCACCATATTTGGAGACAACATCGAGTGGAAAGACACGGTAACCTGATTAGGACTAAAAATGGACCAAGGTCTAACGTGGAAAAAGCACATACAGCAGATACGGGGAAAAGCCAATGCCCAACTGCGCAGGCTCTACCCACTCATCAACATTGATTCCCAATTAAATCTAAACATGAGACTCACGCTATATAAAACTTTAATACGACCAATATTCACTTATGCTGCACCAGTATGGCGATATGCCGCCTTAACCTACATCAAAAGATTACAAAGATTTCAAAACAAGATCCTGCGTATGATAGCCAAAGTCCCGTACACAGCACCCATCCGATCTACTTCATGGAGAGCTTAAAATGCACACAGTTGAAGAGTTCGTTAAGAAACTAACATGCGATATGTACGACAAATTACACCGCCATCACAACCCACTAATATCAACATTAGGAACCTACGATACAAAAAATAACAAACACAACAGACCCCTATCACTATTCGATAGAACATTTCCACTGATTACACTGCCGAAATACAACACTTCCTCGAAAATCTCATTCAAACATGACAAAGACACCAACAAAGGACTACTCCCCACTAAACACCCAACATTAATCTTTTATTCTTCTTCTTCCTCGTTTCAGACCAGCACGTTGCAGTGCCCCAAGCCCTCAGCAATCGCTGAGGCGGCCCGGGAGGAGGGGCCTCCCGCTGTGAACGACGTGGGCAGTGAAAGACGGGCCACTGCATTATGGAGTCGTTCACACAGATGACATTGGCGACCATCAGGACAACGAGTACAACGAAGGACCTAGAAAGCCGGATGCTAAGACAAACGCCTGTGCCCCTCCATGACGAACAGGAACCCCTGGGCAGGACAGCACAGGACGCAACATCTCAGTCATTTAATTATGCATAGAATTAGCTCTATATACAACTAACTTAGCAGTAAGTTAAAGTTCAATCGCATGACACGCAGGTACTCCCTGCAAACAACACACAAATTAGACCTTAAGCATAAATTAAGCATATATAACAACATAAGAGACTACGCATATAACCCACTGTTATTGTTCAGGTCTCATGGGCAATACCAGCAAGTAACATTTAACGCGCTCGCATGCAATGCATGCCAGCAAAGTAGCTATTCACTTACTAACCGGGGTGCTATGCGGGACCCGACTAAAGCATGCAAGCATGAATGCACGATCATACACAGCATTACACGATTAACACGGGGTGGGGCTTTTTAGTGGGTATTCCGCTTCCGAGCGGCGAGCCCCACATATCCCCCTATCCATTGCATACCGGCTGGGGGTCAAATGCAATAATGCATTTTTACCCCCACGGAAAAAAAACTAGAAGATGTGCCACTAGTGACAAAGACAGGAATGTGGATCCATCAGCATGGAGCTCCACCACACTGGTCACTGATTGTAAGGAATAACTTACATAGAACATATCCGCAAAAAAGGATTGGTCGAGGGGCCCCAATCGGATGATCCCTTAGATTACATGATCTCACCATACTGGATTTCTTTCTGTGGGGTCGTTTAAAGGAACGGATCAAAGCTCAAGAACCCCAAAGTCCAAATAATCTACTGGCACTCATAAATGAATAATGCAGGCAGATTACACCGTGCATGTTACAGCATGCAAGAAGGTTTCTCCGGCAACATACCCAATTGTGCATTGATGAAGTGGGTCGTAATTTTGAATATTTACTTCGTTGATGAAATCCACGCTCTTTAACAATTTATTATTCTGTTTACTCGTGAACTTGGTACATTTACAACTCCTTTGTCAGTATAAGAACTAAAACATAAAGTTTAAACATTAAACAAAAGTGTTATATTTAATAGCGTCGACGTGCACCAAAACTAATGACATCTGGCTACATAACACGATTTACAACACCAGATACGGTACAGATTATTAGGGTAAACTTGATCCACAATTATTACCTGGTGGAAAATCTTGTGTCTTTGGCTCACAGGAGAGACAATAACAAAAGTAAATAACTTAGGATACTAAAATACAGAAACCACACACAAGGAGAAAGGTAAAACTAACCAAAACAATTTTATATAAATATTAGCTTCGAATCTCCGAGGCTAACCTTTGCTTTTCCATACTTTGTCAGTGGCCAGAGCCCACTTATTCTACACCGCTCTTTGGGAGAACATTCCTCCTCCTCCTTGCAAGCATTGTATCTATGAATAGCTGTCCTTTTTAAGCCTTTCGCAGGTCCGTGTTTCTCATTCAGGACTGTAATTGTTAATGCTGGTTGCGTATAGTACCGAATAGAAGGGCAGGGCTAAAATAAGAGTTTGTTTGCTAAAAGGGTCAATGTTTTCACATTGGACTATATGCTGCGGTTTGCATAGATAGGAATACCTAGGGGCAACTGAGTCACCTGGTATATATGTAATCGATCTCACTTATTATATGTTGTCTACATTCAACATGTGTAATACATCTAGTTGGATTCCTTTGTGCTTCCTCATTATCCCTTGTTGTCCTTGGTCATCTATATTTACTATGACTGCGATATCGCCTTCTTTAGTTATAATTGGGTTTCCATACAGTATGTGTGTAGATTTATAAATACCTTCCAACCATCCTTGTCTAATAATGACGTAAATACTTCAAAGCTTCTGGCATTCGACAAAGTCAATTTTAGTTTCACTTCACCCTTCACATCCACTTGTATGTATACCTGTATCTGGTCTATAGTGCTAAACAAGCTTTTCTCTCAAACTTGCTAAGGGTGGTGTTATTATTAGTACTGGTAGTAGTAGTAGCAGCAGTACTGCTATTAAGGGTGGTGTTACAATTAATACCAGTAGAAGAAGTAGACGTGGTAGTAGTATACCTAAGAATGGTATTATTAGTATTAGTATCTGAGGGAGTACTAGCAGTAACGTTGTAAGGGTGGTGGTAGTTGAAGTATTAGGAGCAGTAATGCTGCTAAGGGTGGTGAAGTTATTAGTATTAATAATAGTACTACTATTATCGGCAGTGGTAGTACTAGTACTAGTGGCACTAATATTTCTCAGGGTGGTGTTAGAATTATTATTAGCATAAGCAGCACTATTGTACCTAAGAGTGCGATTATTATTTTTAGTAGTAGTAGTAGTAGTAGAAGTAGCAGTAGTTGTAGTAGAGTAATGGTAGTAGCAGAAGTATTGTTTTTAAGAGCGGTTTGTTAGTAGTACTAGTATTAGTAGTAGTAGCAGTAATGTCGCTATTCCTAAATGTAGTGTTATGATTATTATTACTAGTAGTACTAATAGTGGTAATGGTAGTAGTAGGAAAATGCTTTTAAGAGTGGCGTTGTTATCAGTATATGTCCCCGCCGTTGAATCTTTGCACTGGACAATCCGTGTGGCTTCGTGCAACGTTGGCTAAATTGTGGTTGCGATGTTGCCAGAGTGGTTAGTAAACAATAACAGCTGATTGTTCTCCATTCTATCGTATGTAAGTCACATACAAAAAGTGTACGTAAGCAGCGAACGTCATTGAATAACTATTTCATATTACTATTATTATTATTATTATTATTATTATTATTATTATTATTATTATTATTATTATCATTATTATTGTTAATTGAAAATAAGTTAGCACATACATTGCAACGTATGTAGAATAAATTATTGCTTTTGACAATATAGAAACAAAATAATGCAAACATGCCTGCTATAATGAGTATAAATAAAACAAATCATAACCTGCGACAACAAAGTTATTTTCACTCCTGCTGTGTTCCAGATGGTTCAGGAATTTTGTCCTCTTTCTCTTGGAGTTTCATTTTCTAGTAAATAACAGTTCTCGTGAATAGTTCAAGAGCTACTGCAGTTCGTTGTACGGCTTTATCAGCAAGTAAAGAGGGATGCCCATGAACTTTTACGTACTCCTGTTGAAAGAATTCCCGGGACCCTCTTAACAGTTCCAATGCCTGACTGTTAAATGGTACATTTCGACGCAAAGGATTTTCACTTCGTGAATCATCACTCCGTGATCGGCGTCGGTTTTGAGATATTATCGCTCTTCAAATCTTGTATAAATAATATGAATGAAATATATATTACTAAGTTTTCGTCATTCCCTCGATTCAATGCACTTCGATATAGGCAAACGTATGTCAAGGAGTGATTTAGTGCACAACTGTGGCTGCTTCAAGATGAGTTCAGGCTTTACTTGCCCTATTTGTGTTCAGAAAACTTGCTGTACAAGTCAAAAACACCAGCATTCATACTCGTGCATGCACTTCCTGTTGAGATACAAGAAGATGTAATTGAATTTAAATGTAATTCGAGTGCTAAACAACGGTTTCAACAAATGCAGCTGGTAGAATTTTGGGCTTAGTTTCCCACCAATTTATCCAAGAGTGGCAAAGGAAGCCCTAGAATTCCTCATGCTGTTGTCATTTACTTAATTATGTGAGACCAGATTCTCGAACTGGCCATCATAAAAACAAAACATGCAGTCGTCTGAATGTGGAGAGTGATCTTAGATGTGCTTTAACCAGTTTGACGCTTAACATTCGAGAGCTTCTTAAAGAAAAAGCATTTAAACAATCTGACATGCTCTGAATTCTTCTTGTGATCATCACATAAAAATGTTACGTGTGAAAATTGTTGCTCAAGTGAAAAACAATATCATAAGGTATTTAAGCAAGACACTTCTGTTTCAGCTATCAAGTTCTATGAAAAACTATATTTTTGTGTTACTCTGCATTTGGTAACCCTCTTTTACTAAAGTGTAGATTGTAGGTTATTGTAAAATAAACTTCTTATTAAGAGGCAAACAGAATAAATAAGTAAAATAATTAAACATAGGGCCATACGATATTCTGGGGGTGCCAAGTGGGGCACCATATAGAACAGTTTGGAAAAAATAGGTTTAGCATGTTCTCAAACTGGTTATCAGAACTAGGTTTTTCGTCGTGTTTGGTGCGTGGTTCTGAACAGCTTAACTCAAAACAAATTTTGAGTAAATATCAAACTGGGTACTTAAGCTAATCTCGAAATAAAGTGACAGGAAGATATACAAGTAACCTCTGAAGGCAATGAAGAAGCTATGCAAAACGCAATAGAAAACAATCCACAAACCACTTCAAGGGCTAGGAGCCAGGAGCAGGAGCAAGAACAGTTCGCCCGAGTTTACTCGGGCGGAAGGTTGATCGCCAAGGTACCTATCCGTTTAATTACGGATTTACCCGTGCGATAATATAGATTCAGTCTAATAGCAAGCGTTTTGTGAATGTTTATATTATGATGGCGGTTGCTGGCCCCTCGTGTTGCTGTTGGCTCGGGTCGGGGGTACCGCCTGAGCGGACAAGCGACCAGGCGGTGACCGAGCTCGATGCTGCTTAACTAGGCCGGCCGCTTGCTGGGCCGTCAAGTAAGCAGTACCATCTGGCGGGGCCGGTCTTCAAGGCTGTACATAAATCTAAGTCGGTCCTCAATGATGCGCATATTGCACCGCAATAAATATGATCCCTACCATCTACAACTACACCAGGGTTTCCACGGATAGGAACTTTCAGGCGCGAGTGATACATGCACAGTGGCTATAGCAGCGGGCACAAATGGATGCAGATATTTTAGGAAATGTTCTCGTCAGTGATGAAGTCACATTCCACAATAACGGAATTGTTAACCACCGTAATATGCACTACTGGAGTATAAACAATCCTTACTTGATGTGAGAAGTAGATTCCAGGGCGGATCATAAATCTATAGTGCGAAATATTAGGGGACCAGCTAATTGGACCGCACTGTTTTGAAGGCAACCTCACAGGACCACGGTACCTTTCATTTCTACAAGAAGAATCGCCGTTGTTACCAGAAGACGTGTCACTAGTGAAAAGAACAGGAATGTGGATCCAGCAGCATGGAGCTCCACCACACTGGTCACTGATTGTAAGGAATATCTTACATAGAACATATCCGCAAAAATGGATTGGCTGAGAGGCCCCAATCGGATGGTGCCTTAGATTACATGATCCCACCATACTGGATTTCTTTCTGTGGGGTCGTTTAAAGGAACGGATCAAAGCTCAAGAACCCCAAAGTCCAAATAATCTACTGGCACTCATACATGAATAATGCAGGCAGATTACACCGTGCCTGTTACAGCATGCAAGAAGGTTTCTCCGGCAACATACCCAATTGTGCATTGATGAAGGGGGTCGTAATTTTGAATATTTACTTCGTTGATGAAATCCACGCTCTTTAACAATTTATTATTATGTTTATTCGTGAACTTGGTACATTTACAACTCCTTTGTCAGTATAAGAAGAAAAACATAAGGTTTAAACATTAAACAAATAGTGTTATATTTAATAGCGTCGACGTGCACCAAAAATAATAAAATCTGGCTACATAACGCGATTTACAACACCAGATACGGTACAGATTATTAGGGTAAACTTGATCCACAATTAGTATCTGGTGGAAAATCTTGTGTCTTTGGCTCACAGGAGAGACAATAACAAAAGTAAATAACTTAGGATACTAAAATACAGAAACTACACACAATGAGAAAAGTAAAACTAACCAAAACAGTTTTATATAAATATTAGCTTCGAATCTCCGAGGCTAACCTTTGCTTTTCCATACTTTGTCAGTGGCCAGAGCCCACTTATTCTACACCGCTCTTTGGGAGAACATTCCTCTACCTCCTTGCAAGCATTGTATCTATGAATAGCTGTCCTTTTTAAGCCTTTCGCAGGTCCGTGTTTCTCATTCAGGACTGTAATTGTTAATGCTGGTTGCGTATAGTACCGAATAGAAGGGCAGGGCTAAAATAAGAGTTTGTTTGCTAAAAGGGTCAATGTTTTCACATTAGACTATATGCTGCGGTTTGCATAGATAGGCATACCTAGGGGCAGCTGAGTCACCTGGTATATATGTAATCGATCTCACATGTTCTATCTTCTGTAGATTCAACTTCTCTAGGTGTAATACATCTAGTTGTGTTCCTTTGAGCTTCCTACTTATCCCTTGTAGTCCTTGGTCATCTGTATTTACTATGACTGCGATGTCGCCTTCTTTAGTTTTAATTGTCTTTCCATACAGTATGTGTATTCTACGAAGTCTGTTTTGGCTTCACTTCTTTTTTTACATCCACTTGTATTGATACGTCTTTCTGGTCTATACTGCTAAACGAGCTGTTCTCACAGACTTGCTAAGGGTGGTGTTATTATTACTACTGGTAGTAGTAGTAGTAGTAGTAGTAGTAGTAGTAGTAGTAGTAGTAGTAGTAGAGGTAGTAGTAATAGCAGTACTGCTGTTAAGGGTGGTGTTACAATTAATACCAATAGTAGTAGTAACAGTAGTAGTAGTATACCTAAGAGTGGTGTGTTAGTATTAGTATCTGAGGGAGTACTAGCAGTAACGTTGTAAGGGTAGTAGAAGTAGTAGGAGCAGTAATGCTGCTAAGGTTGGTGAAGTTATTAGTATTAAAAATAGTACTACTATTAGCAGTAGTGGTAGTAATAGTGCTAGTGGCACTAATGTTCCTAAGTATGGTTTTAGAATTGTTATTAGCATAAGCAGCACTATTATTCCTACGATTGGGGTTATTACTTTTAGTAGTAGTAGTAGTAGTAGTAGTAGTAGCAGTGGTAGTAGTAGTAGTAGTAGTAGTAGTAGTAGTAGTAGTAGTAGTAGTAGTAGTAGTAGTAGTACTGGTCGTAGCAGAAGTAATGTTTATAAGAGCGGTTTTATTAGTAGTGCTAGTAGTAGTAGTAGCAGTAATGTCGCTATTCCTAAGTGTAGTGTTATGATTATTATTACTAGTAGTACTAATAGTGGTAATGGTAGTAGTAGGAGAAATGCTTTTAAGAGTGGTGTTATTATCAGTATATATCCCCGCCGTTGAATCTTTGCACTTGACAATCCGTGTGGCTTCGTGCAACTTTGGCTATATTGTGGTTGCGATTTTGCCAGAGTGGTTATGAAACAATAACAGCTGATTGTTCTCCATTCTATCGTACCTAGGCCACATACAAAAAAGTGTACGTAAGTAGTGAACCTCATTGAATAACTATTTCATATTATTATTATTATTATTGTTGTTGTTGTTGTTAATTGAAAATAAGTCGGCACTAACATTGCAACGTATGTAGAATAAATTATCGCTTTCGACAATATAGAATTAAAATAATACAAACGTGCCTGCTATAATGAGGATATGTAAAACGAATTATAAGCTGCGATTTCAAAGTTATTTTTACTCATGCTGTGTTCCAGATGGTTCAGGAATTTTGTCCTGTTTCTCTTGGAGTTTCATTTCCTTGTAAATAACAGTTCTCGTGATTAGTTCAAGAGCTACTACAGTTCGTTGTGCGGCTTTATCAGCAAGTAAAGAGGGATGCCCATGAACATTCTCGTACTCCTGTTGAAAGAATTCCCGGGACCCTCTTAACAGTTCCAATGCCTGACTGTTAAATGGCACATTTCGACGCAAAGGATTTTCACTTCGTGAATCATCACTCCGTGATCGGCGTCGGTTTTGAGATATTGTCGCTCTTCAAATCTTGTATAAATAATATGAATGAAATATATATAAAAAGTTATATGTATACGAGATGTGTGAGTGTGTGTGAGCGCCCGTATAAACAAACACCAACAGTAACCACACAAAAAATAAGAATGAACAGTATTAGCTTGCAAAGAACAGCTTCGACACATGTACTGGGGATTCGCAAACTAAAATACGTGGTTAGAAATAGCTATATCCGGCAACAGAGCCGCCTCCAGTTCCACTTCCGCTTTGTCTTAGACCACCCGTAATGCTGCATTGTGATTGGTTTTGAAAGGCTAACGGTAAAAGGTTTTCATTTTTTTTTGCAAGAGTGCCAGCTTAATTGCTAGCTGTCAAGTGCAACGTTTCAACGGCGAGGGTATAGTAGTAGTAGCGGTGTGTACAATTAATACAATAATAGTAGTAGTTGTAGTAGTAATAGTAGCATTCGAAATACTGGTATAATTAGTATTACTATCTGAGGTAGTAGTAGCAGTAATGTTGTTAAGGGTAGTGTTGTTATTAGTATTACTACTACTACTTCTAGTAGTAGTAGTTGTGTTAGTTGCAGTAATGTTACTTAGAGTGGTGGCGTTATTACTATTAGTAGTGGTAGTACTGGTACCAGTAGAAGTAGTAGTAGTAGTCGTAGTAGTAGTAGTAGTAGTAGTAGTATGTGGAAAGGTACCGTTTCAGACAGAACCACTTTCAAGGCCAGACAATTTCATAGGGGGGGTCCGTCTCAGATAATTTTATTGTCAAGGTCAGACATTTTTTGTTGAAGGTGAGAATTTTTTCAGGTGTTTTCGTTTGAGACAATTTTTTGTGAAGGCGGGACAATTTTTTAATGAATGTGGGACAGTTTTTGAGATGGTTTGTTTGACACAAAGTTTTTGTTAAGGTGGAACAATTATTTTAGCGAAGGCCAGACGGTTATTTGAGGGGTTCCCTTTGGGAAAACTTTTTTGTTAAGGTTGGACAATTATTTCAGGGTGTTCCGTTTCTGAGAACTTTGCGGTGTACGGGAAGGGGTAGCCACGGGTGGCAGGGGTAGGTGCCCTGCTACGCCCTAGAGGGAAGTGGAACGAAAGTGGAATGTCGAT
Source organism: Deroplatys truncata (assembly GCA_030765065.1). NCBI lineage: Eukaryota > Metazoa > Arthropoda > Insecta > Mantodea > Mantidae > Deroplatys > Deroplatys truncata. Next base: position 333,725,813 of record CM060990.1, read on the forward strand.
GAGTCAGCTTGCTGTAGCGTAGCAAGGTTGAGCAGTGGGGAAAGGAATGGCAAGGGCGGTCATATAGCTTGCGGTAATGAAACAAGGTCGACCAGTCAGTAAGGAAGTGCAAGAACGGCGAAACAGCTTGCGGCAGTGGAACAAGGTCGAACAGTCAGTAAGAAAATGCAAGAAGGTTAAGGAAGGTTGCGGAGGAGGACCAAGGGCGACCAGATTGTAAGGAAGGAGAGAGGCGAGGTGCTATGAGTGACGTGTGCTGTTGCCCCGCCTATAGCGGGCTGGCAACCATGATGCTTGTCCGCGTGACCGCCATGATACTTACCTTTGCTGAAGGAGTGTCGTGCGCTATCCCACCCGTGACGACCTAGCGGCCATTTTCCGTCGTGCTGTTTCTTGGCCTATGACCGTGTGGCCGCCAAGTTACTTACTTTTGCTGGAGGAATGACGTGTTCTGTTCCACCCATGCCTGCCTGGTGGTCATTTTGCGCTTTGCTGTTTATTCGCCAATGACCGTGTTTTGGCCATTTTACTTTTCTTCGCTGTTCCACCTATTGGCGGCCATGATGCTTCTATTTTGAACCGCTTCTGCTGTTAGCGGTGATGTGTCATTTGGTATGTGAGGTAAATAAAAAGAAATGGATTGAGGAATGAAAATAAATGTAAAGGCAAATAAGATTGGAGGTTGCAGTTTTTTTATTTGGTAAAAAGAGTGCATACATGACGTAATGAAATGAACACTTTATGAAAAAATAGCAAGCCGTTTAGATGCCGCCATGCAAGGAGACACTTTCGCTGGTGGATACAGTTTTTACGTTGATTTTCATGGATGGGAGAAAAATTGATTTAGAAAAAGTTAATGGTTACTTGCGAGTAAAAATTATTTTGAACACGGTCGTGCAAGGTGAATAGTCGATCATCGGAAGAATGCATTGAAGCACACTTTTGGTTTCGCAAGAAAAAGAAAAGTGAGGAAAATTGCTATCGATGCTTTCGCTATTTGGAAAGCAAACAGGAGCGATAATGCTAGGATTGACACTTGGTAGGATCATTTCACGATCGATGAACAACGTCCAAGAGGCTTCCCACCCGTTGGGAGATATCTTGGAAGGTACGAACGACAAAACGATGACGGCCGTATCCGAGATGCTGACGTTGATGGTGACGGTTCTGATGCCAACGAATCTCTCCACGGTAGTCGAAGAGATGTAGAATTCCTCTTGGGCGACGAAGGTCCCGGCCTGCGACACCGTTCCGGGTGCATTGAAGTTGATGCATGCCATCAGGTTATTACCTGCAAACATATAAAGAAACAAAAAAGTGAGATGCGAGAAGAATAACTCATGAAAGGGTTCACAGCAGGTTAAATATCGGGTCGAGCGCACTTACCGATGTCCGAGAAATCCGGGGAGCACGCCATGCTTAACATTGGATGGGATCCTCGGTGAATTCGATATTAAAATTTTCGAAATCTCCCTTCTGGAACTCGAACCCTTTGTAGATTATGTAGTAGCTGCCGCGATTGATGTCCTCAATGGCAGCGGTTTCCAGGCAGTTAAAGGCCGAGGGTAGAAAAATTTCCCAGCCGTCAGTGAGCCTGACGACAGTGGTTTCACCGTACTTGGTTTGATGCCTCTTTACACCGATGATGCGATGAGGGATGTGGAGGTCGAGGTCACGCACCCTTCCGATGCCAGCGGTCTGTGCGCACTTGTTGAGCATGAGAAGGAAGCTGTTAGACATATGGGAAGAATGGGTTTAGGAAAAAGAGCGGTCTACAATGAAACTAGGTTTGAAGGTAAGGTTGCTGAACGGTAAAGAGCGTCTTGAGACGAGACTACTCAGCAAACAGGGCTAAGACGGAAGGCTTAAATACGATGACCGGGGACCCAAAGAGTTATTTTAGACGTAAGATGGCTGGCGTTGCCGTTGAAGTGATTGTCGATCTTTGGCCCTGGCTTCTCGACGAGTGCTGCCCAATCTGGAAGAGAGTAAAACTCCACCGACTTCTTTTTCCCACAGATGGCGATGGTGACGCGCACTTCCGGTTCTGCGGTGACGGCGAGGTACTTGGATTCGGCGTTGTTGAGAAAGTGCACAGATGTAGTCCTAAAATATATGAAAACAAATGCACATAAAAAAACGAAGAGCAACAACAAAAACAAATAAAAGTGGAGTAGAGCACCAGTACTTACATGATCGGAGATAAAACGACGAATAACGGGTGCAGGAAATAGGGCTAAATGTTTATAGGTGTAGATAGGGTGGCAAGATTAAGCGTTAGACGAGGAACACCTTGCATGATGACATAGGGTAATGAGGTAGTCGTTGAGGAGGAACCCGAAATTTTAAATTTGGAAAAAAGTAATATGTCGGCAAGTTGCGACATCGGTGGGACAGGAACCCGATGACGTAATGACCGCACGTGGTGGAAGTGTCTGCTTGCAAGCGACGGGTGACGTGGCGCCTATGTGAACCGTAGTAGTTTTGCCAAAAGAGAAGAACGGTGGGTAAGAGAGGCGGTAAACCGTAACTGTCGAAATATTCGCCGTATCCGACCTTGGAGACGAAAATGCATATTCAATACCTTACGGGTTTCGTGTAAGTGTCGGTATTGATCACGATTGCGATTGGGGGTGGTATGAGAAGGGGGTTAGGAATTTGATCGCTGGCGAAGACGCCGACAAACTGGGGATATTTTCGAAGACAGGAGCAAATTTGACGCGCATTCATGTTACGAGCACCGAGCGATTGCTGTCGATTTCGAGATTTCTATCGATTTCCGATAGGAACAAGACACACTGGTTCTGCGAGGATTGAAGCAAACTGCAGTTTTATAGACAGGTTGCCGTGAGTAGTGCCGGAAATGTATTCCTTAACTGCAGACATATTGGAGGTGAGATCGAAACTAAAACGGTGTATCCATTCTGGTACTCGTTTCTGGTGATGGGGAGACCTTCGGGGTGAAAATGTTTGTTTAAGCCGAGAAATAGAGAATGGTACGTTTGCGTAAATTCTCCTGCTGCGAAGTTGACCTGCATGACGCGGGACGGAACGGGACGGTTATTGACGAACAATTGAAGAGCGGCGAGGTCGAAGTGGGAGAAGGATAAGGATTTTTCGTGATATCCTTCGAATACGCCTTATCGGACGTCATGGTTAGAGTGACGCGCCTGGAAATTTTTCCGGGGAGAATGTTGGTAAAGTGAGCGGTGGAATAATCTTTCGAAATGCTTAGCGATTGAAAATCGACGTCCACAAAGGGTTACAACGCGTTAGCCTTGAAGGCCGCTTTGATGAGCCAACTTTACCGTGGCCGAAGGGATATTCTTTTTGAGATACAATTTGACAGAAACGATTTCTGTGTGAGCTTGAAGTGCCGCAATGTCTAAAATGAGATGAAATTGAGATGCCCAGGAAGTTAGCGTGATGGCGAGGTCCACGTTGTTGAGAATGCGCTTTTCCTGGTTAAAGAAACCACTGGGAGGCGGGTCCCATGAGATACGCCATCTTGCTACCTTTCGTGTGATTAAAACGAGATTTGACCCCATCGTTATTGCCAAAGTCAATGCTGCCCGCACTATCATTTTGTCACAGCGATAATTGTAGAGTGGAATTCATGCCAAAGAACGTGTAATTTAGCAGGTTTTCGAGGTAAGATCTGAAAGGGTACCCGTGTTGGGGCATGGATACGTTGACATTGTTTAGGGACACCTAGACGTGGCTAAATAGGGAATTTAGAGAATTGTTAATGAAGGTAACGTTATCTTTGGGTTTGAGAATTTTTCCGGAAGGATCGATGATTTTACGCGCAGCTCTAGTTAAACGTAGGGTAAATCGAAGTAATCGTCGCTATTGGAAGAATACTGAAACCTGATGGGGGTGTTTTGAATGATGGTTTTTTGAGGGTTGAAATAAAATATTTCGTGCCCTTCGATGCTGGTCTGAACGAACTTGGGTTTGAAGATGTCTAGTTCCGAATTGCCGAACAGCGGCGCGCTCATGTCGAAAAAATGTCGATGCTATTTTTCTTGCAACGTTTACTGCGTCTGGCTCTAATCTGATTATCTCTTCTAGGCTTGGGCTTCGTTCGCTTCTTACCCCACCTAGGCTTGGTTTTTGACTACTTCTTTTTACGCCTAACGCTACTTTTTATCTTGACACGTTTGGTTCAGGAACCGATGATGGTGTTGAGCTAAGCCTGAGCCTTTCGCTTTAGATTGGAGCTGGCTTCCCTGAGTCGAGATTTTAGGACCTCTTTCGGTAGTGTGGTCGACGAAGCCATGTCTGCCAAAACATGAGTCCCCATTTTCAAAGCCTCCTTTCCCACCGCTTTGGCACTGCTTTTGAACACAGGAAGCAAAGTTCGAAACAAACCGCCTAGTACGCTAAAAATCACGCTTCCCCTCTTAAACGGTGCACCTCTATAAAGAACGAATTCGCGATCGTCGAACCTACCTCTGGCCTGATCAAGGTAGTAGCGAAAGATGAGTTGATCCTTAGAGTTCATTTCTTGGTCTAAAGGATAGAACGAAAGCAGAAGAAAAACCGTCCGCAAATGGCAAGAGATGTCCAAGATCGTCCCCTAAAACGATGTTCACCACATAAAAAATCTTGCTGAAGTAAGAGAACCTAATTTTGACGAAAAAACGATTTTCCACCGAAACGCGTTTCAATGAATCTTGAGCGTGGTCGATGACGGTGCTATCCACGTCTTGAAGGAAAGTGTTGCCGACAATTACGGAACTACGAGATTGCAGTAGACGAAGACCTCGTAAGGAAATCCCATATACGTATCCACGTTGTATATCGGCAAGGGGATCTGCACGACGTCGTCGTTGAATAAATAACCTAGCATCCTGCCCAAAGATGCGGAAGGAGTCATCGAAGAAATCCATCGCGTCCCGGGACGAACCGAGGCGGCGACGGTAGCCTCTTTGGGTTTCTTTGGCCTTTGAACGTTCAGTTTAGGGGCATCGGAAACATTGGATCCCTCGCTACTCTTGTGACGTTTTGGGTTGGATTTTTCCGGCACCTCTTCCACGTCTTCGCGAACCTGCAGGTGCTTGTGAGGCAACACCGCAAGTCCGACGTTCTCTGACCCCGACGGCAATGGTAATTCGTTCACGGGAGGGACGGTCGCGACGTCCGATTCTGCAGAAGGTGTCGATTGATTTTTGGGAGCGGTAGGGTGCGTTTCGGTGCCCGACTTTTAGACGATGGCTTGCTTTTATCCGGAGGAAAAAAGATCACCTCGCGATTCACAGACACTTTGACATCGGTATATTTAAAGAATTTCTCGACGTCGAGGTCTAAGTATATTCGGTTATTCACCACTTTGTATAACATCTGTGGATACTTGATAATGCCCTTTTTAAAAGCGAGACAAAAATGGGTACTTTTACCGTCTTCGATATAGTAGCCGCTTAACGCACAAATGGGAGAGAGATTGCAAAAGCGAATGGGGTGTCTAGTTTTGGAAAGACACATCTCCCATTGGCCCGTAGGACCACCCTTTCCGGGAGGTGATTAGAGAAGCGCGCCGTGGAGATATCGGGAAATCGTTCCATGGACGCGTTGCTTACCAGCGTCAACGAGAAAGGTTTGCTTCGAATCATAATAGGGAGATTTCGGACGACTTGGCCCACGAATTAAATTTGTTCGGATAGCATTTCCACTTCACCAATACCTCCTTAGTAGCGCTTCGTCTTCCGGAAGCCACGATTTTATCGATTTTGTAAGACGAGGGCAGCGAGACGCGCTGTATTTCGTGAGCGTAAAATAAGCCCTCAATCTCTTCGCCTGCAAAGTAGCGAATTCTGTACACCGTCGGGGAACTTGTGACGGTCCCGGAAACGACGAAAATTTCGTCCGTCCAATTTTGCTCGTAAATTCTGTCGAATGTCATTTTTTCCTTAGAAATGCGAACGTGATCGCCCGCCTTAAATTTTGACTTCGTAATGGCAGTGGGTTTCCAGAGATTGTGGTACACCTACAAGATGTTGCCAGCAGGAACGTCTTTTGGCGGCATTTTAATGGAACGTTGATGGGATGCGTTGTACGATTTTACCAAAATGGCCAATGCGTCCGTATAGGTGTAGGAATTTTTGTGCGTAAAATATCTCCACATTTTTTCCTTTAAGGTTCCGTTAAAGCGCTCCACCACGGCAGCCTTCACCTTATTGTTGGTTGTGTGGTGCGAAATGTTGTGCCTTCGGAGAAACTGGCGAAACTTTGCATTCCTAAATTCCGTGCCCTTATTCGTTCTAAGCATCTTCGGGGAGCGCCTGCTACTAGAAAGAATGGTATGAAATGCTTCGACAAAATGATCGCCAGATTTACCTACCAAGGGTAGAGCCCAAGCGTACTTGGAGACCACGTCGATGACAGCTAAGATGTACCTATACGGCGCGTTATACCTTCTGACGGAATCCATGACGTCCAGATCGGCTTCCCAAAGATCGTCGATGTTCGTCACGTGGTAGTGTTTGGTGGAAAAGCGCTTTCTCGCCGGCTTGTGCAAGGTGTAACTATCTTTCGTTTTGAGTAAATCTTCCACGACGGACCTAGAAAGACCGGTGGCATTGCGAAGGTTATCAGCCGTTCCCAACCCGCATAGTGATCTATTTTATTGTACAGTCACTCTATTACGGAGTCTCCCATTACGATTCCTCCATTGGCCGCATCTTGGATCTTAAACTGTACCCGTAGCGATTGGAAATGTCGGACAGAGAGGACGTTTTTAACCATCTTTCTTGTTTCGAACCCAAAGCATCCGCCAATCACTTGGAATTGGTTTTCGCTTTCATCGTTAGGAAAGAAGAAGAAGCGGCTTCGGGCTCCTTCATTACCGAGAATTGTTTTGCCGGGCTGGCAACGCTCTCTCGACCGGCCGCATTTTTAAAATTTTTTTTTAATTTTTTTATTTTATTTTTTTTTCTTTGAAATGCATGTTAAAGAAGGAGATGTTACAGCATTGTTTTTAAATTAAAGGATTGGGAGTGGTCTTTCGTGGTCTACCGTTTTTACAGCGGAAATCAAACTGCAAAGCTAATACGTTCCATATCCGGGGTTGTCGCCGAAGCTTGTATCGCTCTGACGAAGCCATTTTTGGAATATGAGGAGAGATGGGGATTCTTCGTGCAAACAGTAATGATAGATTTCCAATGTTAACCACTCCTGTGTAATTTCGGTAGCTCCCTTCTGAAAGTCCCAAGTTAATAGGACAGACGTAGTCCGATGTTCCAAACAGCTGCCGATTAAATGACTTATATGTTTCTTGGTCCAATTCCAGATGTCCCTGATACTAACTCAGGTAGTTATTCGATGAATTTGAGTGTCCACACCACCACAACGCTTACACCAAGGTGCCAAAGATAAATCATGTTTATATCGCTTGGACTCTGTGGGTATCAATTCGTTGATGAAGAAATAAAAACAAACCTTCCACTCCAAGGGTATATAGTTTATAAGCAAGTTTTCCATACCCGCTGCCATGGTGAATTAGGGTACTTCCGTTCTATTGCAAGCACTGTCATGGAATCTTTCAGCAACGTGGTATATAAGGTTTTGGTGGTGGGCATACTGAGCTACGTATCTATCACAAGTAGTATTCTTCTATAGTCTGTCAGAACCTGTTTGAATTGTCCGGCAGCCGTCCCAGTCATGTTCATACAAAACTGCACAACTTCTTTGTCACCGTGTCTGCGGAGAGTACACAATATAGAATGGAGCAACAAAACCCGACATTTAATCTGCACATCAATAAGATTCCAACCACCCTCCGTGTTTTCTCTGCGTAATTGGGGTCGGGCTAATTTATAGAGTGATCCTTCCAAACGTAGTAGCCAATCGCTCTTTCTGGTTGCTGGGAATATTGTGGTAACTTCGGTTTCACCTGCGCCACATACCAGATTTTCGCGAGCACAAAGGTGTTAACATGCCAGATTTTTCGCACAAAGTTTAAATTCCGTGTCAACTGCGAGGTCATAAGAGAAATGCACATTGGTACAAGTCGCTTCCAATTCTGCGCTATTAACCCTTCCAGCCTGGAGGTAAAAATAACGCCCAACATCTTCACTGAACTGATACAGGTAAATCGAGCAGTGTCCGTTGGCCAGCTATTCAACGGTAATAGTTGTGACTTGCCATATCAAAGCTCCAGAGGCATCCTGTTATGTCGTTAAGAGCGGCGCCCGTTTGTCAAGATCATCAGCATGAGCAAGAATCAAGGTGACATTGTCAGGATAAGCCAAAATTCTTTCACAATAGAACGGATTATTGGAATGAGAAAGTAATGTCGCCATGCCTCTAATCAGCGGTTCCACGCACAAAGTATACAGCATCATAGAGAGGGGACATCCCTGCCGTATCGACTGTGCTATAAGTACCGGTCGCGTAAGAAAGCCATTAATTTGAACTCTGGAGTGCGCATCTCGATAAAGAAATTGTAAAAGGCTTTGAAATGGCTGTCAAAATCCAAAACTCTTCAAAACACCACATAGAAAATCGTGGTTGATCCTAACAAAGGCGACCGTGAAATCTAAAGCCAAAAAGGCTGCCACCATGTTGGGATTGCGTTCACCAGCGATAATGACATCTCGTAACTTCATGAGAATATGTGTGATCTTCCTCTCCGGTATACCGCACGTTTGATCAGGTCCAATGATGTCAGGCAGATAGGTCTTCAACCTGTTAGCCAAGATCTTTGTGAACAACTTGTAATCTGCATTCAAAAGCGTAATAGGCCGAAACGATTTTAGTTCCGTTGTAACCGTCTGTTTAGGGATCAACACAATGATACCTTCATTAAACCCCATTAAGGTGCGTGTATGACGCTATACCTCCAACATGACGCCGAGTAGGATATCTTTAAGGATCCTCCAGTTGGCTTTGTAAAACCGATAATTGAGTCCATCAGGTCCAGGCGCCGAGTCCAGACTGGCTGAGACTTAAGCAGCCCACAATTCCTCAGACGTAATCTCCTGATTTTAGACGGTATTGGCATCTGGGAATATCTGTTGTGTTATATGACGATAAACATCTTGCTGCGCAGAGACATCAACTTGAACTGCTCCGAATTTATCCGAAAAGTGTTGATAGGCCTCTTGAAGTATGTTGTGCGTTGTTGCTAAGAAATACCCTGTGGAAGCGCGTAAGTTGCAGATGTATTTCCGCTCACCACGACGTTTTTCAGACGCTAGATGAAAAAGCGAGATTTTCTCTTCTCGTACTACAGAAGGGTCGCCGGAACGCAGTTGTGCACCGTGATAAAGCTCCTCCTGAAGACAACACATTCTCCTTTTTATTGCAGAAAAGTGACTGGTCACGTCCTCTACATGGCGTTGTAGGTCATATAAGTGATTTAACAAATCGTAATAATAGTGCAACAGTTGCCGTCTGTTCATTGAATTTGCTTCCCTTCCCCTTTGTAAAAGCTGCGTATAGCCGGTTTAAAAGTATATAACCAGTGAATCAGTTTATTGGGGGTTTGACGTTGAGCTGTTTTTGCCCATCTCTCCCACATATAAGAGAACGTCTCGGAAATTACTGGATCTTGAAGCAGCGTATTGTTAAGTTTCCAAACGCCCCTCCCCGTCGTGGGTCTCTTCGCAGTGTGAGGTATTTTCATGACCAAGAAATGGTGATCACTAAAGGGTACCAGATGAACTTGCATGGTCCGTACCATCTGCCGCATCAATTTACTCACATAAAATCGATCTATGCTCGAAGCACTATTATAACGATGAAACGTATATTCAACCAAATTGGCATACAAGTGTTCCCATGCGTCCCATAATTCCAAGGCTTGGCACACTCGGTCTAAAGCAGGTGACGGAAAATATTGGCCTGTCTGGTCATTAGCACTAATGACACAATTAAAGTCCCCACCTAGAAGTAGTTTATCGTATTTATGACGCAAAAGGAATGGCAGTTCCAAGGTGAGGTAACCTTCGCGTTCTTTCCTTCTGTTCGACCCCGAGGGTAAATATAGATTCACCAGAAGAATATTGCTGTCCTCCAATAATACGGATGTAATCCTACCTTTCACATGCCTCTCCACTAATCGAATACCATAAGACGAGCGGTAAACAATCGCTGTACCGCGCTGGGAATCCCCTACATTGGAAATGTAATTATATTGCGGTCCAAAGAAATCTAGCTTGTGTTCATTATTCTCCTGCAAAAACGAATATCAATGCCATTATCGTATACAAAATCTCTTAAAAAACGTTTGCTTGCCTCTACACCTGAGACAATTCACGTTCACGGTCGCAAAGATTTGAGGTATCAGCACCATATAAACGAGGAGGATTACTTATTCACCGGCTTACTTGGTTTTTTGGACTGCCTTGTTGGTGACGACGCACTCTTTTTGCGTTTTTTTAAATCGAGGATCACGTTGGCTAACTATAGCCCCATACACAGATGGCGCAGTAGTGACGGTATTCTCAGCTAACGAGTCATCTATCCGCACATCATCCGCCATGGAAGAAGTACCTGCTGATGCAACCTCTTCCGGCACGCTGACACCTGTTTCTGCCGACTCCACCACTTCCCTTACTGAAAACGTGTCCTTGCAAGTCGCACTAGTCTCCCCCGCCTCTAAGACAGTTCCCATATTGTTGTCGTCGGACCAAGGTTGGCCATCTACGACGACTGCTTCGCTTAGGCTTTCCTGCAAATTACAAGAACTGTCGTGAGCGACACCTGTGATGCCATCATTCTTCGCATGGTCTTCAAAAGTGACATCGCGGCTATACTGCCGGTCAGCCACTGTCTCCACATTAAGCAACTGTTGTCCAGAGTCGGTTCCTGCCGCCGCTACCTGTTCTGGTAACGGCACCTATTGTTTTGGAAGCGTACCAGCAACCAATTTCGCCCAAGTGGGCGTATCCTTTTCAGCATTTGGCATTCGCGGCATTCGTATCCTGGGGCACTGATAACGCAGATGACTGGCCGTATGGCATATGGCACACGCAATAGGTTGGTCGGTGTAACTCATCAAAGCAGAATAACCCCGACATTCAGAAACGATAGTATATGTTTTTTCAATAACATATGTACAGTACGCACTCCGTTTGGTGACTTTGTAGCGATAAGAGGGATTCCAAATATCGTCACTCACCTGCAGCACAGTGCCATAAACTACTAATGCCATATTTATCTTCCGGTTTGAAAAACTCAATGGCAAATTATATACTTTGAGTACCCGTCTTCCAAAACCGGCTACATCTAGTATCAACTTGGTCCGTTGTCCATTTGACAATACAAAACTAAGATCTCCGTTTGACTATTTCAAAACCTCCTCCTCAATGTTTGACGTTTTGCATTTAATGAAGATTTGTCTAGTAATACCATTAACTTGTAATCCGGTGACATCATGCTCTTCCAATTTTAGGGTATCAAATATCCATTCATGTGTCTCATAAGCCTACGGTCGAATGATATCTCGTTCCATAAAACTAAAAACCAGAGTTGCAGACGACAATCCATGTCCAAGTATGCCTTACACGTATATATACGGCTACGAAAACACAGACGAGGCTATGAATATTATAGCAAACTAGACCTAGGAACGGCGTAGAGTAATATGTAAACACACCGATCGGTTTAACTGCTAGCCACACACGCACACAAAGAGCAACCTCTCGGCACGCCAGCTACTGCGCGACTGAAAAAATCCATCGCCCTCCGCCGGGTTTGAACCCGCGGCCTTGGGAACTAGAGGCTAGCACGAAACCACTAGACCATGGAGGACGACAATCCTCGTCGGCTTCCGAAGCTTGTGATGTCGGCCTTAGCGTCGACAGAGGATCGTAATAGTTGCCTGACTTATGTTTCAAAATGTTACACTTTTCTTCGGGCGACATTACCGCATTTATGAATCTCAAGATATCGTCGGAGATGTGCGTGATGGCTTTATCGATGACGTGCAACCTCTTGGTGCTCTCGGGTCTGGAGCGATACATCTCGATCTGCTAAATGTTTACACGAACTAGGAAACGATGGCGCTAGCGATGGAACCCAGAACGGGAAGTAGAAACGCCGGTAAAAATCCGCCTTTTTGAAGGATAATCTTTCACTTTTTGTTTAGCGACACTTTCTTATTAACTAGACGTCTCCAGCACGCTTTGTGTCTTTTTAAACGCTTTCTAGTGCTGGAAGAAAGGGCACCCTTCCCTTGCACACGTTCCATATGCATTCCGAAATGGCCTCGATGGTTTCCGGTTTGCCTTTTTTAAGAGCTTTTTGCTCAACTTTGATCTAACCTTGCTGAGAGTGTTGAGGTTGTCGGATTGCCCGGAAAACATAGAAGATGGTACCTCACGTATTTTTGCTTCCATAGTGAACCACCAGTCGCCAAGCATCGCCATATGTATACCTGCACGAAGCGGTATGTCATTCCTCCGGGCAAAACGCCGGTTCTGTAGCGAAAGCCGTCGGGCGTGTACGGCTTGCAGTCTAAGACCAAGTACACGTGCGGTCTTTGAGTAGCCGCTTGGAAGGCTTGCGATAGAAATTTAGAGTTCCATCTGCTGGAACAATCTCTCGATCTGCAACGTATCCCTGTTATTTTTAAAGACGACGATGTAGTTGGCGTTGAGAGAGATCGTGCAAAACTTCTTACCCTGAGGAAACACGTTTTGCAAGATGTAAATGACTCCGAAGTTCCGATGGTGGAAATCCTTAGTGAAAAAGTTAGCCATGTCTGTGGAATTTGCTTCCAGCATCATATCGTCAATCATGAGCATATTCTCCTCCCTAATGAAATCTAACGGTGGCACGCCCGCGTAAAAGTACGTGTTGAATGTGCAGTGGTGAAACCATTTCACAAATTAGGCGGATATTCCTGCAAGTGGCACCGAAAGTGCGCTTGATGGGTTTATCGAACATAAGGTTCGCGTTGGCAAGAAGGCGTTTCACGAAGGTAGATTTTCCGCAACGGGATGGCCCGGCCACCTGCATCGTGCTGGGAAATGTAAGTTTCGGAACCTCTTCGCCTGCGGTTGCCGGGGGTGCATCGAGCGCTTTCTGCATATTCACGTCTCCTCGTGCGTTGTACCGCTTAAACCTTTCCCTGTCCGCCACCACTTCCTACAGTGATACATCTTGCATGTTTATTGCCCTTCCAGGATTCACGAGCTTAAACATTTCACTGTCGGGCACCACTTTTCCCAACGACGCATCCCGTAAGTTTACCATCCTGGCGGTCTATGCCTGTTTCAACTTACCGCTGTCGTGCACCATTTCTTCCCCCATGTCCACCATCCTGTCGGGGTGAACCGGCTTAGAATTACCCCCATCGTGCACCACTTTGCCTAGCGAAACATTTTATGCCACTACAGGTTGAACCCGCTCGTGAGGTGCCGATGCATCGGAAAGCAACCTGCACCACGCATCCACGTTTATGTGTAAAACTCCCACTGGCACCTTGTGGCCAGCGATGGCCTCTCCTGCATTGAAAAGCAATTCGCGCCACGATGCAAGATGTTGATCCAGCACTCTTTGCCTAAGCTGCGTAGGACGCGTGACGGTGCCGCACTTTATTTTTTTTTCAAAATGCCAACCATCTTTGCAAAGCTACCCCTCCTTCCCACTTGTTTTGGCGGTCACAAGTGCTTCAAGAAACGATCTCCGGGAGCGGATTTTACCCTTTTAGGAATCTCAGGTTCCTGGTCTTTCCGCTCTATTTTGTGAAACATGAATAAAAGGGGCTTCGTCGCTACGGTGGCTTTTATACCCGTACGGGTAGGAATCCAAATCGTGCTGCAAAATGCGCTTGTTAACCTCCATTGGAAACGTTTTGCTATACGTGACGGTGGTGAGCTTCAACAACGTTTTTCTGCTTATTTGACTTCCCTTCAAGGTATCCGTTTTAAGATGATCGTTCAATACCATGTCGCGCAACACGTAGGGTTGATGGTTCTAAGGTTACCCGAATTGAGCTTCATATCCTTGATTTTGCACACCACTGAAACTTGATCGTCGCCGTCGCAATTCACTTCGAAACAGCAACTCTTGGGACCGATGGAAGCAAATCTACATATGTAGGCATGCGCGCCAAATTTTTCCAGCTCGTCGGTCATGTCCCCCAAAAATGCGCTAGTGGGCGGAATCCACTCCCCTGGTTTCTAGGTCGCTATGACGGAATCCGTGTCGAAGTACCAAACGCGGTCCCCGAGTTTGTCGAGATAGGAATACAGCTCCAAGCGAGCGTGCGCTGTGGTGTAGGCCGCAATGACTACGTTTGTCGTTTGTGGTGGGGGTTATTTTGGGGGCGCATTCGTCGTACTCCCACGCCACGTACATGACTTGATCGGAAACGGGCATGTACGAATGAATCTTGATCTCAGAGTGATTTAGCAATTCGATTACACTAGAGTAATCTTTAACGACTTCGCACGAGGGTAGGTTATCGCGCTGACCGTAAGTGCCCCAAAAGGAATTAAGCATCAATTTAGATATTTCCCGCTTACCAAGATTCGCCTGAATGCTTTCGGGATCCAATAGAAAGCCCTCCCTTTTCAAGAAATCGTCGACGTAGCGCTTTTTCGCCTCCTACGTGGTACAGTACTTAGGCCAGCCCGACGCCTCCGTGTTCATCTTTAAAGAGAAATTCACGTAATCCTCCAACAACCCTTTTTTCCAGCGTTTCGATCATAGCGAATCATAGCGTACTCCCAAATCTCGTTCACCTTCAAGACGGCCGCCTTCACTTCGTCTATCAAACAAGTACCCATTAAACATCGATCGTGCTCCTTGTGCTCGCATTCTTCGCTCTATTCCGTTACCGCACACGTGCGACATAATGGAAACATCAACTGGCCAGTGATTTTCGAGGGTATAACGGGGTGGCAGAAATCCGGACAGGGCAAAATCGTGCACTTGACTAATCCTTCGATGCACTCCAGGTTGGGGAAGCGGTCCACGTGTATCCTGGGGTGTCCGACCGGGTAAGCCCTGGACTTGTTCACATACGGGTAAAGAATGCAAACGTCGTAAAAACCATTTCTCGTCGCCCTTTGCTTCACGGTACATCTTAGTGCAATTCGTGGGTCCGCCAAGAAAGGCTTCCCTAGGATTCAAAGTTTCGGGAAATTCCGCCTCGCGAGGTTTCGCGAAGAGAGCAAGCAGGGCATCATTTTTCATCATGCTTCTAAATGAACACTCCCATATATCGACAACCTCGTATCCCGCATCCTGAATTGTTTTGGTGTTCCTCTCTATGGTCTCGTACCGCGAGGCCATGTTTTGCCGCCGGTGTCGTATATCGCGGAATGTCTGTTAGGAAAGCGCTTGTGACATCCGTGGTAGAAACATCCGTGAAAAAAGTAGACCTTTTTATCTCCGTCGTACCCGTCCACTTTAAAGCCTACGATTTTAATTTCCCTGCCTCTACAGACATACTGAATGACAGCGTTTTGCAAATTCACCAACCACGATATCCAGAGACATGCGATGCGCGACTGAGCGTCGGCCAATCGCTAATCTCCGTGAGGAATGACGGGAATGACGTTTTTCGGCATGAATCCTTTTCTGTAAACGTTCATGCAGGCGCTTGCTATGGTGACGGACTCCCTAAAGGGATCGATGCCGTTGTCTTCGATAAACGTTTTTCGAAATTTAGAAACGGCCACGCTCAGCAGGCGAACGTCCGTCTTGCAATACGCCGTCATCTCCTCCTTCAGGCGAAACACGTATCCCGAAGAGACCTTTTCCCTATTCCACAATTCGAAAGCTTCGCGTTCGGCCGCGCCCATTCCGTCTGGACAAAAATACTTTTGCTCCGGCACGGGCCCCAAGTAGCCTCGGTTTTTCTCCGTACTGAACAAATAGGGGAAATATCCTTTGCATTCGCGCATTGCGAAAGCGCGATAGCGGCATGGGAATGAAGTTGAGAGAGTCTAGAAACGTCGCATTTCCGTACTTTATTTTATAAATTTGCGTCCCATTCATGGCGAGTTCTGGATTCCATTTTAAAGTATCCACCATGTACCTCAGAAGAAACTGACCGTCGTACCTTCTCAAATTATGAGCCATGATGGTTACGTCCCAAGTTTTAAACCTCGGGTGGGCGGCGTGTTCCAATACTTGTTTCACGCAATCCCTATCGTACACCCAATCTTTCCCTCCACATTGGTGACAATACGCATGGTTGCGTTCGTCGATGCACGACGAGGACGCTTGATACAGCACACATAGTTTAGGCACGTGTTCCGTAACTCTCTCGCCTTCGCGATACGGCGTGTTCTTAGTGCATTCGAAATCGATAAAAATGAAAAAGAATGGCCTTTTCTTAAACTTGGGGTGACGTAGGTCTGTATGAAACACATGTGGTTTACATCCATGGGCTTTTTACAGTTTATACAATATTTTTCCCCGCAACGGTGAAGCACCTTCCTATACTTGGTGTTGTATAGCTTGTTGCACAAAAATCAAACATTCTCCATGTCGCATACGGACTCGGTCTTGGCATAAACCCCACCCTTCTTCAGATGCTGTTCGTAGCATTCCCGTCCATTACAGTCCCTATAACGTCTCCCGCACTGCAGGAACGCATCGAAGTGGCCGTGAGGTTCGCAGTGACACTTGGTGCACTTCTTATCGCACTTGTGTTTCTCCCTCCTGGTAGAAAAGGGAGTATCGTATTGCCGGCAATAGGTTTTGCATCTAAAACATGTGTGCAGGTTGACGATGGCATTAAATTGCCTCTCGTGATGGAGCAGATCGATGTGTTTGTTGTAGGTGCCAGCGGAGTTATACAGAAAACTCCTACCGGTGTGATGGCCAAACAACGTGAATCGCTACTCTTTTAATTCATTTTCGGATGCTTTGACATCTTCCAGCGAGAATGCCGAATCTTGGTTCTCTATGCCGTTGCACACGTGTAACGCCGATTGCTTCTGTTTGCCTCACCGAGAGGTACTGCTTATCCCATTCAGCCTTAGCTTTGCACACCGCTATGGTCCTCGGCAGGCACAGGCGGTCCGTGTTTTGAACGCGGATGATGCCTTTGTTCCCCTCACACAAGGCGCACGGTTTAAAGCACGAACCCGCCACCTGTTTCGTCCAAACGCAAGTGATCTTCACAGGCCCGCTAGTCAAAAACGCCTCGTTATCTGCATGACTCGTTCTATGGAATGCATGATCACCTCGGAATTCACTTGATCGAATTTTCAAACGCTAATGCTAAACGCTTTATCGGGTTTTCCCATATTTGAAATGGACATGCCTATCAATCCCGGGGAGTTTTCCGGTAAGTTTTCGTTCGCAAACTTTAACACTTCCTCAAACATGTTGTGCACCCACCCGCGCGGATCGGCATTTTGGGGCATGGGTCTCACCACGATGTCCGTTTCGGAATACCCCAAAAACAACTTCCTCACCGTTCTCTGCCTATGCTGCATAGTATCGAAAAGAGGTTCGATACTTACCGCTAAACCGCCATCGTCGTCGTCATAAGATATAGCATCCCCAGGAACGGTGATATCGTGCTCGTCGGTAAAGTAAGCAGATAGATCGTGTTCGTCATGTTCGAATTATCCCCACTACCACGGCACTTGCCTTTTTAAAGAAAAAACACACATATAGACACCAGCGATCACTGTTGCATTACATTTTTTCTCTTACCCATCGCTCTGCGTCCGCTATCAGTCGATATCAGTGCTCCGGCTCACTGCTAAATAGACCGTCGCCTCACGTTCAGCAAGCGTGTTGCTCTAGCCCTGAAACTCGACTGTTACTTTCATTTTTTTAAAAAAACGAGCAATGCGCTACGTTGCCTTATTGCATACAATTAACTGCCTTGCCAAGAACGCTCTTCTGCTTCCGCGTTCACACGATCGTCCCCATCGTGACCGTGTATTCTTCTGCGTTGGCACGACCATCGATCGTGGCCATCGTGCCGGTGTCTTCTACCGCGTTGTCACGACCATCGTGAACGTGTCTTCTACCGCCTTCACACGACTCACCATCTTGACCATTTCTTTTCGCGCACTACGAACCGCGTCACTAGAATCGTTTCATATTTTGCGTGAGTCACGACTGTCGAAGAAGACATGTTTTCCTCCTTAAGTAAACTCTTGAGCTTGCCAAAAATGGAACGCTTAACTTCTTCGCTCAACAACCTTCGTGAGAGCGCGCGCTTTCGTCTTTTCGTGCTCGTGACCATCGTGCCCGTCTTCTGTCTTATGTCACTCGACGAACCGTCTCGCTAGAGTCGCTTATGTTTTTTCGTGAGTCACGACCGAGGAGAAAGTCATGGTTTTCTCCTTTAGGTAAAACCATGCGCTTGCCAAAAATGGAACGCTTAACGAGGAACGTGACACCTCGCGCTTCCATTTTTTAAATGAATAAATACAGTCCACTTTTTCCATGCATCCATTACATTAGTGTTCAGCTGAACGAAGGTGTGTGTGTGAACCGAAGTATTGCTGTAAGTACAAAAACTTTGCTCATGGTTTCAAACGCTTTTTTTTGCTTTGGGTGAACCAACGCCATTGGCACGAAACAAGTGGTTTCCTATTGTTCTTTTGTTTCTTTCTTCTACAGCTTTTTGTCAAACTACGCATCTGTTTTATGCCATCCTCTTCAAGTTTTTATGCTTTTGGGAGCCATTTGGTTTCGAGGGATTGTGGTAAGTGCAAAAGCCTTTTCTCATGAATTCAAGCGACATTGGCACGAAACAAATGGTTTCCTATCGTTCTTTTTTATTTTCTTCTAAAGTTGAGAATCTATGCATATTTTTTCTGCCATTGTGTCCGGGTTTTGTGGATAGTGGGAACCATTAGTTTGTCTCAGTCAAACTCGCACAGGTAGTGATTCATTTTTTCGATACCTTTTTCAAGTTTCAAGTATCATAAATTTGTTGTTTTAAATATACCCTCACTTACGCCATATTCGTTTTCTCCCCTCTGTGTGCGAGCTTCGCCATCCGGTGAAAAAAGCTTTCGCATCCTGCATTGCCGAACCTCGCATCTATCCAGGTGTGCCGCTGCCGCCGTCTATTTACTGTGGTGCAACTTCATTGTAAGCATTTCAAAATAATTTTGCAAATAGTTTAAATTAAGAAAGGTACTCCATGCCTCTTTGGTGTTGCATTTTTATTGCATGCCAATTTGCTCGCGCTTTACAGATGAATGTGTCGAATGTGACGTTCGAGGCAGAAGAGTCTTTTCCTTGTTCCAGCGTTACATGTCCTTTATGTGAATCCTCGATATGTGCTGGCAATGCTTTCAAACCCATGATTACCGGTAAACCTACTGAAAGTCGCATTTTCCCATGAACCGATATAATTTCCAATTTTTATTTTCATAAGTTTAAATATTACGTCGACTGCGGGTTCCTGCAACCCGGTTTTTACTACATTAACAACACTTGCCGGAATGTAAATTTCCGTTACAATTTTGCATCAAAGACACAATAAAACACCCATCGATTTACACTTTCCCTTGTGGAAGCGAAACGTTAAAGGTTTTAGATTACCTTGCTTCTCGAGCGAATACCACCCTCTCGACGACATATTTGCTCTTTACAAATTGCATTCTATTCCTTGTTTATCGAACGAGCTAATGAATTATTTTTAGATCATTTTGCGGTCGTGGTGATCAGTCCGATAATGTTTTGTTCACTACAAGGTGTCCCTTTTGGTTTTATCACTCGCAAACTAAAGCCCGCGATGTTGCGGTACTTTATTGAAATTGGCACCCTATTTGAGATACGACATCCTGAAATGGTACGATGACCATTGCGACGGCATCGTCCGGCTGCATCTAAAGTAATTTTTTTAAAAACATCTGTTCTTGTCGTTGCAGCGATTTCCTTTTTTCTTTTGGATGTCCAAAAGCGATCAACACGCTGGCCCCTGTTATACATTCAAGTGCCATAAGTGCTACGTAACGTTTTGCATTGCTCAAAAACCCATGAATTCTCCTTCCTCAATATGTCCCGAATGCGGGGTATCTGCCGGGTACGATATGCAATACGCACATTATTCAATGTACAACTGCAGAAGAAAACATTGCCCGCATTTTCCGGCTCGTTTATGTGCTTGGTTATTTTATGTATCTACAAAAACACGGATGGATCCATTTCTTTTCGTTTTGTCGTAAAAGTTTGTGTTAAGGTTTTTTCTCTCCAACCCTGTTGCTATGTTTGTTTTCCTTTTTCCTTTTAGATACCCGTCCTCTGCAATGATCTCGTCGGCCCCTGCCATGCGACAGAGTTCCATAACTGTTATGTTTTATTTTGCAGCGTGCGCCCTTCTTTAAGCTCTACTCACTTGTTTTGTTCAAAGTTTGGGGAAACTACAGGTCGCGTCGTTAAAGTCCGCGATCTTACCCTCACGCATTGTATGAGGGTGAAATGCCCTAGGTGCCGTGCATCGTTATGCGGATGTTTTCACTATGTCGCTCTCGCCCGCAGCTGGGATAACTTCTGTCCTTTCGCAGCGGTTAGCCTTCGCGATCCATTTTGGCATAAGGTAATTTTTTCTGTTTTTCATCTTTGAGATGCCTTCCATCGATGCCAGAATCGCACCCTGCTAAGCGCTAGAATGTCACCGTTGCAACATCATCTTTTGCATGGCACAAAATGCTGTCAGACCGTATACTCCTTCCGGCCTTTGTCCAAATTGCTTTGAGCACATCTAATGCAATATGTACACCGCGCACCACGCGGCGACCAATTGTGCGAGAGTGCATTGTTCGCATTGTAACGCGTCTCTGTGCAGTTTCCTGTCCTTTCTATCGCACTCCCTAGGTTGGAATTTTCTCTGTCCGTATTGCAATCTAAATTTATCGTAAGTTTTATTCATTTCCTACAGATCATGGCACTCGGCGATTCCCCCCGTCTCCCCTTTTCTGCCCATCCCTCCCTGTTTCCGGAAACTTCTAAATTCACTGCATTCTCCCGCCACTTTCCCACCTTTTCGCTATTGCAGTCTTATTCCCCAGTTTCGTTTTCCTCCTTCTGGAGCATTTTAATTAACATTTATTCCTATTTCGTCGAAGACGACGTATGCACCGTCATTTCGGGTGATTTTTGCACGCTGCTGGAGCACCAATACCTATTTTACACATCGTAATTTCAAATCTCAAAATTTCCTCCAATGCAAATTTTTAATCAAATTTTTCATCGTCGATGGCAAAGACGATTCGTACGTCGATACTCACTCTTCCTTCGTCCAGCGTCTCCTTTACATTCGTCTTTGACACACTGTTGCTCTCGTACGTGTGCGTGTCGTGGTTAGTGAAATGCCCCCGTGTGGCACCCTTTTTAATTAACACCGTGTTCGTGACATTGTGTATCTGCGAAGATGTTCCCCATTCTCTCGCATGGTGGGATCTTTTGGTTTCCATTAACATGTATTTCAACCAACCCTTGCAAAAGTTTAGGGTCGTGTGTCTACCCGATGTGCGTGGCAGATTCAGAATTCACTTCTTCCACGATTCTCGAGCCCTATGCTTCCCTTCCAACATTTACGTCTATATAATTTCTTGCCATTACCTCAAGCAAGATTACCGCGGCTGCCCGTGAATCATCTGCAATCCCTCACCCGCTTCCCTCAAATCTCTGGTTTTCGAATCCGCTATAGCCTCTTTTGAACATTTCTAGATTTCCTACCATCCTTCATATTCGGCAGTCGCACCATGGCCTACGAGTAGCAGCAGCACCAGCAGAAGCAGCAACAAAGGGTTCCGAAAACAACCTCCACCTTCAACGCAAGTTGGACAGGCTGCTGAAACCTGCGAGGCTTCCGCATCTGCACCCCCTGGAGGCAAGTGCAGGATTTCGAAAGCTTTTACATCATGTACGCGTCCAGGGAGGCCTACATCTCTCACTTGGAAACCAAAGTTGCTAGGCTAACCGGTATGTTGTAAGAAACACAGGAAAAGAATGCAGAATCTAAATTAATGTTGGAAAGCGAAGTGGAACGATTCAGAAAATCGTACCTTAAGATGAAAAATAAGTGGAAGGCGGTAAGCAAAAGGAAAGAGATGATGACGCTCAAACCCGTCACTAGAAACATAACTGTTTCTTTTGCGCCGACCCCTTAATTTCATTAGAATGCATTCCAAAAGAATATCTCAATTAAATTTAACACCTTAATATGTAAATTAAATAATAATTAAAACTTTTTATAAGCTAAAACTGCTCTTATTGAAAGGGCATAATGGAAGGTCATAACACACAAAATAAAACAAGAAAAAACTTAATGTGAATTGCGTTTTTTTTAAAAAAAACATTTTTGTAAGTATAATGGAAAAACGATGTGAGAATTCAAAAAGGTGTGTCAAAATCTTCAATGTGTTGGGCAACACATTGGCATATCTGCCTTTTTTTCGATATCAGAACAATTATGAACGTTCTTCTTTTCCAAATAATTAAGGAAAAAAGTTGTTAAAATGTGCTAATTCTGAAAAAAAAAGCAATTCAAATTTACGTTAAGGTTCTAGTCCATGCATTGACGTATGGCATTCTTTTTTCGTTTCCGTCAATTTTTCTATACAATGTTCCACTTCGTTTTCTATACGCGTTTAAATTGTGTTTTTCATTATCTTTTTTTTCAACAAAGACAATACATCCCATTACCAGTTATCCTAACACACATTCACACACTTATTCAAGCTAAATGTATTTGCAACAAAATGAAGCACACAAAACACCTGTTTGTATGAATAAAATTCTGTTCTAAATTTACCTAAATTAGTAAATCATATTTTTACTCACCTTATTTTGTAATGTATTACAAATCTACTTCCTCCTCCTCCTTTTCCAATCCACCGTCTTCATTCGTTATGTCGTAAGATTCGGCGCTGTTTGGGTATTCCGCCTCTCCATTGCTCCCACTGCAAGCTTTTCCTAGTTTCGTTATCAGCATCTTCCAGCATCTTTCCCACGTTCAACTTTATCTTTCCCACCAAATGGAGCTGACTCGCCACATTTCCCTTTTTTAAATTCCAGCTCCTTTGTTACCCTTTCCAATGCTTCTGGCACCTTTCGCAAATCTTCTTCCCTATCTTCCTTATTCTTGATGGCAGCATCCATCTCCCTATCCAACATTTTGATCCCGTCGTCGCACTCCATCTTCTGCTTCAAACCATTAATGCTTTTCTTGCATATATCCGCCGCCACCTTCTTCAATTTATCGATAGACCTGCACCCTCCTTCTCCGCTTGTTTCGCATTCCAAAGACACTTTTAAATGACACTAGGAACCTCATCTTGTCCCCATTTTTACCCTACCTCCTATCTCCAAATTCCACTCTTGGCTACCGCATTCTCCAAATAAATACACAGAAAATTCCGGCAGGTATGTGTTCATCTCGCTCATGATGTAGGCCAAAATCAGTTCGCTTTCCTTTGGCGTTAACTTCCAATCCAAGTCCAAACCTTCCGGTAAATTTAATGTATCCAGCATCAAACTGCAGTCCATCATTTCCACAAACACGGTACATCTTTACCGGAGTACCATAATTTTTTGTACCCTCTCCCCTTTCTTTCCACTTTTTACGCATTCGCATAATTTGCTCGTTAGTACCCTTCCGGACACTCCATCTGCCCCACCTTCACGTTTCCATAATATAACAAACCGCAGCGTTTACCATAATCACATCTCCTCGCGGGTTTCATGCACCTATAAACATATCTCAAACTCTCCATGTTCATAATGGGCGCATTGTATCTACATGCCACACCTTTTTTCATACTTCCACGTGCATTTTGTCGTTAACTCGTGCTTTCTTACATATTGTCGCATTCTTTAATTCTTCTGTAACATCATCTAACGCAAACCCACACCTTCCAAAACTCACGCAACATTTGTCTCCTGCCACAGCCCCAAAACAGCGCTATTATCCAAATCGCATCTATCGTACCGTATTCGCTACTCCCATATTTTTACCTTTTATACCAAGAGAACTCCCACTCTCTTCTTTCTGTTTCTTTGACCCAATCCCCGTCTTCCCTATTTTAATCAATCCATTAATCTTCAGCCTTATATTCCCCCTCCCTTTCACATTTTTTTGTCTTCTCGTTTTTCCCCTCGTCTGTGCATCAAGGTAAGTTCCGTTCTTAGGCGTGGCTTAACAATTATGTATTCGTTTCCAGCTTCATTACCCCGTGGTTATCCAAGTCTATACAAAGGGGAGTTCCAATTCAACATCTAACAATCTATTTTTCTCACATGATCTAATGTCATTCCTTTCAGATATGTCAGACGCATTCTTCAAATACTTGCAATCCTATCGTCGGTTGGCACAACTATCGCACGAGGAGCGACTCGCCGTTGCTACATTTGGTTATCGATTCCTTTTCCTATATCCTCCTACAGATATCGACCAAGTATGGCAATCCTTGTATACATTTCCCAGGAATGCTTTCTCGCCATTTAAAAGATGATCCGAGCATTGGAACCAAACACTTCAAAGGGATCACATGGACGGCCCACCACCCTTCGTCTCTGACTGCGTCATGTGTCAGTCTACACCTCCTTAATATCTTTGCGTGTATATAGCTTTTTTCGATTCAATAAAAACAACTCAAATTCTCGTTTCATCCCCATTCATTCATTTGTCCCATTCCATTGCCAATTATCCTCAAAATAAAAAAACAACTTTCTATCGCAACCTTCATCGTATGCAACCGCCTATTAGAACTCCTTTACAAACCCTCACCTTCCATCTCAAACACTCCCAAAAGCACACCACCGCACCACATCAAGTTCAAGGTAGCAGCAACCGCCACCTGCTAGCACGGGCAAGCGGCGTATAACACATGCATCATGGCCACCACACGGTCATTGGCAAGGTAGCACAGGTAAGTATCCTGGCGGACACACAGTCATGAGCGAAGCAGCACGCGTAGCGCCTCACCTGTCCGGAAAGATAAGTGTCATGGTCATAGGCAAGGCAGCATACGCCACACGCAGCACATGTCACACCTGTCCGACCTTGCTCTACTCCCACAAGCTGTCTAAGGGCCGGTTTCACAGTTCAGGCTTAAGTCGAACCTTTACTAAGCTACAGACGCAGCTTAAACAAAACTTGAGCTTTGGTTAAAGCTTTGCGAGTTTCACAGTAGAGCAACCACGTTTGGCTTTACTGAGCTGAACACTTCCTCGGAACTTTAAAGTTGGTAACGCTTGCGCATGCGCATCGAGCGAATTCCCATCATTTGTTAATGGCGGCGCTGTTCCTGACTCGTAAGGTTTTATAGGTTATTCAGATACACACATTAAAATGACCGAAAAATCAGAGCCAAAACGTACTGCTAACTTCACTTCTCAAGAAGTTAGCATTCTGTTAGAAATTGTAAAGCAGTATAAACACATAGTAGAGTGCAAGCAATCTGATAAGGTACTGTGGAGCAGGAAGAACCAAACGTGGGGGAAAAATTGCGAAATTATTCAATGCAAAGAGCGGAATAACATACAGAGATGCTACCGTGTTGAAGAAATATGTCAATTTGAAGAAAGTTACAAAAAAGAAATACGCCGACGAGAAACGTGCTATTCGGGGTACAGGTGGAGGTCCAGCTATGCCATCGTTAATTACGCCAATCGACGAGGAAATAAAGGAATTAATTGGTGTCAAAATTTATGGATATGAAACAATTTTCACAACCATGCATGCTGTAGATTTTCAGACGCCGGAAAAATCTCCAGCTGCAAATAGCATGCTTCCACTTGCATATAACCTCAACGTCAAAAGAAGCATCGCTTCTGACGAGAGGGCTTTGTTCCTGAAATATAAAGTAATAATACCTTATGAGCGATAAAGTATATTATAAAGGTGTAAGAATAAATTTAATATTAAGTTTTACTTACCAGTCTGTTTTATGTTTAATTGCATCATCAATAATCTCTAGTACCATCATCGCAGACTATTTACTTAACAGAAACCTCTCGTAGAATTCTCGGTTATTCCATATGTGGAAATGATTTTGACACATTCTAAACACTTTAGGGCGTCTTCTGTTGTGAATATGGTTTAAAATAATTTGCATTTCCTCGTCACTAAAATCGTCGTCCTCAGATAACATGGCGACTCCTTAACTTAAACCGAAGTTCAGTACGGTTTAAGTCGAGTCCTGTATAATCTCGGCTTAGCGCTTGAACTACGCACTGTAAAACTCAGCTGTAGCTTAACTCTCTGGTTAAGCCCGATTCGAAGTTTAAGCTTATACTGTGAAACCGGGCCTAACCCACCTTGCAGTCCCTAGCAGCCCGACGTTGCACTACCCAACGGTCCGGCGTTGCTCTATCCTTACTCATTGTCACACCTCACCCTAGAGGGTGTGCGCCCTAGGGACGTAACCCGCAACAGCAGCGCCGCAGCCCACCTACCCCACCATCCGTGTCTACCCCTTACCGTACACCGCAGTGCACCCAAAAGCAACCCACGCCCAATCAACAGGTCGCTACCCCTTACGGGGGTGCAAACCCTCCATACCGTCACAGGGGCCTAACCGGCAACAGCTGCACCGCCACCCGTGGCTACCCCTTTCCGTACACCACAAAGTTCTCACAAACGGAACACCCTCAAATAATTGTCCAACCTTGACAGAAAAAGTAGTCCCAAAAGGCAACCCTCAAATATTCGTCTGACCTTCACTAAAATAATAGTTCCACCTTGACAAAAAAGTTGTCTCAAACGGAACCATCTTAAACGCCTTACCCACATTCGCCAAAAAAATGTACCGCCTTCACAAAAAATTGTCTCAAACGGAAACACCTAAAAAAATTTCTCACCTTCACCAAAAAATGTCTGACTTTGACAAAAAAAATTGTCTGAGCCGGACCCCCACTATGAAATTGTCTGACCTTGAAAACGGCTCTGTCCGAAACGGTACCTAACTACTGTAGTAGTAACAGCAGCAGCAGCAGTAGTAGTAGTAGTAGTAGTAGTAGTAGTAGTAGTAGTAGTAGTAGTAGTAGTAGTAGTAGTAGTAGTAGCACTAGCAGCACCAATGTACCTAAGCGTGGTATTAGAATTTTTATTAGTAGAAGGAGCAGTATTGTTCCTAAGAGTGGTGGTATTATTTTTAGTAGCAGTAGTCGTAGCAGTAGTAGTAGTAGTAATATTCATAGTGGTAGTGGTATTCGTACTACTGGTGTTATTAGTATTATTATTATCTGAGGTAGTAGTAGCAGTAATACTGCTAAGAGTGGTGGCGTTATTACTATTAGTAGTAGAAGTAGTAGTGCCAGTAGTAGTAGTAGTAGCTGTAGTAGTAGTAATAGTAGTACTAATAGCACTAATGTTCCTAAGGTTCGTGTTAGAATTTGTATTAATAGAGGTAGCAATATTGTTCCTAGGAGTGGGATAATTATGTTTAGCAGTGGTAGTAGTAGAAATGGTAGTGGTGTGGGTAGTAATAACAGTAGCAGCAGTAATGATGTTGTTCTAACAGTAGTGTTATTATTATTATTATTATTATTATTATTATTATTATTAGTAGTAGTAGTAGTAGTAGTAGTAGTAGTAGTAGTAGTAGTAGTAGTAGTAGTAGTAGTAGTAGTAGTAGTAGTAGTAGTAGTATCAGTAGTGGTAGTAGTAATGGTAATAGAAACAGTATTATTTTTAACGGTGGTGTTATTGTTAGTAGTAGTAGTAGTAGTAGTAGTAGTAGTAGTAGTAGTAGTAGTTTTTCCTTTCCCTTTTATAGTAGGGGAAAACCTTCAAAAGACATCACCCTCTGTAGGAGTTGGGATTTTACCAACTAAAACGCCTATTTCCTGTCATATTGAATTTCGTCTCTTGTAACTGCTGGAAGCATTACTTCAAGAAACGATGACGCTATGGTAATCATTTTTCCTGTTTACTAACATCAAGTTTTAATTATCTCTATTTTGATTCACTATACATTTTCATAGTCATGTTTCTCCTGTATAACTTCCTTAACAAATATTGCAGTGGCTTTCCATTTATTTTCGTTCTCTAGCATATGTGCAACTATACTTTCTACAGTTAAATTTCCTATTTTATTTTCCCAGCTCTTCCTCTTTTCTTTCCAGTTTATACATTTAAATATATTGTGTTCTGGAATATCTTTCTCTCACAGTGTAAATATGTTTCACTTGAGGCTAAACCCAAAGGAAACAAAAAGCTTCTAAAACATGCATGTCCTGATAAAAATTGGGTTAAATAATACTCAGTCTCTCCATGCCTTCTGTCTATCCATTTTTAAAGTCAGGTATGAGCCATTTGGCCCATTGACTTGTTTTATCTTCTGCATCCAATTCTAGATGCGATGCCTTTAATATACTTCCTTTAACTATCCTTTTTAATACCCCCCTTTAATCCACTCGTGTGCTTTCTTTCTTTAACTAGTAAGTGTATCGGGATCATTTTTTCAATCATCTGTATTGCTTTTGTTGAAACTGTTCTATATCCACTGGCTATTCTTATTGAAATCTTTCTTTGTGGTTTTTCTATAAGGTTTCTATATATGGTTTTAGTAGTAGTGGTAGTAGTAGTAATAGCAGCAGCAGCAATACAGCTGCTAAGGGTGGTGTTATTATTGTCACGCCCTTAATTTGAGGGTGTTGAGAATGTGCATTTGGGAGTGTAGCAGGATTAAGGGTTGGTGAGCAACTCTGAATAGCAAGACACAATTAACAAAAACGACAACATAAATTTAATATAATAGACGAGTATTGACAGTTAAATTGAGCAAGCAAGCCATTTTTAGGATTAAGTATTTAGGAAAGATCAGTTACTGGTTACCTAGTGCCATTTAGCAGATGTTACGCTGGTTGCCATACACAAAAGTGAACGCTGATCTGGGCAGCGCCTCCGGCCGCACCAGGGATTTTTCCTATCAAGGCTACCATGCCCATAGGTTTATGAAAGGGTTTTTATATTATAGATATACGCCTCCACACAGGACATGGCCATATATGGAGAGATAACCTCAACTCTTATGAGTTGGCATCAACCACATAATACCACAGGAAATGACTAGTGCTAAACGACGACTCACTGTACATCCAGGGTTGCACCATGTGAAGTACGAATGCCAGAAATAACCTTCGCATGAACCAAATTCTAAATAAAAGTGATTTTTAGGAAAATAATTTAACTTAACTTGACCCATACGTTCCATTATTAGTACAGGGTTATTCAAAAGGAAGGAACAAGCTTTAAATATTTATTTATAATCAACGACAATAGATTGCGACACATGCGATACACCAATGAATAGAGAAAGGTTCAAAATTTTATTTTATGTGTTCAAAATGAGCACCATTGGTTATGCGAGGACGACCACTGCTTTTCCGTTTGTATAATCAACCATCTTATACGAATTTATTTTATCAATTGTAAATTTTTTATAACGAAGTGGTTTGTTGTTTAACTTGCAACGAAATGCACGCTGCAAT